>CM069539.1:35329525-40129525 GCA_035773235.1 Eospalax fontanierii
AAACTGCAGGTTCAATTAGAAGCACAAAAGTAAATTAATCGGGAAATTAGCCTTTCAGATATCCAACTGTGTGTCCTCCTAAATAGTGTCATCCTGTCCATCTGCTGTTTGCACCTCATACAGGGATAAGCGGGGAATATGGTTCAACTTATACCCCAGGCTTGCCGGAGGGCGGGGCTCCCAAAGCAGAGGGGAGGTTGGAACTAGAAGTCACTGGGCCTGAGTGGGAGGCCATGTTTGCAGACAGTAGGTACAGGGGGAGATAGCCATGCTTATGTGTCTGTGTGGTCTTGTGTGCATGTGTGTGTCTAGTCATCTATGTATTTTCCTCTATATGCCTGTGTGTGCATAGTATGTATCTCTGTATCTTTCTTTGTGTACTTATATGTTTGGTTGAGTGTCTATGTCCCTGTGTTTGCATGTACTGTCTATAGGTTTGCCTTTATATGTGTCTGTGTATTTGCTGATTTGTGGGCACATGTTGGTGTGCCTGTGTACATCATTTGGCTGCATGTATGTCTAGGTATGTGTGTCTATTTATCTGGCTGTGTGTATAATTCTGTGTATGTTTGGATGTGTTCCTCTGAGTGTGTATGTATGTGTGCACACACTTGTGAGTGTGTATTTGTATGTATGCTGTGTGGAGCATGAGATATAGAGAGGGTGTTAAAGGACACACAGTGAATGAAGTCTTGATTCACACAAAGTCACAGGCCGGGGATCTCACCACCAGCAGATGGAGCTGTAGGTACAAGTTTGAAAGAGGCCAATCTGACTGCTGCCTGTAGATCTGGCTGGAGACCTCAGCAGTCAGGACCCTGTAGAATGGGGACATTCAGGAGAGATCACTCAGTCACCCCATTCACCAGCAGCAAAGAAATCCCGAAGAGACAATGGGTTTACACTTCACTAAGGCTGTGTTGCTTTGGTCTAATGGAATCACAGGCTGAAACCAAGGCCTAAGGGCTTACTAGCCATCCCTCACCTTATTTAGAATTAGAGCTCTGTAGTTTGGATCAACCCCCAAATCACAAATCACCAGACACCCCCTTTATTTTACATAAAAGTGAAAGGTTGCATTCTCTACCATTTTCCTCTCCCTTGCTGTAGCTAACACTCCTTTATTCCATTTTAACCAAGCCTTAGCAAAGCCTCTGCTCAGTGTCTCACTCCTTCCCCTCCAGCGCAGTCTTTCATTATCAACATCTGAGCTCATTTAGCTGGCTCCTAGCTGGTATCCGCCTGTGGTCTTTTCTAGCTGCCATTCATCTTACACACCCCCGCTGCTAGGTTCATCTTCCCCACACAGCTCTGATCCTGTCTGGGTCAGTCCAGAAACTTCAGCCTGTTTGCTCCAAAAGCAAGTTCCAGCTCTTGGTTAGCTTATTCTGGAAGTAATAGTCCTTCCCAGACCCACTCTGTCTCAATTCTTTGCTCTTTTTCTCCCAAGGAGAACATGTGTTCCATGCTAGCTCCCACATAGCCCAAGCTCTCTCAACTTTGCTAATTTTTCTGCTTTCCTTACCTTTATTTATTTCTCATGTGTTTCCATTCACTGCGGTTTCATCTTTCACACGGTAATAGATTCCCCATGATGCTGCTCTGGTGACTCAGCCAGAAGTAGCTCCCACTCCTGGTTCACCAGACATTTCATATGTACCTGTGCTGTTCTGTGCCCCTTCCATGTGACACTCCGGTTATTAAAGCTCATATCTGACTACCATTCCTTTCACATGACCTGCTTCTCTGTATTCTAAAGTCCATAGGAGCTCAATAAAACTCTGGCTAAGAGAGCACAAGCTTTGGCCTCATGTGCTTTTTAAACTTTTTCTCTGTTATTTTCCTCTACTCCTTCTTCTCTTCTTCCTTAGTTTGCTTGTAAGAAGTGAGTTTATCTACTTCAGTTTTGGAGACTTGTTTCACCAGTCCAGCCCAAGGCAAGGCCCCACTGCTGTGTCACCCCATGGTGATCTTGATCAGTATGCTGTGAGAATGATCACATGGTGAGACAAAGACTTGGCTAAGTCTAGCTCTTTGGGCAACATCCTACTTCAATAAAAACAAGCCAAAGTCCTTCAAGAATTAGTCACTTGGACAGGCAGCAGCTCCACTTACCTCATTACCTTGGACTAAGCACTAAGCACCACCTCTTAATATCACCACACTAGGGGGGGGGGGACTTCCAACACAAGAACCTGTAGATTTGTCTGTAAGCTAAGCTTTAGTGTTTGGTAGCTTCTAGGGGTCTTTCTCCTAGCTCAGAAATGGAAAATAAAAGTTGTCTTTCTTTTTCCACTGATTAGTGGAATGCTATGCTCACACTCTGGCTTCTTCTTCAGTTTAATAGATGGCCTTATTGGGGGTGGGTAGATTCCAATTTTAAAAACTCTTACATTATCCCCTAGTGGCAAAAGTTCACCTTGTGGAGTCCCTTCCATTAGAGGCTACTAGGAGATGAAAGGGGAGCCCTGATACGGCCTTTCTGCCGTCTGTCCTTACCTGCACTTTACTGGACACCCGTTGTTTCAAAGGTATGTTCAGACACTCCAAGAGTATTTCCAAAATTATTTCCTTCCTTTTGTAGTTTGAAGATGCTCATGTTCTCTTTTGGGTGCATGGAGGAACCAGACGGGAACTGAGAATGTCTGCTGCCTCTGACATCTGTTCCCATCCTGCTGGCTTCCCGAGAAATTGGCCTGTCCTATCCTTGCTCATCTCTCGTCCCAAATAAAATTTAAAATTATTCAAGTGTCTTAGGCAATGCCAGCTCTAAGCCTTCCAAATGCTATTTCCAAAACTTTATGCTCTCATTTTATTTTATTCTTAGTAAGAATTTGGTTTTAGAAACAGAAGGAAACTTAGTGAAAATTTGGGAGACAATTTAATTGTGGCTCTTGAAGCAGATGATGCTGTATCATGTCTTCTATCTTGTCTCTTGTCATGACTTACCCAAGACAAACCTTAGAATTCCCTTTGGGATGAGAAGGAAGTTTAAAGCTATGCATTGTCCCATCTGGAACTGGGTTTTGACTTTTATGATCGTTGATGTCACCTTTTTCTTTCCCTGGATTCTGAGATCTCCATTATCGCTTTGGGTCAGAAGTATTTAGTGATTGTGGGTTGTGTTCTACTCAGAAGCCATATCTTTTAATGGTTTACAAATTACCACAACTCTACATACTTGCTACCAATTTAATAAGATGAACAAACCAACACCAAAAGTTTAAGTAACTTAGCTAATGATCCTAGCCTTTCTAGAGGTAAAGTCAAAATATAAGGTTGGGGTTCTTTTTAAAAGATAGAATTTGTATTAATTCTTACATGTATACAATGTATTTTTCTCATAGCTACTTTCATGCCTCCCCTGAAATCCTCCCACATTCACCCTCCAACTTCACCCCCTCCCGACTTCATGTCCTCTTTTTTATTTCTTAATAACCCACTGAGTCGAGTTTGTGCTGCCCATATAGTTAAGGGTATGGAGCCACCAACTGGACCACAGTCAACTTAGAACCTGGGGATTCTTTAATAATGACCAATACTTACTTTCATAAAGAGTGTCTTTACCTGCCCTCAACCCTCTGAATATTTGAGTTGGAAGCTTTGTTTTTAACTAGTCCATTTCTCTCAGCTCTTACAAAGGCAAAAGCTAAAAGGATAAGAAACAGAGGTCAATGACTGCATAGTTCTAGAAAGACTGTGAATGGACTCTGGAAATGAAACTATATTTAATCTTGGTTAAACCATTTAGTTGTGTGATCTAGGAAATTGTTTTAGCCTTTTTGAGGTTTTTTCCTTTATTTAAGAAAATGAGATGGGTGCTAGAGAGACGGCTGTGCATTTAAGAGACTTGGCTCTTCTTGAAGAAGATCTGGGTTCAAATCCCAATACCCACCTGGTACTAACTCTAGTTCCAGGGAATCTGACAACCTCTTCTGTCCTCTGTGGGTACTACATGACACAGATACACTTACCCAAATGCAGGCGTAATACTAATACACATAAAAAATTAAATAAATCAATCAATCAAAGGAAAAAAATGAGAAAATCATATTACAGCAAAGAGTAGCACTGTGACAGAGGTTCTAGCTCCGCAACATCTGGCGCTGGTGACTACTACATGCTCTCGGAATAAACACTTCTTTCCTATAAGCCGAAAATTAAGAAGCTCTCTCTTTGCTTGGTTGATGTCCTAGGCCTGGCCTCTTGTCTAGAGCCGTATTTGAAGTCTGATGCTGAGTATAAATCAGAGGTCTCTTTTTAGGCAACATTCTTTGTAACTTTGTACAGGATCTCTCCCATCCCCACTGGAGCACCAGGCATATTCAAGGCATTCTATTTCTCAGTCTTCATAATGAAAACTGACCACAGAATGACACCAGTTTGTGAGCCAGGCATAGTGGATTTTACCTGCAATCCCAGAAATCAGGTAACAGAAGAAAGACAAAGGTAAATGCAAGGTTAGACTTAGCTACAGAACCACTGCCAGTCCAGTCTGGGCTATGGAATGAAATCCTGTCTTAAAAAGCACTCTTACCCTCAAAGCTACCAGCTTGTATATTTTATAAGCCAATTCTCAGAGAAAACGATCAAAATAAAATCCTTTGTTCTCAGCCTTGTACTTCTCAATCAGGAATGAACAGAGAAAATGGTTTGTATGTTACCCTGCGATGCTTACCTTTTAACAAAAGAATCTTTAGTTCCTTTCTTCCAAAGCAATTCAGAATATTTGAGACAGAGCCCTGGATATATCTTTTTAAAAATATCCTTGTTTCAGAATTACTCTGCTAGGTGTTGTAGAAGGTACCCAGACGGGGCCTATTTAAGGAGCTGACCTAGTCTAAATACAGACTCTGCAAGCTGCCTTACAGAGGGAACAGGAGTGAGAAAGCCGGTCGGAAAGCACTATTATGTTTGTAGAAAGCAGTGGCCGAGGCCATTGTCAGTTTATCAACTATTGCTGTACATGCTAAACACTAGAAGCAAAAAGAGTGATCCTGTGGCCTGGTATGCTTGTGTTTCTACCAACAAGAACACAAACAACAACATACATTGCTCCCTTTCCTTTCAGCAGTTCAGAGCTATGTTCGCTGTTCAGCCCAGGTGCTGTCTGGTGTGTTCTTTTTAACTGCTTTCTGTCCCTGCTTCATTATAGGTATTCTAACATGGTAAGCTGTCTCAGACTGTTTTTCTAAGTAGGAACAGTATAAATCATCAGTTAATAAATAGAGCTACTGAGGCAGTGAGTGATTTCTGGGGAAGTGGAGGTATCATAGGCAGGCAGACACAGCAGGATGGAATATTAGTATAATATGCTGCTCTACTTTGATGGAAAAACGACAGCCATTAGCTATGAAATATTGTTTATATTATCAATATGAATACACTGCGTATATAGGCTTGTTTTCTCATTACTAATTCAGGGAAAAGCATTGTGCCAGTAACGTCCTCTCTCTCTCTCGGTCCCCTCTTTGCTCGTCTCTGGAGACTCATTGAATGTACTGTTCCTAAGGGCCGCTATGCCCTAGGCTCTCCGGGGAAGCCATTCTCCGTCTTCTCTCCGCGTTTGTAACTATCTGTCCCCTAGGTCTTTCCTTTCTCTTCTTGCTCCTTGTATTCTCCTTCTTGTTTCCCCGCAGCCTCCGCGGTTCTTCCCAATTAAGAATAAAGCGCTTCAGCCAATTTCAGGCCTAAACTTGGAGAAACTGTCAGTGCCTTTAAGGGATTTCAAAGCTCCTCATAAAGACAGCCTGTGTGCGCACATGGAACTCCCTTGGCACAGTCACAGGCTTCATTCATTTTTTTCTATATTACCGTATTTTTTTAGTATACCTAAGATATCTTATTACCAAGGTATTCTCTACACCACACCCCATATATTCTCCAGCAAGCGAAGAGTGGATTGAGGTAGATTCGGCACAGATAATCCACAAGCATAGGAAGAAGCTGAGCTCAGGAGCTAGGGCTAGTCCTTAATTAACCTTGGGGAAGTCCTTCCTATACATTTTATGTGGCTCAGCAACATCTGGCTTTTGGATGGGAAGTTTTAGAATGATTATGCCCAGGGAGAAATAGATATTGACAAACCTACGGATGCTGAGATTCATCAATTTCTCAGTGTCCTTCTTCCATTAGTCTTGATTCCCCAAAGGGGCCAGTGGATGCCTCATGTATCGGCTTGCTCAACCAAGATCTATGTTCATCATTTCTCCTTTGCTGGCATTAATCTATTACCAAATAGTTAATTTTTTCCAACTCTCTTGTTCAAACTTAAGTACGTTTTTAAAAAGCCCAATCAAGTGAAATTATCTACGTGTATGTGTACACGAGTTGCTAGATGGATGACAGTGACGTTCAATGAATAAAAAAATGCCACCATGGTATTTTAAGAACACATCCAACTTGGTGATTTAGATTCTTCCATCTGTTGATAGTGGTTATATAGGAAGCTATCCTCATTAGGATTTATGAAAAAAAATGATACAATGATACTCATGTATATTAAAGCAGATTTAGAGGAGGCAATGTTGACATGTAAGCCCATTTAACATGGTGCTTAGTGCTTAATGGTTGCTTCAGTACGAAAAGAAATAGAGATTAAGACTGTCTTGACCTCACTATGGCTACCAGAGTTCAAAATTTAAAACCATATGCAGTAGGGAGAATGTGGTTCATCACATCTCCTTCTCTCCAAGACAGCACCAATCATTATGAAGTTCAGCAAGGCACAGAAGAGGACATGTTATTTACAATCATGCTTCTGTTCTTGATTTTAAGTTATTCCCTTTAAGATGAATTCTTTCCACCATAATGTGCTTCTGATTATTTTTAAATAACATTACCAGCAGAATAACAGCAAGATATTCTCTATTAAAGAACTATTGACATGTAGTATATGAAACAAACTTTAAACTTAGAGTTCTTCATATTACAGACCTTGATATTTCTGAGGGGGGATATAATTAAATCTTTTAGTACATTATTTTTTATCCATTCTCAGTCAATCCCTGACAAATAATTTAATGCAAAATTTTTCTCTTTAAGAAATCTTTGTCCATTGCTTCTAAGGCTGTTTAAACTACACTCTACAATGTTTTATCTACATCAAATGGCTAGTAGGGTTTAAGGGGAGGAGGTTGGTTATTGGTGGTTATTTATTCCTAGACATCAAATAATTAATCATCATCATTAATAGTGCCAAAGGTTAATCTAGTGAAAGAATCATGACATCAGTGATTAGTCCAGTTGGGATTTTCAGAATTAAGGTTAGATATTTAGTTGCAGATTTTGATTGGAATGAACCTTGAAAATGTGAAGAATAAACTCAGTGAGGTGATGGCTATGACACTTTTCCCAGAGCTTGGTGCACTACAGGAACCTTTTTAGCTATAGTAGGGGAAAGAACCAAAACACAAATAAAATCTGTGCCATATAATGGGTTCTTGGTCAGCTTGAATTGCCTTGTAAAAGCTACTGACCTCCTAAGAATTACCCATACAAACAGTGAGACTAAAACTTTCTCTTACAAAAGTTTTACCTGGACCACAAACCCTTTCCTGTGTATATATTTTGTGTTTCATACAAACATTTCCTATAAGGAAATTTTCCAACGCTTGAAGATTTTTGAAAGAAGTGGAACCTCTTTCTATAATAGTGAGTGATTTCCTTGAGGCTGGGTGTAAGAATTAGGGATGAGAAGGCAATGTGATAAAGAAGTAGAAACCACCCTCAACAGATGCAGATAGCTTTATTAGCTATGAAGGATATGCAATGGAGGGTGGGTGTTGGAGTTGGGGGTCATCTGAAATTTATAGGTAGGCCCAGAAAATCCCAGAGAAGGGTTGTACCTTTCAAGAATCCCAGAAGATAGGTCATGCCTTCTTGGGTGGTGTCATGCTCCTTTCTGAGATCTAGGAAGGAGAGATGAAGAGCTCTGATAGGAGAACCAGGTATCTTCTGTAAGGTGATTGGTAAGGAACCAGATCTGCAAGGGGTCTGATAAGAATCCAGCTGTCTTTTGATAAGGAATCATATGTCTAGACTAGAGGTCCCATGTTTTGAGACAGGTATATCTCACTCCTGGAGTGGGGAGGCAGGGTAGGCAGCTTGTCAGTTCATTTGGTCATTTGTCAGGCAGATTTTCTTTCAATGGAGTTTGAGGTTTCTCTGTCTCTCTGTCTTTACAGCCCAGCTGATATCCTAGATATAATGGCTCTGATATTTTCTTTCTCTCTTTCTTTGTTATGTTGAGTAAATAACTGAATGAATGAATAAATGGATGGTTTCCCTTATAGTAATACAGAAAGTCTCTTTTTCTCATTTGTTTCAGGTCCGCACCATGGTGATATAAATGTAAAAGAAACTTAAAAGAAGAAAAGAGTAGAAATTCCTGAGCAAATCAATCAACCTGTGGTGGGATTACGAAAAGCCATTAAGTTATAGGAAAGCAAAGGGCAAACATATTCTTCTGCAGTGAGCTGTTTATAGTGACCTGCACTGAGCCTTGCAGAATTGACCCTTGAATGAGCGCTTTTGATAATGATGTTATTTAAAATGAAGGCAAGCCTTCCTTTCATGGGCATTGTCCTAGAGCAGGAAGTGGCCGGCTAGAAAAATTTCTTCCCTATTCCTTTCTGTGTCCTTTGTTTAAATTCTCTTTTATTTTCTCTAGTGAAAGGCTTTCCCAGGATTGTTTTTCAGTTCTGCTTCCTCTGGAGGACAGAAGAGTGACATCCCATGGGCAAATGGAGCAGATAGAGTAAGGCAACTCCCAGGCAAGAGAAGAGGACCTGTGCAAGGAGGGCAGGCCAAGGGAGTGACACTTGTCAATTTTATTTTGAACTTCTCTGCTATTTCCAGTAAAGCAATTTCCTTGACATTTTCTTGCGGCATTTGAAAGGGGGAGAAAACAGACTTTCTCCCTTTATCATCTTTTTCCCCGTTCACCCTATCTGAACAGTTTATCTATTCTTTCTTCAAAAGTGTACATGCCTTGGATTTGAGCACACACTGCGTGGCAGAAGGATGCATACTTATCCTTCTCCAACTGGGTGGCTGTCATGTGAGTGTTTGCATATGTTTGTGCATGTATGAGGCAAGAGCTGTGGTCACATACTGTCACTCTGGGCGTGTGATAAAGATCCCAACAAATAAGCAAGCTGTTGGCCCTCCATTGAAAGCATTTTAACACCCTCACCTCACCTGTGCCCCCTTCAGACTCTCTGGGCTCTGGATTATCCACAGTCAATCTTTAATCCCTGGCTGTTTCTCAGGTGCCTGGCCCTATTACTCTCCTGATGTCTGATCATGAAAAGACCAATTAATTTTAATCTTAGCCCAAGCAAAACATAATTAGATAAATCTGTTAGAAGAATATCATATGAGGCATTCCAGTGCCAAAAGCAGGTCAAACTGAACAGCTTTGAAGGCTGGGAAAGCATGTTTTCATTTTCTTTGTTCTACATCCATATTTAAAGAGATGCTGCTTATGAGTATAGCATCAGCAGGAGCAGAGAAAGACCAGGTTATGGGGGATGTGCTCCTTCTCTGTTTATAGAAAGAAAATAACAATGGCTGTTCCAGAGGCGGCAGTGCGAGATTTAATGAAATAACATCTGTAAGCTACAAAGTGCCTCGTGAACACAAAACATGATTTCTATTGAACTGATACTTGCTATCTGGCATTGTGTCTCACTACCTGATGGATAATGATTACTCTTGGATACTTCATGTCATCTTCCCACTTCTACTGAGGATTTGCATTGGTCAGAGCCTTCTCCCACAATCTCTACAGAACCTTCTCACATTGATTTCCCACATCCTGCTTCTCACATGGCTTGATTTGGGGCACTGGAGAGACAAACCATGTACACTAGAAAGGAATCTAGCTAGAACTCTTAAAAGAATCCTAGGAATATTCTACATTAGTAAAAACTTCACCCACAGAGTTCAGGGACTCAACAATTCAAATTCACAATTCCAAGAAGACCTTTTAATTTCTTCCCCAGGAAGAGACATTCCAAAAAACACTAGGAAATATTTCCATCTTGAACGTGCTTAAATCTCTGTTAACGTTCCAGTTTTCTTTCTTCAAACTATAAAATAAAGGGAATTTATAATCAGAAATCCTAAAATATCTGAATTATGATTCATTTGGATGACAATATTTAAGGACCTATGAGGGTTTTATTTTAAGCACACTTCATAATATTCTACTATACAATTTTACTTGAGTAGTTTCTAGTCTCTATGTCAAGCTGTCTTTGGAACCAAAGGAGCATAGTCTCCCTTTGAGTCAGGGGTAGAAGTGTTGTGAAAGGGCTCAGCTTGTTTCTAGATGTTGGGAAATCTCAGGTTCTGCAGACTAGCCTTTTCCCAGTGTCAAGTGTTTTTCATGCCCCGTGATGTAGACTGTGTCTACACTTTCTCATATAGTTTAGGATTGGGAATTTTGTACTTGGAGAGTAGTGATTTTGGTTCTCAAGATATTCTTCTCATGTGTTCTCATTGTAATTCTGATATTGGGAGGAAAAGTTGCCATCGATGAGTTTGAAGGTTATGGAAGCGACAAACTGTGCACAGGGTCTAGAGGTTAACAGCTACAGAAAGGGGTATAGGAAGGAATCGGTGGAAGTAGAGAAAGTGAGATTGGTATACTTTCTCCTAATGACCAGAGTGAACTCATCCTGTTAAGTCCTTGTTATTTTCCTTGCATTCTATATCCTGAAACCTTTGCCTAATATAAAGTCTCTATAACCCCTAAATAGTTAAGTATTTGCTTCTGACAAATAAGAACTCTATCTCCCTAAACTGTCTGGCCACCTCAACCAGTGAGTCAATATTGATACCAGCACAACCACCTAGTCCTCAAAACTCACTTTATGTTGTTCACTTTCCTAACAGTGATGCTTCCTCCTTTCAGGCTCAGGACCTTTGCCAGGAAAGCACATTAAATTGAGTTGTCAAGACTCCCATTCTGCTTCAGTTTAGAACAATGCCTCATCTCAGTTTTCTGTCTCTCGGGATCATGTCGGACTTGAAGTATATCCAGCAGCACAGGACCCCTGACCTGGGTCTGTGTGGTATTTCCTCACATCAAGCCCCAGGTGACACATCGTTGCAGAAATATCACAGAAATGATGATGTTCTCTCCCAGAGTATTTCAGAGGGAGCACAGTGCACACCTGTTCCACTCTGACAATGTTAAACTTTATTCTTAGTCAAATTAACACCTGCCAGATTTCTCCATGGTGTAGACAACTTTTCCTGGAGCCGCATAAAACCTTAAAATATGGGTTCATCGTGATGTTGTAGCCCATTCCCACAAAGCTAATCACCCATTCTCTTTCTTTTAAGAAGAAATGTGTTTAATGAAGTTAATTCAGCAATACAAGACAAAATGGAGTACTCTCAGGAAGGAGGACAGCAAAGTTTTGTTTGTCAGCTTATTATCATTATAGAGTGCTATAAATAGCATGGGCTGCCTTCAACTTCAAAATATTCTCAATTCTATCTGCTCAAAAATTTTTATTTGAAAAATAATTATTTGGGGGGACTGGAGAGATGGCTCAGTATTAAAAACAGTTTCTGTTCTTATAAAGGACCCAGATTCGGTTCCCAGTATCCACATGGCAGCTAACAACCATCCATAACTCTAGTTCTAGCAGATCCAACACTTTCTTCTGACCTCTGTGGGCACTGCATGACATAGGTGCACTTACAAACACACAGGAAATACACTCATACACATAAAAACCAATAAATATAATATAGAAAAAAACTAAATGTTGTACCTTGATGACCTCTAGACAAATTTTCTCAAAAACCCCTAGCTCAAGTATCAACTCTTTCCTGAGGTCATTTTAATAGTTACCCAGAATGCCTTTTCTTTCTTGTGGCCTTAGTATCTTAAAAAGCTGAAGAATGATTTGTGTTACAAGGGCGGGTTTTCAAGGTTTTCCCCTTGTTAGTAATGCTTTATGCTTTTTATTTTGTTTTTTGTTTGTTTTGTTTTTTGCCATCTCCAAGAATTACAATAAAATACTGAACACAGCCATAAAGCCCATAGAGATAGCGGAGACAAAGAAAATCACCTTCGTTTTTTTCTACTCTGTTCTTTTCATGTGTACAATACACACACACACACACACACACACACACACACACACACAGAGCCACCTGGACAAATCTATAAATCTCTTCCAACCTAACAGACATGAGATAAAACTTTCAATAAAGAGAACCAAGAAGACCAATCTGAAAGGGACATTTTTTTTCCCTGATTTGAACCACTGCTAAGGCTTACAGGAGGCTGAAGCCCTTGCTGGCATTCATTCTGGAAGCAGAATTCCTGAGCATGCTCAGTTTCTCTGCAAACAGACCTGCGTTTAATACTAAATTATAGTCTAGAGAAGGAGAGGACTCAGGGGGCAGATGATCACAGACTATAAATACCTTTCAGGTAACAATGCAAATGAGGGAATGGAATTATTCATTTGCTCAGCAGGTGCTAGGACAAGGGGCACCAGCCTGGAGCTAAGGAAGAGAAAGTCTAAACTGGAGATTAGCAGAAAAACTCCTTACATAAGAGAGTTTCCCCACCCAGGGCTCTGGACTTAGGAGTCCCGTGCCATGTACCAAGACAGACACATAATAATATACATTGCACAAGGAAAAGTCCCTGCCAGTTCCAAGGGCTGCAGAGGGTCACCCACAGCTTTGGGGCTGTTATTTATATTCCTAAAATGACATCTACAAAACTCCTTTGCTTCGGGCATTTAATTTGTAGTCTGGCTATTCAGGAAAGACATTTCTTCTGTTCAATTTCTTGTGGCATCTGTAAAGGCAAATTCCAAGTCTTATCTTTTTCTTTTGTCCCAAAGCTGGGGTTGTGTACGTAAGTCATGAAACCAAGTTCCAAGACCTGGCAGGTGTTAAACAACAGGCTCCTGAATCAAGTTGATTGGTAGAGAAATGATAAAGATATAAACCATTATCTTTTAATTAAAAAATAAAACTATGCTTAAAATATGTTAGGGACAGAAGAATGAGCATTGTAGTATTAATTATTACTGCTTAAATCATGATTTGGGTGATTCTTAAATATATGTTTCCATGGAACTTGTCAAGAGCATTCCTATTAACGTAATCAATGTATTCCCTTATGATCTGCTTTTCTACATGAATGTCTTGTGTTTTACAGTCATGGTTTTATGACTTTCTCATTTTCTTTGAAGGCCTTTCTTTGCTCAGCTGCCAATTGAGTCCGGGTCTCATTATTTGCTGCATCTTTTTGTTCCTTTGCCCTCATTAACACACATGGAGTGCTTCCTACGACAAATTAATACAATAGGGACATGGGTAAGAACTTGTTTTTCAATCCTACTCTGGGTGGTAATGACACAATATCAAGTACATACACTTGGAGTCAGAAACACTGAGGTTGAGTCCCAGAAGGGTTAACTGTTAACTGTGTGATCCTAGGTAGTTTACTTGTTTCTGCTGAATATCAGATTTGGACTACTAAAGACTACTTAAGAGGAAACTGTGAGGTTGAAATTACACCCACATGCATACGAGCACAGTCTCTACCACACAGAAGCAGCCAACACGCAGTGGGCACTAGTGTTAACAACACATTGGAGAATTGGATGTAGTGATGAGTTCCTGTCATCCAAGCTACTTTAGAGGCTCAGGCAGGAGGATCTCAAGTGAGTTCTAAGCCAGGGAGAGCTCATTTCAAAACAAAACAAGAAACCACAAACCATACATAGAATAATGATTGGAAACAGCAAGGATGTCTGTCTGCATTTGACTCTCTTATTTAAAACAGATGAGAAAAGTTTAGAGGAGGAAAAGTTATCCCCAGCATTCACTCAGTGCGACAATGAAGTCTTTAGAATTCTCACGTGTTCCGTCTACATTGCATTTATTTGCAGTCCCTGAAAACTTGCTCACACTATGTCATGCATTATGAGGGAGAAGTGGGGTGATGCGATGAGTGAGAAGGAGAGTCCCTGAGGACAGAGGGCCCTGAGATGGAGACTCCTAGCCAAGTGGAAGCACAGTGTTGGGAAGAAGGCTATTCCTGATTGGATGGTATACTATGCTCACGTCATCTGTAGCTTTCTTCTCTTTGCCTAACATGAATTAATTTGGAGTTGGAAAACAGAGCCAAATCTGGGGAAACTTTTACAGAGGAAGGCTGTATCCCAATAAGATACATGAGAGAATGACTTACCATTAGGGAAAGGTCAACATTAGACTATACATGTGTATTCGTCAGAGTTTTCTAGAGGAACAGAATCTTGCATGTGTGCGTGCATGGTGTGTGTGTGTGTGTGTGTGTGTGTGTGTGTGTGTGTAAAGAGATTTTAAGAAACTAGTTTGTTGGGCCTGAAGGTGCAAGCCTGTAATCCCAGCATTCAGGAGGCTAAGACAGGAATATTTCAAGTTTCAGATCAGCTTAGTCTGCATAGTTGAGATCATGTTGAAAGAAATATATATATATATATATATATATATATATATATATTTATGAATTCATATATATATGAAGGGGGGAGGGAGGAGGGAGGGAGGAAAGAGAAGTTAGTTTCAAGACTGAGGGAGGAAGGGAGGGAAGGAAGGAAAACCTGCAGGCTAGGAAGCCAGGGAAGAGATGTTGTCTGAACTTGAGTCCAAATACAGTCTGCAGATGTGTGTTCTCTTTTGGGGGGAGATCTGTCTTTTCCTATTTAAACCTTTGAATGATTAGATGAAGTCTGTCTACACTGTAGAGAATAATCGGCTTTACTCAAGTCCACAGCTTTAAACATTAACCACTTCTAAAAATACTTCCCAAAATAACATCTAGAACAATGTTTGATCTAGTATCTGTGTATTATAGACCTGCTAAGTGGACACAGAAAAATTAACCCTTGCAACATGATAGACAAATCACTTTATCACATCTGTGATTAATATGGCTTTCTTTAGTCCTAGAACATCTCATAGAAAAAGTCATCTTAAACTGAGCCTCCTATGATAGAGTAAATAAAATGGAAGTCTATTCACATTTCAAGTAAAGAAGTCTTTAGAAGAGAAAAAGATATGGAATTACTATTTTCTAGTAATTTATGATGAGTTCTGAGGCAGGCAATTCTTAACCTGATTTTAAAGAAACTTGAATGAAATACTGAAAAGTTTAGCATGATATAATAAGAAATTGCTAAGAGCAAAGAATTTCTAATTAAGTTTAACCCTCAGCTTTTCCTGAGAAAATAGAAAATGAGTCAACAACAAAAATGTCTAAGATAACTCTGGGTGACAGGGTTGAGTTGGTTGACGAGACTGTACAAAACGAACTCCCTGGAACAAAAGTGTCCTATTTTTGTACACATTTCTCCTTTCTCCAGGGGTATAAAAGAGGCCACAGCTGCATAAGAGAGAGCTTGCTTCTCTGCCCTCAGTCCTCACATCCTGAAAGTTTCCCAAACAGTCCCTACCAATCAGAAAATCAGACATTCTGATGTCATTTTTTGCAGTTTGTCAAGACTGACATATCAGCATATAACCTCTTACAACAATTACCACATCTCAAATAATTAGGAAAAAATCAGAACATTAATGGTTCACATTCAAAGGTCACAGTATCTCCAGTCTCCTTGCCAAAGCTGGGGACAAAAGCATATCGCTCCACCAGAATGCTGTACAATCCAAATAGAAATCACAACTCCCTGCATATACTATCTCTTTCAAAGTATCAGGAATCAGATCCTAGTAAAATCACAGTGAGAACCTCAAATACATTGGAGTTTTGGTCAGAATTTCCAAATTGAAAGAGAAAAATGAAAAGCAGTATAGACCTATCTTTTTCAGATGTGGAAACTTGTCTTAAGAGAAATAGATTTCACTATTGCATGTTGCAAAGTAGTTTTTGGCAGAACTAAGACCAGGACTTAGGTTGTGTGTGTGTGTGTGTGTGTGTGTGTGCGTGTGTGTGTGTGTGTGTGTGTGTGTGTGTGTGTGTGTGAGTCCCAGTCAAGTACTCATCCTCTTTAGATGAAGTTCAGTGTCTGAAATACTAAAGCAGAAGGTGTTAAGAAGATGAGAACTAGTGCCTTAGGAGGCTGATCTCCCCTATTCTGTCACAGGTGCTGGGTTAAGAAAGAGTTTCAAGGTCAACCTTTTCTCCCCAGCAAAACCAAGCATCATATCTTTGTGTATGGGAATGACCTGCTACTCTAGGTATCTTTCTATTGCTATGATAAAAACATTGGCCAAAACTAACTTGGGGAGGAAAGGGTTTATTTTGCTTACAGTTTACAGTCTACCATCAATGGAAGCCAAGGCAGGAACTCAGGGCAGTGAACCCAGAGCAAAGACCCATGGAGGATCAAGCACTGCCCACAGTGGGCTGTGCCCTCCTATATCACTCAACAATCAAGAAAATGCCCCACAGAGCAATCCAATGGAGAAAATTCCTCAACTAAGGTTCCCTCTAACCAGATGTGTCAAGTTGATAACTAAGGCCATCCAGCATATCTGCTGCCCTCAGCTATATGACAGCACAGAAGGGGTCTCCAGCCTGTGAGCAGCTGGCTGAAAGATTTAATGATGTGAGTGGTGGTCACATGGTAGCTACAGATAGTAATAGCTAGCATCTGAACAATACTTCTTCAATAGAATCAGGAGCTATTCTAAGTTCACTGTGGCAAGAAACTCATTTCATTCTTACAGCAGTCCTATGAATTGGGTACTATCAAAGTCCCTATTTTATAGACAGGGAAACTGAAGTGTCTGACATTTTAGTCCTCTCAGAATGTCCTAACTGGACAAGTACAAAGCTGAGATTTGTGGCTCTGGAATCAGAGCACTTAAATTCTATCCTATAGTGGCCACAGCTACAGGAATCTTGGCAGGTGAATATGAAAAAAGTGTTAGCATTCTTGCTTGAGTTGGGGACTGCAGTGTGCCCTTGAGACACAGATGACACAGATTGACAACTCCTGGGGGAACGATATACACTTCAGGTTCCTGGGACAAAAGATTCAGCCAGGAGGGAAGAAATCTTAGTTCTTCTTAGAGACCTTATATTTGCTAATATTGCTGAGTCCTTGCTGTGTTCCAGGTGCCATTCTTAGCTCTTAACATTCTTTATGCCATCCAGCCTTCACAGTAATCCGTAAGTCAGGTACCTCAAATGTCTGCTATGTGGAAAAAGATAAAGCACAAAGAGTTTCAGAGCATGAGGCCAGGTTTATAGAGAGGAGAAAACTAATCTGGCAGACTTGATGCTGAGACCCTCAGTTTTGGGTTGGCTCTGTAACCTCCTGTTAAAAGGTAATGACAAGTAGAATAAACTTACTAGAGGTCTCAGATTTGGAGAGTAGGCAGGTCTGTAAAGCTTGAGCAACATATAACTATGCTGAGTATCTTCTGTGCTCCTGACACATAGCAAAGTGTCTCCTGGCCTCACAGAGCTTCTAGCTGGAAAGTAACTGGTCACTAGGAACTAGAACAGAGAACTAGTGTATCTGTGGTAATCAGTCCAGGCTGGGGAAGCCATTCCCTATGATCAGTGGGCTTTACACTATTCCAGGCAGGCAGGTGCCCCACTGAGAGCCAGCTGACACATAAAAATGGCCTTCTGCATTTTCACTGACATGTCGTCTGTATCTGATGGAGCAACATCTTCATTATGAAATTAGAGGAAAGTCCTGATGCACCGACTAACAGATAGCAACCCATGTTCTTCCTCTGGAGCCAAGTGATAGAAATAGCAAAGAGCAGGGAACAGAGCTAGAGACTGTCCCCTCCCCATCCAATTCCATTTTCATACCCACCTGTCATCTCCCCACAAATGTCATTAGCTCACAGAGGGGATGGAGCCTCATTGCATTATCAGCCACCACAACAGAGGAGCGTTTTGTACTCAGGCAGCCGTTAAATGATGGACAAAGAGATAAATTTCATACAAGAAGTTCCCTGTTGGGCAGGTGTTCCCTGTGGGTCTAGGGCTACTTATTTACAGCCCAATAATGGGCAAGTCTTCTGTTTAGGAAGTCTGTACATGGTGGTCGTTGATGGTCAGAGAGATGGAATTAGTGAATGAGGTGTATAGATTTCTGTGTTAAAGGCATCATGGATTCGTTCTTCTACACCCAAGGGAAGAAAGACAATAGATGACCTCCTTGAGGATTAAACACTTGTTTCTGCCTTAATCTTATTCGACTTCTTCAAAGAGGCATGTCTCTTCCATCCCCATCCTGCTAAACAGCACAATTTCAACTTTCTTACTGAGTGAGGACTAGCTAGTCACAAACAGGGCTCCGTGAAGCCAAACACAAGTTTGATTCAATTCTGTTCAAATGACTCTGTCCTGATTAAATGCTTCGTTTTGTCCTTACCATGTGTCTATTAATGATTACAGTGCATTCACTATGTGAAAAGTGCTAGGTTCTCTCTAACAAGAGAAAACTTCCACATGGTAGGAGGGGATGCCAAGCCTCCTCAGCTGTCCGTAGTGCCTGTCTTCCACTGTTGATAGCAGAACCCCGAGTTCAAAACGTAATCTGAGGGGAATGGGCAGATGGCTCAGTGGTTAAGAGTACTGACTGCTCTTGTAAAAGATCCTAGTTCTAATCGCAGCACCCACGTGGTGGCCAGCAATCATACGTAACTCTAGTTCCAGGGGACACAAGGCCGTCTTCTGTTCTCCATGGGTATTGCATGACACATGTGCACATATGTACATGGAGACATAATACTTAAAAAATACTTAAAAAAATAAAAATGAGCAATTCAAAAAAATCTTTAAAAAGTATCCTAACCTAGGTCATGAAGCCCAGCCAGCCGCATGGTGTCTAGGCCTGAGGGGTGGCTTTACTGACATTTTTGGTATTTCAGGTTTGATTTTCCACTCTGCAAAGGTGAGGGGTCAGATTCTTGCCATCTGGCCATGGTTGGAAGATGGCTGCCTCTCCTCCATATTTACTTGCCTGTGTGTGGTAAAGGAGAGGCTGCCCCCGGCCCTGCACACACAGAGTTTCATCGAGGTGACTTCTCAGTTGTCTCCATGTGCGTTCTGGTTAGCTGGGAGGGATTATCACTGGGCTGAGTAATTTTTTTCTCCTATTTGAACTCTGACTCTGAAAGTTCCATTCTGCCTGGTCGTAGGCATGGTGTGTAGATTAGAAAGGTGAACTCTGTCTAATTGGAACCTGATCCTCATACACTCGAGGGTTTTCTATCACATGTATAGCCTTGTATTTCCCAGGTGTGAGGTTGTACTATTTCAGGTGAGAGCTGTATACCCAACAACTAAAGGGCCAAGAATGGATCAGAGGTGGAGGAGCCTGCCCATCCCTGACTATGTCTGTGGAAAGATACCTAAGACAACCTTTGTTAACAGTCCTTTATTTTCTTTTGGAGGAAAGAAAAGTCTGGGTGCTGAGGTTCCATGCACCTTGAGGATGGGTTTAGGCAAGGCAGTTCATTCGCCTTCCTAGGAAAACAGGACCTTCATTTAAAGATTTCCTCAGTGTGTAGGTCCTTTCACACTTGTGATCTCCTTGAATCCTCATGACCATCTATAAATGGGCACCATTTTTCCCATTGTACAACTAGGAAGACTAAGGCTTAGTGTGTGTCACTCACTCAAGTCAATTAGCTAATTGAAAACATACTCAAATAATTCCAAAGGCCCTGACTTGTCTGCTCTGTCACATCAGGGTCCCTATATCCACCTCCTGCCTATTATGAACTCTTCTCAGTGGAGTTAGTGTGTTTGTCCATTCCCTAAGCCTATGCCTAAGGCCAGATACCCTTCATCTCTACAGTGGCCTTCCACTACAAGCTATCATAGCTAGCTCAACTAAAAGCTACTAATGCTAGATTCTTCTTCTTCTTGTAAAGATAACTCTGCAGCCCCCATCAGCTGACCATACTTTCACTCTGACACTTGATTCCTCTATGGATTTGGCCTATGGTAACTGAGAATTTGGGCCACGGGCACATTTTAGCTTCACAGTCTCATGAGAAATCCATGACTAACACCTAACAATAAGGAATAATTTTTTTTGAGATACTAATGTGCAAGGAATCTAGGAAATAGGAACTCTTTTCTCTAAACTCAAAGGGAAAGCCATTTGGCCCTGCTGTGTCAACAGCTGTGGGTTAGTAGCAGGGTGCTTTCTGTGAGAAATCACCCTAGCATATATCTCATGGCCACTTTGGCTTCAAGTAAATACGAAGAACAGTATGCCAAGTTCAAGGGCTAACTTCAGAGCACGAAGCCCAGCCATAGTCAGTTAAGGGCTGAAGATCACCTCCATAATGTCACCCACATTGCACCATCTTCTTATCTTTTCTCTCTGTCATCTTCAGTGTCAAGACTCTTGTCTTTGCAGGGGAAAGACAGTTGTTTCGCCTGTACACTCACTTTGATTTTCAGAAAAGAAGAAAAAAAGATGTTAGAAAGGGAAAATGGTGCCAGTTTAAGCAGAGCAAACCTGTTTTAGAAAACCTGACCAGATTCTACTTTCAGATTTCTGACCTTAGTATGTGGTCACTCAGCTGCCCAGGCTGCAAAAAGCCAATCATTAATTAGACCTACTGGTCTCCTAAAACAACCATATATATGAGTACAAAAGATGAGGAAAATGCATATTGGTGCGACAGCAACATCTACTACATTCAGATTTCTTTTGCTGTGTTGATGATGATAAAAATCCTTCCCTGAAAGGATGTAAACAATGTCTACCTTTTCCTCTCTTGGTTCCAAATACAATTGAGGTACAGTTCACCAACTTTCAACCTGGGGAACCAATGAGCTTTGTTTAGCTTACTTATGGAACAATGAGGGAGGAGTTACTTATAGAAGTCTGGGTGCTCCCCACTAAGGCTGCACTAGAAAATCTTCACTCAGCATGGATGAAGTCATCCCCATAGCCTCACTGATGGAGGCTAGAAGAGAAGCCCCCTTCTCTTCCTCTTCTCCAAACTATATACTCTAGCCATTTCCTAAGGTCATGTGCAATTAGGGAGGAATTTCCCATCGTGGGTTGGGAAGTGTGGCAGGATAGTGAGGTGAGGGTCCAGCAACTCTTCCTGAACCTACCTTTTATGCAGGCTTGTCAACAGTCAATAAACCTAACTGTGATGATCTTTGACAAGCAGGCTTTGTTGAGGAAGCAATAAGAAGGAACAAACATTCCACCCTGCTCTCAGAGCTAGAGCCCTTCAGGACTGTGGTGTTAGTTTTGTGTGTGTGCCTATTGCAATGGGGTTTCAGTGCCTCTTTCTTGTCTGCAACCCTGCCAGTTATCTGATACTGTTCATGACTCCAGTGTTGGGCCACTGTAGCTTGGCTCTTATCTCTACCTTTCTTAGAAGCTGCAGTGAAATGGGGAGAGATTGGTATAGATAAAAATAAACAGCAATAAAATAGATAAACTCTGAAGACCTGGTGTTCAGTTTGGTAACTCTCCTTAACCATAAGCCACTGTACATTTGAATTTACTGGAAGTAAACTGCGTTTTCACCACACATGTGCACACACACATATATACACATACACACAGTGACTATGTAATGCAAACAATATATTAATTAGCTTGATTGTATCAACTATTTCACAAACCTTACACACATGTTGGGTGTGCAGATGTAGCTCAGTGGTAGAGTGCTTGCCTAGCATATACAAAGCCCTACATTTAAATCCCAACACCAAAGGAAAAAAATACAAACTGTGCATTCTATTGAAGATAACTGCAAATTTTACTTGTTAATTGTATGTTAATAAAGTTAAAAATATAAGATTTCAATGATTTGGTATCCAAAAGGAAAATTCTAATGAACTTGTATTTTCTGCAAAATGAAATTCAATCTCTCTAGCAAGGCTTGTGCAGCTGTCTGGTTTCAGCCCTCACCAATCCTCAGGAACAAATGACTTCTCACTGTTTCTAGCTAAGCCTCCATGATCTCTTAAACCTGCACATCTTTGTTCTTTCTATTCCATTCCAGAAATAACTTGATACCTCTTCGTCAACTGGTATCTTTATACCTTTCCTTTACCAACTCATTTCTTCTGCTAAGTGTTCCTAACACCCTTGATCAGTAGGTGGCCTGATCTCCAGATTGTCAGACTTTCTCCTCATCACTATCTTAATCTCAGTCACACTGTTGGTAACAGGTCCACATGTTTATCTACTCCATTAAGTTGGAGATCATCCCTATATTCCAATGTATTGCTACATTGAAACTACTTGCTAGAAAATTACAATACCACATTTCTAGGCACCTGTTATAATGGAGGTTCTTGCTATGATGATTATTGTCAACCCCATCTTTCATGTGAGAAAATCACAGTAGGAAGAGACAGCAACCATAGCTCTACCTTCAGCATGTGGCGAGCCATGATTGGCACCTTGGCTTCTACCTCCAGTGCCTGTCTTTCCAGCTTTTACTTAGTCTTGTTTCCAGGTAGCTGTCTGGTTAAGGAAAGAAAGTGTCTATGGATTATGCTCAGCAGGCAGGGATCAGGGATTGCGTTCTACAGAGAAAGGTTTCATCCATTCCTCTCCAGCTCATGATTCATCCTTGATCCAACTGCCATTCTGGCTCTCTGATTGTAGCAGCGAGTGGTGAGCTTGGCACAGGTTAAGCTGTTCTGCTTTGGGTTCAGCCTCCAGGTTCAGTTCCTTGAGGCCAAATGTCACTTGTAGCAACCTGGCATGCCTCCTTCTTTGTTCTGTCTCTTCCTCTCTCTCCTCTCCCTCTCTGTCTCTCTCTCCCCCCTTCCCTCCCTCCACTTTCCCTCACTCCTGTCTCCTGCCCTTCCCCCTCCACCTTTCACTTCTCTGACAGATGTAAAATCCCTGCAGCCATCTCTGTTAACCACAGGTATTCAGGAACAGTCTTGTTCCAAATCCTGCCTCTATTTTCATATTTCCTGTGGCGTTTTATAGAAAAAGCAGAACAATTGCTCATCCACAGGGGGTAAAGGGAACAGGATTTTATATAATTAAATTTTAAAGTGACAAAGTTTCTCAGTCTCTGGGGAAGGGCGAGGAAGGGGCGATGGGGTGAGGACCCTGTGAGGTAAAAGGCTAGGCTAGTCTGTGCATGAGCACTGGAGAATTCAGCTTTAATTCTCTTTTATTTATATATGATTTTTTGAGCAGAGACAAGAACCAGGGACATAATGTTTGCGTTTAGTTCTGCTTTTCATTCTATAAGGTTCAGTAAGCTGGGAGGGGTGAATAGGTTCCTAGTCAAGCCTGCCTACCGTTGCCTATACCTCAAAGGTGTATCTAGATTTCAGGAAATGCTGGCAATTTATTTTCATTTCCAGTACCAGCAGAAGAACTAGAAAATCAAGACTCATCTCCCCACAGGAACGCTTTTAAGGCGATGAGGGACAGAGATCTGTAACATCTGTCTGAAGCCAGCATGCCTGGAGTTTCCCCATAAACACAGGTTTCCATGAAAACCAAACAAAGAGACACAAGAGGATGGCCAGGCAGATTCTACTTCAGCTCCCAGGCAGTAAAGAGGCTCAGAGCTTCCTTCTTTACATATTCTTCATAGATTTCTTTAAAGATCAGTCTGTGCAGTGAGCTGGACCAATAAGCCACCCCCAGTCCCTATCCCAAGCTGGGCTGGATTCCCTGGGGCATGCCTGGGTGCACATTACACTGCTCTTTGGTCATGTGTTCCTTTGATGCATGCTAAATGAGACATAATTACCCACTTTGTCGCATTGCATGTGACTTTGACTTCCCAGTGGGTGAGCTGCTTCTTTTTTTTTTAAATATAATAAGATGTCCTCAAGGGAAAATATTGTTCCTTTTAGGTGTTTGGCTTGTTTTGTGGCTTATAAAAGGTTCTAAGCCACCATGGGAGTCCCAGAAACCTGGTCTCTCCAGTAAAAACAGTCTCATCCACTGCTTATCACTTAAAAAGGAGAGAAAAGAGCAAATGAAAACCAGAATGGAAGGGAGGGAGGGACAGGGGGAGGTCCCCAGGAGTCTGCCATGAAGAAGTTGAGTGGAAGAAAGAAAGAACAGAAAGAAAGGGACCACTCTAGGCACTGGGACATTCACCTCTTTGCATATGGAACTGTTTCCTAGACTAGGAAAGATGTCTCTTCAGTAATCCTCATCCTGTACCTGGGGAACAGTGCAGCCTGAAGTGATTTATTTGTCCCAAATCCACTGCACTGAGTCTTCTTTCTCTTGCTCTCAGACCCTTCATCCTCAGCCACCCCAAACACATCTCTCCAGCAGTATACCACACTCTGACATTGCTGTCTTCCCTGACCTACTTCTCTGCTTGAAAGGAAGGCAATTGGCTCTGATAGATATTACACAAGCCGGAACGGCACATGCACATGTACATGCATCAGCCCTGACCCTCAGAGCCTTCACTTCTTTGTAATGACACGGGTTCCTTCTGGAGACGTGGTTTCCCAAACAAATTTGGAACCTACAGATGCTGCTAGAGAGCAGCCTGAGAATCTCCTTAAATGTAAGCCTGAACATTACTGAAATTAATTGACATTGCTGTGCTAATGGCAAGGCAGCAGGCCTGTATTAACAACCAGGAACCTGCTCTGAGTAGGAGAGATCCTGGTTGGAACTAGGCACCCTGTGTGTTTAAGGTGGAGGAAACAAAGAAATCCATACCAAGTCTCCTTTTCTGTAAAGTGGGGCTACAGAATTGGGTTTATATTAGAAACTTTGATTCATCATTGAATTTCTTGTTCCTTTCCACCCCCATATATATATATATATATATATATATATATATATATGCATGTAGTATGATATAGTATTGTCTGAATAAATTCTGTCCCTGGTCATTTGAATAAATCACCACCACCCAACTGTTTGTCCAAAAGCAATGATGAGCTCTGGAGCAGAGGACACTGTGCATTATAGATGTTATTATCCTAGACACCTGTTGACTGGGATGTTCATCTCTAAAATCAGGTTTCTTGAGGATTCCTTATCAATTGTTAGATATCTGTAGTCTGTGGCTACTCCTGGTCATGGGATAAAAGTTTCAAAGATTTATTAGAGTCATTCTACTGCATCCTTTCATTCTGGCCTCATCTCAGTAAACCTCTCTGAAATGCTCAGACTTCAGTGAGTTCAGGAGCAAAGCATTCCAGGCCCAGTCATCACTCCTCATAAGTAAAATGGAAGCAATGATGTAGATGATACCACAAGTCATTTTTAAAATATATTTTTAGGAGCTAGGGAGATGGCTAGCAGTTAAGGACACTAAAGACCTGGGTTTGGGTCCCAGCACCCACATAGCAGATAACAACTGTCCATAATTCCATTCCCTGGTGTTCTGAAACCTTCTTCTGACCTCTGCAGGCTTTGCATGGCACAGGTGCACTTAACATACAAGCGGGCAACACTTTTACATATAAAATAAAAATAATAAATACAATATTTTTTAAATAAAATAAAACATTATTTAAAGATTTACTTTAAATTATGTGTGTGTATTTGTGAGTGCATGTGAGCACAGGTATAGTCCAAGTGGGTCAGATCTCCTGGAGCTGGAGTTATAGATGGTTGTGAGTCATCTGTGAGAGAACCAAACTCAGATCCTCTGGAAGAGCAGTACATACTCTTAACCACTAAGCCATCTCTGCAGCTCCTATCTTGGGTTGTTTTTAGCTCTAAAGCACATTGATACAATAAAAAAGACAGACTTTGTGATAGCTAGCTTATCTTCTTAGAGTGCAAATACTCTGTGTTTTCACTCGGTTGAACCCCAAGGCAACGTGTTCTGACTCTTACAGGGGATACAAGTACTTCAGCATTCAGAAGAAGCAGGGTCTTCCTCATCTGAATGACAGAGAGGCTTGTGGAAAAGAGGGGCTATGTTGAGTGGTGTCTTGAGGAAGTCATCCAGTTTAATTAGCAGACGTGTGTAGACACTAAGGAGCTTCGTGTGATGTGTTCTAGTTTGGGGAGCTCTTGGAAAGATTCTGTACAGAAGAAAGGAAGTCTGGAAGCTTCTGTGACTAGCATTTACTGGACCTAATGAGGAGTCCATTTCATGTAGCCACATGCTGCACATGATCAAGGAGACTGGCTATCACACCCGGAGCGGACACCTTTGCAGCCAACAGGAGGCAGTGCTCCTGATGGGCCCTGTTGGAGTTACCAATAATCATCCAGGAAGCCACCCACAGTGCCTTAACACTGGGAACTGTACTGTGCTCTTTGCTCCTGGTGCTGTCGATCAATCCTGCCTGTTGTTCAGTGGACAACAGAAGCTGTGTTTCCAGATGTTCAGGAGAGGGGCTCCGTGTAGTGAGTGGCAGGCTTGTTACATGGCTCAGACACTGTGCACTTCTTCCCTTTTCTTCTCAGTGCCTCGTTTTTTCACTGGGCACATGTCTTGACAATGAGTCTCACTCTCACTCTGACTGCTCCTCTGGCCTTTCAGAAATTGTTCCCATTATCCTAAGTACTTCTTGTCCTATCAAAGGAGCTGTAGCAGAAGGAGCATTCCTCAACAGGGTTCGGGGTAGGGGAAGTTTTAGACTCCATCATTGAGTAAAATACTGCTAAGTAGAAACAAACCTTGGACTTGAAGTTGGAGGACTCAATTTGAAGCCAAGATCTTTTACAGTTCATTGTGGGGACTTCATCTGCTTTCTTATCCATGGGAGCTTCACTTTACTCATCTGCCAGATGGGGACATAGATTTTGTAGACAGAATGTGTAGAGGGGAATTACATTGCAAAGGAAAATAGTGTACTATGCCGATCCAAAATTTTGATACCGGTTATGATTGTTGAAGCTGTGTGGATGAGCATAAATAAAGTGTTGTCACTTTCTTAGGTGTATCAAATATTCTACAAGCATAGGAATGTGTGTGAATTAGAACTGTGTGTGCATACTGTGTCGCTTCTCTCAAGGGAGCATTGTGGCATTGCTCTTTCTTGTCCAGAAGTACCGGCCTGCTTCCCAGTGCAGTAGGACACATGGGGCTTTCCACCTAGGTGCCCGCTTGCATCATCCCCTTGATGCCTGCTTTTGTACTTTTTTTTTTTTGTACTTTTGCTGGTCGTTGCACTGTGCAGCCACCATGAAAGGCCATCCAGTCTTCCCCTTCTGTAGTAGATGTGAGGTGGAGCAAGCATAAACACCCCACCTCATTAGAGTTCAGCTTGTTTTCCTCCATGAAAGAAGATACCATCATGGGAAGGAGAGGTGCCAAGGGCCTGGTCCTTGTCCCATTCCGTCAGTGGTACCAGGCTAGCTGCTCACCCTGCTGAAGAGACCTCACTGGGGTTTTTGATGTTCCACTGCGGGTGACCCCCAGACAGGGGCCGACAGCATTGCTGCCCCTGGACAGGAAGGTTTCTTCCTGCTGCCTGCTCGTCTTCCTTGGGAACAGCCTCACATACCCTTTCTCTCTCCTAGAGCAGAGGTTTTAGTGCCATTTGCAGACTTTAGAAGTCACTTTGGACCTTGGAATTCTTGTTGGGGAGTTTTACCACATGAAAGGACACAACAAGGCAGAAAAAGCCAAGAGCATTGGAGAACATCATACCTGAGCCCAGTGGAGGGTGTGGACAGCATGATATTAGTTATTTGTAGGGATTCATATTCGTGCCGATCCTTTTAAATTTGTGTATCAATTCCTTTGAAATCTCGATTGAATGCCCTTTGAGAAGTTGCATCTTTGCTTGACTAAAATATATTTGAAAGTGAGGATGGAGGAGAAGGAAATGGGGAGCTGGAGGCGCACTCATGCAAGTAAGGGGGTATAAATGACTCAGTTTCCCTCTTCGTAAAGAAGATGATGCGGAGTTCCTTTGCTGGCAGGTTAGATAATGTGTGGATGTTGTGCTAATTAACACTGCAAAAAAATGTGAAAGCATAAAACTTTATCAGTACCCTGGTGTAGTGTGATTCTCCAGTGTGGCGATATTTCTAAGAGTGAGGGAATAAAAGAGAACTGGTAGCAGCAGGCAGAAAGCATGTAGACACAGAACAGCGCCAGTCAGAGACTAGATAGGAATCCAAAAGTGTTGTCTTCAAAAGTTAACACACAATTTTTCCACGATGATGGTAATACAGTAATTTGGGTGGTTTCAAGTCCTTGAGTCTCAAATGACTAACCTGAAGGCAAGGTATCCAAATATTCATTGAGGACCATCTAGAGAATTTGGATCATCATCACCAGAGTGGAAGGCAGCTGCCTTTCTCCATCTCTCTCCCTCCATTGCTTGGTTACAACCAAATACAGAAACAAGGGGGCCTGGAAGAGGCCACATGCTTCTTTTGAAACTATCTAGTCATCTTGCTGGGCAATGTGCCATCCATAGCTGCAGAAGAGAGAGAAGAGTGAATATCTGCTGGGGGAAACGTTCTGCCCATAGGAAACAAAGAAGAAAGAAGGTTTCATGTAGATGTTGTCATCAATGGACTTCTTAGATAGAGATCTGAAGCTGAGAAGCAGTCACTGTTGCCTGCGGGGCATTTACATTGCTTCTTTTTAACTACACTTAATGAGGAGACACAGCTAATTTCTGTACCATCCTCATCACCTTATGAACTTGGTCTATGAATCTGACTTTGGGGGACCTGCTCTCCTTTCATCCAGCACTTCTCTCCCTAGCCTACCTCTTAGGTATGCACATAGAACCTTTATTCGGATTGAGTTCCTCAGTTGCAGCCCTTCCACAGTCAGTTGGAGAGTAGAGGCACAGTGGTTTTGCCTTTCTGTGAGGTTTAATAACAGGATATGGGAAAATGTATATGACAGCCCTGAAAATAAGTCCTGAGACTCTGCTTAGGACTTGAGAAGAATGGGAACAGTTCTATGCAAAAACCAGGTGGAGAGTTTCATGAAGAACTGATTATAGATATTTAGTGATATTACCCAACCCAGAGTTTTCCATTTGGTTATACCCTGCTTTTCCAAATGAGATACGAGTTGTGTGTGTTCAGTCACTGACTGGCCATCCCTCACCTGCTCCACCTTAAGACCAGAAGTAGCAGAGGCTTCCTCCCTTCCAGGCCAGAGCACACAGTGGAGGTTGCTCATTCCCCTCCCTCGATCTGATGCATTTTTCATCATTAAAGGGAAAATGTCATTTTGGTGACAGATATTAGTATGATTGGTGTCAGGAATGAATCTTCCTTTCTCTGTCAGCCTTGCTTCACATAATCCTAAGACAATGTTCTGTTAAAAGGCCACTTCCATTTCCAACTCAAGCAGCGTGTGAGAAGGGCAGGCTTCAGCTGTGATGGATGGGCTCCGTCAAGGCTGGCGCTGGTCCAAGGAGCGCAGCTGGAGCTTGACCCTTCTACCACCAGCAAGCCTGAAGAAGGTTCTGGGAAACTCATGTCTTATTTCTGCCTGAAATCTGTTGGAACACAATCTTCTAAAAACTATTTTATTTATTATTCTTTTATGTGTATGAGTGTATTGCCTGCATGTGTATAGGCGCACCCCTGTCATGCAATGCCCATGGAGGTCAGAAGATGGCATCCGATTCCTCTGGAACTGGAGCTATAGATGGTTGTGAGTTGCCATGTGAGTGTGGGAATCAAACTCAGGTGCTTTTAACTGCTGAGCCATCTCTCCACCCCCTTGGAACTCAGTCTTAAAATGGAAAAACCTGTACCTCTATTTGGTAATTAGGTTTTAAGAGGTAGAAGCTTTCTCATCATCAGTAGGATATAAAGTCATACTAATCCTAAACTCTGTACTGGGAAGTTGATCTCCAAATGGTAATCTTAATTCTTTTTTTTTCATTAAAAACATAGGCCACACTCTAGATCTCTTCTAAGCACAAACCTGGTCCTTGCATGATCTGGAGGTGATAACAACTTCTACCTCTGCCACATGCCTCTCTGATGCTCTACATAAATGAATCTTCCAGAACTCATTTAGAGCTCAATTTCCTCATGCATGAAATAAGGATAATAGTTCTTAGATGCTGTAACCATTGAGATTCAATTCAATGAGTATTTATCGTACTTATACTCTGATCCCCTCACATTGCTCATTTTGAGGAAGGTACAAAAAGGAACTAGAAAAATATAAAGCTTATAGCTGTGATAGGTGAAATTGGATGAAAATATAGTGAGTTGTAATAAAAACCATATCTATGCATATATAAGTTCATGAATGTGTGTATAGAATAAGATATATACTATGATATATATCTATATATGGCATAAATGCTATGTGCATAAATGTATAAGGATATATAGTATACACACCTCCATACATTTATATAGGCTAAAAGGATTGTTTCCAGAAGTTGGGAACATTGGTTAAAATAATGTTTCATGGAGAAAATGGAGTTTGGAGGCTAGAGAGATGACTCAGTGGTTAAGAACACTGACTGCTTTTGCAGAGGTCCTGGTTTCAATTTCCAGATCCCTCACAGAGCCTAACAACCATCTATTCTCCATTTCCAGGAAATCTGTCACCTTTTTCTAGCTTCTGCGGGCATTGCATGGCACAGGTGCACTTACACACAAGCAGGCAATACACTCATTATATAAAAGTAATAAATAAAATAGTTTTTAAAGTGTAGTTTGAACTGGTCCTTTCCTAAAGTCATTTAGAAAGTTGTGGGCAACAAAACAAGGCATCTTTCATATATAGTTTATGATCCATAGTGCAACTGTCAGGATAGACTGTTAGTCTAGGCTGACTCTGTTACTGGGGTTCAATGGGGGGGCAGCCATTACTTAACTTTTCTAAACTAAAAAAAACTAACTCATTTAAAGTATTGTATGATCTTAATTACCATTAAAATTTTAAATCCTTATGTACATAAGCCACGTGTATACATCCATAAAAATGACCTATACAATGTCCTAATTGGATCTTCTTTTTTTGGTTGTGAGCCTAAGCCTTTAATAGTTGTGCCAACTCTCCAGTCCTTAACTGGATCTTTTAAAAAAAAAGAAAAAAAAATAATTATTGGTAATAGTGTGAAATAAATCTTGGGGCACAGCTCTATCATAGACTATAACTAAGCCCAGCTGCATCTATCTATGCAGTGACCACAAATGTGACAGTTTCTCTGCAGTGTTGATGGGCACAAGGCTGTGGCATGGTGATGCTAACCACACGAGTAACATTCCCATTGTTCATAGGATTTCCCAAACTACTGATACTTCTTGGTAAATATCTGAACGAGTCAAACAATTTTTCTTGACTTGCAAAGCAGGTGTATTCCTGGAGACATGGCAAACATTTAAAACCATAGAATATGAATGCTTTATTTGTTAAGTGAAATATACTTTTAAACTTAAAGAAAGAAAAAAAAAAGATTTCATTTACCTCATATCTGGCAGGCACTGAACAACCACAAGTGAACAATCAGCACATTACTGAATACCTAACCCCTGTGGCCCCCTGCCCTGAATGGCATCAACTGCTTCTCAGTTATGGTGATGATCAAGTTTCCACTCCAAGAAGTTTGCCCTGTTTCTTAAGTACTAGTTTAGGCATAGGCAGGGCTGGAGGCCAAGGGATGAGTTAAGATTTAATTAAAGTAGAAGATAGAGAAAAAGACAAAGCAAGAGAGCCATTGTGATGGCAATGGAGTCTGCAAAGGAACATGTACAAAATACCCATACACCAGTGCGATAAGAGATGTAAATGTCCTTGGTAAAGTTTACAGCTCTATGCAAATATTGTTGCAGTTGAAGCTAAATGTCATCACACTCGCTTTACAGAAAGGAAATCCCAGACACAAAAAAGGTGCAGTGACTTTTCAAAGACACAGAACAGGTCAGGAATTGCATTAGACACCTAATGGCTCACACCTACATTTGTACTATAATTACTAAAGCAAAGGCACTCCATTCAGCCTAGAGAATTATAAACAGAACCAGGACAGAGCAAACACCAAGGCGGAGACAACTTCTGAATATAGCCAAACTCTAAGTATTCTATTCATCCCCTACGATTTTATGGAACGCCAGGAAAACTAGAATTCCAAAGACCAAGTTTCTATAGACCATCTACCCTCTTGTTTGCTTACACCTCTACATATTCATCGCTAACATTTAGAACAAAAGAAAGAGATAATTACAAGGAGAGAGTTTTTAAAAGATATTAAAGGTTAACAGAATTCTTGGCATTTGTGTCATGTCAATTTCCATGTAATTATGCTCACTTCCCAGAATTCAGTCAGTTATGGCTGTTAATGCTTAAAGATGATATCCTTGGAAAATAATTTATAAGATCGTTTCTCCAATTTTCAAATTCAAACCAAGCACGCTGGCTAATAGTCTGATTAGTATTAATGTTATTCTTGGGTGGAGGGTGGTAGGAGGTCAGAGTCAGATGTTGGGCTTGGAGTGGATTTGCTATGAGCGTAGTGAGCTATCTCTCCCAAGTGATTATCTTAGAAATATATATACAGTCTGATTTATACTGTCCTTCTATTTTGAATTAAAAATGAGAAGCACCTGAGGAGCATCCCAGTTCCTCAGAATTTTATTGCCTTGCAGAAGAAAGGAACAGTATCTGCTTTATGGGAGGTTCAGCCAATAGACCTCTAAGAAAAACTGAGATACAAGGTTCTAGGTTTTATTTTATTTTGCATGTTTATTTATTAATTCCTTCCTCTCACAAATTTTCAGTTTATTATTGAATGTGCTTTTCTTTTCTTTGTTGAGATAGATGGCTATGAATCAGACATGCCCCTTCTCTTCCTTCTTGTAACTATGCACTTTTCCTTTCAAGATGGATTCCACTGGGGGCCAATGACCATCTGTGTAATTATTTCTAATATGTTTCTCTTCTGGAAGTCTACAGCTCTATGTTTGATCACATCACCTGTTCTACATTTCACGTGTTGAATGATTATGAGAAGAATGTATTCATCCCAGTTGGGCAAGCAGAAACGTCACTTTCAACTAACATGGTTTAACTTTATTTGTGGGGAAATTTAAAAAATTCTTCCATTGTGGTCTTGGGCTTGCCATTCTTGCCTCTGCATGCTATTCAGCTGTGTCCACAAGAAATGAAAATGAATGCTACAGTTTCCCCAATGAAGTTATAGTCACACATCTTCTCATGAAGCAAATTATTTGAAGTACAAAGTCAGGAATTCAGGCCTGTGCACTATCTACTCTTTTAGATGACAAGAGTCATAATTCTCTTCCACTGGAGTGAAAAATGAAAAATTCTATGAGAAGCCAGTTGCCTCCCATCATGCCTTAGAAGGTAGGCTGAAGGTGGGCTGACACTGGGAGGCAGTGAGGCAGAGAACAGCAGGACTTCGAGATGTGTTACAAACCAGCACTTTGCCGTACTAAGCCAGCTTCTGGAACAACTTTGCCAAGTGCAGCCAAGGCCAAATCAGGTAGCAGTGTCCAGGAAACAGTGAGTGTGATATTGAACAGGGGTCCTGTCTGTGGCTATGAGTAGATGTGTATGTATGCGTGTTTCTCTGTCTCTCTGTCTCTCTCTGTCTCTCTCTCTCTCTCCCTTTCTTGCACCCTTCAAGGATTGCTTTTACCAAGTGTCCATATATATTTGAGAGTGGGCTGTGATAGAGGTATGCAAGGGTGAAGGAACACATAGTTCAGCTATCCGTGTCCATGTCGACAATCAAATCATCTAGTAACCGGGAACATGACATTAGAAAGGTCACAAGTCCCATCAATTCAGATGTCCTACTCACCTGCTCTGGACAGTGGCAATATTCAAAGGTGTGAGCCATATTCAAAGGTTACAGATATATACCAGACATCCATGACCTAATAAACCAGTATGATCTGTCACCCGATAATTCATCCAAGTCTTTGTATTTCCCATTTAGATACTATGTTTGCTCATGTAACCTTTATTGTTTTTAGACTTAGACTACAATCTTTATTTCATAAGGTTCTTTTTTTTTCATTTCTAACTAGTATTAGTCATTACATATGTTCCCACTTTCTTATATTTCATGAATAACACATTCTCATTTTTCTAATATCTTGTGATTTAGAAAGCCTGTCAGTAAATAATTATAATGGTTAAATTTTCCTCAGTTGTTACAGTCACTTAGATTCAGTTCAAGTTCATCAGATTTATTAAACACCAGACCTGATGTTAAGATTCCAGAATGAAACAAAGAAGATAGAATATAATGCTTCTTAGTGTAGTGACCATCATGAAGTACTGTTGTTGTGGGTGTAACCTGTGGTTGATGGAATCGCTTCCCAATATGAGAAAATGGGAACTGAAAAATCAATGATAAATTTTAGTCAGAAAAACACAAGGGCAGAATTCCAGGCTGGGCAACAGCATATGCAAAAGCAAGAACTTTGAAAGGAGAATTTTTGAGAAATTTTCTCATCAAGTCAAATAAATCCTAACCTGGCTTGTTATGACAGGAAATAAAGTTGCAAGCAAAGGCTTGCACCTTTTAGGCTCAGAAACCACATAAATAATGAGAGCATCATTCGATGGGAACTGGGAAGTCATTAAGGACATAATCAGGAAACTGATGTGATTGGATTTCAGAAAACCTTCTTAATATGGAAACTACAATAGATCTGGCAAGGACTGGTTGATGCCCAGCCACCTAAGATAGAATGTCAGTAATCCAAATTAGAAACTCAGGAGCCTGTATCTAAAGCCACAGCAAGGCAGTGGGAGTGAGGACAGTTGTGTGGGAGGAAAGGAAGACAGACAGAAGGACAGAGAAATTGAGATGTTGGGTAATGGGGAGACAGTGATGAGAAAGAGACATTAAAAGTAATTCAGGAGACAAGAGTCATGGCATTCTCCTTAATCAAAGCACTGAATCTGAGGCAGGAGAATCTCAAGTTCTTTGCTAGACTAACCTACTTAACAAGTCCTTGTCTCAATAGAATGAGATTGAATTAAATTAAAAATAAATGATAAGGTGAGTTGATTTCTGACTTCAACAATTTGATGCATAAAGTTCCTTTCTTATTTGTGATCTACAATGATAACCATGGTAGGCAGTATTTGAGGAATTTTCACAGTAATTTTAAGCAAAAGTAATACACTTTTCTGTTTCTTTATTTTTGGATATCATTCTAACATCTTTCATAACAACATCTGCTTCAATACTCTAGTGAGAAAATCCTGGTATCCATGGAAAATCATCTATAGTGTCTCACTCTGAACTGGCTATTAAGACCATGGGTGGTAGCCATGCCTAATGACTGATTGACCCTGAGGCTACTTTCCTGGGTTAGAGAAGGGGAAATCACTAGTTGTTGCTTCTGGAGCTGGTACTCCAGATTCTTCACTGGGTGTTTACGTATAACAGATCATTTAATACCCCAGTAAATATAATGGAAAGTGCTATTCTTTTTAACAGAGGAGAGAATTGAGAGATAGATGTGTAAGAAAACTGTCCATGGTCAAGATAGCAATTTTTGGAGCCTGTACTTTCAATCAAGGCCATTAACTACAGTACCCACCCTGCAGAACTGTCTCTTTTTCACCCAGAGTTCAGTATCTAAGAAACTCTTCTTAGATTATTTTTCTTAAAACCTGTTCCTTTTTTGTCCACTTTTCTGCATAGTCACATACCTTGGTGGATTATCTGCAGCTCATTCATATAAACTGAAGATTGAATTACTTAAGGAACTTAATGCCTTTTGCAGACTTGGGAAATTTCTCCCCGAATTTCCTTTGACAGATCATTGGCAAAATATTACATTTGATTTGTCCTAGCATCTATCCTATGGGGAATTTCTTATTAATACTTCTGCTTATAGAAACATGTCAATCTATGCTTCATTTGAGCCTTGGCTTTAAGTTAATTTTGTGCCTTGGAAGGAAAAACAGAGTCTTCTCATCATTCACATTGTTTAAGGCATCTTTGATCCTGACACCTTGTCAAAATGGTTGTGAAAGCTGAGGTAAATTATTTTCATATGTTGTGCCTTATTCACACACGCACTCACAACATCCCCCATTCTATTTAGCTCCTGGAGGTGCTGAGCTACTTGAAGTTACAAATAAGTTCACTCCAGAGCCTTCTGCTAGCTGCCCAGACTTCCTTGCTTCCTGCAGCTCTCTGCTAAGTTCCAGGGGAAAGTGCCTAGGAAGTTCAGGACAGTCACAATTTTTGTGAGCAGGAAAAGCCATGTAAGGTTGATCACTAGGAAAGGAAGGAAGTCTAGAATCTTGCTACTTCAACTAAGCCCCTCTATGCTTCATTGTAAAAGGCCTTGAACCCAACAGTATCAAGTAAGAGTGCGCAGATGAAGCAACGGTCAGAACGATGCAGACCTTGGGACATGACTCATTATCTCTCCAATTTCTAAGTGTCAGTAAAATGAAGAATAAAGACGTTTTGGGAAAGGAGGAATTTTTTATGAATTGAAGGCACTGTGAGGATCTTGTACTGTCTTTAGTCTAACTTGACAGAGATTGAAGGATGAAAAATAGCAAGTGGATGGTTTGTATGAGTTTATTTAGAAAAGCAATAATAAAAAAATTTCTATAGCAGCACAAATCAAAGCACTTCCCAAATGGTTAAAAGCAAACTTATTTCTCTTAGGAAATGTGGGTGCTTGCCTTCCTCTCTGCCCACCCTTTCGTTCAGTGCTCTGTCTTTTCTACATCCATTCCCAGTTCTCCACCTTCAGGCTCTGCAAGGCACACTGAGCACCAAGAAACCTAGGTCAGTGCACTAAATCTTCAGAAGTCTTAGAATGAGTTATTTTTACCTCATCCTACTCCCACTTCCTTGAAGAAAGTTTGAATTCCATTCGGCCATGAAGCATTAATTGGTTTGAAGCTGATACTGCCTTAGTGCTGACCTGTGTAATTATGTGCTTTTCTGAAACCCACATCTCACTTGTGCACAGATCTGATAAGACCACTGTGTGTGTGTGAATGTGTGCGCAAATGTAAATGTGTTATAATCGCAGCAAAATAACATCACAGAAGTTCAGCCAGGATCACACTTATAATAAAACAATATTGATTGATCCTAGGGAGAGCAAAGATCAGTTCTACCCGATTACGCTCTGGCTACACCCTTGCAAAGCAACATGGCTCAGGGATTATTTCACAGCTCTTTTATAGATAATCACCATTACAAAATGTTGTTTATGACATATGAACATATATTTCTATGTGTGTGCATATATGTAAAGTGTATTTGTACATAGGATAGGTACATGTATATATTCATATATATATGGATACACCACTTGCTATGAAGTATAAATGACTTATTTATGAAACCCATGAAATGCTAAGACAAAACAAAGCAGAATGAGTATAAACTAAGAAGTTGTAAAGAAAAACGAACTCAACTGATGATGTGGCTCAGTGGTAAGGCACCTGGTTAGCATGTACAAGGCCCTAGGACTCAGTGTTTAGTGCTAAGGAAAAAAAATTGAAAATATATCCGTAATGAAGGAGAGAGAGAGAATATTAATGAAAGTATATTCAATAAAAAATAGGAATTTTTTTCAGCCATGAAGAAGACAGAAGTTATGTCATTTACAGGAAAATGGCTGCAACTAGAGATAATCATTTTAAATGAATTAAATCATTCTCCAACAGATATTAAATTTATGGGTGGGTCCTAGATTTATAGACAGAGAAAATCAAATATGTACAGATGACACATGTTGAAGAAAAGCAGTCTGGGGGAGAAGGGACTGATAGGTAGAGAAAGAGATAAGAAGTCAAGGATATTGGGGTGTGGTGAAGGAAATAGGTTCAAAATATATTATATACTTGGATGAAAATGGGCCTTATGTAATGCTGTGCAATACATGGAAAAGGAAACAGAATACTTCATTAGAGCAGGGCAGAAAAGATTAGGATCCCACAAAATCATTGGATGTGCAACTTACTAGTCCAGTTCACCCCCAATGGTTCTTCCAGTCATGCTGGTGTATGTAATGCTGAAGTCTTGGAAGAATGGCTTAAATATTCTCTAGCCTAGCATAGACTATGATCTAGACAGTCATGTCCCAGCTAGGCTTTAAGGGAAGATTCCCAAATGGGCAATTAATTTAGATTTAAGAGGACAGTTACTGTAAGTTTAAATAAATGCCAGTTAAATATTAACAGCATATTTATTGAAGATTAACATTGCTGGTTGCATTGTGGGACTTTCTTTTCCTTAAAAAAACCCTTTATCGGAAGATTTTTTAATCATCTTGCCTCTCATTGGCTTGCCGTAGATCTGGGACAGCTCATTAATTATCTTGTACAAGAGTTTTCTGAATTCTGAAGTGGTACCTTGGTGAATGGGAGAGAGGAAGGGCAGGAGGAAAAGGCTATTTCTGCACAGGAAGAACAGATAAGTGACTCTGAAGGGTAAACTGCTTCTGAGAAGTGGGCTGAGGAGCATCATAATCACAGCCAATTAGAAATGGAAGGGTCCTTGTGAGTTCTCTAATGCAAACTCTTAGTTTATAAGGAAGGAGACAGAGACCTAGGTAATTCCTCACAGCCAATGATGGAGAGGTTGGGGCTGTAACTGCAGACCCTTGACCCCTGCCCATTGGGAGCTGTCATCTTACTCTGGAATCATTCTTTTAATTCTTCAGAAATTCATTAGCCCATTGGAATGAATTAGCCAGAAGATCTTCACTGACCCACGGTCCATAAAGACAATGTTGGTTCATTTGAACCAACGAAGAACACCAAATCTTCAGAAAGCAAAGAGTTATGCTTTAAAAATGATAGTATGATGAGCTGACTTGAAACTGGAACACAGGTCTTCTAGTTCACAAAATATTTGTATAAGAGTCCCCACTAGTAAAATGTATAATTGAACCAGTGTGTTATAAAGCCAGTTCTCATCTTGATAAAATTAGCTTTTCTGCTGCTGCTACTTTCAGCAGGGAAACAAGAGTAAAAACCTTCAAAGAAAAAGGAGATGAAAGGTCAGAGAGAGACATAAGTGATAGGTGATTTGCTTAGGGGGAAAAATGTAAGGGCAGAGGTAAGGCACATCCTCTTGACAATACATCCAGTGTGTATTCCAGGTTTAGATACACAGGTCTGTTCTGATCAGAAGCCATTTCCTTGACTAGCTGCATGGCATCTTGCAAACATTAGACTTGGTATGTGGGGTGGGGGGTGGGGGAAAAAGAGAGAGAGAGAGAGAGAGAGAGAGAGAGAGAGAGAGAGAGAGAAACCTTTCCACAAGGACTATAGGGTTAACCTAGATGCACTGATTTGGAATGTTGGAAGGGATGGAAAAGCAAATAACTTGGTGAAGATTGAGACTGCAGCAATCTGGCCTTGCAGACACAAGGTGGCTCTATATGCATCAGGGACACAGGAACAGAGAAGGGCTCACAGACTCCAGGGAAGAGTTTTCAAGGTGTGGCTCACTTAGGATCAACCAGGGGCACTTTCTCCTTTTATTTCTGAGTTTTCAATACCTTTCTAGTGTACATGAGACCAGAATAAATCAAAGTTCCCAGGCTGTTACCTAAAGAGTAATTCAAATCCTCGTTCTCAAGTGCAGGCTATTTTCCTCAAGCTTCTGTAATGTGCACAGACTATAGCCATCGGGGGGATAGACATTCAGGGATGGACAGTACAGTGATGCATGGGGTCATTGTTAATCCTTTGGGGGTGGTGTGAGGACTGCACTACTTCCTCTTTCTGAACATAGCCCAGTGTGGTGTTTTCTTTCTCTGGGAGGAAGCTCCCTCCTGATGCAAACTTCTGGATGTTCCCAAGCCTATGCTCTGCTTCCAGACTCCTCTTGTTCTCTGAAGGAGCTTTTCTTTGAACTTCCTGTCAAGTTCATTTCAACTCTTCCAGGTCTCATCCCTTCCTGGGAAACACAGAAGCCAGGCTTTGGTCTGAAACTTCACAGCTGTTCATACAACATCACACCAGATCCCTGTGGTTGCTACCATGAATGCCACTAGTTTACAAGGAACATTATGTCCCCAAAGTCCCATCCCAGCCATCCCAGTTGTAGAGGATGAAGCTTGAACTTTTCCCTTTTCTGGTTCTAAAGCCCATAGTTGTTTTGGATGCATAATGTATACTGAATAGATGCATGAATTCCCAGGCCCTGTTAAGGAGACAGTATTTCCAGGGTGTCATCTTGAGTTTAAATGAATAGTCAGACAGTGAAGCAGCTCGTGCTTACCTTCTGTCTAGGCTTGCTTGAACAGAGTCTGTATCTTCCTATGAAGGTCCTGCTACCTTACCTAGTCCCACTGCTTCTCAACAGTAAGGATCTGCTTAGTATCATTTCCTTAAAGAAGTGCTTCCTGGCTTTTCATATTTAGTGAGGATCTTCTGCAACTTGCCTTCTTACATTTGTTCCTTACAGAGATTTTCATCAGTATATTCATTATTTTCAGAAGCTCTCTGCTTACTCTCTGATTCCTGGTAGGCAGCAATCTCTATGTGGGCATAGCCATGAAACTCTTGTTTAGGCACAAAATCCTTGAATACTGAGTAGATGGATTTGTTGCACATTTAGACATCCTTTCTCCTCTTAACGAATGATAATAGAAAGTTCAAGTTGGTGCCTGGAAATCTGAACAAGCAGTATGGGACAGATTCTTCTTAAGGAACCGGTGGATTCCAGCTGACTTTCCTTGGCGAAGGGGAATGCAAAATGGAACTTCAGTGTTTGTGAAGCTCAGGGCAAATAAAGCCACTGGGAAACTGGGGGGGCACCAGACTACTAGTAATCTGAGGGCAGGACCATTACCACCTGTCGTTTCTCTCTAGTTCCTTCTGAGGCTCTCTATGGGCTGGCTTACTGAATGAACGCACTGAATTCAATGGACTCACAGGACACAAAGAAATATCACAGGCAGTGTGCGCTTCCTTGGTGGTCTTCTCTCTGTGCCCCAATGATGGAGTGAAAGCTGATGTTTTACTACCTAGCTCTTTGGTAGAATCTGGAGCGGTGGAATGATGGAAAGACCCTGGAATGGGTACCAGGAATCAGTCCCAAGCTCTTGTCCTGCTTTGCCCATTATTAACTTTATGCCCTTACAGCCTTCTGGGACCAGATTTTCCTTCCTAAAATAAGGGGTTTATACAGAACATCTTCCCACATCCCTTATAGCATGTCATTCTGTGATTGAGTTTTTACTCTGACCTAAATTTTACCTACGGGCCCATTTTCCCCCTACTCCTGACTCTAGGGATGTGCCCTCTGGGACCCTGCCTTTTGTTTTGGCGCTTAAATTTTGGCTCAGTCAGCTGCTCCTCCTCGCTTTCCTTCCTATCATCTCTCTGCTTTGTGCATCTTTTATAATGTTCTGTGGGAATCAAAGCCCACGGACAGCCAGCCATGCCCTGCCTTTTCTTCATCTACTCCTTCTTGGTTCTCTGTTTTCCTGACCTCTTTTCTCTCTGTGCAGCCCTCTTTCCCTCTTCAAGTTGTCCTGTCGCTCTTGCTGCTGGAATCCTAACACACTGGACTGCCGCCCAGATGAGAAGTGATTTTTATTTTGATCCTGTATTCATAGAGGAGCAAAAAATAGCATGCGTTTTTCCAAAGCCCAGCCCTTCCCGCTACCCCAGGAGGCATCCCTTTATCCAGATTTACAGGGCTCTTTCTGATTAAATCTTCCAATATCTATTTGATGTCACGCCACTCACTAACTGTCCTGCATTTCTCATCTTCTCTCCCGTTCTTCTATTTGAAATCTCCACCAGGAGAGGGGGGCCTTTCGCCTTTGTAGAGAAATAGAGCGGGCATTTCTTAAGCTACTGCTCTTCCTTTGGGCTCTTGTATGGTGGAATGGTCACAGCTCTTTAGTTCACCCTTACTTGCTGTAGGTAACAAAGAGTAAAATAAAACAAAACAAAACAAATCCCAGCTGACTGCCCTTCCACCAGATATTCTCTCTCTTCAAACCCTGCTTCAGGTGTATAGGTGCCAGAGCTGCCAGAAGCCACCATGTACCCCTGTGTGCTCCCTGACTCTTCAACCCTGTCCTCCCTTGAAGTCCCAAGATTATTAAAAGGCCTCTGATGGTTATGTGTTTGCTCAGGGAGTGTTTGTATCCACATGTGCATGTGCCCCACCCTCATCCCCTGTACGGTGTGTGTGTGTGTGTGTGTGTGTGTGTGTGTGTTGTATGTGTGTGTATATGAGAGAGAGAGAGAGAGAGAGAGAGAGAGAGAGAGAGCTTGAAAGGCATTGTCCTATAGATATTTTTATAACCTGAAGCAATTACAGCTGTCAGTGCAGAGACAAGCTGTGACAAGTTGATTTATGTGTACAGTATATGTGTATGCGAGAAAGAAGGGAGGTAGGAGAGGGGAATGCGGGGGGGGGATGGAGGTGTCGCTCGTTAGGAGTCTGCTTTCCAGGAGGCAGAGAGGAAGTTGTTTCTATAAAGAACACAAATAATGAAATTGCTCTGACTGTCATCCCTTTTTCATTAACTCGGATATGCTGGGAAAAATAAAATAAATCCAGCAGTTTTTATGAAGCCAGAGACAGGATATAAGATAAGCCACTAAGTGCTGGTTATATTTAGGGATTAGGGGATGGGAAGGCAATTGACATGTGATTTTGATCTTCATCTTTTTAAAGCACTTCAATAGCAGGTTTGAATAAAGTGGATCTGCCTTGTTAATTGTGTGGGCATCTCTGACCTTTCACCACTTTCTTAACTTTTGTTTATGAATAGAGTTTGAATCCCTGGGCCCACAAAGCAGATATGAGGTTGCAAGAGGCTTTTCTTCGCCCACCCTGAGAGTTAACTGAGTTCTGCTGGGTTTTCTGTGGGCAGTCACTGGGATGCTGCAGATGAGAGCTCTTTTTCAGAACCATTAACAAGCTGCTCTGCTTGTCTTAGATCAAGTACATGCAGACCCGTATAGACTGAATGTTTTAAGGAGTCTGTAAGAATTATGTTTTTGCCTAGCCATAATAATGAAGTAGTGGCAGGAAAAAAATGTATTAATAACGTGTCTTCCATCTTAAATGGTTTTCTAACTATTTCTCCTGTAGAGTTAATCATGTATGTAGGCCCCGTGGGATGGCCTGTTGTCATTATCATTCCTAGATGCAAAACCTAATGCTCATTTGTACCTATCTGGAATTAGATGCAAGAGACAAGAACTGAGAGCTGTCATGAAAGGAATCAGTGCTGCCATTCTCCAGTCTAGGCCTTTTGGGAAATAACTGCAAAGCCCAGAGGAGTGAGCTCTTCTCCCTTTCCAGTGACCAGCATGTGTTTCCACTGAATGCTCATGAGAAACTTAGGAATAGGGGTTGTGATTGGACCAGAGGAAGAATGCCTGACGGGTTATTGGAAGTGACTTTTTGGCTTTTAGGAAAGAACCCTAAAGTCTTGAGCCTGTTAATCAGCACTGATAAGCTCCTGCCTTCTGTCTGCTCACATAACAGCTCAACAGAGTAAAATTGTTTGATTTCCTATTTCCATACTGTCTCCTCATAAAATGGAGATAGAATAGGCTTTGTGAGAATGAGCCCAGTGGTTTAAGTACCGTGGTTCTCTTCTATCTCTATCAAAACTATAATGGGGGGCTTTCTCTTCCCTCTAGATGCATTTCTTCTGTCCCTGTTGATAGCAAAGCCATTTGTTGTCATAAGTCGACAACTGGCATTTTGGGTGTTGTATGTCAAATGGTCCCCCGTGACCTCTAAATAGTGGATAGTTTCCCTGAGAAGTTATTATCAGGAAAAGTCATCAGAGGAGCCAGTAAGAAACTGACCTAGTGATGAATTAATACAAGGCACTTTGATACCTTCAATGTAAAGGTGTTCAACATTTCATGGCTGAGCAGGGCCCTGGCAGCCATAAAAACCCAAAGGCAAGTTTTCTTATCTTCCTTTGGTACCCTGGAGTTTGCCTTACACATTGTAAGCTGCCCTCTGCCTCTTTATAGTAGTTAGTGTGAAGCGGGTATGGTGAAGAAATGCACTTGTGTGATCCTCAGCAGGTTAGCTACAGGAAAATGGCTTTCAATAGTGTTAAAGGCCAGGTGATGACACGAGGGCCCTTGTAATTAATAACAGTTCTATTGTAACAGTTTGGTGTCTGGTATTGGAATACTTTGGGAAAGAACTTTTTTTTTCCCGTTATTTCACAGTTTTTGGAAAATAGTATATTGATTGCATGTAGTACTCTAGGGGGCAGGAACAAAAAAGCCTCCTTTCTATAGTCTGGGAAAATTTAGGTCAGTGTTGAGAGCCTAGAACTGGGAGGGAACCCTCTCGGAAGGGAGCCTTGTTGGAGGTGTATCTTCACTGTGCTTACCACCCACCCTGTTCCCTACATAGGAGCTAGACACATTTCACCAGAGCTAGGGTGAAGGGAGAAACAAAGATGTGGTCACAGGGATCCAGCAGCAGGACGGAAGTCACAGGATCTGAGGCATATCCAGTCTTTCTCTGGTTTCAAGGATTTAAAGAAAGCCACACCTCTCTAAGATCAGAGTGTGAACCCAGAACCAGAGGAGGAGTCTGTCCTGTACACCAAGCAGGGGCTTACGCTGGCCCATTCCAGTGTGCCATTTCTCAAGGATAGCATGATGTGTAGAAAACAAGAATAAAGAAAGTGTGTGTTGAACTTGACCGACAATTTGATAGGATTTTTCCCAGTTCACTGGCCACGAGGCTTCTGTGATTTCTGCGTTTATAATTTTATTTGGAAAATCTCTATTTAGAACGTTTATGTTGAGTCTATGGGTTTTAATGAGCTTTGGGGAGCTCAGGTGCATAGGGAAGTGTAACATTAAATAAAAATGGCCTTATTTTAAGGCATCGTTCTAAAACTGGAAATGAACTCTAAATGCTAATGGAACTAATAGGACCATTTTAAAGGTGCATGTGAACATCCTGCCGGCCCTTCTCGCCCTAGTTTGTGACCTTATTAAGATGTCTAGGGTTTATCAGGATCTCACAGTAACTTTGTCTTCTTAATTCAGAAGAGCCCTCTCTTTAAGGCGGGAAATGGTTAAACGCGTGGCCGGAGGTGAAGTACCGCTCCGGCCCGGCGCGGCGGGGGTTAAGGTGGGCGCCCGCGCCCTGCACCCGCGGGATGAGCGCGCAGTCCGCGCCGCCCGCCAGCCGCTAGCTCCTAGTCCGCCCGGGAGAAAGTGGCGGTCAGGGATGGAGCTGCTGCCATGACAACCCCGGCGGTCGGGGCCCGCGCGCGTCGGGGCTGCTCCCGGGAGGAAGGCGGCGCGGGGGCCGGGGGCGGCCGCTGAGCGTGGCGTCCGCGCGGCTCCGGTGCCGGCTGCGCTTCGCCTTCCGCAGCGAGCCAGCCGGGGGCCGCCGCGGTCCGCCCCTGCTGGCAGCTCGCGCCGCGCCGCGGAGCTGCGGAGGCAGCCGGGATCCGCCAGGCTGCGGAGCGCATCTGGGTTCCGAGGACGCTTGACCGAGCTCTGCGGCAGGATCCCCGGGGCCGGATTGCGGGAAGCCCGCTTAGAGCTCGCCTCTTTGCACCGTCCTCGCCCGCCTCCTGCGTGCTCTACTTTCCCTCAGCTATTGTTCCAGGTTGTTTCTGGCGGCGAGCCTCTCTCCGAAACTTAACGAAAGTGCTGGATGGCTCCTTGTTCCGACTGAGGAATTGCAGGCCCCATCTGGGCGGCTGGATGCGACCCAGTCGCAGCCCCTTTCGATACCAAAGTGCTTACTCCTCTCCAAAGTGCCATGTCTGAACTGCTACGGGGAAACAGCAGCATCTGAGACGGCACCTGTGCACCTACCAGTCTCCAGCTTCTCCTTCCTCGGCCACCTTCCCGGAGAAGGCAGCGCGGAGAAAGCCCGCCTCGGATGTCTGCGGTGGAAGCGTTCTCCGAGGCTGGCGTGCTGAGGCTGGATTTGGGGGAGGAATATTAGACTTGGAAGAGTCTGCGCGCTTTCCTCCTCCCCGCGCGTCGCGCGGTCGCGGCTAGTTCACCGCCTGGTCCCCGTGCTCGCTCCCCACCCCACCCACTTCCTGTGCTCGCCCGGGGGGCGTGTGAGTGCCTCTGCCGGAGTTCTGGGAAGTTGTGGCTGTCGAGGATGGGGGTCTGTGGGTACCTGTTCCTGCCCTGGAAGTGCCTCGTGGTCGTGTCTCTCAGGCTGCTGTTCCTTGTACCCACAGGAGTGCCGGTGCGCAGCGGAGATGCCACCTTCCCCAAAGCTATGGACAACGTGACGGTCCGGCAGGGGGAGAGCGCCACCCTCAGGTAGGGAATTGACATTCTACGAAATGATGGTTTGTGTGGGATGGGGATGAAGGCCAGGGGTGTAGTAGGTATGTGCGCTGGAGCAAGCCAGGGCTGTGGGGCGGTTGTTTGTCCCTTGGCTGCCCAATTCGTAGATGAGCCAGCTGCCCTGCCCAGGGACACGGCAGTAATAGGGCAGTGTTGGTGGTGAGCTCCGTTTCTCAAACCTGACCTTATTGGCTCAGGAATTTGGTAAGGGTGAGGGGTAGCTGGGCCAGAGAGCCTCGGATTTTGAAAAAGCTGGTCCTGGCACTATCTGTATCTGAGCCTGATGACTGTGGTGACCTGGCTGTGACTGAGACTCAGCATGAACGGTCTTCTGCCTGAAGTTAATGAGTCCCAAAGGAGGGCTCTGGCTTGGTGTGGATGTCCTGGCGCTGCCCATGCCCCAGGAGTCGGCAGCCGGGTCTGGACGCTGCAGAATCTCTTTTCCTGGGCCTGATTGTACCAGAGTTTTTCTGAACTGCCTTGGTGCCTTGAGCTAGTGGGCAGAGGTAGATGCTTTCTCCTGTCTCAACGTGGCTTTGGGAAGCTGGTGTTACGGACTCTGATTTGTCCGTGGAAGATGCCATTTGTATGAGTGGACTGTGTTCTTTTTGCATTGGCCACCAAAGCAGTACATGCAAAATTCAGTGCTGGACAGACACTAGGTTTCAGGGTTGTGTTGGGTCAGGATTGACTTCTGGGGTCGAGGTGGGCAGGAACTGGGGGAGGAGGAGGAATAGAATCTTGGCTCTGCTTTGTGTAAAGTACAGAGTCCATCTCCCTCCTTGCTTTGCTGTGGAACCACTAGTTCCATTCCTAATGTAGAGAAACCACACCACTCACACTGGGGTAACACACTGGATGACTGTAATGGGAAGCTGTCCTCCTTGGAATTTTTCAGAGAACACACGTAAAGTAGCAGCTAAAAGGCCTCATGAGTGCCCCTTCATGTCTCTCTTTGACTTGATGTGCTCTCTTTAATAAAGTTTTCAAAACTGGTCAACTGAACTGACCACAGGTAATACAACATGACATCATTTTCTCCTTTTGATGTAAAGATTCTTGGTAATACAATGTTGGCTTCAGTGTCAGATGTTTTGGCCCTGTGACTGTACTTAGATTGGACTGCTGTGGTCTGCATACGTGACACTCAAAGGATACAAAATGTTACAGAGGGAGCCATGGCAATGTAGAGTTTAATTATTAATTAAGACATTGCAGAAAATGTGTGTGATTAAGGAACCAAAGGAGGCTGGAAGCATCCCAAGGTCCTTTGTCTTTAGGGAGCCAACCCCCATGGCTCCTCTGAACTCTTGGTTACTCACTGAGTGATGAATAAACTCTTTAGGGACTGCTTTGGTTTAAGGTGAAATGTCTAGTTGTCCTCTCCCTAATTGACTGGGTATCTGCTTAATGACAGGATTTCATGGGTGTTTCAAATATGCAATGATTTCAGACTCCTTTCATCAAAAAAAAACAAAAATGAACCTCTAAAGCAATATAGTCAAGGAAATTTAATGCTCTCCAGATGGCTCCTCAATTCCTAACCCTTGCCTGCAGGGACAAAACCTCCAGGAACAGATAGACACTCTTATATGGGGGGAACATTTTAGACACCAATAGAACTTCTCCCACCCCCAGGGAGAAGGCAGAAGTTAGTCAGTGCTGAAGAGATTTGAAGACAAATGAATAGATAATGGGCCTTGATTATGACTCTTATATTCTAAGGAGAACAAGGAGATTAGAGTAGCCAGGATGTCATCTCCAGAAGGTAACCCCAAAACTCAGGAGGATTGGATCTTTTTAGAGAGTGACTGCATCCAGCAGATGCTGAGGCCTGTGACAGGCCAAAGTTGGGAGTAGCTCCTTTTTGAAAGTTTAGCCTCTATTTCCTTCTCTTCCCTCCTTCCTCCTTCCCTCCCTCCCTCCCTCCTACTTTTCTCCCTCCTCCCAGTCTCTTTCAGACACCACTGTTTGTTTACACATTCTACACAGTGATCTTACTTGAGTACAAATGGTAGAATGAGACTATGGAGGTGACTTCTCTGTATTCTAGGATAGGCCCCAGCCTACATTTGCATAAAGTGTCCTTTTAGGACATCCGGTCCCCAGTTGCACCGTCAGCCATAAGTGTTGATATCTTTCCAACCTTCAGGAGGATGACCCTTTCAGTGGATGGAGCCCTAAAGGGCAGAGATTAGATGAACTGGGGTTTAATGAGACCAAATATTGTCCTGAATTATAATCTGGGGTCGGAATTGGCATCAGGTTTAGCAGGAAAGCTGTGTGTGGACCCCACTCATGCCCCACAAGGATTCTCCTCATTTTCTGAGACTGCAATGCACTAGAACAAGAAAGAGCCACTTCGTTGGGGTTAACTTTTGTTGAGTGGAAGCTCTGAACTCTCGTGTGGTGGTTTCAGGATGCATTTTTCTGCGTAAAAATTGCTCAATTTGCATATAACCTGTTTCTAAGTTGCAGCAATCTAGTGGCTCAGGATTCTGGCTTATTTTCTGTTTTTAATATAAGTGGAGAGATAGACCTTCCTTCCTTGCTAATTCCTTCCTTCCTTCCATCTTCTATTTATTTCCTTTGTTCCCTAACATATGACCAAGCTGCAAAGGAGCTTGTTGGGAGGCCTGAACACCTCTGTCACCTTGGAAGGCCAGCCTAACCTACCTTACAGTGAGACTGTAGTTTTCTTCCATAACCAGCAGAGGACTTTTTGATCTAATTTCCTTTTATTCTGCTTTGTTCTTACTAGTTTCATTCTTTGGGTCTTTTCTAGTCCCTAAAGCATAAATGTTTCAGCAAAATATTCTAATTTGAAGAAACTTAAAAATTATCTGTTTAATCCACTTAGCTCTAATGATCTTTGTGGACATGCTAGGAAACAGTGGCTTTGGCAATTTGAGCAGAATTAACATTGTTTTGGAATCTCCCACTCTTTCTTCCTGCTGACATTTTGTATGCTTATTTTTATGAATAATGAGGTTAAATGAAATGCAATATGTAAGCATATAGTTCAGGATTACAGGACATTCACTGTGTATTAAGTTGTATCAAAGTGCTTTATATAAAATCTAATTAATCACTCAAACTCTCAACACTATGATTGAAGCCTAATAATAATTATGATATGGTTGCTATTATTATTAGCCTCATTTTACAGATGAGTAAACTGAGTCATAGATGTGAAGAATTAGTATAACTTTGGGATGAGAATGTAACTCACTTGATGGAGTGCTTTCCTAGCATGGATAAGTCTAGGTTTGATCCCCAGCCAAACAATAAAAATATTCATAAAAAAACATTACTAAGTTGGAATAGTTGGAAGTTTTGAAGCTAGATTAGGAGACCTAATAAGATTAGTAAGTTGACTAGTCTCTTATTGATGGGCCACTGTATAGAACATTATATACATAGTAACGTTTAATCCTCACAAGTCGCTGAAATTCACTTATTACTCTTTTTATAGACAAAGGAACTGAGTCCCAGAGAGTAGAATTTGTCTTACACCACACCCATAGCAAGTGACAGAGCTAGAATGTTTACTCAGGAATTCCACTAGACTTTGTACATCAAGATTTCCCAGGACTCATCAGTGCCCACTGAATTCTGTTTCCCCACTTCCCCAGGAGTGTTTAATGTGTGCCTTTTCTCTTTTGCAGTTTGTTTGGCTGTCTTAAGTGTGGACTGAGCAGATCTAGGAAAGTCAAGCTCACACTTCTTAATGCCTTGAGCATGGTGTGCTGTCAGAGGTTTACTAAACAGATTAATGAAGACAAAAATATTCTTCATACCTTACCACATTTCCCTATCACTTTATTTTACCATTTAACTGTGGTCAACCAACAAGATATATTGAGTGGTTCTTCCAGGAAGGGTGCAGCCTGGGCCCTGAGACATGGGAAGGTCTGGAGACCAGGACTTGCTCTCAGACGATCTTGTAGGCTCTGTAAAGTCAGCCTATGAACAAGATAATCAAGATTAGCACATGGGCAGATGAAGGTAACAGAGGTAGGTCTGAGCGGAGCGCCCTCTGGTGGATTACTTTCTGTGGTTGGGATGAGTGAAGAAGGATTGAAAATCAGAGGCAACGATGAGTCACTCAATTTGAGATGACCTACTCGGATGGTGAAGGTCAACTAGATACTTTCCTGAGCATCAGAACATGTCAGTAATTCTGACCATTTCCTATTTCAGAGATTCCATAAATAAAACAGTCATTAGCAGAGTGAATTATTTCCTAAGTCCTGAGCAAATCAGAGGCTGAACTCCACCTTCTGTCTTGTATCTAGACTGTAGGCTCAGTGATTGAACCATGATATTTTCTGGGATGAGTTAAAAATAAAAGTCTGAAAAAATGTGAAAGAGTAGGCTAAGTTTTGATATAACAGCTCCATAGAATAGAGCAAAGCACTGTGGCAGACCTAGAGAATCTCCTTCTAGATTTAGGATCCTGGGAGTCTTTATTAGTCCCTACAGGTGCTGTGAGGCTTCCAAAAGGCAGAACTATTGCCTTTCTCAGGTTTGTGTCCCAATACTGAACAGATGACTTGTGCCAGACTACCAAGCTTAACCAGTCTGCCCATTCACATGTACTTCTTATTTGTATGCAAACTCAAACAAAAACCTCTCATTGAAGCCTTTCCTGACACCAAAATCAATTAAATCCCTACCACTTATGCTAGGCTTAACACTGGCATATCATAGCAGATGATCTCATCTCAACTGAAGTCATCTCGTGTATGCATTTGGTTATCCGTATGTAGTCTGCCTTCCTTAAGTGAGTTCCTTGGAAAAAGATAGTACAGTCTATGACTTATTTTCCATAGTTTCACCAGTGTCTGATATTTGCAAAGTGATCAATACATTTGTTGTATGAATGAATGAAAAACCTAGTACCCGAGGCCCTTGCTTTATCTCTCTTTTATCACAGTCTTGTGTTGCTTTTGTCTGGGATGGCCCTGCTACACAATTGCAATTGCCCTGGTCCTGTGCTGGTGTCAGGTAGTTCCTGAGGATGTACTGGAGTGCAGCTTCAAAATACACATAATTCATTGTGATGGTGTCTTCCTGTGTGCACGGATGGGCTGTGTTGGTAATTTGTTCACTATTTGATAACTTTAAAGCTGTAGCATTTGCCTCCTTCTTGGCAGGCCATTTCCCTACCCAATCATATAGTCTTTGGAGAAATACTGTTCATGATGATGTCTTCAATCCCAGATAGATCACAAAGAAACTAGACTATTTAAGAAGAGGAAGGGGGCACCCTTGTATTTTTAGAGTCCCTTAGCAGAGGCTGTTGTGTGGTGGAAGTATTGATTCATTGCTTATGGGTTCACTCATTTGGAATATTAATGCCACTGAGGAAGTATGCACTGGGCTGACCGCACTGCCTTCTCTTGGTGTTGCTGATGTACCGTCATCTCAGGGGCTGGTCAAGCATGCAGCCTGTGAACTCTGAGGAGCATAGACAGATGGGCCTGTGTGGGGAGGCTACGGGAAGGGGAAGCATGCTAAGCCTACTGAGGAGCCAGAAACCAAAATGAGAAACCTGAAAATTCAACCAACCATGGGACAGAAGGAGTAAGAGTGTGCCAGTTCCTACTGGAATCCTGAGCTGGGTACAGAGCTTTGGCCCAGTTCTCCAGCCCCCTTTCCCTTCACTACAGGTGCTTTGTGGAAATATTTATTCTTTCTGTTTTAAGGGAACACAATATTTTGGAGTTTGAAAGGATTATAGAGACTGTGTAGGTTATCCTCATAGTTTGAAGTATAATGAGGTAGGTGATGAGACTCAGTCTTGCTCAGGGTGAGAGAGATGATATCAAGCACCTACTCTAGTGCTTGGCTGTGGGCTCTCTAGGCTGATGCATATGCCTAAAGGAGGGCAGCTTTTTCCACTAAATACCAAACCACCCTGATGATCCACTGGGAGTGCTTTTGATTGGCTGAGATATAGCATCATGTTTTCTCCTAACTGCTGCTTTGACTGGACTAAAGTTTGTGTGGTTACATTGCAGCTCTGAGGACAAGAACATTTACTGTGTGTCAGACCCTGTGCTGAGCACTTTCCCATCTGAATCTCATTTTAATCCTCACAGTTGCTCTACAAAAGGAATACACTTTTTATTCTGATTTTTCAGATCAGGAAAGTGAGGCATTTTCCCAGAACACAGGTTCAGATAGTAGGGCGCCTGGGTCTGAATTTAAGAGCCTCTCTTTTTTGATCAGAGAACTGGCTGCATGCATCCATCTTTTCTTTTCCACCACATCCTTCTGCTCCCAAGGACCCAGTGAGTGTATTTGGTAGTTCTTCCTTGTTATGGTACAAGCAGCTTAAGCACTTTGGGCATAGGGCCTGGGGTCAGAGATGATGGAGAAGGGTTATTCAGCTTGTGGTATGGATATACAGACACAGCCTGTCTCTCCAGCTCCCTTTTCAGAATCCTGGAACTGCCCTGATTTGCTCTGAGGGATCCAGATTCTTTCACCAACCTTTTGCTTCCGATATCATCAGTCTTTGGCTCTGCACAGAGAGGTCACAGTATCTCTATATGTTCCTACAGAATGGAGCACTGAATATGTCTATGTGGAAGCAAGTCTATGTGGATTCCACAAGCCAGTGCATCCGTGCTTGGGCATATCTTTTTTCTTTCCCGTTTGTTTTCGATATGAGGACTAGGGCCACTCACATTTCTTTAGGAGTATCTTGGAAAAGTATATGATTAATTAATGTTAGTTTCATATTTGTTTTTTAGGACTGGAAATCCCCCACTGAGTAATTTTATTTCCTCAGGAACAAGGTGGTGTGTTTCTATTGTATACTGTTTTACCACTACAAAAAAAACTATAATATTAATAACACCATCAATTCCATAAATATCTATATACATATGTATATATATATATATATATATATATATAGAGAGAGAGAGAGAGAGAGAGAGAGAAAGAAAGAGTGAGAGAGAGAGATGGTCTAAAAACAGTGTTTTTAGGAACCAAGAATTTGTTAGGTTTAGACTGCTTACTGTAAGCCAGAAGGAGATAATAGAGAAGTTTAATTGGAGGACAGGTGGTAGAGACAAAGGTCTCTGACAAAGGAGACCTACCACCTTGTATTCCAGCAGGCATGTGCTAGAGAATGAAGTAATGTGCTGGAAGGAAAGTGAACTTGGAGTCAGAGACCAACCAGTCCTGGTGCAGGCACATTCTTCCTGTCATTTCAGGAAAAAACTTAATCTTTCTGTTTAAAAAGTACAGTTATGATCCATACCATAATATTGTTTTGACTTAAAATGAATTAATGCACACAGCTTAATATAGAGCCACAATTATCTTTCCATATGTATGTTAATATACATATGCATATAAATTTATGTATATGTATACATATATATATATATATAATATCCAGACATTTCTGCCATATTCTCATTATAAGCTGTTGTAGCTTAAATACTCATGTTGCTGCATTTTGATAGACTGTGTTAGCTTCTGAAGGATCTATCAAGAGAGAAGTCTTCCTTGTTCACTTGTAATCATCTGTAATTGTGGGGTTGTGTGTTTGTGTGTGTGTGCTTTCTCCGGTACATTTGTGTAGTGTACTCTTCAGTTCACATCATTTCCTGTGATATTTTATTTTTGAGAGGGAGCGAGGAGAAAGATATTCTTCATTTTTCCTAACAAGATTGTTGCATAGCAAGTTGTGACAGCTCATGGCTCTGAAGATGGATTTTTCCACCAGCAAAAGCCATCTGGAATGTCTTGTGGAGCAGGTTATCAGGAATTCATGGGCAGATTCAGGCATGGTGGACCCTTTACCTTGGAAAATTGATTTCTCTGTGGAAGCCCATAGTAGTCATCTGGTAAAATAGGGTAGGGCTCAATCTTTAGGGGGTTTCCAAACCTGTCCAGCTGTAACAGTTTCTGGAGCTTCTCTTTTTAAACATCATTTTACCTGCTGTTTATTGGTCACTGGTCATTTGCCAAGTGCCCACCACTAATCCTTTTTACTTGCATTTTTTGTTCTTAAGTGGGTACTATCATCCCACTTTACAAAATTTCAGAAAAAACAAAAGGCAAACAAACAAAACACACCCCCACCTACAACATATGTCAGGGGCAAACTTGGCATATGAATCCAGATAAACTGTCTTCTAAATCTAGGTTATAAAAAAAAATCCATATATGTATACAATGAAATACGTTACCTGCTCTCCATTTTACTCCATGTCTCAATGTGTCCCTCCCCAACTTCATGTCTTTTTATTTTTTTTCCTTTTTGTGATAACCCACCTAGTGCAGTTAAGGCTGCCCATAAGAGCCTGGGTGTGGGACCAGACCCTAGAGCATGAGAACCTAGCAGCCAGTAAAGAATGATTCTCTCTCCTTTAAAAACTATCCACTGCCAATAGTGCCTCAGTACGGGATAGGGCATAGCGATCATGGACTCCTTCTATATTGTGGTTTGGGGTGGCTAGATCTTTTGTTGGTCTTTTGCAAGTAACCATGGCTCTCAGATCATGATTATAATAGGCATGTCACTATCATGCCTAGGTGGCAGCATTTCACAGCACCTCTCCCAACCTCTGGCTCTTAGATTCTTTCCATCTCCTTGTTCATGATTTTCTCTGAGCACTGGTGATAAGAGACTTAATATATATAGTTCAGGGTTGAGCACTAAGTCTCTTATCCTCAGCACTTTGATCAGTTATGCATCTGTCCATTAACTGCTGTCCGCTGCAAGAAAATTCTTTGACCAAAACTGACAGCAGCCCAGGTTTGTTTACAATGGGAACTAGGCAGACCAGGGGATTTTAGGCTGAGTAGTCAGACTAAATCTAGGTTCTTGATACAGTATTCTGAATGTTATGCCAGGTATGGTGGTGAACATCTTTAATCCCAGCTGTTGGGACACAGAAGCAGGGGGATCTCTGTGAGACTGAGGGCAGCCTGGGCTACATAGTGACTTTCAGGTAGGCTGGGACTAGGGATATCACTGAACCCAGGCTATGTAGGGTCACCGACTTTTGGGGTTTCCCTAAGTTGGAGACAGACTGCAAACAAACCGGGTCGCCAGGGGTCACCACAGACTTCCGGTTTCCTCAAGGGAAGACAGTGCTGCTTTCCAGGGAAAGGGGCCGCTACAGACGCACCGCGGAGAGTCTCATGCCTTAGGTCCTGGCCCCTGCGACCCCACAGACAGGTTTCTGGAGGTCGCAGAGCAGCCAAGCAGGAACAGCTGGAGGCCACCTGAGCAGGCTGCTCTGGAGGCTCTTTCAGCCCCCTTTCACACCTCCTTGTCCTAGGCAGGCAGGCCCAGAATTTGCAGAGTGAAATGAGAGACAGAGGCCTGCATTTGTTCTTTGCCTTTTGGGGGAAATCTGGGACTAGAGCAGGACTTCTGGCATTAAAAGGGGATCTTGGAATTCACCAACGGAATCGAAGAAAGTCCTTTCCACTGAAGTCAGTGCCAAAGGGTGTAAATTAGCTTAAGTGTGTTGAGCTATTATGTACGGCAGTTTCAATCTGCTTTTCAAAAATCATTCATTCACATGGTTGAGTTGTTGGGGTTTGTTTTGCAGTGTTTGGCCAATTTCCTGTCTTGTCAGAGTGAAATGTTTTGGCTTAGAAAGCTTTTTGGGGGGTGAGCTTTGTCTTATGAAACGAACATATGAGTTAATCTTAGCACTTGATGAAGGATTTTAAAAAATAATGGAATTTTTAATGAAAACAGCATCAACCAACAGACTGATGGGAAATTATAAAACTGAAGTCAACCTTCAGACAAAGCTTTGTTGGCCCCATGGAGGCAGAGGAAGATGTGTTTTTACGAAAATAATTTTTTGATCTTCTCTGTCTTTCAGACAGACTAAAACGGAGTGATGAGTGGAAAAATGCTCTCACACCCAGAATAATCATCTTTTTACAAATTTACTCGTAAGCTCAGTCTAAAACAATTTTAAGCCATCAGAACTTATGAGTAAAAACGGAATATATGTAAATTATTTTCAACTTAAGTATAGTTGTTATTGTACATGGTCAGGGTAAGAAGCACTGTGGGCTGTGTGGTATATTATGCCCTCTCAAACAAACACACAAAAAGCAAGTGGACTATGTTTGAAGCCCCAACTTCATGTGCCTAATATGCGATCTTATTTGGAAATACAGTTGCATGTCCTTTATTCAAAGTTCTTGAGACTTGCAGTTCATCTTTGGATTTTTAATATATATATATTTTAAAATTTATGCAATCACAAATTGAGAGTGAGATATAGTGGCACTCACCTCTAATCCCCATGCTTGGGAAGCAGAAGCAAGCAGATCCCTCTGAATTAGAGGTCAGCAAGCGTTGTCTACATAAAGAATTCCCGGGCAGGACTACATAATGAGACCTTATCAAGTAATTATATGATGAGATATCTTAGGGATGAGATCCAAGTCTAGACAAGAAGTTCATTTATGTTTCTCATACATCACCTGAAGGAAGATTTATATGATAAATAATTTTGCATTTGGAACTAAGTTTCATGGCATGGAGCTTTTCACTTGTTAGCCTGGTGTTCATACATTTGATTTTTAGAGTTTTGCAAATTTTGAACTTTAGGATTAGAGATACCCATTTTGTAGTAAACTAAGGGGAAATTATACTGTAACCAAGTGACCCCCTAAGCCAGTATACTCAATAATCACAGGACAGGAAGACAGAAGACTTATGGGGAGAAGATCATGTGGTAATGAAGACAGGTTGGAGAGAAGATCTTGGAATACAAAGGATGCCACATACTGCTAGCTGGCCAAAGTTGGAACAGAACAGGGAGGAATCTTCTTTAAGGGTTTCTGAGAGAGCATGGCTTTGGGACCCCTGGGATTTCAGACCTCCAACTTCCAGCACAGTGAAAGTACAGTCATTTTTTGTTGAAGCTCTCCCAGTTGCTGTTCTGTTATGACAGCCCTGGGATATTGTAAAGGAAGGATTTTGTTAAGTAATAATGACCATATACAAACATTACAGAAATGCCTGCTTAGACTGCACAGTGCTCAACCATGATATGATAGATACACAGTGGTCCACAGTGGAGAACAGGTGTCCAAGCTTATTGTGCTATGGAGCTGACTGCCCCTTCCCAGTCAGAGCGCCAGCCTTCTTATTATAAAGCCAGTGGGGCTATAGACAGAATTAGAGTTCGTCTCCTCTCTTTCTTGAGACCATTGAATAAACTCTTTTCTATTTTCTGTTAGCTTAGGGTAAAAGTCCCCTACCCTGAAGCACATGTTATCTCTAGATTCTTACCTCTGTGGTCTCCTGCATGCAGAAATTGGACCCAGGTATACATCTGTTCCTATTCTCACAAACTTTTCTACTCTATGGACTTCATGATTCTCCATAAGCAAAATATTCTGTCTCCAGTATCTTCTTTAATCTTTTTATAATGTCCCCTTGTAGACCGAAACATAGCAATTCCTGGGTTGCTTCCTCTCCTGTACCATCTCCATCAGTAGTGGTTGATCCTATTCACCATGGGACCTAAAAGCTCCATAGATACCTTCTTTGAAGCTCACTGTGGCTTCTGGATGTTTCTTTCTCAAAATTCGCTGTGATGATAGAGTGGTACCAGAAGACTATATTGACCACTGTTTTTCCTGGTGCAGCTATTCACCATCTATCTTGACCACCCCACCTCTCTCTGAACTCCACACTCTCCCAGGTGAACATATAGAACCCCCTTTGAAGTGACATTAGACTAGATGCTTTGACACCAGTCCCATTTAACCCATCCACCAGCATTTGATAACTGCCTCTTTGCTCGGTCAGTGCTTGTCTTAGGAATTGTCACCACCAGCTGCTCGTGGTCTCAATTAGTTGCTCAGACCAGAAACCTAGTGGATATTTAATTTATTTTTCTTCCTCTCATGCTGTGTCTAATCCATTTGCAAACTCAATTTATCTTTACTTTTAAGACATTTCCTGAATCACGTTACCATCTGAAGGAACCTCCCTGGTACAAGTCACTATCTACTCTCCTGGAATATTTGGTGACATCTCTGATCTTTTTGCTTCTTCTTCTGTTCTTACAGAATTTTATAGAAGTCTTGGTTATCATGTAAGAACATAAATCACATTATATAACTGCCTATTAGAAACCCTACTTGGCTTCCAGTTGCTGTCAGAACGAACTGCAAACTCTTTGGTGGTATGAAAAGATTTGTAATTGCCTCGAGCCTGCAACAGCTGCCTCCCTAGTGTGGATGGCACACACTGAGCTTCTCTTGTCCCTGGAATCTACCAAGTCTACTCCCTCTGCAAGGACCTGCTTTGGAAATGTGTTTTTGCAGCCCTCACAGAATTCATGTTTCTGCTCTAATGCCCTGTCCTCCAGGCCACAGTATTTGAAATAGTTATCCACAGTTCCTCATCACTCTGTTCTCCTACCAAACTATAATTTTATCCCTAGCCTTAACACTTAGAAGGGCCTGTTATTTATTTATCTATTATTTATTTATTGCCTCTTCCCCTAAAATGTAAGATCCACCAGGCCACTGAGTTTATTGCTCCCATTTATAGTGACTAAATTACTGCCTGGAACATGGGATATATTAAAGGATATTCGTTGAGTGAATGAAACATTTATTAGGAATAATAGTAGGCTATTAACAGTGAAAATTGTTTATCTTGTGGTAGAAAGAGGGAACTCTGTACTGACATGGGTTTGGGTGTTATTAAACTTTGTATAAATGTGGGTAGGGTACTTGGCATGGGGTTTGTCTTCTAGGTCAGAGTGGAATGAGATATTGAGGAGGAAATTTCTCAGGCAGTGAGCAATATGACACACTTCATAAAGTCAGTATGTGTGGACTCTAAAGGGCCTTTAACTATCCACTTTCACAAGGGGTTTTATAGAAAATCTAATAAACACTGGAAAATAAGGATTATTTTCTAGCCCAAGGCCTACAAAGTTGGAAGGAAGGCAAGGAAGTGACAGGTAGATACAAATCAAACTACAAGCCTGAAATTTAACAAAGAATTCATTGTCCATTACCTTATATTTTAAGCATCTTTTCTTAAGGAAGAATAATGTGAGGCCTGGAGATAAGCCTTTCCCCGGGTTCAAATCCTGGCTCAGTCACCCAGGTATGTGATCTTTGGGACACTGACTCACTGTTCTGAGACTCAGCCTAGTGATAAGAGCACTGAGCTCTCAATACAATGTAAAGTGCTCAGAAGAGTACCTGGCAATTCACTTACACCAGTGTTGTGGACTGAGCTGATGGGAGTGTCCAGCTTGTACTGTGTCTGTGGGCATGTGAAAATGCTTCCATGCCATGATCCTGGGAACCTTGTATGGGAGCCTTGTATGGGAGCACAAGTCCAAGGACACAGAATGCTGGATGTGCTCAGATATAGATGCATTCTGTACTTCCACGTAATCTTGGTGGTGGGATGGTGTCTGGAAAATCTAGGCAAGGGTTTTTGTTTGGGAATGATTGATGGCCTTGGGCAAGGAGACCCTGGGTTTTGGTCCCAGCCCTATCACAACTCACCACTAGAGGCTCTATGAAAAGGAGCATCTCCAGATCTCAGCTTCCCTGTTCTAATAGCAAAGGAGGACATGGCTCAACCTGGTTGGCCTACTGCTTTGCTTCTGAGGAAGAGACTTCTAGCTGCCTGAAAAATATATAAATTGTTTATTCTTTTCATGGACACAACACATGACTGTATTTCCAGGCCATTCTTGAATTTAATTATGACCATGTGACAGTTTTACCCAAAGGAATGTGAGCAATAGCTGTGACCGGATTGGCCATTGGCCCTCCCCTGTGAAGTACATCATGCTTTTTCCCTTGGTGCTATCTTGCTGATGATGGTCAAAATTACCTTGGAAACCACATCATTGGTGGCAGATGCTCCATCAGACAAGTGTGAGCAACTGCACAGAGCGGGGGTCCTTCCCCACCTTGCCAGCTGACCCAGAACCTCACTAGGTTGTTACATAAGGGAAAAATACGCTGCTGTTTAGGCTTCTGAAATTGTGGAGTATGTTACAGTAGCTATCTTTATTCTACCTATTTAAGTACTTAACTGTTATGATATAATCCATATTTTTATTTCAGTGGTATAGATATATACAGGTATTTCTTATTCCAAACTTATACACTTATTAAATTTTTTTGGCAAGACTTTGGTGATTTCATTTAGCATGTGTCTGAAAGCCAGTCTCATGGCCTTTTCAAACTGAAGCCTCAAATGTTTGATTTTTCAATTTCTTGACTCTTTACATCTCTGAACCAAGGAAAATGTCTCCTTTGCTCGTTGAGTCTGTGAAAACCAGTGACAAAGAAAAGTTTTACCTTGAAGCAAATTAACACATATCCATAATGGCTGTAACTGAGATACTGCAATTAGTGAAAATGTCTCTTGGATGACAAACTGCTCATTAATGGCTGAAGGTTTCTTATTTAGGGTAACCCTTTGTGCTAGAGATATTCTAGCTCTTAGTGTTTTCACTGACACCCAGCAAAGAGACAGATGGAATGGTTCTCAGGCTTGTTTTAAAAATATTGAAGAGAAAAGAGAGAAAATTATTATCTGGAGTCATGTTACTGAAGCACAACCTGGGGCTGGGCTTGGGCTTCTTATATGTGAATCTGAGTAAAGGAGAAATGAGGTGTGGAATAGGAGAGGAAGGAAGGTGGGAGAGCCGCAAGAAAAGGAGGAAATGTGGAGGGATACTGGGACTTGGTATCTTACTTTCAAGATTTCAAAAAGTGAAGCTCTTATCACTCCATAGGCTTCACTGTGCCCAGCACATAGTAGAGGCTAAGACGTCCCTGTAGAACACATCCAGAAGCCTCGCACAGCTGCTTCCTTGTTTTATATTACAGCTTTTTGTGAGCCAGATTCTGTTCCAGGTATCAATGCAATTTTAGTGACAAGAGACTAGGGTTGCAGCTGTGTGCATTAGAAAAAGAGCATCTCCCAGTGAGTAACTTGCACAGAACCAGAACGATTTGGAATGGATGTTCTTCCTCCGGGTTGATGAAATCATTCACTGGAGCCCCTGGTAAAGATACGGCATCACACAATGACACACATGCATCCTAAGCATGCACAATTCTACCTATCAAGAATCAGGTGCTAGTAAACAAGTAAACAAATACATCATGTGGGGGAAGGAATGGACAGGAAGTAAAATCTGGGTCAGAGTACAGAAGACCTGATGTGTTCAGAGGGGCAGAGGCTTGTAGGTTGATCAGGACTATAAACAATGGGAGAAAGAACTGCATACATCTCTCAGCGGAACATGCTGGATTGGGTGACTCAGTAGCTTAATGATCGTATTACAAAAGAGCAAAGAGAAGTGGAAGAAGTCTGAATACGGAAGAAAGTGCAAACAGTGATAAATGTGGCTTCAGTTACATAGAAATAGGAAGTTGGGATTGTTGGCACAGGCTTGGAATGCTAACCTCTTGGTGGGCTGAGACAGAAGGACTACAAGTTGAAGACTAGCCTGGGCTACAGAGTGAGTTTAAGGCTATCACTGCGTGAAAATCATTCTCAAAACAAGTGAAAAGAGCGGACAATAGCTTTGTAGTAGAGTACTTCTGGATATATTTAAGGTCCTAGGTTCATCCCCAGTAAGGAAGAAGGCAAAACATTCCAGTCTGTAATTACACAGGAGGATGATTCTAAAAGAAAGAGTTTTAAACGTTTTCTGTACAAAGAAATGACAGGTGAGGAAATAGATATATGAAGCTTGACTTTAGAGGAAATAGATACATTAGGCTTGACTTAAACACTAAATAAAGTATACACATATTGAAAATTATATGGTTCACGTATTAACCAATACAATTTCTATGTTTTTATGTCTGGGTTAAAAATAAATTTAATTTTAAAAAGAAGGATTTGGACATCTTGCATGTATGGGAAGATGATTATGACCTAGTGATTAAGGAATATTGAAACAGGAACATAAGTTTTAGGAAATGAGAATTCAAAATAATACCACATAAACAGATCGGCCTGCACCTGCTGTTATATCTGTTTGCAGTGTGTTGATGGCTGATGGCTCCTCTGTGGGTACTGCCCTGCCTATCACAGCATTGCTTCCTGGCAGCTCATATCTGAAGCTCTTCCGCCACCATACACACAGCCATGAGGGTCTAGTTAGTGTCCTCTACTTGAAATGTCATCTCTCAGGGACCCACTAGGCTTTGTCTTTTCTGATACAATATATGAACACTACAAACACTTAAGATACACATAGTTTCCAATTTAAGGCTTTACCCGTTGTCATTCTTAGTGCAGGACATTGTGAAATTGGGCTGGCATTTTACAATTGCCCATGAATATGTCTCTACATCAGGCATGTATTTGGAATTAATGGACTCAGAAATCAGAGATAGTTTAGGCCCCGTGAGCTGTTCTGAAGAAGTATTTAACACATCCTTTATATTTATTCAGGAATCAGCCTACACATTGTGTATCCTGCAAAACTGAGGTTTTAATCTTTTTTATTTTTTTCACCCACTGAATTATTTCTATTTGTGCCTGAAAATTTAACATTGCACCCCTGGAGTGCTCTGCACCAACTTTATTAAGCATTCACTTTGGCATTTCCCTGCCCCTGTGGTTACTTTTGGTATTGAAAAGGCAGCCTCTTTTGATAGTTATCATTAATATGCAATCATTAGTGGATGTCAGGCTCTAAGGTCCTCACAAGGATGTTGCACTGCAGGCAGCACAGATGCTGTAGGTCAGCAAATACAAATCCCAACACTCTCTTACTTCCTTGTGGTCTTTGGGAAAAGCAGTTTTTATAAGCAGTGATGGGAAAACATTGGCAAGTTAAACCAAACAACTTGGTGTGAGTGTGTGTGTGTGTGTGTGTGTGTGTGTGTGCACGTGTGTGTGTGTGTGTGTGTTTAATTTTCACCCACAGGCCATAATTCCTGATGCCCCCCTCTTCTTAAAAAATAATATTTCCATTGATTTGTCACGAATTTCATACAATGTATTTTGATCATATTCAAACCCTCCATCCCCCCCACAGATCTACTCCATATCCCTGCCCACCCCTCCTTCATGTCCTATTTTCTCTTTCACATGAAGTGTGATGGTGAACTTACCCTGGATGCCTATTGCACTCTAGTTTATACTGTTCCTGTAAGCACACATTTTCAACAGTCTTTCAGTTCCTGTTCATAACGCATGCTACCCCAGGAACTAAAAGGAAAAAGGGATGGAAAGACAGAATAGATGACAGTGTAGCAAAGGACTGGGCTCTTGACACTGTATCAGAGTCATGAACTGAGTGGTAATCAACATCAGAAATGGTTTCACACATAGTCAAATGTCTACTCTGTGGATAACTAAGCTAAATTAAAATCCATAAATATTTATCCAAATAGATAATGCTTAATAGTCTACATAAGATACATTTGTGAGTCTGTGCCACAGGAAAAAAAATGGACTCTGATATTAGTACAGATTTAAGTTGAGATTGTGAAATCATTAGCCTAATCCTTCTGAGGCTTTATATTCTTATCTGTGAAATTGTACTAAATAATACAGTAGTCTCTCCTTATCTGTCATTTCACATTCTGTAGTTTCAGTTTCCCGTGATTGACCAAATTTTGAAAATATTAAATGGAAGATCCAGATATAAAGGACTTACTAACTTTAACCTGCAGGCCTTCGAAGGATATGATGAGATCTTTCCCTGATCGCTCCACTCTATCCAGGATGTGAGCTGTCCCTTGGCTAGCTTGCCTATGGTGCATACTCACTACCTGTTTCTTAAGAGCTATCTGAGTTATCAGATGGACTTTGTGGCATCATCATGTTTGTGTTGGGATAGCTAGTATTTCACTTCCTCTGAGTATCATTTTCATAGGGAGAAGCATTGAGTCTAGTTTTAATAAGACATTTTAAGAGAGAGAGGCTGCAGTCATGTAAGTGTTTATTGTGGTATATGGTTATAATTTGCTACTAGTTATTGTTCATCTCTTGCTATGCCTATATTATAAGTAATCCTTCCTCTCTCTCTCATATATATAAATATAGATATAGATATAGATATAGATATAGATATAGAAAAAGGTAGGACTACTGTTCCTTAATACCTACCTACTTGGTAGAGTTGTTTTGAGACTGATGACAGTAATAACAGCAACCAAAACAAAATCAGCTGCCGTAGCGTTTAATGAGAACCTATCATTACATGATAAATACTTTACATGGGTCATCTCATCTAATAATCATAATTATTTATAATAATTACGTAAGATAACATGCAAACATCCAGTGATTGTACCCGGCACATATTAAGTATTCAATATGTCATTTCATGCTTATTATCAGAGAAAATTACAAAATCCAGAAGCAAAATGGTTTAGCATGAAGAGAAGATTATGGAAGCTCACTTCTCCCATTCATGTGCTGGAGAATTTCCAGATAGAAGTGTCTTCTGAGATCTTTCACCCGTGTTTTGTTCCACTGCCAACATGACTTTCCAATGCTCAAACACAGCCTTCTATTAGCTTCTCCCTATTCTTTTCTTTCTCACACCGAGATGCCTGTGCATCAGCACTGCTACTAACAGCATCAATCTTATCTCCCATTGAATATTCCAACAGGTGCACATCTCTTATTCTCTCCCAGTCCCATGCTTTGTGATGATAACTGTTCAATTATTTATTCAAGAAATAAATGTTTGACATCTGCTGTGCAGCAAATGCTGTTCTAGTCCTTGAGAGTTAAGAAGACAGGAAGCCAATAGGCAGCCACAGCCTAATGCCAGAAGTGATGTACTTGTCACAGAAGAACATGAAAAAAGCAGATTTGGAGGTCTTTCTGAAGTGGGGCCTTTGAGTGAAATCTCAGGTGTACCGGGCTGAGTCAGTTCACATACTGCGCAGAAGGCTCCAGGTAGAAGCAACAGAAAAGGTGAAAGTGTTGAGGTGGGAGCTTCCTGAACAATCATGAGAGTAGAACACAGAGCCCATTCCAGAATATGTGACCCTGGAGACCCCTGAGATTTTATTCTGCGTTATGGAAGCCACTGGAGTAATCTGGTCATTTTGGATGCTGTTACTTTGCCAATGTTTCTTACTTTTGTTATCTATTTTTTGTTTATTTTCTATTCCTCATTAAAATCATCCCTTCTCTTAAAAGTTATTTGTACCTCTCTATGGTCCACCAGGCTGGCCCCTCAGCCACCTGTATCAAGCTCCTCATTAGCACTTCCTATAATCTAGGAAAAGGTGCCTCTGGGGAGTCTTTTTCTTTAGTTAGGCTCACACAGATCCACAAAATAAGAAGCCATCTCCAACTGAGGCATAGTGAAGATATGCTTGATGGTCCATGAAGTTCCCCAGGAGCACCAGCTCATCCCTTCTTGGATACATAAACACTATACAGTTCTCTAGACTTTATCGTCATTTATGATCAAAGGCCTCTACTCCTCATGGTCCTGTGGTGGCTGAAATTGATGAGATGTCCAGAATAACATTCAGTGAATGCTTCAGCAAAGAGACTGTAAGTTGCTATTTTACTTTGTTGTTTTATTTTAAAACCTTTTCATTTCCTTAAAAAAGTAGATCTTGTTTATTATGTACATAATAGTTGTAAATATTCATGAGTTACAATGTGATGTTTTGATGGGAGTATATTAGTGTCATGAGCAAATCAAGGTAATTAGAATGACTACTATAAAAGAAACAAGACATCAAGTGCTGGTGAGGAAGTGGAGGAAAGAGAGCAGTTACACATGGGTAGGAATGTAAATGAGTGCAGGCTTTATGGAAAATGGTATAAAGAGTCTTTCCAAACCTAAAAATAGAAGTGCAACACAGTCCAGCAGTCCCATTGAAGCAAAACCTTAATGTTGATAGATACCAGCATTCTTATGTTCATTGCAGTTTTGTTTATAAATAGCTAAGATTTTTGAGTCAATCTAGATGTCCAATAATAGGTCAATGGATAAAGAAAATGTTATATCTACAAGAAATGGAATACTAGTCAACCAGGAAAAGAACGAAACCCTGTCATTTCTAATAAAATGGATAGATTTGGAGGATATCCTGCTAAATGAAATAATACTCAGAAAGACAACTCCTGTTTGATCTCCTTCATCTGTGGAATAACAAGTTAACTCTATACCAGTAGAGTGTAGAATGGTGATTACTGGAGACTAGGAAAGGGGAGGTAGTGGGAGATGGAGTGAGAATTGACAATGGTAACACAAAGTTAGAACAACTCTGGAGGAATGCCTTATGGTAGTATACTAAGCAGTAGGGTGTTGTGAGATAACTATATCTGGATAGTTAGCAAAGAGTGTTTTGAATACTTCTTTCATAAAAAAATGGTAAATGCATGAGGCAAAGAATATGGTCCTGTAGCTTAGACATAATTGCCTTAATGATGCAATGATTATGTGGTCTATGCTTCCCAGTACTATTGCTGAGTTGCAGATAAAATATTATTATGCACGCCTTTATTGAAAAGATGATATAAATATTTAATTCCTATTTAAGTCTATTTGGAATTTTTCTATTAACATTTTGTGTGTTTGTTGGTTTATGCATGTACACATGGATGCATGTATATATGTATTTGTGGTACTATTGATTGACCCAGGGCCTCACACATTCTACACATGTGTTCTACCCCTAAGTTGTGATGCCAATCTCCTTGCTTTCTGTGTTAATTTATTTCATAGTAGAAAGGCAGATTGGATGGGATAGGCATTGCTAAGGTTATAGTCCATGCTGGGGTCAAGATCCATGCAGGTGTCAGCGTGGAAGGGTGTTTTTACCTATGGTTTCAGGACCAGCTCTTCTTCTTCTTTGTTAACTTTACACATCCTACTGGGCTTGGCTTATCACAGGCTCTAGGACATGATGGACTGACTGCTCAGAGAAGAAACATGATATTTTATGCACACTGGGCGCTGAGTATGTATTGTTTTCTTTATTGTGAAATAGCTTCATAATTCTTGTGAAATGCCCCATATTTTTATATTCCATATCAGGTGTGTAGACATCTACATATATGAATGCAATAAATCCACTTTGTTCCCTTCACCTAATCTAGGAAACAGAACTATTCCTTTTGGAACTCCAGAGTTTTCCTTATTTTACAATCTTTCTTCTATGAGTAGTGGACCACTGCTTTGAATTTTCTGGCAATTTCCTCATCTTTGGAGTTTTACAATATATATCTTTGGTGGTGCTTAAACACCCTGTTATCTAGAGGTGTTACTGTTTCCCCATTATTTGAAAAAGAATTTGTGTACATATTCCTGTAAATATATGAACTCAGGTAGAACTTTCTCTAACTTCTTTTGGAGAATTAATGGTCTATGCCCCATCAGTTAGAAGTGGCTTAATGTTCTGTGAAGGTGTGAGTGTATTTGTGCTTATGGATGGTAACTGAAAATTTCCCAAAGCAGAAAGGATCTTGTATCAACATACAGGTACATGCTGAGTTTCTGGGTAGTGGATTTGCAGATGATACGGCTCTTCATGTTTTCTGTGCTTGGTTTACATAATCAGAAGAGGTTGATGCTGTGAAATCTAGCAAAAGTATGACCAGATAAGTAGTTTCCATGTGTAGGTAGTTTGCTGAGTATTGTGGGAGTTAACAAAGATGAATAACCCAAACTTCCTACCCTCAGCAAGTTCACAGCTTGTCAGGCAGAGGGAGCTGAAGAAGGGAACCTCAGGAGTTACTGTTTATCTGGAAGGTGACAGGAGGCCAAGTTGGAGCATCACAGGTCAGGAAAGGGTCTGAATCTTCAGGGATGAGGTCACTCTGTGAAGAGGCCCCATAGAACCCTGGACCTGTGCCTGGAGGGAGATGTCTCAGAGCCACTGGGCTTGGTCCACCTCTGTAGTCGTACTTCCATCAATTTTAAGGTGAGCCCAGAGCATCCTTGACTTGTCAGAACAAATAAGACTGAAAAGTAATTTCTCTATACTCTTCTGCGGTATGGTTCCATTCCATCCAGCAAATAGTCATCACTTGCTGATCTAGTGCCAGACACTCTCCTAGACTCTGTGGGCAAGGACAGACAGATAACAACACACTGAAACCTATGTCTCACTGGGCTTTCCTCTCACATACAATGTCTGGAATGCAGTAAATGGCATGAGATGTGGAAAAGAGGAAAGCCTGTGTGGTGGGGGATGGGCAGGGGAGGAAGCAGGAAACTCACGTTTGCAAGATGGGTGCCTAGAGATGACTTAATTACTCTTCGTGTATCTGTCCGTTCTAAATTGTCACCCAAAACAGAAATTATTTTGACTCCAGATGAAACATTGTGAAAAACTTAAAAACAGCGTTTTATGGCAGTGAATGCTTTCTTTCAGTATTTTAGGAAAAGCAGTGTTTCAAGCTGTATCCGAAATATGTTTCAGTGTCTAAAACTTGGGAGAGCCACAACGTTGATCTTCATTCATTTATCTCCCATATTCTTCTTCCTCTATCTTAATTGCCTCTGTCAGAAAGAATAAAAAATGGAATCACTTGGTCTGGCTCCTTTGTGAAAAACACGTCTCTGATTGACAGTGGAAGCATCGAGAATTAATAGGTTCCCCCGTGCTTTAGAGGTGGTGGGCAGAATTGCCCAGAGATCTCCCTGCCCTTGGGAGATTCTGAAATGCTTCCAGAAGCTTCTCGGCACTTCACCCATGAGATATCAGCACTATTCAGAATAGTCATCCTCAGGGCAGCTCTTAGATCCAGGACCTTTGGAACCACATTTCACAGAGCTTTTTAACTGCAGGAGACACCTGAAGTCTCCTAAAAGCAATGGCCAGTGAACAAGCCAGAAGTCATAAATAGATAAACTAACAGGCAAATATTGGAATTAATAGATAGATGAGAAACAGAGCCAGAACTGGGAGTTGAGCACCACCACATCAAGAGGTGTCAGCTTTTCTCTCCGTTTTCCTCCACTGTGCCAACTGTCAGTAATTTAACTAACATTTTGTAAATAAATGTGGCACTCGGACAGCTGTCAGTGCGCCTGCTGTAAACGCTGCTTTTGTCACTGAAAACTGGCCGTGCTACAGTGCTTCTCCTGCAAGTGTGCCAGTTGGCTCCCAGGCCTAGGACTGTCAGGGAACTGTCGGGACTCGGGGGCCTGGTCCCCATGCATCCTTTCCTGCCCATCCACGGTCTTTGTGCATATTCTACCCCCTCTGGTATCCTTGGGCAATGAGCACTTCCTTTTGGTGCCTGCCTTTTGCCCAAGTTGAAATGAACAAGTATTTTCCAGCACCTTCATGTTTTAGCTGAGAGTTTTCCTTCTCTCGTCCTTTAGTCCCCCCAATGGATGTGCTTTTTTAGAATCAGACTTCATCTATCTAGGTCAAAGTCACAGAACTCACTGTCTTCTTCCCTAGCTGCAAGTGATTACTGAGGTGTTCTTCAGCCCCAGGCTCCTCATACTTTGGTTTCCTCCTGAGCAGAATACAGAAGATGTTGGAGTTAATTCTCCAAGGTTTCACCTTTAAGTTTTATTAAGTTGGTGCTGCAGGGTCCTCTCTTATGAGAAAGACTCTTTCTCCTAGATTCTTAGCCTATACCTAAGCAGAAACACTAGAAGAGAGTCTGTCCTCATATCTAGGACTTATGGCAATATGTTTGGGATGTTCTGATATGTGTGCCCTACTCAGGGAAGAAAAGGCTAGCTTAGGTGTTAATAGTGAAAATCCCACTGAACATTTACTGAACTGTTATTTGAGAGAGAGGGACATATTGCTTTTCAAAATTCTTTACATTTTATTTGATGTAATCGTTTTTAATGATTGTGTGGCTAAATGGATATTTGAACCTAAACAGGCCAATTCTAAAGTCTGTGTTCTTTTTAAAGCTATTTATTTATTTATTTATTTATTTATTTATTTATTTATTTATTGTGTAGGTATTTACGTGCCAGAGCAGACATATGGAGTTCAGGACAACTTGGCATGAGGAAAAGAAGACCATTCTATGTGGAGTAAAATAGACATTAGGGGGTCAAGTAGCACGGTAACGTGTTCAGTCTCATTTTACTATATCTGAGGAAGTGGTCAGAGTATTTCAAGTAGACCATTTTGAGTTACCTGGTCATAAGAACAGGAGCAGACAGGCACTGTGACAATTGCTGGAAATTATTCAGATCTCAGGGGAGGAGTAGCAGTAGATTTGCCTAGCATGCAGGTTTGTTTACAGATGTACTTACTTGATGGTGTAGCTGAGAGAGTTAGTAGGTTGATACAGGGGAGGGTATTAGTAACAGCACTACTTGCAAATGCCAAAGTACTAGTTCTGTTGTATTTTCATGACTGTGGTATTTACATAATGAACTGTTTTCATCTTGAGATGTGCTTACAGAATTCCTTGCTACCTTACTACTTCTTAAATCAAACATAGACAGTTTGGCTTAGAAAATACCATTACCCATTTCCTTACTTAAAATATATTCAAGAAGCCTGCTTTAGTTTAAAATACCTTTCCTACTTCACTTGTAAGACTGAGATTAATTTTTTTGTGTTTGAAAGTCATAAATAATTTCCTCAAGAACCAGTTTGTGTCCAAGTCCATGTCCAGAGTTCCCTGGAGGAATTATTTTGGAATGGAGAGGCTCCTGAGCTTGCACCCTGTACTTGCTACTATGAACAAAAGGAACACAAGAGGATGTGTGTCGGGGGAATCCCCTTCCCAGGGCCTGTTTCCTGAAACTCCTCTCTAAGGCTCCCATCTACTTCCAAGGCCACATAGATTCTCTTGGCCCTGATTTCCTTGCCCATACAATAATGTATTTTGCTTAGAATAACTTTTTTTTCCTGATCTTCTTCTTTGTAGAATTTTAGACCAAAATGACAGAGAAATCTCAGCACTGAATTTAAGCCCTGTTTCATGTAGAACAAAGGACAGGAACAGGCAGAGGAAGACAGTGATAAATATCACTTTTAAATAAATTACAGGCATTCTCGGTCATTAAGACAGGTGCTTGGTTTACCTGTAAAATGTGTGTTAAAGCACCATGTTGTAATTTTACTCAGATATTATAGTAACTAGGAGAGGAAGCAAAGGAAGTATGAATATGTGTGTTTGTGTGTGAATGTGCATGCATATATAGAATAGGCTTGTAAATCTCTCTTTCCCTTTAAAGAAAATTCATATAAAATCTGTGTTCAGAATGAAAAAGCAAAGACATCAACATTTTAAAGTCTATTAAATTACATGCTCAGTCTCTGAAGACATTCAAGTGAGTCATACATTTCAAGCAATTTGTCATCAAAGTTGGTTAAAATTAAAATGATCATTTTGGAGTATGTAGGATTAAACTTCTATTTTTTGTTCAAATTAATTTACCTTCTCCTTTCCATTCTTCTTGCATGTAATAACTCCAAATAGATACCATTGTGTAGTATGTACATTTGATTTAGTATTGAAATTTTTGTGTGTCGTGTGTGTGTGTGCCACACTGTACAAGTGCATGTAGACACAAAGGACAACTTGTGGGAATTGGTTTTCTCCTTCCACAATGTGGGTTTTAGCATTTGAACTCAGGTTGTCAGGCTTAGGGGCAAACACCTTTCTGAGCCATCATGACACCCATTAAAAAAAAAGCTATCTTAAATTTTGAGTCTTCCTTGAGTGTATTTTCTATGGAGCCCTGAACATAACTGAATAATTGGTTATTAAACCACTAATCAACAGGTGGTGAGTTCCAAAATCAGTTGTTGCCCAGAAAATGACCCCTCCTCTGGTAGCTCAGGGAGTGGATATGAAGGAGTACACAGACTTTATGCAGTGTTAACAGCAAGAAGCTCAGTAGCAGGTGTCAGGCACTGTTCCAAGTGCTCATGTGTATCACATACCCACCGTATATAGAGAGTCTGTCTTGCTTTTCACTATAAGCAGAAAATCATGTCGAAGGAAACAAGACAAGTAAATAATGGAGCAAACATTCCCATTCAACAGAAAAGCTGCCTGTATCCTGGTTCCAAAGGGGAAAACCCATTGTCCTTGCTCTTTCAACTCCTGAATTTTCAGCTGTGAAATGGCAAAGAAGAGAAGCAGGAGCAAATATCACTCCCGGTCTGTGACTGTGCCCAGCACGTCTACTCTATTATTCCTGCAGAAACAGAAGCTCTGCAATTTCACTCAGGAGTAGAGTCAGCAGTTTATGTGTGTTTTTTTAATACCCGCTTAGCAATTAATTATTCCTTTTAATAAATGCAATGAAAAAGAATCGTTATTGGACCCATAGTTTAATTGAATTAATAATTTATTCTAGCTGTTAATGTTTTTTTAATATTCTGTGTATTATTTCTTGTTCTATTAGACAGATACGGCAGAGAGATAAAATGCGAGGCTGCACAGGGACTGTAGATGGGCTTTCTGTATAATGCATGGGCAGCTGACAGGTATATTGCTATTAAGCAGGTGCATAATGTGGGGAGAGACCATGAGATGCTGTGAATCCTTCTAATTGTTGCAACAGTCACTCAGGTCTTTAAGATAATTTCATGGGCAGAGGTGAAAGCAATGGCACAGACATTCACACTTGACATAAAAAGTTGTCTTATGAAAATGACTTCTGATATTACCAGATTTATCCTACTTTTCTAGTTCTAGAAGGAGCCAGTCACAGGTCTATTTTATACTTAATCCTGTGGTAATTTAATACTGGGTCTAACTCTGAAAATAAGTAATAATTTCTTGTTTTTGCTATAAAATGACACAATATTCCATTTAGAGGAATGGCCCCTATATTAGATCTATAAGGAAGCATGGATTGAAATTTTTATACAGAGGATGTTCAGCAGAGTGTCTAAGGACAAATAAGAGATGAAATTCTGGCTTAGAGAGATGACTCAGTGGTTAAGAGCACTTGTTTCCCTTGCCAATGACCCTGGTTCAGTTCCCATTAAATAGTAGCTCAGAACTACCTGTAACTCTTGTTTCAGGGCATCTGGCATGATGACATCCTCTTCTGATTTCTTCAGGCACTGAAGCCACGTGATACACTTACATACATGCAGGCAAAATACCATGGACATAAAATTAAGATGAAGTGAGGGAGGGGTGAGATTCTGCTACATTGTATGTGGCCAGTCCTCTGAACTTGACTACTTTCTGTTCAAAATTTCTGAGCCAAACCTCAAAATAATGCTCACCAGGAGAGATAAGTAGGCCTGCTCTGTACCAGTTTGCCTGGCACACATTGTATGTTATTTTATTCATGAATCCAGTGTTTGTTATGTGTTGGACATTGCTCTGAGTGGTTGGGACACACAGCGGAACAGGGTAAGGTCTTCATTCTCATGGAATCTCACACTCTAATGGCAAAAGTAGGTTATCATGTAATTAAACAAGGGCACTTTTAGAGGACTGGGCTGAGAAGAAGAGCAGGTGATATCATGGGAAATATCTACGGCAGGGGAGTAATAAGATGACCCTGAAGCCCAGCCTTGTATGATGGAACCAGCTTACCAAAAGGCTGGGAGGAAGAGTCTTCCTGAGCAATTGGTATGGAGCCGGTGACTCCATCTTGGTATGCTTGAGAGGGAAAAGGAAGACTCTGTGGCCATGCATGGTGCCAAACATGAGAGTGTCAAAGGATGAGGTATCAGAGACCAGGGAAGGATGAGCTCTTCCTGACCAGCATGAAGGGTTTGCACTTTATCTCAGTGCCTTGAGAAGGAACAGAGGTTTCCAGCAAAGGAATAGCTTGCTGAGGAGTGTGTCAGTAAAATACTCTGATTGATTTAAGCAAAATGTGAAGTGCAAAGGTTACTAACAGTTTTACTTTTCAGGTCTCTGTGACCAGGACCAGGACCAAGTAAAGGATGGAAAGAATGAGAAAACTGTGGGAACACTGTGTGTGTGATATATTGATATATATATATATATAATGGGTTTAGGTGTTCATTTTGAATCCAGAAAGGGTCTCAGATATGGGAGTATGAAACAGAGAAGCCATGAATATAAATATGGCAGAGATAAGTTTCTATTTGTCCTGAAAACCTTAAAATTGGGAAAAATCACCAAGATCATGAGTGTAGATAGAATCATTGAGATTTCAAGTGAGAGATGATAGGATTTAGAGATTTCAGAGAGGCAGAGATATGGGCATTAGAAAAGAACAGAAATAGTAGGTTGAGAGGAAGAAACAGGAATGTATGGGTCAGAATCCAAGTGAGGAGAAAACATGTTCAGAGAGGAGGGATCAACTTGGTAAGCTGCTGCCAGTCTTGGAAATGCAAATGAATGAATATCTGTGGGATTGAACTGCAAGCCCTGGTGATCTTGATAATAAAAATTTCAGAGGAAATTAAGGAGAGGAAACAAAGAAATAAAAACTAATGTTGATAATTGAATGCTCAGTGCAATTTAATTGTGTGTGTCTGTGTGTCTGTGTATGTACACATACTGATCATGATTGCATACAAATAAGAAAGTTCTAGTAAAGATGGAAAAATTATGGTGCAAGAGTGAGGAGGTGATAGGCAGAGCCAAGATCCAGGACTGCCTTTCAGGAAATGGAAACACCTTTTGGATATGAAGATGCTCCATTGTTGCTTCCCAATTTTTTTCTCCTCTCAAAATTGACATGTGCTTGTAATCTACTCAGGTGCAATATCTGATTACATTTTTGTGTGTATGAGTTCTTCAGCAAGACAGCTGAGAACATGTGGGATTCAATATATAAAGGGAACATGTGGGATTCAGTATATAAAGAGGTGAATTTTTCGAATTTCTGTTTCATCTCCTTGACTATATTGGTATCATGGACACAGGAGAAAATTAAGACAGTAACTGGAGGGCTCTGAGCATTTCAGTGTGGGGGGAGGGCTGGAGGAGGGGGTTGAGGCAGGAATAGTAGGTGTGTGGAGATAATATGCTTGATTAGAGCAGATTCTCACATAGAACAATTCACATCCTTAAGACTTCTCTGTATGTACTCATTGCCCTGAATATCTTTGTTCCAGAGATCTGAGCTGAGTTAGAAGAAAAAATAATATAGGAGAACTTTGTTTTAAACTTTGGAGAGGAAGAACTTTCAGCCTTGGAATGGAGGATCCAGATACAGAATAGACAATTCCACAGAGATAGTCTGTGGTCCTGTGCTGGATCACCAACCTCAGAACTGAAGGAGATCCTGCCCTGATGAGGAGTACTAATTTATACTCCTGACCTAATGCAGAATGTCATGTGTAACACATGCACGGTTGTTTCCAATACCGTATAATATATTGTAATAGTCAGGAAATTTGGCCAATTTCTCTTGGCGTTCTGATGGTTGAAGAAGGGAGAGTGAAGAGTATTTGCTAGAGATCAAACAAGTCAAGACAGTAATTGGTGTAAATTGAGGGATAAACATTTTAAAGTTTACCAGAGGGGATCTGTGTTTACTTTCTTGTCCCCAGTGTTCTACAAATAATACAAAATGTACACACAAGCAAGCTGACATGCACAATGTACATATGACAATCTGTTATTCTGTGAGCAGGGAGTGCCTTTCTAACCCAGTGCAGCTAACCTGAGCTACAGACACTTTGTAACACATGACAGTTTCAAAGCATTCAGGATCTTTTCTCTTTTTTAATAAGTATTTTGTTAACTTTTTTAGATTTTTATACAATGTATTTTGGTCATGATTCTCCCCTCACTGTTCCCAGATGCACCCCACCTTCATATCGCCAACTTCATGCCCTCCTTGACTTCTTAATTTAATAACCATTGACTCCAGTTTTTACTGTTCAAATGTTTCTGGCTGTGGGGCCATTCACTGAAACATGGCTGACCTAGCAGGAGCCATATCCTTAAAGAAAACTGGCTTCTCCCCCACTCCCCCAAGAAGTCATCAACTGTCCCAACTCCTCAGTTGGGAGCGAGGTTTCATGAAATCCTTTCCACTCCATGCCCAGATTTCAAGTGGCTTGATCTTGTGCAGGCAACCAAAGCTGCAGTGAGTTCATGAATACAGCAATCTTGTAATGTTCAGAAGACCCTGTTTTACTTTGGAACTCCCTGACCTCTGGATTTTTCAAACTTTCTGTTCCTTTTTTCTGGGATGGCCCTTGGGCATTGGGGAGGTATTGTAATATACACGTTCCATTTGTAGCTGAGTACCCCACAGTCATTTAGTCTCTGCATTTTGATCATTAATAAGTTGTATGTGTATGCGTATGTGTTTACCACCATCCGTAGCATAAAGAAACTTCTCTGATAAAGTCTGAGAGCTGCACTAATCTGTGGTTAAAGAGATACAAATTTAAAGCCCAGTTTGGTACTATGTTCATTTAGCAAAATAATCGTTGTAGGTTCACTCCCTGGGGCCTGTGAGTTCCTTAACTGTAGATTCTTGGTGAGATTTGCAGTACGAGGCAAGTGTTCTTTCCTCTGGGGAAGGCATTAAATCTAGTCAGAAAGGGGTTGGCTGCCTCTGTAAATTCATTCCATTACTGCACTCACAGGCATATCATGCTATGATAGTTCACAGGGTTCACAGCTGGGTAAAACTGCGCATGACTTTTTCCTCAAGCAGCCTAAATAGCATCTTACAGTATTATGAGAGCTAGATATCAAGGTGAAAGCTTCCTGGTCAGTATTGACCACATTTTTCCATGTCCTATGACCAATGTGTGTGGTATCTTCAACAGTAAAGTATTACTATCAAGTTGTGCTGGACAACTAAGAGCAACGACAATAGCTTGTATTGTTTTGGGGGTCTCTGAGAGATCTCTGATCAACAACTCAAGGGAAGATATCCCACACCTGGTATTAGGCTTTTCATTTGGTAACCTATGGCTTCTGGGGTGGGCACAATCTCTATGTAGTGTAACCCATTTTAAACTCTTTTATATGAAAAAAAATGCATATTCAGGAAGCTTCTAAAATAGAAGGTAGCGGGCTGGAGGAATGACTTGGTGATTAAGAGCACTGGTTGCTCTTGCAGAGAACTTGTGTTTGATTCCCAGCACATACATGGTGGCAGTCACCCATTCATAACTCTGGTTCCAGGGTATCCAACACCCTCTCGGTCCTCCTTGGTGGGCACTGCATGACATGGCTATACTTACATGCATGCAAAGAATACACTCATACACATAAAATAAATATAATGAAATATTAAAAAATAAAATAATAGTTTTAGGTATGGCTATGGCTTTTAAAAATGTTCTTAGAATTAGCTATCTCTCTCCCATGCACCTCTTCTGTTCTTTTCCTCCATCCTTCTCCCTAATTAGGAAAACTGCTAATAGATTCAAGAGGCATGCTAAAGAATGAGAAAAAAAAGTCTTTTCCAGTTATACTTTTGACAGAGGATTAGTGTCTAGAACATACAATGAACTAAAAAATATAAAAACACTAAGAAAACAAACAACTCAGTTAAAAAGCAGACTAAGGAACTGACCAGAGACCAGAAGAAGAAATAAAAATGGCTAAGAAATACCTTAAAATGTGTTCACTATCCTTAGCCATCTGAACAATGAAAATTAAAACTACTTTGAGATCTCATCTTAGCTGGATCAGAATGGCTAAGAAAATGAGAGACAAGAAATGATGAGAGCATGGGAATGGGGGGAACCCACATGCGACGGTGGAAGATAAGCAAATTGGTATCGCCACTGTGGAAATCAGTGTGATGATCCCTTAGAGAACTAGAAATAGAGTCACCATATGATCCATGTATGTCACTCCTGGTGCATTCCCAAAGGACTCTATTTCCTACTACAGAGACACATGTTCATCCATGTTCATGACTGCTTATCTACAACAGCTAAGACATGGATATAGCTGCATGTCTATCAGTTGATGGAAGGATAAAGAAAATGTGCTTCCTATATTCAGTGCAGTTTTATTTAGCTGTAGAGAAAAATGAAACTAGGAAATTTGCAGGTAAATAGTTGAAGCTGAAAAACATGATACAAAGCGAAGTACCCCAGACCTGGAAAGACAAATGTCACGGGTTCTCACGCGTATGTGTATTTTGGCTTCAAAACTTTAGATTGTGTGTTTAATTTGTAGTACTCATAGAATCCAGGTAACAAGAAAAGGACGTATGTTAGTTACTTTTCTGTTGCTGTGATAAAACACCACAACCAAGGGCAACTTACAGAAGGAGCAGTTTATTTTGGTGTATGTTTCCAGAGTAGTGAGAGTCCATGATTGTGGGAGATCTGGAAGTGAGTGGCAGGCATGGGGCCATGATCAGAAAGCTACACATGAAGCAGAGAGGGGGAACTGGAAGTGGGGTGAGCTATGAACTGTCAAAGCCTGTGCCCAGTGATGTACTCCCTCCTAAACATTCCATGACCTCCCCAAACAGCACCATCAACTGGGAACCAAGTGTCCAAACACTTGAGCTTATGGGAAATATTTCTTATTCAAACCATCACAGGACCGCTGCCGGGGAAGAAGAAGAAAGATATAAAAGCTGGGAGGGGGATAGTGGAACAAAGGTTTAAGCTTCCTCTTCTCACCTCTTTTGATCCTACTGGTCCTTTTCAAGTGAGAATATCCTCCTGAATGTATGTAAGTAGAATGGAATGTTTGCAAGTATCTGACACCTGCCAGGGATCTGTCACTCAGTGTACCCAGAGAACAGTAATTGTAGAAGATGGATGATTTGCTGATTTTCATGTTATCCTAATGTGACATTCCTGAAACAGGATGATTATTTAAATAATTTACCAGTCTTACCTTGATGACTTTATGAATTGACATAATCTGTGTTGTTTAAAAAAATATTTATTAGGACAAAGTCTAACAATGGCCCTGAGCTCACAATCCTCCTGCCCCTAACCCCAGAAATCTGGAATTACCAGAATGCATCATCATATCCACCTAAATGTCATTTCTAAATATGGTCATATATTACTGAAATCTTTTATCATAGTGAACCCATCCCCGCTTCCAATTTTTAAAGGGTTCTTCTTAGTTGACTGGTTAATTTGAGGGCAAGTTTGCATGGCAGGGATCACAGAGTCTGTGGAAGGGCTCGAGTGAAGAGAAGAGGCAGACACTCTGGACAAATACTGACCAAAGCTTCACACACTTTCTCACCTATTTGACTTGTGTATAACCATTTAAGGTAAGTGAGCAGTAGCTTATCAGTCTGTCAGTTTGGCACAACTCAGTGACTGCTGTTTGTCCATTTTGTATTTGTGGGGCTTTGGTCCCTAACAGCAACAGAACCTGCTAACCTGAAGCTGTTCTGTCAGTGAACATTAAGATTCTGATAGTGGCATCCCAGATAATCTTCCCTTTTCTACTATGCATGTGCAACTACCGCCTCCAGGGAGAGTGCCAGCATATCATGAGAGCCAGAGAGACAGGAATTCAAGTCTTACCTCCAACTCCATGACTGTGTGTGTCCAAGTCATGACCCACCTATTTAATCACCTGGGTCCTTATGGCTATGTGGTGTTTTCTAGGTGACTAAATGTTCCTTTCTATTTCTTTGGTTACTCCCTCTGTCGCTGATGCCTTAAGCTCCTGGAGAGACAGGCCAGGGTGAGCATCTTTGATCTGTATTTTTCCAAAGACTGGTATGGCTTTTGGTCTCCAAAACTGTGGAGGAAAATCAGGCTAAAGGAACGATAGATTGTTTCCACAAACCTGTGTGGTGTCAGAAGGATGGAGATAGAAATTGTGAAGCATCCTGAGAAGGTCCATCATTTCATGGTCTTGTTATTCAAAAGCAGTTATGATTCATTTGGGGGTAATCAAAAACACCACCAAAGAGAATCTCAAATCCTAGAAGTTTGAACTGTCACTCCAATGCTTCTGTCTCCATTTTGGTTTTAGGATAGCTCTGTGACAATGGGCAGGTGTTGGCTGTGTAATAATCCATATTAAAGAGCACATTATAGAGACAGCCCACATTATTTCACTGATTTTTTTTGCTTGCTTTTTTTCTTTTCCTTACTTCCCCTCTCTTCTATTCCCATTTATTGATTATCCACTTTGTCCTAGAGTTCTTTTAGGTGCTGGGATTAAAAAAAAATTAATAAAATGAATAAAGCTACCATCTCACAGGAAATGGACGCTGTAATGTAAGTGAAACTTGTCTGAGGATCATATAGGGACTGCTGTGCAAAAACTGAGAGAAGATGGATTAGTGGTATAATTATCAACAGCTGTTATAATAAACAACCTCCAAATCCTGGAGAACTAGTGTGATGCATAGTAATTTCTTACTCATGCAATGTCTATACAGGATGTATAGATCTCCTGGGTGACTTCTTCCAGGTGGCGATTTAAGGACCTGAGCTTTTTCTATTGTGGGATTTATTTATATTGGAGTCCTTGCTTCGGGGAGTGGGGAGAAGAGAGGCGGGGAGGGAGGAGAGAGAGAAAACTGGCAGTGTTAGAGAAAGATCTGGAAATGGAACTCAGAACTGCTGCATGTGTCCATCTACCTGCAAGGAAGGCTTGAGGAAAGTATACTTACTGTGGGTCAGGCAAGAAGATACCAACAGTTGACAGACATATATTGCTGTCTCTGAACAGCAAATAGTATCTCTGTGGCACCAGGGTGTAGTGTGCATTTATCTCGGCTGACAGGGTTTAACCTGTACTGCAGGGCATTCCCCATAGCCTGAAAAGCATTAGGCTTGTCATTTAGAATCTGGCACATCTGCAGAGTAGAGTGTTCAGATGAAAGAAGAATTTCAGCAGTACTTTGTGTCTCCCCACCCCTTTCCCATCACCCCTCCTGGGGAGCATTTCAGAGTGTGGGTCCCTCCCACAGAGACTGCCTTTCTGTCGGAGATCCTCTTTCTACTTGCATTGCATATTCCCTGGTAGGCTAGGTGGGAAAGCATCCTGACAGCCAATGTGTCCATTCCAGGGTGCAGACATCATATACAAGGGGTGGCTCAAGGCTGGGCTCAGAGCCTTCTCTGGTGCCTGGCAGCTTTGAGAGAAAGGTAAGTAACAAACCCATCAGTTGCTTCAGGTCCAGGTTAAAGTTAGAAAATCACTGAGGGTAGAGCCGGACCCTTCCCCGCCTTGGAGTTTCTGACTTGGTAGTTCCTATTTGGGCCTAGGATCTGCATTTCTGACAACATAGTACAAACTGAAAATTCTTTTTCAAAAAAAAAATGCGTGGGACCATGAATGTTTTAGGTATTTCTGATTTTGGAAAGTTTACATATATATATGTTATGGGGTACTGGAGACTTAAGTGTAAATACAAAATTCACTTGTTACATTGACTTCTTATGCATAGCCTAATTTTCCTATAGGAAATTATCCACAGTATTCTTAGTGTACTTACATTCTGTGATCAGGTAAGGAATTTTCCATATCTTGCATCATGACTATGCTCAAAATGTTTCCAAATCTGGTGCATTTGGGATTTTGGATTTTTGGATTAGGGATGCTCTCTCTGTACTAATGATTTTAATCCAGAGGCCAAACTTGGAGAAGAACACTTGTGTATATTCTTCAAAAGTAGGATGGATTCAAATTGGGTAGTAGATTTTCACAGGTGGAATGAAAGGGACCACTGAGGGATACTTGCAGAGTGTGTCTTCTCTGGCACTTTTTTATCTTGGGGTTTTGAGCACTTCCTCCCATTTCCACTCACTGTTTTCCAGCATACTGGCTGTTTCCCATAGGGGAAGAACTATGAAGAACTATGTTTATTTATTATTGTTGTTGTGTGTGTGCACATGTCTGTGGATGTGATAAACATGCAGGTATAGATAGGTACACATGCTCAGGCATGCAGAGGACAGAGGACAATTTGGGGGTCTCTCTCTCTCTCTCTCTGCCTTATGTTCTTGCCTTGAGTCAAGAGCTCTTATTGAACCTAGAGCTAGTAGACGGGGGGTCCAGCAGGCTCCCTTGACCCCCCCACTGCTGGGGTTGTAGGTACATGTGCGTGGCCACATCCTTTTTGTTATGTAGGAGCTGGGGATCTGAACTCAGGTCATCCTTCTTACACAGTAAACACTCTTGTTCACTGTAACATCTCTCTACGTTGGATAAAGAACTTCTGAAATGCAGCTTTAAGTTTTTCTCCATTAAAAATGTCTTACTGAATTAGACTACAAATCATCCAAGGCTATCCTTCAAAATGTAGATCATCAAAGCACTTATTGGAATCTTATCATTCCCTTCCACTTTCCTAATGACAGTGAGAGCTGTGTTCTTTTGGTGCCTGGCAGATGTTCTAACTCTGGGTCAAATTTTCTTAAAGTAGGATAAAAGTACCTGGTACATGGATGTTCCTTCAGAAAGATTCTTTCTTGAAGGAATTTTATAAAAGCCATATTTGAACATTATTTGTATATGAAAATTGTACTCTGCCCACCCATAAACTTCTCTGAAACAGCCCCCGCCCACGCTTTGTGTGAGAGCTTGGGAAAGAGCTGGTAATTTTCAAGCATCTATGTGGCACTGATATGCTTTTGGTAGTAGATAAATTCCACCGACTGGTGTGAAGATAATTTGCAGAGAAAAATATGAAATACTTTAAATACAGAATTCCCAAGCACAAGGCAAAATTCTAGGGGTTAAACAAAAATCACCAGACACTGATTTTCAGATGTTGAATTCTGTGTTGTACTCTATTTATCCTTCGCCTCATATTGCAGTAAGCACAGGAGGAAGGAGTTGATGGCTAGAGTTCAAGTTCAGTTCCTAAAGAGATGAGTTGGGGAGCCCTTTGAGTTGCAGGAAAGATCTAGGGCAGTTCCCCCGAAATCCATTCATGGGACACAGGAAAAGACATCAGCCTTGATGTCCTCACCCGCGCTCAGTTTTGCTTCCACGTCAGGACTGATGATATTGGTACTTAAACTCAGCGTTTTGCCCTTGAAATAAAATTCTGCCTGCTGTGTTGATATCTGGTAGCTAACTCCTCACTAATTTGAAAGAGGTCTCAGTGGATTGGCATCCCCTCCCCTCCATCTGAATTGCAACCTGTACTTCATCTCCTCCTGTTTAAAATGTGGATGAGCATGCTTCGAGTGTTTAAGTGTTGGAAGCTGCTTCAGGGATAGGTATTTGTAGTTTCATGAATTATTTATTTAAGCAAATGTATACAGAGCATTTGTGTGTTGGAGTATATGCCTGATCACACTTGAAGGGGTGTTGTGGAAATGTATCATGCCACAGCATCACCATTTTGACATATGTAGTGCAGAGAACCAAAACACTGCTCTTGGGATAGAACAGGATTAGTTCGGTTTGGAATCATTTGGCTCTTGTGATGCAAGACTAAGTAAATGCATTTTATCATCTTCCCTGTTGGGTAAGGATAAAGCTGGGCCTGGATCTGTTTGGGCTTTCTGCCTGGAGTTTTGAACTAAGCACAGTCCCATTGGTATGTGGTTAGGTTTCATTGTTTTTTGTTCATGTTTTGTTTTCATCGTTCAAACAGCACAAATTCGGGGAAATAGTAATATGTATGTTAAAGGTTTATAGTGTTTTCATTATAGAGAGATTCACAGAATCATATAGGTCAAGTACATTTTTTAACTATTTATATAAAGCAGAGCTGTTATTTTCCTTGCGTCCTCAGCATCTGCCATCACCACATACACTGCACCTGTACACAAAGTCTCTGCCTTGCTTAACCATGCACTCAAGTAATAAATTTGAAAAAATATAGAAGTGAGCTGTGGTTCTCTCATATCTGGGCCCGTCCAGCTGTGAGCTTGCTTGAAACTCTTTATCCCTTTATCTGGGCTAGGAAGGTAAGTAGCTCAGTGCTAAAGCACTTATCTAGCATATGCAAGTCCCAGTGTTGGGTCCCTAGGACTAAAGACACACACACACACACACACACACACACACACACACACACACACACACACACACCTTTTATCTACAAGTTCTGAATGGGGCAGCTTCTTGATGTCTGGTGCTACCTCTCCTTTCAAGTTCATTTGAGTTTAAGAATGAAGAAAGATCTAGAACGAGACCCTCTGAAAATAGTAAGTGGAATATAGTAAGAAATGGAATATCCAAAGGAAAAGGTCAGCCAGGTGTTCAAATTTTCCCCTAAATTGTCAATATTTCCACAGTCATTTAAAGAAGTAATCCCAGAAGCAGTGATCACACAGCCAGTATTTGGCAAAAGGAAAGGGCAAATTGCAGAGGCCCCTTGTTAATTTCCTACGTAAGGTAGTCTCAGAACTGCAGTGACCTCTCTCTCCATGACCTTCTTGGGCCTTTTCTAGATCCAGTCCCCTGTCTCACTTGGAAGACCAGGTGTAATTGCTCACTGTGATGAGTCCATTCTGAAATCTCCAGGAGACAGAAGTGCTAAATTAAATAGATGGTGCCCAGCAAATCTCTTCCTGTGTTAAGCAATCTTGCCTTTTAAGTGTCTCCAGTGCATACTGGCTACTGTACTCCATGCACGGTCCTGGGCAGTGTGTGGACTGAGAGGATGAATGTCAGACATACACTTTGTATACAACTAAGGAACTGGGCTTGGTCACATAAAGAGGAAGACAGAACGCAGAAGTCTGTAGCTACATTCAGGACAGAAAGAGAACGAGAAAGTGATTCAGGGAATTGGGGTGTCTGGGAGATAAATCAGGTAGCTAGACATTATTAAAAGCCCTGGGAAGCTGGGGTTATGCTGGCAGTGTGAGAGTCGCAGGAGATGGCAGAAATGAAGAGCTGGACTGCTGATGAATACCCCAGTGTCTCTCATCCTTAGTATGCTGAGGTTTGGCAACCATAGGTGACTTTTAAAGAACTTCTTTCCAGATCCTAGAAGCATTCCTCTGAGAAAAGATCAGACGCTCTGCACAGTACCCTTGTTTTGGAAAGGGGTCATACACAGTGCACTGATGCCCCTGTTTGAGAAAGGGGAGTACACCTTCGGAAAATAAATTGCCTCAAAGTTCAAACAGGTTATTTCTTGATCTATGTTGCTCTTTAAAAGACAAAGAAATGAGGAGGTAAGAAAGAGAGTATTGTTTAAAAAGGAAAAGGAAAAAAAAATCCTGAAACAAGTTCTCTGCTAAAATCTAGACTCTTGTATTTTAAGGAGTAGAATTTTATTTTTTTAATTAATTAATTATTTGATTTTTTTATGTGGGTAAATGTGTTGCCTGCATGTATGTAAGTGTACCCATGTCATGCAGTGCCCATGGAGGCCAGAAGAGGTTGTCAGATCCCCTGGAACTAGAGTTACACACGGGTGTTTGCTGCTATGTGGGTGCTGGGAATCGAACCCAGCTGCTCTGCAAGAGCAGCCAGTGATCTTAACCACTGACCTATCTTTTCAGCCCCAAGAAGTAAAATTTTCTTGAAAGGACTTTTTTCCTTCCTTCTTTCAGAGGAGGCCGCAGTCTGTCAGGTATTTCTATATCCATTCCCAACCATATGTAGCACACACAATATGAATCTTACACAAATGAAATATATTCCACATTGTGCTTTCCTTTGTTTACAAACACTATATCAACAATATGCTCCTGCATCAGTATGTATAAATTAAACTTATGTCTTTTACCATGATGAGTAATGTCTATTTGCTAAGACTCCAGAATGTATGTCACCAGTTCTCTATGTATTCGTGTACAAGCTTCGTCAGTTCTTCTGTTGTGCCTAACAGGTTGTGACAAACATCTTGGTGTTGAAACACAAGTGCCTCTCAAATCAAATTCTTGACTCTGGGACAGTATAAGGACTAATGGTATATAAATTAAAATTCAGCAATATTAAAATTGCCTAACAGAATTGTTACTGGACTGTTCAATCTCATGGATTTTCTAAAACTTTCTAGGAAACCTAGCCAGTAATGAATGATTTGAAACTTTTAACATTTGCCAACTGATAGGAGGGGAATGCTGAACTGATATATCTTTAATTGGGAAGTTTGGCATCTGGTCACAGGTCCACTGGCCATTTTTAATTCATCTTTTTATGCTTTCAGTTTTTAATCTGTTTTTCTTTCCCTTCATCTTTTTCTTTTTGATTTTCACGAATTCATTACATGTTCAAGTAAATTGTCATGCATCTTGCAGATTAATTTCTAATTTTCTTGCAATCTTATGGTTTGTCACACGTTTCTCAACATACATTATTTAACTTTTATCTAGTTAAGTTACTTTACATGCTTGATGTCTGCGCTCAGACAGGTTTTTCCCATGCCATACTTTTGAACAATATGTATTATTTTCTTGCTTTCTTCTTTGGTTTTAGTAAAGGGTCCTGCTATATAAGACAGCATGGTCTGCAGCTAGTGATCCTCCTCCCTCAGTATTTCCAAGTGCTGGGATTACAAATGTGTGCCTCATATGGGAAGGATTCTTTCCAAAAGGGGATCCCTCTTTCTCTCCTGTCACAGTCCCAACATTATTTATTAAGCAGTCTGGCCACTTGTGATGATGATGTCATTACTGAACCGAAGTGGCTTGACATCACCTGAATCAAACTTTAAACCCTCTTTTAACATGGTGATTGGACAGACTATTGTTCTGCCAATTCTATGCTGTTTGTAAGCATTTTAGTCATGTAAATTGCTTTAATACTTGTTATATTGTCTTTTGCAAATGCTCTCAGTACTTAACATTAATCCCTATAAGATTTCTTTTAATTGAGGACTGGAGGAATGGCTCAGTGGTTAAGACCATATACTGCTCTTGCAAAAGACCAGAGTTTGGTTCCCAGAACTTATGTCGCGTGACTCACAACTACCTGTACCTCCAACTCTAGGGGATCCAACACTCTCTTCTGGCCTTTGTGAGCACTGTATTTACATTCAATAATCTACACACATGCAAAGAATTAAAAAATAAAATCCTTTTAAGAAAAGACCACCCAGGGTCTGGAGTGGTGGCTCAGCAGTTAAGAGCACTGAATGGTCTGGCAGTGGAACCAAGTTCGATTCCCAGTATCCACATTGTGACTATCAACCATCTGTTGTTTCCAGGGGAATCCAACACCCTTTTCTGACCTTGTAGGCTTTGTTGGACATGGATGTGCTTATATACATGCAGGCAATGCACTCATACACACAAAATAAAAATAATAATAAATAATAATTTCTCCTAAATAAGTTCTGAGTTGTATTGTATGGTAGAGGACAGGGCAAAGGAAATGAGTTAAGTGAACCTTTCTTGAAGGTTCATTTGTGGGGTCCTGATGACCCAGTTTGTCCTTGTTGGCCACTTAGAAACTTGCTCTTTCTATCTGGAAGAGTGGAAATTTGCTTGGTGGCTATCAGAGCATGTTCTTTGATTTTCTTGATAATGTCACTTCTTTCTCACAGTTGTGTAGGCTGTCTTGGTCTTCTTATCCTCCTCCCTCTGTCCTTTGATGTTTTCTTTTAGAAATGCCAGGGATTGAAACCAGGGCCTTTAGGATACTCACGTGCTCTACCAATGAGCTTCATCCAATCCCTTAGTAAGTCCTCTGCTGTTATAGCATAATACCACAGACTCTGTAATTTATAAGCAGCAGGAGTTTATGTATCTCATGGCTATGGAGGCTGGAGAGTTCAAAAACCTGGTGATGGTACATGCTGCCTCATGACACAGTAGAAGGACAAGCTAGCACTAGACCAAGTGGGACAATTCAGTGTTTATCAGACCTGCACTGGAGATAAGAACATTAATCTGTTCATGAGAATGGAACCCTCTGACCTAATCATCTCTTAGACATGCCCCTTGTTGACACTGCTACAATGGCCATTGTATTTCAACCTCTGGACCAAACTGCCAAACCATCACAGGCTCAACTCAAAGGGCACTGGTTTCTCTTCTGCCTCTGGACCCCACACAGCTGGTCAGAAAATGAGCTCCTTCCATAGCGTTTTATGGTGCTGACAGTTTTGTAAGGAGGATGCCCTCCTTACGTCACATTCTCCATTCTCCCTTACATGACTTTGGTGGCCTAGATTTTCTTCTGACCTGATTTTATTGCTCTTCCTCATTAAGTCACACATTAAGTGAGGGATAGCTGCTGGATAGCTGCTCTCTGTGAGGAGCTTCCTTTGCTTGTGAGGTCAGTATCTATTCTTGTAGCCAGGATTTGCACTTTTACCAGCCTGTTTTCTCCACTGTGACTGCTTGCTGTCACTGAAGGCAAACTTTACACAGAACCAGGCATATAGAAACATTCCGTAGTTGTTGATAAAGAAAGAAACAAAAGAAGGGATGGACAGAGGAGGAAGAGAAGGTCATGCAAGCCTGCATGGAGCTTTGGTATGAATAGAACATGTGTAAGACAAGTTGTCTGAGTGTTATCCTCATTACAGATGTTGTCAGTTTGTTTTAGTGCTTCAGCACTTTGGCCCCTTGTTTCCTCAGACACACCAGTGATCCATGATGCATTACTAGTAATGTTGCCAGTTACTAAGAATGACTTTGGCATCAGTCATTGTTGAATTAGTCCTGGTTGTGCCATCTATTCATTTGGTAATTGATTCAATTTACTTCCGGAAGCCTGAAATTTCCTCCTTAGATTAGTAGCAAGCCTTAATGAAATCCTGTATGGGAAGGACTTCATGAAGAACCTGATAGATACAAAATAAACACTCAAAAGAACTAAGTCCTACTAAATCTTTCCCATGATTTTTATTAATATTATTGTTTTAGTATTAGTGGGTGTCCAGTGATGAATATAATCATATCTTTGGTCATAAAATCTTATGTGCTACCCTTGTTCTTATGAGCAGGATATAATGATAGTTAAGTCTAATAAATATTATGCCCAAAGGTATACCTCAAAGGAACTCATGATAGTTTTCCATTTGCATTTACCAAAGCAATGCTGTTGCTTTGTTGGTGAAGTCATCTAGACAAAGGGGGTATTATTGTTCCAAAGTTAAGTTTTGCCTACAGGAAGATGATTGAACCAAAATTTAGTGCTTTTGTTCAATCCTTTAGCCTTAAAGCCTTGACACTCCCTGTTCAATCTGCCTAAGGTATAGCCCTGCTCCCTTCTTACTTCTTTCAAGAGAAGAAGGTGTCAGGGAGGGTTTCACTGACCATGGGTATAAAATAGCTCTACCACATGGATTCTCTGCAGTGTCTCTACACTCATTTTCATCTAACAAGTCTGCATATCTCATTTCAATTTAAATTGTGTTTTATTGTGGTCAGCATACTTAATCTGAGACTAGTCCGCTTAAATCATGTGCAAGTGTACAGTCCACCATTGTTGACTATAGGTACTGTGTTGTATAGTAAAGATATAGAATTCATATTTATAATTGAGACTTTCTGCTTGATGACTAGCAACTCTATCCTCCTTGACCCTGGGAGCCACCCTTCTGCTCTCTCATTCTGTGAGTTTGTTTGGTTTCGGTAATGCATATCAGTGCAATCATGCAGTCGCTGTCCTTCTGTGATGGCCTTACGTTCATGCTGTTGTAGATGGCAGGATTTCCTTCTTTTTGTAAGGCTGAGTATTGCAATTTATACAGTTGCCACATTTTCTCTGACTGTTCATCCCTCCATGGATTCTTAGGTTGCTTCCGTATCTTTGGTGTTATGAATTGTGATGCAGTGAAAACTGGAATCTATTTTGTACATTTATTGCTTGTGCAGTTATTGCCTATTGTCTCTAGAACATCAGCTGTGAGATAGAACCTCTGTTTCGTTCACTGCTGTGTCCTCAGCATCCAGAACAACACGATATCCTAGACATGAGTCCCAGCACCTGCATCTTTGTCCTTAATTATTAAGATAGAAAACAATCTCTGTAAAGTTTTAGGCTATGCCCCAAAAGAAACTCCCAGCACGATTGGAGACATTGGAAGCTTTGGCAGCTCTGCGGAATGAGCTGCTGTGTCTGACCCATCCAGAGCACTGGCCCTGTACCTAGAACTGTGACCCACAGGCCCAAAGCTTTTAAGGTCCATCTTTCTGAGTCATCCGAAGTAGCTAGTGTAGTCCAAAATCACTGGCACAGCTCTTTCTACTTAAAGGTTCAGGACTCCCAGGACAAGCACAATAAGCTTAGGAGGCATTTAAAAGTCCTAGAAGAGCAAAGAGAGGCCATGCTAAGATCTGATGGCAACCCGCTCCTCCAACACTCCATACCTCCGTCCTGCTGAGACTCCCCGGCTTATGTATGATTCTCTCTGAACTTTGTGTGCTCTCTTTGATTTTTGTACTTACCTCATGACTGTTTCTTTGCTAAAATAAAGGATGCTTCTTTATTGGTTTGTTTCCTGATCATCACTACCTAGCTCAGTTCTTCACTAAAACCAGAGGCTATTTATTGACTATTTCTTGGTGGACGACTTTATCTCCACTTTTCCATACCAAATTATACAATGGCAGTAGAGTATGTGACTCCTTTAAATCTGTTTTCATTACCACTGTCTCAGGGTGTTTTCCTGACATCCCATTCGATCTTTTTCCTCTATGTATTTCTGTCCTTATTGCATCCAATGCAGCAGGCATGATAATAGGATATTTTTCAACACAGTTCCAGTACCTTTCCTATTGCACACAAACCTTTGCCTTACTGAGTCACTACTGCCCTATTCCTTTGCCGAGTTTTCTGGGCATTCAACATGTTGGCTTCAGCTTTGCTTGGCATCCTGCCTTTGTTCTCATAGATCAATCAAATCAGAAAATTCACCTTCGTCATATCCACCCATCATCCTCTTTGTCCATGCAGGGCACAGAGAAGTCCTCTTTCTCTCTTATTATCTCACCTGCTTGCCTGCTTATGTTCTAAGTTTCTTTTTACTATATCTTAAATTTATTATTATTATTATTATTATTATTATTATTCATCTATTTGCAGTTCTGGGGATTGAACTTGGGGCCCCGTATGTGGTAGGCAAGTACTCTGCCACCGAGTTACATTCCCAGATTGATCCACCCTAAATTTAAAGAGAACACAGAATCTGATAGAATTCCTGCAAATGGAGAGCTTTTTTTAAAGCTTGCTGTGCTTGTGCCAAGGAGGAATGAAAGAATGCTTTCTATTTTTTTAATCAGGATATTGATAGAGTTAATGAAGAAACTATATGTACATAGACTGACAGAGAGTGAGTAGCCTATATGTATAAACTATTATTCTATTCAAATCCCAAAGCAAAAAGATTTTTTCACTTCTCTACTCTTCCCAAACATATCTTCTTTCTTCCTTAGAGGTCTTCTGGAGCTTGGACAAGGTTGGCCATGTGCTAGAATACTCCAGATTCAGGGTATCTCTCTTCTTTCTCCAAGTTAGGTATCATATGGAGTCAGGAATATCTCCCTGCTTTCTCTTCTCTTTCTGTCTCTATCTCAGTGTCTCTGTTTCTCTCTCTCTCTCTCTCTCTCTCTCTCTCTCTCTCTATATATATATATATATATTTTTTTTTTTTTTTTTTTTTTTTTTCTGAGAGGACTGGGAATTGAACCTAGGACTTTATGCATCCTAAGAGTGCTCTTATCTCTGATCTACAACCCTGGCTCATTTTCTTATGCTTTCCACGATACCTTGAATTTTGTGAATATTGTCACTCTGCATGATCATTTCTTGAGGCTCATTGAATCTTTTGCTGCTATTGAGTCTGCTTTCTGATGCAGTATCCTGCAGCTTAGGTAAGGATAGGCAATCTCCACTTGGACAATGGTCCATTGGTGAGTCCCTGATTTTGAACTCTTAATATGGTACCATGAAAATCACTAGCATTGAAAGAAGTAAGATGAGAGGGGACATAAAAAGGCCTGTGATGAAGCTCTCATTATAACAGTGTGTCTCACTCATCTTTTTTCCTTAGCCTTTGAAATAGACAATGGCCCGGAGCCTTCTCAGCAGATGGGCCATGTTTGTGCCTTAGCCACTTAACAGCCATTAGTCTAATTCCATACACTGCAGCCAAATTAAATAATAAGTAAGAGCCTATGAAAAGCTGGTTTGGAGACAGTGTTACTGCCGTCACTTAACAGCCTCCTCTGAAGCAGATGCTCCCTCTCTACCCTATTAACCTGGTCCAGTGAATAAGAGACCTTCCTCACTGGAACAAAGACAGAGGCTCAGAGCATGGTGGTCTGATGCTGCAGCCTGGAGTAAAAGGAAATTGGAAGAGGCTAGCCCTACCTAACTCTCTCACCTTCAATGCCACCTATAAAGAAAACAAGACCTCTGATCCTAAAAGTTTATAATGTGATTTCTGCCCTTTGTCCTAGCAGATGTTCATATGTTATAAAAGTTCATGACAAATAATCTCCCTGATTTGATCCCTAGAAAGCCTGGCAATAACTTCTTTGTCACTTGCTTTCTTGTACCTGGGACCTTATTTATAGCTACCTTCCTTGAAAATAAGCCAAAGCCCTGAGCATCATTCAAGAGTAACTCGTTGTCATTAATTCTGTGAAAGTGTTGTGATGCTCAGTGTCATTCCCTGCCTCAAGGAACCAAATGGCCCCATTTTCCATGGAGCATCCCTTACATATAATCGGAACATGATTTTTAACAGTATTCACTTCATTTAAACTTACTACAAATGCTTATATATGACCAGAATCTGAATTTACTCACAGTAGGGGATGTATATTATTTATCTATGCACTTTCTAGAAGCTACCTGTAGTGAATCTATGCATGCATATATGTGCACACACATAAGTATATGTGTGTATAAATTCATGATATACAGTAAATACTTGTGAAATCAGTGCAGTCAAATTCCTGGCATTTTAGCCTTGTGATTACTCTCTTTGGCTTAGCTACTCATGAGTGGCCTCAAATTTTTCTTGAGTTTGTAAATATCTCTATGATGTCTACATATTTCAATTCATTTTTACCTTAAAGATTAACAGAAAAGAAAGGACACAAAGTCAATTGCCAGGAAAATGTTTATTTAGTGTTCTAATTCAGAGATACTTATCAGAATAGCTACATTTTATAAGTGAACAAACAAGGCTGGGTATAGTGGCAAATGCTTCTAATCCCAGCAATGGACAGCCTGAATTAGGAAAATGGTGAGTTTGAGGGCATCTTGGAAGTTCTAGGCTAACTTGAATTTTATAACAAGATCCTAACTCTAAACAGATAAATAAGTGAATAAATAAAAAGACAAATAAGTAAACAACCTTGATTCTCAGATTGTGGTGTTTCTGATGCTCTCTCTCTCTCTCTCTTTCTCTCTGCCTTTGCTTCAGTTTCTATCATGTTCAACCTCCATCAGAGTACTGGCAACAGAAGCAACTTAGAGTTACTTGGCTATTGTTCTGGCCAGGTAGATTTAAGGACCCTGGCACTAGGAACATAACTCAACTTCATTGTTTAGGGCCAGTTTTGTCAATTTTGAAAAAAAGAAAAAGGTCAAATTGTAGACACTTATCATAGTTCCTAGGTGAAAACCACCAAGCTCAGTTTTCCTGCTGCCAACAGTGAAGATCAGTGGGGAGAGCAGTCAGGCACTGGCTGTCAAGCATCAGGAAAAGACTGGGTGGTCTGTTGTCGTGGTAACGTTTTTCTTTTTAATTTTGCAAAAGGCCTGGAAAATGGAGGTGCTAAGCTTTCCAGAAATAGAGGCATACTATATTTCTTCAAAAATTTATAAGATACATTCACAGTATATTTTAGGACTAAAATTGGGATTCTTTTTTTTTTTTTTTTTTTTTGGTTTCAGGGATGGATGTGGTATCTAAGGCTTTTGAATAGCAGAAGCCAAGTCTGGTGTGTGTGTGTGTGTGTGTGTGTGTGTGTGTGTGTGGTGTGATTGTGGAGAGCAAGATCATGTGAAAAAGGGAAATACGCTAAAATTATGTTAAAATCTTAGGGAATGTGTACCCCCTAATCCAAAAGGCAGAGCGGTTCTTGAATTGGTAACTTTATCTGGTTGTTTTTCTTTGGTGTTGTTGAATCTGGTTGAAGCTCAGCAGTGGATACAATACAAAATGCTCACAGACATGGAGCCTCCTATAGAGAAATGGTGTTTTTCATGAGAAGGGGGAGGAAATGGTGGGAAAGGAGAAAACCATGTTTACGTTTAAACGTTTAATAAAGTAGGAGACGAAAATATAAGGAATTCAGAAGCAAGGAAAAGAAGAAAAGAAATGAGTGGTCTCCTACAAAGAGAAAACAGATCTGAGAAATGAGCCCCTCTAAAGAGGTGGAGAAAGTCCACCTGGGTGCAGCCAGTTTTTTGATTTCCCAAGCAGGCAGTAAGTATCCTTGGTAATATCAGGTCTGGGTGTAGGAATGGTTAGGTCAAGTACTCTTAATAACTTGCAGTAAAATAAGTTATATCAGAGGGCTGCTGCAAACTCTTTAAACATGTTCCTCAGGGCTAGTTTACACTGGAGATTCAACTTAGGGTAAGACCTCCTATCCACAAATAAAGCTACTTGATATAATGCCCCTGGCATTCAATGTCCTCTCAGAATGAGAGGCCAGTGGTTTTGGGAATTAAAGACAGGCATTAGTAATATCACAGAATGCTTTGATCACTAAATGTGGTTGAGGACCTCAGTCCTGCACTTGTTAGAAGGAGCAGGATCAGATACTGGGCGTCAGGAAACACTTCTTCTACAGCTTAACTCCTCCATGTTCCAGTGCTGAGCTGTAGGCCAAGTTTATACCTGGGCATGGCCAGGGCTTCTGGCTCTCAGAAAGAAGATGATCTGTTTTCCTGTGCATTTTCCTGGTCCCCTTGGCTAGCAGGTCAGCTTCATCCAGGCACTGATGCTGCATAATTTCTTCCCTTTTCATCAGCAAATCTCAGGGAGCCTGAGCAATTAATTCAACTATTTTTCCCTGTAGTGCCTGGAACAAAGTCTGTACTAATTCTATATTTGTAGGGTACATGAAATCAACATTTATGGAATGCATGAAGTTGTTTTTTTTTCTAAATGCAGCATCATATGCTTTCTGTGGAAAGTTCTAGCAAGCAGTGATAAGGAAAAACCAAACAGACCAGTAAGAACCATTGTAATTCACCACCGATGGTTCGTTATTGATAATATTTGAGTCATTATTTTGTACCTTTATTGTTGTGGCCCTCCACCGGCAAGGAAAAACCGCACTCCAGACGTACCGGTTGCAAGCAGTTTTATTCAGTCCTTCTTTCAAGACAGCAACTCTTCCCCCAGACAGCAACTCCAACTAACTGATAGCAACCTGAACTCTCCAACAGTAACTCGAACTAACTCCTTCCTGGGCTTCTTCTCCTTTTATATCCCCTAGCTTAGCCAATCACCTAAAAGGTCAAGTCATGGGCGGCGAGCCTCCAGTCGTGGTAAACATCACACGCAGGTCACAAGGCCTGCATGCTTTTAGCAACCAGTCATACTTCCTTCCTGTAACCTTGGCAACCTCCCGGCTCTAGGAGGAAGCAGCAGCAGGATGCCATCTTTATTTCTCCCCACAATTCCCCCTTTTTGTTTTTCTAAGGGACCGTGCCTGTCTTAGGCGCCCCGGGTTTTGCATCTCCTTACCCGTCATCGGCTACCCCTCCGGCTAAGGGACCTGTCTTAGGTTGGTAGAGCATTACCGGGTGCTTACCCGTCACTGACTACCGGTCCAGCATAGTGAGCCATACTTCTGGGGAATCATGGTGATGGAGAGCTAAGATGGCGTGTGCCGGAAAAGCCTACTGCTGTTTTTGAAGCCAACTGTTACCAGGAGGACAACGATTATTTTTAAGTTATTCATTTCGGCTCACTGCTTGGCAAACGAGAATCCTTGCCTGATCCATTTGGTCCATTGGTCAATAAAGGTTATATGACCAGGATCCGTTAGGACCTAGCATACAACCAATTTGTTGGGACAAATTTAATGCCTTAAAGGCATTATCAACAAATAAAGGAGTAACACAAAGCCCAGGAAGGTTTAACACATAAGCGTTGCCCATGAGCCAGAATTAAGTACTAACTAACAGCAGTCCTGTCTTTGAGTGAAGGTTCATGGCCTGTTGAACTGCCATAGTACTGTTCCGGGCAACTCAATCGTCCATTCCATAAGATTCTTCTTTACCCATTGGTGGCGAAGATGGGTGGCAGCAGGGAGGAGTTATTGATAACCGGCAGTGGGACCGGCCACGCCTTGGCCACAGCCCACAACTCCAGCTTCTCTGCAAAACTATGTTGTGTCATCACGAAGATCCTTGCCATTCTTAGCCAGGTCATCTGCGTTGTCTTTTTCCGAATATCCTTTCACTGTTCTCACCAGTCTATCAGGAATCCATACCGGAGCATCTGCATCCTGCGGAAAAACACAAACAGCTCCTCGCGTCCGGCGTAAGACCGGATGCGGGCCCTTCCATTGTTTGTTATGACATCCCTCCATCTAACATATTCACGTGGGGAGTCATGGCCTCGGGCATGACGTTCAGCCGCGGATAGGCCAAAAACATCCAGCTTTAAAAAATTACTCTATGGGTATAGTTTGGCTCCTACTCCCCCTTTTTGTTTTATAAGAAGGGTTTTAATTGTAGTGTGTGTTCGCTCGACCACACTTTGATAAAAAGAATAGGATTAGGACATGTGATTAAATGCCTGTGGCCCAGGAGATTTTTAGATTATTATGATTTTTTGGAGGCCTCCAGTTACATATTCTATACTGTATGGTATATGACTCTCCTGTTAACAAAAACTTGAAATGCTTAGTTTTAGTTAGAATAACATTTAAACCGGACACCAGTGCTACCTTGAGTATAGGAGGAAAATGAATAGTATTTTGTTGAAATTAGTTCATCCCTTAGTTATTCTCAACAGTACAATGTCCTTGCACTGAGGCTGTATTGTTTTTTCTTTTATTTGTTATAGGGTAAGGTGGCCAGCCTTATCCCACAACAGGTTTTGAAGAACATTCTGAAGTGGGATTGAGTCTGAAGCTAGGTGGCCAATTCAGCTCCAGAGTCAATCTCTCAGTGTTATCCAAAATTTACACACAAAGATTTATCTCTTTTACACTCAGTGGTTTACATGAAGAGCTGTTGAGTTCAGCAATTACTTAGGAGGGATGAAAACAACTGTTAAAATCCTCCTCTCTCAGATATCTAACAGCTTCCTTTTCTCTCTCCTCTTTTTCTTTGGGATCTAAAGACTCTTGAGGAACTGTTTGATTTGAGGTTCCACAAAAGCTGGCCCCTCCAACAGATCTGAAGGCTTAGTTTTACTTTCCTCCTACATTTGAGTTTCAATCCCAGATCCATTTACATTTGTCTTTTTTTTTTTTTTTTGAACCTTTTCTATCTGAATAGACTCTGAAATACTGAGGCTCCAACTTTGTTTTGCTCATTCTATTTTTACCTTTAATTAGAGCACAGGAATTTAGGCAGGAAGTCAAATTAGTGAACCTGGTCAGTTTCAGGGACTTCCTGAAGCTCCTGACTTGTTTACTTCCTGAGCTTAATGAGCTCCCCTGCAGGTTGGAATGTTTTACCTCAACACATAAACAAAAAAAATGGCTACTGACCACCCATAACACATAAAGAAATTGTAAGAGTAATACAAAAACCTCTGGAATGATAAAAGCTGAGACCCAGATAAATTTACAGTAAAATTTTTCCAGACACTCAAACTCCATTAGAGAGCTCAACAGGAAAGAAAATAAACAGAGAGACATCTTACTTAAAATGAACCTACCTAACAGGCATCTACTGAATATCCTATCTAAATACCAAAGAGTACACATTTTGTTCAGTACTGTTAGATCTTTCTCCAAAGCTGACCACATACTAGGGCATAAAATAAACCTCATTTAAAAACATTGAAATGATTTCTTGCATTTTTTGACCTCAATGCAATAAAACTTATAATTAACATTGAAAGAATCCTTATTAATTTAAATTCCCCATGACTTCCTGGGCTAGTCGCTTTCCCCGCGAACCTCACGTACGTGTCCGCTTTTCCGCGGCTCCCTGAGACTATCTCAGCTAATGATTATGGGCCCTTCCCTGTCGTAACAGGCTTATTAAGTACTCTTAGCTTACTCACCGATCCGAGTCATCGATCCGAGTTGCCAATCCAAGTCACCGATCCGAGTCACGGCACCATCTGTTGTGGCCCTCCACCGGCAAGGAAAAACCGCACTCCAGACGTACCGGTTGCAAGCAGTTTTATTCAGTCCTTCTTTCAAGACAGCAACTCTTCCCCCAGACAGCAACTCCAACTAACTGATAGCAACCTGAACTCTCCAACAGTAACTCGAACTAACTCCTTCCTGGGCTTCTTCTCCTTTTATATCCCCTAGCTTAGCCAATCACCTAAAAGGTCAAGTCATGGGCGGCGAGCCTCCAGTCGTGGTAAACATCACACGCAGGTCACAAGGCCTGCATGCTTTTAGCAACCAGTCATACTTCCTTCCTGTAACCTTGGCAACCTCCCGGCTCTAGGAGGAAGCAGCAGCAGGATGCCATCTTTATTTCTCCCCACACTTTATATATTTAATTATATTATATTTATTTTTAAATGTAATATATATTTATGTAATTATGCTTATATATAATTAATACAGGGCAGGAGATGTGGCTCATTGGTTGAAAACATTGGTTGCACTTACCTGTGCACGCATGCATGTATGGAGGCCAAAAGTTGTAGTTGGGTGTCTTCCTTTTACTTTCTCCACTTTGTTTTGACACAAGGTCTCTCACTGAATTTCATCTTTAGCTAGACTGGCTAGTCAGTGTGAGCCCTTAAGATCTACCATTCTCCATACCCTCACTTCCGGGGTCCCAGACATGAACTGCTGTGCCTGGTTTCATGTGGGTGCTCGGGATCCACACTCAGATTCTCATATTAGCCTAACAGGTGATTTACCCGCCACCCATCTGGCCATCCTTATGTGATATTTCATTGCTACAGCATATTCTATGTCATAGATAGGCTTTTGCTCTTTTAAGTAATGATCTCCAGCAGTTGGAGAGACAGGCTGTTTCCAGTTGTTTTGTTGTAGTAAATGCTGTCTGAATGAACATCCTCTTGCAATGCCTTCATTCACAGGCACGGTTGTCTCCATAGGACAGATTCTTCTGGTAGAATTACAGCCAATGCTTTCTGACACCTGCTGTCAAGTTGCCCTTCGCATAGGTGCACTGCTCACTCTTCTACATCTCCCCTTCACCAGTGCTGACTGTTCTAATTTTGTTGAGGTTTGCTAGTTTGATCTGTGGAAATGCCATGTCATTGTTTTAAATTGCATTGCTTTGAATAATAATGAGTTGGAAATCTTCCACACATGTTGACTGGCTACTTGGCATTTCTTCCCAATTACTTATGCAGTGGATTGTGGCTGGGTTCTGAACAGTAGCTCTGTGGCAACTTTGAGGTTCTCCCCTTTTCTCATAAAGATGTTATGCATTCAAAAAGGATTTTACAATATAAGAGGGTCATATAGATGACCAGAGAGAGAAAACACTGAGGACAACTAGTCTAGACAATATGATTTCAGAACTCAAAAATGCAAAAAGATGCATAAATTGTTGAAAAATCCCACAGTGTTTTACTGATGGGGTGAGGATCCTGTACTGATTATGTTCATCAAGAAAAGTTTATTAATACTCTTCTCATCACTGTGACCAAGACAGGTGAAAACAAATTAATGTGAGGAATTGTTAATCTTGGTCTACAGTCTCAGAGTTGCCAGTTCATCTTGGAGGAGGAGTGGGTGTTTGGTGGAGCGGAGTCTTTCACGCCATTGTGACTAGAAGGCAAAAGAAGCAAATGAAGGAAAGGGCCAGAGAAAAACATAGCTGCAGAAACACTGCCCTCTGTGATGTGCGACCTTCACCAGGAGGGCTCCTGGTTTTCACTGGCTCCCGATTATAACAACATATTATGAGTCCATCGAAAGATTTCCTTATGCTTTAGGTTAGAGGCTTCATGATTTAATCCTCTCTGGAAATACCCAAACAGACACACTGGAGCTATGCTTTACTGTCTTCTAGGTATGTTTTGAGATAGGGTTTCTTTGTTAGCACTGGCTGGCATGGAAATTGCTTTGTAGACCAGCCTGGCATCAAACTCATAGAAACCCATGTGCATCTGCCTCTCAGGAGCTGGAATTAAAGGTGTGCATCACCAAGCCTGACTCCTAGGTGTGAGATCAATCAAATTGACTCTCAAGATTAACTAGCTCAAACTAGAACTAGAAAAAGCTCCTCCCTCACCCCTGACATTACCCTATAACCACCAGGGCTCTGCTATGATTTAACAACCCCCAACAGGGATACTTCATACTTTATATCACTAATACCAAAAATATTTCTCCTAAATATAAAGTCTATACTTTGACTTAAAATAGCAACAGCAGAACATGGCCAGAAGGTTACTAGGTGATATCTAAGAATCCTAGGTAAGGCAGCCCTTGAAGCCTGTTCTTAAGATAGCCTTGTCTTCCTGAATTATTTACAAAACCTGTGAGGCAGAGGCTGAGTGGATGTACTTCCTTTCTCCAGATGCTCAAGAACTCCCAGGGCCAAGCAGTGAAGCCAGTGTCTCTTGGATGTCTGATACCGGTGTCAGGGAGTCTGCCATCGATTTTCTTTAGAACAAACTTCTCTGCAAATGCCACAGATCTCCATTAGCCAGCACTGTAGAGACCTGGTCAGAACCAGACAGGATGAGTGGCAAATACCAAGTAGTGAATTCACGTCTGCCCTGGACCATCTTTCCATCTCTACATGGGAGTATCAGGGAGAAGGCAGATGTCCCACATCCAAGGCAGCATGGTGACCTTGAGCATTTCAGAGTCTTAGTTATTAAACATACAATTAGAGTCATCCACATTAAGCAGGCATGTGGGAGTACAGGAAATGGAAAAGGACTGGTGCTTGATGCTTGAATTGATTGCTTTTCAACAGAGGTGATGCCAGGAGGCTTTCCCTGACAATTTGCAATACTTTTTCATTGCTTTAGGTCTGCAGCCAGATTTTTCAGATGTGGTAAGCACACAGGGCTCCTAGGAATGGGGAAACCTCTTGAAGTCTCCCAGGGTCCAGCTTCTGCTGAGCTGAGCTCAGATTCTCCTTCCTGTGTGTTTGTAGATGGGCTAGGCCACCGTGTAGAAGAGCTGCTGAAGCAGCCTACCTTTCCACTCAGGGACACTGTGTTCTCATTCACACTTAGTGTTTTTCATTTTTTGTTTTTTTCTATTCCCTTCTGATGCGTGATTTTCTTGTAGCTAGTTATCACAGGACCGATTAGTGCAAACTGGGCAGGATTAAAGAGCCTTTCCCTAATATCCAAGGTCAACTGCCACTTCTGTAATTCATTGTCAACCAGAAGCAAAGATAGACAGCCTTCAGTCTTGGGATGAAAGATGTTCAGGCATCAAAAATGGGAGACACCAAATTCAAATCTCTGCTACTAATTTTCTCTGTATCATTAATTAATTTCCTTAACTACTGAAAAGTGTGAGTGAACACACTTGATTCCACAAGTATCTATCTAAGCAGTGTCCCCCACGTTCGCTTTCTGCTGCTGTGATAAAGCACATGAGCTAGACGAGTCCTTAAAAGGAAGGCAAGTTTATTTGGACTCATGGTTTCACCCTGTGTTTGGCTGGCTGCATTGCCTTAGGGTGTGTAGTGAGGCAGACCGTCCTGGTGCAGAGGGTATAGTTAAGCAAGGTTGCTCCTCTCACAGTAGCCAGAAAGAAAAGAAAAATGAAGAGGTTGGAGTCTCCATACCACCAATGACCTCAGTGCCTCCCCTTAGGCCACAGGTGAAAAAGATAACAGCATCCCCCACACAGAGTGTCTTTGATCCCCATATCATTGAGGCCCATTAGGTTTGTGGGAACATTTAAAATATAAACCATAACACTGTTATTCATGTGTTAGGTAGGGACTACCATCCATAATTTGCATATGTAATAACAGGTTTGTAGAGGTCTAGAGTCATACATGCTACCAGGTGGCCATGGTAGAATTTTAACTCTAGTTTTTATCTTACTGCAAATCTTGTTTTCTTTCCCAGATATTAAAGTTGTTTTACTTCACAGGGATGTTCTGAGGATCAGATAATTATAATATATATGGAAGATAAAAGAAAAATTCTAAGCAATATTTGATAGTGTTATTGTTGCTTCTATATTTTAGTCACTTGTCTGTTATGAAAAGGCAAGTTTGAAAAGCCCCTGGTTTTGAAAGGAAGTCACAAAATTGTGAGAATAAAGGCTGGTGGGACCATCTTTTATCATCTCTGAAACAAGCTCTGAATGCTCCAGCCACCTGTCAGCAGGTCCATTTACCCACAGGATGTCCAGGAACAGTGTGGGTTCCACTACTGGAAATACAGAGAGCAGTGTAACACACATGGAACTGGGCTGTCTGTCTTTCTTCCCTGTGTTCTCCCATACAGAACCATCTTCTTGTGTCATCGTAAAACCTTTTTGCTTCTTAAATCCTGGAATCCAGTGGGTACATGTGATTTCTCTTATTGCCTTTTATCACCAGAAACAGTGTAGATATAAATAAAGAAAGTAGATATGAAAGTATTTGAAGTGTTAGGCTACCAAGCTTCTCTATGCACTTTGTATATATTCCTCTTCCACCTTGGAACTTTGGTGTGAGGAAGATTACTTTCTTATCTTATCCTAGTTTCTTGACCTCAAATTGTAGGATGGGCTGTTTTAATGTTAATATAGAAGATTTGGGGATTATAGCATTTTTTCTAAGAGAGACAGAGATGCATGGATTGACAGATAGTGATATATGATATATATATGTACATAATTATACATGTGAGAGTGTTTATACTATAGCTGTATATTAATATTAACAGAGAAGCTTCTCTTTTGGTTTCCTGCAGAATGCTTAAAGATACTAGAAATTTTGCTCTAGGAATGGAAGCCGAAGAAGCCGCAGTCTTCATGGTTGATTGCTTTTCTGATTGGTGCCATAAAAAAAAATGCATTAGAGAGAGAATGTTTGATTTAAAGAGCGCCTGGATGCCGACACCACCTCTGTTTGTTTTCCTTCCTTTAGCAGAAACCTTGTAAAATTTTTATGAAGCATTAATGGATCTGAGATTTTCTTAAGCAAATTTTATGAGGTGAGCTTAATCCCACACATCCGACCCAATTTAGCAGTCTTTAGAGACATGTAACCTAAAAGCACTCGGGAACTACCCTGGGTGCCTCGGGAAAGGGGCAAGGAGAGGCAGGGGGATTTCCTCTCCATGATGCTTTGAGATGAATTTCACACTTTCCTGAGGGAGGGGCAGTGGTGGTGGTTAAAGGATAAAGAAATGTTCTTCTGGCCACAAAGAATGCCAAGCAGGTAAGCCAAATTGCAGTGATTAATTGTGAACTAACAATTTAGCACCGACTGCAAGAACTTTCCCCATAAAACTGTACTTTTCAACGAGGAAATCATTCAGGAAAAACAAAAAAATTTATTGTATCAACAGCTCCCATGATGTCAGCCTGAAATCAATGACTTTAATCTAAGGGAGGCGCACACACCCACTCCTCTCTTCCCTCGCCTCCATTTATTTTCTGGATCTTCAACAAAGAGCTTTGAAGAAGATAAATTAAGTTTGGGTGTGAGTTTGTGCTGTGAAGTTCACATCCTGAAAATCAGATATTTCCCTGTGCTTCCACAAACTAGGACCAGAGATCAGTGAGAGGAGCCATCCTTAGGTGAACTGAGGCTTGGCTTACTATGGACGGTTCTCATTCAATACGAGCACTCTGTTAGATTCATGGTCATTATAAATGCAGGAATGTCTCCAGTAAGAAAAACTAGAGCCTTTACTTACTAAATAAAACAGCAGTGACTGATTAAAGAACTGTGAAGGGTCAGCTATTTTGTGTTCTTCCTAGGCTTTGTTAGTTAGCTTTGTGTGACCACAATGAGAACACTTGAGAATAACTAACCTATATATACAAAACATTAATGTTGGCTCATGGTTTTGGAGGTTCCTAAACATGGTCAATTGCTCCATTGTTTTGGGCCTACAGCAAGGCAGCATAGCATGTTGGAAGTGCATGGTGGAGCAAAACTCCTTTTCTTGTAACCATGGAAGAAGAGAAAGAGAGGAAGGGGAGGGGGACAGATGCTATTTCCATCAAGGGCCGATCTGAGTGATCTAAAGTCACCTCATTAGAACCTACCATCGAAGGTCTCTATAACCTCTGAATAGTGCCACTCTGGAGACCAAGCTTTCAACACACAGGCATTTGGAGGACATTGATCCAAATCATAGATTAGGCTCCCAAGTCAACTGCTGCTATTTCAGAGATGTGGTTAAAACACACGAGACTCTAAGATCATGGTCAAGGGACTTTAACAGCAGTAATTTCAGATTTGTGCCCTAGGCCCCAAATGTGTGATATATACGGTTCAAGTTCATGTGTGATCTATTCATTTGTATCACAGCTGAAGAAATAAGAAAGCCCACTAGCGAGGAACTAGAATATATTGGACAACTTTGCTGGCCACCTATTTGCCTGGGGTGGGGCATGTGTCTTTATCATATTGGATGTAAAAATCAACCCTGTGCCCAGGAGAAACACAATTATCTCTGACTTGGATTTTTCTTCTTTAGAAACATCTTTGAAAATGTTATCTGAGTCTGCATTTGTACAGAGAGCCAGGAGACCATGAAGAATAGTTGCCTCTGCTCAGTCCTTATGTTAGTTCCCTGCTAGTGTGTTTCCTTATTTCATCAGCTATTCTGATTAATCTGATTGGCAGGCTGGTACCCTGTCCACCTAGTCTATAGCAGACAACATTTCATGAAAGTCACTATCAGCAAGGCTCCACACTCCAGTATGAAGCTACTTTGCAGTATCAACTTCAGCTTTGGCTCCTAGGTTCCCAGACCTGACTAGAACAGAAGTCAAAATGATGAGGGGCCACTTAGGAAAGCAAGAGAACAGTATCCTGTAGTTTCTAGACCAATATTTCCAATAGTCTAAAGCATAAATGCAGTACCATAGTAGGTACTGAGATCCTACAGACCCTATCTGAGTTTATGGGAAGGGCACTGCAGGGAAGTTCCATCATCTGTTCTGGTCAGAGTTAAGGCTCACCTGAAGTACTTCAGGGTAAAAGTGAGGCATCCATAAGTACTTAACAGTTCTTCTGAGTACCCTAAAAGATAGAAAATCATAAAATGGGCTAGTGAGATGGAATATTGGGTAAAGTACTTGCTATACAAGACTGATGATCTGAATTTGCTCCGTAGATCCCATAGTGGAAGCAGAGAATCAATTACCTCAAGTTATGCTTTTACCTCCACACTTGTGTTGTGACATGTATACACCTGCACTCAGAACACACACACACACACACACACACACACACACACACAAGTAATAATGATAACTAAAAAGATAAGTCATGTAATGTTCAAAACAGCAGTGAGTTCATGCTTAACCTCACCTTAAGATTGAGTATGGCATCCTTGGATAAAAAATGTTTACAATTTGGGGGCTCCCAAGGTAATATCTCCATTGGTATAATCCAGAGTCACACATCAACCATACCTTCAGTGCAAGCTGCCAGAATGATTATTGCATGTTAGATTTTCTGTGTGAATTGGAACTACTGAATTTAGAGTCCAGTCTAGTTCCACTCTCCTTTGGATTTTATTGCAAGGACTGCCTAACCTTGCTAGTTAGCCTCCTACATCCCCAGATGTGTTCATGAATTTACCACCTACATATCAAAAAATATTTGAAAACGAGTTGAAGTCTGCGGAATCTTTTCCTGTTATCTAAAAATACAGAGAAATTATGGAACATTTATATTGACTATTATAAGTGATATAGAATTTATTTGAACTATACGGGAAATACGCTTAGGTTGTATGTCAGTAGTACACCATTTCATATAAGGGACTTGAGTATCTGCCATTTTTCTCACCATGGAAGTTCTGGAACCAGCACTCTGAGGTTACCAAGTGACAAATGTATATTCATTTACCACTTACATGGTATATGTGCTATATGGCTGTCTTATATGAATCAATGGCTGTGAGACGGGCATAGGGAAGACAAATCTGAGAGTCTAGAAAGGTGCTTTGGTATAAAGTTCATCTGGGTCATCCCCTACTGTTCCTGGTAGACTGCTCGGGTACATTTGAAGGATGATGGGCAAATTGTCAGAGTTATCAGAGAGGTGTTGGCAGATCCATCAGTAAGTTAAATGAAGATGTCTACAACTATTTGAGATAGCTTCCTCATGAGAAAAGTTCCTGGGTGCTTCTTAGTCATCTGCAGCCCTCCCAGTGCCTCAGATGTTTGATTTGCTCCTTCTCCAGGCCCGAGGTTCCCTTTCTTTACTTCTACAGAACCAAAATGCCACCTCCAGCAATTCTAACTTTACCCTTTCAATAATTTGTCATGCATTCCTAGACCTTTCTTCCAGAAGACTCAGCTGAAACAGTCAAGAGCATTTTTATAGAACCTAAAGAAATGCAATTTCCCCTCACTTTGGCCTGCTTGAGACTCTTTTAGGGGCATTTTAACAGCCAAATACCAAAGCTAGTAGCAATTCGCTATTAACTTAAGGACATGTCAATCCAAGAAGAGACTCCATGTGGCCACATCCTCAAGTGTGAATACTCTAGATGCACCTGTGACTGGTTGTCGTCCTATGTGAACTTGTGCTGGCTGACCTGAGTTTACTGTAGGTGAAAGAATGGACATCATGTATAAAAGCAGGTCTAATCAGGAGGAAACGAGTTAGAACTGGTGTGTGTGTGTGTGTGTGTGTGTGTGTGTATGTGTGTGTGTGTGTGAACATGTGTGCTGGTGTGCACCAATGCATGTATGTATAGAGGCTAAATGTTGGCTTTTACTGTCCTCTTATCACTCACTACATTATTTTTCAAGACAGGCTCTCTCAATAACATGCAGCTTGGGAATTTGACTAGACTGGTTGATTAATGAGTTTCAGGGACCTGCCTGTCTTCATCTTCCTGGAACTGGGATGGCAGGTGAATGAGACCATGCCTGACTTTTACATGGGTCATGGGAATCTGAACTCAGCTCCTCCTATTAGCAAGTGCTTTACCCACCATGCTGTCTCTTCAGTCCTAGAAATCCTTTTGATCCCATTTTTCCAAGACAGTTCCAATTTTCAGTGTGGGCAATTGCCTTGTGACAGGGAAATGAAACTCTGTTAAACAGCTTGACTAAATGTCTTTTGTTAAATAATTTCTGTGATGAGAGTCAGAGCACTACTGGACTAGAAATGCTCTCTAGAAGAGTCACTTTTGACCCATATTAGTTCCAAAGACACAATGGCATGGTTAAAATAAGTAAGTGCCCTGTGCTCTGTGCAGAGATGCAGCATTAATAGCTTTAACCAGATCAGAAGTCAGATGGGGGTTATCTTTCAGCAGTGGGCAAGGGCACCACATGTGAAATAAAAGATGTGGCAGACAGGTTGCCACGTACCCCACCATGACGGATGCAGGTGTCAGTGGTTATAAACTGAGTGGTGTATGCTCCATCTTCAGTTAATTTCAGTGCCTACCATGTCAGGCTCTGCATGTGGCATCAGGTAGTTTGATTAACAAGCTATGATCTGTTCCTGAGCATCAAGGTCTTAGCCCCATCCCCACCCCAATCATCTTTCTCCTTAAAGTAATGGAGGTCAAAGTGAAGGGATGGGAGAATTTGGATGTGTGAAGACAGAGCAGCAGCACGCTAATAAGTGAGGCTCAGTTAACCACCTTTCTGACTGCTGTGGACTGCAAATCTGTCTCCTCATATGATTCATATGTCGAAACTCCAATCTCCAAAGAGATAGTATTTTGAGATGGTACCTTTAGGTCACAAAGATAGAAAATTCACAGTAGGATTTCTGCCTCTATTAAAAGAGGTACAAGAAAGCTTCCCCTTTCCCAACTGTTCAGAAATGAAAACACAGAAAGAAGACAACAATTTGAAATGAGACACTGGATTTACAGGCTCCTTAATCTTCGACCTACCAGCCTCTGTAAGATTTGCTTAAGCTATTTGACTTACAGAATTTGTTACAAGAAAAACCTAACAGCTTAGGACACTAATGTTTCCAACCCACTCAAGTTATATATGCTTATCATCAACACCATCTGTCTCACATTTGGGGCTCCTGGGCTTATCAGCTACAGACATATCATCACCTGGTTTCATAAGTTTGCTCCCCAAAGTCTTCACAACTCCTCTTCCTTCCACTCTGAACTATATCATCTGTCAGGGGCTTGCTTAAGCTTACTTTCCACTAGTCAACCTCCAATCATTAATAGGACAGTGAAAAATCCATATTTAATGCATAACCCACCCCATTAGATAATAGCATTTGTTATATAGGATCCCAAAGAACCATTTCATACCTCCAAGACAGCCTGTGAAAACTACTCTTTTTTTCTTCTAGAGAGATGTAAGTCAGCCAGTATCCAATTTGTATCACCAGAGCCTGTAAAGAAACATGAAAAGTATAAAAATTTACCCTAATTTCAAGCTAATGAATAACATGCTGCTTTGGGGGGGGGGGCGGATGCTTGCAGAAGATACAGGACTCAAGTGTGCCAGTAGCCCAGACAAGGACACTTTCTATTATTGTGACATAGGCATAGTAAGTTCACATAAGCACTTCCATCCTTCTCTGCCTATAGGTGAGATACAGAGCAGCTGAATTAAAGACTGGGACTTGTTTTAGCTGAGCACCTCCAAGCTTAGGCAATCTGAATCATTTTTAGTAAATGTGCCCGCTGCTTTTCTGAGGTGGCATTGTCTTTGTTATATTGAGAATAAAGAAAACATGTCGTCTACTCTGGAAGGAGGCAGTAGCTCTGTCTTCCAAGGTTTCCCCCTGCAAACATCTGTGAGAAGACTCTGCTTAAAACAAATATGGCGATACTCAGGAGTTCCTCCTCCCTCAAAATTTGCTAAAAGGATTCTGCCTACATGCACTAGGCAGGTCTTGAATAGAACTCTGCTCTTGCCTAGACAACAACCCTTGATTTAATAGCTGCTGAGCAGAATGTGCCCACTCTGGAAAAGCTACAAGGCATATAATTTGTACCCTGAAAGAGCTTGTGCAGATGACATAGCAACGAGAGTTATGTTCATAATGTACTCACAGTAAGACTTATATTTATTAATTAATTAAAATTTTAATTTCATACAAAATACAGTCTTTACATTAATTTACTTCTCCCCTTCCAGCTCTTCCCATTCCATCCTGAACTTTCTCTCACATTCATGACCTCTTCTTCATTTACTAGAGTTATACACTTGCATCCATGGACACACACATGCTTGAGCACACATACTCACATTCAACCTACTGAGTCTATTTAGTATAGGTATTTAGGACTGACCACTTGGGATTGGATAAGCCATCAAAGGACATGTCCCTGGAGAGAACTAATTCTTCCTAGCAGAGGCCTTTTCTGAGGGACTTTTATATGCCTGCTTGTTGTTGCTATCAGTGCCATTTCACAGCTCAGAAAACTGAGAGGGAAGGGGGCAGTCAAACTCAGTTTAAGCATTATTCAGAAAGAGAAATATAAGAACAGTCCTGAGGTGTGAATGGGTCTTTAACAGGCTGAAGGTGGGAAAGAGGGTTCCCAGTAGAATAACTGCATGTGAAAAGGCCCAGGAGTGGGTGACTGATGATTATAACATTGCTTGGGTGGGGCCATTGAAGCTCCAGAACATGTACTCTGGAATAAGTAAATCAGTAATATTGTCACCTGACTTTGGACCCACAGCTATTTAGTTCTTAAATATTTTTAACTGAAAGAGTTTTGAGATTGCACAGGAGTCTAAACTAATAGAAAAGTAAGTAAAGATGTAGATAAAGAGTAAACTCATTATCTGAGTTTACTTTGATTTACATAGAACTTATAGGTCTTAGGTAAAAGTAGAGCTATTAATGTGAACTATATGTGACATCATGAGAAATAAGAGAAACAAAAAAGATTCAAACCTTGAAGAATCTTTTTTTGGATGCTGATTGTGTCTTTGATGGTCTGTCTTTCATGTGGAATTCTGTTAGCATCATTCTTTCCTGTGACCTTGTTGTCTGTGTCAGCCCCAGCAAAACAAACAGGCAGCTGTGTGGTGAGAACTCATCTATATGTCATGATCTTTCCACACTAAGCTTCTGCCTGATCATCCACATTTTCCCACTCAGTGACACCAAACTGAGCATGCCCCAAGGTCTGACAGCTCTGAATAATTGATGGCCCTCCCCTCCCCACTAAAGCAGAGTTAGGTTTTGTGGTTCAGCAGGATGCTTTACTCTAGTTGACCTTAACCTTCAGAGGCACTCGGGCATTACCAAGAGATCAATAAACTTTCCCTTGGCTGGGTTGTGAGGACAGGAGAATGACAGAGAGCGATGACCTGGAGGGGAGGAGAGTAAGATTGTACTGTAACCTGGGCAAGGAGAAGGTGGCGGTCATGGCATAGTGGGGGGCGGGGCAAAGAAGGCAGTGGAAAGGGACTTGACAAAGAGAACAGGCGGCCTCATACACAGAAGCAAATAAGACAATTGTGGGTCATTTGGAAAGGAAAGTGATACATCCCTTAACTCTCCTGGACTGGACTCTGCCTCTACTAGATGCACACAATGAGATGAGCTCAGGCAACTCAATATCTACTGATGAACAGGGCACTAAGTGACTTCTAGAGGAGGCAGATTAAAAAGAGGCACGCATGAAGGGATGCAGTCACCACTGTGTACCTGGAGAGAAGAGTAGTAGACAGACATCAATGCCTGAGCACCAAGTGGATACCAACAACCATCATGATATTGATTACTTCTTTACTCTTATTTTGTATTTGTGTATTATAATGTATGTAATTACTTCTAAAGTATGATTTAGATTATCAAATGGCATTGTATAGCAAGAATTATTCTCAAAGGGCTGGAGAGATGGCTCAGTGGTGAAGAGCACAGGCTGCTCTTGCAGAAGACCAGGGTTTGAATCTGTGCATCCACACAGCAGGTAACAACCATTCATACCTCCAGTTCCAAGGGATCCAATGACCTCTTCTGGCCTCCATGTGCATTGCATGACACAGTGCACTTACATACATGTAGGCAAAATTCTCATTAATGAAATTCTAAAACTTAAAAATGAATGCTTAAAACAAGAATCATCCTTAGGTTAAAACCATTTTTTAGAACTCTGAACCTGAATTCTTTTTGCTTCCATTCAGAATGGCAAGTTTTGGGATGATTTATTCACTAGGGGTCTGAAGGAAATTTTAGTGGACCATCAGCTAATTGAAGGCAGGGACTGTGTCTGGCCTTTGAAACCTGCCATGATAGCATAGCAAATGCTGCATGAGAGATCCTGAAATGCCTGCAGAAAGAAGGAAAAGATGGAGCTTCGGTGGGATGGGGGCAAAGCAGGAGGAAGGGAGGCCGGGGTGGGAGAAAAGCAGGGAAAAATGGTATTTGGGATGAATCTACAGACAAATTGCGTTTGTCTGAGGGCGGTAGTGGGAGGCACACTTGAAGCTGAGTTACTGGCGTAATAAAAAGCAGAGTCCTTGTTTGTGGGATAAAAGATGGACAAATAATTCACTGAAGTTAGATTCTAGATAAAAGAAAACAATGAAGATAAGGTTACAAAAGTAGAAGAGATCCCCATTCGTTCGTTCAGTATTTATTAAGAGCCTGCTGTGGATAGGTGACTGCTGGAGGCTGAGGATATGTCAGCCAATCAAACTGATGAATCCAGTTGCCTTGGGGGAACTTACATGACAGTGAAGAGGAACAGAACATGTAACATGTGAATACAGTGTATAATATATTAGAGGGGAAATTTGTTTGAGGGTGAAAAATCCAGAGTAATGGGATGAGAAACAGAGGGTGAAAAATCCAGAGTAATGGGATGAGAAACAGAGATGGGGAAAGCAGTGTATGGGGCAAATCTGTAGGAAGGGTGGGAAGGTGTCCTGTGACAAGACACCTTCAGAATCTTGAGAGAAAGTAGTTTTCTAAGCAAGGAATTCCAAATAGAGAACCTAGAGAAGGCTTTAAGACGGAAGTGCTTTGGACAGGGAGAGGCAGGTGTGACTCTTGGGTGAGGGTGCAGCTGGAGAAGTACAGCCATCTCCATCAGGAAATGTCTGGAACTGCCACCATGAGAGAAGCAGAGATGCGGCGGATGGTTCTGAACAGACGTGCTTTCTATGACAGGCTCTGAAGTGATTGCCCCGAGTAATATGCAGACAGAAGTGTGGCAGCCGGTGACCAGTTCAGAAGCAGCTGCCATCATTGCCTGTGCTGGGAAGGAAAGAGGCTTGGGCATACATGTTGCCCAGTGCTGAGTTCTAGAAGTGTTTAATAAAATAATTAGTCACTGAGTTCTGATGGGTTTTGTGTGGCATGTGAGAGAAATAAAGGAGTCAGGGCCAACTTCAGAGTTTCTCATCCCATTCCAGGGTAAGTGAGGGGGTATTTGTGAATAAAGTTTGGAATAAAGTTTGTTTAAAGGACAAGTACAAGATATTATGTGCACATTAAGAGCACATGATGCCTAGACATCAAGTGGAGATGCCAGGTGAGCACACGATTTCAAAAGAGGAAGATGTTTAGGAAGCAGTTTCACCCTGCGGTGTGATTGTCACATATGGTACTTTAAACCACAAGTCTAGATGATCAGATAGGGAGGAGTTGCTGTCTAAATCTTGTAGGTGGTCTCAGATGTCATACCCATGATTTGAAACCTTAAATTATTATTATTATTGTCATCATTATTATTGTTGTTGTTTGTGTATTAATTCCTGAATCAAGGGCCTCATGCTTGCTAAACAAGAGTTTCAGCACTGAGCTACATCCCCAGCTGCAGAACCTAAGGTTGTTTATTTAGACAAGTTCTCCTGTAGTCCAGGCTGAACTTGAACTATCTATGTAGCTGAGGGTGATCTTCGACTCATGCCCTCCTGCCTCCACTTCCGTTCTGCTAGAATTGCAGGTATGTACTGTCATATCTAGTCTATGCAGCTCTGGAAGTCAAAACAGGTGCTAAGCCAGCACTCTACCCACTGAGCCACATCTCCAGCGTAAGACTTTCTTTCTGGTCACTGAGGAACCATCGGTAGTTTTTGAGGCTTATCAGCATCTCAGCTGGAGCTGTTCTGGTGCTGTTTGTTTTAAACTGATGCCAAGCTGAAGGTCATGTGGAGGTTAGATAGAAGGCTGGGGGCCTAAGCCATGTGAAAACTCGATGGCGAGGACCAGTTCAGAGCAATGACAGGGAGAAAAAGCTGGGAGAAAAATGTAGGGAGAAAGTAAAATGTCTGTAAAAATCAGTTGTATTTTCTCCCATTTCAAAACAGAAATCACCAGATCAGTAAAAAACAACCAACACCCCCCACCCAACATACTGCCTGGCAAAGCTGTTCCTTTACCTCCCCCCTCTCTCCCCTCTTCTTTGTCTGCTCTCTCCTGCTTGAGGCATGGCTATGCTTTATAAGGCTTTGCTTCCTGGGCATCGCTGACAGCTGCAGGGAGGGGAAATAGAGGCAGAGTTTTCAGTATTTCAGAGAACCGTCTTCCCTCTGCACCGTGTGGGTGAGGAGCCTGCTCTTCTCATGAGCTGCTTGGCATCTTTACAATGCAGGAGAGAAGTTCTGAGACAAACAGTTCTAAACATATTCTGATAGAAAGATGGAACTGGCCCACTTCCCAAAGTCCCATGTTTTTTAATGGACTGTAATCACTTTCCCTTCTAGGAATAGATCAGAGACAATGTACATAAAGCACCAAACTTTGTGTCTAACACGTGGGGCTAAAATTTTCCCCACCTAATGGGTACAGTTTAAAAATCACTTTTATGTTTTCTTCCACAGTTGACTCTTAAATGATCTTGTGAATTAAATAAGGATTTGCCTCCCATTTTTGCGGGGAATAAAGAAACTGAAGTCTAAGCAGGTCAATAGCCCAGAAAAACAGAGCCTTTAATCAAACCAAATTGTAGCTGAGGTCTGCTTTTCTGTAACATGTATGGTCTGGAAGCACAGGAGCTGTGCTACTGAATCTTTTGGGCCCTGCTGTCTAAAGCACCCTACGTCGTATCGTTGTTTTATGTACAATGAGGAGGTCATGATTTTCCATACCCCATAGCATCTTCAGAATCTGTTTCTTGAAATACTAAGACTAAAGATTGCCAGATGACTGACAGTATTCAAAACCTTACTCACCTAGGAAAAGTAGATTGCAAGACTACAGAACGGAGTGAAAATGTCTGCCCTGTTATGCATTTTTTTTTAAATCTGTGAATCACTCAATCTACTTCCTCAGGTTTATACCTTCTTGACTCTCCACCATGCCTGTGGGGTTTTCCCTGTATGTGGTATTAAGAATGAAGTAGGCTTTGGGACTTTGGGGTTATGGATGAACTATTGCATTAGTCTGTTTTTTGTTATAATGAGATGCTAAAGGCTGAAGACTCTATGAAGAACAGAAGCTCATTCAGCTTACAGTTTAAGAATCTGAAAGTCTAAACCTGGTGCTGGCCTGCTAAGACTCCTTGTGATTGCAATACATCATGACTGATGGCATCATGGAGAAAGAAGAGAGGAACATGAGATCACATAGTCAGAGAACCAGGGGAATTCCAGGAAATGGCTGGGCTCATGTAATAATGACCAGCCCCTCATGAGAAATAACCAAGAACTCACAAAATATTTATCTATTCCTTCGAATGTCAGCGCCTTCAATGACCTAAGACCTTGGGCTACATATTCAAAGTTCCACCAAACGTTCCAAAACTGTTACACTAAGAGCCAAGTTCCCAACACAGCAACCCAGTGAGACACACATCACATCTACATAATAGCAGATATTTGATCTCTTAACAGGATGATACTTCTTTTCATTTTTTCCATTTTTATGAGACCCATATACTATCTCCCTAAAAGGCATTTTGAATATGACTATTAGGTGAATGAACATAGCTTTCCACCCATTTAATTCTCTTGTAATTATTTTGACTTCTTCTCTATGGACTGTTGTTCTTACTGCACTTTGGGCTTCCTGAAGACTATTGGTGTTTAAGAACTATCTGATGGATTCATTTGTCAGCAGGCAAGGAGTTGCTTTGATTATACCTGAAACATCTGTAATCAAACATAGTTAATGACTGGGCAAATACAATACAGCAGCAGGGCTTTTAAAACTCGATTAGCATGCAATTCAAAATTAAAATCTGAAGAGGGCTAATTCTGCTTTCCATTTGGGTGGTAGGCTGCTTAAGGAACAGTAGAACAAAGGTAGAAGTCTTTGCAGAGCTATTTAATCAAAAGGGTAGAAAGTTTACTCAGATGTCTGATAATTGTGAGAGGTGGCAAGCTCATGAGAGATATAGATGAAGACAGGTATGTTCTCCTGAGACCTCTCAGCTTATTTCAACTTCCTTTCTTCAAAAGTATCTATTCTTTTACCAGTACATAGCATGAATTTCATGTTTCTGATTTTCTGAAAACATTCAAAACTATATCTTCTTGACAAATACTGTTTATTTCTTGATTTTTGGAGAGCAGAGATCTTTAATATTTTGGTTTCAGAGGCTGAGCATAGAATGTGGGTCCTTTCTGGTGAAGCAGAGCCACAGATATTGCCAGGGTCTTACAGTTTGGGGTTTAATGGCACGTGATAGGAATAAAAGCACTTTAGACACATGACAGATATCTTTGAACTCTCTCTCTCTCTTTCCCTCCTTTCTGTATTTAATCCTAGTACCTAGAACGATGATAATTAATAATAAAGGCAATGAGAATAATGCATTTAGAATCATCACCCATACCTTTTCATGGCCAAATCAAACATTCTCTGCTTGTATCTAGGTTGAGCATCCTGGCTCTGCATTCCCCGTGTTTACCTAAGCTCAGCTCCTGTGTATCCTGGCTTTTGATTGTCTATTTCCTGTCTGGCTCCCATACTCTACCTGTTAGAGAGCTTGAGATGCAGTTAATTTCCTTTGAGTCTCTTACCACCTGCTCTGAACTGTAACTTTACGTACAAATAGGTTATCCCTATTTGATAACCTCTGTGTTGTCACTCAGGTGTCAAGCCTAATACCACCAATCTTTTTCTGGAGACAAACCTGGTCACCTGCTTCCTATCTAAAGGCTCACATATCTTCCTGTGTCTTAGGGACCACGGACTGGAGCAGAAGTTATTTAAACTGTTGTTGTCCTGGTGCTGGATGTCAGTGGCACTTTTCCTCATCACTTATCTGACTATGGTTGACATTCCAATTCTTGTACCTGGTCTCTTACCTTGTCCTCCAGTCCTGATCTCACTCATAAGTTTTCATTATTTTTCTACATGTGCCTCATGGTTGAGGGCTGAGTTAATCATGCTCCTCAGTGAATAGCAGACCAGCATCCCTGAGAAGAGATCAGTGATCCCTGAAAGTATTATCTTACCTCCCCTTTTATCTTCAATTCTATTCCTGTTCTCCTTGCTATACAGTTTCTCACACAAATGTATTTCATAAATCTCATTAAGTGTGCATATATCTTTATTAAATGTGCTGGCATAATGTGTGTATACGTTACTCATTTGTCCATTGCTTTGATTTGCCAGGGCTTTCTTCCCACCTTCCTCTGTCCCACACAATTCCATGAAAAACATCCTCTTACGAACTAATGTGAAGTTTCCCTGGGTAGTGCAATCAGTGATGATGGTGCAAGTGAATAGGTTCCACATGCCTAACTGCATTAGAGGTGCCATATTGCTTTTTAAGATGGCTTTGTCAGGCTCTACCCCCAAGTGCAGTTCTAGGGCATGCATTTTAACTTACTTTTATCTCTACTTGTGGGATAAAGTGACACTTTATATCTATTTTCATTTGAATTTCTCTGGTTTCTGGTGAGTGTGTGAACACTTCAAGAATGTGTTTGCTTTCTGGGCTTTTTATTTGGTCTATTGCTGAATCTTTGGCTTCTTTTTTATTGCTGTTGTTTCTTTTATATATATATATATATTTATTATATAGATCATATCTATACTTATAATATATATATATATATAAAGTGAAAGAATTCAGGATACATAATACAGGTTAATTACTCACCAGTTTTAAGTTTTGAAAACTAGGCCTGCATGTTGGTAATTGCGCTGTTGCATTGTTTTTGCCAGCGTTCCTCTTTAGTAGACAGTACATTGTAGTAATTAAGAGGTTGACCTAAACTGCCTGGGTTCTAATACTATCTCTACCTCTAGGCTCTGTGGCCTTAGCAATAGTGTTTATCTTTCTATTTGCAAAATGGATATGTTAACCCTAATTTGTTTATTGAATGTTTACTGGAATTAAATGAGATAAAATATATATAACGAACTGTCCAAATACTCTCAGCATCACATAATGACATTTTGATAAGCAGCCGGTCACACACGTGCTGGTAACTTCATAGTATTCTGTTGCCTAGTGATGTGGTAGCTTCCCTGGTATGTGTAAGTAGACAGTATAATATTCTCATAATGACAAGCTTCCGAACTGCATTTCTCATCAACATATGTATTTATATTATACATGCATATTTCAATGGAAAAAAATTTTGTTTTAGCTCTATAACTTTCCTTCTTAGATAATTAAGATGAAATCTGATAACACAATATAAAATAACCTCACTATATAGTAGTTATAGTGTGTTCTGCTTTTGTTTGTCCCCATGTTGCAACCCAGTTTTCTAGGATCATCTACTAAACTATCATTCTTCATATTGTTGTGAGGCTACCATTTTCCTATGTTTAGTTCCTATATGTACATGGTTCTTTTTTGGGGCTTTCCTGTCTGTTATGTTGGTCTCTTGTCCCTAAACTTATACCTTCACATTGTATTATTCTACCTTCACTATCTAATAGGAGAGCTTTCCCTGCTGTGGGCTTTCTTTCTTGTAATTATGTTTCCATCTGGGTTCTTCTGTGTTTTTCTGTCCACCTGTGCTGATACAGTATCCCATGATATGACCATACACTCCCATTCTTAACATACTTTATTATTCCTTTTTTAGATTATAAACCTTAAGAAACTACAATACTGATACATCTTTCATTTATATGTAAATTACAAGGCTTAGTGTCAGGGACAGTTAATGAAGATTTTTAAGTGTTAAAATATACACACATACGATCTTATATATAATTCAAAACAGAAAGGAATTTGATTATTTTGGTGTCCCCTTGAGTGAATTGTGAGTCAACCTCCCTATTGTGATCTCCTGTCCTTCACAAGGGTCTACATCCCTGAGATCATTCAACTAAACTGAAACCATTCAAGCCAACAGATGCTCTGGCAACTAAAAGGATAAGCAAGCTTAGTAGCAACAGCAAAATAAGATGATGAACTTAAAATTTACTCAACTAAAAATCCAATTCATTCTGTTTGAGCTACAAAGATTCCTGCTTATTAGAATGGGCTCGGAATTCTCTGGGTCTAATCTGATCAGGACCTTCTCTTCATCTCTGGACCATCTATAATCAATCATGGATGATTAAACGGAAAGGAAAGGAGAAATCCAGACTGACTTTCATGGTCGCTCTTATTCCTTTGGTTGAGTAGGATGCTGAGAAGGGATCATTAGCCACAAAATACAGCAACTCAGGACTTCTGAGAATTCCTGGTCTAAGATTCTAAATACACTCATCACCTCTTCAGATCCTACTCTATAGCATGTGGGTCAGTTTAGCTCCTTACCATCTGTGGGAAAAATCCCAGAAAAGCATCCTCTCCATTCTTCCCCCAGCAAGGAACTCCTTATGGGTAGCACTTGCTGATATATCTGCTGTGTTCTAGATCTTGTTTTGTTCAGAGAAATAGTAGGCACAGCATAAGCATTTGTGATATGTTTGAGTGGGTGAATAAATAGATACATGAGTGAACTGTGATCACATTATACATATGATCATTTATTTTCAACCCCAAATATATGTGGTCTAGTATTTTACAAGACAGATATACCTTACCATGTTGCTGAATGTCCCAGGATATCTGTCTTAAAAGGAACCTGTACATTGGTTGTCCAGCATTGTATTTGTCCTTTAAATGTGAATTCATGTGTCTTGACTCTCATGTTACTTCGTATTTTATGAGCATGCTGTAATATCTGAGAGCTTCACAGAAAACATGTGCAATAGAAAGAGACTAAGGGATGTGAACATGTATTCTTAGGTCTGAATATCTGGGTTCGAATTTTGATCCTGCCAATTTCAAAAAACAGGGCTTGGGTAAGTCACTCTGATGGTTAATGTCAATTATCAGTTTAATGATATATATATAAATATCTGGGGGAAGGGTCTTTGGGCATGCCTGTGTAAGACTATCTTGATTATATTAATTAATGAGAGAAGACCAATCAGAATTTTGGGTGGAACCGTTTCGCGGGCAAGGATGTTGGTCTGCATAAAAGAAAGAAAGCTGACTGAACATGCCTTCATTACTCTTCTTTGACTGTGAATGTGATGTGACCAGCTGCTTCAAGCTCCCGCTGCCTTGTCTTGAACTATGAGCTACAATAAAGCCTTCCTTCTCTAGGTTTGGTCAGCATATGTTATCAAAGCAATGAGATAGGGACTAAGACGCTTCACTGAAATGCTCTTCATCTTAATCTTTTCATCTGAAAACCACTTTTTTTTTCTCAAAGAGTTAAAGTGGAAATCCAATGAGATAATAAACATTCAAAACCTGGAAGATTCTTAAACTCTTTATAATTAGTAAGTAATAGTGATTTTGTAGTCTGACCTGCAGAACATCTTACACTTAGATGGGAAAACGAAACATACGTTGGAATCCATTCAACCTTTGACAGGCTGAAATGCCTCACAGCTCTTCCATGTATGCTTACTCTGTACTCTGCTCTCAGCCCATACTTCCTTCAGTCTTCAAAGTCCTGACAGATTCTCTCTCCATTGATAGGAGCATTGCCCACTCCTAATGCACGTTTGGTCTTCAGTCATTAGCTGGTCCATCTTGGCCTTAGGAAATGCCCAGATAATATAGTTTCATGCTTTCCCTCATTAGTTTTCTGCTTTCTTTTTCTTTTTATTGTTTTTGCATCTTCAGGTAATATGATAGACTAAAGTAAAGTTCTTGCCTTAGGGTAAGTGCCTAGTCTCCTGGTTTATGAATCACAAATATAAAAAAATAACAAAACCTAAACATGCTTAGTTAGCCCCCTACATGAATAAATTTGTTAAGAGTAATCCTCTGTTGTTTTGCGACTTCCAGCCTGAGTGGATGTGAGATGTGGATGTCATTCCTTAGCAACTTATCTCTTGTGAGGGATGATGTGGGACTGAATGAGAGGGCCCTCAGCTTGCTGATTTTCCCACTTGACGTAAAGAGGGTCATGAAGAGAGTGGAGTCCTGAAATGGAATTTCAAGTCTGCATGGTCACTGGGAAAAGAAAAAAAGTGCTGTCCCCAGAGTCTCTTGTCATTTACTTTGAAGAATTCACAAGAGTGTCAAGCACCTCCAGCACCTAAAAATAAGGGTCCTCGGTGAGCACTGACAGGGTCAGTGGGGGGTTATTACTCTTCAGTTCACAGATAAAAATCTTTTGAATGCATTCTAAACTTGTGATTGGTGCTGCTGGATTGTTGCTTATTTTATTCTATTTTGAAATGTTTGAGAATGGTTTCGCTTAGTTTCCAAAGTGTTTAACTAGATAGAGTTGAAGCAGTGAGAACTGGATTCTGAGAGAGCACAGTACAGACGTTAGGATTCCTTGTGACTCTTGTTTGTTGGTCTGAGCTCTCAGCTGGCTGGAGCAAGAGAGTTCAGTCACTTGGACTGGTTTCACACAAGAACTGTATTATGGGCTTATATGCTCATCCTCCTTCTTTCTCTCTTCCTGTTATCGTTTTTACCTCTTTGGTAAACAGAGATAATTTAGATGAACATTTCCAAGCCCTCCCCGCTCTGTAATTCACATGCAAGGATCCGATTAATATATAAATAGCAGAGTCCAGTCCGCTCTCCAGGTTTCCAGGACCCCTAGGAGAGGAAATCCTCTTAGAATACAAAGTTGTCCAATGCCCCTGTTTCCAATTTGCAAAGTGAAACAAACTGGTCACTAGTTTTTGCATTGAAAATTATCCCAGGGAAAGTCTCCAATGATAGCACACCACACATTCCCATAATTTCACTTCCTGTGGAGCACCAGGTACATCTAATTTCTCACAACTGTTACCTAAATGAAGAGCAGCATGAGGAATACACAGAGAATGAAAAATGTTCATGTGTATGGGTAGTGTATGGCCACTAATCTTTCCTGACATTTACTTTCACTCCTGAGCACAGGGGTAACCAACTCCACCAGTCCTAGATAGTCAAGATAAATGTCAGTACCATCCATTGGAAGCTTCCTCTGCATACATGCATATTGGAAATCAAATATATTTGTCTTATGACATGCTGAGCCTCCAGAACCCATCTTTTCAGAGGTAGATTGGTTGCCCTCTGCTCTCACACCCCACTGCCATTTGGGAGGGTTGCAGATGGATTTGCTGCATTTTTAATGGCATGAAACAAAACAAAACAAAAACAGTTAAATGTAACAGTTTCCTATCGTATGCCTTAAGTGCAGAGCTTCGTTCTCTCCATGTGTTGTTGTATTGCCAAATTTCCCAAGAGCATCTGCTTTTCCTATTGTGATAGCAATAAGCTGATGTGTGTTGTGAAAGGGCTGGCTATCCTGTCCCTGCCAAATAGCTCTGTCCTGAGGCTGGGCTCTACAAATCGCTCAGGTGCATACCGCTTCGGTAGCTGTAGGCAACCAAAGTTACAGAATCCGTGAACAACTGCCTCTCCTCCCACCCCCCCCCAAAAAAAAAGGAAACAAAGGGTTCATTTTAAGGTCTTGCCAGCTCATTGACTAATATACTAACCATAATCCTAAATCAATAAAGCTGCTTGAACACTGTACTTGTATGACATGATTACAGGCTTACTTAACCACACCTGGTGAAGGATATGATTGTCAAAGGTAGAAGGAATAGATTTCTTAAATTTATTTTTTACTAGCTACTATAAAAATATGACATCCAATGAAGATCTGTTTCAGGAACCTTTGTAATACAGGACACTGTGCATTGCTTTAACTGAAATAAAGAGAAACATGTCCCCACTCACAAGGATCTGTGGACAGGGCAGTACGATAGCTCTGTGACCTCTGACATGCAAGTACAACCCAAAATAATTTACGGAGAAAAATAAATTGTGAGCTAAAGAGAAAATATATAGTTCTCAGAAAGGCTTCTGGGAGTGCGCAGCTACAATGAGGCTCTAGAGGAGACCCTTCTTCAATGGTTCTCTGTAGTCAGACGACAGTTCCATGGTCAGTAGGAGAGAAGGGGAGCAGAGGAATTTGAGTCAGCTGAGATTTAGCTTTTAGAATGTTAAGGATGAGAGCACACATGATTTATTTGGTGCAGTGAAAAGGTCATGTTAGAAATAAAGGTGTATCACATACTGCTTGATGTGACGGCTGGAATGGCTGTGGACGGAACAGCTGCATAGACCAGAAAACATGGGCTAAAGCTGTTAAAAACTGAGTCTAGGAATCACAGGGAAGCAAATGATAATGCTATTCTACCCTTATTTTTCTCCAAACTGTTAGATTCATGAAACGTTTACAAAGGAGGAAACTTCTGAACATGTGGTACAGTGGGTTCCAAATGACTTTAGTCAGAGAATGTGTTCTTCTGATCAAAAGTTATCCATCATCAAGAAATGAAAGCTAACAATATCAGAGGAAAAAAGTCCAGTAGATCTTCTCTACCTAATGAGATGGAGGGTTCATGTCCTGCTGCCTGTGTCCCTGGACTACCACAGCCGGACTCCAGAGCTCTGTGGAATAGAATTGGAATCCATCTGTTTCTGGCATTAGGTTCCAAAGTAGAAGTATTCATGGTCCACAAAATACGATTGTTGAATGCCACTTATGTAGCCAGATCTTGGAGAATTGGGACACACATTAGCACATCGAAGTTTGTGAGAAAACCTTGAGTCTTCAAATGTGCTAACATGTTTGACCTAGTTTCTCACCTGCATGTTTGAATGTACCTGACCTGAAAACTCTTTCTTTGGAACAGACATATTAATATCCTGTGGCAAACAAGGCTCCTGGTGTGCAGTTGGAAAGCACAAATCCTTCTGTGTTCTGGCCTGTGCTCTAAACTTTTTTGCATAGGTGAAGGCTCAAGAAGCTAATAGATAACATGCCATATATGGCTTGTTTGGGAACCTATTAAAGAAGCACTCGTAAGTTTGTTGAATACATGAAGGTTAGAGGCTTTTCAGGTATGTTTTCTTTGATATTTCACATGTCTATGAACAGAATTAAGGAGGCCCTGATTATTGATCCTGTGCACTGAAACCCAGAAAGTCAAGTTTCATCAGTTATTGGAGTATAATTCTCCCTATCACTCTCTGCTGTGTTTGCTGTGTGCTAAATCAATCCATCTTAAAACTGATTTATTGTTTGTTTCAGATATAAATTTTAGATGGTAGACTGAGACTTAAACTAAAATATGTGTGAGGGTATTAGCAATGAATAGAGACACTTATAAAGGCGTAAAGAAATAGGTTTCATTAAAGCCCTTTGTGATTATTTAAGGTGTTTTGATATGTTCTCATTTGAAAATTGGGTAGACCTCTGGCCAAGGTGAAGTATAGCCCATATGTGCTATGGAGATGCAACTGGAGGGAGTTTCGGAGCTCTCTCAATTTCCTGTGCTTAATTAAGATATGATCAGTGAGTCTCTCTGTGACCATTAATTCATTGTCTTGTAATCCAATAAGGGGTTATTGTTTAAAGCTGTTTGAGAACCACTTGCCTCATTATTAACTCAAAATTGCCTAGAAGGCAGCATTAAGATGTCATTCTCCCTGCCCAGAAGAGAACATGACATTGAAAGGCATTTGACATCCACATTTGACAATACTTTAAACTCCAACATTATGACTCAAGCATTCCCAAGTCTATAGATATGATAATGAAACTGGTGACATCTAATTACTAAAAGGCAATTAATGATTATAGCCCTTTGTGAGTATGTAGGGCCATTCTCTACAAGGAACTCTGTGCTCTTTGCAAATATTAATTAATCTAAAAAAGCAGGAGATAGGTGAGAGAGATGGCTTAGCATTATTGCTTCTGGATAAACTGAGTCATATTTAAGTACAAGTAATTTCTTGGTGTATTATGTACTTTTCCTATGTACTGTGACAAAACATCTGACATAAATAACTTACGGCAAGAAGGATTTTGGCTCAAAGTTGAGAGAACTTGGCCTATGCTCATTTGGCCCCATGTGCTTGGGCAGAACATTGTGATAACAGGTACATGCAGCAGGAGAGGTGTTCATTTCATTGTTCAAGAAGCAAAGAGAGAGGATACAGAAATATGTGAGGTGAAGTTATCATGTCCAAAGGCGCTCCCCACGAGTTCATTTCCTCCAACGGGATACACTTTCAACTTTTCACCACCTCCCAATAACACCATCTTTGTATGAATCTATCAATGAATTAAGCAATTGTTCAGGTTGCTTAATAAGGTTCTGAAATGGAAATGCCTTGACAGAAAAACCTAAGAAATGAGCTTTAGTTATCTCTTTGGGTGTGTATCAATCCAAGGTAGTAGACAATTTAGATTAAATATCAATTTGTGACTTTGAAGTCACATGGACTACATTTTAAAAGAGAGCTAAAGAGCATGAATCACAGGAAATGAATGTCAAAATAAAATTCAAAGTATTAGGAAAGACACCTGACTTTTAGTTACTTTTCTTCATACAACTCTGAAACAGGAATTGGTAATTTTTCCTGGATTGATGGCCAGACCTGAAAAAGTAGGTAAGCCTTTCGCAAACTAATATATACTGTATCCAGAACAAGACTGATTTATTATCTTCCCAAAGAGATTCAAAGATGTTGAATTTTATTGGCAAGAGCACTCATACTGGATGTTATTATTGCATTGGTCCTGCTAGGTATAACCAATGTCTATTTGCCAAACACTGACTGTAAAATGAAAAATTTCAAAAGAGAAAACTGAATTGAATTCTTTCTGGTGATTTCTCTTAAGTTTCTCAAGTTGTTTCATCATGATCTCATATTGGAAATTAAAAAACAAAAGAAACAAAAACAAATGGATACCTACCAAAGAGTTTCAGCGTCGTGTGAAGAGATGGAATGAGGTTTCAGCACTCTTTCAGAAACAAATGGGAAACTACCTCATTAATTTATGAATTTCCTACATGAGCATCTATTGCGCATAGGCAGTGTTGTCAAACATCTTTCTGTGCTCTGGGTATGTTAGCAGAAAAGGTTTCCATGAGGTTCTTAAGACACCTTGCCTGCTGATAGAAAGGAACATAGACAAATACATGCGATCCAGAATGATCCTTGTGTGACAGAAATGAAAACAAGCTATGAGGAGATAGGAAAGCAAAGAAGAGTGAGAGGCAATTCAGCAAGTGTCTCAGCAAGTCTGTGTGCTAGGGATTCAAATCAGAGTCCCCATCACTTATGATAGGTGTACTGTCCCAGATCATTCCTTCCCGTCATTACTTCAAGATGTGTATGTGTGTGTGTGTGTGTGTGTATGTGTGTATGTTTGTGTGTGTGTGTGTGTGTGTCTGACATTAAAATAACTCAATCCTTTTGCAGCTTCATGAATTCTTGCGATGATGAAAGGAAATGTGAAGAAATTTGACACCTACTAGGTGTTCAACAAGTAAGAATTAAGCCTTAAGGGGAAGATAGACAAATATTGAACAATATGGGAAACAGTAGTGCTGTTTAATTAATATATTAATTATTAATATAATAATTTTTCCCAATGAATTTAACAAGGCCACCGATGAGGATGGGAGAAAGAATTCTGGCACTGAGTTCAGCTTGCTCATGTAAGGGCCTTCAGCCTGCCTCCCTGTGACCTCACAGTTTTCTGGTTAGCCATGACAGCTCCTTGTTTCCTACAATCACATCTCTCTCTCCTTCTCCCGTCATGGTGTGGCATTGTCTGGATGGTTTCTGTGGGTACTTTTTCCTCAGTGAAGAGTTGACTCATTGGCAGGAAGTTGCTCCACACTTAATAGAACACATTTATGGAAATGCTCTACTTGTTCTATATTCCCAAGCACGTCTGTGGTTGTGTCTGTGTTAAGAGAGGATCAGAGGGGACACATATCATCTTGTATTTCTCTCCCTCACTGGACTCTCCAATGTTCCTGCAGAAGAATAGGATTTGAAAGTTGACCTACTAATTTAATTCAGATCACCCAGTATGTACACTAGTGTTTTGGAAAGGACAGGAAGAAAATAAAACAAAACAATCCACCTTGCAGCTGCATACTGCACATCTGCCTACGCAGAAAGAAGACTATGACAAAGGGACTGAGGAGGGAAATCTTTGAGGCAGTGAATGCTGTCATCATGCAAAGGGAAGGCTTCTTTCTGTTTGTGCTATGCACTGATTGGGGAAGTGTTTGTATCCCTTGTTAAAGTGTTCAAAAGAAAGCACAGAGAAGGAGAGTGCAAAGAGAAAGAAGGTGAGAAAGCAAGGTTGAGCACTTCCTGAGAATGCCTGGAGGGGAAGAGGACAGGAAGGGAAAAGGGGGATGATTGACAGACCCCCCTCCTGTTGCAAGAACAGCTGAGGGAAGAGGAGCCTTTTAGCCAGGGCAATCTCCTGTGAAAGGAGAGTTTCTGCTTCTCTATGCCCTTTAGAGCAAATGACATTGGGAACATATAAAATGACAAGAAGGGGGGGCAAAAGGGGGATTATTATAATTTTTAGATGGAGGATTTTTAAAAGCAATGATTTGAGTTCTTTTATTCATTACACATCATAAAGGGCCCAGGCTGTGTTGCCTATGGCTTTAAAATCTAGGACCTTATTAAAGTCTTTTCTTGTTAGTAACTCAGTGCTTTGGAAACTCACTAAGAAAAAGAGCCAGTTTAATCAAGGCAAGATTTAACACAAAGAAAGGAACTGATCTTGCTTTTCTGTGGAAAAACTTTCAGGATCAAATGGCTTATGATTTTCATTTACCTAAAGAATCTCACTGGAATCAGCACTCAGGAAAGGGAGTGGCTTTTTGGTAGCTTACATGGCACAATCAAATTTGGATTCTTTCTATTGAGCCCCAACTGCTTCTATAGCTATTGATAAATATTTTTTTCAACCATGTTATATGAAAAGAAGCCTGTACCCAATATCTGAAGGTAGAGAGGGATTAGTTGACTTCTATTAACCCAGTTGTTCTGTTTTTCAGTGGGAGATATTGTATCTTCAACCCAAATGATAATGTGGTACAATGAGATATTAAGGTTGGAGGGCATAGTCTTAACAAACTGGCCTCTTTGTTCAAAGCTACCTGTGCTATATAAACTAATTTTTTCAATTTTTTTTTCATTTCTAAAAGACAAGTGCATAGAGCTGTATTTTCTGTATAACGAAAATTCTTGGTTAAGCCAATATGTTTATGTCTTGCTTACTCAACAATCCAAAAGATTTGCCTATTTGCCCTCTACACAGTTACTCAAGGATCCATGCTGATGAATGCTGTTCCACTATTTTCCATTTAAGGGTCTCTTCACATTAAATTTTAGTCAGGGGAAGAAGGATCTGCATAGAAGAGCCCATGAGAAAGATCTTTAAGGACCACAATAACAAATATAAACATTCCACATTCCTCTGTTTAAAATGTAGCTACTCTGTTGACTTTGACACACTACCTGAGAAAAGAAATCTAGCCTAATGCCAAGAAGATATTAGGAATTGATTTTGGTGTATAGCTGGCGATCATAAATAAAATGTGCATTTGTGCCTTTCCTTGTAAGTGTAGAACACACATAGATAGCCGTAAGGCAGAAAACTCAAAGTCTATTGCAGCTATTGCCTCCTGCTCCAACTTCAAGATTACTTGGTGATACTTTTCTGTTATTTATGAACAGCCATGGCTTCTCATGGGAAAGTGTCTTACAGATACCAAACACTGCCCCTCTTTCCCTCCCATAGCCTTTAAATTGGCCTAGCAGGGTATGTTTAGCATCATCAAACATCTAATTAGGGAAAGAGGAGAGCTGCAAAGCTAAAGCAGTTGCTTGCTAGTCTATGCTGGTGGTGAGACTTTTACTCTAATAGTTGGAGAAGGTCTCCAGCAGGCCATTTCTGTCTTGTCTCTCCATGGCTGGCTGGCTTCACTTACTGTATACTTTGTTTCGGATCTTCCATGGACATACTTGATGCTACTGTCTGTAGGGGCTGCATGAGTTATGCAGCCTGTCTTCTACTTGTGCTTGTCCGGTGTTTAGCATCTGTTTAGCATCAGATTCTTTCAAAAGTGAAGTGCACTTCTGTTGTTATTTGTTTTCTGGCAGATCATTTGCTGAGTGCAAAATACCAAAGGCATAGTAGATAGAACTCTTAGACTTACATTGTTTCTTTCCTTCTGGGCTCCCAAAACTCTCTTAGAGTGGCCACACTGAGGTGACCTCAACAAAAAGCATTGTTAGAGAAGATAATGGCCTTGACTTGGTAACTGCCCCAAAGGTGAGCCATTTTCTCCAAGTAAAACATATTAATGGACTTTTTTGCTTGGAGCTGTTTCTTTACCTTCTTTTTGATGTTTGGGACCCCGACATAGCTAGCTTTTTTTTACCTAAGAAGCCTCAAGTTTCTAGACTTTGTTTTCCTTCCCATTTCCTTGGAAACTAAAATATCCACCTTCCCTGACCCCAGGTCATCTCTTTGCTTACAATTACTGGTGTAAACAGAGAAACAATCAATATTCTTGGCTCTTTGCCCATAACTTGTAGAGCTACAGGTTTAGCTGACATTTGGTTTACTTTGGAAGTCACCAGGAATAACAGTTTTACCAAATATTTTACTTTTTAAAATCAGAGATTTTAGTCACTGCCAAGTACAATACATTTTGGTTTAATTATGCCAGACCCCTATTCCTGATATCAATTAAAGAATTAATTAAGGAAACAATAGCTTGCACAACAAATAAATCACCAAATCTTTGCAGTGAGCAATAGATGCTCATTACTCACCCATGGTATTTCAGGCCACCTCTCTGGCTCTTAATGTTTCCGCACTCTGTCTTCTAGTCCAGCTGGAGATGATGCTCCAGGATTGTTTCTCTGCTTTCACATAAGGCTTCCAGGTTGCTAAGAGCAACATCTTCCAGGGGATGGGGATGCAGAGAGCCTGAAGCAATCTATGCAGGATCACTGAAGGGACAGGTTTATCTCATCAAGTCATACATAATTGCAAGATGATTTGGATGACAGACAGGAGGGTGCCTAGGAAGACAAAGGAAGTGGTGGTGAATAGTGAGTGTGTTTTTATATTTTTTATTTATTTTTTTTTACCAATGCCACCCATATACAGTAGGGATTGGAGTAAGGTAGGTTTCAGCACCATCAGGATAAGAACAGACAATTTTGATTTTCTACCTTTCAACACTCTAAAAGTATACTCAACAACCATTCTGTAATTTAACTTTAAATATAGTATTTAATAAATTGTAAGTAGATACACAATACTTTATTATAAAATAGGCTTTGTGTTAAATGGTTTTATTCAACTATAGGCTACTTTAATATTCTGAGCACACTTAATATAAGGTAGGCTAACCTATGGTATTTGATAGGTTAGATGTATAATGCATTTCAATTTTGGATATTTTTCAACTTAGAGTTGGTTTGTTGGGACGCAATCTCCTCTTAAATTGAAGGGCATGCGTAATTAAGCATTGATTATCTCCTCTCCCTCCTCAGGCTAGACAGCCCCAAAGTGCCCGATGTGCATATAGTAAACCCAAAATAAATGAAATCCGTTTCTTAGTCCTATGAGACAGAGACCTTTGAAATCTGACCCTGTTTTGGATTGAACTATGCTGGTTCTCCCTGGGCCTGCTTTTTCTTTGAATTGGAAATATCTCTTAGGAAACCTCCCCGGTTTTCCAAAGAACTCCATCTGGTATGTTGGAAACTGTTTCAGAGTTGAAACATCAACCTTGACAGGTCCTTTGGCCAGTAAAGATGCAACCTCCAAAGGGACATGTCTATGCTGGCAATTAACATGAAATAGCACTGCAGAGATTACATGACAGTCATTAGCAATTCTGGATTTTACATCCTCTTTCTACAAACGTGCTTTTAAGCATGCTTTGCACAAAAGCTTGTTTTTTTGTTTTTTTGTTTTTTTTTCCTGTCAAATTTTAAGTCGTTTTGCAGATACATGATGAACTATAAAGGACCTACTTACATTGTGTTCCCTCTCAACATTTAGTTATAAAGGCTTCTTGTTTCCCTCTCCACTCATTTTATTTTAGCTAATTCATTATTTATTATTGTGTCACCAAATGGGGAGGACACATTTTCACATAGGTACACCAGAGTGAGACTTCTAAGCATCCCATCTAAAATCTCAGCTTTGTATGCCTAACGCTTTCTGTCACACACCACTATGTTAATGAGTGCCTCCTGGTTCCAGGCTCATTTGATGTTGTTGGCTCTCTTCATCTGGAGTGCAAGCTCCATGAGGCCCGGGATTATTTATTGCTACAGTTTAAGGAATTATGGCCATTACCTAGAGGAATGTCTGGTTATAAAAGAAGTTCAGAAAATATTCAGTGATTGATCTTTATTCCTTGTTTTGAAAGAATATAATTTCTAATAGGAGAAATCTGACAAATAGCAACATAGTATGAGGCAAAAAAATTATATTACATTAGGATGTCTCTCTCTTGACCAAAAAAGATGAAAGGAGAGAAAAAAAATTTTTTTCATTGAGGATCTTTCGTTCTAAGCAAACATTTTTTTACATATTATTTTACTAAGGTTAGCTCATATAGCTGCTGTCCTGTAAACCAAGAGATAAATCTCCCATTTTTCAGATAAGTAAACCAGTGCTCTAAAGGATGGAAGCATTTATTCAGAGATACTTAACTAGAAATGGTAGAAAGAAGCAGATTTTCATCAGGTCTGCCTGGCTTGTTTATCTAATCCAATGATTTTCAAACATTTTATATCCACTTACGTAAATAAGCATATTTGAATTGTAACAGCACAGACAAGCATATACACGTGCATCTGTGATGCACGTCACCTGTACATCCAGACTGAAGTGTGAGATATGTGTAGAACATAATTTCCTATTCTATACTGTCATACCCTGTCCTATATTTTAATTTGACTTTTGCCTATTCGGCTTATTTTTACAACAAAACAACTGTACTGTAGAACAGACTTTGAAATTGTTTCATCTTCTTCATGATGCCCAGTGTGGAAAACACCTAAAGACCTGGAGACCATACTGAGGATGCGGGGTGACTTGATGAAGGAAGCTGATGTCAGATAGGCCTTACACTGCATCTTCAACTGAAGAGAAAATTTCCAAATACTGAAACTTGCCCTTGTATAATTTAAGCTTATGTCACATAATTGAGCATAGCATTGTATAGAGCTGCTGGAGGCAAGTGATTGGGCTCAAATGTGTTTCTTCATTCACTTGGACATTTGATGACTAGTCATTTTCTTAAAAGTATGAGTAGGTTATACACTGGAAACCAACTCACACACAATGTCTGCTCCTGAGGACATGTTTGTTGTCTTAGTCGATGTAGGCTGCTGTAACTGAGTACTATACAATAGACGGTTCATAAACAGCAATCACTTCTCACAGTCTGGAGGCACATAGGCTCTGACCAGTGCCCTAGCAGATTTGGGATCTGGTTGCCTAGTGGAGAGGTGAGGCAGTTTTCTGAGGCATTTATCATAAAGACACTAATCTTATTCTTGAGAGCTATACATTCGTGACATAATTCACCCCTCCCACATAGAAAGAACAAAAAATTACTTTCTAATACTGATGCCTTGTTGATTATCATATATATATATATGTATATATATGCCATTCAAACCTTAATAATTGCATTCTACTTAATGGTTGTTGTTTGATAAGTTATTAGCCTTCTGTGGACTGACTAGCACACTAATTTTTTGCATAGGTGTATATGACTCTTTAAACGCTCCCCAATGAACGGGTGTCCTTCCATGACGGTGACTGGGTAACTTGGGGATACTGTGTGGCATTCTCTGTTCCATCTTGAAATGAGATTTGTAAGTAAAAATGGAGCTATTCCTTGTGGCCTGTGGACACACTGATTGGCAGTGGCAGCTTGTCTTTGTACAGCTTTCCCTGTGAATGACGGTCTCAGACATAGCGAGGTAGGCTTATGGGTTTTGTCATCACCTCTTTTACTTGAGATTAGGTTTTTCCCCAAGTGAAGGAAATGAACATTGCCACATTCAGTTAAACCAGTGGCTATCTAGAGAAATTGAAATGTGTGGCTGCATGGACAGTGCCTTCATTTTGACAGTTTTCTGAGCCTGATGAATTGACTGCTGACAGAGTGAGTAAGATGGCTGCAATTATATATATATATATATATATATATATATATATATATATATATATATAATCAACACTTGTGGCAAGAGGCATCTGACCAGTTTAATTAAGCTTTATATTACTAAATATGACCTTCCAAATATTAATATCATTAAGAATAGATAATAATGAGTCTATTATTTGGATATGGGCAAATAGACAAACTAAAGTATATAAAAACCAAGTGATATAGAAAAAGACATCATCTATCAGGTTCTGTAAATTTATCCCCCAGTGGCTATAGGAACTTCTTATATCCTCATTAAAAAATTGATTTAATTGATGGGGAAGAGAAGTTAGAGAGATTGGCCCAGTGGTTAAGAGCACTTGCTGTGCTTTTAGAGGACTGGAGATCAATTCTTAGAGCCCATGTCAGGTTGTGCACAATCACCAGGAACTCCAGTTTTAGAAACTCTCATCTGAACTCTGTTGGCACCTGCACACAGGTATGTGTACTCATACATACACACAAATACATGTAAATGTTAAAAAGATAACATCTCAATATTTCAGTGTAGGAGACTTTATTGGTACTATGATCAGACACTGAGATATGTTGCTTCTGAATGCATTGTCAATGGCTCCCTTTTAAAATACAAACGTCTTTTGCATCCTTCTGTGCTATATGTTTCAGGCCATCCTGAGCCTAATGTCTCCAAAGAAAGTAATACAAAATATATTAATTTGACAAATTAATATCAGCTTATATCTCAATACATACATGTACATTATGGGATGCTTTTCATGTACATGTCATTATGTTCTTTAAAACTCCTCACCACTTTGCTTAATGGTTTGTTCTTATAAATTATTCCACAGTATTTGTCTTGCTCATTGTAGAATTAAATCACAATATGAAATCAATACAGTAGTTATGCATGGCATAAAAATAGACTGCTTGTTAAAATAATTTTTCATTTATTTTATAGGATTAAAAAAGTGTTAATATAGCAAGTTTTAACTTAGTAACTGTGAATTTAGGGTATGTTTTCCTAAAGACATTGCATCAGTTAATCTTGAGGGATACTTGAATGAAAACTGATAGTTTCTCATGAGTATCAGTCAGCTTTGGCTAAGTTTTGCCGCAAAAACAACTGCATTCAATATCTCAGTGGCTGGAAACAACAAAGGTGACTATATGGTTATACATTTACCTTGGTGCATATTCATGCATATGTAGACACATACACATGTATTTATTTAATTTATGCTTGATATAGTAGGTTAGATCCATGGAGTCTTGCTCCAGGAAAAAAGAATTATACAACCATGTGCCTACTCCAAAAACTTCCATTCTATAGTAATACATAGTAAACTTGAAAGAATAGGTTAGATTTAGGGCATGGAGTCTTGCTCCAGAGAAAAGAATCACAAAACCACATGAATGCTCCAAAAACTTCCATTTCGTAGTAATACATGAGATTTCTGTTCTTTTTTGTGTTGTCCACAGTAAGTCAGATGGCCAAATCTGATGCCAATGGACTGAGTAGCATAATCCTTTCCTGGAGAGAAGCTGCAAATATTTGGAACAATAAAACAATAACCCCATAATGTTATTATATGTTGCTAGACTGTTGAAATCTGGGGTAGAAGAATCAATCTTATTGATTTTGATACTCAAAAGCAAGCAGTTAGTCTAACAGAATAGATTGTATTCACTATGTTTTGAGAAAAAGAAAACATAAGTCTAAAAAAAATTTAAAAACATTTAAGTCTCATAGTCAATGAACAAAAAATTATAGATTTGAACAGAAATGTAAATCTGACTTTCGTCCTAACCTAAATTCAAATCTGATACTCCCTTTAGCATGGTCTTGCTGTGCAAGTGTCTTTATGAGACTAGAAACTGCATGAGGAATGCTCTGGCAATGGAAGCTGGAGGATTAGCTCTGCATTTTCATTTCTATCTTTTATATTCTTTGTGTGTATACATACATGTTCATGTGTTTGTGCATGTGTATGTGTGGTGCTATGTACGCAGATGTGAAGGTCAGAGGTTGATATTGGGTATCTTCCTTAATAACTCTTCACCTTATATTTTGTTTGTTTAGTCTTCGGGGGTATAGAACTTGAACCTGGGATCTCATACATGTTAGACTTGCATCAGTTAATCTTGAAGGATAATTTAGTGACACTTGATTTAGTTTTTCTTGCTTATCAGTCAGTTTTGGCTAAGTTTTGCTGCAATAGCAACTGCTCTCAACTCTCAGTATCTCTCAGTTTCTGGTGACTATAGAGGTGGGTTTACATTCATATCATGAATATTCATACATATGCAAGCACATACATGCACATCTACCACTCTGTCACTAACCTATATTCCCAATCCTTATTTTTTTTTTGAGGCAGGATTTCTCACTGAAACTAAAGTTCATAGATTCAGGTAACTAGTTGGCCAACAAACCCCAAGCACCCTCCTGTCTCTGCCTCCCTGGTAATAGCATTACAGGTGCATGCTGTCACAACCAGCCATTTCATATAGATGCTGGGGATGGAACTCAGGTCCTCGGGCTGCACTTCAAGCATTTTACCAACCAAGCCACCTTCCTAACCCATATTTTATACTCTTTTTTTTATACCACACCTGGCTTATATTCTTTGAGGTGATCAGTATTCTAGCATTCAAGGCATTCTTGGAACTGGAGAGTTGACTCAGAGGTTAAGAGCACTGGCTGCTATGCAGAGGTCCTGGATTTGATTCCCAGCACCCATATGACAGCTAATAATTGTCTGTACCTCTAGTTTCAGGGGACCCAATGCCCTCTTCTGACCTGTGCGGGCATTGATGGACAAGACTGCACTTACATACATGCAGGTGATACACTCATATACTTAAAAATAAAAATAAACAAATAAAATCATTTTTTCTGTCCATAAATATAATCATTAATTTTAGCATTAATCTTTTCATCTTGGTGTGTGTGTGTGTGTGTGTGTGTGTGTGTGTGTGTGTGTGTGTTTCTGTCTGTCTACCTCAAATTCTTTCATTGTTTTTCAGGACATTATAAATGTTCCTGTAGATCCTACTCAAAGTGCTGAGCTTCAAATCAGGAATTAGTTCTGTTTCTGTTGATATAAACCTGAGCAGAGGAGACACATAATCCACCTTCCTGCATTATTAAGATTTCAGATATACAGTTTTGATAAAAGCTTGCAAGTACAAAATTTGCTATCAAGCCTAATGTAGCATGGCGGATTTTGTCTGAGCTAGCAAAGGATCACATTTTCATCTTCTCTGAGAGCGGAACTGAGCTTATAAACTATTTTCCACATTCTTGCTCTAGTGAAGAAAGAAAGAGAGAGAGAATGAAGGGACGAGAGAATATTTCATTTTGAATCTTAATCATGTTTTATAGTGAGTGGACTCAAAATCCAGTCACCTGGTAAACTTCATTCTGACTGTGATATACATGATCTCTAACCTGGATAAAAACATTGACATCAGGTAGAAAGAAAAGCAATATTACCCACTAAGTGGGCTGGATGACTCATACAGCTTTATTCATGGCTGCTATACATTGGGCAAGGTGGTGTGTACTATTAAGAAGATACAGCATCTTTCCAGCTCTTCAGTATTTCTTTGGGAGGAGATATGTTAGGCAATCTCTGGTGGATGCTGGGGAAGCAGGCTTGAAAGATTCTTTGCCACCTGTACTTCTTTCTTTTCTTTGTAATGGGAGAAACAGAATAAAACAAGACAGAACAACCATCCATTGGCTACAGTGCATAGTTGACAAAAGAAGTTCCATAACAAGTGAGTTCTGTTGGGAAGTCAGAAACCAAATCATTACAAGGTATAGGCAGTCACTTTTCTGACATTTTCTTTTTTGACAGCTTCTGATCAGTAAGTAATTACTAGATGATTAATTATTTGATTGATTAGCTCAGTTCTTCATTTTGTAAACATTAATGAAATCATTCCACATGTGTAGCACCATGCTGAATGATGGAGATATTCCGCATAGTTCTAATCTTTTGCCTTAAATTTTTCTGGGGAAAATAGAGAGCAACCAACAGTTCCAATACCATATGACAACATCAGTTCTCAACCCCAGGTGCCTTAGGACACTGGCAAGAAGATGTTTATACACTTAAGGCCTTGGTGAAGATTTCAATGGGAGGTTGAACTTAAAATGAATCTTCATGAATGAGAAAGCTAATTCTAATTACCTAGACAAACAAAGAGAAGTAATCTTAGACATGATGTGCATACTGAAGTATGCACAAAGGAAGACTGGCAGGGACAACAGACAGGGGGGCATGACCAGCCATGAAATATGGTGGATGTGTAGGGCATTAGGCTGTAGAAATAAGGTTGGAGATAGCAGACAGAGGTAAGATTGAAGACCTTCACTAAGTGCTTATGTCCTTGTTGTTTATTAATCTGCAGATTTTGGATGCATGTATGGAAACCAAATGTATCTATCTTAGTCAAGGAAAACTTTAAAATATATTATGATTTCCTAGAGTGGAAATACAGAGTTATAGCTTGGCTTCCACAAGAGTTGGGGTCTGGAAATACAGTACAGTGATAGAGTGCCTGCCTATCATGCATACATCCTAGGGTTCGATCCAATTGGTGCAAAATAAGTGAGTAGAAAGCATAATCCGATTGGTACCAAGGTCAAGAACAGCATCAGAGAGATCAGTTCTGCTGTTCTCCTTATTTAGAATTGCTTATTCCTCTATTCCACACAGTGAAACAGACCCAGTTAAAGCTATGGAACCAACCGGAAAGACTGAATTCTTTTCTGTGTTCCCCTTCAAATTTCTCTTTGAAAGGAATATTTGGTCAGCTTGAATCTAAGTGCCCACTCCTGTATTACTTGGATAATGGCCAGGATACAAGGTATGCTTGGTGACTGCTTCTTCTGTGACTGGAACACTGAAGAGAAGTTCTTATACTGGGTAGTCCCAGAGAATAGACAAGATCTTTTACAGAAGATGTATATTACATATAAGGTGTGTCACCGTTGGAACTGTGGAAACATACTTGGCACATTTTTGGAACTAGCCCACCAAATATTCTTTTAAGTAAATCTAGAGTAGAGTCTAGGAATCTGAATGATAAAAATCAGTAAGTGATCCCTATGGCTGAATATGTGGGAAAACCACTGTATGGAGAGGAACTTCTGTCTCAAAAAATTGTTATCTCAGATAGGAGAAGGAAATGACATAAGATTGATGTGTATGACATTGTACCCACTTCAAGAAAGGAAAAGTCTTTGAATGGAATGACTTCTGGAAGTCCATAGCATCCCTTCAGGAGGGATCAAAACTTATTTTGAGGCTTCAGTAATACAAATAAAGAACAGAAATATAAGAAGGTGGAGCAGTCCTTTTGTTATTATCTGTTACGTCGGGGGACAAGCAGTGCATCTGGAACAGCTTTCATGTTTTTGGCTTGGATAATGAGGTAATTAACTGACAGAGGAGAAATGGGGTTTGTGGTAGGAGATGATGAACTGAGTTTTGACATCCTGTATTTGAAATGCCTACTGGGCCTCCAATTGTGAAAGCCCCAGAAGTTGTATATATGGGAGTTCTGAGCTAAAGACAACACTTCGGTAATCACTGTTTGCAAATGGTAGATGAAGACGTGTGTGCACATATTTCCTAAGGTAGATATAATTAAGACAAAGGAAAAAAGTCTATGAATTTTGGAGACATAAACAAGTGGAAGAGGGAGATGCTTAGAAAAGAACAGTTCATTAAAAAAGTCATAAGCGACAACATTAAAAAAGTAGGCTTGTGCCCCCAAAGGTTAGGAAGAGTGAAAAAGACAAGATTAGTCGAGAGTTCGAAATATCTGCATCGGGCCCACCTCCTGGATGTGACTGGTTACCAGCCAGTGGGGCCTTGAGAGAGAAGTTATATTCTCAATTATCATTTACATATATCTGAGCTCCTCTCCTCACATTGATAGAAAACTCCTTTCTTTATTCGATGAGGAAACATTCTGTGAACCCTTACCACTTAATTTCCAGGGGCTCAAAATTTAGTGAGAAGGCAAGAATTGTGTTGTTATAATTTTCTAGCCTCTTATTAGTTATTGTCATTAATCTCTTAATGTGCTTAATGTATAAATTAAAGCTCACTGTAGATGTGCAGGAGTAGGCAAAAGCATAGAATAGACGGGATGTGATATAACCTGAAGTTTCAGAAATCTACTGAGGATCCTGGAACAAGCCTTCATTCAGTAGAGGCTTAAGTAAAATCTGAAAAGAGAAAGAAATGAACTCCAATGAAGTATAAACAGAGTTTTGCGGGAGCCCACAGGCGTGATATCTAATCATCTAACCAAGAGGGCAATGATAGGTATCTATTAAATTAACACAAAATGTGCTGTTGTAAAAATGAATGATATCACTAGAAAATACAGAACAACAGACCCATCTCATGTGGGCTATGTGGCAAAAGCTTCCCGAGGAAAACAGCTGTTTCCTATGTTTTTATTTTAGATACTCACGATTTTCAGGATTTTATGATGAGTCTACTAGTCTCATCTGGCTCTTATACAAATCCCAGCTACTGTTTATTCCATTTTAATTATTTTATTCTAGAGCCTTTAGCTTATCAGTTTGTTGCTAGACTTTCCTGGACACAGATCTTTTTCTCCAGCTGCCTGTTGGGTACTTCCTTCTGTATGTCTCAGTCTCATAGTCTTCATATTTAAGGCCCAAACTGGACTCCTTTTCCACATTCATAGTCTGAGTTCTTACTCGTAAACCCGCTTACCTACCGTCATCATTAGTCACCTGGCTAGACACCCTGAAGCTCCCAGGGCTCCTGTCCCAATTCCCTATTATCTACTGAGTTTACTTTCAAATGATTTTTTTCTTGAATTTATGCTTCCACTGTTGTCCACACCCTAGTCCTTCTCACCTACATTATTGAAGCCAGCTGGGCTTCCAGCTACAGATTTCCTGACCCCATAAAGCAACCCCATAGCCTGATCATATTGCTCTTTCTGCCTCGTTAGACCAATGCCTTGCTTCTATTACTCTTAGCTCCAGGGTAAGCATGGGTGACTAAACACTTAGTGATACCTTCTGAATCCTTTTCCATTCTAGACTGGTCTATTTAAAAAGTTTTCACATATTTTTTTTGCATTCTGCACTTGAGTGTCTGTTCTCCAAGGCCTTCAACTCCAATGTGGGTGAATTGGGAGCTAAAAGAAGTGGTTGGTGGGTCCTTGGTGTCAAGATGGTACTATTAAGCCATTAGAGCCTTCTCAAAGGAAGTTGTACTTCCGTTGATGCCTGGGCGTGGGGGCGGGGAGTGAGTCAGGAAGAGCTGGAGAGACAAACATCATCCTTGGGAAGATTCTTCTGAATAGGAATGTGACCTGGAACAGAAGAGGAGTGGTTGGGCCAGAATCTATAAGGAAGAAACTGGAAGCCAGACCAGACTGAGGCTCAGCAGATGACCAATCAGCAGGGCTGGAGAGGCCTTGTAAGTTGTAGGAAGTGCCTGAAGAGTTTTACGGACAGTGATATGATCAAAATGTATTTTAGGAGGACTGAATGCTGTGAGAATGAACTATAAGGCTAAGAGTCAAGGAAGAAAAGAAAGTTGTGCTACTGTCCCTTTTGACACTACATCAGAATTCTGACATTCTTGTCCTGTAAGTCAGTTAATAGCCAGAGATCCTCATGTGGAGGACTGTTAATGGGAACGTATATTAGTGTAGTCACTACAAAGGGTCCTCAAAACACTAAAACTTGAATCTCCACACTGAATAACCCACATCTCGTATTTGCCCCCCAAAATTTGAAACGAGGGTGTTGAAGATATGGCTGTATGCCTATATTTGTAGTAGCATTATACATAATAGTGAAGTTATAAAACCAGCCTGGGTTTTCATCAAAGATGAACACAGAGAATGTAGTAAATATTTATACATGATGGAATACTATCAAGTCATACAAAAGCAAGGGATTCTGTCATTTGTCACACTACAGATGGGATTGGAGAACATTATGCTAAATGAGAACTGGAGACAAATACTAAGTGGTTGCATTTGTGCACAGAAATACAATAACTGAGTTCACAGAGGCAGTAAGTGGAATGTGGTTTTCAGCGGTGTGTGGTATCTGAGGAGACAGGAGGAAAAGAGGACAGAGCTGGAGATATAGCTCAGTGGGTAAAGTATTTGACATAGAAGCATGAAGACCAGAATTCAGATCTCACATTGAAAAGCCAGGCATAGTGGCACATGACTAATCCCAGGTGAAGGCAGGTGGTTCCCTCAAGCTCACTGACCAGCCATCCTCACAAGACTACTAGTTGGGTGCCCGACCAATTAAATACCTTGTCTCAAGAACAAAATAAGGAACAGTGTACAGGGCAAGAGGGTGGACACCTGGAGTTATCCTCTGACATCCATATGCAAGTATGCATGCTCATGTAAACACCCACACACGTACATACTTACCTAAAACACACATGTACCCCCTGCAGAACACGTGCATACATACACTACTATTACTACTACTACTACTACTACTACTAATTTTAAAATAAATAAAAGAAAAGGGGGCAGAAGCTCAGTTAAGAAGAATGAATAATTTTTCTAAAGAGCTGACAGTACCGTGAGCCTAGCTCACAGTTGAGAAGTATGCATTTTAATGCCACTGGGAGGGTGGACCTTGAATGTTCTTATCACAGAAGATGTCAGATGTTTGAAGTGATGGAATGGGTTGGTTGGCTGGATTTGGCTATTCCATGCTGTGTGAAAATTATAGTATCACTTTATACCCCATAAATATTTACATCTCTAATTTGTCAATGTGTAATTTTAAAAATGGAAACATTCCCTAAAAATGACCAATACTGAAGGGAGAGCAGGTGCCCGATTATACCTAACGTCTGGTTGTTGGTTTATTTCTGCTGCTACTTATGCTGCTCTTCTCCTTGAAATTTCTGTCTCTCTCAGTGGGCAATGCCAAAGTACTGTCCATCCATTAAGATGCTGCTCAAATCCTGCCTCACATACCTTATCTCTTCTAATCCTTGGAGCAACCATATGAGGCAAACATTTTATCTCCACTTTACAGATGAGGAAAAAAGTCTCACAGAGATTAAGGGCTTGCTCAGTGGTACATAGGGGTGTCCTGGGATGTACAGCTGGGCCTTGTCATCTTCCTACCTGTACTGCTGCCCCTCAAGGCTTTTGTGAACGTGCCTGGTGGAAGAGGAATAACTGCTACCTCTGTGTCACTGCTGCAGCCCTGATACGGACATGACTGTGTGTGTGTGTGTTACACTCTGTCTAGACTCCACAGCCTGTGCTCTGACACATTCTCCTTCCTTCCTTGCACTGTCACAGGAAAGAGCCACTCCTGGAAAAGGAAATTCCACAGTAGCTCTCCAAATGGATCACTTTTTTACTGATCCTTTTCTCTGAGCTGGATAACCCTCAGGTCTCACAGTCATCACACCTTAGGGACATGGTCATCTTCCTCACAGTCCTCACTGAATCTCCATGCTCTGCCTGTAGAACAGCTGCTTCTAGGCTGTACCCTGGCATTACACACCTGTCTGTTTCTTTGATCTTCTGTGAGGTCTGAGGTGAGATTTCCATCACTTCTGTCATCCAGGATTCTGAGGGGTGGGGCCTGAGGTGCAGGGTGGACTTACTGGAAAATATTCTCTGTTCCCCTCGCAGCCCTTTGTCTTGCTTGAGCAGCAGTTAGTACCTACACCTGCTTACACAAAAAGAGCCACCCCATGTTTTTCTAAGTCTTTTGCCTATGCTCACTGTAAAATGACACTGGCTTTTTGTGGGTTCATGTAGAAGACTACCGGGCCAGCAAGCTTCGATGATTGGAGCACTCTGATTGAGGCCCAGGATCACACTGTCACAATCAATGACATAAAAGGAATGTGAGTGGGTCTGTGATAAGATTTCCTGCCTAAACATGGTAGGCAGGGTGCATCCTGGTCTGCAGGTACAGGACAGCCTTATGGAAGTGTGTCATTATTCTAATGGGTACACTTTTTCTGAATTCTAAGGAATCTTACAGTGCCCTGAGCTGGGTTTCTGGGATGATTCCTCCCCAATCCCGCCTTTTTAATTTTCTTTCTTCCAGCAGTATAGGTATAATAATAATGGGGACATTCCTTTTAAGTGGTCCATAGGCACCTCCAAGTCTCTGGTTGCCTCATTCTCCATCTTTTCCATAACCTACCTCTGGCCGGGCCAGTTCCTTTCTGGGGTGGGAAGATCTTGGGGCCTGGGCTCTGACAGTATGGAGAACACCATGCTCAGCTCTTTTCATCAGTCCTCACCCCTGACTCCCTGCTCCGGTCCTTCCTCTCTCAACACGCTTTAAGTCCTTCTGCCCCACATGCCTGCTTCACTCTAGGCAACCCCCTGGCCCTGGCAGTGTTCCCCCATCTTTCCTGGAGGCCTTGCAAATGTACAGACCATTTAGACTTTAAGACAGTGGGGCCACTTTTCATCTCAGGCCAGGCTGCTGCCGGGTTTTACGGGGTCATAAAAGTCCTGACAGGAGTCATAAAAGCCTCCAATTGCACTGCAGAAACCCTTGGAGTATATTTTAAGGGCCCCTGAGTTTTCATTTTGCTGCTTTTATGGGGACTCGTAAAAGCTGCGTGCAGCAAGCCCACTGATTGGCCGCTCAGCACGGAGGTAGTTAAAATTACAGCTTTAGACAAATTGTTCCAGTCCCCATAAATCAGCATCCGGCATGTGGCAGGGGAAGGCTTCCAGTTCTGCTGCATCCCTGTGGCCTCTGGGTCCCACCACACAGGCAAGGCTGTGGTTGGACCACCCCTGGCAAATGTGCCCATCATCTTTCCCTGAAGACTTTGCTTGCATCCGGAATGTTGGTTAATAAACCAGCTGTTTTTATGAATTTCACCAAACAGCTGGTTGGCTTTTTATTACTATAAACCTGAGCTTTAAAAACCAGATTGATTTATTTTTTTTAATCAGTTCGTGCTAGAGAGACAATCTCAGGCTCCATCAGCCTGTCTTCAGTGCCTTGCTGGGTACAGCCCCTATTTTCTCTCAGGAGATCCCAAGTCCCTTCTTGCCTTCGTTCCCTTTCTTCCCATTTTCTCTGCAATTCTCCTGTCATATTCGGCGCGCTCCATATGATGGCTAGTGTGGGACCAAAGTAGCCAGTGGAGAGGTCATTTTCTAGTCTCATCCTGGTTTCTCACAGTCTGCCTGCAGAGCTGTAAACCAGCACGGGCAACACAGGAAATTGTTTGTTCTGTGCTCTTATCAACTTTTGACAAGAGCTCCTTGCTCAAGTGTATATGCCACTAGTCTTCAGATGTCTCCAGATGTTGACTGGAGTAGCAGGCATTGTTTTCTGTTGGCTTTCTTTCATACCCAGACTCAGGCAGCCCCCACCCAATGACCAGTGTGAAGCTCAGCCAGTCTCATCCTCTGTCATCAGGAAATTTCGAAGGAGAAGTACTCCTTCCCCATTTTGACCATTTGTCCTCTTCCATGAAGAGAGCTTTCTACAAAGCTCTGATGGTGATAGGGGTGAGGAGGAGTCCCTGCTCATGCTCCCTTGGGAGAAATGTGCGACTTCTGTTTGTGTGTCCGCCTCTGTTTCCATGGTAACCACCTCTCTCCCCTGCTATTTCTAAAGAGCACGTGCTTGTGGGAGTATCATTCTAAAAAATAAAAAAAAAACATTGATGCTTTCTCCTCCCTTTCTAGAGATGAGCCAAGTCACTACCTTCAGTAGCACGAGGTGTCTTATTATATGGGAAATGCCCAACAAAGTACAGATTGGTGGGAGAGTCAGCAGAAGTCAGGAGATAGGTTGGGATAAGGAGAAAGCAACAGGGACTATTTTCAGGCTGTGGATTGGATTAAGAGGCAGTATTAGCCTGAGGAATAAGAGCAAGATCCACGAGAGGAAAATTCCACTGCTATTAGTTCTCTTTCAGAGTCATGGCTGGCAGAGCAGCCCTTCTAAGGCAGGGAGGAAAGGGATGAAGGCTTCCTGAGAATCCCCTGCATAAGTCAGAGGAGAAAACAAGTTCTCCTGAGGCATGCCTCTCTGTTGAAGGGCCTTATTCTTTTCCTAAAGAAATGAACCAATCACAGAGGTTACAGGCTACATGAGAGAAAAACACCTCTTATTTCTGTCTTGCTCTAGTTTTATATAATTATTATATCAACTGTGTCTGATCAAAGCATTCATTAAAGAGAAACTATCTCTCGCATGCTTTTGTTGCAGTTTGGGAGATTTGACAGGCTTTATATGTCTCTAGCTATATTTCCCTTTTCCTTTTCACGGTTGATTTCGCTCTCCTTCCTCTCTTCCTCTCATTCTGTGTGCTGGTGATTCCTAACACATTTTTTTCTTTCCACCTGGCCTGATCAAATCTCTCTTAAGGCATCACGGAAGCCAAGAGCCTAGGCAGTGATGGGAATTTAGCTGTGTGTCCGGTGGCTGAGCGCTGAGGTCCATTTACCTTTAGGGATGTGGTCAGCTTAAGGAGGGCTGGAGTGGATCCTTCTTGGGCATGCCCCTAAGTGGTCCCTCCTTCTTCATCAGGTCTTTTAAATAAGAGTCTGGGTTTGTGAGTTGAGCCTACAGCTCTGTCTCAAAAGTCAGGCACATATCTGAAACCCTTTTGTCAGTCCTGGAAGGAGGGAAATTGCACACCACAAAAGGGTACTCCTTCCTCCGCTCCCTTACGCAAGCTCTCTCACCTTCAAGTGCGGTGCCTGCTGCTCCTGGCCCCTCCTTTCTTATTTCATCCTATCCTTCCTGCAGAGGTTCCTTCTGTTTATTTACCATAAACCATTTTTCCCAGTGGATTCCAGCACGGCAAGTGAATTGTAGAGGATATGACTTAAATATGGAAAGCATTTGGGGTAAATGTGTACAAGTACATTTTTCATATTAACATGCCTCCGTATCCTATTGTGTGGCATAATTTTATCACATTCTCCACTGGGCTAATGACAGGCTCCTTCACAAATTTATAAAAGTCTGCTTGCTTTGGTCTTTCGTCTCTATTTCATTAGTCATTCGTTTATTCACTCACTGGAGGCACAAAGCTTAGACTCTGCACTGAGTACTATGTTGGTGCCTGGGGACATGGAGATAAATAAGAAACAGTTGCTGTCCTCTTGGAATTCATAAACAAATAGGGTGGAAAAAAATATAATCAACTGCTTGCTAAACATTGCTGAATAAAAACAGCAAAATGCTAAGAGGAAAAACGGGGCAAGAAATGATTTTCTACAAGTGTTTTTATCTTACCTAGATTTTCCTCAAGAATGAGAACAATCCATTCCATGTAGAGGAAGCACAACAGAAGACTGCAGAAACAAAAGGTAGCTTGGAGGGTGTGCAGCACTCTGTTATCTATGAGAAACATAGGTGGAGAGTCTTGAGCAAAGAGGCTGAAGAGGAATCAGTGGATCAAATCAGATGGCGGGGTTATTGGAGGAAATAAAACTGATTTTAGATACCTAAAGAGAAACCACGGGATCACATATGCTTCTGTGAGTGCGGGGCATTTGCGTGATCAGCCATGTCTACTGTGCACAAAGTAATGGCAACAGCCCATGAACACATGTCTCCTACCAACTTCCTCAAGATTGGGAAGTTTGCTGTGGAAATGCAGCTTAAATCTAAAGAAGCCGATTCCTAATAATACATGTAAGCATAACACACATACACACAGACCACACCCACAGTAACTGATCAATAATGTAGTTAAATGACAAAACCATACATATGTAGTGGCCAGGTGGTTCTAAGGAAAGACAGTTTTGGAATAGGAAGTGAACAATGACATAACCATGAATGACCAAGGAAGGCTGCATTGAGCAGCCTGGATTTAAATGATACTTGACAGAATGGCGAAGCTACAGAAAGGTGGGATAAACATGGGTTAAGAATCAGAGTACAGAGACAGGAAATCCCAAAGCACAGTAGAAGACAGTGAGAAATGAGATCTGCAGGAGTCACTGGAGAACTGACAAATGGCCCTCATAGTGGAGACAGTGCCTGCAGGTGGTGGAGGGTCTTCAAAGGTCAAAAGGTATTGTCTTTTGTCCATTGCAATAGAGTCCCTGAAGATTTTGGAATAGGAAAGTGATCTGGTACTCTCCAGAGTTCCCTTATGGGATCTTCTTGCCAGTTTTATTCTACAAAAGCTATCAAATTTAGTAATTTTTCACTTGGGAGAACCTTACTGTTATAAGACATCATATCTTTTAAAAGGAATTTAGGAAGAAAGTGCTGATGAGCAAGTGAGTGAGAGGGATGTGAGGACAGGCTGGGAGAGGAGAGAAGGAGCTCTGGGCTGCAACCCTCAGTATCAAGTTATTCTAGGAGTACAATTTATGCTTTGCAAACAGATACAGAAAATTAAAATGAGTCTTTATGTTTGTCCCCAAAACAGGAGGGCTCTGGCCTTTGCGGGCATAATTTTCTGCCATTAGCATCTACAGATTTGTGTTTTCTTTTGTTTTGCTTCTCTCTTTTTCTTTTAATGCCCATGTTTCTGAATCATTGGTCTCCCCAGGAATCTCAGCAATCATTTAAATTTTGTGGCACCAGATTGCCTGGGTTTGAATCCAAGTTCTGCTACTTCCATGCTCTGTGATTTTGGATGAATGTTTTAAGTTCTGAACTTCAATGAACTCATCTTGAAAAATGGAGAAAATACTAAAAAAAAAAAAAAAAAGATTTCCTAACATTGAAGGTTAGATGACTTTTACATGTGACAAGTACTTGCACATAGCAAACTCTTCAACAGTGTTAATTGCCACCATCACCACTTACCACTAATAACAGAAACTGCTGTTTCGTTTTAAAGAGAAGCTTGGTCTTTAAAGAGCTCTCACATCTTGCTCTGTCAAAATTCTTGAGCAAAGGGCTGGTCTCTGGCTTGGAGGACAGGAAGGGTCTGGAAGGTAACAAGAGAGAGCAGAGTGTTGGTGAAAGAACGCCCCCCTACCAAACAACCCAGCACCGGACCACAGCTGTCTGTGCTACTGACCTGTGATCAGCTGTGCTACAATTTACTGGTTCCAACTCCATCATGAGCCTGACTGTTTCTCCACCCAGGGAGAAACTTTGTAGGTATCAGGCTTTCCTAGAAGCTTTTCAAGTATAGATATCTGAATCCTAGTCCCTGGGGTTTTGATTCAATGGGTCCAGGTGAGACAACAAATTCCCAGGTACCCACTGACGCTTTTGGTCGAGGACCACACACTGAGAATCTGGGTTTTAAGTTATATTGGTCCCTTAAGAACAAAAGGCTTTTCCTAGTCAGTCTCTCTCCAGATCATACCATGCCCTAGGTTGAGTCTTCACCCAGGAACTAAAACCTACCTTAATTGCTTCCTTGGAGTCTGCAGAGAAAAATCCCTGAGCTGAGGCTTATTTTTCCTGGCCTTAACACATACATGGCTATCCACTGAGATGTTTCTTGTTCAGAATTTATTTCTCACCCAACTAGTTTCTCTAGCAGTTTAAGTTCTCAACTAACATTTTTCTGGATCCTTTTTTTGCCGCTGAATGGTTCAAAGCTTGCCATAGCCTCATTCTATGAGTCTCCTGCTCTCCTTAATCAAATATTAGCATAATGTATTAGCATTTCTATAACACAATTATATTTTGATTACTCTAGTCCCAGTCATACTAAAGGATGCCTTCAATCTAGATATAAATAATTTAGAATGTTTACACCAAGGAGAACTACAAGGGAGGGGGGAAAGAACAAAGAACATACGCTGGGGTCAAAGGGGCAGGGAGTAGTGAGAGTGAGTAGGGTAATGCAAGACAACTTGGATTGTCACTTTATAGCACAGCTCGCCTCCGGACTATTGAATGACATAGGGTGTGTTTATATCCAAATCACAGGAGGTATTTTGAATTGCTTCACATCCATTCTTTAAATATCATACTTGCTGAAATAAGTTTCATTTATTAAGAAAAAAAAAAAACTAGAGGATAATTTTTAGCTCCAACTTCTTTCTTGTAGTCAGAGCCCTGTGTAAATCCATGCTCCTGTGGTTCCTCCTTGGAAGGCCTCCCTTCCCTTAGCTAGTTCATTTCCTCATCTGACCCCTGATAGTACTATCTGTGTGCTATTTTCCTGTCAGCTTGGAAATCTCTTTCTCTTGATTAGTATCCCCTGTAATAGGCTGGCAGAGGTCTTATAATTCATTTCTAAAGAAGTTTCACACGTACACACCCAGACATGTACACAATTGCATTCTATCAGTGGGAACATCAGCCAGTATATCTGCAGTGAGATCACAGTCATTCTGAGTCTGTGAAGTTCAGGCTACCTTGAGGATTGATTCAGCTTTCAAGTAGCTTTGGATGGTAAGATTAAAAGGACTGTTCTCCTTGGAGACTTTTAAGTAATGACATTACTGCTTGTCCTCTGCTGAGCAGCATGGAGGGATATTTAAGGCCTGAAACACAGAGAATTTTAATAGTCACATTTAGAATGGGTGATGAATGCACAATCCCACTCACAAAAATTGCCATTTCTTTACCTTCCCACTCAAATGAAAACAAGATGGTAGGGAGAAGTAGGTTTAAATGTTCTTTTGCATTCGATGTGACAATGATATTGCTGATGGGTAGAGATTAATGTGGGAATGTTACAAGGGCTGCAAGTGACTCTATGTTAATAATATCATTGGCAAGCCTGGACATCAGATTAGGTCTAGCAAGGGAGTTTGCTGTTCGTTTTTAAATATAGGTCTTCAAGCCAGCAGATTATGATTCTGTACATCTGCAGCTGGAATTCTATCAGCTGACTTTAACATCTGGACACATATGCATAATTTGGATTTAGAGAGTACCAGAAAGAATGGAGAGTGAATCTTTTCTTGGACAACTTGTATCTATAAAACCTTAAGCCAGACACTTCCTGTGAGTCGGTCTCTTCCCTCTGTGGTCACTGGATTTGAATCTCTACTTGTCTTTGTTGTTTCACCTAACTTGGTGCCTGATGGGGAAATATTAGGTCTCGAATGCTTCTTGCATGGTCACCACTTCCTGATGCCTTTCTTAAGACGCTGTGTCTCACAACCCAAATCTTGGCCCTGGAAGCCCTCCCCCAACCCCCACATTGACTTCTCAATCCCAATTACAGGTCAATTCCTGAGCTGGAGTCCTGCTAGACTGAATTTCCTCCCCAGCCTCCTCATAATAGGGAAGCCCATCACAAACCTGCACCATGTGGCTCAACATCAACCCCAAATCCCTTTCTCCCTTCTTTCCCAAAGGGAGGAGAGCTCTGAGTCTGTAAGGGAGGATGTGGTGCTTTCTACTCTGGAACCCATGTTACAAGGAGGTGCCTAATTCATGGAGGACATATCCTGGCCCTGGGGGTGGGTGATCCCGAGGCTGATTCTGTAATAAATCTGCCTGACTCTAGAGGTTGGGTTTCCCTTTCTGTCCCTCCTGCTTTCCCTTTCGGTTCCCTTACAGTGCAGGATCAATCTAGTTAATTTGTTTAGAATTTGTGGGTGAATAAATGATCCGCAATGAATATGGAAGATGTCCTGTGGATTTGTTATACTAAATGGGGTCATTGTGCATTCTATTCCTGGTTCTCACTGGGAATTCAAAATGTTTGCTTCCTTCTTTTCCGTTTAGCATTCTCGTGTTCATTGTGGTGGTGGTATTGCTTTTGATTTCCTGTACCTTCTTTTTTTCCTCTGGGAAAGAAGAAAATAATGTCAGTTCTCAGTTCTGTTTCCCACCTCACTCGCATACTTGCAGTAGATTCCTTAGCACCCACTATCAGCATACCTAGAGCTGCAAACTGCCTTTCTAACTCCAATATTTCTTGTTTTTCTAACGAGAATTCTGCTGCTTTCCTGGAGTACTGCAAAGGAACAGAAGACTTTAAGCACATCTGTGTGTTTCAGTTATTAGAGTGTTCCTGATGTCCCTATTGCTGGAGATAAGTGAGGCATCTCTGCAGTATTATAAGGCCAGGAAAAGACCCCTTCCCTTCCCTTCATTTGATTAGACATTCCTTCTCTTGGGAGTCTCATTCACTTGGCTAATGCATCTTGACACCTCCTTTAATAAGAGAGCTTGGTGTTAGCATTCTAGGATGTGTAGGAGTTGACAGAAATCTGCCTTGCAATCTTTCCATGGCTTGAAAATAAACTACTTCACCCAAGGAGACCTAACACCTGCATCTCTCAACCCAAAATGGTGAGAAAACTTGACGGTAGACCCATATCCATTGACTTAACACTGACAGCTGGGTTTGTTTGTGTGTTTTTTCCTCTGTTCTATGTGAAAAATCTAGCTCTGGCAGGAGAAACTGGGGATGTAGAAAAATGTTTCAAGCTACCTAATATAGGAAACAGTTTCACAACAAGAAAAGCCAACAGAATATGAAGATAACCTCTATTTGTAATAGATTAAAGGCTTTTTTACCTGAAGGCTATCAGAAGACAAAGGCATCCATGAAAGTTGAAACCTTAACAAGGCATACATATTCTACCCATTTCTCACATTTGGAGACCATCCTGCAGGAGACATCTCACAATTCTGATAGGACCAGCACCTATTCTGAATTTAGGGGATCACATTATTCATTTCCAGAAAGAAAAGGGCTTAATGGGGTAATATACTCAGGGATATAACTAGAAATCTTCAAAGAAGCCAAATCACCCAGAAATCACAAGATGTGTGTTACCCAGATTTCCAGGGTCTGAAACTCCTTGTTATCTGTGGTTCTAGAATAGTCTCAGAAGCACAAAGGGCCTGTGTTGGACATTGTTGATGCTTATAGAATACTTTGGGTTCTATGTCTGCAGCACTTCCTGGGGCTGAATTGTTCTTTCTCCATTGTGTGTGGAGGAACATGGTGACATGTGAGTGGAGCTGGCCAGTGAGAGGCAAGGAAAAGTGGAGTGTGTTACTTAGCACACAGGGCTAAACTCTAATTCTATATGAGAGTCTTTGGAACTCTAACTTGACACCAGTGCTTATGGGGTTGTGGCTACTCTACGAGGAGGAGGGGATGTTGGCTCAAGTAAGCAGATGCAGAGCCTTTCCAGTGCCCAGCGCCTCTCTCCCAGCCTATGGTGATTACCTTTCTTCCCTGGAGTAGTGTGAGTCTAATGCAAAAAAATAAAAGAATAAGCAGCAATTGAATCCTGGCTCCTAACAGTGCTTTTCTTTTGACTTTTTTCTTTTTGAAGATGAACCTAACTGCAGGGGTGTTTGGGGAAAGAGCAATAAAGGAATCCCAGGAGCACTTGGGAATCCAGATAGACTGGCAACCCACTGCCAGGACAGGGTCACTAGAAGAATCAGAGGATATAAAATACTCTTTGATATAGGGCCTAGCCACAACTGAAGACTAGATGAACAGGTGCACAGTGTAGGTTCCTAGACTGATACTTCTGATGTTCCCATTATTGTCCTCTGCTTTGCTTTATTCATGTGAAGGATGCATTCCCAGGAGAATCAAGTCAAACCATAATGGCATCTGAAAAGCTTACTATTTTTTAAAAGGTAATTATTTTTATCTTATGTGTATGAGTATAATGCCTGCATTGAGGCAGGTGTGCCTATGTTTTGTCATGCCTTTAGAGGTTAGAAGAGGGGGTTGAAATTACAGATGTTGTTAACTGTCTTGTAGGTGCTAAGAATCAACCTGGGTCCTCTGTTCCAGAAGCGTACTATAACTTTTGACCATCTCTCCATCCCTGGAAGTTTACTATTTGAAGGATGTCTGTGGCATATTCTTTGGGAAGAAATAACCATTTATCTGATTTGCATTGGCTTTGTAAACTTTGGGGTTTTCTCTCTCTCTCTCTCCTCTTTCTCTCTCTCTCTCTCTCTCTCTCTCTGTGTGTGTGTGTGTGTGTGTGTGTGTACGTGTGTCTGTGCGTAAAAGTTCTTTATGAATGCAGGGCCAAAAGTAATACATGACATCAAATTCAGAGTCCAGGAGAGCTTAATTTTCATCTTAAATGAACTAAAGCACATAGCTTGGCGTTGTTAACTGGGGGACTATAACTGTGGACTATGAAACAGGGTCAATGGAGTCTGTACTTTCACCTTAAAAGATTTTTCAGTGTGGGGCTAGAGAGATAATTCTGTAAGTGCTTGACTTGCAAACACAAAGACTTGAATTCATTTCCCAGAACCCACATAAAAATGCCAGATATAGTGGCATGTGTTTATGATCCTGGTGCTGGGGAAAGAATGGCAAGTAGATCCTGGGCATCACTGGCCAGCCAGGTCAGTCTATGTGGCAGACTCCTCTGGCTGGCCAGTGAGAGACCCTGTCTCACAAAAGATGGTTGGATGGGGGCTGGAGGAAAGGATCATTGGGTAAGAGCACAAGCTGTTCTTGCAAAGGACCCAGGTCAATCCCCAGCACCCACATGGTAACTAACAATTATCTGTAACTCCACTTCCAGGGCATCTGACACCCTCCTCTGACCTCCGTTGGCATTGTAAGACATGGTTACACTTATATATGCAGGCATATATTCACATGCAGGCAATACATTCACAAATAAAATAAAAATAATAAATATTTTTTTTTCAAAAAGGATGAATGATAACTGAATAATGATCCCCAAGGTTGTACTTAGCTCTCCATACACATGAGCATACATGTTCATCCACACACATGTGCACCTGGACTCATACATACACACACACTTGGAAGAAAGATTATGAGACTAACCCTGGGCAGGTGTTATAGGATAAATGCTAAGGACAGAGTATTGAGAGGAAAAAGAAAGCACTGATTGACCAAACTTAGATTTAAAAAAACAGGTTTAGTAACACAAAGAAGAAATCTGGAGAAGTGCAGGCAGTCGTCTCTTGAGGCCTCCATGGAACAAGAAGAGAACACACCAGAATGTACAAACTCATTAAGTAAGGCCTAGGATTAGATTGGCTTAAGTTCCCTTTGCTTCCAAAAGGCAGAGTCTCAAAACAGTGGGGAGTGCCACAGGCTAAGCAAGACAGGTGGGGGATTCAATCTTGCCCCTTCAGTGAGTGCACCTCTTTGGGTGCGGTTTGTACTTAGTAAATTTTACCATCAGTATTTGAGTTTTTCAGAGCCTTCATTTTCCATCTGTATGCTGAAGATCATGATCCCTCCTTCCAAGGTTGGTGTGAGAACCAAGAATGTCAAGGACCTAATATTGTAGCTGACCTCAGGTAGCCCTAAGAAAATTAAAACTATCAATATTGTTGACTGTTTATTTTTCCTTAGCATCCTGGTGTTTACTGTGCAAGACTCCTGTTTAGTGATGAACTTTGGTGGGTGTTTGTTGATAGAATGAGCCATCTAGCAGCCCCAGGTGCTGGGAGTGTGCTGGTCAGATGTCAGTAAGCACTGAGGGTAGTAGGTGAGCCTTTTTCTGAGAAACTGTTGTCTTTCCTCCTCCATTACAAATGAGCTCCATTTACCCCTAAAATATTTAAGAGAATCCACATTGCGTAGAAAGACTGAAACCCTTTTCAGTGAGTCTACTATGTTATCTTTCTTCCTTGCCCCAACAGGGTCTCCAACCCTTTGTTTCCAACAATTCAAGCAACTCTCCCCTTTCTTTTCTTTCTTTCTCATTTTCCTTTTCTTTCCTTTCTTTCTACGTATTTTTCCCTGTTGTCTGAGCCCTAGGAGTTTCCTTTTCATTTTAATTAAGAACGAATGAAGGTAACAAAATGTTTTATAACTGGAGAGAATTCACCAGCAGGGCATCAAGGCACAAATCCACATTCTGAAAGAAAGGCTCACAGACACCAAATCAGCACAGTGGGGAAGATGTCCTACACTCCCCCAGCACCCCGCTGACTTATTGCCCACCCCTCCCTCTGCCTGTCAGCCTGGAAGCTTTACCTCTGGCGGAAGTCCTCCTGTCTTTTGTTAGGAAACGCTTCAATTGGAAGCCTGCCTTTGTCAAGCATTTTTAAACACACAGTGTGTTCCCTGAAACTGCCTTCCCTGCAAGAGTCCTGGAAGTTAATTTTTGCCACCCAGGGAAGTGTCCCAGTTTCCCTTGACTTTCACTGACCTACTCCTCATTGTGTACCTGGCTGTCTTTAAACACAGGTACAGCTTGGGATTGGACCAGCAAAACCTTCAGAGGTCTGTCAGATGAATATGTATGTGCTGATAGAAAGTCAAGTTTGGGGCTAAGAAAACGCCTGTAAACAGGAGAATCAGATATGTTTGTAGAGTGTAATGTGGCAAGGGACATTTTACATCACAGATGCTGGGCCCAGTCTTTTGTGGCTTTGCTCTCCTGGTGAACAGGCTATCACGAGGACAGAACACATGCTCCTGGTGACCAGTGACATCTTTAGAGGCCCAAATCTGGCTCATTGCTTTCCTGAGCTCTGTTGAGCACACCACACTTGGAAGGTGGCATTATGAGATTCCTTCTGAGGAAAGCATGCTTTTATTAAACTCATGGACCAAATTGCCTCCCTGTTGCCCTCTTTCTTTATCATGAGACATGATGGGTTATTACATTTGTGATTAAAAAAATTCGTCATCGGTATGTTTGGCTTTTCAATTTTGTTGGGAGATCATCATGATGTCAGTTCTCAGGGGAACAAGAGGATCGAGAACAGAGAGCATATTTTGGTATTTAAAGAACCTTTCTCCTGAGCTCACTGCTGACCTTGTGATGGATGTAGCTATGAAGGTCACTGAGCTGGCTGATCCCATACAGCAGGAGTGAAGGAAGTGGATAGGCTGATGTCTAAAGCCACGCCACACAGTATGGTGTTGGACTGTGAAGGTTAATGTAGCTCATTCTAGATTTTTAGGCAGTGCAATGCTTATTCTCACTATGGCTGTTCCAATCTACCCAATGAGCTTTTTGGTTCTAATTATTAACTTCATACTTGCTGTCTGTTTGTTTGAATCTAAATAGTCCACAAATAACTTCTTTCCCCTGTTTCTAACATGAGAACATAAAACAAGTCTTAGAAAGATAATTAGTGTGAAATGTAGCTGAAACCCAACCTCTAGATCCCCTTGGTCCCAGAGATGTCAGAAGAAGACAAGATTAAGGGTTCTGTCTCTGGTGGAATGATCCATGTCAGGTTCTAGACAGAGTTACAGGGATGGCTGTTTCAGTCTATAGGTCAGAGTTCTTCAGAGTCCCTGACTGCTCTCTGCAGTTCTGTTCTGACTCACACTTGTTCCATCTGGGGCTTCCTCTCTAGAGCCCTCATTTCCTGCTCTGCCTCTGGTTCCCTATCTTGTGCTGAAAGAATGTTTTGATCATGCTTATTCTCTACTTGAACAGCATCAATGATGTTTATCCTCCAGTGGCCATTCCTGTCTCATCCCAGAATTTACAAGTTTTTAGTATGTATCCTATTTCTCTTTGGAAAGAGGTAACCCTTCACTGGATTTCCACATGAATTCTTCATGGCAAATTCTGTGTGTTTTGAAAAGTTATCATTGAAAGCATCTGGTAAAGTCCCTATATTTTAGAAGTTGCTGCTACCTTTCTATCACAATTTTCTTTCCTTCATGCTTACTTGCAAAACAATTTTTCAATGCACCACTGCCCTCTTGATAACTCTCACAGATCATTTGTTTGGGTCTACATAATGCTAGTTGTATTCCCAGTTCTGGAGCAAGACCATTAGATCTCTTTGGTTCATTGACTTGACTGCATGCATGGTCACTAAGTTTTCTTTATCTTTCTTCTACTGTAGGAAATAACTTGCTATATAGATATCTCATATGGGCATTATCACAGTGCAAACTGGGACTCAGTGGCTTGGATATGTGTCATAATTCTTAGCAAGCTTGAAAGCAGTTTCTATATTATTGATTTGTAAAATTGATTTCATAATATGTTATTGAAGATCTGAATAAAATCACCTCTACTTTAAAACGTAGTACTATGATTGGAAAAGACAAAAGTAAGATAGGAAACTCCCTGGTAACAGTTTCCTGTACTTCTTCCTACATTTATCTTGAACTACAAATAACATTCTGCCTTTGAAGTCCTCTTGCAGAGCTCAGCACTGATGGAAGTCCTGTGCCTTGGCTAAGAAACACAAAACAGCTGACTATAAAGCAGCCAATTAAGTCAGTGTGCGTCCCACACTGGAAGGGTGACTGCTAAACATTTGTTGTCTGGTTTCTTGAGCATCTGGTTTCTATATCAGATTATATATATATATATATATATATATATATATATATATATATATATATATAATAGTTATATATATAGTCTTGGAAGCAAAGAAGAATGTCCACTTGTGATTTGCATTTAGAAACCTTCTATGTGCCTGAGCTTTACAATTGTTATTCCACTTAGTTCTGATAACAATTCTATGGCCCATATATGATAATATACATTTCAAAGTTGAAAAAAACTAATATTCAAAGAAGCTGAGTATAATTAAGTTGACCAGGATCACACAGTCATTGAGTGGTAGAGTAGCTAGTACAACACAGCCCTGTGATCCCAAGGCCTGTGCTCACCCTAGCACACACCAAATGGTTTCAGTAAGTGCCATACACTTTCCTGTTTCAATGTCTTTTTTTTGTCTCCAAGCCATTGCACACTTCATATCTCTGAATGTGTCCTTCTTTGTCCTCAATCCCCTATTCTCCACCAGTTTGGAAGCAGTAACTGCTTTCCTATGAATTCTCACAGCATCTTAAATTTTTATCTCAAACTCATGAATGCAATTAATTACTTTCACCCATGTAATATAGTCAATTATGAACCAATTTCATCTTCTTTCCACATAGGAAGCTCCTTGAGGGCAGAATTAAAGCCTTTTAATTCACTTGCATCCTTCAAGAGTGACTGGAACAGAAATGCATAGTGCTGGCCCTCTATATTACTGTGAAAGGTAAGGTCAGGAAGAAAGGAGAGGAAGAGAAAGGAAGAAAGAAAGGAATTAAAGAACAATAGGAGACAGTATATAATTAAGTGCTAAACTGTGTGGTTCAGACTAATTATAAAGCCTTTTAAAAGAAATGCAATTTTATTACTTTCAAGAACATAAAGTTAAGTTAATTAATGACTAACAATATGCTGTCAAGTAGCTGTCTTGTCATTCCCACTGTAATTAATCAACACTTTTTCTCATAAATGCAAAAGTGGACTTATGCCCAGCCATTCTCTAGATTACTGAAAAATCTTAATAAGCACACTCTGAAATTATGAACTATTTTTTAAACAGGGATAGACATAAATCTATAGATGAAAAGACATATACACAGAAAATGCACAGGACAATTCTAAACATTCTTTTCTTTTATAGAATATTTTACTTATCAATTTTATTTAGGTGTCTGAGTGTATTGCCTGCATGTATGTAAGTGCGTTTGTATCCTGCAATGCCCACAGAGGTCAGAAGGGAGTGTCAGATTCTTGTGGAACTGGAGTTATGGACAATTGGTTATTAGCTGCCATGTGGGTGCTGGGAATTGAACTCAGGCCCTCTGTAAGAGCAGTCAGTGCTCTTAACCACACCACTCTCTATCCCTCATTCCTTTCTTTCTAATGACTACTAACAAGGGCTTCCATATGGTTGACGATAATACAGAATCATGCATCAAATTGATAACACATCCACTTAGAATAATCCATTTATTTTCTTCATCTCAGTCTTCTCATTAATTGAGTGGTTCACTCAGTTATTTAAAAAAGAAGATGGGATGTGTTCCTTTTAGAATACTAAAGTAGCACAGTCATGAGGAGATTAAGCCAGGAGCAGAGAATGAAAGGCAAATAGTGATGACCTGGCATCAGTAGGTTAGGATCGGTCCAATCTGCAGCGGAGACAGCTGAGAGAAGACCTGAAGAAGAGTTTCCACCTCTCATTCAGGCTATTCTGTGGGAAGAAATAGAGAATACTGAGTGGGGTTTAATTTGGGCATTAATATGTTTGGATGTTTAAGAAATGTGTAAGTAGTTATTTAGAAAGCAGTTGACCTATGCTTCTTCTGAAGGTCATAGTCAATTTCCTTGGAAATAACTACTGTTGAGGTCACTGGAGACTGTGGAAAGGGAGGCATTGTCTAAAGGAAGGACACATAGAGTCAGTAGAGATTAAGGAAGGAGAAATAAACATTTATTTTTAAATTTTTGTTTATTATTTCATTTATTATTTTTATTTTGTCTGTGTGAGTATATTGACTGCCTGTATATAAGTGCACCTATATCGTGCAATGCCAACGGAGGTCAGAAGAAGGCATCCGATCCCCTGGAATTAAAGTTACCCATAGTACAGTTGTTAGCTACCATGTAGATATTGGAAACCAAACCTAGGTCCTCTGTAAGAGCAGACAGTGCTCTTAAGTGCTAAGCCATCTCTCTAGTCCCACAAGCAAAACATGTAAGGACAGGTTCCGTGAAGTTTAGTTAACAAGAGATTTTAAGAATATGTATCCAGAAAGGCCAGAGAGATTCATGGAGAATGCTGTCAGGCATCCTGAAGGAAAGGTTGTGAAGAAAGGTCTGTGAAATAATGAGTGGAGATTCTATAAGCTGTTACATATAGCTGTCACTTTCGGTAGCAGGCTCAGCATCCTGGGAGTAAAGGTGGTTGGAGATGTGAAGTGAGGAAATGGCTATGTCTATCAGAGAGTATTCTTTAAAGACACAGTCACAGAGTGACTGAAGAGATGGATCTGGCTGCTCTTGCAGAGGACCCAGGTTCAGTTCCCAGAAACTAATAGCAGCTAACAACCACATGAAACTCTAGTACTTGGGGATCTAATACTCTCTCATAGATTTTTTTATATGTAAAAAGAGAAAAGAAACAGCCAAAGAAAGGTGTAGCTATTGAGAGATTTAAAGAATAAAGAACCTAATCTATTTATCAGTGTGATCAAGAAAGATGGTGATGCAGTGATGTGATTAGTCCTGATCAGAGGTGGCTCCATTCCCTCTACTAGGAGAACTATGGAGTAAACATGAATGTTGATGACCAAGATAGCTCTGCTGAAGGGTTCATTCAGTTCACTGTTTTAGTTTTTAACAATTTAATTAAGGATCACTTACATACTTTTAAATATATCCACTTTGTGAACTAGAATAACTGTCCTGGCAAGATATGCTCACAGGTACAATAGTGGCACACATATTATGGGAGAAACCAACAACTCTTTAGTTGGATTTAAGGTCCACTTCCTAGGATGGAGCCCATATCTGACACTGATATCAAGCTTAAGAATCTAAGACTAGACAGGCCACAGGACATAGGAGAGAGCCTAAGTGTTAGGTTCTTGACTAAATAGTTATCACATTAACTAAACCAAAGATTTATAATGATTTACCTATAGATTAATTCATCTCACAGCTCTCACCAGAGAAGTTTCCTTATGAAACAGATGGTGATTCTCACGACTTGCCAATGTGTAAATAACAAGATCCAAAATGCTTTTCCATGAATAGAATACCTATGTCGAACTTCTGTCTCCCAAGGCTCAGGGATCATTTCAAAAGAGGGAGTAGAAAGACTGTAAGAGCCAGAGGTGGTGGGTCACCACAGGGAAACAGTTTTTAAGACAGCTGAGAAGTTTGTTCATATGAACTCACAGAAATCATGACAGCATACACAAGTACCATGCAAATTCAAAAAAGAAAAAAAAAGCCAGCATAGACAAGAGGAAGTGGGTAATAAGCTCCAACCCCACCTAAGAAATTCAAGGGAACAGATGGCTGCTGGAAGGGAACAGAGACAGTGTCCTTTAAGCAGGAGACTCTTGGTAGGTTAACCAGGCTCCAGTGGATGGACCCACACTGAAAGACATTTGGAGACACAAATTAGACTCTCTGGACCTTATTATATATAAAATAGAGTAGATTAAATTGAGTAGGGGACAATAAAGGGGAGGTGGGGACAGAGAATATTTTCAAATGTATGAAAATATCAAAAATTCAATAATAAGAAACTGCTTTGATGATGATTGGCATCCTTTGCAACAGACAGAGGCTATTACAGAGTTGCACAACTGGCCACACACAGAGATTAAGTGTCTGTGAAAAGTCCAATCCTAAGTGAGACATCTACAACAGAATCTCTACACCTAAGGCTCACAGAATGTAATGGAACAAGAGATAGAGAGAATACTAATACAAAGCTCAACTCTCATCAATGAAGCTCTCTCATCATGGCAATGAACACAAAGGGCCACAAATGGCCAAAGTATAGAGAATAAGAGTCTGCAGAGTGTGGGTTCTTGGACAGGACCCCTATATTAAAGTTCACCCACTCAGAGCTCAGGGACTATTGAAGAAGATGGAGTGGAAAGATTGTAAGAGCCAGAGAAGGAGGTGTATGAAATAGTCTTACAGGCTTCTGGGAACTTGCACAAGATCCATGTAAACTCAGGCAGACAAACCCCAGCATAGAACTGTGGAAGTAGGCAGCAGGCCCCAATCTTAGCTGAAGAACTGTTGGGCAGCTGATTACTGCTGGATGAGGAAGAGCTTGTCTTCTTTAAAGGAGGCCCTCTAGATGAGCTGACTAGACCCCAGTGGATGAACTTGCACTGAGGAATGTCTGGGTGCACTAACTTGACTCAATAGACCTTAAATGACAGAATGCATGAAATCCAGTGGGAGGCTATGGGAGGGTGACAATGGGGAATAGGGTATAAAGATAATTAAGATGTTGTGTATGAAGTACACAAAAATTCAACAAAGATATATGAGAATTAAATTAAAAAAAAAAAAGAAACGACCGAAGTTCATACAGCTTGGGAAAGGTAGGGCTAGGAGCTCAGATCCACCCAGATTGAGGTGAGAACACCTGATTATCAAATGCTTGTGTTTCCCACTTTTGCTCACCTGTATCTCCAAGGCCCAAGACAGAATTTGTGAGTTGTGGGAAGTTAGGATTGTGTTTGCTTGTCAATGATGAAAACTCCAAATAAAAATGATTGAACAAGAAAAACAAAAACAAAAACAAAAAACTTATCCACTTGAAGTGTGAAATTTAGCATTTTTTTTAAAAGAATGTAAGCTCCTATAGGTCAGTAACCACTGCTACAATCAGTCCTGAAATTATGCGGCGGTTGGGGGGGTTATTTCTGATTATTCTTCATTTCTGCTCCCAGACTTCAGCTACCATTAATCTGCTTTTGTGTCTATAAATTTTCAGTTTCTGGACATTTTATTTAATTAAAATCATTTAATACGCAGACTTTCTGCATTTTTTCATCCTGTTTTCGAGGTTCATTTATGTGTTGGCATGTATTCATAATTTGATTCTTTTTATTGCACAGTACTGTTATAGTATAAAAAGTTAACACATCTTAAAACTTACTAGTCAATAGACATAGTTAGCTTCTAGATTTGGACTATTACAAACAAACTAACATAAACACATCTTTATGAAAATTCATATTTTTAGAAGTAGAGAGGTGTCTCAGTGGTTAAGAGTGCTGGCTTCTCTTGCAGAGTCTGGTCTTGGTTCCCAGAACCTACATGGTGGCTAACAGCCATCTGTGTGTAACCAGTTTCAGGTGATTTTACACCATCTTCTGGTCTCTGTAGGCATTGCATGACATGGGTGCACTTACATATATGTGAGCAATGTACTCATACATATAAAATAAAAATAATAAGAGAAAATTTAAGTTTTCATTCCTTTGTGAACAATCCTAGGAGTGGACTTTCTAAATCATGTACTAAGTATATTTATAACTTTGGAATAACTTGACAACTTTTTTCCCAAATGGCTGTAACAATTCACATTTCTACCATTTATCTAAGCTTTTCTGCCTATTCTAAGTCCTTGTCAAGGTTACTTCCTTGTGCAGTTATTTGCTGACTGAGAATGCTGAGTGCCCTTTCTCGTGTCTATTACCATTTATACATCTTTGTAGTTGAGGAGTCTATTCAAAGCTTTTGGCAGTTTCATAATTGAATTGTTTGTTTTCCTCAGTTGTGAGAATTATTTATATTTTATAGATGCAAGGATTTTATTAGATATATGATTTATAACCATTTTCTGCTGCATGTGGCTTGTCTTTTCATTGTCTTAATGTTGACTTTGATTCAAAAAGTTTTTAATTTTGATGAAGCCCAACATGCATTTTTCATTAAATCACTTTTTGCTGTTTTACCCAAGAACTTTATACCTAATCAACAGACATGAAGAGCTTCTCCTGAAAGTACCCTAGTGTTAGTATGGAAATACAGATCTATGATTTATTTTGAGTTAATTTGGGGATTTCATGTGAGTTAAAAGTCTGCAGCCATTTTAATTCACATGGATGTTCAACTCTTCTAGAGCAATGTCTTGAAAACAGTCTTTGTTCCTAGGTCATTTATCACAATCCAGTTAGTCATCATTGGGAATATCAACTATTCATTTGTTGCTTTGGATGGGATTTATTTCCTGAATTCTAGTTCTATTTAGATGATCTAAATGTCCTTGAACCTATATGCACTCTGCACTGTGACAGCCTCACAGAAAGTTCGAAATCAGGTGGTATAAGTCTTCCAGCATTAATCTTCTTTTTGGAAATTGTTTTGGCTTTTCTATGTCCTTTGGATTTCCATTTAGAGTTTAGCAACAGATTGTCAGTTCATACCACCCTGCTGAGATTTTAATGGAGAGCTCATTTTAATTTATGGTTCAATTTGGGGGAAATTGCCATCTTGATAATATTGAGGCTTCAAATCCATGAACATGGAATGCCTCTCCATTTATTTAAATGCATTTTAATTTCACTCCATGGTGTTACACAGATATCACTATACACATTTGTTATTAAGTATTTAGTTCTTCTTGTTGCTGTTGTGAATGGAATTCTTGGCACAATTTCATGTTTGTTGTTGGTTTAGAGAAATATAATTGGCTTTTGTATACCAATACCTGCAACCTTGCTGAATTATTTTAGCTTTAATAGTTGGTACACTTGTGTTTGTGTATGTATGAGTAAATATGTGTGTGTGTGTGTGTGTGTGTGTGTGTGTGTACTAAAGTTTTTCATTATCTTGGCTTGTGCCACTGACAATAAAGTTTTATTTCTTTGTTTTCAATTTAAATGCCTCTTTTTCTTCCTTCTCTACTGACCCTCTCTCCATTTTTCACTTGATGCACCAAATAGAACCACTAATTTGACATTGAGTAGACAAGTCAAAACTGGCCGCTCCTCTTTACAGAGCAAAAGCATGCGATCTCCTTTCACTATTGTGGAATGTTTCATACACACAGATTTTTATGTGCAACTTTTGTAAAGTTGAAGCTATTTCTAATCCACTTGCTGGAGAGTTTTATAATGAATGAGAGTGGAACTTTAGCCAACGTTTTTCTTCACCTATTGTCATGGGCTTTCCATTTTGTTTGCCAGTGATGTCAAATTTACTTATTTATTACAATATTGAAGACTATACTTTATTTTATGTATAGAAACATAATTTATTGTTAAATAACATATAATGGTTTGATGTAGTTTTAAATAGAAGATGAAAAGAGAGGAAAGTTTTAAGCTGTAGAACCCTTCCTGCTAGAGAAAACTTGAAAAAAATTCACTTGTAATTGGCTCAGTGTGACAAATGTTTTTGTTTTCTAGTCATGTCTAATGCTTATTGTCCTAACTATCAGTGGAGTTAAAAAGATAGTCTGCCTTTTCACAATTGCTGCCTTAAAGGATGTCGGATTGTTTTGGAATACAAAAATGAGTCTTGCTACTTTAGTACCTAGGAAGTTGAATTCATATATTCATGATTAAAACTAGAAAAACTGGCTTTATTTCTTCTTTATTGCTCTTGTGTTCTTTTGCCTATGCTGTGTCCTTCATCCTCATCTGATATTACCATCCCTTAGACTCCTTTCTAAATTTTATACTATACCTAACTTGTACATATTTACATATATACTTGTATGCATTATGAATCTGGACCTATGCACAAGGGAGTTCTGAATTCCAAATATGGGTCCCCTTGCTTAATATTATACTTTCTGGATCCACCCATTTTCCTGAAGATTTTATGATTTAATTTTTCTTTACAGCTGAAAAATATTCCATTGTGATTATGTGTGCCTCATTTTCACTCTCCATTCATCTGTTGTTTAAATTTTATTTTACATTGTGCTCATTTCCAAATACTAAGACAAGTCATCCACTCTGTAATACGGCCTACTGAGCACTGGTGTAATATCTACCTTGTCTGTTCCTAGGATCCATTTTTTAATATTTATTAAAGTATGCTGCATCTGTGATCATGAAGGATATTGATCTGTAGATTATATTTCTTACCCTTTTTTTGTTTGGCTTCCATAACTGGTAACACTGAAGTCTTAAAATAAGCTGAATTTTCATATGTTTTAAGATTTTGTGAAGGATTTACATTTTGTGTTTCCATATTTGACAGTATTGTATGAAGCCACATGGATCTTGCTTCACTCATGAATGATTAATTATTCATATAAATGCTTAGTTCAGTTTTATACAGATGTGCTTCTTCCTGAGTCATTTTCAGTAATTTGTGGTTTTTGTAGAATTTGTCCCTTTCATCTAAATTGTCTAATTTGTTGTCATAAAGTTGTTAATAAGATTTCTATCCACATCATTTATGCTCTGAAAATTTTAGGGTTTGCCATACTGTGTCCCCATTCTATTCCAACCTCACCATCTTCTTCTCTTTTCTTGGTTACTTTAATTAAATATTTGTCAACCTTGCTGATCTTTTAAGGAATGTATTTTTTCACATGACTTTCTATAATAGTTTCTCATTATATCTTACTACTATCACTCTAATTACTACTACTTCTAATTTTTGAATTTTTATTTGGTTTTCTGTATTTTTCTAATTTCTTAAGGTTGGATATTAGGCAACTGACCGAGAGCTTTTATAATTTCCAACATAGATGTTTGCGGCTACAAATGATCCTTAAGCACATCTGTAAGTGCTTTCCAATCATTTTGATATATTGCGGTTTTGTTGAGCTCAACACATATTTTGATTTTCCTGATTATTTCTGAGTTATATATTATTCGTAAACATACTGTTTAATTTTCAAAAGTTTGAGGGTTTTCTACTTTTCTGTCTGATTTGTAATTTCATGGTGTCATTACTGGGAACAGAATTTCCATGAATTTAGTCACTATAATATTCCTTATTTTAGATAACTTATAATGTAATCTCACTTTGGTGTACATTCTGACAATATCTGCTTTTTTAATTGTGGCATTTATACTATACATAGTTAGTGGCCATTATTTTCAGAATTGGATTTCCGTGTTATGATTTAGTAGTCTTGCTGTGTGTCTGTGTCCCATGCCTTTCAAGTGCCTCTGCTTCTTCTGTGTTAGCTGCTTTTCTATTATGATTTTATAGCACTCCAGTTCTTTCTGTAAGGATTTATTTTATTCTATGTATGTGAATGTGTGTTTGATTAAGTGCATGTCTGCATGAGTACCTGTTAGGATGGGTACCCTCAGAGGTAAGAAGGTGTTGGATCCCTTGGAGATGGAGTTAAAGGTATTTGTGAGTTGCTCCATGTGAATGCTCACATCCAAACTCCAGTCCTCTAATGAAACTCTTAATGTCTGAGCTTCCCAGTGGGTACTTTTAGTTCTTAATTGACATTTTACTTATATGTTTATTACTTTAATAATTTCTGTAGTGATGATACTGTTCATTTAAACTTCTTACAACTGATTTAATTACTAATATTAACTACATTCTCTTAAAATGCAAAGAAAAATTTGTTCCAGTAGAGCTCTGTCCTCTCTTATTCTATTACTTTCAAATGCATTATACCGACACAGATTATATGCTCAAGAATGTAGTGTTATAACTGTAGTGTATAGAAGTTTATTTAAAGACAGCATAAGAAGGAATGAGACACACCATTAAATAGTTTTACATGGATCCACATAGTGTCATTTCCTCCTTTGAATTCAGGTCACCATCTTTCTTCCTGAAAGATGTCCGTGGGCATTATTTGTAAGATAGTTCAACTAGCAGCAATGTGTTTATCTGCATTTCACTTGCATATTTGAAGGGGGAATTCTCTTACACATCATTCTTCCTTCCCCCTCAGTGTTTGAATATGTCACCCCAGCTGCTTGGTCTCTGTGACTTCAGATCAAGAGGCAGATACCAGCCATATCCACTGCAATTTTTACCTTACTATGGTCAAGTGTTTCTCTTTGGTTTCAAAGGTTTGATTATTATGTATGGAAATGTTCTCATAGTAGCCATTTCTAGTTCAGGCCTATAGAACTTCCTAATTATGTAGTTCTATGTTTTTCATAAAATTTGGGACGTTTTCATGACTATTTCTGTGCATGTGACCTCTGCTCCTCTCTACATATATCTCTTCTTCCAAAAGAGTCTTATCATTGTGTATGTGAAGCTATGTTCATTTTCCTTTAATTTCTTCTCTTCTGTTTTTCTGATTTGATAATTTTTCATGAATTTTTTAGTTCCTGGATTTTTTTCATCTATTATCTCAAATTTGTTCTCAAGTCTGCAGTGAAAATTTTATTTCCTTATTCTCTGACTCTCCATAATTTGCATGACTATTTTTTTCAGTATAATTTGTGTGCCCTTGTTGATACTCTCTGTGTATGGATTTATTTTTGTCATATGCATCTTTAATTTTAAAAGCATAGTTTCTGTTAGTTCTTTAAATGTATTTATAAGAAGTATGTCTAAATTTTGACTGTTAAATCCAACATCTCAGGATAATCCAAGAGTTCCTTTTACTTATTTGTATTTTGAGTATGGGTCACAATTTCCTGTTTCATTGCAATATTCTAAGTGGACCTTTAATGTACTATTTCACAGAAAATCTGGATTCTGATTCCTGTACTCTCCTTTCCCAAAAAGTGAACTGATGTTTCTGTAATTATTTTTAAAAATTGTTTTTTTTTATTTAATTTTGACAGTCCCAACCCACCTGGAAGTCACATTATAGACCAGGCTGGCCTCGATCTCACAGAGAATCACCTGCCTTTGCAGCCAGAGCACTGGGATTAAAGGCACATGCCATCATGCCTGGTGTTAATTTTTACTTTTAATTATGTGTATATATGTTTGTGCATATGAGTGCAGTGTCCATGAAGACCAGAAGAGGGTGTCAGGTTCCCTGGAACTGGAGTTAAAGGTGATTATTAGTCACCCTACTTGAGCTCTGGGAACCAAACTCAGGTCCTCTGTGAAAGTACTATTTGCTACTAACCCCTGCGCCATCTCTCCAGCCCCTGGCTCTTTCTTTAGTAACCTGAATGGGTTACTCTGTAAAACCTGAGCAGTACAGAGTCATTAATATCTCAGGTGTGTTTGCTTTTATATTATTGTTCTAGATTGAAAGCCTAGATTTCTATAGCTTGTCCTTGGGTCTCTGTAGTTGAAGAGTGTTTGTTTGTATGTGCATAAGAAGTCCATTTGTACTAGTTTAGGCCATTTTAGCATCTATTTGATATTTGCATTCTGCTGGAGACTTCCATGTTCTTTCTGCTCTAATTTATATCATCCATGTCCTTGCAGAGTGTTGGCCTGACTTGAACCTGTCTTTTTCTATGTATGTGTGTACAGATCCACACTTGCCCACTCCTGATCAGCACTCCTCAGAGTGATTGGTCCTACTTTGCAGCCTTTGAGACCATCAGTTCTGCCTATGACACTCCTAAGCAGAGCCTCATCTAGCATTCCAAATCAAGTGAACCCATAATCTAAGGCCCAGAAGTGTTGATCTTTAGGACCTGCCTCACTGTGAAAGAGCTTCAGCATTGACTAGGCTAGGCTGGGTCAGGACTAGAGTATGCAATTCACCCACAGCTCAGCACTATTCACAAACGCATCATTTTCAGTTCATTGTCTGCCCTTGCTCAGTGGTTACTCTTCACAGTGGTCTATTTTGATCAAATCAGTCTTGTAGCTTTTTGTACATACATTTGCTAATCTCCTTTCCTGTCTACAATAGAAGTCAGTGGGTTATATATTAAATGTTTCTCAGACATTTATATTTGTAGCTTTGGGCGATGTTTCCTCTAAGTTACAGAGTAACTTTACCAGCTCTCTAAATTTGTTAACTTTTAGACCCCAGTGGTCTAATGTCCCACATTGATGGTCAGGTCACTATGATCATACCCACAAGCCTTCTCAATCTTAGATTTTGAGATCTTATACCTGATTAGGAAGTAAATTTTAGAACATGTTGGTGAGTTGAACAGTTAAATGGCATCCGCAGTTGAGTTTCTCTTGGCTTAAACTTCACTGATGTAGGCATAGGGTAAATATTCCATAGGCAGCTTTATTCCTGAATTTATCCTATGGGTTGAGTGACTGTAACTGCCTGGAATACGGAAGGTTGGAAAGAATCTTAGAAAATGTGCATCATGCTCCTTTAAGATTTGAAAGCTGCAATCCAAGGGCTGTTAAGACCTTCAGCTGGTGATAATTGGATTTGTAAGACAGTGCAACATGTGATAAAAGCGCTCCTGTTGGATGGGATCCCAGTTTTCTTCTATCCTTCCTATTAATGTGATAAATGTTGCTGTCTCAGCTGATAGGGCCATGTTGGATAATCAGATTGGAATCAGGTTTGAGTTCCTCAGGCTGGCTCCATGTAAAGCTCGTGGGAAGACTTTTGAAAAAAATACTGTAGAGAATAAAAGGGGAATCTGGCTCTGCCGCAGGAAGATTTTGCTTTCATTAGGAGACCTGCAGTGCAGTGGAGTCTCACTTACCATAGACCCTGTCATGTGGACCTCTACATGCTGTGTCCCGTGGGGCACTGGAAGGCATTGTCAGCAGGGTTATTCCGCACATGCCAGAGTTAGGTCTTGGTAAAAAACAGCATTATCTCTTGATGTGGGTTTTAGGAAGGTGGAGCCAAAATAATTCTGGAAAATTAAACCTCTTGTAATTAAGGCCGATAGCAAACACGCATAAGGAATATGGCACCATAGCTGGGAAACACAAGCACTGCATATAGCTGAACAGCTGTGAAACTGGGTCCTCTAGTCACAGCTAGGCCCCTGAGAAGGATGGAAACCCTGACAAGGTACTGCTCTGCTTGAGAACTGACTGGGCAAGGAATAGGCTGCTAGAGTGACCTGCTATCCTGTTTCTGAAACACTTCATCACTCAGTCTCTGTTAGTGGGTTTCCAGTCTCCCAGAGTGTACTCACCAAAAGTACCTCTGGAATGTGTGAACTTTTTCATGAAGCGGGCATCCTCACTGGGAGAGCTGGAATTAAAGGAGAGGAAGATAGCATATTTTGTTTGCTTGTTTTGGTTATGTTTTTGTTCTTCTCTTATCTATGCATTTCAGGCTGTACCTTTCACTATCATGTGGTCCTGTGGTCAGTTCTGGTCACTCTATTCCTGGCAAATTGGTCTTAAAATGTCCCTGGAGGGTAGATACAGGCTGCACCTTTCCCTGTACCTCTTCATGGTACTCAGATAGAGCTGATTATGTTCAGGCCAGGACGGGTATATTCTAAACTTTTCTACAGCTGCCAGTTTCTAACTTAATTCCCCACCTTTGAGGCATGTGGCTGTCACTGTCCTTTGAATATGACTTGGGCTTTGTTCTCACTTGCCTGTCACATTCAGTCCAACTCTCCAGAACACTAGGAATACATAACACAACAAGGTACATGGAACATCATGTATGTGTTAGGATGGGCTATATTTCCTGTGGGAAATAAGTTCTGAGCTTCTGGTGACTTAATTCAATGATCTGTATTCTTACTCTGTTTACCTCTGGAACAGGTTCCACACAATCATTCAGAGAAGCAGGGAGTGTCTCTACTAACTATTGACTTCAGGATGACACCCATTTTAGAGTTGTAACATCTAGACACAGGTGAGAGGCAGCCAGGCTGGGAGGCTGAGCACTATCACATCACAGCATGGAAGATGACACGGGACCTTTGAAGGCTGGGCCTAGAAGATGTCTTCCTCCATTCATATGAACTTCCGGAAGTCACTCTCAGACTCTCAGCTCCACTGGAGTGTCAGTTTTTTCTGTATGTCCAGGATTTAGTGACTAGTAGTCCAGCCTTTGCTGCTAGTATCAATCAATCTGTTCTGTTATAGGAGTCTTCGTGCCAGCCCTCGAAAATCTCTTTGGAAGCAAATTAGTAATTCTATCTGCATATACAGTGCCTTAGAGAACTAAATGTGGTGGCACACACTAGTAATCCCAACACTTTGGAGACTGAGACAGGAGGATCTACAGTTTGAGATCAGCCTGGGTTGTATAGGAAGACCCCAGCTCAAAAATAGGATGAAACAGATTGGGAAAGGATGAGATAAGGTAGAGAGGCAAGGCAGGAGAAGAGAGAGCAGGAGAGTATAGAACAGGTCAGGACAAAATAGAATCAAGTTCTCAAATCAGTTCTCAAGGTGTGGTACTAGAAGCTGCAGTGACTGTCACTGGGGAATTTATCAAAAATGCACATTTTCAGGTATCATTCTTGACCTGTTGTATGGGAAATCCTCTGGGTGAGGTCACACACTCTGAGCTGAGCTGCTGTCCTGAAAGAGCCTCTCTCATGTCACTGACTGCCCGTTAATATCACCTGAGAAGCTTTAAGGAGATGGACAGTGGGGATCATGCCCAGTAGCGTCTGATTGACTCAGGTGTGGCCTGAACCAAGAAAGAGGACCTTGAATTGCTCCACAATGATTTTTTAGGAATACCTTACACCCTTGAAGTTCTCCATAAAAGCAGACTTCATGTGGATCCAGTGGCACTTAATAATCACTCAGAGGCTGTGGGAGTGATGGGTTTTCATGCTGTAAGCACTTTCCTTTCAGTGAGAAACAGCTACTCAGTTTTGTATACAAAAGACAAACAAAATAGAGAGTAGGGGACTTGAAAATAGAGTCCTAATTCTGCCACTGACTGATCATGTGGCCTGAGACAAGGCAATCAGCTTTCCCGCATCTTGTGTCTGTGAGAGAAGAGTCAAAGCCCTTGTCCACAGATGTTGCCAGCATTATCTAATTAATGACAGAGAATGTTTGGGAAATACGAAGTACTGTACAAATGGTGATCATTACGATGAATGCAGTGCATTTGCAGATACAAAAGTGCCGTATTCATGCTCATAATTATTATAATTATCGCTAATATCACTAAGATTGCTACTCCCAATATATTTCCCTTGTAAGTAGTGAGAGCGTGGAATGTCCTTTGGGTTAATATCTTGCCCCAGGCTATCAAGGAGACTTTCTCAACAACTGTTAAATGCCTCTTGCTCTCTATCTCCCAGGAACATGTCTTTCATAAGGATCACAGTCGCATGTGTACCCCCTTCTGGAGTCCGTTCCATGAGGCAGCCCTGACTGTTAGACCACTACCAGCTCATGTCATGTCATGCTCTTTAGGTAAAAGAAGTACCCAAATGTAGGGGTCATCTTCTTCTTTTTGTATATTCATTAGATGCTTTTTAAAATTTGGACATCTACTGGCTTTATCTGCAAGAACTTTGTCATCTGCTTTCATATAGTGCTAAATGTACTGAAGAAAATCCTCTTGTGTACTGAAGAGTGTTACCTAGGTTCCAGTGCTGACGATTCACAGATATTATCTACAGCAATTGGTGTTGAGAACAAGGCAATTATTTTTGCTGTGGCTTTGTGTTGTTCAGTTTTAGCTTGGATTTTTGATTAGGGGGAGGGGACTTGGGGAAGGCAATTGTTTCTGTCTTCATTCTTCAGGAAGAAAATGGTATTGAGGATTAGGAAATCAGTTTGGAAGACACAGGTTAGAAACAGAGTAAATAGATGGTTTCAAAGTGAAGCTTAATAATTAAAGGATCATTGTCCCCAAGTTCATATTTATTCTGACTTACATTTCCTGGTTGTAAGATGTGGGCCTTTAAGTTGCTTTGATGTTGTACACATTCCTGCTTTCTGATTCGTCCATAAGAAACTGATAATGAAACTTGCAAAAGATTTCCAACCATGCAACCAGAGGTCACCTTAATTTAATCTAAGACCTTGTCATAAAAAATATGGAGTTTCCTGATTTCCTCTGCTGTAGACTCCTGCTGTGCTGTTGCTGAAGCAAGTCTTTCAGAAGTCCTGAGGGCCATCATCAGCTCCCCATATGAGGCCTTACATGTTAATCAAATGTCATGTTTCTTTGCTTTGGGCTGAGATGACATCATCTGGATGAATTAGAGTTGATTGTCTCATGCTTAACTGAGGCCCTGATTATAAAAAATGCCTCTAATCCATAAACTAGAGAAGGAAATAGTTATCTCCTCCCACAGATGAGAATTTGTGTTGTAGATGTTATCCTCTGTAAAGAAATGAGCTCACATTTCTTGTAAGGTAGGTCTAAAGCAAGATGCATTTGACTTTTGATTATCTGAGAATGTCTTTATTTGTCTTTCATGTTCAAAGGGTAACTGGAATCCAGATTGCTAGGTTCCTGGTTCTTAATACTTTTTAAAAAATGTTTTATTTATGATCATCTTTTTATTTTATGTGTATGAGTGTATTGCCTGCATGAATGTAAGTCACCCATGTCATGCAGTGTCCACCAAAGCCAGAAGGAAATATCAGCTCTCCTGGAACTAGTGTTACAGGTGGTTGTTAGCTCCCATGTGTGTGCTGGGAATCAGACTCAGGTCCTCTGCAAGAACAGCACTTAACTGCTAAGCCATCTCTCCAGCCCCTAATACTTTGAATATATTACTACACTCTCTTCTAAGGAAGTGATGGCCAATGTCATGTTGTAAAATTAAATAATATTTAGTTTTACTTTCAATATATTATTGACTTTTTGTGCATTTAATAATTCCATCTTAATCATATTTACACCCCCATCCCCATCTGTACCTCCAATGACTCACCCATGGGATTTTATGCATTCTGTAATATATGTTAAGGCCTATCAAGTCGAGTTTGAGTACCTAGATGCCCCTCAGTGTGAGCTCTTCCTCAGGAGCCTGCTCAGCTTATCATTCCCTTAAAGAAGACCAAATGTCCCTCACCTAGCTGTGATCAGCTGCCAATAGTTCCTCGGCTAAGTTTGGGGCCTCCTGCTCATTTTCCCACTTCTGTGCTGAGATTTTGTCTGATTGAGTTTGTTTGGATATTGTGTGTGCTGTCAACATTGCTGTAAGCTCATATGAACACATTCCAAGAATCCTGGAAGACTGTTTCTTTATGGTTATGCATCACCCCTGGCTTTTATAATCTTTCCACAGTCCTCCCCACCCACCTTAGAACCTCGGATGGGTAAAGTTTAGTAAAGGAGTTCTATCCAGGAATACAAACTGTGCCGTCTCTTGTTCTAGTCTCTCTTCCCCCGTTCCACTATTTTCCATGAGCCTTAGATGTAGAGGTTTCATTGTAGATGTTTCACTTAGGGCTGGACATTTTATAGACACTTATTCTCTGTGTGTGACAAGTTGTTAAAGTTGGTAATAGTCTTCATCAGTTGCACAAAGAAGCATCTTTGATGAGTGGTTACAGATTACTTGTCTGTAAATATAAGGCTCCATAGTTAGCATTCAATCAGAAATTGCATTTGTCTAGGGATGTGACAGACGTAGGGTTTTCTCTAGGATCTGCAATCTCTCCACCCATGTGTATGTTTGCAGTATCTCACACGAGTTCCCGCCAATTAAGCAGGCGTTCAAATCCAGTTTGATAGCTGGTGATTGCCCCCAAAATAAATAAAAGGGCTGATACTGTACCTATAGAGTTTGCTGTGCCAGTTATTGTTGTGGACCTGAAGCCTCCCTGACGATTACGTCTCATAGTTTTAGAGGATACTATGCCAAATGCTAAGGGAGAAGAATAAGTCAAAAATAGGCCAATGCCATTCTTTGCTTCTTCTTTTCACCACCAGCCATCTTGTTTCAAGTTCTTCCCTTCATTTTCTTCAGTAAAATGTGATGTGCTTTCGTGTATATTTTTTGGTGTTTATTTGGCTTGATGTTCTCTGAGCTTCCTGAATCTGTGGTTGATGCTGATCTTTGATTGTGGGAAGTTCTTGTTCATAATTACCATAAACATTTTTTTCTATTCTTTTCTTCTTTTTGTTGTTTTCCCACTACACATAGAATACCTTTTTGTAGTTTAACCATAATTGTTGAGTACTTTGTTCCTTTATCCCCATCCTTTGTCCTCTTTGAATTACGGTTTGGGAAGCTTCCACTGCTATTGTTAATAGGTTTTCTCATGAGTCATGGGCAATACCCAGTTTATTCAACAGCACCAAAGTCAGCCTCCCCTTTAGAACATCTAGGTTTCCATCCTCTGCTTACATTTTCTCCTTTCATGTTGTCTACTCTTTCCATTACAACCCTTGCTTATTAACCATAGTTGTTTTAGAATCCCAGATTGAGAATTTCAATGTCTTTCCCACTTCTGAATCTTGATTTTATACTTGCTCTTTCTCCAGTATGATTTTGGCTTCCTTCACTTACTCTGTATGTGTTCATTGAAGGGGGGCACAATTAACTGTGCAAAATGTCCCAGAGGTGAGCTCTTAGTGAACCTTGTTTTATTCCTGTGGTTAGACTTAGATCACAGTGGTTGTTGACCTGGGCTACAGGTGTCAGACACCAAAGTTTCCACTGTGTCCTTATTTTACTTTTCTCATTGTGTTTTTGTTTTCTTTGAAAATTTCCTAGAAATATTTCACATATACAGTTCATTTCTTTGCATCTGTCCTGTATTGTCTGTAAGGCCCCATGCTGCAAGTCTCGGTATCTTACTAGGTTTATGCTGCTTGGCTGTGGGCTTCAGATGTGGGTTTCAGAATATGTGTGAGTTTGTCTTTGGTTCACTAAAATGAGTACAGAAGGCTGAAGTGGTTGGAGTTTTTCCTTTCTCTAGGTCCTGGCTGCTGTAAAATTATTTCTCCTGTAGACAGGCCTTGGTAAGAACAGATTATTGACCTTTTTCCAGTTAGTCCACATTCCTGGCCCTTACCAGAAGTATGAGAGTGTTTTTCTCTAATCGTAACTAAAAGGATATGGAGATAACCTGTATGACAACATCAGGCCTTCCATAGTTGGGCCCTTCTGGAGTATATACCTCTCAGATCTGAATATGCTGTGCCTCTAGTCAGTTGCTGTGAGCCTTCCTGTTTCTGAATTGATTTTGCTGCTGTGCTCCTTTTCTTGAGGGTTTTCCCTTAGACTATTCTGAGAACCTCAAGAACAATGGGCAACTATCAGTTTGCTCTGGTTTTCCTGGTGTTGGAAAGACTCCTGGAATATCAGATTGAAAACTGGAAGTTGTTTGTTCTAACAAAGTTTACCTAAAAAATTTAGTTCATGCATCAGCAGAAAAATAACCATATAGGACTGTAATGATGAAGAAATGGAGACTAGAGCCAGTCTTACTGTTACCTACAACTATGTTTTTTAATAGACTTTTAAAAGACAGCAATCAGGAAACCATAGATAAGGGAGAAGGAGGAAGTGGCCAGGGAGGAAAGTGGGTGTGAAAAAAATTCTGCGTATTCATGGGGAAAGAATAATCAACAAATTCATTGCAAATCCTCATGTTTATAAAGGAAAAAAGTCTTATTCATGAAGCACCATAGTGTTCCACATGAGTGAGTTTGTCATGTAACTGAGCTATCATCCTTTAAATTGAACTTAAAACATTACAATCCTTTTTGATAGAGTTCTTCCCTAAAATATATTATTGTTCTGTCTTGTTGAGCAAAGCATAGAGAATATCATTTATCTTATTTTGTTACTCAGGTCATTATTGTAAACATCAGTCACAGAGTGACTGTGTCCTCATGAAGAGCTGTTCTCAAGGGCGCTAGAGGTGACTAGGAATATTTGCAACTGCACACAGCCTGCTAGGCTCCCTACATTTTACCTTTCCCACACAGCTACTCTTAAAACTATCACTTGCCCACCCTTGATCAATACATATATATAATATATATTAGATATATAAATTCTACATATCTTCTAAAGTCATCTCCCAGACCATTCTGTGATATATGTTTATAAAAAATGCTGATTTGTGTGATAGGGATAATTGAAACTAAACTAGCATTTGCTTAGTCTAATTAGACTGTATGCACATAGGTTGATTTCTAACATATAGGCCAAAAAATAAATTAATTATTAGTTAATTATATGTACTTATGCATAGCTATCTATTGTTATGTAGTTGAAAATTAAAGAATATTAATAAATATGCAGTTTGTTCTCTGTAAGAAAATAATGCTGGCAAAGAATAAAGAAAAAAGATGCAATAACTGAGTGTGTGAATGAAGTGAGGAAAGTAACCATGTGGATATTGGGAGTCTCAAGAGAAAAGCAACAGCTTTTCTATATACAAACACATGAAAAAGATATCAGGGAAATGATCCCATTCACAACAACCTAAAAACCCATAAAATATCTTGGAATAATTTTAACCAAGGATGTAAATGACTTGTATAATAAGATCTTTAAGACATTAAAGAAAGAAATTTTAGAAGATACTAGAAGAAAGAACGACCTCTCATGCTCATGGATTGATAAGATTAATATTGTTAAAATGGCCACCCTGACAAAAACAATCTACAAATTCAATGCAATATCCAACACAATTCTCCACAGAAATTGAAAAATTAATCTTATATTTCATATGAAAATATACACAAAATCAAGATACCAAAGTAATCCTGGACAATCAAAGAAATGCTGGAGGCATTTATTATCTATGATTTCAAATTATACTACAGAGCTAAAGTAATAAAAACAGAATGGTACTGACATGAAACAGACACATTGGTCAGTAGAATAGAGTTAAGGACCCAGATTTAAGTCCACACATTTACAGCCACCTGTCTTTCAACAAAGGGTCCACAAATATACACTGGAGAAAATAGAGTATATTCAACAAATGATGCTGGTCTAACTAGAAGATCAGGTACAGAAGAATGAAACTAGATCCCTGTCTTTCACCATATACAAAACTCAACTACAAATATATCAAGGATCTTAACATGATACCTGATATCCTAAATCTGATAGTGGAGAATAAAGGAACTTATAGGCCCAGAAAAGGACTTTCTGAATAAGATTCCTATAGTGTGTCCAACAATTGACAAACGGGACTTCATGAAACCAACAAGATTCTGTACAGTAAAGGACAATTATTCAGGTGAAGAAGCAACCTACAAAAATATTTACCAGCTGTACAACTGTCAGAGAGGGTTATTATCTAGAATACACAAATATACAAAGAACAACAGCCAAAAAAATTCCAAACCTATATAAAATAAACCCAAAACCCAAATATCAAAAAAAAAAAAACCCAAAACCCAAAACAAAAACAAATAACTTGGGGCTGGAGGGAAGACTCAATGATTAAAAGCACTGGCTGTTCTTGCAGAGGACCCAGGTTCCATTCCTAGTACCCACATAGCAGCTAACAACAGGCTGTAACTCCAGTGCCAGGGAATCCAAAGGCCACTTCTGACCTCTGTGGGCATTGCACAACATAAGTGTGTTCACACACATGCAGGCAATATGCTTATACACTAAAATGAAAATAATGAATAAAATATTTTAAAAACTCAAATAACTCAATTCAAAATTGGGCCAAGGAACTGAATGGGAATTCTCAAAAGATGAAATGCAAATGACTGAGAAATATTTAAGAAAATGTTCAACATCTTGAGTCATCAGGGAAGTGCAAATTAAAACCACTTTGAGGTTTCATCTTACCTCATTCAGAATGGCTAAGATCCACAAGACAAACAGGGATCAATGCTGGTGAGGATGTGGCGAAAGAACTGTTACCCAATGCTGGTGGGAACACATACTGGTGCAGTTACTATGGAAACCAGTGTGGAGATTCCTCAAAGAGCTAAAAGTCAATCTACCATATAACCCAGACATACCATTCTTGGGCACACACCAAAATGTCCCCCTCTGTATCCTATTACAAGGCTGCTTTCTCATCCATGCTCATTGCTGCTCTTTTCACAGTAGAAGGGAAAAACTACCTCGATGAACATCAGCTGATGGACGGATAATGAAAGTATGGCGCACTTACACAGTGAATATTATTCAACTCTTAAAAAAATGAGATTTGCAGGTAAATGCCTGTAATTAGAAACAATCATCCTGAATGAGGTGATCCTGACCTAGAAAGACAAGCATCATATTTTTCTGCCTCATAGCTAGATGCTAGATTTCAGTTCATGGATATACATGGTTAAGTGGAAAAATCCAGAGAGGTCATAAATCAAACAAAGGGGCCAAATAGGGGCCAGAAGGGCTTCATGAGAGGGGAAATGGGATGCAGTTCTATGAATGGGAGGAAGGGAGATAACAGAGGCAGAGGGGTCAATGGGGGCAGGGCAAAGGAGGAGCATGGTGAGTGATAACTAACAATACAGTCTATAGAAAAAGTCATATGTAAACCTACCACTATAGAAGCTTATTAAAGTATATACTTAGACATTATAAAAGGAGATTAAAAGAGGTAACTTGTAAAAGGAGGACATTGACCCTGGTAAATGCCATAGGCTAGCAAAGTGAAAGCTCAATGCTAAAGATGGACTCCCTCTCTTGAAGCTGTTCACTAGAGGTCCCATAGACCTTCAAACAATACTGGCCATTGCTCCTGCTCTTAGTACCAGAACTTCATGGTAAGACACTATTGCTAAAGCCACTACATACAAAAGTCATGGAAAAATCAATGAGGTATCATGCTGGTACTGACTCCAAAGCATCCTCCCTACTAGCTCTCTTTCATAGTGCTGGAATTTGATATGTATGCTACCAGAAGATAAAATATTAACCTTACCAGGATGTGAATCCTGAGTGCTTCAGCAAAACTGGCCCAGCAAAATAGGACATCTTGTGCAATCGTGGCACGAATATTATGGGAATTACCAATCACTTTTTACTTTGATTTAAACTCTGCTTCATAAGACAGAGTCCATACCTGACATTGATATCAGGCCTAGGAACATGTGTCAGGACAAGCCACAAGCTATAGGGGAGAGCCTAATACTATTATTCTAGGAAATCTAGGAAACAGTTATATTATTAAACCAACTGTTAATGACTTATTGTTATACCGATAGATTAGTAGTGCTTTTCTCAACCATCACCAAAGACACTTCCTTCTGCAGCAGATGGTGATTAGTACAAAAACCCACAACTGGCAAATGTTCAGAGAATAAATGACTGCAGAGTGATTATTCCTGAATAGAACACCAATATCAAACTTCTATCTCCAAAGGCTTAGGGATTATTTTGAATAATATGGTGGGAACAATGTAAGGTCCAGAGGTAGTGAATGACATGACTATAAGGAAACAGAATTTTCCAGACAGCTGGTCAGTTACTCAGATGAATTCATAGCAATAATGACAGCATGCACAAATGGCATGTAAGCTCAAGCCAGACAAAATCACAGCATAGATATGGGGAAGTGACTAAGAAATCCCAACTCTACCTGAGCAAAATGGCTTCTGGGAAGGGGAGTCCGTCTTTATTAAGAATGTGATTATTGGTAGTTTAACCAGACTCCAGTGGATGAATCTACACTGAAGGACATTTGAGGACACAAGTTTGAGTCTATTGCAATTATATATATATATATATATATATATATATATATATATATACACATATGTCTATGCATAGATAGATAGATAGATAGATAGATGATAGATAGATAGTGAGCTGCACGTGAAAAGGTCTGTGTCAGGACTGTAACTGATGCCAGGAAGAAGGGAAGTGGAAAATATGATTGGGAAGATTGAGGAAGAGAAAGGAGGGAAGATGTGAGAGGCGAGAACTAGTGGGAAGTTAGATCATTGAATTACACACTGGCCACGATACACAGAATGAACATAAAAACTTATGAATACACAAAATAGCCATTTTCACTCTTTTGGGTTTGTAGATTGGCTGTGATAACTGTAGAACATACACCGATCTTGAGCCTCTTGACGTGGGCTCATGCTGGTGTCCAGAGAGCATCTACTTACCCAAAGCTACAGCTGTACTGCTGGAAGACATGAGAATTCAGACTGATATACCATGGCATGCTTCTAACCTGAACACACTCTTCTGCAAATAGCCTGGGGTTGGTCACACTGACAAGCCCCAACCAGAAGTGAGAATATCCAATGCAGGGGAACCATAAAGGATGAAAGATATATGGCCTCTGATCAGAGCTCTCACACACACATCAAGGAAGACATGGCCTTTGCATTTCATTCTCCGGAAAAGTCCAACCTTCATTCTTTGTATGAAAGAATTCAACAAAGACATGTGCAGGAAAATTGACAAAATTGAAATCATCAAGTTTAGTGAAATAAGACAGACTCAGAAAGACAAATACCATATATTTTCTTCATATGCAGATCCCAATTTTAATTTTATATGTATACATATATGTGTGCATGTATGTTTGTGTATTTTATATGTGCGTATCTATGGATTTTATGTATTTGTATTTATAATGTGTGGGCCATGAAACTTGACAGTAGGCCATGAGAAGAGGATGGAAGGTCTTAAGAGAAGGCAAGAGAACAAAAAGATTTTCATGGAATACATATCACATGAAAGCAGAAAGGGGACTATCTGGGGGAGTAAGGGGACCAGCAAGAGGTAGGCAAGGTGATTGGGAAATGGAGTGAGGAAGAAGACCAATTAGAGCAAAATGTGCATGAGGATACTGGAGTGAAACCTACTAATTTATATACTAACTTTAAAAATCTAGCAACAAAAAGAAAATCACTGGAGAATATTGAGACAAGTTTGCAAAAGAATAAATCTAAACATATGAGAAAGGTCACATTAGAAACAAGACACTAGTCAGGAGACTGTAGCCATATTCCAGATGAGTCACCGTAATGACTGGGACCATGGGATACAACTAGGTACCGAGTGAGGCAGGTATGCTTTGCTTGTGTTCTAGATGAGTCTTACAGGACTGGTAGGGAGACTGAGTGCTGGGGATGAGATGAGGAGAAAGGTCAAAGAGAACCACAGGGCTTTCGTAGGAGGATCTGGCCAGAAGGGAAGACAGAAATGTCAGGCTTGAGTTCTGTTCTGTTCGGGTGTGTCCAGGTTGATTGCAGATGGAGGTGCTCAGAAAGCAACTGCACAAACACACTGTACTCAGCGAGGAGAGACTGGAGAAAGACTTGAATGAAAGTTATAATAGATTCACTCATGTATTTGTCTTTGGTGGTGGAAGTAGCATTTACTTAGACTTTGTTCTATAATCTTTTGTGTGTGGGAGTCTCTAAATCCTCTTGTTATCTACAAGGTTTTCCTTCCAAATCATAACATGCCCACACCTTTCCTGTTTTAGTCCTTCTGTTTTTTTGTTTCTGCTTTCATTCTTAACTGACATTTTTAAAGAACACTTCACTTCTTCATGTCTATTCATTCCTTAATCAACTGGAATCTACACTTCAACTGCTATGTTTATGAAAATCTGTGTTGACAGCCTTGTACAAACCTAATCCTTCCTTCCTTCCTTCCTTCCTTCCTTCCTTCCTTCCTTCCTTCCTTCCTTCCTTCCTTCCTTCCTTCCTTTCTTCCTTCCTTCCTTCCTTCCTATCCATCCTTTCCTCCCTCCCTCCTTTCTTTCTCTTCTTTTTTTTCTTTCTTTTCTTATTTCTTCTGTGCCTCCTCTCATCCCTCCCTCCCACTCTCCCCCCTCCTTCCTGTTCCCCTTCCTTCTTTTGTCCTGTCCCTCTTTTTCTCTCTGTGATATGGGGATTTAACCATTGCCTTGCACATGCTAAGCAAGCATAACTATTTTACCATTGAACTACATCCCAGCTCTTTGTTTGGGGAGGTAAGGTCTCACTGTGTATCCCAGACTGACCTGGAACTTACTCTGTAGACCAGGTGGGTATCAAACTTGTGATCCTTGTGCCTCAGCCTCCCGGGTGCTGAGATTAAAGATGTGCACCCCACATCAAGCTCTCAAATGCATGATCATAGGCTGACTTCAGCATTACACTCCTCTTGTTCACCCTTGGCTCTTAGGCGACACTCTTTTCTGCTATGGCTTCTGCTTGCCACCTGCTTTACTATCAGTGGTTCTCGTTCTTTACAGCTTACATCCTGGCATGTACTTTTCCTCCTGAACTGTGCTGATCCCACAAACATTATCTGCAGCCATAGTTGAAGCTGTTTCATTCTTAGTGCAAGTCTCCCCAATCTTCCAGGCTTTCTCTGTTGTCTGTGTGTAGGACTTTCCTGCTTCACTGCTTCTGTCCTTGACCTTGATGTAATACAAATTCTGTATGGAACTGTGTGGAACTTGAAATAGGACCATTATGGGGAAGAAGAGATCTTGAAGGAGGGTTGGAGAACAAAAAAGATAGGCAAGAAATGCATGTGACATGAAAGCAGAAAAGGGGGGTGTTTGGGAAGAGGAAGAGGACCAGTTAGAAGAGGGCTGGGCGACAAAGAAGGGGAGCGGGGAGGAAGACCAGTTAGAACAAGGTAAGTATGAGAATGCTATATAGAAACCCATTATTTTGTATCCTAACTTTTAAAAACACTAACAAAAATTGAAAGTCACTAAGGAATATTGAGACAAGTTCGATACATCAAGTTGTATGCATCAAATCAACATGTCCAAGGTCGCTAGCTTCCGGTGATGGGACAGGTAGAGGCTAGCATTCATTCTTTAACCTAGAGTATGCTAAGATGTTTTTATAGTATGATATTGACCAAGTCCCTGCCATACCATGGACTCACCAGAGTTTACTTCCCATTCTTTAGGGAGTTGTTCTCCAAGCCACAATTACCCGTGTTTTTACTTGCACATTATTTAAGATAGCTGGTCTAGGAAGGCTCTCCTGGATTCAGTTTCTTGTCACTTGTGGCAACATCTTATGTGTCACATATAAGCCTGTGTCACAGTTTGCTGCCTTTTATGTACTAAGCAGGATCTCAGTAAATATTTTAAAATGTAACAGAAGTACCATTTGATCAATGACTTCAGCCTATGTTAAACATAGCTCAGATATAGCCATAAACACGTAGCCATCTAAACCTCATATCTTTACCACTGCAGCTCATAGTAACTTTGATCCATTTGAGATCATTTTCTTCCCAGCCATTGTACACAGATTGTGAGCATGGCCATGGCTACAGGCAAGTAGAATGGGGTGATTTACATGAGTTCTGACAACTCCTCAGAAAGAGAAAGTAGCACAATCATTCCTGGTCAGGTGATGAGTATGTCTCATGTTATTTCCAAGCAATGCAAGGTTTTATTTTTGTCATGCACCAAATGCACTTGGTGTCAGGCAGTCAAATATCTGGCAATCTGCCTAGCTGAAGAGATAGCATAAGTGGTGAATGAACATTATTGTGTGATAATGGTTTCCAGCAGCAATTGAAAATAAATTCCAACGCAAAGCAGAAAGCTTTATTTCCAGGGAGCAAATATCGATCTTGTGCCCCATGTAAATAAAATAAAGATTGCAGGTGTAGAGAAAAGTCCAGTCCGTCACCACCACTGAGATCTGTGTAGCATAAGGAGCTGTTTCCTGAAGTCAGTGGAAGGCTGTCCTGATGCAAACAGTTATAGTTTGAAAACGAAATGTCTCCCACAGGCTCATGTTTTGAATATTTGTTCCTCAGTTGGTGGTATTGGTTTTTTTTGGGGGGGGGGCGTCTGGAAACTCTAGGCCATAAGGCCTAGCTGAAGGAAGGTCACTGGGGACATCTGGAAAGTTGTAACCCAGCCTCCGGTTCTAGACTTATTCTTTGCTTTCTGGGCCACTGCCATATGAACAACCTCTGCCATATGTTCCTACCACCATGCCCTGAACTGGTCTATCATCTCTTCACCTGGACTAAAGCCTCTGAAACTGTGATCCAAAATAAATTTTTTCTCCCTTAAGTTGTTTCTGTCATCTACCTTCTTGTGGGAATGTGTAATATAATTTTTCCACCTCTGCACCCATCATTGTATAGGTAATTTCCAGTGCAGACTAGTAGAAGGGAAACTGCTATATATGATGGGAAACAAAGGCCCCTGAAGATAAGCCAAATTGCCCATAGGGCAGTCCTTCAGATATTGCTTGACTGTTTGAGAAAGAAAATGTTTATGAGTCAGAGATAGGTAGCAACTTACACTGCTGGACTTTTTGGTAAATTATTGGTTAGTTAAATCAGGGATTTCTTAAGCTTTATTTATGGCTTGAGACTGAGAATGTAATCACTCTTCATTAACCTTTGTAGGTTAATGTATATATATATATATCTGTGTTAATCAAAGATATGTTCTTTGGGGTAGCAAATTTCATTCCAGAAAGAGAAAATTTTCCTTGATACCTTTCAAATGTTTAAAGGCCTGGGAACTGCCAGTCTCTGTTCAGACACTAAGGCATCCGTATTTAGAGGGCTTCCTCTAGGTGATAAATGCAGATGACACAACCTTCTTCCCTTCTTTCTTGCCCAGAAACCATATATTAAGGCCAGCACCTCCTAGATTGTGTCACATAAGTTTGTGTCACAACTAGATCTCCTGGAGTCCCAAAATTCATCAAGAGTAACCCCAGGGCCTATATCTGGTGGGTTTGTGCACATGGTACATTGGAAAGAAGACTGACAGGGTGCTGAGGCTCTGTAACTAGATGGCTAGGCCCTCGGGGACTTGCTCAAGAAGGCCATTGAATGTTAGTAATCGGCTTTCTACCCAATCCAGCTAGGACCCCAGGGGCCATCTTGGTTAACCCTTCATCATTGCTGTATAGCAACACAATGTTGTGAATCCTTTGACACCTAGTTTTAAACAGCATCTGAAAGTTGGGAAAAAAATCAGACCTGCACAGCAGAGTCTTTCCCCGTCGGAAAAGTCTAAGAGAAATGACCCTGTTGATCCCCAGTGAATTGTTACCCAGGTTAACTTACTCTCACCTGATGTATGCAGAAAGCTTTTATAGTTTCTTAAGTTGATGATTGCATTAAATTGTCCTGATTTAGGCTTAGTTACTAAACTCCTGTGTTGATTAGCAAATGTTCTCACAACTGTAGGCAGATTACCTATATCTACACCCTAGGCATAAGCACTATGCTAAAGAATGCAGCCTTCATTAACACGTTTCTGCTTGCCTACTATCTTGGCTATAGGCAGTTTTAAACTTATGTTCATATTTCTGATACTTTTATTTCCATGGTTTTTCATTACTGAAAAAACTGTGGTGTTATTGCTGTTGCTTGCTTTTGGAGTCTAAGCAAGGACTGTCCACAGAAAGCATTTGAAATGTCCCTTTCTAATTGAACTTAAATGAGACTGATAGTTGGGCTCTTGTAGATTCTCATGTTAATTTATAAGAAGCTATATTTACAATTACACCACAGTGAAGTGAGTTTCCTCTTTACTCTGTAGCTCTCATTGTCGGTACCAGTCACTTGGCAGTTAATTATATACTGCCTTGTGGCATTATAATTCAGCATTTTATGTATTTATATTATCTGTGTAAGTGGACTCAGATCCTTGAGGGAGAGAATTGAGTGTTATGCTTCTTTGTTTCCTCTAACACCTAACAGAATGCTGCATGCACAGTGGGCTGTCAAACAATATTTGCCGAATGATCTACCACGCAGAATTTCTTAATGCCTCTGCATAATGGTACCAGACAGAATGTTGCATAGAAATAGACAATATTCTTCCCAGTATTAAAATATTTGGTTAAATGCCACAATAGTGATGTTTCAGAGGTTTGCAAATTAAATGTTTCAGGGAGTATAAATCGATGATGGATGTGGTGTGTGTGTGTGTGTGTGTGTGTGTGTGTGTGTGTGCACGCAAGCATGCACCCACAGGAATCAAAGGCATGTATAGCATTTTTGTGTGCACATGTCGTATTCCTTTCATCTCTAATTTTGGGAGTCTTAATCAATTCCTCTAAAAGGATGAGGAACGCTGGCTGGGTAATGGATGTCTTGCTATGGCTAGGGAGTCAGTAATGCCTCAACTGGAAGATCATTAAATCCCAGATTTCCGTCTGTCTCTTTGCCACCTATCATCAGCAGCAAATCTGCTTTAACAGCCCAGAATTCCCTTATCTCTTAGTGGCTGTAGACATGTGCTGCAGCTCTCTGTAGATGGGAGATAGAGCTGCATCATTACCCAGGGGTGACAAGGATATAATTTACAAGCTCAATCAGTTCTAGTTACCATGTAATTACAGAGTTATTACATGGTCATTTGTTCCTGATGGACACCAGCGATCTCTTATCCTGTACTACTGTGGTCTGTTTCCCATCTTATTCTACAAAGCATGTTTAGTTTCTTCTGCATAGAGTGTTAAATGGTGTACTGGGGAGGAAGGACAGAACGATTTGGGATAAGATGCTGATTATGCTGCGGTGCTATTTGTTCTCCTCAATTGGCCTGCTGATAATAACAGCACAGCATCCTGTGGCTTTCCTCCCCTAGGCTCCAAGTTCAAATTTTCTCCATAAAAGAGAATCGAGACAATATTGCACTTGGCAGCATGGGGGAATTGGGAGTAAGGGATATTCTGACCCTCCCCACCCAGAGCCGCAATGGCAGCTACAACCACCAAATTCTGCCGCTGCCTGTTGTAATTTGAAGTTCATGTTAACACAGACCTTGTTGGAAGAAGAATTCCTTTTTATAATGAGAAAGGAAAGAAAAGCATTTAAATGTGCAGTTCAGAATCATGGAGAAATCAAGAAAAGGTTCAGTACCCTGCTCAATGTCACTCGGCGAATGGTGTATCGGGTACTTATATAACACAAGCTGGCTCCTTATCCCCTAACGTGTTTCAGTGAATTACTGTCCTCAGGAGGCAGTGTCATTTTAGTAACACAGCTCCTTGACATCACGTGAAGACATTTGAATACTAGTTTCTATTTACTGAAATGACTTGGACAGTTTGTTATGAATGGATTAGGAAGTATAGAACCCATTCACTCTTAAAGGTTTTCCATTGTGAATTAATTCTTAATCTTAGAGAATATGGACCCTGTGGGACTTGTTAGTTGTTACTAGGAAGTGTGAAAGCCATGTCATGATGCCAGAAGGTATGGGAGTCAGTTTTAGACTTCAAACCAGACACTGTGATTCTGCTCTTGAGTTTACAGTAAATGGTATAATTCAGAGTCTACTACTTTGCCTGTTTTTATGTCCGAATTGGTTTCTCTGGACTATGGTCAGAGGGACCAGATTATTGCTGTGGCCTTTTCCTGGTCTGATAGTCATCGGAGATATCATGATTTAAATCTGCCTGCAGGGGAGACTCAGAAAGCAGCCTGGTATCTTGAAGACCGGAGAAAACACAAGGTCATAGGAAAATAATATTCAAAATTGTTGTCTGGAAAGCTTCCCTCCACATGGCAACCAGAAAGACAGTGACTGCATATCAAGTTTCAGATGATGGAATGCTGTGGCTCATCCCCACGCTCTCCAGTCAAAACACCACGCTTTACTTAATTAAAAAACCTTTTTCTTTTCCAATGACTTAAAAGTGGCACTAATTATAAGGTAACTGCCATGTAACTAATATGTACAGGTGATACTGTGATTATATATAGACAACCATATGCTACAATGCAGTCGCTCTCAATGCTGTTAAGCTGCTGAAGCGGGTAACTCCATGTCCATGCACAAAGTAATTGCACCAAACTAATTCGTGTTTGCAAACAGATTCCAAATTAACTATGTAAATAGGCAGATCTGCAAACAAAATATTTTCATGCGCATGTGTGCACATGTCTAGGGTGGAGTGAAAGTGATTTCCCGACTGTGGGATGCTTTTTGCATGTGTCTAGTATTGCCTTTCTTGACTTTTTGGTCCCTCTGAACTCCTGGCCAATGTAAGTCATTCTAAGTTTATCTGTCTCCAACACAGATGACTGAAGGCAATCAGAATCGGTTTTCACTAGGTTTGAGAGTTATTTCAATCAACCCACCTTGCTTGATTTGCTTATGAAGCTCACAGACCTCTTCCTTGACCAATCTTGTCTTCAAGATAGCTGAGTCTAGCAAATGTTAAATATGCACTGAAGATTTTCTCATTAGAAGGGGAGGCAGTGGAATTGAAAACAGTGTTGTCTGACTTGGCAATTGTTAGAGCTCTGCAAAGTCTTTTGAAGCAATCCTATTTGAAATCAATGACAGTGTGGGCAAATCACTTAACCTCTCTAAGCAGTTTCCTGAAGAAGGGAGTGATTCTGGACTCCCCTCTTCTCCAGGGCTGTTAAGAGGACTGTATGAAGTTTTATGTGTCTCTTTAGCACAGTGCCTGATGTGTCATCAATGGTGAATCAACACTTGCTACTGTGATAACTATGCTTAAAAATCTGCAGCTTCCATGGTCCCTGATCTGTCTGAGTTTTCTCTTTTCACAGCCATTATTTCCTTCTGTTATTTTGTGCCTTTGGTTTACATGTCATTAGGACTGTCTTTGTCCATAAATGCCATTGAAGACCTCAGTCCATGACTGATACTCAGATGGTCCCTAGTGAGTTTGAGTCACAGATTCCCATTTTATTTTCTCTACTTGTGACACTGGAAGATAGATGAAGGAAAAAGACCTTGGGATCAGGATATAGAGCAGAAAATCTTAACAGAAGTCACCAGAAAACGTGAAATATGAGGAATCAGATGGAGCTAGAAAACGTGTGATTAGAGAGTCCCAGGGGGTGCCTGAACCATTGGAGCAGACACACATGGGAGGTAGGGCACAGTACAGACACTACCAAGCTGAACCACGTCTCATTGTTGCTCTGCATGTGGGGCTCAGTTCTCCTTTGTGTAACAAACAGTGAACTGTACCCCGTTTGCCTCATGGAACACCCTTAAGCTTGATTAGTTTACAAAACACATATCAACACTTTGACACTAATTATTTCCTTTCACTTTGGGCTGTATCTCAGTTTACCTGTCTGAAAAAGAATTATTATTTGGGAATGGCCATTGATTAAAATGGAGTTTGAAGGCCGAGGAGATGACTCAGTGGGTAAAATGCTTGCCGCTAGCATATGAACTAGAGTTTGGATCCTTAACACCTCCATAAATGCAACTCAAGCATGACAGCCCAGTGGTAATTACAGTGCTTAGGAAGTAGACACAGGGAATCCCCAGAATAAGCTGGCTAGCTACATACTAGCCAAACTGGTAAATTCTGAATTCAAGTGAAAAATCCTATCTCAATATATAAAATGGAAAATGACTGAGAAAAACATTTGATGTCAACCTCTGGCTTCTGCATATATATGCATACATGTGCATTAATACTGCCCCCGCACATGCACCTACACAGGTGAATATGCGTACATTCATGCATGCACACCACACTCACATGTACATGTAAAAAATAAAAATGAACGAATAAATACATAAATCTAAATGAAGATTCAGTGGTTAGCAAGGCAATTCTGTAAGACTACAAACTCCCATGATTACTTGTGGATTTCTTTCATGAACCAACAGAGCTAGAGAATGTAGGTGAGACAGACTAGCCTCAAAGGCCCAAGGCTGACTAGGTATTTCCAAAAATAACCCGTAAGAGGGTTATCGTAGGAGCTGATGTCATCCCCAAATAGGCTCATTATGATGAAGTGTTTCAGTGTGCTAGCTTACCCCTTTCTCAGTGCATTTAGAGGCTTACACTAAGATCAGCAATAGCTCTATCACAGGAGTGTTGGAGATTTTGAAGCCTGTCCGTGACCATTTTAAAATGAGGTAGCTTCTCCTGACACCACACACCTAGGCTGCTGGACAGGCAAGCGGTGGGGCATTCTCAAATTCTAGACATCACAATTAAATAAAAAAGTTCTATTTGTCATCTCTTGTTTAGCCTCTGTGAGAATAAATTCTTCTTCCAATAGGTGAATCAACTAACTCTTCAAGTCCCAAGACAGGGGAGTGGATTTTCATCTATGCCAGGGCTCAGATTTGGCACTGCCTAGCTATCCTGTCAGTCATGCCCTTCATCTCCTTGTTGGTTCCTGAAGAGGGGACCGGTTTGGTCCAGGCTGCACAAGGTTAAACTAGTCTGTATGCACGGATGTCATATAGTAGGTGTCTAACAAATGTTAATGTTTCCTTCTGTTCATAAAATTAAACTATTTGTAGTCTTCCATATCTATGATTTAAAAAGAGGAATCACTTTTACAGTTTTCTAGTTTGGATCCTTCTTCTATTGAAACACACATAGCATCCTATGTATTTTTGTTATTCATTCTCTCTCTCTCTCTCTCTCTCTCTCTCTCTCTCTCGCTTTTTGAGACATAGTCTTATGGTCTTATTATGCACCTTCAGTGAGCCTAGAACTCACCATGTTGACCATTTCAGGCTGCCCTCAATCTCATAGTGCCTGCTTCTGCAACCCTAGTACTGGGATTGAAAGTGTGGGCCCTCACATCCAGCTTCTCTCTCTCCCTTAGTTTATGAAAATATGTACACCATGTGTATGCCATGTCCATGGAAGCCAGAAGAAGGTAATGAATCCCCTAGAACTGGAGTTATCACAAGTTGTTAGCTGCTATGGGGGTGCTGGAGATTAAACCCAGGAACTCTGAAAGAGCAGCAAGTGCTTTTGACCACGAGCCATCCCTCCAGCCCTTTCCTCTCTCTTTTTAGTTGTATATAAGTGTGTGTGTGTGTGTGTGTGTGTGTGTGTGTGTGACAAAGAGAGATCTATAAAGAGGGGGGTTGTTTGGGGAAAATAATTTTGTTTTTCTCTTTTTGACTTTTAAACATGTAAATGGGGGCTGGGAGGAAACTGCAGAACACGCAGGCGTGACTGAGGAGGAGTGTGGAAATGGAGGGCAGCCTTACTCTGACGTGATTAGAGCAAAGGACTTTTGCTAGGTTGATTCCATCAAATGCATTCTGAATAACCTTAGACATATCTAGACAGTCATGTGTTTTATTTTTATCTCTGGGTACTAATGTGCTGACTTGTGAGATTATTAAACCATAATTCCCTAAAATGTATTTCTGTGTCTCAGTGGGTATGAATGTGCAGCCACTAGCAAACCCAAGATTTAAGAGTCTCACTTGAAAACCGCAGTAGAAGAAGGATCATGGTTGGTGTCAGGGTCTGTCTGAGGGAAACAATCTCTCTTGCTTTGGAATTCCTCGTGTCTTGAAAAACCTGTGGGGTTCAGAACCAGAATCCCAGAAGCCCCATTCCGGCTATGCCATCAATTAGCAGCCTGACTCTGGATGAAACACTGACCTACTCCATGTTTCACTTTTCCAACTGGAAAATAGGAGTATTATCTGACATATTGTGAAGATAAGTAAATCACACACATTAGCAGACTAGTGACGTGTAAAGCATGACCTATTATTTGTTGTTAGCTGTCTTGAACTGTCTTATGACTTTCTCAGCTGAAGAATATGTAAGGTCCAGAGCTCTCTACCTGCTATCTTCAGCCTCCTAGGACAACATTCAGGTCATTTTTAGCAGTGACAGTAAGCTGCTTACAGAGTGTGACTTCTCTTTTACACTATTAATGCCAATATACAGCCATACCACTTGAGTCAGAACTTAAAGTATAGTATGCCACTTCAACCTTAGATGCCAAATAGCAAGCGTCTTCTAGTTGTTCTGTAGGAGAGAGCCATGGCCTGTACACCTGAACAAACACAGCCACTGCCATGAAAATGACCTGAAAGAAGTCTACAACTTCCTGATGGTCAACCATATCTCCACAGGGACTCCAGACTTGTTGCTTTATGTTCTTTTTGACTGGACAAGGACAATTTGACCCCTCCCCACTACACACACCTGAAAAAATAAAGCTGATGTGAATTATGAACACCAGCCTGACCTTTATCATAGAGCATTTGTCTTCTTTTTCAGTAGATGCTTTCAATATATTAGACACCTTCAGAGAAAAGGTTGCCAGTCCTCCCTGTCAGGACTTTTACTGTCCATTCTCAATAGAAGAAAGGATTTTTCCTCCTTAAACAGAATATATTTTAGCTTAGCGCTGAAACACAAAATTGTATAAGATGGACCTGCCTTCAGGATCTCCCTGTCATTATCACAGCATCCTGCCACAGTATAAGGCAGAATAAATTATGCACCACAAGATACCCCGCTATTCCATAGGCTGTACTTTGAACATGGAGACTTTTAATGTGGGCAAGATGGAGAGTGTGTAGTTCTGCTCCAGAATAATGTATCTGGACAATGTGCTTACGGATGATTCAACATAAAGTTAGGTTACCCATCCCATGCTCCATGACACTCTGTAATCTTTCACTTCATCAATTATTGATAGCAAATCGGCCTTCACATTAAGCATATCTATTTTCCTCATGGCACCACAAGTTCAGGAGCCTTGCTTTCTAATTTGCCTTATAGCCTCAATATCCAGGATTCTGCCTGGCAGATAGCTGACTCTCAGCATAAATGTTTAATTCACTGAGCTCATTCATGCATTGTTGATTGTTGCTTCTGCTATGTAAATGGAAATACAAAGAGGCCAGGATGCAGTGGAGAGTGCTGGAGGAATGGGCAAATCTGAGGATACTGTAGCATAAATGCGTAATTTGGGAATCAGGTTACATTATTCTCAGATGGGGGTGGTTGCAAAACATTTCCTTTGAGAGTCTCCCAGGAGTCCTGTGCTCAGGCTTGTGTTCTTGTTAATGTTGCTTGAGTTTGTATAAACCCAGACTCCGACATGACCACTGAGGAACCGAGTGCAATGTTAAGGTTTGCTTGAATTATTCCTCCTCCAACCCAGTTAATTACTTTGCTGAAAGAGAAAAGAACAATATTAACTACCTGTCACTTAACAAAGGACAATTTCTGAAATAAGAACCATGTACATTTCAGTAAAGATAAGAGAGGGTGCTTTCAGCCCACTATCAAGACCTCACCAAGCCCCTGCTTACATATTTGATTAGGTGAAATTATTGAAGTTCAGCATGCAGAGGTGTGAGAGAGTAGGAAGCATGCGTGGCCCTTTATGTAGCCACAGAAAATGCTTTGGGAAATTTTCACTGTGTTGATTTGGCTTCTCTAGGATTGTAAATAGTCATCCAATATGTCCCTTGACCGGTAATTGTGGTTCAATTCAGGCACATGATTCAATTTCTCTCCCCATTGCTAGATGATGGACAAAACCAGTTTAAACATCAAACACTCAAGGAAAGTCTGGGATTACTGTTGTCCTGGCAGGATCAATTGTTGCTCATAAGGGAGAAGACAGTTTAGATTAATGATTCATGTAAAGAATATTAAATTTTGAGTCTAGAGTGTGTGTATGTGTGTATATATATATATATATATATATATATATATATATATATCCTGGCCAATGTCACGTTGTCTCACTAATGTTCTCCTATAAAGACCAGTCTTGGGATAAGTGACAGCTTAAAACAGAAGTTGTCAGCCACCCTGGAAACCTGAAAATCTAAAAATAGAAATACCAAGTGATCTATTAGTTCCACTCCTAGGTATATAACCAAAGGAATTTTATCAGCATTTATAGAAAATTACTGCATATCCATATTTAGTGAGAACTCTTCACCATATATCTAAGTTAGGAAATAAGTCTCAGTCCCCATTAATAGACCAACGAATGAGGAATGCATGGTATATATGCCCTATGGCATACTAGTCAGCCACAAAAAACAGGATATGTCATTTTCAGGAAAATCAATGTACTAGAAGATCATCATGTTAAACAAAATAAACTGGACTTAGACAAATATCGCATGTTCTCTCTCACATGTATAATCCAGATGTGGGGCCCTTTTTGGAATGAGAAAGGAGAGTATAAGGAGAGTATTGGAGAGATAAGAGAGACTGATGCAGGACATACACAATCAAACTATGTTATGCACACGTATTAAAATGCCCAGTGATGCTGCATGCTGTGGTACCTATCTATATTCCTAGCACTCAGGAAGTTGAGGCAGAAAGATAGTGTATTTCAAACCATCCCATGCTACATGTCTCCAAAAATCCAAAGCACCCATAAAGAACTCACAAAGCTAAATATTCCCCCCAAATCATACAATAAAGTGGGAAAATCAATGGAAGACAATGTTTCTCAAAAGAAGAATAGACATGGAGCTGGAAAGATGGCTCAGTGCTGGTAAAGACACTTGCTGTGCAAGCCTGGCAACCTCAATGCTGTCCCCATAGCCCACTTAAAGTGAAAGGAGAAAGCCAACTCCACAAAGTTGTCCTCTGATACCCTGTGATATGCATGTACATGTGCATTCACATACACATACACATAATTATAACAAATAAGAAGAAACAAAATGGCCAAGAAATATGTAAAAACATGCAGTGTCTTTATCAGGAGGTAAAGTCAAAACTACACTGAGTCGAGTGATCTGGCTCATACCTATAATCTCAGCAACTGGGAGTCTCTGGAAAGAATTGTTTTGAATTTAAGGCCAGGCTGACCTACTTAGTAAATTTCTGGTCAGCCTCAGCTACATTTTGAGACCCTGTTTCAAAACAATAAATAAACACATATTTTTTTAATTCTACACAGATTCTATTTCACATCCATAAAAATGTTTATCATCATGAAACAAAGCAAGAACAAATCCTGCCAAGTTATAGGGGAGAAAGTCTCCTTATATTGCTGGTGGAAATGTGAATTGGTACAGTTACTGAGGAAATAAGTCTGGAGGTTCCTAAAATAGGCTAAAAATAGAATTACCATGTGGTATAGCTATACCACTCCTGCATATGTACTTGGTGGAATCAAAGTCAGGATTCCAGAGAGATACCACCGAGTCTGTTTGTATATTTTCTCGTGACTGAAGACATTTCCCTGTTTCTGTGTGAGGTGGCCTGCACCTGTGAGAGAAGCTGTGAATGTGCAGGGCACCAGGCTGGAATGGAAAAAGCACAGAGCCATCCATTTGCTTTCAAGAGTGTCTCAAGGAAACAATCTTTGTGACAGGACTCTAGGCAGACTTCCGGTGTCCTTCTACTTTGTGGCAAACTGAGGCTGTCCTGAGCATGGCTGCGGTCATGGCAGGGGGTGGGGAGAAGCAGGACCTCCTGTAGGGAACACTAGGCAACTTGATTGTTGTGGTCTCATTGCTGACCTGCCTTGAGCCTACCTGAAACTCACACCTTTGTACTTATTCACTGAGTACCTGGATTTCTATGATGCACTTGAGATTAAAAGAAGCAGAAAGAAAGTTGTGGTTAGGAAGGAAGAAGAATGGGAAGGACAGTAATCAAAGAGCAAAGAAAGGGAGGTGGTAGTAATAGAGCTTGCCCTTGCAAGTGTTTTGGTAATTGGACTATTGTTTAGTACTAATAATGTTTCCATTTCTCCATTTTAATTTTGCATCTACAGATACCTGAAGTTATTGTTTCGATCTATTCTTGTACATTTAGCTTCTTTCACTACAATACCATTACAGTTCCCATGTGAATACTTGTTTTCCACATACATGATATCAATGACTAATTAGTTCTCTATTCTGTGATTTTTCCACTATTTCTAAAACATGATTCAACAAGAAAGGCATAGACTTTATTTCCAAATTTGAGTGCTGGGATTTCAGATGAACATTTCCTGAAGCTGTGTCTTCAGCATCATTCTGTAGTAGCATAGTTGAGCCCTATCAGATGTCAGGCCTTCTGGCTAGTCAGCTGACTGTCTTAGAAACCCAGGAACTGGTTAGCGTTGTGGGTGTTTTTCTTTTTATCTTTATTTATTTATTTTCCTTCTGAGCTCCTCCTGAGTTCTACTATCTGTAGAAATCCGTCAGAATTGTGGACAGGAAATAAAAGATGCATGAATGCTGCTGTCTTGGTTTGTACAGGTTGTGTATAGAAATACAGTTGCTGATATAAAGTTAAGAATCTAAAATGGAATTTTATCTGTGAAGCTGTCTATCTTTTTCACTGGACTACATCCATCCTAACTGTTTAACCTTTGGTGAGTTACTCAAATTCAAAATTCATTTTTCAGAAAACGGGGCTCATGCTAGTGTTTACTTCATAGGATGGTGATGAGAATTAAATAAGATGATTGAGGTCATGAGCATGAAGTGCTTAACACAGAACTGACACTGAGAGCATGCCCAACAAATGGTGATGATTCTTACTATTTTATCATTATTGCTGTCATTCTGGGCTTTCCACAGGAGAGACCATATTGTATTTATTTTTGTCAAAAGCATTCAATAAATGTTTGCTAAATCAAACTAACTGTCCTATGTGAAAACAAATAAGAAATAAAAAAAAAAAAGAAAAGAAAAGGTCTATTCCTTTGTATAGGTGCCCAGCATTGCTATTGGCCAGTAGAGAAATCACAGTCCTAGCATGGTAAATTATTATACTCTGAATAAACATAAGGCTTTCATGTGACCTAATGATTAATGACTTAAGCAAAGAAATTTTAATGCCATTAATAAAATATTAAGCAGAGAGCTTTCCCCACTTTTCTGACAGTGTAGGCTTTCACCTGCTCTCTTGGGGACAACAGGTTTCCCGGAACATGCTGAGTACGGATAACAGATGATTCCCAGACCGCACTCCCCTGTGTCCTCTGTGTTTATCTCACTAGTGGGTAGGATGGATCCAATGCCTCCTTTATAGAAATGGGCATTGTGCCATGAAAAAACACACAGCAGAGCAATTTTCTAGTCATTTTCTAGTCATATCGAGTATTTATCATGTTAGAAACAACACGAAGATTAGTCTTGTTTAATCTTTTTAGTGACTATAGAAGGTTCATAGACTTACCTCAGTTTCACCTGTGGAATCCCAAGCCCCAAAATTATCATCTATCCATGGTTGGGCTGAGTGAAGAGAAAGCCTAGAATTGGAACCCGGGCCCGCCTATGTTGCAAAATGTAGCTTTAGCTTCTTTGCCCATGTCATCTCCTGTTCTCTTGAAGGCTGGGATCTCACACAAGCACCAATCATTGTAGGAAGGGATAATCAGGACTTAGACACTGAGTGCCTAAATAGTCTTCCAAAGCCAGAGTTAAATTTCAAACAAGGTTATCTTCCAGGTCAGCCTCATCCTGGCTCCCAAATGTCTCTCTTACATATAGAAGTTGTACTTCTATCCCAGATGAAGTTGTTCCCTTCAAATGCTTGGTCTCAGCACCAATTATTCATTTTTGAAGAAAAAATTTACATTTTGATTTTTGTCAAATTCTCAGTATGCAAATAAAAGCGTAGGACCCATTCATCGCTGCCTATGCAGAGAACCAACCTTGTTTCCCTCTCTCTGGCCATAATTGGAATAAATTTGTGAGTGTGTGTGCATGTGTGTGTGTGCACGTGTGTGTGCCTGTAAGAGGTTGACATGAAGTGCCTTCCTCAATGGCCCTGCACTTCAGTTTTGGAGAGAAGCTCTCTCACTGAATCTGTAGCTCATCAGTTCATCTTTTGGGTAGCTAATGAACTCGAAGGCCTGACCTCTTTACCTCATGATCAAGGTATAGATTCATCCTGCCATGCCCTGTGCTTTACATGTGTTTGCCTGGCTTTATAAATTGGTGCTGAGAGTTTGAACTCAGGTTCTCATGCTTGTGAAGCAAGCACTTTACCACCTGGGAAATATGCCTGGGCTTCAGCTCTATTCTTGTTCTCAATAACTGGACAGGACAATGTGCAGTTTGGATTCCTGCCTTCTGAACCCCATGTGTTCCCTTCATAGCTCTTCTGAGGCATAGAGAAGAGAACTCTTTTTCTTTCCCAGTGAGGACCTTCCCCTTGGTATAGACCTGTATTGATTCTGTGTCCTGTCTACTGCTGAAGCTAGAGTTGGTCCACCAAGGTTGTGATGTCGCAGACGTGGAACAGCACTTCCATTAGAGTCCCAATTCCTTCATTTCCTGTGATGATTTAGCATTTCATTCATCATTAGGTCATGCTAGTGGTTGATAGCTCTGTGTGCTGGTAGGTGTATGCTTTTATTCCTGCCTGGCTTAGTCACATTTACAAAGTATCGGGAGGAATGAACCTTCATTCTTCTTCACCTTTCAGGATAAACTCAGATCACACTACTGCCTGAGGAACACACAGGGCTCTTCCTACCAAATTTGAAGAAATTTGAAGGATATACTATTGATTGATTGATTGATTGATTGATTCTTGCTTTTGTTTATTCCTGTTTGAAACAGAGTCCTGCTGTATAGTCCAAGCTGTTCTTGATCCCAGGGTCCCCTGTCTCCACCTCCTGAGTATTGGTGTTCTAGGCACATACTACCACATTCCATGGCTGAAGACATTCCTTGTTAAACAGCAATGCACTCCACACAAGGATGCTTCAGACCCTTTTCCCTCCTGTTCCAAAACAAAGCTCAATGGCATTCTCCAAAGAGATCAGGGTGTCTTTTGTACTTTGAGAAGCTCTCCATGAGTCCACATCACAGGTACATTCCTGAACCAGGTGCTGGTATATTACTGAGTCATTCTTTAGCTTAGAGAGGGCAGTATTGCTTCTCAGTGATGATTGGAGGATCATAAGAGCCTTTGAAGTTTTCCTTGTGTTTGTCTCTGAAGACAGAAAAAGTACAGTTCTTTTTCACTCCCTGAAGTGCTATATTTCCTGTCCTGTTTCCAGATCCCTTGGAAGCCTTGTGTAAGAAAGCTATGTGAGTGTGACTTATGTTTGTAGATAGCTGATTCCAAATAACAACCAGAAAGACCTAGGGGTTGAGAAATCCCAGAAGAAGTTGTTTTGGTCACAGCATTAGCATCCTGAAATCCTCAAAACAAATAAACAAATCAAATACCAGCAGCAGCAACAAAAAACAAAAGTAGGAACATCTGTAGAATCAGATCAGAAGAACCCTCTTTTGAGTGAATGCTGAAGCATCTAATAGCTGTAGTGTCTTCACGTGTATGGTGCTAAATCAAGAGACATTTGAGGAGTCAGCCCTTGTTCTATGGGAGATTCAAGCTCATGTCTCCAAAGGGGGACTTCTGCTCTACTGCTCAAGAGTTTTGTTTTTAGTCTGTTGTTCATTGTGATCCCAGAAGAAAGGAGTTTAAGAACATGCTTCATCTTTCAGAAATGACCGGGTCAAAGGAAATGGAATTGAAGGAAAGTAATTGGAGGAATATGTAGCCTTTTGACTTGAGGGCTACTCACTACAGACCCCCACTTCCGGGAAGCAAAGAAGAACATCTCAGACACATGTCTGAAGAAAACCTCAGTCTAAAGCTATATCTAAGATATCAACAAGTTCCAAGTGACCCCTAGAGGAAGTCATCATCAGATGACCCAGACATAGAGACTGTGGGACTCACCTTTGTGTACACAGGGCATTTCCAAGGCAAAAAGAGAATGAATGCACTGCTATTGGAGCTGGTTCTATGTGATGAGGTTAGCAGAGTATTCTGGTCCAGGTCAAGCTGGACAAAGACAGGCTTGGGGCAGGGAGGGAGACAGAAAAGCAGAAGGAGGGACAGGAAGCAACACTGCCAGCAGCAGAGACTTGGCTCTCCTACAAACGTCCTTTCTAAAATCCCTGGAGTCTCTCAAAGTGATCGTCAGTGTGAAGAACATGCCCTTGACTGTGACCTCCGCAGTTATCAGCACTGCTGGAGATGTTTATTGCTTCCATCACCTCTGCCCAGTGTAAGTTTTTACTTATGTCCTGGTGGTATCTGTTGGCATATGATTGATCTGGAGAAACAACCACTGCTCTGCTAGGCACGGAGGCAGTGTGGGAAATTTTGAAGGCAGCAGGAAGAAGCATGTTGAAGAAGGGCATGCACTTCAGTTCAGCTCAGTTGGGAGAGCACCCCCAGAAGTCCTTTAGACACATTTCATTTGGTGGGGAAAGCACCAACTTCAGTGCTCCGTTCTGAGTCTTTTTCTGTTTGGTCCTTTGACAGTTTGATCCCCGAGGATCTCTAACATCATCATCAGCGGTTTCTGAAAGACACAGTTCCTTTCTTCAAATTGCAAACTGAGTTTTTCTGCATTTCTGAGTTGTCCTATCCCCCTAAGCAATTAGGAATCTGCTCACTGGCATTTATCTAAGACGCCCTTGGCAACGTGACACAGTAGGTGACTGGCAGAGCTGCAGAAAGAGCAGGATGTCAGGGTGAAGGACTTGGTCATCTTTCCAATAATGCTCTGAGATGTTTATGGCAAGCTGGCCGTAGGAGAGCCAAAGCCCTAGTCAGCCAAACTGGAAAGAACAGCAAAACCCACGTCGACAACTGGATGTGCCTGGGAATAATGATGATCACAACCCAGGTCCCGACCTGTTGTAGCAACAGGGAATTCTACAATTGATCCTTCCAGCCATTGTGGACTAGCCTACTTCTGCCCAGATTTCATGGCTACGGCAATTCCTAAAATGCATGGTAGCATAGATACAAGGAAAGCTGCCGGGAAGTCTGTTTCTAGAGGAGACGCATTCAGTGATGGTTTGTGTGTCTGCTCACATCTTGCTGGCAGCTGAAGCAAGAGAGAAACCGGCTTCACCCCTCTGGACCTTTTTATCAAGTACGAGGATGGGCGTAAGTGCATCATTGCACAAGGAATTGCCTACACCCGGTATCTCAGAGGAGAAGCTTGAACTGAGAGCATTTATGGAGACAAAGCCCAAATGATAAGAGTCTAAAAATCTGGGAGGCAGTTCCTTAGCAGGTGAGCAGGAGGACAGGGTACTAGAAAAAGGGGCAGGTGTGCACCTGCTCATGAACTAACACTACTGAGCTGGAAGGAGCCAGGCAGATAGAAAGATACCAGTGAGGCCTCTGTGGCAGAGGTGTCTCCACAAAATGGAGATGGTTGTGAGACTGCTGCTTACCTGCCATCAGTACTTTTGTATTTATGTGTATTGCCCCCCTTCAGATGTAGTAAGTAGCCTCCCTTGTTTTGTCCCATTTTTGCATAACTATTTCTGCCTTGTAACAGGAAATCCCTAATTTGCACTTGATGACTTCTGAGCCTTCGTGTTGTGTCAGGAGGTGGGAAGAATGTCTTGGTGCCAGATGACTGGCTGGCCTTGATCAAGGGAGATATCTTGATTCATGTTTAAAGAGTTGTCAGATGTCTGCCAGTTCGATTCCTAGCCCTGTAGCTTTGGCCAGGTAACTCAGCCTTCAATATCTTGGTTACTATGCTAAGGGAAATACAAACAATATATACCTTTATTCATTTACCTCAGCCGCTTTCTACTCTTCTACTTTTCCCAGCTCTGATGAGGAAGGTGAGGAGCAAAGCCATACACAGCTTCCTTAAGTACGAAGTCTATTTCAGGGATGATTGTGGGGAACCCATCAGTGCTGGTTGCTTATTGCGCCTTGATCCCTGAAGATTGGATTCTGTTCTGGGGAAGCAGCTGAATAATGAACCTGACCCAGCCAGTGGGTCATTGGCTGATTGCATGGGTTGGATGAAGACTCGTCTCCCAGCCCACTTATGCATTAAAATCAAGAGGATTGAATAAATTTGGGGATGAACATCTTACCTTTAAAATGTGGAAAACATAAGTCAGGCTTTTCATAGAGAATGTAAATTAATTACTAAGGAAAATAAAAACGACCTTTTAGGAGAATATGCAACTGATTTAGGAAAAGTTTCTTAAATCCCCAACAGATATATATCCAGAGAAGGAATGTTCACGAAGCCAGATTTGTTCTTATTTCTTAATCTATAAAGCTCTGATCCTCCAGATTTTATCTGTGAGAACCGACGGGAACTAACTGGAACGAACTTGCTCTCTTCTCTCTCTTTTCCCTCTTCTTTCCTTCCAAAACAAACGAACATAAAAAGGACAGCACAATTCTCCCTAGGTTTGGGAGCCCTGGTCCATTTTCCTTTAGAATATAATGTTTGAACTCCTCACCTCACCACTGTCTTTGGCATTCATAGTATAAATGGCACTTTTTCAGTTGAAAAGATGAATCTTGTCAAGAGCCCCCAGCTCGGCAATGCTTATCAGGATATGGGAGAGGGAGACCAGAAACACACAGGGTTGTACCTGGTCCTGCTCATTCTAGAAGAGTGAAAGATAATCACATCTCCAGGCAGGGAGCTGCAGGAAACCTGACGAACAGAAATTAAGGCACCATGTCGAAAAGTCACTCACCTGCACACTCCAAGCCCATATTTGAAAGAAATGTTATTTGATTCAGAGAACTCACTCCTCCCTGCTTCCTCCATCTATGAGACAGACAGAAGAGCAGAAATGTTTCTTTTCACTGTTATGTTTTCCAGGCCAATGTGTGTGTGAATCCTCATTTAAATTCTTTGCTAATGTTTCCCACATGCATAATTCTCCACTGTATTAGGAATTTCAAAGCTTATCAAAAGGAAAAAGAGGACCCCATGACTTCTTTCTTAAGGGATCTCTTGACACTTTTAAAATGGCCTAAAAGAAGAACTAAAATACTAATGCTGGTTTTGTTATTTGTGCACAATCCAAAGTTTTTGGCAACATTTGCATTGAGTTGGGTCAAGAGGTTACTGCAGTCATAATCCAACAAGAGCAATAATGAGCACTTGAACGCAGGCCATGCATGATGACTGCTTGCAGGAGTCTCGGGAGGGTTTAACTGTCACAGTCCTCATTCAACAGTGAATATACAAGATTATAGGTGTTACCCACTTGACAGATGGGGAAACAGGCATGGTTGGGTATAAGACGTTCCTAACCCCATGATCCACCTCAGGAAATGGTCAGGGTCAAAATTATAGAAACTATGCAATTGATTTGTCTGGACAAATCGATGAAGAATGGATCCAGGTATGTTTCTTGACAATTCTCACGGTATTCTTCTTATATTAACAAGACAAAACAAAAGAGCATCTACTAAGTAAACCAGGCTCTCTAGACACACGTCTCTTGATATTATTTGATTGCAACAAGAAAGGACTGTAGGTTTCGGGGTCAAATCAGGTGTTTCCTTGATGCTGAAAAGTATGTGTGATCAGAGGGTGTTATTGGGTGAGGACTCAGACCTTTTAAGGGTGAAATAACATGAGACAAGCAGATAAACTACACTTTCCTCTTCTACTACCCAACCTGTCAATAACAATTCTTGCAAAATTAAGTAATATGTGCTTCTGAAGCACAAATGGAGGACTCATCTTCTTTAAAGCAACCCAGGTGTTTGTTGAAACTGAAGACACTTAATATATGTTCTTCTTTCCCTTGTGCTTATGACCCTAATTGATGAATCCCCTCCCAGCACCAGCTGCCAGCTCCCCCAAGAGGAGCTTTGCTGCACTGAGGGTCTATTTACAGCAGCAAATGCTGTGGTTAGCCAACAAAAGCTAAAGAAAAAACAACAACAAAAAAAACATTGTTCCCACAACAAGCCCTCTGCTGCCTGCTGTACAAAAGGACGGGGGATTTGATACATAGATGTGTGTATTCCACAGAAGACAGAGGGTTTCCACCTTATAATCTTGTTATTTTCCCCCTTTAAACAATGCTAGACAAATGGTTTCAAAGCCATTTGTCCATACTTTCTACTGGATGGACACAGGCAATTCGATTTGGAGTCTTACTCTCTGAAAATAGACAAATAATTTTCAATATACTTTGATGTGAGTCTCTCTCTCTCCGAAGTGCTATGAGCAACTTTGCATTTATTATGGCATTTCCACTGAAAAGCTGCCTTTAAGATAGAGGGTGGCAGTGATGGTTCTCACTTTAAGGAGAAACAAATGGACGAAGGCATATTTAGTTTGCAATGAGTTAGAGAAGTATCAGCTTCCCTTGATTATAATGGAGGCCTGGGAAACAGAGAAAATAGAGGATATTCAACCTAGACCCCAGAGAAAGAGAAGGAAGGGCAATGTACAATGAGTTATGAGGTTGGGACTTAAAGCATGGTCAACATTAGCTTGAATGGGGACAAAAATAAATCTCTTGATATTTTTCAGTGGCCTTCCAAAAGCTAACCCAAGTATCTGTATTGCTTATGACAGACCAGGGCAAATGATTCTGAGGTACTGGAACTGAAGGGGACCTGGTAGAACATGATCAGGTGCCTTTCTTGACTGGGACTCAGGAAGAACTGTTCACGGCCAAGGGCGGAGCAGCATTCTGAGTGTTTGGTATGGAGTGCCCTAGGGGTTCTTGAAAGGTTCAAAAAAGACACCGAGATAGATTGTTGGGGGTGTGGAGTTTATTAGAATATTTATCAACATGCAGAATAATTACTGGGGGCTCTGAGGAGAGGAAATCGGAGCAGCCCACATGGCAGAAGTGAGGGTCTTTTCTGGCACCTTTCTGAGGATGAGGGAGGTTTCTCAGAAGAAGCCTGCAGCTGGCCTCCTAGTCCCAGGCAGAAGGCAGGAAAGGGAGTGGGAAGCAGGATGTATGACCACCTGCACCTGCTTTGATGTGATCTCACTTCCCCACGTGAGAGATTCTGGTACCAGAATCCATCTGTTAGCTAGAGACTCACAGACAGTGTATCAGTAGATGCCTGTTTGGGAAGGGCTCCTGTAGGTACTGTGGCCTGAACAGCAGCTGGATTTCAGTATTACGTTCTTAACAGCTGTGAGATAACAAGGAATGCATTATTGCAACCTTCCTGGCTGGAGCCAAGATAGTCTAAAGGCCAGTAATGCCAACCTTCTCTCTGGCTATCAGGTGGTTGAAACAATGGATCTCCCCAATAAATTAGAATTCCCCCAGGAATCTCATCGTGAGAAAAAGAAAAGACTAAAGTCTTTAACAAGCCTTTACCAGGCAGAGGAGGAGATTGTCTCCCAGGAAGAGGTTTCACATAGTCCTGACAGCTTGTCAGACCACCTTTCAGGAGAAACTAAAGTCGAGACAGTATGGGCAGCAGGGACCACACCTTGACCAGGACTTCCTGGTTATGGTGATGCTTGCCATTTACCTACATGTATCTACACACTTATCTATTTATTCCTTTTATGTATGTTGTGTACATATGTGTATGTGCATGTGTGTTCATTTGTATGTGAGTGTAGATGTGCCTGTGACATGGCCTCCATGTGAAGTTCAGAGGACAACCTCGGCTATCAATCCTCTTATTTGCTGCTGTGTATGTAAGGCTAGCAGGCCCAGAAACTTCTGGTCATTCTCCTGTCTCTGCTTCCCATCTTCTCAAAGGAGCACTGGAATTAAAGTTTCATGCTATTATGTCTGACTTTTATGCAAATTCTAGGGATCTGAACTCAAGTCCTCATGCTGGCTTGGCAAAAGCTTTGCCCATTGAGTAATCTTTTCAGGCCCCTTGCCATCTAATTAAACCTAAAGTTTATAACAGGACTCCAAAGACAGACATCGGGGTCACTGGAACTCTGTTTTTACATCTTTCCAATGTAGCCACATTGAATAAATCTCTTTTCTCTGCTTTTGGCTATTACTTTTGGTTACCCTATGAAAGGGTAGGTCAGCCTAGCTTATGCTCCAAGGCCCAAGCTCTGACCCTAACAACTCTGAAAACATTATAGTGCTTTGTCTAGGGTTGAGAAATGTTTTTTGGGGGTCTAAATGCTGTGATTAATTAGTTTGTCAGCCTTCTTCTACTTGTGATACAGATGCAATGATGTTTTTATTTAGAATTGGAATGTATAAGAAATGAATATTTTGCCTATGTTTATTTTCCCTCAGTCGTTTGAAAGCTTGTGTCAGAGTCCTTGCATACTCAGAGATGATCATTAATAAATAGTAATACTTTGAGTGACACCAGCTACACAATGCTGGACACTAGTCCCTGTGTCAGTGGCCTTGCTTAGTTCTCTCCGTTTACAACAGCAAGGTATTTTCATCACACCATTTTCTCCATGGAGGCTCTTAGAGACTCAGTAATTCATCCAAGGCCACATAGCACAAAGTGACTGAATGCAGGGTTGGGTACTCTGCAACTATACCAGGCTTTTCACATTAATTTGTCTGGAGGAAAATTTGAAATTCCCATTAATTAGCTAGAGATCGCAGTACACACCTGCAAATTCTTTGACTGGAAAGTAGCATGACACTGTGGTTAACCCCCTAGGTTCAGATGCCTTACCAGTCACCCATTACATGTGTAACCTTGGTCAGGGCCTTCATATCTATGTGCCTCAGTTTCCTACTTTATAAAAGAGGCCACAGAAGACTGACATGAAGATTCAGCGAACTATTCCTGTATGGCACAGGAAACAGTTCACATGGCATGGTGCAGGGATGTGATGAAGATGAACTACCAGCATCTCCGGGAGTTAGATCTCAGAGAAGCTGAGCTCCTTGCTGAGTTTTGAAAGGGAGAGAGCCATATTGCAAAGGGTAGGGCTGGCACTGAAAGCAAACTCAAAGTGGCTGTTTCTTGGGCTGTCAATCTTCATTCTCCAGTCTTCTCACTTGAACACCTTTTATTGGCTCTAAATTTGTCTTAGGATAATGAAGCATCTGTTCCATTTATGCCCCTCACCCACTCACTTCCATCTTTCATCTCTCAAATCGACTACCTCTCTCAGATCTCCCTGGGTGCAGGACCACCTAGGTGCCTGGGTTGTGGCTGGACTTAGAGAACCTTGTCATGGGAGGGGTTAACACACTATCTGGGCAGACTCATGTAGCAGAAGCCTACCAGAAAAACAAACACAGCATCTCACAAATGAATAGAAACATGTTTATTAGAGTAGAAGGAAACAGCTTTTTGGCAGTAGCACCATGGCACTGGAACGGCAGCTGCGGGCTGGGACAACAGTCAAGGAGAGGAAGAGAGTAAACATGTGTTTCAGAGCACTTAGCGAAGAGGGGTGTGGGGGTTTGTGTGCACATGGGGGAAAGTCAGAGAAGGAGAGACATTTAGTGAGGTACGCAGAGACAAGCAAGAAGCAGAATGCCATGCAGGTAATGAGGCTCCTGTCTGTGGCCTGTGTGTATGTGTGTGTGTGTCTGTCTGTCTATCTGTCTGTCTGTCTATTCATCCCCTCTCTTTGAGGAATCATGGCCCAATCATTTGACTTCTTTGAGTCTTTGCTTCATTTTTGACCCTGACCCTCTGTTCTCTGTCTTTGATAGGTTTGCACAGCTGACTCCAACTTAACGTATCTTGACATCTTGGACTGGAACTTACCTATGTAGACCAAACTGGCCTTTTCCTGCCTGCTTCTGCCCCTTGAATGTTGAGATTAAAGGCATGTGCCACCACACCTGGCTTGACTTCTTTACTTTTGAAATAACTTCTAAAACTTTGAATTCTAACTTTTCCCTTACATAATATGTGATAGTGTACTTGCTGGTGGTGTGGACAGTGGCCACCGGCCTTACCATCACAATGAATGCTGTCAGTGGTTTGAGTTTTATTTTCTGTTCTCCTATCCCATTACAGCTGCAAAGCGCCCATCTGTGTGCACATGAGATAATCACCATCTCATTATAACAGAGTTTTGTGTCAAAACTGGAGGCAAGTGTTCAGAGCACATTTAAGGTAGGGGTAGACTAGGATTCCAATAGGTTAGATGTAGTAAACACCTTTTCACCTTATGAAATTCTCAATTTAGGAGGAGTTTATCAGGGGATGTAACTCAGTGGCAGGTAAAGCAAGATCTTTTAGTGCACAGGAGATATCTGTTTTAATATCTGATCTAAGACTCAGCACACAGAACGTGCTCAATAAATGCTGGTACTCATTTCATTTCTGTGGGAGAAGATTGCTGAAAGGTCACCAATTTCCACGTTTCCTGAGGATAGACATAGCTATGTTTTCAGGAAGAGAGTTGAAAAGGTGGGCGGCCAGGCACCACTCATTCTTTTATTGAAACAGTGTCTATAGTATGAATTGGGGAAGTAGAAGTCAGGATCCAGCTGTATCTTTCAGAGAATCTTCCACTTCGATGCCTAGGTCTAGGATATTGCACACACATTTACAGAACGTCTGGCTTCTCGGTCCATCTCACTGTTTTCAATGAGAGAAGAATACTGCTTCCTGCGCTTTGATATTTTAATCATGCATACCCACATTCATTCGCTATCTTTAGTTGAGGACATGATTGGATCATGAGGGATTAAGGTCAGGTACCATGGTCACAAAAGGAGCAGATGGCTTATTGAGCTTGTCTGCATTATAACTCTTTGATTGCAAGGTTACATAAAAGCCATTAATCCAGATTATGTCCATATTATAAAAGCCTTTCCTGCAAATTGTGTCATTTCATCATTTGCTGTGAGCTTGCTTTCATTGTTCATCATCATTGTTCATCTACAAAACTGATCCTGTATTGAACTCTCGTATGGCCCACACACCCTCCACTGTACTATGCTGAGGCCCCTATGCCAACATCAAGCATGGACCCACCACCAAACAGTGCTGCCAGCAAGTCAGCCACTTGGTTCCAGGATTACCACCTGATTGCTAGTGCAGTGATATTCATAGGCCTGTTTAAATACTTTGTTGCATACCTCGGCCACAGAAAAATGAAAGTGCTGATACCAGAGGTAAGAAGCATGATTCTCATAAACTTCACAGAACTGAGACAAAGATGCAACACCATCAGGCTTGCAGGGAAAAGCAAACAGTTCCTCTCAATCTGGCCCTTATCACACTTGAACTATCTGTGTGGCCAGCCACAGAAGGGGAGAAAAAAGAAAAAGAAAACAGACAGAATTTAATAAATATTGCCAAAGATGAGGTCTAAAATATACGGTATATTTTGGAGCTGCCGTGGGATGAGTTTCTAGGAACGTAGACATAAACCTGGCCTCTTTTTACTCTCAGGCATGTTTGAGGAATGCCGTGTGGTAAAAATTTCCCACGCGATTTCCTTGTGCTACTTTGTCAAATAGACTAAAGTACATATTTACATTTTCAAAGAATTTCAGTAACATCCTCTAAAATATTTAATTTTTAGAGAGAACATCCTTGAAAACCAATGCTACCATTGCTACCACGTCTCCTAACACAGTCTCCACCTCCTGTTCTGCTTCCTCCATCCTTTCTTCTCTCTTGCGTAGCCTGTGACATCTTGTCTCCTCGGGACCAGCTCTGGAAGGGAGTCGCTCATATTTATTTTGTATATGCAAACCTCACCTTTCCAGTAGATTCTGAGCTCACACATTCATTGATTTTCAACCTGAACCTTTCATATAATCCCAGCATACTTCTTCAGCTTCTTCCACAAAGTTCCCAGAACCATGAACTTCTCTCCCGTTTGCTTATTTCACAAACATTTTCAAAGTATCTTAGGACAATTGTCTAGTAGTTTCTTATTTCTAAGTTCTCTAATTATGTTCTCTTTTGCCCTTAAGCCATCTGTGCTTATGGCATAGCTCCTGTTCTTGTTTAAAAATGTAGATGTTTCTATGTATTTCTTTAGGTATGATAATTACATTTAATAGCATATTCTTACGTCTGATTGTACTTGTAACTTGTTCTTCTTTCAGTTCTTATTCTGTCTGTTGAGCTTTCTTTACTTTGTTTCTTCATTTGGTTTACATGTAGTTGGCGTTTGTAAAATGTTGGGTGACATATGTGAAAGCCCCACTGTAACCAGAATGTTATCAACATCAGTTTTCTGATGTTGATGAAGGAGGTAAGCAAGAGGGGCTGTGACATGTGATTTAGACTGTCTGGCTCCCCTTACTGCCATTTCTTTTCTCGGTGCTCTAGACTTTCATTCACCCTTTGTCCCCAATGATTGCTGCAGTGAGATCTCAGTCTTGTATCATTCACAGACTATCTAAACTCTTGTTTTTAGAATGCCACTTTTATCTCATTTTCTATGGGATTCTGGAGCAGAGGGTGCGGGTAAAGAGAGAATCTTGCACTCTGTCATTGAACTCAAGAAGTTGTCTGCTTCCCTAGGTCTGAAACAGACTGACCCCCAGAGGTGGAACATGAATCTCTTTCTTTGTATTGGGTTATATTTGCAAAACCTGTACATTTCACTTGAAGGATAACAGGAAACACTTGCTCCACAGTAGATGAAATTAAATTAACGTTCTCCACAATTAATGGGACAGATATGTGAAAATGTGAAACAAAGGAAGAACAGGAACAGAGGATAAATGTACTGATGATACAGCAGTAGAAACTCTTTAGGACTGCCTTCTTTTAATGCCAAACCTCTAAAATTAGCCTTTCTAGCTTAGCATTCACATAAAAAAATAAGCATTGCTGGGCCTGGTGGTGTTTGCCTTTAATCTCGCACTTGAGAGGCAGAAGTGGGGATCTCTGTGAAATGGAGGCCAGCCTGGTTCCAGGCCAGCTGTGACTACAGGAAGACCCTGTTGCAGAAAGACCATAATAACAATAACAATAATACTACTAATAATAAACAACACTAGGCCTCCATCTCTGTACCTGTTGTTCATGGTCAGTGTGGGCTGATGTCAGCCATTAATCTCTAGGACTGCTCCTGAATGACACTGGTCCTTGTCTAGTTCTTGCCTTTTTGTGGTCATGAGCTTGTCTGATACATCAGATATGGGGCCAAATAGTCCATCTCTCTGACAACATATGGCACCCTGGCCCTCCTGGCCTTTGTGCAGGACTGCCTCTGAGACTCGGCCTTAGATCCCTGAAGAACCTGGCAGCTATCAAGCCCTAGTGCCCTTCTGCAGCCACTAAGCATCAGCCCTTTAGAAACTTGCCCTTTTTTAAATAAGAGAGCAGCTTAGACAGGGAAGGAAACGTTTTCGGAAACACACTGCTCTGGTTTCTTTCCGCTGCTATGACAAGACATTCTGACCAAAGGAGTTTGGGGAGGAAAGAGTTCATTTGGCTTATGCTTCCAGGTCAGAATCCAACATTGAGAGAAATCAGGGCAGGAACTCAAGGTAGGAACTCAGAGGAAGGAACCATGGAGGAACACTGCTTCCTGGCTCATATTAAGCTAGGTTTTATATATAGCCCAGGACCACCTGACTAAGGAATAGTGTAACTCACAGTAAGCTGGGCCCTCTTCCATCAATTAATAATCAAGGTAATCTCTCACAGACATGCCCACAAATGAACCTGATCTAGAAAATTCCTAGGAAGTTCATTAAGACTTCTCTTAGATGACTGTGGGTGATATCAGGTTGACAGATAAGGTTAACTAGGACAAACTCTCATTTTTGCAATAGAGAAATTGATGCTAGATTTATCAAGTGGCTCTTCCAGTAACCTGGCAAAACTAGCTAGACTAGAAGTCACATCTTATGGTAACCAGGTCTGTAAAGTGCTGATAAGAACCTTGTTTTTCAAACCAGATTGATATTCCCAATACACAAGCCTCCAGATATGTCCCATGGCTGATGCCTATGATAATTTCCCACAGGAATACATTTCAGAGTCCATTAAGTCCTCCAGAAGACGTTACCATAACCTCACTGTGTGGTTAATTTTTTTCAAATATTATGTCAAGAATTCTCAGTCCTATGCCCCAACCTGAGTTGAAGCTGTGTGGTGTCTTACACACTCTCCTCATGTCCTGCATTCTCAGGAGCTTCCCTTGAGGCATTGTGATGTGGGTGCATTTGTTTTCCAAGTCAGAGACTCTCTTGTCATTCTGATATCTGTAGGAATCCAAGATCCTGAAAGATGCTTCACTGCCTCTTCCAAGCTTCCTCAAGAAGGGCCTATAGCTCTAGCAGTATGGATACAGGAATTAGCCTTCCCTTCTATTGGGGCATAGACATTTGGTTGAACACCAGTGCTGTCTCCACAGACTGATACCTGAGTGTGCTATTTCTCATGAAGGCCACTCTTTGCTGCTCAGCTTCTTTCCAATGTTATAATACATCCAGCACCAGGAACCCCCCAATAGTTTGGTCCAATAGTCTTCCTGTTCAAAATTGTCTCATTGTAAGTTTCATCATTAAGATATTGGCAAGTGGAACAGTGGAGGACTTAGTTTATCTTATACACTTAAGATAGGATGACCTAAGAAAGAACAAAGAAGGTTTGAAATTGACCTCTAAATCCACATTTCCTTAAGCAAGTCTTCCTTGGAGCAAAGGCTTCTTAGACAGCAAAGATTAATGTGCTGGAGATTAAGGCTGTGTCCATATTTAATAGCCCTTGAGAAACAAGAGGAAAAAAAAAAGTTGGTTTTCTCTCCTCCACTAACCTAAAGCAGACAGATTTTCACTACTAATAAGCCAAGTAAAAGGAATACAGAAATTCGGAGCAACACAGGAACATCCCAATGTATCATATTATTGGTAGAAACCAAAGTTTATATTTTGACTTCCAGAAACAATGGTGTCTATGGAATTTCCTTGTGAATATTCTATCTCTATGCAATTGTGGGCTTCTTATGTTTTGTTTCTAAGTGGCTCTAGACCTGAGGTCACAAAATAATCTAGAAATCAATGCATTTCCTCCTTTGCATGGTGTTTTTTGATTTTTATAAGTCTGCAAGTGTTGTTGGTTATAACTGAAAACCATTGCTATTTTTAATGGTCTAAATGTGAATGTTTGTGTTGAGCATTTTCAAAAGCTAACACTACAATGTTGAAAAAATAATGAAGATCTAAATGACTTTAAGATGGTTTTGTGAATGCATAGAAAAATGGAACTGGGTTTCCGTTTATGTTGCTGTTAATTCTGCACTGAAGATATGGTTGTGTTGCAGCTCGGATTTTCTTAGCCTATTTTTTCTTTTCTTTCGTCTCTCAAAAGTACCCCTTCTATTTACAGCATTAACTTAAAAATCAAGATAATCATGCATTAAGAGAGGCTCATAATCTACAAGGCAAGTAGCTATAAATATAGAGCATCTTTGCGAACTATCAGCTACTTTCTGTCAAAAACAATATTTTTCTCATCATTGGTCTATTTTCTGCTGACTTTTTAATAGGATGACCAACATATCAAAGTTACTTAATGTCCTTATTCATACCTTAAGTGTTACACACACAGATATTTAAGGTCCTTCATGTTGCAATTAGAGAAGTCTCTCAAACCTAGTTGATAACTTCTTTCAGGCTCCTTGTAGGGGAGAGTAGTGTTTAACTAATTTTCATACCAGCCTGTACCTAATAGAATATATGGCTAATAATGTGCTGAATTAAATTGAGTTAGATTGAATCCAATTGAATTGAACAGAAATAAATTGAATTGTATTGAATTATAAACCAGAAAGTAAAAATGCGTGGCTATCTGATAGCATCTGGTAATAACAGAGTGAGGAATTCATATGCCTGACTTAGGAGACATTTGATACCACATGGGTGGGAAAATTGTCCTCCTCTGTTCTTGGGCATCTTTGCCAAGTGCAAATGAACATGTCATCAGATGCCAGGCAATTGCAGAGTTCAAGCATCTACATTTATGTTGTGGTAGATTATGCCAGGGAAGAGAAGGGTTACAGACTTGCATTGTTATTCTATATGTCACAAAGCAGGAGCTCCACTTTATAAGACATGTCTTTTTAAAGTTTTCCTTTTGTTCAGCAGCAGCTGGCTCTGTGTGAGCACTTAGGGTGCAGTGATGTGAGCGTGTGTGTATCAGATGGAGGTATCATTTGCTGGTTTTAATTGGTAGATTCGACATCTTCCATTAACTGTGCAGAAGCCACTGGCTGAGACGTTACCATGGTAAATCCAACCCTAGTGTTTGATTGGTAGACTTCTGAAACAGGTACAGTCATTTTAATCAACTCCAGGAAAGTTTGGGCCATCTGGTTTTGCCTCACCTGGAAGTAATTTACCACTCAAGTGCAAAAAAAAATTTACCCTGAGGTCAGTTAGCTTAAACCTGCCTCAAGATGTTCCAGCAGAGGATGAAAGAGGCAGTGTCACATGGTAATCTCTATCTGTTTGTTTTTATATTTCCCAGCTTGGTAGAGTGAGGGGCTAATCATGAAATCCTGAGCCAAGAATAGATCTGGCAGGTGCCAACCCAGCCAGCTCCAAGCAACCAAATGAAATCCCTCAAAGTCACTCACAGTAACTTCTTTAACATTCTATGTCTAAATGTTGATCTAATTTGGAATTTTCCAAAGTAACTTCCCCTAAAAATCCAATTGCTAGACTATTTGGAAGAGCATAGAGTGGAATGGGGAGTGTTTCTCTTGAGGAGGTCTTCTGCAAAGGCTCCTTCTTTCAAACAGTACGTGGACTGTTTCTGAGTAGCATCAGAAATTACATAGAGTCTTTCAGTCCTGACCAAAATACAGCGAGAAGGCTTTACAGTCACTGATTCTTTGAAGTAGCTATAAGGAATTATTCGGCTCATATGGCATTGATTTGTTTGGGCTGTACTTGAAGTGTGTGGTCTTTGCAAGGCAATAGAGATGAAGTCTTTTATTGAATAGGAAAAACTCCATGAAGTGAATTATACAAAGAAGGAGAAGAGCTAAAACTTTCAGTGGCTTGTGTATTTGTGGGAGTGGATATGGGGCAGAATGGACTGTTTCAGATAGGAAAACTTGGAGCTTAGGAGAAGGAGAAAGTATAGATGTCTTAGTCTGTTTAGGTCATTATAACAAAATGTTATAGACTGTGTTCAGATAACACATTTATTTTTCATAGTCAGTTCTAGAGCCTGGAAAGTCCATGGTCAAAGTGCTGGCAGAATCCATGCCTGGTAAGGGCTTGTTTCTTTCTCCTAAAGTCCTCACATTGCGGGAGGAAGGGGAGAACTCTTTCCTTTTCTCTGGGAGGCTCTAGAAAGTTTCATCTTCACGATATAACAGTGCTCCAAAGGCCCCACTTCCAAATAGCATCACGTCAGGAATCGAGTTTGAATAATAGGAGAGAAACCAGGCATTCAAGCCTAATGCAGTGAGAGGTTCTAAAATCTGTTTAAGGTGAAGCTATGGGAAAATATGGTTTGGAATTTGGTAGAACGGAAGCTATGTTCATGGGATACCTGTGGAAAGGAAGGTCAGACCCTCATAGTGAGTGGCCAAAAGGCATGCGTTCTTCCAGAATTATCTCATACAAAGGGCTGGGAATGAGAAGGCCTGAAACAAATTATTTCTTGAGACTCCTTATTCTCTCACGGGAGGGAGGAAGATTAGAAGGAGACCAAGAGAGAGGCAGATAGGAATAAAGAAGTGTTAGACCCCAGCTTTACAGCATCCTGTTCAGGGATCCTCCTAGACAGCATAATCATAAGCAAATAGTGGGTAGTGCTCTATTTATCCCCTTATTTCAGGGGAGTGCATCAGTAATTTGGTGTCATTTTAATATTTCAAGGATGGAGGTGAAATATATTTTTGTCTAGATAGTCTTCTGTCATTTGCTCCATGCCCTAGAGGCCAGAGAGGTAAGAAACTGATGTGTCCTTTTCTCTTTTACTACTCTGAGCTTCATCTGGAAAGGGGACTCAATTAGAAATCCTCTTAGATGAGTCAGACTCCCACTTTGGCACCTTTGCAAAAAAGGGAAAAGCCTAAACACTGGCATTAAACCAGTCTCTCTCACCATCGTCACCCTCTGTAAACCTCATGTCCTCTTTCCAAAGTAGCAGAACCTGTGAGAACGCATCCTGACCTATGAAATGCTGATTTAGAAGCAGAATGCTGTGTTTCAGAGTAACGTGGGCACTATGCAATCCACTCTAACTATGACTATACCAGAGAGTAATTTAGAAGACTGATAATACTGGACAATTCCATGAGGAAAGGAAGAAGGGATGGAGGAGCCGAGAAAAAAAAAGGTTATTCTGCATATAGAAAAATCAAGCATTAATCTCCTTTGAGTGGCATGCCCTCTTTGTCTGACAAAGATGATCTTTTTCTAGAAAACAAAATACATGTGGGAAAACATTCATTGCATGTAACTGGGGGAAGTCCCAAAACCTAACTGAGGAGATTGTATTGGATATTTATCCTCACAAATGCAGTTTTTAAAAACAATCTCCTCTCTCTCTGTCTCTCTGTCTCTGGCTCTCTCTCTCTTCCTGTGTGTGTATGTGTAAAATGTTTTTAAATGGTAGATAATCCAGGTACAAATACTTGAATGGAAATACAACATAGATATCAAATACAGTTCTTATTATACAAAGAAGTACAGAGTGAGTAATGAGAGGGAACTAAGCAAAGACAAATTCAGAGTGACTGCCAGGAATCAAGAGTTAATGGTGAGACCTTCTGCACTGTGGCAACTTCTTTAAGGGAAAGTATTTGAAGCCATGGATTCTGGATGATTTAAAATGATCCTCAATAAATCCCTGGATCACACAGCCCAGGGAAGAAACCTGAAAACAGCCAGAAGATCAGACAACAAGTCTAACAGCAGTGTTCCTTTGAGCTCCATGGTTGCCTTCCTTTCAGTTTTTCATCAAGTTAACAAGCATCTGTAGTTTCCATAGGAATGGGAGATTCAGTGACCATCACATTGAAGTACTGATCAGAACATCACACCTAACTATTTCAAATAGATGAGTGCTTTATGAAGCTTCTGCATTTCACTGGGTTTTCCAGAACAGGATTCATTGCACATGGTTCTGCATTTCTGCTAAGGAATGAGATCTGTAGCAAGATTATAGATTCATTGTCCTCCTAGAAGGGTGTGTGTGTGTGTGTGTGTGTGTGTGTGTGTGTGTGTGTGCTACATTTTGTGCATTGTATTTGTTTTCCACTGTCACAGGAAGAAGCTGGGAAATATATGTTCCACTGGCCTATCTTGTGCACAAGAGTGCAAAGAGTCTGACTCTTGGAAAATCATGTGCAGCTGGCTGCTAGTATCATTAGGAATCATGAAAGGCAGGCTTTGTAATTATTCCATGCTTTGCCAGTCATCAAACATTGGCATTTCATAACCAGGTCCCTCAGAAGAGATGCCAAACTCGGCTGTTCTTTCTGAAATAGTTCTGAATAATTAAGCGAGCCCCAACTCTTTACCACACACATGCAACATTTCCCAATGAGTAATCATTATTGTCCATGCTTTTCTACCTCCTCAAGCATGCTCTCAAGTCAGGAGTGCCCAGTAATTGAAAAATGCATCTTGTACCATCTTTAATCAGGGTCTCAGCATTTTGTTCCTGGAACCACTTCCAGCCATTTCTAAACTGGATCCCTTTCTGACTCACCTGTGATCTTTCCTATCTTTCCATCACCAGACAAAGATTGTGCTCAGAACATAACGTTATGCTACGCCATATTTTATAAGCTCTATAAATTCTAACTCATAAACTCTAAAATTCCTAGAATGCCAATCAAAACCTTAAACACCCTGTGTGGAACCCAATTTTTATGGATTCTTCATGGAAGAATGAAAGACTACGAAGCCTAGTCTGTGATTCTGACTTTTTTTCACTAACTTACTGTTGCTATTAAATACAAGGAAAGTTGTACATATATGAAAATGTCACAACTCTTATCTTTATTGTTTACACTGAACTAAGGAAGTGAAGAAGTTATTAGTGGGCAGGTACCAGATGCCAGAACCTATGTTTTAAACTTTTAACTACCCCAGGATACTGCCTTGCTTCGCCTCTGATTGCATGGCCTTGGGAAGAATATATGCGTTAGAGTGGACTGGGTGAGTTGTATTCCATATTTGTGTTGTTCTCTGTGTCTTACCTGAAGTGCAGGCTGAAGCATGCTGGAATATAACGGCGGATGCCTGCTCCTATGCTCTGATCTAAGCCTTGGGCACCGTCAATGTTCCCTTTGTCATTTTCAGCACTATTAATTTACCGTTTCCTCTTGAACATATCTCAAAACATGCCAGTTAATTTCGTGATCCTGCTTCTTCCACATGCTTCTCTCTCTGAGAATTATGTTTTCTGGATCTGAAGGAAGGCACTGAGGCTTTTGCATCTTCTGTCATTATTGTTCGCATCCCTATATTAGAATTAGCTGAAAATGCGTCTGGATGCTTCCACTGGTCAATACATAAACTATTGATGAAGGAGATTCATCTATTTTCTCTATGAGATCTGTATCGTTGTACTATGGTTATGGCTTAAAATAACAGGAATGTACTCTTCAATTAAAATCCTAAAACCCAAAATCAATTTTAATAACTAACACCAAGGTGTGAGCTGGACCACATTCCTTCGGGAGCTCTGCCAGAGAGCCCAGAGAGCGGTTTCATCACCTCTTCCTATGGATGCCCCTATGGTATTTAGACTCTGGGCCTGTGCCTACATCACTCTACTCCACAAGCCCAACATTTCCATCTCTGTTTCTGCTCACACCACATTAAGTTCTGGGTGTGCCCAAATCAATCCCTGCCTTTTTTTCATAGGAATATATGTGATTGTACTTAGGGACCATTTGGGTGATCCAACATAGGGTTCTTCATCTCAAAATCTTTAATTAATTATACTTGTAAAGATTGTTTATTCCCATAAAAGTAATATACATATTTCAGGGATTAGACAGTAGTTAACTGAGGCAAAATTTTCAACCTACAGCAGTTTGCCAAACCTTTTGCTCCCAATGATCCACAAATATCCCACATAAAAAACATATTTACTTCATTCCAACACCCCCACGCCAAATTTCAGGCTGTAGAAGCATGAACTCATGTCCAGAATTTCATCCAACCATTTTTATCCCCAAAGTTCCAGACTTGATACTCTAACTCAGATATTGGGTGATACTTTGGGTATGATCCACATTGAGATTTCCTACCATCTGTGGGCCTTTGAAATGAGAATTCAGCTTACCATCTTCCAAAATCTCATGTGCATAGATGAACTGTTACAGACTTTCCTATTAAAAAGAGGAGAAGATGGCAAGAAGAAAAAGGTTATGAGATCCAAAGACATTCAAGATTAATCCAGGAAAATCCCATTAAACTGAAAATCCTGAGAATAATCCTTTGTGTCTCAGAACTCCACCTTGTAGAATCACAGCTCAGCCTTTTGTCCCAGTGTGACTTCCTGGGCTCATTGCTGAGCACATGAGGTCACCATTCCTCTTCCTTGAAAGGCAGTGTGCATTTGTAGCTTCAGGGTTTTGGTACCCTGATCCCTTCCTGTAGAGCTTTGTGAATCCAGCAACTGTGCTCCACGTGATCATGCCTTCATTGTTTTCAGACTTGCTGGCCATGCTCCTATTGCCATAAGATTCTCTAAAGCCTTCTGAGTCCCCTATGAATGTCATAGGGACACAGACCATTGGGCAGGTGTGTCCCCTATAGACCTTCCCTGGGTAATCCCATCCCTATTTCTGACTCCTACACCTAGTATCTCCAGACTTAGCACAAGTTTACTTAGCCGCACAATCAGGGCACATTTTCTCCGGGGCACATTTTGCTAACAGAGTGCTCTAATTTTAGCAACTTTTGCAACTTATATAGACTGAGAATTTCTCAAATCATCAAAGGCCAGGTTTTTTGTTTCTTTATTTTTTTTTAACTTAACAGTTCTTCAATTTATCACTTTCTTCTAATATTTTGCTATATGCACAATGAAGAAACCAAACTACTACTTTCACACTTTGCTTGGAAATCTCTGCTAAATGATCTTGTTCATTGCTTATGTGATTTATTTCCCACTAACTCTAGGGCCCAATTCAGCCACATCTTCTGCTCCTCAATATCGTATAGTGCATTTTTCTAATAGCACATTGCTAATAGCATCCTCTAGAGATCTCACCAGGGTTGCCTCTCAATATTCTATGAAACATAATATGGCTTTATCTACATATACATAAAAAGCCTCGCAGTCCCTACCTACTTTCCAGTTCAAATGCTGACTGTTCCTTTTTAAGATATTTCTTTCAACAGTGTCCTATTTCCCTGTATAAAACCTCTATCAGTAAGGGTTTGACAGGAGTAAGGGAACTAGAGAGGATACCCTAAAGTGATTCAACATGGGTGATTGACAGGAGTGTCAAGAGAGGCTAGGCAAGTTAAAACCCATAGTGCAGATCATCAGGAAGAGTAGCTTGAACTCTCTAGCACAGGGTGAAACAATTGTCTATAGATGGAATGTCTTGTTTTTTAATGTATATATTTTAATGAGTTTTTGTTCATTTTGTACCACAAGTCTTGTCTTAATCATATTTAGATCCCCTCCCCGACCCACACTCCCAGATAGGCCACCCTCTACTACCAGATTTCATGCATTCTATTGTATGTTACAGCCTATCTGGTTAAGCTTTTGAACCCAGATGTCTCTCGGTGCAAGTTCACTCAATGGAGTCTAGTCAGCCTATCTAGAGTCACTCTCTTAGAGAAGATCAAATCTCCTCACCCAGCAGTAATCAGTTGCTAATAGTTCCTTGACTAAGATTGGGGCCTGCTGTTCAATTCCTCACTTCTATGCTGGGCTTGTGTCTGAGGGAGTCAGCATGGGTTTTGTGCATGCTTGAACCATTGCTGAAAGTTCATATGAGAGCAAGTACCTAGAGGACTGAAAGCCTCTGTTTCCTTATTTTCATGCACCAACCTTGGCTTTTACAATCTTTCCACCCCCTCTTTTGCAATGGTCTCTGAGCCATATGTGGGTGACGTTTAATATAGGATTTCTCTCCAGAGACCTGTACTCTACAGTCTCTTATTCTCTATACTTTGGCCAGTTGTAGCCTTCTGAATACATTGCGCTCTGTTGCATGATGAAGCTTTGTTGGTGAGAATTGAAGGGTATATTAGTATTCTCTCCACACACTGTTCCTCTTTTTTTCATGAGCCTTCTTTACTGAGGTCTTAGTTCAATGCTGTTCAGTTGATAGGACTGTCCCAGGTTATCTAAGATTCCTCTTTCTTTTAGATTAGTTTGATTTTAAATGTTAATCATATCTACACAGTATCTTCACAACAACACATACTCAGCATTTGGTTGAATAACTGAGCATCATAGTCCAGCAGAGTTAATATACAAGCCTGACCATAGGTTGTACCACAGTATTTGCCTATAAGTCCTCAATGAATATATACAGATTAAAATTAAGCACTGTGGTGGTTGAATGGTTCATATCATTGTGGAAAGCATTTGATTGAAGAACAAGTAAATCAAAGGCTCATTAAAACCCATTAGACATGATTACATAGGAATATAGGGAAGGGAACACTAAATATTTGGAAGTTAAACTTTGAATAAATTGAGATCTCTTAATCTGGAGGCAGATAACCTTCAGAGTCCAAGAACCTCCTGTAAATACACTTATATTTGTATCTGTGAGAGAAGGAAGAGAGATAGAAGAAAAAGAAGGGAGGGAAAGAAAGGGAGAGAGAGAGGAGAAAGAGAATCACAAAAGCCTTTTCTAGAATTAGAGTTCATAGCTTTCATCAGATTCACAAAATATTTGCTGTGTTGACATTTAATATACACTAAAATACAACCTAATTTATGTGATATACAGGGCATCCATCAATAGCCAATAGGCCGGTTTTAAGATCCCTCGAATGTAAATGCAATAAAATGTTCTGTGTTTAGTCTTCACCCACCTGAATAGTCTAGACTCAACTCTTGGAGAACTCAGAATGATTCTGGTAATAGTTCTTCTAGAGATTAGGTAGGGCATAATCAGTGGGTTCCTATTACATCAAAGTCAAGGAGGGTCCGTTTCCTATGACAACAATGAAGCGGGTTAGACCCAAATTGAGGACCACATAGAGTGGGAGAGGTAAAGCAGGCATTATGTTCACACGAATGAGCAATTCCTCTCCCCCTTCCCCTGACTTGAAAGGGGGTTAACACTCCCAGATGGATGCAACCCCCAAGCAAGTCAGCATACTGTAAAACAATATTAACATCAGTGCCTTTTGAATACCATGTCTTGTAAACCCCAGGATATGACAAGCCTCTTTAGAATCCTCTTTGATTGTGTTACTCAGTCTCCCGTAGGGAAGTCAGGAGGGGTAAGGGGTAGATACCAGAGGAAACATGTAATTGGGAGTCTCTTAGAACAATAAAGGTTCTCAAACACATATGTATGACACTGATTGTTACTTTGGTATTTCTGCTAGTTAGTAATTAGCTAACTGCATTTTGGGGGAGTGTGTGTTAGCTTGGGTGTTAGCTGTTGTAAACCATGAGGAATGCATCAATCCCTTTAGCTATGTTTTTCAGAGAAACACTAAGTGGAGATGTGAATGGAAAGAAACGAACAGACTTTCTGGAGACATGCCATTCTGTAATGTCAGAACTTCCTTTCAGACTCAGATAAATCTTCCTAGTTATCATCCTTATTTTTAGTTTCACGGAAAACAGGAGTACTATTTCAACGACAGTGCTGTGTGCACAGATCCCCCTGCCTCCTCCCCGCGGGACTCAACAGCTATCTCCCGGGGTCTCTGCTTCCTTTCTTTACCGCTGCAGTTTCTCATCACTGCAGGGCGTGTGCAGCCCGGGGAGGGGCTTTGTATTTTACTGCTGAAAAGAATAGAGGGTTTTCTCTTGGGGACTCTTCAGAGGGAACAAGTTTCATACAGACACTTTCTGAAAGTTGCTCCACGGCCAGATCTGAACAGATCCGAAGATGGTGTCATTTCTGAAAAATGAGGCTGGCTCAGGAGTCTGGCCTGCACACAGCCTGCAGTCCCTGAGCCCCGCAGCTGGCTCCACATGTCCTGCAGGCCACTCAGACTTCATGTAATTGGCATCAGAAAACAGAATTTGGCAGGGCTCTAGGCCAAGGGGTTCCAGATTCTGTGGTCTTCTGTAACAAACCAAGGGGCTACAACGAGGAAAGTCACTTTTTGAAGGAAATACAATGAAAACAAGTGAGCGTGTTTTATTTGTTTTGGAGACAGGGAAAAGGGCATCATTTTCCCTCAGCTGCAGTTCACAAGTGGTGAAAAGAAAGGATCAGGGGTGCTCAATTACCCTTAGGCACGCCCTATGGCTGATGTATGTTGAACTTACTGACACTGAAGACCCCGGTCTATATTACATCAATAGCTGTATGTATGCAAAGTACCTGGATGTCTGATAAAAGAGAACTTGGGAAACAGCAAGTCATGAATATTATAAAAGGGAGAAATGGCTTCACCTTTTCTTTAGAAATGTTATTGAGGAATGGAGGGAAGGACACTTAAATAACATGGAAGTCCATTCCGTGTGCTCCGACCTGAAGCCACCCTCACAAGCTGCAGGCTGAAACCCCACAGTGAAATTCACCAAGCGGTCATTTATCCTGGCTCCTGTATAGCCTAAGGTCCATTTGGAGGCCAAATGCAGTGTAGTGGCTGAGGACTCAACCTTCTGCCAAAGTTTCTCAGGATAGCCCTTCTCCTCCAGTGTTTCTTCAGTCCATTGTAATTTCTAATTCTTTTTTAAAAACATTTTGTTATTTTAATTTTATGTCTATGGATGTGTTGCCTGCATGTATGTACGTGCACCTGTGTCATGCACTGCTCACAGACATCAGAAGACAGCATCAAATCCCCTGGAACTGGAGTTTCAGATGGTTATTGACTGCTATGTGGGTACTGGGAACCAAACCTAGGTCCTCTGCAAGAGTAGCCATTGCACTTAAGCTCTGAACCATCTCTCTGTGCCCCTCCACACATTATAATTTCTGACCATACCTCGTCTCTCATCTGAACCCAGCCTGTAGCAGGTGCTGCAGGAGAGCTAAGGGTGGGGACTTGGAGGGCAATGCGGTTGAAATGTGTGCTATCAAGCCACTGCTGTCACAGTGGCACTTCTAATTGGTTGAGGATAAGTCTTAAAATGTCACTGAAAGATTTATCTCCCAGCACAGATTCTCCCTCAACTAATTTGCAATAGGCCACTGGATAATGGCTTGTTTGGAAAACAATGCATAGACTCTGGTGACTTTTTGTTTTAGACTGAACTTGGTAGGCTTGAAGCCAGAGGGCTGCTGGGAAGTAAAGCCATGACTGACCTAGTGGCCCTTCCTTACGTGACCTTGGAAAGTCCCTGATTGGGAAGTTAGGATTTACAAGGAAATAAGGACCCTTTATTAGGATCATTTTATGCCACCAGACAGGATTAATTTCAAATTTTGTGAACAATAAATTTCTGTACTCTTTTGGGGTTCCAAGGAAAAATATATCTGCTTGGTTTGAAAATGCTATTGATGTAAGGTACTTGTTAATTTACTAATAGCTTTGTAAATTTGGAAGAGGTTAAAAGGTAGGAATTATGTAAATTGTACATTCAGATATTAAAAATCTATTTTAAACTTGGAAATACTGTATTTCCTTTCACTGTGGTCAGCATATGGAAATGTGTTTGGATGGATGGATAGACAAAGAAAACAAAATAGATAGATAGATAGACAACATGCACATATTGTGAAATACTATTCACCCTCTAAAAAGGAAGACATTCTGTCCTGTGACCACATGCATGAATTTTGAGGACATTATGCTAATAAATGAAATAAATCAGTCACAGAAGGAAGATATTGGAAATTTAAATCCTATGTGATATCAGCTAGGAACATTCATAAAGCCAAATAGTCACATGATGGTTGTCAGGGGAGAAAGAGGAAAAAGAAACACAATCCAACAAGCATAAAATTCCATTATGAAAAATAAATAAATTCTAGTCATCAGGTGTTTAGTACTGTACCTATTGTAAACAATAACATACACTAAAAAAATTTCATTAATTGGGTTGATCTCTTTTGTGTTCTTGACTTAATAAGACAAATTTTTCTAAAGAAAGTATTAAAGTGTGGAAACATTTTGTAAAACTGAAGCAGAGAGGGGTTTTTAGTGTTGTAACATTAAAAGCCCAACACAATTTCCTCTGGAACTTGTTTTCAAGATGGAACTCCAGGTTGACTTTGCATTTCTTAAGATAGCAAAGCATGCTCTCTTTTATTGGTTCTTTAAACAGGAGTTACACATGTAGGTAGAATGACATTCCTGATGATCTTGCTTACCAACAGACCTTCCGTCACCTCCAAACAGCTCTGGATTTTCTGAACTGTTATTAGCCAAGAACAGAGGGATAATTGTGATCTACTCAGAAATCTAAAAATAAGGTGTTTATTCATTTTCTGTAAAGATTTTATCTTGGCATGTTGCCTTTTTGGAGAAAGGCTTAGAAGTGCCTCCATCAAAGCATGGTCTTTCCTGTCTCTGCTCCACACTCTCCTCTGGAAGTCTGAAGCAAAGTATAACAGCCCACAGGCAGAAATCAGAAGGGGGAAAATGTGCAGCCCAGCTCTTATTAATCTGTCTCAGAATGATTGAGAATTGGCTGAAAATCTAATTCTTCTTATGCAAGAGGTAACCTTTATCTTGCTGGCATTTACCTGAAGTAAGGTAAATATTGATAGCGTTGGTGGTATGTAATCAATGACATACTTTCATCATTTGTTTTTTTTAAACCACAGACACAATAGTATTGATTACCTCATACATTTCATGCTAAATAGCTGCATTAATCTGACTTAATGAGTATGTTATAGAAACAGCTGTACCATGTTCTCAGCAACTGCCCTGCTTACTAAATATGTCTTTTCTTTATCTGTAACTTTCGCTTCATTCTTGCAATGCAAAATTCAACAACATTTTTTGTAGAGGGCTAGATAGTAAATATTTTAGGTTTCCTGGGCCATACTATGTGCTGTATCAGTGTCACTCTGTTCTCAAAGTAAGGAAGCAACAATAGATATACTGCAGTCACATAATGTGGCTGGAGCCCAGAAAACCCCCATTCACTTCAACAATGGGTAGGTGGGATTTGAATCATGCACTGTACTTCCTGACCAAGATCACAGTCATCATGTACCCGGGGCAGGAATGCAGATTAAAAGCATGGCGGCCCAGTGAGATTTCTTGTTTTATACTGGAGAGTGGAAAACTAAGAGCCAGAGAAATAAGTAAGAAAAAAAAAATGGGCCTGGAATGATGGGCAAAGTCTTTTGATGGCAAATCTGAGTTCCTGCTGCAGGACCCCACATGGTAGGAGAGAACTGGCTCCCAAGAGGAGAGCTGTCTTCTGACCTCTATACACTCTCCACGGCAACCACATAATGGATGTACAGGAACACATAATAAATAAATAAATGTGCAAGAGAAAAATAAGCTAAAATCAGTTATAATAAGTTCTATTAGAGAAGAAAGTCAGTTTGATGAAGAAAAAAACATTTGGGGCAGATGTAATTTGTAGTGGGCAAGTTTTGATGTTTCAAGTATGAATTCATATTTTTTACTCCCATGTTAATATTCTTTCCGAGGACTCTCAACCTCAGTCTCTTCATTGATAAAGCAGTCAGTAGTGATACTCAGTTTGGGGTGCTCCACTGGAGACTGTGTGAGATCTGACGAGTCTTCCGTGAAGCCGTGAAGCCCATCTCCAGTTCACTACATCTTACCAACTCGCTCCTGCATTTATTGTCCATCTCTTTACTGCCTCTTCCATTTTCCTTGAATTCCTTTTTTTCCTCAAAACATAACAGAGCCAGCGTAGTGGCACATGCCTTTAATCCCAGCACTTTGGAGGCACAGGCAGGCAGATCTCTATAAGTTTGAGGACAGCCTGGTCTACATAATGAGTTCCAGACCATCTGGGGCTACATGGAGTCACTGTCTCAAAAAGACAAAAACATATCAGAAATTCTTTAAAGAAAACATGGGGTCTAGAATTTCTTGTCTTTTCTATGCCCTCTGGAGGAGGTAGGCTTCCCTATGTCACTGGCAAGGTGAACAGATTGCTTCTTCTATATGGAAGACATGGAAATCCAGTATTTAATATCTTCACTGTACCCTTACTCTACTAAAATATTAGTCATTATCATCAGTCAATTTTATGGACTTGATAATGCATGCAAATGCACAAGGCAAGCTGATTTAGACCCTTAGGAAGACTGTGAAGAGACAAAATTCTGTCTTGCTTAGAAGATGCTGTATAGACCCTATCGATGAAGTTGCTCAGTGACCAACTTAGGTAATGAGCTTTCTCACTTGCTGACCTCTCTCTGATTCACAGTGATGGTCTGAAATGTATAGTCTACACCCACTTACTAAAGAAACATTTAAAGAAAGTTAGAAGTCTTCTAGAAAGTCCGTGCCACATAACAGAACCTACAGAACAGAAGCAGCAGTAATTGTTGCTTCCTGAGCCCTCCTCATTTACCAAATAGTGTTACCGGCCATTAGGTGGGACTTTGGCTAGAGTTCACCACACCTACCACAGGCTTCAAAAGTAGTAAAATTCTGATTTTACAGAGATGGAAACTCTGAGAGACCAAACTTCCTCCTCAGTCCTGTCTGTGACCTCAGCAGGGTCAAGTCAGTGAATCCAAGCCCAGAACACTGCACCCAAATGACAGCCTTTAAGTTTATTTTGATTGCTTACATCTACCTACAGAAAAACAGGTCCTACAAAATAAAACAAATAACCACAACAGAAGGCATCCCTTCACTGTCACCTGTGATATCCATAGTTTCATTGAAAATATGTACTGATGCTATTAATACCCCATACAAATATATAGGGTATTATATGATCAAACCTTCATTAACACTGAGGTAAAGACAAATACAAATAGTAGAACCCATACCCTCTTACCACATGTGAGGGAATCATTCAATACCTACCTCTCACCTGTACCACAACCCAGGACTGTTCCAAACAGGCTGAAACCATATTTTGTTTCCCTGGCAGTCCTAGTTTAGTCTTGGTTGCTGCCCCATCCACAGGGGCTCAGGTTCTTGAGAACTCCAAAAGAGTGCTGTGTTGTTTGATGAGGCTGGCTCAGACCATAGAGACCTTCTATGCTCACTGGTGTACATTTCATCCTCACTCGGCACTTTGATGACATAGAGAAGGTAGAGATGAGTTTAATCCCTGCAGAGCTTCTAGGGCCACCACTACCACGTGCTTACCATTGAGTATTTGGGTGAGTGCCACTGGATGACCTGAGCAGTAGGCTCCGGCCATTACATAAAATGAACTACTTCTCCCAGCACACAAATATCCTGCTAATTAGCAATTAGCTATTAAGGGAAAAGAAAGGAAGAGGAACTGGGGATCTGAAATAGTCTCCTAAGAGACAGTGGGGGTGGGGGGCATTCAGCAGCACTTAATGTAAGCCAGATAGAAAGTGGCTTCATTTGGGTCCAGTGTCTCAAGCCGTTTTCCTAAATGTTTGAGATTCAGCAGAGGACCCTAGTGCATTCTGCCAAGTGCTTTTTCCTTTAATTTTTAAATGCATTCAGATTTCAAGGGGAATTTAATCCGTATGTTTCTGGTTCTTTTACACTTAACTCATCAAAATGTTGTTCTTTAAGAGCTGTTTGATCTGTAAGGCTTATGAGCCTTTGTTATAAGCCTTTTCAAAACCTCTTTCCCCTTTTTGAATCAGCAAATGGAACTGTGCCAATTTTGAATGGGATTTGAATAAAGAAAAGTCCAACTTTAGGATTAAATGCAGAACCTCAAGACTATCAGAGCTGGCTTTACAGAGGGGCACACTTGACTCTTACATGAGAGTCAGGCTACCATCAGCATCACAGGGAGTCCAGCACAGGGAGTGAATCATAGTGAGGCAGCCCAGAGAAGGATGTGATGTGGTACAGGGGCAAGTGCTTTAGAGAACCAGGAAACCTTAGCATTTGATATTGGCCAGCTCTCCTTCCTACCCAGGGACATCTGTGACATGATGAGAATGAGGATGCCAATCATGACAACAGCCAGGACTCATGGACACTAGATCTACCACCCATGGTTTGTCCTGGGCTCTTATGTGCATCTTCTCTTTGAATCCTCTTCAGAACCCTAAGGTAGGTGTCCTGGTAATTAAAAGCATAGATAGGAGCTTAGGGCACAGAATCAAGGGACCTAGGAGTGAATCTTACATCAATCGTTTATCAATTTTAATGCATGAGAAAGGTCTTTAATACTTCTTACATTGTACTTCCACTTGGTGATGTTCCCAGTGCTGTCACTAATGACGCTGGTGTTACTGTTCCAGTGATAGAATAGATCGGTATGTTATAATGCAGCCATTTCTACTTACTACAATGCAGAAAGCAGGGCAGGGGGTTTCTCCTGTTTTACAGATTATACACACTCGTTCTAAAATGATTTTTTCCACCTCCTTTTCCACACGATAGACCTTCACAAGCATGAAAACAATTAAGAATGCCCTCATTTTTTAATATTAGTTACTAGCTCCTCCTATAGACCTGCTTCCTCACCTTCACCGTGTCCTGGTTACATTTTCTTGACACATGAAAACTGAGCATGGTTTTCTAGATTGTTCTAGATGAGGTCTAGCCAACATGAAGCAGAGAAAGACCATATTGTCTTTGGTTTTCTATTTCATATTCCCGTTAACGTGACCAGGTAATCCACCCACTTCTGGGCAGCCACAGGAGAGCTTTTCTTTCATCTGGGGTAAGTGTCAAATCACTGAGGTTTGTATGAGCAAACTTCAAGGTGTATGAACTGAGTTTAAGGCAGTACTCGATCACCTGTCCTACTGCAGTTGATTTTTCTTTATTTTTGAAATACGCTATTTTTTCGTGTACTTTGTTAACAAAAAATGTGTATGGGAAATTAAATGGGGAAAATTTACTCTCCAGAGTATTTTGATGGTAGCTCAAAAGTGGTTAAAGTGGTAGAGTTTCATCCAATGCTGGTCACATATCTAAATTCTTAGCTCCTGAATTCTAAGCCTTCAGAGCCTCTTCCTGAACAGTTATTGTGAAGCTCAGGTAAAGTTTATCATGGTAGAATGCTGAAGAAAATCAATGGCCTTGGCCCTCCCATTGGGCAGGCAACTGAGAGTGTGCTTCCAGCCTGCATAGGACATCTTTTAATTTGCCAAGTGACTAAATGTGCAGTCACTGCAGAAGGCATCCACCAGCTGTGCCCACATGGCCCACTCAACTGGACTGCTTTTCAAAGAGCAGACAGGCTTATCCTGGTATAAAACCCCATGCCAAAAGATCATCACTGGGTTTGAGCACTTGCACACAATCCCTAGCAGCCAAGAGTGGACAGCTCTACTTGACAAAGGCAGTTCTCATCCTTCAGGACAACAGGCGGCTCCGCCTGCTGCTGGACACTGTGCTAAAATGCCTGGACCCAGGGGTGAGTGTCAGGCCCACTGATGATGCTCGCCATCTGTCCACTTACCTTCTACCTGCACTTCATCTCCATATTCCCAATGGGCTCTACGGAGTCTTTTAAGCTTCACTGACCTATTCGGTCTGTGAGCTGGAGAGTCTTGGCAGGTTTGTGCTTAACCTCAGAGCTTTTCAAATGCATCTCCATGGAAATTTCTTCTCTTGTTAATAGCCATTAGTGTGGATTTTAATCTCAGAAAACTGTGAAACATACTTATTTCATAGGACATTTTTCTGAGTGGCTGCATGGAGATCTAATAGTTGCGCAGCTTATGGCAAGTGGAGATTAGGAGATTTGAATAAGTGGCAGCATCTGCGATCCTCACAAGTACCCAACCCAATGCTACATAGAAGAATAATGTAAAACGTAAGACAAAGTTCTCTGTCCTTTACCCAGACTGAGAACTATTTAATGGGGCTGAAGGGAGAAGATTCAAGGGAAAGAAGTAATGCCCACATGTTAAAGAATACTAAAGGGCTTAGTATGGCGTATGAAATGAAGAGTTCACTATCAAACAGGATATTCCCAGCTAGATGACCAAACCTGGGCTTTTAAGCTCATTGGAGTCTAGAGAAATGCAAGAAAAGTGTCATTTTGGAATGATAGTGGCTCATCAGGTGATATATACATTAACCAAATGCATAAATACACAGAGACACACATACATACATACCTCACAAAAGCAATATGTTCACATTTCAACTTCATTTAATTATTATTCCTTTATCCCCCACTCGTATTGTATGCCTTTCTTTGTCATGAAACTTGGGGTCTATGTATGCTAGACAACGAATCTAACACTGAACTACATACAAGACTTCTAAATGTTTTTTTTCTTTTTTTTTTTTAAGTCTATGACAGGGTTTTACTCAGACTAGCCTTGACTTTATGCTGTAGCCCAGGCAGACCATATACTTGAGAGCCTCCTGACACAGCTTCCTAATAGCTGAAATTGTAGGTGTGCGTCACAACAGCCACTCCTAGTTTTCTAATAATGAAGCTGCATGGCTGCTGGTTCAGCTGTGATGTTCATTACCTCTAGTAAGACCTTCTTTCCTTTCTCCATATGAAAGTTACAGACAACTTCAAAATCCTGTGTAGCACTTCAGATACAGAAACACTTGTCTGAAATAGTATCCAAAACCAACCTTCAGTGTATAGTGAGCCAATGACTGGCATACATCATGAAAAACATCTATGTTGTGTGCGTTTCATGGAATGTTTTATGCTGTGTTAGATACTCTCCCATGGAGTATGTATATTCATTTTAATGTTTCAGTTGGTGTACAAAATAATAAGACTCCTTATAACCTTCCCAGGTGTCTGTATCATTGTACTTTGCTCATATCTGGTTTCCCATTCTCTTCTCTTGAATATTGCCTCATGTGACTTACACTTACCCTTGGAGGGTAGGAATCATCGTCCTCATGAAGTGTAGAGAAACTGTGTAACTTTCGTGAAGGAAGACAGAAGGAAGATATCCTTCATGTATTTCTACTCCAGAAGCAGGTGTGCATTAAAGCAATGCTCTGTATGTAATCACATAGCTACTTGCAATTAACCTCCAGCCGAGCTCTTTTGCCTATTGCAACATCCCCCCTAGCAAAAAGTATCATACCCAAGGGAATCTGAGTCACCAAAAAATGGTTCTGAATAATATGGTTTTCACCTCTTCTCAGAGCTGCTGCTGCTCTGGGTGGTGAATTAGGAGACCTGTTCCCCTCTCAGCCTATCGTGTTCCTCTGTCTAGTGGGCTTCACTCTTCCCCATCAGTGATCTATGCCATAGTCACTCTTTGTCTTTGGGACCATACCCACTGCTCCCTGCCACTTTGTCACTTAATCAGATGCTCTATGCTCTTGTGCTTCCAAGTCTGCTCCATCAGTTATTTCTGTGCTGTGATTCACTAGATTCAGCGTTCTCGGGCACCATCCGTACTCTCAACCAATCAGCTTTGTCTTTCCTTCACTTCTTCCTCTCCCAGCCTAGAGGCGTCACCTACCATTGTAAATATCCTGACCTCCTTACCACACTACCATAGATCTGGCCTTTCTAGTTAAATACAACCCAGAAAAATTTGCATCATAAGACCTTGTACTGACTGCTGATGGAGAAAAATGAGACTTCTTATAACGGTGTCTCCATGAATTCATGGTCTCGAGCATAGACCTAGAAAGCCTGGTGGCTCTATCTCCCAGTTTCTGTCTCCCATTCTGCACAATGATGATTGTCAATCTTCTCCATTCTACTGAACCTTTTATTCCCACTTTTCTCTCCTACTCCATAGTATTACTCTTCCTATAAGTTGATCTTTCTTCTTTCGACAAATCCCTTCTTGGTTTCAGCTTAAGCAACATTTTTCCCAGTAGGATTTCCCTGATACTTGTGGCCTTTCATGCATGTGTGTGTTTCTCAATGAGTGCTTGAGCTTTTATTTTTGTACTGTACCACTATCTGTGAGTTTCGTGAGTTCAGACAATATCTCTTATATTCTTAGGAAATATATATTTTAGTAGATATTCAATAAATACTTTTGGTCAGGCTTATAGTAGAGCTACTTGAGAGGCAGAGACAAGGGGATTGCAAGTTTAAGGCCTGCTTGGTCTACAGAGTGAGTTCAAGGCCAGCCTGAGCAACTTAGGTGAAACCCAGTGTCAAAACACAGCAGAAATGAAGAGAGACATGCTTGAGCTCAGGGGTAGAGTGTTGTGTGGAGCATCGAAAAGCCCTAGATTGTACTTAAAAATAAAAGAGGAGACGATGAAAAAAAGAAAAGAACATTTTGCTGAAAAGTTGGGTAAGTGGATGTGAATGAATGAGCGAAGAACATGCATAGGTCATTGTCACATGTGCTTCACAGCCCACCACCACCACCCACCGCTGTGAGCCCTTCCCACCTGCCTCCTCTGCAGAGGCTGTTCTCTCACCCAAGGCTGGCTCTCCTACTGACTTCCTCACACTCTCATTATAGAAGCCTTCTTTTATAATTTTTCTTCTCTCAGGTATCTGTAATTTCTGGCTTTCTGCAATTAAAAAAAAGATATCTGTCAATGCTGGCTTCAGCAATTCAATGCCATCAAATCTGTTTTATTTTGGAAATCTTTCCTTGAGCTCTTGTCCACCTTCTGTGTTTCCCTCTCCCTGTTCCGCTCAGCTCCCAGGTATCATTTACACATTGTATGACCTTCCAGCTACTCTTCATCCTTCCTCATCCTGTGCCAGGTCTCTGCTCCATTGCTTCCTGGAAACAACACCCACACAGCTAGCCCACAACTCTGATGTCTTCCTTAAACAGGCCTTGAAGAAGTTCACCTGACCTCCTCAGATCACTTAGCCTTTTCCTTCCACTTCCGGAAACACAGATCTCTGACTACCTGGTCCTATCCGGTTGTTCTTTCTTGGAGGCTGTACCTCTTGTGAAAAAAATCACAGAACTGCGTTGACCCTTGGGGTTCCTTGTCAAGCCTATCTTCCCCGGTGTCTTGTGTGCACTGATGCCTCTGTAATCCAGCCTGCTTTCTCCCTTGATTTCACATTACAAGCTAGGCCTCCATCTCCATATAGTGACCGAGGTACACAGTAAGTTCAGCAAGTTCAGCACAAATCTATGGTCTTTCCACTAGTCTTACCAACCCAGAGGGTGAAGATGAGAAACCTGGTGTCATTCTGCATCTCTATTTCACCAAACTCCTGTTCCCACCCCATTTCTTTCCATTGCATCAGCATTGTAAATTCCAGTTTTTGGATCTCTCATGGGGTTAATATAATAATATCTACCTGTCCTTCCCACTCCAGGCTGACCCTGACCCAATTCATTTTCTGTGCTGCATGGAGATAGACAAAACCTTGCAAACAGAAACATGATGCTACCCTTTCTTTGTAGAACTTTTCATTGTTTCTCTCATCGTGTTGGGACAACAGTTTATCTCCTTACATGGTGTAGGGACCTCAAACCTTCCATTTCTTGATACCCTACACTTTTCATTGTACCTTCAACTCTTTACCTACAATGTCCCTTCCCACATTTTGCTCATGGACCACATTCTACTCTGGCAATACTGAACCAATTCCCATTTCTTCCCATGGCTACCTTTCCTCTACACCTTGGCATATGCTGGTTTCTCTACCCAAGACATTCATCAGAATGTCTGTTTTAGTAACCTATGAAATTTAGGAAGTTTACCTTTGGGTTTATCTGTGTCTTTCCAGAGAGGGAACGACCCACCCAGAAGCTCTTGGACTGAATAAAAGGGAAAAGAGAAGAAACCAAATTCCTGACTCTCTGCTTGCTAATTTGATGAGCTGTGAGCACATTCCTTCACCCAGCTGGGAGTCTATTTGATCCTGTTTCTGTCCTTTATCTTCCATGATGGACTACATCCCCTGAACCCACACAGACACCCACAAGTTACTTCTCATAGGTGTTTTGTCAGAGTGATGCAAAAGTAACTGATATAGTAGTATGTCTTCTGAGCCCACACAGAACATGGGGCATGAGAAAGTGTGCACTGTCTGGATTCAGCCTGCCAGCTTATTCTTCCATCAGACTCTCCATTCACCAATTCACCCAACAGATACTGGATCTAGCTCTCCTCTCCTGCCTCTAGAATGACTTTCACCTGTTTATGCCTCATTTTCAGCATCAACTAGCACAGAACACTTCCACAACACATGCTTGTACACTCATGTAAAAGTCTTTCTCTTTACATGTTGTATTGAATCCTGAAGTATGGCAGCCTTGTAGTTGCCTGCAGTCAACAAACGTGCTAAGAGTCTGCACCATGAGAACTCATTGTGCTGGGTATTGATCTCCATATGTCTTGTTTCATTTTTCTGAATCAGAAATTGGTAGCATGGCCCATGAGGACTGTGACAGTAACCATTTCACATTTGCCTTGTGCTATAAAGTAGCACTGCTCCTGGATTATGATAGATTGTTAAAATACAGTAGTACTCTCATGTTTGTCAAACTGGAAATTTGGAGGAATATATTTGCAGGCCACGTCTCCAGCCCTACATCTCATTGTCTTCCGAGTTCATCCATTTCTGAGACTCAGAAAGCCTTAATTTCCATGAGTGACCTATTGATGACCCATAAGGAACACTAACAATTGTCAGTGGGCACTGCTTCCTATGCCTGCCTACTCTAGTGTCTCCTTTTTACATATCTTGCTATCAGAGTCCAACCCTTAAAAACCTTTGTCTTTCTCTTTAAGAAGACCCCAGAAGTGACTCTGAGTGGCATATATCTGAAGGATAAGGCTAGATGAGAGTGAACAGAATTATGTGGCTAGAATTTAGCAGTCCATTGAGGACACTGGACTCCAGGTGTTGGTAAATAGAAACCACTTTCAACAGAAGAGCAGCAGGCATTTCTTCCCCTTTTATTATGATGATTATTATTATTTTTGTGGTTCCCATGGAAACAACCAGAGCTAGAGAACAAAAAAGTCAAGGAGGTTAGAGTGATGAGACAGCCCCCATATGCTTAAGAAGATTGTGTGTCTCTGTGTATCTGTGCGTGTGCATGTGTGTGTACGCACATACTATCCTCCTTTTACTCCAGCACACTGCTGGGTCAGGCGAAACTGTGATGTTTATTCATGGCATTTGTTACAATCAGGCTCAGAAGGAGGTAACTATCAGCTTTTAGCAATTAGGGAGTCTTTGTAATGATAGTTCCAACAGATTAATAGCAGAGGGAGGGAAACAGAGATGGAGAAGTTCCGAAAGTGAGCCAGAAGAGTGTCAGAGGGGAAGGTATAACTCAGCCTCTGACTCTGTCATCTCATCCTAGTGGGATCCCGATGGGTGTGCCTGTGGGGTTTCAAGGCAGCTACCTGAAGACCTGGGAATCCTGGAGGTTGCACCTGCTGCTCTCTCATCAACTACTTCCTGCCATTCTGTGTCTTTGGTTCACATTGTGATCAGAAGAGAAAATAGCCCAGAGCTATGTCAAAATGGAAAAAAGTAAACTCAGCATCAGGACCCACCCAGAAGCTTCTTTAGCTCTTTCCCTAAGCAATCCTCCATCATATCTTCCTAGCCACTGTGAAGACTGGCTTACTTCCTCCTTATGTTGAGTTTGACCCACTTAGGCTCTCAGTGATGCTTCAGCCACAAAGGCAAGAAACAGATTTGGAATCCCCGAACTGAGATGGAATTCATGACTGGCAGTTGAATCGAGAACACGAAAGATAAGAAGCAGAAAATGTCTATGACAAAGATGGTGGTTTTTCCGTTCAGCCCTATCCTGTTCTGTAGTGTGCATGCTCTCTGGAAAACTGAGGACTTTTCTTTCCAGCATTTAGTGTCTGGGTGGGGCCAACTGAACATTTCTCAACCTTGTGGTGGCAGGTGTCATTCACAAATGTCACTGCAGCTGCTATCAACATTCCGGGCAATATTAGAGGGTGTGTCAAAAAGTGAAGAAGTCCTGGCAAGAGAGACGGCTCAGAAGTTAAGAGTACTGTCTGGCTGATCTTGCACAGGACCCGGGTTGGATTCCTAGCACTCCCAGGGTGGTCCACAACAGTTCATAACTCCAGATCCAGTCTGTCTTCTGGCTGATGCTGGCATTGCAGGCACAGGTACACTTACACACATGAAATAAAAACATTTTTTAAAATTTATTTATTATGTTCACTTTATGTGTATGAGGGGATTGTCTGAATGTATGTAGGTGCACTGGACAGTTGCACAATGCCCACGGAGGTCAGAAGAGGGCATTGGATCCCCTGGAACTGGAATTAGGATGGTTGTGAATCACCATGTTGGGTGCTGGGTATCGAACTAGAGTCCTTTGCAAGAGTAGTCAGTGCTCTTAATCCCTGAATCATCTTTCTAGTCCCTAATGAAAAGAATTCTTTTTAAAAAGAAAAGAAATACCACCAGTCTACTTAAAGACTACAGAGAAAGTCCACCTGCCTAGTCCTTCACTCCAAGCCCCCAAAGCTCTTCGTATGTGGTAGGTAGCCTTGGGAATGTTGAGTTTCCAATGTAAGCACTTGCTACTACTATAACCGGTAAAAACATCCCTTTATACAGTGGAGAAAGTGAGTGTTGCCTCTTAGCCCCAGATTGTCATTTCAGTCCCCTTAATCTAACACCGCTCCTCTCTGACAGAATGATCAAGCCACGGTGACAGATTCTGCCTGACAGACCCTTTTCTTCCTCTCCTGTAGGCTGCTGCCTATAACTGGCTCTTATCCTTCTTAGGCTTATTTTTCCTTTAAATAATTTTTTCCCCTATCTTTCTGACCAGCGGCCTTTGATTGCGGGAAGCAACTCTGTTACACATTACCAGAGTAACAGAGTGTGTTGTAATTGGCCAAGAATCGGTCTTGAAATGTCAGGGAAGGATTTATTTCCCAGCGCTACCTCTCTAGGTGCTAATTTTGCTATAGGCTGCTGGATAATGGTTCCCACTCACAATGGGCGAGAGTTCCTAATCAGAATCCAGGGCTGTAATTGGGTTGAAGGGATTTTAAATCATTAAAGTTGCATTTAGAAGGGGAATAGAAATAGAACCCCAAGATTGAATGACTCACTTAGTATTTAATGAGAGAGTCATGGAGTATTACTTATAATATTCTCTTAATGACCTTACAAGCAATGCGACTCTCCCACCCTCCAGGGTCTGTTCACAAAGCACACTTCTATAGTCTCAGACCCACCACTCCAGAGCAATTAATTACTGACCCATCAAGGAACGATGGGCTCTGCTCAACCAGCAGAAGCACTGATTTCTTTCCCTTCTGCCTCCTCACTCTTCATCTTCTTGCTGCTTGTGCAGGGGCCTGCGGGAAACAGACATTTACCATACCATAAATCATCCTGCAGTTTTTGGAAAATCCAGCTCACTGTGAGAGCCATAGGGTGACAGAGAGGACTATGAAGGGTGTGGGAGGATGGGGCATTGGAAGCTGGATGCGCAGGCATTGAGGAGAGCTCAGTCTACAGACTTCAGAGACTGTTCTTGGCTGTTTCCATCTGGGTATGAGTGTGCCAGTTCGCCTGATCTCCACGGTTAGTTTAGTTCCTTAATGACTCAATCTCCATATTGCTGGGTGTGGTGGTTAATCTTCATTGTCAGCTTGATTAGATGGAGGAGCACCTAGGTGATTAGGAAGGCACTCTTCTGGGTTTTTCTATGAGGACATTTCCAGAGATTAACTAAAGGGGGAAGATTGCCTTGGAATGTGGGTGGCATCCTACTGTGAACTGGGGATCTATAAGGTAAAAGACGAAAAGGAGAATGCCATCTAGAGCAAACATATTCTCTGCTTTGTGACTCCTACACTACCACCATCACCACCACCGCCACCAGCACCTTGATAAACTGAAATGTCTACACACACACACAAACACACACACGCACACACACTATCACCACTGCCACTGCTACCAACACCATCACTCTACCATGACAGATTGAACTCTCTGTAAGTTTAATTAAAATAAATTCTCCTAGGGAGACGGTTCAGTGAATAAAGCACTTGATAAGCAAACATAAAGATCTGAGTCTGACTTGACAGAACCCGCACAGTTCTGGGCCCAGTAGCATGTGTCTGCAATCCTAATATGTCCACAGAGAGAACCAAAGCATGGCAGTGCAATTTCCAGAAGCCTATAGACCAGCCAGCCTGGCACACTCAGCAGAGAATTACAAAGAGACTCTGTCTCTAACAGGGTACAATGGGAGAACCATTCTTGAAGCTGTCCTCTGGCCTGCACAGTCATGCCATGGCATGTGTCCTCATAGTCACACACATACACATGTATTAACATCCATGATACACAAACTTACAAGTAAAAAACGACTAAGTAAAATAAAATAAATCTTCCTTTTAGTGGTTTGGCTCAGACATTTAGTCACAGCAATACAAAGCTGAATCAACACCCTGGATGCACAGAAGACCCGTCACCAGAATTATAGAGTTCTTAGAACCGACTTTGTAGCTGGTCCTGCCCATGATGAGTCCTGGAATTAGGCATGCTTCTGTCTGACTTATGGTGGGCATAAAACAGTGGTAGCTTCCCTTAATGTGACTGTGAGTAAGGACCACAGCCAGGCTTCATAACTTTGCTTCTGTCTAATTAATATGCAATTAATTAATGTAAGCAATGATGTGTGACAAATACTTTATTATAACATTTGTTATCATTAATATCTATTTAGACCACTGGAAAGGTGGCATCATTTGGAAAGTTACAACAGCTAGGATACTCTTTAATTATGAGTTGTTGAGTGATTTAAATTTAGTAACAGAAAACATCAGTAGTTCTACTGGTAGCTTACCAAAAATTACAAATGATCAGTGTCTGCTTCATGCAAAGCAAAGATAAAACAATGAGATGTTGTGTGTGAAAGAACACGCTGTGCTTTATGTGATTAGTCTTGACCTCCTGAAATTGTGACTCGCAACACATCTAAAAGCATCTTGTTGCAGAAAGATGTGCCATTCTTCTGAAGACTCCTGCACAGACTGGTGCATGACAAATCTTTAGCATTACAACCATGTCGGTAACTCATGTGTCCTGACCCTTCCTATGCCTGTTTTACTTGGGAAGGGGTCATCTCCATACATTTTGAACTTGACCACTAACAAACCCCTTTTCAGGCTACAGTTGTTACTTACGCAGATGTTAGGACTACTGAGATTGCATCTTAGGCAACACACCTCAGTTGCTCCCAGACTGTGATTCTCTCCTGATTCTGATGCCATTGTTTTCCACATTGACTTTTCAATATTTAATTACAATTCCAGGCAGATCTGGTCTCTAGTGCAGAGACAACCTCTTAAGAATTGGAGAACTGACCTCCTGTGAGTAAACACAACTTTTTAAGTGCAAAGGTTACTGAACCCACATCCTTATTGTGCATATTCCCACTGAAATGCATCCTCCATCAGGGGCTCATAGCTTAGCATGCAAAAGGTCCCGTATTTCAGTCTCCATATCTCCTTGGCCAGGTACCCTTGTGTGGAGAGGAACCTGTCCAACCCAAACATGGCTTCCCTCCTTTCCTCTAGCCTGAGCTGTTTTGATCACAGACAGAACAATGTCCATGTACTCTGTTATATATTCACATGAACAGCACATTAATGTTCGATTGGGAATGATAACATTGTCTTCTTCATAACAGAAGCAGCTCTCTAGAAGCTGATTGGGGCCTCGCTATTTACAGCTGGAAGATGCTGTCCTTATCTTCTTGTAACCACCTGTTTCTCGGAGATCATGTCTTAATTAACTCTCGTGTTATCGAAGCTGAAATTGTAGCAACATGGCAAAATCAAATTGTAGATGAAAGACACAGGGAAAGAGCAAACCTCGCTGACCAGGAAAGGGAGCTCTGCGCTCTCTAGAGGAGCCAGAAGCTGGCTGGAGGCTTGCTGGAGGCAGTGTCCTGAAGTTTGGAAGAATGCAGTCACACACTACTGCACATGGAAGGAGACCTAAAGTGCTTCTAACCCTGTGGTGTTCAAAGCTCTTCAATGCCACAAAATGCAACTTACGTTGCTGATGCTCAACATATAAGGCTATTTTTCTCATCTGCCTTATTTATATCATTTTTTAATTGCTGGTTGAGAATAACTCAGTTGATTCCATTACTCCCCCCCAATCAAACCCACATCATGGACATAAGAGAACATCAGATTCATCTATGTTCTAAAACATAAAACATAAAACATTCATCTATTCATCTAAAAAGTTCTCATTTTTGAAGGTCAAATCTGAGGAATGGACAGACTCACCTCGAGTGGATCATTAGCGGACATTCTTCTTAAGCTTTCAGCTGACTCTGGAAACTCCTCTAGAGCAGGCCCCATGCCCTGCCCTCATCAGCACTAAATCTAGCCAGCCTAAGGAACAGGACTCCCATGAGACCTTGCTCCTGTTAGGGTAATAGCTTGAGCACCTGTGTAAGGAGCAGGCCATGAGTGCTTTTGGGGATGACCAGACATTTGCTTTCTCATAAGGAAGTGTTTGTGACAACAGGCCCTCTACAACTACCCTATGTTCCCATCCCAAAGCAGCCAAGGGTACCACCATCTTGCTGTGCCTCCCCAAACCTTCCAGTCCATACATCTCATCCCTCACCTAGCTCTCAAACTTTCCCTCAAATGGGACTAAGTCCTCCTATTGTTACTAAACTCCTTTTGAGTCGGTAGACTGAACTAATAAAGAGTCTTTCTCATAAGGCTGATGACTACAAATGAAAATCCAAATCCTAGTTTCCAGGGCAAACAGTTTTTCATTTCCCCTGCTTATATTGGCAGAGTCTTAGGGCACTGAAAGAAGTGTTTCATTGAAAATCCACCTGGTTGATAACCACACCCATTTGCCTCCTCTCTATCACTCTTGGGAGCAATCTATGGCCTAACAGAGTTTGTTTAGTACCTTGCTGCAAGATTGATCATCATGGTTGATAAAATATGCACTTTGTGTTGCTTTTCTGAGTGGAGATTGATTCAGAGGCTGGTTAGCCAGCTTCCACAGGATCTGCCCATGACAGATGAATACTCAAGTTGAAGGGGAGGCACACACCCAGACAGTAACAGTTCAGATTATATATGCAAGCCCCTAGTGAATTGTGCTACCAGCACCTGCTTCAGGGATGACTGCACCACAGAGTCTGGAATTGGGGATGGTGAGGAAATCAAGCTTTCACTATTAACTTCTAAGGCAAACATTGCCTCTTTTTCTCTTGCGCTGCTCATTTGGTCACAGAGGGATTCAAATGACTCCATTACAGAGGCTCACCTTCCAATAGTAGGCTTCTCTCTGGCTGCTGTCTTGGGATATCTGTATTCTCCCTGTTCTCTCCTTGCTAAGGGAGTCCTCTGCTTTCTTTTCTCTGAGCACTCCCCCACCCTCACATACATACACAGACTTGAGCTCTGTTGAGATGTGTGAGGTGAGCTATCAGCTATGGTTTAATGATGAGTATCACTGTCATACTTTACAAAATGGAATTCCATCCGATGGTGAAAGTAGACTTCTGCTTAGAAACTACAGAGGGGAATGTGACAGCTTTTCCAATCCAGTTATCAAAGCATTTTCAGTTCAAAGCAGGTGAAACAATAATATAATCTCAGCGCTGAATGCTCATTTGTATCTGAGTGCTTCAATAAATAAAATGGCGGGGGAAATGAAAGCAGACCTGTTGTCTACAACCCACTAAATTTAATATCCAGGCTATTGACTGACAGCTTTTTATCACCATAATTAGTATGGATTGTTCCTGAGGCCATTGATCAGCCTTCCTACCTCTATGGACTTGAGTTGTTTTCTTCCTCTCTGGCCCTCCCCATCCTTTATTTCAATATTGATCTTGACAGAGGTGTTCCACCATGGAAAGGCTGCTCATTCAAACAAAAGAAAACTCGGAGTGACATCAGTCCTCTCCTGACTCCTTGGTACCAGTGTCCTGCTTCTACTCTGTCCTGTGTACTTGTCCACTGCCTCTCTTCTCGGTGGAGCCGCACTGCATCATCCATAGAGCCTATGATCGGTGAACACCTGTCCAATAAATTAATATCCCTATTCACTATTACCAGGCCTAGTAATGGAATTAGGTAGACTGAAGAGCATAATGCTGCAGACATCTGAGTAAGCCTGTCCGTGAGGCAGACATTTGAACACATCTGGCTGCCATGTAGTCCGTTCTACAGAGCACAGGACAGCAACCTTAAGACTTATTTCTTCTCACCAAATTCTGCCACTTTGATGCTGTCCCCTTCTCGCCTTATCTTTGTCTCTATCACCAGGGATAATTGCAATCCTCACTATCTCTTGACTTAGCTATGGCAAGGATTGACTACCTCAACTCCGTCTAATACTGTCTTGCTTGAGCCCCACTTTCCCTACTGGAATCTCACACACAGTGACAGGGAGGATTGTATAAAATACAGAGTCTCATCTACTTTTAAATGTTTTACATGTCAGCTACTGGACACAGCACTGGTTAAACCAGCCCTTCTTTCCCAGCCCTCAACCCTGTTTCCAAGCACTCTGCCCTGGTGATAACACCCTGGGAAGATGGAACTGCCTATTGTCTCTTTGCCTGTGAGGCTTATTTGTTTTCACTCTTCTTAGTTTTGCCTGTATTACTTTCTATCCTTTGTCTCCTTGGCTGCTCTTTCACAGTTCTCAAGAATTAGCTCTGAAGGCACCTGTTGCAAGAAGCATTTTTTTCTTCTCAGATTTCAGTGTAGGTACCTTCTTTCTTATTCTCCAAGTGAGCAGAAGAGATGGGCAAAGGTCCTTTCTAGAGATAAGGAAATAGCAAGGAATCTGCTATGGTGTGAGTGTGTTCCCCAAAGATTCATGTTTCTGAAGCTCTGTCCCCGCCGTAGTGGCATTGAGAAATGACAGAGCCTTGGGAGGTAGAGCCTAGTGGGAGGTAACTAGGTCATTGGGGTGGTGCTCTTGGTAGGGATTAATACAGGTCTCACAGAGGGAGCTAGTTCTTATGAGAGAAGGCTGCTATAAAGCCAGGCCACATCACACCTTCGACCTTTCCTACATGTAGCTGTGTCTGTCTTCACTATTTTGTGAAGCAATCTAAGAGGAGTCCACTGCAGGCAGAACACCTGGGGCTGCTCCGTCAGATTTTCAGCTTCCATAGCTGTGAGTCAAATAAACATCTTTCTTTATGAAGTACCCAGCCTTGACTATTTCATTAGAGAACAGAAAGTGGACTAAGACAACATCTTTCTCTAAGGAATTCACGAATTACAGTTGGTTTACATTCTGTATTGTGGTTGAGTTTTGCAGCCTACACAATAAAACAGAGTTTTCCTATTGGTCTTCTGAATAGAATTTTATTCTGCCTCATTTTGTGGTAAGATCAGATAGTGAGCATAACTTTCCTGAAGGACATTTCCTAAGCAGAGGAAAGCTAAACATCTCTAGAAGGGCCCCTTGAGCCAGTGATGGTGTGACTGTCCTGCTGTGTTGGTGACAACCCCCTGCTCCCAGGGCAACAGGCAGCATGGAACTTGTCTCCACACATTTCTGGCGCTAAGGCCTCCCCCACACTCACAGGTGCCTGCACACATCATGTGCCTCATGTCAAGCCATTAAACTAAGTGCAACTCTCCTGCAGAACTGAGCATAACAGAGCCAAATTGGACTGTAAAGGCCTTTCCTTTGGCCCCAGGGAGCTTGTGGCATCTACAATGCAAACTGGCCCCATGAAAAGCAGAGTATGCCAGGTCCTGCCTTCATCTGGTCTCCAACCTGCTTAGTGAAGAACATCCGCGACAGATGTTCCTGGAGGTGACCCCCCAGATGCACACAGGCAATGGTAGAACCTCCTCACTCGGCCTCTCTCCAAGCTTACAGAAGACGCATTTGACAGACTGATACCAACTGGCACATCTTTTCAGCCAGATTGGAATCTGTCCCCAACACAGTCTTTGGGGTCCAGTGTGGTTTCCAGTAAAGCTTGCAGAAGGCAGGTGATTCTTAGCTGCATGGCCCGCTTTGCCTTTGCTCACGCGCTGGCATTTCTGAACACGGGCATTCTGGTGTTGCTGGAACACCACTGCAGACTCTGCTTTCAGCTCAGGAACTTTGATATTTTCAGGCCTATGAAAATACTTTCTCATATCCCCACAGCCAGTTTGGTTAATTTATTTTAAAGAAAGACTATTAAGTGAGCTTCTAGTTATATTTTATACTATCCCTAATTCAGTTATATATGGCTGGCAGCTAATAAAAATTAAGGGAAGTACCAAGCTCACCATCTATCTTCCGGTCCAGAAATTCCCGCAGCATTTGTCCATGTCTGAAATGGATGTCAGTCATCATATGCTGCCTCCTGGATCCATGTCTTGTCTGAGCCAGTAATTGCCTGCGAATCTGGGCAAGAAACCTGAGGTTTCTGAGATTTCATTTCCTCAGCTCTAAAGTTCTCTCTAGGTTGGTGTGAAGGTTAAGTGACACAATATGGATGCAGTGGCCCGAGAAGAAAGAGTTCACTAACTGCACTTCCCTTTTCATTACTGGTATTGCAAATGTCTTTCTCACACTCCTGATGCATAATGTCTTCAGTCTCACAGAGTCTATCTACATTTAATGTTTATATATAATGTGCACATGTATATGTATGTTGTTTGTATGTAAAGACACAGCATTTAATTTCTGAATGGAGAGATTATAAGATAGTCAACTTCCTTCATCCTTCATCCTTCCTTCCTTTTTTCCTTCCTCCTATCTCTCTCTCTTTTTGTCCTTGTAATTTTTCTTACAATGAACATTCTATAAAATAGTGACGGTTATAAAACTCTAACTCTGTAAATGATGATCTAACAGGAAGCTAAATGAAAAGAGATGGCCTTGAAGCCCCTGGGAAGTGAGTTGTGTCACTTGTGTCACTTGTAGCCCTTCCTCTCATTAAGAGATCACCCTCCTTTGCCCAAATCCTGATCACTTTCCTCCCATCCCTGGCCTCCAAGCTGAGGAACTGTGCTCTGAGACCAGAAGTCTGAGCCCAGCTTAAGATGCAATGCCATTTCTCGAAGCTGTGCCCACTTAGTGAGGATGAATAGAGACTCTGAATGCAGATAACTCCCATGGGGGAAGCGCTGGTAAGTTCAGGATAAATAAATGTGTGCTTATTAATTTAATACATATGGTTAGACCCAGAGCCCATTTGTATTAGTGCAGAAAAGAGAGCTATTAAAATTTATCTATTAGGAGAGAAACATGCAAAGAGAAATCAATAGAGAGGGAAGAGCAGAAAGCAGAAGAAGTATTGGGAAATGGAGAGAGAGAAGAGAAAGACATGGGCAAGCAGAAGAAAACATTAAGAAAGAAGAGTGGAAAGGAATTAAGACCAACAGACACAGACACAGTGGAGAGGCTTTGATCCTGAGATGACTTCTGAGTACTGCAGCAGCAGACACATGGCTAATTGTCCTTAATTATCATCAACTGACCTCTCTAGGCCCGGGTCACAGGCAGTTTTCTCTGCTTGGCTGGCTGACACTGCTGGTTTCTGTCATTGCACACCCTTGATGTACAGGCCACAGAGTGCTTAGCTGATTACTTCATGCTGGGGGACCTTGGCTTAAGGCCACCCCTGCTCTCTCTAGCTTTCCCTCCTTAGCCTAAAGAATTTTTGTTTTCCTGATGAGGGGTTCCAGGGCATTCTAATAGATGCCAGTACCTGCCTTGAAGGGAGGTTGGAGCAGAGCATTTGTACCATCTTCATCAAGCTTCCAAGTCCCCGCCTTAAGCCCAGCCTCTGCTCCACAAAGGAACCTTGAAATTAGCCATTTGAGGTTAATCCAGGATCATATGCTCTGTGGCTAATAGGGTGGATGCTGGTCTGTATAAGTCACTGAAATAGCGAGGTTCAATTACTTACATGTTCCCTGAAGCTGAAACAATTGCCATTATCCCACATAATATTGCTTGACCTACATTTTCACTTGAAAGCCTTCAGCTAACAATTAGTTTGAATGTTGAGTTATAAATAAACACATTCAAATTCCAGAAATGAGAGGGGCAGAGCAGTACCTACCCGACTCCAATCCCCTGCCTTCTCTTCCTTTTGCCTTTGGTATGGCATTTACCTCAGTTTCTCTGAGGTGGCAGTCATCAGATGGTTCACCCAGAGGAGACTATTCTGAAGTAACGAGGCAACTGGGCTTTACCCAGGAAAGGGGTAGCAACATCCATGCCAGGGAGATTTGAGCCATCTGGATTCACAGGGTCAGACTATCCACTCGTGGCAATTAAGCAGCTCTGTGTGGAAAAGCCACATGACCACACGGAAGGCACTGCCAAGACAGGAGGTTGGTAAACAGAAGTACCCGCCGGAAGGCTTCCAGGTTGGCCACAGCCTTGGCCACTTGGCATTTACACAGCTTCCTCTCTGCACCATCCCATCTGTCTGTGCCCACACCCACCTATAAGCTGTCTGCAGAGAGTTTAAACAAACTCAAGTGGGGCTAGGTTTGTTTGAAATGTTAAAAGTCCAGAACTGAGTGGATCTTCAGGACAGATCTTGGCCTTCCAAAGCATCTCTTCCCTGATGTGCAGGCCGTGCCTCTGGGCTGCTGTCAGTGCTTCACGGTGACAGGCTGAAAGGTCTGCTGGGTTTGAGTGGCAGTGCTTAATTCTTTGATGGTGAGTGATCATTTACCCATAGAGACAGACATATGCAACACAGTTAGGAACCGTGTCTCTATTCGTTGACTACAAATTTTTGGGAAGACTGGGTGGCTTTATGAATTCTCCTTTCTATCTAGAAAGATTCATTTTTTTGAAACCCATAACGGACATCTACAACTCCCTGATGTGGGCATTTATTAATACGTCAGGTATTTATGTTCCAGGTACCAGTCTGTCGACAGACTACACACCTGTTCTTTGGACCTGTCAGTGGAATGAAAAAGGAGACCAGGCATTGTAACTATAAGCTGCCTCTGACTGAAAGTCATCTTCTGTTTTCCAGTTGGAGTTCCTGTCACAGGACACATAACTAACTGTTCACAAGAATTTGGTATACTTTGATAAGTTTTCGTCACTGGACACCCGCAGGCTACGGTTCAAATACAGGACTTGTTTCCAACATGAACTAATGGCAGTAGTCTATGAGAACAGTCTAGGACAAGGCCTCTGCATTGTTCTTAGTTTCCTGACTTTCCATGGCTCACTGCTTACCTTATTTTCTTTGTCTTTTTCTGGGTACCATTTGCTCTATGTACCACCTAGAATGTTGGCATGTGAAGGACTCATGCCCGTGTCATCTCTTGTGGCTATACATGTGTATTAGGATAGTTCGCATGTGTTCACATCTTTTGTCTCTCATCTCCTCTGACTTATAGCAGCAATGCTTTGATGAATAGTCCCACACAAACATAGCAGTCACGATCACTGTAAGGGAGTTCTACAAGTAACTTCATCAGGGCATCATAGGTACAAATCTAAAACAGAATTAAAGATTTTCCTCTCAAACCCTGTATTAAGAGTGTTCCATCTCAGTAAGGATCTTAGCTTCCATGGAGCTGCTCAGATCAAAACTACAGAGTTCAAACTTCATTTCCCCACCATCCCCCTTGTTTCTCATCCAAGAATATATCACTATTCTATACCTCTGTTTTTATTCCCACAACCTGTACCTCAGCCCACCATCATTAAATTAGCAATAGCTACACAAACTTCCTAACTGATTTCTCTGTGCCTTCATCTTCCTCTCACCATCCTCTAGAAAAAAAAAAAAAAAGGAACATTGTTTTAAGACAGAAACCGTCTATCAGATTGTGCTTCACTTGGGATCTTTGAGGCAAACTTTTATATTTAAAATCATTGCTGCTTACCAATAAGGCCTATAAGCTCTGTTCTCCACCTGTGGGAGCCTAGCCCACTGTGGTACATGGAGCCACTTGGCCCACTCCAGTGCTCTCTTCTTGGCTCATGGAGCCCAACTCCTGCCTGTGTTTGCTCCTTCCCATGGGGAAGATGCCCCGGGTCTTCAGTTAGATGCCTCTCAGATACCACTTAGATATGAAGACCTGTTATCACCTGAAAATAGGTTTCCTTAAAGATATAACCTCAAGATACACACTCCACCCGACTGCTGTTCTTCCCTAACTCATTGCCCTATGTGCTGTCTTCAGAGCACTGCTGCTCTGCAAGATAAAACTGCACCCTTCCTTAGTGTCTTGCTACTCAGAATAGCACATCAACTCCAGAAAGGAAGACTTTGTCTTCTGAGTGTTGTGTCTTAGTGCCTGCCTGCCACCATACTGGACACAAATTTGTTGGCAAACCTGAGTCTAGCATGAACCAGGATGGGAAAATGAAGCATGTACTCCTGTCACCATGAGTCTGGAGTTCGTAACGCCAATAACCGTAGGAACTCACGTCCTCTGGGATGTTTCTGTATGACTTGTCTCTGCCAAGGTTACTTGCCTCTCTGGAGAACTTTGCTGTCGGCATAGGACTACAGTGTGATCAAGTAGACTTAAGTATATGTTCAGTATATTTTTTGTTTTTAGGGTCTTTTTGAAATAGGGTCTCCATGTAGCCCCGGCTGGCCTGGAACTCACTCTGTAGACCAGGTTGGTCTTGAACTCACAGAGATCTGCCTGCCTCTGCCTCCTGAGTGCTGAAATTAAAGGTGTGTGCCACCGTGCCTGGATTACTCAGTATATTCTTTAGATCACATGTGTGGTTTAATGCTTTCCCCTTTTTAGCTAAACAGCTTCTATATAAGTGTCTTTACTCATATTCAGATTTGGTTGAAATTTTAGAACAAGAAATAATTTAATGAACTGTGTGGTTGGTATTCTTTTTTGAAAACTACATTAAAGCACACTGTTATTTCTAGATATATTTTCAACATTTAAATGAGTAAATACCCCTACTCACATTGAACGTATTCTTATATCATTTTCTTGAAAAGGAAATTTAGGAGGTTGAATTTTCATTTTCTGTTATAAAAGAAGTAAAACAGTGGCTTAAAGTTTCAGGACAGGAGATGGCTCGGTGGGTAAAGGCACTTGCTGTGCTAGCCTAGTGACTTAGTTCAATGCCTGGGACTCTTATAAAAGGAGAAAATTGTCTCTTGAATGTTGTCTTCTGACCTTCACATACATACTGTGAGCAAGCCCACACTCACATATCATACACATATACCTACAATAATAAAATTAATATTAAATAAACAGGCTTGATCCCTTCTAGAAATAGAATTGTCTTGTCTCTCTAATAGAAATGCAGTGCCAGGATGTCCCTGGGTCTGTGGGTCTACTAGCAGATAAGGCCCCATTCCAGTGCTGTAAATCTCTGAAGTCCTAAGTAAGACAGCAATCACTTTACCTCAGTCTCCCATGTGCAAAATGGGATTGTTTTAGATCAGTGAGAATGTAATGAACTGATCTTCTGAAAAGAATTGTAGATGCTTCAAACATCAAAGTCAATGGAAGAAAAAAGAAACACTAGACTTCAGATTTATTCCTCCAAATGACTTTATCTTACTTCTTCAGTCTATGAAATAGAATACATGGTTTGCAGTCACCCACCACCATCGGGAATTGGAGACTGACTCTGTAATCATGATTAGTAATAAAATGCTTTACCATAAGTTTACATTTTCTGAAGAGGCTTCCCATGGTTTGTGCTTGAGGCAGGAAAAAAACAGTTTGATTCTAATAAAGCTGTTTTGGCAGAGGAAGAGGGGAGGTTTGCTCTTTCAATGGAGACTACAGATGACTCATACAAATAGCTACTACACAGCACAACAAAAGGTCACACGATCTCTTTCACGTTTCCAGCCCTGCTTGTTGTAAAAGAGAACCACGCTGGTCTGCCCACTTCCCTTCTTTCTCGTCTAGTAGTGCATAGCCTTCTTTATGTTGTGGAGTCCTGTTGGTGAGTGACGCAGGCTAACACACTACTATGCAGCTTGGTCCATATTAAACAGACCATGGTTGAAGCAATCTTGCGTCATTTGCCCTATCAGCTATAAAGCATTGATGGACAAATTAAAGAAACCAGTGTCCCTACACTAAGCTGAATTCAACATCTTGAAGAAATGTTATGTAAAAGAATATGGCTAGCCTTTTAGAGGAAAAAATGACAAAAGAAGATAGGAAAGCAATGAAGGAAGACATTTTCAGAAATCATTCACTTAGCAAATAATGGAACTTCTTAGAAAATCCTGTGTGTTTCTCTGAATTGATAGAAAATGATGCTTCAGTCTTTAAATAGAGCATGGCTCATCCAGGTCTTGGCTCTTCATTGAGAGGCCTTTTGCTTCTGAGGACTATATGGTGAACAGGGTTCCAGACCAAGATACACCTTTCCCTTAGGGACAACACTCTGCTATCTGATCCTATGTCTCTGGGCTCATAGAGGATAAGATTTGGGTCTGAACATCTGTGCTGGCTTAATGAAACTGTACCTGAACTGTCCTTTCCACACAGCACACATACTCTATATGATAAGGGTCTCCTGGTTTATGGGAGGCAGTGACAGAGCACACTGGGCTTCTGTCAAGCTAGCTTTGGATGAAATAACAGTAGCCCTGTTTTCTTATTTTAAAGATTGCAAACATAATCTTCCCTGGTCACAGTTGGGGAACTAACTAGAGGGGGTCTTGTTATCTCCAAATCAGACTTGGAAGACACTTGACTTCTTGCTGGGCCTATTGGACCATCTTTTATGAGTTTAGACAGAAGGAAAGGTTACCCTGGTGAGACCTTGGAAACAGATCTCCATAGTCATCTTCCTAGTTATTGTTTATCACCACCCTTATGTTGTTCTATGTAAACTGCCAAATTGCTTTGAGCAAGTCCAGGGCAAGAGCTAACTCTCCCTAAAAAATATTTTTACATGTATTTGCTTATTTATTATTTGCGTACTCATATATACATGGATGTCAGAGGACAACTTGCAAGAGTCTGTTCTCTCCTTCCACCATGTGATTCTCAGAGATGGAACTCATGTCATCAGGTTTGGTGGCAAGTACCTTTACCCACTGAATCATTTCACCAGTCCCCTGGCTTTCTTTTTTTGCCCGTGCCTTATCCGTGAAGCCCAGACCTGGCCTCGGTTAAATACTTCACCCAGGTGGTTGGTAAAATATTCACCCAGGGAGTTGGTTTTTAAATAACTTTGGAATCATTGCCATGGTTGTAATAAATGCCTCTGTGATTTGCATTTAAATAGCATTTTCATCCAGAGATCAGAAAGAGGGAAGCTATCTTAACTCAGTATCATGACCCGAATTCTTTCTATCTGAAAGCTAGCTTGTGGATACCACATTCACATCCTCCCTCCCTCCATGGTTCCTTCTACTCTTGGTACCCAGATGATCAGTATAGGGGTCAGTCTGCATTAGGAGGAAGCAACACAACAGTTCCGATGCACTGGCCTCTGCCTAAACCTGCATCGCTAGCCTCTGTTGAGATGCTCCATCACTGACTGGGATGAGGGAGGCAGAAGACAGATATATGGCATTGCTTCTGCACTCTAAGATCCTTTGGAGTTGTCATTGAGGCCAACAGTCTGGAGTTACTGAGAGGTGGTAAATATGGCCCCTAAAGCCACTTGTGCAGTCACCTTCTAGGATACAGGAATACCTACCTTAAAGGGTCACTTGCAGTCATGTGTGTTCATTGCCAAAGCCTAGGATGACTGAGGAACTGGAAGAAGTCAAACAGGACAGGAATCTGAAATGTGCATCAGGCCTACGATTTCATTACCACTGCTGACAGCTCCATCCTGAGGACTCCGTTTATCCACTCCAGTGCCCTTTCCCGCCAGCCTCTAGTTTTTATGTCCCTTTTCATGTCATTCTTCCTGATCTTGTGGAAGGAATTCTTTTTTCTGTACCACACAGTTGAACTTATTTCATCATCAACACATTTTTTCTCTGCCCCATAGATTCTTCAAAAGGCATCCTTTGAAGATGTGTTTCTATTCAGACACAAGCTTTTGTTTAAAAAAATAAAAGAGGTGTAAATATGGAATGTTATTGAAAAGGTCTTATCTTGCTTTCAACATGACATCTAAAAATGTGTTTAAAATAAAGAGCAAGTGTTGTACAAGGCATGTGTCAAGGCAGTTGGCTTCCTATGGTGAGAGGTGGGAAGGGCTTTGAACACATTTAGGCCCCAATAGCAGCACTTCAAGTATCAGAACCTGTAGTCCCATTCCTCCCCCCTAAGTTTCCTGTACTGCTCCACCAGGAGGGGGCACTGCGGGGTGCTTGGCTCACAGTTTTGTTTGGGTCACTAATACTAGACCATTGTCAATGACCTCACTGTTTAAAGCAGCTTTCCTGAAATAATGCCTTCATGTTCACTAACACCATGCTTTGACTGCTGCTAAGGCTTTAGGTTAGAGTGTTTGCTTAGCATGAGCAAGGCTTTGAGCTGCAAAATGATTGATTAACTAATGAATGAATGAATGAATGAATAAATAGCAAAAAGCATAATCTCTCTTAACTGGTTTCGGACTTCCTCTTCACAGCCAGCTTCTCCTTGACCCCTGACCATTGCTCTGAATTTTCATGTAATTTATATTTATAGTCCTATAGGGCACAGAGGAGTGTGGAGAGACTTAATGCTTGCTCTCTCTTTAAACTCTGAAATTGAATGGTATTTGGTTTGGTGAGTGGAAGATCTTAGAGATGACCAAATTTAACGTTTTTAGCACGAGGAAATCTTGGTCCAAAGACGTTCTTGGGTTTGGTCAGGGCTGTACATTAATTAAGGGTAGTCCTTAATTGACAGATTCTTGGTGAAAGGTCTATAGTGTCTTTTGATGTATTTATTTATTTAATTGTCGTCAGTCTAGCACTTGGAATCTTCAGTTATATTGTCTTGTAGTTAAAATCAAGTGTAGGAAGCACTTATTATTGTTTAAAACTGAATAATATTCTACTGTATGGATGGATAACCCTGGGGGTCATTTTTGCTACATGAAATACCCTAGGCACAGAGAGAGCAATGCTCCAATATATAGACTCTAAAACAGTCAAATTCAAGAAGCAGAGAGGGGAGCAATGAGTGCTGAGGGTTGGAGGAAAGAGGTCAATGGGAAGATGTTGGTCCCAAAGTATAAAGTTTCAGCTATGAACAACAATCCTAGAACTCTAGCATACAGCATGGTAAAATGACTCACAATGCTGTATTGTGTTTGCTGAGATTGGCTGCAATTTGCTGAGAGAGAACTTGAATTCTCCAACAAAGAGAAAAAAGAAAATGGTAACTAGGTAAAGTGATGGGCATGCTAATTAGCTTGATTGTAGCGATCATTTCACAATGGATACGTATATCAAAACATCATGTTGTACTCTTTAAATATATATAATTTCTATTTGCCAATTGTGCCTCAATAAGGCTGAAAAAAAGAAAAGAAAAGCTTGACATTATGTAGATCTTAAAAAGAGAAAAAAGGGTAGGCATTGGTAACATTTTCTCCTCAGGAACATAGAAACTTCCAGATGAAGTTTTTGGTCAAGGAGGATGGCTCTTCTTGAAAGAAGAGGGTCTTGTCTAGACTCAGAGATATTTCAGCATCCTCAGTAATGGAATCACATGCCAGCAGCCTGAGAAACTAGTACTGGGCATGAGATGACTGCTTACAGAACTATGACTGAGACTTTCTGGGGCAGCTTGCCTTTTCTGTTCTAAAGTTGACTTCATCTATGAAATGGTGCTACAGCTTCCCTAGACATCTATCAATTAGTACTCGAAACTTGTAGGCGTCTCCATATGTCTGTCTTTCTGAATGCTGCACAGCAAAGCCTGTTGAACCCAGTAACTTTACCACTTCAGATATGTGAAGATGCTTTCAAGGGACAGAGTGCACACTTTGAGCATGCCTTTACACATGCTAATCCTCCGCTAAGAATCTTCCCTATTCAGCCCTTGACTGGTGGCTACAGAGTCTTCTACATTCAGCTTTCGTGTACTAAACAGCAGGACAATTTTAATACTCCCCCATCTACGCACCTGTAGGATCAAGGAGTTGAGATGAGCCACTGATTTGAGTGCAGGAAATAGGTAGAAGAAAGGCTAAAGCCTAAGAAAGAACACATTCCACTGACAGAAATAACACCCAAACTAGAGAGAGACAGAGAGACAGAGACAGAGAGGCAGAGACACACACAGAGACAGAGATAGAGACAGAGATTCTTGACTGACAAATGGCTCTTTTTCCTGGTGCCATCCTCATTTGTAGATATGGAAAGCAGCCCAGGGAGTAAAAGCAATGGAAATGTAAAAAGTATAGGTTCAAGGAAGAAAATTGCTGCAAAGATCCCAGATTCAAGGAGAGAAAGAACAAAGGGCTCAGTCAGATAATACAGAGCTTAAAGTAGTAACTTTTTAGAAGGCAAGACTGTTACCTGGCATGAGCTGATCAAGATCAACTCTTTCCAGCCTCCACTGAAGTCTTAGAAGCCCAGGGTTCTTGGAGGGCTCACATTCATTAATTTTGTAGTAGAGAATTCCTGTTAAAACTCTGAGTGGCCGTTTAAAATGATTGGGTTTTTTTTTGTATTGCAGCTCTATTCTTCTAGGAGTCTAGTTAACCTTCTAGCAGTGTAAATGGTATTTTAGTCTTGCTGCATGAAAACAAAAAGATTTACCACGTTACCCACAAGGGAAGTGAGCATCCCTTTTATTCTTTCGAATGTTGATGTCAATTGAAAAGGTGTAAAGGGTGTACCTACTTTTGGGTGGGTATCTTTGAACACAGACCCATTTTCTGGCATATGTGGCCCTCTTTATTCAAGTCAATGGCCTTATCACGTTCATTCCATGTCTCTTCTGAGCTAAGCTTCTGCTGATAGAGTGACAAATCACTACTCTCAAACAGAGGGCTCTGATTTGACAAAGGACTTCAAAACACTCTGATAGGTCAAGCATGACCTTCATTTGTGTAAATGATTCTTACAAAATAGACTTCTAGGAATTGGCTCCTCCTAGGAAGAAAGGCAACAGGCTCAAATCTGCATGCCAGTATGATACAGTAATAGCAAACTACTCACACTGCCTTCTTGTTCTGCACTGTTCTAATCCTCTGATGTGTTTTGTCCTCTTCGTTTCATTGGTTGTATAAGCTCATGAGAACAGGGTCACACAATGGTTCCTCTGTCATAAACATTGTACAGAATAGTAAGTATCCCAAACACATGTTCTGCTTGAAGCAAAACTTAACCTACAGTTAAAGATATCGATCTAACACCTTGCCAGACCATTCACCTTCACCTTCCAACTCTGGAACCAACAACTCTAGGCTATTGTGTATTAAATCAGGTTTGTCACTCCTGTCTGCCTCTTTCTATGTAATCATGAATTAATTACAATACAATATAAAACACATTCTAATAGCATTTTCACAACAGGTTCAGGGTCCTTTATATTCTTATAATCTAAGTTGTAACTTCAAACATTAATTTCTTTAGTTTAATGTATTAACTGAACTGATATGCTTTTTTGTTATTGCTTATTATTCTAAAACTAAAAAACCAGATGATTGTAAAGTCCTAAGTATCATTAATTACGAGTGGCTCAGAAAAAAGCACAGGGCATGTCTAGACAGCTACTTTCTCCTCAGATGAATGGCTGGGAATACCACATGTAGTAATCAACAATACGAGGGAGTTGAACTTAGATGACGTCTGAGGAAAGGCTGGGATTTGACATTGAATTTCCTCTGTGCAGATGGCAGAGAATAAGTCTTGACTTTGTAAGACAGAGGTAAGGTTAGGTGCTTTTATCACTATAACCCACCATACAAGTGGCAGATAAAAAACAAAAGCCCGAGAACATGAGTTTCCTCTCCAACTACAGCTATGTATAATATGAAAAAAAAAAAGATCTGTTCTTATTTTATCATAGGAAAGTTTTCATACCAAGGAGCTTCATGGAAGGCACCAGGAATAGACGAGAGCCCACCAACGAACAGCATGATGAAGTGGCCCTTTAAATATAAATCTCTGGAGCCCCAAGCCCGGTAGATGTTCCCTTAAGTATTCAAATGAGATTGCAGCATCAGATTGGTATGCATTAGGCTGGTTTCAATGAAAATTAACATGTAATTGCTTCAAATGAAGTAAGTGAGGAGGTAATCTGTTCTTAAATTGGATTCCCAGGATTTTGTGGTACCATAATGCAGCTGTGAAATGAAATATATTTTAAGGATGATGTCCTCAAGGGGGTGAAGGAGCTGGAGGGGGGGAGGAGCACTCCTCTCTGCCCAGCCAGCCTCATTCTCCAACTGCCAGTGGATGAAAGGATGGGGCTGCCTTCGATAGGTGGCTCCTTTCCCCTGCTGCCTAAGCAGAGTCCCTCTCACAGGCATGAGCTGGTGGCCTTCAATTGTATTGGATCTGAACTGCTTCCCGGAGACTGTGGCTCCTAAGGTCCAGAGCTTTGTGATCTTCCTGCAAAGCTGTATTTGTGGAGAGAAGATAGTTGTTCTATATCCATTTATAAGGGTTGCGCTGCCATGGTTGGTTATATTGTCCAAAGCAGAAACCCATTCCTTCTTGTGATCTTGGTATCTGAGACTGAGGACATGCATTCTTGACCTCTTGACTGACCCTTTCAAAAATCAAAGTCTGGCACTGGAGCAGCTGCAGTGGTAACAGCAGCCAACTTCATTACCACCATGTTCTCCAAAGCCTGGGTTCAGCCAGACCAGGCCTCCCTGCTAGCAGCAATGATATGGTCTGTGAAGTCTGAAGAGGAGCCTGGGAATAATTAACCTCCTTACCCTTCAATCAAGATGGAAAGCAGCTGGGTGAGGAGTCAGAGCAGGTTAATGCATTAAATTGTTTGCCTTTGCCATCCTGAGTGGAAATGGGATTTTCAGCCACAGTGGAAATGAACTGGCAGGTCTCCTGGTCCCATGCGTCAGCACAATCCACCACAGAGCCATTGCTGATGGGCTTGAGGACCTTCTGCATCAAGGCCACAGATGGACAGAGATTTTTAAAGAACTGAGAATACTTGGCCATGTGTGGGCCCCGCCAGCTAAAGTTTCAAGAGGGCAAGCAATTCTACCATATAGGTGTTTATCTAGGCACTGGAGTCACAATGTATGGCTTCCAGTCCATCACTTCAGGGGCCGCGTTGCTTTATAAAATTCTGGGAAGAATATGTGCCTCCAGAAGCGAGCACCCATTAGAGCTGTGGAGCAGGGCAATGAATGAGATTCAGGAAGAATGTGAATTGGTGAATTTGTTGTTGCAGTGCAGTTGGAGCCCCCCTGCCTTTTCTCCCAGTCACAGCTTGGTTTTACAGCTCAGCAGATGATTTTTTTTTTTAATTCCTGTCTTTGTCTCTCCCCCTGTTTATATTGCTGTTTTCTTTTTGCACATGCTGATAGCTCTGGTGTTAAAGCTGATCAGAGTTAATGGCATCTTCAAGTGTAGATGCTGTTTCTAGAGCTCTTTTAGTTTATGAGGCCAGGAGGGTCTTTGAAAAAATAGCAGGATGCTTTCATTCTCTCTGGGGAGTGATGGACTTGAGGATCAGAAGATGATAAAAGGAAGAAGATGCAAATGAGAGAGAGGGAAGGTGACAAAGCCCAGCTAACCCAGCTGAAGTCAGGGTCAGAGGATCAGTGAATGGAGATCTGGCTAGTGCCTTTTGATTCCTTTTATAGATACAGCCCCAAGGTTTTGGGAAAACACCTACATAAAGTGTTTGCCATAGGCAAGAAAGGTACCAGACTACCTGAAATGTTGAAATTTTTAATTACTCTGTGGAGGGAACAGGCTACAGTTTTGTTTTGTTTTGTTGTCTGATGTCTTGCGGACATGGTTTCTATACAGTAGTAAATAAAGTATCTGTGTTGACCAACTCCTTTCTTTCCTCATCTGGGAATATGTGCAAACAGTATGTGTATAACGCCTAGATTTCTGCAGGAATTAACAGCCATCGTGACCTGGGGGCTTGCTAGAGAGAGGCAGACCAATAGCAGCTGAAGCAAACTCAGCATCTTCCCCTTGACTGCCCCCAGAGGAGGACTTTTCCTTCATTTTATGTCTAGCCTTAACCTAAGGCCATCCCTTGGTGGCATCAGAACTGGCTATTGTAAGCTGTGCTACACTGAAAGAGGCTGGGTGGAGGTGCAGTGTGTGTATGTTTGTGCGCATACACAATCCTCATTACTTTTTGATGATCTGATATCATTTTGATCTCTTTCATTGCTCTCACATCTGTCCAGTGATCACCTTGAAGTGCCTTCTGATTTAACTCTCTGCAAAGCTTGCATCATGCATAGGGGAAAAGTACATCAGGCTAGGGGTTTTATTCCCGTTGTAGATATATATAATGAGGGAGGGTCTCCCTGGATAAGCCTGAGGATGTGAAATTCATCTTCATCACTAAACTTGTCTTGTGCAATAACCTCCACAAGCCCTTCTTCCCAGGACCTCATTTGCTTTGAATATAAAATCAGGGTCATAGTGTTAATTTTCTGCTCAGATTATATGCAAACCCACACCAAAGTTCAAATATAAAAAGCAAAATAGAAATCAGAATGCATGAAGTCGTGGCAACACGGATGCTGGAGTCTAACAAGGAATTCTGAAAAAAAAAAAACATGAGTCATGTCCAAGATGCCTGGGGTCCACAGAGGCATGATGGAATGCAGGAGATGAGGAACTCAGTTGGAAATTCCTGATTCTATTTATTTAAGTAAGAGCACCATGGAGTACAGAAAATAGAAGTGAAAAGCCGATCCATTACAGGATCCTGTTCCCAACTCTATCCTTGCCAACCTCTCTGTGACCTATAAAATCTCCTCCTATTTCTCTCTTAAATTCTGTCTCACAAGCCTTAATTCTCATTCTATTTTCCATTCCCCCTGGTAATCTATGTTCTCATACAGCACTCTGTCCCTCAATTCCAACCCAGCAGACCACCCTTTCTGTGTTCATCTCCCGCCTCTTTCTCTCTAATGAGCCTAGACTGACAATTTTGCCAATAGTTTTCATACATAATAACTTAAGTGCATCACTTTTCTACAAACATGTTATCATTAGAGTTCAATTCTTCTGCTTCTAGCCTTTGTGCCTGGTAAATATATTCCTTTGACGTGTGTTTTGGAAGATGGCTCCGTTTTATGCATGTGCCATTAGTGCCAATTGCACAAAGCAGAAACACAAATTACTTGCATTCTGCAGGCATATCTAATAACCTAGACACCATGGGCTGGCATTCACTGCAGCATCCTTCCTATACAGGAAGCTGAAAGGAGAACACCTAAACTGCCTATTAATTTGAAATGTAGGTAAAGTGCTGTGGGCACTAAAAATCGTGTTTGGAGAAGTGATGTCCTCACACCATGATTTGAGCTGCGTACTTGGGACAGACTTGCAAGCAGAACAGATGCAGATTGTCCATCTGTGGGAGATGTGAGGCTTGGGAGCTCAGGACTCTTTCAGGACCCATCAACCCATCGTACTTGTATTCAAGTAGGAGGCAGGAACAAGAATTTGATGACCAATAGGGGAAGCCAAGAAGAGGTACTGGTCACTGTAGGGACACCTGCAAAGGCAGATGGGATTTTCCCACTATGATGTTTCTGTAGATTCTTTCCCCGCTGGACTTATTCAGATAACTCAGGAATCAGCAAATTAGTCTCCTGTGGGGCTGTTAAAATAAAATCAACAGGGGTTTCTTGGAAGACAATATTTATAACAAAGAGCCAGGAGTCCACCCAGTCAATTTGTGATTTGTTAAGAAAACATTCAGATGTACCTCATCTAAGGGTGGAACCCCCTCTATTGATGAGGTAACCCTTGACCCTTATGAATAGTGCCTTTGCTTCTTAGGTTTCATATATCTGAGTTTCATATATCACAACCTCAGAGGGGGAAGATGAAGCTTGGAGCCCCACAGGGGTCCTGAGTGGACAGAGACCTTCCCACTCCAGTTTCACATGAGAAGCCTTGACCTCATGACTCAACTCACCTGTCCAAACACAGTCTCATGAGTCTCTCAGCTAGTGTTTCTTTAAAGATAACAAAACTTGTCCTGCATAGAATAGCTGCAAGTTTGAGGCTTGTCACATTGCTTCTGAGAATTAAATTCCTTTTGTTCTGTGAGAAATGCATACACAACCACACACACACACACACACACACACACACATACACACACACACTCACTCTTTCATCCATTAGGAAACCGTAAGGGGTATGTGGAGGCCTGTCTCTGTTTTCTCCTGACTCCATTTTCAGTGAATTTCTTGGTTTTCTTCTTGTTCTTTCTCTCCTGTACACTGTCTAGTTGGCACCACTCTCCCTTGATCTCCACTTCCCTTTTCTATCTCTGTCTCTCTTTTATTTATAATAAGGTTGCTTTTCTGCCAGAGGGTCAGTGCCATATATCACAGAGGGATCAGCATGAGGGCCACATGACAAGGAAAGCTGTCATCAAATTTTACAACTTCCTATAAAATGCACTGTCCATGGCAAGGACAGAGAGGGGACCAGAAAGGCATGGGGGTGGCTTGGAGAAAGGGGTACACACAAGAGGGGATATACTGAATTTGGGGGGCTCCCATCATAGTCTTCTTACATACATATATTCACAGAGATAAGTCTGCTGTCTTTGAAGAACCCGGACATATCCTAGAAGCTTCGTTAAGAAGACCCGGCATTTCCCTGCTGTGACTGTAATGGGATATCTTTGTGCTCCGTTGTAGAGACACATGAAGAAATGTGGCCAGAGCTGTTTGAAGGCAGGACAGTAGAGGGCCTGATAAGCATTTTACTGTAACCATTCTTCCTTCAGAGGAAGTAGTGAGCTATACTGCCCCTGGTCCTTCCTTCAACAATGCCTTGCACACATTTGACAAGCCAGTCAACAGGTGTCTAAGAACTTGCGATGTACCTAGCTGGCAAAAACTTTCTCTGAGGCACAGCAGAACCCACCCTGTCCTGAAGGAACTCACCCTGTCCATCTGGGTGGGCGGTCAATCCAGCCTTTAGGAATCAATCAAATTCTCTCACATATGCAGATGTGAGCTTATAACTAAGGGTTAAAGTCACCCATACAAAAACCCTTCCTATATCCCATTCTTTCTTCTGGCCCCCACACTCACCCACCTCCCCAAGTCATACCAGCAGGTAAAGAATATCTTGCTCTAGAGAATGGATCTCTAGAGAGAGATCCTCAGAGATATGCAGCCCTCCTGTATGACTTATTAGCTGTGTGACCTTATGTGATTTATTAGGTTTCAGTTTTCTTGCATGCAAAGTAGACCTATGTTTGATACCTAGCAGAGAGAGTAGTTATATGGAACAAGTGCCAGCTTGGCACTTGGTGTATGTTGATGACCAGTAAGTGTCAGTATAATTTTACTATACTACTTTCTTTCCTTTAACCCTCTTGCTTTAAGTTCTCAATCTGAGCCTTGGGCTCTGCTTCCTAAGATCTGTTTCTGCATCTGTTGGCCGTAGGCTGAGTCTTCTCCTGGTCTTTGAGTTCTGGTAGGCATAGCCCTCTGGGTAGTCTTGTGAGAGCATATAGTCACTTGTTCTTTCCCCTAGGTGAATGTTCTAGCTTGCCTCTAATAGCTGTGGCAAAACACTCTGACCAAAACCAGCTTAGGGAGGAAAGGGTCACAATTCACCTCCCGGGTCACAGTCCATCAATGAGGGAGCCCAAAGTAGGAACTCAGGGCAGGAACCTGGAGGCAGGAGCTGATGCACAGGCCAAGGAAGAAGGCTGCTTACTGGCTTTCTCCCCTGGCTCATGTTCAGCCTGCTTTCTTATACACCACATACAATCTGCCCAGGGATGATATCACCCACAGTGGGCTGGGCCCTCCCACATCATTCAGCAATCAAGAAAATGGCCCCAAGACATGACCACAGGTCAGTTCAAAGGAGGCACTTCCCCAGTTGAGACTCCCTCATCCCAGGTGTGTCAAGTTGACACTAAAGCTATCCAGCACAGTGAGCAATGCTCTCCAGTGCAGAGATCTGAGAACAGTGCTGGCCCAGGAACTTCTTTGTTCCTCCAGATTCCTATATGCTATATTCCAGATTCCTGAGAGCATCTTCGAACGCCTGTGTGAAAACATTTTGCTCAGCTGTCCCCAGCTTCTTGTGTCTCTGGTTCCCTACTTCTACCCAAATTTTACTCACCAGCCACTAGGATGAATGTGTCTCAGTCTTTTCACCAGAAAGAGCTGTGAAAGTCCTTTTGATTGTTAATGGAGAGATATTTGGAAAACATAGACACTTTAAAAAATCCTCACAGGTCTGCTACAAACTCCAAACCAGAATGTACTACCTGTTCAAAAGGTATCTTCTCTATACTATACATCTTTGGCACATTGGCTTGCACACTACGCACTACAGACACACACATACACACACACACATTTTCTAGGCTAAGTGAGTGAATAAATGAGTGAAGACTATGTTCCACAATGCCCAAGAGATCTAGACTAAATTACACCCACCCACAGAGTCTAAGAGTATAGGAGAGTTGAAGGTAATAGTGTGTGTGTGTGTGTGTGTGTGTGTGTGCGCGTGTGTGTATGCATATGCATGTGCAGTGAGAGAGAGACAGAGACAGAGAGATAAAGAGATTGACTGGGGTCCAGAGAGGGGAGAGGAAAAGTGTAGCATCGCTTTCTGTAAGCACCTTGAGCCTCTGCATACCTCTTTGCGCAACGAAGGAGAATAAGAGCCTGAGCATAAGCCAGGATCTGCACACCTGTGCATGTAGTGAATGTTTGCGATGGGAAAAAAAATAGCCAAGAGCAAGAGGATTCTGAATCCATCCATCCCCCCCCCAAAGAGCCTGATAGATGTGTCAGACAGACAAGTGTGTAACACAATGAACAGTAGCAGATACGCACTGTTTCTCTTCAGTCAGCCATGGAGTGACTTTTCAATGGAGAAATGGTGTGATGTGCGTGTAATACACACCGTGGACACTGCTGAAAGTGACAACAGATGCCAGTGCCAGTTGTTTATTGTGGAAAAGGGAAGGTCTTTCTTTTTGCTGTCCCTCCCTGACCCCCTTCTTCTCTCTGATAAAGAGAGGCTGAACTGCCATGGTAAAGAGAGGCAATGGGATTAGAAATCAAAGCTCACACCATGGCTGGCAGTGTGCGGGAGCTTTGCAGTTATCTACATTCCAAGGCAGGAGCAAGGGGTTCGTGTGCAGCTGCTGTCGTTTTCCTTCAGGAGTTGTTTTGAGGTTACTTTTATTTCTGCCAAGACAGGGATTGCTGGAGAAGGAAGTCAGCTAGTAGAAGAAGGAAAAGAGACAGTGTGCTGGAATGGGGATGCCTGTTATAGAGCCCTGCAGAGGGGTTAGGGGAAGGAGGAACAGGAAACATGGGAAAACCCTCCAGAACATGCCTTCTTCTGTTTTACTGACTATGACCCTGAAAGCTCACCTCGGCCAGCTTCCCTTGCTGTGCAATCAGAGTGCTCTTTATGATCTGCAAAAGGTGATCTGATTTGCAGGTACACTGAAAAGATATAGCATGCTGCTTATATATATATATATATATATATATATATATATATATATATATATATATATATATGGGAAATTGAGGCAGAGCACATTAAAGACATACTAACTTGCTCCTTTCAGGTCTTATTGTCAATCTTTTATCCGGAGAGTTGTGGGAAACACTTCCCTGCTTCCTTTTCAAAATGAAGAACTTGGTCATGGCTCTGTGTTTCTGGGCCTCTCTTGCAAACCTCTTCCTAATGCAAGCTACCCCACAAAGTTTTTAAGCCTGAGTCTCATGGGTTGACTGCCCTCTGGTGGATCAGAAGGTGGTGAATGAGGTAGGAAAGGGAACTCCTTCCAGAAAAACACACCCTGGCATGCTTCCCAGAACAGTCTTTGGTTAAGCAACCCGAACCCTAAATGAATACAGCTCAATATGCTTGTGATGTATTAATAACCTGATAAGCTGGTCAGAATGTGTTTCCAAGTAGAGCTACTATTAAGTAGCAGTAAACGGGAACTGTCTCACCTCCCTGCAACTGTGCACAGGGAGGGATCAACCATGTCGGACCCCAGAGCTATGCACACAGTCCCGGCGATGTTGACCTCCTGGCTAATGAGAAGGTCGGAGCCCCTGACACAGGTCCCCAGTGACATCTGCAGCGTGCAACCATGCCCTTTGCCCGCCTTTTTAATGACTTTCTATTTTGTTTTACAACCTGCAATCTGCCGCATGTCCTGGTCAACAGTGTCTATTTTTTCTGCTCTTGCTTGTGCCCTGGATGCTTTTATGGGCATTGATTTCCTTCGCTGGTTCCCCAAAGAGGTTCTTTTCCTTGAGCCAGAGCAGCATTCCAGCGGATTACAGCATCTGCCACTCTGTACTCCGATTTATTGCTATCCTGGGTTTTATTCTCTCTCATACTTGCAGCCAAGCCTCATTCATTCCATTTTCTGGGACGAGCAGAATGGAAGAAGTTACTATTAATAGGAGAAAGGGTGTCATGCCGGCAGGCTCAGTGATGTCTGAGTTTATAGTTCTCAAGCTCCAGAGGCTAGCTCTGGCTTTACGTCTACCCTTGTCCTCCCAGAAAACTGAACGGAACAGTGGTGTGGGGTATGACCCTCAGAAAGTGTCAGACACTTTCTAGGTTTTGGGACCAAGGATATCTCTATATTTGGAAATTATCATCCATCTGTCCTCTTCTTTCCCCTCCTTATGACTACCAGTTTGCTTTTGGCTGAAAGAAGTCTGTCTGGGATTATCCATGCAGTCTGAGGACACAGAATGAATTCAGAGAAGATGGTGAAAGAGAGGGCAAGCCAGCAATGTACCTGGTTCTCCAGTGAGAACAAGTTGCTTTCCAGTTTTCCCAGACTATAAGCCATGTGAATCTAATTGAGGATGCTTTATGAGTTGTACAGTTTGTTTTTTAATTTTACACTGATAAACAAGTTTACTAATCATTTATCACAAATTAAGCAGAAGAGCAATTTCTGAACAATGTCTTTCAGATAATAAATGTCTTTTGGATGTGCATACATAATATTATCACTGTTGCTAGTCCTAGACTTCAGATAGCAGGACATCTGATATGGCCTCTGCAGGACTATACTTAGAACACTGTGGCCTGCCTCCTGGCTGTATCAATACACATCTCTGTCAGACAGGATAGGGTGGTCACAAAGAATCTCCAATGGGTACAGTTGTGGGATCGGAGTTCATCAACCGCTGATACTTGCCAGGAGATCATGCAGTTACAGACATCTAACTGGGAAGAACAGAAATCACTGAGGAGAGTGTGGGAACTTTTCCTTTAGGGAAATTGATGTTTAAATTAGGCCCAGAAGGAAGTGACCACTGTAGGAAACTTTCTCTTCACAGAATTCTTCTGGTGAGGTTCAGTTTGCAAAGACACTAACAAACAAAATCCAACTTTTATTTCTTGAGAAGTCTTTCCTTTCTACAGGAAAGCACCAGGAAGCACAGCAGACAGGTGGCTGGGAATCTTAAACATTTTAGCTCCTCCCTGATTAGCATGAAAGCCCACTCCATTCTGTCCCTAAAGCTTCCATCTTTCATGTGTTCCTATTGTCTTGATACAGAAAATTATGACCAAAATCATTAAGAAGTTGACTCAATTATGATATGAGATCTCACTTGGGACCAACAAACCTAAACCCCAGCTTGAGGAATTGGTTGGTTGTCCTTTGGTCACCTCACCAGAGATAAAGCAGGTTCTCTGGATCAATATATGTGCAACACACCACAAAACTAACCCTTAAGCTGGGTTTAATAATACTTACATAATTAAAGGAATTGTGTACTATTGATCTTTCCAACACTGCAAAACCATACTGGTGCTCGGTTCTTCTATCACTACCTTTGAACTCCTTGCCAAGAAGATATAGCCAAATCTTCCCCACCCAAGTAAGATAATTACAACAGTGAGAGATGATATCTGTATAACATTTATTATAGTATATTGCTTTAATTGTTCTATTTTATTAAGAGATTGTTTTGTGTTCTGAGATGAGGTCTTTCCGTGTAACCTAGGATGTTCTTATATTCATAGTGATCCTCCTGTCTGAGATTCACTAGTGCTGAGATTATAAGAATATGCCACTACATCTAGCCCAGCTGTTATTAACCTATTATGGTGCTTAATCTGGTGACAATAATATATATATATATATTATGAAAAGATGAGAATAAATAGGATTTGGAGATATCCACAAATTTAGGTACCCATTTACAGTCTTTGAATGCATTCTTCAAATTGGGAGGGGGATGACTGTGAGAAGAAACCATCTTGAGAGATTGAATAAACCACTTGCATCTAGAAAGCAGTTGATTAAGTGGACTGGAGGTTAATGATGCAAAGCCTTGAGAGTCAGATTGGTGGGATTTATTAGGGGGATTTTAAGAAATGCCACATCTGTTGTATAAGTTCATAAGCTGTAGAGGAATGGGAGTTGTCTCCCAAGCAGAAGGAAGGGGAAGGTGCAGCGTTCTCACTGACTGCTTATGATCCCCCCAGTGAGAATAATAAAAGAAGCCATCATGTTGCTAATTTTGCTGGATGCATTTATATTCTAATTAATATCATGTGATTCCTCTCTGTTCAGAGGGAGTGAAATGAAAGGTGTTCTTTTGCACCCCCTCCCACAAGAATCTGCATAAGGAGAGAAGGATGTGTGTGCATTTGTTGCATTTCAGTAACTGGCATCCTGTCTTCACAGTTCTGCAGACTGTCCCCACAGCTCATTCCTAACTTCCTACACCTTTTTTCCTCTGTCCGCTCACCCTGTCAGAGAGTGGAACAATTAGGAGTTGCACACAATCCTGTCCATCAGAGAACAGGGAAGCTCTGGTAGAGACACAAGCAGGAGACCTGGGCAGCCAGCAGCATCTGCTTGGATCCCTGTCGAGCAAGGTGAGCGCCAGGGCTCAATGAGACCTTTGCAGCTGGGACTTTAGACATCAGTCTAGTTTTGTGCAGAAGAGAAGCTAAGGCCCAGTGGGACAGAGTGACTTGGCCATACTCACATGTTTAGAATCCTCAGACCCAGGATTTGGGATGTTTCTCTGTCCCTTGCTTTGTTTTGGTGATTCTATAAGATAGTAATTTCAGGAGGGACAGCTTTCAGTGCTGTCAAGCCAGAAGACAGTTTGAGGTTTTTTTTTTCCTGGTTAGTTAACAAATACATTTTCCTGACATGTCTGCAATATTCTATCTTCTATAAGCCTTTTGTGAGCGCAAAGCCTGACTTTGTGACTTCTGGTAGTGTGGTTCACACGTGCTGTAGATGTAAGCATGTTAGGCTTCTGGCAGCCAGCATGAGTAACCATGGAGAAGGGTTGGAGAAAGTCCAGGAATTGGACTGTGATGAGATAGACTATTGTCTCAGAGACACCTGGTTTTGGATAGACACATACTATAATATGTCTTCACTTCCAGAATCCACTATTCATCAACTGACTATGGTCAGTAGCAGGGTGCCATTGTAGGCACAATATGTGTAGGAAAAAGACAAAAGATAGTTACCATATGGCCTGTTAAAGGTGGTGCTGTAGTTTTGTGAGGTGTGGCATTGAGAGGCTGAAGGCAGCCTTGTGAGAGAAGGTGGACACGGCTAAGAAAATTTGGGGAGATAAAAGCAAGAAGAAAGCTTCATGTCCTCGTTGTATCTGGCTGTAAATGGCATCCCTGCCCTCCTCCTCTTTCGACCCTCCTCCTCCTCTCTCTACTTCCCTTCTTCTCCTCTCAGTGACTGTCACTTCATTACTTCCAAATATGATCTTTGTCCTGCCATTTGGCCTCCCCAGGCCTTTGGAAAAGCAGCTCACTCTACAGTCTAGAGTAAACTCCATAGAATGGCACTCAAGGGTCTCCATGAGCTGACACTGGCCTTCCTTTTGGGACATTCAGACTCTGTATCCTCACAGCTCACTCCCATCAGACTGGACCCCGACCCTAGGCCTGTATCCCCACATCCATAGCTTTAGGCACTTTGTCTTCCTGGGAGTGCTCTCTGTGTATCCAGATGCATGTTTCACACCTGTGTCTTCCGGTAAGTATTCCTCTGTAGTACTGAAGGCCAGCTGCGTCCTGTCATTGTTCCTGGCTTCAGAATGTAGTCAGCCTCTACCTTCTCTCCAATGGTAGGGGTGGCCTGTAGTACCCTGCTCCCAGTGCTCGGCTACAGAGCAACTCATTTCTTCCTTCCACCTGCTCTCTCCTACACCCACACTCCTCCTCTCCCTATGGATTCTCCTGGTTGGGAAATAGGTGTAAGAGTTACAGATAGGATTGTCTTTCTTCTGGTTCCCCAGAAGCAGCCCTTGATATGAGGATTAACTGCAGATGACATATTAAGGAAGCTGTCCTAGGAGACAGTGCAGAACGAGAGGCGGAGCAAGGCAGGCACAGACTCAGGCAGAACCCCACAAAGTGCTAGGGCCCTTCCTGTTCCCATGCAGGCGGCTTACTGAAGCCTTCCTTGGGGGGCACGGGGAGGTGTGCAAACTCTAGGGTTCCTACAGCTCTCTGTGAGAGTGTGACCCAGGCTCCGCTTCACAACACAGTCATTGACTGTTAGAAGTAGAAACACACACACAAACTTGGAATTCCACAAAGAGATGACAAAGAGTGCCCGAGGGAGCCAGGCTGGACATTTCACCCGAGGGAGCCAGGCTGGACATTTACCACTATTAAGTCTATATTGTTGGGCACAGTACAGGGGATCAAAGATCAGAAACACCAGCATGACTTCCTCTCACCTTTTCTCTGGCTTTCTGGCTCCATGTTTAACATCGCATCCTGCATTCTTCCCTGCTATAGATCTGAAACTCGACTAGGAAATATAGGAATATTCTACCTTTCTGCAGACCAGGCCCTGAGCTCCTCTTGGAGACCCTAGTTACCTAAATCCTGGGACTGGTTTCATCCCTCATTGCCTCTTTTAATCAGCAGTTGAGGCACAATGGATGTGCCCTGGGGTGAGACACCTGTGAGATTCTTCTGGGTCTGACCCAAGGAAAGTCATTTTAGGGCTTTCTATTGACTTTGTACATGGTAGAGATAAAAAGAAAAGCTGCCTCAAGGTGTCAGCTGCTCCCTGCCTTGTATTCTCAAGCTTCTCACTGTCACCCAAGGTTCTCACTGATGGAAAAGCAAGAGAAGTGATGAGGCTGGGCAGATCCTCCCTACTGTTAACAGCAAGTTGGCTCAAGGACCTGTGCTTCCCTGAGAGAAGGCTCTGGACCAGTGATGAAGAGATTCAATAGAAATGAGCAGCAATGGTGACTCTCTCGTTACAGAAGAGCTGGCTGAACAGAAGAAAGAAAAAGAAAGAAAGAAAGAAAGAAAGAAAGAAAGAAAGAAAGAAAGAAAGAAAGAAAGAGAAAGAAAGGAAGGAAGGAAGGAAGGAAGGAAGGGAGGGAGGGAAAGAAAGGAAGGGAGGAAGGAAGGAAGGAAAGAAAGAAAGAAAGAAAGAAAGAAAGAAAGAGAGAAAGAAAGAAAAGAAATCACATTCCCAGTGCAGTTTTAGTCTTTCTGGGTACCCACCCTGGTCTTGTGGGGACCGTATCACCTTAATTAACTATCTAGAGCGATCCAATTAGCCTCCTGCACTTCTAATTCCTCTATTTCCTTGTCTTGGGGAGTATTGGTTTTCCAGACCCTGGGGATTTATTCCTCCTCACAATTCACAGGAAAAGGAGCTCGGCGGGCCAGGAATAGAGAGGACAAGCCTCCAGCTGCCCTGTGTCTGCCGTGTCGGTTCTGCCCGCCTGCTCCCTCTGCCTCCCCTGCTCAGATGGCAGGAAGGGGGCTTTCTAACTGGACAGCTGTTCTCCTGGGAGGAGGCTGGCCCACTTGCCAGCTGTCTCTCCCTTCCACCCTAGCCCCAGGCAATCACTTAGACACAGTGGCACCACAAGGAGGTGAAATGGTGTGTGGCCAAGGTCATTTAGAGAGAAAACTGACAACACCCCTCCCCCTTCCTTCCAATGTGGGGTCCCCTGTGCAGCCCTGGGAGTCTAGCTTTCATCTGCCTGCCAGGTTTTGCATGCGGGAGAGATGGTTTTTCATTGGAATGTGAGCCGAATTGCTTTCTTCTTGCCTCTTCCCATCCCCAAATAGAGCTATCAGAGTATAGAGTCATGTGTGTACAAAGTCACACATGGTGTTGGTAGCAGCCTGAACTGTGGATTATCTCTTAAGCTTTTAGCTTAGTCCCTCTCAGGAGTTTTCAAGTACCAAATATGGACAGTTTGACAGGGTGATTGAGAGGAGGCAGGATCCATCCATGAGGAAAGGCTGAAAATGTGCCTCAGCAGGACCTGGAGATGCAAATGGTCCTAGGGATGCAGCCAGGCCTACCACACATGCTGGCTTCACCATAAGCTTATGCATATGTGCAAGGCTGCCAGACATGTGCAGAAGCCCTTGTAGCCACATCAGACCCTGGCATGCGAGAAGCTGAGTATTTCCAGCCACAGTGTGCTGGTGTAGACAATCCATCTCACCTGAGAGAGTCTTGTTTATCCGGTGTAAATGTAGAAATTGCCCACTTCGGACAGCATGCAGTCATGGTTTTCCCAGTAGGTATCCTGTCAACCTCAGCCTGATTTGTTGAGGACTAGAGCCATGGTGAAATCCTGACTGGGGCACAGGCTTACACAGACCACCGAGTAAGGACTAGATGATTGGGTAAAGCATAGAAGCAGGACTATGGGTTGATTTGTTTCCTGGAACTGTTTCTTTTGTTTAGCTCCCACACTTCTACCTAAGGCTTCCCACAGGAGAAGAAAGACAACTTCAGGTTTGGAGCCATGTTTAACTTATTGACACTTTGAGCTAGCTTCCCAGAATTCATTGTTTAGAAACTCTGGCTGCTCTCTGTTCTTAGGATGGGGGAAAGCCTTTATCTGGAAAAACTTGGCAACCTACCTACAGTGATCAGGGATCCTGCAGGAAAAAAAAAAACTGGCATTCTCGAAACTGGAGAGATGGCTCAGGGATCAAGAGCACTGACTGCTCTTGTAGAGGATCTGGGTTCGAGTCCCAGCACCCATATGGCTGGTAACAACCATTCATAAATCCAGTTCTGAGGGATCTTACACCCCCTTCTGACCTCCATGGGCATTGCACAAAATGGGTGCACCTACCTACATGCAAGTATTACATTTGTACACATAAAATAAAAGTAATAAAATATTTTTTAAAGTAATTGAATCCTTGAATGGGGTAATTTGAGGTGAATTTAACATAATGGTTTTTCACCGTGGTGCAGTCTCGGCATGGGAAAACCACAAAGGACAGCCTAAACCTTAAGACAGTTAAAAGGGGAGAACAAGGGGAAAAGTCACGGGTCCCTCCAGGGAGTGAGGGTGGGCAGGAGAGGGCCACTGGCCCGGGTGGGCTGTGGTCTTCGATGGAGAGGCATAGCCTCTGGCACCTGCTCTTTGTCCTTCTTCCCTACCTCTACTGTCACTGATTTACATTGGTCGAATGAAGCTAGATGTTAGGGGCAGAGCTCTCCCCTTGATGTAATAACACTGGCCATCCCATTGTGGATGCTGTGTGCACACAGGGATAATGGTGTGCAGACTCTCTGGCCTCGTTTTATCATCTTTACTAACAAAGCCTTCTGAGTCATAGGGTTCACATTCCCGCCCTACCAGACTCTTGAGTGCATCTTTTTGTGCTTGTTCTTATCTATCCCTCTGCCTAAAACATCATTTAACAAGTCTTTCCCATCCCCATAGCCACCTGAAAACTCACCAGGATCCAAACTGTTTATGTGTTTTGGGAGGGAGGTGGGTCAAGGAGAAGAACAGACAAACAAACAGTACAGTGTGTGAATCTCTAATCGGGAATGCTTGGGACCAGATCTGTTTAGATTTTAGATTCCTTTGGATTTTGGAATATTTGCATATATATAATGAGATGTCTTGGGATGGGACCCAAATCTAAATGCAAAATTCATTAATCTATCACATATGCCTTGGACCTTGCAAGTAAGTATAAATTTAAAAAAAAAAGGATTTTTGCAGGAAACAATATTTTGTGGTATGGAATTTTCCACTCTTGGCATCAAGGCATCAAGTTGGCACCCCAAAAGTTTCAGAGTTTGAAGGATTTCAGATTTCATATTTTCAGATGAGGAAATGCTCAACTTGTCTGTGCTTTGTCTTCCCAGATCTGCACATATTACAAAAAGATGAAGCATGAATATGCTGTCTGTAATATATCACAGGATGGAGTATGTCTGGAGAACACTCATAAGGATAAAAAAATTGCAAAGAAAAACAAATTGGAATATGATATAATCTTTAAACTTGGCCCTGGAAGAGGGATCTAAAAAAGAAGAAGGAAGGGCATTCCAAATAAAGCCCCAGTTCACCAAATTCCATGGTGTGCTGTGTTCAGATAACCATGTCATAGTGAAAAGTAGAAGACCTTGCAGGTCGTGCTGTTTATGCCAGAAGCAATGAGGAGATGATGGGTGGGGTAGCCAGTGTTATTCAGAGAAACTGAGCCAATGAGATCCATCTTTATGTCTGTCTGCCTATCTATGTGTCACCTGTCTAGAGATAGTAGGATTTGGCTCACATCTGTACTGTTAGGTTTCAGTATAATTCCAAGGCATGGGCTATAAATTTTCCAGGGAAAGAGATGAATGTTTTAACTCAAACACAAAGATAGACCTGCCCTTCTCCTCTCTTTTGTTCTGTTAAGGTCCTCAGTGAATTGGATGATACCGTCCAAAATGGGAAAGGAAGGACCTGCCTTCCTTAGACCACTAATTCTTGTGCTGTTGTCTTCTGGAAACATAGATACACCCCCTATCTAGAACCAGTATTCAAAGAAAGTGAAGAGGATCTTCTCAGGGCTCAGTGGACCCAAAATCAGATGATGTGTTGAGTTCAAAGCAAATTTCAATGAATTTCATGAATTTGAAGGGATTTGGGCTCTGTCCCCTAGTAATATTTGTTGTCCATGAGTGGGTTCAGGAGATTCTAATTAATATGAACTGTTTTGAATACAATTGGGAAATTAATAGAAAGAAAAGCTTTCAGGTTTTCCAGCATTGGCACCTAGGAAACAAAATAAAAAATGTTTAAGCCAATCAAGCACACAAGTAGTAGTGAAAATCAAAATATTGGCTTTATTCAATGAAGCCACAATGGGAAGAGGAACAAGGGGGACCAATGACTACTTCCCAGTCCATCTTTGTGATTTTAACATAAATTTTACATTCAAATAGAAGGCAAAATATATGTGTAACTAAACAATCCTGGTCAAAGTGTACTCCTGCCTATTACCATTGTCTAGGTTCCTGTCTCTCCTTCAGCATTGTCTGACAAGTGTCAGAACTATGTGAGAAACAGGTTCTCCTTCTGGCCTGAACCAGGGTCCAGGCCTATTCCTTTTCCCAACGTGAACTGCTGCACAAATTCCAGTTTCTTGGGGTTCATTGTTCCTACAGTCTGCTAGCCAGTTGGAAAGGCACAAATGTCTCTTCGGTCTACCTTCATTCCGGACAGAACTGTTTGGTTTTGACATGGTGGGGATGCCCTCACATTGCCCCACATCATCTTGGATTACACTGTAGAGACTTTTCTTTTTGCATGGACATAGCATGAATGAATAAATAATGGTGGCAACAGTTATAATTTACAATATCATGTGATCTGCTGAGCCACCCCATCTTCCTTCAGGATTTGTTTTAATATCTAGTTTTTGTCACCAATACAAATCAGGAAGCTGTATTGTTTATTTCAGAAAAGTCATGGCCCACCTAACTCCTCTGTATCTGTTTGGGACAATGATGCTTCATTTGATTTAGATAGAAAGAAGAGCTGAGTAGACATGCTTATGCAGGACCTTTCTGGAAGTCCACAAAGCAAAGCCTTCCAACTATGTCCCTAGATTAGTGAGTGGCAGGACAGTACCTCCTTCGTGTTGATTCTCTCTGATAAGACTAGGTATGGAATGAGAGAGATTATTCATGTCTAATATGCATATGCAAATTGCTAGGAGCTTCTTGTTATTATCCTCACAACTTGGGCCTTTACTGGACCTGGCCCTCATTGTTCGTTTCCTCCTAAGAATTTGTGAAATGTTAGAGAGTCTCATCAAATAGTTAGTGGACAAATACTTAGTGTGTACTTTGGAGTTTATACTCAAGAGAAAATCAGGCCTGGACCTTGGTTTTAAAAATTTAGAATCAAATTAAGATTTTGAGAGAACAGAGGTCTGATGAGGAAGGAGTCCCTGTAACAAAATGCACAAGAGCATAGTTCCTTGGGTTCTTACAGTGCACCATATACCATGCCATGCATTTCCAAGTATGCTTCCATTCATCTTCTTGACTCCATATCAAAGGAAAAAGTATTTTCACCACAGATGACTTAAATATAACGCAGTGAAGTGAGCTAACTCTGAGGCCTAGAATGCAGCAAGTAAGTGCTGAACTTCCACTCCAGCAGCCAGACTTCAGAGTCCTGTTTCCCACCTCTTCCCAGCCCTCCCTCTGACCACAGCTGTTTCCTAGCAGTGTGGGGTCCCGGCATGGTAGGTGCCCAGCTGGTTGGTTTTTGTTTCCCTCCCCCTGCCTTCTCTCCTCCTCCACAAGCCTGTCCTCTGCTTCTGGGCAGCCTGGTCATTATCTTCACAGCGAGCGAAGATTTTTCAGTACATCTCTGTTTTGTTATGTAAAGTAAAACCAGGAATGTTTGGTGGATGAAAAGTCAGTTTGAACTGATCATAAATTCAGTGTTTTGTCTGTAGGATCCAAATCAATTTTGTAAACAACAACAGGAGTATAGATGCTAAAACAATCATGCAATAGGGTCAAGCCCCTTACTATAATGAACTAGGTGTTCACTGATCTCTGAATTTCCATTGTATCAGGGATGAGACATCCTGGCTGACTTGTTTCCTGGTTTCCCCAGGAAGGCAATTCCTCACAAGAGCATATGTGGAAGGCTCAAAACACAACAGGGTGGGCACCAATGCCCTGGAATTGAGTGTGGGTATCCCAGAGCCATCTAGACTGCAATACTTTCTGTGAGGCTTAAGGTGGGTGGGACGTGTGCCAAATGCCAGGGGAATGGGGCCAGCTGAGCATTTCCACGTGATAAGAGGCTGTTATGACCAGGTGCTGTGAAGGACAGAAGCACTTATTTTGCTGTGGTCTCAAGCGTGCCGCCTTTCAATAGCAGTTAAAGGGCCATTTGATAGGAGGAGTTGCAGGATTGCACACTGTCTGGATCCATTATTACCCTTAGATCTTCAGGCAGGTATGATCAAGAAAGGCCAGGTTTGAATTTTTCTTTCCTTTCTTCAATAATCCTCCCTTTTATTTTAACACTCACTCTGCCCATCTTTAGAAGGCTCCAAACAGATAATTTTACCTATTTTTTTTCCAGGTCTCTTTTTTCATCCTGAATCCGAAAGCAGTGTGAAGCCATTGGGGTCCATACGTTTATAGTTGTAGTTCTGCTATGCAAGTCCCAAGCTTGCATAAGCATCTCCTGCTGTTGCTTTCTCTATAAATGCAATTGTAATAAAGCTACCACTTGTTGCCACTCATTGAAGATGTGCAGGGCAGTACTTTAGCCATTCTTTGGGGAAGTAGATATAGCTGCAGAGAATCACAGGTATGACAGCTTTGTTTCCCCCATTCTGTTCTCTGGAGTGAGTCTATTCTCCCGTGCTGGCTGAGTCTTTATTTGGCCATCTGTACATGAAGCTTTCTATCACTAAAGATGCCGGCTGGCAGGTGATATGTGTGGGGCACCCTGGATCACTCATGCTTACGTGGCTGTCTTCTCTAGATGAAGAAATGTCCCAAAGACAGACAAGCTATAGACAGTGTATCTGTGCTAACAAAGGCACTGGCTCAGCCCTGAAACAGCAAGCAAATGTGCCTCTAGGTCTTTTTCCTCTGTTAGGATTCTTCTGGGATGCTGGCTTCTAGTTTTTCCACAGTGGCCACATGCAGCAGGGAGGGCTACTCCACTGGTAGTGGTAGGAATCCATTCACAGCAACAACAAAGGTCGGAAATGCTGTCATTGCTGGAGATCAGGCACTGAAGCTGGAGACCAGGAGGCTTTCAGGTAGAAGCGAATAAGGAGTTCAAGGTCCAGAAGCCTTGTATACACAAGGGAGGTTTTTTTCTTCTTTATATGAATCATGTTGGGCAGTTTGTCTCCTGTTAAAACTTGACAAAATCCCCAAGAAAACAACTCCAGGGAGGAAGAATTTTTCTGGCTCACAATTTCCCAGGTTTTAGTCAATGGTTGGCAGGTGGGACTACCATTTCTGGACTGTGCTGAGGCAGAAAATCATAGAAGAAGCATATGGGGAAGCAAATTTGCTTACCTCATGGGGGGCCAAGAAACAAGGATAATTCAAAGTCCTCACGGTCCCAGTCACCTCTTGGTGATTGGATCTACCAACTAGGATCCAGGGCTTGAATACATGAGCCTTTCCAAGATCATTTCATGCCAAAATCACAGAAACAGAACGGAGGTTGAAGTAGAAGGCTGGTTTATCTCCAGACTGTGGGAAACGTGGTGACCTAGGAAGATTAGGGTGTCTTTGAGAAATGGGGCCATTCTCAGCTCTTGGTCACGAGAACTGGCCACCAGACTGCCTAGCCAGTAGTTTTCAAGTTCTTTTCTTGAGCATTTAAAGACTTAAATTCCCTGCCTGCAGAGGATGAGTTCTAGAGAGAAGTTTATTATAGATTCATAGGTAAGAGAAGGGGAGAGAGAGAGAGAGAAGAGAGAGAGGGAAAAAGAGGAGGGAGGAGGAGGAGGAGCAGGAGGAGGGTCCCAGGAAATCCTGTACTACTGAGTTGCTGTTCTGGAGCTTTTTAAAGAATTTATAGCAGAAGCCAGGAATGGGAAGGGGGATGATCTAATCAGTTCAGTTGGTCCAACCAGGTGTCCAGATGCTTCTTCTGAGTTTTAGTCATTTAGTTCCAGGTAGTCTTCAATCATAGGTACTCATTTAGGGGATACATAAGAAACCAGAACCAGAACTGTAGGGACGTTCTCTGAACCATTGCTTTGGGGTCCCTGCCCTACCTGAGCAGTTCCTATCTTCTGTTCTCATCAGTGAGACATTCTGGATTTGACAGGTGCCCTTCCCACCCTTTCCGTTGCCTGTCTCTGTCCTACTCTATACCCTGCTGACTGTGATGATTTCACTGGTATCTGACCAGTGTCCATCTCTAGCTTCTTCTCTTTAGATTTGTCAGGGATAAATAAGTTTAAAACCTTACTCACTCCTAGTTAATCACATCTTTAATCACCTTCCCAAGGAAGGTGAAATGCCATGGTGTGCTTTAGGAATAATTAGGTAGAACTGTTTGGAGGTATGTCTGCAAAGAGGGAGTGGCTGGCTGAACTTCTTACCCCAGTGTCTACCACTGCACACTAGCCAAGCACTTGTGCTGTTGAGGAGCAATTATGTATCCTTTCACTTTCTTTCTTTTTTTTTTTTAACCAAGAAGAAATGTCTCCTCTGCATTGTTATGGAGACTGGATAAATGAGACAGATAGATGGGGGCAGGTATGAGCAGGTGACAGGAGTTGGCTGCCGAGTTACCTTTGTGATCCATCTCTGCAGACGCCTGTGTTAATTCTATGGAGACTCAGCAAGACTGATATCCAGCAGTGACAGTTTGGACATCTAAACATGACCTTGGATGTACCCAAAACCACATCTGAAGCTATGCCAACTTTTCAGTGTAGTATATCATAGGGACTGCATAACTGTGCTGGAAATTGGCTGCATTTGGAGTGTTAGTGTGTCTGCTGAAGAACCTCTTTGGCCTTGTGGTGTGGTAGCAAGGCTTCAGCTTCAGTTCATTTTCAGTAATTAGACTTTCACATGGAAGCCGAGGACGGCCCTCTGGTATTCCTTTTGAGGTTGTTATGTGTCCCTGTTATAGGCATCAACAACATTTGTGCACAGGGCTCAGAGTCTGTTGGTCAGCATTTCCTACACTGTGAAAATTTAACTGGTATCTGGTGAAATTTCATCTGCTGGGAGAAAAAATAACTAAGAACCTGCTTTTGGTATCCCAGAAAATATTGGTTACAAGAAAGTTTTCTCCTGCAAAGTAATGGAAAAATTGTTACTGACAAGAGGCATTTCCTAGTACCCATCCATTCTGTTGCTCTCATTTAACCAGGAACCAGATATCTAAGTTAGTGGTTCTCACAGTGTGGTCTCTAGACTGTCACTATCAACACTACCTGGGTTACAGCAAAGCCCAGGTTCTTGGTCCCTAGCCCAGAACCACCCAGCCATCTCTGTTACTATCAGCCAGAAGATTCAGCTGTGCATGATTCTGAGAATCAGTGATTTGGGTGTTTGTTTGGAGGTCTTTTAAAGACATTGAAAAACACCAAAGTTGAAAATTAAACAAAATGAAGCAAAAGCCAGTATGTATCCTGGTTCATTAATATCGATATGATCTTAGTCAATATAGATATTTCTTAAGTTTGGTTAATTCTATCTGTCCATTTGCAATGATAGCTTGTAGCCAAGTTTTGGTGATGTTAACAATTCATATGGTGGGCTTGCGTAATTATTAGCATGTAGTATATGTGTTCGGTAATGGCTGATCGATAATGTGAATTTCACATTAGCTGCTTGAACACAAGCAAAGTTCACAACAGTGACTACTCTTAAAGTTATCACTACAAAGTTCGCTTTTTAGTAAAGCAAGCTTTGAAGTTTGTTGTCATTAAGGGATTTCAAACCAATTCAGTTCCAGATTCAGGTTTCAGTCAGTAAAACCCAAGATGAAAATTACCACTCTGTGAGACGCACAATGGAAGAAAGGATTCAGGGGCTTCTTCTGTAAGAGACCCTCCACTCCTGGTTACTCTCCATATGCTCTGGATTATTTTCCTCAGAGTCAAAATGGTATATTGGACTACAGTCTAGAGCAATCCAAAGATCATATGAAATCAATCAAGTTACCTGGAAACCTTATTAAAATGCAGCTTCTGACTCAATGCCTCTAATACTGGGCTTTGGATTCTGGGCTTCTAACAAGCTCTCAGGAGATGGCGTGCTGTTTGTGATGTTCATGCTGCTGTTTGACAATTATAGGTTTGCAGTGAGGTGGTGGCCCATCACTTTACAAATGCTAATGCAGGCACAATTTACCTCCAGATGAATGCTACTCAAAGAATGGTCCAAGATTCTAGGTGAATGCCTTCACCTAGGAGCCCAGTCAGGAAGCAGAATCTTAGATCAGACATGGTGACATAGACATGTAATCCAAGCACTCTAGAGGCTGAGGCAGGAAGATAGAGTTTGCGATTAGTAGCTTGTGTTATATTTCTAGGAGAGAGAAAGACAGAGAGAGAGAGAAAGAGGCCGAGAGACAGAGAGAGAGGGAGGAGGAGGAAGAAGAGGAGGAGGAGGAGGAGAGAGAAGGGGAGGAAAAGGAGGGGGAAGAGAAAGAGTTGTTTACCTTAGGTATACTGGATCAGAACCTACTTTCTAGCAAAACCGCTAGGCAGTTCACAAGCACAGTAAAGTTTGAGATGCAATGGTGTACTGGCAACTGGCGTCATGACTACTTATTTGCAAATCTGCTTTTGGTTTGACACTTTACTCTTACCATATTGAAATTCTCAACAACAGAGGTCTCTGCCTTTTCATTTGGCCCCAGGCTCCATAAATGATGTAGGTGGTCCTGGATACATTGTTCTATTCTGGTAGCTTTCAAACTTGAGTGTGTGCTTGACTCACCGAGCTCTTGTTATAAACTAGTATTTCTGGGTTCCCAAAGACTCTGAATCAGTAGTATGAGGAACATCAGACCTTACACACCTCTCATGTAATTCCAATGTGAGGGGCACCGATTCCTGTCTTCTTGATTGAGTCGTCCGTTATTTTCATGCAGTGTGTCAGCATGATACCCTGCTTTTCTCCTGTGTTGCCAGAAAAAAATCCCTTAAGCAGAATAAACCTGCTAGACCCTGGAGCAAAGGTGTTTCTAGTTGGACAGTTTTCCCCACAGGAGCTCTCAGCAAAGGGTCCACCTGTGCCTGAGTGGCCCTCTACTGTTGATGTGACATTTACACAAGTAAAACCGGGAAGGATGTGCAATGTCAGGTGTCTCATCTCCAGAGACACTGTCTGGGGAAGCAGGAAATGGCAATGTGGCAGGGATGGGATTCAGTAGAGGCAAAACCACTTTTGGGTTAGTTAGTTTTCTGTTACTAAGAGAGAATACCTGAGCGAGACACCTTGTAGCAGGAAAGACTTATGTGGGCTCAGTATGTCATAGGTGTCAGTTCCTCATGTTTGCGGGCAGTTCACACTCGTGGCAGCAGAAATCAGAGAAAGAGAATGTATGTGGCAGCCTATGAGCTGCTGAATACCACATTCAGTGGAAACCTTTCTCCCTTCCCCGACAGTCCCCTCTTGAGACCCTGAAAGATACACCCATATGCACACTTTGCTCTGAAACCAAATTGGAAATCAAGATAAACCATGATGCTTTCCCATTGAAAAAGTCACCTTTGCACATTCTGAAGCATACACAGGCTACTAGAGATAAGACCTGGATGACAGGTCTGGCTTCGGCATTCTCTCTTTTCTTGGACAAGACCCAGACAAGTTGGGACTTTGAAGTACTAGTCTTCTAAGTGATAAATGGGCACAAGCACTGTCCTCACAGATTCATTGCAGGAATCAAACGAGACAGTGTGAATGTGAAAGTGCTTTGTGCACTGCAAAAGAATGTAAAAATCTGAGACATCATTATACAGACTGGGCAACACAGCTATTTCTAGCATTAGGCTCAGGAGCAGGACATCGTGTTTGTGAATTTAGCCTCAGGCCATTCTACATAGTTGGTGTAGCAAGAGAGGGAAATGAATACAGACAGAAAGATTCAATGAAGACTTGGCAAGAGTCACTGGGAGATTTCAAAGTAAAGAAAAGGGAGCTTCCATAATTTGAGGACTCCAGATGCAAAAATAAAAGAAAGGGGATCTATTTTTATACGTGCAAACAGTTTTGAGATTTGGGAAAATGCCTTTCGTCTAGCAATAATTGAACATTTCTGCCCCTGGGTATAATGAAGATAGATAGCAATGGTGATGGTCCATATTTAGCTTTGACTTCAGAAGCCTTCTGTTGGAATTTGCTATCTTGAGAGAAGTAGAAGTATGGTTTGTAGTTAAAGCTGGGATTCTGAACTAGCACACATTAACAGTGAATTGGAAAAGCATTTTGCATGCCTGTTCCTGAATTCCTTTTCCAATAGATTATACCCCATAGAGCTGTTCAAAGTATTGAACAACCTAATATACCCAAAATGCCCAGACACTGATGGGGTTGTTAGTGTGGAAATCCTGGAGCTGAACTGGAAAGATCAGTGATGCCAGAAAGTTCCAGCTATTCTGAATACACAAGATGCCTCTGGGTCATAACTAAGAAGCTTTTCGAAAAGGATCATTTGCTCAGATGGATTCAGAAGTACTAAACTTCTCAGGATCTAGGATCAGAAACAGTGAATGCCCTAAAAAAGTAATCCCACAAAGGTCCTAGTGATGAGCTCTGGAAATGTATGTGTGTATGCTAGGAGTAAGGGGAAAAAGATAAGGCATGGTGTGACATTCCAGACTTGCCATGAAGACCTCATGCTAATGGCTTCTGTCTTCTCTCTGTCCCTTTCCCTTATCTATCTCATCTTATCTTTCAGGTGCACAATTGACAACAGGGTCACCCGGGTGGCCTGGCTAAACCGCAGCACCATCCTCTACGCTGGGAATGACAAGTGGTGCCTAGATCCACGTGTGGTCCTCCTGAGTAACACCCAGACCCAGTACAGCATCGAGATCCAGAACGTGGATGTATATGATGAGGGCCCATACACCTGCTCTGTGCAGACAGACAACCACCCAAAGACCTCGAGGGTCCACCTCATTGTACAAGGTGGGTGGGGCCTCACTGGGAAGCCTGATGAGTGGCTGGGAAAATGTGTGTTAGCAGCTCTTTCTAGGATGAGTTGTCTGTTTTATCCAGTATGGACTCCTTTCTGATGGTCATCTTGCATTTAGAAGCTGAATTTTTCAATAATATGCTTGTTGAGTCAGATTATGTTTTCTTTTATTCCAGTAACATATTTGTGTAGAAATCAAACTTCTAATTATTGCTTTCTTTGGCTTTTCTCCCCTAAGCACTTTTTCTATGTTGCATCTAACTCCAGGTATGTTTTATTTTAAAACCAGAATTTTAATGCTCTTCTGGTACTGCACATATGTCATGCCCTAGACCAGCCTTCAGAGAAAACAGAAGCAAACAGGGGTACCCTGCATCCTACCTCAACCACCTCCTTCCCAGGTGCAGCTTCTGGTTAATGTGCTTGTTTCTCTTTATTCCCCAGCCTTAGGTTTGCCATCCCATCAGTCTTTACGTTTAACTGTACATCAGACTTTCCTTTTGCATGTTGGAGCCTTACAGTTTTTCTAGGATAGTTTTTTATGGCATTTCTTTGGGTTCTGCTTTCTGTCCTTCTCAGTCCTTTACAAATCAGAACTGGTCTCAAGGCATCAGACAACACTTAGCAAATAGACGAATTCCTAGGTAATGAGCAAGAGTTTAGAACCACACTGACTGCTTTCTGAGGGAGAAACCTAAATCCAGTCTTCCTGTGTCTCAAGGGTCCCTTCCCATGAAACAGGGTGAATGTGAGGATTGGGGTCGGGAGAAGGCCTGACCCATACAGAGCTATTTACCTGATAACTATTGTGATATTGTATTGCTCACTTCCACTTTTTCTGATACTATTTACCGCATTTAAGCATTTAGATATGTTTTGTAGTAGACTAAATACTTGCTTTGTTATCTCAGGATCTGAGGTTATGAACAGTGAAATCCTAACTGCTCTGTTGGAGTTTTTTCCCAGCCTTATGCCTGGTTCCTTCCGGCCTATGAAATGGCAGGTACTAGGCAGAACAGTGTTCCTGAGAAGGGGGAACAGCTAGGCCGCTCATGGGAGAAAAATAACGGGAGGTTGAAAGGAGAAGGGGGGATTGATGAACTGAAGAAACTGAAAAAATGAAGAGAAAGCCATGGTAAGAAGAAAGAAGAAAGTCAAATTTGGATTATGAATTTTGGCTGGGAGGAGCAGGCTAGTGAGCAGGAACAAGAAGGGACCATACTTGAAAGGCCTTTGGCCTGATTAGGTCAGACACAATGCCAGGCACACTTGGAAGCTCTCATGGTGTGGTAGAGTGTGGTCATTCCAAATTTTATATTTTTTTTTCTCATCCTTTTTTTCAGTAAAAGAATTATAATGTTTTCTTTTATTGGTTCTGCAACTAAGTGGTTTTTTTTTTCTCCAGATTGCTACATGCGAATAGCATTTTAAAATAGAATTGCACAGACTACATGGTATTAGAGGGCATTATAAATAGCAGACTAGCTATTGCACCATGAAATTTTTGTTTCAACGGGTAAGCATTAGCAAAGTACAAGACATTTTGTGTGTGTGTGTGTGCGTGTGTGTGTGTGTGTACGGACAAAAAATCATCATCCTGTGGGTGTGGCTTGGAGAATGCTCCACAGAATCCACCTATGATATCTACCAGCCAGTGATTTTGAAGTCCTTCCTTGGGCAGAGTGTCTGGCAATGTCAGTGAAAATAGAAATTATTAGCAGATGTATCCTGCAAGAAGCAGCCCCATTAAGGAACTAGAAAGGGGAATGAAAAATGCTGAAGCCTCCTTGGAAACGGAAAACCATGCTTTTCTCATTTTCCCCCTAATTTTGCTCTGCACACCCCAATAGACGCCTGCCTTCTACATACTGGACATTTAGCAAATGCTTATTGAAGGAAATATCTAGAATTATAGTACAAAGATGTTATATGGGCTCTAAGAGAGAAAGTTGAGTACTTGGAAGTTGAAGCAACGGAAGGGAGGGAGAGGACACATTCTACATCTGTCCTCGCTCGTGTCCAGACTAATGGAAAATGTCTCATCCACAGCTAGGTGTTTACATCTGTGACTTGGCTAGGTGCCCTCTTAGCATGACACGCCATCTCAGGTATTGGAATCTCATCTTGGGCTAATTTTCGAATGCTGATGGGTATATTGATCTAGAAACAAGCTGGGTTAAAAAAGGCATTGGTCTTGTACACAGACTCAGCCCAAACTAATCCGCTGTCAATATGCCCGGACTGAGTATTATTGACACGCTAATGAATAGAGGACCATAGTTTTTCCACAGTCAACCTGTCCCCTTCTTCAAAGCAATCAGACAAACTAAATGGAGCTAGATTCCCTCTGTTTCTGTATTGGAAAGAGGATATACTACCATGCAGGATTAAAAAAGAAATATATTTATCTAGGGATCATTTGTTATACTGAACAGAAACCCTAATTCCCTTAGCAGAAGCTGACTGTCTGGATTTAAGGTGCTTTTAAACTGAACTCTGCTGGAATGCAAGACAGGCATATTAAGTTTTCCAAATAGTATTATGATCATTAAATAAAGAAATAAAAATAGCAGCAACAACAAAGAAATAACCCAGTATTGTCCCTGTGTGTATCTATGTCTGTAGAGTCAGCATCATATAATAGGCCCACAAAGATGGAAGGAAATGGCAGTCACACTATCTTGCAATCTACTTAAGGTCTAAGATTTTTTGTAGCATTATGACTATCAAATATCCCACCCACTCCATTAGTCCTTCATACTAGATCTTCTTCCTTTATAGATGCAATTCAAAATGATTGGTTCTTAGAGACAATCATGATGCATCATTGAATCTGCCTAAAAAGCAGATATGAACTCATTCATTCTTTTCTGCAGTAAACAATCACTGAGAAATGGCTCTAGCAGTGTATACCCTGAATTCGCACTTAGCACATAAAGATGAATACAAAACTCCCCTTGAAGAGTCAGTTCACCTTTGTGTGAGAAGTTAGAATTGTATGTTGTTTTTCCAAATTATTCCCAAGAATTTAGTTGCTGTGAGTACTAATGTAATTGGCTGGATCTCAGTTCCATAAGCCTTTAAAAAATGATAACTTTGTGGTTGCATAACTTCTCCTAAACACATTCCATCTTCTCATGGTGATGATATGGGGGCTAGGCATTCATGAAGCAGAATTATTTAAGTGCTGGCAATGTGGACTGAGTTCAGTTTCATCTGGGTTTGAGATTATATAGCCTTTTCTCACAACAGACAGTTTAGAAGTTCACGGGGTCACTATTAAGTAGAGCCGTGGTCAGTGCCAGTCAGAGGAAGAGTGCACGGCAGGACCCACTGGCCCCAGAACAGAAATTCCAGGAGGAACTCTGGAGGCAGTAAGCTCAGCCTCAGTGTCAGGGGGATATATGGCCAGCCCAAGGACGAGGAGGATGAAGCGTCTTAACAATGTGGAGTCAGGATTGTGGAAAAATCACTCAGTGAAGGAGAATGATCCAGACTGGAGACCAGACAGCACATAGACGAAGTCTCTCTGGCAAGCTGGAAGAAGGGGCCATCTATGGGGAGGAGAATGACCTTGGGGAGGAGAATGACCTTGGAATTGATGTGGAAGGCGGAAAAGAATGTAGCAGAAAAGGGCAGAATAAGAAAAGACCAAACAAACTAGCTGCTTGCTAGAGTGGCAATTTGAAATTAAATTGAAAGTTACAAAATGAAATTAAAGAGAACACTTCTTCAGTCCCTGGAATGATATTTTCTGGGCTTCCAATATCTTATTCACCCAGTTGTTACCGAAGCAAATGGTTTAAATGTGGAGCAGGCACCTGTGTTTTCAACACAAAGAGTATTGCTGCACAGTGCTGGAAGTGGTTACCAGTGTGGCTAAAAGATGGAAATAAGATGGCAGTCTTATAGAAAATAAGACAAAAGATTCTGGAAACTATGGAAGACTGGAGTTTCTTTCCTTTCTAGGACAGAAAATAATGTCTAGAGTCCAAAGATGCACATGGGAAAGATGGCAGAAGATAGCATTCAGAATGTGAAGAGTAAGAAGAACACTGTAGGAGTTGCCTAACCATTTAGGGAACCAGAATATAATCTTTTGGATTGGATTGAAGCAAACCCATCTAAAATTGATTAAAAACCTTGTCTAGGTGCTGTAGAGATGACTCAGAAGTTGAGTATGTTCTGTTCTTCTAGAAGACCTGAGATAAGCTTTCAGCCACCTGTAACTCCAGCTCCAGTGGGTCTGACACACCCTCTTCTGGCCTTTGACATCATATACACTAACTTGTGCATACTCACCCACAGATCCACATGCATATACATAATTAAAGATAAAATAAATATCTTTAAAAATCAGGTCTAATGACTTAAGCCTTTAACTTCAAGATTTCATCCTTATGGGTTCAATTAATAAATGGAGCTTGTGAATTTGGACTGGATATTTAAGTTTCAGATGTTGCTACAAAATAAGCTTTGTGTCCATCCAAACAGCTATCCTCATGTCTCTGTTGTTCCCATGGAAGAAATGAGTCCCTAGAAAATAGAGAGAAGAAAACGAATTGTTGGCCAGAGCTTCTTGTCAGCCAGGGAAGACATCTCAAAAGCACTGCTTGTGTCTAAAAACTCCTGAGCACTTATATTGCTAACCCATGCTGCAGTGATTGCAGAGCACTAAGAAAGGCCTTTATCCATGCCTTGACCACATACCTTTGGGTCTTTAATCTCACTTGGAATAGCATTTACTTGATAGAGAACAGTAGAAGGCAGGAGTCATGAAAAGAGAGACATTCGTTTCATAACAATAATAATGCTTTTGGCCTCTTTATCAGTTTTCCAGGCCTTATCTAGGGCTTTCCATTGTTATTAGAGCATCTAATCACCCCTCCCTTTTGTTTGGTGCAAATGAGTTTTCTTCTTTCTCCCAAGGCAGAGTTAATCTGAAAATCCCTGCTATTGTCTCACAGTTAATTACCTGCCTTTGGAGTCAAGCAGTGCTGAAGCTCATGTTTAAGGGGGAATCGCTGATGTCAACTCAATGGTATAGGACTCGGGGAATCAAGCCGGGACATTCTACCCTGTCCCTGTGTTCCCTGAATTCTAGGGAAGAAGAAACTAGGTTGGGAGATGTACAGTCAACAGGTGATTTACAGTGGAACTCTGTCCATACCAGCCCTTCATTCACCTTTTATTTTCTCCTGGCTCCTAATCTTCTCATCTCAACAATCTGCTATATACAGTGGTGTTACTTTCCAATCATGAATAATTAATTGACCTTGTCATGCCAAACTCATTACTGTAATTAGAAGCCAGGAACAATAACTTTTAATTTCTAGATACCTATGCACCATAGACTTCCCCTACACTGAGCCTGAACAAAGGGAAATCTGAAGCACAGAATATCAAAGGGGATGATATGATCTAATCCTTGCGCTGGAAACAAAGATTTCTGCCTCTCCAGACATAGTTGCAAGGCACCACGTGCTCCTAGCAATAGTGAACTCCTGGAGAGCGGAAAAGAACTTATGTCCACAGTATCTATTCCAGTTACATTTGACTGAGTCCACGGTAGAAGTAAACATAACCATTTAGCTCCAAATAGAAATCACCATCTGAATACTTCTGTGTTCTAAGTTTCAGTCCCTCTGCATGACAGACCGTAGAGAACACTGGGACACTCTTCCCTTCTGTCCCATTCAAGAAATAGATGAAAATGTATATTTGGTCTGGTCATTAAACTCTTCATCTAAATTTGGTAGAACTTTGAAAATATATGGAAATTAAATTCCAGCCTAAAATTGAAATGCTCCTCAAAGCACCTCAGAAAATGGCAAGGAAGCAGGGCATTCTTCTACCTTCAATTAATCTGAAAATGTAAGTAGCATGCAGATGAAGCACCTCACTTCTACCTGGTGAGTGCTTAAATTTCTAGAAGCAGTGTAACTGTCTGTAAGACAATGGGGGAACATCACTTGTCAGAAAGGCTAGGCCAGTGTTCACATCGCCACTGGAAGCGTCATCTGTTTGCTAAGCCAAGCAGGGTGGAATGTGGGAGACTAATGTGATCTAAGTAAAGGACTATAATTAAAGTCAAATTGGCTTAATTAAAAGCATTTCTGCACCTTCTGATAACGGCTGTAAGGGGATATCCCTCATGTTTTCTAAACAGTTTGGAAAACTTGGTCAGAACAGTAGATTGGGTTCCCATACCAGCGCGCTTGACTCCACACGTGGCTATAAGGGAACAGAGAATCGGTAACATGCACTACTGCCTAGAATTTCCAGGAGTCAGCAGCATTCCCTCAGGTGAGCAGTTAGGGCTCCCTGGGGAAATTCTGCAAGCAGCTAGGAAAATCATTTCCCTGAGGTGGTTTTTCCCCAGGGAGCCTAAACTGCCTCCAAGCTATCTCACATTCCAACACTGTGAGATGGAGAAGTTGGCACTATTTTCTCCTGTATCTTGATTCCTTCTGCAGCTTCCAAGGAGAAAGGTTGTCATTTTATTTTGGGGAAACCAAACAAACAAACAGCAGACCCTAAATATCAGCATTTTCAGAATCCCTTTCCTGCAGCCTCCCATTCCCACAGCAACATTCTGAATATTCGAGCTACATATCTATTTTTAAAAGACCCCTTCTTATTTACATTCTTCAGATATTGTTAATTAAAGATTATGAAGGCTTCGAGAGAAAGCAATACAGATCTCTCTGATGCTAGAGTCTGCTGTTACTGCCATATCCCTAAAGGTTTCTGCCGTCGGAGACTGCATGGTATATACAGTATTTTTAAAGGCAACATTGTTGAGCTCAGCACCATGACTGTTCCAAGAAAACTAGGCTGCTCAGAAAGACTGGTGCACAGGAGTATACTTTAAGACCTATATTCAGGCTTCTCTTCCCTTCTTGAGAGAGCTAAAATCCTTAGCTTCTCGGGGGCTGGGTAGAAGTTGGTACAGAAGTCTCCCAATCCATTTGTTGTTGAATTGGGGATTATCACGTGATTTTTCACTTCCATTGAAAAATCTATTGAAACCAGATTCTTTGAACAGAACAAATCAGATAAAGTTCCTAACATTCTAATAGAAGAGACTATATTACTAACAGACCACTGTGTTTTAAGAGAGCAGGGATTGGGATCTGTGTGCTTATAGATGCAGTGAATTCACTGAGAGAAAGAAACTACATTTTTCTGGAAATTAGACAATGCTTCAAGGCTACATTTCATAAGAGTGTTCAGTTGTGAGTGTTTTTCTTTTAGGTCTTCTGGGAAAGGGATAGCATTCCAGGCATGGACCATGAGGGTGAGAATCTGACAAGTGTGTGAACCTAGGAGGAACAGTGTAGGCACTAATGTGTCACAGAGCAAAGATTCTAGGTGGGATTGGTGGCCAGAAAGATTGAGTATACCTCAGTTTTAAATGGAGACATGTATTTTTTCAACCCAGACTTGGTTTTTCTTGATATACAGCAAGAACGCCATTTCTATTTCTCAAGGAAATGTACATTAAATAGTTTTGACAGTGGACAAATATCCAGCAGGTTATCAGTAGACTAGAACACAAAAAAAACCTGGGCTAACAAACCCTGAGAGGAAGGATGAAGTCTCGGAAGGGAAGGATATACTGAACATCTGCTGGTTTCATGTCCCTTGTATGTCTGAGACACAGAGGAAATAGATTGCCAGGACCTGTCTACCACCAAGACTATTGATGAAAGCACTGTTTGCTTACACTTTCAGTCACAATGGTGATTAATGTGTCACCATATAGTCAGAGTGCATTTCTTTATGCACTTCCACGGGGAATATATCACAATGTGTTCTGCTATGTCACTGCCATGGTCATACATGAAAGGGTCCGGGTACTGCTAAAGGATAAATGGCAGCCATAGCACCAAGTCCCGTGAAATCAGCCTTCCCTCCTGCCTGAGAACTTATACACAGGAGAAGAGAAGACAGCCCATTTCATGTCTCCAGGCTAATCTAGACCTTGAGGAGTCAGCATTTAGAATATACCTTACGTTCCCAGCGAACATCAGCTGTTGATCACACAGTTTCCAGTGTTGGTGAGAATTCTGGCTGGCATCTGCTGGAGTTTAGCTCAGAACTACAGTGCTCCTGGAGTAGTTGAGGGCCCACATTTTTCTTTTGATCTTCATTTCATGTTATTTGAAAAAGAATTTATTGATTTAAAATTAGGACAGTTTAATTTGGTGGCATGTTTTCTTTATGTCTCAATTATATATTCATGTCTTTGTGGTAAACTCAGCTGGTGGGGGATTAAGAATTCAAAATAGAGGATTTTCACTTGGCAAGTGGAGCTTTCCACTGTGATTAATTGGGATTCTGCACAATGAACCCGGTGTTGGCTCCACTGGGGATTTAATAGCTTAGTAGAAAGAAGTAGATTTCAGGATTTAGGATTCTTGGGTTCCAGTTTAAATCTTGATAATAATTACCTGGAAAAATGACCTACTTATTTCAATTGTTCTCAATTAAACACTATAGAAATGTTTTGATATATCCCATAATCTGATTTAGAAAACGGTACCTATTAGATGCAGGGAAGCAGAGCCCGATTGCTAGTCCACACCTTGCAGATTGTGATTATTTACTAGTGATAGAAGCTTGTCTGTCTTAGTCTAGCTCCTTTTAAAAAGATCCAGTTCTTTGTACTGATAACACATACAGATCTACTGCTTATGTGGGTCTCTTTTCCCAAGAACCTGCCTAGATTGCACCCTATTTTCCCCATTCTGGCCCCTCCTCCAGTGTAATCTCTCAGATATGTTGTCACCAGAGTCCATCTTCTCATCAGTTTGAGCAGGTGTTATGGTGATTTTATTTTCCTCAAACATGGACTTCCAAAAGGGGGAGCCTGTGCCAATATTCCTTACTTTGAGTGTGCATCCTAATCAAGCCCTTTCTTTCCTTCTTCTCTGAGAGAGGGAGGTCAAGATTTGTCACCACTCTTTCTTATATGTGACAAATATCCATATTAGGTTGGAAGATCTACAGAGATGAAGGAGCCCAGTCACTGTGAATGGGGCAGAGGGCCAGCACTGTAACAGTCACAAGATAAGAGGGTAGCTGCTGGGCAGAACTGCTTGTAAGAATGTAGGATGAGGAGACAGGAGTCTCCCTGTTCTGGAGTCTTTGCTTTATATCATTCGAATGGAAATAAAGCAGTCTGTTTGTCCACAGCTGTTCTGTTCCATTCGCCCACTCCTTCTGTACTGCTGGGGAAGCCAGAGTCTTTTCAAGCAGATGCCACCTCAAGGGGTTCTAAGTCCAGTAGTGCCAACTTATCTAGGAATTGAGAAACGGGGAGTGTGGTTCCAGAAGACCTCCGCTTCTGAGTCATGTCACATCCTTGCCTTACTATTTGAGTTTTCACTACTATTTCCTTTCTTTCTGGCCACAGACTGTAAATTTCCTCTCCTTTGCCTGTTTTATATAGTTCCTAGTTATATTCTTTATCCTTCAAACATCAACTCAAATGCTACTTCCATGGGGAGACTTACCCAGAGCTGCCTACTGCTCCTCCTCCGCCTCCCAGTAGCTCCAGCCCTACCCTTCTCCGAGGTCTTACCATAAGTTGTGTGATTGGTGTGTTGTGCCTGCTTTCCCGAGAGCAGGAGGCATCTCCGCTTTGAATTCTGTTCCTGGTGCCCCCAGCTTAATTGGAGTTCAGGGACTATTTGTTATGTAATGAATGGATCTATAAAATTTCTTTTTAAAAAATAATTAAACAACATGATTCAGTGCTCTCTGTGTAGTTTCCTTGTAGTCCCCTGAAGAATGGCCAAGCAAAGACAGCAGTTCCTAATCCCTAGGACCATGAATATTTCTTGAAGGAAAGCATCTTTGCAGATGTAATTAAATTAAGAATTCAAGATAGGGAGATTATCACCAGTGCTAAATATAATCACATACACACTTTAAAGAAGGACGTAGAGGGAGCTCACTAGAGACAAACAGAAAATAGGGTATGAAAATGAGAACAAAGAGATTTGAAAGTACTGTTCTTGAAGACTCGAATGACAAGGCCACCAGCCAAGGGTGTTAACAGCCACCAGAAGCTGCAAGAATCAGGGATGTGTTTCCCTCCCAGGCCTCCAGCTGGAATGCTGATGGCTGCCTCAACTCTGTGCAAGCCATTTGGACTCCTGGCCTCTGAAACCTAGAGAAAAGACATGGTTTCTATGGTTTTGAGCTGTGAAATTTGTGTAACTATGTTATAGTACCAACATGAAATAAATATACTGGCTTTGTTAGGCTCCATCTGTGATGGTTGGGGGTTCGGAGCAAGATGGGGTAATGGAGATCCGTGGGAATTTAAGGTGTTCATTCTAAGATTCATCTTGGTTTAAAATCAGACATAGGAATCTCACATGTAGCTCAGTGGTGGAACACTTGACTAACATGTGAGGCCTTGAGTTCAGCTCCCAGCACTTGAAAAAAGAGGATGTGACATCAGAGGCTAGAAGAGCTTTACAAATACTACAGTCTCCACCATTGTTTCTGAGATTGCTTGATACAAGCTAGGACCTCTTTAACTTGCTCCACTCATGAAAGAATTTTGTTAAAGTTTTAGATGACCCAGGTATATAAATATATATGAAGTAGGTACTCAAACTGAACATTTACTGTCAATAAATCATAAATAATTTTATTTTAAAACTTTAAAAAATTTTAATGTTTTTATTTTTGAAAATTTCATCCATGAGTATTGTCTTTGCATTTCCATCCTGATCTCTCACTGACTCCTCCCACATCTTCCCCCTCCCCCTCCACTTTGATTATTATTACTAAATTTACACTCACACACACAACACACTGAGTCCATTTAGTAGTACTTCTGTGTACCTGGGTTTAAGGCTGTCCATTTGGGATTATATAATATTTGAGGAAGAAAGGTCCTAGAGAAAACCAATTCTCCCTCCCTCTGCATCCACTGATGACCTGTTGCTCTTCATCTTGAGGTGGAACCCAGTGACATTACCCATCCACCTTAGAATGTCGACTGGCTTAGTCATTATACAGATATTTTTTGACTACTATACTTAAAGTTTTTTATTTGTTTATTTTTATTTGATGTGTCTGAGTGTTTTGTCTGCACCTGCGTAAGTGTGCCTTCATGTGCAATGCCTGCAGAGGCCAGAAGAAGGTGCCAACTTCTGAAGTGATTGGAAATTCTTTTCTAACCCCAACTAAAATTCATTTAATGATTTCTTATGAAACTCAAGTGAGTAACACAAACAGTATTTAAACTTTTGTTAAATGAGTATAGATATATCCCAATACAATCTTATTTTCAAACAAGTTATAGTGGTACATGCATAGACTCCTAGCACTTTGAGGCTGAAGAAGAGGATAGAAATGAATTTTAAGCTAGCCTGGACTATATAATGTTAACCCTGTCTTGAAAATAACTGCCCCCGGAATAAAACAAAACATAAAACAAAAAAAAAATCTCCAAACCCAAGAGGGTCCCATATTAGTAGGCTCCTTAGATTGGCTCACAATTATAATCTATCCCTAATCCTTCCACTTGTAGAAGGTTTTTGGTTCTGAGTCAACATTTTGCTACGTAACTCTTCCTTGAGTTTCTTGAAAAGTTTGTCTTGCTTCCTATTTTGTTAGCAAAAGTCTAATCTCATCCTGATTTGCCTTCCCTTTTAAATGAGTTATTAATTTGTCTGAAGCTCATTTTATTATCTTTCAATATTTATTTAAATTCTAACACTTTTGGTGTGTGCATTCAAGCATAAATTTTTAAATCAAACCTCTTAGCACAATACTATCCAAAGATATACTAATTTGATACTTACATGCTTAGGATTGATGGTAGAGAAACCTTAAGCCTGTTTCTTTGTAGTTAAGCCATTGTGCTTTAAAACGAACAGAAAGCTTTGCATACACAGTAAAAACACAGCCGTTGATGGCATATAGTATTTCACTTCTGAACGAAGACATCTCAGGCCTCATTTTGTGAGAGTGGCAGAGTGACACTCACAGTACCAAGTACTCATGTTGTTTCTTCATAACCAAAGCTACAGTGAAGTTACCTGAGCCATCAGGGGCGAGTGCTGCCAGAACCAGCTCAGATTTATTATGTTTCATTTTGAGTTAACTTCTGCTCTTCACACATTCACAAACCTTTTATTGTTGCGAAAATTTTCATAAAATTCAGTTGCATGACCTCATAGAGAATTGCAAACCACAGTTAAGAAGCTGTGTCCCAGGGCCAGTAACAGCAAACTAGGGTCCATGGGCTAAATAAACCCATCCCATAGCCTGTAGTATAATTATCTATAAGCCAACACTGTTTAAATGTGTATAATATGATTAAATATAGAAGCACAAATTACAGGGGCTTGGTCTGACCAACATGTTTGGCAATGGTCACTCTTTGGTTCTTCACAGAAAGACTGCACCCCTGATCTGGGAGACCAAGCCACTCTGCTGTAAGGACAGTCTAATATTCCTGGGGAGAAGCCAGTGTTGAAGGGAACTCGGGCTTCCCTCCAGGAGCCAGCATGAATTTGCAGCAATGACCAACCTTTGAAGTCCAGTCTCTGATGCAGCCTAGGTCTCAGAGGGACACAAACTTTTCCAGCATTCACCTGAGTTCTGTTGAAAGACACTGAGCTAGAACTGCTCAGTCAGGCCGTTCCCCAATAACTTACTCAGGAACAATAAAGACAATAAATTGCTATTCTTTGTAGATCCGTCTTTGATAAAAATCTTGTCTACCATGGACATGTACAGGTTTTTGGTCCCGTACTTTCTAAACAATATGTTATAACAACTACTGCGTAGCAGTTGCATTATTTTAGGTATAATTTTAAGAAGATTTAATGTTTGTAGGAAGGTGTGCCTAAGTTACACGGGAGTATTGCACTGAATTATGGGAGGGCCTTGGATATATGTGGATTTGGGTATCCTCAGAGGAGCTGGAAACCAATTCCATGTGTGCACTGAGGGATGACTGAATTTCTTTCTTAAAGGCATGTCTTTGGAAATTAACCTTGTCGTGTAGACATGATGAAGGTGTCATTTCCTTGTCTTGAGGATATCTATAGGCATTGATGAAATAACTAAAATTTCAATATGATGCTGTACTTGATGATATGTAAAAGACTGACTTATGGATTCTAGGTGATAGAGCAGAACTGATAAAAACAAAAAAAATGATTTTCATAACAGGAAGTTTGGTTGGGGGTTTAGAGATGGAGTTGAAGATCCTTAGATATTTCTGTTGTTAATTGGGAGTGAATCTGGTATCGAGGCTTCATTTCCATTACTTGTCACACCAGCATCTTAAACTCAAATGTACAAAATAAATCACTTTAAATTTAAGATGTCCTTGTAACCTCTGCACCCCAACACCCAGTCTGCTGTTCCTATAGTCTTCACATAGGAAACAGAAACTCCATTCTCTAGCAGCTCATGGCAGAGGACTCAGCACCTATTAACTTGTTTTCATTCTTTCATACTCTTCTCCATTCCCTAACAGATCTTCCTAGATTTGCTGAGTTAGGGAACTTATCCAGAATCCTCCCACCCTCCTCAAATCTGTATACATCTGTGTGCCATGCTGCCATCAGCTTTGTTTGGAACTTTACACTTACCTGCCTGAATCACCTCCACACTCTGGACATAAACATGTGTTCCCCACACTCAGCCTACAGTGTCTCTTGACAGACTTTGCCTTTCTTCTGAACCAGCATCCCAGTCCATTGTTTCCTCTATGTACTTAGAATGTGACCCAGGTCCTTACTGCTGCCTTACATGGCCCGACCTACTGTCAGCGAGTTCCTACTCTCCCAAAACCATGAGTTTGTGGTGTGCCTCCTGCTGCTCTGTACTAAATGCTCTTTTCTTCCTTGTGCCTTTACTCAGATGTCACTTTAGGGAAGGGGTCTTCCTGACCATCTGTGTAAAACAGAGCTCATACTCTTTTCTTTTCTCCTTAGCCTGTTCTTCTTTGTCTTCTTGATACAGATCACTTGTGGGCATAAAGTATATTTACATGTGTCTTAGTTTCCTTTATGTTGCTGTGATAAAACCATGATAAAAAGCAACTTGGGGAAAGAAATGGTTTAGTTTATCTTATACTTCATAGTCCATCATCAAAAGAAGCCAGATAAGGAGCTCAAGCAGGAACCTGGAGGCAGGAACTAGAGCAGAGAGCATGGATGCACGCTGCTCACTGGCTTGCTCCCACCGGCTTGCTCAGCTACTTCTCTTATATAACCCAGGTCCACTTTCCCACAGATGGCACCACCCACCACCACAGCTCCACCTTCCCAGGGATTGTACCACCCATAGCGGGCTGGACTTGCTTTCATCAATTGATAAGAAAATGCCTTATGGACCTCTTCTCAAGCCGCTGATGGAGACAATTCCTCAACCTAGGGCCCTCCTTTTCAGGTGACTCTAGTTTGTGTCAGGTTACAAAAAACTAACCTGTACAACATGCTAGTAGCTGTACTTAGTAGCCTACTTTGCTCCAACCAAAGCACTTGTTTCATGAGACTGGGGACTGGGCTGCTTTGCTCAACTTTGCTTTCACATGCCTGGAATCGGGCCTGGAACAATAAGTAGTTGTTGACTAATGAAGGGGACAAAAACAAACATCTGCCATTAAAGGAACCTGTTAATTTTCATGTCAGAGTTTATTCTGTTTCTTTGCTCAGGTGTGAGAAGACTGAGTTCTTCTGTTACTTCTGTGTGAATGATTTGGCTACCCAGTTCTCAGAACATGTGACATTTTAGCTGAGTTTGGCAGAGTAGATTTTCTTAGCAAGGTAATGCAGAGGCCCAGTGTCCCAGACTGGAGGAATAGTACACCCAACAGACAAGTAAGTGTATGATAGCTGAAGGAACGGCAGGAACTGTGGGAGCATCCGCAGCCTGGAAGGACAAGAGACCTGGCTTCTAGCTCCTTTATTGAGCAGATAAAAGGGAACACAGGTAGGAAATTATGTGAGTTGCTTCAGAAAGACCTTTGGCATCCAAACTCAGGATAGACTAGAGAGGGAGTTTTCAGCAGAGAGACAAGAGAATGGAAACAATATTGGTTAGTGTCCTGTTCTCCTGGGTCCCTGCCCTGTGGCATTATTCTCTTCCCTGTGGGGATTCAATAGATATCTCTGTAGTGGCTAGAGGATGTTCAGGGAGAAGGCTTGCATAGAAGGCAACAATGTGTATAAAAGAAGAGGAAACATACATAAGGAATTGCCATGCACACAGGAAGAACCAGTATGGTGCAGCAGCCTCCTGCTTCTAGTTTCCCAGGATAATCTTTTTACCAAGAGAAACAGCTCTCATTGTGTGCTTTAAGGCTAAAAGTAAATGGAATTTATTGTGTTCAACTTTGCAAAAGCCTCTGGATTATACATTTTCAAATGAGGAAAATGCTTGTGCCAGGTTTTTTTTTTCCATTTGGAATTCTCAGAAAATGGCCTCTGGATTATGGAATGAAATCACATAGGCAAAGGAGATGAGCTTTGTGGAAAAAGAGGATCAAGTTCAAGATAAGAAAGGAGAGATAGGATAGAGCACGGGAAAGGCCAGTTGGGAGATGCTTGAAAAAGGGAACGAGCAGGTGGTCAGAGAATGCCAAGCATGAGCTACCAAAGTGTCTCCAACCTCCCATGCTTGCTGCCTGCTTGGGAATCTTCAGATGGATTTCCTAATGGGATAGGGAGGAAGGGTGGACTTGCTGGACCCGAATTTCCCTTGAGGGGCACGTTTGTGATGGTTTTGTGAATCGAATCTCAGGTCTGGGACAGGTCTGGACAGGAGGCTCAGCAATTGGCCACATGAGTCAACTAACCGCCAGAGACAGTTGAAGGTCAAATTAGGAACATTTCTTCCAAGATATTCTAAACTGCTTTCATTTTCATTAGTATGATCTATGTCAAATCAGGTGAGCTGGCGTGTCCCAGGGTTCTAATTACAGTGTGATTTCTCTCTGCCCAAGTGTGGTGTTATACTGTTGGTTTTGTTTTGTTTTGTTGTTTAAAAAGAAACATGGATAGAGGCTGACTTTTCCCTAAGTGAGTCAGCATAAGTTCACTTCATAGTCTCCTGTCTTGGTATCAAATTGTTTATAAAGAGTTACTTGGGTTTTGTCCTTCATCCTACCTACTAAGATATGAAGGTCAATTCTGCTGTCTGTGGACAGACCAGCCTTCAGCCCATCATGTGTCAGTAAAGGCATACACTATACATTGCATCCTTTTCTCCAGCTCATATTTCAGGTAAGTTTTCTATTCCTTAAAGTAAGTTTAGGCCCACAGGTAACAGCCAGTGCATATAGGAGCATGCTAGGGAGAGCCATCGGGGCACTACAGGAAGGAGGACTGGCAATTAGCATAGCAGGTAAACCATGGCAGAGTCATTGCTGTCTTATCGATCCATACATACAGAAACGCCTGAACTCCTGCCCCAGCTTTTAGCCCAGGCTTTAGTTATAGAAAGAAGCATTTACAGCATAAATTTCTTCTGCCTCTCAGTTATTCAGCAAAGATTTGTTGAACTCCTACACGGAGCCAGACATCCTGCTAGATTGGGATAGAACACAAATACTGTATCTACTCACAAAGAAATAATAAGCCAATAGGGACAAGACAAATACACAGCTCTCCTAACACAGAAAGACCAGTAGCTTTGTCAGGGTCTTCTCAGGAGAGCCTCCAGGACCCCAGGGTACTCCAAAAAGAAAGCCTACCAGAGCTCAGGGATGGATGCATCCTCATAATAAATAAAAATAGCATATTTGGAAAGTATCTGTGTAAAGAGATGAGGTGATAAATAGGAACACAGCACATTCAGAGGGGATTGTTTCCAGGTAGGTGGCTAAACAGTGTCTATGATGCCGGGTGATACCCTAGAGGTGACCTTGTGAACCAAGCTGGGGACTTTAGGGTTGAGTACTGACTGGACCAAAGAAACCCAAACAGGAGAGCAGTTTCTGGTCATGACATGACTTCCACTTTGAGAAGAGAGGATCTAAATGAAAGCAAAGAGAAGCTATGTCTCTGCAGATCAGCATCTTGGGTCCACTGCTCCCTAGCCAGGGAGGCAATTTCAATGCTCAGCACCTTGCTATGTTTTCATTCCAGTCAGGATTTTCAGAAGACTGACTCCCCACCTAGGTTACAGAGAGTGCCCCAGCTGGAGGTCAGCAATTGGTAAACTGGAGGGGAAGGCTTCTTTCCTGCCTGGGACTGATGTTATTTGGTCTAAGAAGAAATTTTGTTTTTGCTGTTGCACTTCCTGTGTGCTTGCTGTCATGGTTTCTCTGCCTTTTCAGTGTGTTCTGCTTCATCCTTCTGGGCAGTCTTGTCTGGTCCTTGCTTCCCAGCATGCTCAGCACCCTTCAATTTCAGTTCCTACCCTTGATACTCTGCCATCCATTACTTTCTGTTCTTTTCTTACTTGGAAATTCCTACCCCAACTCCTTTGTCCTTCTCGCCTTTAGCTCTCACCTCTTCCCTCGGATCCTCTTACCTCTTACAAGTCATCAGTGTTACCTTCCCGGTAAAGAACTGCAACCTGCTGGTGTCCCCCTTTCCTCCCCTCAACTGTCATCATGGCAGCCCTGCCTTGCTTCATCCCCCCCACACCTCCTGGGCTTTCCCTCCAACACTCCAAGCTCACACTGCCATGGAGAGGGGGATCAGATGATCAGATGTACCACTTTATTTATTTATTTTTCATTTCACTTAATAAGCACATCTTAAAATTGAACTGCAGTTTTACTCACAATATATCATTTCCCCTGGGGAGCCCCATCTAGCTCCAGATGAAATGCCTGCCCTGCACAGTCTGTGGAGGGAAGATGGTATGTTTAAGGTTTCTTTTTTGAAACCCAAATCTGTAATCTGTGTGTATTGCTATGATAGAATATGTTTGCATGGTGAATGTATGTATGTGTGAGTGCCTGTGTGGAATATGTTTGCTTACCTCAGGACATTTCCATTTATTTGTGAACCAGAAGTAATTTTCAGCAGGCCCTGGGGGTCATAGGCATGTAATATTTACATAGTGTGAATGCAGGAGCATAGAAGGAAGGGGCCCACTCTAGGCTGGGAGAGATAATCTCTGCATCATTCTGTATTCTGGCCATGGGCAAACATGTCAGGAATGGATATCATGTGCAGTGCAGCAGCAACAGTACAGATATGTGGGCTGAGCCCAGGTGTCTGCTGGCCCTACTCTACCCAGAGCCTCTTTGCACAAGGCTGGTGTTCCTGTGTGAAAGTGACTCAGGTCCTGTGGTTGGTCTAGTCATATGGGATTGTAAACAGAGTCACATCTCACAATGCCATTAGAAGCAACTGTAGGAAGACAGTAGTAGGCAGACTTCCCTCAGTGATAACAGTATTTATAGCTTTCCTTTATTCAAACCTTATTGTGGAGCAAGCAGAAACTAGATAAAGCTCTTTATGTGCAGGATCTCATTTGATGCTTTGAACAACCCTGTGTAACAGATGCTCTCATTACCCTTAGGTTGGAAGCTAGGAAGCCAGCTATCCTGGAGTGGCTACACGGTAATAAGGGGCAGGAAAGAGCTGGAACTCAAGATGCCTCACTCCATGCATTCCAGCCAAGGCACTAACTTACCTTTATGTGTAAAAGTTCAGGTTAATCTAACTCAGAGGACTGAATCCCAATTCGATATGGGCTCTGCAAACACAAGCATAGGCTAAAATCAGGTCGGAGCCACAGAGCTAGACACCTTCCCAGAAGTCACCTCACCAGAGGTTTCAGTTACTTGGACGACTTATTATTAAGCACCAATACTCAGGTCCTCCTTAGAAGTTTTGTTTTAATATTAGTCATAAGGACATATTATCGTTATATCTTTAAAACTGTGGGCGTTTCTTTGGACATGCATGCTATACTGTTTTGATATTACAGATGGGGAACATGACACACATGATACTAGCTGACTTTTAATTCAGGGTCACAGCTCTGGTTAAAGGGAGTGTGAGGACTCATCCTAAGTCTCCTGGCTCTTTTCCATAGCTGTTTACCTCACTACTGGTTAAAATCATATCTTTCTTTACATATGTCAAAGAACACAAAACAACAGGCATGATAGAAGACCCAATTGCAGTAGAAAAAGAGCTGTAACAGGTTATATGCTTTGGTTCCTTTCACCTATAAAATGAGACCAGTGAGGGCTGGGGTGTTGGCTGAGAAGTTCAAAGCACTGACTGTTCTTTCCATGGACTCAGGTTAAGTTTTCAGCTACTACACAACAGCCTGTGAGTTCTGTTTCAGGGGATTCTTCTGACCTCTGTGGACACTGCATGACATGGGTGCACTTATATACATGCAGGCAAAGCACATATATACATAAAATAAAAATAAATATTTAAAAAATGAGGCTTCCTGCCTAGTGGGGCTGTTTTGAGTGATGGTGTGAGCTGACTCCACATGAAGGTGCCATAATCAGCATATGGAAATGTGCCCCTCCCTTTTTTGATTAGTATAAGTACTTAGTGTTTACATCCATGAAATATCACACTCACTATGCATCCCCATGAGCTTAGGTGGGAACCATCAGTAATGTGAATTTCTAATTTTTAAAAGCATGCATAAACAAAGAGTATGTGAGTATATTTTATTAGATGATACACTCATTGAAAATGACATGTGCTTATTAAAATGTACCCTGAGCAAGCTGATCTCACCTTAGAACCACAGTGAACATTTATACATGGTGTGACCAGTCATTTGGTTTGGCTGAGGCAGAATCAGTATTTATTTCCAGTGTGGCCAGTTTTCCTTACCAGATGACTGTTCTATCACAAGCTGGGCGTTTTATATTCTGTTGCTCGATGTCCTTCTCAGCTTTACCACAAAGTAGTTGTCAAGACAGTTACAATGTTGGTGAAGGGGACCAGTATTAACCTTTACCCTATAAACTAATGAGACCTTCGCTCTCTGGGTGGATTTCTGTAGGAGGCATTTTTCCTCCATCACTTTTAATGCAATTTTAGAAGGAAACGGAAGTCAGTGCTTATGGCACAGCACGAGGAACTGAGTTTGGATCCCCAGAACCTATGTGAACTCTAGGCCTGTCAGTGCATAGCTGGGGAAGCAGAGGAGAGGGGAGAGTGGGCAGAAACAGGTAGATCCCAGGGGAGGGGACTCATTTCCTAGCTGAAATTGTTAATTCTGGGTTCAGAGAGAGACAGTAGTGGTTTGACTGAGGAATGTCAAACCCCCATAGGCTCCAAGTATTTGAATTCTTGATCAGTGGGAGGAACTGTTTAGCAGGCATGGACTTTGAGGAAGCATGTCCCTGAAAGTGGGCTTTGAGAGTTTACAGCCCCAGCTCATTTCCAGTCTCTCTCTCTCTCTCTCTCTCTCTCTCTCTCTCTCTCTCTCTCTTCTTTCCTGTACATGTTAGAAGTTCAGCTTTTTTTTTGCTCTGGCTACTTTCTGCCATGTCTCCCTTGTTATGATGAACTCTTATCCCACTGGAACCGGAAACTAAATAACTTCTTCCTTCTGTAAGATTCCTTGATCGTGGTATTTTATCACAGCAATGGAAAGGTTAATAACAAAGAAGTTGGCTTTTGGAGGAATGTGGAAGACTTTGGAAGTTTGGACTACTAAAGTGGTTGAATGATCTAAGAAGAGCTTAATGGATTGGTCTAGTAGAGGTCTGGCTCAGGATGTTCCAGAAGGAGATGGAAAAAATGTCCTAAACAGCAACTGTTATATTTTGACTAGGATTCTGGATGCCATCTGCCTACAGCCTAAGAACTTACCTGAGGCTAAATTAAAAAGTAATTCATTAATGTCTTTGAGAGAAGAAATTTCAAGACAACCGAATGTTGAATCTGTAGTGTAGGTTTTAATGGTGACTACTATGCAGATCTACACTGAAAAGGGGCAAAAAGAAATTTACAAAATATATGCAATTTAGAGAGAAACTTCATAATGTTGTAGTCAAGGCAACCAATGTGTGTCCTGGAAGAGAGACCTCCATTATTAAGGAGGTAAGAATCATTTAGGAGAAACCTTCAGATCTACACTTGAACACTGGAAAGAGAGCCCTCAGGGTAAGACCTTATCCAGTTAAGCTTCCAATTTATGAAAGGAAAAGACCTCAGGAGTTTTCTGCTCCTAAAAATGAGTACATAGAAAAACTGATGGTAATATGGATGAAGGGAGACCAAGTCAATCCCAAGTTGGCAGTGGAATTTTGCAGTGTCCTTCACATGGTACTGACTTTAGGATCATGAAAGATTCAGGAGTGTTTGGGTATTTTAATCTTCTTCTGAGGTTTCAGAGACTCACTAACACCAGGCAATATATGATAAGGGTAGTCCCTGCAAAAAGAAGGTCCTGGATGGCCAAGAGTCCCTGAGAAGTCATTGTCTGAAGACACGAAAGTCAAGCCTGTCTGGCAGTAGAGACCCCAAGATGTTGGAGATGCCAGAATGGCAGAGCCATTAGACATCTGTCAAGGAAAGCTGTATACATGGAGTGGGATCAGCCTAAGAGGTGGATGAATACTCCAGGCAGCAAAACCTCCTAAGCCCTTTGGAACAGAAGTCCCAGCCATCAGGCATGGAGCTCTAGGATTTTATATTTGCGCTGCTGGATTTTGGTCTCCTTTTGATAGAGTATTTCTTTGTCCCTATCCTTCCCTTTTGGAATGGGAATATGAACTTTGTGCCATTGTACATTGGAAATATGTAATTTGCTGTTTGATTTTGCAGGGAGTTACAGTTAAAGGGAGTACCTTGATTCTCAGAAGTGACTTTGGATTTTTAAACAGTGTTGAGACTGTGAAAGACTAGGGAAACTTTCAAGGTTAGATTAAATGAATTCTGCGTTATAATATGGCCATGAACCCATGGGGGTCAGATAGTGGAATGTGGTGGTTTGAGTGAGGACTGCCCCCTGTCCATTCCAAGTATCTGAATACTTGCTTAGTTAGTGGCGCTGTTGAGAAGGTTTAGGAGATGTGACCTTGTTGGAGGAAGCACATCAGTGAGGGTGGGCTTTGAAAATTCAGAGCCCTGTCCCATTTCCAGTTTCTGCTCTGTCTGCTTCCTGTACATACTTGAAAATGTGAGTGCTTAGCTTTCTGTTCGTGATACCTTCTGCCCAGGATGCCTTCTACTCATGCCTCCCCTTCCTCTCATGATGGACTCTTACCCTCTGGAACAGTAAGATGAATAGTCTCCTCCTTTGGTACATTGCTTTGGTCCTGGCATTTTATCACAGCAACAGAACAATGTGGTTTTTCTCCCAGCTTCACTTTCCTCACCTGTTGGCCTCCCCACTTTCTCTTTTTCTCCTTTGGGCTCTGGCCCAGTGACCCACCCAATGCCTCTCAACTTCACTTACTGGCGGTTTCACTTGCAACATGATACTAGAAAGCTGTGCGATAACCTGATGGAATTGCCTCTTGACAGTGCCGCAGTATGTCCGCAGTTAAACAGTCTCACCCTACCATTCACATTCTTCCTGTTTCTATGAGCAAACTTGAAGATTGATGAAAATTCATACCTAATGATTGGGAAAAAGAATTAAAAGTCATCTTTTAAAATTTGTTAGGTGCTTACTTTTACCCATTTTATTGTATATTCAGTAACAAAGTCCTGAATTTCATAAAGGCTATTTTTTTTTCAAATGTATTATAATTCACTCTCCTATCGCTCCATCAAGTCTGTTTAATGCCACATATGTAGTTTTGTGTATCTGTATAAAATGTAGAATCCACAAATGAGAGAAACAATGTGATATTTGTCTTTCTGAGTCTCACTTATTTTGTTTAATATGATGACCTCCAGTAGCATCCATTATTCTGCAAATGTCATAACTTCATTCTTCTTTATGGCTGGGTAAAACTCCATTGCATATATGAATACATATGTATATGTATATAAATAGAGGTTGTCTTTGATCACTCCTTTTCCATAGTAGACTTTATTCTGTTTCTATTCCTGATTTCACTGTTTCTGCCTTGATTAGGTGTTGTCTGCTTGCCTGTATACAATCTCTCTCTTCTACCTCTCATCCTTTGCCTGGTGGTCACAGTAATAGTAAAGATAGACAATGTTGAGTCATTAACATGTGGCAGGTATAATACTTACAGAATCTCACTCTAATCTGAAAGGCTTCAATAGTATCTAATAATGTGATATCTATACTCTGTAGGTGAGGAAATTGAACCTTAGAGGGAGGGGTTAAAGTCTTCCTCAAGGTCACCCTAATGGAATGCTGTTAGTAGTCCGATCTGCTGAGAAAAGACCCCAAATAGCGGGTCCAGGTGCTGTTCAGGAGGCCTCACTTTCTTTGCTTTCTGAAAACATGCTCCCTCCTACTACATACTGCTTCCTGTACAGATGAGTCCTTTTCCTGTTATTTCCATTTCCATTTCCCTGTCTTCTCAGCAGTGTTGGTTTCATTGTATTTTCATAATATTTCACGCTTTAATTTATTTAGTGCTACCGTACAGTGCCCCGAGCACCTCTGAAGCAGTGAGAAGTTTATAAATAAAATTATTATTACAGCAGCTCAGATAGTAGCCCCTGAGCTATTTAGTAAATATATCAATTACTTTCAATGCTGAAAACTTTCACCTAGAGCCCTGTATGTCCAAGTTTTCTCAGCTTTCTCCGCTTTCTCCTCCTGGTTGCAATGCCAGCAGTCTTTCTGCCTTTCTATTGACTGTGAGCTCCACGCCATATGTTATAGACAATGTGTCCTACTTTCTTTACATTTTTTGAGTACTTGAGGTTCTAAATCCCATTCACTAGACCTGTAATGTCAGTTCTAGTGAGTCACTCAGGCTAAATAAGACTTCATTACTTATTAGTTCTTGTCAGAACTCTTCCCCAGAATGCTCTATAATACTAGGTATGAATTGATCAGTTTTGGCCCTGAAGGTCCCAGAATTCTATCTCACAAGACTTAATCGGGCAACTTTTAAATAGAGTCTTGAAATCTTGAAATCATGTGTGCCCCCTCAGAGGAACTCACCATGGGTGACATTCACATCTTGTATCGAGCCTGTGTTGAGGCTCCTACCTGCTCCACCACTAATAATCCTTCACTAGCAAGAGATGTGAGGAGATCACTGCCATATACATATGGAATTTCAGTAACATGTCCAAAATAGTCACACTATAAACCAGTGGCTAAGCTGGATTCCTCCATGGGCGTGTCCAGCTCATACAATTGCACATGACCTTGCATCTCTCTCCTCTCCTACCACATGTTCTTTTCTAATTGATTTTTCTGCTTTTATAAAGGCTCCATTCGCTCCTATTCTGCCTTGGTCTGTTTTATTCTGCTCTATTCTTTTTATTCATTCACAAAAAAAATTGTTTAAGCACTTGCTGTATACCAGCTGCATGACTACTGTAGAGAGATGAGCAAAACTGACAGTTCTCCTTTTGAAGTCGAGTTCTTCATTTCTTCTGTTCCTTTCATCTTGACTTGCCTCTCTCTCCAGCGTTTATTGTCTTCAAAGTTTACAGTTGTATTAGAGATTTCTGAAGAATTTTCCTCATTAATCGGGAGCACTATGCTGTGCTCTCTCTATTCTGTTTCTTCATAAACAAAGGGAAGTGGCTGATCAGCCCATTATAAATGAGTTCATTCCCATTCCAGCTGTGACTGCCACATACCTTCCCCGAGGCTTCTTATGTTATGAGTAATATGTTGACTTCAGTTTTCTCTCCTTTCTCTGAGCTACACAGAAAGCCTTAGAAAGAGAGAAGGCACAATAATCCAAAAGAATTTACTATAATATACACAGTCACCATGCATATTTCCCGTACTCAGAAATATAAGGAGCTAGTTGAAGCTAGTTTATTTATGAATATCCTTCTCTGCTGGCCAGGTTGAAGTGGTTGGCTATGTAACAACTACTCTTTCTTCTAGTCAACTAAGATTCAGAAGTGCACTATGATCCAGATTCCTAGACCAAGGGAAGCAGAAAAGATGAAGCCTGTTTTTTCCCATGGGAAGGAATAACTTCCAATGACAAAATGACTTACCAAAAATATTCAAGTTACTAGAAAGAATTCAGTGAGGAGAACAGTATATTGGAATTCAGTTTTCCTGTTGTTCAAGAGTGTTTTCACATCTGGGAATCAGATGGCCCAAATAACTTTGAATTCTTATACCTAGTCCTGTCAGGATACATTAGTCAGTGTCAGTTTATATCCTTACTAAGTGCAAACTATATCTTGAGATTCTGCTTTTACTACATTGATGCATTCTATGGCATCACGTCATTGTATCACAAAGCAGCCTGGCAATACTCATCTCTGGAATATATCTACAATGCTTGAATTCTGAGTTCATCCTTGGTTCTCCATTTCTCCAGATAAGAGTGAAACTTGATGACTCTCCTGCATAATCCTGACAATTTGAGGCTGCTAATAGAAGCCTGGCTTGGTTCATTGGCCCTTAGTCTATTGAGCATCTCACATCACTTTCATTGTAATTCTGTGTCAGCCCTTTAATAAAACTGGCCAGCAAGCCCACAAGATAACAGAATAGGAATCAATGGGACCTACGATTGTCTGCATGCCAGATTCTCTTGTCAGCCTGGTCTCCCATCCATCCTGCCAACTCACTCTCCTCTGGGACTGAGACGTTTGAAAACAGTGCAGCAGCCTCATCTCCTGGGCAGTGTTTTTCTCCATCATTTGCTTTATTAAATATTGATTTTCTGTTGCATTATTAAACCTTAAGTCCAGAGCATAAATTCTGTGCTGATACTTTAATCTGGCTCTCCTCTTTTTTTTTTCTTTCTTTTTTTTTGGCTTTTAGAACTGATTTTCAGGCCAGCTCTCTTGGGGAATCTGTAAGTCAATTCAGGGCCTGAGAGAAACTTGCCTGTAGGAAAGGGAGGAGCCCGAGTAGAGAAGTACCTTGTCTTGACAATGTGCTACAGAAGCAACAGTGCTGTTGTGAGGCAGAGCTCATTCCAGACTTGTCCCTGAGCCTACAACCTGCCATTAGGATTCACATAATGTGCAAGGGAGGTTTTCTAGATTCGTACCTCCAACTTGAGTAAGAAAATGGCATGCTGGAATGATTTTAGAGCTGGGTGTCATGAAGTTCCAGGGATTGTTCTCCTACAGTCCCCCTTTTGTTGTATTCTTGGTTATTTCTAGAATTCAGCCAGAGTTTGGAGATTTTGTTCTGAAATGCTTTTAAATGTTTACTTACTTATTTTTTTATTTATTTATAAATGACAAGGTCTTCCTATATATCCCAAGCTGGCTTAGAACTCTTGCAGTTACTCTCATATACTCCACAGTGCCAAGATTATAGGCAGGCACTATCATACCAGCCCTTAGTTTATGATTTTTAATTTTTTCTTTTTCTAGCTTCTCCTGAAGGTCCAGTGGTTGAGTGGTTATCTACAGTCATTGGCTGTACAATGGCATTTTCAATCATTTTATAAAACTGTTTCTAACAGACCCAGACATCTCCAAATAGCTAGATTAGTCACAGTAATCTCTGAGTTGACTTCCCCAGCCCTGTATCACTTGCCAGACTAGCATTGGCATTCGTCTGAGGCTAGGTAGAGTTGACTGTTCTGGGGATAGCAAGAGAAATAATTACATATTCAGCACTAATATAAGAACAGGAGGAAAAAGTGGAAGTAAATATGTATGAAGATACTCTGATAGACCTAGGGCATGCTTGTGATTATCTGCAGGGAGATATGATGGCTTCCATCTTGGAGCCATGTAGTAAGTAGGTCCTGCAGCTTCAGAAATTGGGCTCTAGGAAAGAACCTTTGGTGAGAAGGATAACGAATGCCTTTGGTTCCATTTCTACTCTGGGATAGAGAAACTAAGCAGCCAGGTTGGCCAGTCATTCACTCTTTTCAAATCCAGACATCAGAGGCCATGGGATAAGTGCTGACTAAGCACTCACATCCATGCCAAAGCCATTCAACAATGGTACCTAGAAAATATTTGGCAGAAATGATGTTAAGGTTGGGGTGAACACGTTTGTTTACTCTATTTCCGTCAACTTTCCACACATCACCAACACCCAGACATCCAAGAAAGAAGAGACAGCCTTGAAAGTCAGAAGGTGTTCCAGTTATAAATCATCACAATTCTATTTCCATAAATCTAATCCTCTCAGTAAGTAGGTGGCAAACAGTGCTTCCCATTTGCAGGACAGGAAGTGGGCAATGAACCATCGGCTCATGTAGGTCCTCCCTCCTTCAGCTCCTCTGTGCACACATGGCCAAACTTACTTCTCTGTGATGTCCTCCTTTTAGTTTTTCTAGAACCACAGAGTTGAAATTGAATTCTAACTATGTATGTCTGTGCAAATCCCTATAAGTTTTAGGTCAAAATAATGCAATGGTAGAAGTTGCATACTTAAGCCAAATATTCCAACTCTCAAAACTCTTGCCGTTTCACTCATTTCAGCTGCAGAATAAAGACTACTAGGTTTATTATGAAGGAGATTGAAATGAGCTGAAATGCCTAACATTTGAAAGCAGTTAATATTTCTTCCTGATTCAGTTTAACAAATATTTGCCAAACACCTTTCCACTGTCAAGAACTATTGTACATGTTGGGAATAGAAAAATGAGTAAAATGGCCCAGACCCCATGATGGAGATCACAATATTTGAAGATGTCTATTATGTTCCTTAAGCATTCCTTCTTCCTCTGACTAAACAGATCAAGCATCACCCACGCCTGTCATTGTATCTGCATCATTATCTTGTAAGTGTCTCTTCACCCAAAAGATGCAAGTTTTTGAGTATAAGCATCATTCACTGAATGTTATATATTTTTCTCAATAAATGTTGGTTGTCGAATGAATTCCTAATACTTCATCTTTCCTTTGGTGACAGGGATTCTAGTGTCTTCCTTCCCCTCTTCGGGTGTTAACTGACTTTTGCCAAAGAAGAGAATTCCACAGAGTTCAAGCAAACATGAGCATGCTGATTTTCATCTTCTCACCTCTGAGTGTCCTACTGCTCAATCTCTTGTCTTCTACCCTAGTTGCTATATTGAATTACCATAAACTGGATGACTTATAAACAATGTAAATCAAAGGTAAAGGCATAAATTCATTCAGCATTTGGTTAGGGCTTATTTTTTCTTAAAAATTATCTATCTATCTATCATCTATCTATCTATCTATCTATCTATCTATCTATCTATTTATTTGTGTGTGTATGTACAGATATACATGTGCCATAGTGGAGGTCAGAAAGCAATTTTCAGAAGTCTTTCTCTCCTTCCATCTTGCGATCAGGGGATTAGACTTAGTTCAACAAGCTTGCCAGCAAGGACTTATACAAATTGTGTCTTCTAGGTACAAAGTCACCTAGTAACAGGAATGAGGAGCCTCTCCCTCCCATGCTTCTTTGATAAGAGCACCAGTCACATATATGAGGGCTTTGCTTTGAGAGCCTAATTGCCTCCCAGAAGACTCATATATTAATTATTTGGTAACAATGAATTGTACACATGAATTTTAAAGAGATAAACATCCAGTCCACTGAATTGCTCCTATGAACACTTGAGTACTTCAGTTTTCCCTTTGGTTTCTTCGGTTTTTCAACTGACCCAACCTTTGCCATGGATGAATATCCATTTGAATTACAAGAATCCATTCAAATGGTTTCAGATATGTTGGAACAACTGGTTAGACGTTGTAGAAACAAACCCCCAAAGAGCCAATCCCTGTGAGAGGGGACTACATTCACTGTTCCTCTGTTCTCCCTCCCAGTAAGTCAGGAGCATTCTGAACAGATCAATGTAGGAGGAAACCAGGCAAGATCAGTTGTCATACTGAAGGACTAGTATAAGAAGTCAAGCAACCTGCATGCCATCCAATAACTCTTAGTATCTAAATATCACACAGGCCCCTCACCACAGCACTTTAGTTAAACATTCCAGGATCCTATGAGGTCTATTAGTATCTAAGGATCCTTATTTGTACACGAAAAGTACAAAAAGGCCACATCAGTGTGGTCTATTGACTCTCTTACCTTAGTTACTCTGTTCCCCACCAATATCCTGTTCCATGTGGCCAAGACAGCTTGCTTCATCAGTTACCTTGCTTTTGATGCCTCAAGTGTAACTGATGAAAAGCAAGGGCTATTATCTTTGTTGAGCTAGATGACAATCCTTGGTCCAAATAGTTACTGCTGGGATGAATATAAAAGATACAGGATATGGTGCTATTGATGGTGTTTCGATTTCTGTTAACTAAGAAAGTTGATAATGAATTGTCATAGCTGACTCTGAGATGTTTTGTAACAATATAAAAACCAAGATGGTGTGCTCACACATCCTCAATCTCCTTTGGTTCTCCTTCTTTCCTTCATCTATTCTACATATGCTTATCACCAATGAGATATCTTTGCCCAATACAAAATCAATGAATATTTCCAATATATACAAGACTTCTTTTCAAGAGACAGGACAGAGTAAATGTGTTCAGTGACTAGAAATAACCTTAACTTGAAATGCTTTGATCTATGGATGGAAACTATTAAAATGTACTGAAATGTCAATAATTAAAATCATAAACTATTATTGTAAAGACCAGACGTGTTTCATCCCAAATCCCAAATCTTTCAACACACAGTTTCAAAAGGTATGTAATTTCCCATCTGTGCAGAGTGAATAACTCCAGGTCGCATAGGAATATTGCAAATAGGTTGAGAACTGGGGTCTTCAGGCTGTTTCTGTCTCGAGTTATTTTGATTTTCCCATTTGACGCTGTCAGAAACTCGGGCACTGATCATTTGTGCTGGAAATAGCACAACTTCTGCCCTTTGTTTCGATCGCTTTTACCATGTGCGATTGGTGAATTTGATTGCTGGCCACAGAAAATTGCATTTGTGTCAGGAGCATTCTGAACAGATCAATGTAGGAGGGAACCAGGCAAGATCAATTGTCAGACTGAAGGACTAGTATAAAAAGTCAAGCAACCCACATGCCATCCAGTAACTCTCAGTATCTAAATACCACACAGGGCCCTTACCACAGCACTTTAGTTAAACCTCCCAGGACCCCATGAGGTCTGTTAGTATTACTAGACATTCAGAAGGGAGGAAAATAATACTGTATGGTTCCAGCTCTCCGCACAGAGCACTTAGTAATATAAATCATTGCAGCTGCTCTGTATATTTTCCAAGTGCTGGCTATAACCTCTGTATTTCTAAACCTCAAAAGAATGTCATGAATTAGATTTCCTTACTATAGCCACTAAATGACTAAGGAATCGAACCTTGAGAGGCTAAGTAATCTCGGTGACTGCCTATGAGTACAGAGCAAATGGACCTTTGGCCTTTCTTCTGAGTGACTCTGAATACTGTGCTTTTAACTGTTCCTACTTGTTGACTTTGCATTTTTAAACCACAAAGCTGTTTGCCAACATTTGTAAACATCAAGAACATTGCCACTATTCTTATTATTTTGTTATGTCCACCAGATGTAAGGTAGATGAGACTATTCTTCCCATCCACCAAGTGACCCAGAAGTCACTCAGAGGACACTTATTTAAATTTCCATGTCTGTAATGTTTGTATGCATTAGACTTTGTAAAATGGTTTCCATGCCCCTAATCACAACCAGCATATTAATGTGCAAGGCAGGTATTCACAGTTCAACTGTCTGAGTGACAAAAGTAGGATTCACAGAATGAGTGGAGCTAAAACGAGATGCCAGGCCCTGTGTGGCACTTGGCTTTTCCTTGAGAGACACACACATCTACTCACCTCAGATAAGGCACCATATGGCACACTAAAGTAATGATTCTATTAAGGTCCACCTTGGAAAACCAATAACTTTATTGTGATTATTTACTGAAGTATGGCTGAAGGCTTACTTACAGGAGCATGGATGACTCCAAAACAAGTACATCATTGAAAATCTCACTCCAGGATAGGTGATGATTCCCAGAAGCAGGAACCCTGGATCTCTGTCTTCAGGCAGTTCTACAGGTGGGAGAGCCTCCTCAGGGCAAGTCTGCCTCGTCTTTACTCCCTGTCAATCCTTTACCTCTTCATAAACTTGGGGGTGGGGCATTAAGAACCTTCTGAGTTTCAACTCTCCAAGACTTACATGGCTGTTTTCTTTCTGAGTCTCACGAGCTTTCCTCCTCCGTTCAGGAAGAAGTGTTTTAATTCAGAGGAAATGGCTTCACACACATCAGCTGTAGGACTCTGGTTCTCACTGTCTTGCCCTTCTCTAAGACAAAGCATTGACTGTGAAACATCATAGTCTCTATGAAATTAACCTTTTCTTTTTAAACTTTGGACTTTCCTTCCACTCCATTTTTCTTAGAAAATGAGAACAAACGAATAAAACTCATCTCCTAATGCATTACCCAAAAGAATGCAAGATACAGTCCATTTGGAACCATGTCTTTGAACCTGTTTCCATGGTCTCTCCTAATAGAGTTTGTTCCATGGAAAGGAAGGAAGGAAAAGATTCTGTAACTGGAGGCCAAAAGATCAAATTTACAAGGTAATGACAGTTAATCATCGAGTCTCAAAAAACTTTATTTGAACCATAAAAAATGATTTTTAAAGGTTTATTGATAGCTTCCTGAATTCTGTACCATCAGTATCAGTCGGACTCTTAGTAGATGAACGATCTTAAGTCACTTATTTTTTTTTCTAAGCTTCACTCCTGTCATCTTCAAAATAAACATAATAATAATGTTCCTTCCCCTATTGCAAAGAGTTTTTCTAAGAATAAAATTAAATCATGGATGCGAACAGATTTAGTGTACTAATGAGCCCCTGTATTATGATGTGTTGTTTTAGAATCTCAAAGCTATGTGCAAATGGATTGATCAATTAACAATGTTCATGTGGGGCTGGAAGTTGGCTTAGTGGTTCAGTGCACTGGTTGCTCTTGAAGAAGACCCTGGTTCAATTCCCAGAACCCACATGACAGCTACCAATTGTCCATAACTCCAGGTCCAGGGGAATCCGGTGTACTCTTCTGATCTCTATGAATATTGCATGACATGAGTGCACTTACATTCCTGCAGGCTCATACACTCATACACATAAAATAAAAGTAAGATTAAAAAAAACAATGTTCATGTACTGGGGACAACAGAAAATGATGCTGATAAGTGACCTCATGGAGAGGTGTGCGGTCTCCTTGCTCTTCTTCCTTGCTCAGTCATCCTCTTGGAACAAAATGCTCTGAATGGTGTGATTTCTATGGCATTTTCGTCATTTTCTTTCTCTTTCTGGCAGAGACTCTTTGAAATATTATTTTTCCTTCCTCGACGGCTGGGCTGTATAATTGATGGCCTCACTGGGCTGCTGGAGTCATGCATTTAAACCACGATCGCCTTGGCTCTGATGCCTCAGAGTTCATTACTTTTTGAAAAGCTTCATGTCTGTTTGTGTTCAGATTATTGTTGCTCTGGAGAGGGAGGTTATTGCAGGAAGAGGAATACAGGGAAGAATTCATGATAATCAAATTGTCTACTCTTCTTGGATGAATATTTCTGGATAACAAGACTTTATGTTTATCTGATATGGCTACTCTGAACCAAGGGACCAAGGACCTTCACTTTTCCCCTGCAGCATGCTGGAGGGAATTCAGCAACATTGAGTCTTGAGATGTTGGAGGTTGATGCTTTGCAAATAAAGCGGCTAATAAAGATGCTTGCTCTGGTACTAAGGAATTATGCAGTGCAGAATACATACATATATGATTTTTAATTAAAGGGCACACCTAGTTCTCCATGAGGGTGTGGGAAGAAGATTTGTATTCTCTTGGCTTGAGCTTGTGGATCTCTCAACTTCTCCACGACTGTCCCATCATCATTAGCCTTCGTCTTCCAGCCAACACAGTCCATGTACACATCAACAAATGTCTACCGTGCCTCTGCTCTTCCCCTTTAACTAGATGTATGAAAATAAGTTCTTCAAATTTAGTAAACCTAGCCAGCATCATGTTAGAATTAATTAGAATGTAGTCTATCCAGCCGGTGGGCATCAGTGTCTTTTCCTTCTCTCACATAGAGAATTTGAAACCCTAGCTTTCAGGAGTGGCTATAACTGAGACAGTCTGTCATTCTGTGCATCTTTCTCCTCACAATGAAAACCAATATCCTACCATGTGTAAGACAGAAATTAACCACAGGTTTTTAAAAAGACATTGTCACACCAACTCTATTCTTTCTTAGGAAAGTCTGGGCTTCCCCTGGAACTCTAGAGCTTTTGATTCATGTCATGATGGCAGAATTCTTCACAGTACCTTCTTTCTATCTCCTCATGCCCTTCACTGCATTCCTTTGGCATAGGCAGGGTTTTTGCTTGTGGTTTTAAATGTTCTTTACCATTTAGTTTATTACCCAATATATGTTCCATGCTCAGAAAGACTCACCAAATAAACCCATGAATGGAATTTGTATGATTATATTTTCCAAATTTCTTTCCATTTACATGAGATTATACACAGATAATAATCTTTGTGGTATGGAAATGAATTGCTTATACATTTATCTTGGAAAACACAAATGGTTCCTCATTCTTGAGGGAGAATTATTCAGGAAAAGAACTGCAGGTAGGGCTATTTGTAGAAGGATTGGTGATAATAAAGTAGGCATTCTTAAGAGATTTCTTTGTAGGGTTTTGGTCAGTTACAGATATAGAAGCATTTTTGAGGGGGGAAAAAGCAGAAAGAAAGTCTGTTTCAGAAAGAGTTTTCATCTCCACAGGGGATGAAACACTTTTAAGTTGAAGGCAGTTTCTTTCCCTTTTGCAACTTAACAGGTAGAAGATACTGTCACATTTTCTCATTTGAAGGGTGTAAAACTGGGTTATTCATGTACCAAAAAGATATCAGGATGTGCTGTTTTTTTAACAAATAATAAATATTTGAGGAATTGTTTTCTATAAATTTCTAAAAAAGGTACCAAGAATATATGCCCCTCCACCTTGTGTTTTATATGTGGATTATGTTTATATTTTTAGGATTCTGAGAGCAGAGAGGAATTTTAGCCTCTCTGAATCTTACTGAGGCAGGCATGTCTAAAGTGTTCCATTGTGTGCTCATTAGTTAACCTTCTCGATGCATCCAGGAGAATGCTAGATTGTGTGGGTTATGAGTCTAAAGCTCTGAAAAGTGGAGGTGATTATCAGAATTTTAAATGCTGTGACATTTTGCTGCCAAAAAGTAATTGATTTATTAGAGACATTACAATACATGCATGATTCAACATAAGAGGTTCTTTTGAACTTGTTCAGCACCAAATCCTCTGGGAGACTGTTTGCTTTCAGCACCACGGACAGAAACACTCTTTCATTCCGATTCAGTTGGCCTTCTGCAAGTAAATATTACAGCTCAGCAGTAGTACTCCAATCCAGTAGCCACAGTATAATCCAATTTAATGGCTTTAACAATTCCAGATGACAGGTACCAGAATATTAATGCATTGTTTTTTACTTATGTTGCCACAAAATGGAATAAGGGAGAGGATCAGATGACTTTATAGTGTATTATTATCAAGTACTATTATTATTGTTGCTAAAAAATGTTATTATCTCACAACAAATAAGATAAAATGCAGACCATTTCAGAAGATGTCTGAATTTTTCCTAACAAGCAAGTTCTTAGGACTTCCATCCTTCAAAACATGCAAGAAGCCATGACTGAGTTCAGAGATTTCACACCTGAGCAGTAAACCAAAGAGACTAATGAAATGCCCAAAGCTAATGAAAATCTTGCTGCTGAAAGCAACAAAGCCCCAGTAGGGATACGGTAGAGTACTAGAGCATCAGCTCTCTGCCTGCCACATAGCTGGGACTAATAGACTTATCAGGGCTGTAAAACCTTTCCTTAATTCCCAAGTATGTCAGGCAGCTGGTCAGAACCTTTTCGTAGATGTGGTTTTAGTGCAAGATACTGTCTGCTTCTTTATTCAGTGCTTATTAATTATAAGTATTCTACAGCATCTTCATTCTTCTTCATAGACATGGCCTAAAAATCGGGCAATTGGGGCTAGAGAGATGGCTCAGCACTGGCTGTTCTTTCAGTGGACCTGGGTTCAGTTCCAAGAATCCATATGGCTAAGACCCATACTTAACTCCAGTTCCAGGAGATCTGACACCTTCTTCTGGACTCCAAGGGTATCACATTCACATGGTGTACCTACATACATGCAGGCAAAACACTCATACACATAATAAAAATAATTTTAAAAAAGAAATGTGGAATTATACTGGAGCTTTGCTAAATCACTCCTATCAAACTGAATGATAGGGTATATTCACATTGGTACCCACCTAAAAATCAAGTGAGACAGAATCTAATAGAAGCCTTTGATATACAGCCAAACCCTATCTTCTTATAGCTAGAATGACTTGGGCTGTCAGAAGGTTGTCTTTTGCCCAAGGTCATTTAGGTAAACATAGGGCCTTATGATGATTGTTTGTTTGACAAAAAGGACAAATTTTAGTAGCACATAAGCTGTCTTGTTTCTTTTGTTATCAGAAAGATACAATGTCTTTTTCTTATTGAACAAAGCATCATATGAATAAACAGCAATCACCCTTTTGCCCTCTGACAGGAAGCACAGGAAAAATGTAAAGTTTAACATCAAAATCCATGTTGACATTCATAGTCATCATGTGAGACATTCTTTTTGTACTTGAACCTCGCTTAGCAATTCACTCTTTAAATTTGACTTTTCTTTATAAGGTTTCTTAAATTTACTTGTGAAATGGTGAGCTTTAAGTGTAACATATAATGGACACCTTAAAATGCAGTTTAATCTTATTTTAACTACAACCTGGAAAATTGATAATTTGTGATATATATCTCCATATATGCATTGTTCATGTGTATCAATATGGGTGTACATGTGTCACAGAAAGTGTGTGGAGGTCAGAGGACAACCTCAAATGTTGATCCTTCTTTCCCTTGTTTCTCTTATTGTTTGAGACAGGATCTTTTGCTTTACTGCCACATACACCAGACTAGCTGGCCCACAAGCTTCAGGGCATGTTCCTGTCTCTACCTTCTGTCTCATCGTAGGAGCACTGGAATTACAGATACTTGCTACCATGCCCAGCATCACTTGGGTGCTGGGAATCCAAATTCAAGTCCTAATGCTTGCACGGCAAGATCTTTGTCCTCTGCACCATCTCCCCAGCCCATGTTTTTATATCTTTATGAATCCTTTGCTTGCCTTAAAATTTGCCTATGGGAGAGGAATGTCTATCATTAGTCTACCGGAAAGCATGATGGGAAAAGTAAAAATAACAGTAAAAATTATAAGACTTGCCCCAGTGTAGATATGATCTCTCTAAGGGGGAAATAGTTTTACTCAGAACTTAAATGTTATTCAGCTATTAAGTGGAAGTTCAGGTTATGAGAATTTGACATCTAACTTGCCACTTGGGTGAATGGATTCAAAGCAAAGACAAATTTGTGAAGTAATTAACCAATTGCATTTAGTTATCTCACTTTTTATTCCTGATTTTATTTATTTATTATTATTAAATTACTGGGGAGTGGCTATGTTTCATATACTCTCTATTGTTCACATATTCATAGCCAAAGTGGAACTGCCGTTGCCAAAGGATTTTCAAGAAAGTCTATCATCATAATAAATATAATACGGATAATTCTCATCAGATGCTAGAGAGACAAAAAAGATATATCGAACTCCAACTGCGTCAAGGTGGAGTGAAGTCTAGAAAGGTTTTCAGATTTGAATGTAGTTGACAGACTAAGAAAAGTTAGCCACATAAAAACTGATAGTTAAGCAATCCAAGGAACCAGAATGGATACAGAAAAGAAAATTCTAAAAAAGGGGGCTAACACTAAGATATTAATCTAATCTATGACTAATAAAGGCTGAAAGGTAAGGGTGAGTAAGCAGATTGTATGTGTGTGTGTGTGTGTGTGTGTGTGTGTGTGTGTGTGTGTGTTGTGACAGAGACAAGAGACCAAGATGGTGTTTTTGAGTGCGTTATAATGAAAGAAAAGATTATCCAGATGCAAATGGGCAAATCCTGAAGAGTCTTCCATTAGACACCTCACACAGATCTTTCACACTGGTAAAACATGAAAATGAATATTTTAAAGTTTTATAAGGAGATGAGATTTGCATTTTTGAAAAGATCACTCATAGTCATTTGGAAGGTGATTTGGAAAGTAGACAAAACTGGCATTTTCTACCGTTGTAAAGACAGGGAGCAGTGAGGCTTGTTTAACAATAGATTGTCATCCATGGCGATGGGGAAGATTCAGAGCTAAAGGAAGTTTTCCCAGTGAGAATCAGCAGAACTGAGGGATGAGGTTGAACTAAGAAGAGTGATCTGTGAACAGGAAACTTTACATTTGAGAGACAGCATAGAAAAGTATATTAGTATGCGGACACTATGAAACAGCCTACCTGTTTTCATATTTGGCTATTTGAAATATTCTATAATCTCCCAGTACCTTGGTTTATTTATTTCAAAATACAGTGCTAATATTGATAATACCATTTTCTTGCACTTTCCGGATTATGTAAAATTTGGCATCCTTCCCAAACATTTTACAGCTCTATGGACCCCAGTTTAAGAGCTTTTGGAACACACAAAAGGGATTGGCTAGCTTTGGAGAGAATTGTGACTTACTCAACGTAGGACTGCACATTCACTTTCTATCACATGCTCACAGTCTAATAAATTACACAATTTGTGAAAAGATAAAAGAGAATAAGAACTTCCTTAAAAGGAATCAAGTAATCCAATAGAGATGTAGAAGATGGTTAGTGAGGGCATTTGGAATGCAGAGGGAAACTGAGAGTCATATAAAGTCAAACACGACTTTTAAAGAAGCTACTGAACAGCGACAGATTATTATTAAAGGCAGAGATTACCCAGAATGTCAAGCAAGCAACATCAAATAAACAAGAAAAATGGGGTTCTAGTTTTCTCTTGATTTCAAGATTGTAGCCTCACAGGTTGCAGGCCGAGGGAAATACAAACCAAAACATACCCCTCTCCAAGAGAAATCAATGAACTCTCTCAATCTCAGACTTCTCTATCATTTGTTTCCTCAGATTCTGGGTTTCAATTCCACAACAGAAGGACTGGGCTATTAAGCAATATCAATTTGACACTCTAGATAATGGGATGTAGCTCAGTGGTAGTAAGAGTATTTGTCTAACATGCACAAGACTTTGTTTTTGGATCCCCAGCACAAGACCTCTCCCTCAAACCAAGCAACGATAGCCTAAAGAGACCCAATACACTTACTCCCAGCAATGTCAGTGGCTCAGTTCACCAAAGTCTACTCCACTTATCTTTAGCGGCTGGAAATGAAAGTCTGGTGAGGTTTTCTCATCATGTGGCCTTTCTAATATTTTCTGTTATCACCAGTTCCAAGTCAAATTCAGCCTCTTCTGGAAAAAAGAATACAACAAAACTTCAGGACGTCAGAGAAGAAGTATTGAGTTTGGTTCATCATAATAATTCCAGTAACCTCACATTGTAAATTAACACTACTTCTTTAACTTAAGGATCTCAGAATAACTTACTAATATAAAGCATGCTGAAAATGGTAAGGGCGAACGTGTTGTCAAAGCCCCGTGTATCTTTTCAGGTCCTTCTGTGAAATCTGTGTCCTTGCTACTAGTCACCTTCTTGGCATCCCTTCTTTCACTACCTTTCATGAAGCTGCTCTCTCAAGACCTCTGCTCAACTCTGACCACTCCATCTCAGTCCTTCTATTTTCACACCTTACTCTTCTTTGTAAGGCTTTCATCCCCGTGTTCGTCGGACTCCATCTGAATCGTTCCCTTCATATGTTTGTATGTGATGTGATTCAGTCAAGGCATTTACATGGAGTTATCAATTTGGGCACTCATATTCGGTCTTGGCTTTTTTTTAAGGTTGTCTAATATGTACTTTTACTTGTATGTCCTGGAGACAAATTGAACTCAACTTGTAACATGAACTCAACATATTAAGAGTTTGAAAATGCTTCTTACTACATCTCTATCTAACTGGGTTATTGGCTTCAGGCAGCAATGATTGATTCAAATTGATGTAAAAAAGCAATGACTAAAAGTCCATTATAGAACATGTGGAATCGACCAATGATTGATTAGAGAATGAGAAAAATCACAATGCAGGAAGTCCTGTTGCAAGGATAGTGAAGCTGCCAAAGCTCAACACTGGTCCTCTTGTTGATACCAAAGAACATGGGGCACTTATACCTCTTCTGGCACTTTTAATACCTCTAAATACTGGACCCAATAGAAGTGAGTTGTAACTGGCCCTGCCTTTTTATATCACTTCCTGTAAATTTAGTTCCTTGATAAAGTCATTCAATCAGCAGAGACCAGGTGGCATGTCATGGTTAAACTACAAGCATTCAGGAGGTGACATAACAGATTTGACAGTAACTCTCACTATCTACAGTTTCTTAGATATTGAAATGAGGTTCATTCTAGTATTGTCTTAATACAATAGTAGATGCCCATTGCATCTTGTTTGAGTAAATCTTCTGACTTCTCCTGAAGGAGTATTTCTTGACAGATGAGACTAGTTCATAAAATCCAAGCCAGTAACCTAAGAGTCTTCTAAAAGTTTCATTTTACTTCTTCTTTCACATATATTTTGTTAGTGATTTTTAAGTCATTTTTTTATTTTATTAATTTTTAACTTTTTAATTGTAAAATAGTTTTGAACATTTTTATTGAATGTTTGTATAAATTGTACTGAACATCTCAACCAATTTTAATCACTTTTATACCCCATTCCTTATTGGCACCCTCTCACAGTCCTCCTCCCAGAATTCATACACTTTGTCATTTGTATTAAGGCCTATTATATCAAGTTAGTATTCCCAGACAATCCTAAATTCAAGTTCATCCACTAAGGTCTAGTCAGCCTATCCAGAGACCTTCACTATAAGAAGATTACCTCACCCATCAGTAATCAGCTGCCAGTATTTCCTCAGCTAAGATTTGGATTGGCTGTCTATTTCCCCAGTTCCATTCTGGGTTTTTGTCTTCTTGAGTGTGCTTGGGTCTTGAATATGCCAACACCATTGCTATAGGTTCGTATAAGTAGGATCCCAGGAGCTTGTAGGATTCTATTTCCCTGTGGTCACTCACCTCCTTCCCTGCTCTTACAATCTTTCTGCCTCTTCTGGGTTGCATGGGGGAGCTTCATCAATGAGAGTTGAGAGATTCATTAGTATCCTCTTTACCCCTTGTTCTATGTTGCGTGAATGTTAGGTGTAGAGGATACATTGTAGATGTGCCACTTAAGCTTGGGAAATTCACAGACAATGTCTGTGTACGGCCAGTTGTGATTCTACACTCTAGTAGTCTCCATCTGGTGCAAAAGAAGCTTCTTTGATGAGTGGTGACTGGGATTCTTGACTGTAAATTTAAGGATGCATATTTTGTACTTAGTAAGAAGTTCCATTAGTCTAAGGATGTGACAGACTTGGGGATTTCTCTAAAATCTAAGACCTCATCAGCTGTGTGTATTTAGCTATGTTTTCAATTCCATACATAAGTTTCCTACCATTGAGTAAGCTTTAAGTCCAATTAGGTACCTGATGATTACCCCCAAGATAAAAGTTCCACTACTGCACCATTGTCACTTGCTAAGTCAGTCACTGGTATAGTGAGTAGGCCTTGAAGCTGGGGTTTGGAACATCGATTGATGGTCTCCCTTGCAGCTTGTTTACTACTCTGCAAAGCTAGGAGAGCTAGCTTTCAGAGGGAGGTGACTTCCAGGCCATTTCCAGCTTCATTCTCCTTAATCCTGTGCCTGAGGTATGTCCTGTCTTCAGCAATAAGGTCTTACCTTTAAGTTTGGGGAGGCAATCAAGGACTATGGAAATAGCATGTGTACTTTCTGTAGGTTCTTGGACCATTCTGGCCAACAACTCAAAGGAATGTTTCTCCGTTTGGCACTCTTTCTTGTTATGTAGGCTTCAGCTATGCATATGGACTCATGTAGAGATACTGTATGTGTAATTTGTCATTAGGTTGTTAGACTATTATGATCCCCTCTGGTGTTTTACACTAGGTCAGCATTATGTATCTCTCCTCTCTTTTTCTCCATACCTAACCCTCCCTGCATGCCTTCCCCATTAAAGTGTCCCCATTTTCCCTATTTCTCCCTTGATAATACCAGTCTCCTATGGCTCCCATCTTCCCTGAGCACCTTCTTTCCTCTTATCCTTGTAGTTCTTATTTAACCAGAGTTCTGCACTTCCATCTGTTAAATTCTCTTTAACTTGTTTCCTTTCAGCTCTTTCCCTACTTTGATTAGCCCTGCCATTTGCAAGGAGAACTTTTACACTCTCAAGAAATGAATGCTGGCTAAGACTGTGGACTCCAGGTGCAAACTGCATATATTTTGTGGCTTACAAGCTGTGTGACCTTTGGTATGTCATCAGTTTCTCTCTGTTGCATGCAGTCACACCAGCCACATAGGTCGCTTTGAAGGTAGTTGACACAGTAGGTGTCTTTATACTCACAAACCATGTACCGGATTAAGTAGCTCCCAAACTGGGGAAGGTGCATGCTGGGAGGTGAAGTGACAGAGACAGAGAGATGGTAGAATTCACAGTAGTAATGCGCTCTAATTAGCATATTTAAATAGACCATTATACTATTGCCTGCTTCATCTTTCTAAACACAATTTTGCTTAGAATCTATATAAATCATTTCAAACTAGGGCTCGAATTCCCCTTCTACCATCACCTTTGGCCACCCATGCTTCAGAAGAGGGAATCGGGCCAATTTGTTCTTGAGCATTTCTGATGTTTTACTTTTATTTTCGTAGATGCATTTCTGCATCCCGAAGCACTCTCCTTTATGGCCTAGGACCTTTCACATTTCCAAAATACAGGGCAGCTTTCTTGGCATTTTCCTCCCCAGCACATCACTGTGTTCTGTCCTCCTTCACACACCTCCGTAGAGTATACAGTGTTCACTTCTATTCCTGGTGCCACACCCTTCAGGTGTTTGTTTCATCCATTACAATCTGTATTCTAACAGCCTAGTAAGTGCTCAGGGATGGTTATTCAGCTTCTGCAATGTGGAGCATATTGGTAAGGATTCTGCATGGGCTCAAAAGCCTAGAGAACTAGCTTGGTCCAGAGTCATTTATTATGTCCTGCTGGCTGCATTCGGCAGTGACATCAACAGGCAGATTGCTCAGGACCTTGACTCTGGCTGCCCTGCTTTGAGCACTTCCAGTTTGTGCTTGGCACGGCCTTGCTAGGAACTTTAACAAAATACCAGGAAGATGCAGCCCCCCCCCCCCCGCTTAAATTTTTCTGAAGGGATTTTCATTCCAGTAGAAACTCCAGATTAGTGGGTATCACAGTTATGAGGCCCTGGAGCCAAATTTGCAATCATCATAAAGAAGAGCCAGAGGACTATGCATGCCCTAGCAAAATGCTCTAGAACACAAATTACTCCCCTCAAGAAAACAGGTGGCATTTGAAAATGCTTCATGTCTCTGGAAAGCAATAGGACAGGTATGTTTCCTCTATATCTACAAAGTCATGGAAACTTTAGACATCATTGCCCCCTCCAAAATAAAACTAAAGCAAAATTCCAACATTTTAATGAGGCTGTCACTGTTTTGTTTGTATTTGAAAATGCAGGGGCTTTTCTATGATAAAACCTGGGTGTCTAATGAGAACCGAGAGGAAGAAAAACCATTTGGTTTCAGAAAGTAATTCTCATGCTAATCAGAAAATTCTTATGAACTATAAAGTTCTAGGGATTGGGACTGGGAAAATACTAGTATAAACCACTCACATTCCAGCCAATGTGCTCTGATTCAAAAGGAAAGGATTTTGTGGAAGCTTTAAATTTATGAGTTATTATCTGATCAACAAATATTAAGGCACAACATTTTCACCAGTGATCTTAAGGATTTCACTAAGTTCCCCGTGGACGAAGCAAACAGCACCCTAGTTCACTTCACCATGGCCCAGTTGCCACCATTGTTGCTTTAGAATCAGAATCCTTCAGCCCTTCAACCTCCTGAAGTGATAAATGTTCTTACTTATAAACTTCATGCTGAGTGTTACCCATGTAATTACTGTGGAAAATAATTTGCCATAAGATTTTTCTATGTGTAAAATTAGAAGTGTTCTGTATTTCAAAAATTTTGCTTTTGTTTTTGGAGAACATATTTTGAAAAGATTGAGTTTACAGAGTCTGTTGGTCTATTTTCTGTTGCTATAGAAAAATATCTGAGGCTTGGTGCTTCAAAAATTAAAGAAGTTTATGTGGCTTAGAATTATGACCTTGGTAATACTACCAAACATCATGGTAAAAATTCAGACAAGCAGAATGGGAACAGAATGTGTGCAGAAGGAACCAAGTGCATGGAACAGCCTCATAATACAACAACCTCCTCTCTGAGAATTAGCTCGCTCCAGGAGACCAGTATTGTTCCTTTCCAAGGATGATACCCTATCAACTAATGCCTGTATACTGGCCACCATATCTTAAAGATTCCACTCCCTCAACAAGGCTAACAGGATACCACAAGGCTCCGGCATGTGAATCTGTGGGTGACACATTAAGACTATATCCATACCACAAGGTTCTCAGTGACTCTTCCTGCCCATACCATCTCTCCACCCACAAAGAAAGACCAAAACCACTGGACTTTGTCAGGGCTACAAAAGATGCTTCCTTCATTCCTTCTATGCATTTGTCTTCATCTCCCACCATGAGGCTTGTAGATTCAATTGATCCAGAGGGTCAGACATGATCTTTGAAAAAGACCCATGCTCTTCTCTCCTCTCTTCTCCTCTCCTCTCCTCTCCTCTCTCTCTCTCTCTCTCTCTCTCTCTCTCTCTCTCTGTATTTCTCCATCTATCTGTCTCTCTCTTCTCTACACACACATACCTTCTTGTACAGGTATGGCAGGCACTTGCACTTTCTAGGTTCTTAGTATACATACACAGGAAGAATGCTGCTTCTTCCTGTGTGATATCTGTACCTCCATTGCATGAACATATCTGTCTGGTTATAGGTAGAACGGCTTCTTTTTTGATGCAGAAAGGTGTGTAAGTCCTTTCCCGTAGTTGTTCCCAGCACTGTCTTCCGGTTATAGCAGTAAAGCCCTCTTTTCCTTTTGTAAATTTGGCTCTGTCCCTCAGCTGTTCACACTTGGAAAGAAAAACAAGAATACTCCTTAATATTACAGGGCTATTTTTTGCAGAGAACACATGATGTTGAGGTGCCTAGCACTAAGCAATGCATTGACAATGCAAAGCTCTACACACTCAAGGCTCAGGGAACATCGAGGAATAGGGCTAGAAAGAATGTAAGAACCAGAAGGATAAGACACTTGCTGTTAGTTAATGCATTCTAGACATGACAGAAAATGTACACCAATAAATCTCCACAAGTTTTTCAGAATTATAAAAACAATTGACCTACGAAGGTAGATGTGGGAAATTTCAAAGGGTCCCACTTCAAGGTGTAGAGCTATAGACAATCAAAGGATGCTGAAGGAAGGAGGATCAGTTTTCCCTGGGGACTAGCTCCTTGAGGTATAATCTAATTCTAATTGGACAGCTCTACACATAGGTACACAGGAGCACCATTATATGGACTCAGTACATTTACACACACAGATATGTGTAATGTAATATGTATTTATTGATACATATATATGTATATATATATATATGATAATACTCAAAGAAAAGGACGAGTTACTGAGAGGAAGTAGGGACATGGGAGGAGTTGGTAGGAGACTAAGAGGGATGAAAGAAATGCAAAGACAGCACTCATGTATGGAATTCTCAAAAATTTCTTTAAAAATTAAGAAATTGCCATGGCTATTTTTATGTGAAAACATTTTTAGGTTATTTGTGACTCCATTACATGCAGTAGATGAAGATGTAGCTGTACAAAGTTTCCTGGCTGAAATAGTTTCCCTTCTCAGGCAGCTAACCTGGAATGAGGTTAACACAGCATTATCAAAGGACCACAGCACTGTGACCCTGTGTCACAGGTTCCTCGGTCTACATCTACAGTATAGAAAGCTGCGTGGTGGTGCCTTCTGCTTCAGCTAACCTTTTGGCTGTTCTGCTTTCTGTTGATTCAGGTTGTTACTGCACACTGACTGTCTCAGCATAGCAGAATCTTCTGCTGAGACTGTTTATATTTACTGTGAAAGCCATGTGATTGTATCAGATCTGCTATTCTCCCACTTCCTCTAAATAAAGTATCATGTCTACATTATGTGCTACTGAATAGATGAACTTCTTAACAGAAGAGAGAGAGAGAGAGAGAGAGAGAGAGAGAGAGAGAGAGAGAGAGAGAACCCTCAAACTCGAAGTCCTCAGTTTTGGGAGTCTTCGTATGCTTAGACATTCCATGCTCTTCTTCTGTTGCTCTCTACTGTTTTCAGTCACTTCTGGTTTGTATGTAGATATTTGCATGTGTAGCTATATGTGCATGTATCTATACATCAGACAAATACACATTTTTTTTGGCCACAGACAACTCTTCCTTTTCAAGAGAGGAGATTTTCTTCCAACCGTATCTCTCTGAAATAATCACACATTCATAATGCACACAAAGGCCCCTTCCAGTGCTTGTTTAATGAGACGAAATGCCCAAAATTAGAGCTTGATGCCTTCTAATTATCTTATTGCATATGATTTTGTTAGATCACAAATAGTCATTTTCTTCCATTGTCAATATCTACATAAATGACCCATGGTAAACTATTCCAAAACAAATATTAAGTATTGCTAACTTTGTTGTACATATCTTTTTAATTAATAACTTAATACACGCACATTATGTGTTTTGACCAAATCTACCCTCCATTCTCTTTCCTATGCCTTTGACCACTTTTCCCTCCCAACTTTATATGTTCTTGCTCTTCCTCCCTCTCTCTTTTATACCCACTGGGTTTACTTAATGCTGCCTGTTTTTTGTAAATGATTATCCTGCCATCTAATGCAGCATGGGTCGCCTTTCAGCTGAATCCTGAAGAAAACTTAACTCTCCTCCTCCAGCAACCATTAATTGCTAAAACCATCTCAGCTTGGGTGGGATGCTGTGAGCGCCTCTCTTACCCCATTGAGATTTTGGCTGGCTTGAAGTAATACAGATCTTCTGTGTACAGTCACAGCTGCTATGAGATCACGTGTGCAATGGCAATGTTATGTCTGGAAAGTACTGTTTTGCTGCTCTGACTTCTCCAGTCTTTCTGACCCCTCTTCTGAAATGAGCTTCTCCTAGTTTCCTTTCTTTGCTGTAACAAAACCCTCTGACTAAAACCAGTTTGGGGAGAAAAGAGTTTATTTCAGTTTACAACTACAAGGTCAAAATCCAGCACTGAGAGAAGTCAGGAACTCTGGCAGGAACCTGGAGGCAGGAACTGAAGCAGAAACCATGGGGAATGCTGCTTACTGGCTTGCTTCTCTGGCTTATTCTCAACCTGCTTTCTTATATATCCCAGGACCACCTGATCAAGTGTGGCACCACCCACATTGGATTTGGCCTTCTCATAGTCAACAATCAAGAAAATGCCCTCAAACCAATCCAATACAGGAAATTCCCCAAGTGAAATTCTCTTTTCCCAGACGTGTTAGGCGGATAACAGAAGTCCATGAGGCTGTTTTCATTCCCAGAGTGTATCAGAGACAGTTCAGCATACGTATTCTCTTAAATCTCCATTATAAAGAAAATAAAACTATAATTACTAAGAATGGTCCAGTGGTTACAAGTGTGAAAATGGACTACGCAGATCCTTGGCATAGAAGAAGATGGGATATTAGTTCTCTAAGAACATGGAAGCTCGGAGAGACCCCAGGATGCAGTGTAAAGGAAGCCACGGGGCTTGGTGATATCAACTGCTTTATAGTTATGTGGGTGCTTAGATTTTCTACTGTTGACTTTGCTTTGTGTTCAGGCAAATAAAGGGTCAGGTCCTTAAAAGCAGGCAGCTGCACTGGACTTGATTCACCCTAATCAAGAATAACTGTAACCCTGGCCTATTAGTCTCTTTTCTACCCTAGAAATCAGAGACTGGAGGAAGAATGAAGTCAAATCTAAAGTGTTCTGCTTTCGGTGGTTAAGAAGATGATTGAAATCAATAAATCCCAAGCTTTTGGGAAGCCCACTTGATTCCAAATTTCCTCAAGACAGAAAGAAAGACACAGTAGCAAGGGGCTCTGATGACCTAAACCCAACCACTGACCTGTTGCGGAAGCTCCCTGATTCCTGGGACCTCATTTGAGGAGTCTGAATCTTAGATGACTCCATCTCATTATGATATGCTTCCTGTGAGGATCAGAAATTCTAATGAGAGTGTGATAAAAACAAATTAGGAGCAATGCAGCCAAAGTTAAAAGAATCAGTTAAAGACAAGCACACCCTAGAATGACATAGCTTGCCCATGGCCAACAACCCAAATCAGTCCAGCAAGAATCCTATCCATTCTCAGGTCTCCAAAATAGCCTATTCTTTTGGGCTTAACTGTTCTGCTAGCTCCCCAGGGGACCTGCAAGGCCACTTAAATTCATGACTGCAAGAGATAGAGACACAGTCTGCTCACCCATGTGACCAATGCACTGAGCAGCATGCCCTTTTGAACTATTTACTTTGGTTCTGAAACATTCTGGCATTCATGTTATAACATTTCAGTCCTTTATTGATATGAAAATGTAGTTGTATAAATTATTATATTTGATTCTCACAAGCACATGAAAAAACAAGGCAATTACAGCTAAGTTCAATTTTATAAATGAAGCAAATAAGGCCTCAACGTGTCCTAGGTGGGACAGGGATTCATGTAGCACATGAGCCCAGTGTTTGCAATACTACTGCTCAGGGCTCCATGGCAAAGTTCCAACAGTACATGCTGTACTACAGTTTGAGTCCTTGCCTGGCTTCCTTTGGGATGACTCTGTGATCACATTGCCAGAAATGGCCTGTGGTAGTAACAAGTACATGAACGTGTCCATTGCCTTATCTACGTCTACAAGAACATGGTCTTCACCAACCAGTAGGATCCAGGATCAAGACATCACACCACCTCTATGGTGTGTATGATGGGAACAAAGCCAGATCTTCATGGCTCCTCTCCCTTCACCTGGCAGTTATTTCAGGAAGTATGCAGTACTGAGGATTTCTTGAAAACCAAACTTCTCTTTCCTTTTCTTCTTCTTCCTTACTACAAAGGAAGCTGCTCAGTTGGTATGATTTATTTCTCTTGATTTTGGATTTAAGTGCCCTCCCCATCCACATTTGATATTTTTCTTAGCTGTTCTGTTTTAGTTAGTGCCAATATAGTACTCCCTCCCACATATCTCTTTAGGGTGAAATGCCTGCTCAGTATGCTTTATGAAGGCAGTATATTTTAGGCAGTCTGATAAAAGGCTCTAATAGCCCCAGATTAATGCATTCATTCCTAGCCAATTGAAGGATTCATTACAGTGCAGGGACTGAGGCTCTTCTCTGATGGATTTGCCCCTGCTAATGAGCCATTCAGTATCTAGTGACCCTACAATGCTGGTGACCTACAGAAGGCGCCAGTGAGCTGGAGCTCAGCTGACTTGGGTGAAGGGCAAAGGAGGCAGAAAGTAGGGTAGGCATCAGCCTCTGGAGAGTACTCATTCAGAAGAGCAGGAATGTACTACCACATCACATCTGGAGCCCAGATGACTGAAGCTGAGGAGTGCCAGAACAGACATGGTTCCCCCAGTTCATTTAAGTCTAAGAATAAAGTTCAGTGCAAGGCAATGTAGAACTTGGTTTTGAAAGTGAATCCTTGAGAATAAATGCCTGTAGAAAACTTCTAGTTAGATGATTGCAATCTGTGTCTATGGCTAACATCTCAATGCAGACTTCCAAAGAAAGGCAATGAGAAGTACAGCACAGAAAAATCCAAAACTTCCCAGAATGAGCTGGTCCAGTGGTTCTGCAGGATCAGTGACCTGGAGATGCTGACAATACCTGAAATCATTCTTGGTTTTTCCAAGTGTATGTATACAACACAGGAAGCTTGTGTGGGACATGTTAATGGCATCTAATGGATATACAGAATGCTGCAAAATATCCTAAATGGCACAAGACAAAACCTGACTCCAACAGTTATCTAGCACAAAATGCCAATGGTGCTGAAGCAGAGCTACTCCAACTAGCCCAAATCCTTCCTTTCATAGACGAGGAAACTGAAGCCCTGGTAAAAGTGATTGGTTCAGAATGATATTATGGGTGCCATGCCCTTTTGGATTCTTGACAAGGACTTTCAGAAATGAACTTGTCCCTTCTGTAAGACTTTAGAGTGAGTATCCTTCTCAGGCCACATCTCCACAAAGGAAAATTCCACTGCTTGCCTTAATGAACCCATGTTGGTCCCTAATCGCTTTGGTCTAGGCAGATATCTTCAGGGATTTAGCTTATTATCTTTATTATGCATTTTGGAAGTGGATGGTATTGTTGATAAAAATAGGAATTGTCAGAAGAACCAGCGCCAGGCATTCTGAGATACTGTGTGCGCAGTACTGCTGAACACAGTTCTCAGTGAGGGGCAAATAGGGACCCCTCCCCCACATCCATGTAACCATATCTCACAATTATGAAATATAGATTCAGCTCAGCAGAGGGCCTGCCTCAAAATGAAGGCAAGCACATTCACTCATGCTGATCTAATCTGGACTTTCGTAGTGTCCCTTGGCTGTCTCCCTGACCCTGATTCTCTGAGTGAGAGTGTAGTCCGTAGTCTACTCCTTTTTCAACCATTTTGATGCTAGAAAGAAACAGGCAGAGTTTATATCTGGAGTTCAAGGATATGTGGAATGTAAGCACTACAGCTTAATAAAACAGAAAGGAAGCCTACATGATGATGAATCGCAATTACAGGGAATTAGATTAGTATCAGTGTCAGGAGTAATCGTAAACATTTTCTGGTGCTGATGTTTGATAGCATGGAGAAGGAGTTTTGATAGCATGGAGAAGGAGTGAGGGAGCGGAGGGGGTGACAGAAAGGGAGAGAAGCCAAGATAAGAACAAACATGCAAGTCCGTAGTGTGTGCTTAATGGAACTGAGATTTATTTCACTGTGTATCTTTTTAAGTCTCCAAATAGATCACCAAAAAAATACAGCCAGCCAGAAAAGAAATAGGCCAAATGTAATTTAAACGACAGGTTTTTAACCAATACTTCAGCTTCGAGACACCTGTCCTATGTTCCTTGAAGATGCCCAGCTCAGGGCTTCCGAAGACTGCTAAAATTTCTGATTTATCTTCAGTAGGACAGACCTATTTTTACTTTATTGCCAGTGACAGGGATTTTGTGTAGCAGTCTTCTCGGGGAAAGGAGAGCAGCCCATAAGCCATTGTTTTTTTTTGATGTGCTCGAACCTTAGAAGAAACTGAACTTGAACTTCTCGAAAAATACAAGTTGATATTTTTTTCTAGCTTCACAGCAAATGGTAGATTTTCAAGTTGGGAATATGGCTGCACTGCCCTCTGATTTGGGGAAAACACACACAGACGAGGAACTTATGGGCTTTTGTTAGTACTTATAATCTAGTCATCCTGCTTGTAAATAGTTGAGTCATATAAATCTTTACTACAAATATATCTTCTCCTACCATGGATCCACAGAAAAGATAATGAAAGTAACTCAGGTCAAGCATACAGATGAGCAGTCATTGTGGAGCAGTCACTGTTCCTGGCTGGACCATCTAGGGCAAAGCACAGGAAGAGAGAAACATGTTAGAAATTCTGCCTTCTCAAGCATCCTAGTCTCAAGAGAGTGATTGGAATACAATGGTTACTAAGATACATTATAATATGCCCCAGCAGAGTGGTTTGAATAAAAGACTTGGGATGATAAAGAAAGGATAAATAAATTCAGGCCATGGGAGTTCACGCATTCAACAGAATGTTTTGAGGTCCTCCTGGGAACAGAGCACAATTGTGGGTGACTGGGAGAGAAAGTGGTTACACCATAAGATTTCATTTTCCTGAAGTCTACATTCATTTTAAAATTGATTCTCTCTCCCTGTCTCTCCCCCCCCCCCACTTTGTGTTTGTATTGTGCATGTGTAAGGACAGGCACACAGGTGTCAGTGTACATGTTGGAGATCAGGTAGGATGACTTTCAAGAGTTGGTTCTCTCTTTCTGAAGGCCAAACTGAGATTGTCAGGTTTGCAGGATAAGCACATGTCTGCTCACCTATCTCACTAGTCCTTGGAGGGCACATTCTAATGGAGTGATATTTCTTCCCTGGTATGCTCAAGGCCCCAAGCTCAAGCAGGGGTTGGGGGATCCAATGTAGAGATAGAGATAATAAATACTATTCAAATGAATGAGAATTTTAAAAAAATGTCTGCCATACACATAACTAAAGCAGGGCATTGTGATGGGATAATGATATTTTAAAGAGATAGCCAGGGAACACGCAGAAAATAAGAAACTGTAGAGTGCTTATCTGTGCATATGACACCTATATCAAACTTCTGCTTCCAAAGGCTCAAGGATCATTGTGGAGGAGGGGAAAGATTGTAAGAGCCAGAGGTGGTAGATGGCCACAAGGAAATAGTCTTCCAGAGAGCTTGTCAGTTACTCATATGAGCTCCCAGCAATGAAGACAGTATACACAAGTCCTATGCAAGCTCAAACCAGACAAAATCTCAGCCTAGACGTGAGGAAGTGGGTAAGAAATCCCAGTATTATCTGAGGAAGTATTGCCAAGTGATGGCTGCTGGGAGGGAGAGAATCAGTCTTGTTTAAGGTTGAAACTCTGTGTAGGTTGACTGACTCTAGTGAATTAACCCACACCGAAGGATATTTGGAGACACAGCACAGATTTGACTTTATAAGCCTTTATATCCAAAACATTAAATTGCGTGGAGGGGGGCGGGTAACAAGGGAGTGCAGATAGGGGAAGAGATCCAAATATAATAAAAATGTATTGTATGAAAATTTCAAAAACTTAATAAAAGTTTGAAGAGAGGAGCACCGTATCCAGGAATGGTTCTGATTTGGTAACACTTGAAATAAAGACCAAATGGTAAACCACCAGCCCCATAATGGTTTTCACAAAGTGCATTTCAGGAGAAGAAGCAGAAATTTCAAAAGCTAAGAAAAAAACGTCTTGGCATCTTCAAGATGTATAAAACAGCAGATCAGAGAGCTAAGTGAAAATAGCCCAAGATACAGTAGAACAGTAGAGACTTCCCCTGAGCCAGCTGTGCAGTGATTGGAGTTACAGCTGTGAACTTTGAGTTTTGTGTTCAGTGCAGTCAGATGTCATTGGCGGTGTGTGTGTGCCTGTGTGTGTGTGTGTGTGTGTGTGTGTGTGTGTGTGGTGTGTATGAGTTGCCTTGGATTAAAAAGAAATTACTCTGTGGTACAGAAAATGAAATATCTATATAAATAGGAATAGGAAGACAAGAAAAGAAATAACAGATCATAAAGAAGATTTGGCTAATCAGAGGGAAGAAAATTATCCTGACAGGGAAGAGAATGCGATCTAGGGAGGGTTAGGGTTATTTCTGAAATAAAGTGAACAGTATTTAATAGTTGGACATGGAAAACAAGGAATGAGGGAAATTAAGGGCAACTCCTGTGTCTGTGTTCCAAGTGATTAGCTTGGCAACAGTGTGATTAATTAAGATGGGACATGCTAGAGAAGGAGGAAGTCCGGGAGGAGGGAGGGGGGAAATCCAGAACTCTGCTTGGGACACAGTAAGTGTATTTGCTTTAATGAGCACACATTATTGAGCTAAGTATTATTCTGAGCTCTTTCTGGGAGTGAACACATTCAACCTCTTGGAAAACCCTATACGAAGGAGCATTATTATCCCATCATTTTCATGGAGGAAAAAAAAAATTGAGCTCCATCTCTTCGTAGCTAAAATATATGGAATCCGGGCTTTGCTCTATGAGGGAGCAGTTTAAAGAAGACTCATGAACTCTGAAACCAGGAGCATCTGACTACTGTCAGTTAGCAAAGAGGACCATGATCTGGAAATACAGCTGTCTACCCCCGAGGGCTGAACTGAGGAAGTCGGACAATAGGGAGAGAGGAAAACAAAGACAGGATAGTCACCAACTCAAAGAAGGATAAAGAGGTTAGAATCAAATGCTGCTAAAAGATTAAATAATGACAAAGACAGGGATTTCATCTTTAGAGTGGGCAAGATGTAACACCTCTCACTTGGTTACATAGACACATCAGGTGTGATTCTAGTTGAAGTTCCCAGTAACATGTATTTGTTATTTGTGTGTACATTTCTGAGTTTGATTCCTTATTAGCATGTGCTGAGCCATATATGACCTCCCCAAATCTCTCATCATAATCATGCAATGTTATCATATGCATATTTCAGATGAGGATACTGAGAAGTCAAGTGTTTAAAAATGGCTTTATGAATGTATTTAACACTATTGAACTATACATTTAAATATGCTGAAGATTATAAATTTTGTGATATATATTTTATCATAACAAATACTGTAGTATGTGTCTGTATGAGTGTCTCTCTCCTGCTCTGTTTCTCTCTGTCTCTATCTCTCATCTTCTCTCTCTCATCTTCTGTCTCTCTCCTCTCTCTCTCTCAAAGAGAAAATGATTAAATAGCAAACCCAGACCCCTACAACAATATTCACAGTAATTGGTGCTAGAACCTAAGCTCTTAGCTACAGTGGTATTCTGGACTACATGTCTTTAGATGCCCTTTAGTGAAGTTTAGTTCACTCAATACACACAAATATGTGCTCTTTGGTAAGAATCATTTGAGACTAGAGTAGAAAGGTAAGTAGGACAGGCAGGGTTGCTTGTCTGCTGTGTCAAAGCAAAGGTTTTAAATTCTCTTCTCTGAGTGAAGCCGCAAGCATTTGGGTTTTTGCCTTCATTCACTCATTCCCTACTAGTCACCCAACCATATTTATTAAAAGCCCAGCAGAAGACAGGTGTGTTTATCTATGAATGAAAGATAAACAATATTTTATAAATCAGAGATGACAGTTAAGAATCTGTAAGACAAAGGAATCTTCTTGACCAAGTCATAAAGTTTGGGCAGGTGATGAGATGTTGTCTGGAACATCCTAATCTAGAGGGGGGCTGTGGAATTAGTATGAAATGGCAGCAATCCTTTAGTGACAAAGCTGGGTTTTGAAGTGTTAGTCTCTGGACACTGAATAATGAAGCATAAATCATCATAAAAGATCAGCAGGGGGAATTGAAGAAAGGAGGAGGTGGTAATGTGTAGATCTTTGATGACTGTAAAGCAAAAAAGTGATGTTCACAAAGTGCACAGGGAGAAGTCTTTCCATAGTTAACAGTAACAAGAATGCAGGTTTTGAGGTTCTATGGGACATGAGGCATACCTGCTTCTGTTCACTTTACTTACACTTGCACATAGTTTGGATCAAACACCTGGCCCGTTCAATCTGCACAAATAAATGAATGTTGTTCAGACATATACATCTTCTGCAGCTCTCAGTAGTGAGGCCAGATGCTGGTACAAAATCTAGACAATTACATTTCCCATAGAAGTGGTTATGTGGTCTCCAGCCCCTGGTATCCAGACAGGAGAAATCCTTTTCTGAGTGATTCTAGGGAGCAGATGGCCTAGTGTCAAGATTCATTGACATCCTGATGGGCCCACTTTCACCTGCTGTGAACAGGTGAGGGAGAAAGAAGAGTTATTGTCAAATTCCCAACTTGCCCTTTTCGATATAAAGTTCACTTGTAATTTTTTTTTTACTCCGCTTGCTAATGCATTTTGTTCTCCAGAGTGTGAGTGCCCCAGCTTCCTGCGTAGCCTTTAATTAGTTTCTGGATGATGACATCTCCACCGAGAAGCAACTGGTGCATCCCTCCAATCTCGGGGGGAGATAAAAGAATCTAATAAAGACATTCGGTATTTCTAGGTGATGTGTTTGACAAGCTTTGTATTAACAAGAAGTCGTGTTGAAACTTTTCCTTTCCCAGGCTGCACCCCGTCTCCTATTCTAGCACTGTGACATTTCATAGGGGATTCGCAGAGCTGCCGCTCTTACTGAGAACCTGTACGTTAACAAAGACAGGCTGGCCTCTCTACCCCTCATGCTGAAGGGGAGAGGTTTCATCTCGGTCTGTTCTCCAACTGTACCTATTATGAGAGATGAATCCCTTTAAAACCAGTTACCAAGTAACCTTGGATGACAGGGGCCCTACATGTGGTTCTTTGTGAGTCAAGGTCAGATAATGAACTTTGTTTTTACTTACTTAGTATACCCCAAATATCACCATCACAGAAGTGTGGGGTATAACTTGGGTTTTTATTCTGCCATAAACAATATCATTGTTCTGCTGCTACAGAGAGGTGGACTACTACCTCAGGGCTGACTACTCTCTGTCTACCTTAACCTTGCAGGAAGTGAAAGGGAAAGAAGAAGACTTTGAAATCCTTTGCATCTTCCTGGAGTCAGGGTTGGGGCTGAGAAGTTCACAAGAACCTTCCTAGTGTAGTCAGTATAATTCCCACTCTGTGTGGATTTATAGCTATTGTTGAGGGCCTAACTACCAATGCTTTTAGGTAATCAGGAACTAAAGTGTGAATGACAACAGCAAGGACAGCACAGACACAGGCTTCTACAGTGCTGAGACTGGATCCCCTGGAGCCATAGCTGCCGTCTCTATTTTATTGCCATCCGTCTAGACTCAATGGGGTAGCCTGGGAGAGAGGACTGCTTGGTACATGGGCATCTTTTGAGACCAAGAGAAGAATGAGCAGATAGTACCGTGGTCATGAGATTATGCTGCCCTGTGCATGCATATTCCCATATACATTCAATACTATTACATCAACATGCAGAAATATGAACTTGATCCAGAGTTGGGTGATGGCACACACTAATACAAAGAAATAGTTCTCCCCTTAAGGAAGATTTAGCTAACTTCTTGAATTTGAAAAATGAATGGACAGGCAGGAACTACAGTCCTTAGAAATGAAATTCATACAAAATCCCTCTAGTGAGGCTGGATCCACCAGGACTGAGCCTGCAGAGTCCTCTCAGCCTGATAGGATTCTGTCTAGGTCAGTCATTTAAAGCTTCTTTAGAAAGGAGTGATGGTGTCTCAAATATGGTGAATAGGCTCTCTTCACTCTATGGCTTACCTGAATGGGTCAACTGGGTTTCCAGTATTTCATTTGCCTTCCTGCTTTGGATGAGAGGGCTGGAGCAAGATTCTAGATATTAAGAGAAGAGAAAAAGCTTATTTGGGCCCTGGAGTAGGCCGAAATGACCGTGGTAGGACTGTGGCTCTGGGAACTGCTAGGAAAAATTAGGAGCAGAGGGATCAGAAATATCCCTGCTCTTGATAGGGATGCTGACAGCTTATTCACTTGGTCAGAAGATGTTGCTAGGCAAGGAAAGGAAATCCTGGTCAGCATTTCAGGGTTGGGTCGGTTTGTACATCAGTTAAGCTGTTTACCACTAATGATTGAACTCCACATTATCTCAATCACAATAGCATTCATTTGCAGAATGATTAGCAGTTCACTAAGTGCTTTCAATTATACCTGCATATTTCCTTTGATCCCCAAAACCCAGTTGGACAAACTGGGGTCTGGCATTGGCTACTTTCTACTTCAATGGTTCCTTGTTAGCTATTTTAAAGCTTTAGTATTCTGAATTAAATGGAAAAAAGCATTTAGTCCTTATTAGGTGATCAAACAATATTAGCTCTCTTCCATGAGGAATATTAAGAAAAACATAACATTTTGCTGTTTTTTCTCTTCCTTGTAAAATCATGTAGCAAATCAGGTTAATTGATTCCCTCTTCAGTGTAGCATCTCTTTAATTTTTGAGGATTTCTGGCTGTGTAAATGTTGGCTGTTGGTTTTCAGGGACACCTGATTAGAGAATCTGCAATGTGTCTGATTGACTGCATGATGAACTTAGGTTAGCTGTTTAGGAACATCAGTCTTTTTCCTACACTCTGGGGTGCCTGAGGACCTACTGGGAGGATCTGCAAAGAGGCAGCAATCTTGAATGCATAGCAAAGTACTCACAGGGCCTCTGGAAGCCCTTCTTTTGTTCAGTGATTCTTCGTTTTTCACTCCATCTCTCTTCTTTTCCTAAACTGGGTCCCTAAGGAGCTAAGGAGCTGGTCTGTTTGTGGGAGTGGTGTGGAGGTCAAGAAATCCACTCAACCTTAAGTCTGTGCCATTGTTCTAGAAGCTGGAACCCAGAGGATTCTGTCTGGGGGGCATGCTATATCATGGTTAGAAATCCTTCTCTAATGTTCCCACATGAAACAGCTGATGAGGAGACACTTCTTAGCAATTTCCTAGTTGGTGCCCACTATAATGGAGCACTTACAGTTACAGGTAGGTGCTGTGAAATTCAATTTACACTAATACGCCCAGAAGCAAGGAGGCATGGTGTGATGAATGAATGGTGTTTACTTTATTCTTCTATGTCTCCATCAGGAATGACTAAACTGGGTCAGAGAGCAGAGCTCATAAAAACTTCCTTACACATTTCAGTTGATCCTGAAAGGCACAAATTCTAAACTTTAGAACCACTGGTTTATGACTAATCCCGAATAAATCACTAGATTTTCTCCCAGGGATTCATGATTTTTTTTCCTTGGTTTTAATATGAAGAGATTGAGAGAAAAAGATGTTACAAATGATAAAAGTGTTCCCTTGAAAGAAATAGCCATCTCCTGAAGCTTTATGACTAAGGATCTTTCACATTTTCAGATCCTCACTGGACTCTGAACATCAAGCCTGGCCTTCCCTTGAAAAGGAAGCAGTCTTGCCTGGTAGGCAGAAGAGTAGGGCCTGTACCCATCTCAGGGTGGGCCTTGAGTCCTCAACCTGCAGATACTGTTGAGAGGTACTAGAACAACTGGTGCCTCTAAAGCAATATCTAGCTTTCTTATAGGGGCACAGAAGTGTTATCCATCCCACCATATCTGTATAAACTAAGGCAAATTCCTCCATTCACAGTTTGCATTTCTCTTCCTGTTGGCCTCTAAAGAAAAATACTTTTTTAGTTATACTGCTAAGTCACATTGGAATAGTATTTTTATATTTAAAATGTGTTTTTTCACATTTTTTCTTTAATTCATAAAGCATATATTTTGAGGAAATTAAGGAGATATTAAAATAATTAATATAATCAGATAGTCAAATGATTTATGTAAGTTTATACAGATAGTAATTTGGGGGTCTAACCTTAATACCTAGTCGTCTGACATAAATAGTAGAGTTTCTTTTTATATAAGAAATATCCTCACAGATCCCATAATTCTATAAAGTAGATTGTAGCATAACAATAATTTTAGTAAGAGGAAAAAGCAAGGAGAGGAAACATAGCAGAGGGAAAGACAGGAAGGAAGGAGAACCAGAGAGGGGGAGAACAAAGCCAGTGAATACCTAGCTTGTATTTTCAGTCAAAACAGACCGAACAAGTACCTCTGCTACTTGCAGGTGGACATAATTGATGGCTTCTCTATCAGCATGCAGACACAGTCCAGTGAACACCTGGGTATAGGGGGAAGTAGCCACAGTGACTGCCTCAGGTAGAAGTGTCCCCAAGGGCCATGTTTCTGGTTCCTTTCACACAGAAAGAAGATGAATGAAAGGATAAACATTTGTGTGTCCTCAGGATGGAACAAGGAGGGGGCTGAGATATGCATGCAGCTGTGGAAAGTTCCAATCAAAATATATTGGTGGAATTGACCATGGACTTTGTGGTAGAGCGTCTTATGCGTAGCAGTAAAGCAGGCTTTTCTTTGCTAAGTGTCCTAAGGGGAAGGTTTATGTTCCCAAGGAGCTATGAAAGGAAAGAATGAGATGTAACAAATGCTGAAAGTACACTGATGAAAGAAATAGCCACGGTCCAAGGTTGTATCCTCAAGGAGCTAGATGGATAGGATCTGAGGGTGCTTGGTTCCACAAAAGCAGGAAACAGGTTGTAGCCTGCAGGCTGCCACCCTGCTCTCTGAGTACTTTTCATACGTATGTCCTGAATGCAGGTTCTACTTCCAGTTGAGTGGCTGCTTGTCCTGGAACAAATTATTAAAGTCCCTACTCATTTTTACTTTCTTGATCTGTGAGTAGGAAAACAGAGTATCCTCATAAGGTTCTTAAAAGACTATCCAACCATGAACTTACATCCTGAAATGTGTCCAATGCACAACAGAAATTCATTCAGGGCAGAATGCTCACAGACATATGAGTGTTGCTGTTTCTGTGTATATATCCTTTTATATATACACTCATGATGCCAAATCCTTTTATTCTTCTCATGCAAACTTTTCCTGTTAAAACACTCATACAACACTGCAGTTTTCATTTGTACATCCTTGAGCATCCCCTGCTAGTATCAGTATCTTCATCTACAAAATACAGCAAATACACTGAATAAGGCACCCCTGATCACCTGGAGCTTTATTGGTTTCAACAATGAACCTCTATGTTCCTGGAAATACTTCAATTCCAAGTAGGCAGGCATGGCTGGCTCCTTTAGAAATAATACCTTTTCATTAGGTTAATGAAAGAAAAAAATACCTGTTATACAGCATGTATTTACTAAACAGTAGTTGGCATCACTCTGTCACTATTGTGCGTACTGGGCCCTGGAGTGGGAGTGCTACTTAAAGATCTGGAAGTGACGCATGTGTTTATGTACATTTCAATTCAGACTTGCGAATGCAGTCATCATTTATTCATTGAAAGCATATTTATGGAATGTGGACTGTGTCAGGCATGATGGCATGTACTGAGCATTAGGAGAACAAAACAACCAGTAGAGTTCACATGTTATTTTGAAGAAGCCAGCCTGAAGAGGTAGAGTGATTGCCTAGCCTATTGAGGCAAAGAACTTGATCACCCAGCATCACAAAATGAATGTATAAATGAATGAATGAGTGAACAGATTTGTAGAAATGAGGACAATACTTGGGCAACAAATAATCCAATGTGGGGAATTTATCTCAGAACCCATGGCCAAAGAAGTGTTCTTTGAGAAGCTAAGATTAAAAGGCTGAGACAGATAAAACCATGTGAAGAGCAAGGGGAAACATGGAAGGGCCTTTAGTTCAAGACAAGGGAGAGGAGAGCAATTAGCAGTGAGCATGAGAAGGTGGGAGCTTCCGGTTTAAGAATGAGTCTGCTGCATGCTTTTGACTGACTCATCCCCTGGTTCAGTGTGCATGAGGGAAACAATCCCATAGCTTATTATAGCCTCATCCATTCTTAAGGAAACCAGCATTGCAGTAGGCTTTGCCTGGATGTGCCATAGCCACATCTTTAACAGCTTCCCCATCTCCTTTGCACATTCTGTAGCAGGCTCTGAACATGGTCTGAATGTCTCCATAAGGTTTATAAGTCAAGATGGTTGGTTGGTGGTTGTCCAGCCTTGTCCTTTGTAACTCTATAAAAATCAAAGTTCCTAGACCGCAGCAACAGAGCAACCCTTGGTATGGCAACTGTCCTGAGAAGCTGTGGGCATCGCCAGATTTTCACTAGTGAGCAAAGAGGAAACGTGCCACTGGCAGCAATGGAAGCCATCTGGGAAGCATAGATCTGCATGTGTCCTGGGAAGTACCTGGTTCAGGCAGCTTATGTGCATCCTCAGCCCCACAGGGCCTCACGGTGCTTAATAAAGCATTTTAATTTGGACTTAATAGGATATCAACTGTGTGCTAAAAATAGCAAATTGCTATTTATTAATGACATAATTATTACAATTCAACACCTGGGCACTATAAGCTAAACGACTAGTAGGAAGCTTCTTCAGAATATTGTTTTAATAATTACCCTATTTAATTATTCACATATTTGAATTTGAATTCAGTAATAGCAAGACGAAACCTTAATATAATGTATTAAACATGGAACTTTATCCATAGAGCATGGCTTATTTGACTTCTGCCTTTCTTCCTAAATATATTCTAAACCTTTCTTAGTCTTTCTATTTATGTAATTGGTATGTTTCCTAGATGTAGACCTCAAAAGCCATCACATATCAAATACTTTGTATATGCTGAAAATGATCACCTTTTTGAAGGCACCATCAACTTTTTTAAATTATTTAATTTTTTAAAAGTTTTATGTGTAAGAGTATTTTACCTGCATGTACATAAGTACATCCATGTCATGCAGTGCCCACAGAGATCAAAAGAGGGTGTCAGATTCCCTTGGAACTGGGGTTAAAGGTAGTTGTTAGCCACCATGGGGGTGCTAGAAATCAAACCTGGGTCCTCTGCAAAAGCAAGGAGTGCTCTTAACCACTGAGACATCTCTCCAGTCTCAGAAATGTTATCTCTTAACAGATTTAATTTGGGGCTCATTTTCTCAGCCCTCCCTAGTTTATTATCACATTGTCTTCTCAGCTGGCGTCTTGCTCCAGACCTTTGATAAAATAACTCCATCTGCTAAGAGCATAATCCTGCCTGGTTGCCCCTCAGCATCTTTCCTATCAGCGTGTTCAAAACGAAATGGATCAAACTAATATTCTCCACAAATGCAGTTGCTTCTCTGAGCACCCTTTTCTAGGCAGTTGGGTTCCCATGTGTGTTCCTTGGCCCTACTCTCAAATCTACCCATTTCTTTCCATCTTTACAGAGTCAACATTTTAATCCAGTCTTTGAATATCACTCATGTAGATAGATTTCTCTAACCCCAATTTCCCCATGTTCCGCTCTATGACACATGGTTAACAGATTCTTCTTCTTAAAACAATTTCTTTTAATTATGGCATTTCATTTTTTTATTCAAATACTTCCCATAGCCTATTGAAGCTAAAAATCCAAGACGTAGCCCTTCAGCTGTCCTACCATCTGGGTCTCCTTTACCTCATTGATCCTCTATCCTGTTTTTCATTGATTCTTATAAAATGTATTGACTGTCTATTCTGTATTGACACTGCACATACAGGCTTGCCAACCACATGCAATATTAAAACTCATTTATTGAACACTTGGTTTCCAGGAACTGTTCCTAGAACATTTCAGAAGCATGCCTCTTAAGTTCTCAGACAACCCCAACCGCCACCAAACTCCAGACTTTTATGGAAGTACTAGCTGTGCTGCTAAGATAAGAATGGTCAAGCACAGTGAGATACAGTACCATGACCAGCGATGCCCTCTTTAAACCTAGCATGTTCAGGTTGACAAGCCCTGCAGGATGCAGCCTCCGGCCGGCAGACTTTATGTTTTCACGGGTACATACCTCGTGGATTTTTGCAGTCCTTTCAGTGCCATTGTATTTCTGACCATATGAAACAGCTCCATATTTGTTCTTGTAGACAGCTCTCTCTCGTTTGATGATATTCAATGCAGATAAATGCAGATGCTAATGCCAGGTGAAGCCATCTCTGATACTCCCACTCTGTGTGATCATCCTCAATGCTAGCTTACAGCATTTAGCACATGCATCATTCTTTTTTCACAATCACAGTCAATTTTCTGGTACATTTTGCTTCATCACTCAACTCTGTGGAATCATTTTATGTATTGTTTCCCTATATTGAAAGTACTTGAAGAGCCAAGCAAACTGTTATATTTCTGCATACCACAAAAGTGCCTAGTATACAATTGTGTATATGATATAAATTCATAAGCTGTTTGTCAAGTGACTTTTGTCCCACCTTCTGAAAAAGGCATTTTGCTATAATGAGTGATTATATTTAGCTAGAAAAGCCTCACTCATGATGCTTTGAATATGTCATCCCTTTTGCCTCGGAAGTCTTTCCACTTCTCCACCCCAGATTTGACAACCTATTACTCAGTCCTTATGATTTAGCATAGTTATTACATATCCTCAAAGGTTCACACAACATTCCCCTACAGTCAAGTTTGGGTACCTGTCTTCTATATTCCCATAACATTTGCTCTACCCTTCTGTGTCATAATACATTGAAGGGTTAGACTTCTGTTTCTGTATGTATATCACTAGACTTTGATAACCTTATAGACAAAGGCTGTATTTACTTTGTGTTCTTAGTGCTTAGTGTAATACTGACATATGGAAAGTGACCTATGAATATTGCCAAGAGATTGAATGAATGAATGAGTGAGTGAGTGAATGAATATAAACAAACAAAACATTCTCAGTATATTTTTAACAGTCTCCAATAAGTGAAGTAAGGTATAGCAAGTATCCACGGAAACAGTATAAAATATAGGTAGCCCCATCTCACACCCAAATCTTTCTTATGAGCATGAATTAACAAAAATTATATGTTTTCTTGCCAGTTCAATTTAACTTTTTTACAACACGCTTCTGAGGATAAAACTCAAGTCCTTGCACCAAGCACACCTCTGAGCTCCTAACTGAAAATTTAGAGCTGATAATGTGCTACAAGTTACTACCCAGGAAATGCCAGAGTCGGAAATCTACACTTGGATGATTTAGCTTAGCTTTGATCATGGGACTGTACCTGTTGTCAAAGTACCCGAGCTCTGTACCAAGCATGGCTTCTTTTTCAGATTCACTGAGGCAGTTTGCCTCCTTCATGGTCTGCTGTGAGGCAAGCTTATCAAGGAGGCAAGTACTTCTCCAACTTCTACTTCATGAGTTGGATACTCTCCAGTTGCTAGTGGAGATATGGGGAGACAATTCTAGATGTTTCTTCCAAGCATGAGGTGTGATTGTCTCATTTAATATACGTACTGTGCTGACAGCTCTGGCCCACAACTCCTTCTGTGTCACTTGGGGACTGTCCATTGTGCTCTAGTGTATGATTAGCAGATTAGCTATCATGTAAGAAGCCAGGAAAATGAACTCCCAGTAAGCCCTTCCAAAGCAAGAGTAATTCATTACCCAGCCTGATTTCCACTTAAAATGTACTTTAAGCACACTTCCAACTTCAACCCCTAAATCACCCTGTGTTCACAAAGCCCATCATTTTTTATTTTATTGCATGGCGTTGGCGTGACATAATCCCTTGCAGAGCATCTCGGAGTGCTTTACAGATCAATAAATTACTTACCTGCCCAGTTGAAGCAATGTCTGCAAGGCCAGCACAGACACAGCCAGCCTGTTCTCCAAGAAGCAAGCAAGGTGGTGTGCGTGCCAAGAATGGGCGGGAGCAGCAGCCAGGCACATGTACTGGGGGAAGAGTTCTCAAGAAGGAAAGGCTGCAGTTAAAGACCTGTAAATAAAAATACATCAACGTTTATACTCCTGCAAGATCAGTCTAAATGATTTGAGAACTAAGAGAAATTAAAAATTTATCTGTCAGGAAGTCAGCAAATCAGATGTTCAGTCATTAACTCTTCAATTACCTTTCTATCCTGGAAGGCCAACTCTAACTTTTAGAATGATCAGTCATAAACTACAAGGCTAGATCTTAAATACTCTAGGTTGTACATACATGAGTCTTTCTCCAACCTTCACTGCTTCTACAATTCATTATTTCTGTCTGAATGTACAGGGAAGAAGACACACTCTCCCAACACACACATATACACACATATACACATATATACACCCACATATCTACACACACCCACACACCTTTTTACTTGAAGTTCAATGTGACTAAGGATAAGATGGTGTTTCCTATATACAGGGAATTATATGGAGGAAAACAGAAAATTAAATGATGCATAAGGTTCTTCTTTAACACCTTATATTGTTATTGAAAGGGTAGAAATTCAGCCAGACCCAGGGTGCATCTACTGGGTGCAGTCAACTGAGCTCTAAGCACACACACAGGCAATGTAAAAGGGCAGAATGCAACATATGATTGTGAGCCATGAGTCCACGATATGGGTGGAGTTCAGGACATGAATAAAAGAAAATGGTGAAAGAAAGATGAAGAAAGAGACTAGAAGACAGCTTCATTGTATCCCCTTTGGCAGTGGAACAGGTCCGGCACAAGTAGGAATGAATGAATGGCAATTCACTTGGAGAAAAGGCCAGAGCTGAGATTTCCAAAGCTATCTGATTTCAGGGAGTCTGTGACTCCACCCTCGGAGCAAGAAATGAACTCATCACTATGCAGCCTCTCTGAGTACTCCCGCAGAGCAGATCCCATTGTGTATTGGGACAACCATGTGCCCTGGCATTACACAGTCTGGGGTTTCTTGAGAGTCCTTATTCAAAGACAGAATATAAAATAAAAAAAACACACACACACACACACACAAGAGCACTAGATAGAGAGGCCACTTTGTGTGCCAAGAAATAGTGTGCCAAATCCCACACTATTTGAAGGACTGAAACAGCATTTGCTAATGAATTCACTCTGAGGCTGTTGGGAACATGGATCAAGTTAAGAAAGTGGCCCCCTTGAATAGTTATTATAATTTAATTCTATAAATATTTGTTGGTCTTTTATTGTGGATACTAATATAATGAAGGCATGGTTCAGGCTTCTCAGAAAGCTGGTGAGTGAGTACATGAGTTATGCCAGTCTAATGAGATAAGTCTATGATTGGACTTTGGGGCTCAATAAATGACATTCTCAATTTATCTTCCTGAATTATACACCATTTGACAGATTAGATAAATGAGTGACATGGAGAACCCAATATCACATTGGCTACTGGTACAGCTAAAAGTACATAAGTAGGCTCAGACGTGTAGCAAGCATGAACCTCTGCACACTAGCTCTGTCATGAGATAGGTATACGCATGCCGTTGCAGGCCAGACTGAAGGATCCAACTCTGTGGGGAACTGCTTGTATAAAATGCAGAGTGAGATGAGCTTGGCAGCATGAAGTTTTCCTGTGAGAATTCAGGCTCTGAAAAAGAAGCCAAGAAACAGAGAGTCTGCCTCAACTTTAACCTTTTGTGGGAATACTTGTCCACTGTGTAGGAAGAAAGGCAACTGTGTACAGCTCACTCTTTAACTTTCAGTTCCCAATTAGATGTGTATAATGTGTTCTGGAAGCGTGAATCAAGACTCACAAGTAGTTTTGAGTGGTTAAAGAGGACAGGTAGGGTATGAAAGCAATAACAATGAAAATACCACCGACCTTAAGTGACCTTAAGGGATTACATATAAAGGATGTAAGGAAAAATGTAGACTCATAGGCATGATGTCCAGAAAGAGCATGGGATGTCAGAGACAACACAGGGGTGATTTGCAGTGGAATCACAGAATATGGCAGAAGGATGCTGGTTGATGCTTGATTCTGGACCACCTAGTATGCCAGCATAGCTTGGTCATGATCAATGTAGGCAACAGAGAGAATCCAAGCTGTCTAGGCAGAGATGCTATGTATGGTCAGAACTTCATTACAGAAAGCCAGCTCTGAATGCAGTGAGAAGAATGACTCTGGGCTTATGCTGGAAGTGGGTGGTATGCAAGAGCAGACAGGAAGGGTAAATGAGGAAGCTGTTACTGCAGCAGTACCATGGAGCTAATTCCTGTCCAGACTCTTTGGGCTTAAATAATAAGCAATAATGGAAATTAAATTCTAGGTAAGATATTTTTCATGTTTAAGGAAGTCTTTCTAATATTTCATCATTTACAGCTATAGCCAACATATTTTAGTCTTTGGACTATTCTGTCAATTATCACTTTAAGACAACAAAGACATGTATCACCAGAATTTTTATGTTCCTTCCACCTGTTTTGTCTCCACAGTATCCCCCAAAATTGTAGAGATTTCTTCAGATATCTCCATTAATGAAGGAAACAACATCAGCCTCACCTGCATAGCCACAGGTAGACCAGAGCCTACGGTAACCTGGAGACACATCTCTCCCAAAGGTAAGGGCAACAAGCCTAGAGAGATCATGAGAATCCTGTTGTTTATGGATGGATAGGGGTGATACTAGCTGCTTAGTGCAAGTTCTGTGCTTCTGGGAACCTGATTAGTAAATTCAACTCATGACACTTAGAACATTGCTATTCTCTCCAAGACCAACCATATTACTCTTCAGTTCTCAGAAATAATTTCTGAGTATTCCTGTAATCTCGTGGACAGTAATTTCAGTTGATTCTGGGTAAAATAATGGTAAAGCTGTTCTGTGTGAACTCATACATTGAGTGTGATGATGGAAAGACTGCTTTGGTGACATTGTGCAGCTGGTGTTTTAAGAGATACAAACACAAACACATAATCATGGATAAGAGATTTAAATGAACACATTTCTAGAAAGAAAATTTCCTGATCTGTGCCTCCTCAGCGTTGCCAAAAATCTGGTCATTAACTACTTTTTTTGTGGCTTTGTTGGTTCTTTCTTATATGTTTTAGATAATAATTCTGACAATGTGTGGCCAAATTATAAAATTTATTTTGCCTGAATTTTCAGATGCTATGAAGATCTGACTGAGTGATTTGTGCTTTGAACCCTTTAGGATTTAAGACAAAATGCTATTTATCATTAAGGTAGCTTCTCTATCTAATCAAGGAAAACTGTTATTTGATTCATTCCCAAATATTTATTGAATGCTATAATCATCCAGGCTGTTCTAGGTAATAGTCCCAAACTATAATTTCTGTTCTTTTGAACTCATCCTCTCATGAGACAGATGACTGAAAAAGGAAAAAAAAATCAACTATACAATGAAACAAGTACTAGTAACGTTGAAAAAAGTGTAGACTGATATCACAAAAAGGGGGTTAGTCCATAAAGGCAACATTGGCACTGGAGAGATGGCTCAGTGGTTAAGAGCACTTGCTGCCCTTGCAGAGGACTCGAGTTTGGTTCCCAGCACCCACAGGGCAGCTAACTACTGTCTTAACTCAAGATCTACAGGACCTGACACCCTCTTCTGACCTCCATGGTCATGACTCCGGTGCACTTATATACATGCAGGCAATATACTCATACACAAAAAAGAAAAAATAATAAAATAAATATATTTTTAAAAGGTAACATTAGAGCAAAGACATGGGCAGAAGCCCTCAGTTCTGTTGCTTATCACTAGCTAATGTGAAATATATGTATGTAATTATGCATCTGTTTAAAGTATTCATGTATGGATGAGGGCAATCCTGCTTGTGGGTAGCGTAAGTTTAAGGACTCCAAAGTCACCATAGTGGAAGTTATTTGCTTGTTACAGGTTGTATGCCCCTAGAGCAGACTCTGAGAAGGTGACTGATGTGATAAACTTGTTAGGGGTGTGCTTGGGATGAACTCCTGAAGAGGGGATGGGAAGAGAGCAAGGTTGGGTAGAGGAAGAAAGTAAGTTATGATGTAGTCCATGAAAACATTTCAAATAATCCTGTGGGGACATCTGAACCACAGGGCCTTTTATTGTGATGATGGGGCTAACTCTTTACAACAAAGCATCAATCAGTTATTGACAACTGATTATTGCTGGATGAGGAAGAGTTGATCTTCCTAAATCAGGGGACTCTATGACTGGACCTAAGTGGATGAACTTGCACTGAGGAACATCTGGGGACACTAACTTGACACAATAGGCCTTAACATAGATGATGGAATGTATGGATTCCAGTTGTGGGGCTATGGGAGGGTGCCAGTGGGGAAGGGGTTATAAAGATGATTAAAATTGATTGAGATGTTCTGTATGAAATATACAAAGATTCAATAAGAGATAAATAAATCAAATAAAAAAACAGCAGTCAATTATTAAATGTAGACTGTCTCCAGAAGGACCAGGTAGGTATCTGTTTTCACAGGGCTATTTTCACAAGCTCTAGCAACCTAAGGTCTGCCTATCCATAGCATGTTCTCCCCTGGGGCCTAAGTTCCCTTTGCTAAAGATGACAGTGCCTCTATGTCTGCAAACATTTGGACATTTAAGCACTGCAGTTGTCTCAAATTCTGAATTTCCTCATTTCCTCTCTGTCGTTGTGGAGTACTTTCGATAGATGGCTTCTGAGGTGTGAAGTGCTCAGATGGGATTGTCCTAAGTTCCTGGAGTCATTCTGACAGTTCCTGTGAAATAAGGGATGAGGGAGAGATACCCACGTCTTTGCCTCTGTCTTCATTTGAATGACCTTTTGTGTAGACTGGCCTAAGTCTAGGGGGAGGTTTCAGCTGTGCATGAGATCATTAGTGATGGAGAATGGACCTGGGACACATGTAAAGGCGAGGCTGCCCAAATGGACAGACTTTCCAAGTCCATGGTGCACCCCATTCATCACAGCTTAATGTCACTGAGTCCCCAGTGATAGCTGATGCCGGCCCCGTCTGCAGTTTGAAGCAGTATAACATTTATCAGCTGGGGCTGCCTTCTTTTACCTATGCCAAGAGACTTTGTCTTCTGTCTGAGGTCCTTCTCGGTCCCTTCTCTGGCCTCTCGGCTCTTTGTCCTTGTCTCGGTATTTTTCTGTCTATCTCCTTCACACATCTTCATCTGTCCCATCCTTTTATGCCTATATCTCCCATATACTTTTGGTTCTCCACCTTTTATCTCACAATCTCCTAAATCTTCCTGTTTGCATTTCATTCCATTCTATAGTCATTCTCCCTCCCTTCTTCCTTCGCTCCTTTTTTATTTCATGTTACTGATGCTGGTGCTGCTGTGTTTGGGGGTCCTTTGTTCCTCACTTTGTGGATATCAAGCTGATTCACTTCCCCAGGGAACTTTCACCTGAGCCTGGGCCAGATGCTGCCATTTTCATAAGGTTTTAGCTGCTATGGAAACAGAAGATGGATCAAGGGGAGAGGAGCGGGCTGATCAGAATCTACCTGCGGATTAGAGTAATTTAGATGAACAGCTTTGTCCAGATCTGGGGCCCAGATTAAGCGTCCCACTTTCAGACTGATGAGACATGCCAAGCTGTAGCTAATCACCTGGAGATTCACCAGGGCACCGTGTTCCTGGGGATGATTATTTGGAGATCAGAGATGTCATTGAGCTACTTCCAAATCTGAGCTGAAGCTAGAGACCCTTAGCAGTCAGGCCTTCATCTATCCCCACTAAATGTTTCCAAGAAAGCACTTATTTTTAATAAACTAGGACAGATTTGGGGTTCCTGAGAGAGTGATGTGCACTGTTGCTGAGGCTCCAAAGGGAATGAGCAGTTGTCATCTTCTGTCCCAGTGCTGAAGGTAGATTATGTTTCAGTTAAGATCATTCTTACACAGACATCACATTCCCCAGTGAATAGCTGATCCAGGACTTGGGGCAATCTGATGACTTCATTGCCTTTTTCTTCCTCCAGACTGATCTGCTGGTTCCGTGTATTTTGAAAAAGCCTAGTTTTATTCATCAGAAGTCATACAGTACTGCTCATGATAAACTCATAACCTCTTTACAGTGAGCACTTCCAGCTGTGACCACATTCTGTGTGCAAAAGCAGTACAGAAACTTGGACCATTCATTCAGGATAGATCATGCATTTGGACATTATGGAAGCCGAGAATGAATGGGAGAAGTTTATGGGAATAGGGTCAGGCCATCATCAGATGGAGGAAATGCCAGGACCCACGAGCATCATGGAGAGGAAGATGAGGCTTCCTAAACTGCCCCTTGGCATAGCCAGTTTTTGTATTTTCCCTATGTTGTTTCTGGCATTGTGTCTTTTTTGCCCTCTTCAGATGAACTTAGCACTTCAGAAGTTCCAAGAGAAAGTGTATCAGATTTCTAGATAGCTGCCCTCACTCTGCACACCTTCTTAGAGTGCACATTTGCTGTCTGGGTCTATATCGGTCATGGTCTTTTCATGATAAAGAGCTGTGTCTGTTTGTATGAAGGCCTGTGCCAAGTCATCAAAAAGGTCAGAACGTGGCTGCATGTGTACTATCAGGAGAGTCATGGTCTCTTCCAGAGATGATTCCCATTCAGGACCCTGTGCTTTATCTTTCGTCTGTATAGAGACATATAAGAACATGCCTTGACACTTATTCTCAGAGTTTTTCTGGACATACAAAAATATGGTATTTTTAATATATCCTTTAAAATGCAAAGTAGGACCTTACTCTTCAGAAAGTATCCATTATTGCTTCGGCACTAAATTTGGTTGAGCAGTAAAGCTTTAAAGAAAAGGCTGAGATTCACATATTGTCATATTCCGGGGATTCCACTTAAGCTGAATGCAAGTCCAGTTACTAACTTGTGTGCTGCTCTACAGCTCTGGAGCTAGGGGTTACCCAGTGGCCTCTCTGTGCACCTATTTCACCACCTTTCCTTCATTGGCACACTGACAAGCTAAGCCTGATGGTACATGATGCCGCATGCCTTTAATCCCAGCATTCAGGAGGCAGAGGCTGGGATATCTCTGTGAGACTGAGGCTAATCGGTCTACACATTGAGTTCTAAGCCAACTAGTGCTACAGGGAAACCCGGCCTAAAAACAAAGGAACAACAACAACAACAAAAATCCCACCCTGGCAGTTACAGCCTGGTCTAAGCTACTAAAGAGCATCCCATACCAAGATGTGAACTGAGGCTCTGAGGGAGCTGCAGGAGCAGAGATAATCTGCATCTCGTTCATTTCTATTATCTATTCCAGAAGTTCGTTGAGATCAAGAATTGTGTCTTACTTTATTAGATTCTTCAAATACCTAGCACCTAGAAGGCATTCAAGGAATATTGTTGACTTGCTGCACAGCACTGATATTTGCCAACACCCGAGAGAGGTGTGCCTGTTCTATCCCAGTGCAATATCCGTTCTTTCTCTTGAGGGATTCTCCTTCCACTGTGATGTTTGCAGTGGTGAGCTGCTGTGTTTTCTACTGAATCTCTCTGCTGGCAGAGCTCCAGGACTTCTCTGAGCTTCACAGGATCTCCCAACCTTTCCTAAAGCCCCTCTAAGGGACTTTTTTGCAGCAATGTAACATGCTTAAGGCTCTTTTTAAGTTCACATTTGCAGAAGTAGAGAAATCTCAGGAGTGGCTTTGATGGCAAGATTTCTGTTGCATGCGGTGTCTTGGTGGCAACCCCACAGAGGTGCATGTCTCTGGACATGCTCTTCATCTTACCTTTTCCGGGGACACCTGGCTTTCCCACCCACTACCTGTTTCAATGCCTCTCAGGTTATGGCTCCCATCCACAGTTTCCTGAAGCAAAAGGCAGGGTAGTACAAATGCATGTGAAGTCTCTTGCATCAAAGAAAATAACAGAATGAAATCAGTGGGGGAAAAATATCATTTAGATCAACTCCTCCTTCCTGCCTCTTCCTCTTCCTTTTCTTAGTACGTAAACAGAAGTAGGAAAGAAATGTAGCATTTGTCTCATGAAACTGTAGATACGGGTGTAGAACTGGATGTCCACCAAGTTCCACGACAGGCTGTTGTAAAAGCATCCTTTCTCATAACACGCATGGAGTGGACAACCCCCTGACCTCTGCAGACCTGCTTCAATGGCCGTTCTCAGCAGCCACATCTCCCTTCCTACATTCAGTTCCTCTTCTGTACTTGGAAAAGCTTAGTGGACAGTGCATTGTCCTCCTTGCTGAGAGTTTTAAAAGTCAGTAAGTTGGTGCGGGCAAAGCGACTCTTGGCAGGGCTTTGTCCCCTTGCCAATGCCCCAAACCGCACAAGCTGTACCCTCTCCTGGCCACTTGCTCGCCTGTTTTCCCATTTGTCAGCAATGACAAGACCTCCTCCCCAGCCAAGCAGGACACTGACGCACTAATTGGCACTAGAGGTATCGCAGCTTGAGTTCAACCAGAGCTGGCAGGCGCCATGACTCCGTGACAGCTCTGTGAAAAAGTGTCAGGCGTGGAGCTCTGGCATGCCATCGGCTGCCTGCAATACCCTGGCACTAATGAGCAGCCTGTCAGCACCAGCATCAGGGCCTGTGTGGCATGGGGATCATTAGAATGGCAGACAAGGAAAAGTTCCCACAGAGAGGAGCTGGAGGGAGGGAGCTAAAGGCATCACCTCACTCGGACATGGCACCCACCCAGCAGGAGGAGAGAGGTGGGTGATCTCTTTTAACTGAATCTGGGCTACTCTTCTACTCTCTCTTTGGTTGGGTTGCCCTATCATTAATCAATGCAGGCTGTAACTCTGTTTTCAGGGACCAAAGGGACAAACAGGGATTAGCTCTCCAGTCATGGATATACCATAAAACCATCAAGTATCTCAAGTCTCTGAGAAGCAAGGACCAGAGACAGAAGGGGAGACTTGGGTGCTTAGTCTTCTTGTTACTTGTCAGGACAGTTCCCTGCCTGGGGGATCTGTTGAGAGCTGCCAGCTTCCTGCCTGTCTTCTGCTGGAATATCAGAATCCAGGGGAATAATTAGAAGCAGGAACCTTTGTCTGCGTGACTTGATCCCAGAGGTGGGCATGAGCGGGTGCCTTGAGCATCTATTCTATGGATCGGTTTCCTACAGGTAAACAAAAAGTTCCCATCTTGTGCACTCTGCATAAAAAGTGTGCAAGAGCAAGAAGTGCACTGTGTACTTCTGAGCTTTATGGAGTGTTTGCACTTCTTGGAGGCTTTGGCTATGCATAGTGAATTTATTTCCAATAAAGAAGGGAGGAGGTATCAGAGAGATATGCTTTGAAGGTAGATCCAGCCAAAGGGGAGTTGCCATCTATTGCTCACTGGCTTGGTCCTGATGAGCCGTGCCTATATCACTGAAGCTTTATTTCTTCATTACTTTTATTCTTGCTTCTGAGAATGGCACTTAGAATTTCAAAATTCCCCTCTCCATTAAACCACGCACAGCATTGTCACATTAACAACATGACATCCAGCACATCCTAGGTATCCTTGTGCTGGTCCAAGCCATTTACTCTCCTTAGATCATCTTCTTACTCCTTTTGGGCAGAATTATATTTCAACTTTAAGACCAAACCACCAGTTTGAGAGCCTCTGATACTGCTGCTAAAGTCGAGCTAGTCATTCCTTTCTTTAAGATCCTGAGGCAGTTTCATACATTTCCAGTCAGGGATGGTGACTTTCCTATAGCTACCCATGAAAGACAGACAGAACTTCCCTGTCACCTAAGAGATCAGAGTTCAAGAGCAGTCCTTGATGTCATTTTGATCCATCTCCAGTGCCTGCCATAGCAGTCCTGTAAGTGACTGTTGAATTTCAGAAACTCTGAAAAATTAAGATTATGGGGTCTGGAGAGGTGACTCAGTGGTTAAGAGCACTGATGCTCTTACAGAGGACCTGGGTTCGGTTCCCAACACCCATCGGGTGGCTAACAGCTATCTGTTGTTCCAGTTCCAAGGGAATCTGATACCCCCTTCTGACCTCTCTGAGCATTTCATGACACAGGTGCACTTACATACATGCAGGGAATGCACATAAAAATAATAAAATATTTTTATTTTTAAATTGAGATTTTTGTTTTCGGTATGGTGCTATGCTACGTACCTATGATCCCAACAACATGGAAGGCAAAAACATGAAGATTGTCACAATTTCTAGGCAAGCCTGGTCTACATAGTGGGTTCTAGGCTAGCTACGGCTATGTGGTAAAACCTTGTTTTAAAGAAAAATAAAAATAAAATATTTTCAGTGTTTAATTGTAAACAAAATCAAATCTGGAAGACTAAAGGTAAGATAAAGGAGCATCATTTCCTTGCATTACTAAAATTTTTATTATTACTTTATTTATTTGTGTGTGTGTGTGTGTGTGTGTGTGTGTGTGTGTGTCTGTTTCCTCCTTTGACCACATGGATTGGGATCTAATTCACATCACAAGGCTTATCATCAAGCGGCTTTTATTCAGTAAGTCAACTCACACACAGACACAACATATAGCCAGTGTACCCTCAGTTTGATTATTGAAGAATTTTTTTCATTGTTGTCTTTCTCTCTCTCTTTCTTTCATTTCTTCTGTCCTTTTTTTTCCAGCTACAACAGGATCAAACATAGAACTTCATGCATTCTGGTCAATGACTTTACCACTGAACTACATCCCCCAGGGAAATTTTAATCACTTTGACTGATGATCATCTCAGGGTTTCCAAACCTATTAGAAGAATTTCTAAGAGCAGGACCAGACCCTTCCACTTTATCAAAAGGAAATCCTTAGACTCTTCCTCTGGGATGAAGTTTAGTGAGTTCACGACTGTAAAGCACCTAGTCCCATCATAGCATGTGTTAACATAAATGCCCCATAATTAGCTTACATTCCCTTAGCCAAAACTTTCATTCATGAAACAACAGAAGAGAGTAAATTCAAATTCCTGTCCTGCAAAGTTGAATTAATCAGTAGCTAGAATGGATATTTAAAGGTGTTTAATCAGCACCTCCCTCACTCTCTGCCACTTCCTAATTAACATAGGTCCTTGGTTAAAACTCCCACAGTATCTCAAGTAGCTACTCTCAAAAGACAAAGAAATTGCTATTGCAAAAGATACAGTGGTAGTTTTTGGTGCGAGATGAAAAAATATATCAAAATAGAAAGAGGTAACCGGTTCAAAGTCCCATGGAATATATGGTGTTTGAATCCGATTTATTCAAAGCAAACCATTTACTGTAGTAAAGATCAAAGAATGACACCATCCCCATGTAGAGAAAAGTGATCCAGAAACCCATTAATCAAATGTTTAAACAAAAGAACACAAACTAAGGTGGGAAAGAAGACAGTGAAGGGAGACATTTGTGCATCGCTCTCTAACCGTGATCCTCTGTAACTGTAGAATTACATCCACATAAACAGGGGAAGTTTGCCACTGTCAATAAGCATTTTTGTAAGTTTAATATTTATGATCTGGTTTAAAGAAATCTTATCTGTACAACTGCCTACTTCAAAGAGGAAAAAAAATCATAAAAAAGGTAATGGAGAAATTAATGAGTTCAATGTGCCTGAATTGAGAGCATTTGAAATCAAGCCTTAGTCTAAAAACCAAGAGTGAAAGTGCACACCACAGACACTGTTTGTGGTTTTACCCAATTATTTAAAAACCCTTGAACAATGTTGTAGAATCAGATGTCTGCTGCATTCAGACATGGCTAACAACGACGCATTCCCCCACGCTCTCTGGAGTCTTCCGTTATTTATGACCGTTACCATGCAGAACTGTTTTGATGGAACAAAAAAAGGAAACAAAAGCAAGGAGATTGAATCATCTTCCCCACGGATGCCAATCAACATGGCTCAGTAAGATGCAAGTTCTGGTTCAAATGGTGACCTGTGCAGGGCAGGGAAGCATCTCTGAAGAGGTTTATGTAACAGGCAGCAGCAGTCAAAATGGGAGAAAGGCCTGGGCAGATCAGCTAAAGGCTCAGGAGTTCCTGACTAGGATCCACAAAGAAATGCCAACCACAATGTCTTTTTCAGTAAGTCTTCAAGTGTAAAATTCCGATATACAGTGGCCCTCCCTGATTAGAGGTCTCATTCAGTTTTGGATACCTGAAGAAAACTGTGGTCTGAAAATACTAATGAAAAATTACAGAGATGAACAAGTATAAATTTGAATTTTCTGTTCTTATGCATAGTGTACTGAACCCTCACACTATCAGCTTTGCCTTGCCCATGACATGAATCTTCCCTTTGTCTAGCATATCCACAGACATGTTACTTGCCTGTTAGACCCATTTGGTTACAAGTTCAACTGTGATGGTGTCATAGTGCTTGTGTCCAGGTAAGATGGTCAGTAACAGCCTACCAAGACAAGGACATGCCCAAACTGCTCACCTCACTGCATCCCACCACATAGGCCTGCATCATCTCACAACACTGCTAAGTAAGGCTAGGCACAATACATACGTTGTTTTGAGAGAGAAAGAGACCACTTTCACATAGATTTTATTGCAATATATTGTTAAAATTGTTCTATTTCATTATTACTTAATCTTTTTTTCTACCTAAGTAATAAACTCTGTCATAGGTATGTGTATATAGGGGAAAAGAAACTATATTATGTAGGATTCAGAGCAGAAAATGGTTTCAGATTTCATCTGGGGTATTAGAATGTTCCTCTCATAGGGGGCAGCATATCTTATTTGGGATCCTGAATCTTGTTTTGACCTCTTATGACTACATTTTCCCCAGAGAATAACAGCCAGAGTTTTTGTCATTCAATAATACCTATCACTCACATTTTATAGTTGCTTAGAAATGTGCTAGGATATTTCTAACCATTTCCACATAGTGTCTGTTCTTCACAACAACAGTGAGAGACGGGATTATTGTTAGCCTACTCTACTAAAGAGAAAACTATCTTTTCTCATTTGAATGGCATTGGGAGGTCAAGCCAATACAACAAGGTCAGGCAGCAAAACATTTCAGACATGGATTCCAGCTCAAGACAGTCTGCCTCCATAATATGTGCACTGGCTGACCATGCTGTGGAACATGGTTCTCAGAGTAAATCCGGGACAACCACCACCACCAGCATCAACCAGTCAGTAACCTAGCCCTTCTAGATCAAAGCTCTTGGGGTGCACAGCAGGCTGGGTTTTCATAACAGCAACAGTGAGGCATGCTCATGTTTGAGAGTCAGTGGTGCATGATGTGATTTTTGTTCATTTTTAGTGGAACTCTGGTGTATTTCGTACAGAACATTTTAGTCAATCTTAATCATCCTTATACCCTCTGCCTTACTGGCACCCATCCACACCCCGCCAACTCACTGGACTTCATGTACTCTATCATTTGTGTCAAGGCCTATCAGGTTAAGTTAGTGTCCCAGATGCCCCTCAGTGCAAGTTCATCTACTGGGTTCTAGGCAGCCTATCTAGAGTCCCTCCCTTTAAGAAGATCAGCTCTTCCTTACCCAACAGTAATTATCTGCCAATAATTCTTTGACTATGATTGGGGGTTGTTGCCCATTTGCCTAGTTATGTGCTGGGGTTTTGTCTGCTTGAGTTTGTATGGGTCTTGTGCATGCTGACACCATTGCTCTCAGTTCATATGAGCAGGGTCTCATGGCCCTGTAGGACCTTATTTCCATATGGTCATGCATCTCCTTCCTGGCTCCCATAATCTTTCTACCCCTTCTTCCACAATTGTCTGTGAGCCCTGGGTGGGTGGATTTTAAAATAAGATTCCTCTCCAAGGACCCACATTCTTCAGACTCTTACCCTCCACACTTTGACCATTTGTAATCTTTTGTGTTCTTGGTCCTCTGCTGTGTGAGGGAACTTCATCTATGAGAACCGGGAGCTGCGTTAGTGTCCTTTTTCCCCTTGTTCTGTATTCTGTGAACCTTAGGTGTAGACGTTTAATTTATAGATGCGTAACTTAGGCTTGAGCAATTCACAAACAATGTCTGTGTTTGGTCAGTTGTGGAATTCTGAACTAGTTTCCTTCTGTTGCAAAAGAAGCTTCTTTTATGAGTGGTGATTGAGATACTTGTCTGTAAATATAAAGATCCATATTTTGCACATATAAAGAAATTATACTTGTCCAAGGAGGTAACAGCCTTGGGTATTTCTCTAAGATATAAAACCTCTCCAGTCATGTGCATTTAGCTATGTTTACAGTACCAGACATGAGTTTTCCCCCATGGAATGGGCTTTAAATCCAATTCGGTAGCTGCTGATTACCCCCAGGATAAAGTTTCCACTTTTGCACCATTGTCATTTGCTATGCCAGTCATTGATGTGATTAGTAGGCCTTGAAGCTGGTGTTGGACCATCGATTGATAGTCTCAGTTGCAGCCTGCATACTATGCTCCAAAGCTATGAGAGCTAGCCTTCAGCGGGAGGTGGCTTCAGGTCAGTTCCAGCTTCATTGCTCCAAATCTTGTGTCTGAAGTATGTCCTGTCTTCAGCAATAGGGTCTTACCTTCAAGTTTGGAGAGGCAATCAAGGCCTGTGTAATTTTGGGAGTCTCTTGGACCACCCTCACTTACAACTCAAAGGAAGGTATATCCTGTTTGGCAGTGTTTCTTATTATGGAGCCTTCAATTATACACATGGACTCATGTGGAGATACTGTATGCGTAATCTGTCAGTAGGTTTTTGGACTAATATGATTCCCTTTAGTGTTTTACACTAGCTAGGCATTTTTTTTATCTCTTGTCTCTCCTTGTCTCACCCTCCCTCCACACCCTTACCATTTAAAGTATTCCCATTTTCCCCATTTCTCCCTCGATAATACTTTTCTCCTATGGTCCCACCTCTCTTGAGCTCCTTCTTCCCCTTCATCCCCATTGTTCCTTACATAGCGCTCCCTCTCCTCTCCCATTTAAATACCCCATTTTAGCCATGTGTCCTTTAGTAACACCTGTCTCCTACTGTTCTCTCTCAGGTTCCTTCCTTCTCTTTACCTCCCTGGTTCCCTTCCATTTTCATGGTTCCTGCAGTTACATCAGTATATATACTCAGATAAAATGTTTGGTGCTAGGAGTACGATGTGATTTTGCATAAGCTGTTAATACCTAATTCTCATAGATACCACAATTAGTAAAAATAATTTTTATTTTAGAGATAAAGACATAAAGCCGCAGGAGTGATTTGCCCAAAAGGGGACAAGCATGGGTCCCCAAATCTACATCAATGCCTACTGATGTCCAGTTTATTGCTTCTAGATCTTTCAGGCATGTCTAACTGAAACCAGACATCCTATTCATCTGCTGTCTATGGCTTGTCCACGTTTTAACAGTATTCTGGTTAGTTCACTTGTCCACACACTGGCTGACAGGAAGGACTTGGTGCTCAGGCTCAGCATCCCAGTCTAGAGTATCTCTCGTCCATCTCTGGGACCTCGGACTCCTCTCAGTGGATCTCTGAACAAAGTGCATAGCCCTCTGACCTGTTCCACTGCTCTTCCTCCAGCGAGTCTGCCTGTGTAGACCTTATGTTCTCTCAGTCTCTACTTCTTGACCCGGACGACCTTGGTTCACAGGATTGATGGTGTTCCTCTCTGACTTGATTTTTCCCCTCATGTAAAATAGTGTTATTCACTCACACAATGCAATACCTTTTGCTTTGATTGTTATTATTAGGTTGTTTTGCAGGTTACCAGCTTTAGATATGGAAAGAAACTGCTCGATGCCAGGGTATTTTTCATTATCTGACATTACTCAGATTTCCTATGTGTCTTGTTGTTTCTGGAATACTTCATCTTCCTAGCAGTAGAAAATGTCTTTCCTATCAGAATCAGGATAGTCAGAATTAATTAGGCAGAATACCAATTTAGTTCCTACAATGCAGGCTTCAGCCTCCTTCCTGGCTCCTCAGATCATATTGCACAGCAGAGCCTGTCCACTAACCTGCATTCCTGAGCCCTCAACATACACCTGTCCCTTTCCCATGAGGATCATCTTGTCCCCCTACCTCCCCTGAACAGTGACTATATCTTCTTTGCTCACCCCTCTCCTGTAAAAAAGCAAACACTTCTTTTCTTTAAAATATACTTAATTATTTCTATTTTGTGTGTCTGAATGAATGTTTTGCCTGCATATGTGTAAGTATATCATGTACATATAATGCCTGTAGAGGTCAAAAGAGGGCATAGGATCCCTTAGGACTGGAGTTCTGGGCAACTGTTAGCTTCTCTCTATGTGCTGGGAATCAAATAGGGGTCCTCTGCAAGAATAGCCAGTCTCTTAACCATGGAGCATCTATCTATCACCTCTCTATTTTCTGACCCAGTGTCTGAAAGAATGGCTTTCCACTGATGACTCTCCCATAATCAATTCTCTTCCTGATTAGCTGATATGCAGCCCAGGAAGACAATACTCCTTCCTGAATTCTTTGTGCCACTGCATTGCCTATGCCACCTAGTGAGCATCTACCAAAAACTTTCATAAAGTGTGTAAGACAAGTTTTCTATGCATTGGAGGTATCAAGCCTTGCTGAGCTACTGTGCAGCAGGAACAATACAAAAGGAGCCCTTAGATACGTAATGCTCATAATGTACTACATGCTAATTGCTGCCGAAGAAAGATAAGGGGCAAATTTTTAAATTTTTATCTGGTACGCATTGAGAATGATAGACTTAAAGTAGGAAAGGATGGATTCGTTAAGGAGATATGCCTGAAAATGTGAATTAGAACTTTTGATAGCTGCAGCAGGTTCATATCTGAAGGTAACTCTTTCTATTGAGACGCAGGGAATAGGAATAGACGGTACGAGGAGGAGAAACCTCCTGCCCTGCTGTAAGGGAATAAAGAGGCTGCTGGGAATTGATGATGGTGGTGATAAAGATGTACATGCTGCGTGGTTACTCCAGCAGTGAGAGATGAGCCAGGTTGGACTGAGTCTCAGTTGGCCGCAGTAGAAGATATTTGAACTCTACCCCACTGGTTTCACTTAAAGGCCTGTCTACCACAAGCGCTCAAAGGTAAAGTGATGACACTAGGCATCTGTTGGTAATGGACAGTCTTTTAGTTGTCCAACAAGACTGACCTTTGGAGAAACCTTTCAAAGGTCGACATAAAGGAGCAGTAGAGAACTGAAGGTGGAGTTTGGAGTCATAGAAAAGAAACTATAGGGCAACAGATTCAGTATGAGGCTTCCTGTGAAGGTCTCCCTGGAGTTCTGGTTTGGTCTATTTAGGGGTGTGGGATTCTGTGTGAAAGTTTCTCTATGGGTCGATAGGTAGGATATTAGGGACCAGCCGATCTCTGATTTAATTTACCTGTTCATCTCTGTGGTTAAATTTTTATTCATAAGTATGTGCAAAAGAGGATTATAAAATTTTGAAGTTCCATTTCGTAGAAAAATGGGGCTTATTGGATTGAACAGAAACACTAGGACACTCATATATGATAAATAGTCAGAACAGATCATGTTTTCCCTCACAGATATTACTGAGTCCTGAAGCCTCTGGTACATATTTGGGTGCTATAGATGGGGTAGTGAGCACAGTCTTGGCCTCCAGGGACTACAGAGCAGAAGGAAAGGCAACAGCCAATAAATAGATATGCAACCTGGTGTGAGAAGCACTATAGAAAAAAATAAAACAGAGATGAGTAAAGAGTGCCTGGAGGCAGAATCAGCGTATTGAAAGCCAGAGCAGGACAGAAGCCTAAATTCCCCTCACAAAGTGAGCAGTTAGTTGGGGCGTATCAACTGGATTTTTCTGGAAGGAGCTTCTAGGGTCTACCAAATCTGTGAGGCCGAGATGTGTTTGGTATTCTTAGGGAACAGGAGGATTGTTGGCACAGAGAGAAATGGCACAGGATTCTGGGGGGCGTGTGGAGTCAGGACCTAGATTGTCTAAAAAAAAACTTTGGGATTCATTTGCATTAAGAACACTAGCGAGGGACTGGAGAGATGACTTAGAAGGTTAGAGTGTAGTAGCATGAGGACCTAAGTTCAGATTCCAGCAGCCACATAAAAAGCCAGGCACGGCTGTTCATACACCTGTAACACAACTCTGTGGTGAATGGAGACAGGAGGATTGCTGGGGCTTGCTGGCTGCAGGCTAGCTTGAAGAGACCCTGTCTCAAGGGAGTCAGGTGGAGAATAACAGAACTGATCACTTGATGTGGATGGAGATTTTATCTGGAGACGAGTTGAGGCAGGGGAACAGTGTACTTAGTCCAGCTAGTTCTATTCCAGTATGTATGGGTCATGGAGAGGAGAGGAGGCTCCAGGAAAGTCCACTGGGAGGAAGTGCCAGGAAAGATGGGAGAGGAATAGACAAGCCACTGAGGGGGAGTGCTTCATAGAAGGAGAGATGACTAATAATATAATGGTTGCTCAGAAGCTGAATGAAATGTGGAGAGTATTGGCAAAATTCACTTAGGAAACATTGGCAGAATGTTTCTGATAAAACTCAATAGAGAATTCTCTGATTGAAAAGAAAGAAAACAGATTAAAGGTGCTGAGATAAATTATAGTCAGAAGTTTTATGATCATGGGTCAGTAGCTTGGAAGGGTGGGTGAGTTCCAGAATGACTTTCCCCAAAGTCCAATCTGCCATATGACATCCACTCGCTGTTGATTGGTTGTTATACTGTATAATTATATGTCTTCAGGCCCTCAATGTCTCTCCTTCACAGATGAAATAAAAGTTTGCTAAGATTGACTTTTACTTATTGAATATCCAGTACATTTTGATCATCAGTCAACTGACCCCCAAACTTGAGGGGGACCTTCAGTGTTTCTGGGAATTTATAGCCAAAGTTGTCATATTGCTAATGCAATAGGCTCGCTCTGAAAATAGGTCATTTGGAAGTGAGAATATGTGCTGTCAACTTAAATGAGGATCTGATGGGATGGAATGCTGTATTACTGTCTAAAATATTTCATAGAGTTCAAAACAACTCATGACAAGGGACAGAGGAACATAGAAAAATTTTTGTTCATCTCTCATTTCCCTTTGGGAACAGAGCAAAAGTTCTGAAAATTTCTAGTATTTATCCTTGACCATATGCTCACTCAGAGCAGAGCTATCCAATCTACCTTTCTTTAAAATTAGAGCTAGTCTTGAAAAGTCTTCCCTTCTGTCCACAAATAACAGTACAAGTCTCCCAGGTTTTGTTTTTGTGGCTGTTTGTTTCTTGTTTAGAGTCTGAGTCGCCTATGCAGCCCAGGCTAGAGATCTTCCTGCCTTAGGCTTCCCAAAATGCTGGTCTTAAAGTCATGAGTCACCAGGCCCAGTTTGGAAGATAGAAGAAAAGAGTGGCCCAAGCAAATATACTCTAGGGTAGATAGACCTGGTCCTGGTCTTGGTCTGGTTGGATAGTGTGGGATCTAGGATAAATACTTTAGTTTTGTCCCAGCAATTTTGAAGATACCCCTACTGGCTTGGTGCCCCTAAGGTCCACAGGGGAGGAGGTAGACTATCACAAAATGTAAGCTAAAGAAGAATTCCAGCTGACCAACCTGGAAGAAAGTCCTGTTGCTGTCCCTTAGCCAGCTACTCCTGACTTACAGGTGACTTTCTGATTCTCCATCCAAATATTTCCTCAGAGTCCTGGCAACTCTACTGGCCTTGTCTACTTGACCCTGAAGCCACTCTTTCCTTTTAAAACAGAAGTCCTCTCAAGGGAGAGAATGGATTGCAGGAGAGTTCAGGGGGAGTTTGGTTTCATCTCTCCATGCCAGTTTTCCCCAGGTTCCACAAGGTTTCAGAACTTTGAACACCTTGGTGAATATCACCACCAATGTTTTCTTAGGATCACTCTGCTTGCTTTGGTTTTACTACCAAGTGTGCCCACCGGGCTCCCTGTTCTGCCCTGGGATGGCTGCATTCCTCAGTGTTGACACTTCTCTTTGCAGCACTTTCCTAGGCCTCTTGATTTGGGTCATTCAGGTGTTGTCATGGCAATGGCATCCTCAGCGTAGTGCACTTGCACATGTTGTCATGGCTATAAGGACCTCTTGATGGCAGCTCTACTTCAATGTCATCATGCAGACAGCAGTGAGGAGCCTTGGGATCATTTGACATGCCTGAATTCTTAGGCAAGGAACTAGTGGTTCTGAGCCTTGAAATACACATAGCTGTACTTAGAGAAACAGCAGCTGTTTGACATGTTTCAGTTCTACACTGGATTAAAATAGGAGACAAAAGACAAGCATGGTGGTTCATGTTTGAAATCCCAGCACTTCAGAGGCTGAAGCAGAAAAATTGTCATGAGTTCAAGGCCAGCCTGGAATGAGACCTAGTCTAAAAAAGTGAAAAATGGAGAATGGGAGGGAGAGAGGGATGGAGAGAGAGAGGAATGAGAGGATTCACTGTCTCTGCCATCATCTTCATCATTTCCTCCTCTATTCCTCCATCATCATCATAGTACCCATTATTATCATTGTAGGTCAGGCATATTTGGGGATTTTTCTAAGTGTTTATATATGCAGTCTCTTTAATTTTCTTGGCAGCATTGTGATATCAATTTTATTACTCTCGTTTTACCAGGTGAAAGAACCATGACATGAAAGCTCACTTAGATGGCAGATAGCTTGCTCCATAATTCACACCAAAGCGGACAACATGGTTCCTGGGCTCTCTGAGCACCTACTTGTTCCACTTAAACATAAACAGGAAACACTGAATTATGCTAGCACAGCTGCTGAGTTGCCAAGTTAGATCACTATTATATCTAGAATTCATATACTTTATATTTTATGTCACTTTGTACACAATACTGTATTTTAAATGTATTCTTTGAGAGTTGAATACATCTACGCAATCCATTTTGATCATATTTACCACCTAGTTCTCCCCTCTGATTCCTCATGGGTCCCTAGTCCACATCCCCTCAAGTTTCTGTCCTCTAGCCCCACGTTCCCTCACAAGTTCATTTCCTCTGTTTGTAAAAAAGAAAATAATTCATTGAGTCTGATTAGTGCTGCCTCTATGCACATGGATGTGTGGTGATTTGTAAGAGTGTAGTCTATCTACCAGGGTAACATCCCTAAAGAAAACTGACTTTCCCTCCCCTAGCAGCAATCAACTGTCCAAAGTTCCTCAGATAATTGCGGGGGCGGGGGGCAGCTGATGTACTCCTCTCCCATCCATGCTGGAGTGTTGACTGCTTTGATCTTATGCAGGCAATCACAGGTACTGTGAGCTCCTAAATACAGTAGTTTTGTCATATCCAGAAGACAGGGCTTTACTCCAGTCTTGCCTGACCTCTGGCTCTTAGAGTGATGCTGCTTGAGACTTTCAAAGTGTTTGTTATACCACTTCTGTGTCTTAAAATGTTTTCATTTGATTCTCTCTCTAACATCTATATCAGTTTAGCATGACTATGACACTATTAATTTTGCTTTATAGAGGAGGCCAAAGTTGGGAACAAACTATGGTAACTTCACAAAGAAATCTGGCTACAAAAATATGCTTTGACTAGACCTGACCTTCACCACTATACATAGATTCATGATGGAAGGTGTTTGTTAGGCCTTACTGCACAGCATATCAAATTGTGGGCCAAAATCTGGTTCTGGGGAGGGGCATGGGTGTCGCACAACTTTTCCTCAGAGATAATGAATAATGTTTGTTCACTCAAGTTAGACACACAGGAAAGAATCCCATTCAAGTCTATCCTGTTGACTCAGTGGGTTCAGTGGGATTATTTATATAGCAATACGGCTGACTTACAGGCAGCTACATCTCCAAGAAATCCGGCCCTCAGTTGACTGTTCTTCTCAGTAGACTCCCAGGGAAGGAGGAGCTCATTCTAACTAGTACTGAGAGTATTATGACCCTCCTCTCCCTCCATTAGGGTTTGTTATTAGACATGATCTCATTAAAGTATTAATGTCTCTTAACAGTGATCTTAGCTGCTCTGGTTCAAGTCTATAAAGATCATGTCCAACCCAGAGGAAACATCTACACTACAATGGGAAAGTCATCTAGGATGAATGTTTACCAGTCACTTCTTTCATTGATAAAAGGAATAAATGGGAAGTCTCAGCATGCCATTTAAGTAGCCATTTTCCCTTTTCTCTTTCCCTTATTCAGTGCCTAAGAACACCACTATTCAAGTGTCTACCTTCATTTATTGCCTTATAGCAAGAGAGCAGCTGCCTGTGTTCCATTCCACCTGCCTTCTCAGACTGTGTGCTACCTAAAGCAAGTCAGTAATCTGCACTGAGGCCTGCCAACAGAGGTTACTTACAAACTATGTCTATGCTAGCTTTCAGAAAAGAGCCCAGAAGTCAGCATGCCATAGAATGCAGCTTATAAGGTTGGGGAAACCTGGGTCTGAGTTGAATCAGCTTATTTGAGCCCAAGGATAAAGGAGGCGATATGTTGAGTGGGAGAACAAAACAGTGTTAATAAAGATGCCTAAAAATATATCATCAATGATTAATTCTGATTTTATTCCATGTAAGCTCTTTACCTGTATCAGAACATTTTTTCGTTAAAACTACTGTAGGAGGTTGAAAATTAGAAAAATAAGAAAAACAGGACACAGAAGTGTTAAATAGTTTGCTGAGGTTTATAAGCTAGGAAGGAAGTAGAGCTGGGAATGTGTACTAGTTACATTTCTGTTGCTGTGATAAAACACCAGGACCAAGGCAAATTATAGAAGGAAAAGTTTATTTGGCTTACAGTTCCAGAGAGACAAGAATCTATCATGGCATGTAGGCATGGCAGGAGCCAGCCAGATCAAAAACTGAGCTCTCACATCTTCAAGCAGGACAGGATGCAGAGAGAGCATGACTGAAGTGGGTAAGTTTACACACTCTCAAAGCCATCTCTCAGTGACATGTTTCATCCAGCATGGTCATACCTCATTAAGGTTCCATGACTTTCCCCAAAGTACACCATCATCTGGGGACCAAGTATTCAAATAATTGGAGCCTATGGGGATAAATCCCATTCAAACTATCACAGAATTGGTACCCAGCTGCCTGGCTTTGCCTGTGACCATGCCCTGCTGTTTTCCATGGATATGGACTAAACCTAGAGCTTGACAGAGGTATAATATTATGAACACCAAGACCTGAGTTCTGATTTCATCACTTCCCAAGAGTATCTCTGTAGGTCCTTTGCCACCCTCTATGGGCCTTAGTCGTCTCTTCCAGTTAGCCCATCCACAGTGAGACCCATGGCAGAACTCACATTCTGGGCTTGCTGTAAAAAACATGTTCTATGTCTGGCACAAAATAAATGTTCAGTAGATGTCAGCAGAATGGGGACATCAAATATGATGCATTGTGTGAGGACTAAAGTTTGCAAGAATACCTGTCCTTAACAATATCTCATCTCAAATTGTAAAGGGGAACATATGGTTCCTAACACTGAGTAACGTGACTAATACAGCAAGCAAGGACGTGAATGTCCATCTCCAATATGTTTCCACAGTATTGTTTTATTTAACACAGGATCTGGCTAGGATAGTACTACTAAAGACCTCGTGGTACAAAGTCTATCACTTAATATGAGCCTCTCCCCTAGGATCAAACCCATACCTTCTTCTGTGTGTCTACTGTTCAGTACATACTGAAAGTGTCCTAAATAGAGGTGGCAGATGACCTCATAGAGGTGGCAGATACCTTCTTATTTTGCTACCATCCTTTATTTTATTGTTAAAATTATAAATTTACAACCAGCTTTATCCAACTTGAATAGAGAGGTTTAAAAATGTTGAAGAAAGTAATTGAAATTTATCAGAAAGTCACACTTTGATCACATTTTTCATGAAGTAAAACAAATAATATATTCTTATTTCTAACCAAAAGATTCTATGTGTGGGATACAATAATACAGTACTGAATTAAGATATGGTGTCTTTTTTTCTGGATAAACAATCTTCTAGCCACATTACATTATGTCTTTTTAGTTGTAATCTAGACTACCCATTTCCTGGGCTATCAGACCTGATAAGGAACCTCTCCTATTCTCATTAGAAAAGAAAACATGATTAAGAAACAGGGAAGGTACTGTCCACAGACTCTGATAATATCAGACTTCTACTGTTCTCATCTGATTCTTATCTACCAACTCTGAAGATGTTTCCTTGTTTTTTTTGTTTTTTTTTTGTTTTTCCTTCTTCTTTGGCTAACTGAAAGATAGGGTCATAGGACTCCTGGTGGGAGAAGGCCCAGCCTGGATGGTACCCTCCTGGGAAGCCCTGGCTGCTAGTGGGAAAGGCAAGGAGAGAGCCAGGAGGATCACAGCAGTGTGGCTTTCAAGATTCAAGTTAGATGCAAAGGGGAATTACAAAGTTCCTGCTGAGTTGTGTTTCTCTAGCCATGTCTTGCCTCAGAGAGCTCTACAGCTGGAGAGTGCTGAGAAGTCAGCCCTGTAGAGCTGTTACAATTCATACTGACTATAAACCTCCCACTGTGCAAATAAAAGACTGGAAGTGCTTGCCAAGTTTTTGGAGTGAATGTAAGTTATTTCACCATCTGATGATGTACACCATGTTGGGAGACATAACAGGAAAGAAAGGAAAGGAGACAAGAGAGTAAAAATGTGTGTTGAGAACTGGCAACCAATTGTGTGGTACTCAGTAATGACATTGGGATGAAGGCCCAGGGGTGGAAAAGGACAGGCTCCCCTAGTCACTAATGCAGTTTGGTTGTCTGTGGTCTACACTTGCAAAGACACACCTTTATCTAACATCCTAGCTCAACCTTTAACTTAACAGCCCAGCCAGCTATCACCTTCCAACAGGGGCAAGTGATCCTGGACAGTGAAGATCACTTTGGTCAGAACATTTGGTTGGACTCAGATCTGCCAATTACACAGTGGATGACCCTTAACAAACCAATTAACCTCTCCAAACCTCTGTTAGCTCATCTGTAAAATAGGATGAGAATTGGCAGATTAGTAACAATACATTGCAGGTGCTTTGTAAACATGAAGACAGTAGGCACATTGTTCTTTATTAAAAGTTCTTCATTAATCATGCATGTGCTCTGGGGCAATGCCAAGAAAGTCAAGGAGGCAGAGAGAAGACATGTGATCCTTACCAAGCAATCTTCTAAGACAAAGATTTTTTTTTTCATTTTTGCAGTACAAATTCAAAAAGCAAATAATGTAACCAGTGTTTATGTCCGTTGTTATAACAACAGCAATTATCATTTGTTCTCATTATCTTTTGTTAAGTCTTACATTTATTTATACAGTGCAATTCATTTGAAAGTTCACCTAAGCATTTCACAAATGCCGCATAGGATGCAGTCCAAGGGAGTGAGGTGAGTTGAATCAGAAATATATTTAAAAAGATCAGATGAGGAAGACACAATTATGCAAGACAGAAGTCAACAGGGAAATGACAGGATGCAGAGGACATTTGTGTGGGTGCCAGTAACTTACCCACCAGGAGCTTTACCCACTAAACGATTCAAAGCCAAAGTGCTGACTCCCACTGCCTTCCTTCATGACACTAGGTATTGCCAAAACAATTCAGGTGGACTAAACCTGATCAAATAGTTCTTTGAGAATCCGTGAGCTTAGAGTGAATATAGTATTTTTAAATAGTTGAAAATATTTAAAGTATAGTAACATTTTATGGCATGGGCAAATAATTTGAAATTAGAAGGCATGTGGGAGAGCTTCAGTTGTCAACTTGATACATCTTGGAAGAGGTAACCTCAGTTGAGACATTTCCTCTAAGGAATTGGCCTGTGGCCATGTCTGTAAGACACTTTCTTAACTGCAAATCAATTTATGTGGGAGGGCCCAGCCATTGTGGGTAGTGCCGTCTCTGGGCAGGAACTCCTAAATTGTGTAAGAAAGCAGGCTGAGCACAGGTCAGAGGAAACCAGTAAGCAGTGTTCCTCTATGGTATCTGCTTCAGGTCCTGCCTGGGGCTTCCTGCTTGAGCTCCTGCTCTGACTTCCTTCAATGATGAACTGTGATGTGGAAGTATAAGCCATATAAACCCTTTCATCTCCAAGTTGGTTTTGGTTAGTGTTTTATCAAAGAAATAGAGAAGTTAACTAAGATGCAAAATTATTGTCCATAAATTAAGTAGTTGTGGAACCCAGCCACACCTATTTATTTGTGGCTGCTTTTGTCTTACAGAATCAGCATTTATCATTTCCTAGATCACATGACTACCAAATCTAAAATATCTGTTCTCTGATCTTTTGGTGAAGATTGTCAGTCCTTCCAATGCATGAAGTTTGACTACTAGAGGTCCTGGTGACTGTCACCAAAATTCCTATTTTCATTCAAATTGTCCTCCTTGGTAATCTTCCTTGCCACTCTGTAAAGTTATGGTAATTTTCATGCACATTCAAAATCATGAGCCCTTCTCTGTCCTTCCCAGAGTGGCCCATTCCACTATAAAAAACCAAGAGCTACCCTTGGGTCACAGAGAGCTTCCTGTGCATGGTAGACACTTTTTCAAGTTGACCTCTGCTTCAACAAAGCACACAGTGCCTAATATCTGATGGGTGTGTCCCTGATTGTCAAAAGTCTATATTCTACTCACTTTGGTTTGGGGCCACTTTTATTTGGAAGTTAACAAAAGCCTGATGCTCCTCTGTGTCTTCCATCTTGCTCATTCTTCTTTTGCTGAGTCTTCTTCTATCTATAGGGAAGTTTGTTTGGGTGTTATTTTAGTTTGTTTTCTCTTGCTATAGGATACTTGAGACTGAAGGTTCATAAAGGAATGTTTACCTGACTGATGAGTCTAGAAGTTGGAAAGCCCAAAATCAAGCAGCTTCCTCTGGTGAGGGTTTGCTGCTGTCTCATAGCATTGATGGTTGAAAAACAGGAAGAAATTCTAGTGTGGAAGAGGATACAAGAAAGAAAAATCCCAGGAAGCTGAATTCACATTTAAACAACCCACTCTTACAATAACTAAGCTCCCCTTAAAAGGCATTGATCCCTCCATGAGACATCCTTTCCTGTGATGAAAATGTTTCCAGCTAGCTACATGTATCAGCAATTCTGCACTGAGGCGTTAAAGCTCCAATGCATGAACTTTGGAGTGAAACTCACAACTCACAGCCGATACTGCTATTGTTTTGGTTTGGTTGTTCTTCTGTGGCTTTCTACGGTAGTCTGAGTCTGCCTTCAATGAACCTTCAAGGTGAATGTCATCTTCCCCTGGAAGGGCACGTTTACATTTCAGCACCTTTTAGCCAGAATACGCAATTACAGACTTCTTATATCTTCCGGATGCAAACTCAGCGCCTACCTCAGCTTTTTCGACTCCCCCCTCCCTGTTTTGGCCCAAAATATACCTATAACACTGAAGTATTGGTTAAGCAGTCACAGCAGGTCTCAAATTTACATGCAGATTATGCTCAAATATGTTCTACCCAACTTAGTACATTAAAAAATACTTTCTGAGAATTTCATACATCAGTACTATATTTACATCATCTCCAACCCTTGCTCTCCTGCTCCAACTCCTCCCACGTCCTCCGTACTCCTCTCGGTTTCTTGTACGCTTCTTTATTACTATTACACATATATGCATACATTAATAAATAGACATACCTATATAATGTACTGAATCCATTTAGTAGTGCTTCTGTGGACATGAGTTTAGAGTTGACCACTTGAACTGAACTATCATGGAACTTGTCTCTAGAGAAAACTGATTTTCTTTTTCTTTGTCATTCATTAATTCTTCATCTAGAGGTGGGACATGGTGAAATTTCCCCCGTCCACATTGTTATGTCAACTGGTATTGCCATTATGCAGGTCTTGTTTAAGGAACTGTAGTGTTGAGATTTCATGGATACAGCTTGCCTGTCATGTCCAGAATACACTATCTAGCAGCAGGCACTCCAGTCATCTGGTTCTTACAATCTTTCTGCCCCTCTTCCACAAAATTCCTTGAACCTTAAGTATAGGGGCTATACTGGAGATATAGCAACTGGGACTAGGCTCTGTACTGTCACTTACTCTCTGCTTTGTTGTAGAACTTCACACTCATATCCTTCTGTTGCAGAAAGAAACATCTTTGATGAGGGGGAGAGCTACATTTATCTGTGACTATATGTTTAGAGAATAGTAAGAAATTCCATTAGTTTAGGAAAGTGGCAGTAGAAGATTCTCCTCTAGGTTCTACGGCCTCTTCAACCATGGATACTTGCTGTTTACAGTACCCTGCGTGCATTCCCTCCTACTGAGTGGGCCTCATGTCCTGATTTAATATATTTTGTAAAAATCCCTCAGAGATTACTTGGATAAATAGTCCTTCAGAACACCATCATTATGGTTTCATACTTTCAAAAATACTTATACCTGAGAGTAATAATAGTTTTATCAACATGAGAGAAGAATAAGTCTGTCATAGAGATTTCTATTGAGATAGTCTTTGAAGTCTTGGCATCCACTCAAAAAAGGAGTTTCAAATTTTCCGTGAAAAATAATTAGTGGCTTTTGCTAACTGTTGGAATTGTATCTGCCATTTATGGGATTTTTCATAATGTTCTACTTTTTAAATGTATGTATGTAACTATCTTAGAGCCATAAACTTGACCTTTACAAATAGATTTTCAGTTTCAAAGAAATTTTTTTGGAAGTAGCTATCCATTGAATTCAGGAAGTCTAAGCTCCTAGTGGAAAACATATTGTGTCTTAGGCAACTTCTAGCTTTCAGGAAAGCATGTATTTATTAATTCAGTGTTCCCTGTTTCTGTGATTCATGAGACTCGATGTCATTTTAAGGTTTGTTAGCATAAGTCAGAGTCATGATACTCTTTTGTTACCAGTGGAATAATTTTTGGGTCAAACCCCAGATCTTAAAGTCAACCCACTAGGGTTTTCAATACAGACTAAGTCCTCTCTGCTCCCATCTTCTTGAAATGCCATCAGAATCATATAGAGATGGAAAAATGCTGAACCCCTGCTATGAGGCATCAACAGGAAGCAAAGTGTGTCATCACATACCCATTGGGCTAGCACATGTGGTGTGTGTGCCTGTGTGCATATGTGTGATTGTGTATGTATGTGCACATATTAATGTGCAGTAGTTCCTTGTGTTTCTAGTCTTTAAAGTGTTCTTCCTTACAGGTCATAGCTTAACTATATTGAAAAATGGTAACATATTAGAATTAACATGTGCCTAGAACTTAATGTTTTTGGTAGCTTTGAAATAGGAGTCAAAGACTCAGAATAGAATTGTTTTCCATTTATCCCTTTTCCTGTGCACCACTTGAAAACCATATGCCCTACAAAAATCCTGTGGGCTTTTTATCAGTTAGCTAAAGGAATTTATGCTGAGCCACAATGGGACTCAGGGACTGTCCCCACTAGAAGAATCAATGCCTGACACAGTCAAATGTTGGATCAATTTTCATAATCGTTTTACAAAATTCTATAGCAGTTTGTTTATTATCCCATCATTAGGGGTTTTAAAAAGTAAACCCCCTGGGAAATTCCACAGCTAATGAATATTCTTCCTTGCGTAGTCTATTTGAACAATATGGTGTTTTTGACAAACATCAGAACTACTTAGCTGCGCACCTGGTAGTCACTGATGCTGCCATCGCTGAGAAACTTTTTGAAATGTTTTCCTGGAAATGCCTTAGAGCTTGTTGGAAAACTCAGCCATCAAACTTTTTGACATGCATATACTATAATTTTATCACATCCATCTAATTCATGAGACTTTAATCCAAATGGCTGTTTACAAAAATAAAATCTATGTTTGGAAAGAAGTTTTGTGCTCATTGGAGTTATTAAAAAGCACCATTAACTAACTTTTCCTAAGAATTTATCCTCTGCCAAGTCTGTGCAAAGTGCTCTACATCTATAATACATTTAAACTTGATAATGAGGTAAGTATCATTATAATCTCCATTCCACAGATTAGAACACTGAAGCCAAAATCACATAATAATAATTTTTTAGTTATTTTTCGATCGCCCTTATGGTGTCTACAGAAATTAATTTTACTTACATGGGAAGCAGGACTATAGAAAGAGCTGCGAATCCAAAGACTCCTATGTTTAGAGCTTAGAAATTCTCAACATTTGTCTGCCTATTTCTTTGTCAATTGGGAACAGTATACATCTTTAAAAGTAGCAGACGTATTATTCTTTGTCAGTTACAGGCATAAAGGAACATTTAATCGATAGAAACAATGCTTGTACTAGTGTTATGATGAAATAATGAGGAGAAACTTACGTATCTTTGAATAAACTTAGCAATGAACAGAGCAATGAAAGCATTCTCAGTCAAAAGTGAAGAGAGCCTCATGATGCTGCTATGGATGTTATCTTGGATTACTGAACCCCACAAGAACTTTATAAGACCCTTCCATCACCTACAGTTTAATCCGCCTTCGCTGAACTATGGGCTAGTTTGGAGTATTGAATACAGTTGGGAGATGGTAAGACTGATTTCCAAGGTGAGTTCTAAAAGCTCATACAGCTGGTGCTAGTTTCTTTTAGGGCACCCGCTGAGGAGGCCTTAGCCAACAAGTAGAAATCAGTGATGCTGAGATTCCCACAGACACAGAACATATGAGAGAACATGAGAGAGTTGGAGACTGGGAGTTCAATACTTATAGACACTCCATGAAGTCTGAGTAAGAAAACCTTGGCCAGGACCCAGACTTGGCACAGCTGACTCACAAACCCATATAAGACCCCAGAGAAACTAACCTGGTTGAGCCCAGCTAATTGTAGATTCATCTGTAAAATAAAAACTGCTGCCATGAGCTTCTACTTGGGGCCAGTTTGCTACTTTTTAATGACTGGAGCACCAGCATAGAGTATAATGAAATGGCAAAATGCCCACATAGCTGTCCCTTGGTTTTTCAACTTGGACTTTGTCTGCCCTTCTTTGTACTTTCTTCCCCTGATCAATGATGAGATGATCCAAAACGTCTTAATCACAGGGTCCTTTGCAGTGCTCCAGGTTTGATCGAGTCTTATCATTTTCCTTCTAGATGTCAGGAATTTTGAGTGAGCCCCAATTTTTCTCGGAGTTCTTTTGGCCTCTAGAACTGCAAAACTGTCAAGTGTTTTCCTGACAATTAGTTAATTTCACTCTCTGTTGTTGGGTTAAATAGCTTATACAAATTGAGGCAGGTTTAGTTTTTTGTTTGTTTGCTTGTTTGTTTTTGAGAATCCCATCATGCAAAGAACTCCAGTTTTCTAGGCTATGTATTAGCTTTCTAAATTGTTTGTGAAGACCCACTTAATCTCAGTGTCCCACGCTGAAGTTCCTCATGGAAGGATACAGGCAGACTCAGTTAGCAGAGGCCTGAAGCCATTGTCCTTGTCATTCTCTATCAATCTGCATTTGGGCCCTTAGAAGCTTGAGAATCTCTGTCTCTTTTTAGTCAGAGGAAATCAGGGGACAGGGAGAGATTTGGAGCACTAGGGCAAAGGATGAAAACTTTATCCAGGTCTTGCTGCCAGTCCCAAGCCTCAGTTCCAAGCAAATTAACTGAACCATTTCAACAGGCTGGAATTCTGTCGGTAGCTCAACCATCCCCTTGTTTACTGTTGAAATAATTACTACTTTACCATAATATTAGCTCTGAGCCGTGACTTCATTACCATTATCACCGGAATATTACCCATTTATTATCTCCCAGCAACCCTGGAAGATGAATACTGGGCTTCAGAGACCAATTGTTTTACAGCAGACGGGATCTTGGTGGGCATTGTTTAATGAGGGAAACTACATGGCGGCCAGCATTAATTTGGCTGCAGTGCACTCAACTACATCAATGCTAACCTATGAATCTCCCACTCTTTTTGGTGCAAACTTAATCAGTGAAGATCAGAGGCATCTTTTAAGAAGGACATGGCATTCAGGGGAGGATAAAGGAGTGGGTGAGAGATGGAAATTCCACACCCATGGGTGTGTGCAAGAGCTGGAGGACTGTGTGAGGAATCTAGGAACGGAGAATCCCTGTCCTCTGTTCCTTTGGTCCTAAACTCCTGACAAGATTCAAAGGTTATGTGAAACTTCAGACGTAATTCACAATCTTCCCCTGTCCTAGCTCACTTTCAACTTTTCTATTTGACATTTTCCAACCACACAGAGAGGAGGAGAGGCAGGAGACAGTTAGACAGAGCCAATCTCTGGGCACAAAAGGTAGAGTAGCTGAAAGACAGAGCTGTCCCTAACAGCACAGCACACAGAAGCCTACCTGTGAGCTCTGAGCTCATAGATTTCGATGAACTGTTGCTGGAAACACACTGGGGAGCCAAAGGGGAGATGAAAGCAGTTTCTGCAGAGATCCTCCCTTTGCACGTCCATCCTGCTTCTCAAGCTTTAATATGCATACAAATCATCTGGATCTTGTTCACCTGGATATTGTAAAAAACGTAGCTTTGGATTCAGCCTGTAATGGATGGAACTTGTGCTTTTCTGACCATTTCCCTGAGGAGGACAGGGCTGTACTTTAACAGATCATGTTTGTCCCATTCACTCAGCAGGGAGGCCCAACCTATTTTATCAGGTGTGTTGCTTTTCTAGCAAATGTCTGCAACTGAGCTGTTCAAGGACATGCCAGAGAGGGAAACAGCACAGCAGCACAGTGCATGGCAATCGGTTCCCCATCCATGTCAGCTATGCCTGTGTAGGCAGTGGAGCAAATAAGGGAGGGAAATGTCATAGAAAGCATGTCTCCGCTACAACACAGAGTGCGGACCTGGTGCCTTTGGTTTTCAGGATGGAGAGCACTGTGGTCCAGAAGTGTCCTAAGTCCTATGAGTCAAGAAAGGTCGACAAGGATTTTAACACAATTTCGAACACTAGGAATCTAAATCTAAACTTCTTCTGTAAAAAGTACAGTTGGCACACATTTCTCAACGCTCATATTTTCCTTACCTGCAAACATTCTCTCTGTTCAGCCCGAATAATCTGACACTTAACTAATCTGATACACCCAGCCACAGTAATCAGGCTAGAAATTAACAGAATTATTGCATGAAAAACTGCGTTTTTCTTTCTTTAAAAGCCAAATGGCTATTTTTTGCCTCAATTTACCTTTCCATTAATCTCCCCAAATACCACGATTGAGTTTTTGAGAAAATTCAGAGTAGTTAAGAGAGAGAAGTTGGCTATGATATCATAGCTAATTTCAGAAGCAGCAAAACCTGGCAGGCAACATAAGCTTGGAGTATCTTATACTGTGTGTCTTTCCCAACAAAGCTTTTCATTGTGCCTTTCCTGAAAATATCTCAGGGTATATGTATGAAATATAAGATGAAAACATCTTAGAGCATATGTACGTCTATGAAATATTCACTGTAGAACCAGAATAATAATGAATAATTTTCCTTTTAAATATTTAGTCACAATTCGAGAATTAACTAATTTCTTGTTGCTTATCAAACTCTTCCACTAGCGTCTTGACAGCATATATATGACTTAAGAACGTTATGCCTTCCTTAACTCACTTATTCATCCATTCATCTGTCCATCCATCCATCCACAAACATTTATTTATCACCTAACAAGTTCACATGGAGATGGAGAAACAGAAAAGTGAAGATGAATGAGGCATGGTTCCTACCCTTGGAGTTTCATAATTTAGCAGGAGAAGGAAGCCTGTAAATAATTTACTCCAATATTGTTTGGTATTTTTCACTTGTCACCTTCCCTAACCATGCAAGCAGCTTTCATTGTGGAGATTATTTTAATGTTTTTCTTAAACTGTCAATACAGTGAAGAGTAGAACAGCTAGTGGTGGAAGCTGGACATAACTCAAAGGTGACTGCAACAGTATTCTTGGGGAGTCTCTTAACACAACTGCAAACCAAGCTCTTTGTTTTAGATTCCTCAATGTTAAAACTGAATAATACTTACTTGACTCCTCCATCTCAAGAATGGTTTTATATATTTCTATAAATATGGGTTTATTTCCAGCTTGGATGGAGCCCTATGTCTAACTTCCCAGAGCACTTCTCTACTGGAGACTCGACATTCTTTTGAAAATGCTTACCCTTGGCCATATCAAACACCCAAAAGTAGGAGACCACACTGAAGAAAATCTGTTCAAAGTTACTTGAGTAATACTAGGTTGAAATTAGATAAAGAAGAAAACATTCCAAACAGTGAGAGATGTCAGTCAAAGACAACATGAGACACCAAAGTGGTGAGCTGGAATAGTTAATTAGGAGTTCTAGGGATCAGAGATCCAAGTGTGTTTCTATCACAGAAACTTCCAACAAGGAATATGGGTGTACATTTATGTATTTAGATTTATGTCTATGATTATGTTTATGTTTTTATTTACTGATATGTAGCGTGTTTCCTTTTTGGTATGCAAACATTTATCTGGTTGACAATCAACCATGTGACTAGTGTTCTGGTGCCAGTGAGCTGTTTTTATGGTATACTTAGTATGTGTTAGATAGAGTGCTATATGATCAAATGTAATAATTTTTAGTTCCTTTCCCCTCCTAGAAATACAATTCTATCATGTCTAGATGCATGAGCCAAATTAACTAATGGAATATGTTGCTGTTCATCAGGGACAGTTAGAATTACATGAAATTGTAAACCACAAACATCCCCCTTTTGGTAATTAGCTGTATCCAGGGGTCTTCACCTCCTTCCATGATCTTCATATATATCTCTTTAAAATGAAGCTGATAATGAGTTATTTCCCACTCTTGATATCCTTCATATGGATGACAGTCATTGGGGCCTTACTTAACAGCCATCAGGAACACACACAGTCCTTTCCGTGTTTTTTACATGAGCCTTATATCCACCAGTGCCTTCCTGACCTGCTCCTCCATTTCTAGCACATTCATCAAACTCAATCGCCCATACACAGTGGGATCTCTGCTAAGAAGCAGCATTTGGGAGGAAAGCTGTAAACTAGCCTTTGTTGTGATGGTCTCAGTCCATGTGTGTGCTGTCTCTCTCCATCAGAGGCAAACTGCCGTGGGTAAAACATGTATTATGCTATCAGATGCAAACCCAGCCTCCACAGAAATACGCTTTGAGCAGCACAATGGATTGCTGTTGTTTGATGCCATCTCCTTGGTTACTTTTATCATGTTTGTTTGTCTCAGCTCATCTGCAGAATTCAGGCACCATCAGCGGGTATCTCTGTCCTTAGCCCCAAATCAACCAGTTGCCTCTTTACTGTCCTTGGCATGCTCTGTGAGTGGAGCCTCCTTTCTCCCATTATTATCCTCCTTTATCCACTCCCTGAGGAAACTGTATTGTAACAATTAAAGTACATAAAAGAAAATGACTGAAGTCTCCTTTTGGCTTCTCTGGAAATAAGGGATTGTCCTGAGTAAATTCTCTACGCTTTGCAATTTGTAAAGACAAATGTTACATTTCCAAAAAGGCTCTGCTCAATACAAAGGGGAGCAGAGTGCAAGTAGGAGAAAGGCAAAATAGCAATGAACAGGGTGCTGCCTGTGCATCTCACCTCTCTTTCTTTCCTCTATCCTGGTCATCAAAGCAGCCAAGAAACCCCCACTTCCCTTTTTCTTGCTTCAGATTCCAGCAGGCTGGCTCAGGCTGTGCCGGCTTGAATGTAGTCCTCAGCCTCAGTAGTCGCTTGGTTTTAAAGTAAAGCAAGAACATTTATCTGAGATCCGTGAGATCGCTCTACAAATTAAAACCTTTTATCAACCTCTAATAGCTGTGCAAACTAATTATACTTTGGCCAAACTTTGCCAATGACTCCCTCGAGGTATTATTATAGAATTTTGAGCTTGGAAATGCGTCCCCATTCTGTCAACATCGGGTTGTTTCAGCTATGGGAATCAGGCTCCAGCTCGTTTTAGCTTCCATGATATGCTTTACACAAACAGTGGCATTTTGCACTGGAGTGCCAGGGATGACAGCACAGGGACGACCTCACACAAAAGATATGATTCATTGGGACTGCAGACATGGAAGCTGTTTTCAGAAAACCAAAACAAACAAATAGAAATCTGTTTCTTTTAAAGTTAGCGTGTGGATATAGCGTTCTTAGTTCAAAGTTCAAAGCTGCTCACTCCACATCCAGTTACAGACGGTTCTAAGGCGGATGGACGCATCATGTCCCTTCTCTGTGCTTCCATTTTGCCACATGCAAAGGGACAGAGGTCACCAGGAAGAAGAGGAGGGCCAGGTGTTTCCTCGAAGTTCTTGAAGAAAGAATCTGGACTGTCTGAGAATTCATGTTCACATATAAAAGAGACTGAGACTCATTTGGTTCAGAAAAGTGAATTTTTCAGTCAAAAATATTTATCCAGCATGTTCACGTGTGGCCTCATTAGAGGTGCAGGACAGGAGTCCCTACTATGTGTGTCAGTGAGTGAATCCCTCCACTGTTCTTTTGTTTCTTAATATTTTCTGTATGGCACGCCTAAACAGTCTAATCACTCTGCAGCAACTAATTTGCCTTATGGACCTAGTCACTTGACATAGCAATAAGCATCAGGGAGTAGGGGCATGGAGACCATCCCTGAACCTAGGCCCACCATGGTATTCAGGGCTAGTGAAAGGAGCAAGGCAGTTGGGAGCTGCTTAACCCCAGGCTGTGCTCTGAGAATTGCATTACTGGGTGTTTTCATCGTTGAGTGTATTCATGAAAACCTAGATAGTTTAGGTCAATCACCATTCTACTTGGCCTGAATACAAGTAAGAGATGTGGTAAGCAGGAGGCAAATGAAGCAATTGCCAGCATGACACAGCATACACTTTTATAAGTGGAACACTCTAAAACATGGGCAACGTGCAGTGTGGTGAATGTATAGGCCCATGGCACAAACAATTACGATCATTCACAAGTACTATGTGCAGTGCATAATTTGTAAGTGATACCCTTTTGTATGGCTGGCAGTCATACAAAAGTGCACTAGGCTTATTTACACCAGAGTCACCACCAACATATGACTGATGCATTGTCTTATGTCATAATGGCTGTGAGGTCACTAAGTCATGGGAATTTCTCAACTGTATTATAATCTTATGGAACCTCTGCTACATTGCTGCTGATAGGAACGTCAGTATAGGGACTGTGAGTGCATCATTATTTTTTCTGGCTTCATGTGGTCTAGCAGGAAGCAGAGACTAGAGTGAGATATCCTTCCAAAGACTGTCAGACCCTTAAGGCTGTGTGTTGACCACTGCCCAGGACTGACCATCTGCCACACTTTGTGAGCAGTCCTGGGTCACTGATGTACCGAGAAGCCTGGAGGGTCAGGAGCTCTTGCCAGTATTCAGAGCAGAATTACATACTGGTATCACCACACACAGACCCCCTAGGCCCTGCACTGTGCCCCAATGCTTTCTTGGGCCCACAGAGGAGGCAGATATAGCCCCTCCTGGACCCAGAAGGCTTCCAGGGTTCAGATCCTTCTTTACCAAAAGGTTCTCAGGTTCATTTTTATCTCTACCATCTGCCAGCCCATCTCATGGGCTCCCATGATAAGCTCATCGGATTCTTGAATTCTTTCCAGTTGTCACTAATTATACTGCAGATCTGTAAATCATCCCAAGCTTGGGCTGACAGGGAGGGAGATGGGCCCTCTGCCTTGCTGAGCTCAGGGCTCCTGGCAACACCTGCAGCAAGCATCTCAAAAGTAGCCGCCCAATCAGTGATCATATGCTGAGGGGAAAGAGATGCTGAGTCACTCAGTCACCCAGGCCTTGGATAGACCTCTATCCCCAACTGCCCTGTATATGTATGCACAGCCTCGTCCCAGGTCTCAGGCAGTAATACAGCCTGTCTGGAAGGATTTAGTCACTATGCTCATTTTGCTGGATAAATAACTGGGACGGCAAGGGGCAGATTGTAACTGGGGAGAAATATGTCTTTATTGCATTTGGAGTTTGATAGGCTTGGAAATATGTTTCTCAAATTTAGTCAAATAATGCAAAAAAATAATTGATTTATTTGATGGAAGATGGAATTTAGAAATCTGTATTGTAAATGTATACCTTGGGTGTTTGGGTGATGGTGATCCAGTACGTCAGTTGTGAACTTCTGCTGCTCCTGGCTATCAATTGTGGTTTATTCATCCATTTCTGGATGAAGTAGGTGACTTTTTCTTTTTAAAACTGTTTCTGATGTGGACACTTGGTCCTCTGATTAGAACTACATTGGCCTGTTTACGTATGGAAACCATATACACAGCCTGAGTGCACAGACCTGTGGCTGTCACTTGGAGAAAGATGATGCCCTCTCCGAGTTCTGAAACCACAGTGTGATGGGCCAAGAACTTGCCCCAAGCAGCCCCAGCCCCAGATCTCCTAGCCCAGCTTCTCACTGCACAGATTGCTGGCTAATGGGGCGGAGCTAGCTGAAGTACCTTCTATTAATGGAGCAGAATATAAACAGAATAAAGCCTTCATTTCCCAGGCTGTGGTTTCATTATTAATATACTTTACAGTTCACAGGTTGTACGTTTGTGCCCGTGTTTTCTCAGCTGGTGTAATCTGTGGCTCCGAGTGAGAACAGTCATAAAATTTTCATTTCCAGTTGAATGTACATCCAATTCACCGTGAAATGTTCTATCTGTCGTGAATATTAAGTGCACTGGAGCAATGGCTGCTGGATTAGGTAAAGAAGTTCCTGGCCCCTCCCAGACCTGGCAGGGGACAGAGGTATTTTTGAGCACTGCTGGGACATTTACTGAGAAGCTGTGTAGCCATAAGCCAGTAGTCTGACGCCACATCCAAAAGCTGGGGTGGAGGAGAAGAATCCAAGAAGAACCATGCACAGAGGTTACAGGGTCAATGTAGCACGCTCCTATAGGAGAGGGGAAAGGGAACTAGGAGTCTGAGTACAGAAAAGCTGAAGGCAAGGTAATTCCTATTTAGAAGTGAAGAGGAAGCGGGGTGCAAAAGGAGTGAGCCGGTCCAGGGGAGTGCCTTTTGTCTGAGAGTTTGTGCCGGTTTGGTTTCATAGCTAGTGCTCCCCTTAGTGCTCCCTGGAGTGCCACAAATACCTCCAGGTACTGAAGCAGCAGGCCCATTTGAGCCAGCCCTCCTAATCCATGCCATCAGGAAGTTTTCTCCTCTGGGATCAGATGCCCCTGACCCTGAAGGGTTTGATGTGAAATTTGCCCCAGGCTGGAGAGATATGAGGCAAATAGGAAGTGGAGTTTCAGTGCTGGCGCACAGGCACCCATACAGCCTGTTAGCAACTGTGAGTGAAGCTGGTTATTCGCTGTGCTCGAATCCCTAGAGACATCAGCTCTACTTTTCTAGTGCTGAAGTGCAGAATCAGGCAGAGGGGCCCAGATGAGCACCCCCCTCCCCAGAATCAGGCAGAGGGGCCCAGATGAGCACCCCCCCCAGAATCAGGCAGAGGGGCCCAGATGAGCAACTCCCCCCCATCCCCCCGCAGAACTCCTCCAGATCTGGGAAAAAATGTGTATGTGTGCGTGTGTTCATTTGTGTGCAGATACAGTTGTGCATGTGAAGTCAAATCTATCTACAGCCTTTGGTTATTTGTAGTGGAAGCTCAGGAGACCCTAGTGGCATCACCATGGGGATGTCCTTCCACGGTCAGGGAGCAAAGTACAGCACCAATGGGGCTGCTCAAGGTCACCGAATGGAGCTCTTGGTGGAGACAGAAGGAAATCCCCTCTTGTGAACTGGAGCCTTTGTGTATTTTTGCCTCCCTCCTACATGCTATGGCTGATATGGGACTCCATGTCTGCAGCTTCTGATAGTTTTTCTTTGGGTAATATTCAGAGAATGTTGTATCTCTGAAATACACACTTGCTGAGTGTAAGAAATAGGGTAGGAGATTGTCAAAATGAGCTGGGCTTAGATGGCAGACTGGCTCAAGATAATTTACCCAGAGATACCCTGAACAAAGGGCGTTATGCTCCAGGGAAGGATTGTCTGTTTTATAGGTAGCTTGCCTTTTCCTGCACCAGTTGCATCCCTATTGAACTCAGTTTCAAATAGGTTCTTGAGCTCCAAGCCAAGAGCAAGCAGGCACTCCACTCATCCGTCCTCTCCCTGCTTAGCCCCAACCTGCATTCTCTGTCTTTGCTACACTGAATGGCAGGACCCCCAGGACAGAATCCAAACACTCTTGCTCTTGCAGATGCTCTTTCCTCTGCCCAAATTCCACTCATCCTTCCTTCACTCCCCAAACCTGAAGCTCACTCTCAGAGCCATCACAGATTGCTTGAAAGTTCCCAGTTTTGGTAAGTCTTCCCTGAAACCTATTTGCATATTCCAGAGCACACAGTCCTTCTTCTGAGCTCACTGGCTACTTCATATTGCACACACTCCAGCCTACCACACAGGCAGTAAATGAACAAATTTGGATTCCAGCACCATCACTGTCCCTTACCTACTCTGAAATCATGAACCCTAGAATTGGACTGGGCCTTATTATTCAGATTTCTAAAATGGCGGCCATTTCCTCAGAAGGAGCTGCTAAGAAGTCATTGAGGAGAAATATGTAACAGACTGTTTAGATATTTAACAGTAAATGCAGGTTCCCTGGTCTTTAATGGATGTTTCTTCTCTACAGTAAATGTTTACTGTGTGAATAAATGAATCATATGAAGTGTGTAGTCATGGGCAGCATTGTATGGTTCCAACTCAAGTGATACTAAAGGCACAGAAGAAAAGAGTTTGGGGAGTAAGTGTGGTTGAAATCTTCAAGACTTCAAGAAACAAGTAGACTTTTGAGGAGCAGGTATCCAGAACTTAAGAGTAAGTGCCTTGAATTCTTGATCTAAGAGGCTGGTCCTCTGCACATTTCTAGTACATTCTTCCTTCCCTTTCTTTCTAGAGCTTTCTTGTTCTATCCCTCTTTCATTTTGTTATTTTATTATTAATTATTATTATTTATTTATTATTTATGTATGTACATATGAATACATGCATGCCATAGCATACTCATAGATATCAGAGGACAATTTTTGGGAGTCAGTTCTCTGTTCCTTAGGTATGTCTTAAGGATCAAATGCAGTTCATCAGACTTGGTGGAAAGCACTCAGAAAGAGGGGCTTCTCTTGTTTCTATTTTCCAATCCTTCAAATTATTGGATCTGAGAATTCAGCTAACACCACCTCATTGAGCTTTACTACCTGTGTTCTCTTAACCTTGAATTTAGAAAACTTAGCCTCTGGGAAGCGATTATTTCTAGTGCCCAAATCTTGGAATTCTCCAAGCTCCTCACGTTCTCTTCGCAGATTCTAGTGAGGGCCTGGCATGGCATTTAGTGGTCACAGCCTAAAGAATCTAACCATACGTGGAAATGGAGAAATTAAGAGCATGTGCTCTCAAAATACACATGCCTGCTACTCTTTAATCTTACCCCTGGTTGCTCGGAATTCCTGCCCTTAAATTGCATTCAAAATAAATTCTGCCAGTGTCCCATTCTCAGGGAGAGATGGGAGAAAAACCTGCATCCTTCTGCTGGCTTGTCACTGTAGAGTTGAGATAATAATAGTCTTTTTCTGATCCTCTGAACTTTCCCATCTGCTTCATAAAACAATGGCAATTTTTCCCTTGCTCTCTCTTCCTCTCTCTCTCTTTTATTTTTATCCTCCTACACTATAATTTAAAACTGTGGCAGTGCTATAGCCCTTGAGGTTTTTTTTTTTTTCCCTTCCTTTCTTTCCCCTTGCTTTAATACATGACTGTTATTTAAAATGGCCTTTCATGTGAGCAGCAGGAGACCGCCTGGGCAGGGACACTGCCTCCCTTGCTTTCACAGGGAGGGTAGGCCAGTCTGCCCTGATTCTAGCCAAGGACCTCAGTTTCATTCTCAACTGCCATGAAAGTCAGAAGTATGGCTCCTTTTTCATCAAAAGCAGCTGTGCAAAAAGACCTCAAAGTCTGCGACTGCAAATGCGTGTACCTCTGAAATGGCCATTCTGTCGAACAGGTGGCTGTTGGTGGTTCCTCCAGACTTCAGGTCCAAACCAAGCGATTTCAGCTAAATGTGGTAAATTCAGTGTACCCACAGGTGCCAGGAAGGGGATGTTTGTCAGTTAACTAGTGTGGAGACTTTCTTCATATTAGTTGCTATGCAGGCTTCCCCCTTGGCTACTGCGCCAGTCACACAGCCTGGGGTATCTCTGCTTCAGCTGATGGGCAGAGCAAAGGCGAGGGTGGTGATAGGACTCCTTCTCCAGGTGGAAGCTCACCTACCTCGGATATCTGAAAGGAGGCACCAGACACTGGTGTTTCCCATGCTGTCACCTCCACCTGGGCTTAGCTGCTACCTGGGCTCTGTCTCTTTACCGCCTGCATACCCCCTGTTTGTCAGTGCAGCTAGCCCACTGGTGCCTGTGCCTCTCAGAAGAGTGGGCAGGGCAGATCTGTATTCTCTCCAAGCTTTCTCCAAAACCCTGGTCAATCTGTTCCACGTTCTCAATGGGCTTTATGAAGGAACACACTATTGCATTCAAATGTAGGGGGAAACGCTGGGCTCTGTGTGTGTGCACTGTGTAAGTGTGAGAGAGTGTATGTGTGTATGAATGTCAGTTGTGAAAGTACATGAATGTATAAAAGTGAGTGTATTTGTTGTTTGTATGAGGTTATATGTATTATTGTGTGTGTTGTGTGAGTACATTGCAAATATGAATGTGAGAGTATGTTAATTTTATGAGATAGAATTGTGATTGTATGTGTGTATGTGTGTATGTGTGTGTGTGCGTGTGTATGCCTTTTTGTCAGCTGAAGAAGAGGCTGCTGGGAAGACAGGACCTGCACAGGGGTCTACTCACACACAGGAAACAAGCACCGGGCTCTTACTTGGCCCTAGGACAGTAGGCTGTTCTTTGGCTACACTACCCTCTTCCCCCTAAAAAATGCAGTCCGAGGCAGGCAACAGGTTCTGCGAACTGGTTTCTTCTGGTGTCCGGTCTGCCCTTCAGTCCCTTAGAGCCCTTCTTTCTTGTGAACACTGGAAAGAGTTCCTGAAACCATACACATTAGTAAAGTGTATGAGAGTGTATGAGAGAGAAACTGCAAAGCCAAGAGCAGGAACAACTCCTAAAAATGACATGTAGCCACAGGGGGGAGGTGGGGGATGCAGAAGGGCCAAGGCTGCCAGAAGTGTCCAGAGCGCTCTACACGCGTCCCTCTAGCCCATCTCATCCCAATTCCACCGTCGCTGCTGGCGATGCATTTTAGGGCATCATTCTATACACATTCACCACACTCCTTGGGCTGCATTTCTCCCCAAACTTCAGACCTTCCATCTGAGATGATTTCCCTGCTCACATTACACCTTCTGTAGGGTTTCCTCTGCTGCTGGTAGATTTTCTCTGATTTACTTAATAAGAATGTCTTATTTTGCCTTGATTCCTAAAGGCCCTTTTCTGGGGTGAAGAATAATCTCTTTGAAGTTATCTCTTCTAGCATAATAAGGGCCTCCTGATGACTCCTGTTATGGACAAGCAGCTGTCATTTTTGAGGTCAGTTTTCCCTGGAAGTTGTCTCTACCTTTCTCCTCCACCAACAGCCTCTGCTGCTTTTCAGAAGTTTTGTCTCTTTATTCTTGAAAGCATGCTATTTTCTGCCTGGTTATACATGTTTGTGCTTTTTTATTTTGTTTCAAATTTGTTGGTGCTGTTGAATCTGAACATTGATGATTTTATTACTTCTGGTAAATTCAGAGCCTTGCTATCTCCCAGTATCATCTCCTGTCCCCTCTTCCCTGTCTTCTCTCTTTTGGAGGCTGATTAATAAATAAGTAATGGGCTTTCTCCCTTTCAGCCTCTTATATGAATGCATTCTTTTATACTCTGTCTCTCTTCATTTTGTTCCATATTTTGTCTCATTCATCTTTCACTTAATTGAATCTTTGCAGAGCCACATTACATTCTTTAAATGCCTTTTGGTGTGTATTTTAATTCTAAATTTATTTACTTAAGTATATAATGTATATTTATATCAAGTATGTCTGCATAATGTTTTATTAAAGCATATTGCATATATTTAATTTTATTTACATTTATTGGAACCTAATATGGCTTAGTGGGTAAAGCACTTGCTGTGTGGCATGACAAGCTGAGTTTGGAGCCTTGGAACCAATGTAAGGAGGAAGGAGAGAAGTAACTCCACCAAGTTGTCTCTGACTTTCACATGTGCTGTGGCAGGTACATGCCAGTATAAACACATATGAAAGCAAGGAATTTAAAAAATTATAACATTTACATATTTAATTCTATTTTCAGTGTTTTATCAAACATCTTTATCATTTTATTTTTCATGAAGTTTGTATTGATTTCTTTAAAATAACAACTGATGTCTATTCTGTATCTCACAACTCCTTTAAACTGACATATGGGTAGCTTGCTTTTCTTGTCTATTATACACTTTTCTAACCCTTAGTATCATAATTTTTGTGTGACTATCTTTTTTCCTTTGTAAAGGCTGTTGTATTAAAAAGATGAAATCAATTTAAGTCCTCTGATGAAAGTAAGTACCTTCCTATAGGTATAATTTGTGTTTTATTTTTGCAGGGTGACTTGGAGGCTTGCTATTTAGAATCACTTTAAACTAAATGATGCCTTTCTAGTTCCCTTTAGAGCCCAGGTCATCAAAACCACAAGACAAATTTCCTGAAAGGGATACTGCACTTGGAGTATGCTCTCATCTGGGGCTGTAGCAGCCTGGGTCTCCACTTATTAAATGAGGTTTTCCTGTTAGAATCCCAACTTCAATATGGTGTTGGGCTTTGATTGCTGTTCTCTTGGTCTTTCAAGCTTGCCAGTGAAATGTGTCTGGCTCAGCTAGTACCCACAGATCAAGAGCAAGCTGCCTCTTATATTTCCTTTGTTTGGGATCTAGTAATCTTTATTAGGAAGAAGCTTTGTGGAGGCCTCTAACAGAAACATAAACTGGCTAATTCAGTTGTCTTAAATGGAGGTTGGTCTGAGTGACCTCTGTCCTTTCAGGACTTGATAAGGAACTCTTTCCTGATCTATAGCCCATGTCACCTTTCCACCTGAAGACTGAAATTTCTTGTGGACTTATGGACAAAGAGCAAGGCATGACTGGTTTTCTAAACAAGTTTTATATTTCAGACTCTCAGTTTCTTTTGATGTGAAATGAGGCCAAAAGTCTCTTCTGCCCACCTCACAGGGTTTTTACAAAGCTTGACTATAATCATGAAAACCATGAATATATATCTATATCTATATCTATATATCTATATCTATATATCTATATATATATATATATATATACACATATATACATACACATGTTTTGTGGCATGACAGGCCTAACACTTACCACTTATGTATTTAATTGGACATTGTTTGCTTCTTAGTGATAACAAGACCATAGAACAAAATTTCAGTAAGGGTTGGCCTTACCTTTTGGAGGAGGCTTCTGGCTGAAAGCAGGGACTCTGGAGACTTAGAGGTTTTGTTTGACCTGCCTTGAGTAAGTGCAGTGTAACCACAATGAGGCTGATGTCTTCCCACTAGAATGCCTAAAAAAGCAGGTTTCTCTGTGCATGGTTCCACCCCTAACCCATCCCTGAACCCCTCAGTCTCTCTGCTCACGTTCCTTCCATTCTTTCGGGGCTGACCTAACAGAGTCAGTTCTACAACGACTGCCTTATTTTCCTCATCTTTATTTTAACATTTAATCCCTGCATTAATAAAAATTGGAAATTTGTCTATAATCAGACCTTGGACTCACCTTCCTGTGATTTCCCCTGTTCCTTCCATCTCATTTAGTTCTGACAGGCATCGTGTAACAAATATTTAATTTGATAGGCTCCATGTGAGCCTGGAGGCAAAACAGCTAGCCAAAGTCAGGGTTGAATGCAGTAACTTGGTTAGTCTACCCTATCCCAGGCTGCCCAGGGTGTAGAGAGTTCTGGAAATGAGGTGTAAGAAAGAAGTGATACTGTGGAGTTTAGTCAAAAATAAAAGAACAATAGTTCAGAACAATAGTTTTTTGCAAGGAAAGTACAGAAAGAGGTACTGGACAGATGGCCAGGAGACTGGACTGGTTACAAGCAAGAAGTGCAGGATGGAAGGATGTGAGGCTGGGTGTTTATCAATGACAGATGCTGTATGGAAAGGCATGAGGCTAATTGGTTATGAATGAGAGGTGATAGACTGAAGGATATGAGCCTGAGGTGGTTATGAATGGGAAGTTATTTGGAAAATTCAAAGAAACACCTTGGATTTCAGGAGCAATCAGACTGACAGGTAAACATGTCTATGACAAAGCACGAAAACTACCACCAAACAGTAGTAAACCTCGCAAGACAGAGACTTTTACAAATGAGGGTAAATTATCTATAATGGAGGCTGCACTGTGAACCATGAGAAGTGTCATCCCCTGAAGTGATGTCAGGGATTACAACTTCTTATGGTGCCACCTTGGAGGACCAGAACTGACAATGACAAACAGATCCATACTGTGACCAGCGACCATGAATACTTAATTATGCATACTTTTTACTTCCTGCCATACTTCCTCTGTTTAAACCTAACACTCTTGACAGTACCATGAAGATAGACTGGGGGGGGGGGTCACTGGACATTTTTCTATTCCTCGTCCTAATATGCACATTGATTAAATCTTGTCATGTCTTTAATTGGCCTGTTGGAACCAGTGGCCAACCATAGTTTTCTGGAACTCCTGGAACCAGGACTTTTGCCCTAAGTTTCAAGTACCAAGGCTACTTGTAGCTTTGGGGTACTCCTTAATGATTATCAGTGGGAAAGAAGGCCTTTCATCTGTGGATACTTGAGTCTCTGACAGGGATGGGTAAGCAAGTAAGTGCCTGCCATACACAACACCATTTCTGAGCAGCACAGATTATTTTGGAGTAGTGAAAAGATATTTTTGTAGGGAAGAAGATGTAGGTTTGTCAACATGTTCAAGAAGACATCCATGTTCCTTGCTGTTTTGTGACCCATGACATGTACAATCTATGCATGATTCTGAAAAGTCCAGCATTTCATCTACTGAACCCAAAGTTTCCTCAGACTTGTTTGATATGGTCTTTCTTTTCATAATACTGATCACAAAGATATTTTGCAGGACACTGACTGTTTGTGTAAAACATTCATTCTCCAGCATTAGATGACTGTCTTACTTCTGTATTCAGGAAATTTCTTTGGTTGATATTTTATTCATTTTTATTTTATGTGTACGAGTGTATTGTCTGCATATATGTAAGTACACCGTGTCATGATATGCCAACAGAGGTTAATAGAGGGTGCACGGATCCCCTGGATTGATTCAGTCACCATGTGGGTGCTGGAAATCAAACCAGGTCCTCTGCAAGAACAGCCAGCCAGTGCTTTTAACTGCTGAGTCACCCCTCCAGCCCCATCATTCAGGGAATTTCTATGCAACATGTTTTCAGAACAGCCCAGAATCATCCCCAGGGTCGACCAGATGACTATCCAATGTTGATAATGATTCTCATTTACCCAGGACTATGGCCAAACCAGGACTTAAGGCACAGGGTAGCTGACTGTTTCTACTATATTACATTTATGAAAATGGGACCCATTTATAAAAAGAAAACAAGGTTAAAAAGCAAATAAATTAGCAACCTAAGATATAGATAAGGATCAGTTAATTTATTCTATTCTTGTTAGTTCTACAAATAACTTGACAATTATCAAAACCAAATGTTTTCCCCCATTTGCAAATAACAATAGTGAGATGTGAAGGAAGTGAAATAACTTGCCCCAAATCCCATGGCCAGCTGGATTCTGAGTCTCTATAACCATGCCAGTTTCCCTGTCTTTCCTACATAACTGTTTTTATGCATAATAAAACCATGTGGCTTTATTATGCCTGCAGTTTGAGTTAGCCAGGTGTTGTAGGCTCTTGTTTTAACAAACCTAAACTCCCCACCTCTTCTCAACGCTGAGATTGTCAGGCTGATATTCACTAAAGTGTTAGTATGTTAGTGTGAATCTGGAGATGAGGACCCCTTTGGCCAGCTCATCTGACACATGAGAGTGCACTGGGCACACAACCTGCCTTTGCTGTCTGCTGAAGAATTAGCATAAATGCTTAGACAGGGGAGTCTAGAAGCTGAGTTAGTTAGCATCCCAGATTTCCCCCAAATTGCTCCAATGCAGAATCAGGAGAAGCAAGATAGTCTTTGCAGGCTTAGCTGTAAACTCAGGCCATGGAGGAGCTAGAAGGTAACTCCCTACGCTGGCCTAGAGTCCTCTGCTTTCCGCACTCCTGCCTCCAGTCCACCAGCTTTCAAGACTGGAACCCCTAACAAAGGCTGGCAGCCAGGCTCTGCTAGCTGATTCTCAGCTGCAGTAGCAGACTGCACTCAGCTCAACTCAGCTCAGCCACAGACTGATATTATCCTCAGCCCCTCATCCTCCCCACGGAGCATCTTTCCACCTCCCTGCACCCTTTGCTTGCTTTTTTAATTGTTGGAAATTGACAATTTGTAATTGTATGAATTTATGGGGTACAAAGTGATGTTGTGATTTATGAATACAATGTGGAATAATTAAATCAAGCTAGTTAGCATATCCATCACTTTATATACTTAACATTTTTTGTTATGAGAATGTTTGAAATTTACTCTTAGGAATTTTGAAATGTACAATACTCTATTATTAACTATATTCATCATGCTGTGTGACAGAACTCAGAATTAAGGAAAACATCAACATATTCCTCCACTCTAAGTGAGACTGTATGCGCTCTTCAAAACATCCCTCCTCCCTGTGGCCTCTGTAACCACCATTCTGAACTCTGCCTATATGAGTTCATTGTTTGACATAGCACATATAGGTGAGAACAGGCAGTATTTGTTCTTCTCTGCCTGGCTTATGTCACTTAACATATCGTTCTGCTGTCCCTTTCATTGTCACAAATAGAATATCATTCATTTTTAAGATTGAATATTATTCCATTGTGTTTTTGTACCACATTTTCTTTATCTGTTCATCTATTCATGAACACAGGTTATTCCACAGTATAGCTAATATTCACATTCCTGTAATGATCATCTCATTGTGTAAGAAAAACCAATTGACAAAATTTAGCATCATTTTATGAGAAACTCTCACCAGCTTGGATTTTGGAGGAATACACCTAGTCACAATAGAATCCATAGATGAGAAATCCAGATAAAATTACACTCAGCAGTGGAAAAATAAAAGCCTTCCCTCTGAGATCTGAAAACAGAAAGACACCCCGCTCGCCCTTTTCACTTGGCACACTATGAGAAGTTCTTGCCAGAGCAATTATACAAGGGCTAGATAAAAGGCCTCCAAAGAGAAAAAGAAAAAATTGAATTGTCATGACTTGGTGATGTCATGATCTTATCTACAGAACATTCTACAGATTCTGAAAAAGCAATTAGAATAAACAGATATAGTGAAGTGGGGGAATACACTATCTTCAACCAAACAAGTAACAACTGACTACTTAAAACAAGAATCAAGAGAATAATTCCATTAATAATAGCTGCAAAAAATAAAATGCTTAGGCATAAATTTAACAAGGAGATAAAAGACCTGTATATTGGAGGGCATAAAATATCAAGAAAGAAGCTCAGGCAGATCCAAATATATAGAAAGATATCTCATGTTCATGGATCAGAAGAATTAAAATTATTAAACTTTGGGTATTGTAATGAATATAGTTGCTTCAGAGAAATGAAAACTACTTAAATTCATAAGGCGTAACAACAGAAAACAGCAAATGTTCATGTGAACCATGAAATAAAAAAGCAAATTGCAAGATATTTTGCATCCTGATTTCCAGCTACTAGAAAATTATTAAAATAGTATAATATATATTTTAATTGTCACATTAGGGGCTAGAAAGATGGTTCAGAAGTTAAGAGCCCTATCTGCTCTTGCAGAGGTCCCAAGTTTGGTTCCCAGCACCTATGTGACAGGTAACACAGTCTGTAACTTCAGTTCCAGGGGATTTGATGTCCTATCCTCCATGTGCATAGCACACAATGGATGTACTTACATACATACAGGAAATACACTCATATACATAAAATAAAAATAATACATAAAATATTTTTTAAATTGTCACTGTATTAGTTACTTTTCTGTTGCCATGATAAAATACCAGATCAAAGCAACTTATAGATGAAAGAGTTTATTTTGACTTACAGGATCAGAAGTAAAAAAGGTCACCATGACAAGAAGGAATGGAAGTGAACAGCACATATAGCTTCAAGAGCAGGAAATAGAGAGCCCACATCTTGAAAAGCAAACAGGAAGCAGAAAGAGTGAAATGGAAGTGGGCTGAGGCTATGAACTCACAAAGTCTGCATCTGGTGACACACCTCCTCTAGCATGGCTTCACCACTTACAGGTGCCAAGACCTCTCCAAACAACACCACCAACTTTGGCGCAGGTGTTCAAGTATTTGGGGTAGGGGAGACGTTTCTCAAGCAAACCACAACAATCAGAATCTTGACAGACAGAATCTAGAATCATCTGCAAGATGGACCTTGGTGCATATTCAAGGGAGATTATCTTGACTGCATTAAGGTGGGAATGAAGTCCACTGTGAGTGGTGCTATTCTCTAGGCATGAATGCTGGACTGTATAAACTGGAGAAAGGAAGAAGAGCAGAAGCATTTGTCTCTCTATGCTTCTTTTATTATTTTAGATTTATTTTTATTTTTGTTTGTGTGTGCGTGTATGTGTAGGTATGTGCATATGAATGCAAGTGCCCACAGATGCCAGAGGTGTTGAGCTGCAGTTGCAGGAGGTTGTGAAACATCCAACGAGGGTTCTAGGAACCCAGCACCAGTGTTCTGCAAGAGCAGAGCATGCTCTTACCAGCTGTGTTATCTCTCCAGCAACCTCTGCTTCTTGACTTTGACTACAATGTGACCAACTTCCTCAAGCTTCTGCCAGGGTGGCTAAATGATGAACTATAGCCTGAAACTTTGAGCTATTATCTAACTTTTCTTAAGTTGTTTCTGTCAAAGTGTTTGATCACAGTGTCAGGAAAAGAAGCTAAGACAGGTATCATGAATATGCATTGGGTAAAGAATAATCTCTTTAGTAAATGCTGCTTGGAAAAGTGGATTTCCTTGTGTAAAAGAATATTTCTATCTCTCATTAGATGCCAATGTCTACTCAAAGTGGGATAAAGACTTAAAAGTAAGATCAGAAAGTATAAGACTATCAGCAGAAATCGAGTAAAAATTGCACTATAATATGATTTTTTAATGTGACTGTGAAAATGTAGAAAATAGAGCAGTAGGATTGCATCAAACTAAGAAGCTTCTGTATTGTATAGGAAATTAAAAGTATGCAGACAACATCTATAGATTGGAAGAAAATACTTGCAAGGACTTTATGTGATATGGGATTAATATCTAAATCGATTCGGGACATTAACTCAGGCAACTCAATAGTAAGAAAAGATAAAACCGAGTTAAAACTGAACCATAAGCCTGCCTAAACACTTCTCCAAAGAAAACACAGAAATGACCAACAGATACATGAAAAAATGCTCATCAGTGCTAATCATTAGGGAAATGCAAGTTAAAAGCACAATCTGATCTGATCACTCACCTATTAGAATGACTGTTACTAGCAAAAAGGGAGAATCAGTGTTGAGAAGGATGAAGAGGAAGAGGAGCAAGCACTTTATGGGTGGGATATAAGTTACTGTAGGTATGCAAAACAGTAAGGGATAACACTCAGCATGGTAGTGCAGGCTTTTAAGCCCAGCGCTTGGGAGGCAGAGGCAGGTGGGTCCTGTGAGATCAAGGCTAGCCTGGTCTACATGGGGAGCTCAGTCCAGCTGGGAGACCCTAACTCCAAAACAAAGCACAAACCAAAACAAACAAACAAACAATAAGGGCTCTTTATAAAAATTAAACATAGAATTGCCATATGGCCCAGCAAACTCAATGCTGGGTTTTACTCAAAAGGTCGGAAAGTCATCTGAAGAGAGTTCAGTGTTCTCTTGACTACTTACATTAACCCCTTGCTTTTGTAATTTTCGTTCTGTCTCTCTCATTTCTGTGATTTCTCTCTTCTTTGCCTAGAATGGTCCTTTCTTTTCTCTCCACTTTCTCATCTTAGCACAGAAGCCTTACTGTCTCCACAGTTCTTGACATGTGCACTACACACACGTTGCCCTCTTTCCTCTTAGACAATCTCCTGCCCTAGAGCTGGGTCTTCACTTTGTCACCCTGGCTGTGTGTGCTTACCTTGCTCTGGCCTACTTTACTTCTACACTGTCTTTCTTGTGACCATTCTTACCTCATTTTTTGTTCTCTTTATTTGTTTTTCCTTTTCTAGCATACTACAGGTCTAACGCTCTCAATGTTGTTTGGAATCCTCTTTAGCTCCCCTAACCCATATCACTGATTTATTCCTGGGAAAGAGAGGAACACCATTCCATTGAGATAGGAATAGCTGGTGTCTCAATGGAATCTGGAGTCTTCTTTCCCCCCGAGTACGGATGAGTTTCCCACTGGGGCCAGAATCTAACTGCCACTGATTGGATTCTCCAGGTACTGTGATGCTGTGTTCTGGAGTCTGATCTGTATACTGTGGGTTATGTCCCAGGACCCTTGGTCTCTACTTACTAGGTGCCAATGTCACTCACTCATTAATGTGGCAACCAAGAGTATCTCTAGACAGTACCAAATGTCCCTGAGGAAAAATATCCTTAGCTGAGAATAATGACTTTGCTTTCCACCTATAACTTCTCCTGGAACGAGAAACTGAGATGAGGTTCTCATGCTCACTGGAAAACAGGGGATGGAGGTAATGCCATCGTCCTTTTTGCCTGTGTCTCTGACCTTTTCAATTTCCTTCTTATTCTTTCTTAGGCCTCATCACTTCTTTAGTCTTCTTTCCCACTTGATAGCATGTTGCTTTTGAGTCTTGGGATACTAAAAATTGGACTGAGACTCTGATTAAGTCCTTTAAATGCTTCTTGCAGAAGTGTCTCTGACGGTGTTCCATCTGTACCTCAGAAAGGTCAAGGTGTCACTCACCTGCTTGGGGGAACTAGAATTCTGGGTTCCCAGGTGGTTAATGTCTGTTTGATTAGCTGTGAAACAAAATCCAGAAAATGCCAAGAGGCAAAACTTAGCTCACCTTTCAGAAGGAAGCACACTGCCCAGTCAGGGAAGGAGGTGATGAGAGCCACAGCTGTTCAGTTCCCAACAGGTGCGCCAGCCAACAGACTCAGCTCCAGTGTGGCTTCTCGTCTCTGCCACCCCAGAAGAGTCACCTTCAGTGTTTGGCTGCAGAGTCTTGGCTGGAAGACAGTTCAGTCTGCCTTGCTCCATTTCCTGCTCTGCAATGCCATCCTGCTCCGATGCCCATCTCCAAGCTAAACTGTCTCCCTGTCCTGTTCAGCTGCCATCTTATTCATCTCGTCTTAGCCTCCTCTGCCAGCTCACCTCTGCAACAAGCAAGCTGCGCTCTGTTTATATCTTCACTGTAGTTCTATCAAAAATGCATCTCACACTCTGGTAAAAGAAACATCCAAAGAATAAAATAAACCAAACAGATAATACTCAGTGAGCTCACTCTACCTTCTTTTCTCTGTCCCTGCTCTGCATCTGTGCATATTATTTCTTTGAGGGATAGACAAAGGTGTGTGCAGGTAAGCTCCCAGAAGCCACTTCCTGTATGACATTATCTGGCCACTCACTGTGATTCCAGTTGCACAGATCAATCCTGGTGTAATTCTCCCTCTCATACTTGGCCTTATGTTTGGGAAGATGCATCACTGACATCCTCTGCCATAATTATGACTGCAGCATCACAAATGGGTGATGTCCACTGTCCAGAGTTTGGTCTTGCTCCTCTGATGGTCACAGAGGGGCTATGTGTAAAGAAAGCTGGCAGAAGTCGGAATGCCATCCTCAACCCAGAGCAGAAACAACCTGCTATACTGGGTCTCTGTGATGGGATGAGTGCCTCTGTGGTGTCAATCTTCTCAACTGGATTAAAAATCATACACAAACACATCTCTGAATATGTCTATAAGTTTGATCCCAGTCACTTCAAAAATCTGTCTCCATTTCTTCCCTGCTGTATGAACTATATCCTCTCACTCTATGAGCCAAAATAAAACTTCCCCACCTTAATTTGTCAGGTATTTTGTCATAGCAAGGGCAAAATTAATACACCTCTTGGCTAGGCCAATTGGTTACTTTTCTACCTTACATGATTTAATTTGCTTTCTGTTGCTCTAACAAAATACACAAGGCTACACAATTTACAAAGAAAAGAGGTTTATTGAGCTTGCAGTTTGGGGGATTAAAGTCCAAATATCATGCACTAGCTCTTGCCTGGGGCTTCTCTGAATCACTGCATAGTGGGTTCAGCCTGACTCACCTGGGCCTCTGTGGACAGGCAGGGCCTGGTCTGGAATGGAGAGCATGCAAGTGGCATAAATGGAGGCATCAGTGTAAAGTCTCACAGATGTTTTTCAGTAACCACATGAGAAGGTGAGGATGGTTCAACAGTCCCACCATTTTTGAGTGCCCTATGGCTCACCTGTGCCCCTTGCCAAATCTAACCTCAGCAGAATGAGTCTATTTCCCTGGAAGTATGCTCTCATGGGGCCCCAGCTCCAAAACACAGGATGTGTATATGTATGTCTATCTGGCCGCCTGTCTGTAAGGAGCATCTGTCACTCTGCAACATTTCCTTTACCATTGCAGCAAATTATTTAAACACTACCCACTGAACCCCATCTGTCACTGTACCCCATCGCTGTCAGGGCCTTCCTCCCCAGGTCTGTGAAGAAACTCACTGGCAAAGGCTCCGTGCCAAACAACAGGGCAAATTAAATCAAAGTGCGCTCTGGCACCCAGGGGGAAAATGCACATCAGCCTTGACTTATTGCGCGGAGCACACTTACAAGGGAGAAAGCAGCGGCTTTTGTCACTGCAAGGGGCCATGAAAAATGAATTAGGGCCTCTGCTGTGAGAGGGCATGGAGGAGAATCTTTCATTCTGAGACGCTGTCCTCTCTCACCTTGCAAGAAGGCAGTAATAAAAGGAGAACTTGTGGTGGGTCTGAGTCTCTCTAAGGTTGGACTTTATCCTCAAACCCTTCTGTGTAGAGAAGGGAGTGGGGCTTTGGGAGACAAGGACTTTGAGAGGCTTGGAAACAGCTTGAGTAGAAAGGCATTTCCACAAGGGTGAGAACTAGAGCAAGAGCACTCCCTCTCCGCCCCTGAGGAAGGGGGGGAGGGGGGGAGGGGGGGAAGGGGAGAAGAGGAGTGAGAAGCATCCTGCTCTGGGGAATTGGAGCCGAAGTGCGAAGCGCAGGGCTGCCTGGGATTGATCTTCACCCTGCAAAGTGGTACTGCCTAGAGACTCTTTGAGAAGCTGGACAGAGGAAGGGATGGGATTAAAAACTAGCAGCCCTTCGTTTTGGGTCATTTCTGGTCTGTCTTCTTCATTCTTGACCTTCAGTCCTCCCGTTGACAGGAGTTAGGAATTACTTTTTTACCCATTTTGCCAGCGAGAGCCTCAAAACATTCAAAGCAGTTGTGATCTCTCATTTGCATCGGCAGGGCCAGGTTCCAAATCATATCCATCTGACTCCAAAGCCCACTGCTTCCCTTCATAATAAGTAAATAAATAAATAAGTAAATTTATCATATATATGTATAGAATTCTATGTCTCCCTGCTCCTGAGAGACGCACGGCTCATTTATTTTCCTGTAAAGTGGGAGGGGTCTTTGAATTCCTAATAGATTGCTCACCTGCCCCAGAAAGGAACTGACATTTACTGTGGAGTAGCTGGGGAACTTTATCTACCAGAGGCATCTAAACTCAGTGATGACAGAAACACACAGACAGCTGCTTAGGCATCTCCAATATACCCTTCCTCAAGCAGAGACCTCAGCTGTGGACAGCATGAGTCCCTAATTCAGAAGAGGACAAGACAGAAAACATCTCTAAACAGAAGTCAGGCTAGAACACTCGGCCTTATGCTCTGGAAGCTGGAGATGCTTGGCTGGGTGTTGTTTCATCAGACATAAAAGTAATAAGGCAGAAGGACACATTTTCTGTGTTCTGCCCTCACTTCAGTTAATCACTGCTGGCCCTTGAACAATAGTCAAGGGGTGATGATACCAGTTATTATGCATTTTCTCTAAGTTCAGAGTTGCTTATAGATAAACTATATTTGGAGTCAGTTTAATTGGCTGAAAGTTTGCTGTACTTCTTCTGCAGGTTAGTAAATCTCACCTAATGTTTAGGGGTGACTCTTGAACTCTTGCTACATCCCAAATAGAATGTGCCACCTATTGAGTGTTTAAGAGTGTCTTTTTTTACACGTTCTCAAGACAACATAATCCCTGGCCAGTGAAGGTAGCCCTCCTACATAATTCCTGAATGTTTGAGCTCATATAACTTGATTGTACTTCAGTGATCATTGATGAAAAGAAGAAAAGGAAAAAAAATTGCAGATCTCCATGGTAAAGGAAGCTTTTGGCCGACCAAGTACTTTTATTCAACACAAGCACACATATAGAGCATAGAGATGGAATTATGCTTATGACTTTGTCAAAAACGCACAGGCTCATCATAGTGGTAAGTTGGTTTTCATCTGTGCAACAGTGACAGTCAGCCTTCATGCATGTGACAAGTCAAGCTGAGTGCTCAGTGAATTCAGTCAAAGCAATTCAATCAGTAAACAGCCAAAAGTTTTGTTCAGAAGCCTTTTCTGTGCTTAATTCCTTCTGTTCTCTGTATGTTGATTGCCTGTGATTTAACTACTAAAATTCTCAAATATCACTGAATTTACTGTAAATATTGACCACCTCACAAGCCTCCAAATTCCCTAAGAATTACTGTTATATAGGGTAAGTAGAACAGTTGTTGGGAGGCAAATGGCATATAAGAATATTTTATCTATCAGAAAAAAAGAACATGTAATATTGTATTTATAACCTTTGGCCCCTAAAGTTATTTTCTAGAATAATCATGCTTCTAGAATAGTTAATATTTGTAGTAAGTAGAAGTTTTTCTGGATTCATATTGTTAAAAGTCTTCAATTCCTGTGCAGATTTGAGGCAGGGGAAGTCCCGGGACAGAGTGAGCAAGCTCAGGAATATTCAGAAGAAATTAAAGGAGACAGAGCCACGGCAGTTCAGAAATCGGTGTCAGTGTGCATCAGCTACAAAACAGGGCTGCGTGGATGCTATGAAGCTAGATAGGTGAAGTTTGCAAGGTTTGGGTGCAGACTTACTGTGGGGAGCAGAAAAGATACACCCTGACAAAGCAGGTATTTTCAGAATTGGACACTAGGAAGGGAGAGGACCACCGGGTGGGGAATTTGATGATGGACTGGCACAGAACTCAGAGAACATAGAACCTGGGTTAAGTGAACCCCTGCTTCTTTACCCGACTCCTCTTCCTCATCACCATGGGAGTCCATAGATGAATGAAATGAACTCTGAAAGGTATTTTTAAAGATAAGAGAGTACAAGTTCACAGACACTTTGAATCTCAGAGTCACACAACTTATTATCTGAAGAAGGATTAGAATCCAGGCAGTTTGGTTTTTATAATGAATTTTCTAAAACATCTTAAACACCTTGCTGCCTCTGTATTATCAGGATATATAGTTTTTGTTTCTTTTGCTTGTTTCTAAGAAAGTTCTAGAGCTTTACTTTGAACAAGAGTGCTTCAAAATGTGGTTAATATCTCTAGAAATTTAAAAAATACTGGAAAGAATGTGGTCCCTAAGTCATGAGCATGACCCTTGACAGTACTGAGCTAAAGATCAGCATAATTCAGTGTCCACAGCTTTATTTGTCCTAGTATGCACAGCTAGATTATAAACTATTTTGAAAGATGATTTTATTCACAATCTGGCCAAACTGACTAGTTTTGGCTGAGGATCCACAGCAGAAGAGGGTCACCAGATGGGAAAGCCTCATCTCCAGGGCAGGGCCTGAAACACAGCTGAATTTTTAGGTGTTGGCAGTAGAACACCAGGGAACCTTCTGTTCAAATGCGCCCCAAACCCATTAAGTCATCAGCCTCAGCCTGGTTTAGAAAGTGGTTTATGGAGTCATGGTCGTTTCCTCCTGAGCACCACTCCGAGCCACATTCTTTAGGAGAAGCAGGTGGAAAGCCACTTGCCTCTGATACTCCAACAAAGTTATGAAGCTAACACACTTAGGAACCCAGAACTCAGCAAAGCGACTCCACTCATGCAGTACATTCATGTGTATGCCTGTTAATAAAAGTGAGAGAGGACACTCATTGTCTTTAGGCTGGCTTACACTCGAAGCCGCTGTCTCTTCACCTATGAACATAAGCAGTCTTTCTATCGGGAGAAGGAAGAGCCATTCTTTGTCTGAAAGACCACAAGCATCTTCACTTCCCTGCAAGACCATCCAAATGGCTGTCAAGAGCAGTCGCATCCTATTATGACTTCATCTTTCTGAGCCTCACTATCCTCAACGTAAAATCAGGGTGAGTACAATACCCATCCCACAGCGAACACAGAAGGCGCCATTAAGATTGAGTGGGGCATTCCAGGCAGGGACTGGAAAGCCAGGCATTAGTGTACTTGGATGAACAGACATTTGGCTCCAAGATCTCGTGGTGTTTATTGCACTTTGAAGAGTAGGCAGTCCACTAGGGCAAGTGTCTAGGAGAGGGAAAATTTAGGATGGTTCCCTTTGCTTGGTCAGAACTGGTTAAACACAGAAGAATTAGTAGTTCAATCGCCCGTGTTCCAGGGTGTAGTTTAGGCGACAGCTTCTGTGGCATGCGTTTTCAGACTAAAGATGGGTGCAGAGAGGGCCACTGAGCACAATAGAAGACAGAGCGCTTGTACCTAATTGTCTAGAGAATAGATGGGTTTCAGCTGCAAGAGAATAAGACCTGCCAGTCAAACCGTCTTAATAGAACAGGAGAGATAGATTTCAATAAGAGAAATGAGTATAAATATTGTGAGTGGAGGAAGGGAGGAAGCACACAGATCATGTGTGACTCGTCACAGTAGGGGAACTTTTCAAGAACTTCAAATGGGGAACATGTGGCACTGAGGCAGGTGGCTGGGATGAAGCCGGCAGGCGGATGCTAACGTGGAGTGCCCATTAGTGAAGCTCCTATAAGATAGAGGGGACTGAAAACTGCTGGGTGTCTAGGCTCACACTGATCACATGCAATGAACATTCAGCTTGCTATTTCGTTGGCCTTCTCGACCCTGTATCTGGAGAGGGAACCCTGCAGACTGGCACTGTCATGGCAGGTCATTCCAAAATTCTCTCCTTGTGTCCTCCCAGGGCTGCAGTCTCATTGCTGGGCTAATAGTACTGTTTGTTGGTGGCTCCTGATTGGTCTTCGTACTTATAACCTTCTGCCTACCCAGGCCCCAACCTGTGTGCCCCGTCTGTGTCAGGTCTCTGGGACATAGCTGTATCCCTTACAGTGAAGTCTTCAACGAGCGGCATCTGTCCTGTGCTGCACGACGAACTTGCTTCCTGCCTTCTCTGCTTCACCTTCTGCAAGATGGTGAAGATGCCCAAGAGGTGAGGTGTCTACTTGAAGGATTACAGCTCCTACCACAGCTCAAGTCTGCCTCTGCCACTTGCTCCCACATTTTCCCATAGGATCCCTTCTTTAGGGACCTGTGAAGAGGTATCTTCCTGGAGATACTCTCTGATGCAACCCTGTCTGCCTGTCCTGCAGGCTCCTTCTGATGCTAATTAGAACTTTATCTCTGCCTCCACCTCATCAGTGCTGATCAAAGTACTGTAGTTATCCTAACAGGGTAACCTTATTTTATGGGGCAAAAACACAACAACACGAACCACAGTGGATCACAAAGAACTGCAATGAAAGAGTACAATGGCCTTTGCAGAGAGGAACAACTGAGCCTTAGCAGTTCTAAGCCACTTTGTCTTCTTACCTAGACTTTTGTGATAACGTACTCATGCCACCTAAGTGACGTCTTTGCCCTCCTTCAGCCTAGTCACAAAGCAGCACCTAAACCAACTTTCTTGAAGCTGTGTCTTCTTAGGCTCATGCTCAAACTCTTGCGGTACTTTCCAACTCATTCAGAGCATGAGCCTGGGCTCTCCCACCTCCTTTACTCCATCTCTTTCCCTCAAACACTGTTCCAGCTACCTTGCTTTCCCGCCCACTCCTCAAATGTGCCTAGCTGGGCGTCCTGCCTCAGAGTCTTTACACTTGCTGTTACATATTCCTGGTACACTCCTTCCCCATCACTCTGTGGCTCCCTCACTTTCTTTAGATCTCCGTGCAAACATCCTTCAGTACTGCTTTTCTAAATTTTCTGTATCAATTCAACTTCCCACCCAGAAACTCCTGCCCTTCTTTCCCGATTTCTCCCCATTAAACACATGATTGTATGCGTGTCTTTAAATTTACTCTGTCTCACCACAGTGAAGTGTAAGTTCCCCAAGGGAAGACTCGTCTGCTGGTCTGTTGTGTTCACTATTCATATAGTCAGCTCTGACCACTATCATAAATCGCACAGGCTGACGGGTCTCAACAGAGACATTGATTTCTCAGTTTCAGAGGCTGGGAAGATCATGATGAAGGTACCAGCACATTCAATACTCTCTCCCTGTAAGAGAGAGAAAGAGTCTTTTCATTCCTGCATCCTCTTATGAGTGCCCCAAGGCCTGCTGGAGGGCTCCACCCTCATAAACTAATGTCCACCAAAGACCCCACCTATTCACCCATTGTGATGGAATGAAAACTTAACATAGAAATCTCCCAAAGATGTATTTAACATATGGCATTTTCTCTCTGGGTATAAAATTGTTTACATGTTCTTCTCACATGTAATATGTATCCATTCCTGCCCCCTAAAATGTTGAACTCTGAAGCCTAAGGCTGTCAGTTGCATTATTTAAAATATTTTATTTTCTATCTATGAGTGTATTTTTTATATGTATATAAGTGCACCCATTTCATGAAATGCATGTGGAAGTCATAAGTGGGCATCAGAGTCCCCTGGAACTGGAATTACAGATGGTTGTTAGTCACCATGAGGATGCTGGAAATCAAGCCTCAGTCCTCTGCAAGAGCGGCCAGTGCTCTTAACCATTGAGCTATCTCTCCAACCCCGTTTTATTTTTGAATCATCAAAATCGTGGATAGGTAAGACTTGAAGTCCAATTCATCCCCAGGCAAACTTTCTATCCATTTGTGGACATACACACATGCAAACAAATAACTTAGGATTCCAAATACAATGGTGGGCAAGACGAGGACCAAACATTTTCATACTGAAAAAGGAGATAGAGAAAGAAGAAAATGGGCTGCATCCCAAGGGCACATACCACAAGGCACATTCCAGGTTACCACAGGGACCAAGAATGGTCCTTACATTTTTGTTTCTTGCCTCCTAGACCCTCTAGGGTAAGCAATCCTTCTTCTGCCATAGCTCCTTGGGGGACAAGTGGCATATTATGGTGTTGAATGGTCTCAACTGCAATGCTTTTATATGTATGACTTCTGGTCTTTTGAACCCAGGTGGATACTCCCTGCATTCTAGCTTGATCCTGGAGAGTCGACCCTCATTTCTAAGTCACTTTCAAGGTCATCCTTCCTCATCCTGAAGACTAGATGACATTCACAATCGAGTAGCTCTACCATAGTCTCGTGAAATCTGAGACCTCAGACACTTTCTCTTCCCTTTTTTATGCCCCTTCTGTTCCAGCTGCAGTTTTCTGCCAGGGCTGCTGCTGCTCAGGTATAGAATTCATACCCACATCAATTTCCTTATCAAAGAGCTCAATCTGCCACTCATATGTTCTCTTCTAAGCGTGCTTTCTCTTCTTTTGCAACATGGACCAATTGAGAAATATTCAGTCCCTATGTTCTTGCTCCTTTTCTCTGATTCCATCTTTAGTTTATTTTTCTTGATTCACACTTACCTATTACTCAAGAGGACCCAAGCTTGTGCTTCCACACATTGTTTAGAAATCTGAGCCAAATATCCCATTTCACAAGTTCTATTTTCTAAAAAACACCAGACCATGAAGAAAATTTACCCAAGTTCTTCACACTTTGTAACCTGGATTGCTGTTCGTCCAATTCCCAAAAACATACTATTCATTTCTGCCTGAGAGATTATTAGACTGATTCTTGCCATTCATCTTCTGTCAACATCATATACACTTATTTATGCATCCCTAAAACATACGGAGACTTCACCTTCAGGTTTCCTCTTCTCTGAGCCTTCACCAGAATCAACTTAATTCTTACATGTTAACAATCCCTCTTCCTAGCATTGACCTAATAACTGTTGCAGCTGATGGGCAACCTACCAGTGGCTCATCCCCCAAAGAGAGTGACCATCCCTCAGCAACCAGAGACTGCTAATAGTTCCTCCACCAAGTGTGGAGTCAAATGTATGAAATTTACTATGGACAAATTTTAAATAGTAAGAATCTTGATTCCCCTGCATCCAGACCAGCTAATACTCTCCTATTCCGGAGCCTGTACCCACTCTGCGTAGCTAGCTAGACAATCCCTATGCTGTCCTCACCCATGCCTTGGCCCTGGCCTCCCTCCTGATGATCATGCCTGAGACCTCCATACTATCTTGCTAAGAAACAGAGACAACCTAAATGTCATTGCCCCTATGATGGATAATGGATATGTGGTACATCCACACATTGGGATTCTACCCAGCAGTAAAGAAAGATGAAATCACGAAATTTGCAAGTAGTTGGGTAGAACTAGAAACAGTTATACTAAGTAACACAGACTCAAAAAAACAACTGATGGATGTTCTCTCTAATTTGTATATCTTAGCAGCAAATCCATATATATCCATCTGCAGGAGCCAGGAAAATGGAAAGAAACCATAGAGATGAGTATACCTGTCACTCATCCAAGAGATTTCTTTCTGAAGCAGATGGGGACTATTACAGAATTCCACAACTGGTCTCACACAGAGAAAAAGTGTCTGTGAGATGCCCAGTCTTAAGTGACAATGCTGCAACAGAACCTGTTACCCAACACTCATAGAACATTGCAGAAGAGGGTTAGTGAGAATACTAATCCATCTTTCAACTCTCACCAGTCAAGTTTACTCCCACAACAGAGGACAATTAACACAGAAAGCCCCAACTGGAAAAAAAAAAGGTAGAGAATAAGAAACTGAAGAATGTGTGTCCCCGGAAAGGATGTCTATATTAAACCTCTACCACACAGGGCTCAAGGACCACTGCAGGAGAGGAGGCAGAAGGGCTGTAAGAGTCAGGGAAATGATCACAGGGAAACAGAGCTTTGTAGGCTGCTTAGAACTTGTTCATATGAACGTACAAAAACGGTGACAAACTCAAACCATCAAACACAGAAGTGGGGAAGTGATGAGAACCCCAAGCTTAGCTGAGGAACCATCGGCAGCTTATCATTGCTGGTTGAAGCAAAGCTGGTGTTCTTTAAGGAAGTGACGTTAGATAGACTGACCAGGCTCCAGTGGACAAACTGACAGCAAGGGAAATCTGGAGACTAGCTAGGTCTTAACATACATAGCAGAATGCATGAAATCCAGTGGGGGATCTGGGGATCTGGGCTCAGATAGGGGTAAGGGAGGGTGAGTATTATTAGGATGTATTGCATGAAATGCACAAAATTCAATAAAATGAATATTGAAAGAAGAAAAAAGGAACTATTGCAGTCTTTAGTACTGGTTTCTGAAGCTCCTTCCCGTAGTTTAGACGTGTGTTACGGCTTCACCCGCTCCACTCCTGGTACCCATTTCTCGACTCTGTCTCCTATATCTAGAGTAGCATTTAGCACACATTTTTTGGCACTCTTTTAACATGAAAACTCTAATTTTCACTTCTACTTATAGTTTGATGATTGTCCTTCTAAAACTTCTCTCTAGTTTTTATAGTTGTGCATATATAACAAGCAAGTCATATCATGCAAGTGGACCTCACTTAAGTGTACTACACCTAAAATTTTATCACCATCCATCTTTTCATGCTACATTTTCCCTATTTTGAATTGGGTTTTTGTGAATGTCACACAATATATTTTGATTGTATGTAGAGCCCTTCCCTATCTGTACACCCCCTGACTACTCCCTCCCAAGTTCACATACGTTATTATATATAGTAACATAATATAATATAATAATATAATGTGATATTATATGATTTAATATAATATGCCAGTGGAGTCAAATTTTTATTCCAAAATGTTCTTTGATACGGATCCTCTGAAACCTGTTTAACCTACCAAGATTCACACTCTTGAACAAGAATGATTCTCACTCTCCCAGCAACAGTTGCCAGTACTTACTAAGGTAGGGTTGGGGTTTCATACCAAATTTCTCACCGCTGTGCTGGGATTTTGTCTGACTTGAGCTTACATGGTGCTTGTGCATGCTATCACCATTACTGTAAGTTCATAAGAGTAACTGCCCAGATGTCTGGAAAACTCTTATTTCCTGTGGTCATCACCACAAGTAGCTCTGACAGTTTTTTTGTTTACTCTTCCAGAATGATATCTGAGCCTTTGGAGGCAGAAGCTTGATACAGGTGTCAAATTTAGGAATAATAACTCTGCAGCCTCTTATTTTCTGTACTTTGGCTAGTTGTGGTTTTCTTTGTTAATCACTGTCTGTTGCATAAAGAGGCTTCTTTGGTGAAAGTTGAGAGATGCATTAACCTATGGGTGTAACAATAAATTGTCAAGAATCTCTTTAATACTTTATGTATTTATAAGAATAATAGTATTAGTCTAGCTACATGTTCCTAGACCTGATATCAGTATCAGGTAGATGCTCCATTTTATGATCTGAACCTTAAATCCAATTAGAAAGTGATTGGTTACTCCAATAATAATCATACCACTATTACACTAAAGGTCATATCTTGCCAGGCCAGTTGATGTTGGAATACAGAGGATTCACATCTGGGTAAGGTTAATCATTATTTTTTTTTCTTCTGGTAGCATGCAAAGCATCTTCCATCACTGTGAAAGTCAGTACAGATGAAGCTTTGAACTCAGTACCAGCTTGATATCTCTTTGTTTATTATGTGTTCAGTGTCTTCAGCAATAGTTCAGGTGGGTTGCTAAGAGCAGGAGCTCTTAGTTCGAAGGCCTATGGGACCCCTGATGAACAGCTTCAAAAGATAGAATCCATCCTTGGCATTGAGCTTTTACTTTGATAGCCTATGGTATCTAAATGGGGCAATCCTCCCCGCATTATAATATCACTATAAGCACCTCTATGTACACATACTTAAGAAGCTTCTGCAGTGATAGGTTTCCATATGGCTTTTTCTAAAGGTCTTTAGTGTTATTCATCCATCTCCATTTTTCCTCCCCGTCCTGTCCTCCTATTTCCCACCCAATTAACCCTTCCTATTCAATTATTTCCCTTTCTCCTTTATATCTCTGCATTCTATGTCCCTTTCCATGAAGAACTCCCTTGCTTGACCGTTTGTTTCCTAACCGCTCTGTCTTTTCTAATTGAAATCTATATATCAAAGAATTCAAAGTTAGCCTCCAGCCATGAGAGAGAACATGTGACCTTTGTCTTTCTGGGTCTGGATAACCACACAGCTTTAAACAATATAACATGTATTTCCTTCTTTACATCCACATAGCTAAATGGAAATTGGTTTAATGTGGCTGTGTTTATAATAGGCTGTGTTGAAATTTATTTAACTTTGTGATCCCTAGTCATTTATAAATTTACTCTTTCAAAGAGTACTTCTCCAAATCACTTTGTGCATGGAAATGTTTGTATATTTATTTGCATGCTATATTTCTATAAGTTGAATTCTTACAAAGGAATCGCTTGATTATGGGGCTTGTTTATTTTAAATGTTTATATTGCCAGACAAATTGCCCTCCAAGAGGTCTACATCAATTAGCAATCTAGTGAAGAGAAATGTCATATTCCTGCCCCTTCACCCATAGCAAATACTCTCTACAGTTTACATTTCTGCCAATGTGATATATAGGAAATTGAACCTATTTTTATTTGCATATTCTAGTTTCCAAGGAAAGTCATTGTGCATATTTTTCATATTTCGTAGGTTTGTTAGATGTTTGCATGTCTTGTGTGAATTGCTTGTCCATGTTCTTCATCCATTTTTCTATTGAGCTATCACTTCTAAAATTGATTTGTGCAAGTGTTGTAGGTATTTCAGATGTTAACCCTTTGTTGTAAAGATGCAAGTATTTGGCCCAATCTGTCTTCTGTCTCTGAGCCTATTTTATAGTGCTATTTGTCATACAACAGTTTTTGATTTGTCTGTAATAAAATCTGCCAATCTTTTCTTTTATGGCTTCATCATTTCCTGATTTGTTTAGGCAGGCTTGTATGCACGCATATTGTACTGTGTATTTTTATAAGCCATCTTGAATTCTTTAAAAAAGTAAAGTCAAGATATAAAGAAATAAGTGAATTTAAATGAGAAGAGTTCCTCCCAGGCATGTCACATGTGAAGACAGTAGTATCTTATATTTACATACCACTTTTACTTCCTAAGTGTTTTCAACTTTATTATCTCATTACTCAGCTTTTGCAGTATATCCAATAGACAGAAGTGCCAAAGGCACCCTCAAGCAGCTGCTCCTGTAGTTACCTCATTCCTTCTGCTGCCACCCCTGGAGGGACATACAAATCCTTTAGGTTTGGAAAGTTGGGCCCCAGCCTTGCTCCAAAGTCCCTGACAGCCTATGGCAAAGTTCCCGTAAGTCACCAACTCTCCAGTGCAGGTGAGGAATATAGTTTTCAGAGCATCCTGATGAGTGGTCCAGGTCTTCCTTGGCATCCTTCATCCTGACATTTACAATATCTAGCTGTTCCATCTGCATGATAGAAGGCAGTGTGAGATGGTGTGGGCTTTGCAAACACTAAGTGGGAAGCTAAGAAACAAAGAATGGGGACGTTCTCACATGCCTTAGTCCAAGTGCTCTAAGCTTAGCTGCTTATGTACTGAGAACCTGAGTGATGTGCTCAGTGTTTAACTGAGGCCACACAAAGGAGAAGAAACAGCTAGGTTTCAATCCCCAAGGTTATCAGCTCAAATGCTAGCCCATGGACTATTCTGTCCTTGTTGTGGAGACAATGGTCAAAGAAATGTCATTGTCCTGGTAGCATTATCTTTTTAGTACTTTGATATCATGGTCCATCCTTCATTCCTACAATTGGTATGGGAGTTATTTTAATTATGTATTTCAAACATGTTAATCATAGATAGAATAAACAGTTTTAAATTTGAAAAAGTAGACTCTAAAGCCCTTTGGTATGCCGGGCAGTACCTGATTTTCGTAGACAAATCAAGTTTTGACTTCTGGCTTTATCATTTTTCAGCTGTGTGACCTCAGGTAAATTACTTAACTTCTCTACCAGACTGAAAGTCTTACCTAGCCAAAAAAGATGACATCAGGTATGTTTTGATTTTGTCCCAGGGAACTCTCAGATTCTCCATTGTATTTGAACCCCAGACCAATAGTTGTGTTGTACCAATCAGAATTATTTGCTTACAAGAATCTGTCATTAACTCTAACAAGTTAAAGAAAGTATATTGTCAGAAAGCTGGTAGCATAGGGTTTTGAAAAGCAGGAAAAATGACACCTGGGGCGACAGAAAGAAATGGAGTAGAAGGTGGCAATAATGATTGTAATGATGATGATGACAATGATGACAATGCTGATTGGCAATGAAGACACTGATACACTGGTCATTGACAGAGCCTAACTGTGCATCAGGTACAATTGCAGAATTTCTTAATTATTAACTCATTCAAGTCCTATAAAAACATGAATGAGGTACTTATTGTTGTTCATTTCAGGAAGCATAGCTGAGTGGATTAAATACAAAACCATAGGAAAACCCAGTCCACCACAGAGCTTCCGTTTAAATCTCAGCCATGGATTCCAGCTATGACCAGTTACTGCTGATGGAAGATGTTCACTGCTAACTAACCACTGCCCCACCCCCAAATAGAAGATTCAACCAAGATTCTATCTGATTTTCAAGCATTTCATTTCAGGAAGGAAGTGTGAGGAAAATCTGAAATGAGATGGAAGAAAAAGATGAGGAGGAAGGGAAGAAGGAGGAGGAGAAGAAGGAGGAGGAGGAGGAAGAGGAGGAGGAGGAGGAGGACGAGGGGTACAGGTATTGGGGCCACCTTGTTTCTACTGGCTCTAGCTTCCCAGAAGCACACTTAGAGTCTTGGGCTCTGGTATGTCTCAGAGAGTGATGTGTCAGCTCTCCATGCCAGCTGGCAGTAGAAAGAGGAACAGCAATAGAAGGATGGCTCCTCTTCATCTCCAGACTCTGCTGGGGGAAGCACACTTCAAGAACATAAATTCCAGAAACACCCAGCTGGATTGCCCAGTCTCCCATCCAGCCAGAGCCTCCCTGGGACAAGTCTATCCAGGGAGAGATGCAGCTATCTGAGTAACTAGAACATTACAGTGACAGAGCAGACTGAGCAATTGCTAAGGCTACTGCAGCTCCAAAGTAAAACAGGTAACCACAACAGCTTGGGGAGGGTAGGAACTGAGCCTCCTCCTCATCCTGACACTATGTAGATGGTGATATGGGTTTAAAGTCAAACAGGGGCTGATAGTAATGAAGAGAGGCCTTTAATCTCTTCCTCCAAGATAGAAGCATGATAGAAATTTTAAAGATAGGAACTCGAGAGCCAGAAAGATTATGTGATTTGAATGAGGTCTTATAGCTATTTAGACATGGTGGAAAGAAAGACTTAGACACCTCAGAATTGTGATTTCTGTCACTGGTAAAGATCTGATATGCCCACAGCAATTTGGGATCAGATGGAAAGAGGGACTCAGAAAAAAATGGTGGATGTGTGTGTAGATTGGTTCTGGCTACCTATTTTGGAATGTGTATTTAATAGTTAAATGATATCGTTAACATATGACCCACAGTGAATCATTAATAGACTGTCACTGTCAATGTTTCATGAGAAACCAAATGATCCCCATAAAGAATACAAACAGGACTGTTGGTCGTTTTCAGATAGCTGGGCATGTAAAGCTCTGATGGAAACAGTTGGGACTGATGCTCAGGTAATGGCAGGGGCACCCACCATTTGTCATCCTTTTTCTATGTGAGTACCTGTAATAAGGCCAAGTAGAATCTCACATGTACATTCTGCACTTCCCTTCCCCAGAGAAACTAGATCAAAGTATATTTCCTTGTGAAGGCTCATTTAGTCTCATTGCAAAGATTCAGGAGATGAAAGACTAGAAGTGCAATCCAGGAGCGCAGAATCAATTAATTTGAAAAACACAGTGTAATACATTGCAGCTGGCTACTTAGAGACACTGTTAAAATATTGCTGTCATTGGAAGGCACATTGTCATTTATAATGTATATGTTTCTCACCATTTGGTCACATGACTCTACATTTCCTGGAATTTGCATAGCCACCCTTCCTCTGAGTGTGTGTGTGTCTGTACACCTGCATATGTCTATACATATATATGTGTGTGCATATGGAGGCCAGAGGTTGACCATGTATCTCAGTTGGACTCTACCTTAATTTTTGAGACAGGTTCTCTTATTGAACCTGGAAAATAACAATTTGGCTAGATTAGCTGACCAGTGGGCTCCAAGACTCCCTCTGTCACACAGAGTTGGGATTTCAGAAATATGATCAGTTCTGCTGCTTTTACATTAGTGCCAGGGATCTGAACTCAGTTCCTCATGGCTACATGACAAGGACTATTGACTGAGCCATCTCCTTAGCCCCCACTACCCTTTCTTTAACTACATTCAGTGGGTTTCAAGTCCATACCCAAATCCTCATCCACTCCTTGAAGGCATTTTCTTGTTTTTGCATGCTTTTCTTTACCTCCATTGGAAATAATACCTTTTCTATGAAGTTTCTCCATTAGGTCTGTTTTCTTCAAGAAAAGGAAGGAAATTAACATAGAAAACACAATAAGACACATCACCAATGACTAGGTGTCCTCCTTGTTTCTGTTAGGTACAAGGCTCTTTGGAGTCAGGGACTAAGGCTTAGAGTGTCAGTCCATGCTCACAAGGATGTTAAAACTCAGTAAGTTTAACAAGAATGCAGTGAAAACATACAGTGTATAAAGCTCTGTTCCAAAATGGTGTAGGAGTTGCAGGATTGGAACAGGTAGAGTAGAAACCCTTCATCTTTCATCTACCTGGTAGTCAGAACCTCACTCAAATTCAGTTTTTCTATAAGGGAAACTTCTGGAATCTTATTTTAGGTATAAATAAACAGGTCAAGGATTCTTGTTTGAGTATTTTGTTGTCTGAGGCCCTGTGCCAGGTACTCACAAAATATTACCTGATCTTAAGCTGCATCTCAACCATGAAGTGTAGACATCACTCTAATTTTTAATGAGGGATTCAGACTTCTTGAATGGTTTAATAAAAACTTAGCCATACATGTGTAATCATCAAATACTTTCTCCATTCTGTTTTATTTCATTTTATAAGTTTGACTTAAGATCTTGTTTAATGAGAAAGTAGACTGCCCATGTGTCTAGGGTCAACTGAAGACTAATGGATGTATCTGCTGATTGCATGTGTATTTGGGGTGGAAAATAAATTTAGGGTTAAACATCATTGTTTTTAAATGTAGAGCTGGACTAAGGAGAATTTTGTAATTAAAACAAAATCTAGTTTATTGAGAGTAACATAAACAAAGGTCCCCACAAAAGAGAGAAGACACAGCAGAAAGAGAGTGTCACAAGCAGTTTGAAGGTCCTAAGTTGTCAGGACCAGCCAGAGTGTCTCAGCCTTGCATAACACAAAATTGGTGGGGCCTTTTCTCCCTCTATTGCATTTACTCCCCATATTTTAAACCAAAGGCAGCACAAATAAGTAAGAAAAGCAAAACTGAGTCCTAACTGAGTCGATAGTTCCAGTCTGATTACAAGGATGGAGGCTGCTATGTGAGACAAAAGGACAAAATTCAGGAGGAAAGATCCCAGGAAACATAGGCTTGCAATGAACAAAACATGGAAAGACCATCGCCTTCTCGGGGGCTTGAGAATTTATTATCTACTTAGACTTAAAATCTAGGCACCTGGAAAGGACAAAGACAGAAGTATAAGCGATCTTTTAAAATTAGTGCCAGAAGGTAATCAAATTCTCCCTTTCTGCTTCAGTGGAACAAGAACAACTGTCTCTAAGAAGCAGGATGGCAGGCTTCTTGACTGGCTTGCTGTGTCATGTACCCCACTATAAACAGTGCAAGTATCTCTTGAGAGGTTACAATTCCTCTTAATAAAACACTGCACAGTAACAAACCCATTTGATACACAGTGACATAGGTCTTGTGTAGTTATAGGCCAGGATTTATACCAAAATTGCATAGGCCCCAAATGACACAGCTAGGGTTGGAATCAAGATTCCTGACTTCCAATTTAGTGATGTCTGCATTACAGGCGACAGACCTGAGAATCACAAGGCTGCTCAGAGAAGAAGGTGAGAAAGCATAGTCATTGTGTGATTGGAGGGTCCTGGCAAGCCAGCAATTTAAACATCTTGAAATTCCATCACTCAGGAACCAGCCCTGTAAAACTCTCCCAGAGATATGTCGTTGCCTTCATCAAGCTATTTTTTTCCCCAAATCAACTTCACGGAGCTATAATTTACATTCAAAGAAATTTAAACATTTTAAGGTCGATGGCTTTCAACAAATAGTGTATAGTCATGTAACAACCACCTTAATCAGGATATAAACCCTCTCCAGCTAGTAAGAGCACCCTTCATTTCCCTGTACATGGTTTTCTCTCCTCCACCCCACATTCCAGGCAGCCAGTGTTGTGAATTCTGTAATAAAATATTTTACTTTGTATTTGAATTCACACAACACATATCCTTCAGGATGAAGAGGCCCTCTCACATATCAACTGTTTATCTTCAAAGTGGCACGAGGCTACCCTAACCTAATATGCCTCATCATTTGTTTTCCGGTTTTATTTTTTTTTCTTTTTCCTTTAACATTTTTATATTTATTTGTATCTTTTACTTTGTTTTTATGAGATTGATCTCACTGTGTAGCTCTGGTTGATCTGGAACTTGCCATGTAGAGCAAATCAACTTCAAACTTGTGATGCTCCCCCTCACACCTTTGTTTCTGAGTGCTGGGATTGTAGGTGGATACTACCATGCCCAGCTTTTTTGTTTTTAAGACATTGTATCTCTGGGAAACCCAAGCTGTCCTCAGGATCCTCCCTAGTCAGCATTCCAGTTTGTTAGAAATTACCGGCACATGCCTGGCAATACCTTATTTTTTAGCACAGGCACTTATCTAAAGAAATATGGGACACATGGGTGTTTTCTAGCTCTAGACTCTGATGAATAATACTGTCATGAACATTTGTGTGCATGACAATTCATGGATGTATGTTTTTGTATCATGGGGTGACTCACAAGATCAAAATGACTGTACCACATGGTAAGTGTATGCTGTATGTTATTCAGTAGAGGAAAGCAAGTTGAAAGGTGATGATCCCTGCTATCACACAAAGCATAGAAGCTTTCCCTTTGCTGCACATCCTTACAGTTTGAAATTGTGTCTCTTTTGTGATATTATACTAAGCAAAATATAAGGAGAAAAATGAGTAAGTGTGTTTACTAGAATTACTGATGTGTAGTTGCCATGATTGCAATTCATTCATTACAAGTATATAATCCATGGTTTGAGGCCTATTGACAGACATACAACTGCCAATCATTTGCTATTTAGGATGATCATTTCTAGAAGAATTTTGTTACCAAGAAAGAAACCTGTAGCCTCTAAAGTCGTATCCTCTCATTTTCCAACCCAGTATTCTCTGAAAAAAAACTGATATACTACTAACTACCTTCTGTCTCTATGGAATTTCTATTTGGGATATGTTCTATGACTGTCATCATGATGGAGGTGGCTACTTACTCTCTTTCCTGACTTTGTGTAGTTTTAAGGTTCATTCATGTTGGACCATATTTGAGTTTTTCATTCTTTTTATGACTGAACAAAAGTTCAATGTATAGATAGCATCCATTCATCAGTTAATGGATATTGGAATTATTTATTTTTGACTGTTATCACTATTGGTGTGTATTTTTATGTGAATGCATATTCTGGTTTATCTTTGTCATGTACCTAGGAATAGAAACACTTGGTTATATGGAAATTTGCTTAATCTTTTGAGGAACTACCAGACTACTTTTCAAAACTGCATTTTTGTTTTAATTCTCACCTCACTATATATCACAGTTTCAATATTTGAATATCTAATCCAACAGCTGATATTATCTGCATTTGTGATTATGACCTTTGTAATGAGTATAAAGTGTTGTCTCATTATAGTTAGGATTTGATTTTCTCTGTTGACTGATAATGTGGTAATTTTTATGTGATTATTAGACATTTATATATATTGACCATTGGAGAATTATCAACTAAGAATTTTCCTGTTTTAATTGGGTTGTCTTTTTTTCAGTAAGAGATTTTAAATATCCTGCATGTGAGTCCCTTATCAAATATGTCATTTATAGACACATTTTCTCCCATTCTGTGATTTGTCATTATACTTTCTTGATGATAATCTTTGAATCACCACATACATTTTATTGAGAATCATTTTAGGTTTATTTTTCTTCTGTTGCTTGTGCTTTTGGTATTATAGCTTAGAAAATCAAAATCATGAAGATTTACTCGTATATTTTCTTCTAAGCATTTTATATTTTATGGCTTTCATTTTCAGTTAATTTTGCATATACATATGTTAAGGAACAACATTGTGTTTAGCAAGTGAGTGTCTAGTTTTCTCACCATTTGCTGCAAAGGGCATTCTTCTCCCAGTGAGTTGTTTTGATAGTCTTGCCTAAAGTCAAATAATGCTAAATGCTGGGTGTGAGTGTTGCTTCTGGAGACTCAATTTAGATGCAAATAAACCTATTTTCAAAATATTTTTTAAAATATTTTATTTATTATTTCATGCACATGAGTGTATTACCTGCAGGTATATAAGTGGCCCTGTGTGATGCAGTGCCCATGAAAGTCAGAATAAGGTATCAGATTCCCCTGGAAATGACGTTAAGGATGCTTGTTAGCCACCATGTGGGTGCTGAGAATCAAACCTGGGTCCTCTGAAAGAGCATCCAGTGTTCTTAACCACTGAGCCATCTCTCCAGGCCCTTGTGTTGATTTCTATAGTATCATGTGTCTTCACGGTAAGACTTGCAAAAGGAAAATGTGACTCAGATTTTTCTTCTATTTCAAAATTGTTTTAGATTGCTGTGGAACCCCTGAATCAAATTATACAAATTTTATAATCAGTTTGTCAATTTTAGCAAAGAATGCAGCTGGAAGTTTTGATAGCAATTACATTGACTCTGTGAATCCATTTGGAGGATGTTGCTATTTTAACATCAGATCTTCCAATCATGAACATAGGGTGTCTTTCCAGTTACTTAGATATTCTTCCATAACCTTCAATGTTTTTTGCAGTTTTCAAAGTATAAGTTTAATGCTCTTTTATTCAGTTTATTGTTAAATTCTTCATTCTTTTTGATAAAGGAGTTGTTTGTGAGCTTATTTTCCAATTTGTTGTTGAAATTATTAAGAAATTCACATGTAAGGTATATTGACTTGTATCATCTACAAGTTCCAGTAGTGCTTTAGTGGATTCCTCTGACGTTTGAACATATAAATCTTACCATTGTTGAATACCGGTAGTTTTATTTTCCTCCCCTAACTTCCACACCTTTTGTTCCATTTTCTTAACTGTTCTTTGTGGCCAGAAACTACAGTACCGTGTTGATTAGAAGTGCTTAGAAGGGAAACTTCCCCTTACCTTGTTCCTACCTTTATGGAAAAATGCCTTTCACACTGATTGAAAAAACTCCCTGCTAATTTTGCCTTGTTAAGTCTTTTTAGTGTAAAACATTATTGTTCATGTTCTCCTCCATCTTTTGAGAGGATTCTGTCTTTTGTTTTTCCTCTTATTCAGTTGAAATGATGCCTTATATGAACTGGTTTTCAATGTCAAGCCAACCTTGTATTCCTGGTATGAATCTCATTGAGTCATACTGTATAATCACTCTTATATGCTGTTGGATTTCATTTGCTGGCTAATCAGTAAGTGCTAAATATTGCTTCATTTTGTTCTTAATTTATTTTTCTTTTGACTAACAGTGTTGGGTATCTGTCAGTGATTAGCAGACCATTTCTATATTTGCCTTTGTGAAAGGTCTTTTTAAGTTATTTACCTATTTTAAAATAAAATGCATATTGTTATTGAATTATAGGCATGTTATATGTTTGAAATATAGACTTATATCAGATATACATAATATATTACAAGTATTTTCTTCCATGTTTTGGTGAACGCTTTAATTTTCTTCATCTGTCCTTTGAAAAGATAAAAGTTTTACTTTTTGATGAAACCCAAACTATCTAGTTTTTATTTTATAGTTGCCTCTTCCTTATATGTGATATTTACAGACACTGGTGATCTCTGACCATCTTAAGCTTATGACAGTGCTCTCATACATTATCTTTAAGATGTTTTATAGCTTTGCTTTTTTGATGAGTGTATGACCCATTTGTCTTAATTTATATATGATAGAGTGGAGGGATATGTTGTGTTCACTTTTCTGATTAAGGTATCTAGTTATTTGGGAGCAACTGTTGATTGGCATTAGTGACTTGTCAAAAACGATTTGACCACAAATAAATGAGCAGTTGGGCATGAACTCTTCTCACCTGTCAATCATTTATTGTGCTGGTTATTCTAACTCTATAGCTGGCCTTAAATGAGACCATACAGGTCTTCCAAGTTGATTTTAACCATCTATTTTTTTCTGTTGTACATGCTTCACTTTTCAATATAATTTGTAGTGAATTGCCAATTTCTGGAGGAAAGGCGCTTTTTAATAGCATTTGAACATTTTAACACAGTAGACCTGAGACCCCCTGGGAAACCTGGTCCATTGAATGGTATTTGGAAAATGAATCATAAATAGTTTTCTCTATATGTTAGAACAAGAAAGACTGCCTGACTCTCAAGGTGGACTCATGTCTAGGGGTTTGGATACTTAGCATGCGTTTGTTGAATGCCTGTTTTTCTTCTAAGACTCTGGAATTTGGAATTAGACAGAAGACACGAAGTGGCTGTGGTCATTCACTGCTACCCTTTCATCCCTGCTCCATTTAAACATTGTCCACTGAGTCTCTAAGGGGTTTCCTTGTACAGGAACATCATACACATGTTGTTGCCTTTTGTTTGCCAGGGTACAAACAGTTCCATGTCACTTAGGTGAAGGAAAGAGCATGAGAGTATTCACATGAGCTCCTTGGGGTCTGTCTGCATCTTTGACCCTTATGACCTAATTATATATTCTTACCACAGCACTGAAACAAATCTTAGCCAGAGTGCAACTAACTGCTGAATCTTGGGAATCTTCCAGTGTGGGAGTACCCCAGGGTCCCCTGATACCATACTGAATTACTCCATCCCGATATGTTGTCACTACTGTGTACAAATACAATTGATTTTTGTATGTTGACCTTGTATTCTGTGACATTACTTTTTCTGTCCCTTTGTTGTGGCAATGCTTTATAGATCCCTCCAGTTTCTACACAGCAGATCATGCCATTTGAGGGAAGAACAGCTTTACTGTTTTTCCTTTCCAATCTGTAAACCCTTTTAAAAATTTTTGTTTCATGTCTTCTTGCTGTGAGGACTTCTACTGATGGAGGTGGACATTGAGGACCTTCCTGCCTTGTTTCTTACCTAGATGAAAATATTCTCCCTCATGTTTAATTCAATGTTTATTTTAGTTACTTGCTTGTATATTACTTAATGAATTGACTATTACATGATATTTTTCTTAGAAATGATTTCCTCCCTAAACAAGACTTTAGACTACAGCACATACTGTGTGGATGCAAGGTGAATGCCAGGTGACAAAGGGCCAGAGGACTGATGAGGAGAAAGAACTGAAAGACAATATTATCCTGCCTAAAGAAGAAGTGGGCCTCCCTTTCAAGTTCCCTATAACATCTTTCTTGTTCATAACATGATTTTTAAAAGACCAACTGAAAGTCAGTTAGCTATAATCATCTGTCTTATGAAATTTATTTTCCACTCTTTAGTAGGAGGGGTCTTTTCGATCCAGCAGAATAAAATGGAAACTGGCCTTCCATTTAGAGAGATTAATTTATTTAGGGAGACTCACAAAGTTATTGTTCAAACACCCGGCTTGCCCCCAGCCGCCATTTCTTTTGCAAAGTTCGGCGCAATGCCATGACAGCACACAGCTCTTGTCCCATTCCTGGCCTGAATGCTGTTTCCACTCACATGATTCTTAGGACAGCAGGGACCTGGAATGCCACCATCTGAGCCTTGGCCTTCCGTGGTCCTGGGCCCATGGCACTTTCCTCCGCATGGCTTGGAGTATTCTCACTGCCCCTCGCTACAAATAACCGCCATGTTTTCCCTTCCGTGGCTCCCCGCCTTCCTTCCCCCTTATAGGCCAGAGGGCGGGACTTGCCACTGAATAAACCAAGAGTGAAAATTCAGAGAGAAATAAGTATCTATTATACACTTCACCCCTTTCTCTCTGGAAAATAAACAAAACAGCAAAACACAACAACAGCCACAAAGGAAAGCAGTAACATCCACATAAACCATCACTAACACAGATGTTTAGACATTACCTAAGTAGATGTATCATATTCACCTCACAAACAATCACAGTAGTGTCTCTACTGGGGCCTATAACTTCCTCCAATACCATCGGGAGTCAAACATTTTTTTTCTAATATCAGACATGTGTTTCCTCCCTGAAAAGTGGGTACTAAATCCAGTTGTAAATATGCTGAGGGTGTATATACCAGATGAGCCTCTATTGCACCTGTAAAGACATTTGACTGTGGAGCACGCAAGATCTGTCATTAAGCAGAGCTTTTCAGGACCATTCTCCCATAGCAGTCTGCATAGCGCCCTCTAGCACTATGAAGGCCATCCATCTATTTGTAGGGAGTTTTCAGCTCAGTCCCAGCTAGATCTCTTTTTCCATTCTCAAGCCATGTCACACCTTCAGTAATAGGGCCTTACGGTCCACTTCCAGTGTGCAACCAGCATTGTAACATGGCAGTTGCCTTTTGTTTTGGTAGAAGGGGGCTTCCAAGTCTCCCTTGGCCAAGAGCTCATAGGGATGATTAACACATGCCTGGTACTGGAATTGCTGGTTGACAATTATATAAAGTATCCCTTTACTCTTTGGCATCTGTAGGCCTAGGCCCATAGAGTCCCCTGAATTTCACAGCTATACTTCACCCTTGTACCCTGTATGAGTTACACTCTATTTTTCTTTCTTCAGGTGTACGTGACATCTCTCAACTGGGTTTCATATCTGTAAATCACTTAGAAGTTAACATTACATTATATACACATAAGGTCTAGCATAGCATGGAAAAATCAGTCTTTTACTGTCTTTATTTATCATCTAGAATCCATTTAGTATCCTGGAGTTGTCCCATGGAACCTCCATGCATCCCTTTATCTTTGCTAACCTCGTTGGGGCTGACCCATACTGTTTGGTCCTACATAGGGCCAAGGAGGAATAAGGCTTCTCTTGCCCTTGTCACACCTGTTGTTTCCCAGGGCCAGGTAGATTTTGGGTCTGATTCCTGGCCCCAGCCACACCTGTGGTCTCTCCATTGACCACATCTGGCTGTTGGGAGAGGCCCTGGCTGGGCAAACTGTCTCCATATCTCGAATAGCCAATCACAGGGGAGAAATGTACCCTGTTGACTCTGGGGGAGGGGCTTAGTATCCACCCCTGGGATAATCTTTATCCTATGTGTACCTTTTTTGAACCATTTCTTAGAACTTAAAGGCTCTCAGAGGTGCTTTAGCACAGAATTTGGCTTTTTATCAATCTTTTCTTTAGGAACTTGGGCTAAACGCAAATCTCCGCCACATTTGCCTATGAGTAACCCAAGCAGACCTCCTTTTCTGTTTTGCCTATCTTATACATCCTTTAAGTTGTTGTATTCTTCTATAGACATACTTTACATGCTGGTCTAGGTTGCTTAAAGGCCTCTCCAACCTTGTAAAAATCATGTCCCACTAGAGGTCTCAGCATAGATGTTAAATATCCATACCAATTTTGAGGTCCCTGTTTAATGAAGTCCCTCACTAAATCTCTAGTGAACACAGTCCTGTCTGATCCAATGAACAGGGTACTGTATATTGCTTTCCTCATATCCAGTTTTCTTAACAGACTCTGTTCTTCTCATGTTGTGCTCTAGCTCCTGAAATCTATGGGAATCTCCACTGGTGTTAACCTAGTGTCTCCAGTGGTATGCACAAGCCATCTCATCAGAGATTGCTTTCCCTTGTATTCTCCTAGGTTATGAAGCTTAAATCAGTGTCGGCCTTCTGTGTGGCTTTGAGTATTCTCAGTGTGAATAACTACCATGTTTTCCCTTCCCCATCTCCCTGCCTTCCTGCCCCCTCGTAGGTCAGAAGGTGAGACTTGCCATTGAATGAACCAATAGTGAAAATTGAGAGGGAAATAAGTATCTACTATACATCATCACTAATTTTGTTGGATTCCGTGACTTTATTTGGTAGTGTAAACCAATAACTGTTACTTGGAGAACTGTATTCTGAAATAGTTGTAGTAACAATGATATGAACTTTGGATTTGCAGAGTGTTTTCACTGGTGCATGTTCTCTAGGTCACAACCCCTGCTTAGATCTAGAGATCAGCATAATACATGGCCTTTTAGCTTCCAAGGCAGGCAGATACCTCTGTCTTCTTTGAATTCTCTGTTTATAGTCTGTGGTTTCTTGAGAATTCCTATTCATTTGTTTGACATCTATTCTTCTCAGCCAGCAACCTCGGTAATTGCCCATACACTAAACCTGATGGTATAAAGCAGTCATTAAATCATGGCCAGACACTTAGTGTGGGCGATTTGGGCTTGACACAGTGTCATCTTGTCTCTATCTTGGAAGCATGGGGCCCCAGCTGGAAAAAAGTGAAGGCTAGGGAGGAGCTGGCAGCTGGGAGCAGCAATCATCTGGAGGCATCTTTATTGATCTCTGATGAATTTTGGCTAATACCTCTGCCAGTGTGCCATCAAAACTTTTTTGCATGGTCCCTCCAGGTAATCTCCCTACTTGGACTTACTCAGAATGTGGTGGCTGGTCTCTGAGGAACAAGTGAAAGATTTCAGAGCCCCATCCCCCAAGTTTCCACAGAAAGAATGGCAGAGTCTTCCTCTCAGTGGGAGAACTGTCAGAGTGGTACGACATGGAAGGCAATTACTAGAAAATGCTGTCCCTGTCTCTTAATATTATTTTGTGTTGTCCATCTTTGAAATTTCTTTCTTTTTCTCCTCTTCTTCCTCTTTTTCTTCTTTTAACATGGAATGCCCCTGCCTTCCTTGCACAGGGACCATGCTGATCATCTCTGCATCATTCCTATTTTAAAATATGTGCTGCCAGAACAAGCACTGAAATCCCCTTCCTAACATCAGTTCAAGGTCCTTATTGCTTAGATGATGATTGTCTCCAAGTGACTGTAACCTGGATCACGGATCTGTGCTTCATTCTACACTCTCTCCTCTTGCCTCACTCCAGCTTTCAGCAGTGTTAGCTGAAACAAATAGAGAATGGGCAGATCCATAAACCTCCCCCTCATATGCCCTACAGGCAAATTTAGATTTATAGCACCCAAATGGAATCTTTCTTTTCAATGGCCTCCATGTCACATTATTCCCATATTCCATATTTTCAGGAAATGCCACCTATATTCTGTTCTCTCATATGGTAAGTTAATATAGATTCTTCCTTTTTCATACCACATATTTTTAAGCAATGAATTCTTCCAAATTTCCAAATGTCAATATATTACACCTTTTTACATAATTCTTACTACCACTGCCTATGTGAGACATGTCTTAGTTCCTGATATCACTGAGTCCTTTCTCCCTCAAATCTGCTTGTCCTTAGACTTCTCTACCTCACTTTCCATTCTGTCCCCAGAAGCCACTTTCTGCCACAATATTGATGTTTCTTTCTTACATTTGGCAGTTTTCCTCCCTTGATTCCCAGGAATATCCTAAAACCATGACTTGTTGTACTTAGGGTACCTGCCCACATGCCCTTGCTCCATGTTCATCTCAATTCTCGCTCTGCCCACTCAGCCAATTACATATAAACATCTCAGAAAGCAAGGAAGTCTTTTGTTCCTCTGGGCCTTTCACATGTTCTTCACTTTCTCAGACTTATTTCCCTTCTTTTTATTTGTATTTGGCTTTTCGAAATCTCAGTTTAAGTACCACCTCTGTTACTGATGTATCCTTGAGAAGAACTTGCCTTCTGTCCACAGGCACACACACAACTACCACACTGAAGACAAAAATTCTTCAGCCTTATGGACAATGCTCTACAGCTCTACGTTGTTTCCTCTGTGTACCTCTCCTACAAGATGTCGTGACACAGTACCTGTGCAGCTCAGCATTACCATAGGAGGTGTATGACATAACATCCTGCAGGCTGATGGTGAGGACTGTACACCAATAATTTCTCACCTGGGCTGCAGAGATGGCTCAGTGGTCAACATGCTTACTTGCTGTTTTTTTTTAGAAGTCACCCTATTCTGGTCTCTATGAGAGAGAGAGATAGTGAGAGAGAGAGAGAGATTCACATTCGCATAGATAAATATTTTTTAAAGAACTTTTTGCCAGGCATGGTGGTACACGGCTTTAATCCCAGCAGTGAAGAGACAAAAGAAGGTGACTTGCTGTGAGACTGAGTCCAACCTGGTCTGCACAGTGTGTTCCATGTCAACTAAGGCCTGTCAGAAAAAAAAAAACCAAAATAAAAAAAGAATTCATCACTGAATCCATTCAACACATAATGCCTTACTCCTATTATGTGCTCATTGTTGCTGGTGAAACATGATGCCTTGGACTAAGTGCATCTAAATGAAGTGGTATCTGACACACATCGGAAACTTGTTATAGATATTCAGAACTTGCATTGAATTTTTAAATAAATAAACTATGGAGGATTGTAGGTGTTCAGTAAGTGCCATGAAGTGCTATATGACAGAAAATGCCCTTCATGAATCAGAACTAGCATTACAGGGAAATTTCTTTGTACATTTTGAATAGGAATAGTGATTTACCAGTTTGCATTTTGCAAATAAATTTAAGGTTTGCTAGCAAAGCTCCCCTGAATTGCCTTAAAAGCAGAGGATGTCAGTATCCCCAAAGTGCAAATTGCAAAATAGCATCCTGAAAGTTGAAAACTGTTCATCAGACATGTGCTGTGCACTTTAGCTAGGCTGATCCCTGGTAACAGAAGCCTGAACTACTACAGAGCATATCAGAGAAGCACCTAGACCTACCTAGTGTGCCAGGGCCTCCTTAGTCTCCAGATTGCTTCCACTTCAACACAAATGGGTCCCACCCAGCTCAGGAAACAATAAGCATGGGTTCTTCATTCAGCCATTTCATAAAGCCTCTGTCAGTGTCCATGGGGCAGGACACTTGAGGCAAATGAAATTCTCTACCACTAGCAACTTTCAGCCTTTTAGGGCCGTGTTTACTTTTCTCAGTGTTGGGGATCCCAGCACTCAGGACCAGCCCGAGGGGGATCGAAGGATCTCTGCCGTAGGGGAGGGGGCGAGTAGGCCAGAGTGAACACACAGACTGCAGGTGTTGAGCAGAAAGCCAGCAGTGGTGGTCTGCTGCAAACTCGTTTATTCAAGAAAGAGCAGAGTGTCTTATAGGTCTTGTTAGCCAATAGCCTTATGGGGTGGGGTCCTGACTACAGCTAATTGCAGTTTGTTCCCAGGTGGATCACGTTCCCTCCAGGTGCTGGGCAGAAACTGGCTTCACAACTAACCCATGTGGAGCACCACACCCACAAGAGCCATTCCTCCATTCCTCCTGGCAGGTGGCCTATCTAGGCCCACCCTGAATTATGCCCAACATCTCAGCACCTATCACTCTGTAGATATTTTTAGATAAGCATACCTCTTCACTTAAGCCTATTGACACACACTTGCTTTAAGAAATGCCCCACCAACACTGAGCATCTGCATTCCATAACCACATTCTGCTATCAGATATAAAGGAGATTTGGGGAGTGACCAGTGGTTATTAAGAACATGTCCTGAGTTTCACTAGCTAAATATTCTCTTAATCCACTAAATCCACTTACCTGTTCATGATGCATAATCACAAACCCGAACAGTGAGAGAAACAGGGTTGGAGAGATTACTCAGAAGTTAAGAGCACTGATTGTTCTTGCAGAGGACCTGGATTAGCTCCCAGGATCCACATGGTGACTAACAACCATCTATCCTTAACTCCAGTTCCAGGGTATCCAGTACCCTCTTCTGACCTTCACAGGCATTATACAACATGGATGCACTTGCGTACATGCAGGCAATACACTCATACATATAACATAAAAATAATAAATAAGTAACTTTTAAAAGTGTGAGAAATTTTCTTATACCAAAACAACATTGTTAATTTTCTTCATATATTATCATTTTAAAGTAAGTATCTGATAGTGTTAGGTAAAGAGATTTCTCAAAAATCCATGAATAAGTCTCACAAGAGAAAAATAGTATATGTGCATAACATGAGTGGGTGTGTACATACACTGTTTTCCATAACGGTGCCAGGACACAAATGCACATACCGGAAAATCCTTTGGTCACCTTCTCCTGGTACTTGGTATTGGGCCTGAATGGATAGCTAGTGTTTTGACTTAGCCATAGGGCAGTGACTCTGGAAGAATCTTCTTTTGTTAGCAGCCATCCAGTCTATAAGAGCATAAGACAAGAAATATATACCTCTGGTTCTCTGAAATGTACAACTCAAAGCATGACCAGACAGGAAGCTTTTACTTCACAAACAGGTCAAGCACGGGCAGATTTTTCTTTTAGGTTCAGAGTGAAGGTTAATCACATAATCTAGTAAGTGTTGGGGAATATAGTCTTGTAAATTTTCAAAGTTATAGATACTATCAAAAATTGATTTCTCACAGGATGAAAAGAACAAGAAATCTGAGAATTCTTTCAAGTCTAAAAGAGTATTGTGATATTAAAACATAGATGAAATTTATTTTTTATTAAGTTCTACTTCTAAAATTTCACTGTGCTTTAAGCCCACATCTTATAATGCTGTTATGTTTTATTGTCAAAAGTAACTACATATTGATATTTTAGAAATGCCGCAGGGCCTTTATGTAACCAGTTGCTATTTTACTTCAAAAAATAAATAATGCTTCCTGTTTTTACTTTTACTTATCTGGAATAAGTAGATATTGACATCTGCTGAAGTCAGTATAAAGATTTATTTACCTGAGTGCAAATATTGACCAATAGGGAGCCTGGCTCAATGTTTATATTGAAGAACAATAAATTGTAATATTGACTGGGCTGAGACATCAATATTTGCATTGTCATAAACATTTTAAAAAATGTTCATGAAATATTCCTCAGAAATGTTCTTGTCATCAAAGTGACTGAACCAAAGCTGTTTGGGGAATAGCTTGTGTCTGGAAGTTTGTGGGTAACTTAAAATAGCTATAAATTGTCCTGAATTCCAACTTTACATATAGAGACATTTTTAATATTTTATTATTTTTATTTTATGTGTATGAGTGTATTGCCTGAATGATGTAAGTGCACCTGCTACATAAATGCCTGCAGAGACAAGAAGAGGACGTCTGATCCCCTGGAACTGGAATTACAGTTGTAGCCACAATTTGGGCACTGAGAATCAAACCCAGCTCCTCTGTAAGAGCAGTCAGAGCTTTTAACTCATGAACCACCCCTCCAGTCCATAAAGAAACATTTTCATGTTCATGCATAATTCTAATCATAAATAGAAGACTTTCTTTCTAAAATGGCCCCTTGAACAGAAATAAGCTCCATTTTCAGCTTGTCTCAAGAATCTCACATTGCTAAAAATATCTCACTACCCAAACAGCCAAACACCATTAATCCAATTATACTAGTTAAAAATTTGAGTTATTAAGGCTCCATTGGAATTACTGTTTTATGTTTGTATTTATAGTGGGAAGATGATAGTTTTGAAGGAGTTTTTAATTTAATTTAAATTTTTTAAATTTTATGTATATGAGTGTGCTGCACCCTATGTGTGCAATGGCCACTGAGACCAGAAGAATGCAGCATTCCCCCTGGACCTGGAGTTACAGCTGCCATGTGGGTGCTGGAAGCCTGACCTGGGTCCTCTGCCAGTGCCCCAGTGCTGCCATCATTCCAGTCCCAGTTTTAATTTAATTTTATTTTATTTTATTTATTTACTTTTGAGACAGGGTTTTCTTGGAGCCCCAGCTGGCCAGGATCTCCCTATGTAGACCAGGGTGGCCTCGATCACACAGAGATTAACCTGCCTCTGCCTCATAAATGCACTCTGGGATTAAAAGTGTGGGCCGCCATGCCTGGTTTTGTTTTATTTTTTTGAGACACGTTATATCCCATCCTAGCCTAAAGCTCATGACCATTCTGCCTTAGACTCCATGCTGGGAATCTAAGTGCGTAGTATAACACCTGTTATTTTGTTGTTGTTGTTGTCTTTTGTCTTTTTGAGACAGGGTCTCCCTGTACCCACAGCCGGCCTGGAATCTGCTATATAGACCAGGCTGGCTTCCATCTCATATAATCTGCCTGCCTCCTAGGTGCTAAGATTAAGGGCATGCACCACCATTCTGGCTTAATATATTTTTAATACTAGAGCAAATAAAATAATGAATAGAATGTTTAGCCCATGTAACGGATTGTTTAATCTATACAAAATCTTCTCACCACCTATGAAGACTTTTGTCTCTGTTTTTGGTTTCATAAGTACAAATAATACATTTGAATATTTATATTACAGATTTCATTTTAATGAGCTTTGAAGTTGATAAAATATAGGTAGTTCTTATTATATAGTACATAAACTAAGCTTCCTCCAAGTTCTTTTTTGTTTTCTTGGTTTGTTTTTGTTTGCTTCTTTGCTTGTATGCCTTTTGACAGAGTTTTATGCAGCCCAAGCAGACCTCCAATTCACTACATAGACAAGGAGGCCCTTGAACTTTCATTTCTCCTACCTGCCCCTCCTGAGCCCTGGGATTGCATGTAGATGCCATTGTACCTGGTTTAGGATGTGCTGAGGATCAAACCCAGGTCATCTTGAATGCTAGACAATTCTCTACCATTGGAGTTACAGCTTAGATGTTCTTAAAATTCTTTTTACAGTATAAAATCAGTTTATTATAATGAAAGCACAAATTAAAACATTATACAACTAGATTAATCTAGCCATTCAAACGAACACTTAATTCTTAATTTTCTTCACATAAGTGAAGTCTTGATTTACTAAAGTCAGCCCAGAAATTCCAGCTGAATACTCAAAATAATTACTACCACATTCCGGAGAAGTCCAGATTCATTGTCTAGCACGGGACTTGGGTCATAAACAAAAGCAATTAGAGACTGGGTGTATAGCTCACAGATAGAGTACTTATCTAGTATGTAGGATGTCTTGGTTTCTATCCCCAGCGCTACCAAAAAATTAGCAATATGCAATTATGACAGCATCCTGATCAGAGATTAACGAGCTCAGGAAGAGAAGCAAAATATGGTGCCTATTAATGCTTGAGTGTGAATTTGGATAGATGATTAAGCATTTAAAAATATTTGCATCATGGTTATATTCCTAGAGGATGATTTTTTTTGTAAAGATTAAAAAGGAAAGAAAAAAAGCAGTCACTTGTGCAATTGCTGAATCTCTTCTCTAGGCTCTTCAAAGCACCCCGTATAAGTCTCAGAGATGACAGTGCTTTTAGTAGAAAGGACTGGAAAGGGAGGCCAAGATGAGCAAGGCTAACATGGTCCTTTCCTGTAAAATGAAGGGCTTCTGAGAAAATAGACATTTTTCCTGCCAATAATGGTGATGGTAGGTGGGAGAGTTAGCTCTTGTTCTGATCCTATTGCAAATCCCTCTTCTGTTATCACCAGGAACCCTCCTTACATTCTTCATAGTCTTTCTTTTTCCCTTGGGCTCTTTACTCTCCCTTTACTTTTTTTTCTCTAGGGAAGATACTCAGTAAAAGAAGGAAGAGGTGGCTGGTTTCCAAGTGGGTACAGGAGAGGGTTTGAATGGCAGAGGAGCCCACTACCTGCAGAGATCTGACCTAACTCCAGGAACCTCCTCTGTAAAGGACAGTTGCTGTGTTAGGTAAAAACATGGATGTGAAATGTTTAGTACAGAGTAGGCCCTCCAAAGGAGATTCTCTCTTTCTCTTGGCTTTCTGAAAGAGAACATATCAGCACACCTTGGGTTCACTGTGTAAAGCTGTCAGAACAAATTGTCATAGGCTAAGTGTTTTAAACAGGCATCATTGTCTTAGAAATCTGGTGACTAAAGTACATGGCAAAGATGTTGGTACAGTTGATTTACACTTTAGGCATGAAAATGGTCCCATTTTCCGTGTCTGTTCCTGATTTCTTCTTAGAAGGACACCAACCATATTAATTAGGGTCCACCCAATGACCTTATTGTAAGCTTAATTATTGCTGTAAAACCCTATTTCCGAATGCCCCACCCAAAGTGCTGACATGTAAGACTTTGTCTTGTGACTGAGGGTGGAGGTGTAAAACTCAGCTCATAGTGTTTTGCCACAGCCTCCAGCCCCGCCCAGCTCTCCAGCACAAATCTAGTCTGATTTGTTCCATTGCTCCAACTTCATTAGGGTAAGGGGCGGCTTCACAGGGCATTCGAGGGTTTCACTGGTGAATCTGAGCAGCTTTGATTGGATGTCCAGTACCGGGTCCACCAGGGTTATCAGGCTGAGATTGTTAGCACAAGAATAACCCCATACCCCATGGAACAGGTTGCCTGCACCAGAGGAGGCTATACGGAGAGAAGGCACAGATCTGCAATCAATCGCAGCTGCTCCCAGTGGGGCTTTGCTCTTGAATCAGCCTCCGCTTCCCTGCTCACCTCAGCGCACCGTCTGCCTCAGCTACCCAAGAGTGTCCTCTTCATTTACCTGGGCCTCAGTGGACTGCAGCTAGCCTCTCATCCTTCCCATGCCTGCTTTATGATGTGCATTGAGTTCCACTTTGACTTGTCCACACTTTATAGTCCCTTTTGCCACCCAGGGCTCTTCAGAATATGAAAAGACAACTTTCCTGAGTGCTGTCTGTATCTCTGTATCTCTTCCAACCAGTGCTCTTTTAATCTTTAATTGTGGATCACATCTTGAGGGAGGGGGAATGAAGGGCCCTGTGTACAGGCAAACTCTTCCTGGATGTCTTTCCTCCTCTTCTCACCCAATTGGCACCTCCCTTCTAGTCCTTTAGGTCCCTCTACTGGCCTGGCATACCTCTTGCTGCTGGGAAATACCAGAGGCGGCTGTGCCACCCCGTAACCTATTCCTTAAGTCACATTTAAATGTCTTATCCAGACAGCAGGTTTTGATAAGAGGTTGATCCTTTGGCACCAAAGGATATGAGAGAATCTATTCATTCTTTAGACCATTTCACCTTTCTCAACTCTCCTCTGGCCCTGTTTGCTGCCGGGGTCTTCAAATTGTCTGTCTTTGTCCAAGCCTTGACAGAGGAGTCCTGCTCCACAGGGACTTTACCCTTCAAGGCACAACCTCCTTCTTTCCTGTTGGTGATCTTTTTAATGTAACCGTCTGACTTATTTTAGCTGCTTCATGAGAAAAATGAAACTGTGCAATGGATGGCTTCAGGAATGGGTATGGTCTAAGATATTCAGCCTTCAAAGAAGACCCACTGACCCAACATCTAATCTGGGAGGCTTGACTACTGACTGGCATCTCATGCCAGACACTCATGCCTTCAGTATGAGACTCCTCTGGTATTTTTGAAACAATAATTTCTAACACTCACACAGTAGAGGACAATTTACAAAATGACTTTAAATACTTAAAAATGTTTTAACTGACCTGTAAACTTCCTAGTAGATATTGTTTCCTTCCCATTCTAAACAGACTGTAAGATAAATAGCTTACTCAGACTCGCTCTGTAACAAGCTGAAGTTCAAACTCTCCAGGTGTCAACAATGCAAAGCACTGCTGTCTGTCTGTCTGCCACAATGGGCTGCCAGTCTGCACTTCCTCAAATTAAGTATTTTCAGCGATGGATTAGTAGTACCCTTCAAATGGGAAAGTGTGTCTTACTCTTTGTTGGAAGTGGATTTGGGATGACTAGATACATATTTGAGTGAAGATGATTCAGGGCCAGCACAGAAGGGCCACTAAACAAACAGAGAATGAACACAAAATCACACACCCTTTCCTTCTTCATGTCCACTGTAGCACCTCTGTGAGCTACTTTGGCCCACTTGCTCTAGACTCTGTCAATGTCATGGTCTGTTGCATCTGGAGAAATTTTATAGTTAGTGATTCACACTGGGTACATGACTAAGGGATAGTTGAATAAGCATGGAGGCATTTTGGTTTGTTAGATTGACTGGTTGACACTACTGGCCTGCAGTGGGATCAGAGAAACCTCACCAGTGGGTGTGTGAATATCCCACACTGCTGGATTCATCTGACATTGGGCCCTATTGTTCTTCTACTGAAAAGCCAAACTTGAGAGGCCTGGCCATTTCCAAAGCTATTCTTGATGATGGATCCTTAGTATTGACACTGAGCTTTAACCATGCCTATTAATCCTCAGTGATTTGATGGTTTTCTTCTTGAGTGTTGTGTTCTTTTTATAATAGCAAAACTTGGTCATAGAAGTTTCTTTCTCTTATAAATAAATATTTCTTCTTCTTTAGCATATACTTATTATTTAAGATTATCTCTGGACTTTCAAGACCCCACAGACTATCACTGGCAGAGATATGCTGTGTAATGCTTATCCACCATCCTCTTTATCAGAGCTGTCTTAGCAGTTTTGTAAGCCATTTAGGAAGGCTTCTGTTAGATTTAGAATTGAATGCTTTTCTCATGCACAAATAATGCTGAAATAATGAGGCTTGTAATCAGGATTGTGATTTTGGTAAATGGACTATGCTCTGCTTTTCAAATGCTTGTATTTCAAAATATACTGAATGGATAATAGAGAAGAACATCAAGCTCACAATCCAGGTGTGCAGTTTGGTCACATCCCCCAGGAAGAGCCTAAAAGCAGCAGTTTTTGATTCTACACTGAGCTTGTGTATCACACTGGGTGTGCACGTGACTAACCAGGGGACCTATGAATGCCATGTGTGTCATGCTCTAGAAGGCTGATGTTGTGGGAATTCATAAGAATAAGAAAAATGTAATTTTTATGGGGAAAAAGTTATAAAGTTTTTAGAGAAGATTCTGGAGACTGAACAACTCTAAAGAACAGGATTTTAGGGAGTTGTGTGCCAATGAACCAATGAATGTTTCCCTGTATAGAATATCTGAAAATGGATCTAAGTTTGAAATAAACCTTAATTCCAAGTATTCTGTGAGAGAAAGAAAAAATGTGTTAACATTTGTGCATGTATGAGCAGCCATGTCAGTATGTCTCATATAAATTTATAGTTTTATGGGAGTTTACAATTTGAAGTCTGTATTCATATCCAAAGTGCATATGTGTATGCATGTCAGTGGAAGGAAGCCATAGTATGTTGAACATGGGTTTGGTTTATTGTATCTCCCAAGAAGAATGATGAGGAGCAATTATTTACTCAATGGGCATTTGTGCCACTGATGAGAATAGCAGATATTATCTCTGGATCAAGAACAGTTAAAAATCAAATATGGGTATTGTATATCATTTGTGAAATACAGTCTTCTCTTTTGAAAGAAAACTTTCTTTGTTGCAGGCTGGATTTAGAGCCTCTGTAGAGTCAGTATTTCTCTGGTATTCAAGCAAATAGTTTGCTAGCCAGGTTAGGGCCAGACAACCTTGGAAAGATGAAAATCATATCCTAGAGAATATCTTTCTTAGTGGAATACAGAGCTGACAACCATAACAGCAAAGATGGTTAACATTAAGGCACCCTAAGCTCTTGGAAGGACTGTGAGTTTCTAGGTACACCAAAGACTCAGATTTGCTTTAAAGGACAATTAAATCTTAATAACTGAACACCTTGAGGAAATTCAAGATTCTGACAGATAAAATATAAGCTGGCACTGACTGTGTACCATAGCATACCATTAACTACTGAAGTTAGCAGATTTTTAGTGTACATTTCTATGCATAAAATATAGCTTTATATGCTAAAGCTATTCCTGATGGAGTCTTACAGTTGCTTTAGCTCTTGCCTATTAATCCTTTCGTTAGATGATGGTTTTCTTCTTTGGTGCTATGTTCTTTTTACTCTTGCAAGACTTGCTCATAGAAGTTTCCTTCTCTGATAAACAGAGATTTCTTCCCCTCCCTCTTTAGCTTGTTCTTTAAAATACCTATTGCAACTGTAACTCATCAGAATATACAATTCGATCACCCCACAACATTTCTTTTACTGGCTCTTTGTCATCAAGCTCCCCCCTGTCTTGATCTCTGCTTAAGTTGTATCCAGCCTGTTTATCTCCAAATTTGCTGTCTCTTTACTCTCTTATTTCCATTATGTCCTTCCAGTTAATTTCACAAACTCAGTTCTAATTCTTTTGTTTTAAATTTATGGCTTCTAGTTCTGCTAAGAATATATATCTTTACATTCATTTCCAGATTGTTTGCGTTTATGCAAGGGACAGTAATTTAACTACCTCCTTCAAAATCTGATACTTTGTAACACATACATTATCTCAAGGTTTGTGTTTAGTAAGTGTTTTCTCCCACCTTGTTTAACTTCTTCTTGGTCTTTCTGTGATGAATATTCAGTTTTATATCATGAACATTTTAAAATTATATTAGTAGACTCTGGATCCTATTAAAACCATCTGAGAACATATCCAGAGATATAACTGGATATTTTTGAAGACAGTTAATCCAGCTAGGTTCATGCCTGAAGCCTGTGTTTCTTTCTGTTAACTGTTGCTGGTTGATACCTGTTTAGCTTTTATAGTCACTGTGCCACTGCCCAACTAGGACACAGGTCAGGCAGACCACAGTTCTATTCTCAAAGCATTTGGCTACTGTTTAGGGTCAGTTCCACTCAACCAGAGAGGGTGAAATTGGAGCATCTTATGCTGTTTTATTTATCCTTTTTTGGATCTCTTTCTTTCTGTGATTTTTCTTCACTCTCCAGTTTCTACAGACCCCCATGCCTTGCTGAGGCTTAGAAAGCAAGAGTATCAATCTCCTCATCCCTCAACCCTGCAACATTTTATTTCTTGTGATTAAGCCCAATTCCTAGAAAATGTGGTCAGAAGAAAGAATTTTTAAAAGTAGTGAATATTACTCTAACCATTTTGACCATACCTAATAAGAAAACAAACAAGTCAAATCAAGAATACAAACAAAATCGGACTTCAGCTCAACAAAGGAAGGCTTGAGTCTCATATCAGAATCACAAACAACAAGATCACAGTGAAAAATAATAATATGAAAACCCAAATAATATGTCCCCATCAAACATGACCTATCCTACAGAAGAGTTCTACAACGAGACTATTATTACAGTAGTCCCTGAAGCGTAAGACCATGTATGTCAAGATGGAATAAAGAGGATAGAATCAAGGATTCTTTTAGAGATATAATCCACCATACATGGTAATATACTTTGTTTGGTTTGGAGTCAGAAAGTGTTGAGAATCACCCCTAGAATTTTGGTTTGAACAGCAGAGCTAGTAGGCAATTATGAGTTAACAAGAGAAAATTTGAGGAGGAATGTTGAAAGGGTATCAAGATTGTGTGTTGGATAGATCAAAATTGGGATGTATATCTAGTGACAATGATTTTTCAGCTATTGCATACATGTATTCATGGAAGGATTAGGAAATAAATGCATGAGTTATGACCATATATGTATCTTCAAAGCTGCAGAGTAAATGGTGTGGCTCAGAAAAATGATTCAACAGTGAAAAAGTAATACCCATCACTTAGTTCTAAAGAACTTTAATATGTAGAATTTGGACAAAATAGGAGAATTTAGTCAAGGAGATTTTAAAAGGGGTAACAAAGGAGCAAATGACAATTCAGAGATTATGACATTATAGACTCTAAGAAGGCCATTTAAAGGAGTTCGTTGTCAACTTTGTAAACTGCTGCTGAGAAATCTTTTAAGAAAACACTTAAATGTATGCAATGAACTTGGAAACTTGGCACTCACTTGGTGGCCTTGGTAGAAGTAGGGTCAGAAGAAAGGAGTGAACAGGTGCTAAATTGCACTGTCTGAAGTATGAATCTGAGGTGAAATTTTTCAAAGAGCCCATTTGGGCAGTCATTTCAAGAAGCTTGGCTATGATTCCAAGGTTAGTGGAACACCGTGGTGATGGGACAGATAGTTAAAGGGTGAGAGCATTCATGGAAATGTTCCAATAGAGCAAAAGCCGTGATGGGCAGGACAAAGCAGGGCAACTCGCCTGAAGAGGCGAGTGAGGCAGAAATGGATGGATCAAGGAAAGAAGAAGCTTTTTGAATGGGAAGGACCAACAGTTATTTTACACAGCTGGTGTAACATTGAAATAGGTAAGAATAAGGGAGGGTATTTTGCATGAGCAATTATAATAGGAAGTCAGGAAGACAAAGGTTTATCTAAAGGTAATAAAGGTAGAAGTAAGGCCAAAATGTTACATTAGTGAATTTGAAGTCCAGTGATGTAAAACTTCTGTTTCCATCCAGTTGCTTAGCAGATGTAGAAAAACAGGATGTCATGGGAGTAAGTGCTCGAAACCGTGACTTCAAAGGTAGTACAGCTTCTGGCAAGTTCTAGATATAAAAATGTGAAATAAGTCACTGAAGAGAGCAGAGCGTCATAAAGAGTGTAGAAAGAGAAAGCTTGGCTTTTGATCAATTACATTTCGAGACAACAGGTCTCTGAAAATAATGGTAGGAGGTAGGATGGAGATGGAAACCCCAAGCCAGGGACGAAGATATTCTGTGAATGGGAGAAACAGCCATGTCAATGGAGAACAGAGATATAATAAAGAAGAGCAATGTGTAGTTATTTAGAAGAAACGTGTCTCAAAGCTACAGCAATTGAAAAACATATAACCTACAAGTTTTGGTAGAAATCAAAGATGCCAAGTGACAATAAAATGTCTGTTATTTGAAAATCACTACCCTCCACTTGAAAGTCTATGAGGGCATCCATGTATTCAGACCCCATCTGACCAGGAGAGGCAGGTGTCTTTTCAAGAATACAAGGACATAAAGGAGCTACTGGCCATGAAGCATCAGATCCAAAGTGTAGAAAGAAGTATTGGGAAAGGAGATGAAGGTGAGGAGCTAAGACAGAGGAAGGGTTAGATGAACAGTGGACTGTGAGACTCATGGAAATGGGTGATGAATGCAGGTATTGAAATTCAGAGCGAGGGTCAGTGAAATGCAGGCGATGGGTCAACTGAAGTCTGCTGACACTATTTTGGATGTGCTGAAAGCTAAAAATGTTCTTCTTTTTATTTTTCAATAGTTGGAAATCAATCAAAAGGGGAAAACAATTTTCCCTGTATCTACAAGTTCTGTATCTACAGATTTAGGTATCTACAGTTTAAATTACTGGAAAAATTATTACATCTGCACAAGACACTTGTAATCTATTTTGTCTTATTATTCTCTAAATAACAGAGTGTACAATATTTACATAGCTTTTGTACTACGTAAGATGCTATGGATAATCTAGAGTTAATTTAAAATAGAAAGCTGAGTCCCTATAGATTATATGAAAATACATTTTATAGAAGGAACTTGAACTTCTGTAAGTTTTGGTATCCTGTGAAGGTTTCAGAGTCCAGTGGTTCCTAAGGATTCACTGCACTGTATTTTGTGATGCAGTAGGTGTCTGGAGAGATGACTCAGCAGTTGAGAGTACTGACTGCTTTTTTCAGAGGACCCAGGTTTGATTCCCAGCATCCACATGGCAGCGAACAGCCGTCTATAACTACAGTTCCAGGGATCCTCTACTCTCATCTGACCTCCGCAGGCATAGATCGACACTGGTGCATGCAGTCAATGCACCCACACACAAAATAATGAAAATAATACATAAACTATTTTTAAAATGGCATGAAATTGAAATGGCATTGTCTGTGACTAAAATTTTATTGAAATGCAGCCAGTCCCACGTGATTTTCGTGTCTGCTTCGGTGCTGTTGGTAGAGTTTGAAGCTGTCACAAGGGCTGCATGGTTTACACAGCTTCAGACATTTACAGTTTTGTCCTTTATGGGAAAAATGTTGGCTCACCCTATCCGAGAAGATTGATTACTTGAAGAATGGTGACTCAGTCTTGGGTTCTGGGGTCTTGAAAGCATGAGAGGATGCCAGGAAAGCTCTGACTGCAACCGTTATTTTCAAGTGATTATGGCCAAATCCTTCCCATGAGTGAGGATGGTTTTTAGCCTCCATGGGAATACAAGAGTCATGGAAGTAAGCTTCTGATTTGCCTAAGCACCTGAATAATTGCCTTTAGCAATCACTTGCTTTTCTTATTTGTCAAGTAATTCTATCAATTGCCTCCCTCAGAGCCTCTTCTCCTCTCCTGGAGGCCCCTCCCCTACTTTCTCCTCTTTTTCCTTCTCCATGCTTATAGCCACTGACTCCATTTATGAGTACCTTCCCATCATTCCACTGTACCATGGAAGGTGCCCGTCAAATTTTCAATGTGATGATTAGTCTCCTGAAGTCAGGAGTCCATCAGAAAAAAATGAAAAAAAAAACATTTCGTACATAAAAGTTGTTAAGTTTTTCAGGTCAAGGACCAATAACATTTTGGGTTCTAATTAGGTAAAATATCCCTTAGTCCAATTTGGTGAAATTGTGGCAAACAAAAAAATTTACTACATCTGAAGAAAATGTGACATTTAGATGTGCATTGGAATTACAAGGAACAATTGATGAGGTAGGAGCCGGAGAACATAGCAGTGCCAGTGAGTGCTGTGCACTGCACGCACTAGATTCAGGAAAGTCATGTGCTCATTGTAGGCTCCAAACATCTTGAAGCAGAACATGAGGAGTGGTTGGGACAGTGCTGACACTCTAGAATGGTATTTCCATGTTTGGCTGGATTCAGTACATTCACTGAAAGTAGCTCTTATTTGGAGCCACCTCTTCCCCTGCTGCTTCACTTCCTGCACAGGGCAGCTTTCCATGTGGCACATGGCCAGTGTTCTCACACAGAGGAACCCTTTCCTCGCCTGAGCCCCATTTCATGTTGAGAGCAGCGCTTTTCCCCCTGCCTGTCCCGGGAAGGTAAAGAGCCTAATCACAGTCCCTGTAATCATTCCCCTACTAATTACAGAGAGACAGAGCTGAATCACAAACTGGTACTACTCAGGAAAATTCCAGCTGAATTGATGATGACATAAGGAAAGTTTGAGCCTCTTCTGCTGAGGACACCATGTCCTCACATCCCCAGGAGGCAGGGACAATGGTAGCCAGATCATTTAAGAGACGGCATTTGGGGAGAGAGCCAAACCTGATTCTCTCCTGATTTGTTCCAGGTCTAAGCTTTCCCACCTCAGGAAATGTGGAATAAAATTCTTTAACATTAGGGCATTTTAAGAAGTCTTTTTATGTGTCCAGATCTTAATTATGCATGGAAGCCAGGAGGAAAGAAAATTCTTAAAAGGTAGATATTGGCTATTTTCTTGAAAGTCATAAAAAAGGAGTCTATATACTCCCAAATGGTAGTTTTGTCACCCATCCAAATCAGCATCTAGTTCATTCATTCAGGTCTTGACTTTATGATCACTTGGTGTGTTCTCTGTGCTTAATACAGTTGTAGGTATTGGAGATTCAGAATAAGTAGAAGATTCAATTCTGCCTTGAAAAGTAGTCCACTTTTATGATTACTGCACCACTAAAAATAAAAATATAAACTTGCACAGACAAGTAAAGAAACTTGGGGGTCAAGATGGGTTTTCAGAGCAGTGCTGTCAGATGCCTTTGAAACTTGCATGGATGTTTAATGTACACAAAGTAGAAACTAGATTCCAGACAAGGAGGAGATTCAGAAGTACAGATTCATAACCTGCCTAATAATTTTGGATTGTTGCTGGTGTGTCTGGTGAGTTTAAGAAGAGTGAGTTATAAACAAATCTGGATAGGTGGATAAGAGACAATCTGTGTGAGTCTGGATACCACATCATGGAGCCATGTCAAGTGAAGAACATATTTACATAAGGCTGAAACTTATTGTTGCCAATTATTTTGGCAATAACAAATTGGGAAATAATAAAATTAGCAAATAAACCAGAGTTGGGGATATCGGTAGAGAAGATGTGCAGTAATCCAGACTAGACAATCCAGATCCTGAATGGAGTGTAACAATGATGAGAAAACGAAAAGAACATATGGTAAAGTTCTAAAGGGAACACCTGACACTTTGATTAAAGGTGAAGAACAAGAGGAATAAGATAATATGATTCTCTGTCATCTCAGGACATCTGGGAGTTGACAAAGCCCCCAACAGAGATCTTCAGACAGAGATGAGAGGAGCACAGTTAGCCCAAGTTTGTGAAGTCTGAGAAACAACAGATGAGAATTCTCTAAGCAGCTATGAGCCTGGGGTTCCACCAGCTCCTGAGATGGAATCCAGATGTGGAAATCATAAGCATAGCTGGCCATCCCCACAGAGGAAGATGCTTTGTACCTGTACATAAACTGGAAAGAGATGATAGAAGCAGTGGAGGAGTGGGTCTAACAAGATAAGGTGCCATTTTAGAGTACTTAACACTGAACCTCTGTGGCTCTTTCTCGTAATTGTTATTCTCATGTGTCAATCTTTTGTCTATGCATTTCTACAACTTTTCTTATGTAATCCTCATGCCCAATCTAGAAGTAATAAATGAATGCCTACATGCATTTTAACAACAAGAGAATTGAGATTTGATAACTTGCTCAAGATTATCTAATTCCAAAAGGATAGACCATAATAATCAAATTCAAGAACACTGACTCTATTTGTCTTGTTTTAATAAGTCATTTTCTTATTAGACACTGGATGTAATTGCCCTTATATTTATTTATTTATATTATTTTTATGTGTATGTACATATTGCCTGCATATATGTAAGTGCACCCATGTCTTGCAGTACTCACAGAGGTCAGAAGGGATCATCAAATTTCCCTGGAGTTATGGATGGTTGTTAGCCACCATGTGCATGCTGGGAACCAAACCTGGGAACTCTTCAAGAGCAGTCAGTATTCTTAACCACTGTGCCATCTCTCCAGCCCTATTCTTGTGAAATGACAAAAAGTATAAGGAGAACTTCAGTGAGGAATCTCTGAACTAGTGCATCGGACCTTCTGTTGTTTTTCATGCATTCTTCCTTTAGTTTCATGTGGTGGAAAAATTCCACCTGTGTATACTGATTGAAACTAAGAATAGAGGGGGAGAAGATTTTACAAACAGGTGGCCTGAGACCCTGCACATATTCCAGGTAGCACAATTTGGTATGAAGTATCTATGTTGGTGGACAGGTTTTGACAACTGTTTGAAAACATCCAATGTTTTCAGAGTTGAAGACTACAATTACATATAAAAAATGCAAAGTTTTCAGTAATGTTTTTTGGTCTCCTTTGGCCCTAATGATTCTACTTTAAGTTTTCTTCTAACTCTGTTTTGTATACTTCTGTGTGGTTTGTCTAGTTAATCTCCTATACATGTGGGCAGTACATATTTTCTTCATGCCAACTGGAAATACACAGATAGTGTTTCTGGTGCTAGCATTGATAGTACCTTGTCATTCTTCACCAAGAATCTGATTGGATACATCTCTCACTTTTTCTCAATTATACATGTGACCCCATCCCAACTAATTTATTTCATGCCTTTCCAAATAATCACCTTGTTGTAGAGCTTTGCTGGGCCTAGTCACCAGTAAGTGGAATTCTTCAGGAGAAGCCACACTCTGCCCTACATCTGAGAATGCTGTTTCTGAAGCAGAAGTCATGTCTCCCAACACCCACCTCAGTTTACAACCCATGACCATCCATGAGCACAGTCATAGTTTCCACTCTGCATGCCTTCAATCTAGGTCTTGGTTGGCAAATACCGTCCCCTTTAAATGAAAAAAGAAATTTCCTGTTCTCCAGGCATACTCTTCAAAAGACTTGTTTTAATAAGCTGCTTCGCTTCCTGTTCTCCACAAATACTCAATGAACCACACACATGGTGAAAGGGATTCAGCCTTCTTTCATGTTCCTATTCCTCTCAACAGCTATATTTTGAAGACTTTTTTTCTTTGAGGAGATATGGGTTTATATAGATCTGGTTTTCGCCATCAATAGATGTGCTTTACGGAACCACAGCAATGTTGACATTAATTTTGTCATATTTCAACTATTAGGACCACTTTTAATGAATAGTGGAATGGCACCTTATGTGTGCACACACCACACACACACACACACACACACACACACACACACACACACACACAGAATTTCCTTAGTTCATGCCCCTGGGTTAGAATTCCGTAATTATCATATTAAGAATTGCTATAGAACTACAAGTTTTCTTTATGACTGAATCTTAGATGCTTATACAGCAGCTTTCCTGCTTTTAACGCTGATGGGAGGTGGTGGGCAGAGAGGTTGCTAGAAGTGAAATGAACCTCTTAACTGATCATGTGCTCCTCTGGTCAAGAAGACCTTGGCCCTTTAGGAGTCTCTTAGTGGAGTTCCTTAAGCAAATCTGGGCAAGCAGTTCCAAAGGAGTTCCATCCTTCATCCTCCTCAGCACTCGGCTTTGGTTCATGTCTGAAGAAAGCCAGAAAGAGAAGCAAATGCTCAGAGTCTGAGGTAAGATGACAGTACCAGCAGCTTCTATATTTATCTCCTATCAATGTCTTTCAGATCAAATTGGCTGAGTTTACAAATCAAAAGCTGATTTACTTATTTATTTATTTTATTTTTTTAGCAGCCATCAGCTGCACTCCTGCAAATACCCAGGTTCCAGACATCAAGCTGAGAACTCCAAACATCCAGCTGTGTGCTTTGATTTTGATAGCGTCACCAGTAATAGGAGGTCTGCATACAGAACAGAGCTGCCAGATCCTTAAGCAGGGATCAGAGGCATGACACTCAGCTCCTAGGATTGAGAGGCCTTAGAAGTCACATCTGCCCAGAAAACTTTGCCACTGTCATTAGGGAAGGCACTGGTCTCCTCTAAGAATTGCGTTGGGCTGACCTCTGCAAATGAAAACAAAGGACTCCTTGTCCCATCCAGTTTAGGCTGCAGCTTCCCTTTACTATGTAGCTGATTTATTACTCCCACAAAATTTCCCAATTCGAACTGCTAATGGAATTCCTTTTTTTCTACTTTATACCTATAAAATATTTCATTTTACATATGCGGATTCATACATATTCAAACATATACACATATTCAGCTCCAACTTTGAAATGAGTTTTAATATATGTAGGCTATAGTAGGTATTAGCTGAGATATGTGTGCATATATACTTTCACATATCCAATTTATAGTTAGCATTAGTTCACATATTTTTATTGAATCTATATTGCTTTATGATAGAATCAGATTAGCATATTAATTTTAAGACTATCAGTTCACATTTCTACCTCAAGCAGAGGTTACAGGGAGGAAGGCTCTGAGTAACACTGGGGAATCTTATCCTGTGTGAAGTACATGTGTAAATAAAGCTCCAACTCAGCTGAGGCTCTCAGCCACCGTGAACACCTCTGCCACCAATAGAAAGGTCATTTGCAAGACCTAATGTGACTTCCCAGGAAAAATCAGTGTTCACATGAAACAGAAATCTGCGAATAGCACATAGGAGATGGTTTGAGGACATGGCTACATGTACTGTTTGTGACAGGATTCCTAGATACTGGTCGACAACACTAACCTCCTTAAGGAGGTGTCCCCATAAAGATGGAAGCCAGAAATTTAGAACAGTTCAGCCTAGAGGGCTTCCAAAAGATGTTCCCAGTGTTTGATACCAAAAGTCATTTTCTTCCCACCTCCTTCCAGACTCATTCCTCAATTTACAGCAGGATAAAATCAGGTTGAAGCCTTCCAGAACATTGTCTATGAAAGACAGCTATAAAATTTGCCCAGTCTTGCAGACATCATCAGATTCTTCTGTTTTTCATTCTTTTAACCTTTATCAAAAAGAAAATCATGTGTGTGTGTGTGTGTGTGTGTGTGTGTGTGTGTGTGTGTGTGTATAAAATGTATCTTTAACCTTTTTACTCTTGCTGTGAATTTAGAGATATTTCTCTAGTCCTCAAACAGGTTTACCTGGGCTATGCAACTATACTTGATTTGTTTTTAAGAAGAAGTTATCATGAGAAATTGTATTTCTTGTAAATCAAATCCTATTTTAAGTGAAAGGAGTAGAACTTTCTAATTAAAGGATATATGATGAATCCTTTGTGAAGTTTGTTATTACATTCCTTCTAGCAAAGCTGATACCTGATCTTCCTTTCATTTCTGAGTTGAGATTTTCTTGTCTCAAATTTTGTATATTGAAAGGTGCTCAAACTTAGTTCATATCACCAATCTAATGCTTACAATAGCAGCCATTTATTGAAGGTTTATTATGTCCTATATACTTATGTCTCATTTCATGCTCAGAGTTATTCTGGTAAGGTGATATAATCTTCCCATCTTATACCAGCACAAAGAAGCTGTCATTTAGTACAATCTACAGGATGTGAGGTGTGACCAAACTTGCTGGAAGAGTTCCACTTTGGCTCTGTGTCTCTTCAATCTTTTTGCTGTAGCTTCATGTCAGACCTCAGAAGCTATTCTCTGAGCAAGTGTTACTATGTTGATTAAGTGCATAGTCCATTTGACCCCAACCTTGATTAGCCTAACAACTCAAAGGCAACAGCAGGGCCACACTTCTGCATTGCTGTGGTCAGTGCTCTTAGTTCTAGGACTGCAGTGGGCTTTCCTGCCGACAATGAACCTGGAGCCACAGGGGGCACCATATTTCTCTACAGCCTTTTTATGGAAGCACCTTTATTTTCTGTCTCAAACCATATCCTTTATCGATATAGCTTCTGAGACTTGGTCCCCAGGAACCGCTCCTCTACATCATCCAGTGCTGAAGAGTACCATGCCTTCCTCCAGTCTAAACTCCAAACTGTGTGCTTATCAGCTGACACAAAAGAGCAGCAATGGATGCCAGGTTACTTGACCTGAAAGCAGGTATCCTAAAGCCTAGCCTGAGTTTTGCAGGGCCACCCTGAGGCAAACTGAGGGGGAGGCAGTATCAGGAAATAGAAGTTCTCTCGGCTCTTCTGGTGTTGGCTGGGACTGCTAAATGCAGTGTTGGTACTCAATTTCAAAAATATTCCTACTAACTTCTGTTTCTGGGATTCTGGGTTCTATTCTTTTTTCAATTTCTGTGGCCCATTGACTTTTATCTCAGCTGGAGCATATAACATAAATACATTAAGTGAGGAGACAGCTGTATCCACTCTTATATCTACAGCTGCCCTCCTGGCAAATTTATTCTTGGATATCATAAAAATTATAACACGGCTATTATTATTTTTGGTTACAAGAGTTTTACCACCCAATTTGTGAATTTAGGAACTCAGATTTATTCTGTCCTTTGCTGTAGGCTCCTGACCTGAGCCCTATGGCCAGTGAGAGGCTTTGCGGGGCTTAGAGACAGGAAGATTACATATCCAACTTGCCTCATCGTGCTTCTTTGGTTGTCATACCTGTTAATGAAATCGCTGTGTTCCTGAAAAGTTGGCTATAAACCAAACTTCTGTGAGATAAATCAGACCTCCGCATTGAGCTACAGTTTTAAATTAAGCACACATTCCTCTGAGGAAATAATTGGCCCCAAGACTAAATGTACATTATGTTAAACATTTCATAAACCTCTAAATCACATAAAGAAAATCTTCTTTGTTAGCACTGTAATAAGAATTATGCTTTTTTATATTCAGAAAATATAAATATCATGCAAAGAGCAAGTGCCATGAGTACAGCCTCAGCTGCAGGATCACCTAAGGGTGGCTACAGCATAGGGTCTTGGGATGTCTTTGACTGTTGAACTATTGGATCATTAAATGATTAGAATTATCCAACCCAATCAATCATTGAATCAACAATTAGTTGACAAATTTCGAATCAAGTAAGCTAGTTTCCTAGGTGCTTTGAGAGCCAGAGATAACCAGACCTGGTAACTGTTATTTAAGAAGTTCAACTACATCGAAAAAAATGATATGAATGTAGCACACAAGAACTTTTAGAAAGCACAGTCATGGCAACAGGAGCAGTGACCACCCACGAGAATTTCCTGGTTGTAATATGAGAAGTCCTTAAACCTGGACACTTTGGATCAGTAAGAACAAGTGGGACTCAAACATCTACACCTTCACCAAAACCTCTAGAGGTTTCTCCTGCCATATGTTTATGTCTTAGCACAGAAACTACAGGATTAATGAGTTACCAAAGTCAAATGTTCCTCTAAGCTCTTTTAAAAGGATTTTATTTATTATTTTAAAAATTTATGTATATAAGTGTATTGCCTGCATGTATGTAAGTGCACTGTGTCATGCAATACCCACTAATATCAGAAGAGGACCTCAGATTCTGCTGAAACTGGAGTTATAGATAGTTGTTAGCCACCATGTTGGTGCTAGGAATCGAACCTGGGTCTTCTGCAGTGCTCTTAACCACTGAACCATCTCTCTCCAGCCCCTCTTTAAGCTCTTCAGATAAGGTCTTTCATGATTTCAAAGACTGTCTGAACTTAGTATGCAAAAAAAGGTGTGAGGCACTCAGAGACATCAGGAGTTGCTAATGCCCTGGGATGCTGTACAGGGTACAAAACTGGGGTGTAAAAATCAAGCAATCACATTTTATTATATCACAGTTATGGAGACCAGAGATATGAAATGAAGAAACTGGTCAATCTGTGCTTTCTCTGACAACTGTGGTAGGGTCCTTACTTGCCTCCCCTAGCTTTAGTATTTAGCATGGCATGTCCTAGATTGTGCAGGCAACACACCTGTTAGTTGGTCATCTCCTCCCCATGGGCCTTAACACTGCCTCTGGGTACATTTTTTTAAAGTAAAATAATCACATTGAATGAAAGCCCTCCCTGATGCCAAATTTCAACTTGATTACTTTGTAAAGACTTAATTCCCAAGCAGGATGTGGTGGCTCATGCCTATAATCTTAGCACTTAAAGGACCAAAACAGGAGGATTGCCAAAGTTTGAGGCCAGCTTAGGCTACAGAGTGAGATTGTACCTCAAAAATTAGGAGGAAGAAAAGGGAGGGAGAGAGAGGGGAAAAGAAAGGAAAGAAATAGGAAGGAAGGAAGGAAGGAAGGAAGGAAGGAAGGAAGGAAGGAAGGAAGGAAGGAAGGAAGGAAATGTGAGGCTCCATTTTCAAGTGTGGTCACATTTTGATTGAAAGGTCTTAAGCATCTTTTTTAGTGGGTAGTACTTCATCCCAAATTACATCATTTTCATGGACAAGTTAGAACTTGAAATGTAACTGTGAGTCAGGTACATGATAAGAACAGTGTGTGAAGATGGGATCATTATATTCGTCCAAGATGAAAAATAACAGAGATTGTTTAAGAGTTACTGTGGGACTGAGGACATGGTTCAATGGATAAGGTCATTGAAACATGAAGTGAGGAGTGGTGTTCATATCTCTAGCTCTCACATAAAAGCTAGAAAATTGTTGGAGGCAGAAAGAAGAGACCCCAGGGGAAAGATAGCTAGCTAGACTAACTGGAATCAGCAAGCTCTGGATTCAGCCAGAGATGGTGCCTCAACAGATAAGGCAAAGAATGACTGAGAAAGTCACCTGATGTCAGCTTCTAGCCTCCATATACATACACACATACATGTTCACATGCACCTGCCTACACACATATACATATGCTCATAACAGACATATACACAGAGAAAATATTCTAAAAGTTAGTCACGGGGGGCCAGATTGATGGCGCAGTGGTTAATAGCATGTACTGCTCTTGCAGAGGACCCACATAGACATAGGATGCTTCACAAGTGCCTGTAACTCCAGCTTCAGGGGATGTGACACCCTCTTCTAGACTCTTTGGGTACCAACACTTACACACACGCGTACACACACACAAATCATTTAAATCTTTTTTAAAAAATATCCTGGTAGCATTAGATGATAATAGCAATGATTATAATGACTATTGGCTACAGAGAAATTATCTCAGCCTCTCACTATATCCACAGCACCTGTCTCACAGCAACACTAGGAGAGTGTAATATTTTGAGTTGTCTAGAACAAATGATAGTCCAGAGAATGACTCTCTATACCATGAAGTTAGAAGGTACAGAATTGGTTTGTATGGTTCCAGTCTTCTGCTCTTTACAAAGATAATGTATTACTTAATTTTTGTTGCTGTCCTAAAACACTATGACCAAGGCTACTTATAGAAGGAAAAAAATATTTGGCTTATGGTTCCAAAGGGGTAAGAGTCCATCATGGCAGGGAGGTATGGCAGGAGGCAGCTAGAGCTGAGTGCTCATATCTTCAAGCACGCACAGAAAGCAGAGAGTGAAAATGAAAATGGGATATGACTCTGAACTCTCAAATTCTACCTCCAGCGACCTGCGTCCAGCATCAAGACTGCACCTTCTAGAGTTTCCATGACCTTCCCAAAAGAGCATCAATGGACCACATGTTCAAATGCTTGAGCCTATGAAGGACATCTCATTCAGACCATCTCAGATGTGTAGATGGGCTCTGTTCCAGAAGGCTTTGATAATAAGGCACCAGCATGTGTGTTTGGTGTTGGGAAAACCAGGAAACCACTCATAGTGTCTGAGAGTTGTGCCATGAAGAAGGTGATATTTTAGGAAGATGAATATCATTTTTCCTAAGGATGCATTTTCTTCTGAAGAGAAAGCCAACTTATAAATGAGATGCTATTGACCATGAAGTGCTTCTTTCCATTGGGTTTTATCAAGTGGCTTTCTTCCTTCCCTCTTAAGAAGCCTGTGGCAATTTTAAAAGTACTTCATTAAATTGTTTTTGTTTTTTTCCTCTCCAATATTCTTCTAAGTTCTTCACGCTAGTGATAAAGCATTGATCATTTTACAGCCAGAGCACAAATACTGTTGTAAGAAACTGTTCTTGATTTTTTAAACTCTAAACCTCAGTATTTCAGTTCAGTGAGTTTCATTCATTTGTTTTTTAAAAGAAACATCAAGAGGAACCTCATTCCCAGTGACTCAGAGATGAGCTTTCTGTGTGTCCAACTCTCATCTTTGTCTTTGGTTTTGCCACTGAGATCACTATTAAAGAAAAATGTCTGCTAAGAGAAAGGTGAACACAATACCAACGAAGGGTAAAATTTATAAAGCTGGTTAATATGAATGAACAACTTCTCACAGGCCTTGCCAGGTGTTTTCTCAATGATTCCACATATTGTCTGGGGAGCATACTGTAGTAAAAACAAGTCTCATTTGTTTTCATATGAGCTGAGACTAGTAAATATCTGGACTAGCAGAGACCACGTGCCTCCTTCGAACCTTAAGCCATTCAATTCCTTCCTGGCAGGAATACATGAAATTTCACATGGATTCATATCATGCTGAGAACATGCTGAATTCTTGATGTTGATGATCATAGCATTTATGAACTTACATTTTAGTTTATAATTGCAACCCCCCAAAGGACTCCTCCTTTCAGATATCTGTAGAGCAAGTTCATCCCAGCTTGGTACCTGCAAGCCTCAGTGTGGTCATATGGAGCATACCCGAAATCAGAAGCTTCATAGGCTTGGGTTGGAGAGAACAAGTGGGAATGTAGCCCTGTGTCATTGTTTCTCCGTCTTGGTAGTATGCCACCTGGCCCTCAAAAACCTGAAGTTTCACCAGCCATTGGTGTGACATCAGAGCTCAATCCAGAAACAGCTGTCCAGAGCTAATTTATTTCAAAATGCCGAGGCACTGTTAATTTATAAATTACACTGATAATTCAAGCTATTATTAATTTCAGATGGTGTAGGGCAAGCCTAATTAAAATATGACACCATTTGCCACACGTATGTACCACGGACTACCATTTAAAATTAATGTGAATATTAAGTGTGACACTGGTCTCTGAGATGTTTTGCACAGTAATTACAGCATTCCAGCATGAAGAAAATCTGACAAATGTAGGCCTAGAGTTGGTAGTAAATAATCAACAGCCACAGAAGAAGAATCACAATTTCTTCACTTTAACTTCTCAGTTCCTCTCCTCTTCTCAAAACAAGGTTGGCACTTTTGCCCTGAAGATGGCTATTATTATAAAGCAATTATATGAAGACAATAAAAAGTTTCTTACCTGTTGGTGCTGTGAGTCTATGTGAATTCAAGTTGATGGTCTTTCTATGTGCTTGATGATGGGCCCTGTTTTCTACTTATTAGCATGTCCTTCTTGTGAATCAAGTGTCTCTATCATGCTTGTTACAATAGATATTGGCTCTCCTCCAAACATATTAGGGGAGAGTTTCTGTAACTATGTCGTACAGATGCTATACTTCATGAATATATGTGAAGAACTGATCTGTTTCTATGTGTAGCTTGATGGTGCACAGACTTGGCATGAACGACGAGTTGCAGTACATTGAAGAGTAATGATTCTCCATTGCAAGAAAGTGGGAATCATATTTTGTTTTGTTTTTTTTGCTGTTGCTCTTGTTACTCAACATTGTCATGGAAGGAACGATGACAGCACTGGTTTGTACAGCTGCAGCTTACATGCCACATATGTCATTTCTTAGGGCTGTTTCATGCTATAAGTCAATAGAAACTTGGGGCGTGGGGGACAAGGTTAGGACTTAGATACAAAAGTGCATTTTCTGGTGCTGGCAAGGTGTCTCAGGGGTTAAGAGCACTGGCCACTCAAACCTTGATTCCCAGCACCCACATGGCAGCTCACAACTGTCTGTAAGTCCAGTTACAGGGGATCCAATGCCCTCTTCTGACCTCCATCGGCATTGTATCACATGGTGCACTTACATACATGCAGGCAATATTCTCATACACATAAAATAAAAATAAGATTTTTTTAAAAAAAAAAGAGACTTTTTTTCCATTTCTGAGGCCATCCGTGCGAATGTAGCTTTGTTCCACCTCCATCTGTGTCACCCAGAAGATTATAGGATCAACTTCATCACCAAATGGCCAGCATGTAAGCTTTCGAAATTCTTTCATGTACTATATAATTGTACATTTTTGCTCTGAGTAGCTCTGTGAGACACACTTGTTATGTGTGTTGTACCTGGAAAAATGTTTCTCAGTTTCTAGGGATCATCCTAATTTCAGTTTGTTGTCTTAGAATTATTCATAGTAACATCTCTAACTTTTAGGAGTACTTGGCTTGGGATATTTTCATTCTAATTATCCCCAATACACAGATAAGGGAAGATAATTCCAGAATATAATCAGCATTTTTGCTCTTTATTTTCTATTGACAAAGAAGCTAAAACCCAGGACACCTCTGAGAGAGAACTTGTAAACCTGTTCTTTAGGCTTAAATATCTTGAATTTAGCCATGTGTGGTAGCCTGTAACCTTGGCACTTAGGAGGTAAAGGCGGGAGGATCAAGAGTTCACAGTCTAGATAGGATAGTGAGTTTGAAACCAGCCTGCAGTATATGAGCCCATGTGTCAAAAACAAAAGTTGAAATAAAGCCTCAGTCTATATAAATGAATGCTCATGACTAGATATCATGTGTAGATGATAGCATAGAAGTCTTCTGATAATCATTCGTACTTTTTGCTAGAGAAATTAAATCAAATCTCTGAATGATTAATTCGTAGGGGGAATATTTGCATTCACATCTTCTTACTCTTCTTTCTGCTCAGCTTGTGGCCATCTTAGATTTTTTTATTATTATTATTGCTTTGGTAGAAACACCATGACCAAGGGAATTTATAAAAGGGAGAATTTAATTAGCTTATGGTTCCAAAGAGACAACATCATGGTGCGGAGGCATGGCAATAGAGGTGGCTGGAGTAAGAGCAGAAGCTAAGCGCTCACATCTTCAAGCCAACACAGAAAGCAGAGAGTGACTGGAGACCTAGCAAGGCTTAAGCACTCTCTAAGCCCGCCCCCAGTGACGTGCTTCCTCCAGCATGGCCACACCTTCCAAGACCTCCCAAAACAGTATCACCAACTACTCGGAACTTGATATTTGGAAAACTGAACTTCCCCTATCTGGGTGATTTTCTAACGTGAAAACAAAACTCCATTTATTATGTGAGTATTTCACTGCTGATGTGGCTCCTGTGTGTGTGTGTGTGTGTGTGTGTGTGTGTGTGTGTGTGTGTGCGCCTGTGTGTTCGTGCAGCATCTTCAACTGACTCATGCCTTAACTTGCAGTTCACAGTTAAGCATCCCAGACAAACTCTAAATGATGCTTTAGAGGTCAGAAAGAGTTAAGTCAGCTCCTCCAATTCCAGAGCTGAACCACATGGTAAGATCCCAGCAGTGTAAATGTCAAAATTATTAATCACTTATGGAGAACCAGTTAATTCTCCCCACACAGGCTTAGTTTAGTGGGAGCACCATCATGGCACTGGGATCACCAGAGAGTCCAGGAAAAGGAGGTGTGAAAGGTGCAAGAGAAATGGAGGACGGAGAGTCTGCATAGTGCCTCAGAACTTACGAGAGGCACAGCTCTCCAGATGCAGCAGACGGACACTTTGTTTTCTCATACAGACCTCTGGTCTTTTCTCCTATCTTACTATTCTTCATGCTTTCTCTTGCAGCTGTCGGCTTTGTGAGTGAGGATGAGTACTTGGAAATTCAGGGCATCACACGGGAGCAGTCCGGGGACTACGAGTGCAGCGCCTCCAACGACGTGGCGGCGCCGGTGGCGCGGAGAGTGAAGGTCACCGTGAACTGTGAGTGGCCTTGCCGACCCCCACCCCACATGGGAGTCAAGATGGCAGCAACAGGCTGGCCGGCGGAGGGACAGAAAAGACCCAGCGTCAGTTCCGCTGCTCTGCTCTCAAGAGCAACACCTCCAAAGTCGTGCGTGTGATACTGTGTTTCAGTTGTCAGATTTTTTTATATAGTTGATTCTAAATTTTTGTAACATCAAACTTACATGAATGGCTAGCCAATCATTAAATGGCATTGAATTCATACTTTATCCAAACTTTACGCATAGTTTAATCACATCATGAATTATTGACTGCCTTCTAGACCAGCTCTTTCTGGTGGGACAGAGAAAACTGTGCTAGAATATATGCAGCAAATATTACAACTGCGTGTTCTGTGGCCATTGTCTCTTCTAGTAGAGGTGCTGATGTACATGGAATACATAAATAATTTGAATATAAGTAGATATAAGTACAGATTTTTAGACGATATATCTCCAAATTTGAACTTGACTAATGGATATACAAGCCATTAGTATGGCTCCTTCAGTCTGCTCTCAGCAACCTTCTAAATTCTCTCTGACACTGATCTACATGAATTATGTACCCCTCTCACTCTTTCCTTTCTGGATCCCTTGTTATACACATTAGCTAGGTTTCCTATGACTTTCTCTTATAACAGAATAGAACTCAAGAACTAGACGAGCAGCATAGAAACTTCTGTCAAAGTAGCCAGGGTGGGGTACACAAAGGACATTGTATATAGTTTAATACACAATGTTTTGTAATTTGGTTTCATGTTTTAGTTTTAAATCTAGCCACTTTAAGTAGCAAAACAGGTTTAAAAATGCGTCCACATTTTTCTATTTTGCAGCTATATTTTTAAGAGGACAAGCTTATTTATAATATGTCAATGAACTTAAAAATAAGAAAAAATGGAAGGAAAGGAACAATCTATTATGGGGATGAGTAAGGGGGAAATGCTCTGGGTTTATGTCCAGAGTCTGTTTTACGCTGCTAAAACAAAGAGCAAAGCCTGTGCTCTAAGATGTACATCGCCCGTAAGAAAAAGTTAAGTTCTTTTCTTCGGAGAACCTTCTTTTCCTGATGCTGTGACCCTAGGGAAAATTGACTCCAGGGCCTGTGCAAGTTGACACATTGTGATACAGTCAACACAGCACATACCATGCCCCTGCGTCAAGCAGAAAAGTACATTCAGCATGGCTGTTTTTTTAATGTCCATTCCAGTCTGCTGGAATGCCACAGGTAGCTGGAGACTTAAAATAAATGCAAACCACACAAGGAAGTTGAGTTTGGCTTGACTTGGTTCAGAGTCCATTTTAGGATGCCCACAGGAAAGGCTGGTCTGTAAATCTTCTAGGAAATTCTCAGTGAGTACTATTACTTATAGCTGAGATTTTGATGGGAATTGAATAGTTCAAAGTTGTCCACTTTGGCAAGAACCTTAGGTGTGCAGAACTTTCGTAAAACTGATTAAAGGTACTGATTGTCATCCCACAGAGTGTAAGGCTGAGAGGGGTTAGCATTATCTTATGAAAAACAAAAAGCTGAAACGGGCGCTGTGCCTTAACAGTTGGTCATTCCACCTCAGCACAAAGAAAAGAGGCAACATGTGCTGAAAGAGGAATTCTTTCTTTAGAACAGCACCAGCAATGTTTTCATTCTCTGAAGCAATCTGTACAGCAGTTGACAGGGCGCACAAGCAGAAGTAAGGCAGAGAGTAAGAAGCAAAAACATCCATGAATGAGGCAGGCCTTTTCATTTTAAGACGCATTCTTAAATGACACAAAGCATCTTGTTTCTACAGATCCACCGTACATTTCAGAAGCCAAGGGTACAGGTGTTCCTGTGGGGCAGAAGGGGACTCTGCAGTGTGAAGCTTCAGCAGTCCCTTCCGCAGAATTCCAGTGGTTCAAGGATGACAAAAGGTAGAGTGTTCCCTTTTGGGAGTTGCCAGCCTCCCTCCCAGGTTCCTGATTGCCAATAGCTGCAACTGAATCCCTGCAAAATCCGTTCCAGGTATCCTACAGGGGTATGATGAGTGAACGAGCCTTCCTTAACTGTAACAAAAGTTCAGCCAGGTTCTCAATGACATCTTCAGAATAATTCCTACCAACCCAAAAGATAATATAATTTAGCCAAACAAAAATCACAAAAGAAAACTCACCAACAGCATTATATGGTTAGTGTTTTTTCACAGGTCATGAAAATAATGTGTTCTGTGTTCTGTCTGAAGCTGTTTTTAACACCTTCCCAGGTTCACACGCTGTATAGGAAATCCCCTCCAGCCTCTGGGAGGGGCTCCCAAGTTAGCTGCACCTCACAGGTCTTCACTTTCCTTCTGGAGGTTATCAGCAGTGCTGTGTGAGAGTCTCTGACCCACTTGCACTCTCCCTTTGTGCCCAGGCTATCCTTTCTCTGTAGGAGAAAAGAGTCTGGACTGTGCTCTTCCTTCCCATTGTCGCAGTCGTCACAGAGACATTTGTTGTGAGTCACTGAAGATGATCATTTTGAGGAGTTATCAAATCGCATGTCAGCGCAGGGGTCAGCAGCTCAGTACAGCCAGGCAACATGGCAATTACTGCTATCAAAGAGCTATTTTAAGGTGGATGAACAACAAATAAATGTGTAAGCCCTGGCTGTGTTCAGAATATTTTCATAAAAGTTGAGGTGGTGCTGGAGATGCAACAAAGTTTTGAGGCGTTTATGGCTGGAGAAGCAAAGACTGAAGTGGCTGAGAGGAAGAGCACGGAAGAATAAAAAGAGAAAATTTGAGAAAGAACAATGGGAGGAAGTTCAGCAAAGCGTGTCTTACTGCATGATCTCTGCTTACTGCATCACGGTTCACTTTTCTCAAGTAGTCATTGAGGCCTTTCAGGTTCTTCCAGTTTCTCAGCCAATAACTGAATGCTTTTAGAGCCAAGGCACTGCATCGTAAGATCCACCTCTAATGAGGAGCAGTGCTTGGTAATTTTTAGGACACATCCTGGCAGCCTCTGGTGAAGTTCTGGTGTGACCACACCATCCACTTTATACAGTGGAGGCAGAAAGAAGCAAACTAACTCACAGAGAGATAAGAAATAGAACTGCCTGTTGCCTCCTTTCCTAGTTCAGACATTCCTTATTCCCCTCCACCCTTCTTATGGTACTGAAGAGAAACAGGGGAGTAAAAGCCTAAGATGTCTCTCTCTCTCTTTCTCTCTCTCTCTCCCTCTCTCTCTCACACACACATACACACAAAGACCTATTGAGCACTATTCTCAGTTCTTGAACACAACCTAGGTCCTTATGAGAATTAATCCTCCGTACTCAGTAATTCAAATCTTTGATGGGATAAAAACAAACAGAACCTAACATAAAATCAAATTCTCAAAATATGTGAAAAATTAATGCAAAAGTGGCCTTTGTTGAGGCAAAGAAAAAGAACTGTCCTCCTGCACAGTACCCTTGGTCAGAGGAGGGTCTGCTACCAATGTCACCATTTACCCTGGAGAAAAAGGTTGACATTACCCCGAGTGGTGACTGAGAGGCCCTGGCTCAGGCAGATTTGTAAACCTGCTCTAGATTCTGCCCGCAGCTTCTCCTCTGTACCCATCCAATGCTCTCTGTCCATTTACCAGTGTGCTCATGCCTTCATTCCCATTGTCCTCCCATTGCATGTATTTGTCTTCTCAGCGCCCAGCTTGACATGAACATTTCTACCATGTGGTCCTTACCACAGCTTTTCTTGTCTGTGTCTCTGAGGCTGCCAGGTAACTTTGGCAGCAGGTCTCAAAGAGAATATGACATCTGTCCCAGAAAATGACACCTGAAGCCCATTCCATTTCCACTGACACGAGCGAGCAGAATTCAGGGGCAAATGGGAGGAGTCTTTGTGGTGAGGACAGGCAGTTTTCCAGAAATTTAGGGTCCAGGTCTTTCATACACTTCATTCTAGTGCCACTCCGCTGTCTGTTCCTAAATCTCTTGTCAGTCAAAAGGCGAGGAAATGGAATTCTATTCTTAGAAAATTCCACCAACCTAACAGGGACAGTAGCCACTGAAATGTACACAGCTTCACTAAGAAACTGAACACTGATAGCAGTGGGGCATGGGGGATTGTGAGTGCCTGAGGAGGGACCCGTGTGCCATCCCAGGGCTATGAAGTGCCACAAAGTTCTGCTGGCCACCGTGTACTGTGTTTAGATAAAGGCATTTCTTGACTGTCAAGTAGCAGTCTGCTTTGGGTAAGCCTCTTCCTACTATAGAGCCAAAATCTAATTCACAGCTTGGTTCTGATGTGAAGACTTCCCTTCCCATCCCACAAACACTGTTAAACCAGCAAATGGGATCCATCCCCATGGCTAGCTCACAAAAGGCTCCTCATCACATGGCAGCTTGCTGAGCCTCCCTTGGACAGAACCCCTCACAGGATGAGCTTCTGTGTAATGAGGTGGAGATAGAAATGTGGCCTCTGGTCCCACAGAAGTGCGCCTCATGTCATTCCACAGCACCAAGGAACTTGTCAATGAGTACTGTAGATTACACCAGTCTACTGCCCCTGGATTTTGAGAAAGGAAGATACTCAGAGGAAAACTATATAATGCAAAGCAGGGAAAGTCCTTAGATTGGAACAGTTGACTTCCCAGAAAGCTTCCATTAGCTGAGAACTTGAGATAAAACTCTCTCTCTCTTTTCTGTTTGGGTTTATCCTAAGTTTATGGGATGTAGAGTGTCATTCTGTAAAATCGAAAGATAAACCTTTTGACACTGAACAATCTGCTACTTCCTATGCCAAGAACATTGCGCGCCCCAGGGACAGTCCAGAGTCCTCTTCTCTGACTGCAGAGAAATGCCTTACGCTGAGTAACATCTCAAAATCAGCACAGGATCTCCTCATTGCTCTCTCCCCTTGCTCTTTGGAATAGTGTCTCTCTCAGGCTGAGGATACTCACACTACTTCTGTGCCCCAGTGTGTGTCCTCTGCACCTGCTTCCTAGGGCATCCACCTGCCTCTTTGCTCTCTGAAGTTCTTACATCAGCCAGGCCCTAAATAAGAAATAGATGTTTTCTCCATGTCCCCTGGGATCCTTCAGGATGAAGGGATTTTACTCTAGGTTGTTTTGTTTTCTCTTTTCTATAGCAGAGATCAGCTTCCGGGCAAGCAATACTTAGAGAGCAATATTTAGAGAAAGTCAAAGATCAGCTTACTGCTTTTTCTGAAATAAGACATATCAGCCTTTCAAAAGGAAGAGAACTGGTCTCAAGTTCCTATGAAGACCCGTGATTATAATAGGAATTACTGCTGACATCCTCCTAAATGACCCCAGTAAACTCTGCAGTCACTTCCTCCTTGAGGACTCTACACAGAACACATGGTTATAAAATATAAGCATATCTACTTCGTTTCATTATCTCTGTGACACTGCTTTAGTGACTGTTACAACCAATATCATCAACATAAGCCCTGTGGAATACTGGCTTGCCATGACGGATTGCTTAGGAAGACTGTTCCAGACTGACCCCTAAAATACTCTGGGCCAGATCACTCTTCTTAAGTTCTTCAGAATCTCCTGATGTGAAAATGTTCATTACTTATTCACTCTTCACATCCAGAGAAACAAGCCTTATCTCTAGAATACCTTTAGTACTTAAGGTACTTACATTGCCTAGGTGTTGAAAAAACTGTTCTTTCACAATACTCTGGTTGTTCCTGCTTAAGCTTGAGTTTCCATTGCCATGGCTGGGCTGTCATCATCCATCACCATCTTCATTATCACCATCATCAAAATCAAATAAGTCCAGGCTTTGGAGCACCTACCACATTAATGATACTGTTCTACATGTCAAATGGCTAATATAGGCTATTGTTCTGTGACTGACAGGGTTACAGAACAAAGATAAAGGGATATACCTGGTTTCAGAGAACTTAAATATGAGTGTAAGGAGGGAGATAGCCCAACTGGAGTGTCTTTATATTCACATAAGAAAACAGAGAAATTCAAAGACACGTGTCATCCCGTGTGAACATATGGTATCATTGAGTAGAATGAATATGGTCATGAAGGTGTGTGTGAGGGGGGGCAATGGAAATGTCATTAATTCTAGAGTCTAATTCCTTCCCATGAGAGAAACTGACCATCTCCTTTCTCCCCCGCCCCCAACTCCCTTTTTGTCTCTTGTTTATCTTAGACTTATTGAAGGAAAGAAGGGAGTCAAGGTGGAAAACAGACCTTTCCTCTCAAAACTCATCTTTTTCAATGTCTCTGAACATGACTACGGGAACTACACGTGTGTGGCCTCCAACAAGCTGGGCCACACCAATGCCAGCATCATGCTATTTGGTGAGACCCTGCCCTGAGTTGGGCACCCAGGGAGTGTCAAATGGGGAAGGGTTGATGGAGGGAAGAAGAAAATGCAAGAAGAGTAGCAGAAGTGAGCCATGCAGGGGTGAGTGAGAGAATAAGGAGGGAAGAGAGAGAGAGAGAGAGAGAGAGAGAGAGAGAGAGAGAGAGAGAATGGCTCATGCAGGTATGCAAGAAGACATTGGAAGTGGGAAATGAAAATGGAAAGGAATGTTCATTTCATTCTAAAATAGCAAACAAAACCCCTGAAATAGGCTAAAACTGCAACATTTTTTTCCCCTCAGTGATGTCTCCAAAACTGACTCGGGGATTATAATTGGACAAAATAGTTAAGAGCCCAGAGAGCAGCTTTTACATTTTGAATCCTTTGCTCATTGGGTTAATATAATGTTCCCTTTTCTGAAACTTTCTTCCAGCCACTGGAACGTAAGAGAAAGTGAATTACATTCATAAGAGTAGAATCACGGGCCTTGGGATTTTTAATAATATTCATTTCAGAGAGAGACAGATAAAGAAGACAGAAAATGGGATTTTCCAAGTTTTCTATTTGTGTTGAAGGCTGGTGAAGACATTTGTCCATCCATACCATCATTTTGAAAAGTGTCATATGGTCATTCATGCATTAATTCCTTAACTCGTTACTGAAGGACTAACTGTGTAAAGCAAATTACTGTCTTCATTTCATACCCGGCAATTGTATTGGTCGCAGAAGCAGTAGGCAAGCTTCCTCGAGCCTGATGGACTCTCTTACCCCGTGAGCATTGTCTATGCCGGAGTGAGTCCCTGTACCTGACTGTCATCAGAAAGGACTCCAGATGTCTAGCAATAGCGTTAAAGTCTTAATGGATGTAGATACTCCAAAGGGTCATATGATTAATTTCTAATTGCCTTTTGAGCACAGTTGTCTTTACCCCACCAACTTCAGTGAATATAAAATTTTCTAATCAGTTTCTCCAATTCCATGTGTTAGAAACAAATCTGAGGGCTGGAGAGATGACTCAACAAAGAGCACTGGCCATTCCTGTAGAAGATTCAAGCACCCACATGGCAGTTGACGACCTTCCTGTAACTCCAGTTCCAGGGGATCCAGCACCCTCTTCTGATTTCTGTGGGCATTGCACCACAAAGCTATACTTACATACATGCAAGCACTATACTCACACTCATAAAAAGTAATAAATAACAAAATTTAAACACCTGAAAGTGGTAGAGACAGAAAGCAAAGTCACAAACATAAATTATTGTTTTTCTGAAAACCCCTAGGCAATATCATACTCTCAAAGGTTCCACTCTCCCCTCCCTCGGCCCTAGCACATGTCCTTATGCCGCATGCTGCCATCTCTGCTTCCAAATCACATCCTCTCAGCTTCCTGCTCAGCATGTGAAAAATAGCCCAGCTTTATCTGAGAGAGCTGGGAAAAGGAAGGCCACCCCTGAACCCAGAGCACACAGCTCCGAAGGGGGCAGGCTGTCATTAGAGTGATTGATCTGCCTGACATCTCTCACAGCACGGGAATCATTATAAGTGTCCCTCTCATTTGGCAGGCCTTGGGGGGGGGGTGTTGGCAGGTGTCTACCAGCATGCACCGAGGGCCTGGATTAGAACGAAGTAGGTCCTTCCACACTTCCCATGCAAATCTAGGGCTTGTCCACATTCTTTCCCTCAGCACCTTCCCACGTCTTCCTCTGAAGCCACAGCCTTGTTCATATTTGTTTAAAAAAATTGTCTACCTCCTTCTTCCTCCTCCTCCTCTCTGTTCTAATTTGGAGGCATGGAATGGTTTTGCCATTGCCATAATTGCTACTGTCTAATTCTCCAGCCCTCTTCCCTTAAGCTATCTTGAGATGAGGACAGGAAGAAGCAGAAGACTTTTTAAAGTAAAATAACTGGCATTTGTGACAAGAAAATCAATGATGCCTGGGTCAGAAGTATGCACTTGTCAGTAGACCTATGTGTGGCAATTACAACTTTGTCTCCTCTTACCCTCCCACCACTAGTCAGACAAACACTCACTCTGTACCTCCTTTGGGACATTCTCCTCATTGCCAGCATCCTGAAGTAGCAGGTTCTCTAAAGCTGTGGTTTCTAAAGTACCTTTGCAAATAAGTTAGATTTGGTTAACCAAAGATGGATGGAATACACTGGAGATGTTCTTAATGGAGGAAGCCTCAGAACTGTAACATGGGAATCTCTGAGAAGGAGATGCAAACCTGTATCATTTCCAAATTAGTCAAACAGAAAGAAATTTCATTTGTTAGCTTTGTTTGACAGAGTCTTTCTGAGAACTCATCACAAACATGCTATGTGGGGACCATTCTTCCAAAGAACTAGTAGTACTCTACTCATGTTTAAGACAAGCATTTTCAACCCCTCCACTCAATCCAGGCTTAGTCCAGACACAATTACGGTTACTAAGCTCATTATTGATGCTCACTCTCAATTAATCCCTTTGTCGAATATCAATTTTAAGGGCATGTTCCACGTCATTTTCATTGTCATCAAGTAGTCGATCACAGATTGGCCAGCAGCATTTACTTTTTGTGAATATACAGCATTGGTAATGCAGCTCATTCTCTAGAACCACTGAAGAAAGCCAGTTGAATTATTGTCATTTTGTCTTCAACCCACACATAAACCATATATTATTTCCATGTTGTACCAAGAAGTGAGGAATTCTGGTACAAGGAATGCCAATGGTGATTGTATCTTAGGAGTCTTATGCCCAATGTGGGCAGGGCTGATCTTCACATTACCAACCAATAAGACTCTGAGCATCTGATGTCTGGGATTACAGAGATGAAAGTGGATATGCCTGAATTGCAGTAGTTTCAGGGGGGCCTTTATTCTGATCATGGTGCCATGGGATCAGAAATTCCTGAACTTAGCCTCCAATGGTAAGATAATGGGATAAGGATGTGGATGGGAAATATCATCTGGAGAGGGGCTTAGTGCAAGCTAAGAGTGACTCCATCTGCACTGGGAAATACATGCAGTGGCCTACCACCTCACTTCCCCACCATCCCATCCCTGAGAGGAATGGAAAGTCTTTCAGTGTTTCTTTTGCTGCACCTTGTCTTTCCCTTTGGTTTTTGTGTCTTGTGTTATTTATCCATTCCCCCAGAAATGCTTGTGAAATGCAGTATACAAACTATATATGAAAAATATATAGCTACTGTATATAATATATGTGTTTGTTTTCATTTTTCTCTCCTGTATGTCCCCCACCCGATTTAGAACTAAATGAGCCTACAAGCTCAACTTTGTTGCAAGGTCAGTATCCCCCTTGCCTTATGTTTTCTCTCCCTTTCCCCAATCCCAGAGCCCTCATCCTCTCCCTTTCCCTATTGTGGATTTCCTGGCATTTCTAGCAGTAAAGTTGCTTAAAATGTGGAAATAGAAGGCTATTAAAGGAGGTCCTTGGGACCTGGGAAAACTGCATGGAAGCTTTTTCCTCTCTTCATCTCTTGTCCATACTGCCTAGGAAGGCTAAGATTGGTAAAGCAAATAAAATAGCATTAAAATATCAAGCCAGAGATCAAAGGACAAAATCAAGCCTAAGGACAAAGATTTGAGGAAATAATCTGAACCAAGGAAGACAATACAACCACTATCCACAGTGGATGCCAAGGAGAGGGTTTCTTACTTCCCATAAGAACTGTTCTGTTGAATGCCCCTCAGCAACAGAACACAGGTTCATGGAGTTTTGAGTAATCCATAAAACATACCACCATTGCCTGGTCCACAAGGTTCTCCAAGAAAGATCTATGCAGGACGTGATGATCTAGGGTGGGGCACCAAACAACTATCTCACAGCTGATCTTTTTAGAGGGCTCAGTGCTTAGATAAGTCACAAAACCTTATTCAGACTCAATTCCCTCTTATGTAAAGTGTAATCTACTCTATTGAGTTCCAAGTTCATCTATAAATACATTTTTTTAATGATCTGAAGCCAGTTGGACACATTTTGAATCTCTAGATACTGGCTGAAAGACAAGGACTTCCTCCACGGGGGATACATTCCATCCGCTACCTCATTTCTTCTCAATCTCTTCTCACCAGTCCTTTGACCTCCTCTACCACTCTGAGCTGTATGAATTCTATAGCTCCTGCCACTCTGGGATACTCTGTGTCCCTTCCCATTTCCTCCAGGTCCACAGGCCAGTTTGAGTGATGTGTTACCCTGACCACAAAGTTTTGCCACATGTCACGGTCCTCCTCTGGAGGACAGTTCTGGTTTTGTTTGTTTGTTTGTTGCTTGCTTGTTCATCTGTTTTGCCGTGCTGGAGAATGAACCCAGGACCTATTACAGGCTATGCAAGTGACTTACCACTGAGCTACACTCCCAGCTTTTGACACCCGTTTTGAGAGCACCAAGCCCAGTGGGACAAAATCTGCAAAGTTAATGAGAGAAATGACTTTCCCTTACCCTAACCTAATCTTCTGACCTTCCTCTTCCCGCCTTTTCCCCTAGCCACATCCTATTCATCCGTTTACATTCTGATTGTGTGGACACTCACAGAGGACAGCATTAGATCTGGGAGGTGGAGTAAAAGATAGAAATGAATTACAGGGGAGCTGTGTGACAGATGAGGAAAAATGCTTTAATCATGTAAAGAGGCAGGACTGCATTATTCACCTTAGTGATGCATAGCACCATGGTGATGAGCCAGGAACAGGAAAACGAAACAAAGAAATAGGAAGCAAAAGGAGAGTCGGTGAACATATTCAGACTCAGTTTGTGACGCAACTTCTACTTTCGAATCCCCAGTGAGGCACCTTTACAGAACTAAAATAAAAAAGATTGGAAAAGCATTAACGTCAATGGTAGAAGGAATAGACGTTACCATGATGCTTTCACAAGTTATTAAGCTAATTCTGACCACTCAACTTCATTCATAAAGGAAATAGGAGAATTTGACCGTAAGGTAATGACTCCTAACAAGAAATACTTAATTTGAGTTATATTCAACCAATGGAGAGCCATTTCCCCACAAAAAATGCCATGTGTAACAAACAAAGCAAAGTGAACAGACCACTAGTCCCGGCGGCTAAGCAATGGACTAGTGGCAGGGGACAATATTGTCAAGGTCCAATTGCTAAGCAGAGCTACAATCCCTCACTGACCTCTTTTGTGAGCTGATCAATTTATGTTAAAGGGTCTCTATGCCCACTTCACACTTCAATTCTCTGCTCATCCCCTAATCTCAGCAACCTTTTCGTTGGGTGAAAGGCAGGGCAGAAGTCATAGGCAGTAGACATCTGGAATGTTCTGACAGATTCATGTGGACTTCAGAATAACCACTGGACTCTATTGTGCAACTAGGAGTATTTTAGAAGAAACAGACCTTGCCCTTGAACACATTCGTCTATTTCAACTGAGTTCATTTTCCCTTGCCTTGGCTAGTCTCCAATAGAAAAAAGAGCTACCAGTATTCTCAGGGAATACCTCCAAGTGAAACTCATCAGAGAAACACACAAAAAAGATTTATATGAATGCATGGGTTCCTACTGACAGCAAACACTTGGCTTTAAGAGAAGTCAGAAGCTACTTTGCTGCCTAATATCTGGATGGACTAGAAGGTTTTTTGATAAGAGAATTTCATTCCTCCTCAGCACTTTTTGCCACCCTTGACGTATTTCTCTGCTTCCCTTTTGCAAACACAACAGATTGCTTGTCACCTTCCAGTATTAATATTTGGTGGTGTCAGACTCTCGCGGTGATAAATAAGGACCCTGGACTGGGCCATCATCCTTCACAGAGCTTCTACACAGGCAAAAGTGGGGGGCCTACGCTGCAAGCTCAGCTGCTCCACAGCTGCTCCTTTTCTATCCACTGGCTCTCTGTCTTTGATCTTCTCAGATTTGATAGTATCAGTGAGCTAAGAAAAGTTGGCTGATCAATGCCTGTGAACGTCATAGTAACCATTAAAGTGGTATAAAGAATGGGCAGTCGAAGCACACTCTAGATATCAAAAAGTAAGCAAATAAAACAAAATATCAGTTCTTCCTGTAGAGAATCCAAAACAGTTCGTTAAACCAACCAACCAAGGAATGAAGCGGTTAGCATTTCTATGATACATGTATGGAAAAATAACAATAATAATCTCATACCCTCTTTCTGGAATTGTTGAATGAAATCTACTTTCAACCAGCCCTCTTCTGTCTGTGAGAATTAGAGACCAATCTTGAGTACTAAGATCCATCTATGAGTATTTGCTTTGCTGGCTGAATAAACCCTTTTGGATTAAGCAGAGACACTCCCTGACTAGGAAACTAAAATTGTAATTACAGGCGTTCTTTCCCTTTTAATTTGTTTTTTCCATTTTTATATATTTGTTATCTTCTTCCCATTCTCTTCCCTCTTTCTGTTCCTCCCTCCAATTTTAACTTCTTTCTTCCATCTTCCCTCTCTGCCTTCCTTTTTCTTGCTCTTCACCATCTGTCTTCCACACTCGTCTGACTTTTGTGTTAATTTACCATTAGGAAAGCAATCAGTTAAATTTTAACCTAAGTCTCATTGAAGAAATGCATTTGAATTTTTAGAGATTATTTCTTTTCTTGATAGGCAAGGTGTCACTCAAAGATCAGAGCATATGGTTATCATTGGCTATAGAACTCTTACAAGTTTCATGCTTCTGGAAGGTAGACACAAGGATAGCATGTGACCATGACAAAGGTGATAGTATTGAAACTCCTACATCTCTTCTTGGTTCTAGAACAAAAGCAATATAATGGGACCAGTGCCCACACAAAGAACACGATGTCTGTGTTTTCTCCCTGATGTGCTCAGCAAGAGTGACCAACTTGACCCTTATCAGGAAAGGATGAAATATTGCAACCTAGAAAAGACCCAAAACAATGAGTTCTAGATAAGATCAGGGATAAGTGTCAAATTTTTCTTTACTTTTGTGGATGCTAAAGAGATGACTTTTCAAGTAGTGTATGCTAGAATCTCAGGAGTAACTGTTGAGTGGGGCCAATTAAGCTTAAGCTGTTTCCAGATTTTTTCCTTGGCACGTAAAGCAGATCTTTAGGTGTGTACTTTCTTTCTGCTTACTCCTCTTTCTGATCGTCTTAGGTGACATGGAAGCTACATGTCCTTCCTGTAGCCCAGCCTAAGCCAGTACACCCATCACTCTGTGGGTAACTCCCTGTGCCCCCAGGAAACTTCACATTTGCATTATTTGTGGTTTGGGAGCAAAAGTTGTACAGTTTCTCTGTCCCTCAAATTCTGTATAAGCTGTCCTCCTTTCTTCAGTCCACAGTCCTTCTTGCCAAAGGAAGACTCATAAACAGCCCTTCCTCAGCTAGGCTGTTTCAATAGCCCAGCAAGCACTCCAAGAAAACATGGAACGATCGCACTTGGCTTTCCTCTCTCACCCTGGCTTTACATCAGACTTTCCTTCAAGGGCAAAGTATTTGGTCACCTTTCACATGTTTATATCTTCAACAGGGCTTTGTGGAACTGCTGATATCCACTCAAATCAGAAGCTTCCCATAGGTTTGGGACCTTTAAAAATGGCTTAAGCGCTTGGAGCATAGATCTGTCTATCTGCATCTGACTGCAAGCAAGCATTGTAGTTACAGTTAGGATGTACTCTATCTAAGGTGTTTCCTTTCTATATGTGAAGACTTCTGCAGAGAGACAATAGACTTCTAAGGTATTACTTCAATGAATAATGCTCTCATGGAATTTTATACCTTCCTTGTATCCAGATGAACAACTATGTAGGCCCTTAGCTAAACAGGGGTCTAAAAGATGAATGCTCATCATAAATCAAGCCAGACAAGCCATTTGCTATTCACAGAAAGGATCTGGAAGCTTTCTGTCTGAATTTCTGAGAACTTGCTAGTGGGAAGATGGGGGTCTTTCACAGTCCAGTTAACAGAGTAGCCCGTATCTGTATCTTTTTACAGGAGCTCCCAGAAAATGTCACTGTCTCAGGCAGCCTCATGGAGAAGAAGCCAATTGGGGCCAACTTGAAGTCAAATATCAAAGGTCTAGGAACCTCTGCCCTCTAAGAGCTCACTTGACAGCGTCTCTAAGTCCAACTCTCACATTTTATACCTAGCGCAGCCACCTGCACTCACATTGCTATAGTAAAAATTCTCCTGTGTCAGCCAACTTTATATTTAAAGCCTACGGAATTCACCAAATTAGAAGATAGTCTAATGAAAGAAAGGAAGTTTTTCTAGGAAGAGACTTTGACCTGGCAGGTCAGATTGCAAAGGTATAGGGCCTCCCCTGCTAGGATTAATTAAATAGTTAGGATCTGCTTCAGTCTGTGGTCCACTCTAATGGTCATTCATACACTTCCTTGGCCTCCAGTTTACTTCCAGCTAGAAAACTCAAGGGAGATTGTGAGTGCTGGGCAATGGACAGCACAAGATTCAGGTCTAAGAGACCTGGAGAATCTCTTGGACCAGGAGCATCACCTTGTTCCTAAGACCATCTGAGGGCAAGTTGAGCACCTCTAGCTGCTTTCTGCCTTAACAGTGGCTTATTTTTTAATTTCTTTTAGAAGTGAAAACTACAGCCCTGACCCCTTGGAAAGGTTGGTATGCTTACTTCTCAGGCAGCTGATGCCTTGGTGGTAATGGGGTATGTAGATATCTTCACCTTCTGCCTAGATGCCTTCTTTTCTAAGCTTACCTCTGGAAGCAGTCTAGAGGGACCCCTCCCTGGCGTTGAGTGGCTGGACATCAGTTTAGATTAACCCCATTCCCAGTGGTGTCATATGCTCCCTGAGTTGCTCCACTTGCACAAGTTTAACTGGTCTTTGCAGTGGCACTAATGAAGCTGTGCCTGGAAGAGCCCAGTTCTGGGCTCCTAGCACAAGGCTTGCCTTTCCTCTAATGGAGCTCTGATGTAACAGTCTTCTCAGACCTTGGCCTTGCATGCTGCCGTTTGCTTATCCTCTGTTCTCTTCTCTCTAACTTGGAGCTGAAAGGGAAGTGGGAGGAGCGGGGCTACCTGGGAGAAAAGGGGAGGTTCTTGGGTGAATCACTTGGCCAGGAATAAAATGTGTCTTATTTGAGACTTTCAATCCTGCCAGATGTTTCCAATGGATAATTGACGCTCATCACAGTTCTCCAGGACCCTAACTGTCCTGGTAATTAGTCTCTTTAGGCCTCAGATGCTCTTTAATGAGATAGTGTCAATAAAGGCATCCGATGTGGATGGAGGTGTGGCTGGATGAAGAACAGATGCCTCATTTGTGTGGCCATGTCATCAGGCAGATGGCCTGAGCTGTTCACTTCCCTAGCACCCGCTGGGTTAGGGCCTTGCTCTTAGCAGGGTGTGACCCCTGCCTGTCTGGATCAAAGATCCTCACCCCATAGCATTCTTCTCTGTGCTCAGGGTGAGGCAGATCAGCCTTCAGTACTGTCCAGCTGGGTCTCCAAAGCCTCGCCCTTCTCTGAATGTACATGATCTGAACTGGTGGAAGCAAACTGCATTTGGAAATTGAAATTAAGGGACCTGGAGAGGTTCGTAAGCTTTCAAAAGTAAAGCTTCTACAAGTTCCTAATGGCATGACAATCCTCATGAGTGTTATTAGGCATTGTTATACCTTTCTTTGTGATTGCCAACACTGTAACTGAATTCCTAGCCCACGTAGTTTTGCTGCTGGGTAGACAGTTGCTCAGTTCTAGAATCTTCAGTGACTTTATAGGATGGGTAAGAAAGGGAGAGGAAGGGTACCTATAAGAGAAACTGAGGTAAAGCAGAAAATGCAGTAGGGAACGTATTGTTTCTTATACCCCCCCCCCACTTCCTCCAAGCAATGTTTTAAGAAAAAGAAAACCAGATAAACAAAGAAAATGTGGACAAGTGAGCATGAGTCAAGGCTCTCTAATTTGGTCAGCAAACACTTATACCTGCCATGGTCAGTTAGCACATACCCTGCCCTTAGGAAGCAATAGCAAGCCAGATGTGGTGGCATACACCTGTAATCTCAGCACGTAGGAGCCCGACACAGGAGGATCAATAGGGAGATCCTGCCTCAAACAAACAAGAAACAGATGAACAAGCAGAGGTGGAGGAGGAAGAGGAAGAGGAGAAGGAAGAAGGGGGAGAAGAGGAGGAGGGAGAGGAGGAGAAGGAAGGAGAGGGGAGGGGGAGAGGGACAAAGCACATGGGAGAAACTGCATGATGGACAAATAAGAACTGGAATTCAGGGTGATATTTAATGGCAGCATGTGTATGGTACTGAAGAAATCAAGGAAAGCTGCCTAGAAGAAGTGACTGGAAGCCAAACAGAAACTTGGAAAAGGAGTGAATTAGATGAAGAATGTTTCAGACAAAGAGGCAGAGAATGTGAGAGTATGAAAGAAACAGAACATGGCTAGAGAGTGCCAGCCTTTGTGTGTCTTTCTGTGCACATGCCTCTGTAGGAACACACTGCCTTGGTGTGGGCACACGTACACACATGAAAGCACCTAAGAAAGCATGGCAGGAAGACAGTCAAAGGGGCCAGAGAGCAGGCAGGTAATACAATGTCACGGTAAGCATTCTTCCAAGAAGCTGGACATTTTCATTAAGGATGTAGGACTCAACTCTTGAGAAATTTGAAATTGGAGAAACGTGACTATAGAATTAACATAAGGGACAAATGTGAGAGGTCCAGGCAGCAGGTGGCAAGACCAGCTGGTGAGTGTTGCAATCCAGAAGGTTAGTCATTACAGGCTGTCTCTTCTGGCTGGTATGTCTGGACCCTTACATCAGACCACCTCTGTTCCCTGCTCCTTGCAACCAGCTCCCCCAAGACAGGTATCCTGGAGGTGCTGGAGAGATAGACAGTAGGAAAACAAAGGAGTGTATTCATAGGATAGAGGCGGTGGAAATGGGGCCACAGTCACTCAATCCTGAATAGGAACAGCAGGGGGCCTTGGGAACTATTTCAGGATAGCCCTTCTTCCAAACAAGAATATGTGTTCATGGACATTTTTTCTTGTTTTCTATAGAAAGAATTTGCTGGATTAGGGTCTGTCCCTGTAGACTTCCTGTGGTGCTTCCTAGCATGCAACAGAGCCACAAAGGAGCTCTGAGGGGTGTAGTACTAATGTTACTTAACCAAGGTGCCTGAGGGAGTACCTGGCAAAGTCACCAGGCTATTTCAGAGTCCCAAGACTAGAAGCAAGGTGTTTTCTTGCATGGGACCCAAACAGGGTCTCTGCTGGCCAGATGACTGACTCGTGGCTTCTGCCTCCCAGTTAATCATGAAAGGATGGAGTACAGGAGAGAAGGAATAGCCAAATGCTCACGGGTATTGGCATTTATCCCCCCATCTTTTTTTGTCCCTAGGCATCTTCTTAGACAAAGCAGGAAGTTGGGCAGAAGAAGGTGGCTTGTGCTGGGACTGAACAGAGTGAGGGCTTCAAACTGAGTATCTGAGTATTCAGAAGAGCATATAAGATGAAAGCAGAAGGAGTCCACGTGCTAACCCTTCTGTGTCTTGCTAGGTTCCAATCAAGCTAGGTGTACAGCAGGCAGCACAAAACATACTTGAGCTGTGCTTGGCATGCAGGAAAATGGAATGAGCTGGGCATGTGCTTCCATGTAGGAAGATGGAATGGATCACTCATTTCACCAGGGAGAGTATGAAACTGGCTCTCACTACCCCAGAGCCCTTAGCCTCGGGCACAGACAGGGGCCAAAGTGTGAAGAATGATGGAGCATTCCAGAGGGGAAGGACCTTTTCAAAGGATAGAAACATAGCCTCTTCCCCTGGGGTGTCAAGGAGTGGACCCTGTCTTCTGGGAGGCCAGGGAAAGTGTGCGAAGATAAAAATTAGTGATTGGGGTTTGGATGGAAACCTCGCAGTTAGAATCTAGAGAGCATGTGACTAGTTAGTGCTTAAACATAAGCGAAAGGTAAGCATTCAGGGTTTTCATAGTCATATTTCTTTGTCACCGGGGTCCGCAAGATGGCTTTTCATTTTGTGTTGCCCAGTAATCACCTCTCTGCCAATCAGAGAAGAAAACTAGATCCTTTGAGACTTTTAAACATGAGGAATTACACTGCTAAGAAACTCCAACTCCATGAACCTTGTGACCCAGGTACCAGGCTAACATGAGGTTGGACAGCAGCTGTTCTCAAAGCTATGAAATACGATCATATGGGCAGTAACTAGGTCTGAAATTCTAGGACTTGACAGCATATTCCCAGGTGTAATCAAGAAGCCTGGCTGACTCTGGTCTGAGTTAAGCAGAAGTGACGCTGGTGCTGAACATCTAATTCAGGCGAGCAGGTTGGGCAGTGTTGATATGAGGACAGAGACTGAGTGTAGCCACTGACTCCAAATACTTCTGCTAAATTCAATGTAACACAGCAGACGAGAGCAGGTCCAATTGGAGGCAGTGTCCCAGTTCATTAAGTGTCTAATGTATCTGCCATCTGAACTTCCATATGCTTCAGGAATCATCCTTGCCTTTGTCAAAGGGCTTCTTGACCCCAAGGAGCGAAGTAGTTCAGAAGACTGTATGTGAAAGCAATAGGAGAGCTGTTAGGGACTTTCAGTCCTTGCTGTTCTCTTGTTCTTGCATTTGGTTCCATCTCAAAGAGTATCTGTTTGCAGACCAGGTGGGTATGTGCCTCATAGGGAAATGTGCCTTCTAAGGCAGGCTTTGTACCTCAATGCCCACATAAATCCCCAATTACAGCCAATTTCACATGGCAAATATTCTTTTTCCTTAGTCCCACCTTCACTGTATTGGCGCTGGTTTAGGTTTTCAGGGATATAACATGTGAGATGCTATCTGCTGTTACCTTAACCAGATGGGGAAGAGGCCAAGTGCTCCACAGGGAACCTAGGTCCACCCGGAGACAATGATTGACAGAATGGACTCTCTTCTTTGTGGAGAAACAGCAGCCAGCAGACAGGTTGTAGGGCCCAACAAGTGCTTTCCTGAGTGGGCTGTACACCTGGAAGGTTCTACAAATGTTCAAGGTAGTCAGAGCTCAGAAGGGGATGAAAGAAGGTGGGAATAGCAAGTCGCACAAGAATCTGTCCTTACTGAAGTTCTGTAGAGGATTTTTCTTCACCTACCACTTTCCTGTTGAACTTGTCCCTGAGCTCTGAACTTAGCACATTATGCCATACCACATGTTGCTAGAACTGGAGTCTTCTCTACCTATAAAAGAAAGCTTCCTTGGTGAGAGTCCACTTGAGAGCTTCAGAAAGTTATTTTACTGGGTTACCAGATGTTCCTCTGAGTGAGATGCTTCAGCAGAGTCCCAGTGATTCCAGACCAGGTCACCAGGTCAGGCCAGGTGAAGCTGTTTCCCATCTTTCATCGCGTTATCTCATGACCGGTGTGTTCTCTCTGCAGGCCCAGGTGCTGTCAGCGAGGTGAACAATGGGACCTCCAGAAGGGCAGGCTGCGTTTGGCTCCTCCCTCTTCTGGTCTTACACCTGCTCCTCAAATTTTGATGTGAGTGCCCCTTCCCTGCTCGGGGAGAGCTGCCGCCACCGCATCTCAACACAACAGCACGGCAACACAACAGCAAGTCAGAATCCAACGAAATTCGGAGAATCACAGCCAATGGGACAGAAATTCGAGGGAGGGGAACAAAGAATACTTTGGGGAAGAAAAAAAGTTTTAAAAAGGAAATTGAAAATTGCCTTGCAGAATTTTAGGTACCACTGAGTTTCCTTTCTTCTCCCGAATGGGAAGAATGCACACCCAGCTTGGACCCACCCACAAGCTGCTTTGTGTGACCTCTCTGTTGCCAGGGTGGGCAAGGGCTCAGCCACTCTGCCCACTAAAGTGCCCCACCATGGAACATTCTGGAGTCGGCCATCCCAAATTCCATCCGTCCATAGAGACAAGCACAGAGTGAGAAACCAGGGCCCAGATGTGCCGCGGAGGGCCCTTTGGTGGACTGCGCCACAGTGGCGTGTGTCATGAAGTGTGAAATCAGAAGAGAAAGAAGGCAAAAGGAAACTAGGCAGCCTGACAGCACCATGACCCCACAAACGACGATCACCACGTTACTGTTAAACTTTTATTTCTCATTTTACCACATCGACATCATGGATAATAAGGGATTCTGATCCATTGTTAATTTTATTAATTATATTTTCTGATAAGAGTCTAGAACTTAGTGCAAAAAAGCAGGAAACAAAACTAGAAATACACACAGGAGAGGGGTGAAGAGAAGTCTGTTTATTAAGCATTAAAAATGAATAGTGTACTTCTTACCTAGGTTTACAACTGGTGGACCACACACCAGGTACTAACCACCTGGTGAAGATTTGGCAAATCCACCAAAAACACATCTGGTTTAACCAACACCTCCACCAGCACTACAGTTCCTTCCTCATCCCGGCATTTCATACAGACAGTACTATGCTATCTACATACTGTTTAGAAACAGAAAGTTGATCTGCACTCTATCTTGGTTTGTTGGCTATGCTTCTTTTGAGGACTTATATTATACAGTATATATATACATATATTTTTTTTGTTAGAGTTCTAGCCATTTTGTTTCTCAGCAGGGTCCTTTCTCAGACATTACTGCATGCTGTATATGGCATTAGCTGTGTGTTGATCTTCTAAAAGATGATAGAGTTTACTGGTAATTGTGTAATCAGCTCCTGCCTTTTTATTTTCTTGGGTTCTTTACATGTCAGAGACAATTTATAAAAAGCGAAAAGAACAACAGCAACAATAACTAATATCAGGCGCAGCATCTTTCCAGGTGTGGTTCTCTGAGGCAGAGGCCTCAGGCTTGGCTTCTTCATCACACCTCGGGGCATTAATGGACAGCAAGCAACTGAACCAACTAAACTGTCAGTAATCACTTGCTTTAGCCCATTGTGGGAATCCCTGATGCCTTTGTGACCACTGGAGAACTTAATCCTCTTGGTTTCTTTTATTTAATTTCCAACCTTTGTGTGAATGTGTATGAAAGAGAAGAAAAATGCAGTTTTTAGGTAACCCTTTTTTTCCTCACCCTGAGTCTGGGGACCAGAGAGGCCTCGGGGAGGGGGTCCTGGATGTGATGAGGGAAAGTGGGATTGGGGGATGGGGGAGGGATGGGTTGTCTCTGACTTGACATTAAAAAGTGTTCCATGTCCCTCTTCACCTGGTGTGATACCTCATTCTGTAGTGGGGGAGGTGAATCTACCTGGCTGGTCTGAAGGATGGGGCGGGGTGAGGAGATGCAGAGCTCCTGGGACGGGTGGGACCTTGATGTAGCAAGCTCTCTGATAATAGACAAGAGGTTTATGAGACTACATTTATCCTCTCATGGATGCAAGGGTATCAAACTCTGATGGAGACTTTGTCATTAGCCTTCATGAGGCCTTGATGAAGGCTGCCAATATCCTGCTTATCTTTAAAACTTCATCTCATCAGGTATCAAAAGGACAAGTCCAGTCATGACTTTTACTTCCAATGATTTCATAGTGATATGTATTAAATAACCCCAAATCCTATGAACTAATATCCTGGGGACTGCCTGCCTTCCATGCCTATCACCTTCCCTGCAAACCTCACCTCTACCCATAAATTACAGGGAAAGGAAAACGTTAATAGAAAAGTATTAAAGGTGTTCTGACTGGTTCTGACTGATTCTGGGATTTAAACGCGTAGAAGAGTCACTGAGAGTTAGAAGGGAAGTGAGAGCCTGAACGGACAGGAATGGCTGCCCTCGTGACCCTGGGCATCAGCTGTGCCTGAGAGGAGTCTGAACGTTCTGAAAGAAGTGGTCAATTCCAGCTGCCACTAACAACACTGATACGCAGTCCCTGACTTTACCTCTCTTTGCCCCATTCTGCCTTCCCACCCCAAACACACCTTCACCTCCAGGTGCTAGATAACTCAGAGCTTCCTCCTGACAGCAGGGTGTAGGATAGTCTGGCTAAGTGTCATAGACTTGGGTGGCATTTGTTTTTGCCCCTCCCTCTATTCCAAAACCACTGGAAATGAGTGACCTTGGGTTTTCTTAGAATGAAAATAATATGCAGAATGTCTAAACAAGCATTAAAAGCAGAGAAAGATTTATTACCCGCAGCAGGTAAGGAGTAGGAAGTTCAGGGTTTTTATTCAGGGAGCTGATATATATGAAGGCACACTTTGAGGGGTGGGCACATAGGTGCAAACCCATTGCTTTCAGTTATGCTTAGAACTAAGGAAGTATAGGGATTTAATTCAGGGAACACACACACACACACACACATTCATAAAAGAAAGCACACTTTAAAGATAGGCACATAGATGCACACCCATTGCTTTCAGTTACATACAATATGCTCAATTTTCTCCAAATCTAAAATCATGCTAAGAAATAAAGTAAATACTTTCTTCATTATAGAAAACAAGGATATCTGCCAATAGCTGCCAGACTACTACTAGCAGACATTAATAATGTCCCCTAATCATACCTTAGCCACCCTCTGATCATTTGTAACCCTAGTGAATGTCATCCAGGGCCAACATGGTGAGCTGGCACTGATGACTGATACACCATTCTCTCTGTCAATCCCTTACTCCTTTTCTTACCTGCGATTCTTTGATGGTCTGATTATGGAAGACCAGGCTCATGGAGGACCATTTCACCATGGCTGATGAGTTCTCCAGACAGATTTCCAGATCATTTCTTAGAAGCTAAAAGTTTCCTCTTATCTGCTTAGCAGACCCATGTGTCCCGATTTATAGTAAACCTGACATTCTCCCTTTGGGGTCTTCAACTAAATTTAGAGTTCAATCTGGCAGGACTGGGCTCATAGCAGTTCATAGGGTCAATCCTTAGGCTTCCCCTGGCTAGAAACAAAAGTGTTGCTCAAATGAATGGAAACAATTAGTCAGAATAGAAACTGTGGTGAATATTAATTCATACCGGGACAAATAGAATATAATTTCAAGTATACTCAACCCTTGTGACTCAAAGATAAGTTACTATTGTGTTTCATTCACTCCATTCACCTTAACATTAAAATGTCCCTTAGGCAGAGGGGATAGTTGTGGAGGGATAAGTCCTAACCATTTTCACCAAACATTCCTGTAGAATCCAATTCATCTTCCAACAGAACATCTACTCCCAGCCAGCCACAGAGATTTGTAATCTTTCCAGCCCCTATAGATAAATCTCTGCCATTCCTGCTTACCCAGTGAGCCTGGATGTTTACTTTGAAGCTTTGTGTTTACCCCAGGTGTGCTTCCTGATCAGGAGGCTGCACCAAGAAGGAGCTGATCTGTGTTCATTATCAGCCATCCTCTAATGATCATAGTGTGTGCTGCGGATGGTGATGATGAATGACAGATATTATTCTTCGGGATGGAGATAAGTGAGCAAACGAATTAACACTCAGATCTTACTGAGCATTAGCACATTCCTCTAGCCTGACCCATCTTTATCTTCTACTCTCTGAATACTTGGGCTTACAAGGGAGCACAATAGACCTCATCAATCACAAGTATCAGCTGTATAGATGTATTTGATTAAAAATTATACACTATAGGTTTAGCAAAATATCGATGGATTTTCTAGTATTATAGTGTTAATAAAAATAAGCTACTTGTCACTAAAGGACAAAAATATATGCAAGAAAAGGATGTGGGAAACTTGCAGTTTTTGCTCACACAGAACCAAAATGCTGTGTGGTCCTCCTGGCCGAAGGCATCCCTGCATGCTAATCGTTTACTCTTCATCGGATAATCAACAAAATAATTGACATCTGTGGTATCTGAGAGTGGATACAAGAACCATCTCTTTTGCTGTATTTTAAATTTCTAAACCAAATGCTATAGCTAATTAGGCTCAGACCCTTTTCATTGGGATTTGATTGTGAGGTTAGTGCTTCCTTTGTTACCTGAGGGCTATCCAGCCAAGTCAATGTAATACATTAGTTCTTCCTTCTCTCTGTTTTAATTCAAACCTTATTTTCATTAGCATCCAACTTTATACTCCTCTAAAGCAATAATTGAGAATTAATATCTTCATGTTTTGTCACAGTTCTCTAGGTCCTAGCATGTGTTTCCACAATTCGATGGGTCTCCCATCATCCCTGTAGCCTACAATTAGAACTACATAGTCCTTGTTAGAAAAGTCTCCTTAATTCCTGAGCTCAAGTTTAAATCAGTTCTCACAATTTATGCCTGATGCATTTTGATGCATCATCCTTTATGAAGGTGACCTTGTTTGGCTTTAGTTTCGAATGCTGATTTTATTCCCATGCAAGCCTCCAAATAACTTGAATAATTTCTTCTGGCATATGGTGAAATTATATGAGTTCATCTCTGTATTTTGGAGATTGTTAATGTTTTTTTTAAATGCATATTCCTCTACCCATGCATCTATCGTCTATTTGATTAAAGCATCTTAGAGTGGTCATAGCACTTACGTTGTTCCAGTGAATCTTTGATTTTGGAATTTCTGAGTATTGGTGCTGCATTTTGAATAGAGAATTGAGTTGCTAATGAGTACAACTAGGCTCCAGTCCAGATCTATCACTAGCTTTTTCTTTTCCCTTTCCCCATTTTTTGTATAAGATGCTGTTATGGAAGATTGCTCTATCTAACTTTAAAAATGCAATATTAAAACACTTCAAGTTTTTATAAGATTTCTGCAAGATGGAATTCTGGAAAGTAGCCTTTATGAACCATGCAAATGGAGGATATGAATCTGGGCAAATTCTCCAACCAGTGCATTGTCTTTGTCTCCTGAATGGTTTCTCAGGAAGGAAAAACAGGAATCACAGCTGCAATTCTGAAGATACTTGAAGTGAGTCCTTAAGGAGAAGTTGGGAGATAGATTCTGCAGTGCTTAGAAAGGAACATTGTTTAATAATGGACAATGGCTTTTTCTGGAACAGCAAATGATGTTAGCACCAAGATGCCCTCTATATGACATAAGTAAGACAAGAGGAAATAAACATCATCTGTGGGTCTTGGAGGTAAGTCGTTGAGATAGAGTTTTTCAGTGCTCCTCTGAGAAGTGGGGCATATGTGTGTGTGTGTGTGTGTGTGTGTGTGTGTGCGTGTGTGTGTTTGTGTGTGTGTTGCACACCATAGCTACTTAGTTGCTTAATTATTCACGTATTTTACCTATGTCTCATCTTTAGAACAATAGGAAATAGTAGATAACAGTGGTGCCTCCAGAGAAAGTCTCAAAGACAGCATCTCGTCTCTGGACTACACGTCATGCTCAAGGGCCCGGGTTACATTTGATATGTTCTTTTTTTATTGTTTACTGATCCTTTTTCACTTTTTCACTCTCCCTCCCCTGCGACATGTAGCTTCATTTCTAGGTCCTCTGGGAAAAGCAGAAGGAGTTGAGGAACAAGCAGAAAGCTGTGACTGAGCACAGGGATGGAAAGTCAGTAAGACCTAGCGCCTTCTCCCAAGTGCTGGGGCATAGCTGTCCTTCTGAGCTCTATTTTGTTCTGAAACTTGCCCCCCAGAGTTTACGGAAGAGTCATATGGAGTTGGGTCATAGCTCCCTCTCTGTGGAAGGCATTAAGGGATAATAGAAATTGAAGGCAGGGAAGAAGAGCACGCAGCACAGGAGTAGAGAGGGAGCCTTGTCTTCTCTTTGAAGAAGAAAGAGAAGGCAAATGAAAGAAATGCTTTCTGTGTTACCAATTAAGTCCTTTCACCATTGTTCTCAGTCATATCTGACCACTTAGAAAGGAAGATAATGCAGTGGGACCTGAGGGGATAGTCACTGTTTGTTAGATACAACATTTTTCCCTCTAAGTATTTGTCACAAACCTTAACAGAAGAAATGAAAAAATGTAAAAGTTGTTGCTGGGGACTGGAGAGATGGCTTAGTGGTTAAGCACACTGGCTGCTTTTACAGAGGACCTGGGTTTGGATCCCAGTACCCACATGGTAGCTAACAACTATCTCTAATTCCAGGGGATCTGATGCTCTCTTCTGATGTCCATGGGCATTGCATGACACAGGTGCATTTATATACATACAGGCAAAACATTAATACACATATAATAAAAACAAAATACTTTTTAAAAGGTTATCATTGATTCTGCTGGAGTGAGTAGATATATGGGTATACACCATTGTGTCAGTTTGTTGGAGGCAAATTCTTATGGCATGGAGGCTAGACTCTGCCTCTATGCTCACTGAGCATAGAAAGTACTATTCCTGGACAGCTCTAAGTAAACACATCAAAATTTGCATGTTAAAGAGAAAATGTGGTCTTATTGCATGCTAATTCCCACTACCCCACTTTTCAGAGGATCAAGCCCTGATAGAGTGGAGGGAATACTTTCATATTCAGCCAAAAGACAATTCTCACCCAAGATAGCCTTGGATTGCTGTAGGACATGCAGCAGGCACTGAACCTTCCAGATGTCAGCTTCCCACCTGGGAAACTGAATGCTAGACAAGTCCATCTAACAGGGCCTTCTGGCATCTGCAATCACTGAGCCTCTCGCTACAGTCTTTCACAGTTGATACCTATTTCCCTCAGTCAGAATAATCCTTGCCTGAAATCAAATCTACACTTTGAAGGGTATTGGTTTGGGGGAGGCATGTGTATCTCTCTATTCACAGGTCACTGGTCCTAGGCATAAAGATTGAAAAGGTGGCTGGGCATGGTGGCACACACCTTTAATTCTCATACTCAAGAGGCAGAGGCACGTTGATCCCTGTGAGATCAAGGTCAGCCTGGTCCACATAGTGATTTCCAGGCCAGCTGAGGCTACAAGGAAGCCTTATTTAAAAAAGAAAAGGATGATTGTGAAAAGGTGCATTTATTTGGATGTAAGCCTGCTCTTTGAAAATCCAAGGCAACAGAAAACACACACACACACACACACACACACACACACACACGAACAAATACACAAATACACAAAATGTTCTGTTCTGTGTCTGGTGGCTTATGGATTATTTCAGACTCACTAGAGGCCATCATGTTAAGGGCCTTTACTGTGTGGGTCTGGGGAACTCGCTCAGTAGGTAGTGTTGGTTATGTAAGACGAGAGCCCGAGTTTGGATCCCCAACACTGAAAAAATAAAATAAAATAAAAGCAAGGCATTACCAGGAGCATCTGTAAATTCAGCACTTGGGGTGGAGATGGACACAACCTGGGAACTCACTTCTCAGTCAATCTAGCTGAAATTTGAAACAGAGAGCTCCAGGTTCAGTAACATATCCTGTCTCAAAAAATTAAGGTGTAGAATCAATTGATGAAGACATCTCTTGTCAACCTCTGGTTTCTGTGTGTCACCATGAGTGCCCATCCCCCTGACACACAAACACACACACACACACACACACACATACCTTACTGTGAACTTTTACCCTGGTTTTGTCTCGTAGAATACACAAACTTCCAAAATGAATAAGGAAAAATTTTGTCCTGTGTGCTTTAATTTTTATCTAAGTATGAAGCAAGCAGGATGTCCTTCCAAATGACCCGGGAAATTAATTCCATGTGGAATAAAATCCAAACTTTGAGAAATCAAACCTGTAATGTTCTAATAAACGGATTTGTGTCCCCAAAAATCTGGGTGCTGACTGACTCCTCTCAGTAAATGCTTAATTACAGCAGTTTTGATCAAACCAAACATATTCATTTATAATAGCTAGTGCTCCTTCCAGTCAGTATAAGAATTAGTAGCCTACACTGAACCAAGGAAATCAAATTAGTGCTGTTTTCTCATATCTGTTAGGCCCATGGAGGACAAGCTTTTGATTTAATCAAACCTAACTCAATCTACACTCTCGGATGATAGAGTCCCAGGACAGGGAGAGATTAATCCTTCTCCTAGGATTTTCTTTCTCTGGTTTCAGGTACAGACTCTGCTCTGTCCCAGTGTAAAACAAATTCCCTATCTGGTAAGCACTGGATAGAGATGATAAGCACAGTATGCATGTAAGAGGGTCAGACAAGTGATATGCCCAGCCTTAGTCTTGAACAAGGAAATCAATATCCCACAGTGTAATTCACCAGTCAGAAATAATCACCCTCCTGCACAACAGCACAGGGCAGTAAATTCATTACAAGCTTCTTGCCACTCTTGGCAGGAACGTCAACACAGTTGTTTTATAAATCCTTCAGACACCCAGGTTTCTGATCACATTTTCAGTAATCCATAGCCTTTGTCCAGTCACATATAGAATGACTGGATTATGCTTCTGAACATTGGAACATTAAGAACAACTATATTAATATTTCATCATTCTTTGTCTTTCTATATAATTTATAGTTTTATATATTATTATATGTGTGTGTATTTAGGAGAAAAGGTAAAATTCAGAGTCACCTGTAATTGACGAACAAAACCTCCATGCATAGTTGGAGTGAGGCATGCCCTGAGCTATTAATGAGAAAGTCTTTCTAGCTAAGTAGCCCAGGAACGTAGCCCAGCTATGTCTGATTTGATCTGATTTGATAGTACTTTCTACACATTCCCCATTGTATTCTCTGTTCTCCACATTTCTTTCCTCTAGCACAGCCTTCCTTTGCACCAATAGCTTATGAAACAAGATGACTAAGATCCAATTTGAGAAAGATCCCTCAGTTTCACAGGGAGTTTCACAGTCACGCTCTTTCTTTACATTGAGTATTTGGAAAGTAGATTAGATTATGACTTAGAAGAAAGAAGCCATCTTGTTGGTTGGGCTGCCCTGAATGTATGCATTATCTATATCTTGAGCTAGATTTACAAGAATGCGAAGTAGACATCAAACATATCCCTGCGTTATTTATTAAGATTTGCAGATTGATAAATAATCCAGTTTAGCCATATGAACAGAAAGATTACCAAAGAATTCCATGGATCACTTGCTGCAAAAGTTACCTAAAAGTCAGAACTGAATCATATTACATTCCATTTATTCAGTGGCCATTGATTTCTGCTATTGGAGGTACTCAAGACAAGCTCATGAAAATTCTCTCTTCAACACTACTCTCATATCAGGATTTCAAACGCTCCTTTAAAGCATTAGGACTCTACTGAGTGCTAAAAAGTAGTTCAATAGACTTGCTGTGACCAACGTTTGAGTTTATATATAAAGACTTTTCAGTACAAATATTTGTCTGACTTATTTTATCTTCTTTATGATGCATTTGTTCCTTGGGGTCAACAGAGATCATTCTAGAAATTACAGATTCAAGAATTCTCACCCACGAGGGGAAAATGAATTATACTTGGGACTTGATATGGAGTCATATGTATATTATTCCTTATTATTTATGGAGGCCCTATTGTATCCAGACTCCATTCTCGACATGGGATAAAAAGGTGAGCAAAACGAAAAATGCTCCCTGCCTTCAAGAGGGGTCCAGTGGAGGAGAGGACAAAATAACAGAATTATGTCACACAAGAAAATAAATGTGCTATGTATGCTGTGTGTGAGCACCTACCACACAGGGAGAAGCCCATATTGGAAGCCAGGAAGACTTCATGATGAGGTTTGCACTGACCTATAAAAGAAGATAAATTAACTCTGCAGGTACAGTGTGGAGTGGGAGGCAATGACTTTGTCACTACAATCCAGCATCCCTACGATGGGAAGACTAGCTCAACTAAGAAAATCCATTTCCCTGACTTTGACCTCCTCCTGGATTCTGTTTCAACTGCTCATTGCTTCTTTTCATGGACAGGGAACTTTCTTATATATAATTGAATTAAAATGAATCTAACTGTCCTTTATCTTACACACACAACAGTGTACCAATGGATTACTTTTATAATCTAAACATTCCATGCATTCTAAGTTTTAGGTTATTCTCAAAACTTAACCTTGTGTATCTGAATCTTTTGAGGAGATACCCACTCAATCAGCTACTTCAGAGGAGTGCAGTGGACTGTGTGCATTCTGAACATGTTTCCCTCTTGATCTCACCAAATACATAAATCCAGGCTTAGAGAGTATACCTTTATGATATAGCATGTGTTCATCCTGTGGAAGGCTTTGCATTCAACCCCCAGCACCAAGAAAGAGAAACATAAATCTGAAATGAACATATGATTCTTCTAATGTTCATTATCTTCATAAATAACAACAACAAAACATTCAATTTATTCTTGGCATCCCTCACTACCCACATGAAACCCATCAGAAAATTCTATAAGGTTCTCTCACTTCCCACGTGTATCACACATATAATCGATTCTCTCGGGCTTTACTGTCACCTTCATGCAGGTTCCACTATTGCTTATACTATGTGCTGCCTCCCAACCTATCCCACAGTGACCTGGCCTCCGTGTTTCTTAATATTACTCATACAATGCTACAATAGTATAAAAACAAAACAGACAATAATAGCAACAATTACTCTATGCTTCATGGTAGATGTTAATCCATTTTGATAACCGAAACTGACAACTCCCTTAGGAATAGCTGCTTCTCTCATCCTAATTTACAGGTGAGGAAACTCAGACACAGAGAGCCTGCCAAACTGGCCTTACCTAGGTAGTCCAATTAAGCCACCAGCATAACCACTGCTATCCTAAAACCTTTTATTTTCATTCAATTCTAAGATGTACACTGTTTCACTTAAATGTCTTTAAAGTATATTGCAATCAACAGCATATTATCCTTTGGTTGTCATCGCCTTTTCTCTGGGGTATGTAAAATAATACCATGTCTTGCAACTGGAAACTCCTTAAGCTGGTGAACCATAGAGTTTGCTGAATGGATTGATGGAGATATGTCAGGTGATCTGCCTTAGACATCTCTGCTTCAGGCCTTATGTCCAGGAGACTAATGTAATCACATTATACAAAACACTATGGAAAAGGAGATAGCAAGCTATGCAATCATTACGTGGCTGTAATTATACTGTAAACATGCAATGAAAGGAAAGTAGGGTGAGTTGCATTCAGATAACTCATGATTCTTTATTTGGTGTCTCTTGATAACTATGAAATATTTAGTCCCTCAAGTATTTCTTCCAATTGTTTTTGGAAGATTTTTTTAAAGTTTTCAAATTCTTCAATTTTCCATCTCTCTGACTTGAACTAAATGTTCTTAATTTTCCTATCCTTATTATTCTTCTCCATGAGGCATATCCTTCAAATACAGCCCAGTATTTTCTTATACTGGAGAGCTAAAACTCCCTTGCAGGTAGATAAGTCACTGAACCTTGTCCTAAATAATTTACTTATTAGAGATGGATGACTCATATTTGACACCTGGGGGTTTCAGCATCACTGTCAAAAAGGAAAGAGTAATGTTTATTATTAGAGTCATACCTTAGTAATAGTATTAAGTTTTACACCCTTCTATTTCTTCACAGTTTATAAAGTATTTTCACATATTCTGTCTCATTTAATCTTGTTTAAAATGCTCCAGAACTGTGTCAGGTGTCTGCATCTTCTTTATTATATTTTTCTATGTATACATTGGGGACTCTGAAATGGCAACTTCCAAAGTCATACATTAGCTAAGGAGAAAACTGTGGAGGTGCATCCCAGAGGGGCAGTAAGTCTTCCACTGTAGACCAGAGCTTACTAACAAGTTTCCCATGGCACTTGGGTAAATAAAGACTAAGGTCAAGAAAAATCAATGGGGCAGGGCCTGCGTTCATAGCAACTATGTACATTTACCCCAGTGTGCCACATGTATACTTGTATCTTAGGTATGCTACAACATACAGAAAGTTGAATAATCTAGTATACTTTAGAGCTGATTGAATTTTATGCCTTGGCCTTATCCACCAAGGTGAATCTCACTACATATCCATAGGGGTTGTTGTCATAACCACTGGTTTATGTTTAAAATGCAGCACAGGAGCTTGTGGAAGTGACATGACATACTAGGGCTCTGCATCTCTTGTAACATAGATGCTGAGATTCATTCACCATCTGACTCTGGGCATCACCTCTTTCCCAGATATCCCATGCTAATTGAGAGGTCTTTGGAAAGCTTTAGGCTTTGGGAAACTCCAAAGAATAACCTGATGATTTTTAGGGAATTAAACCTCACAGTTTATATACTGCATGATTATCCTCTGCTTTTTATCTCTCAGTGACTTAAAAACACTTTCAAAGATTCCCCCTCCAGGAAGATGGATTTCTTGAGACTTCCTGATGGGCAGGATAGGGAGTGCTAGGACTAGCTGCATGGCCAGAATGTATCCTCTGTGGTTAACCTTGCTCTACTGGACAAGAGCATGTGGCTAAGATCTATTGATATAATGTGGGCACCAGCCCTCTATGTTACACAACATTATTGGCCAAGCCCTTAAATAGAGCCCTAAAACAAGAGGCTCTAAGACCCTCCAGACACCTCCAGCTTCTGGGACTTTCCCCCTCAATTTCATTTAAATCTATGAGACTTCCATCCCTCTGGCAGCTCCAGAGTTACTGCTGAGGCTTAGGGAGAAGCTGTTAGGAAAAGCAGAGGTTGTTGCTAAGCAAAGGAAGTCTCCAGGAGGCAATGATAGAGGAAAAACAATACCTGGTTAAAGTGAAATTGACATGAGAGCTCCTCTGGCTTTGAGCTGCTATTGTCAGGCTCAGAGTTCCTACATGGAAAAGACAAATCCACAGATGGTCAGCTTCCACTAGACATGCATTCATAGACAGTCAGCTTCCACTAGACATGCATTCATAGATGGTCAGCTTCTACCAGACATGCATTCATAGGTGGTCAGCTTCCACTAGACATGCATTCATAGATGGTCAGCTTCTACCAGACATGCATTCATAGATGGTCAGCTTCCACCAGACATGCATTCATAGATGGTCACCTTCCACTAGACATGCATTCATAGATGGTCACCTTCCACTAGACATGCATTCATAGATGGTCAGCTTCTACCAGACATGCATTCATAGATGGTCAGCTTCCACTAGACATGCATTCATAGATGGTCAGCTTCTACCAGACATGCATTCATAGATGGTCAGCTTCTACCAGACATGCATTTTCCCAGCAATGTGGGATACTGCAGGGAGTATGGCAAACCACTAAGCACAGAGAGTGTTCCTTACATGTTGGGGTATGAGAGTGTGTTCAACACCATCTCTACTGGTGTCATGTACCTTCTGTTGAGAGTGGGTGCCCCTGTTATGGAAGCAGCAGTCGCATTTGAGTATCTCCACTATTATCATCCAGTGAAAAGAAACTGGAGGAGAAATTGCTTGTCCCTTGTAAAGGGGTCTCCAGGCCCTGTTTGGTATGAGGACTGAGCTTGATGTTCAGTATTTGGGAACCAAAACACCCAACCAGCAGCCTTGCTTGTTTCTTTAGGTGGTACATAACATGCTCATCATTTCACTGGGTATATTAAGAGACTTAAAGGACATGCTCATGGTCTTCCCTCACCCTGGCTGTACTCCTTGTTACACCATTGACACCTAAATGATACCCTTGGTTTTAAAGACAACAGAACATAAGAATGTGCACATATGTACACATAAGAATTATGTTACACAGATTCTAAGGATAGTTAAAAGATCAAAAGCTTTGGTCACAGCTGAATAGGCCAGAGAAAGCCCTTGAGTTGGACTTGAATAGGGGACAAAAAGTCATGATTTCTGCAGCAAGAAACTAGATCTTCAGCAGAGGAAGCCGCTCAAAAGAAACTCCCAGGTGGAAATGAACAGTGCAGTTAGGCCTTGCTCTAGAGAGCAGAGATTGCAAGAAAAGGTGAAGACCCAGTCATGCTCAATTTTTTACTTTTTCCAGAACCCATTAGCAAAGAGAAGAGAAAAAACAAACAAACAAACAAACAAACAAAAAAACACGACAGGGCAGTGGACTCCATCAAATTGCTGGAAGCTTTAACTACAAACACCAGGTGGAAAACTAGCCCAGCAGCTGGCCTGCATCTCCTGTAAGTCATAGTCCTTTGCATCCTTTCCTTGAGGACTTACTGTGTGGAAGGCAGGAGACCTGCAGTCCTGACATCCTCCGCAGACCGACTTAACACCTTTCCCTACAGAATGTGCAAAAGGAAGAAAAGAGATTTATAATGGAAACAGACACAAAGTGGGAAGAAGAGTTCTGTCCTAAGCCCTCGTACTTCCAGAAGAGAGGGCCAGGGATTCTGCAAATCCTCTACAGTGAGGTGACAGGAAATCCCCAGGCCAGCAAGCTCCAGTCCTGCAGGAAAAGGCTTAGAAATCCCTGCTGTCCCAAGCATTAGTTGTGTGTCCTCCTTTCACCCTGTAGTCAGCTCTAGCTACCTCTCCACCTTCCCCTGTATTATGAGACTCACCTGTTGACTGCCACGCTCCATCAGGCTCCTTTGAGTCTAGTTCCAGACTGGAACCTGCTAGTTCAAGGAATACCTAGAGAAACTTAGAAGAGAGAGAAAAAAAGAGTGTGTGCTCTTCATTTCTTGGGCCCCTCCCCAAGTTGCACGCAGGAGCAATGTCCCTCTATAAAGTCCTCAGCTCTGATCAGCTGACTCTCTAAGATAGATCTAGCTAGATTCTCATGCCGCCCTTGATCCTTCAGGTCAAAGGATAAGTAGCATTTCCCTGAAAATTGCTGACCTGAGTATCTCTCCATAACCTCAGTGGTTTGCCTTACCCTCTCCTCCCACCCTTTGTTTCTCTAACCAGTGTTTGGGGTGTATTGCTTGCTTCTTGATTATACATATGTAAGTAAATTACAGCTACTTAAGGAGATAAACGGCAGGTGAGTAGGGTGCCTGCATAGGTCAAAGACTGTTTGGGGACAGCCAGTGTGGAAGCAGTTCAATGTGTGAAGAGCTCCTATAATGGCACAGTAATCCCACACGAGGTATATACCTGGCACAGGTAGGTGATGTTCCATAAGTCCTTTCCTGTTAACTGCTCCTGTCTGCTTTTATAAATAAAGAAATCAAGGCTTAGGAAGGTCATATGAAATGGCCCAATATGATTTTTCTGTCTGTAAAGGTTTGGGGGCAACAGCTTACAAATCCTTTTAAGATGATGAATGTCACATGCTATATATAAACCATGGTATATAAAGGAAATATGTAAGACATTCTTTCAAAAGGGTCAGAACCTGACTGCATTTATGCTCTTTACCTGTGATTTTTTTCTCCCATCAACTGAGTGAATTTAGTTTCTGTGCTCCCTGGGAAGAGCCAATATTCCAGCAAAGGCCTTATCTAATTCTTTGTTTTGGTACAATGTGTAGTGTGCTTTTGGCATTTAATGAATATCTATTAATAGTCCTCTGCCCATGGGAAGCTCTGGGCTCAACATGATCACTTAGCGTTTCATATACATATAAAATAAGAGTACAGATTTGCTCCCTATATTGTTATAGACCAGTCCTGAGGACATTCAGAGGCCACTTAGATCAACTCCTGATCTCTGACCAGCACTGGGCTGGAACAGTGAGAGTCTAAGAAGTGTCCCCATGTTCACCTGTGTTCTAGTGTCCTGAAGGGTCCTCAAATAGCCCTGACAGCACAAAGGTGTTTCCTTTCTCCTCTCTGAGACAAGGCCCTCCTGCCAGAGCCTGGTGTAACTTTGTACATTCAGGGGGCAAAGTGAAAGCACTTACAGACAAGGCAGAAAAATACAGATTTAAAAGAAAGCAAACCAAGTAGGGGAATTGTTTCAAAAAGCTGAAAGCATCAGACTCGCCCTTCACAGCTGAGAGACAAAGCAGGTGCAGCTCCTAAGCTTTCTGGCATAGTCATTCACTGGCTGAACGGGCAAGGGCTGAGCATCCTTGCTTTTCAACAAATAGATGTGGCACACGTCTGGCCCATATGCAACACTGTTTTAAAGGACTGAAAAATCACAAATGATTATAACTTATTATTTATGACTTCCCATATACAGGATGTGCCTATCATTAGGTATACTGAAACCCTGAGAGATGAACAAGACAGCCTCTGTCTGTCTTCATAACATTTGTACTCCAGCAGGAGGCTATAGTTAACCGATGACCTTTCCTGATAATTACTCAAATGCTGTAGCACCTATGACTTGGGGGCTTTACTAGGATTAAGTAAGTTAACCACAGAGAGTCCCTCTTTATGTTTGTTTTTACTTCATAAGAATATGAAATCAATAAGCATCCAATGGAAATCATGCTTCGAATTCTACGTTAGTGATATGTGGTGAGAGGCTCTCTACAGATTCCAGGCAGCAGGAGGGAGTCAGAGCTCCCATTCAGACACGTGACAGTGAGGGAAAACAGCCAGGATTCTACAGTGCTGGTACTATGAAGCCAGGCTCTCAGTAAGTCCATGTATTATATGCATTTCTGACATGATATTTTGAGCTTACAGTGAGTTCATCAGGATGTGATCCCATCAGAAGTCAAGAAGCATCTGTACTTAAAGCACTTTAAACAATATTTGACCTTTAATAAGCAATGATAGCTATCAAAAGGAAAATTACAGAGTAAATTGAGGTAGAACTTGGGGACCCAATGTGCTCTTGGGGATTGAAAAAGGCTTCCTGGGAGGGAAGAAGATTAAAACGGTGCTGTTATGGATGAGTCAGGGCAATCAGGCCAGGGTAAGTGAAGAATGGGAGAGGCCCAAAGGCAGAGAAATCCATGCTGTGCAGAGCTAGAAACAGGGAAACTGTGTGGAGTCCAGATAAAGAAGATACCAGTGCTGGATGTGGTGGCTTATACCTATAAGTCTGGCATCCAGTAGGCTGGGGTAGGAATATAGCATGCTCTAGATCAGTGTGAGCTACTTATCTAGACCGAAACAATAAAGCTTCGGAGTAGGCTGAGCAGGCTGAAAAGAGGGGGTTAGAGCCCAGCTTAGATTCCAAAAATTCAAATTGTTTTCTGGGAGCATGACAGCCCCTCCCACTAGGTGTTCAGCATCCTGCTTTGAAGGGGAGGCAGTTTGGCTGAAGTTTCCTTTCAAATGTTCACCAGGTGCACAGATCCTGGAAGCCAAGTAAGCCCTGATACCATCAAGCCATGTTGGCAGCCAGTAGGTTGGGAGCAGCCCCAGTCTTGTTGTGGCCATGTGGGTCAAGGCAGTGCTACTACTCTTGTATAGCCTCTTTGGATACATTTCATCCAGCTAACTGTATTCACAATCCCCAAGGCTAATCCAAATTAATTCCTAAGAAATTTGCCTGATGAGTGAAGCTTCTGGTAAATAGAGAATTGAAGGAATGGGAGTCAAGAATGCAGGACTGTTGCCTTATGACTGCAAGAAGGCCAGCTCTCTGGGCTATCTAAGTCTTTATGTACTAACTGCATAAAGTCAGATAGAGCTCACATGCCTAACATTGGTAGAGTTGTTCTGGGAAAAGGCCTAAAGTGACTCAAGTCTGAGTGGATGTTGAACCATTCTCAATATCAAGGTCTGGAATCAGGCAAGGGCAGTGGAATCATCTTCCTGGTGACCCAGTAGTCACCAGATGAGAGCTTAGGCGGAGACCATAGTCTGCCTCTCTGGCAGTCCTTACTCAAGAGGCTCTTGCAACACCCCTGCCTTGAAATATCAGGTTAGGGCTGCTGGACCCCACTTCACAGGCAGTGACTGCCCACTGCTTCTAACTTGCATCCTGTCCCTCTTCTCTCCCACACGATCAATGTGTCCCAGGCAGGAGCACTTATTTTATACACAAAACGCACAAGGTCTTATTCATTATTTCCCTAGGTCATATGAGGCCACCCAATCTTTCTAAAGGAAGCTTCACTCAGAATTCTAGCATTGGTACAGAGGGAACAAAAAGCAATGAAATACCATGGCGCCTCTCCAACGTTCTCAAGGAATGCACATTAGGAGGGCATGAGAAGTCGTGGTTATTGTTGGTATCAAAATGGAAAGCTTTAAGCAAAATACCCAGGGATCTGAGGATCAAGGAGCTGTGTGAAGTCCCTCAGACAGGAGCAAGGCAAGCATTATTCTTGCCAGAGACTCACACAGCCTCTATGAGCATGAGTCCATCATCACTGGGTTAATATTTTATTTATTATTTTTATTTTATGTGTGTGAATGTATTGCCTTCATGTATGTGAGTGCACCCATGTCATGCAATGTCTGAAAAGATCAAAAGAGAGCATCAGATCCTTTGTAACTGGAGTTATGGACAGTTGTTAGCTGCCATGTGGGTTCTAGAAACCAAACCAAGGTCCTCTGTAAGAGCAGTCAGTGCTCTTAACCACCGAGCCATCTCTCTAGCCCCATTGGCTATATTTTTGATGACTGGACAGAAGAATTCGGAGATTATGCAACAGCCCCCATTTGTATCATGCTAGTTTTAAAACAGAACTAGAAGTATATTTCAGCAACTTTGGCAAACTCCCCAGTGGTTTCAAGGAACACAAATTTGCCTTCTTCTACTAGGCTGTGGCATATCACCTGAGAAGATACAAGTTGTTGGAACTATGTTGCTGTTGGAATTAAGGCCCAAGAGGAACATCCTGTTAGAAACCAACTATGTCAGACAGGGAGTAAGCCCAATACAATTTTTAAAAATGAACTCTCCAAGATTTTAAAATATTTAAGACTCTCTCTAAAACATCAGAAGAAAAAGGACATTAGAAGATAACCTATATGTCAGTATCTCTGTATATCAAATTTCTAAAACCATATAAGACTTTGCTCGAGTTAGAAGGGATGTTTATGCCAGAAGTACTAAGACACCATCAGCCTGTGTCTATATAAAGTGGACACCAATGTCAGCCATGTGGTAGGCTATGAAGCCCACAGTGTCCAAGAACATTTTCCAGTAGAGATATTATTAACGATTTCTAGGAATTATCGTAAGCTATAACTTTGCCAAGCTGCTTATCTATTACAAGACTAGATTTGTGCTAAGGAGTCCTTCTTGGGGTATAAAAATATTGAACCCATAGGAAGAAGATAATATTTAGCAAGGAAACAGAGAGAGGTAGAAGAGATAGAAGATGCCTCTTAGGTTCAACATTTAATATAGATGAAGAGAAATTCTAGTACAGATTCAGAGTACAAGCAGAGGCCTTAATAATGGCCCACAGTAGGAAATGGTGGTAATTAGAGAGCTCTTGGCCTATGAAATTCCTAAACTGACAAAGATTTTTAACCAAGAAATGAAAGATTCCCTGAAAACCTGACTTATGAGGCTGTGAGACATGGGAACAGACAGGGATAAGTGTGAGTGCTGTGGAAGTGGTAAAGCTGAGTAATATTGCTACTCAACTATTCTTAAAACAAAGATTGCCTAATCTTGAGAAACACAAGGGAAATTGATCCCTGATGGATTGAATCAAAAAAGCTATTAGAGACACTTAGTTGTGATCATCTGTGGTACCCATGAATATCAGGGATTGAAGGACAAGAGAGAAAAGACAGGCATTACTGAGACAATGTTTGATACTTCGTTCCCCAAGCTGTAGAGGACTATGTTCACAAGACAGCTATGAAAGAAGTTAATTCAGCAATGAGTGAACTCTAGACTGGTATGAAATTTTAGTGGTTATACTGAACCCCATGATGGGACATGGTCTTTATGAGCAGAGGCTCTCATGGATCTGAATGATTTGGACCAATGTGTACATTGGGTTCATAGACACATGTTAAGGCACAAAAAAGAAGATAAAAACAGGGAAAGAGGACAATGACATTTGTCTGAAGCTAGAAAAAAAATGTGACAACATTTGAATCAAGTTGGGCAAGTTTTGAATCAAGTTGGAGTTCCTATGGAAAACACTGACTGGAAGTCAGATGCTCTGCCAGATAACTTCTAAAAGGCTATGAAACCTAAATGGCAGTTTACCAAGGTGGTGAGAGAAAGAGTGGAGCACAGAGTCAGCTTGCCCAAGAGCTGGATAGTAACCATCCAGAGTGTACTATGTACACTTATCTCCTATACTAAAATATGCTCATAGTAGAGATGTTTTGACCAGCCTGGGATCCTTTCAATCAAGTATGATTGAAAGAAAAACAGTAGCTTCAACTCCAGTAAGTAGCCTATAAGGGGCGGGAACTGGGTCATGCAGTGAGCACAGCATATGAGAGAGACTGGGTCTGCCCTCCATTGTTTCCATGCCTGAGTTAATCAGTGACAGCAATGAGTGTATGAAACCTCTTGCAGTTCCCCAGCTTAAGAAGAACACATGGTCCATGAAGAATGACTGTAGATCGTAGAGAGCCAAACAAGTTAGTGCCTCTTCTGTTCATACTTCTGTATCTAACATTGCTCTTTTGAAGAACAACTGATACTAGTGCTGGGAGCAGTTCATGCTGTGGTGGACCTTGCTAACCTTTTCTTAATATTCCATTAGCTGCTGAATCCCCAAACCAAATGGTACTTGCTTAGAATGAATAATTGTAGACCTTTATAGATTCTTCTTACTCTCAGAAAAAAAGTTTTAATTTTATAGTGGTAACTCTTGAGTGTCTTACAAATTTAGAGATTCATCATAAAGAATATGAAAAACAGAAATTAAAGAATCTAAATGCAGAAAGCACCATATGTAAGTGGGAAAGGACACTCTAAAGATCTATACAGCTTTTGAGTGGAAATCTCAGTCCCAGATGTGGGTTATCTCTGCATACATTATTGGGTAGGGAGACCCTCTGAGATCAGAATTCAATAAAGGCTATAGCTACTACTGCTGATTACATGTCAAAACTAGACAGTAAATAAGTTTCTACTGTTGAAGAGCCACATGCTTTGTTGTAGGTTGTAGTGAAATCAAGCTGGGACTGAGCTACAAGATTCCTCTCTACAGGCTGTTTTGCATCAGTTGGAGGACACTATACAGACTTATAGGGGAGAATTGTTTCAGACAGTCTTTCTAAGTTATACAGTCTGAATACTACACTGTCAGTACTCACCATAGATGGGTGTAATGCAATAGTGGCATTACTGTTATGAAAAAAACCAACTACATTATCCAGTTACCACAATAGGCTACCTGTAGTAGGATAGAATGATTTGGAGAATATAATCTACAACTATGAAATAAATGTCTTCCTGAGAGGATGAAAAACTCGAAGGCTATGATGTAGCTTTCAAGTAAGAGAGTTCTAGAAAGTTTCCTTGAATGGGTGCCATTTTCCTGGATGAGTGAGTCCTTGGAGAGGCCATGAAAGATGTGGACCAACAGGGCAAAGGGAAGTATGATTTTGATGCACAGCCATTGACCTTTGTGTGATGTTTTATGTAGGAGTGATCTGATAGAAGTTTATGTATGGGATGTGTGTCTCCTTCTAGCTATATAGGAGACAGAGATGCTGGTGTGAAACCCACACTGAATAAAACAATTAGAACTTTGGGCTTGGAGAAGGAAGCAGGCCAATCCATCCAGTCTAAACTCACTTCCAGACGCCCCCTTTGTGAGTTAAAGAGAATTGTGAGCTTCAAGCCACAGAAGGCTTTTAAATAAATTCTTCTAGATAGGAATAATAGACAGTGAGCATGGTGCTTATGTTATAAAGATCAGTGTTGAGTTAGAAGAGCCTTGTTTCAACAGCTTCCTTTGAGAAGGTCAAATGTTTGCTTTATCCTCAGCATAATTTACTGTGATCCTGTGAGTGATAGATGAGGGAGAGTTATTTGTCAGTTATCTGAAGTTCTTCAAAACACAACTGAGTGTCCAGCATATTATCAGAGCAGAACCTATGACACCATTCTTTTCAGATAGCCACATCCTAAGTGATCTCCATTGTAAGGAGGCATTAGGTTTTCCCTTGCTGCACTGCCAAAACATATTATTTGTACACAATGCCCTAACCTAATGCACATTTGTGAATTTATTTTTGTAAGATAGAAGTCAAAATAAGTCTCACTGACCTGAGTCCAGGGCTTGGCAGGTTCTTCTTGGAGCAGCCAGCATGTGGAGACCTGTCAAGGATAGGTTATGACTCTGTGTATGTGTGTGTGTGTGTGTGTGTGTGTGTGAGAGAGAGAGAGAGAGAGAGAGAGAGAGAGAGAGACAGAGACAGAGACAGAGAGACAGAGACAGAGAGACCATGAAAGTCAGTGCTTTCCCCAAATATTCCTTCCAGGTCAACTTGAATCATACTTGGATATTTCCCTCTGGACACTTCTTTTTCACAGGTGTCTCTATTTCACTTCAAATAAAACAGGATGTTATCCTAGGCAAGTGGATGCCACATGCCTCAGAGAACCACAAGCCAGCTTGCTAAAACCTGATGCTAGGAGGACAGATGGACCTTAACGTTCCTTGAATACAAGGAAGGACATCATCTTGAATAAGTAGAAAACCAAGACAGAGAGTGCTTGGTGAGAACTAGGAATTCTGGGATGTATCTACCTTTATGGTGAGCTCCTGGACCCAGCATCTGGGATGTTGATGTGCTCTGAAAGAAAGTAATCAACTATATACCAGTGAACTATGAAGCAATAAACTTGGAAGCAGACACACTAGCTCACTTCAGTGCTAGCAGAGATTTAAACCAGCAAAAACGCTCAGCAGTGCAAGCAAGTCTCATCACTCAGCAGAAACAACAGACAGTAAGGAGAAGGAAAGGCAAAAGAGCAGTAGAAATTCCTGCTCTTTCTTTGCCTGCAGATGGAGAACTGGTTCTTCCTGTATTCCCTTTGGGGACTATGAGGATTCCTTTACTTTTAGATGAAGCAGAGGGAGGATCCTTATTGCTTCCTATTAATATGGGTGTGCATGAAAGCTGTGGAGTGACTGATTGGAAATATAAAAGAGATGTGAATACATTAGCGATAAAAAACTGATGGAATAAGTCATAGAATTGCATTTAGACATTCAGATTGACACCATCTCTAATGCACAACACCAAATTAGTATTAACAGAGGAGCCTCCATTTCACCCGTGTAGAAGACAGCTTGTTATTTAATTTTCTTTCAATATGAGAAGTTCAGGGAATATAAGTTATGATTAAGCAAAGGAAAGCAGTAGCAAGTACACTTAAATTTCTTCTCCGAAAAGCAGAGTAAAATACCAGGGAATGATAAGGCTTCAATCCCAATATGTAACCCTGGTGGTACCTCCCCTTCCCTGATAACTGTCTTGGCAGGAGGGCTGGTAACATTAGATCCTGGATCACCCTTCTCCATAGAATAAATATAGGAGCCTTCCCATCATTAACCTTACAATGATGATTGAGTACCAATATCCCATATCACTCTGTATCAAACATAATATGAAAATTATGGTGATACGTCAGTGTTATTCCCCGAAGACAAGGTCTCAAGTAACATGCTTCCTAAAGAGTAGGGATTGGGATTGTTTGGTTGTATGACTGTGAATGTAGAAAGGGCACAGAAGGTCAGAACCTCTGCAGGAGCCTCTTAGCCACAGTAACTCATTGGAGAAGTGACTGAAACTCAGTCTAAACAGTGATTTGATCATCCACTCAGCTACCAATTATTGCCAGCCCAAGCAAAAGGAATTCAAACAACAGGATTGCTATTCTTTCATCTGGGAACCCCGTAGCCTGAAGAAGACAAGAGCAAAGGTATAATTTCTAGCTCCAGGGCCATGGCTGGGTCTCCACTCTATGAGATAAATAGTTCTCAACTGTCTGTACTAATTAGTGGTACCACAATCCATTTTGAGGCATGTCACAAGCAATTTGTTGGTAATAATAAACTAGCAAATTTTTCCAATGATTTCTTCCTTTATAAATTAGACTAATATGCTGAGACTTCTTTGGTTGTAATTGAAAGATAGCCAAATTGAATTTGTTTGGGTCAGAAGGAGAACTCACTGCAAGCTTTACTGAGCAACAGAAGCAAGAATGAGCTGAACACTGATAACCTAGAACCAGAATCAGATGCCCCCAGCCACGTTCCCTCTTCTCTGCATGCATAGTACATCCTTTACCATGGCAAGGCAATCTCCTCCTCTGCACTGCACAAGACATGGGCCAAATGGTCCTCAAGCCTCATACATCTCACAGTTTATAAAGAAGCACGCTGAATCTCAGTTCCAAGTTTTGCTTTGCATGATTCTTAGGAACAATCCAAAGTCATGCAACGGATCATGCAAGTGCTACCAAAATGGTGGACAATGGGTGTCACAGCCCCATCTCCTCACTGTTACAGAAGGCCATGCTTCCCAGAGAAGACTGCGTCACTCAGATCAGCTCTCCAAAACCTTCATTCAGTTATTGCCCCAGTCCACTTGTCCTCTTTTCTCCATTAGCCTTTACATTCTGATCTGGAACTGACAGTCTACCAGCAGAAATACGATTGCATCTTGAAGCCATGTCCTAAAAGTGATGCTCATACTCTTCCTCCAGTTTTACTGAAGACAACTCTTTTCTAGTTCTTTTCTCACATGGATGCTGTTTCCCTCAGATAATTCTAACTCTAGTCCTGACAGAATGCTCCTTGCTCACTGTGGTGGTCTGCAAATCACTTCTTCTTTCTTCAGAGTCCTAACCATTGAATTCATGTCAGGAGACTATGCATGATCCACCCTGCCTTAGCTCTCTACATCCATCAACCCACTGCTCATTTCCCTTTCTTCTCTAAAGGTCACAGTATTTGCTTCATTATCATTCCCTGCACTCTGTCTTCCATAACCATGAAGACAATTCATCTAATGCCCCACTCTCTCTGATGGGGACAGAACAGGTAAAAAAGGGAAAAAGGAAGGAGAAAAAGGAAAGAGAAAGTTCTGGTGTTCCATGGTACAGCAGATGAGCATAGTTCACAATAACCTGTTATATTTCAATGTCTAAAAGAGAGAGTTATGAAGACTCCAAGTACAAAGTAATGATACCTAGAGGGAAGTGCTAATTAGCTGACATAGTCGGTTCATGCTGTATTCATGGGTTAAAATATCACAAGTGACACCATTAATATGCATAATTATTACATATTATAAACAAAACACAAATTTAGTTTTTAGAAAGAAAGATTCAGCTGGGTCTCGTTTTGTAGATGGTCTGAGTCCGGTTCACCAGGGATGAGGAAGATCAGAGTCAAAGCCACAAAAAGCAAAGACAGCCTTATACATTTGAAAACTTGCAGGTCATTTTGATTTGGCAGAACATGGAGGAAATGAAAGAAGAAACTGGGTGAGAGAAAACAGGACGAAGTAAAGGTTTAACTACAGTACAGAAATAGCTTTGTCTTTCGCCTTGACAGTGTTTTGTACACTGTACGAGAACTTACTTCTCACCTTTTTCCTGTGACTCTGAATCCATAAAAGTGGAAGATGCCCGCACATCTTTATGTTTCCTATACCCAACAAAGAATACACAGTTTCTAGTGTTAAATGTTTACGGAATAAAGCCGTACAGCTTTGTAAGTTACCTTAAGATAGTTATGCTCGTGGAACTATTTATAAAGAAAAACCTAACAAAAAACAAGTCTCAACTTACAAATAAAGACTATAGAAAAACTCTAGCAACCCGCCCAATTCATGTCACTTGAATAAAAATTTTGTGCACTTCTTATGGACTGTGAGTCTGCTGCTTTGTGATGGGGAATTGGTGAGTTAGGCTGGATCTCTAGGGTGGCTTTGTTGGCTTACAGCTTGCAAGGAGCATTTCAGGTCCATTATTTTATCAACTCCTCTCCATCAACTTTGAGAAAAGTAAGAGGCAGGCCTTATTATCTCTACCATCAAGAATGTAAGGCAGAGATCTTAAGCCACTTGGCCAAGGTCATACCACAAATAAGCTGTAGAGCTCGAACTTAAACTGGATCTAAGGTTCTGAGTATTGTGATCTCTACACTGTCTCACACTGACTCCAGATTACAATGAGGAAAACTGACATTGTAAAAAGAGACTGAAGAGGCCGTAGGTAACAAGAGAGGTTGTTACATGAGACTGCTCTAAAAATTTCCAAGGTGAAAACCATCTGTGCTAATAAGTGTGTGAATAGCCAACCAAACTGGCAATTCTTTTATCCCTTCACTGCTGGCGTTATTGGTCAGAACCTAGTATTATGTCTAGCCTGAATCTAGGTCTTTCAAGAAAGATGTGTAGAAATGTGTAGAAGGGCTTCTACCTCTTATATCTGATCTGTGAAAGAATATTATCAGAGGATTACATTCGCGGGCTCCACAGAGTTCAGTGCTTCACAGGAAATTAGCACATGGCAGCAACACAAATAGAGGCTCCATTTAAGAAAAAAAACTTCCTGATAGGGAACATTTCAGTTCAAGGAAGATGTTCTGAAAGAAGGATATGAAATCTCCATCATTTCAGATTTTGAAGAGCACGGGAGCTTTGTTCAGAGGAAGTTGAAAAGCCTGGAAGCTGGATATTTAAAATGAGCTTTATTTTTCTACAGGGAGGAGGAGAAGCAGTAACGGTCATCTTGAGACTTTTCTAGCCTTACCATTTTATTGATTTCCCCCTTCTGCCCACATTATGTCACTGTGTACTTTGCCAACTGCAGGTTAATTTACTTTACTTTCATTATTATTAAGGAAAAAAGCAAAGTATTGAGACAGCATAGAAAGAAGAAATTTAAGGGAACCTGGGAAGAGAAAGAAGCCCATCATTCCAAGGTCAAGTTGAAGCCCCTTGTCAACTGAGAGCCAAGAATTCCAGCATAATTAATATTTGCTATGAAAGTTGATGATACAGAGATAATATTTCTTTTACATAGAGTTATTTTCAAATAAGAATGTTATAATAGTAATGAGCCCCACTTAAGGCCTGAGTATAAAAGACCTTGAATATGGACTTACTCCTTTCCAAGACAGTGCCTAAAAAGCTCAAAAAGAAGACTTTTAACTATTGCTCACAGTAAAAACAACCTAAGGTCTCCTGTAACCCTGGTGATCTAGAGTGAGGTCTTATCAGTTGTAATCCTATCCAGTCTACCTCAGGAACCATGCTACAATCTCATTTCAGTTCCTTAGCAATCCCCTAAAGATATAGCTTCAAACTTATATAAATGAGTCAAGTAATTAAGCTTAATTCTCTTGAGGAGCCCACACTCAGATTTGGGTATATCTTATTCTGCTCCTGGGTGCCTTTCTACTAACCTCCAAGATTAAATTTATGATAGCTTGACTTCCTAATAAACTTCCACTTGGCTAAATAAAATTCCACATGTTTTGTGTTGGAATTCTTTTCTGTGGAGTAAGTCAAGAATCCTGGTTTCATCTGAAGAGATATTGGAAAATAACTACCCAGCCTGCTGCAGGAGGCAGTTTGGATCTGTGTCCCCAGCCGATACCCTACTGATGCTGACTGTATGATCTAGGTTTCTATTACCAAAGAAAATCTGCTGTGTGAAAGGAGTCAGTTGTTGGCGATAACTAGGTCACAACAGAAATAGGAAGAAGTGAAGCCACCTACTATTTGCCCTGGCTCCTGATCAACTCATGACCAGGTTAGAAATAGGAGGAAGCTTAACTACCTACTGCCTATGTGATTCCTCAACAAATCCAGGACCATGTTAGAAGCATCACACAGTGCTTTTGAAAAAGCTGTTAGTAATTCAATTGTTTTATTCTGCTTTCTTCCTCAGACCTAAGCAATTATGCTTGTCTATGATAGTGTTTAAAACATAAATATATATGCCATGCATGGTGGCCCAAGGCTTTAATCCCAACACTTGGAAGTCAGAGGCAGGTGAATCTCTCTGAATTCAAGGGCATGTGGTCTACATAATAAGTTCTGGGTCATCCAGGTACACATAGTGCTACCCTGACTAAAAGAAAAAAAAAGTGTATGCCTGTATATAGGAAAATTGTATTTCTTTAATGTTTTTTATGTGTTTCTTATTTTATCAGTGTGTGCCATTCCTTGGTTCTGGGTAATAGATTTCAAAACTGACAGTTTCCTGCATCCTTGCCTCTGGAAGTAGGTGTCTCTGAGAACCCTCCCACTCTGAATCTGGATGCAGGTAGGGCTTACAAAGCTTGGAGAATATGACACAGTCAACTCTTTAAACAAGTACTTGGCCCCAGGAGCTTACCTTCTGCTCCCTTTAAACCCTGCGACATCCACATGGAGAAGCCCAGGCAAGGGAGATGAAGAACAGAGGGACTACACAGAGAAAGAAGCATCGCTAAGCTATTCGGCTCCAGCTCACCTTCAGCTCCATCAGCCTCCCAAATGCCACACTGTACTTGAGTCCATTCCAGGTCATCCAACTTGCCATTGACCTTAGTCATGAACAAAATTTTAAGCCACTCAGCTTTTGGGTGACTTGTTACACAGCCATACATAACTGTGACAGTCTATAAACTTAGGAACAGTATGATTTGTTTCTAATCTCTCTTCCTACTTTGCGCTAGCAATTACTATCATAAATTTCCTATGAATTTCCCCTGTCCAAGCTTTTGTACTTTCATTATAATAAAAAATACGTTGGTACAAAATGCTTAACACTAATTCATATCTCACATATTTATTGGGAATCTACCATATAATAGACCCTGTTAGGTGTCTGAAATATGCAGAATACAAAAGAATAAACACTGCTTCCTTCAGGGACTCTGTATCCTAACAGGAGAAAAAACTTCAAAATAGCTAAGTAAATTTTACTTATAGCATTGGAAAGGACAAAGTCTTCTTTTTCTCGCCCATTGCAAGTTTCACGGCAGAGACACCTATAACAAAAGACAGAAAAGCAGTAGAAAACATAGATTTATATGTAATATTAGTATTCTATCATGCAGGAATCTTAAGAAATGCAAGCCCCACAAAATAAGGGAATTGCACTTTTTATTTTTCTGGACAGCCATACACTGGTATACTTGGGAGACATTCAGCTGTCATCTACTGCTAATGAACTTGTAGGAAATTAGCAAGATCGGTTTATTCAGATTTTTTTCCTAAGCTCTTGAGTGATATCCTTTCTTCCAGGTATAGGAAAGACACTGCTAGAATACTGTATTTTGGCAGCAGGTCCATTAGGTCTGAGGGAAAAGAACAAAGGGTTTCATACTATTTTTCGTGGTTTCCCCTGGAGATTTCTGAGTTTACTTCAGCTCAAAATAACCAACACTCCAAAGTAGATACAATGTCTTGAACCCTACCAATACGTTACAAATCATAGGAAGGATTCCCAGATTTAATGTGCAAAGGCCTGGCTGTGATGTGAAAAGGGATCATCAGGGTGTGCCCTACTGTAGCGCTAGTATAGTGTACTTTGCAGAGAGCTGGGGAGGAGCAGTCCAGGTAGAAGGGAACATTTGGGCAGCGGAGAAGGTGAAAATAAGAAGTGACTGGATGTTGGGTTTTCTCTTGAATCAGAAATGGTGTTCATTCACTTGTTTGTTTCTTTTTGAGAGAAAACAAGCCGTTAAAGATTCTGAACCATTTGTTCAGAGGAAGATGAAAGACGTATATCTTCTCCCTGCTGGGAAGAGAGAAACCAAAGGTGAACAGTGTTCAGGAAAAACTTCCAATGTGGGAAAGCTTGAGATGTTGATTAGACATCCAGTTGGCGATGTTCAGACAGCATCTTGATAGTTGATTTGAGATTTTAAAGAGAAGACTGCTGGGGGCTGAAGAGATGGTTCAGCAGTTAAGAGCACTGGCTGCTCTTGTAAAAGACCTGAGTTCAAATCTCACCACCCACATGGTGGTTAACAACCATCTGTAATTCCAGTTCCAGGGGATCCAGCATCTTCTTCTGCCCTCTGTGGGTACTGCATGACATGAGTGCAATTACATACATTCAGGCATAACATTCATACACATAAAATATAAATAATCAATCAAAGAGAAGACTGGCTGGAGGCACAATTTTGAGGATATTGGTATCTTTGGCAAATAGCCTAAATTTGTGTTAAGACTAGGTGAAAACATCAGTCCTGAGAACTGAGCCAAGAAGATTGCCAAATCAAGAGGTTGTAAGGAAGAGGAATCAGCAAAAACCAGGGAAAAAAAGAACAAAGAGTTAGAGAAAGAGATTCATGTTCTTAGAAACTGGATGAAAAATATATAACAGGGAAAAGTGTGATCAGTGTTATCAAATGCTATAGATATGTAAAGGACAATGAACCAGTTAACCACGGCCTGTTGTATTGTAGGGACAAGACCATAGGCCCTCAGGAAGCACCGTAGAATATCGTGACCTATAGTCATGGCTGAGAACTCAACAGAGCAGTGAAATGACAGCTGCTAGGTCTAGCATAATGGTGATGAATGGTTATGAAGTTGAACTAGTCTTTTGCAGAAGAATGGTGGGGAGAGGTGCCTGACCTTCATCTGAGAGTCTAATCCCTGTTCCTTCCTGTCTCTCCAGGCTGTACTTGATCCTCTCACAGTTGCAGGTGGTTTAGGGGGTTGACAAAGTATACAGTATCTGGAAGGTTTGAAGTATGACTGGTGTTGCACAGCTGTCAGTGGTGTAACTTTCATAATTCATTACTCATACTGGGGTAGGGCTTTTGGTGTTATAATTGCCATGAGTCACTCAGGCTCCTGTGAGTAACCCCTCACCTATGCTCCTGTAAATAACCCCAATAAACTCATTGGTTCACCAAGGTGGACTTGGAAAGGATCCTCTCTTTAGTTTGATGATGGTCTTATGGAGTGAGTAGATATTTCCGTATATCCCTTGAGGGAAGGTAATGCAATAATGTGAATTTCATCTGTGAACTTGAGGAATGATGGACAGAACCCCTTTTAGAGATCTGAAGGGAATATGGAGAGAAAAATCTGCATAGTAAATATAAATAACTCTTTTGAGTTTGATTTCTAAAGAGATTGGAAAACTGAGGTGATAACTCCAAGGAGGAGGAAAGGAAGAGCGAGAAGATAATGTTTATATGCTACTGGAAAATATCCAATAGGGATGGGAAAAATGATGTCAGAGACAAAGAGAAGTGCAGATGTCCTTAAGTGACTGAAAATGAGCTCTAGTACAGCTGGAGAGATTGATTCAGATGGAGTGAAGAGTGACTTTCTAAATAAGTCTGGAAAATTCCCGTCAACACTGCTAAGAACTTGCTTGAGTCAAAACAGCATTAATTTTTATCATATTATTTTCTGACACCTATTCAGATTATTACAGGATTTTTATTTCTTTTATTAATGTGGTAAATTACTAGTTTATTTTACATTGAACATCTTTGCAAATGTGGAATTAAATATTACTTAGTCATGATGGATTTTTATACAATATTAAATTTAGCATTTTAAGAGCATTGCTTCTATGTTTATAAGCTAGATTAGCTTACATTGTTTTATAGTCATTGTCCAATTTTGTCAATATTATATTACTGTTTAAAATTAGATAGTTTTCCCTTAAACAAAAATCTATACTCTAAAACAGCTTCTGTAAGACAGAAATTATCTTTTTAGTGCATTAGATGAAACCTGTAGTGCCATCTCAAGCTTCTGTCTTTTCATGAAGAGTTTAGGTTAATCTAGGCTAATTCCTTCATGATTATTGCTGTGTTCACATTTTATACTTCTTCTGGAGCCAATTATATTTTATATATAACAAAAGCATCATAAATTAATTTTAAATATATGTTTATATTGTAAGTGGTTTTGAGATCAGAATTAATCATAGTTTTTTCTTGTCTGAACTTATGCCTCTGCTGCCATTTTCATGCTTGTTGTCTTAGAAAATATAAATTTGCATAAAATATTTTTAAATTACTCCTAGGATCACATTAATTTTTGGATATATATGTCTATTTCTGTGTTTGTGTGTGCAGAGACACAGCCTTGTAAGGGTGTGGAGTGAGCAGAGAACGCTGGGATCCTCTATTGCTCTATACGTTATCATCTGTAGCACAAGGAGCTCATTCATCATTGTGACCAAGTTGGTGACCAGGAAGCATCAGCAGGACTCTAGTCTGAGTCCCTATCTTCCCTACCACCAACTCAGGTACAGGCATATGCTGTCATGTCCAGCATTTTAAACAAGGGTGCTAGGGATCTGAACTCAGGTCTTCATGATTGCACACAGCAAGCACCTTGCTCACTAAGCCATCTCTCCATCACATCTCATTAATCTTGTGTACACATAGATATGTATAAGAAGAAACAGCTCTCAACAATATTTCAAATTCCCAGGGCACCTACATGTTGGTAGTTGATTTTAACAAGATTTTTGAGGACTTAATCAGTGGGCAGACATTTCAGGGTTTATGAGTAAATCTAACTTTCTATAACAAATATCAAATGAGTATATATAATTTCCTACAACTAACAACCAAAACAAGTATTATAGTAATCACAGCCTTGAAACTCAGATTTAGATTCTATGGGATAAATATGAACCACTTTGTTTAGAATCTCTTAAAATCTTTGCTAAAACTAAGGGAGAAAGAGATTTTATGAAAAATGTAGGTTAAAATGGATGCGGTTTTTTAAAACTTTCTGTCAACCAGCTAAAATGTCCTGGAATGTATAAAACTTATACTTGAAATTTTTCATTACTTAACATTGAAACTAATAGCCTATGATTTATTCTAATTTTAACTAAGATTGGCTCAAAGTATTTTGGACTTATAATTTCTATTTCCACTCCCTTTTCATTTCTCTTCTTGATGCTTTGCCATTAGTCTTCCATTCTATTGTTCTAATTTATTTCAGAAACTGATCTGGGTTTTCTTGAAATTTTCTTTAGATGCATTTAGTTGTTTTTTTTTTTACTTTGTCTGTTATTTTTACTTATATTTTAATTATTTATTCCATTTATGCCTTATTCTACTTGATTAAGGTTTATGACCAAATATATAACTCATTAATAAGTAACTCAAGGTACAGAGTTTCTTGCTTTTATATTTGTTCCTTTAAAGTGATAAAATTCTTTCCAACTACGACTTTGCCTCCTGTTTGAAATTTGGATATACCAGATTTCATTGTTATTGATTTCTTGATATTTTATGAGAATATTATAATCTCTTGTTTAATTCATAAGTGGCATAAAGCAATTTTTTTAATCTGAGAAAATTTTATTTACAAAGTGACTAATTACAAAGGTATGAGTGAAGGATAGGAGAAGACACCAGAAATAGTCAGGTACCTGGGATTAGAGACAGCAGCACAACTGTCACTATTATCCAAGAAGAGACAAAGGGGGCAGGATCTGCAGCCCGCTTCAGGCTGCATCAGTTAAAGAGAACCAAAAGGACAAATACTTTTTTTCCAGTCTCATCTGGCCCAGTGATTTGTCTCCCAGCTCATTCTCATCAAACATCAGTTCAGCCCTCATCTCCTTAGACTTTTCCTTTTTCAATCTAAGGACTCCACTATCATCTTCTTCTTCATGATTCTCTATTGTTTTCCTTTTATTCTATTTTTTTATTAAAATGTTGTACATTTCATACAACACATCTTAATCGTATTTAGACCTCCTCCCCAATCTGCACTCGCATACCACCCGCTGGATTTCATGTGTCTTCTGTCATGTAAAATTACTGACTCAAGTGTGTCCCCAGATATCCAGTATGAGTCCATCCACTGGAGCCTGGTCAACATATCTAAGGTCATACCCTTAAAGAAGGCCAACTCTCCCTCATGCAGCAGTGATGAGCTGCCAATAGTTCCCCACCTAAGACTGTGTTATTTTTACCCATTTGCCCTCTTCTACAGTGGGTTTTTTGTCTGGGTTGAGTTTGCATGGGTCTTGTGCACGCTATCAGTCAGCACTGCTGTGAGTTCATATAAGCAAGTGCTGAGCTGTCTGGAAAACACTGCTTCCTTGTAGTCATCCAACACTCCTGGCTCTTACAGTCTTTCTGGCCCCTCTTCCATAATGGTTCCTGAGCCCTGGATGGCAGAGGTTTATTATAGGAGGCCTATCCAGGAACAAGTACTCTGCAGGCTCTTATTTTCTACATTTTGGACAGAGGCTTTTGGTATTTATCTCCATTTGTTGCATGAGGAAGCTTTGCTGCTTAAGAGATGAAAGATAAATTAATAATCTCTGCTCCTTGTTCTGCTGTTCTCTGAGCCTTAGATATAGATGTGTCACTTAGGGCTAACATTTCAGAGAAAATTATTCTCTGTGTTTGATCAGTTGTGGAACTCAGTAATAGTCTCAATTTGTTGCAAAATGAAGCTTCTTCAATGAGAGGTAAGAGATATTCTTGTCTTTAAATATAAGGATATATATTTAGCACACAATGAGCAACCATGTTGGTCTAGGGACATGACAGACAAAGGTTTTCCTTTAGGACCTATAACCTCTCCATTCATGTATTTGGCTCCATTTACAGTATCACACACTAGTCGCCTCCCATTGAGCGGGCTTTTAATCTAATTATATAGCTGTTGACTACCCCAAAGACGAACATTCCACTACTGCATCAATAGAGATAGTTTGATGGTTCATCGTTATGGGCACCAGGCTTTATAGCTGGGCTTCACTACTGATTGCTTTTCTTCCTTAGCAGCTTGCATAGTATCATCTGATATGTAAGCTAGTATTCAAGGAAGAGGATTCCAGGTTGGTTCCAGCCCCGTTTGCTTCAATTCCTGAGTCCAAAGTGTGTCCTGTTTTCAACATTAGTGTCTTACCCTCACATTCTGGGAGGTAAACAAAGACTATGGCAATAGCTTGTGTTACTTTGGGAGTCTCTTGGACCTCCCTGACCAACAACACAAAAGGAGGTTTCTCTTGTCTAGCACTGAGTTTCTTGCTATATAGCCTTCAGGAATAAACATGCATATATATTATGTGTATTTTTCAGTAGGCTTTTAAACATTTCCCTTTGGTTTTCCACACCATCTAAGTGTTCTTTATTTCTCCTCTCTCTCTCTCTCCAAGTAAAATCCTCCTTCCTTGGTTAAAGTACATCCATTTCCCCCATTTCCCCCTTGATAAAACCTGTCTCATACTACTCACCTCTTCTTTGCTACCTCCATGGTTCCGTTTCATTTTCCTAACTCCTGCAGCTACACCAGGATATCTACTATAAAAATGTAGAGCTAAGATCCACAAACTGAAGAGAACGTATGCCACTTGCTTTTCTGAGTCTTTGTTACTTCATTTAGTGTAACAGCTTCAAGTTCCATTCATTACCTACAAAATGCAAGATTTTGTTATTCTTTACCACTGAGTATAACTCCATTGTATCAATGTACCACATTTTCATTATCCATTCATCAGATGAGGGACATTTAAGTCATTTTCATTTCTTATCTATTGTAAAAGATCCACTACAAACAGGACTGCACAAGTAGCTTGCAATAGGATGAATTCTTCAGGTATATGCCAAGGAGTGGTATTACAGAAAAATATGGAAGATTTATTTTTAGTTTTTTTAAGAATTTTATGCACTGCTTTCCACAGTGGTTCCACTATTTGGCCACCTCACCAGCCGCGCATGAGTCTTCCCCTTTCCTGCATTCTACAAGCATTGGGTGTTACTTGTTCTCTTGATCTTAGTCATTTCGACAGGTGTATGACAAAATCTTAAAGTACTTTGGTTTGTATTTGCCTAATTACTAAAGATGTTGAACACTTTATAAAGTGTTTCTTAGTTATTTTTATTTCTACTTTTGAGAGCTCGCTGTTCAGATCCATAGTCATTATTTTTAATTGGGTCGATTTCTTGATTCTTTGTTTTTTAGTTCTTTGTAATGTTATGGATATTAATCTTCTTTCTGATGTGCAGCTGGTGAAGATGTTCTCCCATTCTGTTGGCCTTCTCTTCACCTCATTTGTTGTATCCTTTGTTGTACAGAAGCTTTTTGTTGTACTGAGGTTCCACTTGTTGATAGTTGACCCTAATTTCTGAATGACTGATGTTCAATTTAGAAAGTCCTTTCATGCACCTGTATCTTGCAGTGTACTGCCTATTTTCTTCTAAGAGTTTCAGCATTTCTAAGAAGTTTCAGGTTTCACAAAGAAGTCTTTGAGCCATTTGGAGTTGACTTTTGTACAGAATGATAGGTAAAGGTCACTGATTTCATTCTTATACATGTTGAAATTCAGTTTTGCCAGCACCATTTGCTGAAGAGTCTGTTTTTCCTTCAATGTGGGTTCTTGGCACCTTTGTCAAATAGCAGGTGGTTGAATTTGTGTGCATTCATGTTAGGGTCTTTTATTTTGTTCTATTGATCTACATGTCAGTTTTTGTACGAATACCATCCTGTTTATATGATTATAGCTCTGTAATACTGTTTAAGATCTGATATGACAATTCCCCTCTGAGATCATCATGTTCAGGAATGCTTTGTCTATTTGCAGTCTTTTGTGATTCCATAAGAATTTTATAATTATTTTTTTCTAATTTTGATGAGGATGTTATGGGACTTAACTTGGGATTGCATAGCATATAAATTGCTTTTGGTAGGATCATAATTTTCACAATAATTAATTCTAACAATCAATAAGCATGGGAGGTATTTCCATCTCCTTTGTATATTGCTGAATCTTTTTCTTCAAATATTCAATTTTTTTATGGTACAGCTCCTTAGTGTTTTGGGCTTGGTTTATTTCTAGGTATTTTTCGAGGTTAACTTAAAATAGGAGAGTTTCCATGAACTCTTTCTCTGATTTCTAGTTATTGTTATATAGAAAATCTACTGGTTTTTATAAATTGATTTTTTTCTCCTGAAACTTTGCAGAAAGGATTGAACATTTCAGAAGTTTTCTGGTAGAATTTTTAGGATCATTCATTTGGAATATTGTATCATCTGTGAATAAGGACATTTGACCTCTTCTTTCCAATTAGTACTATTTTAATTTTCAATTCTTGTCTTATTGCTCTAGCAAGAATTTCAATCACTATATTGAAAAGGAGTGGGGCTAGTGAGCAGCCTTGTCTGGTTCCTGATTTAGTGGAAATGCTTCTAGCTTTTCCCCATTCAGAATGATATTGACTCTGTGTTTGTTGTGTAGAGCTTTAATGATGTTGATGTATATTCCCTCTAGTCCAGGTCCTTCTAGTGCTATTTTCATAAATGCATGTTGGATTTTGTAAAAGACCGTTTCTGCATCTATTGAGATGATCATGTGATATTAGGGTTTAAGTTCATTTTTATGATTTATTACATTTATTACATATACATTCTTGTATCTCCAGAATAAAGTCAACTTGATAATGGTGGATGATTTTTTGATGTATAAGAATGCAATGTGTCAGTATATTGTTGAGAAGTTTTGCATCTATATTCATTAGGTATATGGGTCCATAGTTTTCTTTTCTGTTGTTGTTGTATCTTTGCCTGGTTTTGGTATTACAGTAATACTGGCTTCAAAGAGGGAACTTGCTTGTGTTTTGAGATTTTTTTGTTGCTGTCATTGTTGTTTTTTGGTGTTTTTGAGAGAGATTCTCCTTGTAGCTGAAGTTGAACTGGAACTCGATATTGAGGTTGGTCTCATTCTTAAAGAAATCTGCCTGCCTCTGTCCTAGGACTGCTGAGATTAAGAGCATGCACCACCAGGCCCAGCTCATATTTCTATCTTTTGGAATAATTTTAGTACTCTTAATTATAGTTTCTCTGTGAAAGTCTGATAAAATTCTGCTTTGAATTCATCTGGGTCTGGGCTCTTTTTATTTGGGAGACTTTGTATTACTGTTTCAGTTTCCTTATTTATTTTGGATAAGTTTAAGCTGTTTATCTCTTCTTTGTTTTACTTAGGTGGATCCATTGAATTTAGAAATTCATTCATTTCATTTAGATTTTCTAATTTGATAGAGTATAACCTTTTAAAGTATTCCATTATAACGCTATGGATCTTTTTGGTGACTGTTGTGATATTTTTCCTTTCTTACCTGATTTTATTTTGATTTGTTCTTTCTTTTGATTAGCTGGCAAAAAGTCTTTCTATCTTGTTTATCTTTTTTTTTAAAAAAGCTCTTAGAGTCATTGATTCTTTGTCTTATTTTCTTTGTTTCTGTTTCATTGGTTTCTGCTCTGATATTTATTATTTAATATCATTTGTTGGCCATAGCTTTGATTTGTTCTTTCTTTTCCAAATCCTTGACTTGAATATTAAATCATTTATTTGTGCTCTTTTTGATTATTTTAAAGTAGGTGCTTAGCACTATGAATTTCCCTCTTAGGACCACATTTTATGTATTCCAGCAGTTTTATTGTGTTGTGTTTCATTTTCATTTATTTCCAGGAATACTTTTATTTCTATATTGATTTCTTCTTTGATCATTCATCACTCAGAAGTGTATTGTGTATTATCTATGAGTTTGTGTAGTTAGTATAGGTTCTTTTGCTGTTGATTTTAAGTTTTATAGTGTTGTGGTCCAATAAAATACTTGAAATTATTTCAATTACTTTTGTATTTGTTGAGGTTTGTTTTGTGACCCAGTACTTGACCTATTTTAGAGAAATTTCCACTGAATGTCGAGTAGAATCTATATTCTTTTGTCCTTGGATACAATATATTGTAGATGTCTGTTGTGTCCATTTAATGTCCTGGATGTCTGTTATGTCCATTCAGATGTTTCTCTGTTTTTCTTCATCCAAATGACCTGTCTATGGAATAAAGTGGGCAACTGAAGTAACTTACTGTTATTGAGTTGTGGTTAATCTGTGTCTTTAAGTTCTGTACTACTGATTTTTTTATGAAACTGGGTGCATCAGAGTTTGGTGCAGATATGCTCATGATTATTAAGTTTTCTTGATTGGTTATTCTCTTGATCAGAATTTAGTGACCTTATTTATGTCTTCTAATCAATTTAACTTGAAGTTGATTTTTTCAGATATCAAAATTGCAGTGTCTGCTGAATTCTTAATGTCATTTGCTTGGAATAGTTCTTTTTCCATTCTTTAACCATAAGGTGATGCCTATCCTTGTAACTAAGATGAGTTTCTTGTAGACAATCAACAGATGAATATTGTTTCTTAATTCATTCAACTAACCTGTTTTTTGAGTAGGTAGTTGAGACCATTGATATTTGAAAGTTTTATTGAAAGGTGTGTATTGGTTCAGTGATTTTATTTTCTGTTTGTGTTCATAGTCTTCTGTGTTTTCATACTTTATGCCTTAATTTATTTTCGTTCTGTAGCATTTTGAATATGGTCATTGCTTCCTTCAATCTTTTGTATTGCTTCAAGTATTCTCTATAGGGTTAATTTGGTGGACATGAATTCTTTCACCCTATTTGCATCATGGAAGGTTTTTCTTTCCCCTTTGACTATGACAAACATTTTTCTGGGTAAAATATTCTGAACTGGCATTTATGGTCATTAGAACTTACAATACATTGCAGATTCTTCTGAATTTTATAGTTTGCATTGAAATATCAGCTGTAGTTCTGATTTGTTTTCCTTTATATGTAATTTGTTTTCCTTTCAGAAAGTACCCTCTCTTAGTTTTGTGCATTTAGTGTTTTTACTGTGATATGCTGTGTGGAATTTCTGTTTGTGGCCTGTCTTAATTGGTGTTCTGTGTCCTTCTTATATTTGAATATATACGTTTTTCCTTAATTGGGGGAAGTTTTCTTCTATAACCTTGTTGAAGATCTGTTCAATGCCATTGACCTGAGATTCTTCTCCTTCTGTCATGCTTATGATGCATAAATTTAATCTTTTCATGGTATTCCACATTCCCTGTGTATTCCATTCCTATACTGAATTTTTTTCATATTCTTTGCTTGAGAAGTCCAATTCTTCAACTTGTCATCCTGTCTTGATATTCTCTTTTCCATTTGATCTATTCTGCTTGTGATACTCTCTCATGTCATTTCTAATTGGGGTTTTTAATTTTTCAATTCCATCTTCATTATGGCTCAGTTTTCTCCATTTCTCTATATTCTGTGAATTCACTTTTCAAGTCCTGAATTGACTTTATCATTTCACTTATCCAAATGTTTTTATTTTCTTGAGCTTCAATCAGGAATTTATTCCTATCTTCTTTCAGTTTTTTGAGTTGTTTGTGTCTACTTTAAAGTCGTTTAATTCTTTGATCATGATTATGATTTTTTTTTTTAATTCTGTGTCCTGGTGTGCCTCTAGGTAGTCCTCATTGTAGCACACTTCTCTGTGACGAGTGGGTTTTGGTTGAAGCATATTGCCTTCATTTTTCATATTACTTGTGTTTTCAAACTGTGGTCTGGGCGTATGGATTTCTTTTGTTGATTACGTGTCTGCTATGAAATTCTGGTCTGCATTTGTTTAATTGAAGTTTGGTTTTGTTTATATTGTTCATATAGTTTGGTGCCTTTCTGCTCAGATATAAATATCTAGTTCAATTTTGCTTCAGGTTGTCAACTTTTGATTTTTATTGGTGAGACAGAGTGGTTCCAAGTTGGCTAGTCAAGAGCTCTCTTGCAGGATAAAGGGGCCTAGGCCCAATTTGAGTATAAGAATATTCAGTGACTGGGTTCTGGCAGGGTGGTGCAGAGCTCTCAAGCAGGAGGAACAGGAAGAACATCTAGAGCCAAGGTGGAGTTGAGCACAATGTAAGGAGGATTTAACCAGTGAAACAAAGTTCATGTGAGCCCTGGGGAAGAGAGAATGGAGCTGGTCCCAGAACAGGGAAATCAAGAATCAGTGGGCAGGATCTGGCTTATGACACTAGTCTGGATGTTTCATATAGGATGAGCAGGACAACATGGGGAGGGTCTAACTGACTAGGCAGAGTAGATGTGAGTCTGGTAGCATTTACAATGTAATGGGTCTGGGTGCAGGGAGATCAAACTGAAGCAAGTTTTTAATGTTCCAAGTACATTGGAAGGTATTGAAGATTCTATTGTGATCAAGTATCTTCATCTTTATGACATGTTCTCTTTAAAATTTTAAATAAATTTGAAGCACACAATAAACCACCAATGTAATGGTTATCTGCTATAACATTAACAGTAAAACTTTAACTTTCTTTTTCTTCATAGGATTTCTCTTATCAAGAATCTTGTCTTTGGATTTTAATAAGGAAAAGAACATGAGGTTCACTGGGGAGATTCTGCAGGATATAGTGTGGACCTTAGAACTCTGAATTCTCCCTGACAAAATACTCCATATCAGGTCAAAGTCATGGATGGCAATACATGCAAAATCACTGAGTTATTGGTTCTTTACTGGATATTACTGGTAAGAATAGGAACCAACTTTGTTCCCATGAATATTTCAGTCACAGATGATGACTGAAATTAGGTCACTACAAAATGAAACTGGGAAGAGATGGATTAAGATGCAACAAGAACCTCAAGTTTCCAAATCATTGTCCCATTTATTAATACATTTTTCTATCTTCATTCCAATAATTCTTGAATCACAGTAACATTCAATAAGCTTTCAACACACACATCTAAACATTTGTTTTCTATGAACGCCCTCATTTCCCATTTATACAAATTATATTCAGCTGTCTGCCACTGAAATCAGCATAGTGCATGCTCTCTGAACACTTTACCTTTCCTCTCCTCATATTTACATGGGGAAAAAAATCACAACTCTAAGAGAGCTCAAACCTGTACTTTTTCCTGTATAGTTAGAAAAAAAAAAAAACCACCAGAGAAATGGACACAGCCTGTTGACTGATCTTATTTTCTATTTATGACTATAATGATCAAGGAACCCTTAACATTCCAAAAATCCACTGTTTCTTTACAAACTTTGGCTGTAGTAAAATATACACAGCATGGTATTTGCATTTTAACTTGTTTTTTAAAAGTATGCAGTTCAATGGAATTAAGGACAATCTGATTATCATGCTACTATCACCACCATTCATTTCCATTTTTTAAAAAATGATTAAAAATTCATACTATGTATTTTGATCATATTCAGATCCCCCCTTCATCCTCTGCCTACAATTCCCTTATTTCATATCCTCCATTATTATCTATTCTTTAGTTTAAAATAATTATTTATTTATTTTTAAATTTATTTTTTCAAAGACCTATTGATTCCATTCTGTGTCTTCCACATGCTCCTGGGTGTGGGTCTATACCCTGGAGTCTGGTCAACCTTCCAGGTATCACACCAGCAATGATAACTGCCTTTCACACTCCCAGCAACCATCAGTTGCCAACAGTTACTCAGCTACTACTGGAGCTTCCTCTCCACATCCTTCATCCATGCTGGACTCCTGTCTGACCTGAGTTTGCACAATGTTGAGCATCCTGTTATAAGCACTCTTGGTTATTATGTGCAACTATACTTTGGTGTCCAGATAACTGTTTCCTTGTATTTGTCTAACTCCTCTTGCAATTACAATCTTTCTTCCCCCTCTTGTACAATAATCCCCGAAGCTAGGGAGAAAAAGGTATGATATAAGTGTACCATGTAAGGCCAGTCTAGAGTCTCTTATTCTCTGCACATTGATCATTTGTGAGTCTCTGTGTTAATTTTCATTTGCTCCATGTTAAAAGGTATACTAATTTATGAGTACCACAATAATTCATTGTAAGTCTTTTTAATTTTATGTCTATTTAGCAGAATGATAGTAATTGTTTAGTTAGTATAGATAGTATAGTTTTCCTCTATAGCCTGTTACTTGTCTAGCCTCAGGTTAACACTCTGATAACAGTTTGTCAGGTATGGACTGCCTACTGTGAAACAGGCCTTTAATTCAATTAGAAAGTGATTGGTAACTCCCATAATATTAATGCTACTATTCCATCATTGGATGCATTTTGCCAAATCAGTTGTTACTGTAGCTTTCAAGATTCACATCCAGTTAAGGTTGATGATTGGTTTTTCTCTGTCAATAACATGCATAGCTTGTAATACTATGAAACCAAGCCAGCAGAGATGTAGCTTTAAGGTCAGTACCAGCTTAATTTTTCTTTGTTCTATGACTCAGGTATGTAATATCCTCAGGAGGATGGTCTTACCATCAAGTTCTGGTGGGTAGCCAAGTGCAATGGCAGTAGCTAGCACTGTTTGAGGATCTTTGGAATTTCTCTGGTCAACAACTCTGAAAGAGAGAATCCATTTTTGGCATTGGGTTCTTTTTTTTATTAGTGGTGGTATCTATGAGGACTATTGAAAACCTGCTATAATAGGGTAGAAGCTCACTCTATACTGTGTATGTATATATTGAGAAATGCTTCCCAAGTAGATTTCCGCATGTCTCTTACAAAAGTCCTTTAATGCTATTTATCCCTCCTCTTCTCCCTCTTTTTTCCTACCCTCCTATTCCCCACCCACGAGACCCATCCCATCTACAATTCCCCTGTCCTGTTTATATCACTGCATTTATCTTCCCTCCCATCCACCATCCACCATATTTCCTTTATTAGTTTCCTGATCTCTAAGGATTTTCCCATTGAAACACACCTGTCTAAAGAGTGAAAGCTACCATCTTCTTATGGGAAGGACCATGTGACATTTATATTTCTTGGTCAGGGTTACCTCACTCAAGATGATTTTCTTAAGTTCCTTCCATTTACCTGTAAGTCATATATTTTCATTTTTGTTAACAGTTGAATATTCCATTGTGTAAACGCATCAAACTTTCATCATACATTCATCAGTTGAAGACACCTTGGTTCTTTCCATTTTCTAGCTATTGTGAACAGGAAAACAATGAACATGGATGAAAAGTGTCTCTATAGCAATAAACAGTGTATTTGGATATATGCATGACAGCACTATAGATGGATCACGTAGGAAATTTACTTTTAGATTTTGAGGAACCCCTACACTGATTTCCAACATGACTATATCCATTTGGTATTCACAACAGCAGTTAAACTACTATTGCCATTATTCCACATCCTCTCTGATATTTGTGATTTTTTTTCCCCAGCAGGGTGAGGGACTATTTGCCAATCTGACAGATGAAAGCTTAAAGTAGTTTGAATTTGCTTTTCCCTTATGTTGAATATTTTCTTAAAGTATTTCTCAGCAATTTGTGTTTCATCTTTTGAGAACACAAGAGAGTTCTGTTTAGTTTCTTTCCCCAATTTTTAACTTATTTCTCATATTTAGTATTTTTAGTTCTCTGTATATCTTAGATACCAATCCTCTTTCAGATATATAGTTAGTAAAGTTTTTCCCACTCTGTAGTTTGCCTCTTCGCTCAAATGACAGTGTCCTAAGAAGTGCAGACATTTTTTTTTTATTTTAGTGAGGTCTTAATGCACACACTGTCAGGATCCATATCAGGAAGTTCGTTCCTTTGCCTAAAAGTTCCAATGTATCCCTGACTTTCAAATCTATCAGAGTCGAGTTATTAGGGGTTCTATTGAAGTCTTTGATCTCTCTGTAGTTGAGGTCGTGCAGGGCGAAGGAAAGGAATCTAGCTTCATTCTTCTACATGTAGCTGTTCCAGTTTGACCAGAATCATTTACTAGAAAAGCTGTCTTTCATGGAGTAATGGCTCTTACATCTTGGAGGGAAACAACAGCTGCCAATTTGGACTTCAAGCCTACTCAACAGGAGGAAACTCATGTGTAGTATTGTAAATATAGCCAAATACACATGGCTGGAGAGGTCATAGATCTTAGAGAAAACTCCAAGATAGTCACATCCCTAGATAAATACAGTTTCTTACTATGAGCAAAATACAGATCCTTCAGACAAGTATCCCAGTCACCACTCATCAAAGAAACTTTTTTTGCACCAGAGGGAGACTATTACAGAGTCCCACAATTGGTCCCAAACAGACTGTCTGTTAATTTCCCAACCTTATGTGGCACATCTACAATGCAATCTCTACACCCAAGGAGCTTGGGACATAGAACAGAGAGTAAAGAGAACACTAATGAATCTCTCAGTTCTCATTAATAAATTTCATTCATGCAAACAAAGGGCTGGGAACACAAAGGGACAACGGATGGCCAAAGTAAGAGTAAGAGTCTGTAGATGTGGGTCCTTGGACAGGACTCTTACACTAAACATCTCACACCTAGGGCTCAGAAACCATTGAGTAAGAGGGGGCAGAAAGATTGAAAGAGTCCAGGAAGAAGTGCATGACCATATGAACTAGAGTTCTGCCACTTCCTGGGACCTTGCTCACATGAAGTTTAGGCAGTGGTATCAGCATGTACAAGAACTGTGCAGACCCAAGCAGACACAGCTCCAACACAGAACTGTGAAAATAGGCAACAAACACCAATCATAGTTTAAGAATTATTGGTAGCTGATTACTTCTGGGTGAGAAAAAGCTGATCTTCTTAAATGGAAGGACTCTAGATAGGCTGAGTAGACCCCAGGGGATAAACATGCACTGAAGAATATCTGGGAACACTAACTTGTCACAATTGGCCTTAACACAAATGACAGAATGAACGGATTCCACTGGGGGTGGCTATTGGAGGTGCCAGTGGGAAAGGGGATATAAAGATTATTAAGATTGAGTAAGATGTTCTGTATGAAATACACAAAAATTCAATAGAATTTTACAAAATAAAAGAAGAAAAAGAAAATGCTATCTTTGCCCAAAGTGTAGTTTTTGTCAAAAATCAGGTGACTGTAAGTGTGAGAACATGAATGTGTGTCCTAAATTCTATTCCATTAACCAATGTGTATTTTGTACCAGTATCATGTTATTATATTGCTATGATATTTGTATTATTTGTAACTAAGTATGGTGATTCCTCTAGATTTTCTTTTATTGTTTTGTGTATATATTCTCAAATTGCTTTGAGAATCCTGAGTTTGGGACTATTTTGAGATTTTTGTGTGTTTCCATGTGAAATTTGAAAAAAAAAATTAATTCCTGAGAATTGTGTTTTCATTGAATCTGTAGATTGCTTTTGGCAGGATAGCCATTTACACAGTATTAATCCTACTAATCCATGAGTTTGGGAGGTCTTTCCATAGTCTTGTATCTTTAGTTTATTTTTTCAGTGCCATGAGGTTTTTGTTATATAAGTCCTTTACATTCTTGGTTAATCATATTTGGACATATTTTATAGGTTTTTTGAGGCTGTTGTGAATGGGATTCTTTCTCTGATTTCTTTCTCAGCATATTTGCTGTCAGTATATAGAAAGGCTACTGATTTTTGTGTGCGATCCATTCATTTCTAAATCAGTCTCATCATTCCATGATGAAAATGTCACTCATTAAATCACTCCTCATTTATCTCCCCATTAGCCTCTAGCAATAACTATTCTCCTTCTTTCTGTCCCCTCTACATCATATAGTATAAAAATACATAACACATGACCTATATCTGGCTTATTTCACTTAGCAAAATGCTCTTAAGGTTCATTCATGCTGAAGAATGTTTTACAATTACTTTTCAAGATTCATTAATATCACATTGCATTTTTCTATCACATTTTGTTTATCCAGTCCTCTCCCAGTAGATATTTAGATAATTCCAGTCATTTAGCTACTATGGATAATGTGCATGTGCAAATAAATATATGTATGGATTTTTATTTCCATCTCAAAAAAAATATAACCAGATGTTGAGTTAGTGAACCCATTGATAATTCCGTGCTAAAGTTTTGAGAAAATGCCATACTGCACTGTAGAGAAGACAGAGCATCCTGTTTCTGTTTACTGTGCATGATGCCTCTCATTTCTCTGCATCCTCATCAACAGGGTTTTTTTTCTTTGTTTTGAATCCTAATAGATGTACAATGATTAGTGATGCTAAGAATTTTCTCATGTGTTTACCAACCACTTCTATCTATTCTTTGGGAATAACATGTATGTACATTTTCTTCTCATCTACAAATTGGTAACTGGTTTGATGTTGACTTATAGGAGATCTTTATGTATTCTAAATACTAATTCATCACTAGGTTTATGGTTTGATGATATTTTTTACCATTTAGTTGGTAATAGGTTTTTACCATGATGATAATAGCTTTAATGAAGTAATCTATTACTATTTTATTGTTATATTTTGTTAGGCTGATGTTTTAATTTTGCAGCAGATCTTTTGATGTCATCTCCCCAAATTTATATTACAAAATTCAATGTCACCAAGTTGTTGTTTGAGTATGTTATAGTTTCAGCTTTCATTTTGAGGTTTTCAATCCATTTTCATCTTAAAAAATATGATACAGAGGCTGGAGATATGTCTTAGTAGTTAAGATCACTTGATGTTTTTGCAGAAAATCTGGATTTGAATCCAGGACCCATATGGTGTCCAACAACCTCGATAACTCCAGTTCCAGGGGATCTGGTCCTTTCTTCTGTCTTTCATAGTCATTGCACAACACAGGTGCACTTACATATATGCAGACATAACACTTATACACATAAAATAAAAATATGATTATAAATTAAATATCTAACTTCAATTATTTAATGTGAATATTCCACTTTCCCATAACTATTTGATGAAAATTTTTTTCTTCTACCCCTTGAGCCATTTGCTATTTATTGATAAACATTTGAACATGAAGATGAAGATTCATATCTGGATTCTATCTTTTCATTTGTCCATATGTCTGTCTTTAGACCAGTTCAACACAGTTGAAGTACTGTGCCTTTGGAGTGCTGAAATCAGGTAGTTGGAGACTTCCACTTATGCTGCTTTGCAATATTTCTTTTGGTGCTTTGGAGTTCCTTGAGGTAGCATACAAATTTTAAAATATTTTTTTATATTTGTGAAAAACATCTTCAGAATTTGATCATACACTGGCTACATCAAATCTGTGCATCAGTCACTTTGGTAACTTTGACTTCAGCACTGTGAAGTCTTTTGATCCATGAACGTAGGATGCTTTTTCATTTATTGTCACCTAACAATTTCTTTCAGAATGTTTAAAACATTCATTGTTCAAATCTTTTGTCCCTTTGGTTAAGTTTGTTCTTAAATATCTTATTCTTTTTATATCATTGGAAGTGGGATTGATTTATGAATTTTATTTTTTGATTGTTCATTGTCATTGTAGAAAGAAGCAACTGATTTTTGCATATTGATTTACCTGATTCATGTAATTTCAGTTACAACTTTGCAGAATTTAATTATTAGTTCTTATAAGTGTGTGTGGGGGGGTAGGGAGTAGGGAGAGAGGAACAAAAAGAAGAATGTAAGAGAGAGAAATACCAAGGGATTTCTATATATTACAAGATAATTTTTCTACTAATGGATAAGTTTATTATTTTTCTAATTTGAATGCATTTAATTTATTCTTCATGCCTCACTGCTTTTCCAAAGCTTTATGTTGAATAGACAGGTTGAAAGTGGATGTTCCTGCTTGGTTCCTGATCTAAGATGATTTGCTTTCAGTCTTTCATCACTGAGTAAGTTGTTAGTTGTTGGATTTTTGTATACACCTTTATTTGACTGAGGTTCCTTCTGTTCCTACTTGGGTGACATTTTTTGATCACGAAATTGTATCTAGTTTTTCAAATACTTTTTATCAGTTGAGATAAACTTTTTCCTCTATTCTGTTAATATGTTGCATTTGCTTGATAGATTTTTATATACTGAACCATTTCTTCATTCTGAGGAAAATGTCCATTTGTTCTTACTGTAAAATTGTATAAGTATTTTCTACTGAATGTGGTTTATGGATATTTTGTTCAGGATTTTTACATCAATAGTCATAAAGAATATTAGTCTGTAGTTATTTGGCATTTGTAATCTGCCTTTTACCTTAGAGTAGTCTTTGTCTTTAAGAATACATTATGAAATGATATTTTGCCTCCATTTTATTTTGCAAGGGTTGATATTATTGTTAATTATTTTTAAGTATTTGGTGAATGTTAAACTAGGCAGAGCACTTTGTTAAGAAATTGTTAATTTCTTATTCAGTTTCTTTACTATTCACAGGCTTCTTTATTTCTACTTATTCATGAGTCAGTTTTGGTATTTTCTGTGGTTTGAGGATTTTTTTCATTAAATTTGGTTACACCATTAGTTTACACTGATCACAGTACTATCTCATGATCTTTTCAATATCTCTAAGATTAATGGCATTATTTCAACTTCCATTTCCAAATTTATTTAGTTGGCAAATATTTCTTTCTTTTTTTCTTAAGCATTTTACCTAGACACATTTCATTTTATTGATTTTTCTTCTAAGTGCTAATTCTTAGTTCCTTTGATTTTTTTTCTCTACTACTCCCTAATCTCTATTTTATTTGTTATTTCTGTAATCTCTGTTATTTCTATCTATCTCCTAGTTTTCTGTGTGATTTGTTGTTGTTGCTTTTTTTTTTAATTTCTTAAGGGGTAAAGCCAAGTTGTTGGTCTGAATCCTTTTTTTAAATGCAAACAATTACACCAATAAATATCTTTCTTGCATTAGTGTCACTTTTGCTGCATTCATTAATGTGAAGGATATTTTATTTTTATTTTTGTTTAGATATTCTCTGGTTTCCTTTGTGAAGTCCGCTTTGTGACTTTGGTTGTTAAAGAACATGTGATCTAATTTCTTTATTTTTATAAATTTGTGAAGGGCTTTCCTGCCACTGATTTTTCTAGTTTCATTCCATTGTGACCACAAAGATTCTTTGAATAGTTTTATTAGCTATTCTAATTTATTAAGGCTTGTTTTGGAAAAGCTAAGGAAGCAATTAGGTACATGTGATTTTCTTTGTTAAGAAACTGTTAATTTCTGGTTCAAACTCTTCAGTCACAGGCATCTTCCTATTTTAAATTTATTTTGAACTATGTCCACTTGAGAAAAATGAACATTGTACAAAATGTTGTTATGCCTAATTGATCTATAGAATTAACTACCGTAGAATTGATATTTGTTTATTGTGAGACGGGGTCCTACTCTGCAGCCTGGAAGTTGCTGTATAGTCCAGGTTTACCTTGAAGTTAAGATCCTTCTTCCTCGGTCTCCAAATGTTTTGATTATTAGCCCATTTCGCCATATGAATCAAGAGCTCCTTCTTTACTAATACCTATGGCTGCATTATTCATTATTTAGAAAATAGCATTTCTGTTATCTATTACTACTTTGCCCTGATGGAGAACACTCAACTAGCTGGCCTGGAATCATCTTGTCCCATCAATAAAAAATAAAAAAGTAAGAACCTAAAGCACAGACCAACTAACTATTTGTATCTGATGTGTAAAAAACCAAACTATATGAACAATTAAAACAACCAAGTTACAGTTCAACAAAGGCAGGATAGAATTTTGTATCAGACACACAACCAATAAAAGAAGTCCATATTTCCGGGTCACAGTGCAGAAAAACAAAACACACACTCACATAAAAAGAAGAAGAAGAAAAAAAAACTGAGATATTATACCCCATCAACTCCTTCCCATTCTCTAGAAGTGTTCTGCAATAAGAACTACTCAGAGGAACCCCAGGACACAAAATTTAAAACAACAATAATAAACATGATAAAAAAATTCAACAACTTTAAAGAACTCGCAATTTAATGAACTCAAAATAATAGGAAAAAAACTCTTGACTGAAGCTCAAGAAAATACAGATATGTGGATGAATGAAATGACAAACATAATTCAGGATTTTAAAAGTGAATTTCCAGAAGAGATAAAATATTGAAGAAAATAAATACCGAAATGAAAATGGAATTAAGATACTCAATAATCATATTGGAAACGATAGGAGAAATTCTCACAAGCAAAATTAGCCAAATGAATCAAAAAGAGAATGTCAAAACTGGACAACAAAGTTGAAGAGTTATACTGCTCAAGCAAAGAATATGAAAAAGATTAAAAACACAAGAATGGAATATGCAGGAAATGTAAGACATAATGACATGACCAAATCTACAGATCATAGGTATAGAGGAAGGATTTCAAATTAAAATTAATCAGAATCGGTCATGACAGTCACTTTATTCTGATATAAGGAACAATTGACCAAGAAAATGTTGTAATCATGAACCGGGGGTGGCAGATGACCACAGGGAAACAGAGTTTTCCAGACAGCTGGGAAGCTGCTCATGCTAACTTACAGCAATGGTGACTGCATGTACAAGATTAGGCAAGCTCAACCTAGACAAAACTCAGCATAGAAGTAAGGAAATGGGTGAGAATTCCCAGTCATAGGTGTAGGAAATTCGCAAACATTCAATTAAAATAATAAGATCTTTCCATTACTAAAATGGTGGCATAAATGTTCTAGTAATAAACAAAAACTTTCTTTTGGATTTAAGGTCTGATTCACAAGATGGGATCCATACCTGGTACCATTATCAGAGCCAAGAACTGATGGTGAGATGGGTCACAGGCCTTAAAGGAGAACCTACTACTATTATTATGCAAAATAGACATAGTGTTACAGACTCATAGTGACTATCTCATAGATTAGTGCATCTCTGTTTTTTTTTTTTTATTAAATGGGAATGAACAAGATACCACAGTTGGTCAAGGTGGTACAGAGAATATGAGACTGTGGAGTACCAGTCCTAAATGGGTCGGGTACACCATACTCCTCTTCCAAAAGCTCAGAGTATGTTGTGGAAGATGGGCAGAAAGACTGTAAAAGTCAGAGATAGGGGATGAATGCAATGAAACTGTGTTTTCAGGACACAACAGTCACTTGCACATATGAATCCACAGTGGTTGTGACAAGATGCACAAGACGTGTACAAACTCAAGCTAGACAGAAGTCCCACATGGATGGGAGTGTAGGCATGAGGTCCCGGAGGGAGCTACTGGTAATTGATAGCTGCTGGGAAAGGAAGAGTCCGTTTTTTTTAAGGATGTGATTCTGGGTAGGCTGATCATGTTCCAAGGGATGGACTCATACCCAATTATATTTAAGGAATATAAATTGTATTTTATGAGCTTTAAAGTACAGAGAGTGAGTATACAATGTTCAGGGAGGAGGGTAGTGGGGAAGGATCTGAGAGATGATGGAAGGGGAGTTGAATATTATCAAAACATATGAAATTCTCAAGACATTAATAATCATATTCCTTAAAAATCGAAAGTGGAGCTTTAGGATACATTATATTCATTTTGCATTTGCCTTTGTATTTATCATAACAAAGAACCTTTTATACTCATATGCCTGGAGTTTCTATTTTTCCTTCTCCCGTTTCCATTGAAGGTGCTTTTAACTTTAGCAGGAAATGTCCTAATTTCTCCATCGCTTTGAAGAACTTTTTAGATTATAGAATAATTAGTCTAACAGTTTTCTCTTTCAGCGTTTTAAATACATCATTCCAGTGCTTTCTGGCCTTCATACATTCTACTGATAAATCTACTGATGATTTTATTGGGAGTCTTTAGTATATAATAGTTTGCTTTCTCTTGTTCCATTCCCCACTCTTAAGCTTGAAAGCTTGTTATAATGTGTCTCATTTGGGGCATCTCTTAGTTATACTTGCATTCAAAGAGCTTTATGAATCCTACGTTCATTCCTTGTCTAAAGAAATTCATGATTTTAAAAAATCCAAATATACTCTCTTCCTTTTTCTTCACTCCCTTTCTCTCTCTCTTTTTTCTGAAAAAATCTACAATGTATACATTTATCTTTTTGTGGTGTCTTGTGAGATTTTTTAGGCCCTGTTGACTTTTTCCCATTTTTACAGACTCAAAAATTTCAAATGACCTTCATTTCAAGTTTGTTGAGTTTTTTTTCTTGTGTAAGTCAGCAGTCAAGTTCTAGTAAATGAAAAAAAAAGTTTTTGTATTTTTCAGCCTTAGTTCTTTTATAAACTTCTGTTATTCTGTTACTGCTCTAATTTTGTTCATTTGTTATTTTACTGGTTCTCTGTGATTCTTTGTGTTTCTCCTTGAGCCCTTGTAGAATATTTAGTGCAGCTGTTATAAAGTCTTTGTCAAGTAATTCAATCACCTGTGCTTCTTCAGGGATGGTTTCTGGAAATGTGTATTACTCTTTTGAAGGAACCTTACTTTCCTATATCTTTGCACACCTTATTGAAATTTGGGCATTAAAAACAGCATGGAACACTGAGGCAATGGTGACAGCATGCATAAGACCCATGCAAACTCAAGCAGACAAAAACGCAGCATAGAACTGGGGAAATGGGCAGCAGGTACCAATCTTAGCCAAAGAACTATTGGGCAGCCAATTACTGCTGGGTGAGGGAGAGCTGATTCTCTTTAAGGGAGTTACTCTGGGTAGGCTAACTAGACCAGAGTTAGCACTGATGGACATCACAGAACTCTAACTTGACTTGATAGGCTTTAATATAAATGTGAGGATGCATGAAACTCAGTAGTGGAGAGAGCATTATCAGAGGGTGCAGATGGAAAATGAGGTACAAAGATGATTAAGATGTTGTGTATAAGATACACAAAAATTCAGTTAAAATATATTAATAAAATCATGGAAGGCTGAGGCAGAAGAATCTTAGGCAAATTTTTAGGTCAGCCTGGGGTGCATGGTGAACTGTAGGGCAACCAGAGCCACAGAGGGAAACTGTATCCGAATACCAAACCAACCAAACAAATGAACAAAAGGTTGACAACAATCTCTACTTGTCTTTGTATGTAAGTTCCATACAGTGGAAGATGAGCAGTAATTAACGGGAATGTTATAAGGCTTGAATTCATTTCATGGGAAGGCTTAAATTGTTCTGGAATTCTTCTGGTCTTTTATTCAGGTTGTATGTGTACTGGGAGGCATTTTTTTTTTTTTTTTTTTTTTTTAGATAGGATCTCTCTGTAGCCCCAGCTGACTTAGAACTCACTATGTAAACCAGGCTGGCCTTGAACTCACAGAGGTCCACCTGCCTTTGCCTCCTGAGTGCTGAGATTAAAGGTGTGCGCCACCACACCTGGCTCTGAGAGATTTAAAAATATTTGTAACTAGAAGTGGCTATGCATTAGCGTCCTAATTTTCCAGATAGACTCAAGTCCCTTTTTCCTTAGGGTCTGAGATGTTTTGTTGTATTTGTCTACCAGAACCTCCTGCGTCAAGTATTCATGTGCTTTCATTCTCCCTTAAGTTTCCACAATTCTACAGGAATTTTCCAGCCAGTAATAGGGGTTATAGCATTAGGTCTGTCTGTGTTCTTTGTCAGAAAACGGGAGACAGAGGAAGGGAAAAAGAAAAGATAAAAGAAAACTGGACACAAAGCTTGTCAATAGCTCACAGAGAAGTTCAAATGCTATGGAAAATGTCTCCTCTGCTCCTCGGGTCAGAGAAAGGCAACCAGGACCTGAGCCACCTTGAGGTGAATGATGGCAAAAGCATGGGGACAGAACAATGAGCAGAAATTTCCTATTAGGCTGAATGTTTGATTTTCCTAATTGGGAATTGCATTCTGTGGGTATTTGTCTGTTTTCCAGGGTTTTTGTAAAGTTTATTTTAACAAGCACCTAGGTGTGTTTTAAATGTTTCCATGGGGAAACAGGTCTTACAGCTTTCCAGCTGGCTGTCCTACTGATGTTACTTACTCTCACTGATTTGTTCTTCATTTTTATGGATGACTGCTTTCATATCTTCTCTCTTCAAATTTCTAACTCCCTCTTCAACTCCCCACCTGTAATAACAAAGCTCACAGATAAGCACTAGCCAGCCTGAAATAGCAACGGAATAGTTAGCTCCCTAGATTCAGTAAGGTACAAGTTGTGTGACTACTGGTTGTCAGAATTTGGACTGGTATAGCAGAGTCAGTACATGATTCTGTTTGGTAACTGTAATGCATTGGGTACAGGGACCAAGGACTGGGATATTAGTAGCATCTTCATTATCACAGTCGGTAGCCCAGTTACAGGACTTCTACTGTCTTTGTCCTCAACCTTCAGCCACATGAAGCCAAAGCCACCATTCCGTGTGTATGAAGAATTAGAGCCTTCTGCAAGAGGTTAAGTTGAATGTCCCCCTGCATAAGGTGCAATTGCCACCTTGTTAATTTGAGCTCCTCATGTGACTGCTTAAACAGGAAAAAGGAAGCTAACAAAAATGGTTGGGTTAATTGGTCTTGTTTATATGAGGAACTGGAATAAAAAGGATAAATGAGATGGGTACTTCATTGAGATATCACTTGGAATTCCTATGCATGACAATAACTGTTAATGAGCAATTATAAAACACAAAACCCAACACATGTAAGAAAAGTAATGATATAGGTGCCTGGGGGACCAGAATCTGGATCATCCCACTGTAAGTGTAACTCTGGCAAGTCTAATGACTGTGAGTGAGGGGGTCTAAATTTATTTGGAAAAAAAAGGGATTGCGATCATCAACTGTAGGCCTTAGATCAGCTCCAGTAAAGGCTATTTTGCCTCATATGTCTAGCTTGACTGAATATTCCAGGAGTTCATACCTGACCAAAACCTTAAAGGAGATTCTGGATACTGGACTTGTGTCCTAACTCTTGATCTTCTGGGAAAGTACAAAGTTGTAATTTCTTTCACACACACACACACACACACACACTCACACACACACACACACACACACACACACACAAGAGAGAGAGAGAGAGATAGGCGAAAGAAGAGAGTGAGTGAGAGTGTGTGTGAAAGAGAGTATATGTGTGTGAGAGACAGAGTATGTGTGTGAGAGATAGCAAGATGCCTCACCTGACTGTGTGCCACAGGATCTTATATACCAAGTGACCATTAAGGGGTCAGATGGTATAACTTAGATGTACAGAATACTGTATGCTATATAGCAAGCTTTAAAAGGGGGAAACGAGATGGAATGGAGCTAAGCAAATGAGTTACTCTCCTTCCTCTCTTCCATGGACCGCATTGTGGGCACAACTTCTGGGTACACAGCATCTATAGAGGAATGGTGTGTGGAATGGAAGAAAATATTGAACAGCTGGTTTTGTATTTTTCCTCCTGGGTTCACTGGGAAGCAGCAGCCTGCATGATAGAAAAGCATGTGGTTCTAATCTCATATTGTTGCACTCCATGGTTTCCTCATCTTTGTTTTTCTGTGTCTCTAACACCTAAATGATGCACCAAGTCACATTTTCTCAGGCATCCCAGATGAACGATGAGCCTTCCTCTTGACACGTGAATTTCATTTACCTCCTCTCCCTGAATTTGTAACCCTTACTTTTATCTAAGGCCTTCCCTCTTGGCACAATAAAAATCCAGCCCTGTTTTGCCAACTTTGGCTCAAGTCCCTTGCTTGCATGCATTCCCTCTCCTTCAGCACTCCCTTCTCCACTGGATCCTTGGACCATGGACATGTTACAGAATTTCCTGTATAGAAATGTCTACACTTTGAGGTAGGGGGGATAACAATGAATAACGTGCTTCACAAGTATGAGGATGTGAGTTTAATCTCTAAAGCCCATGTAAAAATGCCATGCACATTAGCATGTTTCTAATTCCAGTGCTGGACAGGGAAAGACAGGACAATCCCTGAGCTTTTCGAGCCAGTCTGGCTAGCCAATAGATAATCCTTGTCTCAAGGGAATCCTTGTCTCAAAGCAGGTAGAAGGTGTTACTGAGGATGACACTTGAGGTTGTTCTCTGGCATCTATACACATGTACACGCATAAACACTCATATATGCATAAAACATTCTATCCTGTGTCCCAGTGTCCTCCACTAGCAGTTGCCCATTTTTCAGAAGTTCTTTATGGATAATTTTTATTGGAGTAACACTGCCTCCATTTCTACTTTCTCTTCATGTATTATTTTCTTTTTAAAAAAATACTTTATTAGTTTTATTTTATGTGTATGAATGTATTGCCTGCATGTATGTAAGTACACTCAGGTCGTGCATTGCCCATGGGTGTCAGAAGAGGGTGTTGGATCTCCTGGAACAGGAGTTGTCAGATGGTTGTTAGCAACCATGTGGGTGCTGGGATCAAACTTTCCTCCTCTGTAAGTGCAGCCAGTGCTCCTAAAGGCTAAGTCAATTCTCCAGATCCTCCATTAGTCTCTTAACACATGCCAAGAATTTTGCTTCATTTCCCTCACTAGCTCTGTTATGCTGATGACTCCCTCTGAAAATTATTCACCATGCACTATGGGGACTATCCAAGTTCGATCCTGGCTATTCCTTTGGAAATATTAGCTGCCTCTCAGGAGCACCACCCTCATCTAGACACAGCAATGTCTTTGCTACTTTTCTTTCCAGCCTTGATGGCAGCTTGTCTTCAGTCTTCCTTGCTGGGTTAATCTCTTGTTCCTCAGCTTTAAATACTGGATTTCAGATCTCTTCTCTCTGCTTTTGTAATTTCTTGTTAGGTGATTTCTTGCAGACCCTATAGTCTACTGTTTCTCCTAAACTTTATACATGTATGTTTAATGAATATCCTTAATAATAGCATATCCAAAAGAAACCTGTAATGAATCATTCTCTCTCTCTCTCTCTCTCATGCAAACATGCACATTCATATTCACACATACTTCTGCTCTCTTCCAGCACACGATCCTTCTAATGGCACTCAAATGAAACTTGAGGAACACTAATTATTTTTTCTATCACCCTCTAGTTCCAACCTAACAGCAAATCTCAATAGCATTCCTACAGATAAATCCTACCCCCCAATGTGTCTCATGACTCCACCTAAGAGAAACCACAGTGTCAAGGAAGGATGACTCACCACCGTTTTCTCATAGCTCTGTGCTGCCCACTCTCTCCTGCTGCCCCCTAGCCACCGACCTTCTCCCCTCCTCTCCTGTCCCCTCCTGGGATTAACTCTTCACATCGCACCCCAGCAAAATCTCTTCAAAAATATAAACGATATCGTTTTGTTGATAGTTCATATCCTTCTAGCAATTTCCCAGCTCACTTGGGTAAAACGAAAAATAAACAAATAAATAAAGGTCTTTATCAGTCAAATACAATCCTCTGAAATCCGGCCTCTGGTCTCTGGATTATTTCATGTCTGATTTCTTTTTCACTCAGCTCAAGCCTGACTCCCTGCTACTTCTTACCCAAGTGCAAGCTTACCCTCAAACTTTTGATCTTGCTAATGGGCTGTGAGAAATTCTTTCTAAGGTCTTTATGGTTTGTTTTTGTAAGGTTTGTGTCTCTGTACGGTGCACCTCTACTTAGTTCCTCATCAGAACCACCACTAGCTCACAGTGTGTCTAATGTTTTCTTGAAGACATTCCGTCTCCCTCACTGTGTACACGCCAGTCAGGAGGATGTTCTGTTTGGCACCGAATCTACTCAGAACTTGAAAGGGTAATTGGGTCATCATTAGCTTTCAATAAGTATCTGCCGAATGAACAGTTCGCTAAATGCAATGACTTCATAGCTCCTCCTCAGTATTCACACAGATTTACGTATTTATTTACTCCACCTGCTCTTTGCTGTGTGCATTTAGTTTCTCAGCATGGGAATTTTAGGTTTCTCTTTTACGTTAAATACTGCAATTCTGGATTTCTGTATTCTGCTTTAACGTTTTGGATGAAGAGTTCATTTTTCCACCTTGTTTCACCTGCGACATGTGCTGTTGTGATTTGTGGGCTGTAGAGGCATTAGTAATCTGTGTCAAATTCTTAGGAATTTTGTAAATATTAATCTAATTTTATCTAATATAAAATTTGAGTTTTGCACCCTACTGCAGTTCCAACCAGGATCTGGGGCTGAATCGTTTCCTCTCTATGGTAGAGATGTGGCTGATGTGGTTGTCATTTACCTGCTTTTCTAAGGGAAGTGAGGTTTGTTTGTTTCTTCTAGGTGGCCACATTTTAAAAAACACCTCATTTCATGCTGGGAACAGATTTCAAGTGCCGTGCATACACAGGATAGCAAACGATCTGTATCCCAGCAGGCAGTAAGGTACAGATAAAAGTAGTATGCATCCAGTCCATTGTCCATCATGAGTCCCGTGATTTCAGCTTATTCTGTTTTATTTTTTTTCCATTTCATGTGCATGTCTGTATGCATGTTTCCAATATATGTGCACTGCATGTGTGTGCACATATATGGAGAAGCCCAAATCATCCTCAGTCACTTGTCCATCTTATTCATTGAGCCAAACCCAGAACATGCCAGTTCACCTAGTCTCCTTTGCCAGCTTGTTTGGGGGATCCTCTGTGTCCTTCTTCTGAGGCTGGAATTGCAGATGGGCTGCTAGGCCCATCTAGCATTTTATGTGGGTTCAGGGTATCTGACCTTCCATCCTCACACCTGGGGGGAGCAAATATATATATTTGCTTTAGTGTGTCCGGGAAGCTAGGTTAGTCCCTTCTGAATTTCTAGGTTCAGCCACATATTTAATTTGATTTCTTTCAAAAATATTTCATTTAATATTTTTAAGTGTTTGACATGGAAGGTAGCTTTCATTTTCTCATATTATTAAAATAGAGTCATGACTAGAAATCTCCAAGTTAATTTTTTAAAATGCCTCAAATGATAGCATGAAACAGTTCATAATGTGTGTTTTCATCATGATGGTGGAAAGTGTGGTTTATCAAGGGGGATTGTGGTGAGACTCTAAAGAGGCAATTAGTATTGGAGAAAATGTCCAGTCATCTGAAAAGAAGGAACAGATGATGTATTAGTTATTTCTGGTTGCTGGAACAAATTACCACAGATGTGGCCATTTAAAGCAACACACATTTCTTCTCTTAGAATTCTAAAGGCAAAGAATCATAGTCAGGTATCAATAGGCAGAAGTCATGGCGTCTTCAGGATCTCCTGATTCTGAGAGCTACAGAGGGGGCCTTTTGACACACACCTCTTCCAGGCTCCCAGGCTGACTTATGGTTGCCTCACTCTTTTGTTTTCTAGCCAGAATCCTCACATTCTCTCTGCTTTATCCTCACAGTGTCTTTTTTTTCTGTGTGCCATGCCCTTTGGTTGCCTCTTAAAAGATGCCCTGAGCTGACCATCTCCACCAAAATGCGTGTTGAAATTTCACCTCCAGATTTGGACTTAGCAATCAGATATATGAGATAATTAGTCAGGAGGGCCTTCATCTCAGGAATGGGTTAATCCACTCAAACTGGGTCTGTCACAAAACTCAATCTGATGCTTTCCTGACTCTTGATTGTGCCTGTCTGTCCATGTGATATGCATCTCCTCAGAATGCCCCAGCAAATAATGGCATCATCAGATGTGGTCCCTTGACCTTGGGCCACTGAGGCCCCAGAACTATATGCTGAGTGCTTCCTTATTCTTTATAAAATATCTGTTGTGATCATTTTTGTATAGTAACACAAAATAGACTAAGACAAAAGAACTCACATGATTGCCTTGAGGTCCCACCAGAACATGGTAGGGAAGCATCTCATCTCAAGATCAAGAATTTCATTGGTTATTCCTTTTCCTTTCTTTTTTTTTGATATAAGGGTCACAGATTGAAGTAATCAAGATGTGGATATTTTTCAGGAAACCATGTTGTAGCAAACCACAGGCTGATTTTAAATTAGACAGCATCCCCAAGGTAAGTTTCAGAAGGATAATGCAAGGCTACATGTGAGCCAAGAACAGGACAGAGTGACGCAGAAGCAGTATAGAAGGACGTTGATCCAGTCGCAAGTGAGAATCAGCGCTAAGACATAATTGTGTCCTAGGGGAAGTTCTAGAAGGAAGGTTGGGGACAGGGAAGATGGTGAAGCTACCTCAACACCCCTCACTCTATGGAACTTAATCAGTTTTAGACAGTACTATTTACTGGGTGGGATTAAAACAGTCAGCTCAGACAGCTAACACCACAGAGCATGTGTCATGCGCTTCTCTTTCAGTAATTCCAGAAGCATAAGCAGAGGCAGATCCCAGAAATGGGGTTACACAGAGATCAGTACATTCATTTCAAGTTCACCAGGGTCCTTGAGAGGTCAGTGAATTCTGAGGTCAGTCCCTCAGAATCAGTGCAGGCATTTTCTTCTGGGAAGCAGATATTTCCTTAAACTGGAGAGGAGAGAGAGGAAGGCCCTGGCCTATTGTGATCACATAAACAGAAGAGTGAGTTCACAAAAACTCCAATAAACTATACATCTCATCAAGGTCAAGAAAAATTTATTAGATGTCATGCATGTTAAATCAGAGTTGAAGCAGACTGGTTTTCTCTTCTAAATTAAGCACACTAAGAGATAGTTCCTGTAGGTCGGAAAGAGGAATTTTTAACAAATTTATTAAAATAACTTGAGATTTAAGTTAAAAATTAGGCTATCTATATCTAATTTTAAAAATTATTATTATTATGTGTCATGTTTGTGAGTAGAGAGGCGGGGGTGTGTCACACAGCATACATGTACAGGTCATAGGATAACTCTCCCTCCACCTTTGCGTGCATTCTGGGGATCCAGCTCAGATACCAGACTTACGTTACAATCACCTTTTATCTGCTGAACCATCTTGCCAAGCACAGGCAGTCTACTTTATAGAAGTAAGGATCCAAAAATCCAAACCCCTTTCCCCCGGTCATGGAAAAAACTAGTGATGAATTAGTGGTCTGTGATGTGAATTCAAAACAGAAACCCCCAGCCTTCCAACTTGTTAGCATGTCTCCTAAGTTAGACAGTTCAGAGTAACTGTAACCAGTCTGGGAAGAGCAAACATACTGCTCTTCTTCATATCTCAAAGTGAGTATCTTCAATTTTCTAATCAAATTGCCTCTTCTATACTATGTCTCAACTAAAGGATAAATTTCTCCTCCATCTTTTCCCTCCCTTCCTCCTCTTGTTCCTCTTTCCTTCTTTACTTCACAGATAATTTAGGAGGTAGAGTGTGATGTTTTAGTACATTACACATTGTACAATGAACAACTCGAGATATTGAGTTTATGCATCATCTCTTTACAATGGGACTGCTCAAAACTCTCTATTTCATGATACTATCATCGTTAACCGTAATCACTCTTCTCTGTACTCCTATCTATCTATCTATCTATCTATCTATCTATCTATCTATCTATCTATCGCTTTGTACCTGTCCACCAATCCTCCACCCTTCCTGGCCTCTGGGAAACACTACTCTGCTCTGTACTCCTGTGATTGTGGCCTTTTTAGATTCTAAATGAGAGTGAAATCATATGGCATTTGTCTTTCTGTCTCTGGCTTATTTCATTTAAGCTGATGATCACCCAGCCAACTCAGCACTTCTGATAACAGAGGGAAATCTGAGGAGAGGCTGGAGCTTTGCTTAGACTTAGATGAGGAGAGGGAAGCAGCTTTCATCATCTACTAATGCCAAGCATATTCACAGTTGCATTTCCTTACCAACGCTGTGAGTATGAGAGCTTTCTCGTCTTACCCTCCCAATACGACAGGGAGACTCTGGATACTGGGGACACAGGTAGGGAAGAAGTCTAGACTGGTTTCACTTTCATAAGCCCAAGCATAGCAATACTGATGGAAGATACTGAGAGTTAGAGGTGGAGACGACAGGACATGGTGTGGTGTATGCCCTTATTTAGATGGCCTCATATCTGTAGGAAAGGTCATTAAGATGTCCCTCTTCAAAGTGAGGCCTATCTCCCCTGTGTTCTGGAATCACCATATCGTATACATTTAAATCATCCTGTTCTAAGTGGCCCGTGGGCCAACTGGACACGGTAAGGCAAAGGCCTTATCAACTGGGCCTACTTTGTACTGAACACAGGGCTGGCTGCAAATAAGGAACAGGGAAATAGCAGCTCTCAACAGCAAGTGACAGAACGGGTCTGAGCATCCTGTGTGTGCAACCCACAGTTATAAAGTGCCCTCTGTATGTAGGCACTGGGCTAAGCGCTTGCAGATAATTTTTATTCATTAGTTCTCACACAATGATGATTTCTATTAATCAATAGATAAGGAAACTGAGGCTGGCAGAGGTAAAATAGTTTGCAGAAGCTTTCCTGGAGACTGGCAATGTTAAGGTGTTAATGTGCCTGTCCCACAAGTCCATGTTTAGCATTCTTCTGCTCCATACCTACTGAATATTCCTCCATGAACACAGGTCTCTGGCAGAACTAGTAGAAGAAAACATGGTTTTACACAATAGGACCTTTGGATAAATAAGAGAAATAGAAATACCTAGGGAAGCTTTAAAAACAACATGTTCAATGCCGGCAGGTAAAGGTCTAAGTGGCCAATGCTCTAGGGAACCACAGGAATTCTGCACAATCCAGGGTAAGTGGGGTTAATCAGGGAAGGCTAGGTCTCCTAAAGGCTATGACATTCATTCTGGCTGCATTGAAGACCTGCTCACTGAGGAGCTCCCCATGTTCACTTAGAAGTGGGTATAATTAAGTCTTTCCCAAGCAGCTGGGAACAAACAGGTTGCTGGGGCTGCAGGCCATGTATTGCTAGTGCCCCCCTGTGCGCAAAGGAAGAACTGAGCACTCAGTAGGCAAACAGGGTGGCCCTGTGGCTCCCTGCACACCTTACCAAGGATGTGTGGTTCAACTCGGACTCCCTAAACCCATGTTTTGAAGCAATCCTTTCTGTACGAGCAGCGAAACTGCCCTTCCCATATCTCCCGCGGAAGGGCAGGCAAGCTTTCAATTTCTCTGTGCTCTGTCTCATAGCTGCTCTTTCTGGCTTGCTGTGGGCAAGTGAGCTGGAGCATCCTGCCAGGGGAACGGCAGGGGCAGGGTCTTTCCTCCCTTGTTGAAGTTCTGTGTCATGAGGGCAGCCTGCAGTGGGAGTGGGACCAGGAACAGGAGCTCTAGGGTGGCTCCTGCCCCTTGGTTTTGCTGGCATTTTTTACTCTGGATTTCTTTGTCTCCGTCTTAAATAATGAACACTGGCTCACACTGGACTTGATCAGGGTGCCCACTTTCCACAACTCCTCCTAGTTTCTTCCTCAGCTTTCCCCAACTCTTCCTGGTGATCTTCATTCTCTCTTCCCATGAGGAATTAGCAATAAGGGATCGTGTGATGTAGTTAGTTAGATGTTTTTATTTAGATTAGAAAATGAAGAAGAAGACGTTCACAAAGCTTTCTCTGGCTGCAGCCTAGGGTTCTTTGTAAGAAGAATCAGCTGCTACCCTGAAGGTGAGCAGTACTTTTCTTTCCCAATTTAATGCAATTCAATATGTCTTTATTTAGTGACTATTATATGGCAGGTGAAATATTGCTCACTATACCCCACCAAACTAATAAGCAGCAGAAAATATGCACTTGCATCTTAGTTCCTGTAACATTGGATTGTAGCTCTGCTATGTTCCATCACCATGAAACTCTGTACATGTACAGCAAAGAATTAGAGCAAAATAGGAGAAATAAACACCATAAGACTTGAACTGATTGGATAGTGTGCTGTAAAGGTGGGAATAGGCAGTTTCCAGTGTTATACTGTTTATACAAATACACACGCGTCCAAAGTAAGCATTTGCAGGCAAAACAAGTTTAATAGACACAGAGTACCAGAAAATCAGAGTGGCAGGGAGTCACTTTTATGTCTGCTTGTAGAAAGTCTCAGTAACCATGGCATTTCAATGTCAACATTAAACGATGAAGTTCATATGCCCAATGAAGCAAGCTATGGAATAAAAGGTGGATAGGTGGATTTGTTCGTTCATTCATTGTTTTGGGAAAACAAGATAATTAATGAACAATCCTTGCCCTGGAGGAAATCACAAGGGACACAAGCAGGAAAGAGCCAGGATTGTCCTTCCTTGGGTGAGCAAACATCAAAGATGTGCTTTCCTAATTAGTAATTAATGATATCTTCCAATCTTGACAGCTCCTTGTTTCTGAACAATCTGTCAGTTATAAGTATGATTACTTATTATTAACATTATTATTTACTGTGTATTTGTGGGGCTTACCAGGAGAGGTGTAAATAATATAGACTAAAGGAGGAATATGACATTTTAAATGAAACCCTGAATGAGGGTTCTGTTAACTGGAGGGGAGGGCACTTTAAAGTACAGATTGTGGAGGTTTAAAAAACACAACAAAACCAGAAAACCTCCACATATCTGGAAGTCTTCCACCGATGATATCACAGTGTCCATTCTCCTTTTCCACCTAACAGCAAGTAGATTTTGTTTTTCCTTTCTTCCTTCCAGCATGACCTCCTTGCTGGACCTGTTCTGTCCTGGTACTGTGTTGGAAATATCAGATTCTTTCCAGGAGCAGAGCAAGTCCTTCCCTTGCTCACACTCCCCCTGTTTACCTGTGATACAAAATGTGCCTGCACCTTAGGGAAGGAGCCCTTAGCATAGTTTATAGCAGGCAAGGAAGTCCCTTGCCTTCTTGTTTGGTGTCTGGATAACAGAAAGGGAGACAGACTCCATCCCTCCACTGCATTAAGACTCCAGGACACCGTCAAGAGGAAGCTTCACAGGATGAGCAGACCCCACTGGACAGGGGGCCATTTGCTGCCAGTAGCCAAGGAGGGCCTCATAGAGTATCTTTCTCTTCAGAGGAGTGTGTGGAGAGGTCCAGCTGAAGGACCTGCTCCACTCTTAGCTTCTTATTAGCCAAAAAAGCGGTTTAGCTCAGCAGATGCAAAAAATAAAAATAACAAAGATTTAGGCATGGTGTTGCATGCCTTTAATCCCAGCACAAGGGAGGACGATCAAGGCCAGCCTGGCTTCCATAGTGAATTTCATGCTGACTGGGACTATAGTGAGACCTCATCTCAAAAAATGAAAACAAACCCCCTGAAGACCCCCAAACAGAAAACACAAACATCAACACAACAAAAACCCAACTGATCACCTCCATTACCAAGCCCAAAGTGTTTAGAACTACAGGTTTGTGATCAGATCAATAAAATAATTCTCTTTCCTCTTTCCTCTTTGCCTATTTCATAAAGCTTTGAACCGTCCTATTTCCCTATGTATGTTTTACAAAGAACACTACAGAAACTCTTCCATGAACTTTTGTTTATATATGTCTTCATAAACTTTCCTCTTGTATACCATTTATTCAAGCAAAGAAACCTGTAAGGAAAGTGAATGAGGAAATTTGATATAGAAGTATTTTTTTAAATCCATTTTTTTTCTTTTAAGAATGTATTAAAGCTGAAAACATGCGAACAAATAACAAAAATATCTTCTGCACAAGACACTGTACAAGGTTGTCCAGCATTCTATTCACTTCTTTTTTAAAGTGGTTACATCTCTCCATTAAAACCAAGTGGGGGAAAATGGATGTGGGGCAGAGCCGGCCAAGGAAGAGTTAAACACCTCTTTCTTCCTCAACTATGTGCCCTGGGGATGCAAAAGAACCCTGGTCAATAGACAGATATATTGACTTGTTATTATTTAAAGTTGTTTAACCAGGTAGAGATAAACGAAAGCTTTCAGCAGCTGAACTATCACACAAATCACAATTAAGGTGGCATATGTGTTTGGAAGACGTAAAATCAATTCCCGCGAAGATAATGTTTTAGTCTCTATTTGAACTTGAAAACAGAAGTAAATTTTCAGCAGCAACAGCTGGGCTTGTTCCATCTAGGAGGCTCTCTATTAACTGTACAAGAAGGGCTTTTATTACCTCTTCTAATGGTTTTCCTCTATGGTTTTGTCTGCATCAAAAAAGCCAAATTGATTGCTGTGGCGTTGTTTACTGATGTTGCCAAGTGGATAGGAGCAAGGCAGCCTAGCCCTCACCTAGATGAGTGTGTGGATCTCCCCTTTCCTGAATGTCCATTATGATGTAGAAAAGAAAACAGTGCACCCCGGGGGGCCACCAGTTTCTTGAGCTGGGGCTATAAATCTTTCTCTGAGTCACTCCTTCAGATAATCCTCCTAAGTTATTGGGTGGGAACTTAATATTGGGAAATTTGTGTATCTAGAATATTCTATGATTTAATTTAATCACCTACCAGTGTTTGTTCCAGTAGGACATGATCTCTAAAGAATATTTCCCCATTGAATGTGTGTGTGTGTGTGTGTGTGTGTGTGTGTGTGTGTGTGTGTCCCAATTCTATATTACATGCCTGAAGTCAGGATCCATTTCGTGTCAATGGAATCTTTATAGGATTTAGTATCGTGTCAGGACACAGTGGATGCTCTGAACAGAGAGTCATGGACATTGGCAATCTGCTGGTCCAGAGTTCTAGATCCCATTCACTCCTCATCGAACTAGCCTTTTCAGGACTCATCCATGATATTTCTTGAACAATGATGACAGGTGACTGTTTCACCTTGGGTGAGTTCTTCCCTACTTTTAGGTGCAATATGGGCTGCTCTCTTGGAGGTCAGGAGGCTTGTTTGCAATTGAGGGAAAATAGGCTGAGGAAGTAGAAGATTGCTTTTCCCAGAGAGCAGGAAGGAAATGCAAGGACTCTGGACTCTTCCCATGACAAGAGACTGGCCAACAGTGGAAAGCAGGATAACGGGAAGTAGACCTGGAGCCCAGAAGCCCAGACACTACTCTCCTCCACCTCTAACTAGTCCTGAGAGGAAGCGAAGTTATTGGCTTCTGTGGTACACGCATAATAACACCCAAACATCAAAAAATATGAACTGTTATAAAAAATGTAAGACTAGAATTACTACTAGTGTTAATAGTACTATTCAAAATAAACAAGAAGAATGTGATTAAGAGACTATCTGTCTCATTCAGGTCATTGTCATTTCACACTAAGTAGGCAAGCTCCCCTCTCAGCACCCTTCATTTCCACATGATCCTTTCAACTGTGCACCTCAGCTCTCAGGTAGCCTGATCACCAGCATGGGGGGACCTCACAGAGCTCCATAATTCCTTCTTCCTCTCCCTATTGGTTCCGGTTTTCTACCAAGCATTACACTTCCAGTATCAGGTCTACAAAAGTTCTGCTCAAAAGACCACCTTGTTATGTTTCCTCTTAGCTTAAAAGCCATGCCTTCGTTTATTCGGTGGATATCAGCACCACCATGTGCCAGGCACTGCTGTAGAGGCTGGAAAAGCAGCAAACACACAAACTGCTAATGTTCTTAAGTGAAATACCTGGGAGGATGACGACAGAAGGCCATACTCAGAAAGATGATTGACAGAGGATTAGTGACAGACCTACAGAGAGACAGAGAGATGATCGTTTATGATGGTTGTTCTTCATTTTCAGCTTGATTGGATTGAGAAACACCTCAGAGGTTACTAAAACACACTTGGTGGGTGTCAATAAGGATGTCTTCAGAGATTATCAGATCATAAGAGCTTTGGCCTAATGAATGAATCAATACTTGATAAATTCATAGTAGAGGGCAGCATTAGGGGGTGGGATAAAGTACTGTATCACTGGAGTATGTCACTGTGGGCTGTATCTTGCCATGGTCTTGACACATAAACCTCTTTTCTTTGCTACCTATCTACCAAGATGGGAAGAAGGTCCTCTGCCATTCCTTCCTGCCACCATGAGGTCCACTGTCTCAGGTGGCACATAGTCACAGAGCCACATGACTATGAACAGAATCTTTTGAAATTGTGAGCCAGAATAAAAAATCTTCTTCACCTTAAGTTGTTTGTGTCAGGTATTTGTTCTCAGAAGAGAGCAAAGTAACAATCATAGCTATTGCAGGCAAATAGATAGATGATAGATATTTTTGTACTGACACGTGCACTTGTATTACTATAAATATACTTAAAATCAGTAGTTCTTGAATGGAATAATATTTGATTGAGTGTTATAATCAGTAATATATCTTCATAGGCTGGATTTTGATTGATCTCATTTTAGTCAAAACAAAAACCAATTTCTTCTTACTCATGAGACACTCTATTATGTATGCAAAGTCGGGAGTTAATGCATTCCTTTCCTTAGTATCTGTGGGTTTGGAAGGTTCCTTTTGACCCAAGACTCTCAGAGTTTTATCCAGTTCAGGGTCAGGTTCCTAAGCCAACCTTATCAGCTTAGTTCTCCAAGGGAAACGGGCAAAGTCCTTGTAAGGAGCATAGCCATTTTCATCTTTGCCCTGGAGCCAAGAGATTTTCTAGGAACTTGGTGATGTTTTCTTTAAACAGATGGAAACCCTTGACTTCCTTACTAGAAGCTCACAGAGAGCCAGACTTACATGAGGTCTGAGTGACCAGTTCTTGTGTTTCATAAAGGGAGCCCAGTGTGTTTGGATACATGAGGTCAGCTTTTGACTGGGGAAAGTTTGTGCTGAACTGGAAAGGTCAGCTTGGCATGCAACGGAGCTACCATGGATTTCCAGCCTCGTCAGTCTGACAGTAGGACGTGCACTTTGGTGACAATAACACACATTCTTGGGATACTATTATTTTCAATATTATGTGTATTCCCATTCACAAAGGACTCCAGCCCCACCCTCTTATTTCAGGACATAATAAAAGCTTTCTGCACTCTGTGTCCTCCTTGCTAGTCTCCTTCGCACACACATGGCAGGCAAGGATGTGTTGTCTCTTGGTGGATTTTAGTGCAGGATAGGAAACGATGTACATTCTTAAACAGTATTGCTCACTCCGACAGCTACTTCTGCTCCTGTCTTATACTCCTCCTCAGCACTTTGAGCCTTCTTAAGGTGAGAATTAGGAACAGGTGGAAGAGTACAGAAGCTGCCCACAGAACCAAGATCAAGGCAGAAAGAGGAAAGCAGGAACAAGAGGAAATTCTGGAGTAACTCAGCAAGGTATTAACATCAAAATGAACCCATTCAAACAAGCCACTGTCACACAAGCTAGAATATATGAGAGAGAAAAATCACAGATGGGGTTGTCCACACTGCTTCAGCCCTGAAATTAAGACTGTGGCTACATCAAGAGAGGAATCAGTGCCTTTGTCTCTGAGGACCTCCAGTGAGTCCCTTTACTGTTGTAGATGACTCAACCATGCAGCAATTATTTCCCTAATAAGCTGATTCCCCAGAGACCTTTAGTGACAAAGAGACAGAAACTGAAGCGATTTGGCCTTGTAACCAGAGCAACTGTCCTCACAAATGCACCATGTAGAGAACAAGACCATGAGCAAACGACATAGACTGCAGGGCAGAGCTCAGTCCGCTTTGGTCTTCAGGAACGGCCGACCCAGAAAACACCTACATCCCTGCAGAACCCAGGCACAACATATCCTCCATGCATTATGGCTGGCTTACTTATGCTCAAATCAGTGCTCCGAAGCATAGCGAAAGGAGCTGGAGGAAAGGTTAGCATTGGACACAGAAATTGAGCACTGGGATGGACACTTTACCACTAATGACCCTGAGGTAGGCTAGATCAGTGGATGGGGTAACATGAGATCAACAGTGGCTTGAGTTTGATGCAATCACATGGCTGTATAATAGCAGGCTATTGTATGACCCCTGCCCCTTAAAGAGTGGACACAAGTCCACCTGATACCAGGATGGACCAAGGAGCCTGACTGAGACAAGCACTAACTTTCCGATGTTTAATCATAATGACAATTCCATGGCATTTGCTGTACAAATTGGCTGTTCCTACATTTGATCATATATCTGATACTATGACACATCCCCCTTCCCAAAAGCCCTGTGTAGGGACTGAGAAAATGAGGAATAAATCTTACTCCAACCACTCTGACCTATTTCTGAGTTTCCTTATCTTTTCATCACCCTAATTCACAAGTAATCCTCCCCTTCCTCAAAGATTTTCTGTCAGATGACATCCCCAATCCCACAGGAGCTATCTCTTTCAAGAAGCCTGAAGTCAGTCTTTGACTATTCACTTTTGCCTTGAATTAAAACTTACTTTGTCTTATCTCTGAATTAATCTCTTACAGTGACAAAAACCTGGACACATTGTGTAGCATTCTCTTTCTGCTGTAATCTCTGAGACTTTCTTAGCTGTCAACATCAGCAACAACCTTGGTGCAGATCTAAGTATACAACACTTAAAGAAAGCAATCCATTGGGCTAGCGGTACATGCCTTTAATCCCAGCACTCAGGAGGCAGAGGCAGGTGGATCTCTATAAGATTGATGCCAGTCTAGTCTACATAGTGAGTTTCAGACCAGCTGGGGCTACAGGGAGACGCTGTTGAAAAACACCACAAACAAAATAAGATAAAATAGTAAAATAAATAAAAACACAAAACAAGCAAACAAGCAATCCTGTACAATAAGCCTTCTAGAATACCCTATATAGAGGTGATTTGGAAGAGGGCCAGGACATAGTAGATGGTGTGACCAGCATCTATAGGTAAAGTGCTATGACACACTTTTTCTTTTGTACCTGATAGCAATGTCATAGGGAAGGTCATTACTAGCTCTATGTACATGTGAGTAAACTAAGGGTCTGTGAGGGCTTTAAGCCCTCAGGCACATAGCTAATATTTGGCATAATCAGGATTTACACCAAGATTTTCATCAAAGACCATTGCCTTGCCTACTGAGCAGTACACACAGACTGGAACTCACATGACTCTATACTGAACATGTACTGAGAAGACTATTGGATGTGGCAAGGATGCCATGACTTCTTGTTGAGATGCAGCACATCTCTCCAGCAAACTTCAGGAGGATGTCTTTTGGATCCATGGGGAAAAAAACAATGGAGCAGAGTTAAACATAAATATGTATGAAAGACTGGAGTAGCGGTATACACCTTTAATCTCAGCACTCAGGAGGCACAGGCAAGCAGATCTCTGTGAGATCAAGGCCAGCCTGGTCTACATAGTTCCAGGCCAGCTGAGGCTACAGGTAGACCTTGTCTCAAAAAACCAACAAAAGATAAGAGTATTAGGTCATTTCAATGAAACGCATTCCTCTGAATCAGAGGTAGGCTCTCTAATGAGGTTTGGAAATGAAAGTCTTTCCGGATTTATAACCAAGTGATATTAGCCTTTGTTAAAAATCGGAAGAAAAACTGTGCCATTGCAACGTAGGTAAACTGTAATATATTTAAAGTTTCTTACTGTTCAGCTACTTCTATATCACCAGAGCATAGGGCTTGACCCTTTGTGTTAGACATGGTAAGTGCCACATCCCATCAGGGCAGTGGGATAGCTGCATCATCATCCCCCCCACCCCCACTTGCTGAAATTATCTTTTACTTCCTGACTAATCAGGGAACTGCTCTTTACCTTCCATAGCAATAAGCTATAAAAGCAGTACCTTCATAAGGGAAAATCAAGATACAGAGGAAATGGAAGATAAGAAACAACTTGCAGATGGATGATCCAAGGAGCTAAAGTTCCTCTGGAATTAAGGAGGGTGGCAGAGAAAAGAAATCAGGCGTCTCTTGTGGACTGCATGGATATGATTGGGTGACTGAAGAAAATGCTGATGTTGCTTAACCATCCCCACCTGGAGGTTTTAGGGAGGGGTGCTTAAGACTGAATGTGCTCAAAACTGCACAGAGTAGCATCCTCCTCCTAATCTTTTAGCACCAGCCATCTTCCACCCATTTGCCTGAACGAAAAGCGAAAAGCATTCCTTAGATTCTACATATTCCACAAATGCCCTTGAACCCTGACACCAGAGTGACCCTCTAAAAACTGCCCCCACTTGCTTCTTGCCTCGTATTTCTCACCCTTTCTCACTTGAATTTTTCAGTTCCTACTAACATGCTTCCCTCTTACCATTTGATTCTGCTCCCTGGGCATGTTTCTCAGTTGCAAACCCAATCTAGTCCCTCTGCTGAGGACATCTTTTTATATCCTTCTTTTTCATTTTAGAACTCGTTCTGACATCTGAGCTTTTGTTATGAAGTTTCTCAAGGTCTGTCAAGTGTGGAGTTATGAGTGTGGCCTGAAATGAAATCATGAAATTATTCCAAATATTGTGAGGGTTTTTTTTTTTTTGCATCATGTTTTTTTTTGTAATTGAGATATTTCTGAGTGGGAACTTTGTAGATGAAAATATCTTGTTGTGAAGTCAAAAGATTGAACATACTTGGTTCTTGGCCACCCTGTTCATCTTGCCCCTGGCTGAGCAAACTCTGAAATTACACTTCTTGAGGTAGTCCCTGCTTGGACTTCCTCAGGCTTCGCTGTCATCCCTACATCTATGCATTCAGCATCTATGCTTTCATCAGGGATGGCCCTCTGCAGTTTCTCGCTTGCTTCCTTCCTTCCTCTTTGCTGGCTGAGCTCTTCGGCCCCTTTGACACTCAGCTCCACATCTCTTTTTCTAGAAGTGTATCTAGACCCCTGATTAAGTGCTTTCACTGGGCTCTTCTAGTTCTTCATAATGCCTAAAATGATGGGTTGGACTGTTTTTATGTTGGGAATGAAATCATGGGCCTGGTGCACAGTAGGCACCCCAGATTGAGCTGTACTTTTAAGTCTGGTTGGAATGTTCTGGATGATACCTTGTCTCATCTCCCAGTTTATATTCTCCGTGCCTGTCCTCATGAGCTGAAAAATCATGTTCTACTCTTTCTTATTTTTTTCAGTACTCTGTGAAATTCTATCATTTATCTCATTGATGTCATTTTCCAGGTTTGTATCCTTAAATAATCCAAGACTCAGAAAACTGCCTTTTGCACTTCAGTGAGAAAATGATATAAAAATCATGATTTCATTTTTCTAAAGAAAAAAATTAAATGACCATAGTTGATGCTCATTTAATAATTAAATGATATCTTACGGATAAAAGACATATAGAAGGACGTCTAAGGAAGAAGAGAATAAAACTAAATATTTATTTGATTAAAAAAAAAACTATTTCTTACTAGGCCTTATGATAAGAGTGTTTATCCACTTCCGTCTGATAACCTAACAGTTCTTCTAGCCAGCTTGGTAAGGAGGCTGTTTGGACCACTGTGTTGTCGTGGGTGAGAATGATGTTCAAAGAGCACAGAAACTGGCTCAAGACAACTCATGAGTTGTAATTTAAGAACAGATCTCATCAAATTGTGTCATACTACACTTCTGAAGAAAATACCTGGTTTGAGAACAACCAAATGAAAGAAAAATATGTCTTGTAGGAGATGACAGCTAATGGAGAGATTAAAAACTGTACCTACATGTATTTTTGAAAGCAGAGCTGTGTTTAAATATTTGAATGCAAATAAATCTGTCTTTTCATCCCAAACCACAGCAATTTAGGTGGCTTACCTAGAGAAGTCCAGTTCCAGAACCCACTCTGCAAGGTCAAGGTCACACTTAACCTCCTCTGACTTCATCTGTCTTGTCTCTGCCAGGCCCCTCTCTCTCATCAGTGAGGCTCATGGAGCTCCAATCTCAAATAGGGACTATTGACCGCACAGTGCGTTAGTCAGAGCTTTATTTTCTAGCCAGATTTGATACTGGGAATGTTAGTTCCTCCCTGTAGGAGGTCTTCAGTCAGCTTTATCACCAACCACACAGTGTGGCCCTTGAGCTATTTACAGTTCTAACGCCTTTCATGGTTCTCATTTCCTTAACAAATATTTATTTACTCCTTCAGGAACTTCCTGATCATTGAATGTGCCAAAGTTCTGCTAACCTGCTTATTTTGTAGTACTGTATCTATGCACTATGTCCATTGCTTATCTTAGCTGTTTACTTCCTTGTTCCAGCATTTTACCCCTGGGGGATCAATAGGGAAAAATAAGGAAGCCTCCTAATTATCTCCCTATATTTGTTCTGTAGCCTACAACCATTTTCTCATCTCTATATCATAATACTTGCAGTACTGTAATGTAATTGTTCCTTTTTATATAGCTATTTTCTTATCTTAAATGTGAGCTCCTTGAGGGGAACTTCTCAGCAGGTGTATGTATGCATGATAAATAAACGAATAAATGGCATGTCTATGAGGAAGAAGAGAAACCCCTTGTCCAGATAAACATGGCCAAGGAAGGCAGCGTCACAGTTTTGGTTTAGAACTCATAGGGTTTGCTACATCGTTATGTTTCATGAAGGTTAGTGACTAACTTAACAGCAAATGTAGCACTAGGGGGAAAAGGAGGTTGCTGTTTGGGTCTCTCTTGCTTCTACGGACTCCTGCTGTGCTCATTCCACATTTGGAAGCACTGAGTTTGACTTGGTAGCATATGTCTAGAATCTTGCACGTGGGAGTTAAGGCAGGAGGATTGTGAGTTTAGGGTCAGCATATACTACAAATTGAAATCCTGTGTCAAAATGAATCCAAGTAAGAAAACCAGCAGCAACAACAAAAAACAACCAAACAACCAAACAAAAGCATGTAAATTCAAGACTTTTCTGAGTGTTCCCTCCCAGTTCTCCCTGCTCCTACTGTAATGCATCTGAATAGGAACTGGCATGCCCTTACACGTCTCCCAGAGCACTTCTGTAGGTATATGTTTTTAATAGGGTGTATTTTGGGTGAAGATAACAAAAATGCATCCAATCGTTTAGCCACTGTGTTTAAGAATAACTAGATAAAGCCTCCCGTGTGGAATAGAGAGATAACAGCCAAGATTTTCATTACCTTGAAGTGGGTTGGGAAATAGGTATTTCTGCCAAAGGCTAGCTGGAGGATGCTCAGTGTATGGATTGACAGGTAAGAAATGGATAGATGGCTTAAATAAATAGATGGAGAACACAGCCACATTAGGGAGGCACATGATTGTACAGAGAGAATTAGGGTTGTATAAATGGGGACATAATATGTGAATAGCCATGTGAGTGGGTAGCTGATGGAAGAATAAATTGGTGCACTGATGCTTGATGGTGTGGAGTGGACAGAAGATTGATAAATGTCTCTGTCAGAGAAGAACAGGTGGATGGGAAAATGTGATACAAACAGGAGCAGAAGAAGTTTGGGCACAGAAGGAATACATTTATGAAAAGGAAGGACTCAAAGAGGGAGAGGAAAGGAATATAGAAGATGTGGAAGTCAGTGGGGGAACAGGAACTCCATGATCATACACTGAGCCTGGGCAGTGTAGAACCTGAGTCATTGGTGCTGATTTTTTACTTGCCATTTTGATTTGCAAAGCATATATACACATATAATCTATCAAGTGTTTGTTTTTCTTTCCCTCAGAGGACACTGAGTCATGAACACTCTGGTTTAACCCTTAACTGCATAGGAAGCCCACAAGAATATCAGTCTCAGAAGCTTAGCTCAAGGACTTTGCCAGAGAAGTTACTTGTGCTGTGAATTTAGCTTGAGGATTCATCATCCACACTGGAATGAACTCCCAAACCATCACCATCCACTTCTCCCAGCTTTGTGTCTGAGGAGTCTGGAGATACCACGTGATTAAAAGAAAACAAACAAAGCAGCAGGCAAGCAAACAAACAAATAGAATTTGAGGCTGGAACTATGAGAGGGTGCATTCAATTCAGAGATGGTGCAAATGAGAGGCAAAGGCTAAGGAGAGGAAGCACTGTCCAAGACCACACACATACCTACAAGGATTCACTGAAAAAAGTTTGTTAGGGAGAAACTGAGTTCAAAAAAAAAAAAAAGAAAAAGAAAAGAAAAGAAAGTTAGTGCCCATTCCTTCAGAGAAGCAGATGAAAGTGGTAATGGAGGAAAAGTTGGAGTTTTGTGGGACAAAAATATTTCAGAAATAGTAATTATGGAAAATGCAGCATCTTCTCCAGGGCTCTTTCCTGTTGCTGTTCATAGATACATTCCAGACAAGGCCAATGGACAATTAATCCATTGCATGTCCGTTCAAGCACGAGGGCACAGAATCCCTACCATGTGCTTTCACACAGATCCTTGCTAAATGGTGCACACTGCAGTTGAATGATCTGCGGGGTCTACGAGGGAGAAGGATGCCCAAACTGGGCAGAACTGGGTCGCTACTTTTAGGAAGTTTCTCAACTCTTTTCAATTTAGTCTGTCAATAAATAATTGAAATGTTGAGACTGGAGCAGTGTGTTATGTTGTTTGTAAATAGCATAGACATTTGCTGCAAAGATAAAATATGGAAATTGCTTTGAGTGCTCTGTGTGTGTACATATATATGTGTGTGTGTGTGTGTGTGTGTGTGTGTGAAATAATATATAATGAAAAGGAAAAAGAGCCGGAGAAATGAGGAAACAGCGAGGAGAGGGAGGGAGAGAAGGTTGGGGCACTGAAAGGCTTTTTTTTAATGGTTTTGACATGCTCAAGACCCATGCAAACTATTTAGCTTTTTGATCGCATTGACTCCTCGAAGTCTAAAACATGTAACTGCTTCACTTTTTTCCATTCCTAAATTTGAACGGGACATCCTAATAAACAGTCCCCTAAAAGTTACAAATTTCTTCAAACTTTATTGATACACTGCACAATCACAACCATCTCGTATTCATCCTGAATTAGAAAAGGTTACAACTACAATGTAACATGCACAAAATTCAGGTAGTATATTCACCCTCAATACAATGACTGACAGAAATTAAGTCTTCATTGATTTTTGAAGGAAAAAAAATGAGAAAGAAAGCAAAAGGAAAAAGAACATTTGAAGGCTGACAAAGTTATACTCTTGCATCATGTGATAAAGTTTTAAAGCATCTGAACATAGATTTGTTTTAAGGATAATTGTGAAAATGGGCACACCCATTGTCCAACACAGCTAGTAACGGCACCATTGATAATCATATATGTTTTTTTTTAAATCTAGAGGACTCTGAACTTGACAGATACATTTTTGTACACCCACACATTCCTCACAATTGCACTTTTACATGTCACAAAAATTTCCAAATGATTAAAAATGCTCCCTTTCACTAACACAAGGGCAGCTATTATTACTTATTATTATTGATATTGATATCCTTGTAATCTGCCAAATAACCTAGGTTGTAGCCCCACAAGGATGGGAGAGGGGTCACAATCTTTCTTTCACCACCCGGTGGTATAGAGCAACTATATTCCTTAAAAGGGCACCACTGGGGGGGAAAACAAAACAAAACAAAACAAAAACAGGAATATCTTTCAAAAATGCTAGAAATTAGGTTTAGCCGACTACCACCATTTTCACTATGAAGACAATATCGTCTAATTAAGTCCACTCCATACTCCTTTGGGCTCTGTATTCTGCACCTGAGGGCTAGAATGCACTGGGTCTGCTTTATCTTTGTGCCATGTCTTTTGATTGCGAATTTATTTCTTCTTCCTTCCATTTGCTTCTCTTCTTTTAAGTAAGGAACGAAGGAAATGAGCCTGGTATTTTTATTTGTTTTCTTTCAGTGGTCATTAGAAGCTCTTATCATATGGCATCTTTGAAAGTGTTGCCTTCCTTCTTACACACCTGTGAAGTGTCACTGCAACTACTCAAACTTGTTTGTTTAGAAAGAAAGGGGGGGGGGAGCTTTGGATAATAAGAGGGAAGCAATTGGACAAGAACATTTCCAGGAATAGGGTTTATGCAAAACAAAATCAAAACATTCTTGCTGTTGAGGGGGGGGGGGGAAGCATTTTGCTGAAAAGAAAAAAATTATGCTGCTTCCCCTAATTTCAAAGGGAGTAATTTTTTCCCCCTTTTCTTTACTTTGGTCTAGTTTTAGGTATTGACAACCCAGTTTTTTTGTTTTTTTTTCTGTCTTGGTGAAAACCTTCAGGTCAAATTGGGACATATAACCCATCATCTCTTGATAAGCTATTCCTCCCTACCGAGTAAGAAGAGGCTAGTAACAAACAAACTACAAAGAACTTGTGTCCACTGTCACTGGAAGCATTGACCAAACCTGTAGTACTCCATTCCCAAGCATCCCTCATCCAGCAGATATGAAAAAAAATCTCTTTGGGATTAACTGCCCATTTGGGGCTTCTCTGCTCTTTTGATAGTTTATGTAAATAGAATTTGAAATTTGCTATTCTTCTTTCTTGTGCAAGTTGACCAGATTGGTTTGAAAATACACCCTTAAAACAGCCTTAGCTGTGGAGCTCCTAGAGACCCAAGCACCATTCCTACCAGGCTTTGAGAACTGCTCAAGCTGTGAACATTTTCTAGGTGGTGTGGACTTCAGAAGAAAGCACTGTTAATGTGGTGACATAAAGATATCTCCCTTTCCTTCAGTTTACCTGAAAGCAACACAGCCCACAGCAGAGTAGCCATGCACTCGCTTACCCTACCAGCTATGTATGCTTGGACAAGCAGCCCTTACATATTCACTCTTCCCAGTGAGAGTAAGAAAGAAAAACTAAACCCCATTGTACCATTGTTTAGACTTGCAGATGACTGTATCAGGCACTTGACATTAAACTACTCAAAAACAAGCCTGGCCAGAGCCATAACACCAGCACTTTCATTGGCATTACTTTGGTGGAAGGAAAAATTAGCATTGTTTTAGGAAGCGGAAGAGTTTTAGAATAACTCCCTTTGCTGAATTCCTCTTGATGAGCCTTGCTTGGCTTCCTTGCCACTTAAAACACCTAAAGTGGGCTATGACTACCCACCCTAATCTCCTCCTCTTTCCTACCATTCTCATTCTCAATGAATCTGTCCAGTAGGTCTTATCCATTCACCTTCCATGTGTAAAGTTGGAAAAGCATGTGTAAGTGTGGCATGTGGTCTTTAGTAAACATTTACTGTTCAATTTGTTTCCAGGTGCCGGGAGAATGTGCCCCTTACATGAAGCACTCCCCACCAAAGTCACTCAGATAACACAGAAACTGGGACCCCGTCTTTTGTGAAGAAATCATTTTTGTTTCTGATGCCCAGTTGCTCTGGACTGTTTGTACTGGGTTGTGTTTATCCCACACAGAGGGAGGATTAAATTTAACATATCCTTCTGATATAGAGCTAGAATAGGTAACCACCAGAGATACTTCATAGTCTCCAGTGGAAGTGGACAAAACAGTCTCACAGTGACCCCAAGTCCATCCTTCATGGGATTCTGATAATCTGTTTGCCAAGGTGGTGAGGGACAATTATAGCTGGTCAATTTCAAGGATCGTGTTACTAAGACTTCCAATCTCCACAGCATCCATGCTTCCTTTCTCCAGAGTAACAAATGTATAGATCACTCAAATGCCCATGTTGACTTCTAAAAAATGTCTGGCACCAGCCCAATCCCAGGTGCTCAAGGTGGCCACAGATCTGAAATTCATATGCTCGACCTTTTATTGTGACTTTGTGCCTGCTCATGATTACCTCTAACACTTGAAATCCATAGACTACTTTTGGCACATCGTGGATGCGCCCAGAGTCTCATTCTTGGCAGCTCACTGGGAAATGCAGATGTCTATTTACAATTGGCAAGTACAGTATTAATTTTGCTCACACCAGCTCTATCTCTTACAACAAATCCGAGCTTCTATAAGCCAAAGCAGCCTGCATTTCTATCTATGTGTTTATGTATATTCGTATATAGTTCCCCACTCCAGGTGTTGTTCCCAGGCCCACACATAGAGAGGGCACTTAATATTGGAGCAAGCAATCTGCTAAAAGGAATGGAACTCTAAGGGAGACCATAGTCATTAGTTTTTAGAGGTGGATCGAAAAAAGTTTCATGAGGGAGAAGGCTGGACATGTCTGTGAGAAAGTCAGTGTGATGGTTCTTCTCAGTCCCTCAGCAGGTCAGTCTCTACTGGCATGTGGCTTTCAATGTTGTGCTTTTGAATAATAGGCGTTCTTGCTGGCTGAGTCCTTCTGGTCCCAGAAGACAATGCTGTAAGTTCAGATTTGTTCTTATTTGTATACTAGATCTGCTTTGAACACAGGAAATTGGGGGGCATTCCTTGCCAGAGCCACTGGAGTAATAGCCTGCATCAGAGGAAACACTGTTACTTACACTTTCCTCCTCTGTTTCAGTGTTGTGTTAATCAAGTGCTTGGAAATTAAGTCAGTAGCTCAAGTGCCCTCAGCTCAGAAGTGCTTCCTGAAACAAATACCAGAGTTGTCAACACACCCGCCATGTAATTGGCCTCCATCAGCTTTTTACTGGGTAATTTTCAAACAATTCAAACCCAGGCTGGAGCAGAAAGGAGATGCTTAACTATAACTTGATGGACAGACTTCTGTCTTTACATTGCAGGGGCAGCTGTATGTTTTCTGTCAGGTTCTTTCTGCTAATGAAAGGCAACCATGAGGAAGCTCCTTCAAGTTCCTGACATGTACTTTCTTGAAAGGCTGAGGGAAGCATGTGGTTGGAACCTTAATCCTTCAGCTGTGAAAGAAGAAATGCAGGCTAATCAAGGCTTCTCCAGGGTCGATCTGCTTCCCAAGAAGCTGGGTTAGGGAACAGTCTCTCTGAGAACCATGAATGACTGATCTTCAGGTTGTTACTCTGGTCCATCTGTTAACACTCTCTAATTTGGGTAGATGGGTCACCACTTTTCAAAGAGTACATGACATAGGGTATTTCTCTTCTGTGTAGTTAGTCTGGGACATTATGAACTTTCACATAAGAAGTTGCTAGGCAATTTTAAAGATGGCAATGTCCACTGATGACAGAGAAGAAATGAAGATAATTGGATAGACACATTATGATTAGAGATTAACAGGGTGATGAACTGAGAGTGAGTCATGGGTTGGAAGAGAAACAGACAGAACAGTTAGATGATTACATTGGTAGAATAACAAATTGAGCAAATAGATTGTCAGAGACAAAGACAGGTGGGTAGATTGAACGGAGAGTCAAATCAATTGAGTAAATGGATAATGGTATGATTACTTTGATAACCTGATGAAATAATTAGCCATCTATTGATCATTTTTTATGAGATGCTACAGCAATTTTAAGAGAAGTATCATCCTTAATATACTTCCCTCTTTTGTTATTTGACTTGTAAATTTCTAGTTTTGGGTCACATGCATAGTCTAATTCTTATAGCCAGTGGAAACATGAGTAAAGCAGATTGCCTGGAGAAGATGGCTTCACACAGGAACGTACATATATGCATATGTATGGATATAGTGAGATAGCTTCTTAGAAAGAAAAGATGTGAGCCCTAATGAAACAGGTAACACTAAACATGGAGAGAAAGATGTATAGTACATTATTACTGATAAAATGAAAGTCTGAGAAACAAAGATAATAGGACATGTAGATAGAATTCTTTCTGTGTGCTACATCATGAGTCACATTGTGTTATCAGGGTGTTTGTCATGGGGCAAGATTTTTGTCTATGTGGAATGGTGTGTGTGTGTGTGTGTGTGTGTGTGTGTGTGTGTTGGTTGGTTGGTTTGTTGGTTGGCTGATTGTAATGAATGTGGGAAGAGAAGCAAAGTAAAAGGAAGGGCCAAGGTAGCAGGAACAGATTCCATTTTTGGACACACCAATGAATGATTATTCTACATGTGGTAGAACCCTGCCCACCCCAGTCCCCAACCCCACTCACTCAAACTAGAAAAGAAAAATCAAATAAACTGAAAATCCCAGAAAACAAAATATCAAGAAGAACAAAAAATAAACAAACAAAAAGAAGCCCAAACTGGTTTGCCCTCCGCAGTGTAGCTTAAAGTCTGTGATATGGAGAAGCAGGCGTCGCTCAGAGGACCTAGGGTTTCTTATCAAAACTTGATGAAGAAGTGGGCAAAGAAGGTCCCTGATAGCCAGAGACAAGCCAGTGCTCTAGAGGCCGAGTTTACACCATCAATGACTGCTCCAGGCCCTGTGTAGGGGAAAGAGAGACAGATCCATTAGCATGTACCCACAGGACACCATACGTACCCCTGACAAGCAAATGCAAGTCATGCTTCTCTGTGACAGTCTCCCAAGTCCCACCCATCAACAATGACTCTTCTAGGTTTGGAGAAACAGAAAATGCCCAGTGGAAGAATAGGAACTCAATGGGGTGGCTTGATTACTACTATCTGCTCTGAAAGGCTAAGGGGTGGAGTTGATGACAGCTATTTAAGTACATAAGCACAAGATAGGAGCAATAGATGGGGCAGCAAAGTAAAGTGAAATAGAACAGCCCCTCTCTAAGTAGTGCCTCCAAGAATCCTTTACTCATAGAAATGGTCTCTAGTATATACAGTGGTGATCTAGGAATAGACGGGCATGGGGTTAAGAGAGAGGGTCCCCAGGGATGAAAAGCAAGCATGGGGAAGAGAAGGATAGAGATATTTTGTGAGCATCCAAAGTCTAAGTATGGAAATGTTTGACTTCATCCTCTGTATGTGCATATGGGGGGCCTCGCACAGCTGCTGAGAGTGGATAATTGAAGATTATAATTAGATATTTCTCAGCTACCACTGTAGTTATGCTTCACTCATACACAAAACTGCATCCTCAGAACAAACTGTCACTTGATGGTCCAGTTTTAAGGAACTCTCTTATTTTCTTCCTTCTTTTCCTCTCCTTCAGTTGTCCCTCCACATCCCAGTGAGTCATTGACATTCCATCAGGAAATAAAACCACAGATTCATGAATGGTTTCTTTTCCCCATGGCCATGCTTCAGAAAGACAAACTACAAACTGGGCTTGTCCTCACCTCCCTGGGTCCCAGAGCACATGGAGAGGGATTTAATTCTGTTCCTGGGTCTTTCCATCAGCTCTGTTTGTACACACTTGGCATCATAAACAAAAAGCATCAGCTCACACGTTACTACACCCAGGGAAAGCAAAATTGTACATTGTCAAAGGACTGAAAGCCACAGAGAGATGCTGTGTAAGACTTTTGACAAAAGGAAGGAGAAGCAGACAGACAGCAGATTTCTTCTACCAACAACTCAAGACAAGTCTTCACTGTCTGTTTGGGAAGCAAAGTGTTCTCCCTAGAAAGAGCTTTAAAAACTTTATCTCCTTGGATAAGCCATTGACTTGCTTATCAATCTATGTCATGGATCCCTTGTCTTGCCTAAGAAGGGACTGATTCAGAATTTTCTTATGGAAGTTCAGATCTTTCCTTTCAGCAATGAGCATACAGTTGTTCCTACCTCAAGGATTTCAAAACAGCAGTCTTTCCCATTGACTTAAAACATGTGCAATAGTTTTATGGACTGAAATATCTCATTTATTTGAAAACTGGAAATCTGACTCATCTTTCATTTTTGCTGTGGAATATTCACAAATGTCAGTAGGGTTCAGGTTCAAGCATAGTGCTGTGGAACCATTGGAGATTCAGAAGCATTTATGAAAATGAGCCTGATTCTGCAGCCACCAATAGTGCAAACACACCTTTGAATGCATCACACTAGCCTGGAAAATGTATTAAATTGGGCAATATTCAAGTTGACGATCCAAGTAATTCTCATATTGTCTTCTGCAAAAGATGACTTTGGGGGCTAGATGGTAGATGATGTCTCTCTATGCATCCTAGGCTGGCCTCAAACTTGCAATTCTTTTCCTTAGATTTTTAGGTTACTCAATAAGTTTATGAGGAAATAAACAATATAGATTTGTAAGATTCATATGTTTGTTAAAAAAGCATAGATAGATATAGATAGATAGAGATAGAGATCTCAGTATCTGAGAGACCCCATCCCAGAACCCTGTTCAGATACCAAAATCTGAAGATGCTCAAGTCTTGCAAAGAACCTGGCTATTCTACTGTATCCTGTATACTTTAACTCAACTCTAATTGAGTTAGGACATAATAATGTAAACTCTTTGTAAAAAGTTGTTACATTATTTGGGAAATTATGGACAAACAAGGAGCCTGTACTTGTTCAACACAGAAAATATTTTCTTCTCCCTCTCTTCTGTTTTTCTTCCTTCCTTCATCCTTTATTCTCTCAACACTTTCTTATTTTCTTTCCTCTCACCTTTGTGTCCTTCCCCCTTTTCTGTTTCTCTTTCTGCTTCTCTTTTGTCCTATTGATTGAACCAAAAGCATTACATATTCTAGGAAGTGCTCTACTAGTAAGCTATATCCTCCGCCTAAAGACAAAGCTTTTAATATACAGTTAGTTGAATCTACGAATATAGGACTCATGACTCATAGACACATGTTCTTTAAGAATATCATTTCATTACATACATCCAACCACTTATACATGTCTACATATATATGTATATATCTGTGTGTACATATGTTCACCTAACTACTTTGCTGATACTGATCTGAGGGACAACTAAAACTTAAGTTTCACTCTAGAGAAAGAAGTGTTTAGCATAGGAATCCTATTTTTGCAGGTTCTGCCAATAAACAGAATCAAGTCTTTGTGTAAATGTTGCACTATTAGCACAAGGTTTAGCTAAAGCAATGCATAAAAGAACAAAGAGAGAGGAGGAGTTGGGATCTTACAGAGAAATAAGTGTTTCTACTAGTGTGGGAAAGATGCTGGGTGCTCATTGGGTGGAAGACTGTACCCACGTTCAGTCACTCTGGCATATTCCAGAGTGGCAATCATTAGACCAACTGGGTTAACCCATAGGCTGTTCAAAGAAGATAAGGCTGCAATGTTTATATTATATTCTATACGGGGCAAGCAGGAACCTAAATATTAAATATATTTAAACTCTTTTAACCATCAAAAAAACTCTAAAATATATGCACTATTATTATTCCTACTTTATGAATGGGGAAACTGAGGATCAGAACAATTAAGCACATGTATAGGATCATACAACACATACATCTGAAGCTGAATAGAACCAATCATTATTCCCAGAGTCTATGCCTTGGATTCTTCTTCTTCTCTGTTGAAAATGACTTTTGGTGTTTCCCAGAGATCTCAACATTACAGGATGATGGGAACAATGGACTGGGAACTCAATTACACCACCTGGTGCTCCCTAGGTGAGTGAACCATTTCTGAATTTTGGGTCTTCTATCTCCAAATAGAAAGGAGATTGGGTTTGATGGCCTATAAGGCTCCATCCCTGCTAGCTTTTTTCAGTTAGTAGAGACTGTTCCTGATGCTAAAAGGGACAGTTAGCAAGCTGCCAGTTTACATCATCATGTGGCTTTTATACCACTGCAGGACCATCCCCTTCCAAGACAGGAAGGATTATGAAACATCCCTAAACTACAGTTTCCGTCTTTTTGGCTGCAATTTCTTTACAACTCAGGGAGTTGTTCTATACAGCTATGATGTTCACCTGCTTTGTGTATCAGGTGATATTGTAATTTACTACCAAAGTGCCTTTTGTCAATCAGTCCATGAAAAAAGGCTATTGTAGACCCATATTCAGTCTAATTCACCCCGATAGAGATTAAAATCAACATTGCCTTTCTCATACGAATCCTGGACATATCAGAGACTTGGCTACTGGTTCAAATGACAAGAGAGGGACTCTACAGGAGGACTCTCAGGCTTTGTTCAGAGCAAGAAGGCAGTGGCTCATACCCATGTACTGCTTTCTAGGTTGGAGGGCTATAATACAAAAGCCACTGACAATGAGCTGATCTGTAAATTGTGTCTTTACACTAACCCTATTTGACTGGAAATGAGGAAGAAAAGTATCCAAACTGGATGGATTCCACTGGGCTCTCACGTCACTTTTGTGACTTAAACAAAATTCTTTTGTGTGCTGCAATATATACAAGGGCTGGATTAATAACATTTAACCACAGGTGTGCTCACATGATGTCTTGGAGCTCATATTTGGTACCTTAAACTGTACTTGGCTTTTGGACACATCGACTCAGTGAAGCTAGGGAGTCACACTGCGATTCAGAGGAGGACTTGGAACTGGAAGAACTCCTCACCCCGAGCTCAATGCTGGCTATGCAAAAACATAACACACATCCTCAGAGTCATGTTGTGAATGGTTTTCCTGAGTTCTGGCTTCTTCAGGCACCACCGAAATAGGCTTCTCCAGGTATGGAGTATCCAACATTAGTTTTTACCTTCAAAAAGTATGATAAATTGTTCAAATGTGTTTCCATTTTTGTTAGTTAAAATCTTTATTTGTGAAATAGGGTAGAAATTCGTTTTTATCTAAAACTTAATCTAAGATTTAGATGAATAAGGCAGAATTATGTTCTGTGTTCTGATCTGGTAAACTGACACTGAGATGAACCTGTATAAAGGTCAGTCAAGAGTCTGAAGAAAAGATAGGTATATAGGATGGGCTAAGGATCGGGTCCAGGGAAACATAGGTAACAAAGCTCTTAAGTAGGATCCTAGGAAAAGTGTTCTGGTCATCCTGTCTCTTAGCTCTCTCTGCCTTACCTTTGAAGCCTAAATATTCTTTTGAGTAGTCATTGATGACTGATTTAAAATTATGACTGATTCTGTTAACTTTGGCATTTGACCAATTTGCATTTACTTCCTGACTCTGCCTTACCAGCTACATGGCCCAAGACAGATTCTTTGCTTTCATGTTATTTTCTTGCTCAGTATAATGGATTCAAGTGATTAAAGACTTGTGGGATGAAGAAGTCAAGGGACTGAGGGAACTGGTGCTATAGATTAGTGGTTCCATTCCTCTTGGACTTCTATATTTCTTGCTTATTTAGATCTTTCAGCTTATTTAGATCTTTTTCCAAAAATATTGAACTTGGAGTACATTTTTTGTATGAATGAGGCAATTTAATGTGCAAAGGGACTACTGTTGAAAGAGGACTTTGGCTGTGAGGGCTTCAGAGGACACTGAACACCAAGCACTTGGGGAGAGGACCCCAAGCGAGCTTTGCAGCAAAGTCTAGAGTCAAAAGGGCCAATCCTGAAGAAGATGGACATCAGGTCAGGCCAGGGAAAATACAGTGTATAATGGCTATCTAATATGTGTCTGACTTGTTTACGAAAGATTCTACCTTCAAAGAACTTATATTCTAGTAGGTTTCTACATAGCCCTTACCCTAGTCTAAATATATAAATAGGCAGACACATCTATTTTTCATGGTACTGAAAGGCATTATGCATGTCAGTCAACCACTCTGATATCGAGTTACATCATTAAACCACAGCCCTCCATTTTCCTTTTGCTTCAAATTAATGTTGAGCCAGGGTCACACTAAGTTGTCCAGGTTGGTCTTGAACTTGTTTTAGGCAGTCCTGGAATATGTGATTAGTCTGCCTCAGCCTCCCAAGTAACTGGGAATATAGGTGTGCACAGTAAATCTGTCTTGTTTCCTCCAAACCCTTACAGGTACTGGAGAGAAAGTCATTTGGATCAAATAACTCCAAACCCCTTTCACCTCAGGAGCACCCTGCCTCCTGAATAGTCTGAAGAGGACTGAGCCTGAAAGTCTGACAGAACTGAATTTGATTTCTGGCTCTGCCCCCCAACAGCAGGAGGACTTTAAACCACATAGTCTAGGGCTCTGAAAGGAATGCTTTAGTATTTGAGATGTGGAAGGGGTCATTTATGAGCTTTGTAGGCATGTTCTGAGAATTACTTAAGATGGCATGTAAAAGCACTGATTACACATAAAGGTTACTGGAATTACTATTGGTCCCCAAACAGCATGTTGTGTGAAGACCCTGCTTTAAATAAAGAAATCCTGCAGAAAACACCAGGTTCTCGAAAATCACCAGATATCAGCTGACAGCAAACTTGGCTGTGGTTATTAAATAACTCCACCCCTCCCGGAGAGACCAGGGAAGCGGCTATCCACAGATGCAAGCTTCCTAATGAAGACTAGTTGGCCCGAGGAAGAGGATGTAGAAGCCCAATTCTTCCTCTGGGCGAATGCCACCTTTAAGGAGTCCTGCTCAATTTATAGTTAACAAATGACTAGTTAAGACAAGAGAATGGCTGGTACAAATACCAGGCTTCGTTAAATAGCTTTTTTCAGGGATAAATTGACAGTGAGAACATGTAATTATGCCCCTTCCCATTATTACAGCTCCTCCTCCTTTACCCTTTTGAATACTAAAAATTAATTGTTTTCTTCACGCCTGAAATTGAGCATCTTTGAAAACCAAAGCTTAAATGAGAATGCAAAGGCACAAAACAAACTGTGAATGACAACATTATACCTATGGGATGGATATGCCGACAAGCAGAAGTTGGCATTCAGCACAGAGACAAAGGAGATAGGGCTAAGGGTGTAGTTCAGTGGTAGAGAGCTTACTTAGCATGTAAAGGCCTGGGTTTGATGCCCAGTACCACGAATGCACATGGATAACATAAATACAACAACAAAAAAAAAAGAATTAGAGAGACAGAAGTGACCAAGAAACAAGATACAGACATGACAAAATGGTATAAAGGTTCATTGGCACACACTATATGGCCAGAGGAGGTAGGGCATATCCAGGCTTGAATCTCAGCGAGCATACAACAGATAATAAAGACACAAAATAAGGTCAACTTTTGATAGGATACATATACATTTTTTAATTAAATATACTAAATATTGGATTTTAAGAATCAAATTTGGTTGAAAGTCTCTACTGAAACTAAGCAGTATCCATAAAATTAGGATCTGGACTCAAGCCTGGCCCCTGAGATTAGAGGTCTGCTACTGTGTTTAAGAGTGGCTCGATTCTCTCCAGAGTGGCTTGTGCTCACACTGACAGCACGTTGATTCATCCCAAGAGCCCCAGAGGAAAAAAAAAAAATTAGCCTCCTGACAAGAGTCTGCCTTGTAACAGATTTCAAAGATTAAAAATGTCCTGTGCAGTACATGTGATGAAGGTGTTGGAATATGCTGCTGGTTTCCCCTTGAAGACTGAAAATGTGACATCATTCTAATGGTAGAATAAGTAGCTGCAATTTTATTAAAATGGCATGCGGGGTAGTACCACATATATAAATAAATATAAATAAATAAATAACAAAGAAGCAAATCCCACAGGCGAGTTGAACTTGTTGCCATCACCGGGAGATCAAGGAAACATCTGAAAAGTAAGGAGATACAGTCTTGTTCTGAAATTTGGATAGGTTTATACATATGATTATGAACTGTAAGACCTTCCTAATGATGAACCAAAAGGATAATGATGTTCGTGGTGATTAAAAGAGGAGCTGAGAAATCTAATTAGAGGATGTACGCTGTACTTGTTGGTGAAACATAAACCTATTTTCAGCAGTGCCCGCTGATGAAGGCACAATGTTTCCTTTGAAAGGGAACTTTCTCTCCATTGTCTTTAATTACAGCGGAAAAACTTGGCACTGTGCTGTTTTACAATTGAGATTAACCAGGTTCTGCAGTAAGCTATGATGGGCAAATAAAGAGGCAAAAGCGGCAGCCATCTTTGTTTTGTTCTCCTTCCACACAGGGACTTTGCTCACCACAAAGACAACAGCTTAGCAAGTTAACATCAGAAGTTAATTCAAATCTGTAAGCTCATCACAAACCTGAGAGAGAAGACTTCCGTCTAAGCTGTGTGTCTGTGCTGACATCAGCACACCCCGGATGCTCAGTGTTAAATTCTAAATGCTTAGGCTAATAGCCAGATGTCAATGATTCACAGAAAGGAGGTGGGGTGTGAGCCAGTGACAAGGAACCTCATCAGGAATGAAATGTGAAATGTCTGCATTTTTTCCCTACTAATATGTTGACATTTTGCAGGTTGGGGAAAATATAAATGATTATGCTGCTGTCATCAGCCAAAAGCAATGGTATTTCTCTCTGACTCATTCCCTCCCACCTGGATTTAAACTGTGGATTTGGGAAAGAAAAAAAATCATATACATTATCGTCAGGAAATGGACAGATATGTGCAGCTTTTGATGTCTCTGCAAGGATGTCTTTCTGAACAGTGAATTGGAATGTCTGAAGGCTCCCTCACAAGGGAGACATGGTAGGAGGGGGCTAAATTTCAAATTAGAATCAGGCCATGTGGAAGGCATGAGAAAATCAGAGAAAGAGTGGAGGGGCTTCCCTGCATGGACAATTACACATTCTTTTAGAGTATCTAGTTGCTTTTTGGTTGGCAGAGAGTTTCAAATGTATAGAGGCTGTTAAGTGATGCCCCCATTGACTGGGAGATTTATTTACTAATTCAACAAACATTTACTGGGCAACAGCCATTGCAAGACATAGTGCTACAGCCTCTAAGTGCAGAAACAAATACAAATAGAATATAAGCCTAAGGGCAAGCCACCACTAGAACCCAGTGATGAGAGATTGGTTCTTCAGTGAGGCTCAAAAATGTTCCACAGATGGGCTGATGTTGAGCACAGCCTTGGAGGAAAAGTGTGACTTTATCAGGCAGAAAAGAGGGCAAAAGCCTGTGCCTGTGACCCTCCAATATGTGAGAAGAGATAGAAGAAATATAGACTAGAAACAAGGCATTGAGCTTGGTGTTGTTCCTTGTCTGGTAGAATTCCTACCTGGGGGACTTCTGTCACATCATTTAAATTCTCTGAGCTCTGGGCTCTTCTTGTGTGAAATGAAAATATTAACACTTCTTTGGCAATGGATTCTTAGGTTCTTAAGGCCTCCTGTGGCCTTAGCGTATCTTCCTTCCTCTAGTATGGCACATCTAATTTATTATAATGCCCTGCATATTTCTTTAAACAATGCCAGAAGTTCTACCCTTCCTTGTACCTCCGTCCTTGGTAGAATTCCCGGCACACAGTAGGCACTAATCAATACTGGTTGACTAGATGAATGAATGGATAGATGTGTGCATAGGAGAAGCAGCCTAATCTTAGACTTAGCTGTGTGATAAGATGTGGAGCACAGAGGACCTAGCCTGGACGGTGCCTGAGTTGTAGCAGAGAGGGATTAGCAAGGCCAGCTAATCTCAGAATACATTCAGCCTTAGTGCAATGCTTTTCTGGTAGGAAGGCGTTTTCAGCCACTGGAATGACAAGGTTCATTTGGAGTGTTGGAAAGGTCTCTTTCTGTGGCAAGCAGGTAGGGAGGGATGAATAACTAAAAGAAAAGGAGCCAGTGGGAGGATTTCATAGGCATCCCATTCAGATGCATGCTGTGGTATACAAGCATTGGGAGCAGCTAGCAAGGGGCAGGCTGAGGTCTGACGGCCAGGAATCCTTGGCTAACAGAGGAAGAAGAAGTCAAAATAAGGGGGAATGTTCTGGTTAAAGGGTGAAGCTGGAAAATAAGACATATATGGAAGGGGCGTGGACCCCCTGGAAGAAGAGTAATAGGGTCTCCTGTCAGAGATACAGAAAGAAGTTGGTTGTGGCTCAACCTTTAGGAGAGGGCTAAAAACACAGATTCAGAAGTTAGACCGCTGCTCAGAGGTCACTACTCTTACATGAGCATTAGATGCTCTTGAGAACTTGCTTCAAGTTCAGATTCTCAGGGCCAGTCATCAAGACCTTTATTACATGGTTCTGGGGATAACGATCACAAATCTGCCTTTAAAGGAAAAAGCAAACTAAATCCAATTACATTAGAAATACACTTTCTGTGATTCTGTTTTCCTCTTTCTGGGTTGACCCATAGAATATATGTGGGGAGCCAGGAGCAGATGATATGGGAGGGTGAGAAGAAAGTTCCCCCTTGGTTCTATCATAGGGGCCTGGAATGAGAAGAGTCTGTGTGTGAAGAAGGAGAGAGATTTGATAGTGAATTAGGCCTGAGGAAGTGGAGGCTGCAAATCCTGGGCAGGGCCTGGTCTGTGGGCCATGTGCTGGAGAGAATCTTCAGATTGCTTGTGGCCATTTTACCAACCTTCCCCCCGCCCTGCCTGGAACCACCTGAAGAGAGGTGTGGTGGTTATACCCTGGTGACAGAAAGGAAAGAGACGATGGAAGCAGAAGTGTGTGTGGGGGCGGAGGGGGGGATGTAAAGGCAGGGGACCTGAAGGCACTGCACAAATGCTGGTGTGCTTAGAAAAGAGTTAACGGCTGCTAGTTCTTCCACTGAAGAAAATTCAGTTTAGAACTCCAATTTGCTGTGAAGATTTGTTTTGGAGGACGACCATTAAAAGGAAACTAGAGGTTCTGTCATCAGGATCCCAAAGAGCTGCCTAGTGAACTGTAGACAAAGCTGCTATGAGCCTTCGCCTGAGTTAAAAAATCCAGAGTCCAGATGTTGTCATAGCTGGAGTGTTTTGCCACATTCACTGGCGATGACAAGATTCCTAGGAGTCCTCCCTATGCCCGATACTTAACTCTTAATGTAACTAATTTGTGTCACTACAATTTCACAGATGAAGTGTGAGAAATTTGTTTTTCTTTCTGCATCTTTCCCCTCCTCTTTGGCTTTGTGTGTGTTCACTGTCCCTCTCCCCTACCAGTTCCAGTAATCCTGGCATTTATATGCCTCATTAAGCACATCACACTCTGCAGTGCTGGATGCAGTCAGATCCAAAATCTTTTCTTTACACTCTAAAGATAGAGGGACAGGGCTTTTTGCTCATGACCCATAGAAGACAGAGTAGCTTGGCACACTGCTGGAGAGTAAGTGACTTCCACAAGGGACAAAACTATGGCCAGCAAGCCAAGCCCTACCATGCCCGGCTGCATGTAGGCCTGGCAAGACTTCAAGGGTTCCAGGCTACAGGTGGGCCTTCAAATGACTGCATCTATTCAATAAAGCTAACAAATTCATAGATCAATCTGTTCTTTTATAGCTCAGAGGGCGGAGCACCATCTCTAAGGTTATAGATCATGTCTTTGGAGACTGGCCTTTGGGTAAGGTCCTATGGTCCCATTATTTTTCACATTCAGAACAGAGATGTAAAGAACAGAAAGCTAGGTGAGAACCCAACTTGTTCTGTTCATGTGTTTTCCTGACATCTAAAGAACACACTGTGACATGACTTATTTGTGTCAGTCTGGATGCTGGTTCTCCTAGTTGTTGACACTAATTTCTTTTGTCCATCCTGTTACTTTTCTAGTTCCTTTAGGTGCTAGGACCTAAGGAAGGTAGGTGATGTAACATGCTACCTGAGGTGGCCTCTGCCAGAGGCTCTGTCTCTATGACCCTGTGCCTGCCACCAACCACTAACTTGGATGATCGACCACTACTAAGCTGTTTCTCACTTTTCCTGATCGTTTCCTCCCAGCACACTGTGCCATAATCTTCATTCATTCTTCTGAACTTGTCTTTATCCCAGACTTCTTTGTTTGTTCACATATCTTTGTAGACATGAAGTATAGAACAGGGTGTGTGAGAGAAGCAGGATGTGTGGGGACCACAGAAGCAGAGTCAAAGGAGGCTCTTAAATGCTGGTACAGCTTGTAAAGGTAAACACATACCTATGAATGGCACATATGTTAGAAGTATGAATATACAAATTAAAGGTGTAAAAGTTGTCCTTTAACAGATTAGATTCTGAGGCAGATGGTTTGAGAAAGGAGAATCTGATGTAGGAGATGGGCCCAAGTAGAAAGTTTGTTGATATATGATTCTATACAAATCACCCACAGCATCCTCCATGGATTGCCAAATGTTATGGTTTGCATTAATATAGAACTGGGGTACTCAGGCACTCAGGGAAGTCTGGCTGAAATCTAGTTGAGATGCTTATAAGCTGTGTGGTTCCAGTTATCTGCCTCAGCTCTTAGTTTTCAACAAATAAAATCAGGAGAAATTTAGAACTTACTTCATGGGCTCAGCAACTGAGACAGACCATGGCCCCATATTTAATAATGGTTTATGGGTGTACTTAGGTATAATTATGGGCCATTGAGGATAGGAAGAACATCGTGGGCCGAAAGAAGCAGAGTAGGGGACGGACAGGCAACTGGATCCTCTCACTCTGCTTTATGGCTGAATCTGTAGCCATCAGTCCTAGCATCAGAGTGAGGCTATGTAGGGATCATAAAAGGACATGTTATCCAAAGGGCTAAGCCCACTGGGAGGACTTTTCCAAGTCACTTAGCTAGGAAGCAGGACAAGCTGAAATCTAAGACCCTTTGAATTGCATTCCTTACCCAGCCTGTCACTTCTCAGTTTCTGACAGCTGGACTTTAGGCACTACCAACACAACTCCTTGATCTCTGCATATATGCATATATACATCCCACCCATGCACAAAGTTTTCTTAACCAGCTATTATGTGTATATCTCCATGTCAGTTTGTGTGGTTATAGTCAGACAAAGGTCCTATGTTCATGAAGCTTATAAGCTAAAGAGAAAAAAAGATTTTTATTAAAGAAAACAACCTGAAGAAAAATTGCAACCTGAAGGTCAAGTCTGTAGAATAAAAGCATCTACCTTTTACGTCATTTCTATGTGCTTATCTCTTACAACAATGTCTTGTACCTGCTTGAGGCCAGTACTGAGTGCATGCTTCTTGACTGAACACAAGCCAATGCACCATGTGAGTGCAATAGGCAAATGAAGATATGACAGGTGTGTTATAGGGGGACCTATCTGTGCAGAGGTACATGAATAGGTTCTCGAATGTGAACTGAGAACCAATCAAGTGAACTGAGACTGGGCTTAGACAGTACTGCTGTTAAAGAACAGAGGTGACTTCCAAAGGGATAAAAGCAGAGGTGCCCTGCTGGGTGACAGCTCTGGTAGGCTATCTGAATGGAAGCAGTGATCAGATAGACCAGTCCACAAGAAGGGTTGGCAGATACAGGGAAAGAATCACAGCACCTAGCCTATGTACAACAGTTTCAGTTATTTGTGGTATTTGAATGAACTTTGCCCTACTGACCATTTACAATCACACTCTTGTGTCTGCAAGCCAGGAAAATATTATTCTCATTTTAGCTCAGTAAACCTGAGGACTTCCATCTTTGGGATTTCTCAAAGTCACACATCTAAACCCACTTATAAATAGCCTAATTTAATCCTCTCATCAGTCTTGTGAGGCAGGAACTAAAATCTCAACAGCCTATACCTGAAAAAGAAGGATCAACAGGTTTAAATGTGACTGAAATGGGATGTGAATCTATGTCTGTGCTTTGAACTAAACTGTATTCCTCCAAGATCCTTATGTTGAACCTTTTACCCTCAGTATGATTGTATTTGAAGAAGGACTCTATGAGGAGGTCCTGAAGGTTAAGTGAGGTCATAAAGTTAGGGCCCTAATCCAATAAGATTCATGTGTTCTCATAGGAAAGAGATAGAAGTCAGCTCGCTAGCCCATCCTCTTTTCTTCCTTTCCTCATCTTTCCTTTCTCTTTTCCCCTTAGAGCTCATATGAAAGGCCATGTGAGGACAAAATAGCTATTTTAAACCAGAAAGCTAGGAAGTAAGCCCACACTAAACCTGAATTGTCTGGAAACTGTATCTTAGAATTCTAGCCTCCAGAACTGCAGAAAATAGAGATGAGCCCTCTAAGTCATTCAGCCTATGATGTTTTGTTATGGCAGACTGAGAACATGAATACAGTCCTGGTATACACTGGCCTTTTCTATCTGCTATGAGACACTTCCTCCCTGTTGGCAGAAGAACAAGAACTCACATCCTCAAGTCCTCTGGGTGTCATTTCTAGAACTTTCTATTGCTCATATTCTCTGCTCTTGCAGCCCTATTAACAACAGACTGAGTGAAGGTCATGGTCTGAGTGGCAGCCTAATCTCATTCTTTTCCTGTAGTATTCTCAAGAGTAAGGGGCGAGCCGTCACGGTCTTCAAGGTTTGCAAGCTCTATCTGTGATGGCTCTGGATCCACAGCTGAGTAAAGTGACAGTGGAAATCTGAAGCTCACTTTTCATGAGATGGTTGTGTCTTAGTGGGAATGAGGGTCTTTCTTCTCTGGATTCAGAACTGAGCACCAGCTGCCGTGGCATCAAAATGTTTGAGAGAGTGTGTATATTCAGGAAGCTCTGTCTTTTTTAATTATTCTCTGGGCAAATACTCTGATATGTGATGAAGCATTTGAATCTAGGTCTCATCTAGCCCATGTCCTTCCCTTGCATTTTTCCACTATTAACCTGCTCTTTGATCCTCCATTTACTTATCTGTTTACTATCCGTTTACTATCTTGACCTACTCAGCACTGACTATACGAAGCCAAGAGAACTAGGAAATATTTGGTAAATAGTAGATATTGCCATCATGAATAGCTTCCATTTTAAAATAAAAATTTCAGAACCAAGTCAGCATCCTTCTTTGCCTTCGGCTAAAAGAATAAAACATTCATAGGAGGGGAACTTGTCACCAGAGACACTTTTCTAATCATTCATTTGGTCTCTTGGCCAGCTTGCTGCCAATGTTATTCTGAGTAGAAATAACAGAGTACTCATCCTTATAGAAGCGACCAACTAGAAGTTTATCATGGAGTGGGGGTGAGGGAGGAGTCAATTCACTGTCCCTGATATCTGTAAAGCAATTTTTTAAGTCTGTGTGTGAAAACCATCATCATATCTGCATGCGTGTTATCTAAACTGTGCAAGCCACACCCCTTGAAATCTTTCCACTATGAAGAGCACACTGGGGAGGGAAGCAGGCAAGCCTGTCTGTGAGGTAGGCTTAAAATACAAGAGCATAGGCATTCAGGCAGGCAGACGGAGGAAGGAACATGCTGTACCCACCTGCGACTGCTGATGAGGGGCTTATTTCTAAGACACACACAGCACAATGCACACACAATGCAGAGAGAAAACAAGAGACATAGATCACACATTTCAGATGGTTGGTGGACAAAGTTCAGTATATGCCAATGCTGAAAGTTTGTTCACATCTGAGGTGCACATGGAAAAATAGGTCCCTCTTCATCCTGCTCATCAGATGCTTCCCTCTCATCAAACCTCAGCAAGTAAACACATACACACACATATGAAATATCACAATAAGCTGACTCTGGCCCATGGCATGAAATGTTGTACAAGAATATGGACACAGCAGTGTGGGAAGATGGAGTGAGGGAGAACGGTTTCCACAGCAACCATTCATGGCTTCTGAGGCCTCTCCATCCACAGGGGGACAAAAGACCTTCAGAGAAGGGTCTGTGCTGCAGTTAAGAATAGAAGGGTCCTCTGATGAGGACTCGGGCCATTGCTCCATTCATCCCCATGAATGAGAATATGGCATGGTGATCCACATGAGAATTATGATGGCAGGAGTTGGCTTGTCTTAACACTATATCCCCAGGAAGCTATCACATCTCTAATTGCTTCTCGTTTGTCCCCACAAAGTTTCATCTTCTCATTTGTTTTCACGGGACACTACCATTTAACTGTCCCGTGGTTCTGTCTTCCTTGTAGAATCCATAATTCCAGTTGATTCAGAATTTGGTTTAATCCTTTCAAAAAGGAGGAAGACTTGCCTTTCACTGACCAGGAAAATGAATTACCTTGAAAACATCACTTCAAGGCATACCTGGAAATGGCAGGGAAGTCTTTCTCAGCTAAGGGGTGGTAGGTTGAGTATTATCGATGGATGCAGGCCAAGTGGGTCACGCCTTCCACCCTCCCAGCCCTTGGAGCTCCCTCACATGGCTCAGCCCTCCAAATCCAGGCTTCCTGCACTCACCATACAGTGTTATGCTGGCATTGGTGTTCCCGAGCTTGTTTGTGGCCACACAAGTGTAGTTCCCATAATCCTTCTCTGAGACATTGAAGAAAGTCAAGGTGGATATGCGGCCTTTGTTCTCAATCCTCACTCCATCCAGGCCAGTGGCTAACCTGAAACAGGCGAAAGAGAGCACTGCTCATCTGGACCCACCAGTGGAGCAAAGCGGCAGGTACAAGAGAATGCAAAGGTGAGCCCTTGTAATGATTTCCTCACACAAATGTCCTTTCCTCTGACTAACCCAGTCCCTCAACTCAAGCATTAAGTACCACATCCTCCATCAAGAGGGAAAAGGACAGTTAGGCTCAAAAGACAAAGCTCACTGAAGGTTACCAAGTCTACAGCTAATCAGAGATTCTAAAACAAGGTCAATTCATTTTGTTGACTTCCTAGCTGCCTCCATTTTTTTCCTTCTTCTTCTGATTCTAAAAGGAGACTCGGTAACAAAGGGCGCTGTAACACGATTTTGCTTTGCCTTATCTTCCCTCTGGAGTTTATTACCCTTCTTCCAGGGGATAAATGATCAATCAACTCTGCTTCAGAGCTGGCCTAGTTCCTTTGCGGTACCTGGTATCTTCCTTGAACCACTGGAATTCAGCCATGGGGACGGCAGAGGCCTCACAGCTTAAGATGCCCTTCTGACCTACTGAAACACCAGTATTCTTAGCTTTTGAGATATAAGGAGGATCTGTAGGAAACAAAAGCAAGAAAGCAAATAAAAAACAACATAGAGTGATTCCAGGGAAGAAATCAAAGATACATTCATCCCCTTGAGATATCCCTCCTCTTAGTAAAATAATCACATATTTAGAGGATGTTACATTTTAACATGGCACTATTACATCAACTTCAGCATCCTCCTCCGGACTTCAAGTCAATTATAAGTTAGCCACCTTTTCCACTCACTGAAAACTCTGACAGTCCCAGAAAGGACAGAAAAACGGCAATGTGCCTGACAACAAGCAGGGCAGTCTGACAGAGCACTATCATTCTTATAGACAGGCCCTCAAGTGTGAGGCTTTGAGAGAAGGGCACTGTCACTGCCAGCTTGTTGGTATAATCCCTGCCCGCTTTGCCTCTGGAACTCCCTGACAGGGGATCAACTCACAGTTTACAGTGATTTTTACTTTCCGCACATCTGGTGCAGCAACATCATTCAAGGCGCTACATTCATACTCCCCGGACTGGTCACGTTTGATGTCAGAGATTTCCAGGTATTCGTCTTCACTCACAAAGCCCTGGCCTTCTGGGAAGGAAGAGACAGGCAAAAAACAATAGGGAAACTATTAAACCAGAGACAGAACCATCCTCCCATCTAGAGGGTGTAGAAGGCAGAGGAAAAGCAATAGAATGGGGTCTGAACAGGGAGAGACAGGACACTTTCTCTGCTGGAGTCTTGCATCAGTATATTTTCAGAGAAGTCACTTTAATTTTGTAGGGCATTTGATCGTAAGGGACTAACAATATTTTTCTTCAATGATTACTTGAGAGTTAATTGATAAAGTGAATTATAAATACACCAGCACATTAATAAAGCTTGATAGTTTAAAGAGAAGTGTGATGATCAATAACATAATAAAACACTGGAAGTATCTTTAGGTTATATTATTATAAACAACATCTTTATTTTTCATTATAAAGAAATGCCTTTATTTATAAAGTACCAGTTAACTACCTGTAGAAAAAGATAAATGTGATGTATTTCACATTTTAATATAAATAAATTCAGAGTAGTTGGTTCAGTTTCAACCTGATACAGAGAATAACCAGTTTAATTAAGCCATTCTAATATATATATATATGTGTGTGTGTGTATGCATATTTCTATATTTTATATATATATATATATATATATATAAAATCATGCAGTACAGGATAAATAGAATTCTGGTTGTTAATTTAACATAAAAAATTTAAATTATAGTGGAGTAGACTAGGGAATTAATGAATTGTTTTTTGTAGATGCAGAAGATGCTTTAAAAACTTAGCAAAATAAACATGATAAATAATGAATCTTTGGTTATTAGAAGGCCCTAAATATTCCACACCTGATTCTGTGGGTCATCCTGAAGGTCTCACTCTTATGCACTTATGAATTAGGAATTCTACATCCAAATTATTTGCGAGCTGAAAATTCTGCCTTGCTTTCATCCATTACTGCATGTTCTTGCAACAACCTGGTCCCTTAATCTTACCGCTCATCCTGGTTCAGTGCCAAGAGAACAGATCCTTTATCTTCAAAGACAAATATTAAACGTTCTCTTGACCCACTTTGTCCCCTGGAAAATCCATCTAGCCTGAAGGCCAGGAAGGAAGAATCGTTTTACTTTCTCATAGACCTCTTGTTTGATTCCTTCCATGCTCTTGAGTTTCAGGTCATATAACAAAAACTCAATCAAAACTCATAGATTTTCCCACCACTCCACCAAGGTATATTCTGAGCTAATGCATATGTACCCAACCAAATCTGAGTCTATCCTGGTTTTGGAACAGGAAGGGAAGTGTCTGTGGGGAACACTGGTCAGGGGAGGTTGGGATTCAGATGTTTCACATCCTGACATCTACTGGTCTTGGGAAGCCCCTACCACTTCTGTTGCCCATTTTCCCTTAGCACTTGGTTGACTGCCCTTGCTGTTTCCCTTACCAGTGTCTCAACCCTCAACACATACTATCAGGTTCTAGATGCTGGTTACTCAAGTCATCACTGGAACATATGAGGACCTGGGAAAATACATCTCAACATGCATTTTGTATCCATGAGAACAATTTGAATTACCCCAAGTCAGATCCCTCTGGTAGTTCTATATAACATTGGTCAACAGGCCTGCAGCAGCCTCATGGGTCTGATAAAGTGGATGATGAATCTACCTGAATCATGTGAAGAATGGCCAACAGGTATAGGGGCCGAAAGAGCCCCCTGAATGTCTGGAATCACAGCCTTCACACTCCTAGCCAGCCATCTGAGTACCAGACCTCAATGGAATTGCTCCCCAGTTGGTCCCTGAGCACCAGAGGGAAGCTCAGAAGAGCTGACAAAGGTAATCCCAAGCATGGGGCCTCCCAGAGCGAGGGCCATGCGGTTGGTCAAAGCTTTCTACTACATAGCCTCCTGCTGTCCAGAGTGACTCAAACCCCACCTCCTCACGGTTCATTAGAAGAATGTAAACACCTTTTCTTCGCTCTTCCTTCTTTTTAGACCTCCAGAATTCAGATTTTAGTTTGAAAGTTTAACAAAGATAAAACATACTTCCCCTGTTGAAACCAGACTTAGTGATGCACACAAGCATTTTAAAGGGTAAAACAAAAATGAAATAAGATACACCCAATTGAATTTTTAGTCTCCAGTCTCACTTCATTTTTTGTGCAAAGAGTAAATACAGATACACGAGAAGGCTGTCTTCCTTTGGTAAGACTCCATTATAATTTTAAAATATACAACAGAATATTTGACACTGTATAATTAAACTACACTGCATTTAACAAAACAAACGAGCTGCCTATCCTGAGCCTGGTAAGATTCTTAGGCAGGGGCAGTGGTTTCTGTGGGGAAAATAAGAAAATCCCAGATGAGGTGGTATTGGGGACACTGGATAGGAAAGCCCCTGGTAAGGCTCCCTTAAGAATTCCAGTTGACTCAAAAGTACTAACCTGCAGACCAAAGGGGTGACTTCAAATGACAGGAAGACTACATGTCTCCACAGGAGCAAGTCAGACTTGGGGTGCTCCATGGGGAATTGCTAATCAGCATGGGCACCTTCTGGAATGTGAGGATTTATTTTCACTATCTGCAATGCTGTTTTTATGGGATGGATATATGACAGCACAAAAGAAAAAAGAAAAGGTGTAATCCATGTAAAATGGGGATCGTTATGATAATACTACCTCATTAAGTGAGGAAACGAATTTTGTCAAGCTTGTACTATAAGAGTAAGTGCTTCTCAGATTTTAATTTGCATATAAATTCCCTAAGAACTTAAAAAAAAAGCATAGATAGGAATTCAGTAGGTTTGGAGTGGGTTCCAGGATTCTGGATTGCTAGTAAGTGCCCAGGTACCAGGGGGCAGCCATGCTGAGATGACCCTCTAGCAGTGAGGGCACCAGCAATTCTGTTCCATGGCTCCTTCTCATTCCCATGTTGATGACCATCTGGGTCTATGCTGTCTTTTAGATCTTAAATGTTTTCTAAAAGCACATGTGTCAAGGCTAGCCAACATCTTGAAAGTATTGGTAGCTACTATTTAAGAAATGAGATGTATTGGGAGGTCTTTTAAAATGGGAGAGTACTATGCAAGCTGCTAATGGAGAAAAATTTGTGGTCCAACCCCAGCTTAAAGACCTAGTAACCACATCAATGGCCAGTACAGCAAAGGACATTGATGTGATACTGGCACTTTTTTTACATAATTAAAACCTTATTGAAAGATTGACACCACAGAGATTAGAAGGTATGGATTCCAGTTGGGGGCTGCCAATGGGAAAAGGGCTATAAAGATGATTAAGGTTGATTGAGATGTTCTATATGAAATGTACAATGATTCAATAAAAAAATTAAAATAAAAAGAATTTACTACTGAAAGAAAATTGACACCAAAACAGGAGATTATTGTTGTATAGTTTACAAAAGCAAACATAATTATATTGTCTTGGTAGAATAACTGAACAAGGCTTTCTGTAAGAAACAGGAATGAATGAAGTTGTACAGATCATTAGTTTTTCTTTCTTCTAAATGAACAGCCTTCTGTGAATTTGGCCTGTCTTCCTGTAGGCTGGCACAACACTGTTGAATTATCTTCACAAAGAACCACTGTCTGAGCATGGTTTAAAATCATGGTAATCTTCTAGCAACCTAGACATTTTATGTCAATGAAATCAGAATTTGGATTTTGAAATAGCCGTTTCTTTTTATGATTTTTTTTTCTTTTCCTCTTCCAAGGATGGATGTAGTAAATCTCTAGCCAAAGGCATGATGACTGCTTTGGGAGCACTGCTGCTCCAGGTCTCTGAACAATAGTGGCACTTTTATCTTGAGGGTAATCAATATCTACCTAATTGAACTTAAAACCCTCTCAATGGGAGGAAACTCATGTGTGGTACTGTAAATGTAGCCAAATATATATGGCTAGAGAGGTCATAGATCTTAAAGAAAGCCTCAAGGCTGTCACATTGGACAAATGGACAAATGTAATTTCTCATTATATGCAAAATATGTAGTCTTATATTTATAGACAAATATCCCAGTCACCACTTATCAAAGAAACTTCTTTTTCAACAGGCAGAAATTATTATAGTGTTCTACAACTGGTCATATACAGAGATTGTCTGTGAATTGCCCAAGCCTAAGTAACACATCCACGATGCAATCTCTTAAGGCTCATGAAACATAGAAAAGGGGATAAAGAGAACACTAATGCATCTCTCAATTCTCATCAATGAAGCTCCCTCATGCAACAGAGGACCAGGAACACAAAAGGTCACAAACAACCAAAGTGTACATAATAAGAGTTCTGTAGAGTCCCAATATTGGACAGGACTCCTATATTAAACTTCAGCCACCCAGGGCTCAGGGACCTTTGAGGAAGAGATGGTGGAAAGATTTTAGCTGTCAGGGAGGGAGTGCATGACCATATGGACATAGAGTCCTACAGGCTCCTGGGACATTGCTCATATGAACCTACAACAATGGTGTCAGCATGCACAAGACCCATGTAAATGCAAGCAGACAAAAACCCAGCATAGAACTGTGGAAATGGTTAAAGAATTACTGGCATCTGATTGCTGCTGCGTGAGGAAAAGCTGATCTACTTAATAGGAGGGATTCTGGATGGGCTGACTAGACCCAAATGGATGAACTTGCACTGAGGGACATTGGGGGACACGAGCTTGACACAGTAGCCCTTAACACAAATGACAGAATGAATGAATTCCAATGGGGGGGCTGTGGGAGGATATCAGTGGAGGAAAGGACCACACTGATGATTGGGGTGTTCTGTATGACATACACAAAAATTCAAATCAAATAAAAACGTTTTTAAAAAAGAAAGAAAGTAAAAGTAAAATTTAAAGAGAGATCATAAAGAGTATATTATACTAGAACAATACTTAAGCAAATGGGAAACAGGAAAATACCAAAAATTATTTATTATTTTTATTTTATTTGTATGCATATATTGCCTGCATGTGTGTGAACGCACCCATGTTATGCAGTACATGTGGTCAAAAGAGGGTGTCAGACTCCCTGGAACTGGAATTATGGATAGTTGTTGGCTGCTGTGTGGGATCTGGGAATCTAAGCCTAGGCCTCTGCAAGAGCAGCCAGTGCTCTTATCTGCTGAGATATCTCTCAGGTCCCTGTAATTGCAGGTCATTAACTCAATGAGATGTAACCTTGAAGGTGAGAATGGGAGCATGGTCCCTTTTGTCTCTTCATTCCCTGGCTAGGAAATGAGTGATTTTGCTCCGTATTCCACTGCCATGCTAATGTGCTTCCTCCCCACAGGCCCAAAGTAAAGCAACAGCCATCATGATCTAGAACTCTTCAGCGCATGAACCACAAAAACCCTTTTCATTTCACACTCTTGTCATCTCATGTGTTTGTTACAGCAGTGTGAAATGAATCTAACATAGTCCATGCTGTGGTCTGCTGGTCATGCCGAGATCACCCTGAGATGCATCTCAGAAGGTACATGTACTTCAGGAGTTTAGGGACCAGGGCACAACCAAGGCTGAAGTCAAAGCTTTCAATCTGTTTTCCACTGACTCTCCACAACTCAGTACAAAGCATGCACCTCCACAGTCTCCTTTGCTAAAAACAGGAAGAGGCTCAGTAAAGGTGATGTCCCTAACTACTTTGCTGAATGAGATTTTTAAAGCACAACCAGTCTAGATTGCTAAATGCCTGGAGACCTAGGAAACTGCAGAATGGAACACTTTCCCCTCTCTAGTACTGACTGCAAAATAATCTGATTCTGTGCCACAGAGAAGGCAGAAGGCACGAACACTTCAATCCTCCTTTTTTAGGTGCCAGGAAGTCCCATTGCTGACTGTATAGTTGTAGAGAGATAAATGGGCCAGGAAGCAGCATTTGAGGAAAGCAGAGGAAAGAGGAAAAGATGTGCTGGGTGAGGAATGTAAGAAAGAGCTAGGGTGTGCCACGTAGTCTGGGAGCGATAGGAAGATACTGAGGACACATTCAAAAGAATTATTTTCTATAGAAGTTATGTGAGTGTATGTTGTCTCTGACAAAAGACATTAAAACAAGGGCTTTAGGTTGGTCCCCCACATTGTCTTTATGTGTGATGTCCCATCATAAGCCAAGAACCCAGAGGCATTATGAACTTGCTCTACCTTTGGTCATTCTCATGTAACCAAACAGGAAGCGACAGAAAGCAGATTCCAAATCAGTGGCAGACATAGATTTTTTAAATGGAGAGTTATTTCTGTCAAAGGATGGAATGCCTCAAAGAAGATAATTCATTGTATTTAGAAGACTGAGATGTGCATAGCTACAAACGTGGTCATTCATCAGGGGATGAGAGAGGAAATCTGCTCTGATCCAGGACATGTATTCTGATCCAGAACAAATTTCATGGCTCTGTGGACAAAGAGATGCAAATTCTCACATAACATGGCCACAAAACACAGAGAACCCATATTTATCACCCAGGCTTACTTGTCTTAGGAACAGATATATAGAGGAAGACAGAAAAACTAAGTGAGGAGAAGGATCCCTGGCTGGCCTACTGGTCTGAGGTCATAGCCATTGGGCTCAAACTTATCATGATCCTTGGGTCGTGTTGGACATAAACATGTGTTTATGTGTGGGGTTGGGGGGACAACATAGAGAGTGAGACCCTTCAAGGAAACTGAGCATTTCATGAGCTTGCAATTTCAAGCAGATTATATTTTTCTCTTTCTTCAGTTAAATATTTCATTTCCATGCCATTTCTGGATCTCTCACACATAGGTCCAGTAGGTCAGGAAGATTTCTCACAGCTGGAAATAATGCAAGTATTTGGAAATGAAGAGATCGAATGGGAAGTCCAGAAGATACCCAGAGGCCCCCTGCTCTACTTCTGCTCCCTGACATCCTGAGCTCCCCTGGCCGCATGCTGGTCATCTATCTTCCATCTGATCGTTCTTTTTGTTTCCCTAGCAGATTACTCAGGAAACATGACTACATGTACAAGATTGGAAACATAAGAGTTCAAAGACTTTAGCCTTTTCCATGTTTGGAGATTACTGTCCCTCACCGAACACTGTTTCTTCTCTGTGGAAACCCCTGGGGTCAGTTTTAGAAGGTGTCCTTTCCTCTATCTCTTGATTAGATTATTCACATCACTGAAGCCACCTAGCCCAGCTCTCCTGTAGAAATGATTAAGTCACCTCAGATTCCCCATCCCCAGCATCCTACTATATATGCTATACACAGTTAGAAATCTATCTACAGATATTGCTCTGTGAGGTTAAAAACCAGCACCTGTCACAGCTTTGCCATGAGGCCTGTCAGGAGGTGACACAGAAGAACATGCCTGGGGGGTTAGTGCCTCAGAGAAGCAAAGGGCAGGATGCAATCACAGAGGAGTGTTGGGGTGTTAGAAGGTAGAACACAAAGGAAAAGGCATAGGAGGAAGAGCAGAGGAGGAAGACACAGGAGGAAACTAAAGCTAGACCAGGACAGGTAGTAGTTGGGGAACAGGGTGGACCCATTTTTGCTCACACAACAATATCCACGAGGCCCAGTGAGCACTCCTACATATAATGAATTTGGAAAGTTGGGATCATACACAAGTTGACTGTGTACAAGCCATTGACCTGTAATGCTATATCTTAGCTTTCTGATCTACCTGGGGAAATAGCCTTTTGTCTATTTACCCAAGTGAGGCAGCAAGTCAACTAACAAAGAACAAAGGTTTTGCTCCTTTACACTGAAGGGTATACCGTGCTTATAAACTGCTCGAGTGGGCATGAGTCTTTGCAGGAAATCTGGCCATGGGTTTCTACAATTAAGATGTGGTTCCAGGAAGGATACATGACACAACTTTATTTTAGCTGAGAATGTGGCAGAAACTCTTAAAGACTGTTGTGCCCAAGTCCTTCCTCTCTTCCTTTTTCTTCTGTAGATTTTGGGGCAATAGAATCTTTGTCACAAAAAGAGGGTGGGGGGATTAGCCTAGCAGAATACAGTCTTCCTTTCCTCAGTATGGACCACAGCTGGGCTGCAAATCCAAGACTGATCCAGGTTTTTGCCATTCTTCCTGTGTTCTGAAGACAGGTAAGCCTGCACAGTGGGAACACGTGACTTGGTAGTAGGGCATTCGCTCAAAACTGGCCTGAGCGTGAGAGTGAGAGAAGAGAACTACATACAACACAGAGTTGAGGTTCAGGAGGACTTGGGAACCACACAAGGGTGAGTCAGAAAGGTAGTGGACACACAGGGCTAGCTAGCCCTTAGTTCTCCACCACAGACTTATCTCTATGTAAGGAAGTTCAGTGGATGCCTAGGCAATTGACAAGTGTTTCAGTCACCCACGTCATTCAAGGGGGAGAGAGTGTGAGCGGAGTGCAGAGAAGCTGTGTTCTAGGAACTTGAAGGCCCAAACAGCATCTCTCTCTCCCTCCTAGAGATCTCCCAACATTGCTCTGTCACAGGCCTCCTGACACCAAAATTCCCTTCATCTGATATTCAGAAACATTGGGAACATGATTGAGTTTGGACTGGGGTCAGTCAGGTCTCATCCTTAGGGACATGGCTTGGCTCAAATGAACTTGTTTGATCTTCCTTCCATTTGGTAGTATTCCATTGTCTAACTTGCAAACAAATGCTGAATAGGGATGACATTCTCCACTTCTTTGAATGTCTCATGGCCTCTGCTGCACACTAAGCAGGCAGCATGTGTCTAGGTTTTTGCCTGATAGCTTAAGCTCCAGAGATGGAGTCCACATAACCCTCCTCCTCTTATTTATCCATCCCGCTTCACCAGTCTACTATCCAGACCAGCAGTCTTTCTTCACTCCTTACTTTCTTTTTAAAGGCTACTGGCAATAAGCAAGCCTGGACTTCTCCTTAATTAGATGGAGGAGTGTGGACTTCGGTGCAGCCTTGCCTGCTCCCGACTCCAGATACATTGTTCCCTTCACTGCACTAGAGTTAATGAAAAGTGTGATAAACCCACTGTTTCCTTCTCTCTTAATTAATACATGCAATTGAATTGTGCTAAAGTAATTTTGGTTGGGAGACTGAGCCCCTGGGTCAACGCTTCCCTTGCTGGGAAGTGACAAAAATGCTGCTTTCAGCTCAGGGCTCCTTTCTCAGGCTGTAGCTGCTAGTACCTGGCCCGTCCAGGATGGTGTGCTGGCTGCCTTCCCTGAGGCTGACAGCAAGTAGAAGATGACAAGGTCAATGTGCTCCTCTGCTGTGCTCCAGTATGGGGAGAAGTGGGTCAATAAGGTGGCTGGAGCTACTGTGCGAAGGAGCTCTGAAATCCTGTTCCCATCATCTGACTGGGGAAACGGAGCACCATACAAAAAGAAGAGTCAAATCCAGAAAGTTCTGAGAGGAAGTGGAGGGGTAGGAGAAAGGGAGGTCAAAGGACTGCCATGTGGGGTAGGAGAAAGGGAGGTCAAAGGACTGCTCCACAGTCAGAACCAGGAAGCAATGACTAGAAAATGAGTTTTCTTCACTGTTGCCCATCAGTCTCACCCAGTGAACAATTTAAAGGTGACTTCTTGAGCCTCTGCTTAGAGGTTTATTTTGGGGGGCAGGTTCTAATCATGAGTTTTTTCTCAAAGTTCCCAGGAAACTCTAATAGATAAGCAGGGACCAGCATCCATGGCCAGAGTTCGAAGATGTGCTCTTTCACTTTCCAACTGCTGTTCCCACTCATGGGAATTTCTCTTATGAGATGTTACTTGGAGTCTTAGAACAAAAAATGCTATGCAAGCCTTAGCATGTTCAGATCTGTCCACTGTTGACTTCTGCATAAAACATCATGAAGTCAGCACAAAAAAGCTTTATTGTAAGTGAGGCTGAAAGAGATTTTGCTGTGGCACAAGGTACTACTGACAGTCAGGGTGGGGGCCCATCGTGTCCACTGCTCCTTGTCAGTCCCCAGTGGCTAGAGAGCCCCAGGTACTCCAGCAAAGACAGTAAGCCTCTCTCTGCAATACAGTGAAGATGCCCGTTTAATTGAGTTGGGCTTGTGTTCTCTTTTCTAATCTGGGTTCGGTATACACAGGACAAATTAGGGCACAATACTTTCAGAAAATAGATGACACTTTTGCCTTTTGCTTGTGGTCCTGATTGAGTGACACAGAAACAAACAGCATACCTGAGAGGATGGGGCACATTTCTTTAAATGGAAGTGCAAGGCTTGTGGCAGGGAAAGACTAGAGGGCCTGGACAATGCCAGGGAAGGGATGGGGAGGAGGGAGGAAAGGAGAGAAATCCATCTATGGGCAGAGTACTATCCTCAGGTTAAAAAGAAAGTAAATATTGAGTTGGGCCCAGCGATACACTGGTACTTGGAAGGCAGAATCAGGATGATAACCACAGTTTGAGGCTAGCTCAGTCTACATAGAGTTCATGTACAGCCATAATTGCACAGGAAGACCCTGACTTTAAAAAAGCAGCTAGCATTTACATTTTAACAAATATTCTGCCATAAACCACACAAACAGTTCAGAACAAAACAGTGTACAGATGGGAGAATAAAGAATAATTATTTAAAATAGCAGTGCCTAAAAAGCTAAGCTATTGACAAAATGCTTAAGAATATTTGAAAACTTTTATTTATTTTATAGGTTTTCTGATTATTATTACTTTTACACTTTGAACCACTAGTTATTATGAACAAATAAAAACTGAAGGTAATTCTGAAATGTTAAAAAAATACTGTTTTGTAGACTCAGAGATTAAGAAACAGCAAAAAGAAAAAAAAATTAAACAACATCATGGCATTGAAAGGTATACTGCACCTTCCATCTATACAGTATTAAGAATACCAGACTTGATCTAGCCTGAATCACCCTCACCTAGGCCCAGTTTCTTAGAGGAAAAAAAAAAACATTTTGGAAAAACAGAGATGGTTTGTAGTCAGTGGACTCCACTTGGTACACAAGAATTGCTGAGAGCCCTTTGGAAAAGTGGCTTGTTGACCCACTGCAGTTCTGAGAATCAGATGGGCAAAAGTCAGGTGGTATACAGTCTTCAGTCATCTATAATAGTAGCATACATGGCATAATGCAGGATGGGCCTTAGCCAGGCCACTTGCCATGAGGAATATGAGAATGTCTAATTGGATGTGGAGCTTCGCTCTGGCCAGATGTGACACCAGCTTCCGCCCAGTGTCTGCAGAGAACCTGCACTGAGATGATCTACCTAGGGACAGATTACTATTGGCCACAGTTGGGAATCACCCCATAGGGCGATTGGCTAACCAAAATCATAAAACCCTTTGCCCTTCCTTGAATAAACTGAGTTTGCTGCGCTCCCCTTCCCGCATACTTTCACCCAGCTCCCAGGGTCTGTGTGTTGACTCTGTGCCTCTCACCCCCTCATGGCAGAGACCCTATGACCTGCTCCGGCCGGCCCTGAGCAGAGGGACCCCAACAGTAGTGCAATATGGGTGTGCCTTACCCCTGGCTTGTTAGCATCTACTGGCTCTGACACCTTTCCCCTTGGGTTTAACTTGCATTCTTACCCCATGCAATGACATTTTGGCTAACAACGGCCTCTGTACATGATGGTGGTTTCATATGGCTAGAACAGAATGACATCTAATATCATCAGGGTGGCAAGGCATTAGTCACATGTTTGATGTGAAGCTTTGTTTACACCAACCCCAGTGGGATAAAAGACAGTATGCATCATTATATATGAGATACAATACTTCTAATGAAGGCTGTTACTAATTTGTGCTGTTTACTGTATTAAATTTTTTTAATCTTAGAGCTTATACCTTCTACTTATAAAAAATTAAGTTTGCTGTAACTCTTTGGCTGTGGCCCCCAGTGTTGGCCACATGTACTTTGTGTTTTCCACAGGCCTCCGTTGACTCTAGAAACTGTATCTAGCGACTCAAGACCACATGCACACGATGAATTTCAGACAGCAATGAAATTGCTTAAATCACCTAACCACACCCTTTTCTGAACATGTCTCCATTATTTAGCAGCATATAACCAGCCTGGATTGCCTTTGTTATTTTTTAGACTGAGTTGCCTGGTATAGTCCCAGTTGAGACCCATTTTCCCAGTGTAATTATTTAAAAAGTATGCCGGTCTGGATGGCAAAACAGGTTAGCATGGTATCTTCAGCCTGTTGAAGGCTTGACCATCAGGCCCTGGGCCTTGACTACCTTTGCTATATGTGCAGCTGGCTGAGCACAACTTTTCCATCTGTGAGATGCAATGACTTTGTCCCACGTGGGCTGTGGGCCCTCAGATGCAAGACTCTGTTGATGGAGGGTCAAAAAACACCCTGTTCTCTTGTGAGCTAAGAGCCCATCAGCTGTCTGGGGAGAGAGATAATTACAGATGACTAGAAGGTAAACCAGCCAGAGGGCTTTCAGTGCAGATGCATGGTAGGAAACTAAGTGGGCTCCAAAGGATCCTGGAAGACTGGACAGACAAGCTACCAGGTCCATGCCAATCTGAACTGGTATAGATGGGGCTAACATCAAAGGAACCTGCCCTGGGGCCTCCCTGGGCTCTAGGGAAATGACCTTGTGAGGAAGGACAGTCCTTATTTCATCAGATGAGGCTAGCATGCTACCTGACATCTATTGCTTCCTCCTTTTCTTTCCTGTCCTTGATTCTCTGATCCTGTTATTTCCCATTCCTGTTATTAGCCACATGGCCATGATATAAGTTACTAACATTCATTAATATTTTTGAGATATTGGTATTCGCTTCCAGGCACAGTACTCACTAGCCCAGCCCAATTGGCATGCAGGCAACAGCCAGGGACATTCTGCATACTTGGTGGAGCAGAAAGGTCTGAGCTCTGAAGCATCTCGGAGAGATAGCACTGTTCACACACTCAGCTCTAACATCAGCGGAGAGGAAAGGAGAGGAGCTGTCCATGCATTCAAAACCCAGCCTCTGCTCTTCAGGGGGGAAGGGTCCCTTGCAAACTGACATGTCAAGGGCTCTTCTCAGCTGTACTTTGGGCTGTTTTAAGATGATGGTGTCCCTCTTGCATCTAATGTCAGCTGTGATTAAGCTGCCCTCTATGCAAAGGCATCTGTCCTCTCCTAGCCTAGTCACCTTAGAAGTTACTTTGTGTACATGAACTTCTATGACTTCATGTCACTAGGCAGGAATAGTGGAGACAACACTGAATTAGCCATTAGAGAGCCTGGGATATAATCTCAGTTTTATTGCTAATATGCTATGTGATTTTGAATAAGTATTTTTAGCAGTACAAGTCTCAATTATTTTTTTCCTATCAAATGTAAAAATTGCATGTGATGAACTACAAGGTCACTCACAGTTTTAATGTTTCACAACCTCTCATAACTTAGCAATATGGTCCATGGCCAGAATCTTAAATAATTCCTTAATTTGAAGACCCTGGTGATGGGGTTGATGGACAGAGTTCCAGGACAGGAGGCCCAGGATCCCCATCCAGAAAGGGAATACAAGGTGTCTTCGAACTGGCAGCTGCAATGGTGTCTTGACAACGCAGGTCCAGGAGTAGAGATACCACTGCAAGGGCAGGGTGGCGTTCTCGTCACTGCTCTAGCTGGTAATGGGAAGGAAAGTAAGAGATTTTGACAATTATGAAGGACTGTGTGTATCTGAAGGTAATGTCTTGTGTTAATGGGAGAAATTAATTTTTTCCTCTCCAAGACTCCTATTCATGCAAATTTTGACAAGTGGCTGTTCTATTTCCTTCTCTTCCATGGGTAGATACGAATAATGTCTTATAGGTACAACTAATCATCCACTTATGTGATTTGAGGCCCATTTACATGGGTCTGAGGGTCCATTCCTGATGTCGGAAAATGAGTCTTCTCTGCTTTCTGCCTCCTCTATCTTCACTAAAAATATCCCTTCACAGTTCCAAGGCTCACTTTGTTAATTCTTCCCAGCCAAACAGCAGGTATTAAGAGTAGACAAGGGGCACTAGAATTCGGGAAGAAAATGCTGGTTACCCACTCCAAAGCTTCCTGGCAGTGTCTACTACTCTAAGCATTGATCCATGCCTAAACAAATTCTGAACCAAGTGCCAAGGGGCCAAAAGCAAGCTGGGCGGTGGGGGGCAGGAGGGTCAAGGCTCTGCTCCTAGCTCTCGCATTCCTTCTCCTGAACCTTAGGCAACACCTACTCTTTTCCCTGCTCTGCTCATAATGGTCCTTCATGTCTATTGAGTCTGTTGACTGAGTCTGTGTAAAGGGAGACATGGATGTGTGGATCCTATCTTCCAGAAACTCACTGTTTCTGGAAACAGAGCTGCTGTGTGGCTGTCTCAGGAAAGTCAGCCTCTGATCTTCCTCCCCAGGCTGTGCCAAGCCTCTGCCTGCCAGGGCTGTGTGTTTTGAGCTTAGTGGCCAGTCCTCTCAGGACCACCATCGGATATAGCAGCCTCAGCAGGAAGCAATGTGGAGGTCTGTAGCTTCTAGACACTGACCACCGATCAGATTATCCACTTGGGGTGTTTTGCCTCCTCCCTGAGATACCTCCCTCTTCCTGGAAAACAACATCATTTCAAGAGATGACAAGAACAAAGAGAGTGACCAGGTTCTAATGAGCAGGAAGAATGCAAGATCCTGGGCCATGAAGCTGGGGACTGCAAGGGAATATTTATGCCGAATTATACAGAGCATGTGCTAGTGCCTGGTACCTAGATATGCATGCTAGAGTTTGGTAGGTAGACCATGAATATCTCCAGTGTTTTGGGGCTATTCCTAGAGGATACTTTTGAAGAGACTAGGTCATGAGAGGAAGGATTAGCCACCTTTGTAATGTGGCCTTTGCCTTACTCTTTTTTTTTTTTTTTTGAGACTGAGACTCACTATGTAGCCCTGACTAGTCTGGCAACAAATCAGATCTGGCTATGTAGATCACACGGGCCTCAAACTCACAGAGATCTATTTGCCTTTGCCTCCTAAGGGCTGGGATTAAAAGCATGAGCCATCCCACCTGGCTTTGCATTTCTCTTCTTATGCTTGATTCCAAATCTTTTTGATCAGCTATAGAATATTTTATCCTGATGGTAAGTCATGAAATTCATGTAAATAAGCAATGTAGTAGTATGTATTACTTTCTGCATTTTATGCACCTATATACACTTAGATGCATGTGTTTTATAAAAGGATTATAGTAGAAAATCATCCAATACAGCACAGATATATAGCAATTCTTCCTGAACACATTCCTTATCATTCAGAAAATAGCACCATCCTAGGCCTAAGAACAATATCTCTCTGTCTCTGTCTCTGTCTCTCTCTCTGTCTCTGTCTCTGTCTCTCTCTCTCTCTCTGTGTGTGTGTGTGTGTGTGTGTGTGTGTGTGTGGTGTGCATAAGGAAATATAGCTTACTTAGTAATCTCATAAGAAAAGACAAAGCGATAAGAAAGCCCCCAAAGGTTGGTGCTTAGCAAATCAGAAGGCAATTCATCTTGAGAAGAAAACAAGTGATATTTACATTATTAAATCACAATTACAAAGCAAATCAGCTGCAGAAGAGAAGAGATCATTTCCATCAATTATTACTGAACTGAACATAATTTTTCAATCACCAGCAGATTGTAAATGGGGACTATGGCTCATCCAGGAACTCTTTTATCACAGGAGTTATTAATCAGGTATTAACTTTGTCGAATTAGCAAGGACACTGCCGGGATGGGGAGGGAAGCAGGATCCAGGGCAGACAGCTGGAGGCAGCCAGGTTAATTCCTGAGATGGAGGCACAGACCACTCTAAAAACCAGGGTCAGCCACCTATGCAACTAGTACCTCTGCCCTGTTGAAGGAAGCACTTAGCTCTGCTGTTTTCATTCCGGAAGATCAACGCATGACCAGGCAAACATAAATAAGTGATGCATAATTCATTGGCCATTTAGCCGTGTCCTAGGAGTGCTACAATAATGGCAGTGTGCTATGAGTCCTAACCCCATGAGTGCTCCTATGTGGGGTACCTCTGAGCTGCTGACTTCGCTGTGGCTTCTCTATCCGGATTCCTAAGTCAGGGTTTTTCTTTGTGTGACATAAGGGCCATCAGAATCTCATATGGAGACTTTATTGTGCCCCTTTAATATACTGGGTTGTAAAATGTCTCCTTTATGAGTCTTAGTAAAAGGTCAACTTCTCCCATCTTCTATCTTCCATCATCTCACCATTTCTTTACAGACTATCACCCCAAGATTTTTGTGGCATATACAGAAGGCTCCAACTCCCTCGCCTGCTTTGCTCTCAATTTGGGGGATCAAGTTAGGTCATTCTACTGCGGAAATAGCGTATGTTTTGTTCTCAGCCCCGTGGAAGCCCTGGGCTCTGGCTCTTCTCTAACCCTACAGGTACCAGGCAGGCTTTGTGCATTCTCATTGCTGAACTTCTTGTCTGGGGCTTGTTAATGACTCTGTCATGGAGTGTAAGGCAGTTGCTAGGAGCCCAGAAGATTGTCACCACCAATGCTTTTGTGTCAAAGAAACACACAAACAAGCATCTAGGCTAGTGGAGGTGGACATGGGATGAACAAGGGATGGATGGAAGGTCTTGGTTTGGGGAGGGGACCGACTACCTGTTTGTTTCCCATGCGGTAAGTGTGCTGCCACCTCAGACTGTAGAATGAGATTGTTTCTCAAAGACCAGCCACTTCCCTCCCAACCTTCCTTGTCCATGCTCTCCCACCTTCCTGGCCTTTTTTTTTCCTTTAACAAATATCTCTTTTGAAGTATTACATTTACTACACAATGAATATTCATTAGAGATTAAAAACTGGCTACCTTCTCCGCAGTGTATTTTCACAAGGAAAGGCCATCTCCTCAAATGTGACTTAAATGACATTTGTCTCAAACCCAATGAGTAGGGTTTCAACAGATTAACCACAAGCACATTGATCATCCCTGCAATTGAGTTTTATGTAACTGAAATCCTACAATACCCATACACCATCTTTCCACAAACTTTGTCTCAGGTAACTCTGGCTCAGCCCTCAGGTGTACCTTGAGATGGCTTTTGCTGTGGAGAGATTTAATTTGTGACCCACCAGGTATCTTAATCACCTGCTTCATCCTGTTTTCCCTCAGCATCTTCTGTGGGCTATACCTGCTGGTTCCCTGGAATTTCACTTCTAGTTAGGGTGATTCAAGGATGGTCTGCATCTGATCAAATGTTGGAAACAGAGTTCAGATGTGTGTTTCCCAGCAGACCCAAGTCACTTCATCAAAGCTTTAGCTCTTGTCAAATCTGCGGCTCCTCTCAAGTCCACCTCTCAAGGCCACTCTCCCCTTATTCCTCCAGTATCTGCCTCACCTGCACCTTCTATATCAGGGCATGGGGCAACCCTGCTGGGATTAGCTAGGGATACTTCACAGAGTGTACGGGCTCTGCATACCCTGCATCAAACCTACCCAGAGTTTAAAAATTGAACACACAATCTCTTTCCTCCTTGAATTAGACAGCATGGCTTCCTTCGCCCTAGTTCCTCATTTAGGGTTCCATAAAACCTGCATTTATCATTGTATTTACCACTTTATAGTAGTGATTATCAACCATTGGCTACTGCCCCAGGAGACATTTGGCACTATGTAGAAACCTTTTAGTCACTATAGCTCTTCATACTTGTGGTCAGGGAGGGGTGATCCTATAATCCGAGGGGTAGAGGTCAGAGATTTTGCTAGCCATCTTTTACATCTTATACAATCACCCACAATCATTCCTCAAATATCATTAGTGCTAAGGTTGAAAAGCCTGCTTGAATAGTAAATACCTATTTCGTCACCTGACTATTCACTAGAGGGAAAGAAGCACTCTGAACTGGAGGACCACCTTGCCCATCCCCAGGCTTCTTCTGTGCCTGATGCAGCTCCTGGCATAAGGTTGGGTCTCATAACAGAACATTAATAATATAGAATAGGTCTTCTACCACCTAATCATTGATGAAAATAAAACTGATTATATAGAACTTAATATAAGCATAGCAAGAAATGGTCCAGTGATCTGGTTTCTGAATCCCTCACCAGGGTTTCAAGGCAAAAAAATAGAGTGCCTAATTGAAACAGGACAGTACAAAGAACTTTCACTGAGGGCATAGAGTAGACGCTACTTGAAGCAAGTTTTGGAAAGTTCTCATATTGTCATCAATAAAATTAGGATATTATGTGACAGGAGCATGGTGAATAAGGCAAGGAGGTGAGAGAAATTGTGCAAACTTTACTGGAGATCATTTCCCTTCTGTCACTGCACATCTGAGGGAGGTTACTGGCGAATTTCAGATAGCAGACTCTGGATCCAGAAGAAAACATTGCCTTTAAATGAATTTAGGGAAAGTATAGCCATGCATCAAAAAGCTCTTCTGATGTTTTTCTCTCTCATCCTTGTTTCTTACTGTTACAGGATGAGCAAGTAAAGTCACCTACTCAATACAAATCTCATGACCAACTTCAGGGTATTTAATATGCCAAGGCTGGCAAGTAGACATCATTGAATCAATGTCTATTGAATTAAATCCTCCCAAGCACGTTGTGTCATAACTGGTTTCTTTGTAAGATCTATGATTTTAGACTCTGCATAACAAAAGGGTCAGCTTTAGCACTTTATTCTGGCTTTACACAACCAGCTTGTTCTACGTTCTTGGGAAATAAGTTCTGAGTAAGTCAGCAATTCCATTTAAGACACAAGTGAGCCAACCTTTCAGTTTATGGTGGAAAGAAGCCTCAAGGGCAAGTGTCAACAAGACAGAGGCCACGAAGGGCAGGCTTCATAGGCTAATGTCTAACCAGGAGCTTCTCTCATTCTGCCCTCTGTGGCCAAGATGTCACACTCTCTCCTCTATACACTGATGTCTGAGGACAAGGACAGAGAGCCCATGGCAGGAAGGAGTCAGTACCCAGGGCCTCGATGCAACAGGGTATCAACTCCAGTGCTGGCACTAAAAAGGATTTGTGGCTTCCTATAATCTATTAAGTAGGCACTGATGCAAAAAAGAGAGAGGTGTTGTCTTGAGATCCAATCAAGCTGGTTCTGTGGGAAACAGGATGTGCTGACTTGCAGGAGATCATGCCAGCACATAAATTGCTTTGTGACTGTAGGGACATATAATATCTAGCCAGTATGCACACCATCTAGAAAAGATGTGATTTTCAGTCTAAAATGCCAATTTATTTTTGTCCAGTAAGGTTTAATAATGATACGCTGACCCTGGACTGAATAAACATGTCCAGAGTCCTGACCATGTAACATCTGACTCACTCTTTTCCTATGAGACATCTGTAATTTTATGTACAGAGTGTAACACCATTAGAGCAGAATGTATCACATAAACTTGGATATATTACAGGTCAAATCCTATCTCTTAAAATATAATAGCTATATTCTTGAATGGCCTGATCTAAGTCCTAAGCTCCCAATACCAGAATCATCCAGGAGTTTCATAAGGTTTGTCAATTCATCAATGCTTAATAGTCTAATCCTTAAACTCAGCACAGGATGGCAATATTCCTTTGAACGAAAAATAACCACAAACCCATCTGGTGGCTTCCTCAGGGTAGAGACTGGCTAGTTAGCTTGAAAACATACCTGGGGAGTTGTTTGAGCTGACAATTTTGTTTGTTTGTTTTTTAACAGAGAGAGTCCCCTCAAGCACAGAGGATTGCCTATTACTATTGATGCTGGACTGCTTTGTCTTTCTAATTTTTGGTATCACTCTTAGAAAAACTGTCATCACTATCCTGGAATAGAGCTCTGCAATCTGCTTGAGAGGGTCATAGTCGCAGAAGTATAACCATCAATCTATTTTTTTTTTGCCATTGGCAATGCAGACTAATTTCTATAATCCACAGTATCAGAAAACCTGTCCCCAGCACTGCTAACAGAATATTTCAGCCAGTCCCCAAAGGAAAGTTTACTTTCTAGGGGTGGTTCCAACCTTGTATCATTCAAACATAAAAGATAACTTGAATCTGCAATAAGAGCAAGACTAAAAGGTACCAGGCAAGAAGCAGCCATTGTAATCATACGTGTAAGTAGCTAGTAGCTACCAAACTTAAGTGTTAGACTCATCTGTTTCTACCGATGAAATCATACACTAAGAATTCATGAAGTTGGGGGGTTGGAGAGATGGCTCAGCAGTAAAGAGCACTTGCTGTTCTCACACAGGACTCAAGTTAGGTTACAAGTACCCCTATTAGCAACTCACAACCACCTGCAACTGCAGCTCCAGGATCTGATGTCCTGTTCTGGCTTCTGAGGGTACATACCCACAAGTGTGCAAATACACACACACACAGAATTTTTTTTTTTAATTCATGAAGGTGGGGCCTGGTGGTCTAGCTCAATGGTAGAATATTTACTTACCAGGCACAAGGGCCAGGGTTCCATCCTCTGAATTTCAAAATCAAAACAAAGGGAATTCATGAAATTGTAAAAACTGAGCTGCGTTCTCTGAAGTTGAGATGGGACATGTGGAGAGAGTTAAGATTTCACAGTCTAATGTTCATTATCCCATTCCCAGACCCGCTTCTGTACTCCCTTCAAGTCCTCCCTCTTTTCTCTAACTCTCAGAGAAACACCTATAGATATTGGGAAGAACATCACCAGATGGCACGTTCTCTGAATCTCAGTGAAGGGTAAAAGGCTTGCCTGTCGTTACGGAGAGCAAGCGTAATGGGGAAAACAAAACAAACGTGAAACTAAATTATAAAGAAAAGTTTGGGAAGCAAGTCAGAACAAAAGAAAAGATGTCTAAGGCCTTGTGAATTAAACAGCTAATAATTCTTATAATTGCTAGAGGAATTTAAAGGCAGGAAAGGTCACACTGGGCTGGAAATTCTGAAACTTACTTTTAGTTAATTATTTTATGGTCTAGAGATTTTAATTGGAAGAAAATTTCATATACCTCATCTTACACCCTCATGATGTGCTTTATTCATTTCCAAGTGTTCCATTGTCAGAAACAACAGAAAGTAGCTGAAAGGACTTTATGTTTTCTCACTTACTTCATAGTCCCATTATTCACCCACTTATTCAACAAATGATAAATGATTCACCCTGTTTTCATGGACAGGATAGTAAGAATAGAGACCTGACTTGCTGTCAAGGAGAAAAAGGCGTGCAGGGTGGAGGCCAGAACAATAGTGAACATAAGAAGTGTGTTGGGTTCCTCAGAGCCAAGTTATCACATACATTTGTAGCACTATTGTTCGACTGTTCTACATGGTCCAGTTGAAATTATCTGCAGATTTAAACAATGCTTTGTCTAATATTCTATTTTTGTCATTCCCTTATTAAAGAAAAACTTATTAATCATGATCATTAGTCTGACAGTGCTGGTGTTAGGCAGCAGGAATGCAGATACACAAGACAATCTCTCCCATCAGGGAGCTGGCAGTCTCAGGGTTTCAAGATGATGACAAAGGTGTGTGATAAGTGCATGTGAGCAGGAAGCAGTGGAGTTGTGGCGCAGCAAGAGAGCACACCAAAGCAGAGGTTTCCAAGAAGAGCAAAGCCTAGAAAAGAGAGAGGAACCAACAGAGACAAGACATGTTAGAAAGAGCAGTTAGGTAGGTCCTGTCAGAGGGTTGGGGCAGTGGGCTGGTGCTCTACTGATTGCCTCCATGAATGAATTCTTTTAGTCCACAAATCTTTCCTGACTGCTTTAAGCTAAGCACAGTTCTACATATACAGGTTCAGCAGTGAGTAAGGAAGGAAGGTGGTTTACCTGGGAGAGTTTAGAGTACTAGAAAGCCAGTCAACCCTGGGAGCTGGAGATGGCTCAGCATTTAAGAACACTTGCTGTTCCTGTCGAGGACCAAGATTCAGTTCCTAGCACCTAGAAAGTGGCTCACAATCATCTATAACTCCCGATGCAGGGGATCTAATGGCCTCTTCTGGCCTGTGTGGGCCCCAGGCACATACATGATGTATGCACATACATCCATGCAGGCACTCGCATATTAAAAATTAGTAAATCTGATAAAGAAATAAATAATATATAATCCACTAATGATGAATGATGAAGAGAAAATAAAGACAGTAGGCTGAAGTACTGTAGGCTATAGGAGTGGCCATCCTACCAGTGAGTACCTCCTTGGTAAAGTGGCATTTCAACTAAGCTCTCAAGGAAGTGGGAAAATAAGACATGGTGACATATAGGGATATGAAGGAGACAAAAGCATTTAGCCAGAAAAGGAGGAATGATATACAGTGTGTATACCTAGCTCATTCATGACTCACAAAGCACTACTTCAGGCCCTCACTCAGATGTGATTTCTACTAATGAAAGAGAAAAGTCACATAAACATGGCTACATCCCACTCCTTCACCTGGTCAACTGCATTATTGAACATTTGCAAATAGGAACAACACATGGAATATAACCTAGACTTGCAATATTAATATGCTCAAGAGCAAAATAAGGATGTTCATTCTTTTACAATGTACACTAGATGACTGTTGTGAGGTTCTGATCAGCAGATAACAGATCAGGAATAAGTATCACTATAAGACCACAATAGTTGAACATTTTGCTCTCAGGACCCACTGACGTCTGAATACATCCTTGAGGACCCCTAGAATTTACTTTAATGTAAATTAAACACCTATCAATATGGGCCACAGTACAAATTTTACCACCACACACTTTGGCTGCAGATACAGATAAATCAAGCTAGAACTGAGCTATAAACTTCCTCCCTGCTGGCTAGCTTTCATAGGGGAGGAAGGTATTGTGCAGGTTGTTGTGGGAGAAGGACATCAATGAACTTATCCAGCTGTGCAACATCATGGACAAGAAGGCAGAAAGAATGCGAGAGCAAGAAGGTGGCGAGGGGTGCTTCAAAAGGCCATTTTCTGACAACACACAGCTATCGCAAACACTCACACTGGCCGTGGGTATGTCACTGGACCTGCACAAGACTGTTGATCAGCTACTGCTAGATTCTGGAAGAGGGGACGTCACTGTCCTCAGTTGTGTACCCACTGGAGAGACCACAGGGTTACACTGCATAGTTCCAAACCCATGGTCACACAGATGGCTCTTGTTAAACTCAATGGGTCAAAAACAAAACAAATGAACATGGATGTAGTAGAGAGATTTCTAGGGAGAAGGGATTGACAGAGTGGGAGGGAGATAGGAAAGTGGATGGGGGAGTAAACAGAATGCATTATATACTGCATGAAACTGTCAATGAACAAATATAATCAATGAATAAAAGATATTTAGTTGAAAAATTTGAAACATTTTATTTAATTGTCATGCAAAATAACTACAAATCCATCATACTTTAACATAGATATATATTTCCATGAAAAGAAAATTTTCCAATATAAAATTTAGTGGGAAATGTTTCCGTACTTTGGCAAATATCTTCAATATATCATACAAGTATTAGGTCTGGTGGCTTATGGTCATAATTCTAGCACTTATGAGGCTGGGGCAATAGGATCATGAAGTTGGAAATCACTTGGGACTACACAGAGAAAGGCATTGTCTCAATTCCCTCTTGCCCCCTAAAAGCTAAGAGAAGACAATCAGATCCCCAGGCTCCATACTGAATGCCTTTGCACTAAATAATTATGTTAGGCTTTTCTTGAAATTCACGAAGAGATTGTAGTCTTGCACAGAGATAGTTATAAAGAAAGCCTATAATGGCATTTTCAGATAATTGTCAATATTCCTTCTTACTTACTGAAGCAGTTTCTTAAAGATTAATTTCAATGTAGAATTTGATACCATATCAAATCAAGAGTTTATGTCCTGATACTTTAAAATCCTTGGTCTGTACTTTCCAGTGTGAGTGGGTACCATCTTTCCATTTCAGGTATTGGGATGGGAGGCTTGCCTTTCTTCCTAAGCACTTCAGGCAGGAGGTTAATCTGTTCCTTCCCCCTAACTCAGATTCACACCATTGATTCTCCTGATCCTCAGTCTCCAGTCTTAAACTAGAATTCATACTGTTGGTTCTCCTGGTTCTCAGAAATTTAGATTGAATAGAATGACATATTAGCTCTTCTGGGTCTCTAGCTTGATGACAGCAGACTTGGGAACTTTTCAGCCTCCACAATCACATGTGTCCATTTTTACTTTTTAAAAATGTTTATTTGGTGTGTGTGTGTGTGTGTGTGTGTGTGTGTGTGTGTGTATCTCTGCATGTGCGTGTAGGTATGTATGGGCACTTGCTTCCCCAAGGCATGTGTGTAGAGGTCAGCCTCTTCTTATCATTTATGGGTTTCAGAGATGGAATCCAGGTCATCAGGCTTGGAAGCAAGTGCCTTTATCAGCTAGCCCTCTTGCTGTCCTCCACATGTGTCAATTCTTTGTAATCTCTCTCCCTCTCTCATATGAACACATGCATATACATATACACACATATATACACACATCTGTACTTCACACAACAATGGGACTACATGGACATGTTATGAGAAATGCAGCACTAGGGTGTGGTGGTTTGAATGAGAAGTGTCCTCCAAAGGTTCAGTATTTGAACACTTGGTCAGTTGGTGGCAGTATTGAAAAGGGACATAGAACCTTTAGGAGGTATGGTGTTGCTGGAAGAAGCCCATCACTGCAGGCTTGGCTTTCAGAGTTCATAGCCTTGTCTCACTTCCAGTTTGCCTCTGCTTCCTGCAAGTGCTTATAGATATGAGCCTTCAGTTCTCTGCTCTAGCTCCCTCCTGCCATGCCTTTCCAGCCATGAGGGACTCTTCTCCCTCTGGAACTATAATCCCAATGAACTCTTCTTTCTATAAACTGCCTTGGTCATGGTATTTATGACAGCAATGGAAAAGTTACCAATACACCAGTGCAATTCTTCACAATGCAGCTGTCATAGTTATATTTCCTCTAATCTAGATGGTGCAGTACAGGTCAATCACCCAATCAGGAGATGTGGCAACTATGAGATGATTGGAGCTGCTGCTACTCAACAGCATAGAATACTGTCACATATTAAATCAGGATTTTTGTAAGTAAGAAGAGGTTCTAAAATAACATTGATATGTTATTGTACTATGCAAAGTACAAAAGCCAATGTCATAACTGATTATTACCATTATTGAGAATATTATACTGCACATTTCATTATTTTATATGACTGGCAGCACAGTAGGCTATTTATACTAGTATCATTGCCCATTACCTTATATATATATATATATATATATATATATATATATATATATATGTGTGTGTGTGTGTATATATATATATATATATATATATATACAGACACCTAAGTAGATGATAGTTTTCAAGGTTTGCCATAATTTTGTAGGATCAGAGACATATATGCAGCCTATCATTGAACTAAACTGTTGTAATGAAGACTTCATGTGTGTGTCATTTATCCTCTATGTGGATCATATTGCCTAATTGTTTCTACATTATCTTTATTGATAACAATTTCGTTGGGTCCCTTTCTCCAGATAACTTTGATAAAAAGGATTCCTTTTATGTTTCACAACTTATTTCAGAATATTAATAATTTATTCTTTTGAGTATTCTTTTGAGTAATATACAGAGATGTTCTAAATGGTAACATTCTTCATTGTAAAATTTTTCTTGATGTTTTTGCTTTGAGACAGGGTCTCATGTAGTACAGGCTGATCTTGAACTCATGATATGGTTGTCAGGACCTCTAAGTTCTAATCTTCTTGCCTTTACCTCCAAAGTGCTAGCATTACAAGGAAGCACCACCATGATTGTCTCAGTATGCAAGTTTAAACCACAGTTACTAATACCATCACCAATCAGACCAGAAAAGACTTTAAAAGCCAAGGAGATGGTAAAGCATATTTACAGTGGATAAAGCATTTGCCCATAAACAAAACTATAAAAACAAAGTACATAAAACAGTTGGGCAACCATGGCAACCAGCTGTAATTTCAGCTTTGAGGATGCAGAAACATGGAATCCTTGAAGCTAGTTGACAAGCTTGACTACCTAGAATAAGCAAACTCTAGGTTCAGTGAAAGATCCTGGTGCAGAAAAATGAAGTGGAGAGTGTTTGCATAAGAAATCCGATTCCAGCTTTGCATTTACACACACAGTGTGCACACATGTATATGGGTACCCATGCCTAAATGTGTGTCCACACTTGTATGAGCATGCATACATACAGACATATACAACTGGGAACCTGTTAAGTTCAGGAAAGCAAACACAAGACTTCCATAATTGGATTTAGCCTGAAGACTCAAATCCGTTTTGGGTAAAATGCTATTAGTTGATTTTCTCCAAGTTGCTAGCCCATATCTTTCTCTTTCATGAAAATATTTGCCCAAACCAAGTCTAAATTGTCATAGTTAATCTATCATCTGTTCTTTGAAATACACATGCTCTGTTCTCAAAACAAAAGTGGCTATTTCAAGTTGGCAACTCATACAATCCTGTGATTTTTTTTCCATGAGAAAAAAATTCTTATTTTGTGTTATAAGCATACTCCTATATCATCTTAGAATGTTGTAAGATCAAGTATTCAAGAGATGAGATATAATAAAATTAGCTCCTCCTGCCTTAAAAACAATAACTAAAAATTTGTCAAGTTAAGCTGCCATTTTTCCTACCCATGAGCACTTACGGAGATGAGGAAGCTGTGACTGAGGTTAGAAGAGTTCAGATTTCCACTGATCCTCTAAGGTTCAGGCATGGGTACTACCACTCTTCTCCTACTGTTAGGACAAATTATTAATAGCAAGCCCCACCTTAATATTACATTGAAAATTGTCTTTGTTTATCATAAAGAATATTTTTGAACTTACAATCTGTAAAGATCTTAGGGGATTCCAGAGATAAAAGAATCTCACTTTGAGAACCATTGCCAAAATTGGAATGTAGAAACCTAGAGTAGACTGCTGGAAGATATATGCTTACTAAAGATAAGTGGAATTTCAGCAGTGGAAATTGATGACTGCTATGCTGACAGTAAGGAAAAACTATAAAAAGTAGGCACATGAATTCAAAAAAGCATATGAACTCGAGGCTATTTCTTACAGACTTAAATAACCATGCACTTCAATAGCTCTGGAGACTATCACTGACATCCAGAACAGGGCAATAAGCACTGTTCACAAAGATGACCTTGAATCCTTTGGATAAGGTTACAAAATATCAAATATACTATGTTTAAGAAGCCCATGAAGAGAAAGATGCCTCTTGGGAAAGATTTCTTCGAAAGATTCCACAACAGTAATTGAAATGTTACAGATGGCTTTGGGGTTTTATTTGGATATTTACTTGTATGGACTGACTCATTTTAGATGACAGATAAACAAAGAATCTCAGTAATTAAATAAAAACCCATGCATTTAGGCACGATTGCTTGTGCCACTTTAGAGATGGGTATCAGGGCTGAGTGAGATTAATGAGGTATCTGAGGATATTCAAGACACCAAGAGAATCATAGGAGAACAAAGCATAACTCAGGTTGAGACACTGTGAAAGAAATATTAGGTCCTGTCCCAGTTTCTTGATACACAGTTCTTAAAGCCCTTTGAATCTTTTATATACTGATGAAATGACTGAGTTCTAGGCCTCTAGGTAGCTTCAGGATGGAGGTAGTCACCAGGATGACCTAGGCAGGATCAGAGAACTAGTGCTGACAGCCCCCACTTTATCTCCTAAGTCTCACCACAGCCAGGGAGAGAAGAGGGGCTGAAGATTAAGTTGACCCATAACAGCCAATGATATAATCAATCTTGCCAATTTAATGAAACCGTAATTTAAAACGAAAAGAAAAAGGCTAGGTTTGTGAGGTTCCAGATATCTAAACAGGTGGGAAAGTTCCTGAAGGGCAGAACATTGGAGAAGACACAGAAGAATATCCTTTCTTCTATAATGTACCCTATACATCTCTTTCATCTCTATTCTTCATAACAGACTGCATAATAAATAAATAAATGTGAAGAATTACACAGTGGTCCCCTGAGTTTTGTGAGTTGCTTTAGCAAATTAATTGAACTTGAGGACTGGGTGGCTAGAGCCTAGGTTTATAGCTGGTCTGTATAATCCAGAATTAGAGGTGGCAACCTATAATATGTGCCTGAGATTTTGAAGTGGGGATAGTCTTGTAACACTGAGCCCTTAAACTGCAGGACTTAAACCTACCTCTGAGTAGATAGGATTGAGTTGAATTAGAAGACACCCCGTATTACCTGGTTGTAGCTGGGGATCACACATATTTTGGTGATCAGAGGTAAAGCAGTCAGTGCTCTGTTCTTAGCTGTGTTAGTAGAAGCTGGGTATTCAGTGATGCACAGCATGAACTCAGCTCATCAGTCATGCTGAGCTGCAAGCTACTAGCATTGGAAACGAGATGATAGTTTATAACATCTAAATAATGCAGTGAGGTGTGCTTCCTGGTAAGAGTCTCCTTGTTAGGGCCCTAAGAGCAGGTCCCTCAGCTATGAGCTACATGAGAATGAAAATACAATTTCAATCACATTGCATAGTAACCTGAAAGGGAAGAGAGAACAGCATCTAAGAGTCAGGACAATACATCTGAATCATCTCTTAGACAAACATGAAATTCATGGCACTGAAGTCTATTTCCTCAGATCATGGGGTCTGGTGACCATGCTGAGATAATTAAGTTTTGAGGTAAAGCAGAATGTAGGCTTAGATTTGGAAGCTGCTTCTGAAAGTCACCTAGGGAGAAGAGTCAGGAAGCAAAGATAGTGAAAATTCCCATGCCATGGAAAAGAAGACCCAGGCATTCAGTGAGACCATGAACATTCAGCTTTTCTGAAGCCTGTCCTGATAAAAATAAAACAAAAATAAAGAACTTCCCTCCTACCAATAACCTGAATTTACCAAGTTAAAAAATATCCAGATCAATGAAACCAGAAGTTTGGGAGATTTGACTTGGGTTATCGGCATAATTGCCTCAACTTTCTCCTCATAATTTTCATGTCCATACAATTTGTGAGTTTCACTTTGAAGATCTTATTAACATCTACTACTCCCATATCAGCTCATTTTCTCTCTCTCCAGGTTGTTACCTGCACCAATATCTTTTCCTAACACTATCATAACGCTCACTCAAACTCTGTTTCCTGTCTCTGAGTTCAAAACAGCTTTATGGCCCTTGTCACATATTCATATGGAAGCAATCAGTTTTCTAATCTCCAAGCGTAGAACTGGGTCCTGGCAGCTCTAACATGCTCTGCAAGGAAGTCTAAGATCAGTCCTCAGCTCCAGTGCTGGCATAGTTAAGGAACTGACTCACAATGTGGAATTTAGTTCTCACCTGAGATGTGCTGATGAGGATCAGGTGATCCTTCTCTTGGAGAACGCTGCTCCTTTGTACTTCAAAAGTGAAGAATCTAAGTCAGGAGGTTGAGGCCCAGACTGTCAAACTATTCATGTGCTTGAGGCAGTCAACTTTAGAAAAATTCTGTTTTCTTATTTGCCAAGTGAGCCATTTGGACTTTGCTGACCTGTATCATTCATGCTGACTTTCAACAACACAGGTCATTAGGCTCCATCCCTGCGGATTCTGATTGCAAAGTTTTTGAAATGCTCAAAGATTTGCGCAGTACCAATCTAGAACACGGCGTATTTCGCAAAGTCAAAGAGAGTTAGGTTCAGGTACCACCTGCACACCTGCCACTGGGTGTCTAAGACTTGGGCAAGCTACTGATTCAATAAAACTGTAAATGAAATAGGGCTTCTTATTTCCATGACTCTGGCATCCCTTCCCACCCTTCTAGTACCTCCCAACAATTGAAGACTTCCTCTCAACACCTTGGCACTTGCTTTCTGGAATATTTTTCTTCCAGAAAGTACTTCCTTCTCCACACCTTTAGGTTTCATTTCAGAACTCACATCAGTGAGAACTTTGCTGACTGCCTTTCTATATCCCAAATGCTCCCTGCTACTGGCCCCCAGCCACCTCTCCTTGCCTATGATTATCAGAGGACTCTGTGCTCTCTAGTATTATGTATGCATTTCCTATTTGCTTATTGCCTGATTACACCCTGTGCCATCCACTGCCTCCAAGCAGGTATGAAAAATTTAGGTTTTGGGAGGACAGAAAAAAAAAATGGTTTTAATCATTGCTAGGTGTCTAATACTGAGAACTGGGCCCGGTATATTAAATAGTTGCTCTGCAATTATTTGTTAAATGGACAAATGAATAAATAATGTTTACTTTAACCAAATATTCCTCTCCCCCAGTCATTTCTAGTTTTAATAGTCCTTGCTTTAAAAAGTACTTTTTAATCTCAGAAAATAAAGTAATCCTGGAGGCATGCTCAGAGTTTTCCAGATTAACTCCATACGAGTAAATAACTCAATTTTATGATAGTTCATTTTTTATTAACGTTTGTTCTTTGACATTTTCACTCTTGTATGTAATGCATTCTGACTACTCTTTCCCATTCTCTCTTATCTCTCTGTTAGCCCTCCCTCTTCCCCATATCGATGACTTTTGGTTGTGTTTAGTGTCTTGCAGTTTAACTCAGACCATCTGTGTGTGCCTGGGTTTAGCACTATACATTAGAGCCTGGTGGAATCACCTAGTGGGCACACAACAGGATACTGGGCCTCCTCCTCTCTCAGAATCTATTAGTTGCTAGTAGTTCAGCAACAAGAAGTGCATAAAGCCCAATGAGCCCCTTCCTCATCCACAACTGACTGTTAAGTGGGCTCAACTTCTCTGGGCCTAGTGCCAGTAGGCCCAGCTGCTGTGAGTTCATGACTGCCATGGCCATGTCATGGTTAGAAGATGGCATTTCACAGTCATTCTTTCTATCTTTTGGCTCTTAAATTATTACTGCTCCATATTCTGAAATGACCCCTGAGCTTTAGGGGGTGGATATAAATGCCCTGCTTAGGGTTGAGCCCTCAGTTTTCCTTTAATCTCAGCATTTCATGCAGCTATAGGTCTCTGCATTCTCCTCCATTCAGTGCAGAGAGAGGCCTCGTCTCTAACTAAGGCCCAGTGGACTTTGTCTGTGGGTATAAACATAAAGATTTAGAAGGTGATCTGATACTATATGAATTCAGCTAAGCATTAGTACTGGGGTCTGAGACTATCTCAGTCATGAAGTTTTGACTGAGTTTACAGTACCAGGCATGGGTTTCCTCTTGTAGTTAAATACCTTGTTTTATTAACAATGAATTAGCGATAAGACTTGGATCTGAATTTTAAAATCCCTTTCCTGTTTTGTAATTAATAAATGAGTATAATTTTTGATAAAGGATCCAAATATTGAGATATGTTGTGGAAAATGTTAGATAACCCCATTCATAATATTTTCTTTCTCTTTCTCTTCATTTACTCAATTTGTGGCACATCCTAAATGCGTTACATTTTCTGTACAGTTTTGCATCTGGAGACATGCATATGCATATAAATTGATCTCTATTACATAAATGGAAATTATATTACTTTTCTGTTGCTGTTATGAAATACCACGAGCAGAAGCAGCTTATGGAAGGAGGACGTTACTTTGGCTTGTGCTTCCAGAGGGAGAGTCCATATCGGCATGGTGGCTGGAAACAGCAGGAGGAAGTCCAGAGATCACATTTCAGTCACATTTAGGAAGGCGGGTGGTGTGAACCAGAGGTGGGGCAAGATTATAAATTCTCAAAAACCGCCCCAGTGCCATACTTCCCCCAGCCTGACTCCTGTCTCAGAGGTTCCATAACTCCCCAACCAAGTGTTCACACGCATGTGCTTATAGGAACATTTCTCATTCAAACTACCACAAAAGTAACACTTATTATTTTGTAAATTTTCATACAAAAATTGACCTTCATGGACATTTACATATGTGTAGATCTCTCTGACTCATTTCTTTTCCTTCTCTCTCTCTCTCTCGCTCTGAATGGCTTTCACATTTTTGTAGCAGTGAGCATGTATGTAAAGGCCAGAGGGGGAGACACAGGGTATGTTTCTCAATCACTTTCCATCTATTTTAAGAAGCATAGTCTCTCATGAACATGGAGTTCATAGGTTTGGCTAGGAAGGCTAATTAAAGAGTTCCAGGGATTCTCCTGTCTTGCCCTCTCACCATGCTGGAATTACAGGCATATGTTGCCAAGCCTAACTTTTTACATAGGTCCTGGAGATCTGAACTCAGGTCCTCATACTTGTATGGCAAGCAATTTACCAGCTGAATCTTCTCTCCATTCCTGTAAACTATAATTTCTCTCTTTCCATTCTCTCTCTCTCTCTCTCTCTCTCTCTTTTTCTCTCTCTCCCTCCTTCCCTCCCTTCCTCTGTCCCTCCCTCCCTCTGGCTTTTCCAGCTTTTCATTCCACAACAAAGCACTATGACACTGACCTACTTCCTTTTGGAATAGGTTTTACTGTGTTGTACAGTTGAACCTGAAATTGCTCTGTGACCCACGCAGGCCCTGAACTTGTGATTCTTCTTTCTCCACCTCTGTGTTCCTGAAATGACAGGTTATGCCACTAAGTCCAGTATATGTTTTCCCTTTCTGTAATAGATAGTTTATCATTTCTCTTGATTATATTTGCTCATTGTAAAAAATGTCTTTAGAAAAGATTCTTAGGGGGTTGGGGAGATGGCTCAGTGCTTAAGAACACTGGCAGCTCTTGCAGAAGCCCCAGGTTTGATTCCCAGCACCCACATAGCAGCTAACAACTGTCCACACCTCTATTTCCAGAGAATCCAACACTTTCTTATGACTTCTATGGGCACTGCACAACATAGGTATACTTAACATACATAAAGGGAATACACTCATACACATAAAATATAATAATAAAATATGAATAAAGAAAATTCTTAGAAATGCTCATTTAAAATTGATCACTGTTGCCAGATATGTCTCCATTGGATTTACACACTTCATTCTCATCTGTGATACATGAGGAAGACTCTTCCCATGCTCAACAAACCACATGTCTGTCTCCTTAAACTGTGTCAAATGCATTGCTGTACAATTATCTTCTGTTTGTAATTTGTCATCACTCGATTTCCAGGACAACCAGTAGTTTTTGTCTCTTATTGTCTATTTGTATTTTCTCACAATATCTTTCCTGTGCATTTATTCTTTTTTTCCAGTTGGAATTTTTTTATTTTATTGCTTTATTAGAGTTATGCACATTTGTATATGACTTATTTTCCCTGATAGATAGCATAGATATTTTCTTCCAGAAATACACATCTTTCAATTTTATTTACTTGTCTTTTTCTATAATAAGTTTTTAACATTGCTGAATCTGTCAACCTTTTCTTTGATAACATCTGCACTTTGAGTCTTGCTGAAGAAGTTATTCCCAAACTCAAGGTTATAAAAATATCTTACATCATTTTGAATGCTTTTTCATTTTCATGTTTAACCCCTTCTGGAATTCACTTTGAAATCGTCAAGTATACTTTTTTTTTTTCAAATAAAACCAAATTCATTTTTTCTCATTGCTAATCAACATGTTTCCAAAATTGAGAAAGTAAAGGTGATGGTAGGCCAGTTTGCATACATCCAAGGAATGGTTCCATATGTCTGTCTTCCTAGTGCTTATGATCAGAAATCAGATGATGTCAACTTTCAACAACACACGGTCATCTAGAGAGATATGTGCTGATCCTCTCAAGTATCTGGGGGATCTCTCTCCTTGCAGAAACACATAGAATGTCATACAGATAGAAGACCAGTACCAGGTGTTCTGAAATATAGTCAAAGAAACTTCAAAATAATAAAACTTTTCTCAGGCCTGGTCAAGATCTATCGGAGCCGGGGGAATGATTTTTGAATGGAACACATTGAAAAAACAATTAGGGCTTTGTATTGAATCAATAGCACAGAAATATTTGGTCTTGGGGTTCCAGAGCTGATTCCTTTCCTGGTGTCTCTAGGACATAGAACAGCTGACACAGGAGCTGCCTCCAGCAGAGGACCTGAGGGTTTGCCTGGGTATAGATGAATCACCCTCCTGGTTAGAGATTAGGACTTGAATAAGAACTCAGAGCTCACACCAGACTATCATTACTGTGCTCTTGGTATGCTTTTGTCTATTTTGGATCTGATCTTGAAGAAAAGAAACTGAGGCAGGCAATTTCAGGTTTTTTGAGCACATATATGTATTTTTAGAGGCTTATTATCATTCAGTGGCTTCAAATTGGAAAAAGGAAGGAAAGAAAAAGGCCACCTAATATCTTTTCCTTTGTGGAGGGGGAGAGGGCTGCACAGAACAACAAAAAGAAAAGATAAGACTGTTCTTGGCTGAGAAGTGTAAAACTAAAGGATAATAAAATCGAGCTGATGTAGTTTAAAGACTCCTCATTACCTGGCCTGAGATACAGCACCCATTGTTGCTAGTGGCTGGAGATTATTTTTCAGCCTGCAGCTGGCTGATAACAGACTGTCCACTGGCCTGAAGGCTCATTGTTCTGCAAACAGGGCCCGTGCCTCAGATGGAGGCAGACTTGTCCTCAGCTAGCATAGCCGTGCAGCTTTGGCCTTTCCTCTCTCTTCGGTGGGATTACAAAGACAATCAGAGTTTATATCACCTGAGAGGCACTCTGGGACTTTTCCAATTCTCCTCCCTCGCCCTCCCTTGACCTAATTTGGATCAAGGTAATTCTGAAAATAAAATGCTGAAGTTTTCTTTTCCTAGAGAACAATGTCACATTAGTCAACTTAAAAAGACTTGCTCACAGCACAAATTGTCTGTACAACTCACTTTGCCCCTTAATTATATTCCACCTTGTTTTATTATTTAAAGGCATCATACAAGTTAAGTGTTTATAGACATTTAAAATGTTGAAGATGGAAGTGTATTTAGAGATGGAATTTAGCACTCCTATGCAAGATGTCGGCACAGTGACAGTGATGCCAGGCAGCCACGGAGAGGGTGCTCATGGGAGAATACTGAGGAGGGAAATGAACTTTCTACTCTTGCTCTCCAAGGCAACCTTGAAGGAAAGGGGTTTCTGGGTCAGGAGGAAAAGGAGGGAGCCAAATGCTCCAAAAATTCTAGGGATTGCAGCCTCTTACAAATCATGTGATAGTGTTCTGTGAAAATAATCAAGAATCAAGGATTCTGAATTCAGATTTTAGACTCTTCCATCTACTCTTCAGCATGCTTCCCAAAGCAGGAGTGCTGACAACTCCAACACTAGACACTACGCATCAAGGTGCAGGAGAGTAGACTACATAAATGTGAGGAGCTCAGGGAGGTTCGCGTGCCTTCTGACTGCCCGGTCTCAAATTATAGCTGTAGCTAATCACAGACCCTTTGATCCAAAGAATATGGTCTTTTGCCTGGCAAAGCTACTGTCCACATCTGGGCTTTTGGTCCAACTTCTCACTCTTGAATTTTTTCTGCTTGTTTACACAACTAAATTCCCTTTCACTTCTAGATTGTTAACACTTTTCTGGCATCCTTTCCTCAATGTTACAGAAGCCCTAATATTTTTGTATCCTCAGAAACAACTCCTTCAAGTCTAAATCCTCCTTTAACCAATGTATATGCCTCTCCTTCCCAATATAGTCAAATTGTAAAAAGGGCATATTTCCTATCATTCCAATTTTTTTCATAAATATGTTAGCTGTTTTGTTTTTCATGGAGGTGTGTATGATCTATACTCACTCTGCACCTTTTAAAAGTGATTGCTGAACATCTTATCACAATGATATCAAACATCCGTGGTCGTTAGGCCATAGCCACAAAAAACAATGACTTAATTCAGTATTTAAAATCTCTAAACTTCTGTTTTTTGATTGGCTACACACTAGACAACCATGCTAAGTATTTCAAAGTAGCACTGATTAAGGTAGTTTCAGGTTAATCTATCTGTTCAAACATCACTTTTTGTTCTAAATAAGGAATTAAGAGAAGCTGGAAAGATGATTCAGCAGTTAAGAGCACTGACTGCTCTTGAAGAGGACCCAGGTTCAATTCTCTGCACCCATGTGGTTGCTAATAACTGTCTGAACCCTTCTTCTGACGTCCACAGGTAGGTATTGCACAGTACAACACAGGTGTACTTACACATGCAAACAATACACTCATACTCATGAAATAAAAATAATAAATAAAATATTTTTAAAATAAGTAATTAAGACAGCATTTTGGATTATAGAATGTAATACATATACTATAAAGGAAAACCACTTTCTCCTTTCCTGGGGGGTAGTTTTAGAAAAAAATATCATATTATGTTAGGTGATTTATTGTGAATCTCAAAACTACTTGTACCTCCCAGAATCTCCTGCACTCCAGAGTACAGATCATATTTGACCAGTCACTCTCCAGTGCCCCACATCCACAGTGTCCACAGTTATCTATATTTTATGGAAACAACTACTATTTCAACCAATTAGAAAGTAAGAGTTTTGGAAGTATGTATCGAGTATTGCTTTTGTCCTGCTGACATTTGTTCATTAAATAAACATGTAATCGAGTGTGTCTGGCTCAGAAAGTTTTCATAAAGTTGTAGTCTAATGAAGCGGGAGATATAGTCATCTGAAGGTCTGATGGGTGCCGAAGAACTTTTCATATCAACTCACTTACAGGGCTGAAACTTAATTCTGCTTTAAGTATGCTGATCTCTGGGTCTGCTAAATTGTCCTTACAACAAGAGACCAAGTTGGAAGCTGCCTGACCCTATACATATGATCCAGGTTTAAATGAGAAACACTGCTATAGCCTAATGGTCCCACATCACAGCCTTGAATGTGGGAAGACATTCCACCAGCACATCTATATCAGGAGATGAAGCTCATCAGGGACGATTTTGGAAGCTGATTACATGCCTTACTAAGCAAATCCCAGTTTTATTCGGGATATCTGTGAACCCAGAAGAAAATGTTCAGCAATCCAGGCTGTCCTGCAGCTACTCAGAATACGTCACTGAATGGGAACTTTATGTCTCCTTGCCATTAGCCATCTCATTCTCCCCTTTCCTTGTCTAGAAGGCAGACACAGTAAAGGCATAGCTACCCTGGAGAATACCTTCAGTAGCTCACATTGACTACTCCGTTTCTTCTAGGCTGTCTTCCTGACAGTAGACCAGCCCCAGCATATACACACATGCATACACACATTGCCGCTACTTAGCATCACACATGTGCCCTTGGTATAGGAGTCTATGGCAACATTTTAAACTATACCATTCATCTGATGTTTAACTTCCATTCCTAGACTGCATGACCTTTGAAGGTAAGGACATTATTTTACCTATCTTTGGATTCTCAGTGCCTAGCACATGGTCAGCATTCTAAACGAGTCTAGTGAATAAATATGTATCTCCTGTCTAGTAGGCAGTCAAGGGTTAACATAACCCAAATCCTAGCCGCCTCCCCTATCCCCATGAAAGTGCACTACAGGCTCATTTCAAAGGACAGTGCTCTGTGATGAAGTCTTCTTGGATATCTTTTGTGATAATCGTGATAGAGGGAGAAAATGAGCATCTCTCTGTAATATTTATATTTCTTAGTAGCAAAAACATTCTCCTCAGTAATTCTGCCCATAAAAGCAGCAAGGAAGCTGAGATTGTGCAAGTTCTCCATGGTAACTAGGTCACAGCAGCATGCCACTTGGCCAGGGATTCTGTTCAGTGGAACACATGGAAGCGAGTTGCCTGCAGTAGGAGCTGTGTGGGCCAGTGGAACTTGCCCTAGCCATCTTTCCCCATTGGAGTCACAGCAACAGTGTCCTGTGCATTGTCACTGTAGGAGCACTGTGAGAGGGCTGATGGCATTCCATCTGTCTCAAGATCTCAAAGTATGTCTCTAACATGAAACCAACAGGCTACTAAGTGGATCATCAGTTTCAACACATTTTTTTTTTAAACATGCCTCTTACTCCTTACGCTCCACATATTCTTTGATTCTTAGATTATTTCTCTCATCTGCAATCTGGAGAGCTTGCTCCCTTCACTTGGTTTGGAAGAGGAACCATGTTAAGCATCTGGTAAGAGGGAACAACTGCTCAGTACATAGCAACACAGACTTCCCATTCAGAGCAGTCAACCCTCCACGAAGGACAAAAGGTACCAAGAAGCTGCCACCAAAGGAATGACCTTTGGCACAGCCATTCCCAGGGAGTCCCAGCCCACGCAAAGCTTTGTGGAAATTAATTTGCGAATTTGTGCAATTCATGCAAAGGAGTCAAATTAACAGAAAGGTGGGAAAAGAAATTTGGAACAGCTGCAGACACAGAAATGACCTCTTCAGGTGCTCCTCCTCAGGAAGGACCTGATCTCAGCAGGGCAGGGCTCTGAGAACCTGATGGTATAGATGTGAAGGGAAGTCTTCTTGGTCCAACTTTTTCTATTGGTGCTGCTCAGGGAGATTTGATTGAGTATTCCTGCCTAAGTACGGCATTATGAACCTAACAAAGAGACAGCATTCTGAGAGTGAATACTTCTTTATATGCCTGAATTCAAGATGCACAGTTTATAACTGCATTAAGGAACAGATTTGCCAGAGGCTCCAAAAGTCTGACAGAGATGGACATAGTCAAACATATTCCTGTATCTAAAGAATCCACACCATTCTCCTTGGGCCATAGCCAATTAGCATTAGAGGTCACGAGTGCACTTGCCAGGACTCAGAGGTGGGCAAAGCCATTCCTAGAGTAAGCAGTAAGAAGACCGATGAAGATGAAAGACTTCCATGTGAAGGAGAGGAGCTTGCTGGTACCAACAGAAAGGAGGACTAGTCTGTATTTAGCAGTGAGCACACAGAGTACACAGCAGTCATTTTGTTCATAGAACCATGATCACAGAATGAGAAACCTTAGTGATGGAGAAGCCTTTGTGCTCTAGCCCCCTAAAGAAAATCCTTTGGACCAGTTTTCATCCTGTTTATAATCTTCAACAAGTAGAATGCACTGTGTACAAGGAATGCACACTGTGGTCAAGGAAAGATCACATGCAAAGGAAATGTGCATTCTCAAAGGATGACACACAAAGTCCAGGGGGCATAAAATAGGCAGCAAGGTCAATACTAGTGAGGTCTCAGTGGCCCCAGAGTCAGTCATTGTCGGTCTCTGCTTGGCCCAGACATGTTCCGTAATGCAGTCCTGTACCCTTTGAGTTTGCTTAGCCAACCCCGTTTCAATCCTGATTGAGGATGACCGTGAACTGAAAACTCTCAGCTCCTCCTCACCGGAAAAACCAGAGGTTCTCGCGCTGTGAAAGTGGCAGAGAATTCACAGCTTGCTTGCTGAACTGTTTGCTGCTGCACCTGGCTTACATGATTGTCCTTCTGTTGCAGTACCCTGCTAATACTCATCTCCCACTGAGGGCTCTTCCACTATGGGCCCCAGCATGTTTGAAAGTACTTGCCTAAATTCCATGAGCCTATCTTCTGAAGTTCTGGATTAAAGTCACTGCTGGGTGAAATGGATAGACATTCTCCACACTTTGGCTTTGTGGCTACCAGACTGGAGGACGCTGCTGTTTAAGTGTCAGTAACTGTCCCTCTAGGCTGGCTTAAAATGCATGTCTCAGCTCATGCCCAGTGCTGAGCACTGTGCCACCACTTCTGGAAATCCTGTTCTTGGTTTTCTTCACTAGACCTGAACATTGAGGACTTTCTTATTTACTAAGCCCCACTTACTCCTGAGGCTCCTGCCTGAGATATAGAGCCTGGGAAACAGAGCAAAGGGGAGCTTTGGCAGAGTTCTGTACTGAATCTCAGAAGGTCTCGGGGCTTCAGAAATAGTCAGAGTTGTGAGATACATTTGCTTCTCCTCTTCTTTTATTACATTTTACTGATGCACCAAATTTACAGAAACAAAGGTGTTACATGGACAGACTTTGAAATTTGTTTTACACATGTAAGCACTGAAGAGCAGATGAGAGAAATCCATTAACCTGTTACAGGTGGAACTGCCTCTCTACCACATCCCTTTGTTGAAAGAAAAACACCCTGCATATCAGCATGTGACTGTGTTAGAAACAGCCTTTAAAGTGTTGATTCCATTAAAATGATGGTCCCAATCCAAGCTGACTGAAATCCTGATAAGAAGAGATGGGAACACAAACACCCATTCACACAGAGGGAAGCAATATATTCAGACCAGCAAGAAGATGGTCCCCTGCAAAAAGGAGAAAGGCCAAGCTGCCAACACTTTGTTCTTGGACTTCCAGCATCCAGAGCTGTGAGAAAATCGATTTCTCTTGTTTAAGCTGCCCAGTCTGTTTAATTTGTTATGACAGCTCGCACAGACTCCCTTCTGGCACAAAAGACTATTCAATATTGTGCGGTAGGTTTTATGAATGTTGAATGGACAGGAATCTTCCCTCTCACATGAATATTGTGCCTGTATTGGTTTAAAAATATGTTGTGAATAGCAGAGATACAGAACTTTCTGTCCGTGGACATACACGTGTAGGTAAAGAGAGGTCCACCCTCTACCTGGGGCTTTGGTTTCCAAGTGTAAAGATGAGTAGGTCCCTGGATCTAAGCATCCTCATTTGAAAGCCCAGAGACTGACCTCTGTTCATGGTCTTCTATTTGGGAAGAGGGTACCACAGAGTCCAAATGGATGATCAAGGAGCACAAAAATTATTTTTAGTGTTTGAAAAGCTTCACAATGTCTATAATAGTCAATGTACAAATTTTTGACTAAAATCATATTGTTTCAGCATAAAGAATGATGAGAAGAAAAGGATGCCTGTGTTCAATAAAAATATTGCAAAAGTAGATTCTCCCCCATCCCACAACCTGTTCTCCTTCCAGCTTTGGGCACAAGTCCTCTTTTGCCCTTAGCACCCCAGATGTCTGGACTGAGGGTAGTCACTGTGTCCCGATCCCATGGACTCAGACCAGCTCAATTTTTCAGTCTAGTTTTTTAGAGCCTTCACAGGCTGCTCCCACTGTCAACTTCCCTCCGCCTGCCTTAGACCAGCCATCTACCCTGGATGTCCCCTCCCCCTACAGGCCTTGGATTTCTGTGAGCAGCCTTGTTCCCTGGTGAGTCTGATCCTACCCACTGCATCTCCACTCCCCTACTACCTGAGCAACTCCATTCTCCTCTGCCCCATATCCTGTTCTCCTAGTATAGACCCACATTTTCTCTTAGCACCCCATATATCTCAACTGCCATCTGAATCCAGACTTCCCACTGCATCCTGATCCTCTGAATTTAGATCAGCTCAATCTTCCAATCTAGTTTGGTAGAGACTTCATAAGCTTTCCCCACCCCCAATTTACCTTGGCTTCACCTTTTCCTCTGGTAAATCTGATCCTTCCCAGGACGTCTCCACTCCCTTACTGCCACAGCAACTCCAAATCCCCCCACCCCCCACATCCTGTTCCCCTTCTAACCTTGGGCACAGGTACACGCTTACTCTTAGGCCTCCATTTCTCTGCCAGACTGTGAGGCCTGCAAATTGCATTATGTGCTTCCCCTTACAAGGGTACCATCTGAAATCCCTCCCAGTGCTTTAGAGGCTAGGCTTCTATGACTTTTAGTAGGGGCCCAGACATTGCAGACTGCCTGAGAAACTCTGAATTCAGCCTCTACCTAACAATTTTTCCAAATTGTCCTGTGCCTGCTGGCTAGCAGAGCCCAGACCTTAAGAGAGAGCCTGATCTCCTGTGACATGTGCCTCAGCGGGAACTCCTGAGCAGCTGGACTAGAGCCATCTGGTTCCTCCAATATAAAATCAAAAGAGAGAACCTGGAGCCTTGATCAACCAGCTTTTCATACCCAATAAGAAAACAACCAAGTCAATCAAGTATCGAAACAGAATCAGACTTCAGCTTAACAAAGGAAAGCTTGAGTTTCACATCAGAATCACAAACTACAAAAGAAATTCATAGGCCAAGATAACAATGGAAAAATAATAGTAAAATTAAAAACTCAAATAATATGTTCCCACAAATATCACCATATATATAGTCCTATACAAGAGTTCTACAGCAAAACCCCCATAGAGATAACCCAGGACACAGAGTTTAAAAGAACAGTCATAAACATGATCAAAGAATTAAGTGAATTTAAAGAACACACAAGCAAATCAAAGAACTAAAAGAAGATAGCGATAAACTTCTTACTGAATTCACAAAATAGATACATTGAAGAAAACACAGATTGAGATGAAGAAGGAAGCAAAAAATTCTATAAGCCAATTGGAAATGATGGGAGAAAGCCTCACTAATAGAATGAATAAAATGAAAGACAGAATATCAAGACTAGACATTAAAGTTGAAGAATTGGAGCTCTCAAGAAAAGATTATGAAAAAATAAAATGATCCTCACAGGAATGGAATATGCAGAAAATGTGAGACACCATGAAAAGACCAAATTTATGTAACATAGGCACAGAGAAAGAAAAGAATCTCAGGATAATGGTACTGACCAGATATTCACAGGATTGTAGAAGAAAAAGAAAATGTGTCTATTATTAGACAAAATAGACTTTAAACTAAAACTAATCAGAAGAGATAAAGACGATTACTTCATTCTGATCAAATGAACAATTAATCAAAAAGTAATAATAATCATAAACCTACAGGCACCAAACTCTGGTGCACCCAAGTACATGAAAAAAATACTACTACAGGACTGTAAGACACGAATTAATCCCAACTGATGAATGCCAGAGGACTTTCATACCCCACTGTCTTTATAGGACATATCAACTGGACAGAGAAAAAACAGAGAGATATCTGAATCAAACAATACCATACATCAAATGAATATAACAGACATTTATGAAATATTCCAACCAAACACCTAAGAATACACATTCTATTCAGCACCCCACGGAACTTTCTCCCAAATTGATAACATACTGGGTCACAAAACAAACCTCAACAGATACAAAATAATTGAAATAATTCCATGCATTCTATCAGACCACAATGCAATAAAGCTTAAAATCAAGACTAGAAGAAGCCCTAATAACTTCATGAACTCATGGAGATTAAACAACACTCCTGAATGATGAATGGGTCAAAGGAGAAATTAAGTAAGAAATAAAAATATTCCTGGAATTAAATGAACAAAACAATACAATATAACAAAATCTCTGGGACACTTTAAAAGCTGTCCTAAGAGGGAAGTTTATAGCTCTAAGTGCCTACATTAAAAAATAAGAGCACAAATAAATGACAACAATGAAACTCAAGAATCTTGAATGTCAACAACAAATGAAATCTAAACCAGCAGACAAGAAGAAATAACAAAATCAGAGAAGAAATAAATGAAATAGAAACAAAGTAAACAATACAAAGAATAAATCAATCCAAGAGCTGGTTCGTTGAAAACACAAACAAGATAAACATACACTTGGCCCATTTAACCAAAAGAAAGAAAGAACAACTCCAAATCAACAAAATCAGAGATGAAAAAGGAAACATCACAATAGACAACAAAAAGACCCATAACATTATAAGGGAATACTTTAACAATCTATATGCTATTAAATTTGAAAACTTAAAGAAATGGATGTATATCTTGGGAATCACCAAAGCTAAACCAAGAAGAGATCAATTGCTTAAACAGACCCATAACATATAAAGAAATTGAAAAAGTAATACAAAATCTCCCGATGGGAGGCCCAGATGGATTCACAGCCGAATTCTACCAGACATTGAAAGAAGGTCTATAGCCAATATTGCTTAATTTATTCAAAAAAATAGAAACAGAAGGCATACTCCAAAATTCCTTCTATGAAGCCAGCATCACTCTAGTACTCAAACCAGGTAAACATACAATCAAAAAAGAAAACTATAGGCCCATATCCTTAAATGAACATAGTTGCAAAATTTCTTAACAAAATACTTGCAAACAACATAAAGACACACATCAAAAAGATCAACCACCTTGATCAAGTCAGCTTTATTCCAGAGATGCAGGGATGGTTCAATACATGTCAGTCAATAAATGTTATAATGCATGTAAATGGACTCAAAGACAAAAACCACATGTTCATCTCAATAGATGCATGAAAAGCCTTTAACAAAATTCAACATGCACTTATGTTAAAAGTCCTAGAGGGAACTGGACTATAGGGAACATATTTCAACATAATTAAAACTATGCACAAAAATGCACTGCCAACATCATTCTACATGCAGAAAAACTAGAAGCATTCCATTAAAATCTGGAAGCGGACAAGGCAGTCCACCATCTCCACTCCTTTTACAATAGTGCTTGAAACTCATGCTAGAGCGATAAAACAATGGAAGTTAAAGGAGCACTCACTGGAAAAGAAGAGGTCAGTTTATCCCTTTTCTCAGATTATATGATATGATATTATACCTAGGAGATGCCAAAAATTCTACCAGAAAACTCCTAGAAATGATTAACACTTTCACTAAAGAGTCAGGATAGAAAGTTAATCTACCAAAATCAGTAGTCTTTCTCAATATCAATAACAAGCAATTGGAGAAAGAGTACAAGGAGACCCATTCATTCATAATAGCCTCAAAAATAAATCTCAGAATAAACTTGACCAAAGACATTCCTTATTTTATTTACTTTATTTATTTATTTATTTTTGTTAAGAGAGGCTCTCCCTGTAGTCACAGCAGGCTTAGAAACTCACTGTATAGACCAGGCTGGCCTTGAACTCTCAGAGATCTGCCGACCTTTGCCTCCAAAAACTTGTACCACCACACCTGAGAGGGGGCATGATTTTAAACCTTAAAGAAAGAGATTGTTGAGGATGCCAGAAAGAGGAAGGACTGCCATTGCCCATGGATTGGAAGAATTAATATTGTGAAAATGACCATCTTACAAAAACAATATTTAGATTCTATACAATCTCAATCAAAATCCCCACGACATTCTTTACAGCATTAGAAAAAGCGTCCTAAACTTCATGTGGAAGCAGAAAAGACTCAGGATAGCTAAAGCAACCCTGAGCACAAAGAGCAATTCAGAGAGGGTACTACAACAGATATCAAACTATATTACAGAGCAATAGTCATAAAAACAGAATAGTATTGGAACAAAAATGAAACCATAGACCAATGGAATACAAGTGAAGTCTCAAACATGAGTCCATGCAATTTCAGCCACTTGATACTTGACAAAGGGGCCAAGAACACTCAATGAATGAAAGACAGCAACTTCAGCAAATAGTACTGGCAAAACTGGCTCTCCACATATAGAAGAATGAAACCAGACCCTTACCTTTCATCTTGCACAAAGGTCACTTCCAAATGGATCAAAGACCCAATATGAAACCTGAAACTCTGAAGAAAATATTGGCAGTAACCTAAGAGATATAGGTGCAGAAAAGGATTTTCTAAATCAGACTTCAGTTGCTCAGGAATTAAGGTCAACACTCAGCAAGTGGGATGGCACTAAATTAAACCTTCTGTACAGTGAAAGAAACAACCAAGGAAGTGAAGAGAAAACCCACAGAATGGGAGAAAATAGTCACCAGTGACATATCTGACAGAGGTTTAACATCCAAAATAAATAAAGAACTCAAAAAACAAAGAATCAAGAAAGGAAGTCACCCAGTTAAAAGATTGGCAAAGGATCTGAGCAGAGAGTTCTCAAAAGAGGAAATAAAGATGACTAAGAAACATCTTTAAAAGTGTTCAAGATCATTAAAAATTGGGAAAATTCAAATTAAAACCACTTTAAGATTTCATCTTCCCCTAGTCACACTGGTTAAGATCAAGAGAACATATGATACCAAATACTGGAGAGGATATGGGCACATTCACTTCTGTGGGGCTGGAAACGTGTGGAGCCCCTATGGAAAGCAGTGTAGAGAACTCTTAAAAAACTAAAAATGAATCTACCTGATTATACCACTCCTTGGCATATACCCAAAGGACTCAAACTATTGCAGTGATACTTGTACACCCATGTTTGTTGCTCCTCTTTTCACAATAACTAAAAGATAGAAGTCACCTCAGTCTCTCTCAACACACAAATGAATAATAAAAATGTGGTATATTTACACAGTGGAGTTCTCTGTGATAAAGACAAAATCATGAAATTTAAAGGTAAATGGATGGAACTAGAAACTGTTATGCTAAGTGAAGTAACATGGACTCAGATAAACAAACAATGTATGTTCTCCCTCATTTGTGTATCCTAGCACCAAATCCATATATTCAAGTATCCCAGTGACCACTCATCAAAGAAGTTTTTGTTCACAACTGGTCACACACAGGCATTGTCCGTGAATTGCCCATGCCTAAGCACTATATCTACAATTCAACCTCCATACCTAAGGCTTATGCAACATAAACAAGGGGTAAAGAGAACACTAATGGATCTCTCAACTCCCATTAATGAAGTTCCCTCATTCAACAGAGACTCATTAACACCAAAGTTCACAAATGGCCAAAGCTTGGAGATTAGGAGCCTGAAGAATGTGGGTCCTTGGACAGGACTCCTATATTAAGTTTGATTCACCCAGATCTCAGAGACTACTGTGGAAGAGGGGGTGTAAAGATTGTAAGAGTCAGTGAGGAGGTATGTGACCATGTGGATACAGAATCCTACAAGCTTCTGGGACCCTGCTCATATGAACCTACAGCAATGGTGTCAGCATGCTTAAGACCCATGCAAACTCACAGACAAAAACCAAGCATGGAACTGGGGAAATTGGCAGCAGATTACAATCTTTACTGAAGAAATATTGGCAACTGATTATTGTTGGGTGAGAATGAGCTAATCTTAATGTAAAGGACTCTGAATAGGCTGGCTGGACCTCAGAGGATGAACTTGCACTGAGGAATGTTTGGGGATACTACCTTGACACAAAAGACCTCAAAACAAATGAAAGAATGCATTTCGGTTGGGGGACTATGGGGAAGGGTGGGGATGTCAATGGGGAAGGGTAAAGATGATTAAGATTGACTGAGATGTTCTATACGAAATACACAATGACTCGGTAAAAAAAAAATTAAAGTACCATTCAGGGAAAAACATATTGTAAAGGTAAATACAATTTATTTGGTAGGCAAAATATTTCAAAACTCATATTTATTGGGATAATACTTTACTAACTTAAATTTTTATATACTTTTTGAGAATTTCATATTTGAGTACTGTATTTACACCACATCGACCTTCCCTTTACCCCTCTAACTTATGCCATGTGCGCCCACTTCGTCTCAGTTTCATGAACTTTCCTTCAATAATTACACACACACACACACACACACACACACACACACACACACACCCTGTTGTGCGCATTTAGTGGTCTCATAGTACTGGAAGGTGCTATTCAAGCTGCTAAGGGAAAAAAATAAGCAAAAGTTCTACCCAGATCCAAGTTTATGAATTGCAGCAATGACCAGTTCAGCAGAATAGTTGCATTTTTGCTCTAGAGGTAACCAGCAACTCTCTAATTCGTCTTAAAGCCCACTCAACAGGAGGGAATTCATGTCTACTATTGTAAACCTAGACAAATACCTGAGGCTGGAGAAATCACAGACACTAGAGGCAAATCTACTACTTCTCCTCTCCTAAACTAATATAAGCTCCAACTATACTCCAAATACTTATTTACATATCCACAGATAAAGGTAGCTCTCACCCCCATCAAAGAAGCTTCCTTTTGCATCAGAGATCCACAACTGGTCAAGATAATCCTTTTTAAAAAGGCATTTAGGGGGTTGGAGATTAAGAGCACTGGGTCTTCTTACAAAAGACTAGGGTTCGAATCCCAGCACCCACATGGCAGCTAACAACCATTCATAACTCCAGTTCAAGGGCATCTGGCACCCTCTTCTGTCCTCATGGGGAATTGCACCGTACAGGTGTACTTGCATACATGCACACAACATATGAATGCATATAAAATAATAAAAAGCAAAACATATTTAAAACTTTTCTTAATAAAAAGGTATTTAGTACTGAAAAGATTGAGAAGACCAGTTTACTTATATGGTCTTTGCAAGTTTTAAGTAGATGAGTCTGTGATTTGAAATGTACTTATAAGTGTAATACATGTAGTCAAGACGTGAGGAAATGTGTGTCTCATTTATACAGCCCTAAGTTCTTTAACAATAGTAATACTTTTTGAATGGGCATTATTAGCTTATTTGTCATTGAAGAAACATTGTGTGCAAATCTAGGTGGCTACAGTGTCAGTAGGCTATATCATCTTATGGGACCATTGTCACATGCGAGACCCATCACTGAGTGAAACATCATATGGCATCTAATTTTAAAGTGAGAGCACTTTAAATATTCTATACAGGTTCATGACTGTTTAAGGTTAACACCCACACTTTACAAATGAGAAAGCCACAGCCCAGACAGGTTAGAGCATTTATACAAGGCTGTACAGATTGGTTTCCTTGTCAATCTATTGTGAAAGTACATGGGAATAAATGACCATTTCCGACAGAAAGCTATAAATTTTTAAAATAGCATCAATGGAAATACAGAAGGTAGAATAGCTAGCAAAGAGTAGATGTTCAATAAGTGTAATGTATAAAGATGATGGTGAAGCAGAGGAGAAACAGTCTGGCAAGCAAGAAGAGGGGGCACAGAAGAGAAGGGGACTTACACAGTATCTTCTTTATGTTGCCCCAGGAGTCATTTGCACTGAAACTCTTATCAGTTCAAGAAGAAAATTCAGGAGCCACATAGGAGGAAGGGAGTTCTTAAAAATGAAAACCCGAAATACGTAATTGTTCATCAATTCGAAATCTATTAGTGGTCCATAGTTGAGCTGATCATTATATTTTTCCCATGTAATGACTTGTTAAATAATTGTTGATGCTGACAGAACCGTGAAGTCATATTCTCTCTTTACTCTCTATGATTGCTGTTACACTTACTGTCCATCTGTTGTTGCTTTAAAACTCTGGTTAAAGACATCACATATCATTGAATAAACATAATCCTAGACTGAGATGAGGAGAATACAACCTTGGATAAATGTGCATCAGCAATTATCTTAATTAGAAACAAAGGCCCACTCATCAGCTGACCATATTATCAAAACTATGTGGTTTTCATCAAGAGTTATCAAAGCACACTAAAACAACATACACAGAATTGGCTCTTAATTCCAATCTTCAGCATGGTTGTCCAAGCTGATCTGAGAAGTAGCATCTAAGGAAGAAGCATTTGCATTCCAAGGGATTAAAATGAACACTGTCACCTGATGTATGACAAGTGATTTCCTGTAATTACTTCATTAACAAACACTGATGACAACTCATGACTGAGGTGCTAGTGAACACCTCACCTGAGTGAGGTAAAGGTTTCCAATTATTTCTGCTTCTTTGTTTTCATTGTCTTATATATAATCAGAGGTACTGACTTTAAGCACTTACTGGGACAAGTTTTGACAAGTGTAAACATTCACGTAACTATCACTCCAGTCACTAAATGACACATTTACTTCCTCTACCCCCATTACTGAAAGATTTCCACCCACCAAACTGCTGCTATGTCCTTATCTTAAGGCAAATGCTGATTAGATTTGTATTGCATGAGTCAGTTTTGATATTTTAAAATATTGCATTAATGCATTCATATAATATACAACTTCCTTTTCTTTAAGCTATGATTCTTTTTTTTTCCTGAAGACTTTTTACATTTTGTGTGCAAAGGTAGGTATTGATTTTTTCCAGCTAGGTACTATTCCACTGATTGAATTTAGCATATTCTGTTTATCCAATACCCTAATGAAGGACATTTGCATTATTTACATCTATCACTTTTATAAATAATAGATTCTTATACAATATTGTGCTGTGGGTGGGTTCACTCTTTTCTCCCGAATAAATATCTAGGTGTAGAATGGATGTACCATATATAGGCATGTGATTAAACTCCTAGGAAATTGCCAAACCATTTTGCAAAATGCTTGCCTTTCTTGCTACTTCTAGCAATAATTCTCAGTGAATGGGAATTCTAATTACTCTACCTTTTTTTCAAACACTTGGTATGACAGTCATACGTATTTAGTCATTGTGTAAGCAAGATATCAAATTGAATTAATGCACGCTGAACAACCCTGAAATGCTAAGAACCAGAAATGTTTCTCAAACTTTGTAATAATTTCATAGATGGTTTTACCTCTTATCTGAAATCTGAGTATTCAAAATTAGAAGACATTCAAAGTCCAAAGCAACTTTTTGATCAAGATGTCAGCATTCAAGTACTTGCGGACTTCAAAGCAGTATTGTGGAGCATAGATTTTTTTGGGTGTGGTACTCAGTCTGCACTCACAAAAGATTGGTCTTCAAATCATTATACTGCAGTGAAAAAGAAGGTCCTCATGAATCTACAATTCGTGGGGTGGCCTCAGGGCAGTGGGTCCTGAGGAAGGAGGGCTTCTGGACCAACCTGCAGGAAGCAGTGATGCAATCCTTCTCGTACTTCCTGCCTAGAGTCCACACTTCTCAGCAATAATAAAAATGTGTCACTTGGATTCTGGTGAGCTGAGAGGACAGTGAAGGCATTTAAGTGATAAAATTCCTTTATTGGGGAAAAAAACTGCATTTTAAATATAAAGAAAAGACTTTTAAATCCACATTTTTATAGTCCTTCATAAAACGATTCCGTGTCCAAATAAGAATGTGCTCAGCTGTTTCCCTCTCGTACTGCTTACAAGGCACATTCGCCCACTCAAAATGCAGCAGAGCCATGCGACAATGACCACATTTACTTTTATTTAAGACACTGTTTTCCAAATATATTTCCCTGAGTACCCTTCTTACCACTTATCACCCAACAGTGTCCTTTCCACTAACATATTTTGGGAAATGTTGGTGTAAACATTGCTGGCAAGCTGAATATCAGCTTTATTGGTTTCAGTCATTTTAGCAAAGTGTAACCAAGAGGAGTCTGTGAAATAAACATATTTTTTAGAGATTAAATTTGGGGTGATAACTTGCTTTTCTCTTCTTTACTTCAGGCTTTCTGGACAGAGGCCAAATCTAATTCAATGCTTATTGAATTCCATTGCATATTAATGGTACTCAGTAAACATTAATTATTAGTGGTAGTTGAATAAGTGATTATGGTAATAATGACCATGATAATGCTGTGTTTCCAACTTTGCCATAAACTAAAACATCTGAGAGAAATCTTAAAGACAGTCTGTAAAACCCAAACACAGCTGGGCTCTCTTATCTCCAATTGGAATTTTCACCCTGAAGGAAACAGCAAGTTGCTACATAAGAAACATACTCTGTCTTGGGTTACTGAGAGACCATGGTTCAACCCATCCCATAGGGATTCACAAATCCAACTGTCAGAATTTTCCAAGTGCAATTATAAGAGTCTTTAAGAGTCCCCAAGGTGCGACTCACTTATCACCCTCTGGTTCCTCCAGGTCGATCCCACCTGACCTGGGATAACATCTAGTATAATTGCTAACATACACATAGGGCCATCTCTCTTTTAGTCAGCCATCTGTTCCTGTAGTCATTCAATATGTGTTTATGAGAACTGATTGTTATTGGGCCCTGGGTAGGAAGGTCTGGGAAGCTGTGAACCAAATAGGCAGTTCCTGTCTTCCTAGAGCTGATTCTTTGCTGAGTGAGCCACCTTAAACTTTCCTCCGGGGATTTCCTTCACAGACTTTTCCTTCCCTCCCTCTAGACTTGTATATTCTCTTTGAGACCCATTTTTGAGTTGTACAAGGAATCTCCCACTCCATTCATTCTCTGTAGCTAAACAGAGGGACAGCGATGGCTGTGAATGGGAAGAGATATCATAATTCTCTCATTTCAATCCATGGCAGCCAAGGACACCAAAGATCAGAGACAGTAAGCTGTGGTACATGGCTCATGTTCAGCTATAATTCTTAGTTCAGTAGGAATGACTATTGCATAACTGCATTCTAATATACATTTTAGAATAGATGCTTCTCCAATAGATTACGTCTCTGTTGTGAACAGTTCTATCTGTGTATACATGTTTATTTTGGTCTTTGTCCTCCTCATTACTTGCAGGATAATGCCCAGGCTTCTCAGTGATATGTACGGATTTTATCAGCTGGCTCACAGCCATCTTTACAGCATCAGCTTCTACTGTTTGACTCTATGTATTTGAAACCTCAGCCTCCCTGGATCTGCCTTACAACAAGTCTTTGCAAATGCCTAAGCTGATTTTTTATTTTTTTATTTTCGTGCCCCAAAGTCAAGGGTCTCTTGATCTGGAAAACACATGTTCTTTCTGAGAACGCTTGTGAAAATATTATGTCTTGTGTGAAACACTGTTTTACCATCTCTTATCAAAGACAAAGTGAACCAAGGGATAGAGAATCCACAGTACTTTTCTCTCACCACCCCTGTCTAGTTTCTTCTGTCACCCATAAACTCTTTTGCCAAATCCAAGAGTGTTTTGAAACCATGAAAGCATGCCATTTATCCCTCTCTCCTTTAAAAGGAAACATTCTCTTGGTTTTCCTCCTACCTCCCTGGAACTGCGATTTAGGTTTTATTCAAAGACTCTGTAAATTTTATATATTAAGGGGCTACAACGTTCAGAGTTCAACCTTCCAGTTTATGTGCATTACTGAGTATGTGGCTACAGATACATTTATACACCAGTGATTTTCATGTTTATATTTTCGGTTTTGTCTTTTCCTTTGAAATCTAGATGCTCTCTGTTGTCTAATGGGCATTGTGAGCTTGTTCAGTACATTACAATTCTTGTTGATGTGACTAAATAGATACCTGAAAGAAACAAGTTAAGGGAGGACAAACTTTTTCTGTCTCAAGGTTCAAGGTATACTGTCCATCATGGCGGGGAAGGTATAGTGTTGGACTCATGTGAGGGCAAGAGGTAGTTGGTTCCATAGACAACTGGGAAGAAGAAAGCTTACGATGGAACTGCAGTTGGGATAGAACCATAAGCTCTACTCTCTAGCAACCCATTTTGTTTGCAGATTGTGTCTCTTGTAGTTACCTCCATTTCAGTAAAAATCACCACTAAGCAGCCAGGAAATGAGACTTGGAGCCTCAGATTCACTTCAGTTTCTCTCATGCCCCCACTGCCACCATTATGTCAGGAAGTCGTAGTTTTGTCTTTCAAATATCTCTTAGACCCAACTATCGACCTGCCCATGTGTGCCTCAGTCTCTCCTTCCTGAACCATGGTAGTGCTGTCCCACTGCTTCCCCACAATCCATCTTTTCCCTCACAGTTTAGCAAGGCTCTGGGGACTGATGAGTTCAAGGAAGAAATCAGTTTAGACCCTTGTTTACTCACAGCCCATTTATAGCTCCACTTCACACAGACCAAAATCCTAACTCCTTTCATTGGCTTCTTCATGAGCTCATTCTTCCAGCGCATTTCCAACTTGAGTCTCCTTCATTGTCTTGTGGGTGTTATGACCTCCTAGTTGTCTTCTTGAGGACAATTCTTTCTCAGATTTCATCTCATTTTCCTTCTCTTGGAACTATCTGTCATCAGACATCTACTTGGTGTCCTATGTCCTGTAATTCTGTATTACAAATATCACTAGCTCAGAAGTGATTTTGAATGATGGTATAGACATCTGCAAATCTATCTGCTCACTCTATCCCCTGTGATTTTTATGCATTCTATTGATCAGTGCCTGAAACTATATTATATATTTCATTTATCCTTTTATCTATTCTTTAATTCATTCAATGGGTGCATGTTGAGCCTCTGCTCTGAGTGAGGTCCTTTCCTAGGGCTTACATTCACATTGGTTGTCATATCATGTAAAGTTCTTCCTCACAGAGAGCTTACATTCTGGTAAAATAGGACAAATCTAAATTACCTTAGCAAATAAACAGATCATATTGTATATACTAGAAATAAGATACTACAGGTAAGAGAGATGTGGAATGCAGGGTGGACATGGAAGGATTCACAGTAAAGTGGCATTAAACAGAGACATTGGAGGATATGAGAACATGAGTTATCCATACAAGCCAGTAGAGAAGGGAGCGATGATGAAACAGAACTTGACTGGTAGGGATGGGGCTTTTATGATGTGTGAGTCTTGGGTAAAGACAAGAAAGGAGAAGCAGGAGGTGGAGTCAGGAAGATACTAGCAGCCAGAGTCAGGCCTTGGCTTTGAGAATGGAGTCCCTCATTTGACCTCTATTACTAAGGATTCATTTGGGTGTGGAGGAGCTCAAGAATGGGAAGAGAAATGACAATAGAAAGGCCTCAGCAACGTTCCAAGACAGATGGCAGAGTCTTGTGCTGACAAACAGGAGGGTAGACATAGTGAGATTTCAAATTCCAGGTATACAGTCGATGTAAAATCCATAGGATTTGTGGATGGGAAGGTCTCAAATAGAGGAAGGTGCCATTATATGTTGACTCATTATATCGTGTTCTGATCAACTAAAGTTTGGACTTGTATTCTTCTAATGCAGGAAGAATAAGTGGAAACGTGCTTAGCAGGATCTAGGAAATCAATAGTTTGATGTGTGGCAGATCAGGCTTGAGATAGCAAACTTGGTTTTTCAGTCAGAAGGCCAGTTAGACTTTTGAATACAGACTTAGAGTATAGGTGATAGGTTTGGTGGTCGTCAAGATATAATCACCATTTAAAACTACGATAGGGAGCCAGACAAAGTAGTATATGCCTTTAATCCCATCACCTAGGAGGCAGAGGCAGGTAGATCTCTGTGAGTTTAAGGCCAGACTAGTCTACTAGCCAAATTCTAGGCTGTGAAGGGCTGCATAGTAAGATCCTGTTTTAAAACAAACAAACAAACCACCTAAGATATTGGATCTATTTATTGGCTTTTGGCTTTCCTGTAAGGATAAGAACTTTGCTGTGTGTTATTTTATCTATAATTTCTACAGAGGTACTCAGAACATTACCACTGATCAATAAATATTTAGAATAAATGGCTGGATTAATAAACAGCATATATGGAGTATATCATAGCTGTATTACATGTACTTGACTAAATAAATGCTACTAGCTGCAGGGGCCAGCCTAGTATCTGATAGATAACAACTAATACTGGATAGATGATTGGCAGATTAAACATGATCCACTACAGGACTGAATGCTCCGTGTTAGGATTAGAATTGCCGACAAAATGCCATGAAATAGAAGGTTTCCATGCAGACTAGAGTAAGTGTCACATTAGAAACTCTGCATGAAGTTGATTGAAGCTGCATGAAGAGAAGAAGATGGGCTTGCTGGGAGTTTCAGCTTTCCTTTAGATCCAAAAGCATGAGGAAGGATGCCATAATTTCGTGTGGGGCAGGAAGAACAGAAGAACGGAAGAACGGAGATGGGAGAGAAAGGCTCCTAAAAGAAGCAAATTCTTGCCTTCTACATTCCTCTCATCCACATATGTTCTGAGATGCTCTTCTGGTCAAGAAAGAAATAGTCATGTTTTCCCAAAGGAAATCCAAGTTCAGCATTGATTCCATGGATCAATATTCTAGAAACATACCAAGTTTTCACCTCCTTCCATTCCCTTCCTCTAGTTTTTAATTCAAATGCTTTCACACTCTGTCTCCCTGTCATATACTTCCTTAGGTTTTCAGGTACCCTTTCATTGCTGTGTCTGCTTGTACTCATTTCTTTTTTGAATTCTCATCTCCTTGTTCAAAACGGCCCCAAAAAAAGGAGACGAGGAGAAAACACGCATATAGTATCCCACTGGGAGAGAACTGAAGAAAAAGAATTGCCAATTTTGAAGAGCCTTTCCCTTTATTATTGCAATGTTTTGTGCCTTCCCATATCAAATCTTTAAAAGATATACTACCATTAATAATACATAGTTTGCTTTGTTCAATTCAATTTTACCCTGATCCAAAGGGCTTGGAATGCAAGGCCTAGGAGCTTGTTTACCCCACGCTACACAAATAACAGAATGATTGCTCCTACCCTCTTTCTCTAGGCTGCTTTTCTGTTTTGTTTCCTGGGTGCAGAACAACTTCCTTTGGTTGTGGGAGCCCTGGCAGAGGCTGAGAGCCACTTCCCAGCTGCTGCCAGCTGTGTTCCCTACAGGGAGCCTTCCCCCAGGTGGCAGGGCCTTTGGCTACCTGCCAGGCCTCCTATTCTGTCAAACTTTTTTTATGATGCTAGCTGTGGTCACCTTGGAGCCCAGGAAGTGCTGTTGTGCCTGTTGCCAGTGTGCCTCTAAACCCAAGAAGTTGTTTTCAATGGTATTTCTGTGGCTTCAAGAAGGGCAGGACCCACTGGTAAGTGCTGGATTGCATTCCCATACAGCTTTTTGAATCATGCACACCCACCCAAGTGCTTCTAGTTATATAAAAAAAACTGCATGATATTATCTCTTTAAAAATAGAGATTTTCTCCTGTTCTCAGCAATGTTCATGGTGCTGGGCATTTTGCAAAAGTGTGAAATAAAGTTTGCTTCTGTGTACAGAGTGAGTTCAAGTAAAAACTGATCTTTTGGTATCTACTGTATTTCATTTTCTTCTCACTTTGACAGCAGAAGAAAAACAAGGATTTCTTTCCTCCCTCACCCATGTTCTTTCCCTTCCTGTCTCTTTCCAGATTGATGTCAGTGAAACCCTAATAATTCTCTAAGAAAATGGTTCCGCATGAGGAGCAAAGACAAAAACCTCAACAACTGGAGTCGACAGTTAGCAGAAGAGAAGGGAAAGCCAGCATTTTGTCTTGGGAGAGTTCCAGGATTTTTCTGACAAGTAATTTAAATTCTCTGTGGAAGAGAGGGCTATTCTGTAAGAGAATTCCAGTCAAAGAGCAAAGAATGCAGTTATTTTTGTTGGTTGTTGAAGAACAAATGTTTGCTGTAGACTCTTCCTTGTTTACCTCTGGAGGTACTGGACTGGACGTCTCCCGAGGGAAGGGGACACAGTTCCCTGCAACTTTTCAGGACCTTCAGCATTTTTTCTCAAGAAGAAACTCTGATGAAATAAAGCTCTGAATTGGTATGACTCAACTTCAAGTAACCTGTACATTTAAAAATGAAATTCACAATCTAAAGGATGCAATTTCTACCAAAAAGGATTTTTCGCTTTCAATAGCTTTGGGTGATCTTATTCCCTGAGGATTTTACTCGGAGTCCTGCACCATTATCATCTTCTTTGTTACTTATCTGGACACTCTGCTTGCATCTGTCTCACTGCAATGCACCTTATTTCTTCAGTTAGGTTCCATTCTGTCCCCGCTGCTCAACACATTGTCAATGGACATCTACCCAGCGGATCTCTGTCTTCCTGACTCAACAACTGTCAGTGAAGTCAAAGTGATAGAAGAAAACTGATACTGATAGGTAGAATAAGATAAACAATGGAATATTCATTTTACAAATGGGATGTGCATATACACTCTGGGATTAAGAGAAGAAAATCAAAATCCCTCCAGGTATGTTGTCATCAGAAATCTTATTAACAAAAATGAACAACCAATCACCCAGGTCCACCAAGTTGGGGTGTATTCTGTAACTTCTAAAGGATACAGCTGATGGTGACTATGATTCCACTCACTGACATTTACAACAATACACGTACACAGATCTGAAACTACTTGAAGGTTATATGTGATGGCTATTAGGTGATTTAAAATTCTTGTTCTGCATATTAATTACTTAATCCAAGTTTCATGGCCCAGGTAATTATTTGTTGATTCATTTCATGGAACTTAACTGATCACAGATTTTGTGTTGTGATGGATGCTGCAGGTAGATCAAGAAAGAATGTGAAACAACCAAGGTGTCTAGGGTGTGAACACTGTTGGGCATGTCTGGGTGGTCAGCATGACCTAGAATAAAGTCTGGACTCCCTAAGCAGTGTCGCCCTGGTCATGCTTAGGGTTCTTCTCTGAGCCTCAGTAGAGTAGGAGAATCAATTCCTGCGTTCCTCCCCTAGGCTGCAGGAGTGGCATAGGCGGAGAGATGTGAACATGGGCCACTGTGGGAATGCTGCGTCTGAAAGAGGAGGGGTCTCCACATCAGTTCTGGCAGCTGCCACACGGGCCATCCCTAAAATTAATTTTATTTGGAGTTGTATTCCTGAGTATTGTCAGAATTAAAAGCAATACTTATTTTACATGTTTAAAAATAGTCTTTCTATTTCCTAGGTCTTCTTATTCAGAATAATTTAACTCCTTTGAGACTACTGTTATAGTCTTGAGTTATGATACAGAAATAAGTTGAGATACGATATTTAGGCCTAATAAAACTCCGGGTTTGACCAGTTACGAATTCTCTTGCAAACTTGAGCTAAGGAGTTTCAAACTCTCCTTCTGGCAGAGCTTTAAATCATTTCATGGGTCCTGGTTCATGGGTCCTGATGTAAAAACATCAGTAAGAGCTGTGGGCGTAGTTGAATGTAGAATTCACTAATCTATAGAAACAAGTCCACTAAAGAGTGTAGTTCAATACTCTACAATGGCAGATTAAGATTTTCAGCAACATGTTATAAATACTTTCATGGTACTTTCAAATGGAAATAAAAAGGAAAGTCTTCACTACATGAAGTAGAGACATGATCTGGGGAGTATTCTGGAATTCACAGAACTTTCTAGAATGGTGGTAGGTCACGTTTCCTTGGTGATCACTATGAGGAGGTACGTTAAATGCCTCAGTTCATCTGGTTCGGACAATACTGGAGATGACTTCACTCAATAAATAATTCCAAATCTCTTCACACAAGTTACATTTCTCACAAGCTATGCACTTGGCTTCCCAGCTCCCCTCACCAATGTCAATGCCAAAGTGCTTTGAGTACACCCAGTTCCAGGTAATGTGGCCTGTATTAAAATGTGCTAGTGAGATTCCCATTCTTCAATAATTTGGAGAAAGATCTTATAGGGGAATTGCTTATTTCTTTTTCCCATCTCAGGCATTGACATGATAGCTGGAAAAAAAATAGTAATTTTGTATCTATGAGGTAGTAAGACAATATGAAGGATGTGTTATTGAACCACTACCAACTCCTTAGACTCTACCCTTCTCTTGATTGAGGCAAAGGAATCTGTGCTTTAAACAACTGTTGATCATCTGTTCTTTGCAGCCAGACTCACATATTCATTTAGCCATACATCAAACATTACTGAATATTTACTAGGTACCTTATACTATTTCAGATGCAAGAGATAAGAAAAAAAAAATAACAAGTTAAACTTAGACTCTACTCAAGAACTTGTATTGTCACAGGGCTAGATAGGTGACAGAAAGACAATGTCTGCTGTGTAAGTGTGCATGAATATGCCTGGGTACGTATGTGTGAAGGTGGAAATACTGTGGAAAAATAATTCATGGAGAGGGGAGGAGTGGGGGACACGGGGTGATGGTCAGATGGATGCACAGTCTCACTGATTCTGACAGCTCTACTGGGTCAGTCATGCATGTTTCCAGCGAGCATGTTTCAAGCAGAGGTAAGCACCACTTCCAGTGTGAATATTCTTATTCCGCTTACTAAACAATCAGAGAAGAGGCACTGTTTTCCCCAGGGTATGGAGCATAATAATGACAGGAGCAGGGGTCATGGAGATGAGAAATCCAGGAGACACATGGTGTTTCAGACCGTAGAAAGACCTTTTGCTTTGACTCTGTCAGTCACAGCAATAACTCCCCAAAGTGCAGGAGAAAATTGTGCTACTGTACCTGGCAGGGGCAAAACAGTCTATAGTTTCCCTTATTTCTTTTTCAAACGCTGTACATAGCAGTTCAATACTCTTGTCTGCATTCACTGTCATGAAGAAATTTCTTTAAAACTTTCTACCCCTTTAGGGAAAAGGAATTTGAAAATAGGAAGAAGACTGCATGTCTGTATTAAACATGATATTTGTCCAAATATTGTATCTATTTCTATAGATTTTTAACTCTGCTCTATTTTATTTCAACAATTTCAGTTTAAATCAAAAGAATGATATTGGTAGTAATCATTAGATAATTCTTCAAAGTGACGTTATACCAGTCAACAGTTCAAAGAGAAATAAAACTTGGAGATTTTACACACAAGGTTAACAGTGTAACTGGAATTCTAGAAGTCAGGAACAATATGGGCCAATCAGTTTATATTCTTTCCTGTGAATCTTATAGTCCTAATGCATGTCCATAGGTATCCACACTTCCCATTTCATTTCAAATGGCTTCTAACTGTGTCTTCATTATATTGAAAGAATCACCAATTGCAACTCAAATTTTGGCCATGTGGCTTCAAGTTCACTGTTTGTGTATTCAAGTTGAGACAGATGAATTATATAACTCTTACCCTACATGTATGTAATAACAATGTCTATACATGCTGGTGCCTGTCCAGATTGCTTGGCTGTGGGCATACTCCCTAGCTACCCGCTCCCACAGGAAGTTTCATTTCTAGTACTTTGGGAGGGAATGTGAAGAGGATCCTGATGTTTTAAAATGATATGGAGCAAGGCATAGTGAACCGTTTTATTGGTAATGGGACACCCTATAGATCTGAAGAGGCATAAAAATTCACATCTTGAGCAAATTTAGTTGTTCTAAACCTTAGGGAAAAATGGAAATCCAGCAGAGGTGAGTATGTTCTACACAAATGGATTTGCATCTAAATAGGGGTACAATTTCCATAGAGATGCTATTTTAATTCATCTGGGCTCTTAGGAAAAAACCCTTGCTTTCTGAATTCTATGGACACGCTACCCCAGTGGGTGGTACATACCTTGAACTTCAACCAAAGAGTTAGATCAGGGATAATCAGCAAAGAAGGGTATGCAAGGCTAGCTGAGTCTTCAAGTAGAGATAGGATGGTCTGAGGTAACCAGACTATATCTCTATGCTGTCTAGTTAGTAAGTGTTACATGAACAGAGTGAAATGAAAAAGAAATTGAGAAGATGGTTCTAATTAATTTCTAGTTAATATGGAGTCCTAATTGAGATATTCTACCATATATTGGACTTGGGGCTTATCTGTCTGGTCTTTTCTTGATTTCTAACTGATATAGAAGGGATTAGCCCACTCGGGTCCTGCCACTCCCAGGCAGGTGGTTATGGGTTATATAAGAAAGCTCTCTGCTTTTGGTTGCTGCCTCTAGGATCCTTTCTTAGTTTCCCTCAGTTATGAAATAAATCCTTTCCTCTACAAGTTGATTTTTACAGCAACAGAAATTAAATGAGAACAGAAATTTGTTCCAGGAATACATGGTATTGCTGTGGTGGATATGACCATGTGGCTTTTCTGTCTTAAAATGTTTTGTGGGAGGAGTTTAGAAATTTGGGTTGGAAAAGTCATTGAGTATTCAGAGTTGAATGAGCTGTTGTGGGAACTGGGAAGAGAATGAGGATCAAAATACAGATGACCAGAAGACTTGCTTGTGAAATTCTAGAGGGAAGTTTGAGAGTCCTTCAAAGACTATCAGGACTGTTTGTGTGATATCTTGAATTAAAAGTCTGGAGTTTTTCATCACTTAGGTCTGAAGAATTACCTTTGATTAACAAGAGACCAGTACCACCAAAATATTTGTTTTATTAGGTCACCCATTGCTGGTTAGGTGGGGCTGAAAAAATCAGCTGATATTAATAAGATACAAACATACTTAAGGTGAAATTTTCTAGGAAGTATTTCCTTAGGGTCAGCACATAGAAGCTGTGACCCAGAGGTGTCCAAGGCTGCATCACATCCTGCAAGACAAACTTGGCAATGAGTATGTGTGCAGTGGAGCCAGTCTGAGTCTACCAAATAAGCTGTGTGTGCTGAAGATGGTAGAGCTGGAGAAATGAGGGTCACCAAATTCTTTGGGGCCCAGAATTCCATAAGTGAGTTCCAGATATCACACACTGAGCTAGTTACACTGTTGGATGTTGGTTTTACTTTATTCTGATTGAAACCATGGCCTGATTCTTTTCTTTGGAAATAAGAAGTATATAACTTATTTTTTATTTTATAGGAGCAGGCACTCGAAATACTTTAGTCTTTTAATGTGGTATTGAACTCTTAAGGCATTGGAATTTTGTATATACAGTGCCCACAGAATATCAGATGCTCTAGAAATGGAGTTACAGACAGTTGTGAGATGTCACGTGGGTGCTGCAAACTGATCTTGGTCCTCTGCAAAAGCACCCAGTGCTCTTAACTGCTGAGCCATCTCTCCAGTCCTACAGCAATGGAATTTTTTAAAACTGTGGGACTTTTAAAGTGAACTATGTTTTATATTGCAATACTAACATGAGATCTTGGGGATGAACAAGAAAGGAATGGCTACAGTTTAAAGTGATGTATTTGCATGTCAAAGTTGACAAGGGGTGGACTGTCACAGTGTTTGTCAACTTGATACAAACATAGACATACTTGGGAAGAAAGAATTTCAGTTGAGGAATTTCTCACATTAGATTGGACTGTGGGAGTGTCTGTTAGGCATTTTCTTGATTGCTAATTGGGGTAGGAGGGCACAGTCCAATATGGGTGGTATCATCCCTGGGCAGGTGGTAGTGGTGGGTTATACAAGGAAGGAATGCTACCCCGTTTGTGCTCAGCCAGCCAGTAATTTCTCCCTGCTCTCTACTTTAGATCTTGCCTTGAGTTCCTCTTCTTCTCTTGATGGTGAACTGTAGGATGAAACAAACCCTCTCCTTTCCAAACTGCTTTTGGTCACTGTGTCTATCACAGCAATTGAAACTAAACTAGAACATGAGGGTTGAAAATAAGGAAGGATAAGATTCTTATTTGGCTGAATCTTGAACATACAAGAATACTTCCTGAAAAAGTCAACTTCTAAGTCATGTTACTTTCTGCTCTATAGAAAGGAAAGTAAAGTGTCTATGAGTGTGGCCGTAAACACACCTGCACCCTGGAAACCTGTGCACAAGAGATACCCAAGTGGGATCAACATACATACCTTTGTACTACCATCTGTCCAGTAGTGTATAATACAGACACTTTATGGACCTGTATAAGCATGCCTTAAAGGCACTACCATATTTATGAACGGTAGTGTTTGCTCTATTGACACCCTGAGTGGGTCTAACCTTAGAAACCTGGTTTGATCTACATGCCTTTCTTAGCTGCTCAGAATCCACTCCACTTCTCCGGCTCTCATTCCTGCCGGTTCCATATTGGTTTCTTACTTCCTCTTCTGTTATGCTTGCTCTTTTTCTGGTATAGCTCCAATTTCTTTGAATTAAAAAAAAATATAGATTCTTTAAAAAAAATTTTCACGCCATGTTTTGTTTATCACATTCAGATTGCATCCCCAACCTTCAGCCCCATCTTGCTGCCCCCTAATTTCATGCCCTCTGTTATTATTTTTCTTTATTAAAGGCTTATTGGGTCTAATCTGTGCTTCCCAAATTCTCTTATGTGTGGGTCTGTCCCTTGGAGTCTGGTCAACCTACCAGCAGCACACTCCTAGAGAAAGCTGACTCCTGGAGCTCGGCCCTCTTTTTACCACTAGATCCTCAGCTAGGACTGGGGCTTCTTGCTCACCTCCCCATCCATGGTTTTATCTGGATTAAGTGTCCAGAGATCTTGTGCATGGTGTCACAAGTGCTATGGGTTCCTATATGAAGCTACCCTGTGCTGTCCAGATGAGTTTCCTTGCATTTGTTTACCACCTCTGGCTCTTACAGTCTTTCTGCCCCTCTCCCTCAAGGATCCTTAAGCCTTTAGAATAGAGGGGATGATATAGGCATCCCATTTAAGACTGTGCACTCCATGGTCTCTGTTTTCTGCACATTGACTGGTTTTAAATCTCTGTTAATAGCTATCTGCAGCAAGAAGAAGCTTCTTTGATGAGAGATGAGAAATGCACTCATCTATGCATATAACAATATAGCATTAGGAGCCAATTTTATACAATGATTATTAGCAGAACAATAGTAGTAGTCAGTTTTCAGGGCCTCTCTTCCTCGTCCTGTGCTCTGTCTTGGGGATCAGTAGCCTCACTCAGCACCGTGATGTGCCTCATCATTGTTATAATTCCTGTTTGCGCTGACCCTCCCAGCTTCCTCCTCTCTTCCTCACACCCTCCTCTTGCTTCTCTTGAGCTCCAGCTCCTCCTTGCACCCTAAGTTGCTTTCCTCACAGCACTCAGCATGACAGAATGGGGACACTGAATACAGTTACAATAATGCCAGCGACTCAGGGGAGAGAAATGAAAAGGGGAAAAAAGGAAAAACGCAGACGGTTTTAATTAGATATCTATGCCACTGACTCGCACTTAATATGCAAATTTTAGCCCTTCCATTGTTAAGTGAAATGAGAGTTTTACTTAAATGTGGAAATGGCTAGAAGATGAGGAAGGGTAATTAAGTAACACTGACATGTTAACCCATGTTTTCATTACGTCTGTGATAGCACATGGAAGCAGAAGCCTGCTGCTCTACACAGGATCGTGAGCGCTGGCTAAGAATTACCCTTGCTCCATGATTTTGATGATGACGAGGGCGAGGACCGTGACGATGGTGATGCCTGTGGCAGTGACAGTGATAACAGCATTGATGATAATGTTGACCTAGTTTATGTATATGTGCTAGACTCCTGTTCGAAACTACTTTCATACCCTGTATCATAGTTGATCCTTCCTGCTGTGTTCTAAGTGCTGTTGGACTGATTGGCATGCCTCGTGGTACAGATGAGAATGAGAAGCCCATACATGGCTATTGTTTCCCTGTAAGCAGTGGACTCATCCGGCCCTATTCTACAACTTCCAGGTATAGCATTGACTTATCAAGGAAAATGGCTTGATTATGAAGATAATGTCATAAAACCGAGCTTTAAAAAAATAAACACTGGGCAAGCAAGATGATTCAGTGGGTAAGGATGCTTGCCTTTAGCCCTGGTGACTTGAACTGCATCTCTGGGACCCACAAGTGGAAGGAGAGGACTGACTCTTAAAAGCTGTGTTCTGACTTCTGTGTGGACTTTGGCCTGTGACCACATGCCCCCAAATACATATATGTTAAAAATTAAAATGTGGAATTTATTTCTTATGTATCACTTTGAAATAAATTTAATAGAAAAAAGTCTTTAAAATATTCTTCCCCATTTACTGATGACACGTTATTGTAACTTTGGGGGTTAAATCTGGAAATTTAAGAAAATAGTCAGAATACAGCCAAAGCAGTTCTTGAAAAACTGTAGTTCATAGAAATCACTGCAATAGAAGTTAAAAAGACATCTAATGTTAAGATGTATTGATCACCTATGCATTGTAGGTAGCCTGCAGTTTACTTTACCAAGTAATGTATATAGTACTTTACTTTTAAGAATACAGTTCTATTTGCAAATGCAATTTAAAAATGCATTAAGCATAAGGTGAGTGATAAGACTGTAAATGTGTCAGTATTTTAAGTGCAAATAATTTTAGAAATTCCCAAAGTAATATTAATAAAAATTTAAAAACTAAATGAGATACCTATGAATATAAAAATTAGCATTATGCTTAGCAGAAAAACCCAGTAGACATAACTCCAAGTAAATAGATGAAAGCAAAGGATGCCAGTTATAATTTTTAAATATTTAAATATAATTTTTAAACTTTGAAACTTTGGTCAGTGTAATGATATCGGAAAATAAATAGCATGAATACATAGATGTCATCATTGAAACTTGACATTGTTTCATAGCTTGACAACAAAGAATTATATCTATTTCACCTTGATAAAACATTCAAAAGATGTGTTAGATATTTTAAAATGTAACCTAGTATATTTAAGACTGCAAATAATTTTTGAAATTCCCAAAGTAATATTAATAAAAATTTTAAAACTAAATGAGATACCTATGAATATAGGTATCTTTCATAGATGTCTTTCATAGACCTTTGATAAAGGCAAAGATAGACATCTGGGCTGTATAGTTTTTGTTGTCAACTTGACACACCTGGGAAGTTCCTCAAATGGGGAACTTCCTCTTTCAGATTGACCTGTGGGCATGTATTGATTGTTGAGTGATATTGGAGGGCTCAGCTCACTGTGGGTGATGCCACCCCTGGGTAAGTGTTCCTGGGTTGTATAAGAAAGCAAGCTCCTAAGCAACCTTCATCTGTGGTCAATGCTTCAGTTCTTGTCCCCAGTTTCCTGCTTTGAGTTCTTGCCCTCTGTGGGGGCTACATGCCATTATTTGGCTACATGTTATATTTTAGAAGAAAAGCATAAGAAGTAAAAAATGAATATGGAGCTCTACACTGTACTATGTATTTTTGAAGAATAATTTTAAAAGATAATACAAAAGGCAAGGAGCTTGAAGCAAAGCAGTATAAATTAACTACATAGATTAGAGCATTTTTGAGAATGTGTGTTGAGAAAACACAGAAGAGCAAGGAAAAAGGAAACTCCTTCACAAACATTTCTGAAGGGCAGACCTAAAATATGGCTTTCGGTGCACAGCAGTGTAAATGTATCTGACACCTCAAAATGAATAAAGTGGCACACTGCATACTGTCTATTCAAGAGGGCACACGGGAAGGCAAAACCAAGCAAGATACTGGATCCAAGAAGAAAGGGAACAGGATGAACTAAAACATCCAACTTGCTACCTTGAAAGAGGGAAGAGAGTCTTCAATGCATGAGGAAACTTAAATCTATGGCAGAGCAAAATATTATATAGATGAAAGGATTCAAGAAATTCAATTAAGGATATGCGTCTGAATCCTAAAAATCTCTCCAAGAATATTCTGGAAAAGACAAACAGAAGGATATAATGAGGGAGAGAGAGAAATGTTGACTGATATGAAGGTCTACATTTTCTCAGAACAAACTCATAGAACTAAATATCAAGTGTTTAATAGATTCTTTGACTAAGAAAATCTTTTATGTCCATACTGATGGGCTCATCACACGTTAGAAGTCAGTTATAAAAGACAGAATGTGGCACCTCTGGGAGACAGCTGGAACCACAAATGAAAGAAGATTTTAAAAGTAAGTGATCACACAAAAAGTCACAACAAGAAAAAGAACATTTTGATTGCTCGGTTCCATCACTGAATTTCCACATTTCCTATTCAGAAATATGCTCATCACATTTGATGGCACAAGAAAAGTCTTCCAGAGACATTGCCCAGGCATGCTGCCCATTGCTCACTGTTGTGCCCTCAGCACATACCACAGCATCCACTGTTGAGAATAGGCTTTCCATCAATGGTTATCATATGGCAGAGGGCACTGCCTACAAATCAGAAAATACAGCACTCTATCTTTTTAGCATGATGTACTTAAATATATTCTAGTCAACCGAGGATGAAGGAAGAACCAACTGAACAGATAAAAGGCACTGTAGGATTTGGATATAAGAGAGAAGGCTAAGAAATTGCTATAAATCTAATCATCTCAATGAAAAATAGTTATGTTTCAATATCTAACCATGGAATTTTTAGTTCAAAAGAATGGTTTGACAAGGTCCAGAAATATGTGTTGGGGTGATGATGACAGAGAGATCGCTGTCATTCTTCCTCACACGGGGCAATGAAAAACCTTCACTGAACTTGAATAATTATATTCCCACCAGATGAAAATGCTTCTGGGGAACTTAAATAGAAAGACCAGCATGAACGAAAACATGGTATATTCATTTAAAGAACCATAGATGATGAAATCAAAGAAAATATGTTTCAAAGAGCAAAAAGTACAAAACATGAAGGAATGAGACAGAAAAGAAAAGCAGAAAACAAAAGGATGACAAGGAGCAAACAGGTCGGTTTTAATGGTATCTGCAAGTGGGTTAAACTCCCCATTCAAAAAAGGAGAAAGGCTTAGGTCCTATTATAGAAAGAGAGACAAAGACAAAGGAAAATCTATCTGTGCCTGGTTAAAAGAGCACACGCAAAGCAGGTGAATACAGGTAATTTTTAAAGGATGCACAACCGTGTTAACAGCATCAAAGAAGGAAATATAATAAAATATGATAGAAGTTAAAGTAAGAAAAAGTTACATTCAAGACCCAAAATTTTAAGTTACAACCAAAAGCATCATTTTATATTGCTAAATGAAGCTGTAATACAATAAAAAAATAAGCTAATTATTTTCAAAAAGCATTAACAATGCACATGTGAGCTGGATTTACTTTTTAAAAGCTAGTGTTATCTATTTATATTCTGGATAAAAGGATCACCTTTCTCTCCATATATATATATATATATATATATATATATATATATACACATACATATATATATATATGGATGTAAGAGTTTTGAAGAATTTTATAATTTAGAATGTATATGTCATTGTGTCTCATAGTTATATATCTTTGCACACACATGCATGTTTGTAGAATGCATACTATTATGTCTTTATATATAAACATAAATCTACAAATTTCAACATGGATGAAAATTATCAAAACTGACCTATGCATTTCCAAGATTCATTCAAGAGATAAAAAAAAAATTCTGAAAGACAAATAGCAATAAAAGCTTAGAAAATAAACTGTCCAAAAACTGCTCACAAGCTGGGCGTGGTGGTACACCTCTTTAATCTCAGCACTGGAGCAAGAGGCAGGCAAATCTCTGTGAGACTGAGGCCAGCCTGGTCTACAGGGAGAGACTCTGTCTCAAAAGGACCAAAAAAGAAAACTACCCACAAGATGATGTAGATCTAAAAAATTTTGTAGAAAAATTTGATTAAACATTTAAGTACTAAAATTCTTTGTTCTAGTTAAGGAATGTAAAGTGCAAAAACACAGAGTGCCAATTAATTTAGCTACAACAGTATAAACAAAACATGAGTATGTCTTAACATGTTTTTAAAATATAGTACATACATCTCTAATTATGAATATTTCTTAAAATATACTACATTCATTCCTAATTATGACTATTAAAGCAAATGCTGTAAATGAAACATTAAGAAATGACATTTCAACATCATAAAATATAAAATTTTTATCATACATATTGATGAAAAACATCTAAAATTTTTCATAACTTGTCCAAAAAGATAATTTAATGAAATTTATGCTTAACATGTATCTTAATTTCTTTTCCTGTTTCTGTGACAAAATAATTTTACCAATGCAACTTAAAGGACGAAAGGTGTATTTTTGCTCACAGCTCCAGGCTACAATCCATTGTGCTGGGGAAATTACTGTCATGGTGGTTTGAAGGAGTAAGTCACAGTGTATCTACAGTCAAGAAACACAGAGGTTATTATGAATGAGATGCTTCCAAAAACCTTTTCTCTGATTGCTTGTACTGAAAGACTAGTGAATTCTGTAAACTGATTTTGTATGCTGCCACTTTGCTAAAAGTATTGATCAGCTTTAGAAGATTTCTGATAGAAATGGGGATCTCTTTTGTATGCTATCATATCATTTGCAAATACAGAAAGTTTCAACTCCTCTTTTCTAATTGATACCTCATTTAATTTCCTTCTTATTGCTCTAGATAGACTTTCAAGAATTATATCAAAAAGGAGGGGATATAGTGGACTGCCTTGCCTGGCTCCTGAGAATAATGAGAATTATTCAACTCTTTTTCCATTTAGAATGATGTCAGATCTAGGCTTGTTATGTATAGCCTTAATTATATTGAGATATGTTCCCACCGCCCAATACCCTCTAGGACTTTTTATCATGAATGCACCCATGTTGGATTTTGTCAAAAGCCTTTTCAGTAACTATTGATATAATCATGTGATTTCTGCCTTTAAGTCCATTTATCTGATGTATTACATTTATTGACTTACATATATTGAACGGTCCTTGCATCTCTGCAAAAAATGTTAACCAAAGATATTAGAGGCCTCTACAATGAAAACTTTAAATCACTGAAGAAAGATACTGAGAAAGACACAAGGAAATGGAAAGACGTTAAGTGCTCATGAATTGGCAGAATTAATATTGTGAAAATGGTCATCTGACTAAAACCCATTCCCAATAAAAACCCAATGGCATTTCACCAAAATAGAAAGACAGGATCCTAAAGTTCATATGGCATTATAAAATGTCTGGACAGCCACAGCAATCCTGAGGGGGAGGAAGCAATGCTGGGGGTGTTGCCATATCAGATTGCTAATTAAAAAATATATTACAGAGCTATAGTCAAAGTTATGTGTGGCACTTTGGTATCGGCACAAAAACCAATACGTAGATGAATGCAACAAAAGAGGAGACCCAAACATATGTGCACGTGATTTTAGCCACCTAATATTTGACAAGGATACCAAGAATACACAGTGGAGGAAAGATGGCACCCTGAACAAATGGTGCTTGGAAAACCTGATCTCAGCATGTAGTATGAAATTTGACCCATATCTATCATCCTGCACAAAGGTCAACTCCAAATGGATCAAAGACATCAATGTGAACCTTGAAATAGCTGAAAACTTGGAAGAAAACTTAGGCAGTACTCAACAAGATATAGGGACAGGAAAGGACTTTCTAATTGGATTTCAGTAACTTAGAAATGAAGTTCTAAGCTTCCTCCATGATGAGGAAGCCCACAGAGTAGGAGAAAATCTTCACCAGTTTTGCATCTGACCAAAGATTAACATCTAGACTATACAAAGAACTAAAAACAATGAATCAGGGGACAAATGACCCAATTAAAAAATGGGGTATGGATCTGAACAGAGATCTTTCAAAATAAAAAATATGCTGAGAAATATCTGAAAAAGTGGTCGACACACTTAGAACTTAGTGAAAAACGGCTTTAAGATTTCACCTTACCCGAGTCAGATGGCTAAGAACAAGAGGACAAATGACACCAAATGCTGGAGAGGACACAGTGGAAAGGAACCTTCATTCCCAGCTGATGAGATTGCAAACTGTTGCAACCACTGTGGAATTCAAAATGAAAAACTATTAAAAAAAAAACCACTTGGGAGGGACAGGCAAGCAGATCTCTGGGAGACAGAGGCTAGCCTGATCTCCATTGTACATTCCAGGCCAGCTGTGGCTACAGGGAGACCCTATCTCTAAAAGATAAAAAAAAAAATTCTTCATAAGATTCTGTTATAGAACTCTTTGGGATATGATCAAAGGACACAACGTCCTACTAGGCATATTGCTCAGCCACCTTTCTTGCTGATCCTTTTATTCACAATAGACTGGACATGGAAACAACCAGTGTCCCTCAGCTGATGAATGGATACTGAGAATGTGGTACATTTACACAGTGAAGTTCTATTCAGCAGTAAAGGAAAAGGAAATCCTGGAATTTGTGAGTAAATGGATGGAGCTAGAATCTCTCATACTAAGTGAAAGCAACACAGTTTCTGAAAAGCAAGTGAAGAAACAAGTTTCTGAAAAACAAGTGAATGTCCTTTCTCATTTGTGGATCTTAGCTCCAAATCCATTGATGTGAGTATATATCCTGAGCTAACGGCAGGATCCAGGAAAATGGAAAGCAGCCGTAAGGGTAAAGGGGAAGAATGAGCTCAAGTGAGGGTAGGAGACAGGTGTTATCACTAACTGATGAGGATACAAGGAAGGCTACACAGGAGGAGCTAGCCTAGTAGTAGCTAATTAGTAGGTGGTGTGAAAAAACAGAGGAAAGTATATGAGTTCAAAAGCCTATGAGAAGTACACATTAGATACATACATATTACATGTATAATGTATATATGCATATGTAAGGCTGAAGGCTATATGACCGTGTAACAAAAACACTGTGTCAGGCAGAGAAAACCTCCCTTTTAGCTGTTAGTCAGGGTAGTCCAAGAAACTTCCAAAATAACACATGTGATTGCTACAACCCTTGATTTCCTTCCAGATCTTGAAGATAAGGCCCTATTGTTGAAGACAGGACATGCTTCAGAGCAGTGGAGCTAGAACTGATCTGAAGGCCTCTTCCCTGAAGACTAGCTGCCATATTATCAGAAGACACTATACTAACTGCCAAGGATGGAAAACACATAAATGAGTCCATCTAGCTGTAAAGTCTATGGAACACAATAATGAATGGCCCAGAAAATGATCTGTACTGGTAGAATAGTGTTACTTTTGTCTGGGGATAATCAATAGTTGTCTAATAGTACTTAAGACCTGCTGGGGAAGGGAGGACTCACATATGGTACTGTAAACGCAGTCAAATCCACATGGTCATAAATCCTATAGAAAAACCTACTTTGTCAGATCCCTAGACTAACATAATTTCTTACTGAATTTTATATTTGCAGACAAGTGTTCCTCTCACCACTAATCAAAGAAGCTTCTTTTTGAAACAGATGGAGAATATTACAAAGTTCCACAACAGGTCAAATGCAGAAAGTAAGTGACTGTGAGGTGTTCAGCCCTAAGCCATTTTCCATGAAACCTTTATACCCAAGGCTCAGGGAACATAGTGGAACAGGAGGTGGAAAGAATGTTAATGTAGTTCTTGGCTCTTACAAATGAGGCTGCCTCATGCAGCAGATGGTTGTTAACCCAGAAAGGTACAAAGGAACAATTTGCGGAGAATAAGAGACTGAAAAGTGCTTATTCATGAATAGGACACCTATATTAATCCTTTGACACCTAAAGCTCAGGGACCACTGTGGAAGAGGGGGCAGAAAGATTGCAAGAGCCAGAGTTGGTGGATGTTAATAAGGCAGCAGTTTCCTAGACAGCTGGATAGTTAAACATAAGAATTTACAGCAATGATGACAGGATGCCCAAGACCCATGCACATTCAAGCCAGAGAAAATCAGAGCATAGAAGTGGGAAAGTGGGAAAGAAGCTGCGAAACTATTGTCAATCTATAACTACTAGGAAATGGAGAGTTGGTTTTCTTCAAGGTGGGATACAAAATAGGTTAACAGAAGGACATTTGTGGACACAAATTGGATTCCATCAACCTGAATGTATACGACAGAGTACATGAAATCTGGTGGGGGCCACAAGAGTGGTGAAGATAGGGAGAGGTCTAAATGTTATCCAAATATGTTATATGAAATTTGCAAAAATTAAATTATAAAAAGGAATAGAGAGGGACAAATGCATGCATGCATGCCAGTTCTCAGCTTGCTTTATTCCAAGTCAACCTGCCCACAATTAAGATGGGTCTTCCCACATCAATCAATATAATCGAGATAACCCAGTGATTCCCAGAGGCCCATGTCCATCTCTTAGGTGATTCTAGATACTGCCCAGTTGAAAATTAACACTAGGCATCACAGTAGGCAAATATTTTTATGGACATAGAAAAAGGGACCCCTCCCCTTCTCTCACTTGGTGTGTGTGTGTCTGTCTGGCTGGCTGTGTGTGCACACGTTCATGTGGAGACTGGAGAGAACCTCTGGTATTATTCCTCAGCTTCCATTGACTTTTTTGACAGGCGTTCTCACTGGCTTGGAACTTATCAACTAGGCCACACTGGCTGGGCACTGAACCTCTGCCAGCAGATCTCACTGTTTTATATAGGTTCTGAGATCAAACTCAGGTCTTCATGTGTGCAAGACAAAGACTTATTGACTGGCCCAACTACGTAGCTCTGGATATCCTTGTTTCATCTGATAAGGGAATGCTCTTAAACCAGTATCATAATTAAATAAAAATCCCTCAAATGCTTATTCTATTAATATAAAATTCCAATGGTTGGCATTAACTATTACTTTTATTAAGTGGTACTCTGGAATACCCAAACATTTTCCAAAAATAAAGTAGTAAAAACCACTCTCAAACACATTCTATAAAATTAAATCACCCTGCTACCAAAGTCAGTCCACTGTATGGTGTAATGCAGGATGGTCCTTAGCAAGGAAATGGCTTCTGTGGACAAGGCATTCCGTTCTGGCCAGGTATGACACTAGCTTCCGTCCTGCATCTGGAGAGAATCTGCACTGAGATGATCTATCCAGAGATGGAACACTATTGGTTGCAGTTGGAAACCGCCCCATAGGGCGATTGGTTATCCAAATCCATAAAATCCTTTGCAGTTCCTTGAATAAGTGAGTTTGTGGCAGCTCACCCTCTGCCTGCTTCCACCCAGCTCCCATTGTCTGTGTTCTGACTCTTTGCCTCTCACCCCTTCTCGGTGGAGACCCTTCATCATCCTTGGGCTGGCCCCAAGCAGAGGGACAGCTACAGTACATAATACTAAAGATCACAATAGAAGCATAATCCTTATCAAAATTCTACCTACACACACACACACACACACACACACACACACTCACATGAAACCCACGATAATATGTGTAAGTCATGAAAATATGAGATTTAATTCAGGAATGCAAAGTTGGTTTAACCTTTTAAAATCATTTCTTATAACACATCATATGATCATAGAAATTGAAACTTAACAAAATGTGACAAAATGGAACATCCATTCACACACACACACACACACACACACACACACAAACACACATGTACACACACATACCAGCCATAACAGTAACTAGGAATAAATGAAAGTTCCTTAGTCTTAGGAAAGTTATTTGTGAAAACCTGCAAATAATATTATAATTATTGTGGAAAGTGAGATGATTTTTGCCTATCAGAAATTAAACAAGAATGTCAATGCTGCATTATGCTGATAGAGAATATAACCACATAAAAATGGAAGAAGAAAAGGACTTGCTTGTTGGCAAGGAACAAGTTAAACCACCCCTATTACAGAGAACATAATAATTTGTGTTTAAAATCTTAAGTAATTTTCAAAGATTAGTAGAACAGATGAATAAATCTAGCTACAACATAATACACATTTTCAATGAGCAATTAAAATCAAAATCTTAAAAATAGCGTTTTGCTATGGTGTCTGAAAACTTGAACTACTCTACAGATATATGCTGAAGTCTGTTCAAGATAGTGAAAGAACACTAAATAAATTGTAGAATATATTTTAAGGATTGAAAATATTGTTAAGGTATCAAATATTTCCAAGTAGTTATATAATCAGAATGTATTCACAATTGAGATTTTCATATCTTTATTGGTAGATATTGTTGAACTAGTTCATAAATTATGTGAAAATGTGAAGGTCACTGTTTTGAGAAGTTCAACATTGTCAATCTCCAGTATCTGATTTTAGAATATTATAAAGTTACAGCTACCAAAAGAGCATATTATTGGCATAAGAATAGATATATAGATTAATAGCAAAAGCTGTAGAGTATCAGTGAGAAACCAAGTCAATGGTCAGATGATATTTTAATGAAGAACTCAAGGTTATTCACTGGGAAAAGGACAGAGTGCTTCTAACTAATATTATATTGAATTATGGTTATGTGTAAAAGAAAATTTGAAACTTTACTTCCTACCACACATTAACTCAGGTAAATCTTAAACAGAAAGCTGAAGTGATAAATATTCCAGAAGAAAACATAGAACAAAACTTTCATAACCTCAGTTGAATCCTTTATTTTAGATGACATTAAAAACCGTAACTATAAAATGAAATATTGACGAATCAGATTTCATCAAAATTTTAAATCCTGGTTCTTTGAAGAGCATTATTAAAGAAAATGAGTAGGCATGATAGACAATGACAAAGCATTTTCAATACATATGTCTCACATAGGACTTGTATCTAGAATATGTAATTAGCTGCAGCAACTCAGAAATTAGGAGAATACAAGAATACAGAAAACCCTTCACCCACTATATCAGGCGAGAAGATAAAAATAGCCAAGCAGTTCAGAGGAAGATGCAGCCTTCATTAACATTCAGAGAAGTGTCATTTAAAAGGGAGAGTACAATATGGTGGGCAGGCATGCAGAATATTACAGTGCTTACACATGTGTACATAAAAATCAAATGGTACAACCACTTTGAAAAACAATTTGTCAGTTTTCTCCATAATTTATTATAAATGTACTATGAGACCATCTAATTCTACTCTTAAGTATGTAGCCAAGACAAGTGTAAATTTATGTACAGAAAATTCTTTGGCACATTTATAGACGTTTTATGCATATTAGTCAAAACAGTGATAACAGCCAAGTGTGCATCCACTGGCACCTGAGTTAAGCACACATCAGTATATTTACATAATATCCTACCACTCAGCTACTCAAAGAAAGAATCTCAGACAACAGCATGAATGAAACTCTAAAACTTGAGTAATATAAAAGAATGCATATTCTGAGGTTATACAGAATATACACATATTTTTTCTAATGTGTCTGTTATAGCCTATATTCAAATTTTCTAGATACATATATTTTTTTTGTAGAATTCATTCATATGTTTTTCTAGGAAATATATATAGATATATGTGTGTATGCATATATATTCTAGATAATCATATATTGAAATTAACAAAATCTAAAATGTAGTAGCAGACAGTAAGTGAGTTGGGAATAAGTTTGAGGAAGATATAGAAGGCAACTTTGTCAGTTAATGGGAATGTGCTGTATCTTGTTGGGATAGTGGTTATGTAGAGGTATACGTTCATTAATAAGGAATATACCTTAATAAGGAACCTACATTTAAGTAAATCAGTTCATGACTTACTGTATGTACTTTCTATTTTTCTTCATCTTTGAGATAAGGTCTCAACATCTATGTAGCCCAAGCTAGTCTCAAATTCTTTTTGTTGTTGTTTGTCTGTCTATTTGTTTGAGACAGGGTCTCCCTGTAGCCTCAGCTGTACTGGAACTCACTATGTAGACTAGGCTGGCCTCGATGTCACACAGATCTGCCTATCTCTGCCTCCTGAGTGCTGGAATTAAATTCATGTACTACCGTACCTAGGCTCTTAGTTTCAAACTAATGATCTTCCTGTCTCAGCCTCATGGGTGCCAAGATTACAGATGCGAACCATCAAGCCTGGTTCTGTTTGTTTCTTAATCCTGATTTCACACAAGTACCATAAGGACTTAAAAATTAATATCTAATAAAGTATAACTATGGTTGTTTTCTCGGTTCTGGGGCCTAATATTAATTAGAATACTGGTTAGAGCTGTAGCCCAAGGAAATGAAGAGTTGTTAAACTGAGTTATATTAAAATTTTGAAATTTTGTTTTTCTTTGCTGAAAGATGAACTCACATAGAGTGAGGAAATGCAGATTCAACACCACATGGACTACTCATGCAGAGTTGAGGGGAAAGAGAAAAAATTGCTATCCTGTGAGTGAAATACAGAAAGCGTGGTAGAGAGTGTCATTCATCCATCTTCCTCTAGTACTCGATAGTAAAACATGGGTTTCTAATACATTTGTTATATAAAGATCACTCTGAAGATGTGGACAAAATTTTAGATTAATCTAGAATGTTCATTTGCTTTGTGGGTGTGATCAAACCTGTTTTTTTCTAAGGCTATGTTATGATTGGACTGTAACAAGAAGCTCAGTTTTATCTAGTTACAACAACTATACACCTTATGATCCCATGACACTAAACCACTTTTATATTTCCAATTTCAACATGCTATTTCTCTTTGTTACATCTCTCATCTAATTATCTCCACTACTTTGGACATTCTGGCTTCCCGTCACCTCACTTAGGACTTTTCTTTCATTTGACTAAGGCTGAATCCATTTTTATGTCTTCCCCATCCAGAAGCCGTACTAAAGTCTCCCATAGTTGAAAGGTTGAGTCAGGTGAGCCACTTCTGAGATTCTCTGTCACTTTCAGATATTGCTCCTGTTCTGACCACAATTGTTCTGTGCTTTTATGCCTTTTTCTATCTAAACTATGACATTCTTGAGGAAAACCATAGTCCCACTTGCCTTCATTACCCCAATTTCAAGTACAGCACATTGTAGGCATGTTTTCAAATGTTTGAGACCACGTCCTCAGGATTACTGGGAGTAGTCTTGTCCCACCACACCTGGCCACAGTTAGCTAACTGGCACTCACTAATTTGTTTCATGAATGACTGAATGAGTGCAAGAATGAACACATAACTGAGGAATGCCTCTTTCCAGCTACAATCATTTGAACCAGTCTAGGCCTCCATTTCTGCCTCTGTAGCTGGGTTCTATTGGTCACTTTCTACATTTTCTTTCTGTTGTTTTATTTCCCTTGTTTCATTTCTGCCTTTCTGCAGAAGAATTTTGTGAAAACGAAGTCAAATGTAGAACACCAATGCACTGAAAATATGTTCATGACAATGATGATATCATATTACCTTAGGTTATTAGAGTGACACATATACAGCCAATGTGTACAAAAATTCTTAAATCCGAAGTCTGCAAACAGAAAGTCTTGAAGGTTAGAATAGTGACAGATGAGGTCACAGGAGCCAGAGCTGGATCAGCTGTCTCTGTGGAGTCCTGCCAGGGTGTGGGGCCTCAGCACTGGGAGAAGAGCTCTAGCTAGAGGCAGGTCTACAGCTTCCAGGAACTCTACATCACAAATAGAACCAGAGGAGCACCAGTATCTGGAGACTTGGAAGTTATCATTCAGGCTTGTCGTTTTATAGCCATACTATGTTTGCTCTAACTTCTCTGAAGCCCTGGAATGGGAAATCCTACTGAAAAGACTCTTGAAAGAAGTTTGGTACAGAGACAAAGGTGAAAGATAGGAGTGAGAATGAGTCACGGTTGGGGCACAGTGTAGCCCAGGACAACAAAACTCTAAATGTCTTTCTGCCTAATGTCCCAGACCTCTCTGTGGCCCTATGATGCTCTGTGGGAAAGGCATATTCCTCATTAGCTGCAGGAGCAATATCCCTACTGCTGGTAAGGGAGAGAAACCCTTTCACTGCAGCTGTAATTACTGCATCCAGCTCCAATTGTATAGGGACAAATAAGCCCAGGCTCTGGGGAGCTGCAGGAGCATCATGGAGGACTGAGATGAAAGTATTTATGGACTGTGATGGTGTTAGGAGGAGAGGTGAGCTAAGCACAAATGTGTGTGTGTGTGTGTGTGTGTGTGTGAGAGAGAGAGAGAGAGAGAGAGAGATATGGGGGCACTTGGAAAGCTGAGGATGGTAGTTCCATGTGCATACACATCTTTACCTAGCCTTTCTGTGAAGAAGTATAATCATCCAGGGTATCATTACAACCAAACCATTTCTAACACTCTCACCAATAAGTGATTCTAGAGGAAAAAGAAGTTGATTAGAAAAATAAAGAAAGAAAAGAAGGTTTGGCTAAAAATGAAAAGGCAGAGAAGACTTCCCTGCCTGCCTGCTTTGTCTACTGAGGTATACCATTCTCAGGCTACCTCAGGGACTAGCACCGGAGAGAGATGGGAGGAGCTTTATGATGCCTGGATTTTCCATGGGAAGTCCAATTCCCTCACCTCCTCCCTCACCCCTAGTTCTTGTTAGTGTGTGACTCAATCATAGCCTCTAGCTGTGAAGTCCGGATTCAAAGTGACAATCAACCAGCTTTGCTTAATGACATCAGTTCCCCCTGATCCTATTTACCTCCAGTGGAGGTTGCCTCTCTGAAGCTTGAACATTAGCAAGACTGGAGAGCCTACTTCAATTATAACACTCAGAGCAACTCCTTCCTTTTTCCCTTCCAGACTCTGAATCTCCTATGCAGAGAGACAGCTCATTAACCATGCTCACTGCTTTTAACTGGGTAGGGACAAGCTTCCCACACCACTACCTCTTCCAAAGTCATTTCTCTAGATCCTGCAGTGTATGAGCTAAGACTCAGCACTGTGAGAAGCCCAGGAGAGCAGGTGCTGTGAGGAGGAAGACAGGTGGAAATGGAGCCTGTGGAGGCAGGGAATGTCACATTAAGGTATCCCACAGATAAAACCATGTTATAGGATGCTAAGATCACTCACCTAAACTGCCAGCATTGAACTGCATATGTCAAGACAAGTCACCCTGAATCTTGTACTTCCTCTTTGCAAAATTAATGAGTTTTCCAGGACAAGTTCTAAGTTTCCTACAAGGTCCTGGATTGGGGAGGAATTGATCACACTGTCCCTAGATCATCATGATTTAGAAAGCTAGACCAGAACAACCTTTAGTTTTGGGTGAAGATTTGATAGAAATGAACCCTCAGTAAGATGACCATCTGGTACCTACCAGATAGTCAAGGGGAAAGGAGGAACCAGGAAGGAAGGAAGGTTTGGAAGTCGAAAAAAAAGCATTTTAGAGAGAAGACTGTTCCTACCAGTACAGACACTGGCAATGTTCCCCCAGCAGCTTTTCCTGTGTATCTGAGATCCACCTAATCATCCCAGTGATGCTTCTTGGATATGGCCAAGGATCTAGGTAGATTCCCATTGTGTTCCCTTTCCTTTTCTCTCTGGCATATGATGGGATGGATATATGATCAATACATAAGCATACAGTCATTCCCTGGGAAATATTTGATTACCTGTGAAATGTAAAGCATTATACTTGGTGCTAGAGAACATCACAAATGTGTAAACCCTTCTCCTCTACTGGTTCTCCAATGGCCAAAGCATAGAGAAGGAAGAGAGGAATCCTGTCTAGGAAAAATGAGGGACATCATCGCCACGCCAGCGCATCAGTAACTCAGTTAATTAAGACAAATTCTTTGCTCCTTATGTGGTTTTCCCAGAGTAGTGACAGATAAAGAGGACAAAGCCTCTCGGTGCTTAAGCCTCTCGGTGCTGTGTCCCTGATGCCTTGTGCATGGCATACTAATAAACCTGGTATGCTCAGCTGTCCTTAGTTGAGGATCCTTGTGGTGACCTTTCCATAACTCAGGGACAGAGCCCATTTGTGTAGGTATCAACCCAAATTAAGCTGAGTTAGCAGCGCTGGGCTTCTCGGCAGGCTATCCAGACAATCTAAATGAAGCCACAGATCTTCCCAACCCATGATGGGGACATGGTCTTAAAAAGTCAATCAGTTACCTCAGGCAGAGACCTCACTGCCTCTTTCATATAGGCGCCCCAACCACTCTGCAGTGACATGCTATGCTCACTGATCTCCCGCCTTCTAGCCTCTAGATCAGTTTAGAGAAGTTTAATACTGACCCTTACATTGCATGATGAATTTAATCACAGCAACTCTGGCTGTAAGTGATGGAAACCCAATTTAAAATACCTTAAACAAGAACAGATGATTCTTAAAAATTTTACCCCATAGGGGTAGAAGTTTACAGAAAGACATACAATGGCCATGAAAAGAGACACCATGGCAAGTCAGTGGTCGGATTTGGACTCAAAGGTCTTTTAAGAGATTATCAAGGTAGGTTTTAATGCTAGAAGGAAGAAGGAAATGAATCTTTCTGAGGTTCCCTCAACATCTGGCCAAGAGAAGGGGCTCAGTGTCTAAATTAGAGCACATTATCTCCAGAGGTGGCTGCAGTGTTGGTGTGGAGCCAGGCTGCTTATTATTTTCTATTGAAGCCCACAATTTTAGTTTAGCAGCAAGAGTCACTGTGGACCCACTGCTGAGGCCAATTAGATCTACAGTACTTGTAAAGCTGGTCTCAATTTTATCAGTGTCCGACTGATTTCAATAGCATAATTTGATATAGCAATTGCATAGAGAAGGCTTTACAACAGACGGCAGGCAGCACTGGGTGCCTTTCCAATTCCAATTTTACACTTGCTACAATACATGTTAATATCCATTCTTATATTAATCTACAAGTATCTGAAAGAGATACTATCAAATTCCATTCTCTTTCTCTCAATAAAGGAAAAGTATTATTACTAATTCCTTTCTGGTTTATGGGGGTGATGTGGTGGCAGAGGTCTAGTGAATTACCAGATTTACATAGAGAATGAGTAGTTGAGAATGAGATCGACCCAGTTAAATCTAGATATATGAACCCTTATTTCCAAGCACTCTTACAGCTTTCTTTGTGTTTTTCTAGTTTACTCAGAGAAAAGACTAAACACCTTATGTGCCTGAGTGAGTTGTGTCTCTCCTGCTCTCTCTGCTTTTAGAATACCATTTTGTTTCTTGCAGACACAGCTCCCTTCTGCCACTTGGACAGGGTGTTTCCCATCTGCAAGGTGCCAAGAGAGCCAGTCTGGGCTTGCATCACAGTCTATTCCCTAATGGACTTCTAGCCATTCTTCAATGTCACTCAAAGGCCACCTTCTCAGGGAAAATTTACCCTGAACCCAGTCATTTCTTGCTGTGTCTCATCCTCACTGACATGACATGCTCCAGAAGCTCCACAAGGCAGGACTTACTTCTACCTTGTACACACCATTGTTGAGAGAGAAAGCAAATCTTAATACAAGCAATGAGTCGGAAGATGAACGACTGAGAAATAGACAGAAGTCTTGACAACAAACGGCAGAAGCATTTCCAATTCCAACTTTACAGTGAATTAGTTGAGTTTTTCACTTGGTGTGGTACATGTTAAGATCCATTTCTAGATCTATTCTCTAAAAACCCTAGTGACGACTCTAAGCAGCATTTCAATACGAGCTTAATTTCCAGCTGTTCCACTTGTGATGGGCATAGTTTTTCAACTCAGTACAGGAAATATTAAGTGAAATTACTGAGTACATATGTACAGCCACTTCTCCAGACATCATGATTGTTCTCAGGTAAGCCACTTCACCAGAGACTTTAGAAAGGGAAGCTTGGGAAATTATCGTCTACTTAGTCATGAAGATTTCTCCCCACAGGGGAAGCAGAGAGTGGGTCATCATTGAGACATTATTTGTTTGTGCTTCCTGACCTTTAAGGTTAGGATCTAACCATGAAGATGGGGTGAGGGACATGGGGTAGGCAGGGACGTGGATTGACTGCATCTGCCTGCCAGAATAGCTTGCTCTACGCTCCCCCTGCCGTACAACAGAATTTCAGCCTCCCAAAGAAGAGATTCTCGGGAATTTATGACTCAATCAACTCACCCAAAAGGAGCATAAATGGGATTAGTTTTAATATTGTTAAGTTGCAAAAATACAGGCATATGTGCATGCCAAAGCGAAAATGTACGCAAGCAAAGGGGGGGGGAACATATGGGCACCCATATGGTGAAAAGCGCATTGCTAGACCTTCACACACTTCTCATTTACAACAAGAACCAAAGTTAGTGAACATAAATTTGCTTTGCAAAAATGTGAGAGGAACAGCTTGTTTGCCCATAACGGTTCCACTGAGCAAGATATGTATAACCTTGATTTCTCATCTCAGACACCTCTTTCTCACACTCCAGGGATTAATTAGGCTTTAAACATGACTCCAGATTAGAAACAAAGATCCTGGCTGCTTTGCAGAAAGACAAAGGAGGAGGAAGAGGAAGAGTGAATGATGCAGAAGGTCAACTAATCGGAAATTTATATTGGTGGTTGGAACTTGTACATGAGATGACTGAGAAGAGAAACAAGGTTAGGAGGTCTCAGTGGGTTTATTTTAATTGAGGCAAAGAAATCACACGGACCATCAGCAGACAATGCTTATGGCTGTGGTTTTCATTTGGAGACAGTGCTTTTGTTGGAACAATGCTAATACTATATGGAGCCAGAAAGCAGTTATACACCACATAGAAAGAGAATGTGGAGAAAGGAAGGAAAAGATGAGAGCATGGATGGTCCTCAAAGGCAAAGGCGCTGGGCACCCTTTTGTGCCCCAGCTAACAAGCAAAAGTTAATTTAAAAATTCACCATTCCAGTCTCAAGCCAGGGGAGTCATCTTTGTATAGTACAAAGAGTTCCAGACTTACAAATCAGGAACTCCAGTTCTTTTCATAGACACAGAGCTTAGCCAGCCGGTAGTCACCTGTCATGTCTTCACCTTTGTGTCTATTTCTTTGCCCATGAAATAAGCAGAGTACTCTTTTTCTAACCTGTTATAGAGAAATGTGATAAACTTCCTTGAGATGATAGAGGTGGAAATATGAACTACAGACTTCTCTCTAACAATATATAATGATAGAATATCAATGGAAAACATAGTTCATTGCACTTATTCCAGTTTTGTATTGTTTTTAATTTGAAATAGATACTGACTTTATAAGAGCATGTAAAAATAATAGACAAGTTATTTATATTCATCACTCAGTTTTCCAAATATTGATATCCTATGTAATGAACTGAATATGAATATTAATTACATCTGCACATATAAAGAGACATCTATTATACTGATAATATACAGATTACTTGATTTTGATCAGTTTTTGCATGCTTCTTCTACATGTGTTTCAGCACTCCATTATACATACAGGTTCATATAAGCACCAAAGCAATCAAGCTGTGACAGCTTCCTCACCAAAGCTACTATGGCCCTCTCTTTCTACTGTCCTTATCTCTGTCAATCATTGGTCAATAATCTGCCATTACAATGTTGACACTGACATCTCAAGAATGCTATGGAAGTGTAATCATACAGTATATAGGATCTTTCCATTCAGCATAATACGCACAAATTGGTCAATTCAAGTTGTTGAGTGCACCCATAGCTTCTTCCTTCTTGTTGATATTCCATTGTATGGCTGTATCATAGCTCTTTTGTGCCAAACATCAAATGAAAGAAATTTGAATTGTCTCCAACTTTGGTTACTACAAATAAAACAACTATATAATTTCCAATTTATAAGTGGGTGACAGAAACACCAAATCACTAAATGAAAGATTCAAGTCTGTGAGAAAATAAGGGACAAAGACAGAAGTCGAATAAAAAGAATTATTAACACTTTTCTTACAGGGAGGCTGGAGCATTAAATAAGTTTAAAAAATGCTGAAAATACAAGACTGAAATATGACCAGTTGTTGAGTAGCTAGATAATGATTAGCAGCCTTGGAGGTGATTAGGGACTGACACATCCTTCATGGTTACTTTGAAACTCACCTCCTGTATTTTTGGTAATACTAAAAAGGAAAGCTTCAGCTTTGACCCTTTTTAAGATCTAAAATACAGTTGGGCAGAGGCAGGCAGATCTCTGTAAATTGGGGGCCAGCCTGGTTTACATGGTGATTTCTAGGCAAGCCAGGGCTAAATAGTGAGACACTATTTCCAAAAAACAAAAATTTAAAATGGTAGAGGTTTCAGGGTTTTAAGGGAAAGTCCTTCCCTTAAAGGAAGGCCCATTAAAGGAAAGCTACGTCTTCCCTGTCAAAAGAATGGAATATGACTTCTGTCCCCTGTCCTGGGTAGAGACATGACATTCTGATACACTTCAAAGACTAAAATATTACACACTATAAGATGTGACTGAAGATAAAACCCCCAGCAGTTCCAGGAATCAGGAGGATTGACAGAAACTTTAGTGACTCCAGCCAAATTTCCAGAATTCACAAGATCTGTGAAAAGGGACTACAGCTCCTTAATGTCAATAAGAAAGGCTTCTTGACACCAATTATAGGCTGGTTTTTGTTAATTACCTTGCCTTCATTTTAAAAGCCCACCAAGCAACCAAGTTGCTGCTAGCTTCTCCACTTCTGAGCTGGGAGACTAGTCCCATGCCCTTAGTAAATGTCCTGTTAATTCCCGTGCCAGAGTCTCTTATTTGTTTCTGCTGGGTCTCACTCTGAACAAAACAGAATCCCAAACCTTACACACACTATTGTCTCCTGTCTTAAGAATTAATTTATCTGGGCCCCAGTCACCTGGTCTGGAGTCTACTCCCTCAGGAAAGCTGATTTGCCTGAAGACATGCTAAGCGAATGGGAGAAATTATTATGCCCTTAGTGAGACATGTAACCCTACCTCATACAAGACCCTCCACCAATGCAGTTGCTTCCAAAGCTTCTTCCACACAGCACTGCTAAGGCTGCCTATTTTCTGAGTTCTAATTCAAAAAGAACAACTTTCCTCTTTTACAGATAGACTTTAAAAGCATAAGCATGCTTTCCTGGGCACTTGGTATTTTCACTTGTTCTCCAAAACTCCACACTGTTCCCACATGCAGCTGCTGGGCAACCTCCACTGCCAACCCTGCCTGCTTTCTGGGATCCTAACTCAGAAGGCATGACTCGTCTCCCTTCTTCTTACATAACTCCCTTCCGTGGGCAGCTGCCAAAACTTTGAACTTCTCTATCCTTTTGTCTTCCTTTCAAATTCTATTAGAATGATCCTTGAGCTTCCTTTTGATTCTGTTTTTAAATTCTTTTATTGACAAGCTTAAGAATCCATAAAAGGGAACCCTACTCCCCAACAACACTGTGAATGTTCATCATGATGTCAAGATAGCCAGTTACTTCCCAGGCTAGACATAGGCTTCACATTTTGGAGAATGCATTTGACTAGTACGCAGCACAACTGCAGTGAAGAAAGAACAGCTGGGTGCCAAGGTGTGGTCCACAGTATGGTTACCATTCACTTTTCCTTTTCATGTGAAAAATGGTCTGATGAGATTGGTATATGCAGTCTCATTCTGCTGTGAAAGAAAGTTCCCAGAAAGATCCTGCATCTTGAACTGAACTTCCTGCTAGGCTGACAAACTTATTAACACCTCAGTGCTTGTGGAGAGTACAGAATGCTGCAGGTCCAGAGCCTAATTACCACTGATCTCAGGCTATCTTTAACCCCCTAAATAGCCACTCCTTGCCCATCTCTGTTTCTTAATTAACATCTTGTGACTAATATAATATATTAACTTAACAAAAGAAACAGAACAGTCCCGAAAAATCAAAAGGCTAAGAATGCTATCAGAGAGCATCTGAGGCCTAGAGCTGAGATCTCTCTTTTGGTTTATCTCCCTACTTAGTGTATTCTCCAATGTATTTGAAAAGTATCTTGATTTATGACTTTTCTTCGTTGTGTTACTATAAAAACTTCATGAAACTGTTTCAAGGTTGGAACATGGACTTTGGGGTAATCTGATTCTGTGTTCCTGGACCTTGGTCACTCATATTTGGCTCTAGAATAAAGTATCTCTTTTCCCCCTTTGAAGTGAGAGCTATACTTTTGTGTCGACAGGACACTGTCACGTGGAGAAGTAAAATCAAGGAAGTGGAAGCCAATTTCTTATGACACTCCGCTTGCTCACATCTCAGCCTAGATCTCAAGCTCAGTTCTAACAGATGGAAATTCATGTTCAGCCAGTGAGAGAACACAACTGTTCAAACGTGGCTCATTATTACACATATTTGGGGTTGCAAAGAATTAGCAAGTGGTTCAAGACTTTCATCCTGGGAATTTCAAAGAATTATTTACTTTCATTTACATTTATATGTGCAAGTCTGTGTGTACCACATGCACCCAAGAGACCACAGTCAGAAGAGGGCCTCAGTTCTCCTAGCACTGCAGTTACAGAGGCTATGAGTTGCTTTATGTGCTGGAAACTGATCTGAGCTCCTCTGCATGAGGAGGAAGTATTCTTGGTCACTGAGCTAAGTCTCCAGTTCCTCTTCTCAGGAATTTTAGAGCAACAAATAAAAATAACAATAGAAACAGTCATTGGTTTGTACACTTTCATTCCTCAATATTGATAAAGAATAAAAAAGGATTTTCTCACTGTATCAGAACCGTGGATGATGATTTGCTGGTAGTATCTCACCACAACAAGTGAACCCACTTATCTAGCAGCATCATGTGTTAACACCAAACAGCACTCTTCCAGATGGCCGTCAGTGAACCTTACTGCCTTCATGAGCGCTGATGCCTTTGCCTCGTGTAGTCTTTCCCTTTCATTCATTCTTCCTTGGGAATGAATCAATTCATTACAGTTTCATCACCAAAACAAATCAGAAGCAAATAATCAGTAGGAAAATGACTACTACAAGGCAGCTACGCCGGCTTTAGGAGGAGTTGACAATTAATATTCTGGAGTGAAGAAAGGAAAAGTAGAAGAACAATGAAAAACCGAGGTAAGAAACCTCTCCCAGGCTCTTTCTTTCCCTTACCTCCCTGGTTCCTAGTAGGAGACAAGTATTCCCAAGGGGGAAATGGGTAAAATGGAAGCATTTAGATGGGAGGGTGGAAGGAGAAGAACTATGGGGTGGGGGCGGAAGGAGCCGAAAAAGGGGTTCCCATAGGAGAAAGGTATTGCCAGGAATGGAATGGGGAAAATGGGGCACTTTAACTGGGGACTGAGGAAGGAGGGTTAGACTGGGAGAAAGAGAGGAGAGAAACAATGCCTTGTTACTGTAAAAAAAAAAAAAAACAGAAGGAAATGTTAAAAAACCTACTGAAAATTATACATACAATATCTCTACGTGAGTCCATGTGTACAGCTGAAGACTGTATAACAAGAAACAGTGCCCAACAGGAGAAATCTCCCTTTAACTTGATGCCCAGGGTAGTCCAAACACACCCACAATGACCCAAACTATTGCCTCCTAGAACTTTGATTGCTTCCTAGAACTTGAAGGTAAGACCCTACTGCTAGCGTCCATAGTTTTGGAGGACACTGTGGAAGCTGCTAAGAGAGAACATCAATCAACGGTTCAACCCCAGCTTTAAGGCCTAATAAGCACAACAATAACTGGCACAGCAAACTATATTGGAGCAGTAGTGGCACTTTTATTTTGAGAGTAATCAACAGACTGAAAGGCCACTCAATGGACAGAAACTCATGTGTGACACTGTCAAATACATATGGCTGGGGAGGTCATAGAACTTTGAGATCACCCCAAGGCTGTCATGTCCTTAGACAAATGTAATTTCTTACTAGGTGCTAAATATGGATCCTTATATTTTCAGACAAGTATCTCTCTCACCACTCATTAACGTAGCTTCTTCTGCAACACGTGGAGACTATTACAGACTTCCACAACTGATCACACCAGACATTAAGTGTATGAAAGGCCTAACTCTAAGTGACACATCTACAATATAACCACTACACCTAAGGCTCATGGACCATAGTAGAATAAGGGGTAGAGAGAATACTAATGCATCTCTCAAGTATCATCAGTGAAACTCCCTCAGGTAACAGAGGGCAATGAACACATCACAAAGGTCAAAATATAGAGAATAAGTGTCTACAAAGTATGGGTTCTTGGACAAGACTGCATATATTAAACTTTACCCACCCAGGATTCAGGCATCATTGAGGAAAAGAGGGCAGAAAGATTGTAAGAACTAGGGGAAGAGGCGCATGACCACATGGAAATAGAGACTTCTGGGACCTTCCTCATATGAACTGACAGCAATGGTGACTGCATGTACAAGATCCATGCAAACTCAAGCAGACAAAACCCAGCATAGAACTGGGGAAATGGGCAGCAGACCCCAATCTTAGCTGAAGAACTACTAGGCAGCTGATTACTACTGGTTGAAAAGCTTATCTTCTCTAGATAAGCTGACTAGACCCCAGTGGATGAACTTCTACTGAGGGATGTCCGGAAACACTAACTTGACAAGATAGATCTTAACATAAATGACAGAATGCATGAAATCCAGTAGGGGGCTATGGGAGAGTGCCATTGGACAAGGAGGTATAAAGATGATTAAGATGTCGTGTATGAGATACAATAAAAATATACAAAAATAAAAACCAAATATACATTTCAGATTTAAAAAACAAAAACAAAAAAAGAATCTTATTCATTCCATTCCCTAATATCTGGGAATGAAGCATTGTTATGTATAGTGTTGATGCTGCATGATAAAGATGTGGCTAAATGGCATTTACCAGACTGAAGAAATGGAAGAGAATCTGGTACATTTTTTTTTTTTAAAAAGTGTTTCCATTAAAATGACTCAATGTATAAAGGAGTCAGATTTAGTTACTTAGGAAATTCAGCAAAATAATTCATTCACTTGCTCCCTGAGGTACTACTGTGTATGAGTAGATTGTATGAGCAACTCACTCCCAGGCAAATGGCTGTCAACTTAAAATCTCACTGGAGGGAGACAGAAGAGAAGACTTTATTATTTCCCCAAACATCTGGTCTTCCCAAGTATGTCATTAAGCGTGGGGCCAGGTGTATGAGAGTTAGGGTGGATTACTATGGCATTGCAAGAAGGGAAGAAACACAGCCCTTCATAGAACAATAACAGTCTCCACAGTTGTTTTCACATCACTCCCATGCCCAGAAGGCTAGCCCCACTTGCTTCTGCTGGTCACATTCTCCTTCCTCCTGCAATGTAGGAAGAGAACAGATAATGATTCCTGAAGCCTGTCTAATAATGTGCTGCAAACACGCAGGTCAATTGCCTATCCACTTGGTTGCTTGTTTTGAGACCTAGCTACCCTGTTCCGCAAAGCTCAAATCTTGGAGGCAGAAGCCTGCAAATCATTAGACTAGTCCTGAGCTGCAGAGCCCTTACTACAGATTTCTACGTTTTTAAAGCCTGTTAGGCAAGTGCCATATTCTCTAGCACATCCATATCAATATACATATTTTTCTTAGTAAGCCATTATACAGTATTTTTAAAAACATAGCTTTTTCTATCTATAGCTAGAGAGTAAGTATGCAGTCAAATGCTCAGTGGTATGCACGTCCACTGTGAAATCCCAAATGTACATTGCCAGAACTATGTCCTGGAGATTTTACAGCACTTTATCCTGATTCTGTAAAATGTCCAGTTTTCCAAAGAAGTGGGGTAGATGCCGTCTTTGGGAAACCTGGCACAGTGTCAAGACTGCAAGGAAAACCAGAGGTCAGGATGTCTTTAGCTGCTTTTTCAATCTAGAGGTCAAAAACACCCGAGTTGAGGCGAGGCTCGAATCAACATCTAGAATCTTGAAGTGTCTTCAACCCTTCTAGAGACTTTCGTAATGAAGGCTTATTTTGGATGTATTTGTTTTTAAGAGAAAATGAACCTGAAAAGCAAAGTTACCACAATGAGGCTCCTAAGAAAGTGGCAGTAATGGTAGTATTTATACCAAGGGAACTGGCAGGGACTATTTCAGTCCCATTTACCTCTCCCGAGGCAGTTTTAAACAAACATTTACCAATGCATCCCTGCATGAAATCCTCTAGTTTTCAATGATAATTTTAAGTAGTAATCACATTCCTATACTTTGAACTGTACACTTTTTGTAATTTTTCTTTCATTATGTCTTTTTATAATTCAGGGATTCCTTATGTTTTCAGATACATCAAAGCTTACCATTACTATTCTCTAATGGATTTACACACTCATTTTTATTGCTTCTGCAATTTCTAGGGACTGACTGCCTGCACTCAGACTGCCATTTTATGGCACTGAGGTTTGAACCAAAGGCCTTGGTCATGTTACACAAGTGTTCCAGCTATGATTCTTTAAGTGTTCCAGTTCTTTAAGCTATGGTTCCAGTTTAGACTATCATAGTAAATGTGTGAATATTATTGTTATATTTTTCTGTTCACTAAAATACTTTTCCTAAATGAAAAGTCTACCGATTCCAGTTATATAAATCTCCAATTTAAGCCATATTTCAGAAACTGAATTAGCCTTTTGGGAACAAATCTATTTAGTGAGCTCAGCTCTTCCATGTAACCCTACCCAAAAGTAAAGGAAATATCACTGCAGCCTTTATCTCTTAGTCTTCAATTCTGAACTAAGCAACAAATTTATCTACAAATACAGTTTGATGTCTCATAACTCCAAGTGGCATGGAGCATCTTTCTAAAAGACAGAAAGTATGGCGATATTGGGTCCACCCAGCAGATGCAAATCTTAAACTTGCTAATTCTCCATATTCCAGCTCTTTTCAGACTTCAGAAACATCGCCTGGAATTGCTATGTTTAAATGTCACTGGGAACAGACAAGGAAAGACAATAGAAATGAAAGCTCACGAACTGAAGGCAAAACCCTGTTCACCGCGGAGTGTGGAGCGCAGCCCTGGAGACTCAAAGAGCAGAGGCAACATTTAAATTTAGAATTTGCTGGGCTTTTTCTGATGCTGAATTGCAACTATTACGCTATATAAAAGATTGGAAGATGAATGAATCTCTCTTCTTTTAAAAGGGAAATCTTACCAGTGTACCATTAGAAAGAATTGCTTCAAAACACTTACACAAAGTCAAAATGCCTTTTAAAATATTTCTAGGCTTAGAGAACTATATAGTTAGGATCAAATAAGTATATTCTGGGATTTTAAGCATTTATAAATAGATCTGACTTTACCAAATGCATAAAAATTGGTCTTGTAGTTAGGTAATTTTTTTGTATATCACATAAACCTCAAGTTCTTACTAGTATTAGACAAAGCTCCCTGGAACTCAAGCTTTCGGGAACATGCACTTTGATTAAATCTGAGCTCTGTGATGCTCTTCATCTATGTGTTAATACCCTTGTTAATATTATCTTATAATATTAAAAGTTTAAATTTCAAAATCTTGAAGTCATAATACAAAAACAAATGTGAAATAGATTTATTAGCATTATCCTTCCCTAGAATAAGTTAGAGGCAGAAATGAATGTTCTCAGTTCATGTGGAAAAAATAGCCAAAGCTGAGGTGCTGTTCCCACTAATAAATTCAGTCTGTTTTGCAGGTACTGATATATAATTGATGTCCCAAATTAGACATCCAGGCTATTTTTTCTTACATGTCTACATATGTCAAAAATTATTATAATTTAATTTATGCTCAGTCTAATGCAATTATTCTTAGTGTACCATTATATTAATTTGACTTACTGAAAACTAAAATAACCACCCTGTAACTCTCTCCATTTCTTCTTGCACAGCTTTGTAGTCAGTTCTACCCAAAGTCCACCCTTGGAAACCAATCACTAGGCTTCTTTCACTACAGATTCGTTTTGCCTGTTGTAAAATTTCATTTCTATGGACTCTTCTGGTGTGTGTGTAAGCTGTTTCTGCCTCTTCTTCCTCAGTATATCATCTACTTTGTCATGTCAGTGGGTTGCTCCTGATCACTGCTGAAGTGTAGTCTATTCCTTGAACTTCAACCTCTTATACGTGGTTGGTAATTTATGTGGACTATTTCTATTTTAACACTTTTATGAATGAAACTACTAAGAATATTTGTGTGCAATATATACATGTATGGATATATACTTTCATTGATTTTGACTAAATACTCAGGAGGATAATTACTGGGTCATAAGTTAAGTATATGTTCAGTTTTACAACAAGATGCCAAATTGTTTTCCAAAGTACTTAGGCAATTTTACAGTCCAGAGTTGATGACTAAGAACTTCACTGACCACATCCTTGCCAACATTTGATGTTATCGGTCTGTTTATTGTTGGTTATCTAGAGGTTACATAGTGGTATCTTACAGTGCTTTTATTTTCATCTCTGTGATGATATTCAGTATATTTTCATGCACTTATTTGTTGTTCATTCTGAGATGGGCTGTAAGACCTGTGGGGTGCAAATTCTTCACTTCTACCTGGTGTCAGTTCTTGGACAGAAATATGTACAAATGCCCTACACCCGTAACTCAACTTTTCATTTATTTCTTCCTAATGATATTTTAATTTTTGATGAAGCCTTGCACACCTCTTTCCCCAATAGTACCTTGAATTCTTAACCCTCAGGACTTTGAAGAATAGTAATTTTATTTGGAAATAGAGCCTTTGTAGAAAGCAATCAAGTTAAAAAAAAATGATACGGCTTATCTCCTTATGAAGGGGGGTGTGAGAATTTAGAGGCATGCACACACAGGGAAAATGTCATGTGAACACGTAAATGGAGATCAAAGTGATGCATCTACAAATCAAAGAAATGACAAAGACTGGCAACTAATCACCAGAAGCCAGAAAAATAGGCCTGGAACAGCTCTTCCCTGCACCCTCAAGGGGAGGAATCAGCCCTGCCACACCTTGAATTTTGACACACAGCCTCCAGCAATGTGAAGAAAGACATTTCCATTTAAGTAACAAAGTTTTTCACACTTGACTACAGAAGCCCTGGGAAACTCAAAGCAAGTTTGTCATTTTTCTTTCTTTCCTGGCTTGGGTTTTTTGCATTGTAATGGATCTCTGCCTTTCTCAAGGTTACTAAGATTTACTCCCATGTTTTCTGTTAGATCTACATTATTTTTACATTACATGCAGGCATACGTATTTTCCTATTCACTGGTTTCCCGTTTGGACTTCTAATGCCAGAGGCAGCACCTGCTTCTAGTATAATCTCTAGAATCAATCATAGTTTCTAGTAACAATGTAATGTATCAAGTGGCTCTGTGCCCATCTCTGAAAGTTCAACTGGGAGCAAGTTTTATTTCCAAAGGGATAAGGTCCAGTGTCATTCTGATTCCCTTCCTGCTTCATCAGGGATGATGGTAACTGATGTGTTAATTCCGATTACTGAGTGCCCACAAGGTCATGCCCAGGTTCAATATCCCACTCCTAATGCCCTTCTTCCATTAAAGATGAGTTATTTATGTACAGGTCCAAGAGGTGTGGCTCTGCGTAACTGTCCTGAAGGTGTTGAAGCAAGGGGGCCCTCGCTCCACTGCAGGCACAGCAAAGCCAGTATTCTCAATGCCATGGTATCATCCTAACCCTGCACTATAAGAAAGAACACATCTATCACCACATGATGAATTACTATCACCAGTGAAAGCTATTCTTTTTTCTTAAAAGTACTTTAATGATTTATTTATTTTTATTTTGTGGTTTAGTGTTTTGCCTGTAAGTGTATCAAGTGAATACAATGTCCACAAAAGCCAGAAGAAGGTATAAGATCACCTGGAACTGAAGTTATGGGCAGTTGTTAGCTGCCATGTGGATGCTGGTGAACAAACCAGGTTTGTCTGAAAGTGCAGTCATTGCTCTTGACTGCTGAGCCATCTCTCCAACCCCATGTGAAAGCTATTCTTACACTCCTCTGTTCCAAACTGAAATGTTTGGAATCAAAAGCCTTTAAAGGTCAGGGCTGTTTTCTGGTTGGTGGAGTTGTGTTTGCAAGAGAATCAAGTCTTTAATACACTCACTCTGAAAGCTTCCAATAGGTGAATACCTTACCCTTAACTGACAGGTGTCTCCATGTCACTGTTGGTTCTGGTCTGCCAATTGCAAGGCAGAGCAGGGTCACACTGCTTCCCTCATTCACAGTGATGTCTGAAGAGATGTTCATTATCTGGGGAGGAACTGTAAAGGAACACAGGAGAGAAAGGGTAGCTGAGAATGATTCTTTGCACTTTAGAGGAGCTGTCAGTATATAAATATGTAAACAGTACGTTTTTATGACTATTGTTTTCAACAGTAAATTACAGATTGCTTCGTTTAGTAAGGATCTGGCATTGAGAACATTTACAAAGTATGTCCAACAGAGAAAGCTTATGGTTATGCCTTGTTGAGGTACCTGACACCTATGGTGGGCACAAAAAAAAAAAATAAGAAAGGACATAATTACTTGTTGACTGAGAGACAAAGTCTATGGGAAGATACAAGGACTTCAAGAGTTCCCCTTTAACCACGTGTTCATTCATTCCTTATGTAGATAATCACATGAATACCCAGTCACAGGCCATTCCCAGTAACTCATTCAAAAAGCCAAACACACTGATTGGTTGCCATTTTCCGAGCATTCAGATCTTTTCAAATGCCTTTAACTTAAAATATTTCATTCTGAAATTCTTTTCTTCTCATTTCCTTTTTGTTTTACTTTATTTTATTGATGTTTAGTGGCTATTTATTTTATGTCTACATGAATCCAGGTGAACAAATCCATAGAACATCTAGAATTAATGTGCTCGACTATAGAAATAAAAATGAATAGCTGAGCATGTATTTCATATAAACAAAACAAAATTTCAAAAAACAACAGGGAACCATTAAGTCCAAAAAGCTACTCTTGGCTCATTACTACTCTATAACTTTCAGACCTCATTCACATTTTGCTAATTTTTTTTAACTTTTAATTTTTTTTTATTGCTTAAAAATTTCATGGGGGCTGGAGAGATGGCTCAGTAGTTAAGTGCACTGGCTGCTCTTGCAGAGGACCCGAGTTTGATTCTCAGCACCCACATGGCTGCTAACAACCATTCATAAGTCCCATTCCAGGGGATTTGATGCTCTCTTCTGACCTCTGCAGACACTGCATGACGTGGGGGTACTTAGACTCAAGCAAGGAATACACTCAGAAACATAAAACTTAAAAATAATTTAAAAATTCATGCATGCATGTGATATATTTTGGCTAAAACTACCCCCTCCATTCCAGCCCTTTCAGTCCCTCTCAAATACATGTGCTTCCTCTTTTTTATACTCGCTGAGTTCATTTAGCACTGCCTGTATATGCATGGTGATAGGACCATGTACCTGGGGCATGGACAGGCTTTTAGGGACTGTATTACTGAAGAAAACTTACTCTCATGCCCTAGAAACCATCAGCTGTCAATAGTATCTCAGTTAAGGCTGGGACTCCATGAGTCCTTCCCTGTCCATGCTGATATTTGGACAGGCTTGGTCTTATATGGGCCTTGTGCATGCAGACATGACAGCCATCAGTACATATGCTAAATAGCCTTGTTATGTCTGGAAAACACTGTTTCCATGTGTCGTCCTCTGCCTTTGCTCTTACAGTCTTTATCTCGTCTCTTCCACAATGGTCTCTGAGTGTTGGGAGGAGAAAGTATAATATAGATGGATCGTTTAGAGATAAGTTCTCTGCAGCCTCTTACTCTCTGCCTGTTGTTTAGTTGTGTGACTCTAAGGAAAGCACCATCTACTGTAAAAAGAAGCTTCTCTAATGTGTGTTGAGAGATGCAATTATATATAGGTATCAACCTAATATCTTAGGGGACAGTTTAAGTCTATGTCCATTTGGTAGAATCATAGTATAAGGTTCTCTCCCTAGGGCCTATGACTTACACAGTCATGGGTTTTGGGTCCAGTTAGCAATACCAGGAACAAGTTTTCTCTTGTGGAGTGGGTTTAAATTCAAACACAAAGTGGTTGGTCACTCCCATAACATTCATGCCACTATTGCATTGATAGGCACAGCCTGCTAGGCCACTTGGCATTATAGATTGTGAAGTTCCTAGCTGAAGAAGATTATTGATGATGTTTTTCCTCTGGTAGTACAAAGAGAACCTTCTGACGCTGTGAAAGCTAGTCAGTAGGGATGATGTTTCCTGACCAGTACCAGCTTGATTTCTCCACATCCTCTGAGCCAAGTATACGGTGTCTTCAACAATAGGACTTTACCATCAAGTTTCAGAGGGTTATCAAGAGCAATGGAAATATCCTGTAATGTTTGGAGGGAGGTGGTCAATGGGGCCCCAGTGACCAACAATTGGAAAAGGGGTGATCCTTTATATGTGTCTATGTACACATTTTAGGAAGCTTCTTCAATAGTTGGGTTCCATATGGCATTTCAAAGACCTTTAGTATAAGTTTCCCACCATAGCCTCTTCTCTACCTTCTCATCTCCCACCGGACTTAACCCTCTCTGTTCCATTGTTCCATTCTTCCCCTTTACAATCATCTCCATTCTTAATCTGAAAAATCCCTTAAAAACAGATCCTTTAAAGCTCTGGAACCTTCTCTGACTTCCTTGATCACTGTTAGTTGCATTTTCCTTAGGCCCAACAAGCAAGCATTAAGGTATCCACTAATGTCACTTATTCATTGTACAGATGTTTATTAGCTTATGATGGGGTTTGATCAATAAACATATTCTGAGTTGAAAATACAATGAAGTCCATTTACATTGAATGCACCTAACCAATCAAACATCATACAGAGAAACAGTGCTTTTCTCCTCCTGTCTATTGGGCTTGCTTGAGATGTGGCTTACTGCCACTGCCCAGCATAGTGAGGGAGCTGCATACCACATAAAACACTAGAATGGGAAATATTCAAAATCAAAATTTAAAGCAAGGTTTAAACATCATGAGAAGCATTTTTTACATTATTGGAAAATCTGGAAAATTTCAAGAACTATAGTAAACCAGAAGACGTCTGTGGTGTATTCTACCTATCTATCTATCTATCATCAATCTATCATCTATCTCTATTTATCTTCTGTTTTTCTTTTCGAGACAAGGTCTCTCTGTAGCCTCAGCAGGCCTGGGCCTCACTATGCAGACCAGGCTGGCCTCAATTTCACAGAGATTTGCCCAGCTCTGCTGAAGTGTGATTCCTCAGCTATTGTATGGTCTTAAGCAATAATCTCTTTTTACCTGTTTGAACTTCAGTGGCTTCTCTGAACTGCCCATGACGGTAGATACTGAACTCACTGTTGTGCAAGATTTTAAATGCCAACTTAGCAGATCTGATGGCTGCTATAAAGAAAGCACTCAGTAAGTATTGGTTGCTATGGCAGCAACAACAATGCTGCTGCTGCTGATTATAATAACAACACAATAACGTTTCACGATTGTTTTCTTCTCATAGCCTGGGACCATGTCCACGTTTCATTGGCACTACAGGATCTAGTATGATCCCAGATCTTACTACCTAACTTGATCAATTTCCTTGGTCTTAATTATGAATTTGGCTCAAATCTCAGTGTAGGAAAATATCTAGATTCCTTCTCGAGTAATTTCATTATCACTGTTCTTGTGTTTCACATCACTTTTCACATGGATAGCTACATAGCCTCCAACCGGGACTATTCTAATGTGTTGTCCATCTCATCTACCCCTTTCCATGTAACCAGCATGTTCTCTTGAAGTAAAAACTTAATCAGCCTGCTTTCCAACTGACTCTTCCAGCTCACCATGGTCTCCCAGTTATAACATACCAGCTCTTTTGTGTGAGTGGACCCTCTGTAGTCTAACTAGAGCCCCATCTCTACATACAGGTGTCACATAACATACTGCAGACTCCAGAACCCTTTGGATTGTGTCAAGTCCTAGGCACCACCAAAGGTTTTTCTTCATCCTTTCTTCCCTTCCTGTAAAGATGTGGCTCATCATTTGAGAACCACTCAAATGCTGCCTCATCTCTGCTGTCTTCCCTTACCTGTCCTCACATCCTAAAGCCATCTCTCCTGGGTCATTCTCGTCCAAACCTGCCTCCGAGGGTGACAGAACTGTCTCACACAGGGCTTGCTGTGTTCCAGATGCTGCTGTACCCCATCTCTTTATCCAGGATCGAGGTGCTGAGGATAAGCAGGACTCATGCATCTCTATTTGCTCATAACTGGACTCACAGGCCCCGAAGGGCAGAATTCCTCTCCAGGAAAGAATTCAGACAACAGAATAAAAAAAATTCCAGTGCTAATGGATGCAAAGCTTGGAATGAAAGATTTCAGCTGCCTAATCCTGTCGTCCCAGTTTTATTTCAGATCTTCAGAATAAAAAGAAAGATGACAGAGAGATCACGAGTCCATCTTACAGTCATGCTGATCTATTTGTACTATCACTTTAATTATGAATTATGAATTATCTAACAGATAGAACACTAGTAGATTCCAAGCCAGCCAAGGCATCGATGGAGGAGAATTACATCTGATGTTCTGTTCTGAAGACTCTGACTCCTACAATTTTATGCTGCTGATACCTTTCAGGTAAGTCTTTGTAAGGAGAAACTGTAATGATGAGCAGAGCATTTGAGCTCTTAAGGGAATCCACATTAGCAAATAAATAAAAACTGCTTAGCTTATAAATCTGCCATAGTAGGGGTTATTTCTGCATTAGAAATTGCCCTGAAATTTCAGTACATATATTTTTACCAAAATACACACTGGGAAAAAAATAGAGCACATTCTTACTGTACTGTACTCTCTTGAGAAAATGGCTCTACCTGTTTTTCAGTATTTTCTAGCTTGTTAAAAAATAGGTCTATGCTTGGAAATGTCAATACATGCTTTTTTTTCATTCCTATAAAGCAACAACTCTTGTACGACTTTCAAATATTCTCAAAAGAATGTGTGCTTTAGGTAGAAGTGCTGGGCCATCTTAAGATCTCTGTATGAGGACCTCAGAGTCTCCCTAGAAGCAAGTTAGATATAGCCTGTGGAAGACAGTTTTATTCAGGAGAGTGACTTAGCACATTATAACCATGATACCTTGGGCAGAACTCCCAGCTCATTACCCACTGCAGCACCATCATTTCCCAAATACAATTCTCAGCTCCAAAAATCCACCTGTTCAGTTTTCTCTGGATTACCCTCTTCCCCAAGCTCCGCCCTTCAAAGTACTTCCTACAGTGACAAAGTCCTCATCCCTAGCTTCTCCTGAGCCCTGCAAGCCATGGGTAGCCAGCCTTACCCATTTCAGTCATCGTTGCTTCTGCAGCACCATGTGTGTTGTTTATCAAGAAAATTATTCAATAGTCTTATTGCAATTTCAAATCCAAATCAAACTTGTCATAGGGCTCTACCCTTGCTTCCATGATAATTTTTGAAAATAATAAAAAGGTCACTTGGGAATGACTTCAAATGCATCTCTATAGTTTGACTGGAGATCGCTGCTCACTGAAAAGAAATATCTGTGACAAATGAGTTTATGTCTCATTCCAGTTCTTATAAATATTCAAATAAATAACAATCTTAACTTGAAATGCCTAGATTGCTCAGAAAAAATGGTAGGCCCATAGACTCTGACTAAAAGTTTATAAACAGCATTAATTAAAATCCCATCTCTAGATGCTTCTGGTCCTCCCTGTGGGTGGAACAGAGCTGATGGATTTTCACTGGTGGTAGGTTTTAAGGTTTGAATGTGAAAAATCCCCTACAGATGCAACTATTTCTACGTCGGATCCTGGGCTGGTGTCTCTGTTATAGATGGTTGTATAGAGACATAGAGTCTTGCAGGTCCTAAGTACTTCGGCCCACCCTATTTCCAGCCTGATCTCTTTGCTTCCTGTCTGCTGCCATGACCAGATTCAACTTCCTACTAACATAGACCAAGTTGCTTCTGCTACCATGTCTTCTTCTCTCTCCCTTTAGGCAGTCTCAACATTTCAACATGATGATATAATGAAGCCATCTACAAAGTTCATGCTCATGAACCATGCAATTGAGAAAATTTTGTCTAAAAAACCTCATTCTTTAAGTTTGTAATTTTGTGTTCAACTTCATTCTAGCTATCCTGGGGCTCAAGTGGCCCATTAGACACACCTGCATGAGCCAAAACAAACATCATGTCCCTCTGGTTGCTTGTGCCAGCATTAAAAGTGACTGATACATTGGGGGACAATAAGGAGTTTACAAAAGTTTGCAAATGCTCAAGGCACAGACACAATGACCGTGAACAATTTCCTTGTGTGTTTGTATTTTGTATAAGCAGGTGATGTTTTATAGACTGTAATCAAGTCTGTTGAGGAACAGGCCAGTTTTTGAAGATGTCTTTGGGTTCTTGGTTAACATGAAGCAGGTACACAATCCTTCTACCTGCCATACAGCCACCTGCTCTAATATATCCCAAATGTGTTATAGAACATAATCTTTCTTCAAGCCTACTGTCACTGTTTGAAATGATAGTCTCGCCTTCTGTTGCTTGAAATATTACAAAAGCTTGGTCATCCTCTACTTAGCACCATCTTATAATTACAAACTCATGTGCTTATCACAGTTACCTGTAAGTTCCTTCTTTCTGTCTAAATCCTCCAATAAAAATCCCTTGTCAAGCAGACACACTGCAAATTTCTTAGCAGGATTTACAGGCCAAGCTGCAGTCAGTCTGTCTGTAGCCTAAGTGGCAGCCCCTTACTAGTATGCACCTCTGTGGTTACATCACTTTCATTTCTGTGCCTTTCTACATACTATTCCTTCTGCCTGGAAAACACATTCCCACTTCTATGCCCTGGGAACCACTCATCTTCAGCACTTAGCTAAGATGGCAACTCCTTTATAATACGTGAGTTGCTCTCCTCTTCCCAAGGCATTCTTTATCATTCTATTTATCTTTGCAGCTAAGCTATTCCATAGTCAGGGGCTTTGCACTCCTGTTACATAACACAATGCCTGATGTGTGCTGGCACCTCCCCCTTTCGAGTGTAATGTTTAGATGAATAGGTTCTCAAACTGAGTACCTTATTATGTGTCAAGTGTTTCCCATCCTAGAGACCTGACATTTGTTCTTTCTTTAGCTGAAATCCTCAACATCGTACTCTTCACTGGCATGATTATTTTTCTTCCTTCTGGCTCAGTTTTAATGGAGTCTTTGCTAATGACTTCAGCTCTCCCCCACTGGTTGTCTAATCCAGGTCCTTTTGTTACAATCTCTTCATAACATTCACATTTTCCTCTCTGATACTAACACTGTTTTGTGCTTTTGTATCCGGTTTACGATTTTTGTTTGTTTGTTTCCTTGGTTCACAGTAACTACAGACTGTATAAAACACTATAGTGTCAGAACTTAGAACTGTACTTGACATATAAAGAAAATCTGTTGAATGAGTAAATATCTACTATAGCCTTATGCCTTACAGATTACTGTGAGAGAACAAGCTTGAGTTAGAAAAGGATCTGTTGCCGACAAGACATGTCTTTGTGTAAAGCTAACAGGGATGAAACTGTATGTTTCTCTGCGTGTATTATCTCCCACCTTGAAAACAAACAATGGCCACAATATGGAAGAATATGAGCGGCTGTGTACCATCGCTCAGCTCTGCAGCCAAATAGCTACCCATGGCCTCACAGTTTTCACCCATTTCCTCCTGACCCCCAGCTCACTGTCTGTACAATGGGGCTGACAAAAGTGTGCATCTCCAGTTGCTGTAAGAAGGAAGTGTGAGTGTGCATGGCACACTAGCACAGTGCCTGGAAGAGGCTGCAGCTTAGCAAATGTGTGCTGCTCTTCTCCTTTTGGGTACCCAGGATGGATGGTGTTCACACCATTTTGAAACAGAAAAAAAAAAGTCTCAGCTTCTGCTGTTGCTCATTTTCTAAATCTTCATCCTTTTCACTTTATGTCAGCATTTGTGGATGGAGCCTGCCTGCAATTGTTGAGAAGGGAAGATTTCCTTATTAATTAAGTTAAATATATTCAATGACTAAGTAAATGACTAAATGTGATACATTAAACTGTATGTCATGTATTATGTATAGGTTTGTAATGTGTTCTATATAATTTTAAATATAACATTTAATATGGCATAAATAAAATAGAATATATGCCATATTATGCCCTCAGATAACATTGTACTAAGTATATACTCTATATCATTTAGTGTTCTATAGCCACATATAAATTTTCCATATTCATAATTTTTTTATAAGCACATGTGCTCTGGATACTATGGGAAGGATCAAGTCAGTAGGAGACAGCATACAGAGGTGACTTCTAGTCTACCATGGCCAGTCTTCTTGGCTAGGTAGTCCACCAAACATTCCTACTAAGGCAAGAAGCAATCCTTCACATAAAACCACTCACAATGACTCTGCTATCTAATTTGAGCCTGATGACGTCTCTCTGTAGGATAGGGTAGACTACGTAAGCTCAAGTGAGGCCAGCCCTTGAGATAGTACCAAGCAGAAGAGCCCTGGCTGGGGACACATTTCTGCATTTCTATATCCTGGCTATGGCTTCCCTATATCTAGGAGTTGCCCTGGTGGCTGCAGAACTTTGGGAGGCATTGTGTGGCAGAATGGTGGCTATGATGCTGCTTATAATATTCTGTCCATGATTTCTTCATGTTTTTTGTATCACTAAGAGTTCCCATGCCAGCCTGAAGCCAGCCAGATACATTTCCTTTAACCGCAGAGTATTGAATCTGGACCACAACAGCAAGTTACTCTACTGAAAAGTCATCAGGGTGAGTCTGACATGGAGCCCATCTGAGAAGTCACAGTCACAGCCAGCATGGGGCTTTGTGTTGTCCTCTGTCCTCCCAGTCACTGAGATCTGTCCAGCTTCTGTGCTGTCCCTCAGCACCCTGTCACCTACCTAGGCCGGCTGTCAGAACACATGACAGCTAATCTGGTCATTTCTTGTTTCTCAGAGCTCCCTGAAGAGAGTCCTCTAAACTTACCACCCTACCCTGCTCACTCACAGAAGTTTGGTCTCAAATGCCATATTCAAGCCTCATGACTAAAAACAAAACATTTCTTAATTTCAGGACTTAAAGACCAAAATTTGAATACTATTTTTCTCTAACTATTTTGAACTGAGTTTTGAAAAAGCCAAATATTTAAATCATTAAGTTTCAGCTTCCTGGACTGTAAAATGGGCATAGGAATATCTGCCTTGCAGGGCTGTGGAGATTAGATTAGAGAAAATGGTTTCAAAGTGCCTTAAAATGGCCATTATTGCTGTTTGCACTTTAATGTTATTATTATGCTCAGGAAATAACAAAATATTAAGTGATCTTGTGAGGCTAATAGAAGTATGAAATGCTTTTCATTACAGATTTAAACACTCAAGACTAATTTTCAAAAATAATATGGCAAGTGCTTTTGAAGATCCCACGTTCGATTCTTCAGAGGTTATCTTTAAGCATCCTAATAGGAGAGAATATTTCCTAAGCCAGAGAATAAATGGAGAAGTGTGGCTTTCAGGCTCGGGAAAGTTTGTGCAACACTTTTCAGATCAAATAGAGTAATGTAAAGAGAAGCAATTGGGATGAAAGATGACACTATATGAAGTATTTGGGGTGATGGGCTCCAGTCTTTCTTGGTTATGTGATCTCTTAAAAGTCAGTCCATCTGGGGAGTGCTGTGTGTGTGTCCATATATGTATTCATTTGTATTGTTCGTTCTTTGGTTAGTTTTAAAATGAAGGATCTAGATTATGAACATTCAGGGCCCCTCTTGTCTACTGGTGTGAAACTAAATGCACGATCTTCTAGCAGCATTACAAGCCCAATTCATAAGATGGGTTTTGTGGCTTATGCTTATAATCTCATGAGGCAGAGGCAAGAGGATTGCTGAATTCAATCAATACCAACCTTGGCTACATCATGAGTTCTAGGCTAGTCTCATACTGTAGCCTGAGACCTTGTATCAAAAGGAAAAAAGAAAGGTTAAGCTCAATCTCCAAGTGGGTTGCTTCTGAGAGCAACAACAAAATAATAACTTAAATTTTTCCCATTACCTCTAGAATGAAATATTTCATATACATTATCTCCTGTAATCACAAAGACATTCACAGGAAATGCTGATTACTAAAATGAACAGAAAATTAGGCCTATACATTAAGAAAACATAAATGATAATCCAGAAATATATGTGTGTGCTTATGGCCATTTTCAAAAAGACATAGAAACAATTCAAAGAGAAAAGAATAAAATCCAAGAACATGGTTTTGCAGACAATAGAATATCCACATGCAAAAAGAAAAATGAAGTATTTGGACCTCAGTGTAACGCTACAGAAAAAGTCAACTCAAAGTCCATCAATGACTTGAATTTAAGAGCTAAAACTAAGATAAGAGCATAGGCAAAATCCTTTGTGGATTTTTTATGGTTTTTGAGGTATTACATAATAAATACAGACAATAAAGCAGAAATAGATACATTGGACTCCACATAATTGAAGAAAACCAGATAATGGTCAGAATACATAGCGAAAGATGCTCAGCACTATTCTTCCCAGAAAAATGCAAATCAAAACCTCAAGGAGATGCCCATTTGCACACACTGGAATGTAGTCACACAGTAATAAGTTTTGGCAAGCAGGTAGAAAGTTAGTGTATTCCTACATTTCTGGTTGGTATAGGAATGCTGGTGCAGCCTTGAAGTCAGGCTAATGGCTCTCACGAACTTTAGAGTTCCCAGCAATCCCAATCCAGACACAAAATTCCAAGGGGAAAATGTATAGTCTAAAAAATTAGACTTAAATTTTCACAGTAGTATTTCTAGCAGAACACAAAAACAAATAAATTATATGTGAAGAAGTAAGGTGCAATACTTAAGTATAAGAACATCCTATACACACATGGAAATGAGGGATGGGATGGAAAGTTTCACCTGAAACAAGATGGTCCAAAAATGAACACCTACTGTTTGGCTCGATTTGTATAGAATGTTCAGAACAGGAAAACCTAGAGACAGAAATGGAAGTGGTTGTAACTTCTGCCTGAAAGTTTCCAGCAGATAAGGAGAGACAAATTGGAAATAACTCTTAATGGGGCGGGAGTATTCTGTGAGGCTGATGAAGATGCTCTATCATTAGACAGTGGTGATGGCCAGACAACTTGGCAAATATACTAAAAGCCACTGAAGTAGATGCTTTCTTAGCACAGGTTCTGTGCTTTGATAATTTTATCTTCATAAAGGCATTACTAAAAATATCTGTCTGAGATGAGGAGGAGGTTTAAAGATGATTTAGATATATGTCATGCACAAAAGTTCAATAGAAATATATATTGAAAGAAATATGTATTGGCCTATCACCTTGAGAGGAAGAACTAGCAGTTCTGACATTGTGAAGAGAGAAAATCAAGTCAGTCCACAGGGGCTTTCAGTAAGCATTTTTCATTTAGTGATAGTTTGTTGCACAGTTCTGAGCCTGCATCTATTGTAATGTTCTCCAAAGGCCCATGTTTTAAACCTTGGTCCCAAATGTAGTATTGCTGAGGATTTTTTGGAACTTTTAAGTCAGGGGGCTATGAGATTTCTTTTCAGTCATGAGGGATATGCCACCCAAAGGAGACTGTGGAATTCTGCTTTTTCTTCTTTTCTCTTTCTGCTTCCTATTTGTGGGCTGATGAGCGTTGTTCTGCTGTATTCTCTCATCCCAGGGCCAAGACAACAAGGCCAATTGATCACAGAGTATAACTTTTAGAAATTGAGGCAAAATTAACCTTTCATTCTTATAAATGAATTATCTCTAGTATTTTGTTATAGGCCTTTCTAAGTCTTATTAGTTGATATGTTGGTTTGTTTTTTGTTATTTTGATAAAAAGCTTGAGAAAAATAGAAAAAATATTTACAAGAGATCTCAGTTTCAGTCTGTGGTCACTTGATTCAGTTGCTTTGGGATTGTGGTCCTACAGCATATCATGGCAATGGGAGAATCGAGTGAAGGAAGGCTATCAGCCTCATGGTGTCAGATGACACAAAGAGAGAGAAAAGGTCCTGGGATCTCAATAGCCACTTCAAGTACATACCCAGTGATGTAAAGTTCTTCCATTAGGCCCAGCTGCTAAAGACTGTGCTGCAACCCAAGATATCATCAAATATCACCATCACTGTAATCATCAACTGATGACCAAGCCTTCAGTGCATGATGGTGATGACAATGAGGATGGTGATCCTAAGGATGGTGATGATAATGAAGTTGGTGACTACAGTGATGATGATGTCAGCTGATGATGGTTTTGATAATAGTGACAAAAATAAAGATGGTTGATGATGGTGTTTACAATGAGAATGATGACAATGGGAATGGCTGATGACAGTGATAATAGTGATGTCAACTGTAATGGTTGATGATGATAATCATGACAATAATGAGGATGGTTGAGGATGGTGATGATGATGTTGGTGATAACAATTGGAGATGGTTGATGATGGTGATAACAGTGATAATGAAGATGACTGAAGATGGTGATTGTGAGGATGGTAATGAAAATGAATGTGGCTGGTGATGACAATAATGGTTGATGATGGCACTGATGACAGTGTTGACAATGAGGATGGATGATCTTGGTGATGAAAATAGTTGATGATGGTGATATTAATGGTGCCAATGGAGATGGCTGATGATGCTGTTGAAGATAATTGTGATGGTAATGACAGTGAAGAAAGTGATTATTGTAATGATGATGGTTGATGATGGTGGTGGTAAAGACAATGGTGATAATAATTTCAGCGATGATTACACTGGTGATGAAGATGATGATGATGATGATGACGACATGTGACATGGGCAGGACAGAGTTCCAGTGGTATATTCCTGGCTACAGACAGCAGCCTGGATTTGAGCAAGCAGAGTTGTAACTGGCTAGCAGGTTACACAGCCATGGAAGAGTGATGGTGGCAACTCAGACAAGTAGCAAGTAGGGTTACAGGAAAAATGAGCAGAAATTTTAATGACATAAAGAAGTAAAAGGATAAAGTTTGGAGATTGGCAGGCAGCTGCCTTCTTCTCTGTCTTCTTCTTTTCTTTCTCTCACTCAGTAGGTCAGGGATCCTCACAAAGACAATTATTAGCTCATTTCAATGTTTTCATTATCTTTTAACACAATGCCCGGCATCCTCTAGGTGCTTTCAATAGATGCTGAGTTTAACCACTAGTGAAAGGCGATTCTTCAGGGAACAACCTCTTAGGATCCAAAGAGGTGTTCATCAAGTTGGGACTATGTCAAATTGCATGAAGGCACATCGTAACTCTTCAAAGCTTGACCAAACCAAGGTCAGTTGTCCAGACTGCCTATAAATTCAGACTTCCTACATGTCCTGGTGTGATATGGCTTTATTTTATGCTGTAGGGGATAAGACCTGCTCGATTCTGATTCACCTTTGTTTCTTGGTTCTATTTTGATGAGGGGAATGATAAGGAGAGATCAAATGATTATGAATTACAGATACATGAATACTTGCTCAAGGCTGGGTGACATCACAAACCACTCATATTAAACTGAATTCATTTGTAATAGGTGTCTCTTACAGAAGTTATTCATAGAGCTAGGCACACATTTCCTATTTTTAATTTGCACGATTCCAGCAACTGACCACAATCAGAGAAACCTCATGCTGTTAAAGACCCATTCTGGCAGCACTCTGTTGTTCCAAGGGCACTGAGGTACCACTCTCCTGGAGGCTCCTTTTGTTCTGTCTCCCTCTGACTTGTCAACTGCCTTCCCCTCTGGGAGTTCTGGCCACACACATACTTAGGATCACAGGGTTTAATTTACATCACAGAAATTTCAAATCAAAAATAGACCTAGGTATTACCCAGTTCTCCCTTCCTATTTTTCAGATAAGGAAACACTTTGGTTCTAGTCCCAATTCTGTCAAGTATTTATTATGAAGTGGCAACCCAGACTCGTGGCCTCTGCTGACCCAAGCCTCTCTTACATTAGGAACTCTGGACATTTCATGTCTTCCAAGTACATGTGCTGAGACCTCTCCTCTTTTTCACCCTTCCTTTTTAAGATTGTCAGAGACACCTCTTATTAGTACATTTGTTCTCCCTCCCACTCTTTACAGTGTGACCTTGAACAAATCCTTAATTTCTTTTTATCTGTTTCTCAAGCTGAAAAACAGACTAGTGACCCATGTGACTCACAGAGTCACTGTGAGGAAATGAGGGGTCTTGTGGATTTGAAAGAGTTTTAACAGTTTTAACACAGTGCTGAGCACACAGTCAACATCAGCATCACAGGCTTGTTGTTCTTCCAGATTTTTACTTTCTTTTTTTTCTCAGTAATTCTCACTGAGCACACATGGACTTGGCCGCACATCTCCTACCCCCACACAAAAGCTCTAGAAGCTTCCTTAGTGTATTATGTTTTAAGGATGAGAGAACAGAGGCAGTAAGGGTTTACATAAGTTCCCTAACATCACATTGTCACCAGAGGTGAAGCAGAGCCATGCACACAGTTCTCACCAACTGCAGAGCCTCTGTCAGGCCACAGCTCAACAGCCTGTCTGGTTCCTAGATTACTCTCTCTCCACTGTGGACACAGCATGGTGAGCCCTAGAGAACTCTCAAAATATTTAGAGCAGAAGTCACCTCTTTTCTTGATATGAATAGCTTCTGATTCAGGGGTAGGTGGAAATCTGCCTCTAATTCCTGGGCCCTTAATTTTGCTCTCCTGAGTCACATATAATAAACCTAAATATGAGTTGAAATGATATCTTCGTTTTCTGGTATTGTAACAAAATAGTTGAGACAGAAAAGGTTTATTCTGGCACATAGCTTTAGTGATTCCCATCCATGGCTGGTTGACTCTGTTGATTTGGAGCCTATGGTGAGACACAATACCACAGTAGGGGCAAATGACAGAGGCAGCCTGTTCACCAGTCACCAAACTGAAAGGATGAACAGAGAGCATGCTGTCCAACCTGTCCTGTAAAGGCATTCCACCAATGACCTAAGATCCTGCCAACCACATGCCACCTCCTGAAGACTTACCACTTCTTAACTACACCACAGGCTGGGCACCATCCCTTCAATCCCTAGGCATTTAGGAATACATTCAAGCTACAGGAGAAGACACTTCTGCTCCAGGATTCATCACCCTGGATCTCTAGTTTCCCACTGAGAGTCCTCGATGCCACCAGCTCTCAGTTTGAGCCCTGCGGTATTTCAAGGCTTTCATGGCTGATGAAGGTGATATTAGAAGGTCCCTGGACTGACACTCAGGCTACATGTGTCAGCACCTAGCATTCCAGGCCTCAGTGTGCCCCTGGATATCCCCTGGTCCTGTGAATTTTTTTCATCATCTGCAGGTGCTTTCTGATATTACTTTTATGTGTCCATCTTACTGCCCTATTTCAAGTCTGATTAGAAATGGGCTTCACTGATCCTCACTTTAAAATTCTTCTAGAACCCTTCCTAGTATCGAGCCTCCTTGAATGTCCGAGCATACACTTTGGAAGGCACATCAGCACAAACCTGGCTCGCTTCTCTTGACTCTGTTGCCTGGTACCTGGTTCCATAGAGAATCAGCCAGTTCAATGTCTACTTTGTACCACTAACAGAGCTTTCCAGGGTTATGGGTGGGTTTCAGGTTCTTGCAGAGCTCTGTTCACCTGAACAGCAATCTTGAGACCCAGATGGTATCTCAACTGAGCTGGCCAGCCCTGGGAATAGAGCCTGAAGAGCATTCTTCCTGTGACTCCCCTGCCGTCCACTGGACATGCTCTGTTCTCCTCTCAACGAGCTCTTTGTGGTTTAGTACTATACTCAAGTTGCAGTAACCAAGTCTCCAGGGCTGAGGAAGGAGTTTCTGGGAGCACACAGAAACTCTTCACCTGGGGAGGGAGATGGTGCTTGGAAATCCCTCTGTGAGCCTCCAGGAGCACCTGTACTCATGGACATATAACCCAAAACAGGTAAATAATAACACATAATTTAAAAATAAGAAACAAATTAAAATATCTTCTAGCTATGAACACATGAGGGGAGAAAAATTAAATATACTTTAAATGCATTGAAATGGTATGGATCTATAATATAGTATTTCCAATAAAAAGAGAAAACCAATGTTTTTCCATGTTGAATTCTTAGGAATTTTATCAATTAAATGCAGTGAATTTTGACTCCATGCCTGGAATCAAACTGAGTGTAGCAGTCACAGTGATATGATTGGATCCCAGAGAGGAGACAACACATCTACTTCCTACAGACCAATGTTAACCTTCTGTGTGTATTCTTGTGTGTGTGTGTGTGTGGGTGTGTGGGTGTTTATAAACATGTTATATTCACAGAAGAATTTTTACTGTGAATAAAACTGCTTGAATTTCAGAGTATGAATAAGTCAGGTGGACATCAGTCCTCAAATATATAATGACTATACAGACTGACAGAGGTTCTCTCAAAATTTTTAAAACCTCCCCAGATTTCAACAAACCTGGAGATTCTGGAAATAAGGATTACGCCCAGATTTTCTTGTACTGGAAAAAGGTGGAGAGGTCTGTGACTGAATATCACTGATAAAAGCATGATAACTGAGTCTCATTACAGTCAGAGACAAGTCTCATATTTTAGCATTTTATTAAAGCTTTTTAAATTACTGAGTGTCTGGTATATTCAATGCCAGCCTAAATGATTTATATTAGTCTATCCCTAGATACTCCATCTAATAAATAACTTGGCAATCTCCTAACCCATAAATATCCCTGGCCTTAGCAAAAAGCAATTAAAGTACATTGAAAGAAAGAAAGAGAGAGAGAGAGAGAGAAGAGAGAGAGAGAGAGAGAGAGGAAGAGAGAGAGAGAGTTCCTTAGTGATCTAGACTCTAGACTGCAATGCAACTGGGTCCTTCCAAGGAAACAATCCATACCCTTTACTAAGGAGGGCCTGGATGTCTTCATTCATCCCCCACCTACCAGCCCACCAGGAGTTGACCATCCATTTCCCTCCAATAGCAAGACACACATGTATCTGTATCTATATTTAAATGTTTAGCATGACTGGATGACACAGAGATCTTAACACGCAAAATATTTGCAGCAACAAATGTGCTACAATATTTTAGACAGATTAGCATGAAGACATTGTATAAATCTTTTTGGAACTCAGTGGTGCCAACACTGTTTGAAATACATTAAATGTGAAGGTAGATGGCTGAAAGGGTTATTAGGGGTGCTAATATCTTTACTCAGAAAAAAAAAATCAGGTAATAAGGTTCAACCAACATGCCAGGGCAAGATTTTAATTAGTGGTATTTAAATTAGTGGTTTCAGGTTCCATTATTTCAATAATAAATGGAAGCCACAGGCCAAAAAGAATTTCTCTGGCTTCTTTGAAACTCCTGATTTGTGTGAGGAAGGACAACCTGGGTCCTACTTCCCACTTGGGTAAATTCGTATGTTCAATTTGGCACACAGTGAGCTAGTACTCAGGCCAGAGAGAAAAATCCACTTCCAGTATGTCTCACTGCACTCAGCAGAGCTGCTGAGAACATCACTTGAGTAGAAAATGACTAGTTCAGTCCAGATTTTTCTCCAAATGACAATCAGTGAACACATGGCATCCTCATCCTAACTTCCACTGTAACGTTTAAATCATCTTACTTGATTCATTTTCTAATAGCATTTTTACTTGTTTCATTAAGCATTGTCTATTGTTCAGTACTTCACTTGCCCGATAATTGTCACTTACATATTGTTGGGGAAGGAAACAGTTGTCTCTCATAATTTCAGTGGTGCCTAGCAATCTAATATATACAAATTTTTAGCTTCATGTACATCAAAGAGATGTACAGACGTTGGAAAATACTGATGGCATTATACTTGAATTTGATGTGGAGCTGCAAGGTGAGAGAGACTCAGAAATAAAATGCTTTTGTTTTCATTTCTTTATTATTATTTTCTTTGTGGTGGTGCTGAGAATAAAACCCAAGGTCTGGAACACGCAAGGAAGTATTCTACCACTGAGCTGCATCTCTAACTGTTCCTTTATTCATTATGGAGAAGAAAGAGCTAAAACTTAGCTTCCCTTCCTTAACACAAATCAGATGATTCCAGAACTATGGGCATGGGTTTGGTGAAGAAATATGACTGTTTGCATGGGGACATATTCTTCCCTTTCTCTGTAAATAAAAGCCAGGTTCTTGGCATTTCCCAGGATAGCAAAGCTGTAATGCATCTTATTTTCCAATAACTCAGTCTTTTGAAAAGTTAATACGGTTATGTGGCTCTACCAACAACCTATTTCAGAAGTATACATTGAAAAATGTTACTAACTACAGCAGCCCCTTCTTATTAGTCTTAACAATTCCTAAAGCTTCTTATATATTTCATCAACTAGTGCTTACTTATACAAAACAAGCATGAGTAAGTATATCATAAGCACCGTTCCTAATACAAAGCACAGGAGTTAGGAGACTATATACTCCACTTCCCATATTTATAAAAATGTGCCTTAGGGAGCTGGAGAGACAACTTAGCAAATAAGAGCACTGACTGCTCTTGCAGAGGATCCAGGTTCAAATGCCGATATCCATGTGATAGCAAACAGCTGTGCTTAACCCTAGTTTCAGGAGATTCAATGCTGTCCTCCACAGGCATTGCATGACATGGATACACTTACATCCATGCACGCATAACACTCATATACATAAAATGAAAATTTAAAATGTTCCTTAGCATTTTCAGGGCTGAGTAGCCTTTCCTTGTATAAACACATGCTGGTTTTGATAAACATTGTCCACAGCAATGTGAGCTACTTTCAGTTTTCATTCTTTATGTTATGCTATCACCCACCTAAGATATGTGGAAGTATATGTTTAGGAATGATTTCCCAAATAGGAGATGGTACAAAATATAGAAACATTTGGGTTTGATAGGAGTTGATACATTATTTTCCTGTACAGTTTTAGCATCTTCACATCTACCAGCAATCTGAGACAACCTGTTTCCCCCGAAGAATTGTCAGTATATCTTCTGTTGATAGATGATACAGTCAGTTTAGCATAATCTATACCTACCTAGGTGACAAGGTTGCAGGGATGCCTGGGATTAGGTTAACCTAAGTAGAAAGGTCTACCTTAACCACAGATGGCATAATTCCTTGGAATAGGGTCCTGCTGAGGACCAGCATTCATTTCTCTCCATTTCCTAATTATAGATGCAATGCTGCCTCAAGTTCCTACCACCATACCTTCCTGATGGACTATGACTGGGGATTGCAAGACAAAAAAAAAAACCCTTTCACCCTTAAGTTTTTTTGGTCAGGGTATTTTGTTATAGCAGCAAGACATGTAACTCATACATCCTCATAAACTTTGGAAGTTTTAATAATTTGACAAATGAGCAGTGATATCTTTCCACATCATTTTGACCTTAACTTGCCTGTGTCTAATGATGATCTGGGCTACTTTCTATGAATTTTGTTGTCATGCCCTTGTCCGGGCCTATGGGCATCTCATTTTAAGTAAATAATCTTTTTGCACACCTCACTTAGAGTTAACTTACTGTGCAGGTGAGAGCTCCAGCCTGGCTTCTCTCTGGCTCTTCCACTTTCTCCTAGATGTATGGTTTGGGGGAGTTTCTGAATTTATTTGTACCTCAAACTTTTTGTGCCCAAAACAAACATACACTTAAGACATGAAAGGCAGGGTAGTTACATGAGAACAAGACGCATCAGTTCACATGACAAACACTGAGTCTGAACTCAGATATTGCTGGCCTCCTGCTCTGCTCAGTGCTGTGCTTCCAGCTGCGTCTTTGCTGCACACACTGGGCAGGTTGATCCAGATCCACACCAGGCAAAGGAAAAGCTTTGTGATTTGACCTTCCCTCATCCTACACAGAGAGAATTCACTCTAAAATATTCAAGCTATTTAAGGAATATTGTGAACAAACATATTTACTGCTTGCAAACTTGGATGCTGATGCAAAGGTCACTTTACAAATACGTCACTGCAGAAAAAGTTGAAGGGTCTCAGAACACAGAAAGATGACAAAGGTGAAAACATGATCGGTACTTAGGCCAGCAGACCCTCACCTGATATGGGTTAAAATTGATGCAATACCTTCTTTCCTCTTTGAGAAGGGCAGGAAAAGGTATATTGAAATCTAGCTGGGGAAAATATGATAACTAAATGCAGAAAAGTTTGATTGGTTGGCAGAGATTACCTTGACATAGAAACATTTATTCTTTTTCTAAAAATAAAGTAACATTTAAGATAAAAGGTGGGTTGTATTCAGAGGAAACAGCCTGTAGGCATCAGACACCAGGAGTGAAGAGTTCCCAGGTTTAAGACTTTTGGTGGTGTGTTAACAAGAAGAGAACCTGGCTGTGTCTAGAATCTTTGAAATGGCAGTGGGAGGGAATCTGGCAAAGTGAACAAAAGCTCCAGATCCTCCTGGGAGAGTAGGAGAGTATTACCAGAGATGATCAAATCTCCTTCCAAGGACAGAGTCTTTGTCAGATATTTTTTATCTTAGGAAAACAGTTAGTTTATCAATGACCCATTGTATTAGAATGTTTTAGCATTATTTCCTTAAAAATCTCTGATTTGGGTATGACTTTTCATGGGTTTATGATTATTGAACAAAGTAATGAGATTCGTCGTGTTTTCACACATGCATACAATGTGTTTTGATCGTTTTCAACCTGATCTCTCTACTTTTACACTCTCCCAGTTTATCACCTTCCTCCAGTAGTATCTCTTAGCTTTTTGTTGTTGTTGTTTGAGACACAGTCCCTTTAGGTAGCCCTGGCTGGACTAAACTTGCTATGTCTCACACTAGTCTCAGACTTACTGAGATTGGCCTGCCTCTGCGTCCTGAGCACCCAGTTTAAAGCAGTGTACTGCCATGGCCCAGATTTCTCTCATCATTTCTGAAGAAATTAAGCTAAGAACTCTGTGAAAAAAGACTTCCAGGCCTATTACTCCTGATGTGGCACCCTATTTAGTCACTGCTTTCACTGATTTATTGTTACTGGAGGCACCTAGCAGTTTGCCTTGTTAGATGGTCTTAATTCTCCTTCAATGCCTGATTAATTTACAATGGATTTCCTTTCTCCTTTGATACAAAACTGATCGTGTAGACCAAGATGCTGCTGTGGTACTTCTCAAGGTGATAGAAACTCATTATCATTAGAGAGGGTACTACTGAAAATGCCTGAAGTAGCCAGAAAGTGGGAACACTCAGCGCAGTCAGTCTTGCAAGGCTCATTCTGTAAAATCTGTTTCCTTCACCAAGACTTACTAACAGGCCACACTTACTGGGCTGGGGTTGGGGAGGAAAAAGGACAATAGTGCACATGAAATAAGTAGGACAAAACAGATTGATGAGGAAGAGAGCAAGGTTTACGTGGCATACAGAACAAAGAATAGTGGGTATTTCAAAGAATTTTTCTTAGCTCAAAAACAAATACAGAAGTCCTGCCACCTTCACCACCCCCACACTTCCTGGATGCCCCAACTTGCTCCAAAACCAAAAGAGGAATCAGTAGGGACCCTATGGCCCTGGAAGGACATATTGAGGGCAGACATGTCACAAGGACTGGAGCTCATCTACATTCATTGGCTCATTTTCCTCATAAATTAAGTGGCACTTAAAAGCTAGATAAAGCAACACACACACTATTAATAATTATGTGTCAAAGCCCAATATTTACTCAAAGGCAACAGCATGAAGCAAGGAAATGAATAAACTCTCCTTCATTCAATTCTGTTAAAATATTTAAAAAGACTTAAGATTTCCAGGGATCTTCTGATTTGGAAGGGATATCCAGTTCCCAAAGAACAAAAGAACCTACTTCAGTATTTGAATCTGGTTAGAGTGAAGCTGGAATCTTCTAGCAAGTCGTGCCTTCCATCAATTTTCCAGGCGGCCCTTGCTGCCATGTTACCTTGATTTCCTTTCAGTTCATACCTCCTGCTTCAACCCTCACGTCATAACTAGCAAAATTGGGGTAAGGACCTATTCCTAAATCTGTGTAGGTTGTTTACAGAGAATACGTTGTGGAAGAATATCACGCACAGTGAGTGAGATGCATAAACAGAGTTAGGCACCTTGCATGCACTGGCTCCCAGGGAGTACAGGACAGGGATTACCCTGTTCGGTGACATCACCATCTCTACACACACCCTGCATCAATCAGAAGAGAGAAATCTAGAAGCAGTGGCAATGTGTCTGCCAGGAGAAAGAGGGCTATTCTGACCCTCTGCTTCCTAAATGAAAGGAATGAACAGATCAGAGACACTGCCTGCCTACTTTCAGTGGTGGAAATAATGTTTGCGAATCAGGTGGATTTTGCCTGAAAAACCAAGTGCCATGAAACATTTGAACAGGGCAATGGCATCCCCTTTGCCTGGTTGTCTCATTTTCCTAGTTCCATTTTAGTTTCCCATTTACTCTGTGTACAGGAAGGGAAATGGGCCAAGGGAGAGATTCCTTGGGATGGCTGCTGCAGCAGCTGGATAATTTACAAATCAATTAAGTGGCATTTGAGTTTCCAGACTGGCTCCTAAAGACTTCCACAGAGACGGACCAGCTCTCTGTGCATCACAGAATGAAAACTTTGAAGACCAATGGTCCCATCAAGCACTGAAGGTATACATAAAAGTGATCAGTAGTTTTCTTTGAGTTGAAGCTTTCACACAGAGATGTTTGCTCCTCTCCACCCTGAGTATGGACCAGTGAACTGGGTAACCAGGCACAAGGGATAGAAAGGCAACTTCCTAGCATCAAAGGGCAAACCATAATTCATCTCTGTGTTGTCCTCAATTCAAACCCTGGTCTGTGTCAGTATATTCAGAAGAGTGCTACTCAAACATGAATGGGATTCTATGTTGCCAGTGGGGCCGATAAAATGGATGTCAGGACCCCTGTCCTTCTCAGGTCTCAATCCAGCAGGTGTTAGGTAGGGGGATCTTTTCCATATCTGGTATGTGCCCAGTACTGCTAATGCTATTCTAGGAACTACATTTTGATAAATATTGGACTTTAAAATGAAGTGGAGAACCACTAAGCACCTTTGTTAAAATGGATAAAACTTGTAAGACCATACAATGCTCCAGTCTTCCATTCATATGAGAGACTTTGCCACCTTTGGAAGGAAGATATCGCAAAGTGGAAATGCTCCTGCTGTACAGACTCCATCTTTATGTGTCCTTTACTATTCTCCTCTAGTAATCTCACTGAGTAGCAACTCTAATTTCTTGAAATTATTTCAGTGGATGAAAAGTTGACTTTTTTAAAGAAACAAATTAGAAATGATTTTTTAAGAGCCCTAAATGCAATGAAACCATGATATCACTCAACCTATTTAACTTTCTTTCAGAGGAAACAGACATTGGCATTCTCAAAATTATAGACAAAAGTCTTGTTCCCTGTGTGTAGAACAAATTCTTTGGTTAGAGAACTCTTATTCATGCTATTAAATCTTTTTTAGGTATCCTTTCCTCTCTAAAGCCTTCCTGGAATCTTTCCAACCAAATGGAATTGAATACTCTATTCTACTTCTTTATTCTGCACATTCTTCTACTGATGTACTTCACACAAAGAATTCAATTTATGATCTTTACCTATTTGACATCCCTGATAAATGAGAATCATCTGTTTGCTTCCCTTAATGGACAGTGACCACTCAAAGGCACTTTTTATAATCTCAGTACTGAGTTCAGCATCCTCACTTAACAGACATAGAATAATTATTTGTGGATCTGAACTGAATGGTAGACTTTGAATCACGAAGGAAATAAAGTTACTGATTTAATAAGCTTGGTTATTTGCTTTTCCCTGGAGACATCCATTTATTCTTAAGTTACTGTGGACAAAAGATTAGAAGAAAGAAAGAGAAAGAGTGTCATAAGCCAATGCCCTGACAAGTGGTACCCACAGGGAAGAATACAGCAATTCATCAGGAAAAAGAGTTAAAATATAGAACCACAGACGAGCATGGCAGAGTGGCACCTGTGTGAGAAAGAAAAATATAATTAACTCTTATTGAAAATATGATAGTCAAGATATGATTAAATTATAATCAGGCATCCTAGGCAAAGATGTCTATAACACACTTAACGAAATATATAAATATGGTCTAAAGTTAAAAGGAAGCTTGAAGTTTCAGAAAGGAAGACTCGGTTATCTGGAAGGCTCAGTCATTTGGAACATCTCATTATCTGATAACGTGGGATGAATAATGCATTCCTGTGCCTGTTTCCTGTATTCCCCCACATTTCCTCTTCCCCAACTCTGCCAATCTGCCTCCACAGATGAAAGTGCCTGAAGCTGAATTGGATCTACTGTGCTTGGTTTAGAATGCAAAATGAGAAAAGATATTAATTTGAAAACCACTATCCAATGCCCCCTTCTACTCTCTTTCCCAGTTATTTGTTCTTTAGCCTTTTTGCTCAGTTCCCAGAGTGATGGAGAGTGAGGCTTCGGGAAGTTGGTTCACCTCCACGGAAAGAGGTCCGCCCACGGGAGCTTCCTGATGTAACAGCAGAGGAGAGCATACTGAGACTGAAATTTAGATGATCAAACTAGAGTGAGACAAAGGTCTCTCCTCCACAAGTCTGGCTGACACATACAAGTCAGAACTAGTTTTCATGTCAGGCTGCTGTCGTGCATTCATCAAAGTGTATTGATAGATTTTATCTTACTCTGAGCAAGTTGGTCAAAGCCACCATATTTTCTTGGCTTCTGTGTTATCCCAAAGCTCTCAGACACTGCCATGAACCTAGCATTTGTTTCTCTGACACTGTGGCTAACCTAAGTCTCTTAGGGACAAGAATAGCCCTAGCACAGAGACCAAATGAACCATTTCCAACTAGTTTGTACCAGAGAATCACAAGCCAGCTTACTCCTGGTCATGAAAGTCACATGATAAAGATTCTGCATATCAAGACAAATTGTGTGGAATTATAACAAAAGACATAGCCTGGCTGAGGTGTGATGAGGACAGTGGGGTCTCTAACCAAGTCCCACCCTGCTTACTTAAGTGTCTCTCTGGAAATATTCTTTCTCCATTCTACCAGGCCAGATTTTCAGTCTCAAACTGACATGTTTGAGTGTATGTTTTGAGTGTATCCCCCAAGATTTATGTGCTGGAACCATGATCACCTGTGTTGCAATGTTGAAACTACAGAACTTTAAGAGATGGAATCTAATGGAGCATAATTAAATCATTGGGGGCTTTGTTCTAGAAGGACGAATACTGGACTCTGAGTGGTTTAGGGCTGGAAAGAGTATTTTGTTATAAATAGCATGTACTCTCTTTCTCTTCCTGCATTGACATGAGATGTCTTCTACGTGTGCTCCACCCACTCTGATGCTCCTTACTCATGAGTCCTCACCAGAGCCACCCAGCTGCTAGCAAAATGCAGTTGAACTTCCAGACCTATGAGTTAAATAAATCTATCTTCCTTACAAAGCAACTAGTCTCACGAATTTTGTTTTAGAAACAGAAAATGGGCTAAAACTCTAGACAATCCAAATATTTCAAGCTTCCTTAACTAGACTGTGAGTTTGTCTCCTATAAATGGGAAACAGTGAAGTTTGGTTCCATGAGCTTACATTATTGTCATTTACTACCTCTTTAACTTAAATGATTTCCATTAAGAGGAAAATTAAATAAAAGTCAAAAAGGAAAGGTAGTACGGAGTAAAGTATTCTTTAGTAGCTCTAGCAATGAGTTTCTAATTTGAAAGTTTTCTGTGCGATTGTTTTGTTGAGAACACTATTCTTAACATAGGCCCACCAGGACACATTAGATAAAATCTTGATGAGCCCATAAATGTCAAGTGATACATAGGAAAGTCATGACCATTGACTCGTAAGGACTGGCATGATATATCTGGCAAAATGAGAAATGAACATAATAAACATCAAGAAAATACAGTTTGAAAAATCTGCTAGAATTTCTTGAGAGAAAAGCATAATGTTTTGGTTAGAGGAATTCAACTATCCTCCATTAATTTAGATTTACCTTCAGAGGTGGTTAAGCTCCAGGAAGGAATGAATATACCACTCTCCTCACTGATAAACTCAGCCACATGAAGGGAAGGACGGATGAAAGTGGATGAAAAGTGTACCCATGGCCTTAATCTGTCCCAGTCACTGTTCATCACCAACCAGGATGACTAACAGTTCTTGTGATCGCATGTGCGTGTGGACATGTGTGTTTGTGGGTGCGTGCGTGTGTGTGTGTGTGTGTGTGTGTGTGTGTGTGTGTGTGTATCAGAGAACATCTTCAAGTGTTGTTCCTCAGGTGCTGCCTAGTACTTTTAAGACAGGTCTTACCCACTTGATTATCACCAAGTAGACGAGGCTGGCTGGCTAATGAGCCCCAGGGAATCTGCCTGGCTCTACTTCTAAGTATGTGCCACCATGTCCTGTTTTGAAATGTAGGCTCTGGGGACTGACTTAGGTTCTTTCAAAGCAAGCACTTTACATACGGATCTATCTTCCAAGCCCTCTTATGATCCTTTGCGCTGTGGGTAATGTTGCATGCAATCTGTTGTGAAGGGAGAGAAATAAGACTGCCTCTTTACAAAGAAAATATGAAAAACTCTGAAGGACTAACTAAAAAATTCATTTATTTCAACAAAATTTATAATTAGTGATAAGAGGATGAGATATATTCTAAAATGGGCCTAATATCACTTGTAAAAAACACAGTTCTTGCTTGACTTTTCTCCTGGGATTCTAACCTACCCACACATCTTCAAAAACATCAATAACATCCTGGGTTCTGCTCTGAATTATAGGATCATGACCTTCTGGAGTTGAAATGGACATTAGAAACTGAATTGTGACCCAACCCCCAAATACTGGAAATGAAGAAACCAGAGAACAGAGATAGGACACATGTACAAGGCCAGACAAACCAGACTGTGTGATACCATCCCATTCAACAGACTCCTGCAGCTGAAGAAACTTCCTAGAAATACTGGATTGGAAACTTGTTTCTGTCTACAAACTTCTCTGAGCCTGGGATTTACCTACGTGAAACCTCACAGGCAGAAAAGTTATAACTGCCTCTCACAAAATGTGTCACACTTAGGCTTCATTGTTCCCTGCTGATAACAAGCCCTGGCTTTATGTATAATTTAAATAATCCTATTCTTACCCTATTCCACTAATTATCTATGAAAAGAATGGGAACTAAATCATAATAAAATAACAATACAACTCCTATACTTTATTGCCTTACAATTGTTGTTATTAAATCCAACATTTGTGGAAAGGACTATAATAAGATTAAAATAAAATTCAGATTCTTCACACTGGGGCTGTGGTTGGTAATAGTAGATTCAGAAGGGTTTTTTTTTCTCCATTACAGAGAGACACTGAGGTGTTGAGACTCTTAGAAATATACTGAAGATGATCAGATCAGTGTGACAAAACGAGAAATCAATAGCAAGAGAAACTACATAAATACATAGAGATTAAACAATACAATAATGAGTGACCAGTGGACCATTAAAGAAATCAGGAAGAAAATTTAAAAATTCTCACGATTAGATGAAAATGAAAGCATAATTTACTATAAGTCTGTAATACAAATAAGGCAGTTCAAAGAGTAAAGTTCATAGCTATGAGAGGTTACATTTAAAAAAAGATCTTATAAGCAATTTAAGGTATATCTCAAGGTCCTAGAAAGATAAAAACAATAAAAATATAAGAGGAAAAAATAGCAAGAAATAATAAAGACCAGGGCATAAATTAGTAAAATAGAGACTAAACGAACAATGCATAGAATCTATCACATAAATATTTGTTTCTTAAAAAAAAAATAAGATTGACAATGTCCTATCCAAACTAACCAAAAGAAATAGAGATAAGACATAAATTAATAAAATCAGAGATAAAAAGAAAGAGATTACCACAGAGTCCAATGAAATTCAGATGATCATTAGGGAGTACTTTCAAAATGTTACCAGTCCCCCCAGCCCCACTCCCAAAAAGTAGAAAATATAGAAGAAATGACCAAATTCCTAGACACACATTACCTTCCAAAATTAAATAAAGAATCTATGATAACTTCATCAGAGCCCTAGAAAGCAATAAGATTGAAGCAGTCATAAAAAACCCCAATAAATAAAAGTTCAAATGGATTCCTTACCAAATTCAACCCAAATATTAAAAGAGAGCTAACACCAATGCCCCTTTAGCAGTCTCATAAAATAGAAGGGGAAAAAAAATACTTCCATGTACATTCTATGGAACCAGCATTATGTTGTAGAAAATTGAATAAGGACACACCAAAGAAAGAAAGTTACAGAACAGTCTCTCTGATGAACACAGAAGCAAACATTCTAGATAAAATTATTGAAAACCAGAATCAAGAGCACATTAAAATCATACAACATGCCCACGTTTAGTTCATTCTTTGTTCAACATATGCAAATCAATGAGTGCAATTTAGTAACCAAATTGATTTTAGGACAGAAAACAAATGATCATCTCAATTAATGCTGAAAAGGCCTTCAACAAAATTTTACATCCCTTCAGGATAAAAGCTCCAAAGGAACCAGAGATAGAAGGAACATATCTGAATATAATAAAGGCTGCATATGACAAACCCATAGTCAATGTTACGCCACATGAGGAAAATACCTGAGAGCATTTCCTTTAAAGTGTAGAAGGTGACAAGGGTACCTACCCACTTTGTCAGCTCTTATTCAACATAGTGTCTGATGCTTTATTTAGAGCAGAAAGACAAAAGAAAAAGATAGAAGAGATACAAATAGGAAAGAAAGACATCAAATTATCTCTGGCCTCATATGTCATGATTTTATAGCTAAGAATCATAAAGACTCCACTAGAAAAGTCTTAAACCCCATTAACACATTCAGCAAAGTAGCCCAATACAAAATCAATGTACAAAAATCAACAGATTTTCAATAAACTAATTATGAACTCTCTGAGAAAGAATTCAGAAAAATATAATCTCATTTACAACAACTTTTTAAAAATCCTAAGAGTGAACCTCAACAGGTGGTAAGAGACACCTGCAATGAAAACTTTAAGACACTGAAGAAAGAAAGATACTAGAGAATAGAGACTTCTGATACTCATGGATAAGCAGAACTAATATGCTGCAAATGACCCTGTGAGCTAAAGTAAACTACAGCTTCAGGCAGTCATATAAAAATTGCCAATGGAGTTTTTCACAGAACCAGAAAAAAAAAGCTAAAATTTATATGAAAACACAAAAGGCCTATGAATAGCTAAAAAAAATTAAAATTAAATTCTTGTCACAAAGAGGAATAAAACCCAAACCAAAGCATGACCACCAAAAAATCCAACCCCAAACAAAACCAGTTAGGCACAGTGGTGTGCACCTTTAACTCCAGTACCTGGGAGGCAGACGCAGTGGATCTCTGTGAGATCAAGGTCAGTCTGGTCTACCTAGCAGTTCCAGGCCAGCTGGGGCACAAAGAGACCATGTCTCAAACAGAAACAAAACACAGAAAACAGAAAGAGGAATGTTGGTGGTATCACCTACCAAAATTCAAATCATATTACAGGGCCATAGTGTCAAAAATAACATGGTACTGGTACAGAGTTGAACCCATAGATCAATAAAGTACAACAAATGACCTGGAAGTACACTGTCATAGTCACCTAGTTTAAGTCAAAGCAGTCAGAAACATTCCTTGGAGAAGAGAGTTTCTTTAACAAATGAAAATAGAAAACCTGTGTTTATACATGTAGAAGAATGAAACTAGATTCATATCTTTCACTGTGAACAAAAATCAACTAAAAATAGATCCAAAACATTAATGTAAAACGCGAAGGTCTGAAATTACTGGAGGTAAAGACAGGAAACACAATTCAAGATAGCCATAATGAAGGATTTTCTAAACATTGCCTTAACAGCCCAGAAAAAAAAAAAAATTCTAAAACTTGACAATGGGATTATATGAAATTGAAAAGCAAAACTGGAAAGGAAAGAATCAGCAGAGTGAAGAGCAACCTACAGACTAGGAGACAATCTTTGTCAACTATAATCACACACAGGATTAATACCTAGTATATACAAAACCTTCAAATACTAAGTCCCCCAAAGAAAACCAAACCACCCAATCAATAAATGAGCTACTGAACTAAAGAGTTTTCAAAATAAGAAATAAAGTGGAAAAAATATATGAAAAAGTGCTTAACATCTATAGTTACTGTGGAAATGCAAATTAAAAGTTCTTTGAGATTTCAAGTCACCACAATTAGAATGACTGTCATCCAAACCAATGTCCACAAATGTTAGAAAGGGTTTCAGAGAAAAGAACCTATTTACTACTTGTGGGAATGCAAACATGTGTTGTCACTGTGGAAATCAATATGGATCTTCCTCAAAAACACAAAAAATAGAATAAACATGTGACCCAGCTAAAATCCTTGAGCGTATACCTGGAGGACTCTAAGTCAACATACCACACACACACACACACACATACACATATGTATATATATATATATATACATATATATATAAATATGTATATACATGTTTATAACTGCAGTATTCATGATAACCAGGAAAGGACACCAGTCTAGGTGTCTATCAAAAGTCAAATAAATAAAGAAATACCATATATGTATGTGTATACACACACACAGAGTGGAATTTGTTAAAAAATGAAATCAAGACATTTTCAAGGAAAATGGATATAACTGGAAATCATCGTGACTTCATGTTTTTGGGTGTGTGTGTATGTGTGTGTGTGTAAGATAAAGAAATATCCTTAAGAGATGTCTGTTGTAAGTTATGCTAAGGAGTACCATCAGGATTTTAGGACCCTTGGTTTAGAAGAAAAAATTGGTGACAAAAAGATTCACCCGTTGCCAGGGTGGGCTGACCACAGGGCTTTGTCTCAGGCCATAAAGGTCTCTGGTCTCAGTGATATGGATGGATGCTCAGTGGATTCTGAACTTCTATTATGCCCCTGATTGGCTGAACACTTAGGGAAAGTGTCTCTGTAACACCTGCTACAGTTTACATTCTTTACTTTGTTAAAAATCCAAATCAATGGTCAGCTTTCCATGAAAACCTTTCTTGATTACCTGTCTAATTCATGGCAGTGGTTAAACAAACATTTACTAAACACTTTCCTGTGTTCTAAGACGCTAAGGAAATAAGGTCAAATGAGGTTAAACTCCTGAACTGCATGATGTGCAGGAGTACAGTGTGATGAGCACACAATGTGACAGGCACATGAAGGAGCAGGAATGTGATGCTTGCTAACAGAGTCAGAGAAGGTTTCACAGAGCAAGTATCTCTGGGAGTCTTTGGAGGTATTTATAGATAATGGATTAAATATATTATTTAAAATCTCTACTGTCATTCTTTTTGTTTGAAAAGAAAAACCTTTTAGGTAGAAGAGATGATCTTTAAAATTCACATGCACACAAATTCACGCCATATTCTTCATCCCCTGCCATCTACTGCTTATTACGTGGCAGGTCACCTGCCTGGTTCTGAGTTCTTGTCTTGCTTTTAAACATTGAAGTACTCTCTATCTCCTCATGGCCAGTTTACACTTCCCCCATCTTCATAAACCTTTGGTGACCATCTGGAACAGCTTTATTTCTCATTTCACTAACTTTTGAGTGGCTCTTAATCCACTACCGTAACACAAAATGGACATCTGTAAAATAGAGACATCTGTATGAATCGTAGCATTCCATTCCCCCAATACCTCTCTCAAGGTTATATACTTTCATCTTATGGATTAAAGATTCAAATATAGTTGATGACAAATAAAATCCTACCCGGAAGTGACAACTCTCAGTCCTGTGGAACTGATTCAGCCAGAAGCTAAAGTCCTGACCTTCAATTCCCTGGCTATTCTTTCCCATATACCATATTTGGTAATAACCTAATTGGTGAGCGTTCTGTTTCTCCAACCAGAACCTTGATTTAAACAGGAAAGCTACAGGAAAGAATGATCTTTAAGCAGTGTTGCTCTGCCCACCTCCCTCCCCCTCACATAGCCTGACTCCTGGTTGATCAGAAAGAAATGCTCAATTAACATGGGCAACATTTTAATGGAGATTGCCATTTCAACTTCAGTCTGTCACCCATAGATGACTTTCCTTTATATTCAGCTTGCAGAACAGGAGAAAGAAAGATGAAAACTGAAAAGGCCTGAGGAGGGAGAGAAGCAGGAGTGAGAATGTGTATCGAGGAAAGAAGTGAAGGGAAGAGGGGCAAGGAGAGGAGAGAAAAGAGAGAGGAACAAAAGGGAGGGAGGGGAGAGCAGCAGCAGCCTGTCTCTGCTGGCAAACCCGGCTGGGGCCCTGAAAGAAAGCAGGTCCGCCGAAAACCAAGCAAGCGCTACAAGGTTATGGGCAATAATTGATGTTTTTGTGGGGCAAAAGGGAAAAGGAGGGGTTGAAGATGAAAGGAGTCAGGAGGGAGATGGAAAAGTTTTCAGGGTCACAGGATACATTTATCAGAAGCTTTTAAAGAAGTGTTTAAGAGCAGCTAAGCTGTTGCTATGGAAATAGGTAAAAGCTAATCCATTATCTGCAACCTCTGGATGCCACCAGCTTGCCGCTGGGGGGCATTCTGCTTTTTATTAGTTATTTCTTTTTCTTTTCACTCTTCTATTTTTTTGCCCTATCCAAACACATCACTGGAATTATGAAAAACAAATTAATAAAAGCTGAAGTAAACGGAATTCGACTTCTTCACAGATTGTATTAGCACACAAGGGAACCTTCACCTTGTGTGTCAACTCCTGAAGAGAGAGTAGATTATTTCAAGAAGATAAGGCAAAAAGAAGACCACAGAATGTGAACCCCTGGAGGGATAAATGTCCTGGTCCTCCTGGAGCCACTCTCTCCTTGGCCGCATCTCTAAAGTCTATGCTAAACCCACAGGGTGCAGCAAAATCCTTCTGGTTTTAAACCCAGACGGTGACCCTAGACAGGAGCAATTTAGGATGCACTGGAGCTCCAGAGAGAATCTGCAGAAGCTGTTTTACAAGTGTTCCTCACTCCACATAAAAGCTATGATTTAGCCATTGGCTCACTCTAAAGCAAATTTATGTAAAGCCAGTATCATTTCCCACAAATATACCTGTATGAGATACAGATTTTAATCACTGATATTTTATACCTGCGTATTTGCAGGAAATGCTAAAGATGTCAATTGTACCAGTGCTGTCGTTAGCCTGTAATCTTCCCTCCCACAGCTTTGCCTCCTTACCATTTCCTAGATAATAGAAATCACTCTTGTGATTTGGGGTCAGTAGCTGGGACTCCACACAGTCAGTTCTCTGACTTTGCTTACATTTTTCTCTTACTTATAAAGCTGTAGGCTTTGTGTTTCTACAAAATCCTTAGTAAATTCTTAGTCATGGAAAAAAATCTATTTTTTTTCACCTACTTAATCAGTTGTTTCCATCGCCTAGCCACTCAAACCTGAAATCTCAAAGCCAAGGCCGTCTTCTGACTTCTGAATTTGAGCACCTACAGGGCACATCACTGGCTACAGTCACTGTCCGAAGTGTCCTGTGTAGTTCCTCTTGGTCTCTCTGCCATGGTCTTAATTGGGGCTCTTATACTTTCTTAAATGAATAAAATACCAATTAGTTTTCTGGAGGTTTTTCTTTCCCATCTCCCACATTGTTGAGAGTAGTATTTCTAACAAAAAAATGTGACCACTTGCCTTCCCTCTTAGATTCTTGCCTGAGTTCTCTTCTCCTAAGCCTCTTTAGGCTGATAAGATTCCACCCTAAAGCCCCTGCCTGACTCTACATAGTCTCTACCCACCCTACTCCAGCAGGTGCCCTGGGCTACACATCCTCAGCCGTCCCTCTAGATCCCAGGCCCCAGGCCAGTTCCCAGAAGAAAACAGGTGAGCAATTAAGTGCTTGTTTTTTCCACTGTGGGAACTTATGACCTGACTATATAACAGGAGCCTCCACAGAGCTGCTGCTTCTCATTCAGTTCTATGAAAATCATTTGCACTCAGGCTTTCACTGTAAAATGAATTCGTGGCTCACTTAATCAGTTTTGAGAATTTAAATACTAAATCATGAGCTCACTTAGAAAGAGACACAACTGCTAAACACCACATGCAACTCAATGACCAATAACAGCATGGACAAGCAGGATTGTGGGCAGACAAATATATCCTCTGACATTAAACTGTAAAACCAATTCCCTTCCATCTACAGCAGATTTGCCTGAAAATAACTGAGCTGCATAGTTATGAGGATGGTGCCCACATCCTCACCTGAGTAGTCCCTCTGCAGAAATGGAGTAACAAAAGGATCAAACTAGGATTAGGCAAACTAAAGACCTCTAGGATTAGGGGATGCTTAGAGGAGTTTGCAGTAAATTCCTTCTCCCACATTCGTGTATGAATGGAAAGTACTGACTGGGTAGAGCCAGGGAAGAATGTGCTTGGGTTATAATAGGTACACTTGTTTGAGTATAGATGATTTGTGCTTCAAAACAAGGACCAGGCAACAGCAGTCCCTCAGAACTAAGTAACTGAAGCACTGGAGATTGAGACTTTTGGGATAAAGCCCATAATTGCTTAGAGCTTCTAGGAAGTGATCGATTCAGAAAGTAGGGGCCTATAGATGTTCTGTGCAATGTTATTTGGAGATGAAAGGCTAGTGTGAAAAAGTCAAGGGTAGGATCCACGGAATCATTGTGTTGAATAGGAAGCTTATAGGGGAGTGGCTCTTGACATTTTTATTACTAAAAGGGAACCTAAAGGCCAAACTGAAGAACCACCTGTCCTACTATTTGAGATGCACCCAAAATAAGCTCTGGTTAGAACTGAAAAATGGATCTTGGTGGCTAATATCAGAACTTCAAGCCCATACTGCATCTGGCTTCTACATTGGTTACAAGTGAAAATCTGTTTATCCATTTAATAGCCACAGTGTTTAAGGACATAATAAGGGAAAAATAATGAGAGTGAGAGGCGGTCAAACCAAGGTCTATGAAGCAGAGATGTTTGATGTGGGAGCATCCTGGCAGTTATTAAGAGAGAGGCATGCTGTCTTGGAGACCTGTGGGCTGGGATGCAAATTTCTTCTTCTTCTTCTTCCTCCTCCTCCTCCTCTTCCTCCTCCTCCTCCTCTTCTTCCTCCTCCTCCTCTTCTTCCTCCTCCTCCTTTCTCCTTCTCCTCCTCTTCATCCTCTTCCTCCTCTTTCTCCTCCTCCTTTCTCCTTCTCCTCCTCTTCATCCTCTTCCTCCTCAATGATTTGACTCAGGCTGGGCAAATTTAAACAGATGGGCTCACATTAAATAGGAAGCCGCAAGCACCAGTGTTGTCAGTGGCAGTCCAAACACTGAACGTCCATCTTAGGTCTCCACATCAGTTCAATGAATAAATACAGACGTCAGTAAGACTCTAAAAGGCAAGAATGTCTGTGAACCATGTTTTGGGTTTTATCACTTCTCTGCATTCATATGTAAACAAAATTGCCATGGGCTCTTCTTCAGTCACAGACAGTCCACTTTTTTCTGGTCATAACTGACTTTTTTCTATTAAGATAAATACTTACCAGTGGTAACAGCATACACGAGACTCATGCAGGCTCAAGTCAGACAAAATTCCAGCATTAAAGTAGAGAGGTGAGTAAGAAGCCCTACCTTAGCTGAGGAACTATTGACAACCGATAATTGTTGTAAGAGAGTAACTTTTCTATAAGGGTGTGTTAGACTGGTTAACCAGGCTCCAATAGATGGGTGCACACCAAAGGACATTTGGGACTACAAGCTTGACTTGGTAGGCCTTAATATATATGGCAGAGTACAAGAAATTAATCAGGGGCCTATAAGAGGGGTAGAGATAGGGGAGGGGGTCTAAATGTGGTCAAAATATATTGTGTGAAATTCACAAAATTTCAATAAAAATGAAAATGAAATAAAGTCTATCTTGTAAAAGTAGATAACATGCATACATACTTTTGAAGTTAAAGTCACTTTTGTTGTTGCCATTGTTATTTGTTTGAATTTTTTTTTTTTTTTTGAAACAAGATCTCATGTAGCCTAGGCTGGCTTTGAACTCACTATGCAGCTAAGAATGACCATGTAATACTGATCTTCCTACCTCTACCTCCCAAACGTTTGGATTACAGTCATGTACAAGCATGCTCAGATTTGTAGCCAGAAGTCATCCTAAGGGTTCTCTGGGATGTATGTGCATGCACCTGCCCTCCTGTGCAGATGAGACTTATATAGCCATTCATGCCAGGATGCAGTTTAACTTCTAAAGCATCTATGTTCCGATTTCAACTGCAATTGATAATGGAGGGAAGGTGTGTGCCTCGGTACAGACAGATGTCAGACTCACAGCCCTCTGGCTCAGCCACTGGTTCTTTCAAAATTTACCTTCTCCTTGTGGGAAAACTGGTTCATGGGAATAGGGCTTTATAACAGCGTGATAGATGATTGGGAACTGGATAAAGTAATGACTGTACAAAACATTGTGAATGGTTTGCTTAACTCAGTGGACTATTAACAAAAAAGAGGACAGGAAGTTGGAAGTGCAGGATAGCTGAGATAAGTTGAAAAGGGATGGTTGAGGGAGAATATGATCAAAATATATTATATGAAAGTATTAAAAACTCACAGAATAAATAAAAAAATATTTTTAATAGCTAATTATATAGCTTGTGTATTTTGGCTCAACAAATCATTTCTTTTAATCACCTTCTCCAGAGGACTTCTATGATTAGACTAGCTTGATTAAGGAACTTCATTCAGGTAGCTCATTAGCCCTTATGATGGGAGTCTTCACAAGTGAGTTGTACCAGTTTATTTTAAAGCAGTGAGGTATTGTTATAAGCTTTTCCATTATGATAAAATCTCACTGATTTGACATTTTTGGAATCCGGGGAACTTTTTGGTGGAGATAGAAGTGGAAGGGATTCTGCAGGATTTTCTTCCAAACTCTTGCCATAGCTACAAATTCTGCTGTGTTCAGATATCCATGGCCTTTACACTACATGTAAAGAGAGGGACTTGATGATGTTCGATTTCTGAGGAAGAGTGTTTTATGGTTCCTCGTACGTACCCAAGAACTGCGGGTAAGGAACATGAAACAACTTAAGGCCCTGGGTCTTTGAAGCCATCTTCCTGAACTGGTCTCTGGTTGAGGGTTTTGTTAATTAGTTACACTTGTCACTGGGGCATGGCTTATACCAATCTGTTCTTCCTTTCTTGCTCATCATTCCAATAAAAGGAGACTCCCCAAAGATGCAGCTTGAGACCTCTTGATACTTATGAGTAATGTAGAGACGGTCAAGAAATTCTTCAACCAAGCAAGGAGACCCAGTCCCTTTAACACTGAGAGTCTAGAACTTGCATTAGCATAATTTTACAACAATGGAGTGATTTTGTTGATTTTTGCCCCCAAATCATCAGTTTTTAGTAAAGAAGCCAGATGTGTTGTTTCTGAATCTCTCACAGTTTTTCCTATGCAAGAAAGACTCTATGGTTACTGTTCATTATAAACTGATGCCACTAAGGAAGTGCTCTAACTGTACCCCCTATGGGTCTCTAATGACTGTGGAAGGCATTTAGAAACAGGCTCCTGACAGGATGTGATGTGAAGGCATTCATTTGCATTGCTCTGGAGGGAGTTTTCCCCTGTGTGCATGTGTTAGCAATCCATGGTGTTAAAAACAATCAGGTCTCTGTAGTTGTGGTTCAGATGCCAGGATAAACTGACTAGGGAGGCTCAGTAGCCCTCACAGCACTGGGTACAGTGGACAAGGAGCTTCCCCCTCAGAGTGAAAAGCCTACTGCTTCACTTCTGCCTCTTCCATGTGTTCTTAACAGAGAGCGAGACAGGCCACTTACTGCTTTCTCTTTCCTCACCTGTACGAAGGGAATAGCAATAGCTAAATCTCATCTGTCAACCTTGTGGTGAGACGCCTTGAAGAGTCCATAAGCAAAAAGGTGTTTTAAAAACTCAAAATTCTTGTTATTAAATAATCATGCCATTATCTTCCTGTGTCAGAACTATTCCCCTGAAAACTAGAAATGGAAAGCTTCACTAAGGCACCTACAAGTAAACTTTCCTGCCCCGTAGAGACTTCCTTGGTTAGCCTCTCTTACTTACCAGATTCTACTGCAACACATGTGTTCCCTTTCTCAACACAAAATTCCCAAACATACACTCATGGTCAGTTTCTCAACTCTCTTTCCCTTATGTGTGCCTCTAAAACTGGCCAATGACATTGGATATGGTGGTGTATGCCAATAATCCCAGCACTTGAGAAAATGAGGACAGAAAATCGTGAATTTGAGACCAACCTACGCAAAATAAGATTCTGTCTTAAAAACTGAAAAGAAATAAATAACGAAAATAGGCTAACAATAAATTGGTAAAATCTGTGAGTAACTTCCCAGCAGTTAACACCCCCAGAGCATATGCTGGCTACCTGCTGTTCTTTGGTGTTAATCTAGGAATGATATAAACTTCCCATTGCCCAACTTTGACTGCCCCTCCATTAAATTAATGGGACCCTCAGGAACCAGTATCAATGTCCACTCATCAACTGCTGCCTCAACTATAGCTCTGCTCAGATTTCATCAGAGTTCAGCCATGTACCATGCCTGGCACTGACTGTTACATCTCAAGTATCCTGGCATCACCCAAACCACCTCAGTGATTGTGACATTTTATAAAGCACACATGAAGCTGAATTGTACTTAATTCTCTAAACATGCAGCAATCCAGGGGAATTTCCATTTATATATTTGATCATGCTGCCTAGACGAATTTTACAATTTTATTTCCTAACATCTTTCATATCTATCTGTTTAGTTACCAAGTATTAAGCTCCCATTATTGACAAAGCATGGTATCAGGTACAGTAGGTGAAACATTCTCTTGAGAGAAGTGTACATATGTTAGCAAGACATGTGTTAATAATAATAAAGACCTTTCTCTTCTTTAATTCTTGACTGTGATACCCTAGGTAAATCGGATAAAAGCTTACATTTTTGCTGTTCGAATAGACTTAAAGTTTGCCTGTGCATTCATGCTCAGTCCCTCCCAGGGACATACCCAGAAAGAAGTTAACTCATAAATTCCAAGAACTGGCCTGACTGCTAATCTCAAAACACCCTAATCTCAGAGGGAAAGCTATAAATAACTAATTGCTTAATCTGCTTCTGTGAGAAAGTAACAGTAATGTGATGGGGAAATTTTTAACTATTGTAAAATATCGGATTCTTAAAAAAAAAAAGTTAAATTGTAACCGGTTGACATAAAATCTTCTTTCAGAGCTTGGTCTGGGCACTTGCTCCTGAGTCATGTGGTCCAGCTGAACAAATACCTTGCTATTTCATTCAAGTGGTGTTGGATATTTTATCTCAATCCATAGCATTGATGAAAAACTTGGTTCTAAATTCACACCATGTCTACCATATAATTAAGGAAACTAGCGCCGTCTAACGAGGGTTTTGGTATTTGAGTGAGTTTGACTCAGCACAGCTCTGAGAAGAAAGGCAAATACCTATTTGCTTTAACCTCTCTTTCTTTAGCAGAACTCTGTTTATAGGTGTGTTTTTTGTTGTTTTTTTTTCTCCAGAATCACCCTTATTGTATACATCAAAAGAGGTGAACAGCTAGAAAATGCTACTTGTTAATAGACAAACTCACAAGGTTAAAATGCTCCAAATTATCAGAGATCCAAGATAGAGATCTCTTTGGGAATGTGTGAACTACCACAAATTAGTTATTCAATTTATATCAGTAATTTTTTTTGTTGCAAGAGCACTCTGTTCCCGGCATTATGGTGATATTGGGGGAGATATTGAGGACAGCCCACGAAAAGTGTCTGTGGTGCTGCAGGGTGTAGTGTGTTGCGTTTTCTGTTTACCACTGTGAGAGGGTGGGGCCTGAGGAAGCACTGTGGGGGCAAAAGTAACCAACCCTGCAGAATGAGGAAGAGCTCTGGGAAGCAGAGCAGCTATACATTGAGATGCACAGAGAAGTAGGTATCATAGATGTGAAACTGGGGCAGCACTATGGGAGACTGGATGAGAAATGGTGAAGGGCATTAGATGATGCGGTATCCCAGCTCAGAGACCAGCCCAGGTAGAGCCCAGAGGGACAGGAGAACATGGAGCAGAGCACACGGCCACAGGACCAATGACTGGTGGAGACTGAAAGTTAAAGTAGGCTTCTAAGATAAGACTGAAGGAGACTGGGGTGATGTATAATGGTCTAGGAAAATGGGGTAAAGACTTTCATTTTGCGTTTTATCCAGACTTCAAAGCTTGACCTTTGCCCAACCCCTCCTGGGGGCACACCCAGAAAGGAGTGACCTTGAGAGTTCCAAAACAGGCCAGACCACACCCCAGATGATGTTCTGATCTGCCAGGGGCATTTGCAAATATATAACCCCCTGGTCTGTTTTGTTAGGAATGGGCACACAGGAAACTTTGTGAAATGCTTAATTCTTATTGGATGTTGCAAACTGTAACCAATTCCTGCTCTGGAGACACTTAAAAGCCTCTTTCTAAGTATGATTAGGGTTCCTTACTAGAGGCACAGGCCGATCAGAAATAAAATGCCTTTCTATTCCATCCATGTGGTATTGGCTTTTTATCTCAACCCATTACATGATGCCTCCATTAGTGAAGTTCCTGCCTTGCAACCATGAGGATCTGAGTTTGATATCCAGGACCCACATAAGCAAGACAAGCACAGTAAATCAAGCTTGCAATCCCATCATTGGGGAGCTAGAGACAGAAAGAGCTCTCAGGGTCCCTGGGCAGCCGTTTTAAGATTTAGCATAGCTTCAAGAATAGGTTAGGACCATGAACCTGAGCAAAGTAGGCATGTGGATAGCTCTCTCTCTCCCTCTCTTTCTCTCTCTCTCTCTCTTTCTCTCTCTCATTAAATTCTGTCATTCTTTTGTTAGTGTTAAGAATGCTTTTTACCACTTTCAGGTCACATGCTGAGGAATGACCCACTGTTAACAGCAGCTCCATGTCATCCATCATTGAAAATCGTTGTAAGATATTTGAGCTCCGATTTCAAATTCTGTGAGACAAAGAGGTCACTGGTGTCATCCAGATGAGGTGGCATCTTTAGTCCATGAAACAGTGATTCTTCAACAAAGTCATATGAAAGAATCATGGTTCATAATTGTATCTGTTAAATAATGTTTTGCGGACGTCATGGATTTGGATTGGACATGTACACTAGGCCCTACAGACCAAACCAATACAGAGTTTCATCACTTTAATTGAGTCAAAAATGGTTGCAGGAGGCACTATAGACCACTAATTAGTTAAGATGTAACCAACTAGTTGATTAGTTGATGGCCTAAACTGAAGCAAATTCAGTTGTTTTCTACATCTCACTCATGTTTCTCTACAAATGCAAATCACATCATATCATTGGGCTATGGATGAACCTTCCGGGAGCTGCCACCTTGGCAAACAGTACTTTGCTTTCTTCTTTCTTGATCAGATAAACTCTATTTGCCATAGTGGGTCTCAGGAAGTTTCGCTTTTAACATGGATTAGGGACCCCCAGTAGGGATAGTGAATTTGTTACAAAAGTGGAAACATGATGAGTGACTGACACCTAGGTATGCTTCTATTATTGGAAACTATCTGTTGTCAAATATGGTTATGACTATATCATAAAGCATATTATATTGTAATCCAGGGGTCCAGGCCCTGACAGTATTTTTAAAGGATTAACTTTTAATCTTGAGGGTAATGAAACACCACTGAAAAGTGGGGAAGGGTATTAGGTTATGCATTTTTTTTTTTTTTTTAATTTTGGCTTGGGTACATTAGATCTAATATGTACTTTTGAATAGTATTCTTAAGGGCTGAATGGGTACTGAAGACACACAAAAAGCTGCCCTTTTAGTAAAACTAAAGTACTTAGCGAGGTCCTGGTGCTGTTCATGAGTGTACGTCTTTTGACTCTGGTCGTGTGTGTGTGTGTGTGTGTGATACAGAAGAAAACCTGGGCAAGTAGCACTCTAACTAGAGAGTGTAGATGACAGTGGCCAACAGTGCACATCACAAAGTAAGATGGAGCCCTGCTCAGGGTACCACCTTCCTTTTTTTCATTATCATTCTTTCTTCCTTTTATCCCTTCCCCCTTCTCTTTTTCTCTTCTTCCCCACTTATTCTGACAAGTAGGAGGAGAAGAGCAAAGATGTCTCAGCATTGCAAACATTTCACAGGTGCACAAACGCCCCAATGTTAAGAAATAGAGTAGATACAAAAATTAGGAATAACACCAAGATCAAGCAATTTCATTGCCAAGAGTTTGTCCTATGGAAGGAACCAGTGACATATGTAAATTTCTTATGCAGGGCTGTTTACTGCATGATACTAATAGAAAATCTTCTAGGAGGTAGAAGCAATTTATACTTTCAATATAATGTCCAATTAAATACATTGCCCCCATCGAGCAAAACATTAGGATACTGAGCATGTGTACTCAGTTGAATAATAGCCAACAAATAAAAACCAGAAGCTTTACAACAGAGATGATCCAAAAATAACAGAAGAGATTATACAGTTGGTTATAAATGTAGCAAAATAGGAAGGGCGTGTGGGATGAATTTTGACCCTATCCCCATCCATATGCTCAAGTTCTAACCTCTTCTATGTCAGAATGGGACTTTGTTTAGAGATAAAGTACTTTCAAAAGTAAGAGGCTAAAACGAGTCTACTAAAGTGGTTCTAATACAGTAAGGCAAACTTCCTGATAAGGAATTTGGAGTTGGGCTGGACGGTACACATCTATAATCTCACTACTCAGGATATGAAGTTATCAAAAGTTCAAGGACTGGGCTAATGAGATGGCTCAGTGGGTAGAGGTGCTTGCATGCAAGTTTGAGGGTCTGAGTTCAATTCCCAGATCCCAAAAGATTCCAGATCCCAGAAGATGACTATTCTAATATCCTTATGGTCACGGTGGCATGTATGCATCTGCAAATACATACACAAATGAATGCATTAAATAAAAAAGTAAAAATATAAATAGCTGTTTTTAAGTTTAAGGCCTGCCAGAGCTACAGAGAAAGTTCAAGGATAGAAGGGGTGAATTGCTGAGATATTGTGTCAAATGTGAAAGTTAAAAGAACTAGCTCAGTACTAACTAGAGTATTTGTTTAGTATGTGAGAGGCCCTAGATTCAATCTCCTGTGCTAGAGAAACAAAACAATTTTTAGAAGGTATCAGGACTCAGGACATGCAGAGCAAAGACTGTCAGAGTGTGGGGAGACAAAGGCATACTCTTGCATAGCTATTAAGAGAGAGAATGGGGATCCACCTCTCCAACTTGGGGAATTGTGAGAAAAGCCATGTTACTGTTGTTTAAGCCACTCGGTCTATGGAACATCTCTATGACAGGCCAAATAATAATTATGGAAAAAGAGGAGAACTGATTACACAGTACTTGGGAATCCTGAAGGAAAAATATTGAAAAAAGGAGAAAAATTATTTGAGGAGAAAATGACTAAGAGTTTTTCAGAATTTAAAGAAAATATCAGTTTCCAAAGTGATGGATAAAGGGTGGCAGAGGGTTGGGGGCACATCAGTGATTGAATTCTGAACTAGAAAAGTAAAAATTAAATAACTATTTGTATTTATATTAGTATAATTAAATTTTCAGAGGTAAAGAGAATCAGGAAACTTGAAGGCTATGATAGGTAAAGAGAAAAGCTTAAAATCTACTAGAGAGAAAATAGATTTATCTGCAGAGAAACAACAGTCAATAGATCTCTTTGGAACAGTCAGACACCACAATACAGTGGGGTGTTAATCACTGCGGCTCAGGAGAGAACTTTCTGATTCTATACCCAGCTGAAGTAAAGTAGAAGAGTAAAATACAAAGTGTTGTGAGACAGAATAGGAATGATGTACTTGATGAAAAAGGTAACAGCCAATCTAGATTAAAGAAATGGGATTTAAGAAGGATAGGTAAGGAAAACTAGTAAAATGTAGCTAAGCCTACACATTGATTATAATCGATTGTACTGTTCACATTAAACATCCTGTGTCTAAATTCACAGAGGAGGAGAACTCTAGATACTCTCCATAGGGCCAATCTGGCCTTCTTTTGCTTCCACAAATAAAATTTATTGTAAGGGGGTGAGGTCCTTTGTTTTAAACAGTCTTTCTTTGTATCCCAGGCTGGCATCAAAATCCTAGTGCCACAGCACATATAAACTACAGGGACTAAAGGTGTGTGGCACCACACCTAGCCATACTAAAATCTTATAGGTAGTCATTAATATAATATAGACTGTGCCTTTTTTAAAGATTTACTTTTATTTTTTATTTATGTGCATAAATTTGTATGTGTGCATGTAAGTGTGTGTTTGCATATTTATATGCTAAGTGTGTGCTGGAGTCCACAGAGGCCAGAAGACAGTGTCAGATTCCTTGGAGCTATAGTAATAGGCAGATGGGCTGCTCAACATGGGAGCTGAGAACTGAACTCAGGTCCTTTGGAAGAGGAGCAAACCTCTTAACCACTGAAACATTTCTTTAGATTCAATTGTATTATCCTGAAATCCCTAAATTTAAAAATGACATGAGAATTAGAATACTCAAAACTGCTTCTTGTCTTTTTTCCGACAGTTTTTGAACTTAAATTCTGTTTTATATCACACACACACACACACACACACACACACACACACACACACACACTTCTACTGTCTTTGGCAAGAATCTGCATGGACTATCTTTTTCTATTTATTCACATCTAATCTCTGTGTGCCCTTAAATCTCAAGTAGTTTCTTTTAAGCAACATGCTTGTGAGACATGGGCTGTTTTCTTTCTTTTTTTTTAAATTTTAATTTCTCAGACTACAAAGTGTATTTTGATTAGTGAATTCCATCGATTTGGATTGCAAATAATTGTTGATAATGAAGTATTTGCATTGCCATTCCCTGAATGGTTTTCTGTTAGCTCTTTTGTATTTTCTGCTCTTGCTATTTTCCTTTGAGTTTTTATTTTGTTGTATTAGTATGCTTTGATTCCTTTCTGACTTCTTTTTATGTAACCTCTATAGATTTCACTGTATTCATGTTGGGGCTTATAAAGCTATCTTGTAGATAGAACAGTATAATTTAGGCTGATAGTAATTTACCTTCAATCACTTGCAAAACCTCCACATGTTAACTCCCATTCCTTATATTCCTGTTGTCACAATGTACATTTGTTCACATTTAGCTGTAGTTATTTTAATAGTTTTGTCATTTAACCTTTATATTTAAATTATACCTCTTACCCATCTTTATTAAGGTAATTAAAACATTCTGTACTTGTGGGTCAATATGTACTTTAATAATGAGTTTCATAATTTCTTATTCATCATCGTAGTACTGCTTAGTATCATTTCATTGAGTTTTAAGAATTTAAGCATCTTTTTGCTGCCCAAAAGTCTTTTCTTTGCTTCCATTTTGGAAACTGTCTTTCAAGGTATACTGATACTCTAGCAAGTTTTTTTTCCTATAATGTGAACATATTATACCATTCCTTTATGGCCTACAAGGGTTCTGCTAAAAAAAAAAAAAAAAAAAAAAAAACAACAACAAAAAACAACAACAACAAAAAAACCTCAGTTGTAATGGAGTTTCTTTTGTCTGTGAGCAGGAGCCTTTCTCTTGTTGTTTTCAGTTTCTAACTTTGTCTTTGATTTGTGACAATTTGATTGCACTATGTCTTGGTTGATGAGGATGAGGTCTATTTAGTTAACTTTGAACTTCTTGAATGTGCCTGTCCATTGCACCTTCCAGATTTGGAAGTTTTACCTTGGACAGCTCCTGGTCTTCTTCTCTCTCTCTCTCTCTCTCTCTCTCTCTCTCCTCTCTCTCTCTCTCTCCTCTTGAACTCCAACAGTGCACATGCTGTTATGCTCAACAGTGCACTCTAATTCTCTTGAGTTGTATTCACTAGTTAATGTTTTGCCTGTTTGACTGAATCATTTTCAAATTCACTGTCTTCAAGTTCACAGATTTTCTCTTCTGTTGAACTATTCAAGTAGATTTTTCAGTTTTACTGTGTTTTTCTTTTTTCCTAATTTCTGTTGACATTTAAATTTTTTTTGTATGTCTGGGTTTAAATTCTCACTTTGTTTATCTTTTGTTCTAGTGACAATGTGTGACAGCTGCTTTACAAATCTTTATGGTAACTATTTTGAATTTTCTTTCAGATAAATGATATAATTTTATTTCCTTAGAGTAATTCCTAGAAATCATTTTGTTCCTTTATTTGAGACATGTTTGCCAGAGTCCTCATTGGACTCTGTTGGTGTCTATACTTTGAACTGGGTATCTTTCCCTGTCTCCGCTGTCTAGCTTTGTCAAACACCTTAGCCAGAACTTCAGTGGCTTCTAGAAGCAACTTCCCTGCTCAAAACCATAGTCTGTTTTGCCAATTTCTCCATCCATGTGCTTCTATCTACAGAGCAATCTGTTAGACAGGGAGCTGCTGTGTCTGTTAGCCCAAGCTGTGACTTTCCTTTTCCCTCGACCTGTGCTATTGAGATTTAGTGGATCTGTCCAAGTACCAAGTCTTTCAGGGCTGTGATCAGTCTTCAGGCTGAGCCCCTCAGTAACACAGGGCTACTAGACATGTAAACTGATACCCCTTCTTTTATAGGAAGCCAGAAGATCTAGGATCTATTTTTGATATTGTGGCTCTGTGTCAGAAACAGGGCTTCCATTTAGATACCCTGAATCTCTCTACAGCTTTAGGGAGTATTTCGTAGTGGCCTGGCTTTCAGGAGCTTTACATTCAGTTTCTGTTTTTTCTTACCAAGGGAGTGTGTGTCTGAGTGCTTGTTGAATTGGTGAGTTGATTAGGGTGGGGAAAAGATGGCCCAGGGCTGCTTAATTTGCTCTCTTGATGATATCACTTAAAAATATTTTATTTATTTTATTTATGTGGATATGTGTTTGCCTGCATATATGTAAGCGTGCCTGTCTGCAGTGCCTGAGGACATCAGAAAAGGATATCAGATCCCCTGGAATTAGAGTTACAGATAGTTGTTAGCTGCCATGTGGGTGCTGGAAACTGCACTTGGGTTCTCTGTAAGAGCGATGTGTGCTCTTAACTTCTGAGCCATCTCTCTAGCCCTGATCTCAATTTTTAGTTGCTAATTGGAAAAAAAGTAGAAAATAAGTAGAAAAAATGCCAACCATTGACAATTCTACATGCAAGGTGTTTTGGGGGGAATCTTTAAAAAATATTTATTATTTTTATTTTATGTGTATGAGTATATAGCCTGCATATATGTAAGGCCACCTGTATCATGCAATGTCACTTCAAGTCAGGTCCCCTGGAACTAGAGTTAAGTACATTTGTTAGATGCCATGTGCTTGCTGGGAATCAAACCTCTCCAAGAACAGCCAGTGCAATTAACCACTGAACCATCTCTCTAGCCCCTCAATGTGATCTTTTAAGTTCTGTAATTTTATTTTATTTTTTCTAAGTAGAATGAGGCTTTACAAAAGTATTACCTAAAAGTGTGGTTGTATTTCAACAATATCTTCATGCCCATGCATTCACAGGCTTCTACAGAACAGGCAGATGCTTTTATAGTAAAGTAGTTCTTGCATAGTCCTACACTATAAAACACAGCCACAGTGATCAGAGAACTAGATAGAGTGGTAGGCTATGGATTATTTTAGTTCCTTCTTAAACTGTGTGATGATCTCCAGGACAAAGCCCACAAAAGAGACATTTTGTTCAAATAGATGACCCAGCTGGTTCTTCAGTGAGAGGTTAGTAAGTACATGTGTACTTTCAGAAAGTTGTTAATTATATGAGGTGAGGCTACAGGAACTACTCTCTCTATAATCAACTCCTTCCATAACACTGGCTCTCCTTAATTTTCTTTTATGTTTATGATTTGGCTCTTGAGGCTGGAGAGATGGCTCAGTAGCTAAGAGCATGTATAGCTTTTGCAGAGGACCTAATTTCTATTCCTAGCAACCACACTGGGGGAATTCACGCCCACTGGTAACTCCAGCTCTAGGACATTTGATGCCTCGGGCCTACACAGGTACCTGAACTTAGATGCGAATACCCATACATAGACACTCATGCATATACATAATAAAATTATAAAAAGATAAATCTTAAAAAGTAGAGAAAATCTAAAAAATAAAAGAAAGAAAAGAAGGAAGAAAGGAAGAAAGAAAGATTGATTTGGCCTCTTGGCCCCAGTCTTAATACTCAGAAAAGGTTTCCTTTAGTGAACTAGCCATGCTCAAGGTTATAATAAAACCAGTACCTAACACTGGTCAAAAAGGTAATGTCCCTTGCTAGTGCAACAGATTGCTCATGTACAAAATGCATTGACCAAATAGATATGCAACTTAATATTGGCATTTTAAACCTGTCTTATAGGAGGGATTTTTATCTAATATCTAGATCTTATTCACGCAAGAATGCCTCTTGGGTTTGCATTTCTGGGCTTTCAACAATGAATTAATTATACTGGCTTCCACATACAAATGCCCAACCCACTTGGCTTTCACTGTGATGTTGGCAGTGTTTGTTTACAAGTGCAATTAGAGGATCTTATTTTCCAAATTGAGTTTGCTGAGTTGAAAGTACAGTCTTCAACCAATGCTTTCAGTTTGCAAATCATATTCGAAAGAAGAAAAAAAAAAAAAAACTTCATTGCAGCAAAAGCCTGAAAGAAAACAATAGCAGTAAACTCTACCCAAGAAAGAATAGATATTCTGTATCCAGCACTAAGCACAATTCTGAAAAATAACAATACAAAATAACAAAAGGCACAAAGAACTCTTGGTTCATTTTTAAGTCTTAATGTAACTGGTCTGCATTTCTTGAGCTTTGTAACAAAAAGCTTTTGTCCACAACTTGTATTCATTTTAAGGTATGACAGCTCCAAAGTCTTGGTAATATACAAGCCATCCTTTTTGAATGTAACATATTAAACAGTTCGCTAGGCTTGCAACAGTTCAGAATGTTAGAAAATAAAATTGTACCAGTAGCTCTGTCCGTCTTTGTGCCGAAGCAATACAGATGATTTTTGAATAAAGAAAACAACAGTGCTCATCTGAGCTTGCTAATGACACCTGATGACATGCTGCTGTACAGGACTCAGACTCTATCTCCAACACCCATTAGGGAGCATTATTGTATGCAATATTACATATTCAAGAACTGACAACAATTGACGCATGGCTGGAAAAAAAACAAGATATTGAAGTCACACTTGGGTTTTACCCTGCAGAGATGACTTACTCAGCAGGCTTAATTTGTGCTCTTCCATGAATGAACAAGGCCCACCCCCACCCCCACTGCATTGGAAGAGAAACAGAAAACAAATGCTAACTAGTGCAACTGGCTACTTCTTAAAAAGGACAGCAACAAACATAAAATGTACCCTGCTTTTGGTTCTGTTATTTGTCAGGGTACAATTCAGGATATTTTCAGGCTGCAGTTGAGAAGGGTCTGTATTAATCAAACAAATCTAGTCAGAAAGAATACAGAGCAGAAAGCTGTGGGTTCCTTCATCTGCCCAGGTTCTCTGTACTGCTCTCTTATTCCCATCAAGAGCTCCCATGTACATTCCACAAGATGGCAAGGACTGCATGTCTTCCCTAGAAGAGTGTGTTTCTTATAGCCACCAATTACAAATTCACACCCCTCCATCCCCTGAATGGGTTTCAGGAAGAAGACATGCAGGTTGAACTGAACAAAAGAGAAAGGACATATAATTCACATAGTTGTGTAGAGGAGAGAGTCTGGGAATGGTGAGGGTGGGAATGCAGCAGAGATGCTTCTCAGGCATGGTGTTGAAAATAGTTCACGGACAAGTGTAGTGTGCCTGAAAGTAGCTAGAAAGGCCAGACGAAGTCATTGATGAATGCCACCTGGAGTCCAGAGGTCTCAGGAACACAGTATCCTCCTGCCCCACAAGGTTCCCGGTGCTGGAAGAATTCATTTGCAATCACCCCATTAAGAGCTTTTGCTCAGTACAGTGGCACATGGGGACAAGCTGTTCTGAGAAAGACGATCGAGCTCTGATAGACTGAGACACTCTGAAGACAGAGTTGAATCTCAGCAGTCTAATGGGCCCAGTGAGGCAGTAAATTTCACAGCAACTTGACACATTAATATAGAAGTACAGTCTGTTATATCAAAGGGAGATTGTCTTAGTCCTTAAGGGGAAACCAGCAATCCAAAAATGAAGAGTATGCACTGGTGACTTGTGAAAAATGTAGTTAACACTGTAAGTAGAAGGCAGGGCCCTATGCTTTCCCTGGTCTAGGCACTCACAAGGGCAGACTCAGTCCTCCAGAAACTGCACACCCCAGGGCATCCTGTCTCCGGACCTGGTTCTTAGAAACTGTACATACTTGTAGCTAGGGTGAAAGAAACAGCAAATGAGGTTTTATTTGGTTTTGTGTGACAATGCAGGTCCTGTCCTTTCAATGTTGTTTTTCCATGTGTGTCTTTGTCTCACTACAGCTGCTTGGAGTATATTCCAGTACTGTTCCCTGGGAGACAGGGCTGGTGTTAATTCAAGAGGCAGGCAGTATGTTAGTAAATTACAAAATACCCACAGAATTAAATATGTTAAACTTGTTTAATGGTCATTATAAAGATTAAACAGAGAAAAGCTCATGAGATCGATTAATAATTTAATGTTCATTGAAAACACAGAGTACAGCTCTGTCAGAATAGCTGTAAAACCCACAATTCATAGCAGTCAGGACTGGAAAATAAGATGAGGAAGGAAAAAGATACGTTGGAAATAAAAAAGATTATGCAGGATTTTTTTCTTCATTTTGCAAATTCACTTAACAATGTTATAACATTATATTCTTAAGTCATATATTTTTAATAAACCATAGGAAATAGATGTTAACTTAATTTATTAACACCATTTGCCTTTCTTGCTTAGTCATTATCTAACACTAATATAACTAATTCATACACTTAATTTTCTCTAAGATCTGCAGCCCAAATATGACTGGAGCCTGGAAGGACTTTGCTTCTATGTCTATGATTCATTCAGTTTTGTGCCTTTACTTATTTCTTAGTAGCTAAAAAATAAATCTCGTCCTCAGGTAGCAGAAATTAATTTACCAAATCAATGTTTACTGGTCTGGCTGAAGTATTAGGTCTAGAGGGGACCTTTCCATCATTCAGTTTTGCTTTTGTTTCCAATACTACTTTGAAAGATGTTTAATAGCAGGCTAAGGTTTACTATACAATACAGTCAACTCCAGGTCTAGGGCATTGATACCAGACCAGACACATCTTTAGGAATTTTGGAAGAGGGGTTAAATTTGGGTAGTAGCATTTTGAATCTTTAAAAGAAAAAGACTTTTAATATGACACAGACTTTTAATGTGATACTATTAAACTAGAGAGATGCAAAACAGTGTGACTTTCCTGAATTTAGGAGCTTGTCCTTCCCCTTAAAAAAATTGTAAGATTTCTCCTACAGAATATTACAAAGTTGCAATAGTACTCATCCATTACATGATTGTGAAATTATTTTATTATTTCTCCTAAATAGCCATCTATTTCTAAATATCGAACATGGACAGACTTCAAAACAACTAAACAAACCAACTGAATTCACTATGTCCCCTGTGTCTAAGTGTGCTCTAGTTCACCCACAAAAGCTAGTCGAGCCATGAAGACTTCAAGCTAACCCTTCTTATGGGCTTTAAATCATTTTCAATTATCCAAGACATTATGTCTAACTATGCATATTTCCCAGCGAAATAACTGTATCATATCTGATCTGTTCTCCTATAAATAAAAAATATTGTTTTGAATGGTAAACTATTGGCAAGTGTGATGATACATACCAGTAATTCTAGAACATTCATGCAGGAGACTGAGGCAGGAGGATCATAGCCTTGAGTATACAGCCTGAGCTGCTAAGACCACATTTAAAAGAAAGAAAATACATTCTAGAAATAAGCTAAACATTGCAAAAAAAATTCAAAATATTATCATAGCAGAAGATTTAAATACTCCCTACAATACAAACGAGGAAAAATACCAAACAGAGCCTGAAGTAATCATACAATGAGCAACAGGTACAGAAGTCAGGCAAGGACAAAATGACAGTAATATTAATTGACCTCCTAGAATATTCAGCTAAATAAATGAAATGAAAATACTTTCAAAGATAGAATACAAGAAAATTTTCACCACAATGAAGGAAGAACTGAGTCCAGGAAATGTTTCCATAAAGAAGTAAACATTGAGGAATGGGTTTGATTTAAATAATAGATTTCACACATTAAATATAAGTAATTGATCAGTTATTTAGGCAGCAAAGAAAATCACCTATAAGAAGAAAATAATCGGGGTCACCTTAGACATTTTCCACAGTAATACTCTACACAAACTAAATGGATTATGTCTTAAGTTCTACAAAAAGATAGTTTAATCCATTATTTTTATACTCAGATTGGTTTATGTAATTCCCTAAGAACATATCATGCTGTCATTTTCTAACAGGAAAGGACCTAGGAACTATGACATCTATGAACTAAATTTGTGAATTAAATGACCTGCCAATAAAGAAGACATGATTTAAAAACCAAACATGAGTGTTAGGTTGAATCATTTAAATAACATGAAAAATTGTGGCAATAGAACACAATCATTGTTTTTATAACTGAATATATAAATATCATCCATATAGATCAAGTGGAAAGATGAGGTAAATGGTAAAAAAAGATAACTATAACAATGTACTCATCTTTGTTGGAAAGTTCTAAATTGATAGTATGTAAATTGAAAGCATTTTTATTTTAATAAAGGATACTTTGATACAGAGAAGCCAATTATCTAGATGATTTTCCTGATCTTGGCTGCTTAAGAGTTGAGGGATATTTTAAGAATCAATGTATTTATCTGAAGGTCAATTATTTTTCCATTTGCATTTAAAATTTTTTTCCTTTGTCTTTTGAGAATTTAAGTGATAAGTACACTAAAACTTTTATTAAAAATAAAATTTGCCAACTTTAATTCTGTAGATTCTACCCATCTATTGAGCTGTCTAGATATGCAGATTCTGTTACTCATGGGTCACTCTCTGTAGACCAAGGATAACTATATGAAATGTCAGCTGTTCTCCCTGATGGGAGCCAAGATGATCAAAGTCTAACAGAATAGTTAGTAGTTGATAAGAGTCTAGACAGTAGAAGCCAAGTAACATGATAAATAACCAAAAGTAAAATGGGGACCTTGTGAGGACAGAATGGATCCTAGAGATGAGGGAGATACATTCCATAGTAAAGCTTCCATTCAACCTAACAGACAGAAGAACAGACAGAACTATGGCTTAGACATGCAGACATTTGGAGAGGATGAACTGCTGGATGGAATGAATGTTTAAACTGGCATTGATATAATCCAGAGCACCATCAAGTCTGTCTCCTAGAATAGAAGTGTACAGAGTAAAAATGACTTCCCATTCTATGTCCAGGCAGAAGTTGGAACAGATCCACACAGTCACATGGTAGCCATTTTATCAGTCCTAAAAGGTTCTGCTGAGTGAGTCATTGGTAGCATGAGGCAAGTCACGGTGACCTCTTTTGCTAAGTGGAAATCTGTGTGCATGCCTTCACCCCAATGACATTTAGAATAGAAAGTAAAAAGTCTAGCCTCATCTTTCATGTCCTCAATTCCAGAGACTTGAAGAGTTTATGAGTTTTCCTTGTCCTATTCCCATATACCTCAAAATCGTCTTTCTCCTACAAAAACCAGATGGATCAAGGCTGATTACAGCGGACTGCCATGAGCTTAACTAAGTAGTAACTCATTCCAGCTGTTATGCCAGATGTGGCATTTTCTGTTGTAGCAGATTAAGACAAATTGTGGGATGTGGTATGTGATCTAGTGAATATATCATTTTCCTTTATATCGGAGAAGAGAATCAGAATCATTTTGTAATATTATAGGATAAACAATAATGTACATTTATGGTTTGCCCCAGGGCTGTGTAACTCTTCAGCCCTCTGACATATTCCGAAGGGACTCAGAATGGCTGGATAGCCTGTAGAACATCACATTCTCTACTACGTGTAGGACACTATTCTCAATAGATCAAAAGAGCATAGGGTGGCAAGTATATCCTAGGCTCTAGCAAGATGCATTTATTCTAGAGGAAAAAACAAATCCGTTAAACTCTTCTGTTTACAACAGTCACTAAAATAGTGAGTTTTTTTGTTTGTTTTTGTTTTTTTTTAAGATGCAGTAATCTGAAGAATGCATCTTGAGTTCATCACAAGAGTTAGGGAAAGACGACTGCATTTCACACTGTGTCTATTCACAAAGGACTAAACCTATCTTCAGGGTTTAGAAGCAATATATGCTGCACTTGGACTATTGATCATCTGCTCAATGGCTGGGATCACTGACTGGGAGACATAGGCACTGGAAGTTCACAACAGGAAGGTATTCTGTAGCTAGTTTGGGCTGAGGTGCAAGAACTCTGGATACATAAAACCAATATATCACCTGTTATTGGAGATAAATAGCATGAGGAAAGCCACAGGGTCCAGCATATAACAAGCCCTAAATAAATCATCATAAAGACACTTAAGATTTTGGAAATAGCATGCCCTCTACAACAAAGGATTTTCTGCCATTGTACAGGAAGAACAAACTGGCTTTCTTTAGCTCTCAGACCACACAACCAGTGTAGAAGAATCTGTACCTCAAAAGGTGTGGGCAATTTTTTTTTAACCAAGCTTTCTGACTGTACACTACCTGGTGTTCTACAATTCACTTTTGCTTTGACATGATCTATCTGGAGATAGCTCATATTCTCATTCCAGCCCTGATAGACAAAAGCCTTCAGATGCCAGCTCTAAGCCCACGCTTAGGGTACTTGTGCTTTGGACAATTATGGCTACCAGCCATAATTGCTATAAACCCTCATCAGGTTCAATCATTTTGCTAAGGTGACTCACAGAACTCAGGTGGACATTTGACTCACATTTATCACTTTGTTACAAAGGATATAGAAGATATGCAGAGGGCAAGGTATTAGCAAAGTAATCCAGAGCCCTGTGCCCTCTCCAGGTGCTACACTCTAGAAGCTGCTCTCCACATATTAGCCTATCCAGCAAGTCTCCAAAACTTGCCCTTCTAGGCTTTTAATGGTGATGCCATTACATTGGCTTGAATCATATTGATCCACTTAACCTTGGTCTCTTTCCCCAGTTCTCACCTAGAACTTGGAGACGTGGGCTGAAAATTTCTTCCTTCATATTCTTTCTAGATCTTTGTAGTGAATAGTGTCCATCCTGGAACTGTCTAGAGGAGGCTGCCATTCATGAGTTATTACCATAGAAAAGACATATCCCTTTGAAGATTACAAGGCTTTAGGAGCAATGTCCCAGGAAAGAGGACTGAAACTAAGTATCTACTTTATAATATCATAATCGTTCATAAAAGAACCTCAGGAATGCTATTTGGTTTAGGAAGATAATAAATCATTGTACTGGATAGATGTAGTTGTCAACTTGACACACCTAGGAAGAGGAAACTTCATTTGGGGAATTTGCTTTATCAGATCAGACTGTGGGCATGAATATGATACATTCATGATCACTGAGTGATGCGGGACGGCCCAGCCTAGTGTAGATGGTACCACACTGGGAAGGTGATTCTAGATTGTGTAAGAAAGCAAGCTAAGCATAGGCCAAGGGAGCAAGACAATAAGCAGCATTCTCCATGGTCTGTGCTTCAGTTCTTTCACTCCAGGTTCCTGCCTTAGTTCCTGTCATGGCTTCCTTCAATAATGAATGGTGATTAGGACATGTAAGTCAAATAAACCAATTCCTCTCTAAGTTGATTTTGGTCAGAGTGTTTTATCACAGCAATAGAAAGCAAACTAGAACAGCCATCATGCCTATATAACAGTAAGAAAATAAACATGTGTCAAAACTGTCCATCTTGATCTCTGTTGTTCAAACATATCAAGTTGTAATGGTTAATATCCCAATAGCAGTCTTTCAACAGATCAGGCAGGGGCCTAATTAGAGGATGTAAGAAGTCAAAACATTAGATGGCACTGTTACTGTCCATCACGATTGCAATTTTTCTTCTTCCTCAGTTTAAACATTCAGATATCGAGGATGAGAGCAACTACCAAAGGACAAAGGAACTGTTTATTTGCAGAAATAGTCTTGCTTATTGCTCCACTGACAGGCTGATCTGCATCCTAGTTCTGGGTCTTCCACATCTAGCTTTTATCTGAACTTTTATCAAGCTTGAGTGGGGTTGGGGGTTGGGGGTTGGTTTTGATTGTGGACTTGCTACAATGTAGACTCACTTTGAGAAAGGAGTTTCAGTGAGAAATTGTTTAGGTAAGACTGTAAAGATAGATATGCCTGTAAAGGATTTACTAAATTGGGTTAACTGAGTTGGGACCAACCACCCCAAATGTGGGAAGTGAGGAAACTAAGCCCCGAACTAGTTGAGAAAGGGCCAGCTGAGCATTGGCACTGTGTTTCTGATTCGTTGCTTCCTGCTGTTGACTGGATGTGATGCCACCAGCTGTTTGAAGTTCCTGCCACCTGACTTCCCTGCAGTGATGGACTGCAGCCTGGAACTGTGAACCAAATCAACCTTTCTTCTTTACGTTGCTTTTATCAGGGCCTTTTTATGACAGCAACAGAAAAGGAAACCAAGACAGAAGGATGTGCCTTTTCCTCCCTGCAGCCCTTTCCTTCTTTGTTTTGTCAATTAGGAAGCCTAGCAATGAATGCTGTGTCTAATATTACTGTTCAGACTTGATTTTATTCATCTTATGCATCTTAACAATACGTCTAGTTTCACGTCTTCTTGTAACTTACATCAAATATTTCTTGAATGAAGCAGATAGGTGAATTAATAAATGATTCAAACCCCAGATAAAGGTGCTGTACACATTACAGTAAAGGGTGAAGTTGTAGTCTAGAGGCCTGAGTGTCAGCAACAAGGTGCTTGACTCTCCATACCTTCTGTTTTGTGGACAACCATTCAAGAGTATCATTTTTCAGCATAGTGGTTTCCCTTTATTATAGCCCTTCAGCAGATGTGTGAAGTCACAGACAGGGTTAACCCTGTTTTGCTCTCCCATGTGAATGCCTCTGACACAGGCTAAGTTAGGCACAATAAAACAACCATAACCAATAATAAAACAGAACAATTGCAGCAATATATTTTAATGAAATTGCCATCAATAATACTGCTGCTGCACTTCGAGGGGATTATTAACTAAAATGAGAGTTATTTGAAGCTCTGTGATACCACCACAGCCTGTTTGATGGACACTAACAAGTGACTAATGAGAAGGTTGAATACACAGTGTGGATACTCTGGAAAGGAAATGTTTCCTTCACAACCTGCATGGGGAAGAAAATGCAAATTTTCTTCACACGCTCAGAATGATGCCCCATTTTAAAAAATGCTAGCCATTCATTTTTAATTACCCATTAAATCTTGATTGACTCTGAGCAAGTAAAATCACAGATATGGGATGATGACCAGACCTCATGGGATACATGTTTTACATCTACCATCTTAAATCCATGAGGTGTGTAGATATAAAATTCAGATTTTACAGCTGATGGAAAATAGCTAGAAAGTCTATGGTGGAACCAAAGATTTCTGATGCCGACCTGCTACTCTTCACCATGACTGGAAAAAGGTAAATAAGAAGCATCTGCATTTCCTGCTTGGGTAATTATGGAATAAACCTACAAGCAGACTGTGGAGGGTTGAGAGTACATTGCTATTCAAGATATCCACGGTCATAGCCAGTCTCTGCTTGCTTTGCTCTGGGCCCTCCCTGAGTCTATGGTTTCTTAGGCAATTTATCTGACTGCTTGCTGAATAATACACATACATTTCAGGAAAAAAAAAAAAAAAGATTTTAAAAACAGTTTTAAGACTCCGGTAATTATCTCAGTGCTTTCCATAATTCTCTGGAAGAACCAATATCTTCCAGAAACCTTTGAAAAATAACTTATTTAAAACCAATTTCCACTTTAGATCATAGATTACTTGCATTTCTGCTTACTTCCTTTTGCCGTCCTGTTCAGATTCACACAAAGCAAGATTGTTGTTAGGTGGAAATCTATCTCCTTCTGTTCCTAAACCTTGATTCAAGGTTATGTAATCTCCGGTCTGGTACAACCATCATTTCCACCGAAGTTTAGAGGGTGGGACTGAGAAAGCTTGGGGAAATGGCATGAGGGTGACTTTAGAGAAACGTAGATCCACTCTTAATCCCAAACTGTGAATCCAGACACGAAACCATTTCCTCTTGCTCTCTTAAGAAATGTATTTCATACACTGAATGGTTCCTAAATTAAACACAGGAGAGAATCTTTCCCATTACTTATAGAGTGAAAGAGGAGCTGCACTTCATTCATTTTATGTTTGACCTTTCCATCAACTTCCTGTAGCAATAGGAAACATCTGATTCTCCAAGTTCTAAGGAATTTGATATGTGGCACCAAGACCTGAGGAGCTAATCACAGGATTAGTAAATCTGTCCCTGGGAAAAATAAGATTGGTTTAAAACTGAGGCATTCTAGAAATTGTTATATAACTACAAGGCATTGTGTAAGAGAGGCATTCAAGTAGAGATCTATCTATAGGCACCATGCAGAATGAAAAGAGTGGAGAGAAATCTAGGCAGGGACAGGATCCAGGAGGAGGCAGAGGTAGAAAAGAAGAAGGAGGGCCTTTGCAGCAAAATAAACTGTTTCTTAATCCTGCCCAGTGGGGCTACTTTAATACAGTTCTTGGTACTACCCAAATGGTAATTTCATAATCAGCTCTTTTGATCAACTTTCCAATTAATTAATTTGCTCAAGTATTATCCTAGGTACCTTATGTTACTGTAATAAATCACTCTTACCAAAACCAATTTGAGGAGAAAAAGGTGTATTTGACTTACATTTTCCAATCACAGTTTATCCTTGAGGGAAACCAGGACAGGAAGTCAGAGCAGGAGCCTAAAACAGTACCTGAAGCACAGACCATGGACGAATGCTGCTTACTGACTTGATCTTCTGGCCTGTGCTCAGCCTGCTTTCTTATACAACCCAGGACCACACTCCTAGACGTGGCACTGCCTACAGTGGGCCCTTCTACATCATTCAACAATCAAGAAAATGCCTTACAGGCATGCCCACAGGCCGTTGCTATAGAGGAAATTCCCCAACCTAGATTTGCAATTTCCCAGGTATGTGAAGTTGACAATTAAAGTTATCCAACACAAGTGCTGTAATATGTATACACATTGTATATTGAAAATTTAAAAAGCAAGTTTGGTTAAAAGCAACTATTTGACTCAACAACTATTAACCAAGTCCCAGCTAAATATAAAAATGTCCATGTATAAGGACTAATCCAGAATGTTGGTATATGGTCTTATAGCATCTTCATCGTTGCAACTATCTTAAGTTGCAGGCTAGCCCAAAGCACTGCTTAAGCACATGTTTCCAGTGATGACTTCTTGTGAGCTCTAGATCAGCAGGTCAGATGCTTTCTTAGAGCAGAGTTTCATTAGGCTTTTTATGATGGGCACATCTTGATTCAATCAAAAGTTTCTCAGAGGCTGCTGAGGAACAGTGTAAGGGAATCCTACCTACACCAACCCATGAGGATACTCCCCTTGCAGGAACATTTCCTTTGTCTGGAGCAGTTCTCCTTTTACTTATTGTGTTGTATCTGGAGAACTCTGTAACATTTCATTTGAAGACAAAAGAAGAAAATTATTCAGTTATCAAAGTTCAAGAACCAATGATTGATACCCAGAGAATAATGAAACTACCTACTGAAGGAGAGCTGGAGTAACCAATGGCTCAGTTTTACAATAAATGTAGAGAGGATAAGGTCAGCCAATTAACTTCTATGTAGAGAGAAGAGAAATTATGATGTTTAAAAAAATGAGATATAATACAGAATGTATGGTCAAAATGCATACAAATCTAAACAACTGACTCCTCTATGTACAACTAGAAGTAGTCAGATAGCTGCTTCTTATAAAGTTGACCCTTTGCCTTGGAATAAGTGAAGTCCACTAGCACACCTCTCAGTGAAAGTGAAATGTGAACTTTCTGCTTTGTGTTTTATTTCTGGATCAGAGACCCATGTTGTGTACTTGGTTTGGGTTATTTACAATTTATTTATTTAGTAGATGGGATTTAGCTATGTAGACTTGAACTTGAGATCTTCATGTCTAGCCTCCTGAGTGTGTGTGTGTGTGTGTGTGTGTGTGTGTGTGTATGGAGTGAGGAGTTTATAAGTGTGCATCATCACACTTAGATTTGTCTCTTTTCTTGATTCTTTTTTCTAAAAAAACTGGTGAGTAGTAATAACATTGATCACAGTACAGTTCCCTTCCTTAAAACTTGAGATGGAGCTGAAGGAGAATGAATAGTGTCCAAATTAATTCTAACTTCTATAGAAGAAAATGTTTAAAAGGGATGGATTTTATATCTCGTGGAGAAAAAGCAAACAGAAACACAGGCGGAAGCTACACACAAATGGTGGCTGAACTATGGGAGAAAGCATATTAAATGACACAACATTTCAATTTATAAAGGACAATAAATCAGAGCATTATTTGGAAAATTCGGAGGATGGCAATTCTCACTGCACTTCTCTGTGGTTTTTCTAAGAAACAAATTAGAATGCAAATGTACTTTTTGCCACACCAAATGTTATGTAGCAAGTTATTCTTGATTAATATTACAATGTGTTGATGAAATTTTCTAAGCACTGCTTAGAACTAAAACGAGAGCATCCTTTTTTTTTTAAATAAAATGTGTTGATACTTGTTTTCATACTGACTGCTACTTGCTTATTCAGTTTCATGTTCATAGAGATGGTGTGCTGGGAAGTTTTGTGTAGACGTTACAAGTCTCCAATGCCTCCTCTTTCCTTGTATTTCATTTTATTCTCCTTTGACAGGTTTGTTGAGAGCCTATCATATTCCAGATAGCATGAAAGGACTAAGAGTAAAGAGACTGTTTTCTTTCTGCTTGTTTAAGAACTCATGGTCTTGTACCTGCTAACCAAGCACTCTTCCACTGTGTCACACCCCAACAGAGATGGGTTTTTATTTATTTATTTATTTTTAGGTGTGTGAGTATATCACCTGCATGTATGTAAATGCATCTGTGTCGTGCATTGCCTGAGGAAGTCAGAAGAGGGTGTCAGATCTCCTGGAACAGGAGTTACAGATTATTGTTAGCCACCATGTGGGTACTGGGAACTGAACCAAGGTCCTCTTAACCACTGAATCATCTCTCCAGCGCCAGAGAGATGGATTTAAAGTTATTCATAGCATCAAGAAATAGTCTGGTAGGTGAAATAAACACACATATCAAAGATTATGATGATATGAATAGGCATTAGGAAAGAGCTTGGGACACAATAATATGTAAAGTAGTCTGAAAAATCCTAGATGGGCAAAGACTAAGTGGAGTTTCCTTGTCACTTCTACAGCACCCAGTCTGCTATACTTCAGATGTTGAATGTCCCCCAAAGGCCCAAGTGTGAAAGGATGCTGCAGTTGAGAGTTAGTGGAACCTTTGAGAGAGAGAAATGGAAGTGCTGTTAGTCACTGAGGACACACCCCTGCAGGGGACCTTGGGCCCTTCTGGCCCTTTGCTTCTTTGTGATGAGGTGAACAATTCTGTTCCCTCAAATACTCCTGCCATAATGGGCTGCCTCACCACAAACCAAAGAAATGTTACATCCAGTCATGCACTTCAACTTCTAAAGTGATGAAGCCAAACAAAAAATTTCCCTTTATAAGTTCAGCCTCAGCTACTTTGTCACATGAAGGAAAACTGACTGGCATGCTGCCCCACTGCAGCACCTGACACCCAGGGTCTGAGAAATAATTATTTGCTGAATGAGAAAGTGAGTGAAATTATAAAAGAAGTGGGGAAAGTTGAAGCGAGCGTCATGGAGAGTGTAACTTTGAGCTTGACCTAGGAAGAAAAAGAAAGAGCAAAGTGGTAGAAAAGCAAGAGGTTTCTCCAAATGAGGCCCAAGCATAAACTAAAGAGAGTTCACTCCAGATGTGTGGAGTAAAATTATGCAATATTGAGATGTATATGCCTAATATGTTCAAATATAGCATATTTATGTGGATACACAATGAAACAAAGATTATTTGCCTGATACTTGGGTTATTCCTCATATGTTAAGCAAGTGTTTTGATCTTATACAGAGAAGCTCAAAACTTCTGCAGCAATAAAGCTGCCAGACTCTCTGCTCACAGCCGTGGCTCTTTCTTTTGTCACTCCATTTCATGTAACCTGCCTGCTTTTTGGGCCTTGCTACTAATCATTAATTCTGTACTCACAAACACTTTTGGGGTTGGGGAACAAAGCTCCAATTGGAATGTGATGTTCCTTTTTCTTTGTCTTGACTCTGATCATGTCTAGGGCTCTACTAAGGCTTGTTAGCAGGAAGGAACCAGGGCCAGAGGCCAGCAGGATCTCTTGAATCATCACAGGGCAAGCAGGTATAAGTCAACCATATGTTAGAAACTGTTAGAGATAGGTTAAATATAGTCTCTTCTAAATGCCTTTATGTTCCCCTCTTTCATTGCAGCTTTATTCATATTCAACAATGAGGATATGTGCCTCCATTATTTAATATCTGCATATAGCATGTTATGAAAAGGAATAGTAATAATGAGTCGAACTCAAGCTGCTTTGAAACTGTGGTGGCTGAGGAAGTTACTAGAAGAATAGAGAGAATTACAGTTTAGACTTCACAGACTAAGTGGCATATTGGTTCTTTCTCTTCCTTTGATTTTACATATTATCAACCTCTGGGTAGACATGTCTTATGTGCTATATTTAGGCAAAAGGATGGTGCCTGCATAAATACTACAAGCTGTCTATACAGACTCTGTAGAACAGGAAAGAGAGAGGTAGAGCTGAAGTAGCTGATAGATCTGTTGGAAGGAGGTTTATCTGTGTGAGCAAAACTCCAGCTCTTCTGCCTGGAGGAAGGATTGCAGCCTCCAGAATCCTCTTAAGTCATCTAGTCCATTTGTAGCATGGCTATTTCAGTGGGAAGCCAGTTCCTGGGGATCCACTTTGCTATGCTTTTTAAACCAAAGGTCATTTTCACTGCCTCTAGGAAAGACAGATATGGTGCTTAGGAGTTAAGATTAAAGGAGATAGTTTCCCTAAGATGAACAACCCTGTTGTGTCTGGGCAACATGTCTGCTGATCTTAGAAGGAAGATTTGTTCTTCCTCACTCCCTATCTGTGATATCCCCCTACCAGCTCTCCCCTGAGGGCAAACACCATGCAACTCTGTATGAAATTGTCCTAAGAGGTTTGGGCTCTGGCCCTTGAGGACTGTGGGAGCAGGTAAGTATGGGAAGTTAGTGCATTTTGGGTACTTTATTTCTGCTAATTTGTTTACTGATCCTAACATAAAAATTAAGAGGTTATTTGTTGTCATAAAATAAATTTTAAAAAAATGAAGCAGTCGGATAGAACTCCAGGTGGCCAGTTTCATTTAAAAAGGAAACAAACAAAAGGAAAGAGAAAGAAAGAAGAGACAGAGAGACATGTCTCTTCATAAACATTGCGTCTCTTAGGCACTCTCAAAGCTGAGGCACCACCACACCATCCTCAGACTTCTTTGATTTCATAGTTCTGTGTCAGGAACTTTAATAAACATTTACATTCATTTTTCACACTCAACTTTACAAAACCTCCGATGAGCACAGCTTTATCAATGATGATAGCACACTTAAAAAAATCTATTCTGTGCAAAGTTGCGTTGCTTGACTGTTGCCACACAGTCATCAAGTAGTTGATCAGAAGCTAATTCAGATCCCACTGATTCAAAAGCTCCTTCTTTCAAAAACACTAATGCTTTAACTACTCATTGCAATTGGAGCTAAATAGAGTAGGGCAAATTGTCAGGAGTTGTGTCTGAGCCCCAACCAAATCAAATTCAGGCATGTGCTGCCCATAGTTCACAGTTCACCTCGTGCCTTTATAACACAAATTAGATAATTTATAATGAATGGGAGTTTATTTGGCAAATAAATTTGACAAAATTTATTTGACAAAAGGCCAAGATCCAGGGATTGTATCTGATGAGGGCCTGATTGCTACATCATAGTATGACATGGGCAATAGAGTGCAAGAAACCAAACTCACGGCCCCAGTTCCTTTTAAAGACCATATTAATGCATCTTGAGGATGGGACGCTAATAGCTTAAACAATTCCCCCCTGGAGTCCCCACTAATTCAGTTGCATTTGGGAATATAATTGCCGACCCATGGACTTTGGAGAACACATATTCAAACCATGACACCACTGCTTTCAACTGATCCATCTTTGTTCATTACCAGAGAGAAGTAACATAAGCACATGTAAGATGTAGTCAGGAGGCAAACCAATCCAAACTGTCTGTAGCTGATGCCACTGCTCTGTCCTATTGATGCCCAGAGCCTTAACAGCCCAAGAGCCAGTGTTAATTTCCTCCAAGACCTTTAAATGTCATGGGAGGAAATGTGTTTTATTCTGGATGTACAGATCCTAGTTCTTTGGAGACTGTCCAATAAGTACATGCTCCATCTCCTCCAAATTCCTTTACCTTTTCAGGTCTGTACTTGATTGACTATGGGCAGCTCCCAAAGCTGAAATAGGTCTCAAAATCTTCAGAGTCTTTACTTACGGAACGTTGCAATTCAGCAAAAGAGGAGAATTAAAAAGACAGGAAAAAAAAGGGCAGGAAATGGGCCATGGTGCAGAGAGGTGTTAAAGAGAACCATCTGCCTATTGATAGCATCCTTTAGGTTCCATGCAGCAGAACAGAGGCACATTTATTGTACTAGGCTAGGCCCATTCCATTCTAATATCTTTTGTGTAGAAATTTTATTGCTTGCCCTACCTGTGGCATTTTTTAATTTATGTTTTAAAATCATCCTCTCCCTGGATCATGCTCTCAGTATGTGTTTTCACTTCCTTCCCCACCTCCTACTCCTGTTTCTTAAAATGACTCCTCTTTCTCAGCACCCACACCAACTACAGCACAAGTCTCAAATTGAAGCCATTCTCACCAACAACAACAGTCCTTCAGGTCAGACAAAATTCTGGCTGTATTTATAGAAAGTGGTATTTTCAAGTGCAGGTAAAATTTTACCTCAACAATTTCAAGGACTTTGTAAACACTTTAATTTTATAATGTATGTGCACACCGTATAATAGAACAGCGGCTTTGAGGTAGGGGCTGGAGAGCTGGCAGACAAGCACTATATATATGATTCTCAACATGCCACCAGCCAGCAGCATTTACTTGGGTTTTATCTCTAAAGTGGGTGTGTGTTTTGAACTAAATGGATAAACTGATTTATTCTCTTTTTAACTAAAATAGTCATATTTGACCCTATGAGGTTTCTACACTATTTTAAGCATTTGCTGTGTAAAGATAAAAGATACAGATCTGTTCTCAAGGAATAAGCAGATAAATTGTAAATGTCATTTATTAGTTTTTGATTGAAATATGTAATGAATGGCATATTATATAATAGAAATGTCTTAGAGTTGTATACATGCATGCAAACATGTATACACATGTGTGTGTGTGTACCTGTGTGTATATGTTTGTCTGTCTGTCTATGTGTCTAAATGTGCATGTTGGAATTTTTGTAGTATAATTCGCCCAGCAGAGAAACCACAGAACCAATATTCGTTGTCCTTGCTAGTTCAGTGACAACAGAGGAAAGTCTTTCTTTCTCATCTTCAAACTTCTTTTGATGCTGCTGTGCCTCGAAAATAACCACCCATACATGAAGAGCGAACATGCATTCTGTTCCCCATCTTAACCAGCATAGAGTGGTGTATTTATTTTGGACAAAAGGATATAATTAGATATTTACCCTTGATCAACAAAAGTTCAGTGTGAAATAACCCATTTTGGAAACTTACACAAATTTTTCTCTCTTCTTGGCTGTGTAGTATCTATTTCATATCTTACACCCATGATGTTTTCTGGAATGAATATGGTACTCATGACTTGACAAATAACTTTTCTTAATTAGCAATGTGTAGATATCATGGGCCCATGAAATGTCTTGGTAGCTAAAATTGTCTGCCATGTAAGCCTAATGACCTAATTGTGATTACTGGGTCCCACAGGGGAAAGAAAGAGAGAACTGACTCTTGTCTTCTGACTTCTAAAAGGACTCCATGATGCCTCCCCATACCATGACATATGTATACCAGTACTCATACGCATACACACACATTTTATACATACACAATAATGATAATAAAATCCAAAAGAAATTTAAAGACAAAATTTTTATGAGTTTTTAAGTGAGTGAAATGATCACTTTTAAATTATGAAAGCATAAATTTCAATATATGTCTAAATATAGAAATATTACCATGTACTTAATTTGTTCTTACAGCCAGTGCTCTATTTATTCTTAGCCTTTTATGCATAGAAAATTTTAAGGAGTTTAATAATTGTTTTAGTCAGATTTCTGTCATTGTGACAAAATATTTAGAAAGATCCGTCGAAATTTGGCTCATGGCTTCAGAGGCTCCGATCTGGGGTCACCTGGCCTGGTTGTTTCCATGCCTCAGGTGAGGAGACACAATACAGTAGAAGTTTGTGATCAAACAAAGCTACTTGGCTCATGGAGAGCAGGGAACAAAGAGACAGTGAGAGCAAAGTAGAGAGTGCATACCCACAAGGACCGACCTTGTGGAGGTGCAAGCAAGATTCACCTCCTGAAGATTCCACCACCTCATTAATAGAAACCATGTGTCAGTTAATCCAGCCATTAAGTCTGGTCCCTCCCCACCCATCCATGTCCTAAGAAGCCCACCTACAAAAACTGCTTCATTGGAGGCCAAGCCTTTGACACAGGAGCTTTCAGGGAACACTTGGAAGCCAAACTATTATAAATATTTAACAGTAACAAGGAATAATTGAAATATTCCTATATCTACCCCATAACTGGATATGTTCATTTCATGCAAATCTGTAAGTAAACAATGCTTCTTTTCAATATTATTTAACTTCACTATATTTAGTATTTGTGACTTTAAACATTGTATTTTTTAAAACATCTTTTTTGGGTTAAAGATTAATAGTATATCAAATTTAATGTAAGACTGTGTTTACTCACAGAATCCTGCAGACTGGAAGAGGCTGTGTGAATCCTAGTGAAAAAGCACCCATCCTTACTCTTCACTTGCTATTTAAGTGAATTAATGGCTTGTTAATCTTTCTTCATGACCATTATGAGAAAAGTCAATGAGACTATATACTTACACATTTGGAACACTGCTAAGCACCTCCAAGTCCTCTTAACTGTAAGTTATTATGATCATACTTTCCTTTTGATAAAGCTTTCTCCTAAAATTAATTTTCCATGGTTCTGGTTCAAGCATCATGAATCAATTAGTTATTATAATCATTACTTAACTGATTATTTGGTTCTCTATCCAGTAATACTAGATGTTATCTATATAATGAATGAAGGTCACCCTCCTTGCCATTGGTTACAAGATACCAAATAATCTGCCTCTCCGTAGTCCTCCACTACACCCCTCTTCCACGACATCAATCCAGACCACAGATGTTACTTCTGATCCTTCGATCCCTTAGCTAGTCCTTCCTGTGAGCTTTGTTTCACTCTACCTGGTGCTCTGCTCCTTGTCCTTTGTGTAGACTCCTATACAAGCTTCTCCTCCTGGGTACCCAGCTGCATCTGTGGTATTTCAGATACCACCTGCTCCTATACACTCTTTCCTCACTTGCCCCATCACTGAAAATGTAGTCATTTCTCCTTGTTGTCACCCTGTGTTTCTTGTTGATCTTCTGTCTATCATCGTTATTCAGAAATCTATAAACATTTTTAACTCTATCAAGAAACAAACTACTTTATTTCCTAATGTATGCCCCACATCCATAACAAAGTAGGCCCTTGATATATAACTATTAGATAAACAGTGAAGGGGTAGTTGTGTGCTCGCCATACTCTAGGAACACAAAAAAGTTCAGACAGTCCAGGCACACACACAATTACAGACAGTAGGCAGAATTATATCACAACTTAATGATGGTACAACCTATGATGTTTTAACTTTACAATTGTGTGAAACTGGTTCACATTCAAGAGACATAAGATGTCAGATTTCAAAATTTGATCTTTTCTCAGGTCAGTGATGTGCAATCTGAGTTTCTCTCAAGATGCTGGGTGGTAGCAGCTAATTCAGTGTGCTGCTACCTCGGGCACTGCAGGAGAATGCCACTGATGTGCTGCAATGGGCTATGTTAGTTAGATACAGAATGCACACTCCAGGATTGGCAGGTTCTGTGCTTCTTCTCCTTCTGACATTTTCAACTGATGGTGGATTTACTGGAGTGTACCTGTGCTGCTTGTCAAGACTTAGCCATCTATGACAATTTTGGTGATTTCAGATGTACCTCCCCTGGCCTTTTCCCTTTCTACTCCAAATTCAGGTTTCAAGAACCACACATAGAATGAGCACATGTATGTAGCAGAAAGAATTCTCATCTGGAAATCCAGGTTGCATTCAGAAAGTTTAAACAGATATTGTCAGAGAGGATGGTCACAGCAAGTCTCTTACCGTGGGGTTGCCACTCACCTGAGGACTCAGTCTACACATCAGACAGCTGGACATCATGGCAAATCCTGGGCCTAGATAGTAGGAAGCATTCAGCTGTTTGGGCCTCAGCTTTTGTTTTCATCTCACATAGCATGTAAACTTGAATGGCTGTCATCTTCTGTTTTCCACTCCATACCAGCTAGGCTCCCTGACTCACCATAGACAGGGATTTTTCCCCTTTCCCAAAGGCTCCTCTTTCCTACTCCCTTCCTACACTGCCCCCAAGTCCCCACAATTTAGCTAGGCATGGGTCCCTTTCTCATGATACCTCCATACCCACACATGAATGCACAGTACTAAAATCAGTTCATGGGTTCTGCCACACTGGAAAATATCCTTTACTTAGACAAAGCATAGACAGTGGTTTCTGTCTTCCTGTAGCTTGATGAGTTGATATTACTCCCTATATAGCTTTCTATTTGAAAACAACTCTGTTTATATAACACACATTTTCGGTATTTCCTCTCTCATTTTTTACTATTAAGGACACTTGCCTAGAAACAGAATCTGTGTTTTCCCTCAAGTGTTCATCTCCGCACGCTGCCTGCTCCCCACCTGAGTATATCACTCTTGATTGCTATGCCGCTGAGCTGGACACAGCTTTATTCCACACTATACAGAATCAATCTGTTTGCCCATCTATCTCCCTATCTTTATACACACAGAGATGCACAAGTGTTTCCAATGAAGTGTACGTGTGCTAACAGTTCTTGAAAATGCAGGACTACGACGTCTGCTTTTATTCTTCTGGTAATGCAGAAAATAAGACTTCGAATTTATGTAGCATCTTAATACTTAATCATTCCCATCTGCACACATAGAGACATGGTCAGTACTGCTCTCATTTGAATGATAAGGACACTTCATCAGTGATGCTACTTGTGGTTTTAGGAAGATGTTTGTTGACAAACTTTCAGTTGATAATCAGAGTAGGCACACACTGGTCCATGAAGACCTTCCAAGAGCCCACGTAACTCTGTTTCCCCTGACCATGGTTGCAAATAACTAATTTTTTTGTTTTGTTTTAAGTTCCTTTGTATAGTATTCTCTGTACATTGGGTGGATGGACAGGGACATCTGTTCACATATACATACCTAAAGAGAAACCATATGAATCCATGCTGTTTTGTTTGAACACCAGGGCAGTAAGCAATGGCTCCAATATTTTCCTATTGTAATTAAGGCTCCTGATCATAAATATTCCATGCATTCTCTATTCCCTCCAGGCACTGAGTCATGTCTACTCTGAAAGACAGTGTTCTCACAGGCTGCCACTCACAGCCATCGTGAGAGACAGACACTTCAGTCTTCACTAGGCAAGTGTTTATGGAATTGACAAACAGGAGCCAGCTTTACAGAAACACACATTTCAGCAGAGCCTCCTGCGCAGATGTCAGATTTCCGCAGAAGCCTCCCGGAGGCTCACAGATCCCACAATGGACTATTTTTAGTTCTGATAATTAATATTGGAGGAGAAAGGGAGGAGGATGAAAATGTAGCTCTAGCAAAAAGGCAATTACCATCTATCCCAGATATTCCCACCTAAGAGATGTGTTGGTGTCAGAGAAATAATAAGAGAAACCTGCACGAAGCCATAGATTTTATATTATACCTCCCATGAAGTGAATGCTTACTTCTTCCAAATTCTAGAAATAGCTTGGCCTCGTAAGTTAACATATGCAGCAAAGGCCACACCAGCCTGAATTTTACTACTACAAAGAATGTGCTTGCTTCTGAGTGTTGGAAAATATAAACTTGCTTCTTTCACACATTCCTAGGTTTCCTCTTCAACAGTTGTCAAGAGACAGCTTTGGCCAAGCCCCACCCCTACCTACTGCATTCCCTCTGAGGGGTCCCAAGTCTCACATTTAAGACATTTCTCTGATCCCTTACCAATTCAAACACAATTTGCCTACAAAGACCTCTATCATCCAAATCCCTTAGAAAGGGTGCTTCCATGCTGCCCAACTTTACCCCACCCTATGATGATGGTGTAACAACCTTCCTGTCTTTCTTATCTAGGAATGTGGCAAAAGGCTGATGGGAATCATGGTGCCTCCAAATGCCTATGCAACATCTTGGTCAGATTCCCTAAACTTATATCAGCACTGAAGTTTAGGAGAGTGGAGAGTTCCAACAAAATCCCATGACCAAGGCCTGCCAGAAGCTTAATGAGTAAAGATGCTTGAGATGGCTTAGCATAAAGGTACTTTTGCCCAGCTTGAACATCTGAGTTAAATCCATGGAATCTACATGGTGGAAGGAGAACCAACCAACCCGTAAAAGTGGTTCTCTGACCTCCACAAATTCCATGCTGTGTGTGTAACCACACATACACACACACACACACATACACACACACACACATACACACACACACACATACACACACACACACACATACACACCTACCCCTAAATGTGGAAATTGTTTTTTAAATATAACTATTGACTACTTGGATTTCTGAATTTAGCTCTTTCTGAAAGGTGTCCTATGGCCTTCTCATGTCTATGAACTTGCATAATTCTTGGCCTTTTCCCCCACTATTTCTTTTCTGTTTTGATTCTAGTCAGCTCTTCCGCTAGCTGCCCTAAACCGACCAGTGTTATCCAAGAATCAGTGACCTTCCGAAGCTTGCACATACAACTTGCATTTCAGGAAGGTTACATTTGTATATTTGTATGCCAACCAGGTGTCTCCAAGTGATAAGTCATAGGATTCTCAAACTCAACACAACCAGGGTAACCTCAGTGACTCCTAGGCCAATCCTTTCTGCAATGCTTATATCTTAGTCCCTGAAACTATAATCTCAGTCATCTATGAAGATGATCCACATACTTTCTGTGGCTCTCTGCTTTCTTCCTGCACTTGCAGGCTGTCATCAGCTCATGTCATTTCAGTTTCAGTGTTTTTTCAATCCATATACTATTGTGTATCTCATCCATCACACTTCTGGTTCAAACCCTTATCATCCCTTGCCTGGAAAGCAACAACAGCTTCCCCAAGTGCTATTGGCTATTGCTGTTTTCATATTCTCTAATTCCTTCTCCCTCTGCCAGAGAGGTATTTCTTAAACATAATCTGTGCTATGTAATTGCCCAGTATAAAGCCTGCCAGGAGTTTCCTGTCCTCTGAGGATAGCATCAAAACTTAACTCTACTTTTCTCTCTAATCTCCCACATGTCTGGCATTCTGTATTGATATATTTGAAGGTGCTGGCCCATACCTGGATTTTATTATCTTTTAATTTGATGGTGCTTTCCTAATTAACTCTATTACATCTTCTACCCTAGACTGGATAAGGTTCTCTTATCCTATGGGACACAGCTAAAGATGCCTCCTGATAGGGAGCCCTACACCCAGACTATTCCCTGCTAATTCTACCACAGCATTTGCAAGGTGATATCTCCAACTAGAAAGTATTCCCTCATCTCCTTGAATACTGTAACCTCGATGCCTTTAATTTCATGTTCATTAGAAAAAAAGAATTCCAAACAGTTCTTTGAAAAGCAGGATCCACATTGTAAAGAATGAACAACATCCCAGATTCATGGAATTCTCTGGGCTGTGGACATTGGCATCAACACCTGAAGAAGATCCCTAAATGAAACAGAACACACTGAAGAGTATTTATTTGAGGATGAATTTTTTCCTCACTTCCTTGCATCTATTGTCCTAACAACTTAGAAGAAGGAAGCAGTGCGTTGCGTTTCTCCTTCCTCCTATTCCTCCACATCTCCCTTCCCCACATAGACCCTGGAGCACCCCTGGAGCACACCCCTGAGGCCTGTGCCTGTCCTTCTCTGCTCTTCCCAATTCCCTCTCTTCCCCTGCACCTTTCCTTGAGTCCTACCTAAAACTGCAACTATCAGTTACTTTGCATAATGTACTGATATCAATACTAACTCATATAAAATTAGTTTCCACTTTGAGTTAAATTGAGTTACATTTTGAGTTAAAATAAATACTGCTTTTTTATGCTTTCATTTGTAATTTTTATGCTTTTTTTATTTTTGACAGTTTCAGACATATGTTATTATGATTACATCCCCATCCTCTTTTATTCTTGGGTATCTCCCTTCCTTTCCATCTGAACCCCATCTTATTCCCACATAGACCACTCCATTCCCATGGATTTATCTTCAAGGAAAATGCTATGCCTTTTCCAGCAACCTTGAAGAGTCACCAGGAAGGACATTTCCTCTATGCAGAATGGAAAGTTGAAGTGCCCAGTCTTGTGTAGGTACGCATAGTTGCTATATATCCATGGAGGAAACAGCGTTGTCATTTCTGTGTGACAGCATTTCAGGACACTCCTTCCCAACCTCCAGCTCTAACTAACATTCCTTCTGCTCTGTCTTCAGTGATGGGCCTGGAGCAGAGGTGATAGAGATGCAGACATCCCTTTTAAGGCTAAGTGCTTATCAGCTCATCAGCCCTTTTCACTTCCTTTTTTTGGCCTCTTCCCAAATCACCAACTCAAGATGTCATCACCTTCAGAACACTGGTTCTTTTATAGCCAGAGGCAAGGCTGCTTTAGTCCTCCGGTGCAAATGTCTCAGTGCAAGTGAGACATCAAAGCAGTGTTTATCCTTTCCCTCAGACCACCCTCCTCATGGCTTTTAGGTTTGATGGCACTGACACTGTAAATCACTCAGCATTAGAAATGTAGACTCAACTCTGTCACCCTCATCTTCCCTCCCTCCCACGTTTAATCAGGAACAACAGCCTTTTTAATTAATATGGATGTGGGGAAATTAACTGAGTTTTCAGACATGACAAGTAGCTTTGTTTAATTGATGTGGTGGGTATCTTAAAGGACTGACAAACTGTAAGGTGAAAGAAAATCCAAGCACAAAACCAGAGGCTACATCACTTCCAAATCTGAGTTAAGGAATTTGGAATTCAAAGGATGCTTTGAAGGTGGTCAGTATTCTGCAAAAACAAAACAAAACAAACAAAAAAAGCCCATAAATGACTTTCAGTAAAAATCTGGTCTTACCAGGAGGAAGAGCAAGAATGCTTGAAAGAAAGTATTTCAAGTTATAATTTAAAAGATCAGAGTTCAGTTACACAACAGCTGTGCGTCTTTGGTAAGATATTAAGCTTCTCTAAGTTTAAATATCCTTCTTAGAAATCAAGTGCAGTGATAACTATCATGCGTGCACTGCACATAAACAATGTACACAAATGCACCCATGACGGTACCCGTTCCCTGGAGGCACTGAACAGCTTTGTTACAGTTTTAAAAGCATTGTTAATCAAGGGACTTCCATATTTCTCAGATACAACGTAGCCAAGTTCCAAGGCGTGCTAAGGTTTTTCCCTGGGCATTACTCAGTGTTATGCAGGATTTGCCTCACTCATATCCTCAACTCCAACTTTGAGGTCTTTGACAGCACTGACTGTGCTGTCAATTCCCAGCCTCACAAAGCACAATTAGAAGACCACACAGAGAAAGTTCACATTCTGTACTGACCAATGGAATGGACAGATGTGTAGACGGATAGGGGAAGCAAAGCCCATAGTTTGCCTGTGACCTACTTCCTTTCACATCTCTTTAGTCTGACAGTATTTGAACAGCAGCATGCTGCTCCAGTGTTGTGAGCACTTGGGAGTTACCCTGGGCACCTATAAGCAGATATTATCTGGTACTTGGGTCCCTTTATTTCTTACCAAGTGCTCTCCAGTACACTTTAAAGTTGTTCAAATTGGCAGAAGGAATTTCCTCTTACGTCTTCAAGAACTACGGTAATAAGAATGCTTCAGTCATATTTACATTAAAAGTTAATGTCTTTATTTATTTATCTATTTTATAGATCTCTTATGCCTTCCTAAATCCATCTTCAGCTCTTTGGGTTCCTCTCTGGACAGAGCTGCCCTGTGTAATCCGGATATATATATAGGGATGGGCAATTAGCAGCCCCATAAACTGCCTGTTGGGGAGACACTCTTCCTGTTCAAGGATGGCAGCTGGCCCAGACTGCCCAGACAGACTCTGGCTTCCTTGACCTCTCTCCTGCTCTGCATAGCCCTCTTCTGCCTGCTTCCTCACATTTGTCTGAGCCTTTCCTTTCACAGGAAAATGTCTTGCTGATCTGGCTTTGTAATTGGAGGGAAAAGGCAAAGTGTCAGAAATGTTCCTGGAAAAGCCAACCCAGGAGAGCTGCCTCCAGCACCCTTAATCCCTTCTGTGTCTACATAAGGCAAATATGCATTATACACTCCATTGTCATACCCCAAGCCTCTCGCCTTTCCCACTTTGGGATGATGGCATGATGATTCTATCCTACTAAGACATGCTCCTAGAGGTCGGTGCTAGAGTAAAAGGAGCCAGAAATGCACATTAAAAACTAGAGTGAGCCCAGTAAGTAAATGCACCTACCACCAAGCCTGGCTACCTGAGTTCTATCTCCAGGAACCGTGTGGTAAAAGGACACGTGGTAGAAGGAGAACACTGAAATTGTTTCCCATGAGTCTGTCAGGTTTTGATTCTACAAGGAAGTACAGGGTAACTTCAAGAGGTGGATGACTATTGTGCCTGAAATGGGATTTTTTTTTTTTTTAATCTTGTAGTAATCAAGTAGGCAGAGGAAGTTACTGGCAGGGATTGATGTAAGTACTTGATGACCAGCAAATATGAGAACCACTACTAGTCTTGGTTACTAACATTCAGTGGAGACCAGGACTCTGGTATCCTTATAGTTATTATGTGGAAGATTATAACATGATGAGGAATGGGACACCCTAAAGGTCAGTAAGGCTCCATAACCTGTTCATTGTAGTCATGGAAAAAGATGCTCGCTGGGGGGAAACGCCCAGCACATAAGAGCAGCATGGGATTGTGGTGGGACCCCAGAACAAATCTATTTCTAGACTATAGGTTACTCAGTTACAAAGAATTGAGGCCAGAATATTTCCCGAAGAACTTTTGTTCCTAAATTGTCCTTGATTGTCTTTTATAATTATAGTAGGAATTTAATAAATAGGTTTGGGACAAATTGAATGGACCATATTTGTGTTTACTCCAAGGTGGTGTTCTGTCGCTGATATTCACTACAATGAAATAGTGATGGAAGTCTGCAGTGGATACTTGAAACACAGGAAGCATAAAGACACGACCTAATACCACCTACTTCCCTAGGCTGAAACATGTACACAGTGCTTAGGACATAGACTGTGGAGTCATACTTGGTTGAGTTCCAGCTCTGGATCAATGAGTTCATTAGCTATGAGAGTTTGATAACTCATCTCATCACTGAACTGTGTTTTTCTTTTATGTAAATCAGCCCCATGGATGGCATTACCTGAAGGGTTAAATATTTATCAGAATAGCTAAGTATAGCAATACGTAAAGAACACAGGCTACAGTGCCTGTCGGGAAGCCCAAGCTCAAATGCATTTTGCTTGACTTCTACAAGCCATTATGGTTCTATCTGTACACTTAGTCAGTAGCCAATTCCTTGTGTGTTCAGAGATGCAATCTTGCTTCTGTTTTTTTCTTTTTTCTTTTTTATATTTTTTATCATTCTGACCAGTCCAGGGATGAAGGAATGCTATTTTTATTTCTCCGAGCATTGGAGCTGTTCAAACCCTGACACTGCAGCTTGTTTTTCTGACTTTAATTAAGTAAGGCTTTACAGTACTTGCTTCAGTAAAGCCCATGTAATAGAGAGAAGGTGAGTTGGTTGAACTCAGACTCCAGAGTGTTAGTCCCAGGTTTACTGATAATGTTGAGCAATCTAGCTGCCTTATGATAGGAGAGAATTAATAAAAACTGATTATAGTGCTCTTTGTAAATATGATTTACAGCAGAAGTAATCAACGGTGATAAAATAGGACCAGTGCACCTAGGGAATAAAGTAGCCTTTTTCAGAGTTGTATTTTTGAGAGCCAGCATTCCCGGGGGTGCAGGTATTTGGATATTATTTGGATATTCTAAAAGAATGTGCAAGATCACTCTCTAATATTGTAATAATCCAACATCTTTGATTCCTCCTTCTCAATTGAGCATCTCCATTTTGTCGGGAATTCTAGCCAGTCTGTAATCTCTCTTCTCTCTTGTCATTATCACCATCGTGACTATGATTCAAAACCTTAGTTGTCTATGAAATATGACAATGGACTTCTAAGGTCTCTCCCTTTCTCCTAGATCACACTATGCTGCAAGTCTTCATACCACAGTGAGAGTCATATTTTAAATAAACCTTGCTTCCTTGCTGTTAATGGGTCACATTTAAGACTACAGAAAAAATTTACTTCAATGGTACCATATTGTCCAGCATTCAGGGTCTGATTCTTTCCCTTGGGCCTAATTGCCTGCTTCACAGTTATTCAGTGGCAGACTCCACTTAACATTTACAGCCTTATCTGTTTTTCTGCTAAACAGCCCACAATTGCCCACCAGAAGGTCAAGATTCAAGCCCCCATGCTTATGCAGAGCATTGCATGCCAACACTCTCTACTGGGTGCTCCTCCACAGTGGCTCAGTTCCAACTCCTTTCTCAAAGGACCAGGAACCAGTCATTGAGGAAGCCTTCATTCCTTGGACATGGCTGTCTCTCCACTGGCATTGCTTTACTGTAGTGATCTGCCTTCCCTTCCTATTGCTGTGAATGTACCTCAGTGTCACCTTTATACTGAGAGTCCCAGGCTTTCATTTCATCAGAACCATCCCACCACAGCTGCATCTCTAGACTCTGCCAGGCACAGGGAGCACAGAGGTGAGTGCATGGGAATAAGCCTACAGTGAAATATCTCATCAAAGATATTTTCTCCTTGTACTCACGTCTGCCCTCCTTGTGGTCACCACCACATAAAAGATACTTTTCTTCTTGTAGAAAATACAGTTTAAGTTGAGCTAAGATTTCTGAAAATAAATGTTACAAAGAAAATGCTAAATCACCTTGGAAGGATTTAAGGAAGCATGCATGTACATGAGAATCAACTGTTCTGTATCTCAGTTTTAAGAGATTTTTATGCTGGCACCCAGCTAAAAAGAAGCTTAGGGACATCTACGACTGCATCTTCAACACTAATCTCTAATATACAGAACATAAAATACAAAAATGAATGGGGGTTTCTTATGTCAGACTACTCTGTCAAAAGCACTGAATGGGTCAAATTTATAATATAGTCATCTTGTGGAACTATCTCAGCAGATCCTTTTTACATTTTTTATTTTATCATTTTACTTATTCGTTTAATTTTTTGGGGTCTTTTTAAGACTTGAGATTTTCTGTAGCCCCAGCAGGCCTAGAACTCACTATGTAGAACAGATTGCCCTTGATCTCACAGAGATCCATCCACCTGCTTCTGTCTCCCAAATACTCACCAGTTACTTGTAACTAGAGTTTTTCTAAAGGTGCTATATAAAACCCCTATCAATTTGACCTTTGGTGGCACAATTTTAAGTTTCTCATTCCCAGTGACTCATCATTTACAACAAAGTCCACAAGAGAGACATAGGCAGAAACACAGCAAAATGTAGACTCTGAGACCAGGTATCTCAAGGGATATTTGGTTAGCAGAGGGTTCTGAAGAGAAATCAACTCAGTGAGAGGCATGCTTGCCCCCAAGTCCGTGCTTGGAGTGGGGACAGAAGAACAGACACTCTACCGTCTTTGTCCTTGCTTGCAGCCAAACAAATCACATTATTATTTCCAAAGGAGAGTCTGGTCAGACATTCATTTGAAAACTGTCATCTTACAAATGTTTAATTACTTCTCAACTGCAAAGAATGACTGCAAATTTGTAATCTGTAGTGTAAGAAGCTATCAACCTCCACCTCCTGGAGTCAGTGGAAAGAAAAACATTTTGCATAGAAAATTAAAGTGGTTTGATCACTTTGTATGCAAAATGATTTTTCTGTCTCCCCTATAGCTCTGCTCTCTGATCTCACCTCCACCTCAGGGGAGATTTCCAAGCTAAAGCCCCACAGCGAGAGATGGTTTCTCTCTCTTTCTACTATGCTTATTGCAGGTACTCAAGATTTATTTTAGTTCAAGCTGCATAGCTAAGAGATCATTTGAAAATTAGGTTCTGATTTTAATTAGAAGAGCTCCATGGCATTTCTCCGGAACTCTTTGAAGACCTAGCTCATTTAGTTTTCATACAGAGTTTGAAGCTAGGATAGTTTTTAATGGAGGTGGTTGTAGTTGCTAATGATGTTGTGTGTTCATTTTAATTTGACAAACATAACAGGATAATTCAGGATCACAGAGGCCAGCAAACCAAAAGGGAAAATTCCTTAATGCTGTTCTCTAACCCAAATCCACCACAGTGCAGCTCAAACACTGTCCTCGTCACATGGCTTCCATCTTCCACCCTTGGACATGCGCCTCTCTCAAGAATATTCTCATGAGTACTTAAAAAAATGGTATGATTTGGTTAACGCTTTCTTGTTCTCTCTTCCCAATAGGCTTTATATTATCCGAAGGTAAGGTCTTCATCTTACAAGTTTTGTATTCCAGCAAAGACAAGCGTGTACTAGAAAATTCAAATGCAGACATTATATTGATTAAAGGCCAATTTCTCCTCAAATTATTTAAGTTCTAAGAAAGAAACAAGCAGGAACACAGTTTGAAGTTGGAAATGATCGGTTAGCATTATGAGATAGAAGACTAGGGCTCTATGGACTTAAGTGAGAAAAAGATAGTCCTTTAATTGATAGTCCTAAACCGAAACTCAAAGCTAGGAGAACTAACTGTTTTGATTTGCTCGGGACTGAAAGGCTTCTCAGAGTGGGTAAACCTGAGTGTTTCAGGCAGATCTGAAAGAACTGGTCACTCTGATGACAGGCTGATGCTTGTGACAATAGAAGAATCATTCTGCCAGCACAACAACACAGAAAAGTGTTACAGAGTTTGTTGAGGGAAATGTCATAAAATAGACACTCATTAGAATAAATTTTATTCAAAGCTGTGGTGGTTTAGAAAGCACAAAGGGGCTCTCTAGCAATATTAGGGTGCAACAATTAAGTCTCTATTTATAAGCAGAGGGAGGCATAGAAAACTGATACAGAGATGTTGATAAGTGACTGCTCTGAGTTTACCTTCGACCTCCTTTTGACACTTAAACACTATGATTAATGTCAAACCCTGTACCCTCCCATGAACAGTTCCTAAATATAAAGAGACATAGTTCAGTGTCTATCTGCAGTCTGGCAAAATGGTTTCCCTTCCTGTTCATTCAGGGAGTATGTTGTGATAAGCAATGAAAAGAAACAGAAGTTGACTAAAGCTCTTAGAGGAAGCCTGCTGATAGAAACCGGAGGGCTCAGGGTGGACATACAGTTCATACATTTCCTATGCAGGATAACGGGAGTCTGAGGTAGACAATGAGATGGAGAGTGAAGTCCACAAGGCCACCATTTCTAAATATGGCGTTTGGTTATTTATACATTCAAAGATATATAGATATAGAACTATACTTATTCATTCTAAGTTTCCCTATGGTCCTTGAAGGTATAGTCACCAGCTGTGTACATGTTTGCCTAAGGTCAAAGAAGAACTAATTGAACTTTTATTTTCTTCAGAAAAATTGAAGCCTGGAATTCAGAAAGAATTGTCTTATACAATCTAGGAAAAATACTTGCCCACATCCAAAAATATCTCCCCTTCCCCTTTGGCACTAAAAAGCTCAAACTAGTTTCTACATGATATTTTTTTGTCTACTCAGCAAGACACATGCAGTTACTATGCCTAAGTACATAATGCAAGTAACCGAAAGTAAGCAGACATGAAAATTAATGTAGATTTCAGTGTTGTGACCCACTGAAAAACTAAGCCAATCCCAGCCCATTGTATTTTTCTTAAACTTTACATGAAGAGCATACACTGTGAGACCCTTGGATCTCGGGAAGCTCTTCACTATACCAGTTCAGCCGGATCTTGCTTCACAGCACTGGAGAAAACAGGGAAGAACAACAGAAGCCTGGGCTGAGAACAGGAAAGAGCAGAAGATAAAAGCTGGCGAGATAAAGTGGGTGTAACCAGGAATGAGTATGTGGAGCAGAAGTAGGAACTTCAGGAACCAGAAGAGGTGAAGTCAGAAACAAGTGATCTCCTGGAACATCAGAGTCATGAGGATATTAAGATGGAACAGGCCTGAGAGAAGAGTTTCGCCAATGGTAACAGTTGGTTTGTACTTGTCTGCTGCAACTTGAAAGATGGTTGGATCCTGCTGTCCATTTTCCTGTTCTTTCTTGCTCCGAATGGGCTTTGTGAAGCCTTGAAGGCACAGCCTCAGTTCACTCTAGACAGCCAATCCAAAGATAACCAGAAGAGCTCTGTGACTTGGCAATGCATTTAGCAGCTTATTCCTGGACAACATCACATTTCCAAAGGGTAATTTAAAATTAGATGGGGCAGAACAGATGAAAAGAAGCTGGAGAAAAATAATCAATTTTCAGGCTAAAGAAATGGCATGGGATGGGCTGATGCTGCTGCTGCTGCTGCTGCTGGGGACGTCCCACTCTGTGCACATTTAGGCCTGTGGAAGGCCTCCCAAGACTTGGCCAATGTCTATTATCTGAGAGAAAAGCAAACAACAGCATATTGAGCAAACCTTGCCAATTTACATCTCAGATACACACACTTTTACACTGGGAGGAGCTCATTGTTCAAGAATCTGAATCAGGACAACATCATTGAATCTCGAGTCAGTTCTAGCAAAACTCAAAGACATTTTTAGAATGTTGCAAGAACTGCAAAAACTCAAACATGCATACAAAACAAAACAAGACCGGCTAATTGATTCTACATACGTCAGCATTCACCTGTGAGAGAGCCCCTTGAGATTTTCTCTGCAGACTACAGAAATGCTCTAAAGCAAATCAGAAAACAGATCAGAGAATCCTGCCTATTTCCCCCATGTCTTTGTGTAACATATCCTAGTTAGGGGCACTTGAAAACACTGAAAGATAAAACAAGATAATAATCTGAAAACAGGCCAGAAAGGGAATAACATGCAATACCACATCACATTTAGCAAACGTACATGACCGCTACCTTAGGAAAAACAGAGTTAATATTATCCAAGGATGGAGAATGGCTCGGGAAAGAAGATTCTGGGACGATGCACGGTGGTTCTAGGAGGATTTCTGGATACAGTATTAGGAATACTGTGCAGTATGAAGGCAATACTTGCTTAGAATACAAGGATGAGCAGTATCTTAACACCTATCCTCGAGGGGTATTGATGAATCTGTTGAATATTCAAGTGTTTATTCTTAGAAGTGAAATGTGTTTTCAAGCAAGAAATTTCCATCTACTACCCAGATCTGGTATTTAGTGAACAGAACAGAATCAATCCATATTAACTTTAAAATATCGTGATAAAGATTACATTCTATAACTTGTTCTGTGTACAGCAAGAGGCACTCAAGGTATTCCAATATGATCCCAACCAACTTCTCCACTCATTGCTGACCACTGTCCTCTTCAAAAGATTGGGCTCAACCAGGTAGCTTGATCTGCTTGTGAGCACCCGGTAAGCCCTGTGCTCTTCACTGTGTGACCTGCTGTCTCCACTGTCCCTTCCCTGAATACCCATCTCCTTCCTGCTTCTTTCATGAGTTTCTTGAACATGATGCCCACTTCTCTAAGGGAACTCTTGCATCATCAAAGTTACATATTTTGATTGACTCTGAATCATACTCCCTACTTAATAACTTCAAAATGAAGCTTGAAGAAATTGGACTCACTCAGATTTAGAGACGTAGTTAATAATGAGAGCATTTTGCCCTCCTGACCCTTCTTGGTCATGTTATATAGTATGTTTGTTTATATCATCATTAACTGAATACACTCTCTTCTTTCATCATGCATCCTTTGATCCCTCAGGAATAAAATCTATCATAAACGGTGAATTTTGAAAAACAGAAAAATGGTTTATAATACTAATATACTTATTTGAAATGTGTAAAATAGAAAAACTTACGTTCACTTAGGTTTATTCACAATTTAAAGGGTAAAATCTTTCCAGTGGCATCAATGGTAAGAAAGGAATTTCTAAAAATAAAGTTTTCTTAGATATCTTAAGAGTTTAAGTTTGTATTTAAGAAGACTCAGAACATAATCTATTTATTTTTCATAAGCATCTGTTCAATAAGCATCTTCCTGACTCTGAATATGTACTGAGGTTTACATTTTTATCACTAACTGTTTTTAACCTGATGACTTTGGTGAACACATCTAATGGTAACCACTGTACTGAGAATTTGACAGTTTTTATTGCTGAGGGACTGATTAACTAGAGTGCGTACTTAATTCAACTTAGCATTACGACACATATAAATAATGTAAATATACTAAAATTGAGGAACACCTAGATTCTACAAAGATTTAAAAATAGGAAAATGTCATTTATCTTTAAGAAATTTATCTTCTAATGAATTTATTTTAATTGCATTTATTGTATAGGACACAACAGTGAATAGAAGGTAAAAATAGTTTTTAAAGGGTAAGAAGATTACTGGTTTCTGCTAGAAATGCAGTAAATCTGCCATCTGTAGTTTCAGAGTGAATTGTTATGCACAGAAAATAGAACCTTGAGTTAGAGAGCCCCTCAGAACCAGAATGCACCCAAGTCCTGCTCTGTATGTATTAGTGGCAGAACCTTGGGAAAATTGCTAAACCTTGGTTGATTCATCAAGAAATAATCACGAAATAGGATTGATAATGGTTTTTTCCTCAGATAACAAGGATGGAATAAAGTGACACATGCAAAGTACTTAGAGAAGTTCCTAGCGGGAGCTCAATGACTAAGAAAAGAGTCTTTACAGAAGATTTACAGGTAACAGTCCAAATGTGAGGGTGGAGAAAGAGGAGGAGGAGAAGGGAAAGGTAGGGAGAAGGTGGGAGAGGAGAAGGAAGAGGAGGAAGAGATGTCGGCTGAGAGCCAAAGCTACTGCTGAAAGCTGGATAAAAGCCACTTGATGTGAGGAAACGTCAATGTGTTTGTGGCCTCTTGATTGCCCTGAGATCTATTTGGGTGGTAATGAAGAAATCACTGGGGACATTCTTTCAGAGGCATTGATCAATGTGCAGTTATTTCACCTGTGCTCAGTGAAAAGTTTTACTATGCTTTTCCCTTTCTCTCTTTCCATTTTGGAGGAGTGGTTTGCAGCATGCTTTAAAATGGGATATGAACTCTCCTCATTAACAGAGACCTCAAACAGCAAAAGGAGATTTTTTGTTTTTACACATATATCCTAGCTAAACTAAAGCACAAATTGGCAAAAATAGCAGAAGTACAGTGCTTTCATGACATCAAGCCACAGAACCTGACCTCTTTTTGTGACCACCTATGGTTATTTCTAGTATACATTGAATGTATGGGTGCAGATCAGGGTTGTAGTATCTATGCTAATATATAAATGACTGACTAATTCATCTACTGTCCTACAGAGGACTCAATTGATGGCAGAGTATGGGAGTGTCAGGAGACCTATGGTTCCTGGGAGGGCCTAAAGTTAAACATGAATGCCTAATCCATGTTAGTTAGTGAATCCAGGAGGTCATCTACTTGCATTATTTTATTTTAAAATATAAATATGAGCATAAATATAAACTATAAATATATTAAAGTGAGTATTATTGAATAGAGACAATACTATATTGTAAATATTTACATTACTAACATGTACTATTTTTAAAATGGCTTACAAGCTTCCTACTTACTTAAATCCTTTGGAAGACTGTACACTGGAAAAAGCCACGAACGTGCATCACTGATACACATGCTTTCTGCAGCCCTTTGAACTGGGTATCGTAGCGATCTGTATCTATCTCCCTCATTACATTGTTAAAAACTTAAAAGCAGGGATTTTGTTTCATTTGTTTCTAGGTTTTCATGCGCTCAGTTCGTGCCAGATCAATGAAGATGCTGTAAATGTTACTGCAGAACTGAGCATCTTCCATCCACTTTGAACTCTACATTGTGAGACTGTTCAGCTTTTAAAGGACAGAGCTTTGTTGATAACACTGTATGCCATGATGATCAGTGTATAAGTCCATACATCTTCGTGCCATTCTTCACTTTAGAGTCTGATATTAAATCCCAAATTTTGTTCCAATTTCAGTTGGTAAAGTGTGTGACATAGGCAGTTTCTCTAAAAAACACAAGCTTTCCCATCCTCCAGTTTTAGATTATGAATCTCCAGAAGGTAGACAGTACTTAGCATTCAGCTGATGGTAGGGCATGACAAGGCAAGTGACTTATGCAATCTGAAGGAATCCAGAAGAACCTGGTTCTAACCACTGTGTATGATCCATCAATGTGAGGGACCCTAGAGCAATTTCTGTGAAGCCAATGCCTGCCGTGTGGACTGCTGGTGCCTGATGCATGCTTGGATACAAAAGTCACTTAACAAATGCCTGTGGAAATATGAAGATAAAAACAGCCTAATACTTAAGAACTTTAATATTTAAGCTAGAGCTTAAATACATAAAAGTCCAAACAAAGGCCAATATCTAGAATGCCAGTATAGAAGTAAAAACACTCAGAAATAAGCAATTCTGCCACGAAGACAGCTGGCAGCAAATGTCAAGGACACACTAACTTCTGCTCAAGGGCAACAGCTTGGTTTGTGAGTGAAATTATTTTTTAGGGTGAAATTCAAGAGAACCAACTGTAGCCACTAAAAGATGGAGCTATTCAAGTCTTGATCAACCTTTTCAACAAGACTAAGCGAATATGAATTAAGAGGGCATGGCAGATATGTGTCCCACTTTGGAAGAACTGGGCATAAAACAGGTAGGTGAACTGGTCTTAGAAGGTCTCATCTACCAGGATCAGAAAAAGTAGAGACAAGAAGGAAGCAGACACAGTGTTAGAAAGGGACTGCTGTGCACATCTCCTGGATCCAGTCAGCCCCACAGGAAAAGATCACATTCAAATTCAGTGGGCAAAATAAGTTTATTTTTCTGGGTTCAACAGCTACAGAAATAAATATATAAATAAGTAACAGGAACTTGACCTAGGTATCTGTCTTGGTGCTAAAATACATGACTAGTGGATGGTGTGGTTGCTGATGAAGCTATGATCCTCTAAATGATATTCAAGCTCTCTTCTCCAAGAAGGCAGAGAATAAGTAACCCAGCTACATTTTTCTATCAAGGAATGAGAACCTTTAAAAATCTGTTCCTTTTTATGTATTTTTTTTTAACATTGCAAAACTGGATCATTTTGTAGTTCTTTTCGGGAGAAGAGAAAAATATTTATGAAGCTTATTAGTGAGCCGACAGGACTTTATCTGCTAAATATAAACTGTCCCAGAGCCTCTCAGGGTCTTTGTTACATTTCCCACAGGAGTGGAGCCGGGTTCTCACACGTTTAATAAATCCTCAGTGCTTTATCACCTTGGGTCCTGAAGGGTGCAGTGCAGTGTCGAGAAGAAGATTATTCAGAGATCTTCCGTCTCCACTCACAGCTCTGTAATCTTAATTTAGTATGTCCTCACAATCCCTGTTTCCTTTCAGGGGAGAGATGGATAAATGTAATTCAGGATACACTATAGGGAAACCAATTTGCTTGGACGGTGATCTCTCGGCTGTACTTGGTCCCTTCCTCTGTGTCAGGAGTTGTTTTAAGGGGAGGCTGAGGCTGCCATATGCTTATTTCCAGACCCAGGCAGCTTGGTATTGTGACTTGACTAGCTAAATGAAGCTAAATACTATGCAAACTGAGTCCCTTTCTCCTACCTGAAGAAGTGAATCACATGGCAAATATCTGCATGATGCGATATTTACCAGCATCAAGCCAGTAATTGCTGTCACTGTGCATTTTGCTTGGCTAACACAGAGCTACTCATTGAACAGCTTCCGTGATGTCTGTTTAAATCTGGATTTTAAGGAAATAACAATTTTCCAAAGCATCATTATCTGCAAACAATTTAGAACAATTTTATTAAAAAATAATAAAAACACTTACACAGACCTTAAAGTATGAATATAGCAAGCAGGTAACTAGGTGTGCAAATACTCATTTGCATACACAATCAGGCCTTTATGGATGCATAGACCCAGTTGTGCATGGAAAGACTGGTTTCATTTACACTTAATTGCTTCAATCAATGGACCCCCTTTATCCTGGGGACGCCTACTTTCTACATATAGCTTTTAAGTTTCCCATTTTTGCCTTAATGCTACTTGATCAAATCCAGCCTCCTGCTGTGTGTTCAGCTGGGAGATAGGAAGGGATAATTTAGGATCACAGTCGCCCAGCACCCTCTTTAGGCTTCCAAGGAAAGTACGGCAGAATGAACAGAAGCAATGTTAAGTTTTAAAAGAGTTCTGCTTGCTGACAGCAAAGATGATCTTATTTGATAAAATCAGTTCTGATGACTGCACAGAGATCTTCCCTGAAGTTGGTTTTATCAAGATAATGTATTAGCTATATCTGACAGTCAGAGTTTGGTCAAGGAATTTCTTTTTTCTGTCAAATTTATCTGCTAAGCAAGACAAACGTTATAAATTCTTGTCCATTGCTTTAAAAATAAAGCTCCATTCTAGAGTGCAAAAATCACAGCAAAATATATTGGGGAAGATGAGTTCCGTTTTTGGTAAACTGTATGCTTCAAAGAGGCCTTTTCATATAAGCTGTCAATCATCCCTGAGCCACACAAGCATTTCACTAAACTTTTATTTATATGTTTGTTTTCCCCTCAAGAACAAAGGGCAGGAGAAAGTGGATTTGAAATGAATTAAGTGTGTTTTAGAATTTCTCAAACCTGCACTTGGAAGGATAAAGCAGAACATCTCAAACCCCTCTGCTCTTGGGAGCAGACTTCGCCACTTTGCACAGTGGAAGGAACTATCCCTCTTAGGGAGTCTGGGGTCTCCAGCACTTCCTGACTGGAGGCATGGTGCCCAGTTTGGAAGCTCACAACTGGAATGGCTGTTTTTCTGAAGACAAACTACATTTACTACTTTCAGCTTCAAGCAGAAATGAAAATGCTATTTTTGTCTCGATTTTCTGCTTGTGGATCGCTCAGATTGCTTGGAACGTGAATAGTACAAATACATTACTAACTGGCCTCCTCAAACACCAGCAGCTACACGTTCTGTTACTTGAAGTAAAAACACATTTTGGTACATCTGTAGTTTTTGTGAATAAGCAAAGATCACCTTTAAAGTTGGGACAAACATCATTCCCTTAGGGTCTGTATCACCCAGCTCAGGACCCCTTCTCAGTAATTCTGGTTGTTGATGACAGACCCATTATTTGTGGATACAGTCAGTGAAAACAACTGTCATCCTAAAATTTCCCCCAAATATAGCAATAACATCATTAGTTAGGTATTCTACAGATATCTGAAAAACTCAACAATCCTATTTCTTTCTCTTTTCTGGTAATAAAATGCCTCTCTACCCACCTGAAGAGATGGAACAAGTCCAGAGCTGAGCCATAGTTAAACTGAAGGCAATGACTTACTTGGAAATGGGGGAATTTGTACAGTTTGACTGACAACTAAGATGCAAGTGTAACAGAGTAGCTATGTTCTTAGCATGATTGGCTAGCATTGGTGAATTGGGAAAACAAAAAAAGGCAGAAAGAATGGACACATTCAGGCTGAAATCACGGAGCTGTTCTGCAGGAGACTGCTCTAAGGTTTGTTATGTTGTGGTAGAGAGAGGAGGAAGAGGAACTGAAAATGGAATAGCCTCTGGAGAAGGAGAGAGAAGCCTCACTGTAAGTCCCAGCTCTATTACTTGTAACATATCTGACCTTATGAAAATTATTTTTTCTTTTTGAATATCAATTTTCTCATCTTTAACATGGAAATAATATTATTACCTGTTCTTCTTATGTCACAGAGTTGTGAAGGTCTAAGGAGTTAATGAATGTCAAGGAACCTTTTAAACCATAAAATATTATCTAAATGTCAGATAATGCTTTGATGGTAGTTCTGTAAATTTATAGTCTACTCTCTGCCATTCAGTCCTCGCAGTATCCCAAGAAGGTGCTAGAATACAGATGTCTGAGGTATTTTAGGGCCCTCACAAGATACTGCCCAAACCTTCATGTTGTATAATTATGTTGTGTTTCTCCTCATTTTCAAACTGCTCTCAGGTTCCCACACTAGGGGTGTTCACAGAAGTAGCTCATCCGAACAGAAACTATTTTAACAGCCAGGATCAAATCAGCATGACTGCCAAATTTTCATTTCTAGCTGTGTGCCTTGTCACTAAACTGAAAACCTGGGTAAAACTCATGATTAAGTGGCCTTCTAGAGACAGATGCTTAGAATCTTGAAGTCTTGGGTACTAACAGAAATAAAAGCAAAAAACTCCAAAAAAAAAAAAAAAACCAAACAAAACAGAACAAAAAAATAAGTTACTGTATGTGCTTTTTAACAAATACTCTACTAAACATCTTGCTATGCTGTAGTTTTTTATAGAAACAACAGAAACAATGTTTAATGCTTTTAAATATATTTCCACAAGATAGTCTGCTGAATTATCATATATATATATATATATATATATATATATATAGAGAGAGAGAGAGAGAGAGAGAGAGAGAGAGAGAGAGACAAAGAGAGCCTCCCTGTAGCCCCAGCTGCCTGGAACACACTATGTAGACCAGACTGGTCTTGAACTTGCAGATATCCATCTGCCCCTACCTGAGGAGTTCTAAGATTAAAGGCTTCTACCACCACATCTGGCTTTATTTAATAATTTTTAAAAAATATAGTATAGTCTTGATTTTAACAAACAGTTAAGTACAAACACTTTCCTTGGTTGAACTATTTTTTAAGAATCTTAGCTTGATTTAAAAATATTTCATATAAATTGCAGATATAGATATCCTAAAACATTTATGTATCTATACACCTGGACTATATATGAAGTTTTTTTCCTTTGAACATTTGAGCACTTAATGCATTTCTTAATTCATCTAGATTTTTTTTCTTGAGATTAAATTTGCATACCACAGACGCTAAGTAATGTAATGAGGTTTGAAAAGTTTATGTATTCAATAAACTCAAATCAAGTAAAAAATATTTTCATAAAAAGTGTTCTCATAACTTTCATCTAGTAGCAGCAAACATATGAATTTCTATGCACACATATTTATTTTGTCTAACTTTGAGCTTCAGGCATATGGCTTTAATAGAGTATATACCAATTGTGTCTGGCTTCTTTCAATCAGCATCCTATTTCTAAAACATATTATGTAATGTATAACCATAACATTTTTGTATTATTTGATTTTGTTTTTTATTCTATGTCTATGTTTGGAAATTTATCAATTACAATGTTTATCTGGGTTGTTTCCAGTTTCTTTGGCATTATACTTATCATGAATGACTATTACTCTTGTTCAGTTCTCTTATGGAGATGCATTTTCAATTAACTTGTATAAATACAAAAGCATTTAATTGTTGAGTTATGGGAGACATGTATATTTCAATATATTACTCTTACCTATAATGTACAAGAGTCATAATGATTCCACCTCCTCATCGATACTTAGCATTACCAATCATTTTAATTTAGCTATTCAAATAGTATTCCAGGGGTGTATGCTTTCTGTTCTTAACCATGGGAAGACAAAGACACATATTTCTATGTTACTCTTTTATCATTGTAATGTAAGTATCAATCAATGTAATGTACATTACTAAATTCACAAGTAATGGCTACATATTAATCTAATATTTCTTTATTAATCATAAAATACAGCATGGTATACATTGTTTTATTATCCTAAACAATAATGTGAAGAACATCTTGATACATTGACATTTGTATTCAAGCCTTTCTTTAGTAGGCAAATAATCACTGACTTAAGGGTTGAAAATATTTTAAAGGCCTTGATTATATATTACAAATTATTTTCTCAAATAATTTACACCACACCCAAGATGTACAATAGTACTTCTTCTAACCACAGCTTTTCCAGTGTCAAATGTTCTACATTTTAAAACCACCAATATAAAATTAAAAGAGAAATTTGGGAGCCTGAAGAGATGGTTCAGTGGTTAAGAGCACTGGCTGCTCTTTCAGAGGACCAGGGTTCAATTCCCAGCACCCATACAGCAACTAAAAACAATCCATAATTCCAGTTCCAGGGGATCTGATGCCTTATTCTGACCTTTGAGTATTGTGCAACATGGGTTCACTTTCATGAATATAGGCAATATGTGCATACACATAAGACGAAAATAAATAAAATGTCTTAAAAATAAATAAATTTTAATGAATACTTTCTTTACACTAGGTGAATCTCATTCTTTATGAAAAAAATCTTAGAATGGTATTTTTAACACTAACTCGATGTTTATAATATATACTCTAGATTCTAGCACTCATCAATTATTATAACCTACTTTACAGTACTATTAACCAAATGTTTAACGTTTTCAGTCCCTGTTTTTTTTCACTTTTATTAACTGTTTGACTTTGTTCTAAGTAGAACAACCTTCCACAGACCAACGACAACTAAGTGTCATAAACGGAATGATCTGAGGGGCTCAGTGCTGCACCTGGGGCCAAGGAAAAAACAAAACTAAGCAAAAAGTCATTTTAAGATGCTTCTGACATTTTAAAAGAGGATTTTATTGATGTAATAAATAAAGTGACTTTGTAGCAGTATTTTGTTACTTATTTCTGAAAGAATCTTTACTATTAGCCTCTATTTTATACACAGTAAGAACATTATCAATGCAGATGAGACTGTCCTGAAAAGTAAATGTTAGTAGGCTGATCATATTTAAGACCCTGTCTGTAAAGTCCATGCACTAGAGAAGGAGAAATAACCTGGGTGCATATAACCCTCAAAGGTATTTTTCTGTCTCGTCCAGTTATGCTACCAAGGCAACCAAGGCTGTAAGCAACATGTTGATCTGATCGAGTACATTAGATTTGTTGTGATCTGTTAAGGCAAGACACATGGATCTGGAAATGAGTGTCATGGGCATTATTATACTCACACACCTCCAGAGACAGGGACAGGGCATGCTGCACCACAAGAAGTTCTGCTTCAGACAGGAGGCAGAGGGAATGAGGCAGAAACAGGGACTAGAGGTTTCCTTGTGATTTCCATGTTTCCATGGAAAAGGAACAGGCAGTAGGAGCAGGCCTGCCAATGGCTGCTTTAACTAAGGGAGTTCTAAGCTCCAGGATGTAGGCACATATCTACTACTTGGACTGGGGGTCATTACGGCCCAGTGGTACCAACTATGAAAGCCTGGTCAGAGATCATTGGCCATATTGAGTATGGACTGCTTGTTCTGGTGGTCAGATCTAGTCACAAGTGGGCTACTTTTTCACTCTCTAGAAATTGACTCATCCTGGGAGAAGCCCAGTGAGGCCCCAGAAGTCAAAGCGTCAGAAATCAGAAAGAGAGTTAACACGCGTTTTCCTAGAAACACAATTTTCACATGTCTCAAATAGAATTTGGAAAATGTTGTTTTTCATAAATTTCCAAACATTATAACCTTACTTTTGTCTTACCTCTTTCCATTTCAACCTTGCTTTCCTGGGGAGTGCACCTCACACTGCTCTTGACTTATCCTTCTCTGCTCTTTTCTCTCTCTCACTCTCTTGTTATTGATGTCAAGGCTACACCATGCCCTCTCATGATACCTTCTTGCCCCTGTCTCTTCCTCTTCAGCTCTTCTGGTTTACTGGTACCATCTAATACTTTAAAATTTTACTAATAAATTCTTTTACTATAGAAATAGAAAACATCTTAGAAGGAGGGATGGGAAATAAGGACATAGGCAATTTTTTCCTTCATGAGTTTCCCACAAACTAATTTTGTCACTAATCCCCATGGTGAAAACCATTCAGTCATCCACAGTAATGTTATTAATAGGGATAGGAATCAAGTAGAAAAACAAGCCAGTGCATCCTATTATACCAGACCATATTGCTATGGTCATAGCAATCTTCTGGAATTCTTTTTTTTATCAGGTTTGTTGTAACTTTAATCAGGCATTTGGGGTCCTTTACAAATTGTCAACTTGGCTCAATAAACTGTATTAACTGACCCATGATTGCCTGCTGGGTGGATATTTAGGAAGCCAGAGATGACATATAGCCCAAACCCAAGTAGACTTGTTAACCTGTAATTATTTCCCTGTTTCCTTTCATGCCAAATCAAAACACTTCTGGCCTCTATTAAAATGCTCTTTCTTTGTTATTCCATTTTTCTTAATTTTACTCTTCCAAATTCTATTCTTTATATGAGGTCTAATCAAGCTCCACCTCCATTTCAAAGAACTATCTTATTCCCACCCAAATCTTCTTTCCACAGATTTATAAACATCAGGTCTGATTTGATGTTCTGTGTTTGCTGCTTATTATGAATGCGTCGGACTTCTCTTAACCTGCATGGTCCTTGAGGGCAAAACCTTCATTTTTCGAGCAAGCCAGGTCAAAAAATTGCTACTATCATTTGTGCAGGCTTTTCTCTTTGCAGATAATGTTGTCTACTACTGGAAACTCAGCTCATTAAAGACCTCCATGACCATGTCAGTCGTTTCCGCCTCCAAAGGCCACAGTGCTTTGTCTGAGTCCAGCTATACTTCAGCATTTGATCTGTTATCTACTGACTGTATATATTTGCACCAGCATGGAGGAAGGTCAGAGATCTCATATCGCATATTTGTGCTCCCACCATTGTGGAGGAGGTAGGTATAGAGCCCACACCTTGCACACCCGAGGTCAGTGCTTATTCCCACCATCATGGGGAAAGTGATGAGATCCTATACTATCCATCTGTGAATTCTCTATTCTCACCACCACAAAAAGGCACACTGATCCCGTCTTGCACATGGCTAAACTGCCACAGTCTCATGGACTATGACATATATCAGATGCCTCAATGTGTCTGAAGCATGAATATTCAACACAAGGAATCATAAATTCATCACTTACCCCTATATTCCTTCTGGAAACACTAGCAGTTGAATTCTTGGTTTCCATTCTCAGGGCACTTTACATTGTACTTACAAGTTAGTAAATCCAATCAATTCATTTGGGAAAGTAAAGCTATTAGATAATTCCCTTCACCTTCATAATCATTTTTTCAATACATATATAGATTTGGGGGTCACTATCTATCATATAGCTCCTGCTCATCAGCTTCTGAAGCAATTTAACAACCATTTCCCTATAGTCTGAAACCAAAATACTCTCTTAATTGCAATAGATAGATAATGGGTGTGCTTGTTTTTCTCTCTGGATTTATACCCATTCTCTATTTATAGCCTTCAGCTTCAATGCTGGCAGGTGTGATGCTTCATCACTGGAAGGTATCATAAAAGGTCATTTTTTAAAGAAGTTACACATATGCATATATATGTATATTTAGAATCTTCTCTTTAAAATGTTCTGTACACAGAGATATATTCAGCAAAAGAATAAGATAAAACAGTCCATACCAAAACCCAAGCAGCTTGATTACGAAATTGCATTTTTCTTTTTTCAATCTTGTATCAGGGAACAACCACCCAGCTTGCCTGAACCCTAAGTTTAATTCCACTCCTTATGATGGAGTCTTTATTCAGGCCATGTCAAGGTCCTTATTACATCACTATATCCAAGAAGAAAACTTGCTCATATAGATAAGCCAATTTTTCACTTTTTACAGTCCTTTTCCATATCTTTTGCATGCCTTATCTGCATTCATGATAAGATATATGTATTTTTAAAGTCAAAATCTAGTCCCATTAATCATATTTCCCTCCCAGCTTAAAAATTTTATGGTCTCCAAATGTCTTATCTTTTGTATTTAGTTCCCTATGGTATCTTCCTCTTTCCTTCGTGTCTGCCTTTATCTCCCCTTCTGTGTTCCAGTCTTGCAGCTCCTCAAAGACCAGAGAACAGGCTGTGAGTATTGTACAGCAGGCTCAGGATGCTGTGCCTGGTTTCCTTTGTCAGTCCAGCTTATTCCTAATCATCCTTCCAGAATCTGTTCAGTGTCAACTCTTTTATTATATGCTTCTAGCTGTCCCTAAGAGGGTATGACAGTTTCCTCCTTCAAGCCTCACTGTGCTCTTCTCACGTATCTGCTATAATACTAGAGGTATTTTATTTACTCATGCTACTTGTTTTATTTATTCCAAGTGCTATATGCTCCTTTAGGAAAGGAAAAACATGTGGCCCAGGGCTTTACTCCTAACAGAACTATGATGAATGTTCTTGAACATTCAAGAAAGGTATTAATAATACAAGTAAAATGCTATGTAACAAGTGGGGCAATGGAGATATGGGATAGGCATCGAAGAGATGATTGGCAACTCTGGCAGCTCCATCCCATCACTCCAAATAGCCTGGCTGTGAGGACTCCTAATAGCCAAAACAATTACAAACAGAGAGATTTTCCAGACTTGGTTTTTGTCCTTGTACCACAAACATCATGTTCTAAAAGCCCTGTGCCAGTCCTCCTTCTCTGTTTCTTAACTTGATGTGAAAGATCAATGTGCCCACCTTGTAGGGTACAGACAGAAGGTAGGTAACAAGGGTGGAGTAGGGTGAGGAAGCAAAAAAAAATACAATCCCAAACCAGGATGGATGTGGGGGAATCCAGGTAAGATAAGGCAGGGTGGGAACTTGTATTCAATGTTGATTTTGAATATAAAGAACAGTATGCAAATAATTTAAAAATGGTAAACTTAAGCATAAAATAATTAGAGGAAAAAGAGAGAGAGAGGGATTTTAAAGATGTGCTCCTCATCTTGAGCTTTGCTGAGTGGCTATGGAATAAGGCTATCAAATAAGACAAAGAACATCTAGTCAAATTTGGATGTAGGTGTTGAATGAGGCATATATTAAGAACAGACTAGATGCTTGTTTGAAATTTAAATTTAACTAGTGATCTTATTTTTTGTTGCCAAACAACCCTAATCCTAATAGCAGCATGTTTGATAATGGAAAAGAGCATGTTTGATAATGGAAAGTCGTGCTCAAGATTGGGCAGGGAGACCTGAGCATCATTCAGAACATGTTGAGTCAAGATTACCTGTAGGATACTCAGGTGCTGGTGTCTAGAAGAGAATTGCTTAGATCAGTGGAAGCATTCAGAATATAGAGCAATTATGTAAGAGGTTGAGAGGCAGAGTGGGCAGAGGAAGGCCATGTATATGTATTTTGAAGACACCTACTGTAAAAGATTGCACAGAGGATAAAGTATTACCAGGATTTAGGGATCCGAGGGGGGCTACAGAAACACTATGCAATGTGGGTGTCTCAGAAACAGTAAGAAATGCAGATGTGTCAATATGTCAAACTGAGGCAGAAGAATCACTATGAATCCAGCTATAATACATAGTGAGCTCAAGCCTAGTTTTTCTATGTAAAACCCAAACAAAACAATAAAAGAATTAGGATAGATAATTTCCAAAAAGAAAGAATGACTAATGGCTTTAAAATCTATTGAGAGATGGAAAGTGAGAAATAACAAAATTACTTGGATGTTGAGATAACTTTGCACAATATCCATAAAGATGGGATTACAAGTGTGACCTTTCTACCTCCTCAGTTCTCATAAGCATTTGAACCTAGCTGTGGATTCATTTGCCTTCATGTAAATTATAAGCATATTTCTATGACAGGATTATGCATATTATATAAAAATACATGAATAATTATTTAAAACCATGTAAATAGATGATGAGCAACAGTTGGAGCTGTAAATTATCAATATTTCTTGAGTTCTTGCTATGATCTTGCAAAATTCCAGGTAGAAGATAAGCCAAACAATGCTGATGTAGGACCTAGTGTTAAAGATGTATATTCCGTAGCTAGAGTCTGAAATGTAAATTGAAAAGAGCTCTGCATCTTTAGATATGTGTGATTAACTTGGAGTGCCTTTAGAAGCCAAGAAACTAGAAAGAAGTCACGTGGGGGATTAAGGGAGAGGGACCACGAGAACACAGGTAATACGAAGAGGAACAGAGGAGGGGTATAAATGGGGACGCTCTGGGGAGGGTGGGGAAGAGCACAGAGTGGGGCAGGGATAACTAACACTAATAATGCTTCAAGAAACTCTCTGGAAACCTATTATTTTCAAAGCTTCCATATATATATATATATATATATATATATATATATATATATATATATATATAAGTTTTAAATGAGTTGCCTATATGAAGGGATAATACTTCTCCCTGATGTCATTGATTGCCAATGAAAAAAATATCCAGTGCCAGATAGGGGATTTTGTCCTTTGAGTTGATTGGATTTAAGTGTGCTCTGCAAGACAGAACTCAAACTTGTTACTGTAAACCTGACCAAGAACCTGTGGCTGGAGAGGTCATAAACCTTGGGGGAAAATCTATTATTTTCCTAAATGGATGGTATCAAGCTGCCTTCCAAATACTCTCTATACATATTGTTTAGAGTATCTCTTAACTCTCATCATAAAAGCTTGCTTTTGTAACACATGGTTATTAATACAGAGATTTACAGTTGTTCTGAGTGTAGAGAATGAGCAGAGTGCTCAGTTCTAAATGGGATATCTATATCATGCTGCTTCCACAAAGGGCTCAGAGAACTTTGGAGAAGAGGGAGTGAAAAGATTGTAAGACTCAGAGGTTAGGGAAGACTGATGCCAGACAGTATCTTCTGAACATATCAGAGCCATTCCATTCATGAACTCAGTGACTGTGTTTGCTTGCACAAGACCTATAGAAGAACAAACCTGTCAAAATTTTTGGACTTGCAAAGGACTCATAAACTCCTATCCTTTTCTAAGGAACTTTGGAAGATACAAGCTGCTGAGGTTGGGAGAGTCAGTTTTCTTCAGGGAAGTGGCTCCTGTTAGGATGGGCTCTGACGGATGGCCTGGCACCAGGCACGTAAGGATAGCAGGGATTGGACTCAAATGGACTATGGAAACAGGTATTGAGTTTGGAGGGAGTCTAGGGGAGTTGAAGGGAAAATGGGGTTTGATATGATCAAAACACATTGTATATATATGAAATTATCAAAGAATGAGTAAAAAATTGAATTGTGGAGGAAGAATCTTGCTGATATCATAGTATCTATTCAATATTTTCTGCTTTGGAACTTAGAAAAACTGCTGAGCCTGAGTTTCTTACTGCTGTTTCAAATCATATCTGATTATAACCACATCAACTTGTCTAAGAGATAATCCTAGGTACAACTCTTATTTTGCCACAAAGGCAGATCTTTTCACTATGACAAATACCTCTATGGGATTCAGTAAACCATAGCTCATAAGACAAACCTGGCACACATCTATCTTTTGTGAATAAAGTTTTATTGGGACATAGCCATTAAAATAAAAATGAGCAACCTCTGTGCTGAGGAGATGACTCAATGGGTAAAAATGCTTACTGCCAAGCATGAGGACCTGAGATCAGTTCCCTAACACCCAGGCATATCTAAACATGGATGTACCTACTGGTAATCCCAGTGGTGGCTGGAGGCAACAGGGAGGAGCTGAGCATGGAGATAGAAGGCTCACTGGGGTTTACTGGCCAGTAGCCTAAGAGAATAGCAGCAAGCTTCAGGTTCAGTGAGAAAACTTCTCTCAAGGGAATAAGGGCAAAACGAGTAATGGGGGACACACAATGTCTTGCTCATCTTCCTGTGGCCTTGGCTCACGTAGACATGCACACCTGCATACACCTGTACACATATGCAAACAGTACAGCCCCACATGCAGCTCACCTCTACACACACCAAAAGAGCAATCTCACTAGTGGCCATTAAGTAAAAACATTCATTCATTAAATATTAGGGGTTTAACATAACTGTAAATCCAAAATTTATATGTTCCCAGTACTAAGAACTTCAGAAAGTGAAAGTTTTTTTTTTTGACTCTTATTTTTTTAAGGGAAAGAGTAACTATAGAAAAGCGATGAATTTTCACTGTCACCATCTTAATGTATTCCAGCTAGGCACAGCTGTCCAGACTGACCCTGTGTGAGGGAAGCCTGAGTATTCCTTGAGAAGTAGCAGCCTTGGACTGCACCTGCCTCCCCACACATTTTCAGGGTACATGGGATGATATATGATACTCAGTCTTGCCAGATTTTCTCGTTAAAACAATGCATACAATAAAATGAAAATAACGATGTCATACCTACTGTGTAACCACCTGTCAGTAAATTTATGAACAATTAGAAAATGAAAGTGCTTTCCAGAGAGCAATTTGCAGGTGCAATAAATGCTCATTTTTTTCAGAAATATAATAGGACAACTTTTCAGCACCACCCCCTCCCCCCAAAAAAAACAGCTCTTGCAGCAATGAATCAGTTCTGTTTTGTTGTTGTTTAACGTTTCAGTTCTTCCAAATGTGCTAGTACGGCCAGTGGCAGGGAATTAAGGATCCATGGAGCATTTTCAGGAAAGGGGATATTTTGCACCATGGCTCTCTCACTTTCCAAATGTAAGTGTCAATAAACTACCGTTACACGGTGTCTGCAGAACTCTACTGCTAAAATACAGTTACAACCTTTTCCTTCTTTGGATCAGAACCTGAAGCTGGCATCCTCTCCAAAGCAATGTGCTTCTCCCCCTTTGACATAGTTACCAACCAACACAAGGTCTCCAACATCCCACAATAACAAAATGTGATCACAAGAAGTACTAGAATTTTCATAGTACATTATGTTGAGTGCAAAATCTTTGTTTTACATTCTCTCACTGAAATGACTACCAAAATAGCTATCACTTCCAATTTAGTCGAGCTAATTGAGACGCAAAGAGAGAAAATGAAGAACCTGAGGCTTCACAGTAAGCAGTAGGGCTAGATAGAAGTCAGGTTTGCCATGAACACCTGGGACTGTGCCCACCACAGGACACATTCCCAATCTTAGGTAAGTAAGGGGAACATGTTCAGTGAGAATTCAGGAGCAAAGGAGATTCTGTCTCTAGAACAGAATTGGACAACATGTCGAGAGGCAGTTTCTTACTGGCAACTGGCCTCCCATCTTGCGGCTATGACAACCAAGAAACTCTTTCTCAGTGCCTGTCCCTGTGTTTCTTCTCCACTGAGATCAGCTTTCCAGGTCTGGCCAGCAAAAGCCAACAGAGTGGTTGGCACTGGCCTCCTGTTGCTCTGAAAACATCAATTTCCCAGCAAAGCATGTTTTCCCTCAGAGCAATTGGTTAGCAACCCTCTACTATTTCATCTCCTCCGTTCATTCGTTTTTATTTTTATTTTTTATCTCGAGTCCTTTTTTGTGTGCATTTCGCTCCTTCAGTGGCCTTTTCATCCATTCCCACGCTTCTCTCTCCTCTTTTCATGTCGGCTCTTTTGTCAGAGACCTCTTTCTTCGGTTGTCTTTGTTGTCTGACTCCTCGTTTTCGGGTGCATTTCCCCTCTGTTCGTGCTATTCTCCCTGAGATTTTGCTCTTGTCACAATATGGACTCGAATTTTGATCTTTTCTGCTAGACTTAAAGCTTTGTCATCCTTCCGTGTTTTCTTTGTGAGCCAATTCCCCCCTCATCATTCTTCGTGAAGCAAAAAGCAAATATTTTCAAAAGTCTACGGGCTCCATTGGGCAGCTTGTGTTTGGCTTAAATGTTTGCTCCCTCTTTGATCATCAATTATTTTAACGGCATCTGTCAGGACTCAGAGATGGACAGAGACAATGGAGGGTCACTTTTCTAGTAATTGGAGCTAGTTTTTTTCTTGATGTGTCTAAAGATTCCTTGGAGGAGGGAAAAGCCACCCCAAGTTTCTTAAAAGAATCCAATGTACAAATCCTAGATGGGGGATTTGGTTCTCTTAATTTCATTCATGTGTTTCCTTGGTAAACTTGATATTTATTTAGTAAATTCTCAGGAAGGAACTGATGTGTGTGTGTGTGTGTGTGTGTGTGGTGAGTATATGTTCATATGCACTCGTGTCTATGATGGAAGTACAGCTAATGTGTGGAAAAGGATGTAGATTTTAAATATAAAACACAGGGGTCTAGAGAGATGGCTTAGTGGCTGACAGCTCTTGCTGTTCTTCTGGAGTTTGGTTCAGAGGACCAGAATATGGTTCTCAGCAACCACATTTGGCAGCTCACAATCACTTGTAACTCTAGATCCAGAGGACCCAACATCCTCTTCTGACTTTCACGAATGTTACAGAACATGGCATACACACAAACAAATCTTTAAAAAATATAAAACATGAATGTTTATATGTACATTCACTCATGTAACCGCTACACATCACAAGATATAAAATCTTCCATTACTCTAGAAGGCTCTTTTATGCCCTTTCCCATTTAATGCTGTCCGTAAAAATTGCCACTGTTGTAACCCTATCGAAATTCATGCGAATGCTACCATAAAATACACACTCCTGTGTATCTGGCTTCTTTCACTCCTAAGATTGTGACAGTCTTTCATGCTGTTATGTGTTTAATAGTTTTCTCTTTCTCTTATAGTCATGCAGCTTTTTACTGTGAATAGCCCATGATATATGTACTCATTCCCTCAAAGATGAACACTGGATGGTTTTCAGTTTTTGTCTATTTTAATTAAAGCTATTATGAATATTTTTTCTTCCTTGTCTTTTGATATATGCACGCACTATGTCTTCTTGGGAAAATACCCAAAAATTGAATTTGAAGATATCAAATAGGCATATATTTAGATTTAATAGCAATTACTAAACAGCTTTCAAACATACTTGTGCCAACTCCAAGCAGCAATGTTTGATTATTTCAGCTGATCTACATTCTCTTCAAGTTGGTATTGTAAGTCTTTTTAATTTTTAACCATCTGGTAGGTAAGAGAGGAGGTTAGAATTTAAACACTAACTACACTAAATATGCCAATCATCCAAAACTGTTGTGTATTATATGTAACTTAAACTGATCCTCAAATTCTTTTGGATGCCTTGACTCCCAAACCTTCAGCTGTTCATTCAGGCTCTTTTGCCACTGAGCCTGACCAGCCCATGATGGACTTGTATTTCTACCATCTGAAGATGGCCAGTGGAGCTACCAGAGCCTCTGGACTCTCTGACTCATCGAACTTCAAACAAAACCACGTGGGCTCTGGCTTACTCAGGGATTACTCTAAAGCATCTACTGAAGCACTGACTTGGAAGAGATCATTCCAGAAGAGCATGCTTTCTCCATGGAGAACAGGGAGTGTGATAAGGATGGGGCGGTCAGTGACGTTCCTTTCATCTTTCTTAACATTAGGTGACTTCAAGGCACATTCTCTCTGTAGCCTGTATGTAGACTCCCTCAAGAGTTGACCAGAAACACTTGTCACTCTGAATACTCTGTTATGTGATCAATTGCACCTCATCTTGCCCAGTATGATCGATTATACCTTAAATTGTGAGCCAAAATCAGCCCTTCTGTCCCTAAGTTACTCCTTCTCATGCATTTTGTCACAGAAATAAGAAAAGTACCTGCTATCTTCCGCTCAGCCTTCAATCCCTCTGCCCCGTAATTTAGACCATGGTGTGCTTTTCAATGAATAGCTAACAGAATAGTAAACTAATTATGCAGTTTCTCTATCAGGGGTGTACTATTCCATCTTAAGTCATTTCGCTAGTGTTTTCTTGCTCTTTCTTCTGACAGTCTTCTGTTAGTGATTGCCACTCTTTCTGCTGTTGCTAGCTTTTGTCTGTCTGCCATTCATTCATCTAGTATCTGTTAAACATCAGGCACTGTGTTGGATGCTAGAGACAAAACAGTGGATATTGGCAGCACAATCTCTAGTCTTATGGAACTTGATATCCTGTGGGGAGGGATATATTTGTTAAAAAGACTTGGGGAATGCTGTATGAATCCACAGGGTAGGTCTAGCCCACCTGGGACATTTTTGACAGAAAACTTTGATAAGGAAGTGACAGATGAGAGAAAACCAGAAAGATACCCAGGGTCGATGAGCTAAATGGGGAGTGCAGTATATTTTGTGGGGAAGTCAGAAATGTGCAGATACTGTGGCAGGTGGGAAAGAGTTTGAGAAGAACAAAATCCCTGCGGCAGGTAGGAGTGACGACTCTTTAGTGGTTGGGGTTTTGGGATCAGGCCTGAGAGTGAGCTGTGACACAGAGCTCTAGTCATAGAAAGTCATCTTGTGTGTTGCCATTATGGCACAGAAAGAATAAGGCTTTAAATTGTGTGTGTGCCTGTGCATGTGTATGCAGGTGTACCTTAGACTTTCTTAGAACATTATGGCTGCAGATGAAGTTAGAAATGGTCAAGAGAAGATGTGAACTGATTGCCAGAAATGAAGAAAAAAAAAGGAAAAGTTATTCTTTAATAAGTAGAGAGATAGAGAGATAATGGTCAAGATCTAGAGATCAACAGTGGAGACTGTTATCTAAAGTTATGAATGGACTTGTTAACATGGAATTGTATACTCTCAACCGGATAAAATACTACATTTTAAGTTATTTCACTATTATAAAAACAGTTTAAAAGTCAGTACATATAAGCAACAGTTTGTGTAGGAATTTATACAGCTGACAATGTTTTTTTATAGAAACTTCTGGTAGGAGAGGTACCAAGAAGTAAATAGAGTTGAAAAATATTTTTGAAGAATGGTTTTGGTATGATAGATACAAGCTAGCTATCTACCCAATGCTTCATTCTCTCCTTCTGGGCACAAAGTTGGACTGTATTTTCTAGCTTGTCAGGAAATTATAACCAAAGGGTGTGAGCTCCCCATAAACATTCTATTGGTTAGAAGCCTGGCCCATAAAAGATAAGGAAACAAATAACCCCCCTGAAGAAACATAGCTTTTATATTCAGTCTTCACCTTACTCTCCAATCTGCCTGCTACAAGTCTCTGACCTAAGTTGCTACTCTCATCCTGTTCCACATCAACTTCTATTCCTGAACATCAACAAGGACTGTGACTCTTTGCCCTTTCCTAGCTCCCGAAACTAGAATATATGAACAAGAAACCAAGATTTACTAAAATAAGTCACTAAGGTATTGAGCTATAAGAGGCTGGGATTGCCTATTTGGTACCTGTTATGTTCTGAGTTTTCCCTCACAAAAGTCATGTCGAAGCCTAACTCTAATGAGATGGTCTTTAGAGATATTCCTTCTGGGAGGCAGTTGAGATCAAATGAGGTTGTAGTAAGGGACCTAACACACACACACACACACACACACACGGAAAAGGCCTTATGAAAGCACAGCTAGAAGGGCAGTCAGCAAACTGAGGATAGTGTCTTCATCAGAAACTACCTTGCTAAGACCTTAACCTTACCCTTGAATAGACTCCAAGCTTCCAGAACTATTGTTAGGTCATAGATTCTATGGCATTTGGATAGGGCACCTCAAGTACACTGTGACGGTACCACTGGCTTAAGAGGTAAAAAAGAGGTGTTCAGGACCATGGTTGTGATTCTGGCTCATGCATAGGCAGTGTTAATCACTAGAAGAGGAAACATTGATGGAGCTGAGAGCTAAATTCAGTCCTGGATATGTTGACTCAGAGGTACTCATGAACATTCTACAGAAGAGACCAAGTGACTCTATCCTACTGGATAATGTACTAATGTTTTTTCCTTGTTTTTTGATATGTGTATTGTAGCTCATCAAGTATGAATTTCCTTTGATTTCTTGTATTCCCCCAATAGTCTCTAACATGCCAGGAAGGCAATTAATACTGAATGAATAAGTACACAATTCAAGCAATGTCTAAGTAGTGCCTAAGTATCCAAGAGGCAGGGATCTACCCAAGATATCTTAAGATGTGTAGGAAAGGAGATATTAATTGTTTGCTTTTCGTCTGATGAACCATTTCCAAGAGCAAAGGTTTTTCATTTTCAATGAAAACAACATAAAAAGAAAAACTCCTGTAGTTATCATTATTTCCTTTGTTGATGTCCTAATTTTCTTAAAAAACATAAATATAAAAGCAAACACGGGGGCTGGCAAGATGGCTCAGTGGTTAAGAGCACTGGCTGCTCTTGTAGAGGACCTGGATTCAATTCCCAGCTCCCACATGGCAGCTGAGAACCAGTTCCAAGGGATGCCAAGGCCTACCCTCTTCTGACCTCTAAGGACACTGAAAGACATGAATGTCCTTACATACATGCAAGCAATCCACTCATATACATAAAATAAAAATAATAAAGTATCTTTTAAAAAAGAACAAACAGTTGGGGGAAGTTCAGTTTAATTTTGTCAAGCAAGCAACACTGTAAGCTGTCATTCACTGTACGTTTCGGCTGCTCATGGACATGGCTAAGCTATTGGCCCACCATGCATGTAACATATAGTGTTGGAAACTGCAGAAACTATCCTTAGAAGGCAAATGGTGATGTTTTCTAGTGGCTGGTCCTCAGTGTGCAGGACAGTGCCTAGTAGAAGATGACTAATAAATCACCAGACATGCTCTCACAGAGCAGATATTCATCAGTACTTGTTGAGCATATGAAATAATGGAGAGCCTATGATACAAATCTGTATATTATATACAAATGTATAATTATAAATGCTATATACATATATAATTTTTCTATTTGTAGAGGCTAGTACAAAGTGTTATACTCCCAGAGATTAAAAGTCTAGAACTTCAGAGAATGAATGAATTTCAGAGACAATATATTTCTACATCTCTATTGAACAATAGACAGATATTGGGAAGTCAATCATATTTACGCACAAGTAATAGCTATCGGAGTCATTTTCTTGATGCTTTAGCGCTGTGCATCATTTTCTTACAACCAGGCGATTATTTTCGATGAAGAGTGGTTTAGAAAACTCTTACATTTAACATATACTGGCAATATAGTGCCATCTAAGGACCCTGCTTTGCTCAGAAGGAAGGATGAGCCTGCCTGGTGGTCTAAGAACTCTCTTTAACATGAGGTATATGGGGACATACTGAGAGGAAAGAAGTGGCACTGTGGAGGGGGTCTGATGGTCTCAGGGAGGGTAACCATCCAGCAGCTTGCCAGAGAGCATGCTATCAAAATCAAGAGGCAGAATCCCAGTTTTTCACCTATCTACCTGCAAGGTGGCATTCAGGAGAAGGGACAGCCACTGAGGCCTGAGCCTAACTGAATGACTTGTATTTGGAGTTATCCCTCTGACACCTGGGCCCATCATTCCTCACTATAAATCATAGTCCTGCATTCTTCTGGAGGAAAAGCAATCATTATCTAATTGTGTTCTGTGGAACTTAAAGTTGCTCCTGAATGCAAACTGAATCTTTCCACTGCAAAGAATAGAACTGCGCATAATCAACGTGTTTGCAGGCCATCTCTATGCAAATGAATTCAAATGCCCTGAGAGAGTTGGCCTGGTCCTCAGGCCTTCCAAAGAAGCCTTTCCTGCAGCAGAGTTGGGCACTACCTGTTTAATGGGAGAAGAATTAGGACAAAGGAAAGGAGAAAACAAGAGATAACTTTAGAGTTCTCAAAAGAAGGAGTGGTAAGTGCAGCAGCCAGATGAATAAGAAAGCTGGACTTAGATACAGAACCTGCTGCAGTAACTTGCCATAGCTTTTCTCCATAGTAGTGGCCGCCAAGCAACCATTCACTCACCACAGACAGGAAATCACTGTGAGGCAATAGTTTTTGAGGAAAATGGGAGCATGTGCCAAATTGTATTATACCCAGAAATTGTTTTCCCCTTCCTAATGTCAGCAAAGTCTATAAAACCTCTCTTCTTGTAGCCACACTGGGCATTTTGTAGCTGATGTTTCTGCTTTAGAAGAACCTCTCACTGGCAGAGTTGCCCTTGTGTTTCAAAGAGCTCTAAGGATCAGGGAAAGACACACGTCCTGATGCTGAAGTATTAAAGACATGCCATTAGCACTTGGTCCTAACCAAAGCTATTGAGCGGGTGTGACTAGTTATCGTTTCAAACAAGGGTGGGTGGCTTGGTAGGAAAGATGTAAGGAGTCACTAGGAACCCTGCAACCACCAGGAGAGTGTCTCTACTCCTCCTGAAGGAGGAGCTGTATGCTGGGAAACAAATCAGTCACAGGAAGGCAAATACTGTATCTTCTCACAGTATGTGGGCTCTTAAAGAACTGCCCTTATGGGAATACAGAATAGCTTACTGGTTACTAAAATCTTGGGAGGAGGAGAATGAGGAGATGCTAGTCAAAGGACACCATGTCACAATTACATAGTAGCAGTAAGTTCTGGCTATGATTAACAATATGTTGTATATTTCAAACTAGCTAGAAAGAGGAGTTTAAGTGTTCTCACTACAAACAAATGGTAAGTGTATGAGGGGATGGATTTGCTAATCAGTTTGATTTGATCATTCAATACTGTATATATGTATTGATGTTTTTCATCATACACTGTACCCCATAAATTTGTGCAATTATTATATATTAATTAAAAACTCAGCCTCACTAGATACACGCTACAGTAGCAGCTATATAGTGTGTAATTTGCAGGTTATTTTTCTTGCCCACATATGCCTAATTCAATTTGTTTCAATTCACTTCAAACAATATTTTCATCCTTTTTATCATTAAATATTGATTGGTTATATTCAATATGAATTTTTGAGCATCTAATTGTTAGTCCTATGCCATGAAGGAGAGATACACCTTTCTGTCCAAATGTAGATCATAATTTGTCCCCATCCTCATGGCATGTGTTTTCTGATAGGGATATCAGATATGAATGGAAATGGCCAGAGCACTGCATAACAGCCATCTCCGAGAGTTTCCAAAGTGAGAAGATCTGAGATCAAGTGGCATCTCCAGGTGTTGACAATGGGAGTGCTTCAGGCTGGGCTGGGAGAAGTGGGCACTGGATAGTTTTCTGTAGGTCAGAAGAGAGGGCAGTAGCTGGGCAGACACAAGTGGGGTGAGCACTACTGGCTCCCTGAAGGGAGGGGAAAGGGCAGTGGTCTGTTAGGCAGCTTTCCATCAATGTAACACACACCCAAACTGATCAGAGGATATGAAAAAGGTTATTTTGCCTCAGTTAGGGTGTCTAGCCCTTGATAACTCTTCTGTTACTTGGGGAACTTCCTGACAGAGCACAGAATGATGCAAGTATGTTGAAGAACAAAACTACACACCCCACATCCAAGAAAGAGGAAGAGAAAGACGAAACAAATGGACTGTTAAATTCCCTGGCAGTGCACAGCACCAGTGACCCAAAGTCTCATGTTATGGCCTAGTTCCTAATGTCCATAATCTCCCAAGAGCACCAAGCTGGACACTAAGTCCAACACATGGATCTCCAGGGGATAATTAAGGTCAAACCAGTATTATTACCATCAACTGTTCTCCTGTTCTTTTCATGAACAGCTGGGCACTGCTGCCCCTGGTGAAGGCCCAGGGCAGAACACTGTCTGCCTACTATGATCTCTGGCTCATTTGGATTATAGTGAGAAGGCCAGCTGTTCCCTAAGTCATGGGTCCAGCACAGTGTGGCCTCTCCCGAGGGGGTGTTGGCTTGGTGTTGAGCTTCACAGCTGCCAGCTTTTCTGAACTGCCAGGGCTCAGGTGGTATATCCTGGAGAGGCAAAGGAAGGCCTCAATCTCAGAAGCAACTGGTCTACTTTACTCAGAAAAAAAGTCCAGAGTGATGCTCAAGTGACTTTATGTTAGACAGACTTTATGAACATATATGTTCTTTACTGGCAAGTTAGCCAAAGACAGGAGCACAAGGACACTGCATGTGAAATGAGGCAAGACTTCGGACCACAGTCAGAGCCTGATCTTGTCCAACTTGACCTTCTCTTCTCAGTCTCTTCTCCTGCCCACATCTGCCACCTTTACCTCCTTTGTTGGCAAGGAGGCTGAAACACTCACTTTAGTTCTGCTGGGTCTCAGGTGCTTCTCCCTTCTGTTTGGTACTTTTTCAAAGTGAATTTTCTTTGAAAACTGCCTGGGCACCTGCTGATTGCCCCCTGGTCTTACTCAGAGCTGTCCCTGGGCATCTTTTTAATGGCCGGACCTTAATTGCATTTTCCTGTGTGTGCTGTGGCAGTCAGCATGTAGTTTAATAAAACATTTTCCAGCTGTTGGGCCCATTCTTCGTAAACCCCCCCCCCCCCCACATCTTATGCAGTGGAAGATTTTAAGTCTTATTTAAGGTGATTGATTTGGTGTGTTTTCCACTCTCTGTCCTGCTGTGGGGACATTTTGCCTCTATGTGTGATAATTTTTTAAAGGAACTTTGATTTTCTTGTCCCCTCACTTTCCACCCTGCTGTTCCAGAGCCACGGACTGGGAAGCTTTAGTCCTTGAGGAGTTATTTTACCTTCACGGATTCTGTAACAGCTGTTGGTACTTTGGATCAGTGTGGCCATGGCTCAGGGGTTGTCACTTAATACTCATGTTCATGGGGTGTTGAAAATGGGCACTGGGGATGTATGTGCTACAGTTAAAGATTTACGATTTACTGCACCCCCTGTCCCCCCCGTTTAAAACTAAAGCTTTTATTTTGCTTTTTATTTCATGTCATTTTATGTTGGGTGTGACAGCAGTAAAGGGAATTTGTTCCAAACAAAGAGATTCATTTAAAATATCAGAGTGAACCCATAAACACACATTCACAGGACGCTCTAAGTTTTTATTTCTTACCGTGTCGCATTGATGCCATGATGTGAGCTAGCTTCCTAGGGTAAGAAAAGCCTTTGATGAAAAATTGGCAGTTAACTCTCCTTCTGCATCAAGCAACCCACTTCATCTTCTGATGGTTGGAGAGCATTCCTGTTCCCATGCATGGTGACCTCAGAACATCATGACATTGAACGAAATTCTTTTCCTGCTTTCTCCTAAGTATTCTCCACCCTGTCTTCTTTCTTCTTCTTTGATTATGTCTTCACTCTGTAACTCTAGGTCCCCTCAGACATCTTCAAGCTTCCCATCCATCTTATTTTCTGATGTCTACCAAATGTTCCAGACCAATTTTAACCCCTTTATCCATATTCCTAACCTGCTCATTCTCTTCTCAAAAGACACATCCAGCATTGTCTTAGTTTTCCTGTTGCTATGATAAAATTCCCTGACAAAAGCAACTTAAGGGAGAAAGGGTTATTTTGACTTACTGCAAGAGGCTGTAGCCCTTCATGGTGGGAAAGTCACTGCAGCAGGAAGTTGAGGTAACTGATCCCATTGCGTTTACAGTCAAGAAGCAGAGAGCAATGAATGTTCCTGCTCACCTTGCTTTCTCCTTTTATGCAGTCTAGAATCCCAGCTCAGGGAATGGTTGGACACACTTTTAGGGTAAATTGTCCTATCTAAATTAACTTAATCAAGATATTCCATCAGAGGCATGGCCAAGGCTAACCTAATCTGGATATTCAGTCACAGGTGTACCTGGTGGCTTGTCCTCTATGTGATTCCACATTCTTTTAACTTGGTTATGAACATTAACCATCTGAAGCATCAAATTCACCAGTGACTTCTATCAAGTACGCTTTACCTGTATTGGAGAGGTATGTGACAAGAACTGTGTATTTGTTTGGCTAATAATACATTAAGTCACATCTCTAGATTTTGTGTCATTCAAGTAACCACTAACTTCATATTCAAAGAAAAGCAAACATTCTCTCCTCCACAACCTGTGCTTTGGAGAGGCTGTAGGTTTTCTTCCATAATCAGATCACAGGCCACATAGGGTTTTGTACAAGAAGGTTACATTAACTTGGATGTACCATTTGGCACTTCTGTAACATGGAGAACTCTTATACCAAGCTATAAATTCATTTAGTATCTGTAAATCCCCCTAAAAATTCGAATAACGAAGGAGCCAATGGCAATTCTATAATTAATGAGTGTCTCTCTTATAAGAAAGAACTTATCCTTTCCCGGTACTGACCTCCAATTTAGGTGGCCCTCTGAGTGCAGGATTTTTGCAGCTTTGTTAACCACTGTTCACACATCATGCACAGGGTACTCCCTCTGCTGTAAAGTAGCAAAAAGCCCATAAAAATCCCCAATTCCCAAATGATGCATGGATTACTTATGTTAGTACTGTCAGTTTCATACAAATCTTTTGAGAGTATGAGTTCTATATGAACAGAAATTAAGGAATAATTAAAAACATAAAAAGAGAGGAAGAAGTGAAAAGAATTAGGAGAGACTAAAATCTCAATTTCAACAATATCTTATTCTAAAGCTGTTTATGCTACAAAGAGGATTAGGGAGTTGGAATTCCAGCTATATTAAATTAAATCCCAGACCCCTGTTTTCAGCCACATGCAGGCCAGAGAACATCAATCCCACCATGACACAACAGCCCCTGGGAGAAGGAATCCTCCTGGCAGTGTGCCACTTGCCTCTTATAAACTGTTAACCGTGGTAATGAACCAATCCAAGAGACATATTAATAATGACATGAAGAGACACGTTTATTGTTGATTGTTGAGATGGTGGCAGATTTATTGCCAGCTTGCCAGGAGGGAGGGCTTGGCCCAGCAATGGTGCAATTAAAAACAAATTGAACACAGGGACAAAGAATCAATAATCTAACAGGGCAACTTTTAGTTTGCAAAATACAAATATAAATTAATTGACCTGAACACAGTTGCTAACTGGCCATTAATGTCTTCTGGCTGGCCAATCAGAGCACATAATCCACCCATTAAATTCATTGCAGTGTGCTGGGCTCATGCATTTCTAGATCTGTCTGCCAAGGCAGACATTGGGGGAACCTTGTTTGGGGGTGATTTCCACTGCCAATAAAGGAAAGTGATTGAGAAATTTTTCCCAGAAGCTCTAACTTGTGGACTGTTTTCACAGATTTCTCTAAGAATTTATTTATTCAGCAGATACACTGCTGATGCCTGCGGTGTAGCAGGGGAAGCCTAAGCACAGGGAAGCAGAAAGAATAAATCCAGGCATGCTGCTGTTTCTGGTATGGTCTCCAGTCCTCTCCAGTGTTTCCCCTGGCAAAGTCACCCTTTGAAATGAGTATTCTTTCATATGAATAGTTAAGAATTTCCTCACTCTTTTATTAAATGCCAATTAAAGCCTATTTAGGATGTTTTGATATTATTGTTGTGATCAGTAAAACCTAATATAAAGTTCTTAAAGAGCTGCTTACGCGGCCATGCTAATGTAGACTGGCACCCCTCAGCAGTACCTGCATAGATCATTATGAAGGAACTTCTGGTTCTTGCCTTCAAAGAAAATATAAGGCAGGGAGAAAAGAAAGTTAGACCAACCAATAATTGAAATTTTATTACAAAGGCACAAATATCACAAGGCAGTACAGGCAACTGCTTAATGATTGGAGTTTCTAAGACTGTGGCTTTGGGCTTTAGCATCGCTAGAATCATGTTGGGCAATGTGAAAGATACTGGTTCTGTGTGACTGTTTCAAATTAACTCATTAAATACTACGAAAGACTTAGAATCCAGCACCTTTGTTCCTATAGCCTTATTTTAACTTCTCACTGGCGATGTGAGGCTGCCAGCTCTCAGGTTGAAGAGCACAAATACAAACATTTCCTTCCTAATAGAGGTCAAGCAGAGAATGCTGCCTTCTGTAGGATTTGGAAATTCAGAGAGAAACAGAATGGTCCAAGCAGATGAATTTGTGGAGGGATGGAAGGAGTACTGGGTGCTGGAAACGGGGGGCTATGCAATACAAACTGAGTTTTGTATGTAGGATGCAAGCTTGGAGAACCCAGGGCTGACACTACACTACAAAGGTAGCGTGGCTGCTGTGTCACTCCACAAGTGCAAAGGTGACCTAAAAGGCTTGGACAGTTTCATTATCAAAAGAAGTCATTAGTAATTCACCATATATTTCAGGATAAATAGTAGGGAGGATTCTGAATGTTCTCAGCAAAAATAAACGATAAATGTCTGAGGAAACAGATCTGCCAATTACTCAGATGAGATCATTACATATTGTTTACATGTACTGAAATGTTACCATGTGCTCCATATAAATGAACAATTATAATGTGTCAATTAAAAATATATTATTTAAAAATTCATGTATTAAGGGGAATGATCAGATGTGTGTATCAGTAACGCTTAGGCAATGTTGTTAAAATGACTTAAAAGGAAGGAAAGATTTGAAGTTGGGTATCGGTTATGATGAGATAGCTCAAAGGCAGTGGAGAATGGGATTCAGCAGTGTGGTAGTAGCTGAGGGAACAGAAGAGAGAGGAGAAAAAGGGAGAGAAGAATCAAAGCTAAAGCCAAGGTTTCGTGTTTCCATGAAGAGGAATGAGAATTAAGGGAAGTTTGTGCATGAAGAAGGTAAGTTGAGTGTGAAACAGGAGAAGATGGCCATTGGATACTCAAACAGAAAAGCTCAGGAGAGAAAGGGAAATGAGACAGTGGAGTAGGACAACATTACGAACTTGAAAGGCTGATGCCCAGTTTGTATGAGTTTTCTGAAGGAAGATACAGTCACCAAGATGAATAGGATGTGAGGGAAAAGAACTTAAGGAAGCCCTTCCTCAGCTCAGGAGAGGCCCCACTGCATAGCCTCGTGGACAGGGAAGGGCCAAGGACAACACATGCATGCCCACGACCTGCTTCCTGAGGAGACCTTTGATGCAGAGGAATGCCTGCCCAAGGGCTGGGGACAGGCTTTCTCTTGAGACTGGACTGAGGTCAAGGCCCAGCACTGAGCTTACCACTTGATAGCCTAGGAGAACTTCCACAACTATTCTGATCCTCATTTTCCCCATCCAAATACTGGGAAAATGATTCCTGCTTCTTAAAGTTAACTGGAAAATGAAATCACATCTATCTAATGACTTGACTAACAATGAATGCTAGTGAAGGTTACTATTATTAAGAAAAATTCTTGGAATGCTTTTCTTGTGATGATCTTGTTTCCCTTCTGTTTCTCTGCTGACAGAAGAGAACTCAGTGAAAGAAAAAGACAAAGATTTTTTTTTCGATATCTCTGTGAAAAGCTGAACTAGAAATAAATATGAGTAGTTATTATTGTTACTATTATTAAGCTTAAAACTTGTTGCTCAAAACTGGGCTGGGCAATTCAAGCTAGATGTTCCATATATGGGGCCACTTGCTCCCTGGCAGAAAATGTTCCTACTTTGTATTTATTTCTGGTGCTAAAGTTTGAAGTGTTGCTATATGTGGTGGTTTGAATGAGAGGCTCCAAGTATTTGGACGTTTTGGCTGCAGTTGGGAATGCTGCTTTGGGAGGTTTTAGGAGGTGTGGCCTTGCTGTAGGTAGTTCATCACAGGGTGGGGTGGGGGGCGCGTTGACCCATCTTCAGCCTTCTGAGCTTTCCAGTGACTGCTCCGCTTCCTGCGCCTGCTTGAAGATGTGAGCCTGTGCTTTCTGCTCTGGTCACCTTCTGCCACCATGCCTCCCTGCTATGACTGAATCTAACCCTCTGCAATGCTTTTATAGGTTCCCTTCATCACAGATTTTTTGTTGTTGCTTTATTTTGTTTTGTCTGTTTGTTTTAATTATTTTTATGTTTCACGTATACAAGTATATTATCTGCATGTAGGTAGATGCACCTGTGTCATACAATGGGCACAGAGATCAGAAGAGTGCATTGGCTCCCCTGGAACTGGAGTTACAGATGGTTGTTAGCCACCATGTAGGTGCTGGGAATCGAACCTGGGTCCTTGGCAAGAGTGCTCAGTGCTCTTAACTGCTGAGACATCTCTCCAGTCCCAGATAGTGTTTTATTACAACAGAAAAGTTACTAATACACTACGGTATGATGTGACTACATTAGCGTCAAGATGTACTGTAATCTGTTAGGAGAACTGATAGATATTTACTATTTCACCCTTCTAAGGAACAGCTTCTCACAGCACAGGAGCAAGTGAGGGAGAAAAGGAAGAAAAGACATTTGTGGCCATTGAAGCTATTGGCAAACAGGCTTCTCAAAACATAAGCTAAGACCATCATGCAAACTGAGTAGAACACCAGTGGCATTTCATTTCCCCTCCATCTCCACACCCATGATGATTCTGAGAAGAGGCTTTATATGACTGCTCTGTTTATTTAATGCTACTGCAAACAAGGCAGATGACAGGCCCAGGCCTTGTCACTGTTCTTCCTGGCTTCTGCTTCTGGTCATGTCTCCAAATCAGTTGCCAAGACTGGCAGCACCTTTCTGAATTGTGTCAGAGTCTCTCTGCCTTGATTCAAAACAAGCCCACATGCTTCCCAAGGCAGGACTCCAACAGACGGGCTGTCCTTTTGGCAGACATGGTCAGCTAGCTACCTTCAGCTCTGGCAAGGAATTTATCTGGTGTCAAAATCTGTTTGGAAATCATTCACCTTGGAAAAATACTAGTTCTCCATATTCCTGCCATCAATAAAACACAAGTACTACCAGAGCATCTAGTGGTTACTGACCTACTGCTTTTCCACATGGAAGCTGATATCCATGTTCAGTGAAAGGTAGGATGGAATCCCAGGGGCCACAGAAGAAGCAGCCATGAAATATGTGAAAACTGTTGCATGTGAGGTTGTAAATGTGGAAGTGCCTGTGTGTTAAGGTCTTAGCTATGAAGAAGGGGAATAAAGTTCCATATTTCTCGTCTCGATAATGTGAGAATAGGGTCTGAAAAGAAAGGAGGAACCATTTTTTTCTATAAATGTGTTTTGAACTGTGTTGTCGTCATCATATTACAAAAGGCATCCCAACCTGGGAGACTAGGTGCAGGTGAACATCAATTCCATTCTGGCTACACAGGAATTGAGTTCAGATAACAGCTGACTAACACAATCTGAGAGCAGAGATAGCAGTTTTCCTAGGGTGTAGGTATGGAATTCATTCCAAAGCCCATGTGGGGAAGGCCCCAGGGGTCAGGCACAGATGCATAGCTTGATTTTAATCGTTACTGTAAAGTTGACTGGATTTTGGAAACATCTAAGAGGGGCACTTCTGTTGTGTAGGTGAGGGTATATCTAGAAATGTTGAACTCAGGAGGAAAGACTAAGCCTCAACATGGGCTGGGTGCTAGAATTGATTAAAAAGAAACCTGATAAGCATCAGCTTTCATCTCTTTTCTTCCTTGACTACAGATGCGATCAAACCAGTCAATTCATCCTCCCATCACTGTGCCTTCTCTGCCATGATGGACTGAATCTCCTAGAACTTTAAGCCCAAAGCAATCCTTCTGTAAGTTGCTTCTGTCAGGTATTTCATCGTAGCCATGAAGAAATCAAACCAATATTATTGTTAAAGAAGGTTCTCAAGATATCTTCCTTCCATGGATGCAGAGGTTCTTCTGAAGCCAATAATGCTGTTCTTGATTCTTTCTGTGTTTGAAGTTGTTCCTTAAGTTACTCTCAATGTTTCATAAAGAACATTCAGATTAGGGCTGATAAGATGGCTTAGTCAGTAAAGGCGCTTGCCACCAAGCCTATGACCTGAGTTGAATTCATGGGACCCACATGTTAGAAGGAGAGAACTGATGCCTAAAGGTTGTCCTCTATGTCCACATGTATGCCACGGCACATGTACACACACACACACACACACACACACACACACATACTCTTTTCTTTTCACATTTTTCTATCATAACGGTGAGGAGTGCTCAGAGTCCCCTCTAATGGTTCTATAAAGAGGTCCCCAAATCCTAAGGTGGTGAGACGCATTTCTAATTCTCCCATCTGTAGGTGAAGGTAGAAAATTCTGGTTGTGTCAAAATTCCCTTGAAAACTTTCTCACAGTATTTTGTACTATTGATCCTTTAGCTGTTACATTTCACTTGCACATATGCATAGAATTTGTTGTTTGTAGATTCCTGCTCAGAATTTCATTTCCAAATGGAACACACACACACACACACACACACACACACACACACACACACACACGCATATACTTATACATGTGCACACATAACAGGATTTATATATTTATTTATTTATTGATAGAGTCTTACTATGTAGCATGGGCTGACCTGAAATTTGCTACAGAGGCAAAGTTGGCCTCAATCTCACAGAGATCTTCTCGCCTCTGTATCCCTAGTGTTGTAAAAATGCATACCCAGTTTCAGAATGCATTTCTTATTTATTTGTTTATTTATTGATTTATTGTGTGTTTGTATGTGTAATGATGCATGTATGTAGCACTGTGCATGTCAAATGGCAATTTGTCTGAATTAGTTTTCTCTCTCTACTGTGTAGGATCCTGAGTTCGAGCTCAGTTATCAGGCTTGGGTGCAGGTGCATTTGCCCACTGACTCATCTCTCCTAACCCTACACAGAGGATGAAACTGGACAAGTAGCACACAGGAAATCAGCTATCCACATCCTGCCCTCATGCCAGGATAGGAAGCCAGAAAGGCTGTGTCCTGAATGTTCAGAGCAGAGCTCAGGCTGGGAAAGAGTTTTTGCCTGTCCAGGCTTGTTCTTCTCCACTCCCCACCTTGCTTCTGTGGAGAACAAGTGTGATTATAATTTAAAATAGAGGCTGAATAAATTAAATTTATTTCAGGTTGACTGCTTACTTTTCTTTAAGCGCATAATTATACATGTTAACTCAAAGGACTGTGTAATATTTAGAAGAGAGGGAAATTGCAGGAAAAAAAAAGAAGATTGTGGATGGATGAGTTGAAAATGGTTTAGTCACTGAAAAAAAAAAAAAGGTGCACTGCTTTGCTATAAATATTCCACGGCACTGCCCTCAGCCCCAAACCTCAGAACTATCTCAGCAGCACCTTCTCTTCTCTGTTACACCTCATAACTTAGGTTATTCTCATATATAACAATATTTTCCTACCCATTGGGTTAACAATGTGGCAAAAGGATACAATATTGGAGGACACAGCAAAAAGCACCTGTCACTGAGAGTGCTTGGACACTTCCAAGCCAGATTAATTCAAACAATCCTGACTCTCTGAATCTCCGTGTCTGACCTTATAGAGCGATAACTTTCTGCTCTGTCTTTCATAAAGAATAATCAAGAGAGATAATGCATGAAAATTTGCCTGGTTGACTATTGGTACTTTGATAGCCTTTTCTCCCAAATGAATAAACATAGAGGCAGGAATTTAAAACACTTACTAGCCCCATCATTCAGCATGGTTCTGAGGTTCCAATCTTCCCAAGTCTTGGTTTCTTTCTTTGTAAAATGTGAATTTGTGCATATTTTGTGGATTAGATGCAACAATAAACTGAGGTATGGTTAGTATGTAAAATGTCCATGCCAGGACTGAATATGGCTCTGTGCTATTCTTTCCATTCTAAATAGAACTTCAGTTAACAAGTCCCCTTGGAATGGGTTCCAGGCTAAAATACCTTAAGCTAACGTAGAAATTGCAGAAGTTTGTTGGACAGTCTTTTATGCATGAATTTAGTACTAGGTATCATTTGTTTCTCTCTGTGTGCACATATGTGTACATGTGTATGGAACTGGAGGTTATCACCAGATATCTTCTCAAGGTTCTTCACCTTTTTTTTTTTGACACAGGATGCCTCCTTTTCTATGGAGCTCACTGATGCAGCAAGACTAGCTGGCTTGCAAGCTCCAGGATCCTTCTGTTTCCTCTCCAGTGCTAGGATTACAGGTATGGTGGAGTTGCCACTGCCTGGCCTTTTATGTGGGCACCGAGGGATCCAAACTCAAGTCCTTGCACTATACTGATAGAGCCATCTCAGGCCAGCACTCATCATTTCTAACCTTCTGCATAAAACCGGGCTTTACAAAAGGCATTCGTTACATGGCAAAAAATACCTTATAGACCACTGAGTTCTAAGCTAGCCAAGAGAATCAGCTGAGAATATCAATACCCTTGAAGGAAAGGGAAAACAAATTCCCCTACTGCGTGCATTCCTAACAAATACCAACACTCCATGTCACCAGCATTCATAGATCTGGTGAGGTTTCAGAATGCCAACAGTTAATGAAGATTAGAATGACAATTAGATCCTGGATCCCCAAAGGAGCTAGGGTTTTAAGTACTTACATGGGATAAAATGGTAACATTTAAAATGTGTACCACTGGAGGGATAAGCTACTAGAAAATTAATTATCTTTTTTTCTGTCTTTCTCAGCCTCTCTTACCATTTATGGAAGCTTTGGAGTCCTCCCCTCCCTGTTCACTTTCTTTCTGGAGCTTTGCCCTTAATTCCTGCTGATACAATGCAATATGAGTACCCAAAAAGAAGCAATACAGAAGAAAAAAAAAAAGAAAGAAATATCCCATGATGCTAGAGCAGAGAAATAAGTAGACATGGTTGGCAGTGGAGGGGTTGTAGTATGCTGAGACACTAATTTTGTAGCCATGTGGCCATGACTCAAGACCCAGCTCTGCTCTTTGCTCAGTGGGGACATGCCAGGTCCCGTAACCTCCCTGAAGTACAGATATCCAATTTGCAATTGGAGATAGCCATCACGGAACTGCAGCCTTTCATGACTTGATATGTGACCATTTCTGCAAAATGCTAAGTGCATGTGTGGAATATGTGTCACCCTTGGTCACACTGAAGATGCCTTTCCCCCAGGAAACTTTTCCTCATTACTGTCCATGAAGACTCATGAGACAATGTCTGATTCATCCCCTTGGCCTGCCTGCTAAAAGAGGCTTCAGGGTCACTATTTTCCAGTACTAGTATAGTTGCTGAATCATCTTACAAACAAACATTTCTCTGTGCCAACAGTACCTCAGTGTGATGTGTTAAGGCTACAGATAAGTAAGTCATGACTCTTGTTTTCTAAGAATAGTTAACCTTAGAAGCTCAACCACTCTCCAGTAAATAAATCCTGACATGGCAGAGTCTTCAGTATACCTTTTGTGATATTTGAATTACACTGACACGTGGATGTTGTAATATTTATATAATATTTGTGTTTTCTTTATCCCTAAACCTGGCAAGCTCTATTCTTTCTGAGTGGCACAGCATTCTATCTCTGTACTCTACTAACGCCACCATCATTTCCTCAGGTGTAAAAATATAGGTGCTATCATTTAGCTCTTCCTCTCTCAAAGCTGGCCTTGAACTGCATCTCTTAGGAGCCTCTGTATTTTTCTAGGCAGATTCACAGTCCATGTTCATCACACTTCTTAGATACTGGAAACAACCTGTAGCCTGTCCTTGTCCCTCAAGTTCCCCCGACTCATCCCTGACAAAACTGATTTGCCATGTAAATTTCCCTATTGTGACTAATCTGACCCACAGCCACAATTTCCCACTGCTTTGGGTTTCTTTTACAACTAGTTATACAGTTTGGATGGCATTATTTTGCAGACTCATGTGGTGACTTGAAATGAATCCCTCAGTGGCTAAGCTGTACCTCAGGGAACAGTGGTTGGTTTTTAATGAAGGCAGAGTGCAAAGATATGGACTTAGAAATCAGCCCCACCCAACATAAAGCAAGACTGTCTTGTACAATATTCTAGCAGCTACCAAGGGCTATGACAGCATGTCTCAGAACCTGATATTGCAGGAGAATTAAACAGCAGAAACCAAAGCTGGAAACCCCATGGGACTGGTTTCCCCTCTGCTAATGGCAGCCAGTTGGTAGAAGTAATGAGATATTAATATTGTCAAATGGACAGAAGATAAATAAGTGCATTTTTTTAAAAAGAGACAAGTTGCAGCTCGGAAATTTTTTCAGTTTTTCTTATTGCAAAATCAATACCCATCAGCAGTTTGAAATTAAAGGCAAGATTATTCCTCAGTTTTATACACGCCTTATTGTATTCCAAAAGCTTTCTACTCGGTCAGATAAATCTTCTTTAAGAGGATTAGGAAACTTTCATTATCTTTATCTAACCTGAACTAACACCAAGTCTGAAAAATTAATCTATAGACTGGACAAAAGCCGATAGCTGCTGGGAAGAAGGAAGACCTTGGACTTATTTCTCACACAGTGGTGAGAGGGGCAGGGTCTCCGCATCCCACCCCTCAGGAGTTGGTGCTGTCCTGGTTCACTGCCCTGGATTCTTGGTTAGTACAGTGTTCCAGAAGCAGGCTTCTCCTTCCTCCTCCACCTACCTGTTTCTTGCTTTTGTATTTTACCAGCTGCCAGGAGGCCAGAGGTACAGAGGGCTGGCTCTGGAATGCAGAGACATCAAGGAGCTGAGTTCTAGGATGGGAGAAGTTGCCGCCACATGTAACCTGACTCTCAAACCCTTCCTGACCTAGGCTAGGAGGCCTCACATATACTACAGGCTACCATACCCTGTGCCAGGAATTACTCAAAGTACATTGCAAAGGCATCATCTCTGAAGGTCTTCCCATAGACCTTATGGTCTGTGAAGCTTATCAGATGCTTATATTGTTTGTCTTATTCCCTGATGGCAGTCATCTTGTTCTGAGCCTGTTTCTGTACATTGCCTAATAAAGTTATTATTACTTTGAATTTCAGTGCCACAGTCCCTAGATGTGAAGACAACTGTGTTTTGAAGACTGTGGAGGTGCTACTTTGAACACTGATGGTTTCAGTTCCTGTGGAACCATGCCCAAGAAGCAAACAGGAAGTAGGACACTCCATCCCATCTCTAAATACTGATCTCATCTAGTGTAAAGGGAGATTGCACAAAAACCTCCCGACTGGTCATAAACCATCAGAGCGTTATTAGCATTGTTTCAACATATGGCTCCAGAACATACTATGCCCAAGAGTAAATGATTCCTGTTCTACAAATGAGTCTTTCCCAACAATGTGGGCCTAAGCCCTTTACAAAGACTGCTACCCAACACCCATAACTATCTCCGCACATGAACATACTTAAAATCCTATGTGGTTTACCCGATGCGGATGCTGCGCTGATCCCTGCCGGTGAGTTAGCCACCTCTCATTGGCTCAATTAAAGGTTAATACTCAATACCCTGCTGTGGATGATGCCTTTCCCACTGCTGGGCTTGGCAAGACTTACCATGTGAACAATGTAGGCTACTTCTGAGTCAACCATATGGTCACCTGCCTTCTAAAGGGCATGCAAAAGAACACCCCCACGTATCAACTACAACAAAATTAGACGAAATCAAAAGCACTGAGCATAGAGGAAAATTTGGGCCTGTTCATAGCCTGGCTCACTGAGGCCGTTACCAAAAATACCAACTTAGACCTCTCCAAACCTGCAGGCAGCCTTTCCCTTCATATCAATTTTATCAGCCAGTCTGCTCCTGATGCCTGAAAAAGATTAAGATAGCTAGAACAGGGACACGAGATTCCCCAACGGGAATGCTTAAACTCAGTGTTTAAGGTTTTTAATATCAGCAAAAAGGGAAAAGGAAAGACATTTAGAGGTCAAGTACCAACTCTTTGTCTCAGCCTTCCAGAACTGGCCACCTCAGAAGGTCCCCTCCAATCCCATGTCCTCCTGGTGGACTTCTTCTCCTGGAGCCTGCTTTCAATGTGGCAATTCAGGGCACCAGACAAAGGCTTGCCTAACCCAACAGTCTCCTTCTAAGTTTTATCCACTCTGCAGAGAGTGGGGCCACTGGAAGATGGGATGCTTTCAAGATTTTTAAGGCCTATCTTTGGTGAATCCCATTCCCTCCAGCAGCAATCCCTCCATTCTCCAGTTATTAGAAGAAGGTGGCTCTGGTTCACATGCCTTCAAGGAGTTGTTCTATGAAGTCTAGGTAATCAGACGGGTAGTTGGTAGCCTATATTGTGATTGGCACTGGGGTGTCCTTTTCTTTTCTCACCTCCTGGTCAGGACCTGTAATTGGAATTTCAGGAATACTCACTTTCCTAGGCTCACTCTTAAAGTTCCCTGAATATGCGGATAATGAACTATATCATACCCCTTCATCATAATGTCCCTCTCAGAATGAGATTTACTAAAAAATACTTGGGGCCACTCTACACCTCTCCCTTTTAATTCAACAGCTATCTTTTGTTTAATATTGGACTCTGAATTGACTGGAACTTCCTGTCCCATCCCATCCCCAGGTTGAGATATTGGCAACCCAAGAACTTCCAAATATCATCATCCTGTCAAGGTACCCTTAAGGACCCCAATTCGTATATTACCCAGGTCTAGTATCTCCTTTCCCCGACTACCTGTAGAGGCCTCCAACCTCTGATTACTCAATTACTAAAAACTAGACTCATTACTCCTACAAAATCTCATGATAATGCATCCATCCTAGGAGCCAGAAAACTGAATGGCTCATATGGGCTAGTCAAAAATCTCAAGAAAATAAAGATTGCCATTAATCCCTCTCATCCAGTGGTCCCTAACCCCTATACTTCTTTTCTACCATCCTTCACACACACACACACACACACACACACACACACACACACACACACATTTACAATTTTCCTAGAGCTCAACCTTTAACCTTTATTTCATTTGGGAGGACCCCAAAACAGTAAGCATCTGACCACTCACGTAAACAGTCCTGCCGTACAGGTTTAGGGACAGCCCACACTATTTTGGTTAGTCCCTAGAAAAGCATCTTTCTACCTTATGCCTTTCACTCAGTCACCTTCTTCAACCCCTCCAAAGAAACATGTGTAGAACACAGTATCACTTTATTAAATGCCTTGGCTGATTTGGAGCATCACTGGTCCTGCCAAAAGACACAGGTATGCCAGTCCATGGTTCTCTACCTGAGACGCAGATCAACCAAGGTAAATGAATATGAATAATCCCTCTGGCAGATTCACTAACTTCTTGAAATCCCATTTCTCTCTCTCCAAAAAGAATCTTTTCTCTCTTAGGCCTCTTTGGGTTCTTCCATCTCTGGATTCCCAACTTTTTACTAATTGACCAACCCTTGTATGATGCAACTAAGGGCTTTTTAATGAACCCCTCCTATCTCACTAGGCTCTTTCAATCCCAATAAATCTTAAAACAAGCCGAGGCTTCCATTTTTTCCTTTTCTTTCATTCTGATAAGGGACAGGCTTTGGCCCTCCGTTTCCAGGTCAGTGAGAGTTATCACCCCATCACCTATCTCTCTATATAGCTTGATTTAGTATGTCAGAGTTGAGCCCCTTGCTTTCAGGCAATGTCAGCCACAGCCCTCCTAGCCTTTGCAAATTTGGAAGCCAATAAACTCACCTTACACAGCCCCCTCATAATTCTTTCTACCCACTCCTTAAAGGACCTTCTCAGCCACTTCACACTTCTTCCCCTTCTCCCCACCTCTAACTTAGCTCCTGCATGCAAACTCTCTTGATTTAACCTCAATTTCCAGACATGCTCCACTCTCTATGTAGCCGCCCTCATCCCTTTATCTTCTACCTTCCCACTAGACCCATCTGATCTAGTTCACTCCTGCTCCAAAACTCTAGACCTCACCTCAACCCTTTCTCCCACATAATTGACACTCACATTGCAGAAGTACCGAACAGGTTCATAGATAGGAGATTACAAAAGGCACCACCATATAGGTGTGGGATATACCACCCTAGAGAAGTGTTCTGATCAATCCTCTGGAAACCCCATCACATAAGATCATAGATTCAGTGCCTCTACCACTACATACTTCCTCTTAACGGGCTGAGCTTATAGTATATATAGTCCTTGCCCAGATCATTAGGCTCACCAAAGGACAATCTGTAAACATTTATACAGACTCAAAATACTTCTACAGCATTCTCCATTCCAAAGTTCTAATATAGAGAGAAAGAGCTTTTCGCACCCAGAAGAGAACCCCTCAAAATCAATGACCAGCTTCTTCATGACCTTTTGGCAGCTGCCTAATTACCAAGAAGGGAGGTTTTTATTTATTGTAGAGGGCATCAAAAGAATGGAAACCATATCTTCATGCCCAACAATGAGGCTGACCACCTACCCCATTTCCCAGCATCTGTTCTGCCTCATCCTGGCAAGGACCACAGTAACAAAATATCTTTACATGTAGGATATTCTTTCTTATCTCAGTTCCCTTTTCTACCAGGATAACATCTCACTCCTCTCCTTAAACACACAATTTCAGCTGACCCCACAAGTCCGAGAGTTCTTGCAGGAACTATCTCCTGTCACATCTGTCAGACATCCAACACAAGTGCTAATGTCAGACATAACCACACCTAGTTATCAGGCTAGAGGACACCACAAGGCACTGACAAATAGATATCACCCACAGGCTCCCGATTAAAAAAATCCTTTTGGTACTTGTGAACACCTTCACTGGATAGTTCTAGACATTACCCATAATCAAAATAGCATCCAAGTTTTCTTTCATCTCATTCAAGACATTATTCCCTGTTTCAGCTTACTCACTTTTCTACAGTCCAACAATGGTCCAAAGTTTGTCTCTACTGTCACATGATCCATGGTCCAATAGCTCCAGATACCCTGGAAATTTTCATACTATGTATACCATAATCCTCAGGAAAGTCAGAAGGGCTAACAGAACTCTTAAAGGAACTTTTACTAAACTAATAATGCAGTCATGCCTGGACTGGGTAAAATTACTTCTTTTCACTCTCTTCAAGCTCTGAATATACAGAACCTCTCCTACGGACCCCTCTTGAGCTCATATATGGGTGGCTCTTGTCCATTTCCAGACTCCAAGCTACACCCCCTGGTCCTCATCCTCCCCATAGTCTACTTATTCCTTACCTTCTTCTGCTCCTTCCTTTGGAAGCATACTGATGTCCTCCTCCCAGCCTCCTTGGAATCTACTTCACCGACACACTTCAGATAGGAGTGCTCACGTGGTCATTCCACCCCACTCCATACAACTAAAACGAGAAGGGCCTTTTACAGTCACCTAACCACTCCCATTGTATCCAAACAGCAGGGACAGTCCTCCTGGGTCCATATTTCTTATCTCAAAAGGCTCTCTCCTCTTTCCAAGCAATTCCAACGTGCCCTACTTCTCTAAAAATAACAAAATAACAAAATTCCACGTGTAACTGAACAGGCGCTCCCAACTGGAAGCATGAGCCCTTCTAATGGCTTTCACCCTGCAGCAACTCTGCTTGTTGCTGACACAGATACAGCGGGATCTCTGGCAGCGTCCCCATACATCACACATTGGATGAAGTACTGGACTACATAGGAGATGTCTGGCTACATGGAATATTCAACCATTTCACCCCAGATGAACTTACTTCATCCCCTTCTCCTCACCTCCTTCACAATCACAAAACTAATCCCTGGACATGGTAATCATGTGGGCCCTTCTCACTCTCCCCTTGATTTCACTCCCGACAACTGGATGCCCCTCCTTCATCTAACCCACCAGCTCCTCAAAACTTCTAACTCCACATTCTCTTCCAATTGCTGGGTTTGTCTTTTCACGGGAGAACAAAGGTGCCTGGCAGTCCCAGAGTCCTTGTCCTCATAAAATTATACCCTTTCCTAATGACTGACAGTTCCCAAACCCCATACCCATCACAGACCATTCAAAATGACGTCACCCCTATGCTCCCTTCACAACCCCCTACTTTTTCTGTAACACTGAACGGCGAGCTTTCATCCCCTTCCCCGTGATCATCTCAACTGGCATATTTTCCATTCTCACTCAGCTTACTTAGGTAAAATATCTCCAGTGAACAGATTCCCAGCTTAAATCCTTTCAAAACCCCTTATGGGGACCTATACCCACTGGCACCTACTCCCCTTGTCAGCCCCTCTTTGCTTATCTCATTTCCCCAATCCCTTCTTTCCCTCAACCTTTCTAGTTAATCCTTCCACATCACTCTGCAACCACACCTTCCAAGTCCAACTTTCTTCCAACCACCAGAACAAGGACCTCTCCAAAGGCAATCTAGTAATCCACTCTCCACCACTCTGAAAGGAATGTATGGAAGATGGAAATCGCGCCTCTGGTTCTCTGGATCCCCTCCCATCTGTAGCTAGACCTGCAATCATGCACTTCCTGATGGGCTAGCATTTCTATCTGTCACACTTTCCCTGCCACTCCCTGGATTCATGGCCCTCATCCAATTCCACCCCTGACTGCGGGGTCCTGCCCCTCTTTGACACTGACAATAGAACTCTCCCCATCGACCTATCCCTCCACTCAACTCACTTTCAATTAAAATCCATCCTAAACCCTCCTATTCCTTGCCCCCTTTTCAGGCTATCCATCCATCCAAGCACCACGTTACTAGGTGAATTTCTAATTAGGCGGGGAGAAGATCACCATCCAACCAGATTGGTCTACAACCTCAAAAATCTTCACTCATCTCCTTATGCTATTGTAGTCATTCTGGATCAGCTCCTCAGGGTTTTCTTCCTCTGCAGGTCTTCCACATTCATCTTCTCCCAGCCAGTTTGTCTAGTATTTGTCCTCATTTTCCCATACCCCAACATCCAACTCCTCCCAAACAACCACATCTCATATGTGCTCCACATAGACATAGTCAAAATAACCACTTTCACCCATTACTTGCATCAGCTATCTGAAGCCCTTTCAGCCTCCCTAGATGAAATTGTAGCTTTCATCACCACCCTGCAAAATCACATAGACTCCCTCACAGGAGTCATTCTCCAAAACCGACTAGCCTTGGACCAACTGATTGCTAAAATGGGTGGCACTTGTCTCTTCTTCCAGGAAGAATGCGGCTGGGCCTCAGAACATTCCAAGTATCCCAAAAAGGGAAGATCTTCACCCAGCATAATACAGTGGTTGCTCCCTTTGGCCCTTCTTGGTACCCCTTGTTGGTATCCTCCTTTTAGTCATCGCTGCATTGTACTGAATCTACAAGTAACAAAGATTCTACTGTATGACTGCAGTAGTCCACAAGACTACTTAAATCACTACTCAAGACCAGTTCAAGTCCATGTTCCTGCTCCATGTTACCAGAGGACTCCTTTACAACCTTCTTCTGCCCTGAAGGCCCCAGCCCCATGACAGTCCCTCTTTCAGCAGGAAACAGTTGAACCAACAGCACTCCCACCCCAAACTACCACCACTCCCACTGATGGGCTTTATCAGAGCACTGTTAGCTCCTTTTTTGAGCTATGGCCCTGGAACATAATACCCCCAACTATAAAGTGATTCTTGTTCTGCAAATAAGTCCTTCCTAACACTGTGAACCCTAAGCCCTTTCCAAACACTCCTACCAACCCGCATAACTCTATCTCCTCAAATGAACATTCTTAAACTGTCCTGCTGCCAGAAGAGTGTGGCTGCTGCTCCAATTCCCACTGGTCAGTGATTCACCCTTCATTTCCTCTAATAAAGTCAATCTGAATTATCAACGTTTTCTTTCTTTCCTACCTGTGATTTATATCCCTAATAGAGTGCCTCCACTGTCCCTGGAGAAATATAGGAGTAAACTTCCAAATAGAAGAATTCCATCACCCAGTAGCACATCCTTCCTCCAACGAGAGATTTAGACATGTCCATGTAGGTCCTTTAGATCCATATAGCAGCCAATCTGGAGTCTCCAACAGATGATTCTCAGTCAGTCCCCTGCCCCATGGGAGGAATACATATAGATAGTGGATAGGAACCAGCTGAATCTATAGATACTCATCCCATAGAAAGCCCCTGTGGATCTCTGAAGTCATGTGGGGCAGGAAGGAGAACCCTCAGGCTGGATAGATGTCAACCTTCAGCACTGTGGCTGTGCCAAGAGCTGCTGCAGGAGGCAAATTGCAACAAATAGATCTCTAGCCAAATATATCCATTGCAAATGGTCCACGGGGGTATATGTAGAATGGTGAATTGGGAAATAGTTGCTCCAACCAAAGGAAAGAATGGGTATCCAAAATGGTGTAAGTAAGCAAGAGAGAAGATATGTTAACCTCTGTCAATCATCTGTGCTCTACAAGACTGAAATTAATTACATCTTATTTTTTAAAAACGTAGAGATTTAAACTAGAGAGATGGTTCAGTGATTAAGAACATTGGCTGTTCTTGCAGAAGACTGGAGCTTGAATCCTAGCACCCACATAACAGCTAACAATTGTCCATAACTCCAGTTCCAGTTCCAGGGGATATGATGCCCTCCTCTGTCCTCCATGGGCACTGCAGGACACAGTGCACTTACATACATGCAGTCATAACATTCACACACATAAAAGCAAAACTTTTTTTTTTTAAAGCAAAGATGAAAAAAACTCTTGGCTAGACAAAAATGGTATACACCTTTATAGTCATGAAATAAAGAAAAATCTTCTGACTTTATGGAAAAGGAATCTGATAAAATGGAGTTGATAAATACTAAATCACACACCATGTCCTTTTCTGAGAGTTCAGAGGATGTCTCTAAGATATAAGACATGCATGCTCTAAGACAGGAAACCTAAACCTCTCATTGGAGGAAAGACGTGCTACTGGGTGATGGAATTCTTTTATTTGGAAGTTTGCTCTTTTATGACATAATGCTTTCTAGAGTGATAGCAGTTGGGACAGTTCAAAATAAGCCCATTTACATTCTTGCTTTACTTAAAATGGTCTTCAAATTCTTATAATTGCTATACGCAGGTATTTTTGACTAGCAATGTTTCATATCTGATATCGGAGGTTATGACATTTCTTCAATTTCATTTTTAACTCGAAGGTATAATATAAACTTAAAACTACCAATAAGCACGTGATACTTCTATGTCCAGACTATACTGACTCGGATTTTTACAAATAGATGATGCTCCGACCTTCTTATTGCCTCTTTTTATTATAGAAAATTTTTTTTCAACATTGACTAGGAAATATCATTCTGATAACGTCCATTTAGTCTCTACGGTGGGGATATGTGGAAGTGTAAACATAGCAGCGATGCCTGAAAGGACCCAATGCCACAATCCAGAGCCCCATTCAAACACGTGTGACCAGTGTCATATCTATATTCAACTTTTATTATGAAACAAGCTGTAGCAAAATAAATAACTCCATGAATAATACTGAATTATTACTGTTTGAATTTTACACCAGCTCCAAATGCTGTTTCAACCAGTCTGTGCAAAACAACGTACCAATGAGAAGAAAAGGAAGATACTCTGCTCCCAATGTGTGGATTCATTCGAGGAAAGTGACCTTTTGTATCTCCATACATGAGTACAAAGATCAAGGTCACTCTCCATGACTTACCCTGGACTATGAGGTGGACCCTCGAGGTCTTTGGGTGGTTGTCTGTCTGCACAGAGCAGGTGTACGGGCCCTCATCATATACATCCACGTTCTGGATCATGATGCTGTACTGGGTTGGCGTGTTGACCAGGATGATCACTCGAGGGTCTATGGACCACTTGTCATTCCCAGCGTAAAGGATTGTGCTGCGGTTTAGCCAAGCTACCCTGGTGACACGATCATCTATGGTACACCTGTGATAAATGTGAAGGGAAAGATGGGGAAGAAGGAGGAGGGGAGAGAGAGGAGAATTGAGGAAAGGAGGGAGGTAGAGAGAGAGATTATCCATGTGTGGTGCTTCAAAGAGAAAATGAAACAACAGCACAGTGCTTAAATAAAGAATTCAGTCATCAATGAAACTTCCTAAACATAAGGCAAGAGAGGCTTGAATCATCCTAAGGAAGCCAAGATATAAAATCATTTCTACTTGAGTTATGAGCATATTATGTGAATATCTTGGCTGCCTATTTGCTTTCCCCCTTATCCTGCCCTCCAGGCTTATATGAAAATTAGTTTATATTTCTTGAGTACATTTACCATGCTACAGAAGAAAATGCCCAGAGGCACAGGGGGACAGAAAGTGGATCAGTATTGCAAATAGGTCATGAGAATCCACAAAGCAAATGCTTAACTTGTACTTAATCAAAACTTGAACTTACTTACTTCAGACCCCCCAGGTGTTGATAATCTCCTTGTACCCCTAAGCTTCTCAAAGCCCACAAACCACAATTTATAACAAAGACTGGTAAAATTCACCTTGGAAAACCAACACTTTTTCAGGAGCTTCTGGCTACCACTTCAGATTTCAGTAGAGGGAAATCTGCCTCCTCCCGCTGCCCCACTGACAACAGCCTGTAATCACAGAACCCGCCTCACACATTCTCCAGTCATGCCAGGCTATAAACAACATTTGCTTGTTACTGGGTATGGCTTGTAGGTTTCCAGCTGGGGAAGAGCATTGGCTGATGTGTCCCAGAAGCCAAGAACCTGGAAGTACATACAGAAGAACCTGGGATGCCTTAGACTGCGTGTGTACTGAAAGGTCAAGGGTGTGCACTCCCACAACCCATAGCTGTATAGGGACTTGGACAATGACAGCAGTGCTCGCTCGTGACCTGGAAAAAGGTGAGTCTGCTATCTTCAGGTAAAAACACTGGGAGCAACAAGACTTTGGCACACAGTCCGATTACTGCTTGACTGGCTGCAGAGGTTCTTCAGGAAGGCTGAGGGGACAGATAGACACCTAAGAGAAGTCAATCTCAAACAGCCTGAATTTCGCAGGGTTTTGAATCACCAAACAATTTTTCTTAGAGGAGGAAAGCGTCCTCTCTAGACAGGGCTGCTTCTTGGTTGGCAGGAGAGAGAAAAACACGACTAGCTTCTAGCCCCCAGTGTCTATTTGCAGGCCCACTTGTGCACTCAGTAGGGCAAGGGTAGTAATTATAGGCTTTTATGGCAGAGTGAGGAAATATTTGGATTTTTTTCCCCATTTAGTTTTCTCAAACGATGTAGGTAAAACAAGTACGCTCTAACATGTAAATAATACACATGAGTAATATGTATATCAAAGATCATAAATGTCAAGGGGATCATCACTCCCTCATCCACCCAGTGCTTTGGGGTTCTTTAAGTCATAACCCAGGACTTCTATTCATGGACACCGATTCAAAGGTATAAAGCTGGGACTGACTTGTTTTTACATGAAATACAATCCTAGACTAAGTAAGATTCCGTGAAAACTTTTATCCTCCACTGACCAAAAGCATCACCCAACCAGCAGTTACAGCTCTATTTCTGTATCATTTCAAAATAAGATTATTATTAGTAATACTGGTAATGGATGATTGAGCCATTCCCTCATTCTCTGAATGATTCATTCCTACAAGTGTGTCACTGGCAAAAGGCATAGACGTCCTCCCATCCCAGAGTCCCCACTCCTATCCTACCCAGTTTCCATTTCTCCCTTTTTAAAAACGTGTTTCAATATATACTTTTATTGAATTTCTGTGCATTTCATAGATCTCTATCATATTTGGAACTCCTCCCCTATCGCACCCTCCTGTAGCCCCTCCCCTCACTGGGTTTCATGCATTCTATCATATATGTTAAGACCATATACATTAATTAAATTTTGTGCCTCCAGATGTCCCTTGGTGTGAGTTCATCCACTGGAGCCTGGTCAGCCTATCTAGCAACATTCCTTAAAGAAGACCAACTTTCCCTCACATAGCAGCGATCAGCTGGTAGAAGTTCCTTGGCTAAAGTTGGGGTTTCTTGCCCAGTTCTCTAATTCTGTGCTGAGTTTTTTGTCTGATTTTGCTCAGATCTTATACAAGCTGTTAGCATTGCTGTAAGTTCTTATAAGTTCTCAGAGACCTGGAAAATTCTGTTTCTTTGTGGTTAAGAAGCTAAGACCCTCATAGGTCATCTCTGGTCCTCACTTTCCAAAAGCATTTCCTACAAGAAAAATATGAACAACTCATTTACTCCCAGTTATAAATATGCGCTAGTGGGCAGTCTTTCATGGTAATGAATATTACAGAAAAACCAAACCCTTATTTAAATATCTCCTCCCACAGAAAGAAGTCCTAAATAATGGGATTCCAGAACTCAGAAGCCTGGACATGGACATTAAATCAGGGCACAATGATGTGGACCATATTCCAGTTCTAGGAACCACAACGAATCCAGGTAACAAAATACAATAAACATTCTTACTTTATTTTGACCAGTTTGTAACCCTTTGCAGTCTGTAAATTGACAATTACTTAAGCCATACCTTCAAAGAATTCATTTTTTGACCACAAGGAATAATTTACTTTAAATGAAAAATGCTACAGAATGTGTGTTTGAACATGTGCATGTATATGTATGTGTTCAGTGGGATTTAAACACCATAGTGATTGAAAATCATAATTATCCACCTTCAAAATTCATGAGCAAGCTATTCTCTAATAGTCATAAAATGTGTATTGTTCCTTTTTGAACTTGAACTTATATTTCAGTTATATGTTCTCAGCAGGATATATTTTATGCTTGAAAACATTTTATTGATCACCTATCATATGTATTTGTAACAAAATATAGAGAGTTTGAAATTTAAATTTCTTTTATGTCCTTCGGCTATAAAACTCTAAGTAATAATATTTGCTTTAAAAATGAGTTATCATCACAAATGCAAAATTGACAAAGCAATATAAATATGCTGTATATTTTAAGTAATAATTAAACATAAAAAGTCAACTTGTACTGTAAATATAGCACTTAATCACATGGATAACCTGGTTTTTTACAGCATGAATAAAGAAATCATTTACTGCTAGAATGAGATAGAATTTAGGATCAATTCTAATTCTACTTTTGCTTTTAAAGAAACCTTGTTCACATAAGCCCAAAGATGGAAATAAAATGTTGTATAGCCATGACATTCAATTCTTTGAATGCCTTCCAAGATATATGGCAAAAATTACACAGTAATATACCTTCAAAAATTATTTTAATAATCTCACAGCTGACAATTCAATTAGTTCCTCTTTCAATTTCTTTTAAAGCACTGAATTGGAAAATACCTGATTTGCAAAGGGGTTTGTAACCCAGTATTATATTCACTCAGCTTCTCAGTATCTGGAAAGTGATTGATAATATATTACCAGGGCTTATCCAATGACTATTAATGATACTTTTTCACAAGAAGCATCCAGTTTATTCTACTGCACTAAAAAATACCATGTTTTAACATGCAAAATCATACTGTCCTCTGTGTAATACACCTCTTAACCCTGAGTTCAGACTCAATGGCCTTGCCATGACTTTGCTAATGTGCAAAATGGACCACTACCTTCATTTCTTGTCTGTTTTTACTTCTGTGGGGCTTTCTCTCAAGAGCTAGATTCTGTTGGTGAGAACCAGGAGATGGAGATGACAGAGAGCATTATCTGTTAGACAGTTGTAACAAGGCATGGACCAGAGGCATACTTTAGTCCGAAACTCAGGTTTCATCTCATGTAGATCAGGTATAGGGAATTAGGCATCTTGAAAGGCATATCCTCAAGAAATTTAGTGTCCCTTTGTGGAACCAGTAACTTCAGACTGAGTATGCAGTACTAACCACAAATAACCAGGGCTGTAGTAGGGAAGTAATGATGTGAAATTTTTCAATCCAGGTCTGTCTTTCAAGGGCAGAATACAAACTGACGACTCCTAGAAACGCTGTGTGTTCCTTGGAAAACTTATCCCAAGTCAACAGTCATGGGCTGATTTACTTGCCCTTCAACAAGGCTTCATGACAACCAGGATTACAGATAGAAAAGACTAGCTGTGTAAAACTTGGGAAAGCACTCCCCAGAACTGAAGAGGAACAGAGAAATTCAGTAGACCAGGGGTGTTGACTGAGGAGAGGGGCTTTTCTCATGCACTCCTGGTTTGGTTTCCTTCTATCACCACGTGACTCTGAATGGTCCTATGAACAGCAGGAGAACGAACTCAGGAAGCACTTGAAGAGTATGCTCAAGTGATCTTCCAAACTCAGGCTCCTTCCCTGCTGTGTGAGGAACCTTGCTGGACCCTCTTCAACAAGCAACACACTGGGGAACATGTTTGATGTTAAATATGAGACAGCCAACAGGCAAGGTGAAGAAGGTTAATGACAGCTTTCTGATGTCTTGAAAACTCTTCCAGAGATGTAAAATTCTTAGTCAAGCCATCCTTCCTCATGATCCTTGGTGAAACAGAACTCATTACAATGACCCCTTAAAGTAGAACTTGCCACTTCTCCAGGAATAGCTAGGAAAACTTTTCATGTATTAAGCCTTTCATTCTACATTATTACCTTTGAGAAATCTGAATTATCTATATTTTACAGGAAAGGAAGGTAAGGCAGAGAGGTAGTAACTATTCTCAAAGCAGCACAGCTAGGACAATCAGAACAGGAGATGAAAGCTTAGGCAGCCAAGGGTTGCGTTCCTGACATGAAGCTTTGAAAGTCTAAGGAGTCAGACCAGTAGGGTTTGTCTGGCCAAAGGCAATCACTGTTTCGCAAATGTATGGGGCCCTTAATTTTTTTCATAAATTCTGAAATAACCTAGAAGAAAAGGAAGGTTACTTATTACTGTCTTCTCATTGTCCTTAAACCACCTGCAGCTATGTATGAGGAAAAAATGGTAGAAACAAGATTCGGGGGAAACAAAGATATGCCTGAAAGGGGTCTTGAGGAACCAGAGGCAACTGTCAGTCTTCAGCTCCACTGAGTGTGAAACAAGGTCCTGGTTTTTGTTAGTATTCTTTTGTTTATTCATGTTCAAAGGTGAGACTGCAGTTTAGGTAAACTTATACTTTAAAAGAGGAACTTCCAAACTTGCTGTACAGAAAAAACTCAAACATATGAGAATCAAGCTTCATGACTTCCATCTAGGAGGGGAGGAGACCTGAGAATCTGCCTTTCTGCAAAGATCTCTGCTGATGCTATCACTGCTGCTCTGGGATATTGTTTTGAAAACCACATACTTCCTTAGAGGAACTAGATGAGACATCTTTCCAGGCACTTAGATGTCACTTTGCTAAAAATCACTGACCTCTCCCTTGGGCCCACAAGTAACTATGAAAGGCTGGCATGTGTCTTCAGTTTGGATCTGACTCCTTTGCTCTGGGTCACCTGCTTTCTTCTGTACATAAGCATGGTAATCACTCAAGGTATGTCTATCAAGAAAGAATTCATAGCTACCCTACATCATTCCCTTTCAAGCATGAGGCATAAAGATAATAGTAACTGAGGCATCCTCAGCTCATCCAGAGCACCCCCAGATGAGACTAATTGTCTAGGATGTCCATGTTGCACCCTAGAGCGGGGGCAATGGTCTCCTGATAATGAGCCTGTTGCTCCAATCAGTAAGGACTTCTTCAGGCCACTTTGTAGAACCGGAAATGATATCATGATGGACCAGAACACATCACACAGAATTGCTTAATTATGCCTACTCCTTTTTCCTTGCCCCATCTCGTTCTCTATTTAAACCTGAATTCCATGCCACTAGCAGAAGACAAACACCAGGTCACTGGACCCCTTCATCTCTCTCTTTCCCAGTGTGCATTGCTGAAAGCCCCTCTCTCTCTGCTCTTCACCATAACTCATCTAATTAGTTAGACTGTGGAGACAGGTGGCCACGCCTAGCCTGTTGGTGCTGCAGGCGCCACATCTTTTGTCTTAAAACTGAAGTTATAAACATCTGAGAATTTTTGTCACAATGGCTTCCTCAAAAGCAAACTCTGCATACTTTCACATTTTGGTGTTCTTTATTTTGTTCATATTTGGCCTCTGAGAATGCAAAAGGAAAACGTGCCCTTTCTCATACACTACTTAATGAGCACCTACTATGTATAATACAGTTTTCTAGGAGCTGAGACTAGGACAGGGAAGCAAATTCCCCATCTCATGAAGCTGCATTTAGTATGAGACAAAGAAACATGGAGCTACAGAGAGACTGGTTCTTAAGAACAGAACAATACACAGGGAAAAGAAAACAGGGGTGATCAAAGAGAGAGCTGTGGTGACTGCCTGCTGATCTGCAGAACAGTGCCCTGCAGGAGCCTGTGCCAGGTGGTATTTACCACCCTCAGTGTCATCTAGATATGTGAACCTGGGGACAGTCTTTTAAACCAGCCTCATGTTGTTATTTCTCCTATATTAGTAACTTTGCAATTGTTAATGTTGAAAGAACTGATAGTTGATATTTGGAGAACTGAGAGTTCCCTAGGACATGACTTCATATTTTCACTGTTGATACTGGGATAATATCTACTCTGATATCTCACTGAGTACAAGGCTGGGAAATACTGATGAATTTCTAATAGACACATCATTCAAATCCATATTCTCTTTGTAATGCAATGCTAATTTTAAAGGTCTTGTACTTATTTATTGAATTTACACAGTTGAATTCAATCATTTAAGAGCTTCAGCCACTGGGTTGTAAATATCACCTGGATAGGGACAACAGTGGTACTGTTTACTATGTCCCTTCACCTCTCACAGGCCCCCTGGCAGCCAGTAGGTGATCGATAGGTATTTACAGTCAAAAACGCTAAACAGTGTTTCCCAAGCCTGCATCAAAAGAACATTCACACAGGAAAGGAAGTGTCCTTGGAGACATATGCATGCTTGTATCTTTCTGTGACATATGTGCATTCTATACCCAAACACAAGCATACACACAGAGTCCCAGGGGTATTTTTGTGTATTTTTCAATTTAATGTTTCATTTCTATTATAATTAGGGAAAACATAAAGCATGACTATATTGGAAGTGACAGAAAAACAACCAGATTTAAATATTCAGGTTCATACTCCTGTCTAGTATCACAGTTGAGCAGAGGGAAGTCCTTTCTTTCAGGCTAATGAGAAAAATACAGATGTGACTTATTGGGTCAGTGACACTTGCATTGCTGCCAATGAAGGCTGAGTGAGGCTGGGTCTGCTGTGGAATGAAGGTCCCCACGGGAAGTGATGAGCCACTTAAAGGAAGATTTCATCATCATAAGGCACAGAATGAACTGAAGAGTGGTGGCCTACAGCCATCGATGTGATGTCCAAGTTGAAACATGGGATTCAATTTTAATACGTCATCTATGAATGAATGTTGAAAATTCAATTTTAGTGTTTATATATTCATATAACATTTTCAGAATTTAGAGTCACACCATGGGATATGCTCAAGGCTCCTATACCTGGTTTTATGACTCTATATAAACTTACTTAAAATAATGTTGTTACTGGGAAACTATGTAAGATTTGTCTCTCTTCCCATTCTTGGACATGGCTTTTATTTTTATTTTTATGTGTATGAATGTAATGCTTGCATATGTGTAAGTATACCTATGTTGTGCAATGCCCACAGAGTTCAGAAGAAGGCATTGAATCCCGTAGAACTGGAGTTACAGACAACTATTAATTATCATCTGGGTGCTGGGAACCCTGGTCCTCTGCAAGAGCAGTCACTGCTCTCAATTGCTTAGCAATCTCTCCAGTCTGGGCACTGCTTTTGAAGACAACTCTTTATTATTTATTTATTTTAAGTTCCCTCTCTATATATGTGGGTTGTGTGTTTGTGTGTGGGTATGTGCACATGAGTGCCAGTGTCTTCACCAAATGTGTCAGATTCCCCAGGAGCTGGGGTTACAGTTAGTTGTAAGCTGCCTGACATAATTGCTGAGAATTGACCTTGGGTCCTCTAGAAGAGAAACAAGTGCTCTTAACTGCTGAGTCATCTCTAAAGCTTTGGGCACTGCCTTTTAAGTGGTTTTCTACAGAGTCCCCAACTTTAGAAAAGCTGGTGCAACTGATAGGTTATATATGAAGGCACCAAATACACTTCTCTGGACTTATTTTGTTAACATATCTTCTATTAGCTTGGTTTTCCATGGTTTGTCTTATTAGTTATTTTTTTCACATATCCAAAATTAAGCAGATTTCTATTAAGAAGAACCTTACTATATCAAACTTTATTATGTTTCTTGATGCAATATATCAAAATATGCTAATAATTCCAGTTCAAAATGGGAAGAAGAAGATCTTGATTTAGAGAGGTAATAGAGCAATAATAAATGATTGTTTTAGAGAAAAAGAGAACAGGCAAGCAAAAATGAAATATTTTTAGATCTACTCCCAGGTTTTCTATATTGCAAAAGCTCTTCTCCTGGGAGGCTTTAACTCCTCAGCTATTTCCTGAGTTACAGATAGAGCTAATGCTAAAGCATCAACAAGACCCTAAATTTCGGAAGGGAAACCTTTATGATTCAGACTGTCGGAAATTCAACAGCAGTAATGACTCTTCTAGAGCTAATATTTGTAATAAGATATTGGTTGAGAATATTGAGAGCCTCAGCAGAAAATGAGGAGGGATAAGACTGTCTCAGACAGGACTCAACTCTGAGACAACTCAGCAGTACAAGAAGTTGATCTGGAAGACTGACATGTGTGTGTTATTTGAAGCTGCTTCTTATTAGAAGGTGGCATCTGCAGCATTGATACACACAGAAGATGCATGCTCTATGTGTGTACATATGTGTGGGTGTATATGTGAGGAGAAGATGAGCAGGGTGTTCAGAGGGAATGTATAGAATATATGTAGAATAATGGCCTTAGATCAAGGAGAGGAACCAGGACACAACCAATGAAGTGAACACAACATCACGTGAGTGGGAAACCTGCTGTGGGATGAGGGCAAGCTGTGTTTTCTGCAGTGAGTAATCAATGACATGCCGGGTGCTCCCAATCTGGCCTGGGCAAACATAGAGGAGGATTCTTCCACATTTCATAAATATGTCAATGTGCTAAGCAACAGCTGCCCTTTGAATAGCCTGACTTTAGGCACTAGAGATATAGATGCGACCAGAATAAGGACCCAGTCCTCTTATGTTCCACTCTGTTAGTATATATACTGATGAGAATATTCTTATAGGATGGGAGCAAGCCATGACAGTGAAGAACAGGGAATCATTCGCAGAGAAAAATGTACAGTAAAGGTGGAAACTACTGGGATGATCAATCTGCTGAACCATAAGTGAAGAAAAGACAGAAACATGGGTGGCCTTGTATGGTAAAATATCCTGTTAGTTTTGCGGACAGTCTCCAGCAACACTCAGCGGCAAGTAGAGAGTGTGGAAGACTGGATTCATTCACTGATGGATCTGAGCAAGTCAGAAGTCTAGAACTGAGAGAATTAGAGATGTTGTATAAGAGGACTGAAAATAATCTAAGCTTAAAGACAGAGAGAATAGGGCCTTCAAGATGCATGGAAAGGCCTAGTGAAGTCTTAGAGCAAACCACCTAGAAGTAAAGAAACTTCAGGTGATTGAAATGGAGAGATGTTGACTACGTCATGATGGCCTTTGTCAATAATGGTGAAGCCAGGCAGATCATGTAGGTGGATCGTAACAATGCTGAAGATGATGGTAGCTGTGGAGAGTTCTTTATAAACTTTTCTGATATACATATAAATCAAGTATTCTAGAGCTAGTGTGCAGTCATGCTAAGGAGAAGGCTTGACATCAGACAGATGAGGGCAAGGCTACTTCTCTAGGTCCTTAGGGTGGGTGCTTTGTTTAACTTCTGGCCTAGTTTGCTTTCTGTTGCTGTAATCAATACCAGGACCAAAAACAACATAGGAGTGGAAAGGGTCTATTTCGGCTTATACGTCTAGGTCACAGTCCATATTGAGAGCAGTCAGGGAAGGAACTCAAGCAGAAAACATGGAGGAACTCAGCTTACTGGCTAGCTCTCTTGTGCTTGTGCTTGGCTAGCTTTCTTATAAAACACAAGCACACTTCCCAGGGATGCTGTAGCCCCAAGTAGGTTGGGTCCTCCCACACATCAATCATTAATCAAAACAGCCTCTCACAGACAAGGCCACAGGCCAGTCCGATCAAAGCAATCTTTTCAGTTCATGTTCTTTCCTCCCAGATGACTACAGGTTGTGTCAAGCTGACAATGAAACCTAACCAGAACAGTTTCTCAAAACTTCTACTTCTACATCTGAGAAGCCGAATAGCAGCAACTTTTACTGCATTGAATTGAGTGCTATAATGAGGAATGGAGGAAGCAATGCTTGTATCTGGGAATACTGTCTATCAGAGAACTCCTGCTCCACCTCTGTGGCCTAGTAATGCATATTAGTTTAGGCAAGTGATGCTACATGCATTTTCTGTTCATTTTCCGAGAACTTCTGAAGCAGCCTTCTTCTGCACTTTTAAATATACAGAATGAATTTGTCCTATACATGGTAATACACACCTGTGATCTCAGCACCCAAGTGCTGAGGCAGGAGGATTGAAAGTTCAAAACCATGCTAAGCTGTAGAATGAGAGCGCTTATCCAAACAACTGCAACCAGAGCAAAGAGTGATGATTTAGCACTGTGGAGTCTAAATGCAGGTCACGTCACGTCTGCACACTGATATGTCAAAATCAGCTTTACACTTTTAGCATTAGTTCCCTAACTAATATATGCCTTTCAAGTTTGCCTGAAGAGTCGTATCCACTTCTAAAAGATTCTGTTTTTTTTCAACAATATCTCACTTGAGTGTTCTCTATTCGACCTGTGTAGAGCTCTGTGGTAGGGTTTCATTTCCTTCCCTGGTTTGTTTTTTCAGCTGAAGGCGGTGAGACAACTCTGCATTTGTATTTTCATCAGGCCCCTTCCATAGTGGTTGACGGGCTGGTTTCTAGATTGATGACCTGTGGTTGGTAAAATGCTGTACTCCTAAAAATACATAATTGAGAGATCAATCAATACAATTGTGTGCACCTGCAAGAGAATTCAGTGGGCTCACATGCCCTGAAAGGTTTTGTAGGGGTGTCTTTGGGTTGAACAGGTTTGCATAGAAACAGGACAAACCTCAGCCTGAAAGAATCACTCTCAGGTGCGCTGAGACCAAATGATACGCAAAGATCGATGGTGTTGGCTGTTGAAAGGATGGAGTGGGAAGAGGCTCATAGAGAAATGAGTGAAGTCAGACTAGGAGTCTCAGAGAAACGGACTCCATTCCCCTGAAAGACTGCACAGAGATGACTGGCAACAGAACAGTTATGCTCATTCTAAGGTCCTTTCTGCCCACAGAAGGTACCATAAACTAGTGGGGCTTTCTTATCAGAGGCAGGGCTAGGGTTGTATTTTTGGACAGAAGACTGACAAGCACAGCTTTCTCCAAACACTTTAGAGAAAGAGCACTGGGCAAGGGCTAGCTATAGTACCATCTTTTCTTTCAGAGCTGTTGGGATGTCTCCTTCAGTCCACTTTGTGGCTGACTGCAATGCAGGAGTTACAGCATGGAGAAAAGCCATTTTGGAAATAACGAGCCCTGGGTGAAAGGCCAGGCCTTTCAGGTTTAGAAGGGCCAGTTTCTCCTTTCCTACATTCAGTCCACACTCTCCCTGGCCCTTGCTCCCTGCAGATGGCGTGCAATTCCACATGGAGTTGTGAAGACATTAGTCTCACTGCTGGCCATTTGTCTTACAGAGCTCTTCCAGGCACTGCCCCCTGACTGGACTAGGATGCCCTAAGAAGCTACCCAGAGCAATTGGCAATATTTATTTGCCACCTGGCTCCCTTTTTTCCTCCACATCTGAACAGCTTTAAAGCCCAGCCTCCTGATTTGTTCATTAAACTTGGCAAAGAAATGAGCAACATGAAATTAAAATGTTTCCAAGCACACACCATTTTAATCCCATTCAATAGATTATCCTGACATATTTACTCACAGCCATGTCTGTCTCAGTATCATCCATGGAAAAGTATAAATTAAAATTTTAAATTAAAAGCAGAGAGTCTGGGGAGCTTGATATCTTTTTGAAGAATGGCACGAGTCAGCCACAGGCTCCCTGCACGACTGTCCTGGGAGCAAAGATTCTGGCACTGTAGAAATTACAGCCCACGGATTTCCCTGCAAACACCTTTCCACATATAATGTACGGGATCACAGAATCCCAAAGACGGCCTAAACCTCCGAGGTCATTCTTCTTTCTCCATCTCTGCACATAAACAAACCTGCTCTCATTTCTTGCTCAGAAGAAACTTAGAACTGCTAAAGGAATGATTTATTTATGAAACCAAACGATACACTGAAAATTGATCAATTTTTGTTCTATCTGTAGGATTTATATGTAATACATGGATTAAGAGAATAAATATTTTAATAAGTTCCAGTCACAGGTCTGTAATTTACTAAACTCCAGAGCTTTTCTGAGCATCAGTTTGCTCAATTTTAAGATAAAAATTATTTTTAAAAACCATAGTCTGAATATTTGTAGAGACAATCCTACTTAATACTATTACTACACTTGTTTATCACAGTAAATAGTCATTAAATACTTGCTGTTCTATTTCTGTAATTACTCCACACTGAAAAATGATACCACAAATGTTAGAGCAATTTTGATTTTCTATAATGTTCATCTCCCAGTTTATTCATATGTCAATTATGAAATCTGGAAAATTAGTGTGGACATATACCTCTTTGGATACCTTCTCAAGTTTAGAAAGTAGAGACTGTGTATGTTCAAATAATTATGCTTTAATGGTCAACTAGAAGGACGGGAAGTTGGCTTGATTTACTCTGTGCCATCCTGAGTAGTCTATATATCTGATAAAAAATCGTATTTAAGTTTTTCTTTATTTAAATAAATCCCTCATTAAGCACACAGATGGGCAGGGACAGATGGGGGAGGAGGGGTGGGCTATGAATTCTTCACCATTCATACAAGCTCTTCTCCTGTAGAATGTCAACCCTGCCTGTTTAAAAATATATGTTATGTATTTTTAATAAACCAATCATCTTCTCCAGAGCAGTGGCTTATTTTATATAGATTATGCAAACTATCTCCATATAAAAATAAAATAGAAGGCAGGCAAAACTCTTTCCTTATGCCAGGAAAGGGCCAGAAAGAGAGATTCCCCAAGGGCAATAAAGTCACAGATTAACTTTTGCTAATGTTTCTAGTTCAGACCGCAGAGTTGCTGTTTTTAATTTATGTCTCCTAAAGCTCTGCACCTCTGGCTGCTAACATGGGAGCAAGAAAGTGCTCTTAGTTTCTGGAATCTCTGGATTGTTCTGGGGGAAGCAAAACAGTAGGAAGCCTTCCCCATGTTGCTCATAAGTAAAAGGCAGAAGCATGTATGCAATGAACCTAAAACCTGTGGGGAGACCCTCCCCACCCCCAAGACAAGCAGAGCTTTGAATGCTTTTTGCTGGAGGAGCTGTACCAGAACCTTGTTATTTGAAAATCTGAGAATCGAAGCAGGAAAGCCAAATTTCATCATAGGAGGAAGATGAGCTTCCTGGGCTAGTTTCAGTTCTCAACATGACACACCAAGGCAGACGGAACTTCAAAGGCGCGTGCCACACTGGACTGTGGCATGTGTCTGTGAAGCTTTTTCTTAGATTGTTGATTGATATGGGAGGGCCTTGTCACAAGCTAGAGGAGCAAGCCAGTAAGCAGCACTCCCAGTGGGTTCAAAATATGTGAATTACACCTCACAGCAGATGTACCATCCAAACTATGTTCTACTCATGTGTGTGTGTTGAACATAATCACACACTTCCTGAGCAAATAGAAAGTATCACTGTTATTCTTTGGTGATTCAAATTTCCTTGTGACACTTGAGACTTGGCACCCAACAGATCCATCAGAGTTCTGAAAACCTGACCTCACATTGCATTCCCTTGGTCCATCCAGGTTTCCATGTACTTTATCTATACACAACTCAGCTAGCTGAAGTCCACAGTGAAGTGCTACGTTAACTGTGGGAAAGCTAAGCAGAGCTTGTTAAGTTAAGCCCTAGAGGATTCCTGAGTTGAGAATGACTTCTGTCTCATCTTATTATAATGAATAATGGAGAAATACTTACATGTGCTTTTTGGTAAATTATTCATCTTGCTCACAGAAAAGTCATGACAGAAATACATAGGACAGTCAAGGCTGAATTCCTAAAAATGCCCACTCTAAGGCATTTCTAAAGACTGTGGTCCTTCTCTCTAAAGGACTGAGGTCAAACACTTCCACTTCCTTCCTGACTTTGTGCTCAGCTCTCTGAAAAGTAGAGTCTGTCTATAGAGTGTCTGTCAAGTTAGAGTAGTTCCAGAGTCGCTTGGAACAATATGAGGTTCTTGGTTTCGACCTCTGCTTTGTTTCCTTTGCCTGTCATCAGGAGATAATTAGGACATAAAGGACTGTTTCTAGCCCAGTCCTGCTTGTCAGGATTTCCACCACCCTCACCCCCTAATGGTAGCTGTATCTGTTTCCACAGGAGACAGTAGTTTAGCTTTTTGGCTGTTTCCTGTCCGACGACACTCTTCTTTTTTCATGCTCAGGAGAAAAGATTTCTAGAACCTTCACTAACAGCTTTACAACTCCTTCCATGCTTGATTCCAGTGACCATGTGGAACAGGATATGTTGGGGCCTTGGATTCACTCTTCAAGGAAGTAAGATAATTTTCTTGCCCTACATCTTTACTTGTAATGCTTTAGCAAATAACAATGAAAATAAAAATCTGTACTGCCATTTACCTATTGCTATTCTAAATTCACTCATACCCAATTACTAATAAGATCAGTGCTATTAACTTAAGTGGAATGGTTTGCTCAAATGCACCTAACAAACGATGCCTGGTGCAGTCCATTCTATCAGTTGCTATCCTTTGTGACATAGTAGATGGTTAATTGTGACTTTGTCTTGCCCTCTAGAAACAATAGCAAGGCTTAAAAATGATCTTCTTTAGCAGCCAGAGGTGACACATGATGATGAAGATGATGTGACGGTGACACAGTGGACCAAATAGGAGAAACAGACCAAGAAGAGAGAGGTCTGTAGGGCAGTGGGTTTCCTATATCAGAGAAGCCCTACACCAGAACACCCACTGACTGGCCTCCAAACTTTTTGAAGGAATTAAGCAAGAGCTTATTTTTTTTTCAGCAACAGGAAGTAAGAACCTGTGCAAGAGTTCTGGATGTTTCAGTGACGAGCAGGAGGTTGTATTTGATTCATTAACTGCATGAGAGGTGATTGGTACATTTATGCTCTGATGGTCACTGGGAGATGAGGAGCCCTGCCCTAAAGATGGACAAGCTCCTGAAGGTTTCAGGGGAGGAGAGTTGTGTGCTTTCATCTTTGGGTGCTGGGAAATATGCTTCTGGCTAGATTAAAACACTCATCCACTTAGGATGCCATAGGGAGAATTTTCCACCCATATTTTCTCACCTTAGGAGGACTCGTCAAAATTGCAATTTTAATTTTTTTCAGGAGTTCACCAGAAAGGGAATAGCATCTATGCAACATGAACCCAGAAGGTAACGGTCTCTGAAGTTCTGTTCCTCTCAATACTCTCCTATCTCTACTTCCCCTCCCTACTCCTTTACAGGAGCTGTCCACGTTCTATCCTTTCCCAATTGACCAGTATTGTGAAAATCTCTATTGTAAGCATATTGGCAATGTATGGGTGAGATGACTTCTTCAAAGTGTTTAGATAATGCAGAGAATCTCTGCTAAAACTAGATAATAAGAGAGGCCAGAAGGCTTTCCCTTGAAGGAATCCAACTAAGAACAAAGCAAATGTACATTAACATTCTCCTCTGAGCATCCCGTTCACCTCTGAAGGTGTTTTATTGTAAATCTGAGGAAAACCTTAATGTGAGGGCAAAGAGGATAAACAAAAGCAGAGAGAGCTGGGGAGGCTTGTGGCCTTGCTGTGCTGGAAGAGCCATGAAGGGAATGGAAATTGAAAACCTTCTGATACATGCAGCAAGTGAAGTTTCAGGAAGCTGAACCCGCCTCTGCATATGATGGGGAGGGAATCTGGTCTCAACATTCAAGGCCAAAATTTTTGGCAGACTTTTAGCCCTACAGAGGAATGACAGTTTGTTTTATGCTTTGTAAATGAAAAATAGGTCCATTTGACCTGCTGGTCTCTTGAAAGAGGTGAAATGTCACCTAAAAACCATGTGTCTAAATCAAGAGACAAAAGATAGGATGGACCATCCTCTTATAATATTAAATGAATGTCAAACACATCTTTTGATGGCTTTGAGAAATGATAGTGGCTGATTATGTTCATTAGAGTTTATTAAATTTTTAAGGTAAGAGTATTTATACTGATGATTCATATAAACACGTGAAAGGTACTTATTAGTAGATCTTCTTTAAGGAAGTAACTCTAGATAGGCTGAACAGACTCCACTGAATGAACTTACACCTTGCTCTGAGGGACATCTAAGTACAAATGCTTAATTGGATAGGCCTCAGCATACATGAGAGAATGCATGACACCCAGTGGAGGGGGATAAGTCATAGGGGAGGGGCCTCTAAATTTGGTTAAGATTGATTATATGAAATGTGCAAACTGAATAATATATGTGTATATAGTATCATATACATATATACATGCATATATATACATATATATCTACATATATATGTAGAAAAAAACAAGAAACACCTTCTGATGTGGAACTGTTAGGGTTTTTGAAAGACCTGCCACTAATACAGTATAGTCTTCATTTCCATCTCCATTGGCCACATGCTGCTTTTGATTCTAAAAACAGATTCAGTGCTCATTTCCTAAGACAGTCCTTCATGAAGTTCAAGGACACTATATTGCTCTTCCAAGTTATCGTCTTTATAAGTCAAGGCTTTCTCCTTACTACTATCAAATAAGCCAATATTTATATTCTTTCTCCTTGTTTACATCAGTCAGGTCATCCTAGCTTACACAATATGGCCTACAGAAGGAGAAATCAGTCTCAAAAGGGAGTCACACTAGCAGAAGGTATAATTTAGTAGCTTAGATTTAGAAAATAGAAAATATATATGTATTTATTCCAACTATTTGAAAGTATAAAAGATTTCATCATGACTATTTACAAAATGGTTGGAGGTACACACACACACACACACACACACACACACAAACTTCAGTATAATTAAATCTTCATCTCCCTAGTTGTGTATATGAGTGCATTCTGTATTAAAAGGATACATAAACATTCTATTCCATATTGTACTGTAGGTTGTAGTAAGAGCAATTAGGCCAGAAATCTGTTTCGGAAGAAGAATTAGAATTATCTGCCTTCACATTATATCTCTTTTGTATAGAAAATTCTAAGGTGCCATTATGAAGACTACTAAAATGAATAAACTAGTACATGAGTGTTATAAAACAAATATCAATATATATTAAAATATGTCTCCATACTGTAGTAATGGGAATATTTGAAAATAAAATTAATAACATAATTAAAGTTGTAATAACAACAAAACAATTAAGACAGATTAAAATAAATTTTAAAAACAGAATTGTCAAACATATTTTGGAAACTAAAATTTATTTGTTGAAATAAAGAATACCTAAACAGAAAGCTATCCAATCTTCAAGAATAAGATAATTTAATATCAAAATGATAACAGTCTCAAAATCACCTATAGATTAATTGTGATTTCAATAAAAATTGAGTTGTCTTTTTTTCCAAAAGCGGTAATATGATCTTAAAACTCATATGGAAATTTATGAAAACAAGAATAATCACAGACTTGAACAAAAAGAAAAGAGGAGTTGGAGCAATCACATCTTTGTATTTTGAGATACCTATCTATATACAGATAGATAATAGATATAAAATTTAGAGTTCAGAAATTATTGTATTTATTCATTTATTTATGTGTAGGATGATATGTGTGCCTGTATGTGATGTGTGCCCCTGTTGGTGGGTGCCAGCAGAGGTCAAAAGATGGTGTTGGATCACCTGGGGCCGCAGTAAGTCTGTTATGAGTTGTCCTGTATGGGTACTGTAAGTCAAACTCTGGTCCTCTGCAAGATCAGTATATCTTTTAACCACTGGGCCATGTCTCTAGCTTCTTTCACACTTACTGTCAATTGATTTTTACAAAGGTACCAATGTAACTGAATGAAAATAACTCTTAAAGAAATTGATGCTGGGATGACTAGATATTCATGTATATTTGGACCAAATTGGATGACTAACTCATGCTTCATAAAAAAAAAATAACACTAAATGCTTTGTATTACTAGAGGTAGGAATTTAAATGTTAAATTATTAGGAGTAAATGTGGTCTTTAGTGATATGGGGTTAAATAATGCTTTCTTAAATGTGACAGTGAAAGCATAAACAATGAAGAACATAGACAAGTAGAATTTTATCAAAATTAGTAAAATTTGTAACCTAAAAAGCACCTTCAAGAAAGTGAAAGGAACCTGAGTGTGGTGACTCATATCTTTAATTGCTTCTGTCAGGAAGCTGAGGCAGGATGATTTGGGTGATGTTTAGGCCAGCCTGGGTTAGAGTACTGAGACTCTGCCTTAAATAAATGAATGAATGAAGAAAGAAAGAAATAAAAGTTAATAAGAAAGTAGAAAGAAAATCATAGAATGGGAGAAAATATTTCCAAGTATTTATATACCTGGTAAGTGGCTTGTTTCTAGAATACATAAACAACATTTACAACTCAAAAATAGAATACAAACATTTGAATGCTTCCGAAGACTATGCAAAACAACAATAAACACAAGGAAAGCAGTGAGCTGACATTTTTATTAGAAAAAAGTGTAAATTAAGCTATAATTAAATATTCCTTCATGACTACATGACCATGCAGCAGTTGTAAGGAACTAGTACTGATGAAGAAAGAGGGAGGAAGGGACAGAGGAAGAAAGGAAGGAAAGGAGGGAGGGAAGAGAAAGTTAGAGAGAAACTGAGGGAGTGAAAGAGAATGAGGGAATCAAAGCATGACACCTTGTGTGTGTGTTTGTGCATGACACGGGGATGGGTACGAGGCAAAGATGTCACTGCTCACCACTACTTTTCAAATTTGTATTAGAAATCCTGACTTATGCAATAAGACAAGACAAGAAAAGAAATTTGGGAAGAAAAAAACCATTTCTGTTCACAATGTGATTATTTATGTAGAAAATCTGAAAACGATTTAAAAAGTCCTTGAACTAATAAGAAATTATAGTAAGAAGGATACAAAGTTACTAAAATATCACTTTCCTGAATACTCCCAGATACAAGTATAAACTGAAATTTACAATTTCAGTTACATTAGCACCCAAAATGAAATCCTTACTGATAACACTAAGAAAATATGCAGAATAGAAACAAGAAAAACCACTAACCTGGTAAAAAAACACATACTCACTAAATAAATGATAAATTTTATGTTGCTCAAGAAACACTTCATCCTGTCAAGTTTTCAGTTATTTCCAACTTGATCTATAGATTCAATGCAGTTCCAATAAAAATCCCAGGAAGATGTTTTATGGTTATTAAGATATGGGAGGTTGAAAGGCACAAAATAGTAAATACAATACCAAAGGACACAAGTGAAACTGGAGAAACACACACTACCTGAATTTAAAAATCATCATAGCTTTTAGCAATCAAAATAGAATGCTATTGGTGAGAGATTAGAGAGAATGTCCTCGCCAGGATATAAACCATCTCTCTTTGTCCAACATTCCCAGGCTGTATACACTAAATACTGGTTAGTCACTTAGATGCTGTTCCAGTTATCAGATGACTGTCATGCTGTGGTGGTGTTTGTGTTCACATGATTCCTGTGCACTGGCCTCATACTATATCCAGACTATACACGGGCCTCACGCCATCTCATTGCAGAGTCCGTGTTATCTCCCATCATTATAATAAGGGTGAGTACAGCATAAGACATTTTGTAAAAGACCATAGTCACATAATTTAATTATAGTACAATATTATAGTTGCTTTAGTATTAGTTATTTTGGTAACAGTGTACTGGGTATAATATATAAATTAAACTTCATTATATGTGTTAGGCATAGGAAAAAGCATTGTATAACTAGGACTCAGTGTTATCTATGGTTTCTGGAAGGTATCTTAGAATGGGTCCCCTGAAGATAAGGATGGACTAATTATGCAGTTAATTCTGAAGACATTTTTACAGTTTCTTAACAATACTGACCTGTTTATACCATATACTCCTACATTCAGCTTCCTTAACTATTTTCCCAGAAGGGTTATATGTCACACAAAATCTGCTCACATAGTAATGATAGATTTATTTATAACTGTTAAAACTTATAAATAAGCAAGATGCTCTTAAGTGTGTTAATGAATAAATAAGCTGTGGTATATTCACATAACAGAATGTCAGGGAATATTAAAAATAATGAGCTTTCAAGCCTATTAAAAGGCATAGTGGTAACTTCAAAACATTTCAGTAAATACAAGATGCCAAACTAAAGTCCATATATTATATGAAATGAAACCAAATATATCAAATTATGGAAAAGGCAAATCTCTGGATACCATAAAAATATCAGCAACTGCCAGGGTTTGAGAGGTGGGAGACATGAGTAGGCAAAACTCAGAGGATGTTCAAGGCTGAGAAATAGGCTGTGTGATTCAATAATCATAGATCTGTGGCACTATTCATGTGTCTAAGTCCAGTGTATGTAGAGAACCATTATATCCTAATGTATATACGAAGGCATAAGTTTCTGAGCCTGACCCACAATGCCCTGCACAACCCTAGAACTCTGCAGAATCCCTACTAGCAGGAACAATCTGAACAGATGGGGCTACTTGATAGAACACCAGAAATGTGAAATGAATAAACTTTTATTCTTTGCAAATTACTAGTCAGTCATATTCAGCTGTAGAAACAGAAAATCGTCTAGTATACCATATGAGTCATTAAGTACATTTCTGGGTACATACCCAAGAGAAATAAACACATCTTCATAGAAAAGCTTATGCATAAATGTTCATAGCAGCTGTGCAGAAGTTAAAAAAATGTTTTTGATAAATAGGTGAGTGGATGAATAAAAACAATGTATTTCCACACAATAAAATATCACCCGTGAGTGAAAAGATATGGGAGAAATGGCACGTTTTTCAACATAGAAGAATCTAGAAAGCATTGTTATGCGAAAGGATCCAGTCTCAAAAGACCACCTTCTACAAGATTCCATTATATGAATTTAACAGAAAGGACAGATCTATAGAATAGAAGTAATTTGTCGAGAAAATAAAGTTTGGGAGACATAGGGAGTGACTGCTAAAATGTATGAGGTGACTAATTTTAGGGACTGATGAAAATGCAAAAATTGAGTAGTTACGCAACTCTTTGAGCATAAAAGTACATACCTTATATATGATGTACGAACTGCACCTTATAAACTATTATAATAAAGGAGGAAATATGCTTAAACCATGAAAAATACAGTCATCACTCATTTGGTACTCGGTAGTGTCTGTTAATGCAGTGACTTAGAATCACTGAATATCTGTGGTGTTTATCCTCAGGGACTGCTAGGGGCAAAGGAAGGTGGCAGACAGGAGGTGAAGTTCATCCTGAAAGGAGATCATTTAGTAGATACAACAATAAGACTGGTTTTCACCTCAATTTCTTGCTTGTCCAAATTTTTCTTCCTTTGTGCATTCAAATACTTTATAATCCTAAGTGCATTTATTTTGTAGTATGCTTGGGCCTCCAGGTTGTCATTTCACATGGAGTTGTGGCAAATTCAAGTGCTATGATCCATGGAGAAGGCCAAGCCATTGTGTAGTGTATGTGACTCCTACCTAGCCCTTAGGGCTAGACTCCACATGCTCCTGCATAGACATCTGTTCCCCTATTGTGGGTCCTTCTCACAACCCACATTCTTTCAGGTAAGCTGTATATCTAATGACAGTATTCTGGGCAATTATCTGCAATTACCTCATGCAAAGGAATAATACCAATGGACATGATCTTCTCTCAAATAGGAGAACTGATATTCTGTGAGGTGCTAATAGATACCCTGTTAGGTAAGCAGCTGCTCCTTAGTCCTGATCTACCTCCTCCAGGCTCGGGAATAATGATCACACGCCCAAAACCTACAAGAGCAAAGTTGCCTTTATGTGCAGTCAATTAAGAAGACTCATGAACAATGAGAGAGCTGGGCCCATCAAGCCAAACAGATTCTCCTCTAACTTTCGGCAATCCCCCACTCACTTGTAAATGTTAATTATGAAGGTTTGCAAAAAAATTATTTTAAGCACTGTCAAAAAAAACAGGTAACTCTGTTATTCTTTATATTGCAGTACAGAAACAGGCCAGTGGTCACACTGGGGACTAATTAGGCAAGACCCTGATCAAATCATGATGGCAGGTGCATAACCAGCTTCACTAGCAACAGTGACATATTGCCCTGGCGATGACAGACTCATCAGGTGAGACTGTCTGTTTGCCTCTGGACACTGCTCCACTTTTCCTTTCTACATAGAGTGGCATTGTCTCTGGCGTTGTCAGGTGGGAATTTGTCCATGGTGGAGGGGCATGGGTACTGGAGAGTGTATTCCCAAATCACTTGCTTCCCGTCAGTCAAGACTAGCTCTCAGGAACCTGGAGAGACAGCTCAGTGGTTAAGAGCCCTGGTTGCTCTTCCAGAAGACCCAAGTTCTATTCCCAGTACCCACAGAGTGGTTAACAATCATCCAAAACAAATTGCATTTCCAGGGGATCTTGTACCTGCTTCTGGCCTCCATGGGCATTGCATGACATGGGTGCACTTAAATGCAGGGAAAACAGTCACAGACATGAATAAATATGTTTTTAAAAGTTAACTGGGCTAGAGAGAAGGCTCAGCATTTAAGACCATTGGATCCTCTTCCAGAGGACCCAGGTTCAGCTCCCTGCACCTACATAATAGCTAACAACATAACTCCAGTTCCAGGGCATCTGATGCCCACTTCTGACATCCTCAAGCACTGCAGGACATGGGTACATTTACATTTATGCAAGCAATACACTCCTACACATAAAATAAAAATAATGACATAATAACTATAAAAATTAAGAAAAAGAATAGGGGCTGGAGAGATGGCTCAGTGGTTAAAAGCACTGGCTGCTCTTGAACAAGACCTTGGTTTGATTCCCAGAACCCATTTGGTGGCTAACAACCATCTATATCTCCAATTCTAGAAGACCTGACACCCTCTCTGACCTCCAAAGACATTGTACAACATGGATGCACTTATATATATGCAAACACTACATTAAACACATAAAATAAAAATAATAGAATATATATTTTTTTAAATAAGAAAAAAGAATAGCTGTCAGCTCCCAACTTCCATCCTTGGCCTAAAGGGTAAAGCAACTGGCAGGGAGAGAGACTAAATGATAATCCCTTAAAGGGACACAGCTACAATGGAATCTCCACACCTAAGGCTCAAGCGAAGGGGGAACCATAGAAGACAGGTATTATCAAAGATGAAATGGCGGGAAATGGGAGTACCTTAACTGGGGAGGGAGGAGGGAGAGTTAGACAGGGAGAGAAGAGAGATAAATAATGCTCTAGATAGGCTGACTAGACCTCAGTGGATGAACTTGCTCTGAGGGGTATCTGTGGACACTAACTTGACTTGATAGGCCTTAATACAAATGACAGAATGTATGAGACCCAGTGGGGTGACTCTGTGGGAGACCACCAGTGGGGAAGGGGTATAAAGATAATCAAAATGTCTGTCTGAAGTAAATACAATTTCAATAAAAACTTTACAAAAAAATTGTCTGTGTGCCAGACAATACAACTTGATCATGTCTTTACAGAAATTGCTTCAACATCTCTTCTATAAATGATTTTATTCCCATCCTGTAGACTAACAAATCAAGCTGCAAAATTGTCAGGTTTGCTGTTCTATGTCATTTAGTTAGCAAGTGGTGAAGTTAGTTTAACTATAAAACTCATGAGTTTGATAGCTCTAATATAAAGAGAATGTATTAATTGATACACAGGAGTATTAAAGCATATACATACACAGACATCAAATCTAAATTTCCTCCTTCGACTTACAAAGACTTTAATAAATTTTTCCAACTTCAGTAGGAAAAATGTCTCCTAATCTTCCTTTGAAAATAATGATTGTAACTACAAATCTAGTGGACTCATTCATTCAGGTATACCTGGGTTACCTGTGGTGCCTCTGTGCTTAACACCACTGTTCACAAATAATCCACAGTGGAAACCAGACAGAAAGTGTTGTCTTTTGGGTGTATATTTTCTAAAAATACAGACCAACAGACAGATGAATAACTTTGTGGTAATTCTCCTTCAAAGATGAATGTCTCCCCTAGGTTGATTTTCTTTACTTGAACTTCCCATTTGCCTTAAAGCTATGTAGGGAAAACAGCTTGAATAAAGGTAGCTATATCTATGAGATGTTTAAGAGTTATAAGTCAATTTTATACCTATCAATAGTTTTCTTAATTCATTTTCAGCTAAATAATTATGATCCGAATAGTTGTCTTTATACAGGGATCATTTTTAATTTGATGTCTAGACTTATACTGAATCACAGTTACACTGCCTATTTTCCATGGTGCTCGAAACTTTAGAATAGACTTACATTAAAAACATACTAATTTATTCTTGTTCCCCTAGGATTTTATTACACTACATAAGTACTGTATTTTCCCTTATATTTTTTATACGTATACTTTTTATTGAAACGGCTCTTAAATACCTCTGAATAGTGTGCACCTTACTTGGGTCCAAAAAAAAAAAATCACATGATCTCTCTCCCTTGTGCCTTTGTAGACCTTTAAAATCAGTCAACTTTGGGAGGGTCCCCTCCCCCTGCCTTGGTTCTTTGGAAATTAATCAGAAACCTTTTTTGTCAGATTTTAAAGTCTAGGCTTGAGTTCCTTTGAGCCTACATCTTTCTTGGTGCTAGCATTTTTCAGGACCCACTCAGCTGTGACATGGTTTGAAGTCACTGCCCTCCATGGTACAGGTTTCTATTAGACAAGCCTCAAGAGTCTACAAAGAAGAAGATGGATGCTGTAAGAGAATGGGTAGCAAGCATCCTCTTTGGGAAGAAAACATTAATTACATTTTTGAAGGAGTTATAATTGGATTTTACTTCTCCCGTTTTGGATAGCTATTCAAGCTGTAGCACTAACATACTCCCAACATCTTTTATTCAGTCAGATTGAGAAAAAGAAGAAAGATTTATTTGTAATTATCAGAAATAAACACAGTTCTTGCAAAGTAAACACAAAGGAACAGAACCTGGCTTGGATCCCACCTCGTTAAAGATGCAAATTAGGAACAGGCCATCAAAATGGGAGGTTTCGCTAATCCTTTCCCAACAATGTTCATCATTAAATTAGCCTTATTCAAAGGTATCCTCAATGTTGTATAACTTGAGATTTAATACAGGGTCCCCTGAGGAATGGCATCTTCCTTTGGGTCGTCTTGATTCTTCAAGTTGGCTTTTACTTTGAGTCATTGACATGAGGCATGTTCATTAATGTCTATTTCTTCCTGCTGTGGTTTATTGTCTGACTATCCTATAGAACTATCCATTCCTTGATTTTGATGCATTTGTGTTCTCTTTCCAAACCTTCTGGTTCTTTTCTAGTTGGTCATCATAGGCTGTCCTTTGGGTGCTAGGCCCAGGGTCCCTGAAGCAGATGTGTGCATATATATCATCAGTGCTAATTCAGACCATGCAACTTGCTTTAGGGAACCTGGCAGTACAAATACGATGAAACTGAAAATGAAGACAGAAACGGCAATGTCTTGCCTTGGAAAACAGTTTTAAATGGTCGTCTAGTTTCCTCAAACTGACTGGTTTAGTGTAGGTCTGATACAGACTCACCAAACAATTCCTGTAAGAAATGGAGAATGGCACACCACAAAGGCTAACTGTAGATATACTTGCAAAGGATGAACTCTAACTGACTTCTCTGAACAGTGTTCGACTCCTCAAGCTCTTTCTCTAAATAAAAAGTTCCAAGACATCAAACTTCTTATACAAACATGTGAAATTTATGGTCAGTGCAGGAATTCTCTGCATTCTTTCTTCCTGGTCCAGTGCCTTCACTATCCCAAACACTTCAGAGGGAAGATTTCCAGGTCCCACCCCTCAGCATTTGCAACAGATTCCTTAACTGTCCATTTTCCTCGATTACAAGACTGTTAAAATACTGGATGTGTTTCACTGTGTACCCTATTCTGTCACACTGATGTTCAAGATGATTTAATGTGGACTATCACCTCAGGTCTACGGACAATATTTTTCTTCTCATCCAAACTACATTTTTTACAGAGAAATTCTCTCCCTTGAAGGACATCAAAGTTAAATGGCTGTGGCACAGAAAACCACAAAGGCTTGCAAATTTGCTGACTGACGTCCTCGGAAATAAACACCTATCCTGGATATCAGGGAGATTTTTTTTTAATGCTACTCAGGTGTTCCCAATATTGGATAGTTATAATGCATTTGTGTATATGTGTATATTATGTGTATATATATAATGTACAAATTGTACAGACTATTCAGTTGCATTATGATATTCTCATACATGAGTAGCATATATGTACTTTGATCTTCTTTATCTTTCACACACCTCACCCTCTCCTGTCCCTGTTCCCTAAACACATTGGTCATTTTCTTCCTGAATCTTTTATTTAGTGTTATCAGGCACACAGATATTACATGGTCATTGAGCAGAGCAGTAACAAATTCTGTTTTAAACAGAAACTGCTCCAACTGTTGTACTCACTTGATAACCAGTGTATAATAAAAGGAAGGTTTAAAATTCCTACAGGAAATCATCTTACATTCACACATGTACCAGTGTCAGGAATTTTTACCCCTTGCCATGAGACCAAATTTTCCTTGACTTAGCTTGATCCTACTAAGGTCAGTTTGCCATGCTAAATATTATGATGATTTGAATGCAATGCTCAAGCCTTGAACTTCTACCACTCAATCTGTATAATTCTCTGCCTTAAGCTACATAAATAAAGATATCTTATTCAACAGGATAGCAAGAAGTGTTATCACATTGGCTTGTGATTTGAGATCTCTGACACAAATCCTCTGTTCGCCTCCAAACTTAATATGCAGCCTTTCCTCAGCATTGGAGGCTATTTTTTATTTCTTTCTTTTCCAGTCTTTTCTTTTTAATCCCTCAAATACTTGGGGAATTAAAGGCAGAACTCATATTTAAGTCAGCTTCTCCTATCTTAATCTCAACATTTTATGACATATTGTAGTGTTGCCTGCTGAATACAGCCTTCCTGCCTGTTACAAAATCAGCTTCCAAATGGAAGCACTAAAGTACCAACTGTTTAGAAAGTGATTTGGTTCTCCCAATATCTCTAGTCTAATTTAAATCAGTCACTTTAGTTTCTTTTACATGCAATAAGAAAGCAGAGGGTTGGACTTCTTTAAAGTTAAATGTTTGATATAAAACAGATACTCCACTAATTTGATTTGCAAATTGAGTTCTCTGTGATTTACACTGTAATGCAGTCCAAGTGATTTTTAAAAACTGGGGACAACCTGGTGGTACCACTTACAAAAGTCACTCACCCATCCTGGCTCTGACTTTTCCTGTGTGTGTGGTAAATGATGGCATGACTACTTATTTTCTGTCAGCAGAAGAAATATTTATGAGAATTCTTAAGAAATGTGGGGTCATGCTGCCTATTTTACATATAAATCAGATAAATGAGTTATTACTTTTGCTTTCCTGACTAGGAATTATATTTTTTTCATAACTTTTGCTAAAATACTAAATTTAAAGCAATCAAATTGTATAGTCAAGACACAACATAAATTTCTTTCTACAAAGAAAAAGATGAATTGAATGAGCATTTTTATCATCATTCATAAGCCCAGATCAGGGGGCAAATTACAGAATGATAGGAAAACCAAGAACACTAAACTGGTGTCATAATATGTACTCATTACTTTGACACCAAGTTGAGAACCTCCACATGACCTTGGGAAGCCAAGAAGTTCTGAGAACTTCAACTATCCATTCTGAAGTTCAAGGTCTTGATGCAATGGTTGCCAATATCTCTCCAATTAGAACCTATAATTTAGAATTTGCCATTTGTAACCTCTTTTAAAGAATGAGAGGAATTCTATCAATGTTTGAACTAGAACTAGACATCTGTACAATACATAAAATTGATCTACATTTTCAGCAAAAGAGCATATTATTTAATGGATTCAAAATGCTTTTCAAAGCTCTTTTTTGTGTGTTTGAGGTGAGTGTGTTCCTGAAGCTCATGAACCGGCCCAAGGATTATCCTGTAACAGGTAGTAAATACTGACTCTGACATTTATGTCTATTAAATGGGGCCCACCACTGCATTTCTGGTTTATTTTCAGTATACACAAAGAAAACATTCAATAATTTCATTTAAATTGTGAAAGGCAATTTGACAATTATGATTTTTTTTATTTGAAATGACAAGTTTATGAAGAGTAAAGTAGGTAACAGACAGTTCAAAAATTGCACTTAAACAGGGATAGTTTTGTTCTGTGGTACAGGGCAAAGACTCTCTGTGTATTGGTAAAATTGTGGTTCTCAAAGTCAAACCAATTCCGTTCCTAGCTAGGAGTACTGGAAGAGAAAAATGCCTGTAGCTCATCTGTTGCTTCAAAAGTAAGCTCAGTGTCAGAGGGAGCTCAGAAGAAAATTTGCTTAGCTATATTTTTGACTGAATTGGTTCAATTTCATAAAATGCTATTTAACATCTCTGAAGGGCAGACAGGAGTTGTCATGAAATGTGAAGAGTCGGGCTGCACAGAATTCAAGAACACAGGCAGGGAACTAGAACACACTGGCACTCCAACACAGCCTGTCATTTACCTACTTGTGAGATCCTGAGCAAGGTGCTGGACCCCAAAGAAAGATTCAACTCAAGGCAGATCAATAGTCTGGGCAGATTCATTTTGCTACACTAAATATATCTTCTAAATTATTTGTGAACAAGTTAATATGGAATTAAAATTTGCCTACTATCTTAAGTAAACATTTCTAAGAGAAAATCATAGGAGTGTTCAGATCTGATGCAGAGAGAAAATGACTTCTTATAGCAGAAGCAGTTTTTAAAGTAAGTTTCCTGGATCTTATGATTAAAACCACACTTCGCCACGGTGGACCAAGACTCAGAATATAATTCAAAATGTAGTTTAAAGTTTCACTAAGACCAGCCTTTCCACACTTGATATGACCCAAAAGGCTGAGAAGCAACAGACAAGGTTCTCAAATTTTAAAGTGCATCAGGTTCATCTAGAGACTGGCATAACAACAAGATTCCTGGATTCCTCTCCCAGAGTTTCTGCATCAACAAGACTGGAGTGGGGTCAGGGAATGGGTATTTCTAACATTCTTCTGGAGGATACTGATATGATTAGAACAGTGAGAAAACACTGAAGATTACAAGCTTAGCTGATGCATTACTCATCTCCAAGCACCCATTAATATAATAACTTACTAGCAAAGGAAGTAATAAGGAAGCTCAGAGGTAGTTCTCTCTATGAAGTGAGCGTCTTAGTCTTCCTCTCTGAGTACCAATGTCAAAGAGACAGAGAAAGAGGAATGGAATGGCGAGCACATTGAATCCTTCCCTTTTTTTAAAACTTTCCATGGATTATGCAAACATGTATTCAGATATTATGTATGCATGGTATGCATGGTAAGTGTGTTTGCTTGCATATATATGCATGTGTATAAGGTGCAGTTCTAGATTCTGGGTTAGAGGAGGAGGAAGACAGTCTAAAATAATGACACTAGAGTGAATGTGTCTTATCGTGATTTCAAATTTTATCAGGCTGGATTCTCCAATATGTAGTAAATCTTAGCTAAAAAGCAATTACTAGTTTAAAGGGAAATATCATGAGATTATGAGCCCTCCATAGAAAAATTACATTTGTGTAAATGATATCACTGAACCTTTTAGGCTGACCAATTATTAGAGCACTAAAAAGATCTCTGATATAGGGTTCACTGGGTGGAAGATTTTCTTCTAAATAAAATATTTATTTTGTCCAATTCTCCTAGGAAATTAGTGCTGTGGTAAAGACCATTAAGGTGTGAAGGAACTAGGGCTGGGGAGATAGCTTAGTTGGTAAAGTCCTTGCTATATAAGCACAAGGACCTTCATTTGATCCCCAGTACTAAAGTAAAAAAAAAAAAAAAACAAAAATAGAGAGTTAAGCATAATGGTATGCACTTGTAATTCTAGAGCTAGTGAGTATAGACAAGAGAATCCAATAAGGGACTCTGCCTAAAGAATAAGGTCGAAAATAATTGAGGAAAGGGACATATATGTATACATACACAAGCATGTACATGTACATATACAAAATATGAAGAAACCAAGGCAAAGATTATTTATTGCTGTTAAGTTCAATTTATATGATCTTATATATATATATTTGTATATACTGGTATATATAATATGTGATCTTATATATTTGTATACTTGTATATGTGAATTATTAGTGAATGAATGAATTTACAAGTATTCGATTAGGAAGGAATGTTCATACATGTCTCATACCTCTAGATCTTAGCACTGTGGCTCCTACCTAATCAAAGTCACTAGTGTGCCTACTTAGAGCTCTCTGAACCATTTTAAAACTAGGCTAGGCTCCTGGTGGAGAACCAATGGCATGAGTCAGAAGATGCCTCAGTGGGTAAAGGTGCTTGCTACCAAGCCTGATTACCTGAAACCCACATGGTGGAAGAAAACCAATTTATTCAAGTTGTTATATGAACTCCATACCCAGGCTGTGTCACAGGTGCACATGCATACACACACACACATACACACAAAATAAATAAATAAATAAATAAATATATATATAAATAGATGGAGCAAAAAGACATCATGGTCTGCTGATCTCTGTCAAATTGTTCATATATATATATACATATCTGTATGTATATATATATATGTGTGTGTATATATATATATATGTCCTTTCCTTTTCTCTTAGCAGTAAATTCCATTTCCTTCCCTGTAGGATGCTTCTAGAGTATGACATAGCTACATAGTGTCTTCAAAATGCAAAATAACAGCTATTGAGCATTGGGCTACCCAGCCATTTATAGTACCTGTAGACTCCCACAGGGAGTTCTGAGCATTCTCTGTCACCAACTTACACGTTTTCATCCTGCTATCAATTTCTATGCTATTAAACAGAGAGCAGAATGCCCTGTCCATCCAGTGTCATTACCAAGTCTGATCAGCATCTGGTTATTTTCATAATGTAAATGTCCATTTATTCAGAATGAGAAGGAAACACTATTTAGAAGGAAGGCTCATTTTTCTCTAAAAATCTATTTCAGTCCTTGTGACCAGCATAGTGTGCCATATTACTGAGTGGTCTCAGGAATCCAAGCTGTAAGTTGACAGTATTGACAGATGTACGGGGGTTGATTAAAGGACATGATATGGCAAAATACCCTCCTGGTTGTAACCTAGTGTTTGCAGAATCATAAACTTGCAGAACACGTGCTTCAATCAGCTGGCTGTGTAAGAATTCAATCAGCGTTAATCTAACACAATGCAGCACCTGCTCCCCAACTGATTTCTAGTGTTCTTCAATCAAAAGCAGCAGCAGAAAAGCATCATTTATTGCAAGCAATGTTAGCAGACCTGAAAATTCAAGACCCTGAAGTTCAATAGGAATATGAGATTTGACTCAGTCTTCACTCTCTCCTTGGGGATGCTATAGAAAGAGTGAGCTGTCACTCACAAGAAAATAAAAGTAGGAAATGTCCAGCACTAAGTTTTCTCCATTTGGAATGAGCTCTGTGATTAGTAGGCGGTAATTAACAGTTGTTACCAAGCAGATCATGCTTGTATAGGATCAGGCTTCCTGTGGAGCTTGTCAGTTTCTCCCTTAGCTACAGAGTGAAGCAGAGGGGATAGAGGACACTAGTAAGCTGCATTAAGCAAGCAGAACCCAAATGTGTTGCTCTCTATTCAGTCTTAGACTTAAAACCAGCTGGCCACTTGGGTGGAAAATTAATAATTCAATCATTTGGTAGAAAATGAACAGACCACCCAAGGAACGTGCTTGCAGTGCAGCCAAAAAAGAACCACAGAAACAACACCTTTGCTCAACATCCAGCTCCTAGAACCATACGCCAGTAAGTCTTCCTCACTTCAGTCCAAAGAGTCAGGACAGGAACAATCTCCAAACAAGCACTCCATTAATGTACACCAAGTGGATAATTAAAGAAATCAACCGTCATCAGAAATGGTATGCAAAATTCTTCTCGGCACTCAAGTACATGCCAAATAACAAAACAATGCCCACCAACCACTATATTGAAATTAGCCATGGAATAACTTTTTCCACTGACTTTAACCCCCACCCCTCAATGCAAATAATATAAAATTTCTTAAAGCAGACACATATTAGGAATGCAAATCATACTTTGTAATTAAAATGCTTAATTTGATTGTACAATACACAGTATTTGACTTAAGATAGAAAATCTGTGACTTAGAAGTAATGGAGAATTTGGTATCAGTGGAGAATATGTCCTTGGTTCTGGCTCTGTGCCCAGAAGGATTATTTTATAGCAGGTTGAATTCTCTACTAATTATCTTCAAAACAGCTGGACTACTGGATAAACTCTATCTTAATGTATGGTACAAGAACAAATAAGTATAATTAAACTTGAATTTCAGACTAGACTGACAAGAGGAAAAAGTGGGAAGAAATAAGGAGACCATGCTAAAGGGAGAGAGCAAAGGAGTTATAAAAATCCACTACCCTTACCAGAAGTACAACTGATTGTTACTACAATAATTTTGATAAAGTTCTACCATAGTTTGATTATTTAATTTGCTTTTGGGAATAACTAATTAATTCCAGTGGGACCCTAAATAATTTTAAACAAATTTAAAAAAACAACAACTATTTGATTTCACAAGAAACATGTCACTAACAGAAATAGCACCTAAATATCCTTTGGGCAAAACTAATAACACCCTCCAGAAGTAAAATACGTGTTAAAAGAAGTCAGGAGAGGGCTGCTGAAGTCTTCTTTCATGGGATGTTTTATCAAGCATTCTTGCCAAATGAGAAATCTGTAAATTACCTAGGTAAGCAATCAGCTCCAGATTATAATTGCCAATTTGAGAAAATTTTACCAACAATTAAGCAAAATCAAATAACCTATTTGAGGAAGCGGAGGGTAGCAGGCCACCACCTTTCCCTTCTTGTGAAGCTTTACTATAATTTGTTTTTATTTTCCTTTCGAAATTGAAATTCCATTCTGTCTTATTGGACTAGAAATAATCAGGAGCCGCCATGGAGAGTGTAGATACATCTGAACAGTAGTCTCTCAGTGATTTGGTTTCAGATTGAAAATAAGACTGGCTGGAAATGGCTGTGACCCAGTAATAAGAATATTCAACTCAAACTACAAAAAGCACACGATTCATTATTTCAGTTTATCATGCCAGATTTGGTTCAGAAATTAGAATACAAAACAAACTCCCTGCAGGAAAGCAGATAGAAGCTTGCTCTGATTTTTCTTCTAGAACTTCTGGCAATTTGTCCATATTTACCCAAGAATCTTGGTGAGGTCATTCACACTTTTTGGAGCTCAACTGTCTTACCCAATAGAAGGATTTTACTCCTATGCATGGATACCAGCGTCTTATGTAAACACCAAAGTTTTGTGCTAGTTTGTACCAGATATTGAGCGAGACAAAGATGGCCAAATAAATAAATAATAAATAAGCTACAACTACATCTGGCATACTGCTAATTTCTTCCTAATATCTGTCCTTCCTGAGAGAATCCAGTGCCAAAGTGGTGATATACCTAGAAAAAAGTGAATTCTAGGCCAGAGGTGGTCGTGGGACTTAACTCTATCCAGTGAGCAGGAGATAGAAATCTGTTAAGGTATTCTCAGAATTTCACTTTACAGGCACTAATGTTACCACTTCCCTTCCTTCTTTAATTTGTATCTGGCCTCGAGTGGAGAGGCTCAGTTGAATGTGGAATAGTTATCTTTTGACAAGGGAATGACAAACCTTGCAATAAAAGCTATAGACTACAAATGGTACAGAGAATGAAAAGAGGATGCATATTGGCTGGCATTCTTGGCATAAGCAGGTCTGTGCATAGCTCTGCAAGGTGAATCTTAAGACATTGTTGCTCAGAAAAGTCAGCTTGGTTTTGGCTTTGTCACAGTGTCTTTTGTCTCTTGCAACCAAATACAAACTCAACCAATGTCATGCTCCTAAGCCTTGGTGACCCCTGGGGATTCATATAAGGTAATTACAATAAAATGTGGTAAGGTTATAAAGGACTGAGGGGAGAGAGAGAGGGAGAGAGAGAGAGAGAGAGAGAGAGAGAGAGAGAGAGAGAGAGAGAAAGAGAGAGAACACAGGCATTTCCCAGGAATGCAGCTTACTGCCTATCATTTTTGGATGTGGTAGTCAAGCAAATATTCCTTGAATTCAGTTCAACATACTGCTTAATCCTTGAAGAGCACCGTTGTGAACATTGTATAGAGAAGAAACTGCCTTCATTAATTTTCTGCTAAAGAAGAATACAGAATTCTAGATAATTTTTACAGAAATGAGGTTTACAGTTTGGCTTACAGTTTGGGAACTCAAGATCACAGGACAACTTTACTTCTAGTATGGGTCTCACAGTAGAAAGTAGAGGGGAAGTGGGTTTGTGTACAGAATAGAGGTCACCTGGTAAGGTAAGTCCCAGGTTCATATTACTCAAGGGCCTCTTATGACTAACTCCTTCCCATAGGAGCTACCTTAATCCCTCCATGAGTGTGAAGTTCCTGTGACCAAATTACTTCTGAAAGGTCACACCTCTTGCTAAATCTGTTATATTGGCAATTAGATTTCAACATGAATTTTGGTGGACAAAAATCAATTCAAACCATAGGAGAGTAAAAAACATATGGTACATTGCTGGTCTGAAAAAGCTATAATGGAAATCTGGAGGATGAAGTCATGGGAAGCATGCAAAGCTTGGATAGAAACATGCAATTTAAAATTAGCAGTGGACTGGCATAGGAGGAAGCTCAATACCACAAAAGCCTATATAACTCATTCAGAAACATGCTTTATTTTGAAGTTGACAGATGCTGAGGATTTTCGTGAGGGTGCTGAATACCTTCATTAGTGTAAGTTAGGCTTAGCTGACCCATGGAAGATTCAGTTAGTAGAGCTGAATACATATTTAATGACACAAAGGATGAGAGAAGTCTACTTCTCTTCCAAGACACAATGAATGAAAATATAACATCCAGCAATTATATGGGTTACTTTTCCTTCCTGAAATGATAATAATGGGGTGGATAAAAGGGACAATCACAGAACATTAAAGAACAGGAGAGGGAAAATTAGTAGACCAGGGCATTCAATACAATCTTGTAAATATGCAGAAAGAAGCAGCCTTGTAGAGCCAGAGATGGTAGCTGACCACAAGGAAATAATTTTCCTGACACCTGGTCAGTTACTCACATGAACTCACAGAAGTAGTGACAATATGCACAGGACCCATGTAAACTCAAACCAGACAAAATCCCAGAATAGACGTGGGGCACTGGGTAAGAAACCTCAACCCTACCTTAGGAGCTATGGGGAACCAGTCATTGCTGGGAAGTGGAAAGTCTTTCAAGGATTAGACTGTTGTTAGATTGACCAGCTTCGAGTGGAATAGACACATAATGGACATTTGGGGACACAAATTAGGCCTATTTTATACACCACCCCCCTCTATCTATCAAAATAGATATCTAGATGATTGACAGATAGATGATAGATAGATAGAATAGGGCACAGTAATTAGAGCAGGGGATAAGGTGAGTTGAGAATAGGGGAAGGGATCTAAATACAATAAAATATATTGTATAAAAATTGCAAAAATACAATACAAAAAAGAAGAAGACTCTAGCATATATGTGAGCGTGCCAAACAAAATTCCAGAGTTCCAGAACAGTCTTAAGCCAGAAAGGGAGGGGACAAATGGGAAATGAAAGCAAAATCAGAGCATCAGAGTATAAGTCGAATCATGAATCAATTGCTCCTCAAGCTTCCCTTTACCTTCTCTGGCATGCAGAACACAGTCAGTCAGTATTAATCTAGGTAAATGAAACAAATGATAGAAATCATTATCATTTGGAGTTTTCTTGGTTTTGGCACTTGGGGATATACAACTATGAAGTCAGCTAGAAATACTAGGTTTAGTCAACCCTGTTGATGAGAATTCCCCTTCATGTCTAGAAGACACTATTCAGAAGCTGGCATTCTGGTCCTTTGGTTCTTACAATCTTCGTCCCAAACCTAAACTCTGGGAAGTTGAAGTTCCTTGAGCCTTAGGCTCAGAGGTTGTATTTCATCTGTATCAGTTGGGGCCAGGGACCCATAGTCACTTATTCTCTGAATTTCGATCAGTTGTGGAGCTCTTTAATCTTCTCCATCTAAAATTATCTTTAAACCTGTAGAAAATGTAGCTCTCACTAGAAAAATGTAGCTTTCACTCCTCATTTCTGCAGTTTTTATTTTCTTATATTGATCTATATGTCTCCTTTATGACAGTATTATAGTTTTTATTGTTACAGCATTGTGGTACATTTTGAAAGCAAGTCAGACGATATCTCCAGCTTTGTTCTTACACTATTTAAGTTCTTTTGAGATTTCACAAAAATCTTAGAATGTTTTTGTATTTCTACATAAAATGCCAGTAGAATTTTGATAGAAATGACAGCAACTCTGTAGGTTTTGGGTGATTTGAATATTTTAAAAACAACTAGTTCTGCCAATCCAAGTACATGGGCTATTTTTCCATTTGTGTGTCGTTTTATCTCATCAGCTATTCAACTTCTATGTAGAGACAGATCTTTCCCTTCCTAAACTGAATTCAACCTTAAGGTTTTGGGACTGTTTTTTCATTTGTTTACTTGAGATCATCTCCCTGTAGTCCTATCTGGTCTGGAACTTACTATGTAGAACAGGCTGATCTGTTGATAAATTCATATTTGTATATTGCTTATCATTAAAATTACTATGACTATAGTTACATTTAATATTTAAATTTTTATATCTGACTTAGATTGACTTATATGCCATTATGAAGTATTGTAGCATTTTGAACTTGACTAAATTGATACTGAGTAGAGTTCTATGCAGTTTTTATTATTCTTTAGCATTCTTAGATATGAAGCCTGAAATTCCGTGAACATTTATTTGTGGAAAGTCTATTGGCAAGAACTCCTTTGGCTTTTATTTTTCTGGCCTATATGGTCTAATCAGTGTCCCTAAATGTCCTTCAGTATGGTTCATCCATTGGATCCTGGTTAACCCATCTAAAGTTCCGTCTTTGAAAGAGACTTCCTCCATCCCTCCCAGTAGTCATCAGTTAGCACAATTTTAGGTAAAATATTCCTATTCAACATTTTTATAGCATTTTGAATATGTCATTCTACTATTTCCTAACCAGCAATATATAAGTTTCTAATGATAATCCTATAGGAAGGTAATTCTCTTATATGTGACCAGCTGCTTTATTCTTGTAGTTTTCAAGATTTTCATTTTGGCCTTTGATTTCAGAATTTGATTATAATGTGTCTTAAGGAGAGACATTCATGATTATTAATAGTTTTTTCTTAGTTTCATTGATACAAATGCTCATTTCTTGCTCTAGACTTGGAGATTTTGTTGTCTTTTTCTTTACATGTGTTTGATTCTACTCTCTTTTCTTTGTTCCTTCTGGAACACCTATAGAGGAGATACAGACTACTGTTGGCCTACAATGGCTTGACTTAATATGTTACTTTTCTTAGGGAATGTGCAAAAGTATGTACTGAGTAGGCAGATTGTGTCGACTATATTTCATGGACTAGCACTCATAGCGGTGTGAATGTCTTCTGTGGTGCTGGACAATCACAGACATCCACAGCTCCCACTAACCACACAGTTATGTGGGTAGCTAATTAAAACTCTACAATATACTCTGTTGCTAAGCTAAGATACTCAGTAGGTTACGTGTATAAGCTAATCTTGGACCTATGACATTTTCAGCTTGTGATTGTGGGTTTGAAAGAACATATGCTCCTTATAAATTATGAAGATCTATAAGATTGCTTGATGGTCTCTCAAATATGCTAAGCATCTTTACACTTTTATTTTTTCTCCTTTGGTTCCTTTAAATGAGCAATTTAAAATGGCCTGCTATTGAGCTTACTGATTCTTTCCTCTGAATGACTCTACTTGTGAAAATATTTATATTCATACACTTGTTGATTTCAGTCATTATACTCTGAAGATCCATAATTCCTCTTTAGTTATTGGTATATGGTTCCTCTATTTTTGTTTAAATTATCATTTTGGTCATCTGCTCCCTTCTGATTATTCAGATGTCTCTCTGTGTTATTTTATAATATACTGAACTTCTTTAAGAAAATTATATTGAGTTCTTTCTCAGGTGGTTCATTGGTTTCTATGTTTGAGAGTCAGTTGCCAGTAGAATGTTTTTCTGTCTGGGTGATATGTTCCCCTGTGGCTGTGCAATGATGTCTGCACATTTAATGAAGGAGGTTACTTTTCCACTGTTTAAAAATTGTTTTTAGGGGAGAAGTTCTTCACTAGTGCATCTGTCAAGAGATTTTGGAATGTTGGGTGTAGATTGCACTGATGGCTTGCTGCTAGAAATCTCAGGTAGCACATTATGGTTCCTGTGGCTGGAAGCAAGTGAGCTTAATATCAGGGTCTACAGAAATCAATTTAGAACCTGGGTATTCTGGAACAGCCTTCAAGTTTTGGTCCACTGTGATGAGCCTCTATCTTGGATTTGTATGTCATGGACCAATTTGATACTAGGACATTCTCAGTCTGAGATGATAGGTTCAATATGGTAATTAGGCTGGCCTGGTATACGGCTCTGCAGACTTGGTCCAAATGCAGTCAAGCACTGAGGTTCACTGAGGTAGACTTGTTGTAGGAAATGATGGTTATAAGTGTGGAACCTAGGTCTTCAGCGATGATTCTGGGTTCCAGGCCCATGGGAACCACCTTGGGTCCTAGGTCTGTTAGAATTCAGGGATGTAAGTACAGAGTTTCAGCAAATCTTCTCCATCTTAGGCCCATGGAGAACTAAAACTAAATTACTATGACAGTTACAGGGCCCAAATGTAAAGTAAAATAAAACAGAAAAAAAATTAAGTTGTATATCAAAAGACTGAAATAATGTAACTATCTCATAGATACTCTGAATAAATTACTTGAGGATGTATGAATACCAAATTATGAATAAAGCAAAGAAAGTCTCCTTAGGATAAAAAAAAAAGTGCAAAGAACAAAATTTTTAAAGAAAAGGATTAAGGAATTAAATTGAAAATAATGGGAATAGCCCTAAAATAACAGGAACATGGCTTGCCTGGAGAGAAACTGGTCCAAACTGGAACCAGAAACAATGAGCACCCCCAGAATACCTTTTTCAAATTGATTCCAGCCTTAGACTGGAAGAAATAAAGAAATGTTAGAAGGCATTATGAAAATGCTAAAGATATGTGTATTTATTTTCCAAGCAGAAACAACAAAAGCTGTTTAGAATCTAAGAACAAGCAGAAAAAAAATAAAGAAATTGAGGTCAAATGAATGGAGCAAACTGAAATGTGGAATAAATTTGAACAATTAAGAGTAAGAAAGAGCAGCCCTGATGCTGACCTGGATGGTAAGAATATTTCAGTTCAAATGGCTGAGAGGCTGTTTTTCTGGAGTTATTGAGAAATAAAGTTAATCCACAGAAAACACCACTTATAAACCTCCAATGTAAAGTATCTCTACTGACTTCAAACCTTTAGAATTAACTGAGAGACAAAGCAATAACATGAAATACAGTTATGAACAGAAGGTTAACTCAGTGGAAGTTAATGTTAGTCAACAGAGGACAGGAGATAGAAAGGAGGAGGAGGAGGAGGCGGCAGGTCCCCTGATCAGAGCTCTACCATCTAAGAGTACTAAACAGAGCTCACTGGAAATTAGCTATATAGAACCAAAGTGTCTATTTGTTTTACCCTGTGCATGCATTAACTGCATAAACAGTGAAGACAAAAACCTGAGTGCATGGTACAGAATCTACTAGAGTCAATCACTTTGACATCTTTCCAAAGCTTATAGCTTTCTGCCACTCACAGCAGGGATGGATGGAAAGATTGTAGCAGAGAAGAGTAACAGAGTTCTGTTATTCTCATTCTCACTCCCCTTAAAGACAGCTCTTCTCTACTTTTTAGAGATAGTGTTCTTGGTATTGTGGCTTTATCTCTAGATGTTTAAAATCTAAAAGAGAATGGGGACTGATTATGAGGTTAAAGATCTAAGTCGACTGGGCCTGGATCTCTTACCCCTGCACCAACCTATGGGAGCCTTCCTCTACCTTCACATAGTTTACCACTTGCCATCCTTCTCTGAAGTGCGTAGATTTGGGGTGTGTGGGATGTCTGACCCTACTAAGCTGGCAGTGTGTCCATGTTACTGAACAAGTTCACCTAATTAGGGGTTTATTTGTTTGAGTTGTACATGAATATACTAAATTATATTATCAGATCACAGTCCTGTTTCTGATTTATTCCTTCTTTGTTCTTCAAGGCTTCGTACATCTAAGCAATTAACCTCACAAAGAGCTGGAGAACACATAATTATCCTCATTTGTCTAAACGTCGCCAAGATGGCCGCCTTTCAATTAACCTTCTGGGGATGGAAGAAAGTTGGAGTGATATAGTGATCATTTTTAACCTTACTGTATGGTTTTTTAATGTAATTTAATTGAAATGGCCAGATGATAAAATAGTCAGATACTGTTTCCACAGGTAAAAGGATCAAGGGGGTTTTGAGGGAGAACTGACTGTGGAAAGTTGACAGAGCTAATGGAATAGATGATGCCTTGTGTGGGAAAGAACTTGAACACAGCAACGGGTGGAACTGTATCACTGAGTCTCAGAGGCAAAGCCCAGTGCAATGCCAGAACCAGACAGCAGCAAGCCCATATGCTGACGCCTTTAATTTTTTCCAGCTGTCTGTGGGAGATCAAGGATTAAACAATACTATTTCTCTGTTCAGAGCATTCCAAAAAGAGAGGGAAACTAGATGTTAGTGACTATTTGTTTCTGTCAACATTGTGCTAGACACTATACACTACAGGTCTGGAATTCAATACAACACACTTTGTTACTTATAACAAATATTGTCCCCCTAAGACTTCCAAACTCACAAGAATAGCACACTGATGACAACCTTGTTCATAGCCACATCATTAAATAATTCATGTTAAGACAATAAATGTTTCAAAGATATAATGTGTTGATCAATTGGCAGAATTGTTTCCCCAGTTAAGATCAATTACTGAAGTGTAGCCATCTGTGGCACCTTGCAAGAGTCAATTCCCTATATTCAGCGTGGTTGTGTGTGCTTCTTTCAGTTCTGATGTGAACAAACATACTGTACACTAATGGATGACTCACAATGTGTTCAGATCCAGTTCTCTCCCTTTAAGAAGAAAATTAACAAATATGCACATTTTTATTAACCTTGTAAAAAAGGAATTCATGAAAGATCTATATTGAGCCTTAAAACATGTGGGCAGATATGATAGCTCCATTCACACTGATAAAGGACTATCCTAACAAAAGAAAAAGGTTTATTCAGAAGAAATGAGTAAGATCACTAGGTAGAATTTTTGCAATGAAAGAAATCACGACTTAATCATTCACCCAAATCAACTGTTGTGATGCACCATGACAGAAGGTGGGTGCCTCACATTCTGAGGCACTGTTATTTGTCCTGTGTTCCTGCTATCGTGAATACTTATGAGAGCTAAATGGGTGTCTGTACCAGAAAGGCTACAAAATATTTCCCACACTGTCTGACTAGACCAAAAAACTTCTCCAGCTCCTTCTGATGTGAAAGTTATAATCCACAGCCTGTATGGCCCTCATGATTAGAAAGCCCATGATTTTACCAAAGGAATTAGCATTCTTTTCCCCAAAATGTATCTTCTTTAGTCTATTTGCAATCTCTCAGATGAAAAAAGAGTAATTTTTTAGATAGGGGCACCATGAATAATAGGGAAAAAACAAAACAAACAAAACAAAAAACCTCTCTTCTGTCTGTACAAATCTGTTTAGGGCACACTTGGAATGAAATAATCATCACTATCACATTATACTCAGGTTTGATCAAAGGGCTTAAATATTAATTAAAGAACTGGACAATTCAAAAACTGGACAAAGCAGGCAGTGGTAAAACTCACTGGGATCTTTCTTAATCTGTGAGTGTTCCTGGAGAAATGATTTCCTCAGATTCTGGCAACAGAAAAGTTAGAGACAAATATGTATTTTTGTCCTCCGGAAACATGGAAAGTTCATGAGTTGGAGCACAAAGTAAAGGCAGGAAATTTCTCAGTGAACCAGAATAGGGAAATTGTAGATAGCTCTAAAAATGTCGCAGAAATGTTAATAATTTTTTCTTTATTTATTTATTGTGGCCCAGCTTGCCAGGAGCTCACTATGTAGACCAGGCTTGCCTTGAACTCACAGAGATCCACCAGTCTCTGCCTGCTTCCTAGTGCTGGGATTAAAGGCATGTGCCACCACTCCTGGAGAGCTCTTATTCATGTTTTAAAATTAGCTTACAAAGTGATAGGCTTGATTCCTACATATTCATACACACGTCGTTACACTTGGCTTCTATCGCCCTGCTCCAGCGCCCCTCCCCGACTCCCCTGCCTACCTCTCCCTCGTCCTTTATCTCCCCTCATGTCTGATTTCATGTCCACCATTTCTATTACTCTCTTTCTCCAATTTTCTTCCCTTAATATCTTTCTTCCTTCTTATAGTGCCTTTCTATTGCCATGACATACACGTATTCATATCTGTGCAAACTCACACACACACACACGCACACACGTTTCTAGATCAAGATTCTATATATGATAGAAAACTTAGGATTTGTCTTTTTAGGCTTAGCTTATTTCATTTCACATACATCCTATTTCATGTTGCCATATTTAAGTGAAATAGCCAGTTCTTGACCATGTGGCTTATTTTCCTTGTGGGTAATATAGTTTCACGTTCCTTTTCTTGAGAGGCAAGGCAAGGTATTGAATAATCTTAATATCTCACCAATTGACACTTCAATACTCTGGCATTCCCTAGGCTATGCTCTAACCTTCATGGTGATACTCATCCATAATGTATGGTGGATAACTCCATGTACATGTGTGAAACACCTTTTTCCTGAGTATTGGAAACAGCTCAGTGTCCATTGTGGTTTATGCTACAAGGATGTGAAGCCTGTCACATAGGCTTTTTTTCTGTGTTATGTTCTTTTTAAATAACCACCATTCTTTCTTTTAAACTTCTTTCAGATTTATGAATGGAACACAATGATAATATATAATATTCAATTTTATTCTTTATTTGACCTAACGTTGAATACCATGGTCTAATTATCAAAGGAAGATCTAAACATTGGAACTCTACCATTAACATATGAAATTCAGAGTCCCGGCTTTTCCATTAACTACCTGCAACTGCATATATCTGCACTATGTCCCAAGTACCTTCCAATCTGTAGAAATACTTTGGTCTTTTTTTGTCTTTACTGATTTTGAAGAATAATAGTCACATGTTCTATAGAATGCTCCTGGATTTCTGTTTGATGTTTTCTCAAGATTAGTCTCAGAAAGCACAGAGTGGAGCTGTTGTCTGTCTCTGCCTCGTGTCATTACAGACATAAGCCCACAAAACATTGTCTGTGATGTTCTTTCCGGTCTCTTGACTAATATGGTGTCTGCCAGGTTTCTCCACTATAAAGTTATATAACTCTTCCCTTCCAATGCTCTATTCAATTGGATAGAGTCACTAAATCCAGCCAAGACTCTAAAGGAGATGGATTAAGTTCCACCTCCTGGAAGAAAGACATCAAAGATTTTATGATCATTGAAAGCAACACAGTGGACTGAGGGCACAAGCTCAGTATTAAAGGATAGGTTTAGTACATATGAAAGCTTGAGTTTAATCCACAGAACCAAAGAAAATACATTAACAAACATTGGGAGAAGGTATTTGAGGCTATGCAAATGTTCCGTTTTTCTTTATATTTTAGCCCACTAATTTGAGCATTTATCAGTGTATTTGCCTCAAGCTGCATTATTTTTAATACAAGTTTACTTTAATGAGGTACATGGATATATTTAAATAAATTACCATATAATATTATCTCAATTAAGAAATGAATGCTTTGTGTTACTAAATATCAGTAATATGACCAGTAATTTCATGAACATTTTCTATTTACAATCCAATGTCCCATGATTGAAGTAATGAGTTTCCAATTCCAGTATGCACTGGTTTTCTGTGTTGAGTTTATTGAAAAGAAAACAGCTTTGCCACAAGTATTTTTGCTAAACATCTATCAAATGCAAAGTATATTTAAGTGGAATAAAAGTGGATGTGAACTAAAGGGTGAACAACAGTTGTCTGTTAAGAATTTTAGGGGCTGGAGAGAAAGCTCAGCAGTTAACAGTGATTGCCGTTTTTTACAAAGAACCCAAGTTCAGTTTCTAGTATTCTAGTCAGGCAACTCACAACCACCAGCTACAAGGAACTCAACACCTCTGACTTCCACAGGCATCTACTTTAAAGTGCACGTACTCACTCACAGAGACAGACTTGCACATAATGAAAAATAAGGTATATCCTAAAAAATAAGAACTTTATTGCTTGTTTCTCAGCTTAAAAAATGATCAACAACATCAGAGTTATGTGTCACTGAGGGGTGGGGTATGAAATGCATCCTTGGGTTATTACATGCAAACACTACATGTTACAATTGTCCAAACACACAGGGTCACCTTACTCAACTCCAAGATTACAAGTTATTACCATTGTCAAAGTTGTAGCTCACCCTTGAGTGAGGCACACTAATATGATCATGTGTTGCAGGACTTTTGTTATGAGTTTAAGAATTCTATTTGGGTAAGAATTTCCTTAGTGTAGAGACCATGTCATTAGTAAAATCATTAGTAAGTAATTGTCTAAACTGTGGTCAGCATAGTGACATATGATATAAAGGAAACAGTGATTCAGGCTTTGTCCATAGGTGCTCATAATCTGGTTGGAAAGATAAAGGATTTCAGCAGCTGTTCGTTGTTTGCAAAATGTTATTAGAACTAACTTCACAAAGAATTTAAGACTTAAAAAAATGATGAAAGGACTCGGTAAAGACTTTTTGATGGAAGCATGATTAGAGGTAGGTTTCCCATCTAGTTGAGACTGGGAAAGAGACAGGAGTGCAGGAGACAGAGTTGAGTGGAGTGTCTGAGTCACATGTTCAAGACTGATCAAGCATGCTCAATTCAGTAACCAAGAGAATGGATGGATGAGATCTGCTTAGGATGACAATGAAAGTCTAATATTATCATTTAAACTTGATCTACCAAAAGGGAGTACCAAAGAGGTAACTTAAGGAAGAGACTGTTATAGAAAATACAAACCATTCCTTAGTACCCTAGCTCCTAACCTACCCTCAAACACTGTTTGCAGAGGAAACTCAAACTATGGAGGTTGAACTAACATAAGATCTAAAACTAATCTCAACAGAAGAAGAAACATGGAAAGAACCAGGAGACCGATACCAGATGGGAGGAATACAAGCAAGCACCTGTTGACGGGCAGATTCAACCACCTCAAATTTATAGTAATAGGGACTAAAACCTGCACCTGAAGGTTTGAACATTGTTTAAAACTTGATGCAAATTTATAAAGCACCTTAAAATGAGTCACTAATTTTGATTCTCACACATGCCACTGAACTAGTTATAATGTGTTCACTTACCTTCTGGGAAATCTAATCACAGGGAGTGACTGTGAGGATAACAAAGCAGACAATTGGCAGGCAGCTCTTTGGAGGTCATATCCAGTGTGAACCATTAAACCATGTGGCACCATGGCGTGTGGTGTGTGTGAGTATGCATTTATGCAGCCAAGCATGCACATGTGTGAGCATATAGAGAGATATCAGGCATCTCTATGATACATGTGTGAGTGATATATACATGTGTTATGCATGAATATGTATATGCATGCCATGCACATGTTATCTATGTATTCACAAAGAAATCTTCTCTTCCTTTGCTTTCCTTTTGTGATCTCATGTCCTTAAAATAAATGAACATATACCTGTACACACACATTTCCTCATGTAGGTATGGAAAGGGGAAGTTCCAAGGCTCAAAAATTTTACAAACTCACGAGTCTCTCCCTGAGGTTATGTAAACAGTAAACAGCTACAGGGGTAGATGGAACTCTTCAGGAGACTTATCTATCTCTAAGTTGTACAGGGAACTCCAGAAATGCAGCTATCTGGAGTTCTTACCAGTGCTGGGGTGGGAGTTTTTAGTGATCCAGGTGACATGGAGTCACCAGTGTGCCTGTAGGTAAATCATCACTCATGCTCCTGTGAGACACTCCAGTAAAGGCATTGGTCTATCCTGATGCACTTGAATAGAAGTCGTTCTTTTATCTGTGTTGCTCTCTTTGTCTATCTTCCCAGAAAAGTACCAACACACACACATACACACATGCACTATATACACACACAGGAGAGAGAGAGAAAGTGGCACACACATATGCACACACAGAGACTCACTCCCACACACATGCACACTCATACACATAAGTGCATGCACTCTCTCATACAAACACACATGCACATTCACACACATGTACTCTCAGATATACATGCATTCATTCTCCATCTCATACACACACATCCACATGCCTACACTAGTAGTATTTATGAAAAAAATATTTGACCAAATATTAACAACATTCCACCCTATGTAAAAATCTCTTCTCTGACTCCCATCAATGACAAAGTCTATTTGAACAAACCTGGAAACATGGTATTATTTCTCCTGGGCCTGCCCTTCATATTCCCTCACCTTCGCAGGCATGTGTCCCTTGAGGGGTGTCAAGAAGCCATTCCTGGAGAGGAGGAAAGGGTTGGGAGTACAGCTATAGCTTGCAAAAATGTACCAGGGAAAATGAGATTGGATGTTGTTTGCAATTGATTTTGTCTGGGCGAATGAAAGGAGGGAAGTAATTAGTGGAACTGCAGGACACACAGAACTGCAGACTGGTTTTCTCAAACCCATAAAATGCTCCACAGGTACCCCACCTTCCCCATATCCCTCCTCCTGAGCAGTGGTCAGACCGAGCTCCTCTGTCTCTACGGAGAGAAGGAAGGTCACTGCTTAATACAACTCCCCCTCAGAGGAAGAGCTGTCACGCTGAAATTGTCTGTATTTATTTTAATAAAAGAAAGGTTTGGTCGTGAAAGTGTCTGACACTGGGCACATTCTTTCTCTCTTTTAAGCTCTAGTGTCTAATAAATATGTATCATTTCTAACAGAAGGTACTGGGTCAAACTCCCACCCCAAGAACACGGGATTAAGAAGACGCTCAGCCAGCTGCTGTAGCCAGCTCCACCGCAGCATGTCAATAAAACTCAGAGGTTCATCACATTTCATTCGCTGACAAGCGTGGCCTTCCAATTCATCTCCGAGCTGCCGCTTCCTGCTCAGCATGAAATCGGACCCACCGAAAAGCAATTTCAGTTCCTGCTTCTTGCAGGTTTCCAGTTTTGATGTGGGGGGCACAGGTACTGGGCAGCCTGACTGTCATGGAAGGAGAGGGGAATACGTGCAGTTTATGCCCCCTCCCCTGGACAAATTTAAGATTATAAAATAGATTTTTGAATTCTGTTGGACCAAATAGGCTTAGAGCTCATCTCTCTTCATTTCTGGTGTAGGCAATGTCCATTTCCCTGAAGCAGCGCACAGCATTAAACAAAGTGCCTCTCTGCCTCCCAGGCCTCCATTCTTCCAACATACCCTCATGTTAAAATAAAAAGGCTTTCTCTCCACCTTTCCCACTCCCCTTTCCCTTTGATTCCTGTCTTCTATCTGGGTGAACCTAGAGTTCATTTCAGATTTTGAGGGAGCTTGTTACTATTTCATCCTGAAATGTAATGTCAGACAGTGAGATGTGTTATCATAAAATTATAATGATACCGTGCTTCGTAATTCATCAGGGCTTTATTTGCCGATTCATTAATTAATCCATCTAAGATTCCGGGATAATGGCCTCTAATTCTACAGGTGCAATAGTTTGCCGTAATTGCTCTAAATTACAATTGCTTTTTCCAGATTCCAGGAAGAGTTTGGTGAGAAATCATCCCATTTATCAGCAAGGTGAATATCTTTACCAGTACAGGAAAGAACACTAAGAACTTCACAGAATGAATGGTCTCTATCAGTATAAATAGAAACTACTTTCTTGTGATCTAAATTATATCATATTTTTAAAAAATTAATTTTAAGATATAAAACTGATCTTATACCATTGTAGAAAATCTGAAAAAGAGAAGAGCAATAATTACTACAGAGTTCCTATCCTAAAATAAATTACATTCTTTGATGAATCAGATTTTCATACTTTGCACCTAAAATGGGCTCAGCCAGAAATCTAGAACTAACAGAGATCTAGTATTTTGCCCTTTTTTGGCACTCAGTGTCCACATGGAGAACATGATTTACAAACATGAAAATTTGGCAGGAGAAGAAAGTTATCTGCAGTCATCTGTGTATGTGTTCCTCCTATGAAAAGCTATTTGAAATAGATCCTAGAAGACACTAGACTCTATATTCTAGAAGACTCATAGCTATGGAATCAGTAGTTCCATTTCAGGATGGTTACCTCATAAAAATGATCCGTTTTCTTATGGCCTTCAAAAGTAAATTACCATTGATATGCTGGTCACTGCAACAGAAGCAACCTAAGTAAACTAAGTAAACAGAGACAAAACTGATCAATTAATTTGGGTCACAGTCCCCAGGGCAGCATGTTACATAGATATTAGGAAGCGTTTAGGAAATTATGGATTATATGTGAATATTTAATTTATGGTATAAAAGGATAAATATGCTATTATTTAGAGCATATGAAAATACAGCACAAGAGTGAACAAATTTCCAACAAACAAAATCTTGCCTGTTCGTCCAGATGGAGGAGCCAGTAAGGACAACTGTTTAAAACTCCTGGAATTATGGGAAGTGCTGAAGGGCTATCCACACACTGGGCAAACACCAGTGGTGCTGAGCCTCCCATCAGATTACAAGGTTATCACCTGGAAGGTTTTCAGTCTCATCACGATCATGTGCTAGTCAGACAGCACAGTGTTCACCCCAAACTCCTAGGAGAATGATGCAAGTCTGCTTTTCTTCTGTATTAGCTAAGCATAGGAGGAAGCTGTCTGCAAGAAGCTGGAGCACTGTGGCTGAGGTTACCGTGAGATGTCTTAATGAAAGAGCAAAAGTTAAAGTCAAAATACCAATTGATAAGTCTTGACTTTGGGCTCCGAAGCTTGACGGGAAACCTACCGTTGGATACTGTTGGTGCTGGAGTGGAATCAGGCTGAGAGCACTGGTGTAGAGAACTCTTTTTAATGTTTTATTTGAGTAATGGGCCTTGCAAATTAGCACCCCTGCGGCCTGAAATACGTATCTTTTCAAGGACACACCAGTTTTCAATTCGACAGGTGATCCCGGTAAAAAGTCCCCAAGGGGAGCTTTGATTTCTGTACTTTTCAGACACAGTTATATTTTATTCCAGCTAGGATGATAGGGAAGACAACAGAGAGCTCTGGGGGTGAGCTGAGGGCTCAGAGAGTAAATGGAGCAGAAAACAGCTCACAGTGCAAAGGAAGAAGGACTCTGGGGAGGGAGGGAGGACCAGAAAGGGGCTTCCATGCTGCCTGCAGTCGGAGTGACAGCCAGTAGGGTCCCGGGCATCTTCCCTGCTCCTGGGCAGGGAGGCAGTGGCAAGCAAGCATGTCACCCTCAACTTGGGTAAGAGCAGCTACTCTCTCTAATTCCAGATCTTACTGGATCTCCTCTGTCCCCATACCCATTTCCCAAATGCTGGTCATTCACAGCATTCTCCCCCTAAATGTCCAACATATACTACTGAACAGTTATGTACTTCAAAAATCAAAGCTACCATTAGAATACATGGGAGTATGCATGATTTCTGCCCACTGGCTGTTCACAAATCGATAATTCTCCATAGTTGTCAGGAGCATGAGTTTTGACAAGGAGAGATTTGGATTTTTATCCTCAGTTCTGCCCATGTTAACCTTCAGCCATTTACACATCTTTTCGAACTTCTTATTACAAGCTGAACGTATGTGTCCTTCCAAAACTCATATATTGAAAAGCTGACCTCTGAGGCGAGGAGATTAAGAGGTACAGCTTTGGGCAGTGATTAAGGCCTGTGAGTGGAGTGTCAGAATAAAAAGAGATGGAAGCACTTGCTCTTATTCTCTGCTTTCTGACAGGGGGAGTACAAACAAAAATGGGCCACATATTACCCTGGGGATGACTCTTGCCAGTACCCAGCCATGCTGGCACCTTCATCTTGGACTCCCAGACTCCAGATCTAGGAGAGATAGCTTTCTCTTATTCACCTACCACGTGTTCTCATTACTTCATGAGAGAAGTCTGAACTGAATGAGACACCTCCCCTCTTCTGTCAGACTGGGAAATGAGCCTTAGAGGTTGATGTGAGGACAGAGAACTGTAAATATATGCAAAAGTGTGACCCATGTTTGATAGTATATAAATGTGTTTTAAAGTGACAGACGCCTAATTTTAAAAAATAATAATGTTTCTTAGAAAAGACTCATTTCCAATTAATATTCAAATATCTATATTGATGGTGACTCAGCAAACAGGTAGATTTTAACACGAGATCTGTTGGCAGAAGAGAAAAGGAAGGGGCCGTCTAGGCAAGTCTCCTAGGTCTCATCATAGTCCAGACTTCCCTGACCTGCAAGCAGGTGATGATGGTACTGTGAGCCTTAAACTCACTTCAGGCTTGTGTTCTACCCCTTGGTGTCCTAATTGTACTAATCCCAGAGGTACAACATTGTCCAGGGAGCAAAATTTAGGTTGAGGGGATCTGTGCCCAAAAAAGGACAGACCCTGCTACAAGACTAGAAAGATTCATCTATCTGTTATCTGTCATCTATCTATTAGTTATTTCTCTATCATCTATCTATTACATATCAGAGTCTATCAACTATAACCTAACCTTTTATGTATCTATCAACAAGATTGGTATTCTATTCATCTACTATTAATCAATAAGTCATGTATCTATTGCTCAACTATCTTCCATCTATTATCTGCTTATCTATCTATCTATCATCTATCACACATGCATCAATATCTGTCAATTGCACTCTAATCTTTTATATAACTACAATAAAAGCTGTGTTCGATCTATCATCTATCTATCTATCTATCATCTGTCTGTCTGTCTATACATTCATCCATGTAATCTATTGTGGGTCTCATAACAACTGAAATTTTCTGAAAAAGTAGGCTCTAGGAAGGGTTGTATGCATATAAATGTTACCAGGAAAATTTAATTTAAATTACTTTTCTCTAGAAAATATGACTTAATAGAATATCCTTACCAAATACTCACCACTACTATTCAATCTAACTATAATACATACTTTTACAACAGAAGAGGCAAATGTGATTTCTTATTTCACAAAATGGCACTGAGTTTAATTCCATAATTATATATTCAATGTTCAGGCAGATGTAAGACTGAATGACCATTTATTAATGACCTACCACAGGGTGTGTTGGGTATGCACCACAGCAATTCCTTGTATAAACAACACTCAAAATGCCCCCAAGATATATAATAGAGCTTTCTTTATAGTTTTTTTGGGACTGGAGAGATGGTTCTACAGTTTAGAGCACTGGCTACTCCTGCATCGGACCTGGATTCAATTCCCTGCATCCACATGGCAGCTAACAACTCCAGTTCCAGGAGAATCCCAAGCCCTCTTCTGACCTCTGTGGGCTTTGCATGAAACAGGTGCAGTTATACACATTCAGGCAGTACACTGCCACAAATAAAATAAAAATAATAAAGTTTTTAAAATATTTTAAGTTATCTCAATTAAGAAATGGATACAGGTCATGAAAAAACTGCAGAAAGATAATTTGTGATTAGCAAACATCTGAAAAATTCCATCTGTTATGTTCATGAGCACATAGCCAAAATTAAGACTCGGAGGTCTGGATATCTATCATGTCATTATGGCAAATCATGCTGCATAAATGACAAAATTTTTAAAATAAAATTTACCATTAATAATCATGTAAAATGCTGAATGGAGCACCAGAGAATGTTACTAATATTCATGACTGACAGACACAGGAGCTAATATATTGAATATGTCAAATTGTTTTCCCCTTTCTCAAGTCAACTAGGTCTATACAGGCAGACTGATGGCAGCAGGCCAGGGTAGATACTTTGTAGCTCGTTCAACACCCCCTACAAAGCACAAACCCCAGAGGACAGAATGCTTTATCCTCTTTGGATATAAAGTTGACAATTTCATGATCCAGAATAAAGGTTTGTGACTTTGTGAGCAACACACACACAGTTCTTGGTACATAGCTATCCGACACAGGATAAAATGAGCTTGGCAGAATGGAAGCATCTAGGTTAGTGTGACAGTAGAGGTTTCAAGTGAGAAGAGTCTAAGGAGCCAAGGGATGTGAGCAAAGGAGGAAGGGGACTTGGCCTGGAAGGCTCAGCAAAAAGACATCAAAGGAAAGAGGGTAAAGGAGAACTTGCTGATGCTTTAGAGGACCTAGAGTTATGGAGGGAGGATATGACTGAAGATGAAGGAAACAGAGGGAGTTGGAGAGTACTCAGGAAAAAGAAAAAGGCAGGGTTTTAGCCAATGGCACAGTGTTCTGAGGTCATACTCTGGGCGGTATGCTCTCTACCCACCCAGAGATGAAACAGGCTACTTGGAGTCAAGGAAGAAATCATCACTGAGTCTTCATCAAAGGTGTTGCTTTCCTTTGGAAACCTCTTCACATCATAGCATCTGTATGACATGCTATTCAGGGATCATTTGAAGTCATCTGAAGACTTTGTATTTGAGAACTTGAAGACTCCCACAACCCTTTGCCACAGACTCCTTCATCTGCCTCCTCTTTTCCACATGTGGCTTGCTCCTTTGTCTCTGGCATCTTAGAAGTAGAAGTTCCTTTACTGTACACAGTACACCAGATATGTCTTTTTCATTATAATCTCTAGCACTACAAGTTGGCTCAGGTGTTATAGTATCTGCAACTTTAACAACTTGCAAGAATTTTAAGAAAAAAGGGGAAAGCAGTTTATTGTTTTCCCCAGTTCCAACTGGCCTGAAACTCAATATGTAGACTAGGCAGGCCTTGATCTCAGAGAGATCCAGCTGCCGCTGCCTTCAGAGTGCTGGAATCAAAGGCATGGGTCTCCATACTCAGGTAAAAGTTTCTTAATGAAAAGTTTTCTAAATGAAAAAGAACTCATTTAAGCCCCAAATTTATTATTAAGAAGAACAAATTGGGGGCTGGAGAAATGGTAAGAGGTTAAGAGCACTGTCTGTTTTTTGCAGAAGGTGCAGGTTTGATTCCCCACACTGACATATTGGCTAACAATCTCGTATAATTCCAGTTTCAGAGTATCTGACACCCTCTTCTGGCCTCCATAGGCATTGCATGCATGTGGTATACTTAACATACTTGTAGGCAAAACACCCAAATAAAAATACAAAAGCAATGAAAAAGAAAGGATAAATAAAACAACATTTTGCAAAGTTGAACATTTAAAACATCATAGTGTGTGCATTTAATCATATATATTACAATAAAATAAACTGCATTTAGACTATGCATTTGGGAAGACTTCATCCCTCACTGGTAAATTTATGGTAAGTATGAAGAGATGTTGTTTCTCACCTCATTCCCCCAATTCCTACACACTTGCCTAGTGGCATAACTGGATGCTACCCTGTCCCTTCCTGTCCATGTAAATCATCCACTAGTGAGTGGGCACAGTACTCCTGAACATCCTTTCCTAGAACATGAACACAGGTCCAGTGATAAAGCTCCTGAGTCCCCATTCACTTCCCCTTAATCCAGATGCCACTCAGCACTGCCTGGCTGGAAGAATGGGGAGTGTGAAAAAGACCGAGGCTATATGGAAAGAGACAATCATCTCCAGGCCTGAAATATCCTGTTTACAGTGTTCCCAGCAGATGACCATCTGGATAGATAGCTGAGGCTTCCTGTAGCTCTTGGAAGAAAAGAAGTGGCTAAAAATACAGCATCTGGTTCTGTACTGCTCAGATTCTCCTCAACACAGGTGAGGTTGTTGAGAAGCTGAGTCCCTGAGAGCAGAATCCCAGATAGGACCTTGGCTGGCCACTCAGTTGTATACTTGCTCTGCAGGAGGTGTTGGGTAGGTTTCCATCAGACACTTTCCTATGCACTCAGAACCAGTGGCATTTTTCTGTCTTTTGGGTGAGGTAGAAAACTCAATCATGCTCATGAGATGTGAAGGCATTGTTCCCATGGTAAATGGTTTGCTTGTCATTTACTTTGGTGTTTGGGAAAGTATAGTAATATCATTACCTGCAGAATTTGGAACTGACTATAGGAATAAAGGAGAGGCCAGAGATCATGTGTCCCTTCCTAATGTAGGGGGTATAACTTTGGGTATAACTACAAGGGGTTTGCTCTTACTTTTTTACCATTACTACGAAAATACCAATAGGGTAGGACAGAAAGCAGAGGAAATGTGTGTGTGCTTTGCCATACTGCCAGAGCAAGAAGATCCCAGAGGGTTCATTTCAATCTGGAAGCATCTTTTACTTTCAATGAGCAGGTGACTAGACCCCCAGCCTCCACAGGAAGAGTCAGGAAGGGACAAAGAGGGAGGAAAAGACCTGTGCTTGCTCAGAAATCACATTACATGGAAATAAAATGTTGAAAAAAAATGTTGTCTTCTCCTAACAAAGCTATGTTAGGGCCCTCATCCAGCATCAGCAGATGGTACTGAAGAAACTGGGTCCTGATTCTCCCATCTGGTACACAAATGAGCCCTCCCTTGGAGGAGGGCAAGCTGTAACCTGGAATGACATTCTTCCTCTTACACGCACTTCTAGAAAGGTCTGGAGCAATCCCACTGTCTAATGTGGTAATTAGTGAAACTCACAGACCTCTTCTGTCTCAACCCACCAAGGCCTAAGCAGAGCACATTAAGGAGAAAGTGAGCCTATTAGGTTATATGCTAGTCTCTGGTGGATTTAGCCCATGAGACATTGATTGGCTCAGGGGACCTTGCTAAACTCAGGCTTTGGCAGAACTGACAGTAAAGCCCTGAGCCACATGTATTGTCAAAATATGCAATGGCTAGCCTCCTTTGGAGCCACCAGTCACCCTGCCTTGGCCATCCTTCCCTCCAAAGAAGCTCTAACTGAGCAGCTCTGGGCTCTCAGATTTGCTATTCACTCTAGATTCCAAACTCCTCTTCTCAAATATTTGTCCTGAAGTCTCTAGAAGCCAATTGCAATTAAAACTTGGATTTCTTAAAATGAGGCTGTCAATTCAAAGTTGCTGATGAACTCAGGCATTTAAAAGTCTTCACTTGTTCACTGGTGTGGCTCTCGGAACCTCACCAGCACATAGCTATCACTAATTGGCTCACTATTTACCTAAGGATTTATTCTGGATGGAATTATGGAGAGACAGTTTCTAAATGTCCATTTTATTGTCAAGACTTCTCCTCCTGCTAAGGACTGACCCAGTATCCAATTATTTGAGGTAACTGGCAAAAAAAATTAGCTGGAGACAGAGCATAGTCAATGGTGACCTATTTATAAAATTCTTCTTTAAATGTCACACAATAATGATATTACCGTGTATATGTGGACTTTTATAACTATAATTCAACACATGCCTATCACTCTTTCCTAAGAGCCTAATACATACAGACTTTTTAAGTGAGGCAAAATAACAACATAATTCTAGATGCATTAATTAAAATGATCTTCAGAGATAATTTAGTCAGAAATCATTAAAATAAAACTTAAATTCTAAATCCCTTATGCAAGAAGAATCTCTGTTTCTTCTCATGACACTTTCCCACACTGATTGGGATCTTATGATATAAAATATAGTTTATTTTTTTCATTCATTCATTCATTTATTCATTCATTCATTCATATTATGAATTCTCCACGCAGCCACAGCTAACTAGAATGTCTGTCTTTCAGACAGTTAGTTCAGTGTGAGGCACACTATGGCATTCATGGTGTATCTGTATACCGGTTTATACAAGGAAAGCTCTATGCAGGAGATGATACTTTAGGTGAATATTGACTCAGTCAGGAGAAAGAGAAGAACATGAGGGTCACAGCTTTACAGTGTGCAGAACAACAGCATGCTGGGGGCGTGGGGAGTGACTGGGGCAAAAATATGACCTGATGGAGCATGCGGCACAAGGGCCCGACAAGGAGAGCTTTCAAGAAGAGGGAAAAACCTGTATGGCATGGGAAGAGGCATGCCAGGCACCAAGACAGCACATTACGCAGTCATGCAATGGTCTAATTAGTAAAATGGAAAGAATTCTATGGTGCTGTGAGGTTCAAAACTAGAATGATTAAATGATTACACTTAAGATAGTGATGAGAAGACCCTAGCAAGCATGTGTGTGTTCTGTGGTGTGCTGAAAACTAGATTGTCAGCAAGGAGGGCTTAGTGGTCACTGTAGAAGTGATCACAAAATAGCTTGTGCTCTCCACACATCAGAGGTAAAGGAAGGGAACAGGGAGGAAGAAGACTAAAAGAGGAAACTTCTGAAGCTATTTGATATTTGGTTTTTATTTTAAATTGGAAATGTTTATGTGCTGAAGCAAAGAGAACGCATGTTCTCTTTCATCTTCCTGATGAGTATCTAAACTCATATCTATTTTCTGTGGTTGATTTTTAGAAAGAAGGGAGTCTGGTGAGGAAATTTTCTGCTAATTCCTGAAAAACATGTGCTAATATAAAATGTTTTGTGTGTGTGTGTGTGTGTGTGTATGTGTGTGTGTGAGAGAGAGAGAGAGAAAGAGAGAGAGAGAACCTCAACAGATAGAAACGTAAGTTATTCCAGTCAGTTAGCCCTCTCCCCTGTCTAGAATTCAAAGGAGAACCACAGAGCTGGGCACTGAGCAGGCTAGTGGTGAGGGACAAGAATGATCTGCACTCACATCCAGGAGAAACTCAGTTTCCCAGGAGGAGCTCACTTACTGTAACATCATCCTCGACTGCTACACTTGACTTATGTCAGCTATGTGTCCTGTCCCTTGTGTATTTACCAAAAGTCAGCAGCAGTAGGAGAAATATGTGGGAGCCAGCTCTCAGACTTTGCTGCACTAATATGAAGAAGAGGCGAGCAGATTGAGCTCCTCAGGGCCTCACCCTCACAGTAAGTGTCACCTCACTTGATCCGTATCTTTGTGCATGGATATTTTACGATATGCTCTTGATTTCCCACAATTCAAAAAAGGGATGAATGGAACACATCAATCTGACCCCAGAGACGATATTCTGGGGTTGTCTCCATGAAATCACAGAGAATGGATCATTCTAGAACAAGGAAAGTCTGATGATTCACCTTAGCTGAAGAGAGCCTAGTATATAAGTCCACCATGGTAACAGTTGACAAAGATGCAGGTAATTGGCAATGGTCACATACTGAGAGTGCAACCAGCTTACCTTTACATAGAGAGCGAGCACAGTAATTTAAAATATGTATTTACTTACCAAGCTAGTATATTAGTGGCAAATCTAACAAGATTTTGAGAATGCTCATCTGGTCCCTTCCTGCACTACTGCACACATTAGGTGAGAGGAGGCATGAGAACAGAGCAGTTAAGAGCATGGGCTTTTAGCCAAATCAATTGGGGTAGGATCCAGGCTCTGCCAGTTACTACTGTATAATGCAAGCAAGTTAATTACTCTTTTTAAGCCCTCCAATAATATGCATGCCTCTTAAGGCGATTGTAAAAATAGAAGAGCCAATTATGAACAAAAGAATTAGCACAGGCTGTCATGTAACAAACATTCAACCATTTCAGTGATGGTTTTATCATTAAAGGAATGGCAGGACAGTGCTTGGGAATATTTACCTATATTTTTTTCCTATTAAACCTATCTATGTTAGCTTTGCTTCCTCTTCCTTTTTTTTTTTTTAATCTCTCCTAACCCTTTCCTGAGGCAGCTAAGGCATTGTGGGATGCCCACCATCCAGGCACAGTTGCTAATGACAGAAATGTTTAGAAAATCACTACCTTGATTCCCAGCCTTAGAGATTCTAAAGTAGATATTCTGTACATAGTATATGTCAGTCTACCTGTAGAAATAAGACTGCCCTTTTTCAAGTTCAGAGGAGAGAAACATCATGGGTTGGAAAAGCCATAGAGTAATGGAGAGTCTGTTCTTAAACCATGGGATGCCCAATAAAGATGACCACATAGGATGTATAGAACACAGAATACATCTGAGGAGAGCTGCTGGATTACTCTAGCATGTAAGTACCTATGGCAGAGGACTATAGGAATTCCTTAGGTATCTCAAAGACATTGTGAATTGTAGGACACAATGCAGGATGGACCTTAGCCAGGTCACCTGCTATGAGGATTAAGGGAGTGGCTCCTGTGTATGATGCAGTGTGGACTTAGCCAGGTCACCTGCTATGAGGATTGAGGGAGTGGCTTCCCCCCACAGAGAGTTGGCTAACCAAACTTATAAAACCCCCTGCACCTCCTTGAATAAACAAGTTTGCTGCTGCTTGCCCATGGCATGCTTCTCATTCAGCTCCCGGAGTCTGTGTGTTGATTCTGTGCCTACTCACCCCCTTTCGGTGGAGACCCTGCATCCCCCTTGGGTTGGCACTGAGCAGAGGGACCCCAACAGTGAGTCAAGAACTCAGGACCACAGTGGCATAAGGACACAGCAAGACATAACAGCCAGGCCAGTGTATGGCATGAAATAATTTCCTCAACCTCAAAAGAATATGCTGGAAGAGCAGACAGAGACAGCTGGGACACTGGCCTGACCCAGTTCATTCTGAACTGGAGGAAGAAGTTTAGCTCCCAAGCAGATTAAAATTTGAGACAAACATTAAGTTCCATTAGAAAAAAACAGTAATATAACAATAGTTATAATTCTGAAGCTTTAGTATCAGCATGGAACCTGTAAGATTCTTTCCAGTTCCAGAGGAAATACTGAACTGATTTCCTTCTGTGCTAATGAAGTAATTCAATAGCTTGGTGGCGGGGGGGTGGGGGGTGGCAGGCTGGTAGCTAAGAAAAGCATGGCCAAAGGTAGAAAAAGAACCTTGAAAAAGAAGCATAGACTTGAGACATATAAATATTTGTGATAGAAACATAAAACAAACAAGGCCACTTTGGCCTGTTCTTGTTCCCTTAAGTGACAGATCTATGGCTGAAATAGGGGCCTTTCATCTCAGTCCTCTCCCAACCAAACTCCCTTTTTCATACTTCAGGGTTGCATAAAATAATTCTACACTAACTTTCCTGTCCCCCATATGCAGGTCCTCCTTTGAGCCACTGTAAAGAGAACAAGGCACTCCTTGGTGCTTCTGAGGGCCTCTGGAGTACGGTGCACATCCATCACCAGGCCTTGCCATACTGATCACCAAGGATGATTACTATTGTTGTGAACCAGACATTGTCATGAGCATTTCATGTATACATCCATTAACTTCTCCTCATTCCTGTGACACAGGTGTTAGGAGATCTCCTTTTCCAAGGGATGGAATCCAGCACAGAGGGGCAGTTTCAATCTCTTAAGGCTAGCTAGGCAAAAGGACCACCATCCCTGGGATTCTGAGTAGAGTCCCTCTGTTTACTGTTTGCAACCCAGCTCTTGCCGATGTCTAACATTTCTCTTACTCATTCTGTGTGCCCCACACTATTCCTCAGGGGGAGATCTCAGTTCCTGCCTGCAGGGCCTGAGGTCTTTGGCATGTTCTGCACACATGAGAGCCCCTTCATCTAGTATCTCCTGAAGACTCCAGGCCTCAGAGCACACTGTGGTCATGTTAACCTTAGCTGCACATGGAGTCATCCAGCCATCTTAAACACACTCTGATGCAGAGCAAGCATCAGGACCTGAAATGACAGCTAAACAGTGCCTCGACAGGACCCAACCAACTTCATGTTTACCAGCCTCCTGGAACTCTGACAGGAGACAGAACCAGAGCTGAGAGAAGTGACTATTTGTCCTTTTATAGCTTGCTGCCAAGGAAGAAGAAAGGGATTTTCCATGTATCTCATCAGGGCCCTGCAAGAATAGCATGCACACTTAACTTACAGGAAATTTTGTGGAAAACATGGCCTACTCTGAACTGCCAGGGTCCTCCTGGAATGCCTGTGTAGCCACAGCCAATCCTCCTGGACTGTGTAACTGCTTCCCCCAGCCAGGCTCTGTCAGCCCCTGGCTGAAGAGAACTGTGAATCACTGGAGAATATGCTGAGAGTGTCCTTCCTCCTTCCCAGTGACAGAAGTCTCATAAATCATTCCTTCCCTGTACTTGATATCTCTTTCAAGAGGAGTAATGCCAACTCACTGGGAAATCTGATGCCCTGGAATCCATGTGAAGGTGTAGCCCTGGATGGCAGAGATTCAAGGAGCAAACAATTGGGTCAGGAAATGGGAGAGAGACCAGAAGAAGAGAACAGAAGAGAACGCAAAACCATCTCTGCAACAGTCACTAATGAGGACCAATAACACTCTTCTCTAGCATTATTCAACACTTACCAACATAGGATCTGTCTACTCTTTTTTTAAGTTGTCACCTGTCTTGAACATAGATCAATGGGTACAAGCATCTACTTGTGTCCACTATAAACGACATGCCTTGAATTGCAAGCACCCAACACTGAATAGTTGCTAAGTAAATATTTTCTGAATTAATTAAATGAAACCCAATGAGCTACACAGTCCAATTTCAATTCTTACAATAACTCTGAAAGAGAGAAATCACTGATACCATTTAAAAATAAGTATTAGGCAGGTTAAAAGACAGCCATTGACCATATGGAAATAGAATCCTACAAGCTCCTGGGACTCTGCTCTGTTCATATGAATCTACAGCAATGGTGTCAAAATGCTCAAGACCTATGCAAACTCAAGGAGACAACACCCCAGCATGGGAATGATGAAACGGGCAGCAGACCCTCCAGTCTTTGCTGAAGAAATAATAGCAACTGATTACTGTTGGGTGAGGGACTCTGGGTAGGATGACTAGACCTCCAAGGATGAACTTGTACTGAAGAACATTTGGAGACACTAATGACACAATAGAGTTTAACACAAATGAAAGAATGCATAGATTCCAGTTGGGGGGCCATGGGGAGGGTGCTGGTGGAGAAGAGGGTATAAAGATGATTAAGATAGTTTGTTCTGTATGAAATTCATAATGATTCAATAAACATTTTTTAAACTCAAGTAATAATTTCTCGTTCAATTTGGCCTACTACCAGCATTGTGTTCTTTCTGCCACCCCTATGCTGTATCCTAGTGAAATAAAAAAGAAAGAAAGGAAGAAAGGAAGAAAGGAAGAAAGGAAGAAAGAAAGAAAGGAAGAAAGAAAGGAAGAAAGAAAGAAAGAAAGAAAGAAAGAAAGAAAGAAAGAAAGAAAGAAAGAAAGAGAAGGCAGAGAAGGACCAGTGAGATAGATGAGTGAGGAACGGTGCTTTCCTACAGCTTGATGACCTAAGTTCATTCCCCAGGACCTACATGGTAGAAGGAAACAACCAACTCCTGAAAATTGTCCTTTGACCTCCACAATGCAGGCCACACACACACACACACACACGCTTTTAAAAGATAGAGAAGGAAGAAGAAGTGGGCATGGAGACAGAGGAGGAAGAGGAGCGCTGAAATAAAAGCAGAAGCAAAAGGAAAGAAGAAGCAACAAGCTCAGCATAGGAGAGCAGTTTGTCAAAATGGAACAAAAACCTAAAACACTAATGGAAACACTAATGGAGATAAAGAAAGCGTTGTCAGGAAACAAGACCACAACTTGGTGAGCTTTCCAGAGTCTTACTTAGGTACTTTGCACTTCCCATTGCGTGCAGTGAGTTTTAAACTATGGTGCTCGTGCAGGGCACTCACACACCTACCCCATGTACACCCAGGCACTCTTTCAGTCGTCAGCTTTCACCATGTGGTAAATCTTAACATGCACATTGTGCAGTAGTATCTCCTTGTGTCATAAAATTCGATAAGCCCAAGCTGAATACTCACACTTTGCAATCTCTCTCTCTCTCTCTCTCTCTCTTTCTCTCTCTCTCTCTCACACACACACACACACACACACACACACAACCATAGATGAACAAAATTTAAACGGGTTGACCAAAGTTGAGCACACAGGGCATTGCTGGGTAAGGACAGAGTGCAGACAGATGTTTATTGTTGTTCTAGGTGCTGTAAACTGTACTGTTCCTGACACATTTTTATCTCTTGCTCTTCTGGAGTTCATCTGTCACAGCTTAATCACACATTCTCCATTAAGTAAAGACTCTTTTTCTATTGCATTTGCTTAGAAAGGATTCCTCCTCTATTATGGAGGAGTTTGAGTTGGTGTGAATTCTTATAGAGCTTAAATTATTAGCCCATGGGGCTCACATTCAAAGGCCTTCTGAAAGAGTCATAGGTTTTTTCAGGAAGCATGAGACTACCTTTGTTTGACTATGAGTGAGGGAAACTCTCAGATACCAGTTGAAGGAAGTACTCAGGTCCTCATGTTCTCCAATGTTTATTAGAAGACAGACGTATATTTCATTTGATGGTAAGTAGAATTTATCACATGATAGCTAATACATATGTTTCCAAGGGAAGACTATTCTTAATGATAATGAAACAAAACAAATGAGAGGGGAGAGGGGTCAGGCTGTGTGTTTGTCTTTGTGACTTCTGGGCAGCCTGACTATGCAAGTAGAAGGTGCCACATATAGCTGACTAATAAAAGTAAATGTTAATACACAACATAAATCCATCCATACACTAGGTGTAACTTAAGACTATGTTGCAATGTTAATGACTTTAGCTTTAGAGTTAAAAACAAAATTACAACAATCTTGATGAAATGGCATATATTGGCTAAAATACTCTAAAAGCACGTGGCTAACAACAGCTATGGGGAAGTGGCTCTGATCCCTCAATCAATACTATATCAATTACTCTCCAGTGAAATGCAATTTTGATAACATAAAAACGTTATGGAATCCAGGAAGATCACTCCTTGGAGAAGCACCTGAGTGATGCATAAGCACAGAGATGATTCTCTGTGGAAGAGAACTGATCTGGTACCAGAGACATGGGAAGTCGGATGTCTATCAAGTTCAAGAGTAAATGTTTCTGTTCCATAAATAGGCTCACTCAAACTGAGACAGAGAAAAGGAATCAGAAAAAGTAGAAGAAAGCCTGTTTGGCCAGTGAAGGAGCACTCTGAACACATCAGTAACTGAAATAGACACAACAGAGTGTTATAGGCACCCTATGAAGCTGTGTGTCCACATGTTGTATGAGAGACAGGGGAGCCCTAAGAACTGACCTTCTAGACTGGAGACAGCCACCAGGAGGATTCAAACTTATAGCTGTCTAATAACATAGGAAGCCCACATTTAAAGACCCAGAAAATTAACTGCTGATGGGAGTCTAACGGAGTGAACAGAGCAAAGAAGGATTTGGAAGATCAGCTCAGAAAATATAAACCCTAGGGAAAGAGTCTTAGGAGGAAGATAAAGGGGCATTTTGCTGTTTTATTCAATTTATCAGTGTTAATGTTGTTGTTCTAACCTAGAGCTATGTTGGCTAGAAGAATTCCATGTGGTAACAAGGTGACTCACAATTGGTTCTTTCCTTTCAAGTAATTAGAAGTGCTTACTAGGTACCAGAAATACATGTGACTGTTTTAATTATGTTTGAATTTTAATAATCATACATGTCTAGTGATAACTGCATTAGAAAAGACAGATCTTAACATTCAATAACCAGCACAGGACTCAAGAAACACAGGAAACTAGTGGTTTAGAAAGAATTATGGACCAAATCACATATTCTCAGATGATTAGAAGCAGAGTTAGACTTCCTAATAAATCTGGCAGCGAGGCCACCCCAAGGCAACCTTAGTCTAAGTATCTAAAACATTGGTTATGTTACAGGAAGCTCAGAGAAATGTGCCAGTATAGTGTCATATAAACTATGAAACATTAGCCAGTCTGTGACTGAAAGTTGATTTATGTTTATACACATGAACTCTATCACTGAAATCAGCACACTCACTTAATACAACTGTGTGTTCTAAGGACACTATGAGGCTGTGTGTCTACATGTTATTTGTGAGGCAGTCAGAAATGCTGTGTTAGTACACAGAAGGGAATCTGAGTCTGCCAAGGGACTAAGGAAAGACTTTCCAGAAAAAACATAATCTTTGAATTGAGTATTGGAGATAAATAGGCATCTATGGTGTCTGGGATTCCAGGGAGGATCATCTAGGGATTAGAATAGATCTGAGCAGTTACTTAAAGGGTAAAAGCAACAAGTGAAGGTAGGAATTAGAAGCAACTAAGTGTAATTGGGTTATCAAGAACAGGTAGAGAGGTGGTAGGATGTGAAAGAGGGGTGAAATGTGAGGATGGAAAACGAGGCAAAGATCAGACTGACACATCAATAAGAAAGTGGACTTGAATGTGCTGGCAGCATCAGAAGATACACATGTTGTAATAAATCTTGTTTCAGAGGGATTATTCTGTATAAACAGAACTGTTGAATTTTTCTGTGTTTGTGAGGGTTGGCAAGGACAAGATGGCAAGACAACCAAACATTGGTGGGACAGTATCATAGGCCGATAGACTAGGAAAGATATTGCTTATTTTGAAATTCAAGTGAGAGGCAGACCAAATTAAGACCCAAATTAAGTTACTGGTGCAAAATTAAAGCAAAAAATATTGAATAAATATGGCATAAAAGTAGATGGAGGATTATTAGTATAGAAGAAGGGGCTAGACAGAGTGGGAAAAGGAGTAAAAATGGAACTAAGAGGTGTGAATATGACCAAAGTATTTTATATGCATGAATGAAATGGTCTTAATGAAATACACTCTCTTCCACAATAAATACAGCATAATAAAAATGTTGAAGTAGCATTAGAGGTAAAAATTTACTGCTCACATGGCTGATCAAAAGTGAATGATAAACTAGGCATGGTGGCACTCACCTTTGATCCCAGCACTCAGGAGGCAGAGGTCATTAGGTCTTTGTGAGATTGAGGCCAGATTGGTCTATATAGTGAGTTCCAAGCCAGGAGGACCACAGGAGACCCTGTTTCAATGAGATATGGAAGGAGGACTCAGAGATAAATCCTGGTTTCTAACAAAACTGGATGAGGTAGCTAGACAAAGGGTTACAGATGGGACAGTGACTTTTGGTGTTGTTGCTTTTAGTTTTTATATTTATTAGTGCTCTGTTTGCATGTATAGAAGTGCACCTGTGTATGTAGTGCCTGTGGAAGTCAGATCAGGTAATCTGAACCACTGGAACTAGATTTAGGGATGGTTGTTAGCCACCATCTGAATGGTGGGAACCAAACCCAGGTCTTCTGCCAGAGCAGCCAGTGTTCTTAACCTCTGAGTCATCTCTCTAGGCCCATGAATTATTTTTCAATTTTAAATTAATTCTTGAGAATTTTATACATGCATGCAATATATTCCTATCGTATTGACCCTCCACCTCCCTGATCCACCCTCCACTCTCCACTACTTCCACATTTTTTGTGTTGTGTGCAGTTTTTGTGTGTGTGTGGGGGGGGAGGTTAACCCACTGACTCTAATTAGTGAAGCCCATAAACTCATCAGTGTAGAATTATCCACTGAAGAATAGTGGTTAACCTGTCAGGGGCCATGCCCTTAATGAAAATATATTTTTCCTCCTTTATGAAATTCAACAGCTCCTCAGTTGGGATGGGATCAGTAGGTTCAATAAAAAGACAGAAACTTATCAGGTGATGGGGAGGTTGGGATGATTCAGAGAGATGTGGTGATCGATATGATCAAAATACATTGCATGCATGTATGAAAATACTCAAAGAATTAATAAAATATATTTTAAAAGACAATTTCTTGCATGAAGATAGAGTAATAAGAAAATGATGGGCAAATGAATGCAATTTCCCTTATATCTTTCTTCTTGTTTCTCTTCATTTTCGCTACAATATGTTTAACTTTGTAATCAAACCATCCAAAAGAAGATAAAAATCATCCTGACAATAAAGTTTTGAATGAAAATGTTTTAATTTGTGGTTGATAAAGAGATAACCTAGAGGCTGTGGTTGAAATCACCTTTACAGAAACATTTAAAAACATAGGGCTGAGGGAATGGAGAAGGCAGAGAGCAAGCAGATGTGGTGGAGGAGAGATGAAAGATAGAGGGACAGTTAATGGTACAAGAGCCTGTAGTGATGAAGGACAAGTATACTTGTGAGGAAATGGAAGGGTGGATCTTGTACTGTAAGGATGAATCGTCTTTAGAAGCCTGAGGAAAGAAGGAAGATGGAGCTAACCCTATTGAGCTGTTTATGTGGTAGAGAGGAATTAAGTCAATTCACTTGGTGAGACTGAAAAGTATGAACCATGGAATTCCAGAAAATAAGTGAAAGTGACAAGAAACTAAAAATAAAACCAGTATAGGATCTGGCATCCTACATATGCATCCAAAGAAGCTAAGTTAGTACTTTGTGTGTGTGTGTGTGTGTGTATGTGTGTGTATATACATATTCATGTTAATTAAAGCTATTCACAGTAGCCACACTATGGAATCAGCTTAGATGCTCATCACTAGTAGATAAAGAAAATGTGATATATATGAGTTTGATTCAGGTGTAAAGAAGAATGAAAATTATGGCCTTTGTAGGGCATGAGGTGGTGAGAGATCATTGTGTAAATGAAGAGAGCCAGACTCAAAGAGACAAATCTTCCTGTTTTCTCATAGGCAGAATAGATAGTTATTTCTTTTTATTTATTTCATCATTTCCTTCCTTCCTTCCTTCCTTCCTTCCTTCCTTCCTTCCTTCCTTCCTTCCTTCCTTCCCTCCCTCCCTCCCTCCTTATAGCGTTGAAACAAAGTCTCATGTAGTCCAGGCTTGCCTCAAACTCACTATGCACCTGTTTCCACTTCCCAGTTGCTGGGTTCACAGACATGTCCAACGTGTTCCACCTCCTCAGGACTGGATTGCAGTAGAAGGGAACTACACAGGGGAAGGAAAATGACCAGCAGGGAAGGAGGGGGCCGTTGGGTTAAATATGAGCAAAGAACATGATCTTCTTGTGGGAAGAAGTAAAAAAAATCCAGTCTTTTATTTACTAATAAAAAAAAAGAAATGAAAGGGAGATCTGGACAGGTAATATCAGAATGGTAAAAATCTAACATAAGATAAAAAATTACTGTGTTGCTCCAGGGACTCAGCTGAGGCAGAGGGAGACTAACTAGGGGGACATAGATCTGGAATTTTCTTCAGCTGTGTTCAGCTACCTGAGTTGAGGAGAGTTAATCAGTGAATCAACAGAGCTCTGAGATTAAAGTGGCCTCAGCAGAAGCCCACTGGAGATGGGCATGACTACACATTTGCTGGAGATTTTTGTCTTAATGGAATCAAACTCAAGGGTTTCACGTGACCTAGATTCTTTTAAAAGAACTGTGCTGAAATAAACCATCATGGTTAAAGAGGAGAAGGACTGAACAAAATGGAAGAGGTCTTGGATCTCCAAGCATGAAGCAGAATAAATGGAAAAAAAATTCCTAGCAGTAACACACACACACACAGAGAGAGAGAGAGAGAGAGAGAGAGAGAGAGAGAGTCTTGAATGTAAAAGGACCAATGACTCAAGAGGTAGAATGACTTAAGATGTAGAATTAAGAGTGAAGAATCATGAAGAATTTTCCCAGGTCACCAGTTTAAATCAAGAAAACACCAACACGTACTTTGCTGGATTTTGTAGTTTTAGTGAACCAGTAATTCCATGTACAACCTGCTTTCCTCTCTGGTTTAATGGAGTCATTCATGGTGATCATGCCACCCTGCCCAACCACTCTTATGTTTAATGCATATTAGAGCCTCTGTGTTTGAGTGTGTGATGTGTATGTATGCAAGTGCTCATGAATTCAAAGGTCTTCCAATTGAAAATTACATACCTGAGGCAAAACACAAGGAAAGATGCAGGGGATTATCATCATCAACCCAGTCTGATATAGAGGATATGATTCTGAATTTCATGTGTTTGCTACAGTGGGACAAACTATTGCTTTACAGGGAAGTGCAGGCATCTTGTATATTGATGAAATAAGAACCATTACAGAATAGGGAATGAACTTCAGGAGCTAACTACCAACATGTTCCAAACACTTTGGCCTTTTAAGATGATGTAGAACCTTCCCACAGGGAATTGTGTTGATGTATGAGTACAATAGAATACAGAAGTGTCTGTGTATGAGTCTTGAAGCTATATCACAAAATACAGTGAAGTTCTCACTATCATGTATCTTATTAAAGGTATGTTAGGGTATCAAATCCATCCTATAGAGAGATTCACAAAGTGATGTACTGATGCATCTTTCCAAGAGTCAACACACCTCAACACAAACTTTCTTGCATATGAGCAACAGATCCCCCATCCCTGGTTGACTCTACGACTCTTGTCCCATCTAATATACTAACATCTTGAGGGGCTTTGAGCCAGGAACATGCAGTTAATTTATCCATCAGGCACTAGCATGATGTAAGAAATTAAATTGACTGAGAAGGTAATTTTACTTTTAGGACACTAATATAAACAATGAAATATATAGCACTTGATCACTTTAAACGGTAACTTTGTGACTGTGGAAGATGAATGGCACAAATAAAATGGGCTTTGCTCCTTGGTGTTGGAGAGAACCTGTCAAAATCAATGTGCACAGTGGTGATCACTGATGTCTCCTGGAACAGAAACTATACTTAAGATTCTTCAACGAATGTGAGGCAGTGAGTTGTAAACAGGTCAAAGTTTATGAAAACAAAGATAAGAGGAACAGTAGAGTGATGTTCAAAGAGGTAGACTTTCCCTTTTGTTTTCATAAGAGTAAATGATTAGTAAATAAAATACAACTGTGCTATCCTTGGTGTTCAGGGTATTTAACCCTCTAAATTTTTATTGTATCATAAATATAATAGCAATTGTAAAGGCAATAAGTATGAAAATTCATATGACCCATCTTTTCAGCTCTTTGAAACCTCATACAAGTTACTATTTGTGGATCTGTGAATGTGAACTATCATGTAGCTAGATCTTAAGAAAAATAACTTCCCTGTCTACTGATTTCTACAGTCCTTTATAAAACACTCTAAGCTCTTCATGAGTTTATTTAAAATAATTCTTTAAATAAATATAGAATAATTTGGTAAGCCATTCCTATACTGATGACATGTGCTTTTTAGCCAATTAAAAATCATACTGTGTATAGAACTTCTTGTTTTGAGTTATTTCCTCATGAAAATATTTCTTGCATGAAGTTACTGGGTTAAGAAGAATTCTGGTCATTTGTGTAAGTTCACATCTAGAGAGGTACGGTACATATCTGTATGCAATGTGCAAGCATATGTCATGCATTCAAAGGCTAGAGAACAAGCTCAGATGTCATTACTTCTGATTGGCTAATCACCTTGCTTTTTGAGACAGGGACTGTCACTGGAATTGACCCGGTAGGCTAGGACAGGATTCACCTGTCTCTGTCTCCCAAGTACCAGGATAATAGATTCACACTATTGCACACCTTTTTTTAAACTTCCATACTGGAATTGAATTTCGGTCCCTATGCTTACACAATAAGCATGTTAGCAAATGAGGTATCTTCCAAGGTCCCCCTTGGTCAACTTAACAGCACATAGCATGATTATTCCTTCTAGACTAGACACAGAATAAACAAATGACACTATGGGGATTAGCTGCAATAGAGAAAAGGAAAAGGAGAGGTGAGCATTAGAAAGTTATCTCAGAGTCGTTCAATATGGAAACTATAACACTGGTTGGGGCAAAATTGTAAATGCCTCTATGCTCTGAATACAGTTGAGAAGTCTACTGTATTTCATTTGCACAGTCTGTCCTCAGGTTTCCACATTTCACCACCTCTCATCTTACTGGTCAGTATTCATTCATCACACAGTCTAGATCCTCTAGGGGCCTGGGATCATGCTACCATGGACTAAATGAGCAAGCACAGCCCATGGGCTGAGCAGTGGGCAGGACAGAGGCTGAGAAGCTAAGCAGATTGCCTTGTTTGAACAATAAAGAAACAGGGAGCCCAGAATCCAACCTCAACTCTTATGTCTATTCTTTGACAACATGCCAAGTCAGCAGGGCTTAATGCCGCATAATCAAAGCTAATCCAAAAAGCTCATGGATGCCTTTCTAAGCATTAGAGAAATTGTTTCATGTTGAACTTCTAACGTCTGAGTTTTTAAAATGTTGGATTAGGTTTGCCATCTTTCTAGTGAACATGATTTTAAGCATATAGAGGCATCAGGGCTTCATACAAACACACATAGAGGACTTTATTATCGAATACACCACCCACCTCACTCATGTATGCCAGTAAATACACCCTATAAAAATAGAAACTTCCTATTGTATTTTTTTAAGATTTGAGGTCTCCAAAGAATACTTCAAATGGACAGCTCTATAGACAATATTCCCTGACTTTTGAAGATCACATTTCGAAGAGAAAAATACACAAATAAATGGTTCTCCACTAGCCTCATGGAGTCCTCTGCAGGGCTGTGCTTCATGGTGCATCTTCCATGAAAGAAAGCAGAAACCTACATTTTCTGTAGATTAAATGCTGAGTGTGCCATATGATAGTTATTTACTACTTCCTGTATTTTGAAAATACCAGATGTATCTCTTAAGGAGAGTAATCTGTTTCTTCATCCTTTGGTTATTATACAGTTGAATCAGCTATTCTGCATTAGCTTAAGCATCAATCAAGACTGGGGATATGGCACATTATTAGAGTTCCTCCCTGACATTCACGAGGCCATAGGATCGAACCTCAGCAACACTGCTACCACAGCACAAGCTTGTGGAGATCTTCGGTCTATTCAACCTTGTACTGTAACCTTTCCCTAAAGGGAAAATATCCAGAGAGATTGCTAACAGTGAGGATCAAAACACGGCATTCTAGTTGTTATGATGGTACAAAACTATGATTCCAACAATGAGGAGACTGAAACAAGAAGACCACATGTTTGAGCAAACCGTGCTAAAGTAACTCCTCTCTCACTAGTCACAAACTATCCAGCTCTCCATAATTATCCATTCTTTAAATCTCTTTTCCCTATCACTTTCGTTATAGGCTCAGAGTCCTAAGTAGCTGAGATTACAGGCTTGTACCACCATGGCTGGCTAAGATATTGTATATTTGCTTGTTTGTTGGGAGTAGATGCAAGCAGAAACAGGTACATGCTAAGTAGACTGAAAACAAAAGACCAGAATAAAGTATGTGTTCTTTATATTGTTTCTGAATTCTTGAATGATGTTCTTATAGACAAACCGGAACTCAGAGCTATCTTAAAAGCATCCTCTTCTTCTTTCTCCTCTTCCTCCTCCTCTCCCTGTTCTTGCTCCTCACTAGTGTCTACTGGATTTGTCATAGCAGTATGACACAACCCAAGTCAGAGATCCTCTGTCCCTCATTAATTTCACTATTGTATTTAGTAAACCCTGGTCACTTTACAGTTCTTGGTTAAGATGCTACATAAGGATGGAGAAGACAACTCAGTGGTAAAGTGCTCGCTTAGACTACATGAGGCCCTGGGCTCACCATCAGCACCACCAGAAATTTTAAAAATTAAAATAAGAAGATGATGCCTAACTCCAAGTTCTACCTATTCCTTTCATTCATCAATGAGTTTCTTCCATGTGGGTGCACTGTAAACAAAATTTTCATAGCTTTCACTTGCTCATCTGTCATTTGTCAGCCTAGTTACAGCACCTCATACTAGAGTTGTATGATCATAATAGAGTTCCTCTCCAGATTGGAATCAATTTATATTCCATAAATAGCTGTGAAACCTTAAAAAGACCATGCTGCTGCAAAGGTACAAGATGTGGTAGTAGGGGCTTATAACAGTCCATTAACTACATCCTGGGAAATTGCAACAGCTGATAGACAGCATCACTCATATATACAAATATTTTATATATATATATATATATATATATATATGTGTGTGTGTGTGTGTGTGTGTGTGTGAGTGTGTGTGTGTGTGTGTATTGTTGTTTCTGGTACTCAGAATTAAACCTACAGCCTTGTTGATGCTAGCCAAATGCTCTGTCATGAATCTACAACCTCAGTCCTCCTTTTATAAAAAAAAATTTCAGACAGGGTCTCACAAGCCTTGGACTCAGTGTCCTCCTGCTTCAGTCTCCCAAGTAATGGAGATTACAGGCCTACATCATCTTGCCATCTAAGAAGCCGAATATGTGCATGGATGTTGGGGTTAGATGCAAAGACAGTTGTATGCTAAGTAGATCAAAAGGGAAAAATGAGACTAGAGTTTGTGCTCACTATATTGCTTCTGGATTCATGAATGATGTTCTTTCAAGTAAATCAGAGCCTAAAGCTACCTTAGCAGGATCACTAACCATAAGCAGCAGTGGTAGCACCCTTACCAGTTTCTACTGTCTCTATCTCGGCACATAACACTACCAAAATCACAGCTCCTCGGACCCTCATGAGCTTTTCTATTGAATTTAGTACATCTTGGTTGTTTCATCTCCTTTTTACTTCTGCATAGTACTTCTACAATATGGATTAAGTGTTTGCTCTGAGGACAACATCAGGAATGAGGGAGTTATGCAATTTGATTATTCTTTCTCTGCACACCCCTCTTTTCTACATACATTCACTATTTAAAAGAGAATTTTATTGATTTAGAATTCCATACAATGTATCTTGATCATATTCATACTCTACCCGCCCCCCACCTCTTCAACCCTACCTTACTATCCTCTGACTTCATATCCTCTATTTCTTGCCTTTACTTTTAAAGGTCTATGGAGTCTAATTTGTGTTTCTCAGGGGCTCTTTGGCATGGATCTATCCCTTAGAGCCTGGTTAACCTAATAGTAGGCATCAAACAATAAGGAAAAATCAATCTCTCTCTCTCTCCTCCCACCCCACAATCTAAGATTTGCCGGTAGATCTGGCTGGGGCTTCTTGCTCATTTCCCCAACCCATGCTCGACCCCTGTCTTGCTTCAGTTCACACAGGCAATGTGCATGCTGTCATAAGCACCATGGGTTCATAAGTACAACGACCCTAAGGTGTCCAGACAACAGTTTCATCTACTACCTATGGCTCTTACAATCTTTCCAATACCTTTTCTGCAAAGATCCTGAGCTTTGGGAGGAGAGGGTGCAATATAGATGTCCCATTTAAGGCTGAGCATGTTATAGTCTCTTATTCTCTGTATGTTGACCACTTGTGAGTCTCTGTGTTAACTGTCATCTTCAGCAAGGAGAACCTTCTCTGATGAACTAATCTGTAGGCATAACAAATCATTATGAGTTAGTTTAATATTAGGTCAATTTAGCATAATGATAGCAGTAGGTTCTTCCTCATGGCCTTTGATCTGTCTATCCACAAGTTCTTAATCTTGATAACAGTATCAGGTATGAACTTTCTAATGTTAAGTGGGCCTTAAATCCATTTAGAAGATAGTTGTTTACTCCCATAACATTTTTGCCACTACTGCACCCTTTGTCATATTTTGCCAAGTCAGTTCATATTGTGACTCACAGGGTTTACAGCTGAGTCAGCTGGTGAAAAGGAGCCAGCAGAGACATAGCTTTGATGTCACTGTCAGCTTGATTTCTCCTTGTTTTTCTGCAACTTGGGAATGTAGTGTCTTGAGGAAGGTGGTCTTGCCATCAAGTTCTGGTAGGTAACCAAATGAAATGCAATAGCCAGTATTGTTTGAGGATCTGTGGACTCCCTCTGGTAATCTTCTCCAAAAAAGAGGAATCCATTCCCAACACTGGGTTTCTTATTTGTTATCCTATGGTGCCTATTAGGGTCGTTGAACCCCTATTATGGGATAACTACACTTAAATTCTTTTTTCTCTTATATAATATATCTACTATTATTACAGTGCTTTGAAGAGTGAGATGTCATGAAGAATTACCAATGCAAAGTGGTCAGGAAAAGATGATAAGAGCATACTGGACTTACTGGCATGATCTGTATCTTAACTAAAGAATCAAAACACATTTCCTACCTGGGATTTATCTGTGTATGAGTTTTTTTAATTAAAGTCTGTTCCTAGGTTCTGGAGCTCATAGAGAGAGGAGCCCCAGGTGAGTGTGTTCACTGTTTCTTTCCCAAAACCCACCCCATGTCTGGCACATCATAAATGCACACATTGTTTAAAAGTATATTTCTTGAGTAAATGGATTTGCTGCGAAATAAAATTACCTGAACTTCGGTAGGAAAAGCAGCTGCAGGTGTTAAGCTTTTCTGCCCTGAGACATTCTTCAATGTTTCTTCAGTCTATTTCTGCACCATGTGCACTGGTGGGGAGGAAAGGCCCAGGGAGCCCTCTCAGTATAATTTATTACATTTATGTAGCACCTATCACCTTGCTACTCTATCTAGGGCAGTGATTCCCAAGGTGTGTTTCATAATATGCCAGAGTTTCTCCGTGGGGCCGTAACTGCTTAAAATAGTCTCAAAATAAATTTAACTTCATCCTACTTAATTTTTAAAAAATAAACACAGTCCATGGAAGAGAGGTATTGTCAACAGAAGAACACAATGCTCAATTTCTATGTTTATTGGGACATTGGTCATCAGAGATCTGGCTTTATTCCAAACTAGTTATTGACATTTACGTTTTACTTTGATGTCAAATATTTCTCAGGTATTCAAGATATAATGATTCATGAAAACCATTTCCTGCTTCAAAGTTGCTCAACTCAAAAGATTCAAATTCAGCAGCATCTATTGCATGTCAACACAAGTAATAGAAAATGCATTTTGCAGTACATCTTACTTCTTGATTGCATTCGGATTTTCATAGTTAGCATTACCTATGGAAATCTCTGATGCAAGCAATCCATTATATCCTGAACCTTGTATAAATTTTCCTGTCTTACACAGCCACTTCTGTTCAGAATCTCTAAAACTGAGGAGTCAAGCACCCTTCATGGAGTGCTTCAGAACAAAGTTAAACATCCTCATCAGAAAATCAACTTCCTCTCTCAAATACCTACTGCTTTCTACTAAGCATATGTAGTTAGAAATCTGACGCTTCAGAATATGAGAGAGCATGATCCTCGATTACACAATGATATGAGCTCAAATCCTAGTTCCACCTCTGTGTACACCCAGTAATATGCCTACATCTTTTCTCCCATGAAAGGACCCTCCAGTCTAAGCACTTAGAATTGTTATGAGAATTTAATGAGGGACCACATGAAGCTCACTGAATAATCTTTCTTCCATTTATAAAATAATATAAATCATCTTCACATTGTAATTTGATTTCCCATCATTAAAGGTACCCAAACAATAGTATTGTTCTAAATATTTTAATATGATCATTTATTTTAAAATTCATGTCATTATAGTAATTAAAGAATGATTTTCTTTAGTGAGTTGTACAAAATAATAGTGTGATTATCAGGACTGTGAATGTCAGATCAGTGGGTGCCACTCACATGGGCCAGACAACCAACAGTCTTTTTAAACATATTTGTGTCCACCCGAATTCAAAAGCAGAAAAACTAGAACCTAATAAATGAAATAGTACTATAGGGTGAGATTTATGAAACTAATCCGATTTAGATTAGGCCATTAGGACAATGTCCCTAAAATGGGGAAGAAAGGAAGAAACTAAAGCCGTTTACCTCAGCCATGTGAGTCCTTAGTGAGATAGAAGCCTAGAAACCAGAAAGTAGTAGGTCTTTACCAGACACTAGAAAAGTTAGAATTCTGACTTTGGACTTGCCAACTTCAAGAACTAGGTGAAATAAATCTATGATTAAAGCCACTAAGTAATTGTGTTATTTTATTTTAGTTTGCCTGAGCCAACAAAGACTTTAGCAATGTAAAAACTGTAATGACTCACAATTCAAATACACAGTATATATTTGCTTACTATATACACACACATCAAAATACTGAGACATAAAAATATATGTACTACAATACTTATTTGCATCATTAATCCAGAGCAGATTAGGCTAGAATGACACGATAAATAATAACTCCAAATTTTTCCTCTGCCTGTAACTTTCTTCTCAACTTAGTACTGTCAAGACAGATGGACTCATCAATATGACTGATCAGATAATGGAACCACATCCTTAGAAGGCAGGTTCTGGTATATTAAATGTTCTATACTTGAATGGATTTTCTTCCACTTTATATTCAGGAGTTGGTAAGCTGAGCCAAGACCTTGTTTTTGGACTCCCCTCCTTTTCTCTGCTTGACATTACTAGTTATTACTTCCAGTCACAGAACCATATGGCAAATGGCATGTACTTAAGATTTAGGTTCAAAAGGCAGTAGGAAGCACCATTAAGGACATGCACACCCCATTTCAACTCCACTAGATTTCTACATTGGGGTGTGCTGGGAACTGGAACATTCAATCCTAAAGCAATATGCTTCCCTCATTAATCTTTTGACATCCCCCTCAAAAGCCCTCCAAAAAGGAGAAATTATGTGCCAGGCCCAAGATCAGAACAGATCAGAGAGAGCAGATAATTTTGTCTAGAAATATTTTTAGAAAATGAATAAATATAATCAGTGAGATCATGGAATTTTCTTTTCTGAAAGTAGTTCTTCCAAAAGAAATTTTCCTTCATGTCTCCTTGATCTGGCAAACGGAATATAAGCACTTCTCTTTAGGGACCCAAAAGGAAACAAAAACTTTTGTATTCGAACGGGAATAAGATATGAACGATGAAGCATGCAGTCCTACATTTCAGCACAGGACAACTTACTAAGTCTAAATTGTCATGACTTTCCATTGAGTTCTTCTCTCATCGTCATTATTAAAAGTATCCTTTAAGGCTCCCATCATAACTCCATAGTAACTACAGAGAGACAAAAATTGACTTCATTCCTTTCTATTTTGCACCACATTCAGCTCCCACCCAGGAGCAAGAAGACAAGAGAAGACCATTCCAGGCAGAAGGTCTTTACAACACAGTGCAGTGTGTACACAGCCTAATGCTTTAAATCACGTGCACCTGCTCTAATCACCTCATGCTGAGAACCTTGAAGTTTAGCATCTGCTCTCAGTTCTAAAGCCTCATTTGCCCATCCTGCCCAGAATTAGCAGTTGCTGCATTTTTTAAATGTTGTATAGTTTGTGTGGAGGAAGTAGAGCATAAGCAAAGGATTTGGTAACAGAAAATGTGTCTCTAAGTTGCAAGTCCTCTATTGATTTTAGACAAGCCACTTGCCCTTAATGTGCCAGCTCAGCACTCCTGGCCCATTGTTCTTAGTCCATCTTTTATGTACTTTCCTGCCCACGAATTAAAGCTGGAGGCTTTCAGCAGCCACTAAGGTTCTCCTTCATTACCTTTGTTTTTCCATTCAATGTCCACCTCCAGCTTCTTAAACTGGTTCTTCTTAGTAATTAGATTCAGCCCATCCCTGGGAGTTGGGTGCTGGCTCAATCTAAACTCTTCATCTCTAAGCCATGAGTGATGTCACTCAGGTCGCCACCAACACTGGTACAAAAAGCTCAATGCAAGTTCCAAAGCTAACTGTTAAGCTGACTCTCTTTGGCCTGTTACTAAGTAAACAATAAGCACCCAGGAAAAGTAAGGATGTCCTATACAAAGCATCAAATGTCTGCTCTGCATGGACTAAAACTCTGCCTGCCTGGAGCAAAGAATAACAGGCAAGACCCTACTCTGCAGACCACAAGGAATCAAGAATTGAAAACTATAAATAAAAATGTACAAATGAATACAGAACAAACTAAGCAAATGAATGCAGGGGAGAGACAGAAAAAAGAGTGGAAGATGCTACAGAAAGGAAGAGTTGTAAATACTCACTAGAGACTATAATTGTGAAACTAAGTTTGAACCAAAATTGATGATAATGCTCACTGGAAGCAAGGGTCCCCATAAAAATTCGGTACATCGAGGAGCAGGCAGTGTTTTATGGAGTTGCATCATACCAGGAGAAAAATTCATGGCATACCCATTATGCACATATGCGTTCTATCAATTGCTTTCAAATTCTGACCCTCTTACACACCGTAACACACACAGGAGCCTCCATGTCATCTGACTATATTTTAGTATTTGCCGATTGACTTACAGGGAGAAGCAGCTGGAGATGTTGCCTCCAAAATCAAGCTCCTTTATGCCAAAGCCTCTGAACCTCTGTGGTCTATTATACCTAACATTTCATTCAAAGTACTCAATAAGAGTTCACTTATAAGGCTATGCTCCATAAAATCCATCAGTACAAGTCTTTGATGGAGATGAATTATAGTTTACAAATGATTAAAATATTGTTAATGATCATATGCAGGTACTTGAGACTTTGATAAGGGGAACTTTGAAAATGAGACATTCTTAGAACCTCTGAAGTCTTAAGCACTGTCAGTTCATGTTTTTAAAAAGCACATTAGTTCTAGCCAGTATCCATATAACCTTTCTCCTCTCCCTTGCTCTGTTTCCCTAGCAACCATTTAAAAGTGATGCAAAAAGCCCTGCTGTCTCCAAGAAAGCACAGAAAAGAAAAGGACAATGGTCTTAAGCTCTCCCTCTTTCCTGAGGATTTTCCTCCATCTTCCCAACCACTTCCTCAGCTCTAAAGGTATCAGTCTCCGAGCCATTGCACCTTGAATGTGGCTGTGGGTAATGAAAGAGGTGGTGGGTGTCAGGGCACGTGGTAGCAGAGTCTGTGAGCTTACAGTTAGACTTTCAGGGTCAGCTAGGAGGCCTTGAGACCGTGTAGAATTGTACTCAGTATAGAAAAATAGTAAACAGAAGCTATCAGCAAGGATCCTCCCGTCTTCAAACCTCGGATTTGAGATAGACATATGCCAAAGGTAGGGATGCTAGCTATCAGCTGTCACTCAAAGCTTATTTGTTAAAGGTGACAAGATGAGCAAACCCAAGGATGAAGCCACCTCCATCGACCAGCTGTATTAGCCAGCACCTTCCTTTTGGCCCTGCCTCCCTAAACTCCTTCTAAGAGTTCTTTGCTTTGCTTCTTTATATATTTTTTAAATAACAAAAAATTACCTTGTCTCACCAACCACAACTTTCTTGGTTACAGGAAGCATACAAGGAGAAAGGATTATGGCACAGGGCTCCCCACTATACTTAGGACAAAGCCCCAACAAAGGTCATACCTGGAGACTTTCATTCACCACTCTCATTTTTTAAAGAAAGCAAGCACATATATGGGGCATGACCCACATGCCAGGAATTGTGTTAAAGGTTCCACACAGGTGATCTCTTCAAATCTTCCAAGTACCTCTGATACTAGGTAAGCGGTCATTACCATTTACATTTAGTCCTCTCCAGCTTTTTTCTACCTTTTGGAAGCTGTTCTTTGTCTAGGATCCAGGGGGGCCTTAGAGCTGGGTTCAAACCTAGGCATTTATAATGTTTAAAAGGCCATGTTTTTTCAGGAGGTATTGTTGCTTCCCTGCAAGACCTCCAAGGGCCAAACAGACTAGGACAGCCAGAGGTCAGGATTTGGGCTGCCAGGTAGAATATATCTAGTAAATCCTTTGCTACTCATCTTTCCCAGTAAATGGTCCCCTAAAGGGTTCATTGGAATATCTTCCCACTGACACATCTCAGTAATGCATCAAAGGAGCAGATTTGGTGGTTTAAGCATTTGAATTTACAACTTTCTCTTCGCTTGGCACTCTAAGAACTGAAGAGAGATGCTTGCGATGAGGTACTAACCCAAGAATTGCTCAAGTACTGTGGAAAGAATAAGGTCTCAGATGTCCACAGAGTATTCAGCACAAGCTGTTATTCCACTGACTGACTCCATGGGTGTGATCAAGTTCTGAGCCTTAGTTTCTTATTTAATCGAATGGCAATATCATGAAGTCCTACATTAACTGGCTAGGAAGATTAAACAAAAGAACATAAGCAATGCGCATGTGAGAGACTAACTGGGATCACTGTCAGTTAACAGTGCAATGGTGATAGTGCTGAAATAGAAAGGTGAAAGACTGTGAGGATCTAAAATGAGTTCATGCTTTAAACTGTGAGCAAAGCACGCGGTGAATATTAGCTAGCACTGAAGACAGACAAACTGAGAAAGAAGAAAGATGGTGTCGGTATCTTTGAGAGCCAAAAAGAAGCCAAAAGACGTTTTAGGAGCTGTGGAACTCATAACAAATGCGTAAAGCTGGAAAGCATTAGGTTCAGAGGAGTCAGATTTGCCAAAGTACGGCAGATTCTTTTGGGACAATCACAATAGGAAAAATGTAGAGAGAAGATGGGTCAGGCTATGGAAGGCCTTAAAATTGAAACTTGTCCCATAGACAAGACCATACATTGTAGCAATATGCTAAAGAGAGTGCCAACATGCAGCATTTTGGATATTCAGAGAAATGCATTTTCATCACAGAAAACACCAGAGCCTACTGGAAGAGAGGGCCATTGTACGCAACCAACCTAGACTATCTTCTTCAGTCTGCCGACTTCCTGTATCTAATGACATACTTTACTTTGTGACTCAGGTAAAGGACAAACACAACCTCAGGAAGCAGACATCCGAAAGGAAGGCAAAATTATGGAGAGATGAAAAGCCGACTAGGTCAACCTCGTTGATCTAGAGCTAAAGAGGCATCAATACTGTCGAGAAGAATTCAGTCTCCAAAATAGATTCCAGGCAGGTTAATCGAGGGTACGATGTGCTGTTTTGGTGACTTAAGGATATTTTTAATAGGTTTAGCAAGCAAGTGCTTATAAGAATTTCCCTCTTACTATACCAGCTCTTATCTGACTCCGACAGATCCTTCTGTTTTGGCCATCCTATAATATATTCTTTTATCCTCTGATTTATTATTTTGAAGGAAAAAAAAAAGGGAAATTGAAAACAAGAGTGAACATGAAAATACCCAACACTGATTCCCTGGTAAACTTATCATTAGATTGTCCCTAGGCTTATGTGACACTTGAAGGAATTGTCAAAACACTGACTAAAGAAAGTTAGAGCTCAGTTGATTTCACATGGCCACATGAACCTGTGTTCAGCTGTCTTCATGATACCATACCTAGGTTTCTGCATCTGTCTCTGAAGCTATTTCTTCACAGATACATATTACCTCCTACTCTCTGTAAGGTTTGCTCTAGGACTATAAATAACTGAGGACTGCAAAAAATTTTCCAGCATCTCAAAGATGATCTTCTGTTTCAGGAATTAGATTTAAACTCACTCACGTATTTTTAATTTTTTTCCATTGTGAGCATTTTGCTTGCACATATGTTAAGTGCACCCATACATGCAATGCTGATGGAAGCCACTAGAGAGAATCAGATCCCTGGAGTTGGAGTTACAGATGGTTGTTAGCCACCTTGAGTATGCTGGGAATTGAACTGGGGAACTCTGCAAGGACAGCCAGCGATCTTAGCTACGGAGTCATCACTCTCATCCTGAGGTTTAAAAATAAAGATAAAATAGGAGAGTAACATAGAGAGGTTTTCTTTGTATCTGAAGAAATGACTGCTTGTGTAAAAGGAAGACTAGTTAGTCAGGGAGCAATGGAGCATCTGAAACGCACAGCAGTTTCAGGGAATGTGCAAGGCCCAGCATTCCCCTAAGACATTGCCCTTTATTCTGACACAAAAAAGGAAACCCCCATGGGAAGTCTTTAAACGGAGGAAAAAAAAGGTGAGCTGCCCTCTGTTTTAGTAAGACTGCTCTTTTGCTGTTGAGAGGATGCATGCTGAAGGGCATTATAATGGAAGTAAATAGGATAGGAGATGACCACACACATCAGAAGAAAGAGGAACCTGGGCCAGGGTGACTCAGATGAAGGAGCTATGATGTACATGGATTTGAGATGTAGAACGTGCAGATCTCATTGAGGAGTTAGACATGGATGGTTTATTGATTGCCTGATAGCAGACAAGCAAAAATATATGTGGTGAAATGTTAGCACTCTGTAGGAGGCATGGAGGTCATATGGCTGAAGCCCTTGCGAAGGAGATTAGTGCCCTAATGAATAAGATCTTGGAGAGCACTCTCACTCTTTTTTAAAAATACAATGCAACCTGTAGGATGTCCCTCTCTACGGAGGGACCTTGAAAGTACCCTGACCCTGAAATTTTGGTCGCTAGAACTTGGTGAAATGAATTTCTCTTGTCTAGAACCGCTTATTTTATGGTACTTTATTATAGTTTCCTTAACTGATGAAAGTGTACAACATAAAAGGACAAAGACTAGAACTAGTTTATGGCTGAACAACATGAAGAATGGAAATGTCATGTGTAGAGATGGAGGAGAGTGAAGCAGGAACATGTTGTTACAGTGCTCAAGAAGGTGATGGAGGTATTCCAACCTAGAGACCTAAAAGATTTTCACATGTTGTTTGGAAACCCTGTTAGACATTCAAACAGAAATGTCATGAAGACAGTTGAACACATGAGTATGTATTTCAGGGGACATTTCAGGACTAAATATAAAAATGTGAATATCCTCAGCATACATATGGTACTAAAAATCATGAAAAGAAATGAGGTCATCAAGGTGTCAGCAGAGAGAAAAACTAAGAGAATCAGAATGGAGTGCTCAGAACTCCAACTTACAAGTAAGGACATCAGGATTCAGTGAAGAACACCAATAGGAGGAATGAGGAGGTCATAGAGAAGACCTAACATGGTTTGACCCCTGGATCTTTGATAAGGTGGAAGCCAGTAGTGTCACTACCACTGGAGATTCAGGCAAAATGATAGGCATACTTTAGAGGCTAATGGTTTATGCTTCAGAAAATGTTTATGTAGAAACCCTAACTAACAACATCATAGGATTTGGAGTTGGGGCCTCAGGGAAGTGCTTAGGGTTAGATGAGGTCTTGAGTGGGGCACTAATGATAGGATTACAATCCTTATAAGACACATCGGAAACCTGATTCCCTTCCCCTTCATGAGAACATAGTGAGGTGGCTCTATACAAACCAGGAACAAATCAATCAGCACTTTTACCTAACGTTTTGGGCTTCTATGTGCGTTGTGTTGTTTACACCTCCCCTCTGTGGTGCTTTTCTATAGCAGCTCACATAGATGTATGTGACATGGAAATCGGCACTGAGCCAATGTAAGAGAAAACTGGATGAAATAAATTGAAAACAGCAGATATAGGGAATTCTCTTCTAGACTTTCACTATAATGTGGAACAGAGATACATAGTAGCCAGAAGACTGTTTCTCAGGCTTTTACAGATGGGAACATTTAGCACACATGTTTTGTGAAGGGAAGAGTTTAATGGAGAAAGGCAATTGATGAGGCAAGAAGACAAAACCATGGGTGATCAGAGGCAGTATCCAGAGCACAGGTAGAGGGAGGCTCAGCCCGTGATGAAAGATGAGGTCCTACACAGTCCAGCGGAAGGAAGGGAAGGTGTTTGGAACGGTAGGCTGGTGTCAAGGATGCTGGGCACACCCTCAGGGAAGCCGCAGTAAAGTCCAGGATGAATTTCACTTATGCATGTACACACCATTTGCCTAGTAATGGATTTGAATATTCTCTAAAACTTGTAATACAGTATTTTGATTTAAAAAAAAAAAGATGTTAACACACCTAAACTAAAATCTTTATCTATTGACAAATGTCTATCTAACCGATTCAGATCACTCTTTTAAGGAACAGTTCTCACTATCTGTCCACCAGAGGTATTCCAGAAATGTCTTGGGAGTGTTAACACTCTGTGTTTCTATGCAACCATCCAGGATGTTTTTTCCCAGATAGGCAGCACCATCTATCTAGCAGCTTTAATAACTCACAAGTTGTTTATGGAATGAAGAAAATAAATGTTCTCAAGGGGGTGGCAAACCTTTGCGATCATTTGGGTGAAAAAAAATCAATCCAAATTATGCATTCTGTTAACCAAATAAAACTCTTCCATCTAAACACAGTCTCCTGATTTCGTTCTGTATGACTCTGACGATATTAGAATTCACCCTTTGAATGGCCCAGGCACCCATGCAGAGTAACAGGATGACAGTGTTGCTAAGAGGCTCTCTGTGCTGCTAATGTTCTGTAATCCTTAGGACACAAGCACAGATAACTGAGGGATTAGGGACACAGCATCCAAAGTGCCGTTGACAAGGACACAGGTCATCATCCATTTACAGATCATAGGCATCCGTTTGGAAAATTTGTGGTGCTCTGTGCACTGAAATCATAATTTTTGTTTGTAATTCTTTGAGATCACTAGATACAGTGAAATCCACCACCTTGAGGACATTCTCTTAAATTCTACATTTGTTGCCATGGTATTGGTAGACCAGAAGTCAAGGTTCTGCCTAGAATAAAGACTCCATTTACTTAGCTCTTTTTCTTTTCTTTTCCCTTTTCTCTTATGGTCCAGGAAGGCAGTTCAAATGCATAATCTCGTTTAATCCACACTCCAAATTCAAGACATGGGGATTATCAAGTCTGTTTTCCAAATGAGGAAACTGAAACTCCAGACACTATATAACTTGGCTGAGGTCAGGCAACTATTAGGTAGCAGAACTGGAGCACAACCAAGCTCGGATGGCATCCAAAGCCTATGCGTTTCTTTGCAGCTTATTACTTGGTCTATGAACCTTCCCCCCAATTTTCTTCTTCCAGCTACATGTGTGAAAGAAAGAGCCAGTCTATACTAGAGCTGTGTGAGGTAGGAAGCTCATCAGCTCTGTGTCCCTACATTTGAACTGCCACAGTGAAGATGGAGAGGCAGAGCAAAGCCACTGACACTATCTCCGCCTTTCAGAGGACAGACTGGGAATTGGACTGTGGTCTAATCAACCCACATGCACACATGCATGCACTGTATTTAAAAGGTGTGAGATACTACAGAACAATACTGCTCTAGAGACAGGATGTTGGCAGTGAACAAAAGGCTAAATAGCTGAACCAAACGCCCCAGCCTATGAACACAAAAGCAGGCTTAGGGAGATCAGGCCTGAAGTGCTCTTGGGGAGGTGTGTTTATGTGCAGTTTGGGTGAGACTGGTTATTAATTGTCTATTTGAAGTTTGTTGCCACTTAACAGCAAGCATCTCCTCAAAGTGAGTAAGAGAGAGAGAGAGAGAGAGAGAGAGAGAGAGAGAGAGAGAGACTGAGAACAAAAAGCCTAATCTAATATTCAACAAACATTCTGCACCCAAACAGCACATCTTTGTATGAAACCTTAGTTCCAAGAACCACTTACAGGCTTTCATCAACACATTATAATATTAATCAAGACTCATAATGCTGAGTGATTTGCATGCCAACAAATATATTTACACTGTAAATTGTTTGTTGAGGAGCCTTGGAGAGAAATGCAATTCAGTGCCATAGAAGGAAAATCCCCCACTAAAGTCTGGAGAAAATAAAGCATCTGTAGCTGTTGATCCTCTAGAGCCTTGAGTAAAAGCTTCATTAGCATTCCGTCCAACTCTATAGGAAGAATTTAGCTCCCAATGTTTAAAAAAAATCAGTTTACAATAAGTTAGGTAAGTTTTTCTCCTGTTACTGACACAAAACTGTGCCACAGCACGATTGCAACTTTCATGGGGATATAGAAGAGTACACGATGGATTCACAGAGCTCTTGTTGAGCAAGAGTTAGGCCTCACAACTGCTCTGTGGAGTCCACCTTCTAAACTCTGTCAGATTTATCCACTTCTCTCTGTTCCCATCATCGCCTCCTCACTGCTGTAATGACAGCCACCAATCATCTCTTTGCAGGGCTGTTGTCATGGTGGCCTTCTGGCTCCTTGCATCCGTTCTTGACTTGTGGTTCCAGTGTAATAATTTATAGCACTCAAATTCAGTTTGTATGAAATGAGATGAGTTTCTGTGACAAACTGCATGGCCCCCCTCCACACATGGCTCTTCGTTGTCTGTCTGCCTCCAGTTCCTGTCACTCCTCTCTTCTCTCTCTGAACCTCCACTGGCAGCCCTAGTGGCCACACTTTCCCTGGCTCACAGATTGTCCCAGAGACCCTACAATACACTCTCCCAGCACTCTGCATATCTATTTCAGAGCACTCATCAGAGAGAGCAATTAAATAATCATTTTTAATTCATTTAATTTAAAGTGTATCTCCCTCATTCTGATTCATTTTCATAATGTATTTTTGAATTATATGAGACACAAAGTCTAAAAACAATACAGTGAGAGTGTGCTGTTGAAAATATAATTGTATGCATTCATTGCCACTTCTGGCCAATTGAAATGTAGTGTCTGTTACATCTAAGGAGAATTTAGATGCATGTATACCTAGCTATGAATTTACACCTACTCAGTGGAAGGAGAGAGGGAGAGAGGGAGGGAGGGAGAGAGAGAGAGAGAGAGAGAGAGAGAGAGAGAGAGAGAATGAACGAACATTATAATTCAGAGGAAGTTAAAGCCATTTGGAGTGAGGGTATTTGTAACTATGATCAGTGATAGTTCCCTGTAGAGGAAAATGAGGACTACAAGATTGCATTACTGGACCGGCAAGGAATGAAAATTGAATCAATGAGCCAAAATATATCAGAAGCACAATGGAAAAAAATTAAGAATCCTTTAATTCTCAGGCCCCCTTGATTTGTATTTGTGCCTGTCTTCCTAGGCTCTGTCACAGCTGTGCACATCAATTTAAATTTTAATTTTTAATAACCAAAGAAAAAATCCCACTAAGTGGTAAGTAGAAAGAAGACCCAGCTGTAGTCAAGGGCATCATTCAAATATTCACTTCAGAAACAAGTATCCACTAAGGTGTGATCCCAAGTTTTCCCTGAGCTTGCCAGCTTCACTGAAGAATGAACAGACCGGCAGTACTGTGAGGCCGAGGGGCACAGAGAAACTACGAAGTTTAGCCCTTCCGTTTTAGTCCCTGACAGTGAATGATGCTTCCTGAAGATAAGAAGGCTCATGAAAGCAGTCACTCTTGTCTTTGCAGGATGTTATTGATCAGGAAGAAGCAACATAAAATGGTAGAAGATGCAAAGAGCACTAATATTGTACCAGTGTGGAGGGTGAGGGGGGACAGTATGCAGAAGGCAGACTCAAGAACACCTGAAATTTCATGTGATCATGATCTGAGTTGGGAATGTGGTTGGATGTGGATGTGAGAATGGTGCAAGAAAGTGTAACACACTTTGCAAAAGGAAGACTATGCAAAAGAAATTACTTGACTAGGTCAGAAACCAAGCATTCAATAAGGAAGATGAGCTGAAAACTCAGTGTTCTGACATGGGCTAGTGAGAGGCAGGCATGTTAAGGACAGTGGAGGAGAGGAATGAAGTCTGGGTTGATTATGGACTGCCCTAAATATCTAAAAATGTTCTCTTGTTGGTTAGTGGATGATCTTCAAATTAACTGCATCTAGAATTACCTAGGAGACACATCTCTGGCCATTTGTATAAGGGAGCTTCTAGATTTATGTAACTGAATTGGGAAAACCAACCCTAAATGAGAGCAGCACCATCCCATGGGCTACAGCACTGTACTGAATGCAAAGGAGAAAGCAAGCTGAGCTTCTTCTCTCTCTCTCTCTCTCTCTCTCTCTCTCTCTCTCTCTCTCTCTCTCTCTCTCTCATTATAAATGTGGATGGAACATAATCAGCTGTGTCATGTGCTGCTATCATTACTTTCCTAACATCAAGAACCATGCCCTCAAATAGTGACCCAAGATAAACCCTTCCCTTCTTAAATTTTTTTGTCATATTTTTATTGAAGCAAGGAGAAATGTCACTAATACAGTTCATGTAGACAGACATGTTCAGAAATTTTAGTTCAAAAAAATCAAATACACACCAAATTAGAAACCAGTATATGGGAAACTGGTGTGTATAAGAAGAAAATAGTTTCATAGTGGTTCTTTCCTATGGTTCTCAAATTTCCTAAATACAAGGAACGTTTATAATATAGTCATAATGTAGAATAGCAATTGCTAATATTCTGTCATATTTAATTCATCTTTTCTCTCAAAATGTTTTAAAATAAATTATAGCCGCTATGGCATTTGTCCTATAAATATTTAGTAGGCACCTTTAAAAGTTTGATGTTTCCACAGAAACACAATATGGCTACATGCTTAGTAAAATCAGCAAATATCCTTTCCTATGACCTGTGTTAGTCAGTATTTTCATAGCTGTGACAGAATACTTGAAGAAACAAGTTAAAGGGGAGGAGGTTTATTTTGGCTCATGTTTTAGGAAATACAGTCCATTATGGTGGGGAGGCATGGTGACTAAGGCAGCTGGGTAGCACTGGGAATGTGCAGAAGCAGCTGCCTAACATGCCCCCAATGAGAAAGCAGAAAGTGGTTCAGCCAGAACCAAGGATAAGTCTTTCTTTGATCTAGACCTTACCTCTTAAAAGTTCACAAATCTCCACAAACAAGACCACTATCTCAGGGCCAAGTGCTCAAACATGAACCTTTGAGAGACATTTACATTCTAACAATAACATTCTACCCCAGGCCCAATAGACTCATGGACAATTTAAAATGCAAGACCCATTCAGTCCAACTTAAAAAGTTACCATCATCTTTAACAGGCTAAGCTTTGTTCAGAAGACCAAAGTCTCTTCTGAGACTCAAGCCAACTCTAGTTTCTTTACCTTCAGACCCTCAGTGATTGCTTCCTCAGAAGCTCCTTGCAGATTCCTTTTTCTTATTGCATTCTGTTTAGTTTTACCAGCTTTCTTCTGAAACTTTGGTGTGAACCTCAGTGACCCTGGTACTCTTTCATTCTGCATGACAACAAAATCACCACCATGTGGAAGATGAAAAGTTTTGTTGCTAGTTCAATCAGTAGCCTACCCCTGTAGATGATTGCTGAAGCAGCCTCTAAGTGACTGTGACTCAGCCTGAGAAAGCATTTCCCTAGACAATCCTTTTGGTATAAGGCACTCCCACAGCAGTCTTCTCTGTTCAGGCACTTGTTTTTTGCCCAAGACACTTTTTCTTTTTCTTTTTTAAATTTCTTCAGATAGGATCTCCTTGAGGACCCAGCTGGCCTAGAACTCACAATGTAGTACAGACTGCCTCAAACTAATAGAGATCTCCCTGCCTCTGCCTCTTGAAAATAAAAGTTTTTCAAATGAATTTGCATTGGCAAACCCTAAAGCTTTCAAGGATAAGAACTTGCCTTCAACACACTTTACTATTGTCTCAGTGAAAGTCCCAGATTTCTTCTTATGACATTTATCTCTATAACAAATATAGCCTTTTTGTGTACACCCACTTGGTTGATCCTATATGCAACTTTAGACATAGTCATACATCCAAACTTCATGTTTCTCATATCTTTCTGATCTATATTTTTCCTTTAAATTCTCGTAATAAACCTCAGTAAAAAGTAGTCAGCAACAATCATACTATAGCCTGAATGTTATGTCTTGAAGTTCCTCCACCAAATGAACTAGACCTAGACCGTCACTTCAAAATTAACCCTCATACAAGTTTTACAGACTTGGACAGAATGCAGTGAGATCCTTTGCCACAGTGAACAACCTCTGTCCTTATAAATAAAATATTTCTTATTCCCTTCTGAAAATTCCTAAACTTGAACTTTACTGCTCACATTTCTTTTGATTTTTTTTGGTGAGCTCACATCAAATTGGATCATCAACTTATGGTGATAGTAATTGTTGATTTCTTTACTCTGAAACTCAAAACAAGCCAGTTCCAAAGAACTATGTATCACATGGTGAAGTTTATAACATTCAGCAAACCCACTCCTTGTACCTTTTTTTGTGTTAGTTACTTTTTCTGTTACTCTAACAGAGTAACTGACAGAGACAACTTAAGAAAGAAGAGGTTTAGTTTGGCTCAGGTTTCAGGAGATACAGTTCATCATTGTGGGGCAACACAGTGTCTGACATGATGCAGGAAGGTCAGGAGTATGCACTGGCTTGTTCAATCTGAGTGTGTCAGGAAGCAGAAAGAATTCAAGCCTAGAGGTGGGACCAGGCTATATCCCTCATTGCTTGTTCTGCCCAGCAACCTACTTCCCCCAACTGGGAGTCACTTGTTAAAGGTTCCACAAATTCCAAAAATTCTGCCACAAGCTGGGGAGCAAGTGTTCAAATGCATCAGCTGCAGGAGACCATTTTACATCAAAACCACAACATAACGATACAATAGCCACTACTCAATACTTTCAGTTGCCAAATCATATATGTTAAAATGCTTCATTGAAACCTAAATTTCATCAAGCACCATATATCATAATTTACTCTTAAATTGACTAATTAAAACCCTTAATATTAGTTTGAGGGAAAGATTTTGGGGTTGTTATATTTTATCTGTAAAATGGAAGTATTAATATATCATTAAAATATTCTAAACTGTTTCCTAAGCTGTTGGTGGTGACGGGGTTTTATAATTGAATGTGGAATATATAGAAAATTTAGCAAGAATAAAAGGTTTCTAAGCATATAATGACTACGTGTTAATCCAATATAAACATGCAATGATCCAGGATGTTTCTATCAGGGTTCATCCGTGTTGGTTCCTTTGCTGTAGCCTTGACTCTGACAGTATTGTGTTAGTGTTTGACTGTTACCATTACTATTTGGTTTGCTGATTTAAGTTTCATTTAAAGAAATTATTCAATGAATTTTGGCTTATGATTAGGTCAGAATTTCTAACAATTTCTGCAGTGTCCCTGAATACAGTACTGCCATCCTGCACTGCCTGTGTGAAGCAGCAGTGTTCTAGTGTGCTTCTCCATTGTTGTGACAAAACATTCTGACACATACCAACTTGGGGAGGAAAGGGTTTATTTTTCTTACATCTCCGGTGTCATGCAGTTCATCAGGGATTCCAAGGTAGGAACTTGGGGCAGAAACATGGAGGCAGGAGCTCAAGTACAGGCCACGGAGGAACGCTGTTTACTGGCTTGCACTCCTGGTCCATGTTCAGCCTCCTTTCCTATACAATAGACACAATTTGCCCAGAGATGGCACTGCCCCCTGTTGTCTGGGCCCACCCACAGCACTCAACAATTAAGAAAATTCTCCACAGCATAGCCACAGGCTGGTCCAATGGAAGCAATTCCCCAAATGAGTCCCTTCAACCCAGGTGTGTCAAGTTGACACTAAAGCTATCCAGCACAACTGACCCCTTGTCACCTTGACATACAAAACACATCACCATTAAATCATGACCTGTCCATTCCTTGTCCCCAAGGTATGTTAACATTAATATCACAACATAAGACAGTAAAACCTTAAAAGCCTCACAGTTCTTAAAAAAATCAAACACTTAAAAGTTCAATCTCTTTTAAAAGACTCTTCAATGTGGGCACCTGTAAAATCCAAAAGAAGTACTGTCTTATTTCAAAGGGAAGAATTGGGCATACCTAAGCAAAACCTAAGTTCAGCAAATAGCTCAAGGCTAGACATCTGGGATTCACTCATGATCTTCTGGGCTCCAAAGAGTTTCAGCAGCTCCACTTTTCTGGCTCTGCTGTTCACACAGCACACACAGCTCTTGCAGGCCCTGGTCAGCTCCATTCTGTACCTGCTGCTGTCCTGTAGTCCCATGATCCAGGCATTTCCCGAAAAACCTGGGGTCTCCACTGAAACTGAGGCTGCACCTTCACCAAAGGGCTCTTCTGGTCTCTCCTGATGCAAAACTTCAGATTCCCTCCATGACCACTGAAATCCTGGGGTCTTTACTGCAACTGAGGCTGCACTTTCACCAATGGGTTTTCCTGGCCTCTTAGGGTCCCACAGTTGCTTCTGTGACTCCTTTACATTTCCACACCAGAACCATGAGGGGACTCTTACACATCACCAAGTCCTGCTTTCCAGCTTGAGATGAAGACTTGGGCCACTCTGGTCCACAACTTCTGTGTGCCAATCCAAGGAAATTCTTCCCAGGAAAACTTGCCACAATGATGCTGGTCTCTTGTCACTTACAGCTGATTTTTCAGCTGCAGCTAACCAGCATCAACTGTCCCAGTAAAACTTTAGGTTCTGCTCTCTTCTTAATCAAAGGTGATTTTTCAGTCTCAGCCAACCACAATCCACAGATCCACAATTCAAAATATCACAGAATTAGCCGTGATGGTCTCTGCTTCCTTTGAAATGTCACAAGCCAGACCTCCATCATCTATAACTCTTTTCAGTATAAACTCTAAGCACATAATGGCTTTTCTAGCCAAAAGTTCCAAATGCTTGCACAATCCTCCCCAAAACACCAACATCAGGTCTGTCACAGCAATACTCCATGATTCTGGTACCAATTTCTGTCTTCGTTTGCTTCTCCATTGCTGTGACAAAACATTAGGACCAATACCAACTTGAGGAGGAAAGGGTTTATTTCATATAATTCATGTTTATTTCATACAGTTCATCAGAGAGCCCAAAGTAGGAACTCAGAACAGGAACCTGGAGGCAGGAACCTGGAGGCAGGAACTGGAGCACAAGTCATGGAGGAACACTACTAATTGGCTTGCTCTCCTGTCCCAGGCTCAGTCAGCTTTCTTAAACAATAGTAAACAACCTGCCCTGGGATGGCACAACCCACATTGTTGTTGACTCCTGAAGCAGTCAACAATCAAGAAAGTATTCCATAGACATGGCCATAGGCCAGTTCAATGGAGGCAATTCCCCAACTGAGGCTCCCTCAACTGTCACTAAAGCTATCCAGTGCAAAGAGTCTAAGTACTGATTATTCTAAAATCAGAATACTGATCAACACTGAAAAATGTTAAAGATATTCTGCAACCTGTAGAATCAAATATTCAGTCAATATTCAGTTTCATGTAGATATGTGTGATGTGTGTGTGTTCATGTGTATGAGAGAGAGTATATGTGTGAAAATGCAAATGGTACACATGTAACAGAGACAACCTTGGCTCTTGGTCCTCATCCTCTAATTTGCTGTTGCTAATTTCTGTCTATGCCATCAGACTCTGGCCTGAAAGCAAAAGTAATTTTCCTGTCTCAGGCACATATCTCCCAAGAGATGTGCACTATGATTATAGACATTTGAGCTATTGTCTCTGACTTTATTGTGGATTTGGGGTTTCTGAACTCAGGTCATCAGGCTTGCATAGCAAGTGCTTTAACCACTGAGCAATCTTTACAGCCCAAAGACTTAATTCTTTACGTAAAAATAAACAAGGACATCCATCACACTGGTATAAAAATTTGCTTACAAGTACACCGAATAATTACTTTTAAATAAACTTCCTGATGAGTTATTCAAGAAAATGTTGAATTTCTGTTCTCATGTTTATATGTCTGTATAGGCAGCCATCATATAACATTTTCTTGGGTAAAAGAAGATCTCAAGTGGATAAGTTTAAGAAGCCTTGTTCTAAAGAATAGAATGATATCGTTCATAGATTCATTCCTGAATTAAATCATAGATAGCCTAAATCCGCTCATTTTTTCAGCTATACAAACTAGAATATGATATGGCTATGTGCTTGGTCCTAGAGCACACAGTTTGTTAGTACAGCCAATACTGGAACTGTAGTATATATTTTAAAAAAGTGTCAGTTTTCAGTCTTCCATACACCACTATATAATTAACGCTGCTGACTGAGGTCTCATTGTAATACAATGATGTGACCTTGATGCAGCCATGCCACACTGAGGTATCAAAGAGCATGTAAAAGACAAATATCAAGCTATGAGGCAAAATAGGAAACACCATGAACTTAATCTAACTAGTCTAACTTTCTGTCCCCAAAATTGCACAAATGAGAAATCTTTTGGTGGAAAATTAGCTTCAGACATCAGCAGAGCTCCAACTGTCCCCATGAGCAAGGTGGGTGATGGTGTATACATTATCCATTAGTTGCATAAATCAAAATGAACAGAGAATATTAGCAGTCCTAATTGTATGTTGTATGTACAGTACACTTCCCTTATCTATAGGGAATACACATTTTAAGATTCCATTAGAAACCTGTAACTGTGGAGAGTAATGAATCATATATATATATATATATATATATATATATATATATATATATACACACACACACACACACCTTACACATACATATTCATGATAAAGGGGAATTGATAAATTAGGCAAAGTAAATATTAAATCAAAATTTCAACACACTACTTGGAAACAACATGCAATTTACAACTTTTTTTTTTTGGAATGGGTGAGATTTCTCATTTAATATATATCAGATCACAGTTGATTTCAAGTAAAGACACAAGGTACAACTGGATCTAGGTATAAGCAGATATACCTTAATTTCAGGTGGTTAAAATAGCTTTTAAAACAGTATAAGGCCATCATACAAAGAGAAGAAAATGGTGAAAAATATCTGAGGAACTCAGAATGAAGCATTAAGACATTTTAATTTGAATTGCTGAGTCTTGGCCACCAAGAGAAAAAGTGGCACACAATGATCATATAAATCTCCAAGCTTATATTTCCTTTCACAAAATCATGTCGGCATCATGCTCTATCATCAACATGAGGTCACTGCCATTATCACAACTATTATTAATATCCTTGTCATCATCTAGTATCATCATCTCCATGATCGTCATCATTGTCGTCATCATCATTGATATTATTGTCATCATCACCTTCATGACCAACATTAATGTCATCATCATCAAAATCATCTTTCATCATCATCACCATTGCAGTATCAATACATCTGGGTTCAATCCTCCATGGCAACTGTAGCACCTACAAGATTGACTCACTCACTTTGAACCCCTCTATTCCCTGTGTTTTATGCATATATATATATATATATGGTGTTATCTCTGATATCATAAGAAATAAAAGGATGTACGTTTCTACATGTATATCTAATATGTAAATAAAAATACACCTTTGCAAAAAACTGCTTTGGCACTTGAAAAAATAATTTCCATTGTAACTAAAATAACTGCAAAAGTGAGTGAACCATACTACAGGTTTTCACGTCGCTTTTTTAACTTAAACTACTCAACCACATGAAAAGACAAGAGCTAATATTATTTTGTAAGGTGGAATTTGAGGACCAGAAGAGCTAGGACAATTTCCTAAGTTTGACAGGAAGTAAGTGCTGGAGTCTAGGTTAAATATACATCAGCCCAATTTGAAAATTGACAATATTTCACTATCCCTTGTATCTTCTATGATCAAAATGCTCATTTAAGTGAGAATTCCAGAGGTAGATATAGGCCTATTTTAGGAGATACTATTAAGTCAGATAGATAATGACCACATTGTATATCATGGTTGGTAAATAATCAGAGGAACAACCAATTCTTACCCATTATGAGGAGGGAGGAAGAAAAGAAGAAAGATACCATGGTGCTAGAATGCCCCTGGTTTCTAGGTGGTAGAACTTTGCAGTATTTCACTGATCTCAGCTACCTCCTCCTGACCCATTTCTTTTCATGCCCCTTGCATTTTTCATCTTATCACAAACACAATGTATTTTACTTTTAAACAAAATTTCTGGTGTTAGTAAATAAGCATAAAAATATGAAGCCACCAACTCCAAGTAGACTTGGATTTCACTAGTGACTATCTGGACTCCATAATTCTAGAACTCTGCAGTATAATACTAGTCACTATTATAAAGCTGACTATTGAGCAGCCATAATCTACCAGAAGAGATACACTAAGCAAGGGAAGGTAACCAGAAAATCAAAGAAATCCTTACTATCAGTTTCTCTTTGGTAATAAGCTTGGAATGAGAAATGCTTACAAACATGTCTGTGGTCACAAACAGCTAGAAGGTAAAGGGATGGAATGATGCTCTATGTTCCGTTTGTCCTGTCCTGTGTCCTTTGGACCTATCATAGCTCCATTAATTCAGTGTGCACATGCTCAGTCCTTGGGCTTTATCTCCCCAGGTTTCCTTATCCTACTTGGTGGTAAGTTGTCTCTCCTGAAACTGGTGACACCATTGACTATCAGCATCACCCTACACAGTAGATAAATATATAGACAGCATTTTCTGTGGATGAGCTGTGAGATATAGCTTAACGTTTAGGGTATAGTCTTCTCATCTACCAATATGGGCTGTTGATATCTGCTTTATTGTAAGAAGTAAGGCAGATGATGAATGGAAAACCTTCTCAAGTACTAGGTATTCGAAAAATCCTTGGTTCACATTATACCATGGGATCCGTGAAGGACTTCTGTTCTATTTAGAACTGGATAAGTACACGCGTTGACTGTGTTCAACCTCACACTCCTCTCCGATGGAAGAACAGGGATTTAAATGATTTCTTATTCTGACATTCCTTGCAAAACTTCGAAGGAAAATTAAATTTAAAAGAGTCCTGATGCTTCCCTTTCACATTGCCAAGTCTGCATGGTGGCAATGTAAGATAGTCTTATCTATCAAGGTTTCTATGAGGCTATACAGTTAGAGTGGGACTTCAAGCCTAGCTCCTAACCCTAGTCTGTGACTTAGAAACTTCCTTCCAGAAGGGAGCTACAAAGAGCTTGATGATGGCATCGCAGACTCCATTTCTCTGCAGAAAAGGCCACAGGATCTACATAGAGGGTAGAAGGCTCAAGGTGAAAGCTTCAGGACCTATACAAGTGGTAGAAAACTCAGGTGCATCTTCCAGAGGTAATACAAATAACTGTTACTGACATCTTTGATTTATTTCTGCTCTTAATTACTAAAAACTCTGACAAGAGGCAGGATTAAAATTGATCAGCAAAAGAGAAAACAGCCTGTTATATAGTTATAATTATTAATAGTGAAGGATAAAATTATATTATTCAAAACATTCCCTAAAAGAAGAAACTTCTGACCTTAAACAAGAAATTTTATATTTATTACAACATAGATCCTAAGACATAAAAATTGATAATGATAATAATTCCATCAGGCAAGTCTGTTTGTTACTCCCTTCTCATATTCATTGACATGGGCAGCTACTTATTCTGTTTGCTCCTGAGTTTTTCCCTAAGAACAATCATTACTCTCTGGTTAGAAGATGAAAATCACACAAGCTGATTGCCTTTCCTAGGCTTAGATAGTAAAGAAGCAGCACTAAAATTTATAATGATCTTTCTCATCAATGAGGAGCGTGAGTGCAAAAATAGTACTGTAAAAATCAAAGTGTGCTTCAGGAAGAGATTTTTAGACTATCTTATATCTGCCTATTCCATGGACAATGGTGCCCCGTAGTGTGGAAGTCAACTGGCACCTGCTTTTGGCTTCTAAATACCACAGCTTGCTAAAAACATCCTGACGGATCCTTGGAGGCATGGTTGTCCTTGGGTTGGGGAAGAGACAGTCTCTTGTGTCAGAAAGAAATGAAGTTCTTGAAGTTTGCAAATAGGACTGGAGTGATGGAAAAGTAGGTAAATGTACTTGCCACACAAGTGTGAAGACATGAGTTCCAATCTCCAGAACCCACATAAAGCCAGATGTGTAGTACAAGCATCTATAATCCCAGTGCTCCTATGGGGAGATGGGAGATGGGTGGAGAAAGAAGACTTCTCAGAAGTTTATGGGCCAGGTATCCGGTGTATGTATTGGTAAAACCACATGGACCATGTCTTAAATAGGGTGGAAGGCAAGAAGCGATATCTTAAGTTGTCTTCTGACCTCCACATGTGTGTTGGGGTACTCAGGTCCCCACATTTACACACACACACACACACACACACACACACACACACGCGCGCGCGCGATGAGAACTCATTCAAATAGCATGGGGACAGACACCAAATCTAGGGCAAATGAAAGTCCAAACAATTTGAATTTATGATAATACATAGACTGAAATAAAACTTCATGATTCCACTAATAACAAGCAAGAAAACTGAACATGTATTTCGAAAAGGGGAAGGGCTTGCTTACAAAAATATTCCAAGCATCAATGTATAAGGAATGATAATGTTAGAAAAAAAATTAACAGCACATTCCATCCATTTTAATAAAAATAACTAAGAATTCACCAGCGGATACTAAAACTAATGGGTAAGAACTTGATGAAACAAGTTATTTACACAACCTGAGAATAACTTATAGGAAATTACTCAATACTCATTTCAAAGGTAGAAACAACATAGTCCAGAATCATGGCAGTGAGCACCTTAATCAAGTAGTTTCTGTTACAGTATCACTCAGAAGGTACACAGACAAATGACACCCGAGAAGGTGCTGAAAAGGACACATTATAGATGTAACCAATCCACGCATGAGGATACAGCAGAAAAACTTTGTCTTGTAACCATAAAGTGGACATCACAGGCATCCTTCTCTAACCCTTTATTACACTACAGTACTGTCATGAAACTTCTACCTCACAAACTAGCAAAATCCTAAAGACTTCACCTCCTAATACCCTCATACTGAGGATTATGATTTCAATATATAATTTCAATATATGAATGATTGTGATTTCAATATGATACAGACTTTCAGGCTGTATCAAGGACATTCTAGAAAAATATCAGCATCTTGAAAGGAAAAGGAAGTGTAGATAACTAAAGACACAGAAAAATTGTAAAGTAATAGTATGCTATTGTATGAGATTCAGGGTGGGAAAGAATGTTGTAAAGGATAATATTACTGAACAATTTCGAAGAACCATAATTTACCACAATAATTCTCTATCACCATTAAGTATCATGATCATTATAACTGAATGAGAATATTTTGGTTTTAACAAATGAACATGGAAGTGTTAAGAGAAATGACATGATGTCTTCAGCTAAATCTGAAACTGTGGCCAGAAAAATACAGTGTAATACCTATAGGTAATTTATCTATGTCTGTCTTGCTATCACTCCATCCATCCATCCAATCCATCTACAGAAAAGATTTAAAAAACACTAGAATTGTTAATAGTGGACCACTCTCAACAAACGGTTTTGTACTATTACTGAAAATTTTCTGAAAAGTTCACAAGAAGTGTGTATGTGCAGTCTGTTTACAGTTACCATGGTAACTGTACATATGAATTCATTTGATCTTGTAAAACAGTCCGAAGTGGTACACAAGTGTGTGATCATATAGGTTAGTGAGACACATCCTCATTTTTCATATGAATAAACTAAAGCTCCAAGAAGTTATGTGATATATGTCAGAGGTCAATAGCTAATATTAGCACATGAATTATGAAATCCTGAGCCCAAGTGAAGCATGCTTTAATAGCTCTCTTGACTAATTTCTGCTTGACTTCCACTTGACTGATATGCTCAGTTACCTGGGGGTTCTCCACTCTTCTTGTTAGTCATGCAGTTGTGGTCTACAGTGCACTGAATTCCTTTTCTATCTCACTATTGCCCCCTGGTTTTCCCAGGCTCCAAGGCATTTACGAATTGAATCACGTGCTTACCGAGAGTCCACTTCATCTTCTGAAAGCCTGTCCTTGGGAAGCCTATACTCTACTTTAATTATGTAATTTACCCAAACCTTTCATAAACCTGTACAGTATGAGTATGAAAAGAGCATTTCTGTATCTTTGAAAACTCAGCAGAATATCTTGGAAAGATTCAATAAAACAGAATGGAAAAAAAAAGAACCTTGAAATTGAATTAGATGTGGGGAAAAATGTAGCAAGATAGGAAAAGTGATAAAAATATAGAAATATTTTATACTCACATTTATCTAAAATAAGAACCTCCACCCTTATGCTCAACTTTAATGAAATATAAACTAGACTTCCTCAGTGATAGGCTCTGAGCATTGTCTATTTAAGAAGATACCAATTCCCAATCAGCAGATTCATTCTCAAAGAGAAGGATCTATGTCAGGTTGAAATGAAGTTGTATTACAAGTTTGGGCTTATTGACATTGTCTATCACTGTTAATGAATCATCACTATGTGTTTTCTTTTTTTTCTTAAAAAACCCTGGCAGCCTGTCTTATCTGAGACTATAAAAGTACTTCTATTATGCTTACTTTAGACTACTCCTAGTTTTGGCAACTCCACTCTATTCTGGTAGGTTTAGGTTATATAACAGTTCTAAAAATCATCTATGACTCAGAACCGAGAAAGAACATACCCCATGCTCTATCTATATATAACATTACAAATCAAAATGGGACCTGACCACTGAATTATTCATTCTTCAAATTCGACTTGAGTGAAAGCAAGATGGGGAGGCCCTGAAAATTCTGATATTAGAGGGCCTGAAAATTAGTCTGTTAACCATGTAGAGCCACATTGAGGACTTGCATTCTTTGTTCTGGAGGGCAATTACTCACTGTTGCTGCTATGATTGGCTAACCGTTTGGAGGTCTGGAATGCTAACTATATATTTCTACATTCTGCTCTGATCTGGCAACCTGGCAAATGCCAAAGAGAAGCTGATGCATTTCAAAAAGGGATACCACAATTATTTACCTTCCCTCTCAGTAACTGTCCAATAAATTAAAAGAAGAAAACCAAAGCATACACCTGCTCAGGTCACTGGCCTGGCCCTTGTTCAGGGGGCCTGAACCTAAGTTTCACACTTTTGCCCCACACCAAGTCCACAAGTAGGTGGGAGAAACCAATGGAGAAAGAGAAAGTGGGGCACCAACAAAAGTAGTGTTTTATTTGATAAAATTGCAAAGAACTGCTTGTACTGTGGAGAAAGAATCTCCAAGAAATAAATGTCAGGTTTATGAACAATTGAGCTTCTCTATTCCTGACTGAAGTTGCTCTTTAAGATCAGAGCCATAAGTGTTCCCATAGGGGACCAGGCTGTTCTGCTGTGTTTGTGGCAGCTGCTGTAGAGAGGCAGATAGGCCAGCGAGAGCTTTGCCCAGTGCATTGGGGTCTATAGGGAAAGAAGTGACAAATATACTGAATGCGGAGCTACCCAGGCATCATACAGAAGTTGTGATTATGTGGTCACTCAATGCTAGAACCATGGAACTCAAGGGAAAAATCTCTCCCTCATGTGAGGCTCCCTTTCTCAAAGAAGAGGCTACTTTCCAAGTGTGATAAACAAAAACAATGAGATGGTATTCTCTTCCAAGTAGTTCCTACTCATGAATGTTAAAAATGATAAGTATAATTAAAAAATAGAAATCCTCAATATATAACCCAGAGGAGGAGTAGACTGAATGAAAGCAGAGATGTGTGCACATGGGAACGCTGAATAAACACACACCAAAGCTGACTTGACAGTTAAAAGTTGTGCTGGGGTCCAGGGTTGCCTGTTGGCAAGCCATTCAGAAATGACAAGCCTTTCATTGGTGAGAGACTCTCACAACTGATTTCCTGCCAGAGTAGCTGAGTCAGAAGTATCCAAGTCATACTCTGGAGGGTTAAAATAAAGAAGACAGCTCACCCTAGTGATTTTAATCATGTTGTCTTCTGCTTCCTCCTATACCATTCACCTATGTTGCCAGTTTGAAGCCAGTTCCAAGAAGCTTGATAGGATCTGTGGCAGCTGGAATTGAACCAGCTACTACAGAAAGAAGTGGCAAAAAAGAGAGGTAGGTACAAGAAGAAGTAGGAGAAGGGAGAATTCAAGGGTTCAGTGTCTGATTCGATGAGAAGCAGAAATGAGGAGGAATCCTGGGAGTGGATTTGCCTTTCCTGGGGTTGCTTCAGCAGGGCCCTGATAGACCATATGGTTTGGCCTTGACCCTTCAATCTCTGTATGCCCTCACAGCCACAGCCCTCACAGTGGCTGGCTTTAGGCTTTACTTCCTGTTATTCTTGGCACTAGGTGTCTTGATCACAGGGAGGCTCGATGTCATAATCCAAAGAATTAGATAGAAGCCATCTGGAAGAGCAACCAACTTTAACCTTGAGGGCTCCTGAAAATAACCTTCCTCCACTGAGCCCTGTGTTCACATGGAAAAACAGGTTATTTAGAGAATACTTCAAAAACCATCAGGGTCTTGGGAGTCACCCGCCTCAGAAGAGACCTGCATTTAACCAACTAAGCTTTGATATCTGTGGAATGTGTCTCCCCCATCTGCTTAGTGCCAAGTTTCTTGTTATAGGCACAATGGGGATTCACTCAACAGGGCCAAGAAGGTAACAAACCTCACTGCAGGATGTTCAGAACAGAAAGAAGAATCACCACATCTATAATAAATCAATTAGCCAATTATTCAACAGAGAAAAACGCAGTTCAGTGTACCAGTGGTTCTTACTACTGCCTCTGAAGTCAGAAAAAGTATCAGTAAGAAATGGAAGATGAGCAGTTAACCCTATTGTCTTCTACTGGACACACTCATCTCCATCAAAGTTAGCATAGGACCTTTGAACACAGTGGTCTCAGCCTGTGTCCTACTGAGGAAGTACATCTAGGAAATTTCATCAATTAACACTAACAAAAAAGAGATATAATTCCACAAAAAGCCACAAAGTTAATGAAATGCACAGAATATAAACCCCAAGTTCTGTTTTATGGTTCTCCAGCTTTCAGGCTGTGATTCTTCACAAGAATCCATCTTCCCTCAAGGTGACTTTTCAGGCAAGAGCTCTGTGCCATTGTAATAAATAGATGTGACATCTCCCGTCTTTTTAACAGCACAGGAGATGGGCACTAGCGTGCCTCTCTGGGTAAATGGAGCATGGCTGGTTCGGTCTGGCAGGATGTGGAAGAAGCTAAGGGAGGAACTAAGAACAGTATCTCAGATTCTGTATTCTAGCCATCCTCTCCCAAGGCCCAGAACTCCACCTGGGGTTCCCAAATTCAAGGGTAGGTGCAATTTTCTAGGGCATTGATTCTTAGATCTAAACAACTTTCACTAATTGTGTTGCTGGGAGATAACATACCAGCAGAAGACAAGGGAATATAAGATGCTTCCTTGAAGTTACACCTCTTCCACCAGATCCAGCAGAAATAGGAGGAAATTACTAGCAAGCACTATTTTTGCCCAAGTCCTTCTCCAGAATACTAAGAACCTTATTACCACGACACTAAGATCTAAAAGCATAACCTAATTGCACCCATCCTGGAAAGAGCATGAAAAAGTCACAAATGGTGTGCAGCATGTCACGGTGATTAATAGATATGTGCTGGGAAAGACAGCCATGCTGTGACAGTTTTGCATACCCTATATTAGAGTCTTAGTAGAATAACTCACCTTCTTGGGACTGGCAGCTTCTGCTAACCCAGTGGATGGTATGTGTGGGGTGGTCCTAGATAATGAACACTGACTCCAGGTTTGTTTAGCCTCCTTCCTACCTTTACACATTGGAAGTTCATCCATTAGATAATATAGCTAGATTAGTAATTGACTTTGTTTCCAAAAATGACTCCACAGCTTAAATAAAAATTCTGCAAGGCACTGTGGGACAATGGTTTCCGCACACTCCAGAGAGATTCCTAAGGGTATTCCCCATGGTATTCGCTAACTTGCTATGGATGTCTACAGACAGTAAGAAGAGGCTTTGGCCCCAGAGTGGAATATGATCAAAGCCTAGCTCCTTTCCCCTTTAGTCATTTAATTCCCTTCTGGAAAGTCTGACCTGACACTCCGGAGAAGAGGGGAATGGCTTTCGGGGTGGGGTTTCAGAGCTGTTGCTATTGCTCTGGTGGGAGATAAGAATTCTAGGCACAGCATCACATCACAGAAGAGTAGGGAAAGATGACAGGAAAGGAGGAGTAGCGACCAAGGAGGGGCAAAGTGACAGCCAGCAACAGCGACACTGTGAGAGGTGACATCTGATGACACATCCTCTTTCCGCAGCCTGCAGCTCCCTTCTAGGAAGGAGGCCAACATAAATTCTTTCACTCAGCAGTGCCTAGATAGACCCAAAAGAAAACAAAAAGGGGATTAATCTCAGCATCACAGGTGCCCCTAAGCCACTCTGCTAATACCGCCTTCCAGGGAGGGTTTGATTGGAGGAGTCTTTGCCAGGAGCTGAGATACCAACTGCAGGCTCCTCTCCTCGCCCCCACATTGCATTTTATTTCTATCAAGCTGCGCTTCTGATTGCCTCACTCTGGAGGGTTGGCAGCGGTACATTAACCTGCCGGATTGCAGGAATCGACGTGGACCGCCAACGCGGCTATCAAAGGGCTTCGTCTGTATTTGCAGGCTCCTGGAGATGCTGACAAAAAGCAGCAATAGAAAACCTCAGCCTCGTGGGGGCATTTTCTCGCCTCATAATTAACCTTCACATAGGTGAGCAAGCTCTGCATTGAAACTGCTCTGCACCCCCCGATATTAGAGGTTTGTCCCATATTGAAAATGGGTGCAGTACACAGTTCACAGAGGACTCGCTTCTCTCCTCTCTCCTCGAGTGTTATGGGGTCTCTCCTGCACCCCCTTTCTGCTGGATGTTCCCTGTCTCCTCATCTCCTCTGCCTTTTTAAAGTCTCTGTTTTCCATTTTCATGACTGTGTTGCTGCCACCAAAGGCTGATTTGACTCCTCTAAGCCTAAACCTGCTTAGAAACAATTCCATGGATTCAACTGGAGTGCTGAGCAAGCTGGTTATTTCCGTGTTCATTTTAAATTTTTTATTTTTTTGATTTTGACAATTTTACCTCATTCTGCCAGCCTTCCCCTCCATGCGTCCCACTCCCCCTCAATTTCTTGCCCTTTTTTGATGATTATTGCTACATATACTTACATACATTTACAGATACACATAGAAAGAGAGGAAAGAAAGATTTTTGGGTGTTATCACACTTTAGTCCATAGACCTAGTGGAACTGCAAGGATTTGACATTAGTAGACTTCTGGTCCAAAACTGTACCCTGCAACACAACCCACCTGAGTAGATGCTGCATTATGCATTCATAATTTACCTGTAGTGTCTCTCATTTTGAGCACTTTGTATTTTAAACTTCTTCAGGGCCCATGCTGAAGAAGGCTCCTCTTCAAAGGTATTCTAGTTTGCCTTCAAGCACTGTGACAAAACACTCTGACCAATACAAACTTGGGGAGGAAGGGTTTTTTGGCTTACATCTCCAGGCTCACATTTCATCACTAAGGTAGCCCATGGTAGGAACTCATGGCAGGAACTGAAGCACAGGCTCCTTACTGGCTCACTCCACTGGTCTGTGCTCTACCTGCTTTCTTTTACAATACAGAACAACCTGCCTAGGGGTGGCATCACCGACATCATTCAACAATCAGGAAAATGCCTAACAGACATGGCCACAGAACAGTCCAATGGAGGTAATTCCCTAATTAAGGCTCTCTCAACCGAGGTGTGTCAACTAAAGCTATCCAGTACAAGTTATCTAACATTTACAAATGCCGCTCTGATGGGTTCAAAACATGCAGCCTGATTTCTTCTTTCTCTGTTCTCATCCAAGATGGAAATATGTCCCACTTCTTTTAACTCTATTAATTTTTTACCAATGTGCTAACAGACATTCTAATGACTTATGATCACTAAATGATTTCTCAAGACACAATCCAATGACCTAAGGTTTTGTTTACTCATCACAAAGGCTCTGACCAGTATTGGAGAGATGGCTCAGTGGTTAAGAGCACTGACTGAACTTGCAGAGGACCCAGGTTCAATTCCCAGCACCCACATGATGGCTAAAAACTGTCCTTGACTCCAGTTCCAGAGGATGGGATACCCACTTCTGAACTCCAATGGGCATTGCACAACACAGGTGCATTTACATATATGCAGGCAACACATTCATAAGCATAAAATAATGGAAATGTTCAAAAAATGCTCTGACCAATAAGTCTAGGCAACATTTCAAATAGATGATGAGGTGGTACACTGAGCTGGACTTCCAGAAGACTGAATCTTTCTTCAGCTCCTACTTTTATTTAGACAGCCACACCCAAATCTTTAGTGATTCTCATACTCAAATTCACCATCTGCAGCCCTAGGAGGAATGGGATAGTCAAAATGCAATTTTTTTAAATACAGAAAGTTGCACAAAATTTCTGATAACAAAAGGAATTATTTCCATGAGGCAGATACTGTTTTATTTTGAGTCATGATCTCTAGATACAATTCAGGCTGGATTTGAACCTGCCATTTTACTGCCTCTGCTTTCCACATGCTTGTATTGTAAGAGTGTGGCACCATGCTCAGCTAGGAGGTAGAATTAATTGGTTCCCCTTTTCCAGAGTCATCTGCCCACAGTAACTCTCTTGTTCATGTCCATGGTGGTTAGTATTCATTGTTAACTTGACTGAATCTATAGTCACCTAGGAGAAGGGCTTCTAGGCTGCCTTCAGGCAATGACCTTGATTATGTTCACTTATATGGGAAGACTCAATGATGGCCAGAACCATTTCCAGAACAGGGGATCACTGTCTGCATAATATGGAGAAAGGCAACTGAGCACTAATGTGTATTGGTTTCTTGACTGTTTACACAGTGTGAGCTGCCACATCCGGCTCCTGCTGCCTTAACTTCCCCACCATGGTGACTGTACCTTGTGTGACCCAAAATCCCTTTCTCCCTTAAGTTGTTTTGTTAGAATATTTTACCACAGTAATAGGAAAAGAAATGAAGACAAGCATCTCACCATGTTCTTCACCGATCTATTTCTCCAGAATACTGTGTTCCTTCCCACAAGGATGTTTGTTTTATGTGTCTCCATGACTTTAAACTTCAGCAGGAATGAGCACCTAATAGGTAATTAATAAATTCTTGCTAATAAAATTCACATTTTTAAATAACATGTTGTATTGTCAAGTAATCCTCACAGACCACTTACCACAATTCATTTTGGAGGGTAGGGACCCTATCATGTAGCTCTCAAGTTTCTCCGGATCTAACTTCACAAAAAGCATGGTTTAAGAGAGATAAGCCTCCAGGAAAGTACTGTCAGAATGAATGTGGGAGCAATTGCCTCTGCTCATACAACTGATATCTTTTCTTGTGATTCATGAGTGATTTTCAAATATTACTCAATGTTTAATTTAATGGGATGGTTTCCTATGAATTGAATCAACATGATTCTGGGTTAAGTTTCCAGCTATGCATGGAAAGTGCATCAATGACTACAGTAGCTGATTCAATACTATCAGAGACACTTGTAGTTCTGCCTGATGACATTGAAGGTTTGCTTGCTTATTGGGTTTGATTATTTGCATTGCATGATTATAAGGTATATCACTCCCAAAATTGATTTGATGTGTTGTGATTGCAACAGCTTTTTGTTATGTGACCTGATAACTGACTAGTTCAAGTGAATTTCTCTACAGAATTATTTAGTCATCTTCTTTGAATAACCACCGTATGCAGACATATGAGCTGACTGAGAGAAACAATGATAAACTAACACATGTAACACTAACACCCAAGTCTCCCTGACTCTATGAGCTGGGATTACCTCTGCCCAGCATTCAAGTATCACCGCAGAGTCTCCTTTGAGATCGACAGCAACATTCTGCCATTGAGATTTCTATTCCTGGTAATGTGGATCCTTCTGTGTGTATGTGTGTGTGTGTGTGTGTGCACGTGTGTGTGTGTGTGTATACTGCATGCACACACTTTAGTGTGCCCATGTAGGTCACAGGACAACTTGATAGAGTTAGCTCTCTCCTTCCACTGTATGGGTCCTGGGGATTGAACTAAATTCATCAAACTTGGTGGAAAGTGGCTTTACAATGAGCCATCTTGCCAGTCCGAATGTGGCTGCTTCTATGTCAGCATTTAAAATAGATGCCATAATATGACAAAGCCTAGGCAATCTGAAGAGTCTCACAGACTACAGCAGGGACATTCTTTGGCCATCACAAGTAACAAAACACCTAATATGAGCAACTTAAATATAGGAATTACTGATTTGAGGTCACAGTTTCTGAAGGGTCAGTGCATCACAGTAGGAAGCATGTGGTGGAGCTGAGAAGTTCACATCATGATGTCTAGGAAGCTGAGTGGACAAATAACAGGATGAAACCAAAATGCATAGCCCCAAGGACGTGACCTATCTATTCACTTCTTGTCCTGCCTCCTACAGTTCCACTACTTCCCAATAATCTTTTCAAACCCAAGAACTCATTTAATTTCTCCATTAGTCCAAAGCCTGTATAATATAATCCTCTCTAGAAATGTTCTCACAGATGTATCCCTAGGTAATCTCCTAGCAATCCTTAATACAATCAAGTTTTCAATCAAAATTAATCATTATGGTCTCATTCAAAGAACAGAGCATGAGTTCCCTGGAGATATAATGCAGGACACTAACAGTACCACAGATCAGAAATGCTCCCACCAAGTTTAACCACAGGATGCAGTTCTGTTAGATACAGAAATTAAACACAAGCCATAAAGAAGAGATAAAACAAACATCAAAATGTGAGACAGTCACATAACTCCACTGAATTTGGTTTCTATCACGAACATTTCAGAATATGTTATTTAACATTTTATGCTATAGCTACTCACTTTGTGGCCCAAGAACTTTGTACATACATGCAGTGTCTAGAAAGGAAACTCTGGTAGCAAGTATACTTTTTCATTTCAGCAGACAATAACTCTGTGCCTTAGAAAGTTGAATAATTTGGCCAAGACCAAATAAGAACCCAGCACTGAGTCCAGGAGGTCTATGGGAGCAGCTGTTGCTAATTACTTGACATTATTGTGTCTGAGGACCAAAGGGTTTCTCTCATTAGCCTCATTATCACCAAAGTATCTGGAGGTCCAAGAAACAAGCCAATACGATTGGACAACAATTAGCTGCACAGCAGAAGACTTCTTACATCACCCTCTGCAGTGCCTGAATGGACACTTAGCTTCTACAGTTAAAAGATAAGCTTGTGAAGGACTGCATCCCACCTTTCTATTTCTGTGGTAATCTCCAAGCATAGGGGATCATGCTAACAAAGGTGCTTACTAATCAACAATGATAGTTTGCATTCCAAGAAAAGGAGCCAGCAAGTTGGGAGCTCATTCCTGAGCTCCAACCACTTCTACTCAGTCACCTGCATCCCTCTGTACTGCAGTTTGCATTGAAACTATTTCAGGGAACTAACTCCTAGTGAAATCCTGTAAGGGTACCACACAAAGGCTTAGGAAATGGTATGATGCTGGCTAAAGATGATGCTTTGAATGGCAGAGGCCTGCATAAAACAGTAGGTGGTGTCTGAAGGGACTGGACCACACAACCATCTTGGGACACATGCTAGTTACTCTGTTAGCTGAGCTATTCATATATGAACTTTGCCAGAGCCCAGTTCACCCATGCTGCCTGCTGACTTTTATACTATGTTGCATAATTAATCTATCAACACTCTGTGACAGGGTATAAATATTAATAGTATGATCACATAATTAGCTGTTCCCTTTAAAATTCAGTGCTGAGGAGATAAATCAGCCACTTAATCTTGCAAGATTCCCAAACTGGGGGGCAAAGAGTGGGAGAGGAAGTGGAGATGGGAAACAGAGAGGGAAGGAGTCCAATTTAAGGGAATTAGGACTTTCTTACTTGAATCTGTTTCCAACCTTGCATTTTCTGACAGATGTCTAAAGGCAGACCACAGACCACCATGTAGCTAGCTTGGTTCTTTTATGCCTCTGTAATGAGATAACCCTTTTTCCTCAGAGTGGGGTGAGGAAGTTTGGAAAGCTCTCATCCTTCCATCTGGTGTGCTTCCTTTCTGAATCAGCATGAACCGTAGTAAATTCAAGGAGAGATTCAAGCCAGTTTTCTCACTTTGTTTCCTGAGAAAAGAGGTTTATGTTCTCCCCAAAGGCTGACCAGCAATAATTTTCGGAGGCATGCATGACAGCAGCAAGAGCAGCAGCCCCGAATGCAGGCTGCCTAGATAAGCCAGGGAGACAAGGCATGGCATCCAATAGTTTCCCATAAAATGTCCTGCTCTACCCGCTTGCAGGGTGCTCTGTGTTTGCCTTCATCAACTAGATCCTGAAATCTACTGTTTCCAAGAATGCTGAGTTGAACTTTCTCAGACCGTGGTGATCCAGGACTCCCGATGACCACAGTAATCATTATCCTACCTCTACTTACCACTGTACAGACCCATTTATTCAACCAAGAATATTTCTTAATTAGCTGCTTTGCAGTTGTCACCTAACTAAGAGACATAGGACATTAAAAAATAAAGAGGGAAAATAATCAAATTACAATCATGAGTTCAAGGAACATAATGTTTAGTGCAACAATTAAATCTGAATAGCAACAACTATTATTATATAAATGGGAAAATTATTTGTACAGCAAGAAAAATTCAGAAGCATTTTCCATTCTTGTTTTTCCTCCAGATTTTTGCAGTCTTGTTTTGGTAATTATTTTCCTGTTGTACTTTTGATTCCTATTTCATTTGCTGTAATTCTCCCTTTAGGGGGTCACAAGCAAATAAAAGTGCACAAATAAAAACTGAAAGGAACATTCAAGGATATGGAATCCTACCAATTCATTTAATAGGTGGGAAAATCAAGATCCAGAGAGAAGAAGTGAGTTGTCCAGGAATAATTCCCCTAAGAGGTAAGAGGCAGGACCAGGGACATGACATGCTCCCCAACTCCTACACTAATTAATTCAGAAAAAGGATACTCTTGGATACAAAATACTGAAAGAATTTTAAGTGAACCCTCCTTTCACCTAATTCTGATACACTGTTCCCAACCTTGTAAGTTACATATTTCTTTAAGTTTAAACGCATTTAAGTTGAAATATATGCCTCCTTGCAAGGATTTGAGGTTCTCTGTTTTAAAGCATTTCTGCACATTTGGGAACTACAATGGCTTTCCACCTAGTCCTTATTTGAAAGCATACACACTGGCTTCTGGAAATCCCTGCTTTCCAAAAATTGTGTTGAAATGTGAATGGATGGTTTTATTGGGGAAGGTGAGAAAAGAAGAAGTCTAGGAGAACTCTTAGAGATTTTATATTTTCTGCAAATTAAGACTGATGATTGATCATAGATAAATAATAGAAAATAAATATGTACATATATATATATAGAGAGAAAAAAAACATAGATAGATAATAGACAGACAGGTTGGTAGACAGATAGATAATAGATACTTGATAGAAGACATTTCTTGGAGTGCCATGCCAAGCTGAGGCAGGCGTCAGGGCCGTCCAGACTTCCCCTACTAGAGCTTGCATTTGGGCCTGCCTGTGTGATCCTTGCCTGCCAGAATGCTAATGAGGCCAGAACTCTAGTCTGTGATACAAATAAGAAGCAGTGGCAGATCCTGCCATCAGCTCTCCATCACTTTGCTTTGCACAGTACAGAAATGAAAGGGATACTTTAGATTAAAAGATTTGTTTAATGCTCTGATTAATTCATTCCAAACAGACCAAACTATTCTCCGATTCTCCTTTATGCTCTTAACCTTTCCAGCTTGCATTCATGAATGCCAAACACGCCTTTCTTTTCCTTTTTCCCCTTTCTTTGTTAGTTCTTTATATTCAGTAACTGCCTCTTTGGCTCTCATGTGGGGTGTGTGTGTATATGTGTGCATAGGTGTGTATGGGTATGATGTAATAGTATATGAGAGTGTATATGTGTGTGTATATGGGCGCATGTCTGTGTGAGGGTGTATGTGCTTCTATCTGTGTATGTGTATATCTATGTGCATGTGTATGAGAATGTGTACATGTGTAAGTGTATAAGACTATGCATATGCGCACATGTGCGTATGCTTGCACACGTGTGTATGTGTGTGTCTGTGTATATGTGTGTATGTGGTATGTGCTTTCTAGTAGAAGAGTTCAAATGCTTCTAAAATCCAAACTTGTCATCACAATATCCATCAAAGCACATTATTCAGTCTTACCTAATCACTGTGGAGCTCAGTAAACAATCAAGGGCAGATTCCTCTTCTGACCTTCTGTATCCTGGGCATAAGTCCATTTGCTTGCTGCAGTTAGCAACATTAATTAATGATGTAGGTCTCTGCCCCACACTGTACAGAAGATACTGGGAGGGATTTGCTAGCTCTAATAAAAGTGAGGGGTTATAAGTAGGATTAGCAGGTGTCCAGAGTAGGGTCATGTACAAAAGCTTTTTGATGACCATTCAAGGGTTTTTTTTAAACTCTCATCTATTAACAATGGGTTGTTTATGTCCCTTCCAGACATTTTTTTTTGGTAAATTCCCATTTTATACCTCTTTGCAAGTTTGATATCTTGGAAAATGGCTATAGCCACTGTTTGATGTCATGAGGTTTTGAGAAGCAGATAACAGGAAAGTATAGATTAAAAATCATTAATCTCCTCCTGAAAATTCTTTCATTCATAGATCTGGGTGGACTGGAGAAAGGTCAGAAGGGAATAAGAATGGAAACAGGTTTCAATAAAAACGGATAAGCAGTCAAGGTTTATAAGAAAAATGGAGCCTTTGAGAATAAATATTCTTTTTAAACACTCAGTTTTTACTGCATTTTGGCAAATGTGGGAGTGGCTAAGTTCATTTTAAAAAACTATTAATAACTAATTAATTGCAAATATACTGTTTTGGCCAGGAAGCAATAAAAGACTATATAATTAGTGTATATATTTTAAATTCATGATTTCAGGAGTTTTCAAAGAAAGGTTTAAAAGAATCATCTATACTGTACATGATGTCAAAACCTAAGAGGAAGTATAAGAATTCTACCTGTTTATCTATATTTTCTATTTTCTCATTTATTTTTTATGACTGTCCCTTACAGGATTTGATGCAGATCATCATGAGAAGAGATTATCAAAGCACAGTCTAGTAAGGACAGGTAAAAGCATTCTGATGGCTAATAACATGGGTCATATAGTGTGAGTGCATCCAGACACTTGGTAGACCATTATATTGGGTGTGCCTGTCCATTTTAGGTGCCCATTCCAAATCTGAATCAGAAGACTGAACAAAGGAGCTGTCCTCACTGACAGACATGGATCTCATCTAGTCGACTCAAGGCCTGAGTAGATGCAGGCCACAAGAGTGAATAGTACTTCAGAACTTAATATTAGATGCCTATATGAAAGAAAAGGCATTTGGGACAGCTTTTGAAATCAAGAAGAAAATTAATCCTGTTAAAATTTTAAGATGCATGCATTTGTACATTTTATTTTTAGTGTGAACAAATGAAGTGAGGAAGGATTGATTTTATCTCACAACTACGGAGTTCAGTCCATGCATCAAGCATGTGGGCAGACTGTCACAGTAACAGGATATGTCACAGATGAGATTTTTAGAAACAGGAAGAGAGAGACAGACATGAAGTGGTCAGGGAAAATACACTATGAAGGACATGCCTACAGTGACCTGCTTCCTCTAGGTAGTGCCCACCTCCTAACTTTCTCCCATTCAAAGCAGCCCCAGTAGCCGGGGACAAAGCTGGTGATATATGTGCCTTCTGAGGATTTTTTATCTCAGACCATAAAGCGTATTTAAGAGCGTCAGGGATTAACAGACATATCATGCAAGCATCAGATGTTTTCTTCTGTCGGTGACTTAAGTGAAATAGTCAAAATAGCTTACTACACACATACACACACACACACACACACACATACACAGAGGGAGAGAGAGAGAAAAAGAGAGAGATCCAGAATAATGAAGTCATTCAATTCAGAAAGGCCCACGTGGTGTTTAGCTTTATCTGCAGCCTCTCTGTTCTACTCTGAGTCTCTGCAAATTTTTGCAGTGGAAGTTTTAGTTTTCCTTCAGATTGGAACCTTGGACTTCTGTCTGACAGAGTCAGTGGTGACAGATGGACTCATTTAATAAGAGGTGAATGAAGTGAGGGGAGAAAGCAACTGTGCTGAGACTTAAGAGCTGCAGGTGTGTCTCCTCAATGAAGCATCACTCACAGATGTGGACTTGGTTTCCATAGAGACAGCTGGGCACACGGGCATCCGATCCAGACCAGCCCATTAGCCCTCATGTGGCGTCTGCACTCTACCAGTGGAGACACATCATGCAAATGAGGGCCAAGTTTTCTGCAGTTGCCAATAGGTTCTGCTTTCCTCTTTGCTCTAACTACAAGATAAAGGTTTGGAGGTATCTTAGAGAATGCTCAGCAGCTGAGAGAGGAGAAACGCTAATTCTGGACAGGCATCTAAGTACAGTAAGATATGACCTCACTTTTGCATGAGATCTTGGTCTGGCTTCTTCTCTCTGTTCCCCATTTTTTTCCTTTCTTTTTTGGCCACTTGCAAGATTTACTAGATGACTTGCCAAGTTATATCATATTTCAGAAGAATAAAAACTTTAAAGGGATTCCTCCCCTTAAGGATAGGGAAGAAAGCTTTCATCATTTATTCATAGCAGTAAAGAGTCAAAGAAATTATTTCATTGTATGATATGTGTATACATACACACTTAGTATATGGGTGTATACATATGGAATCAAAACTGGGATGATATACTCTTACTTTGAGACAGAAACACCAGCTTGTCAGGGTAGAATAGAAAACTGATTTCTTCTTAAGGATCTGCTCGTAGCTTACTGTGTGAACATGAAAAGTTCAATTGACCTCAGTGGGTCTGAGTTTATTCACCTGCAACCAGAGAGTTCTGACAGAGTTTGCCACTCTAATATCTTTCATTTATAGAAGTCTTGAAATCTCTACCTTTCTATATGAGGCAAGTTTGAACAAAAGAGCCAGGCAAAAAATTTAGAGTTGAGAGGATATGGTATGAAAACTGATTTCTGAGCCCAGACTTATTTGTCTCCATGACATCCAGAATCATAAATTTCTCATGTAATTCCAAGTAACAGAATCACTTTACTCTTTCAGTCTGTCAGACTTTCAACCTTAGTAGAGTTTTGTCATCTGCATAACAGACTAAACATCCTCAAGGCAAGAAATGCAACACAAGAGGAGGGGTTTAAAAGCCTCATCATAACAATTCTGCAATGCATTATTACATGGAAACAGTTAACACTTAGACTCCCTTGTTCCTCGAAAATTTCACTCCTAAACAAGTTATTCTCTATTAATGTGTTTGGGATTCTCTTTTTACCAGATACCTCTAGAGACACAAATGAATCATAAAATCATCCTTAGAAAAATTGAAAACACAGTCTTCTTCTCTCAGAATTTACAGGGGCTGTTACAGAACCCCCTCCTTCCAAAAATCTACAGGTTATCAAATCCTTTATAGAAAATGTCATAGTGTTTACTAATAACATGGGCATATCCTCCTATATATTTTGAATCACTACTAGATTATTAAGAATATCTAAGTTATTAAGTACTGTATCCCAGTGTTTACACAATGGCAATAGTTGTCACACTATTGTTTGGGGAATTCAAGGTACAATTTTGCACGTGCTCAGTATGGGCACATGATTAAGTGAAAAATTTCAATCAAAGACACAATGGCTGAGAAAATATTTTCAGTCTTGAGTTGGCTGAATCTGTTGGAGGAACCCACAATATGGAGGTAAACCATATATTTTTGATTAAAAAATACAAGGAGAAAAATAAATGTACAATGAACCCACAAAAACAAACCATTTCCTAATAATGTGTCCTCTTGAATGATCTCATTTATTGCCCTCCCCTGACTTTAAGACCATAGAAGGTCAATTTATTAACACCCTAAGTGAAACTAAGAAGATTTTTTTACTATAACCTTATGGGGCCTCCTAACAAAATGGAAGACTAACATAAAATAGACAACATATAAAACTATATAATCAACTCATTATCTACTTCTACCTCCCCAAGAAACCTACCCATCATTTACACTAATTAACCATGAAGTTAGAACACTATGAGACAGACCTGAAGAAGGTCACTATTCTGTCAACAATCCTGGAAACAAGTATCAGCTCAGCATGGTAAGAACTTTATTCATGGCATCTCCCCCAGTTTTTGTTCCTACTTCTAATTTAAGGATTTGTAAGAAAAGGCCAAATGTGCATACTTATCCCAAAATACAGAAGACTGCTTTCTAACTAGCTGCTCCCCAAGTCCCCAGCTCCATTAGGGCACAAGTAGAGCCTTCACTTTCCCACTATCAGGTTTTCCTTCCTCTCTGCTATCTTGGATCCCTTGTCAAAATGGAAGTGGGAGTGCAACCGCCAGCTCCAGCAACTTCTAAATAAACAAGCATTTCTTGTTTTCACTTGCTCTGTGTTTATTCCCACAATGTTACATTTTTATAGTATTATCTTTTAGGTAGGTTACAAGCAATCCTTGATATCATGTATTCATAATGCATTTTCTTCTTCTATTGTGCCGAAAGAACCTGAAGATAAGTTCACACGGCATTTTTCATGAATTTGGTGAAGTCATAATGATGAGCAACACAACTATAAACAACCCACTCTGACTCAGTGTGTATCAGAGGACCCATTTATATCACAGAAGGGGCCTAGTAGATAGGGCTGCTATTAGCTGCTCAACACAGAAGAGATCTGAGTGGCCAGTTGCTGAGTCTCACCAGCTTCTAAGTGGTAGTCTTTCTAAAAGCCTCAGCATTTGCTCTTTGGACCCATGTGCACATCTTCCAAATTAATAACGTGAGTTGAACAATAAGAGGAGACACTTGGTGAACATGGCAAGTAATGTGGAAATACACCTTTCTCTCATTTAAAAAGGCAACCACAGCCTACAGCCCGGTGTGCTGGTGCACGTCTATAATCTCAGCTCTCCTTGGGAGGAGGAAGGCAAGAGGACTGGGAGTTCAAGGCCAGCCAGGGCTACAATGAGATCCGGTCTTAGCATACCCCATAAAGACAAACAAATCATAGCAAAAGAATGAATTCAATGCTTTCTTTTAAATATATGATAACAGAAATTATGTATAGTGCATAAAATATTCATAGATGATCAAAATGAAAGATTTTGCAAATATCCTAGTATCCCTACTTCTAATTGTCAAAATTATATGGAAACTTTGTAGATAGGCATATGCCTATGATTTGCTCCAGTATGAAAATGACTTTTATTAATGGTCATAATCTGGTCTAATGACTGTTAATTAACGCCAGCAAAACCATGCACCAAAATTGAGTGTGTACTTCTCCAATGAAGCTGGAGAAAACATTTTGAATAAATTATGGATGTGACCTGACCAGGGAATACAATGGGAGAAATAGGGTTCCAGAGAGTTCCAAAGGCACAGAGCAAGAAAACAGACAGCTCTGTCCGTACCGGGTGAGGACATGAGAGATCCATTAGAACAATTCTGTGAAACAGTTCTAAAAATAGCTAAGGGAACAAGTGTCCCTAGCACGCTCTTGAAAACTTATTTTATGAGCCAGTCTATTTGTTCAGGTGATTAGATGTTGGCATAACAATAAATGCCACACTCTTGAGCCATGGAACTTTGGTTTCCCTTAAACAACATAAGGCAGGCAGGTATGCCTTAAAGAAAAGCTCCATTGAATATGCCAGAGATTTGAACTCAGGTCCTCATGTCTAAGCAGAAAGCATTTTAACCCAATGAGCCATCTCCCCAGCCATTGATGAGTTGATATTTTAAGCCCTATTTCCCCCAAGGAGGTTAGAGTTATTCATACACATGCACTCAGGTTGAAATTCCTGTGCCTGGTGGAGATGACGGAGAGGAGCAGCCTCTACTCTGGTGGACTATGAGAGATTAAACACTGGGAGCAATAACAATGGATCTCCCCAACCACAGGTCACCCTTCTTCATCTCATCATCCAGACTGTTTTATCTCTAACTCTTAGTCCTACAGACCAACAAGGCTTATGGTATTTCCCCTTTATTGAATTTGTCCCAATTGTGAAAGCTTTCACTACAGTATCATAGAAGGGAAGAGGAATGAAACTTGTCATTAATGAAAGTAAATACTGTTCATTCCTCCAGCTGTAACTCATCTAAAACCTAAATGACTCCATAATTAAAGTGCTAACCAAAATTAAGCATTAGAGAATAATGATTAATTTAAAATTGCACACAATAGTACAAATCTAAAGTAACAACTAAAATAAAAAGAAATAGGGGATGATATTAACATCACAGATACCTTGGATAACTCAAATAAAATAAGCAATTTTCACTGTCACCAAGGAAAATGAATAGCTGAGATTCTGACATCTGGCATTTCCCAATGCACTTTTCTTTTCCTTTTCTTACCCACCTGGCAGGTAAAGATAATATTTACCTTTTGTGCTTCCCAGAAACATTAATATTTTAGCAGGAGCTTGAGATCATTATGAGAAAGACACATTATGGTGAAGACCATTAATACAATATAGATTTATGTTCCTCTAATTTTTGAGCTCAGAATGTACCACATAGGTCGTTTTTTTTTAATCTAGAGGTAGGCATCATAGGCACCTAAGCAATGCCTGCTGAACTGAATATATTATACACCTGCCTATTTGTCATTCTCCAAAATTGACTTTCCACCAATTAGAGTTATAAAAATAAACGTGATAACCTTTTAAATTCTGTGTTCTCCAGAGAATGAGTGAGGTGAGGAGGGGACTGAGGATCAAGAACCATGAACAGGAAGAGAATAAAGTTCTAATCCAGATTAGAACAGACTTCACCTTAGGCACAGACATGTAGAAGGAAGGCATGCAGGCACAGACTGGGCTGTACAGAAGGGTTTCTGAATCAGTAAACCCAGGATAAATCCAAGGAAGCTGTATTTCTTCTGGCAGGTTCTCATGAGATGCTGATGATGGTGCACCAGACTTTGAGAGTCAATACTGATCCAGATTGCAGTGAACCGTCAATGCTCTCTGGTAACTGAGGATTTAAGTTAGTTGTCTTTTCTGGGTTTCTGTTCCTTCCTTTTGCTCAGTATTCTAAATTCTAAATAACTAAGATATCAAATGTCAAATACTTTCTTTATGTTTACAGAATTCAAAATATCTAGCAACTTTCAGATAACATCAGAATGAGTGACACCTCCTCATTCTCCAGTCCTGTGTATCCACACAGTTTTAACTCAAAACATGACAATTACTGTCATGTTTTACCTTCTGAAAAGTAATACATCCAACAGAAGAACCACAGGAAAATGGTATTAGGAAGTCAAGGACCACCATGATAGTCTAAATGGAGGAGGACGAGGAGGACGAGAAAGAGGGGAAGAGAAAAATATTTTTCTTGGATGAGGGGATGCTCTTTAGCATAGCCTTCTTGCCCATTGCTTCATGTTCCTCTTCTCTTTCCCTATAAAATTCCATTGTGTCACTGAATTCCCTAAGACAAAGAATGGACAAAAGCCTATTATTTGTTCAGAAATAGCCTTTAAATTAAATTGATTTCCTTTCCACCTACTCTCCTTTCCTGAGTATTTGCTTTTGAGTGATGAACATCTGAATCTGTGTCAGGTAACAAGGATACATACGCCAGAACCCACTGTTAATAAATAAATCACATCCCAAATTCAGTGTGCATATTAATGCTAAAAATTTGTTTGTCCTGATGTCTAACAGTGAACAACTTCTCTTAAATCTTTATTTCTTTATCAGAAACAAAAATATATACCTCGTTTGTGAATGTATATATGATAGGAAGTATTCTTTTGAGTTATAGACAAAAGCATTTTATGAATATTTGCTACAAGTAATTTAGTATTTACTAACTGAGGGTAAATCACACAGTCTGGCTCTAATTTCACATCTGTGAAATGGGAACAATACTCCTTAACTGGCCTAAGATGGGGTCCTTTTAAGGATTAGGATAACAAATGCTAATGGAGCATGTGGGTATTTCAAGGCCTTTGCAAGTTTTATATACTCCCAGTTTTTTACTATGTGCTTTTCCACAACTAACCATTCTGTATATGCTCAATTTCTAAACATTTAGGTTTCTTGGGACTTAGTTGTGGGTCCTCTGGTCTTCCGACTATACTTTAAGAGCCAATGTCTAATCCAATCTCACTGCCAAAATGTATCAAATATAATGCTCTGTATCGAAACTCATTTTGAACTCGGTCCTCTATGTTAACCAAGTTCTTCAAAACTGAGCTCTTATTCTCTCTGAAAATCTATTTTCTACTATAACTCTGTTCACCCAATCAATCCTACCAGAAGCAAGGAAATCACCCTTGACACGTGTCTCCACCTCAACCTCACAGTCAATCAGTCACCAAGCCTATTGACTCTGTCTCCCAAATATATTTCTCATCTATTCATTTTACTCCTTCTCCTGCCATTTAGGTCTTACATAACATCATCTGTCTCCTGGACTAGTGAGAAGTCCTACTCTTCATTAGATATCTCAAGTCCTCTCCTTACTAGATATGCCAACTTCACCGATTTTATATATATATATATATATATATATATATATATATATATACACACACATACGCATACATAGCAGGCACCAGAACTTCTTTGAGAGGCTCCTGCTGCCTTTACTGTTGTAATTAGCTTCATCAGGGTCACCTGACCTCACAAAACACCTATAAAATAGGCACTTTACTAAGAACAACCTACTAACTCATAAGACAGTATTACAGAAGCACAGGTACCTCACGTCGGAACAAACAAAACACAGTGAGTGACTTGTTCAAGGTTATATAGCTTATAAGTGGTTGAGCAGCAGTGCAAACCTGGCATTCCAACGGGGTTCATGCACAATCTGTTTTATTGCCTCTCCTATTCCCCCTCCCCTTGGGCATGTCTGTGCCTGGGTTACATCTCATAATGGCCCCCCACTGCTTTCAATATCAAAGCTTCTGTCTTTATCAGAAATCTCAGGGCTTGGTACAGTCTGAGCTTGGCATTCTTCTCCACCTTCCCACTGTCTCCACTGTCAGCCAGCTTTGCCAGCTTTATTTATTTACATGGGATGCCAAGTGTTCTTTTCCTTCAGGGCCTTTGAACATGCTGTTCTGCTGCCAGGATCTCAGTGCTTGTGGGAGGTATTCAGTGACCCTACAAATCTAAATCAGGCTTTCTTCTTGTCATGTTCATTATGGGCTGTCTTTGCTAGCACTCAACAAAACCATTTACATATGTATCTCTGCACTTGTTTATTTTATATCTGGCTCCAGGAGAGCAGATACCAAATCTCCCTTGTTTGCCACGATCTAGGCAACCCTTAAAAAGCAGGTAAAATATGAATACAAATATCTCAACAGAAAACCATAAATATGAATAGAGAAAACATGTGGTGAATTTATTCGGAATAGTGCAATAGGATATGTGAGGAGGATTATTTAAAAAGTCAAAAATGAGAAATAACAGAACTTACAAATAAGTCCTGTTGAATTAGACAAAAGATGAAGGAGACAGAACGTGATATTGGAAAAAGAGAGTACATAAACTATTTTTTATAACTTTTATTGAATTTTTGAGTTTTTCATCAGAACATCTTAATCATATTTATACTGCCTTCCCCTGAAACCCTCTCATACCCTGCCCCCCCCGGAATTTATGTATTCTGTCATTTGTATTAAGGCCTATCTTGTCCAGTTAATATACCTAGATGTCCCTCAGTACAAATACATCCACGGGGGTCTAGTCAGCCTACCTAGAGTCCCTTCCTTTAAGAAGATCAGCTCTTCTTCACTCAGTAGTAATCAGCCACCAATAATTCTTCAACAGAAATTGAGGCCTGTTGCCCATTTTCACAGTTTTGTGCTGGGCTTTTGGCTGCTTGAGTTTGCATGGGTCTTCTTCATGTTGACAGCATTGCCGTGGGTTCATTTAAGCAAGGTCCTAGGAGGCCCTTATCCAACAGAGGGCCAAGAACACAAAAGGTCACAAATGGCCAAAGCATAGAGAACATAAGCTATTTCTAAAGTGGTCCCACAGAGCAGTCTGGGTCCAAATATGAGTTGATGTTTATATAGTTAAGTAGAAAATACAATGTCTCCACGGGGAGAAAGGACAGAGAAAGAGAAGTTTCACACTCAGCACCTCAAAAAATAAAATAAATAAAACTTGAACAAAAAACAAAAGGGAAAGGAAGGATGGAGGAACAGAAAAATGTTGTCTACTATAGAAAAGAGATTTAGTTTGGGGCTCTGCTATGATGTGACGATATCATGGGAAACCCACAGTCTTCTTTCTCATGCAGAGTAACAGAAGCCACGGTGCCCACCTGAAGATCACTTTTCTCCCTATGCTTGGCTGGCACTGCACGTTTTTTAGAACTCATCATGCCTCTGGCTCTAGAACAGCACTAATGTCAAGGGTCCACTGGAAATCATTTGAAGAGAAAGCGGTGGCTTTAAAATCAAATCAATTAAGGCTTTTAGGAACTTTTTTGTGTCTCTGAGTTGACTGGCCCTCATTCTACAGGTATCCATTTCTATGATAAAGGAAATAGTGCACAAGATTTTCTTCCTTTTGCTGTGCTTTTCCCCTGGGTTGCTTTAAGGTAATGTGGGCGCAGTTCACTGTATACAATGGGTACAGGCCTAGATGGAAGGGTGGACATTTAGAAAAGGAGGTGGGAGGAGGGATTCGGCAGCGTACCCCCCCCCCTCCAGGGGTGGGACAGGCTCTGGTGAGTGAAATGGAAAGCTTCCAGAGCTCCACGTGTCACATTCAGTAGAGTGAAAGGCTGGTGCTGCAACCCTGGCCTGTCAATTGTGTTTGTCTCCAGTCCATGGAATTTTCATTATTCATTATTCGCTGGGCCTGGGCAGCACGGGAGCAGCAGCTCTGTCTAATCCCCACCTGATAATGTATTTCTGATAAGCATGACGGAGCCAGTGCTCCTGACAGGATTCACATTTCCAGGCGGATAAAGTGCCATTTACATGAAGCAGGCACTGTGAATTCAGATCACCACGATAAGGGTGGGCAGCAGACTTGGATACACTGTGGTAGTGAGGCTCCACTGGGGCCTAGGGACCCTCCAGCTCCATTGTTCCGCCACCTACCCAGGCATGGGTAGAGGCTGCTCTGAGTACCTATAAGAGTTTACTGATGGGAAACAACAATCCTGGCTCAGTGCCCTTTACCTGACTGAGTTCACCATCATAGGACAAAGTTGCAATTTAAAGATCCTGATAGACTTTATACTGTATTCTCAAATCAGACAATACTCCATTTCAGAGAACAGAATGAATATTGTGATGGGCTGAGCAAAAGGGGTTGTTTCTATAGAGGAAAAACAGCAAAAAGCAGGATCACAAAAACAAATTCAAGCTGGTAATTTCAGTTATTTTTCTCTGGAAAGAGGAGAAAGACAGAGAAATAACTGATTGGTAAACAGCAGGTAACTTCATTACATTTTTAATGTGTATTTTGATTGGGGTTTTGTGTATTTCGTGCAATAAATCTTAATTATATGTAGATCTCCTCTCCTATCTGTGACCCCTATAGGTTCCCCATCAGATTTCATGAATTCTGTCATATATGTTAAAGCTTAACTAGTCAAGTTTTGTACCCAGATGTTCCTCGGTGCAACTTCATCTACTGGAATCTAGTCAACCTATCTAGGGTGTCTTCCTTTAAGAAGATCAGTTCTCCCTCACCCAGCAGTGATCAGTTGCCAATAGCTCCTTGGACAAGGATGGGGCCTGATACCTCTTTCCAGAGTTCTATGCTGGGTTTTTGTGTAATTGAGTCAGGATGGGTCTTGTGTTATACCATTGCTGTAAGTTCACATGAGCAAGTTCCCAGAAAGCCTCTACTTCCTTATGTTCATGTACCAAGCCTGGATCTTACCATCTTTCTGCCCCCTCTTCTATAATGGTCTCTAAGCCATGGTAAGGTTAAATATGGAAATTTTATCGAGGGACACACACTCTGCAGTCTCTATTCTTTAAACTTTGGTCAGTTGTGGCCTTCTGTGTGCATCACACTCTATCGCATGAGGAAGTTTTGCTGGTGGGAGTTGAGGGATATTTTTGCAGAGCGCCCTGATATGCTATGTTCCATCAGCCTTAGGCTTGGAAGTTCCAGCATAGATATGTCACTTAGGGCTGAGCATCTCTTAGACAATTATGTATCCTTATATTTACAGACAAGTATACTATACACTACTCATCAAAGAAGCTTCCTTTTGCAATTTCATTACATTTTACAAGGATAAAAGAACTAAAGGACTAAGGGTGAAAAGACCTGAGTTATATACATTAGGTTATTCTGGGAACTGAAAGGTTAAGGCCAAGGGGTAACCACCCATTCTGATATGCTGTGGAGAAAGTGGCTGTTCTCCTTTCCCCTGATACTTTGGAAGGTTGGGAAACAACTTCATTTTTGTTTTGTGGCACAGGACATTAGCATGAATGTTCCAATTTTGAGTTTTGAACTGGTTCACTATAGCCCAGTACCAGGGTATACCAAACAACAACCTCCAGTAGTTTAACTTCTGTCACCTAAGGCAGAAGCACATGCACAAGCAACAGACCCTAATGGGCCTACATCAGAGGGAAACACGGACCTGTGCCTATTTCTCCAGGCCAAAATCCAATCCAAGAAATTAAAAATCCTTCACAATCAGTGCACAATCTTCATATTCAAAGCCATTGCCTAAGAAAATACTTACATGTTTCCTTACTAAACATTAAAAGATATCCCAGAGCAGGAAACTCTCGAGACCTCTGATTCTGTCCCCTCATCCTTACAATCAGAGAATGTGCTGATGAGCTTGAATTATTAAACACTGCTTATGAAAGGGACAGGATGAACAAAACCAAGGCGATGTAATCGATTCATATTATTTAAAGGTGTTGAATGCTCTTTGGAATTGAGGCCAAATTCTATTTTTCTTAGACATTGTCTGAAAAGTGATTATTTCTATGCCAATCTCCATCACATACTCACAAAGCTAGAGTCCTGAACACTCTTCTGTATTCCATCTCACTGATTGTACTTCTGTACTTGATCAAGTCTTCCTTATCTCCTGTCCAGGTGCACTATATATTGCTCCACAGTAAAATATACCCAGATAACTGCATGTTTGCTGGTTCTGACATCAAGCCAACATCACAGAATGATCTTACACAAGCCTGGATGGTATGGGCCAATCAACAGATATGGCCTTTTGGCGCAATGAAGAGATGTGGAGAACTTGGGATATCAGAGAATGTTATCAGCAGAACACAGAAGACTGTTCATAGCCTCCTTTTTCCTATGGGTCAGAGTACACTACTAAAGCAAGAAAAGGAATACAGTACAGCAAGCACATAAACCCCTGCCTCAGTCGATTCATATCAAGTGTTACGTACTGTTCAGTTGGATGTCCTAAACTTTTGAGTTTCTACATGCTTACACAGCATCACTCCAAAAACATAAGTAATGTATAGTCCCACAGTATTCTGCTGGCTGTGATGCACTAAGTGACATGAATTTTCATTTCATTTTGATTACTCTAATATGTACAGTACCCCATTGAAAAACACATGATAATGTGGTATAAGACCATAATTGCCTATTTAAACGTTCTGGACTCAAATCTTTCCCATCAAGCTTTGCCTTTTCACAACTGATACAGCATCCAGGTGTCATGGGTGTCATGTGCATAGCTGTTTAAGGTCTTCAGTAACTCCCTTTGCTCTTGGTTAAAGATAGCTACCAGGTCAAGCCATCCAAGGCTCCCAGAGGAAAAAATTCCCATCTAAATCTCATCTGCTATCTTTAGTTAATAACATTTACTATGTATTTATTTGTTGAAATAATCAAGCATAAACTATGACTCCATTCGGAATCATGAGTGTCCACTATGTCATTCTCTGTGTCCCTCATACACATCTTCAGAGCTCATTCTCTAATGTTTCCAGGCAAAATCCACAACCCGGAACCACAGCTCCATCCCTGTTATGTATCCTATAACATGGGAGATGGCATCACATTTCATTATAGTGCTATCTTTAGGAATCTGCTTCTGCTTTGAGACCTGAATATTGTCAAATGAATATCACAGTATTCCAGGTGAATCCCTAACATCTTCAGGGCCCAGAGCAAGTGTACAAAGAAGATTCAGCTGTCAAGATGAAAGAGTTAGAAGTTAAAAATCAAATCGTTAAGTAGAATGCATTATATATTCGTACTTTGGTTATTATTTCTACATATTAGCTTAGGGCTAGCTTCATATTCAGACTCTTTGAATTCCCCAGGTCTCATCACTGAAAAGGGGTATAGTAGAAAACCTGGCTTGTCTCTAGTAGACCTAATCTACACCTTCCCTTGCTACTTACCTTGCTCAATAAAGCACCAGGTAAGAATGCTCTGCCTAAAATTCCTGAAATTAGATACCTCTTGAGCCCAAAGGGTTGCCTTGAAGAAGAAGAAAGGTGAACTATGGAAGAAGGTGACTTGGAATAGTTCTAACAGGGAATCTGGTCATTGCATACAGATCCTTTACAAACAGGAACACGTGGGCTCCAGGTGGCCATATCCCCTGAATCTGTATATTTGTTTTTGAAGATCAGGGTAATGTACTAAATTCTTTGAGGCCAACTGCTAACACTCAAAGACAGCTCAGCAACAGTAGAATGATCAATCAAATAAGTGAAACTAGGGACAGTTATAAAAAAGCACATGTGAATTTGTATTATGTTGGGCACCAATAGGTAATGCAAGCTATAAATGCACCATTTGAAGATAATAAAAATGAGATCTGAGTTTAGAAAAATATGCATCCCAACATTGTCACAAATTTGCCTGATAGTTTAGTCAAGGATTTGGTTCAGTGAGTGCTCTGCAAAATGGTACAGAACGAGCAAGGGAGAAGAACAGGGGGCATTAAACTAGGCTGAATCACTGAGCTGGCTTTTCTATCATTTTGTGGGGAGGGGAGTTATACAAAGTTAGATTTTGAAAAGGTAAGTAGTCCATCTTGTGCTGGACCTGGCAGGTGAAGGTTCTTCCTTCTTCTTCTTCACCTGTTTTTTCCCCTGAATCTCAGAGAGCACTTTTGTAAGTTTCAGAACTTAGGGCTAGGAAAAGAACTCAGCCATGAATTCTTGAACTTTAATGAACTAAACTGATGACAGGCCTATGTTTCCGTATCTAACATACTGAACTTACCTAAGGCAGCCATTGTGCAAACGCACAGGAAAGTTAGGAAAAATATAATCATGTATATAAAAATAACTAATAACTATCTAATTACCAGGAGAAATTTTCCTAGTCCAGAAAGTCAGGTATTCCACCAATCATATATTGGGGTGGCTGGCCTGTCACTGAATCTGTCTGGGAGTCTCAGGGTGAAAGACGAAGTTTCGGTACGTAAACAGAATTTCAAAACAGGAAGCAGAGCTGAGAACCACCATTCTGAGAAGTCTGTCAGCATAATGGGATGGGAGGGAGAGGAAGTACAACACTCAATTCATCAACCCAGAGGACAGAATATGTTTGCCCTGGTTTTTGACTGTAAGTAACTAAGAAATCACATCCTTCAATGACGTATAACACATGCAGATACAGCATATGAAATCACATGTGCAAAAGTCTCTTCCTGTCTGAAAAGTTGAGAATACACAAAGCTTCTACAGCACATAGGCAAAACAAGCCCTTGAGTGATAGCTACAACCCAGAACATGCTGATCATGAAACTTTAGCTTCTCTCCAAGCATCTCCGTCCATGGGTGCTGCACCATCAGGGGCTGTGTCCTCACCCTTCCCCATCCGTCACGATGCCAGATATGTGTTTTCCAATTGTCCTTAACCAACCTGAGGATGTTTCCTTCTTTGTATGACCTTTAAGGAGTTTTATCAAAAAGGAAATTTGGGTTTTATCAAATTTTTGTATCAGTGAAAAGACTATGTAGCTTTTTTTTCCATGATTTTATTAACGTAACAGATCACACTAATTGATTTTGTTTGTTTTTTTGAGACAGGGATTCCCTGCAGCACCAGCTGCCTAGAACTTGCTATGTAGACCATTTTGGCCTCAATTTCACGAAGATCTGCTTGCCTCTATCTCCCTCCCGAGTGCTGATATTAAAGCCATATGCCACTATGCCTGACTCTGACTAGCTAATTTTAAGATGTTAAATAAACCTTGGATTCTTGGGACAATCCTGTTTGATTACAGTATGTGAGACCAGGGACAATCTTGTTTGGTTAAAAGATGTGAGTCCATCCTCTTCATGTATCACTATATGAAGTTGTATGCATTGTTATGAGGATCTCTGAATCTATATTCATTAAAGATAGTGTTTTATAGTTTTCATTAAAATGATGGCTTTGTTCAGTTTGGGTATTAATGTCATGATATCATAGAGTGAGGTAGAGAATATTTACTATTCTGCCTTCTTCTATTTTCTTAATGAAGAACTAGTCTTACTTCTTATTTAGCATTCAGTAGAATTCATCTCTGAAGACATCTGGGCTTTTCTCTGTGTACTTTTTTTTCACTCTATGAATGAATTTATTTACTTATAACAAGTCTATTCATATTTTCAGTTTCTGGGGGGAGGTCAGTTTCAGTGGTATCTGTCCTGGAAATTTTCCAATTAATATAACTCAACTGTTTTATTGACTTACAATTTGTTCGCTGTATTTTTCCAAAGTATGTATGTATGTATTTATCTTTTATGTGTATGAATGTTTTGTCTGTATGTATATAGGTACCACATGAATGCAAAGCCTGTGGAGGCCAGAAGAGTGTGTCAGATCCTCTGGAACTGGAGTTATGAATAGATTGTAGCTACCATGTCAGTGCTGGGAATCAAACTCTGGTTCTCTGCAAGAACTGCCAGTACTTTTAGTTTCTGGGCAATCTCGCCAGCCCTTACTCTATTCTCTCATAATTCCTTTTTATTTCTGTATAGAGTACCTTCTTTCATATATGATTATGATAATTTGAGCCATGTCTCTGGATCTATGTAGTTGAAAGTTTGTCACTTTGTTTGATATTATAAAGTTCAGTTATAGGAAAAATTTTGAGACAAGGTCTCACCAGGTGGTTCTGGGTGGCTTGGAACTCCCTTTGTAAACCAGGCTGTCTTCAGGTTCAAAGAGATCTGCCTGCCTCTGTCCCCTTAGAACTGAAAATAAAGCTATGCAGAGCCATTCCTGGCATCATTTCAGCAATGCTTTTGACACACTTGTAGTACATAGCTTTCAAGCTAGAACTGAAGGAGATCTCAGAGGACTGAGGCTTAGAAAGAATACTAGTCTTTTCAGCAATAGCAAAGTACTTCCCGCTTCACTCTAGAGCAGATTGGGATATAACCAATCCCCAATATAATCTGATATAAGAGAAACACACACAGAATTCCTTTGTTACTTCTCATAATTATCAGAAATTTACCAATCCAAATAAAAAAAAATTGCATTAAAGATTAGAAATTGAAAAAAAAAAGTTCTGATATACAATTTAAAATTTTTACTGACAGGAAACATACATATAGACAACTTTTTTTTGTCTCAAGCTTTATTGTTCCTGTGTTTAAGGTAGAGTTTATGTGCTAGCGCTTCTCAAGTTGAAGCTCAGTCCAGTCTCAGAGATTAAATGTAAGAACTCCAGGAATATTTACTGTGTGTCAGTATGCCATGCAGTATTCTTTGTGTTTTTATGCAACACAGCTCACAAATCCTTAGGATAAATCTCCAGACCTACATATGTTGAACATAAAATAGTAAGAGATAAAGTCATACTTAGCATATAGCACAGAATTTCCAAATGGATTATTCTGAACATCAGGAGCCGTGGTTCCAAAATTGAGTCTATATTCCTATCCTAAACACAAGAACAGTGCACCATGTCAAAGGTACTTCAGAGATTTAACTTTCCTTTTTTTTTCCCCCTATAAACAAACAGCAAAACTCCCTTAATCTCTGCTAGAAATAAGGTATGAATTCCATGGGTGCACAGGGAAAGGGACAAATGGGTTTTTGAAGCAATTTATTGTGCCATTCCCCACACCTGCTATTGAAAGTGAAATGCTTTTTCTTCCTCGCACTTTGAGTTGACTTAGAATTAAAGGTAGAGAGATAAGAACCATAACTACTTTCTTCAAATGATCATAACTACTTGATATAAGGTCTTTAACAAGCTCCCACTAACAAGTGGCTGTTGTTTTCATGTTTTGGAATGGCTTAATCTTGTACATGATAACATCCTCAAAAAGCAAGTGCATTAAGCTGTGACAGCTTTCCACTGACCTAAGCAATTGCATTAAGAAAACACCATTAGCAGTTCCTTCTCTTCCTCTGCTCTCCCCTCCTCCTTCCCACCAGTAAAAGCTATGCTCAACACTACTATTAAATTACCTTAGAAATACACTCCTCAAGAAAATCAATGCACATGTGTTTTAGCACTTGTCACCGATGGATCAAACGGTCAACCTAGTATATATTATTCTACCCAATGGTTTACATTTTAAACGACCTGCTTCTCTGGGTTCATTTTATAAGTTCTCATCCAAACCAAGAAAAAGAAAAACACTTGGATGAGATTTGGCAAGAAAATATGAATGAACTTCAGTACTTTCCCTGGTACTTCTTCTGTGGCTTTGTAATACTTAATAATGAGTACAAGAGACCCTGGTGGGAAAGGTAAAAGTGTGGCACATGGTATCAAGGCAGTGCTCTAAAGCTCAGACCCTCCAGGATTTCAATTACAACACCCATTCCTTTACAAGTGAGTTTGAAAATGTTCCCTATTCGGTCCCTCCCCTTGTTTTATCATTTTTCGCTTTCTCCCAGACAGTGCATGATACAGCTCTTAGAAATAAGTGATTATGTTGTAAATGGACCAACTTAGGCAGATGCCTCATTGTTCCATGTTGATTACTCAGTTGACAGTACCCAACCTCAAGAACTGTTTGAGAATAAACTGAATTTAGTAATTGTGGCATTCAAAAGAGTACTTAGTGTATAGAAAACTTCATGAAACATGGTCTACTGTTATCTAATGTGCTACCTAAGAATAAATGATCACACTCATTGGGATATGTAATATGGGTGATACAAATAATGTCCTCTTCTAGCTATATAGAGTAAGAATACTAAGGTAGGCATGAGTCTATAAATAGGCACAGAACATAAGCTATGATTGTCATTGTAGAATAGCCAGCCCTAGCCTGAAAAGACACAAAGTGAGCCACATATTCAGGACTCCCACAAAGGACAATGTTCCAACCATACTAAAGGAATCTGTCATCAGCTGGAGCAAAACTCCATGTTCCTGATGATCAGATGTGGCAGACCTCCTAGTGCAAAACAGCTAGGGATGCTAGAACACCTTGATGGAGAACTGGAGAGGAGGAACCAGTGTACACAGAAACCAATCCCCTGGATGCTGGAGTCCTTTGGAGAGAAACACCATCAGTTTACATAATAGCAGCTGCCACTGAGTAAGAGTTGAGAACAGCCATTGCAGGCCCACCTGAAGAACAATAGTGCCTGGAGAATTTGGAGTTTGGGCTGTGCCAGAATGATCATCTCTAGTCCTCAACACATTGGGCTCTAGCTGAGACAGCAAACAGGTGGCCTTTAATAGGAAGGATGACACAGAGAAAAAGATCCATGCAATGTCCTGTCTAGCAAAGTCTACAAAGAAGCCCTAGCAGGATCTAGTGAACAAGAGCTCAGAGGCTAGCTCTGGCTTAGCAAGTCAGGTCAAGGCCAACAGCTTGCAGCTGAGCTTTCTGCTAAAATAAAGGTCCAGACCTCAAAGTAGGTGAAATCTAGAAACTCTACCTATAACACTCTATTGGAAATAGCAGTTTGAATGGAAAGAGAGACCTGAATCTTACTCTTCTTCCTAAATTGAGGTACTATGTATAGACTGACTGGACCTCAATGAACAAACCTGCACTGAGGAACATTTGGGGACACTAACTTGACTCAACAGACCTTAACACAGATCAAGAATGTACGGATTCCAGTTGGAGGACTATGGGACGGCGTATAAAGATGATTAAGACTAATGGAGATATTCTGATGAAATATATACCAATTAAATTTAAAATAAAGAAAAATGTGGTCAGTACAGACATAGACCATGATAACAGATGCTGGACTTAGCATACAGTATTTCAATCAGCTTTTGTAAAAATATTCAAATAATTGCATTAAAACACATTCATAAAAATTACAGAGATGTATAAATTTTCAACATAAAAGAAAAGAAAGTGTATAAAATCACCAAATGGAAATATAAAACTGAGAGACCCCCACTGAAATGAAAAACTCACTGGATGGACTCATTAGCATACTCACTATGGCATTTTGAAAGTCAGTGAATTTGAAGTCAGATAAATAGACATTATCCAACTTTAAGAACATAAAGAAAAAAGTTGCATAAATTAAACATAGCTTCAAGGACACACAGAACATTATCAAATGAGCTAATTTTCTGCAACTGATGTCCAAAAAAAAAAGAGAGAGAAAGAGAGAGTAGTATTAGAAAAAACATTTGAAGATAAATGACATAGGATTTCTGAATTATTATTTTTTTAAATCACCAATCCATTGATTTGTGAAGTTCAGCAAGCATCAAACAGGACACACACAAAGAGAGACACAAGTTGGCACATAATAGTCAAAATGCTGAAAACCAAATTAAAGGAACATGTTGAATACAGGTAACAACACCAACAGTACTGACTTCTCATCAGAACAATAGGAGGTGGGAAGAATGGAACAGTCTCTCTAAATTAGTAAAAAGAAGGGAAAAATTCAGCCCAGCAGTTCCACAGCCAGCACAGATTCCACCAGCAAGAGGAAAATAAAGACCTTTTCTATAAATGAAAGCTTAGGAAATGTGTTGTCAGCAGACTTGCAAGAGGAGAAATGTTAAAAGATGCTTTCAATTCAAAGGAAAATGATGCCAGATGGAAACTCACATCTACAGGTAGAAAGAGTAAATACATGGGTAAACATAAATGACTATGCTTACTTACTTATTATAATTTAGTTAAAAAAAAAAGATGCCTGTGTAATGTCAAAAGAATAACATTGGAAGCTGAGCTCTAAAAGGAACTACCCTCCAGAATCAGGGACAGATAAATGGAATGAAAAATAAGGAAGTGAGGACATGTGAGGAAGAGAGTGAGAGTTAGAGAAAACACACCATTTGCTAAAAATGGACAAAAGAGTAATAGTAATTCAGTTACAGGCAAGATCTTAATAATAGAAGGAAATTGGCTGTCTAAAAATAATGAATTAACAGAAAAGGAAACTGGAGAGACAATGAAAAACAAAGCACAACAAGGCAGATTTACATCAAACTGAAAAAAATAATCACATGAAATGTTAATGGATTTAAAAGTCCCAGTTAAAACACAAGCTTTATCAGACTGGACCAGAGAGCCAAACCCAAGCACTGAAGGTCTACCTAAGGCATATTTAAAATTTTTTAAATGTATCTATGTTTATTTAATCTGAATATGTTGCCCATATGTATGTAAGTATATGTTGTTACTACATACATGTAATAGCCACAGAGGCCAGAAGAGGGTGATGGATGAATCGTAGGCACCATGTGGGTGCTGGAATTCAAACCCAGGTCTTCTGCAAGAACAGCCAGTGCTCATAAGCACTGAGCCATGCCTCTGTCCCTAAGGCACATTTTAAGTACAGAAAACTATACAGACTAAAAGTAAAAGGATAAATCAAATATACATCACAGAAACAGCAAGCGCAGGCAAACAGCTTTGGTTACTTTCATATCGAAGACATCCATGAGCAACGACTGCCAAATTGAGTAGATTATTTTAATGCCACTCAGTAATTACAAGAAAATGTGAGCCAAATGGAGAAAAGAAATATAAGATCCAAATAATGCTATCAACCAACTTACCTAATTGACAGTTACAGAACCTCCCCACCCCAGTATCACATTGCTAATTCTTTTCAAGTGGGAATGAACAGTTACCAAGGTACAGCCTATTCTTGGCACTGAATAAGTCTGAGTAACTGTCTAATCTTGAATAAGAAATGAAAAGAACACAAGAATACAAAGCAATCCAGAGATTTCTAGGAAACCTATAATTCAAAGTCATAGATAAATTAGAAAATATTTACGTGAATAAACAGCAAAATTGAGTGGACCACTAGAGCACTGCCTTCAGGGGAGCCTGCAGGTCTCAAATGCATATGGCAGAATGGAAGACACACCAAAAGGGTGTCTATGTTTCCACGTTGAGCAGGAGACAAATAAGAATCTTAAACCTAAGGGACACAGAGGAACTGGCAACGAACTCGGAAAGAGAGAAACTGATTAACTGAGACATTGACTCTTTGAAATTTTAATCAAATTGATAAAATTCCTTAGAATAATGATGTTGAAAAGACAGAAGACTAAGTTGCCATCATTGGAAATGAAACTGGAATGAGGGTTAGAAGACTCAGACTCAGCAAGGATAACCGGAGGAGAAGGGCATTAATAAATATTACCATGAATCTGACCATTCAATGAAAACCTTGAGTTTCTTAAAAAGTGCATTTCATATAAAATCTCAAAACTCAAGACAGGTGGGGCCATAGGAAACTGGTATTATCAAGAGAGAAATGGGGAAAATGGGTCACTTTAAATGGAGAAGGAGGGTTAGACAGGGAAAGAGAGAGGAGAGATAAATAATGCATAGCTAATGTAAAACACCAAAGGGAACCTAGTGACAACCTAGTGACAAATTCCACATATATATCTCTACATGAGTCCATGTGCATGGTTGAAGGCTACATAACAAGAACAGAGCCAGACAAGAGAAAACTTCCTTTGAGTTCTTGGTCAGGGTGGCCCAAGAGACTCTCAAAATTACACAGGCTTTTGCCACAGCCCTTCATTGCCTCCTAGAACTTGAAGGTAAAACCCCATTGCTGAAGACAGGACATACTTTGGACACAGGATTTGGAGCAAAGGAGCTAGAACTGATCTGAAAGCCACTTCCTCTGAAGGCTAGCTCTCAGCTGTGGAGAGCACTATGCAAACAGCAGAGGAAGGACTTCAATCGACTGCTCAACACCAGCTTCATGACCAAATAACCACATCAATGACTGGCATAGCATACGACACTGGTACAGTGGTACTTTTATCTTGGGGACAATCAATGGTGACCTAATTGGACTTAAAGCCCACTCAGTGGGAGGAAACTCATGTGTGGTACTGTAATCATAGCCAAATACACAAGACTGAAGAGGTCATAGAATTTAGAGAAATCCCAAAGTTTGTCACATTCCTAGACTAAGGTAACTTCTTACTAAGTGCAAAATTATATATCCTTGTATTTATAGTCAAGTATCCCAGTCACCACTTATCAAAGAAACATCTTTTCCACCAGATGGTGACTACTATAGAGTATCACAATTGCTCACACACGTTGTCTGTGAATTTCTCATGCCTAAGCAGCACATCTACAATGTGACTTCTACATGTAAGGCTCATGTAACATAGAACAAGGGGTAAAAAAGACACTAATGAATCTCTCAACTCTCATCAGTGAAGCTCCCTCATGCAACAGAGGGCCAGGGAACACAAAAGCTCACAAGTGGCTAAAGCATGGAGATTAGGAGATGGCAAGGCGTGGGTCCCTGGGTAGGACTCCTATATTAAGCTGCACTCACCCAGGGCTCAGGGGCCATTGCAGAAGAGGGGGTAGAAAGATTGTAAGACCCAAGGAGGAGGTATGTGACCATATGGAAATAGAAACCTACAAGCTCCTGGGAACCTGCTCATATGAGCCTATAGCAATGGTGTTGGCATGCTCAAGACCCAAGGAAACTGGAACAGACAATAACCCAGCATGGAACTCTGGAAATTGGCAGCAGACCCCAATATTTGCTGAAGAAAGATTGGCAGCTGATTACAGTTGGGTGCAGAAGAGATAATCTTAAAAGGGACCTTGAAGAGGCTGACTAGACTTCAGTAGATGACCCTGCACTGAGGAACAACTGAGGACACTAACTTGACACAATAAGCCTTAACACAGATGACAAATGTACGGATTCCAGTTGGGGGGCTTTGAGGGGGACTGATATGGTAGGTGATATAAAGATGATTAAGGTTGATTGAGATGTTGAGATGTTTTGTATGAAATACACAAAGGTTCAAAAAGAAAGTCTCAAAACTCCACATAAACCAAGGGGCTAGAACTGATTGGTTTATACTAAATTTGGTATTCCTTGAAGGAGAAATTAGTACATATCTTACCCAAACTTGTACAGAAAATAGGGAACTCTTCCCACCTCATTTTTAAGATCAACAAAGCTACCCTCATTGGTCCAAAGAAATAAAATCCCACATTATATGAGTAAATTCATCCATTCAGGAAATATTGCTAACATATTTTCATGTTAAGAATGCATTAGACTGAAACATATAAAATGTTGTAGGTTCAAAACACCAGGCTGGGATGTATGTAGCTCAGGGGTTGAGCACTTACCTAGCACAGCACCACAAAAATCTATAATTTTATGCAATAAAATTAAAAATTCAAAAAGTGGTGATTTCATTTGATTGAATTTGATGTTAGGTACTAGAACCAAGTGAAGCAGAAATATTTCACAATTTATAGAAGAAAGTCACAGATTCCCACCTATTCTTAGGAGAATGCATTCTAAACATGGCCACCATAGTGGACTGAAACTTCACCACACATGGGTGAGAACATGGGTAGAAAACCCCAACCTGCTGTTGCCTTAATCCTAAAAGTCCAAGTTTAGCAAGCAAGCCAGGAGCAAAGGATGTGCGGCTGCTGGTATAGCGCCCTGGGAAAGCACAGCTGATCAGTGATCTGTACAGGCTATTGCCGGTTCCATGTGTGCATACCCAGAGTGAAAGCTGGAAGCTTCATCCCAGACTACAGTATGCTTTTGTAAAAACAACATTAAGGGTTGTCTTGGGTTCCTATCTTCTAGATTTGGGTATAACCCCAATAATGCATTGTCAACCATACTGCTTTGTGGATGTGAGATCGCCTTTGTTGTCTTATTCCCCTACATCTTACCTGCTTCTGGCTAATGACTCAAATAAATTTGAAATAATTATGGATTACAGTGAATTTCTTCTGGCAAAGTCCAGGGGAATTCAGAGCTGAAAGAACTCTCCTGAAAAGGAGCACTTACTGTCCCATGAATAAAATGTGGAGCCTGCACTGAGGCAGTCTTTTTTCAATAACTGTGACCTCTGACCCTTAGCTGAGCTGCCTGAACTGTCCCAGTACCCACAAGTACCATTCATGTACCAATGTTTTGCTGTTCTAAGCAGCCAAGGAAAAAAGTTTTGCTTCTTTTTGGGTGAGCGGCAATGTTTCTCTTGTTATTTTGTCCCACTAGTGTCCTCCAGAATCACCCTCAATAAAAGCTCTCCAGAGCTTAAAGGACATACCCCCCCGGCTTTGGAAAACACAACCAGCAGTCACAGTTCTAAGTACTGGTATACATTTAGTCCTTAATGCCAAGCACACTTCGCATGGAACCGTTGCCTAGAGCTGAGAGAAACAGAGCACAAAGAACTTACTAAACACCCATCTCCCTCGTCCACCACAGTGGTGACAGGAACAGGCAGGAAAATCATCAAGAGGGGTAGCAAGACAGGAAAGCAGTTACTCTAAGTGTCAGACACTTAAAAAACTCAAACACTGGTATCCAATTCCAACACTGCTCCTGAGGTCAAGGGCTGGCTGAGGAACCCTGAAGGGGGCCCTTCCAGGGCTGATTGTTCTAACATAATACACTCACCTCACACTAGGGACTCTGCTAGGTCTACCGGGATCATTTCCTTTAAGCTCATGTAGGCATATGGAGTTTATTTTTAATGTTTCTTACCATAGATTGTAAATCTTAACAACATTTTAATACTATATTTCTAAATGTCCCCTAGGGTTAATAAGAAGCTGGGTAGCTGATAAGCATAATCTACTAAGAGGCCGTTTATTAAAAATGCCATTTTAAAAAATAAAGAAGTTTAATTAAAAAAGTGCCATCCTTGAGTATTTATTTATGATTTATGGCTACATTCTATGAATTCCAGTCTCCAAATGGCACATATTTGTTCCTGTTTAACACACATGGATTCTGAATGAGACAGGCTTAGAAGGCCAGTGTTAAAACCACTGAGTGTGGCAACAGGCATCCAAGCTCTTTCTCCCTCTGACATCTCAATAGGCTGTTCAAAAACAGTCTTCTTCCCAGGTGCCAGACTTGACTGAGGTGAGATCAAAACAAAAACAAAAGGACAGGTTAACCATCCCATCCGCTGGAATTCTGCTCTGGGAATCCTTTTTGTTCCAGGTTCAGAAATTGCTCTAGCAAGCAAACCTTGCCTAGGGATGGGGAAAAGGAAGGGTTCCGCGATGGGGACTTCTGAGCACTGCCATGAATAGCCTTGGACCGGAAGAAAACACCAGAAAACAGAACTTGGTTGAGGAGCCTTCAATATGTCTGCTCTTGGTGCCTCGAGTGCGCTGGGAGTGGAGCAAGGAAGAGCGCCACCTCCTGTCCATTTGAAGAGATGAGCGCTACCGGGTCAATTTTTCATTCCTTGGCTTGGTTGGTTGGATTTCATTCCTGTTTATAAATGTCTTTGGGGAAAGGCAGAGGGTGGAAATAATGACTCCTTTCCTGGGCATTCATTGCAGTGTCTGACAGTCTCTGAAGTGCTTCAGAAACCTGAACTGATGAATTCACTGTCACCATCAGAGAGTTTTATGTGCCCAGTTGTAGGTGCCCCGAGACTTGTGTATTGCCTGCCCACCAGCTCCTCTCCCAAGGTTTACTATGTTGTAAGGAACCTGGAATATTAACCTACCCAACTACTGCCAACCACAACCTGTACTCACTTCTACTTAGGGCAGAAAATAGAGAATGTGGCCACCATTCTCTTCATTAAAACCCTGCCCAGGCTTACCGCTCATAATTAAATCCCTCTTTCATCCCTTTTTGACACCAAGAGACTTTAATATTTTTTTGCCTCTCCTTACAGTTGCTATTCATAGAACTGCAGGTTCAGAAGGGACTTTACAATATGTCTCAGTCAATAATTATTTCCAGGGCTGGTCTAGACCCCCTCAGGTTTTCTCACATACAAGGCCATCACACTGAGACACAGTTTTCTGGAGGAGCCTGATTAAATCCCAGGAGACCAGAAGGGAGGGAATCAGGGTGCTTATTTCATTTTAAATATCTGCCCCCAGAGGTGCCAACACCTCTTTCTTTCAGTGATGGCTTTGTGTGTTTGTTCTTGTCTGTCTATATTTATAGCTTGGTTCAATATCAGAGTATGGAAGAGACAAATTCTTCCTGGCTAATTAGAAACCCACATGTTAATGAACCCCCACTACTCTGCCCCCAGGAAATTAATAAGAGCTTTAAGCACTCAGAGATTGGAAAGGTCAGTGCCCACTAAGAGTTCAAATGCAGAAACAGCAGCACTTTCATACCTATTTTAAAAACATGACAACAACCTCCCATCAATGCCTAGATAATAATACTGTCTCCACAGGCAGAAAGCTTAAAGATACCAAGGAGACAAAACTCACACAACTAACTCCTGGGCTCACATTTTGTGCACAACAACGTTACCATTTCTTCTAGTTTTTACTTGTCTCTCTAATCTACAAGTTCATAGCAGGCAGCATAAAATACCTGTACTGGACTGACTCCCTGCAACTTTATCCTAACTTTTTGCTAGCTGTGTACCAGTCTCACCAGTGACTGCTTTACACAACCTTATGGAGTCAGCATAGAGTAATGAGAAGATGAAAAACCTTGAATATTCATACTCCAGCATTCCATATAGCTGCCAAGGCAGAAGGCCATTGACTTAGGTCATCTTCCCTAGCAAGAAGGCCAATCCTCACACTGCCTCCTGCAAACTACAGGTCCATGTAGTCAGCTGACTGGAAGTGAAAGCTGAACCTGAGCAACAGGAGGCAAGAAAATACAGAAAAAAAGGCACCATAGATGCTGTCTCTCAAAGTCATCTGGATTCATGCTGAAGAAGGAAGAAAATCCAACCAAAGAAAAGCCGAAAATTCACATAACAGCAACTAGAGAGGGAGGAAGTTTTAAAGTCAAATTCTGCAGAGAATAAGAATTGAAAGCTGAGGTAGGACTATTAGAGACAGCAATTAGAGGTTATTGGAAATGTCTGAGACTATAGTTTCACTAGCGTGATGGAGTAGAAAACCAGATGGTCCTCTCTTTTCTTTTATTTGCCTATTAAAAGTAGATCTAAGATTTAGAAAGCAGCTAATAATAATCCACTTCCAGCTAAATTTAATTGCCTTTTCCTTGGAACTACAATGGTCTTGATTATCTTATCACTAATGTGTTTCCTACTCTCTGTTATTAGAGAGATTGTGTTATTAGTTATCTTTTTGTGTATATCTCCTTCACTAATTGGAACTCCCCCTGAGGGCAGGAGTGCATTCCCACTAGTATGTCCCTCTGTGTCTCTAATTTTTAATATAGTGGTTTATATATTGTATGTGCTCAAAAGACCATTTGTTGAAAGTGAGATCTATTCAATCTACATGGAAGTTCTATCATGAGAGGTCTCATCTATCATTTTGTAAACACATATGGCTTGAAAATACCAAACAGTTCTATGTAAGTTATAAACTTTGAAGTTAAGACACAAGTTTCATGAAATTCGACAAAATACTCATTTTCAACTCAAACAGGTTCTCTTCTTTTATATACTTTATTTTTTAACTTAATTTCTGTGAATTTTATAATATTTAGCTTTAGACAATAACATATTATGATGGTATATTAAGGACATCTTGGTTCTAATTTTTTACAAACCAAAGATCATACCTGTCTGTGTATTTCTCTTTTTTTCCACTATTATTTTTTTAGACAGAACCAAGGAAAACCAGAATCTTATCATAATTCCCTTGCCTCAGTGCTGGAATTACAGAGGTTACATCACCATACCCAACTTCCATCTTCATATTTATTAAACAAAAACATATGCCTGGAGTCAATATCTAAATTAAAATTAGGTCACATTCATAGCATCCATTTTTAGGTGGTAATTATAATTTAGAACCGCTTTCCCACATAAAAAACATGGAGGGTTAATTCATTTGCCTGCCTCCCCTGAAGCCTCTTCACTCATGCAGGAGTTCTAGTGTAGGGACAGACAGATGCTGGCCATTTACAACCATTGGCCAATTACATTCAGGAAGTGGAAACCCAGAACCTGGTTCCAAGTCTGCAGCAACTATGATACCACCTCCCTGTACTAGGGTTCCCTTCTCCTCTGAATTCTTATCTTGAGTCTCACTGCTATCAGAACGTGATTTTAACCTGAGAGAACCCTTTTAAGTGTTCTCCAATGCTCATCACTACATCAAATCCAAACCACTTAGTAAAGAAATGCTTCAGAATCTGTTCTTGTCCAGCTCTGTCTCTCACCATTGTCCATTACACTCTTCCTTCTAGCACCACTGAGCCATCCCAGTTACCTACCCTCCACTCCCAATCTCTCACTTCTCTACCACTTCCACAATTATCCTGCTGGCCCAGCTTTCCTCGGAAAGGCATGCCTTGACAAGTCCTAGTCTCTTTCAGCAATGCAGCATGTCTCTGCCTCATTTATCTATTATGGATGATGTGTCTTGGGTATGTGTCCCCCAAAAGTCCATCAGTTAAGATCTTGGTCTTCCACCCACAGTGCTATTGGGCGTTGGAAAAAGTTTTAAGAGAAGGGGTCTTGTGAGAGGTCTTGAAACAGGGGGTTCTTTGAAGGGAGGTTTAGCATCACAGCCCCTTTTCCTTGTTTTACTTTGGGCCATTATGTGAGGTTTTCCTCCCACTCTGAGACGCTGCTTCAACAGAGACCTCAAAGCATCAGGTCAACTGACTATGAACTGATGCCTCAGAATGAACCCAGAATGAATCTGTCCTCTTTTCAGGTGGATAATCTCAAGTAGTTACAGTATGAGAAAGCTAGCTTATTCATTATATTCACCAATAATGTAAGTTCAAAGAATAGGTTTATTGTGCATATATATATATATATATATATACATATAATTTCACTGTTGTCCTATTCAGAGTAGACATAAATACTGCAAAATTGTCTGTTGCACACTCGAATTCAAGTGTGCAATAGAACAGTTCTGGTTGCAAATTACTTATCTGATAGATAAGGAATAAATTCCGGATGAAAGTCAGCAGCCACTTCCATGTTTACAAGTTTCTTTGTTTACTTATTCCTTCAAAATACTGTGGAATAGGAGAGTAGGTACAGAAATAGCTAAATCAAGATTAACATGTGAAAGAGGTCAGTTTACAAAGCAATTCTGGAAGCCTTTCCTTCTCCTGGTCTCAGGAAGGGAGTAAGCATAAAACATAGCCTTTGCAAAATACAAATGTGAGGGAGGAGCTAGAAAGACCATAGTGAATCCCTGTGTTTGTAGGGCCTTTTCCTCAGCTCATAAGTTCAACTAGCCCAATGCCATTCTGGGGAGTGCTTCTTCCCTTTTCAATAAGCTCTCTATGTCTATTCCACACCTAACTTAAAAGGTATGACTTTTTCTCCATCTCTTTCTGGTGGCTGCCTGCTGTAATTTTCACCTAACATATACTATGTTTTCTCTTAAGTTCTAATAAAATTGACATTGAGTGTCCTTTTGAGTCCATTTCTAAATTCTTTTATTACTGATACTAAGAACCCCAATGGAACCTCGGGTTCCCTGATAATACAACTATGTACCAAATAATATCTACTTAACAACAAAAGGATGGGTTGGGGTCATTACCAGTTAATTACTCAGTATTCTTCAGAGAAATAACCAGTGAGAGATGAGTCAAAGACACAGGTATATTTACCAGATGCAAATACAGATGGATAAAGATGTAAATATAAACAGAGATAGATTTATTATGAGAAAATTCATGATCTGCTATTTGTAAGCCAGATGCCCACAAATTGAATTGGTATAGCTCAATTTGTGCCTCAAGGCCTGAGAATCAGAGGAGTCAATGTTATAAACTACAGTCTGAGAATGAAAGAAGAGCTATGTCTCTCATTAAACAAGAAAAAGGCAGAAGAGGGTAAATTGCCCAACCATCTATCCATCTTTGTTCTGTTTGAATTCTTTGAAATGGGCTGTATACCCCTGCTTCGTGCACACTGGGATATAGTTTATTTTACCAAACACACCAGTTAAAATAATAACCTCATCCTGAAAGACTTACGCAGACCCACTCAGAGATAATGTTGAATCTGGATTCTCCAGGGCCCAGGCCAGGTGACATATACCCTAATAGAGTTTATTATAATGGGGATTCACTACAGAGAATGACAGGGAAATTGGGATTTGGGAACTAGATCAAAAAAGACTAGAAGATCCCTGTGGTTGTAGCTCCACATGAGTCAAAGACTCTCACTGGATGAATTTTGTATGAAATAACCTCTAATGGCCCATAATTGCATAAATGTTTTCAACTGAATGGAACATGATTTTGTTAGAGTTGAAAAGGTTACACCAAATTTACTGTGAACTAAAAAGTATCTTTCTCCAACAAGTTTCAGTTTCATTTCTTATCCTTTGCCCTATCTACTACTCTACCAACTTCTTAACTCACTTCTTTGAATCCAGACTCACCAAATTAAATCCATTTCTCATTCTTTCATTATCTTTATAAAACATTTATCAGAATCCGTCTTTCTCTTTTTGATGATTAAATAAGATTTTCAGGTGTTTTTGCAAGAATACAAGGTTCACCACGTTGGACCCACAGCTTGCTGAGTTTTGCAGGCCCTTCTGTTGTAATCCAGACAGCAAGGGTGAATGGGAGGAAGAAGGGGTGACAGAATCTGTCAAACACCAAGGGAAAGTAGATAGAAGAGGATGTCGAGATGCTTCATTCACTATTATTCACTCATAGATCAAGTTCAAGGTGCCTAGCAAAGGGAGTTAAGGTCCTCTTGAGTCAGACTCTGATCTTCTCTCTATTAAACCTTTCCCTCTCAAAAACATTTCGTATTCCACCATGAATCTGTAAGATTTCTACGGAGTGAGAAAGGAAAAGAAGAGCTTGAAGTACAGATATAAGGAGGAGACAGTTGTGGCTGAAAAAAGGCAAAGGACTGAGATAATTTTTAAGTTCCTATTTATCTTTTATTTATCATTTTTCTTTATAAATCCTGTTTAACAAACAGCAAAGTTCATTGAGGATGTGGGGTAAAACAAGCCTTTGTTCACTGATGGTAGGAATGTAAATTAGTTCATCCAAAATAGATACCACCATGGAGAGTCCTCAAAAAACCAACAGTAAAGCTATGGCATGATCCAGGTATACCTGTACCACTCCTGGGTGTACACTCTAAGGATTCTAAGTCAACAAGTAGAGTTGTACCTGTACCTCCATTTTATTATAGCAGCATTCATAATGAATGGGGAAAATATGGAAGATATGCACAATGTAGTATTATGTAGCCATAAAGAATGAAATCAATTTGATAGATAATGAATGGAATTGGAGATGATCCTGTTAAGGGAAATAAACCAAACTCGGAAAGACAAATATCATGTGTTTTAGTTCATATGTGCATTCTACACCTTCAAAAAATACGTAAAAGCAGAGGGAACCAGCTAAATCACAAAAGAAGACAAAATAGATCATGGGAGAAATATATTCAGAAACAATAGCACATGCCTGAAAATGTCCTATGAAGCCCATTATTTTGTACAATTAATATTTTCTAACTAAAGTCACTGAATTATAGTGGTCAAGTTTGGAGATTTAGAAGGGAAAAAATGTGGTGAAACAAAATCTTTGAAGAGGAAGAAACAGACACAAGAATGACATGAGTCCTAAGAGATGTTCTGAAGGGAGAGGTGGCAGGAGACCTTGGTAAGAGACAGCACCAAGAAACCAGCCTGAAGGAGCTCATATGTGTTATCTCATTCTCCTCTATGTGAAACGAAATGAAATCAGCTGGTAAATGGGAGAGATGGCAAGAAAAGTCAGAATCTGAAGTTTTGACAATTGTGATGGAAAATGAGAAGGAGGCTGGGCTTCTAATATTCATGAGAAATTGTGCAGGTGGCTTTGATTCCATTTGACATGATGATATGATTTAAGATGATTGTCAATAAGCAGCCAGACCTAGGTCAGTTTCTGTATTAGAGCAGAGTTATGGAAAACTATTTCCACAAAGTCCCAGAAAAGTCCCAAAGTCTTCTAGGATTTGTTGACCCTGTGTTCTCTGTTGTAAATACTCAATTTTGCTTTTCAAATACTCACAGCAATATGCAGTAGATGAGTATTGTTGTATATCAATAAAAATATCTAAGGACACTGAAAATTAAATTTCATATGATTCTATAGGCCATGAAATAGTCTTCTTTTGATCTGTTTCAATCATTTAAAATGTAAATACACACACACACACACACACACATACACACACACAAATACTTCCAAGGTATACAAATCATAAAGTGAATAGACTTGGCTCATGAGCCCCAGTTTGCTGACCTTTCCTTGAGAACTCAGAAATGCTTCTATTTTTTCAGTCTTTCACCTTCACACTGTTTAGTGATTACGTATTTTCTTTCTTTCTCATTTATAGAATATCTAGGCTTTACTTTAAAACAAAAGATATATTCATTTATCTCAACTGCAGATGAGGCTTCCTGCTTAGAGCAGGAAGGGCACCTGACACCTGAAGGCTGTGGACCAAGGCAACAACTCACCAGAGATAAACAAAACCAGCAATCACAAAACAAGTTCGAGAGGTCTGAGTGAGTTGTCAAGTCTTCTGTGGGACTCCATTCTAAGGGTTCTATGACCCAAGCTTAACAGAAGTGCAGCCTGTGTTTTTTTTGTTGTTGTTGTTGTTTTTTTTTAACCTCCGTCTTAGACAACAGATAACAATTTCCACTTTTCATAACCACATCTTCTTCTTTTTCCAAAATCAGTGGTACACAGGGAGGGAAGGATAGTGGGTTGACACCTAAACCATGTAAACAAGAAGAGCTTTAGTTCTTTGTTGGTACCATAAAATTAGAGGTGAGTGGGGAGCTGCATCTGGGGACACCAGGAGAGGAAAAGCAGCCATTTTCCCTCTTAAAAGCATTTCTGTGCTCTCTCCCTTTCCTATTGAAGGGAGTAAGACCCTGTAGTTGACTTGCAAACTCACTGAAGAAAAGAATAAGCAAGTAACAAGGACAGCTGGCTCAGGTGGTGTCGGATGTGGGGAGCACTTGTAAAGATGATAGATGCTGCCAAATGGTAATTTTCTCTGTGTGGTGGCTGTGATTGATCTGCGGTTTGATTCAATGGCTGAAGCTTTCATATTCAATCTTAAAAAATAGCATGTCACCATACAATGGGAGCTTCACAAGACTGAGGTAAGTAAGGGATGTGAAATTGAAGACAGAACACTACGAAAATCAAAAGTTTCTCTAAAACTCTAAAACCTACCCAACCAGAGGAGACCAGGTTATATACTAAGGTAGAATTTTAAAGAAATGTGCTTTTGATGGCTACTGACCCATAAGATAAGCAGAGAATTGATGGACCTGGGGCCACAGGTGTTTATTTACACTTGCTTCTTCCTTTGTTTTACTTTTTTTTTTTTTCTCCTTAGAAAATAAAGATCTGTGAAGCATACCACTGACTGGGAAGACAAAGCTAAAGATAATCAGGATTACTGATTTGGAAATAAGCCTTGACTCTCAAGGTCATCTCTTAACAGGGACAGAGAGCCCCTCCTAATCCTCTGAAATAGAGCAATGAAGTTGGCAGAAGACAACTTAGCTTCACCAGAACACAGTTGCATTTAAATTTCACAGGCAAAGGGGAGAGTGGAAATTGGATAACACTGTATTTTAGGAGAGAATAAAAAAGCACAATATAATTCAAAATTCATGTAAAGAGAAGGTGTCTGGAGAAAGGGTATCCAGAGAAAGGATTTCTAGTTACAGAAGTCGACATATCAATTCTAGGAATATTTGTAGCACACAAAGTGGGTATTAAACTTTGAGAAGTCGGTGGAACAATGTATGTACTATTCAGACATTAGAAAAATACTGATCATACTGTGGAGCCACCTAAGCTGGGACTGATTCTAAAGTAACCAGTGCCGGCAGAGGTGGGTACATGCTGCGGTTTGGGTAGAAAATCATACTCCTGGGTAGAATCCAAGAGATCTTAATCTGCCACCACAAGTCTGGGCCACCACGAGAACTGTAAAAAGAGGCTCCATGGCCCAGCCATTACCAGAGGAAACAACTACAGAAATACTGACAGGGGTGGGGAAGTTCTTGATTCATTTTATAGATTTTAATTTAATATCTATTTGTCTGTCTTTCTGCTTCTTAAATATGTTATGCTTATTGATTTTAGGTGTCCACATGGCAGGGTGACAGTGCTCACATATTTGGTTAAACATTCTTCTGGATGGTTTTTCAAGGGTTTTGCGGGGGGGCTACAAACTGCATTTAAAATTATGGCTTCTTAGCAAAGCATATTACCCTCCATTATGATGATGAACAACCTGTCATTATTTGAAGGACTAAGCAAAGCAAAAACTGACCACTCCAGAAGGGAAGGCCTTTGGATTTGAACCACAACACTGGATCCTCCCAGGATCTCTGACATGTGACACAATTCACATGTCTATAGTCTCATATTCATTCCCCCCGCCCCTCTGCACCTATCTCCCTTACTCTTTTACTTAAGGTTAACTCTCTTAATGAAGCTCCTATCCAGATTTTAAAGGGAAGCCTCCCTTTCCCTTTAGGGCAAAGTCATGCTGTCTCTGATGGGGTACTCTGTCTCTCCAGTGGTCTCCTACATTAAAGCCCCATCATGCCGCCACTGGTAGGATGTACTTTTCCTCATAATACTCTCCCACCTCAAGGCGCAATCCTTGGTTCCTCACTCCCATGGTCATGATGGTTTGTCTCCTAACAAAGCTCATTTTTGAAGGGTAATTTGGGGTCAGCTCCCATCAAAAACTTGTTGCCCTGATTTCTAACAGTGTATTATAATATATCATATGTTATAGCTAGATAGATAAATATATATTATTCAATTTCTCTAGAGAACTTAATATGTATGCCAGTCGTAGTTATATGAATGTCTACATGCTACACCAAGTATGGATACCGTCTTTTCCCCTGTTCCACTGGTTAGCAGTTCTGTTATCTAGGAGGAAATAATATCTGCCAACTTATGATTATTTCATATGTAATATGATATATGCACCACTGGGTTACTAGAAAAAAGAAATATGATTAATAAGTAAGATAAAGAAAAATATACAAGCAAACTTATAGGTGGCACCTCTATCAGACTTAGTAGATGGGAGACTTTGAATAACAGTGATTACTTTGGTTTTAAAAATAGAGAAAAGATGGACAAAATAGATTTTAAAAATGGAGAATTATGAGCGTATTTGAAACTGTTAAAAAGAAAGAATTGCATGGAAACTTCAAAAGTGAAAGCTCTAATAATGAACTCAAAAGAAAGATTTTAGTAGTGTTAAATATAGAATTATCAATCTGAAAGTGAGACCAAAATAACATAGTGAAATTGAAAAAAATGAGAGGCGAGAACACTGTACCATTATCCTATGTGATATCTTTGCAAAAATGGAGTTTTCAATCCTTTTTTTCTTAAGACCTAATGTGCAAATGTATGTATATGATACCAGATTTACTTCTGGATTATACAATGAGTTCTTCAATACTTCATTTTTACTCTTTACACTTTTCTCAAGAAATATATGGAATAACATCCATAAGATCCTTAAGTAAATTTTGATTTCCGAAGAATCAAACCAATCAGCTCTCTTATTGTTTCTAACAACAGATGCTGTGCTGTCCACAGTGGCCAGGAGGAAGAATAGACAAAGATTTCCTTTAGTGACATATGAACCCACAGGGCTCAGAGACTAAAGGTTGCTGAGAATGCCAGTACTGGGGCCAGAGAGATGGCTCAGCTGCTAAAGACTCTTGCTATTCTTGCAGAGAACCTGGGTTCAGCTCCAAGAACTCACCCATAAGCATCTATAACTCAATTTGTAGGGGTTCTGATGCCCCCTTCTATCCCTGTGGATGCCACATGTACATGGTACACATAATACAGACAGACAGAACACTCATATACACATAAAACAAAAAGAAATTAAAAAATAAAAATGAAAATAAATTTTAAAAAGAACAAGAATATTTAGCCTTTCATTTCAGTGCTTCTACTATGTGGATATACCTTATAGGAAAGGAGCAGGGTCTTACGGACAGGCTAAAATTAGAATAAGTGAATGAATGAATAGGAAAATGAAATAAAATGAAGCGTGGGATAAAAAGTTTCTCTTTGTGACCTTGAGCTCATGGGTCCAACCATAGGCAGTCTTTAATCCCTAGTTAATGAGGCCCTGCTTTCAGCCATGGGTTCTAATATTCTATCATCATAAAGTCTCAATACTTACTTGTCATCATTCTGCCAACCATCAAAACGGGAGAAGGAGAAAAAAAATTCTTATTTCACATGGAAATATTTGAGGTTAAATCTAATTAGGCCCCAGCAAGTGTGCAGAGCATAGACAGGTGTCTTAAAAACATCTAGAAGGATTATTCAGTAAAGTTCTGACTTCAAGGAGGCCCAGGACTTAGTATGTGGGTCATCTACTTTTGAAGAAAGTATTATTGGATACTCCTTTGCTTTACAGTATTTCACTAATGAGATGTATGCCACTGGAAGCCAGGCAATTCCGCAGGGTACAGTGGTGGTGTAGGGCAGAATTACGATTTCACTGCACACCCCTGAACAGTCTATTGTGTTTCGGGCAGTTCAGTGGCAGGAGGAAACAGTAACAATAGGACAATCAAAGCTTCTGACACTGAATCAGGAGGCCACTTTGAAGCTGTTGTTGTCATGCCAGGACACACACCTGCAGCTTGTGCTTTCTTTCCCTTTACTTGTTCCCTCAACTTTGTCCTTGTGAGGGGACACCAGGACGACACATAGCATGTATTATTTAGCCCAGCCATTTTAGACGTTTGGATTACACAGCCTTAAACACCAAGTAGCAACAACAACAACAACAACAAACTATACCTGTTCAATCAATCAAGTTGAAAGTTACTTATGTCTATCACCCAAGAGAGTCCTTGTGTGCTATGAGGATAGGCTTCTCTGGCTAGAAAGGTGTCTCCAAGCTATAGCAGGGATGTTTTTTTAACCCGTTAGTATGCAATGTATTAAGGTCTCAGTTGAGACCTGCAATGCATTCCCTGTGGTGTCTGGACTGTTAGTGACAAGCAGGAAAAAGCAGCAGAGTTTCTGCTAACTGAGACAGGATGGGATCCTGTGAATGTCACTGGAGTCTTTTCTCTCTCCTCTCCAGCAAGGAAATCTAGATGTCCCTTAGGTAAAAGGTAAGACAGATCAGAGGCTCCTTGGAACCAGTCATAGCCCTTCGGGGCTACAGTTCTATGTGTGTGCATTCCCTAGCTACCTTGCAAGGATGGGTGTGATGGGTAGAGTGTAGAGCCACCTATCTTGGAAGGTGATTGGCTTCTGTGTGACAGACTAAGCAAGAAGTCTGGACAGCTACGGGGAAGAGGAACAGCTCATTTAATGTGCTCTGATTCCCTCCTGGAAAGACTGGGAAATTATCTGCTTGCCTCAAATATCTTCATTAAAAATGCATTTAAGCTGTGAAGCTCTACGAAGGAGAGACCTGTAATACATGAAAGATTAGCCCCAGATTGCTGATTGGACTATTTTACATCATTATGGTAATTAAGCTAGCAGGGCTGTTGTGCTGACTTCAACACTTTCCTCCATTTGCCTTTGTCTCCAATTCAAGGTATTTTCCCCTCTTTCCGTCTTTCAGCCTTCTTCCTTTCCTCCAGTTCCTGCCCCTCCCCATCAAACTTCTCCCCTCTTCAGAGCCTTGGCTAGTCTTGCCTCATGCATATGCATAGTACAACAGTCTGATTCTCTCCCATGGCTTCTCTGCCAACCTTGTCCTGACTAAGCAGTGCAAAGGGAAGAAATTAATGGTAATTACAAGGTGTGAATGGGTATTACAGTTCTCTATCTGATTGCCAGTGAAACCAAATAAAAATGGAACATAATAAGCCAATTATTAAAACACATAGTAAACAAATGGAGTCTCATCTCTAATTTGCCTTCTCTGGCTTACCTTCTATACTGAGACCAGAAAGCCTGTCTCAGGGCAGTGATTAGAAACCCCTGAGATATTATATTGTGTAACTTACTAGTAATTCACTCGGCAGTACTACACAGGTGTTATGCAGAACTGACTTCTGAGGGGGCAGATGCAGAGAGCCTGTTCAAAAGCCTCCTCTGTGACCTCATGGACGTTCTCATCTTCCCATCCCCGCTCTTCTCTCTGTTGAGCCATCCATACACTAAAATCTTTCCATAGATGGAAATGGCTTCAGATATTTCCCTACCATTTATAAGTACATGGAGAACCTTCTAGGAATGGATGCAAAACCCTGTGATGATTTGTGACAGTCCCTAGAGGAATATGTTGTCTCTGAGGCAGTGAACACATTTCAAAGAGAAACAAGACAAAGGCTTTTCACTGTAGAAGATGACATGAAGGTGAGTATGTAGAGAGGGTGCTGTCACACTCAGGTGACATTCGGTCCCACGGGACGAGTCAGCTAGCCTCCTTCTATGGGTAGCAGAGGGAAACTGACAAAATTCTCAAATAAGTCTTTGTATTTCCTTAATGTTACTCGAGATGTGCGGGTTTAATAACATGGAAGCACCAGGCGTATGTGTTCAAAACCACAGCTCTGTTGAGTTTTAAGTAGGAAGATGGCGTGGATGCGTTAGGTTCCGCTTTTGTTATTGGTAGGCTTTCTCCTCTGTATGAATATACTAACTGTGGGAACTTCTGGAGCTCTCTTCTCCAACTCCCAACAACCTCATTTGTAAATAAAGACTGGAAAAGGATTCACCTCATGAAGCTGTAGGAATTAAATACAATATAATGCATGCAAAGTGCTCTTATGAATATGTATGATCATTATACCACAATATATGTAAGTTGTGAATCTGTTTATAATCCCTGAATTCTATTTCTTTATATATTATGTCTTATGTATACTGTTTGAAGAGAATATTACTTTACCTTGATTTAAAATTTTCTGTTGGCACTGAATCTTCCCAATAATCCTGGTAGATTTGACTTACACATTTACTGGCTCATCCTGCCTCCACATTAGGTTCACTAAGTTTTCTCAAAACCTTCACATGTATACTTCACATACATACTCTTACACCCCAATTAAACATCTCAGTAAACTCTCAAGAACAGAGAAACACACTGTGAAGAAGTTCTTCTTCCCACCACATATTTAGGAAGCTAGCACACCAGCAGAGCACCCCATTCTTCCACCTGCTAAGAAGTGATGTTGTGTCTCAGCCACCATCAGTAGCCAGTACCTCCCATGAGCCCTGGAGTCCTGACATTTGTTCCTTTCTGCAGGGCTATACTACTGCAGTCACTGCCATGCACTCTTCTGTGCTTGTCTTGTTGGTGGGTCCTTTCCTGCCAGCAAACACTTCTAGGAACTCTCGTTTTGTAGAAAATGTCAGCACAAGTCAAAAGAAGCTCTGCCTTTAACTCACCTTATTTCTGTGTTCAGCGTCAGCAGAATATCCTAAAATAATGTTATCTACTCTTTTTTCTCCACTTAAACTCAATGTATTTCCTCAGAACAGAGCCCATCAACCTCTAATCTATTTATCTCTATGAAAAGGCTCAGAGTCACCAGATATCTCCCTAGAATCAGTGTGTTCTTGGGGTGGGGGGTGGGAAGCATCTTGCACAGATGGCCATGACCTTCCTTCTGAAACACTTGTGTATTTGCCATGCACACATTACTGGCGTGCGTGCTGCCTCTTGCCAACTCTAGTACTGTCTCCTTTACTGACCCCCTCCTTTCTTCTGGATACTAATTGGTGAGTGCCAGAAGCTGAATCCTGAAGCTCTTCTCCACTCACATCCATCCAAAGTTGGAACTCACAGGAAGCATTCTGTTATTTTGGAGTCTTTCCAACATAAACGTCAGTCTTGCAAGTCCCCACTTTGGATCTTTTACTGTCACTAGCTCCTTCAAACATTCCTGTGGCCATCTCCATCTAGATGCAGAAACCACCTCTTTAGCTGTTTCAGATTCAAATTAAACATCACCCTTGATCTCTCTTTTCCCTTCTCCAGTCCATGCCAGATGAGGTCTCTGTTCATTTGAGCACTCAACTGAATGGACAATCTTCTAACTCTCCCAAGGCCATGGACCTCTTGGGTCTAACTCTGAGACTGGAATGGCATAGCTAGCCAGGCTGTACACCCTTCCTTCTCCATAGAAGTGACCTTTTTACCTCTGATTAAAAATAATAATCATATATCTCTCCTTGGTTGTCAAATTCCCCTCTGTGGCCTTTTGACATACATACTCATCGTCCCAGGTTCCTTGCCTTCTATCCTTCAGTCTGTGGCACTTGCCCAGTGCCTTTTACCCTCTGTTCCCTGTGTCCAGAGGAGCTCTTGCTATAGTTTCTTTGTAGAAAATGCCTCATATTTGTGCAATTTCTCCCATGAGAAAGGTGCTCAGTACATAAGAAAATGGGGTAAGCTTTATACCCATCAGCCTCTACTACTCTGCTACTTCCTCCAAGACCACCTTTCACATCATTTAGGGTGGTTCTTCTCTATCATATTTGATTCACCAGTCTCTGCTAACTGTAGCTATATGAAATGAAAAGTTCTAGAAATAATGTAAATAATTCTTGTACTCTCCAACTTCACCTGACCTGTGTTGTGGGTGATCCATGTCCCGTATACAGATACTGTGTATGATGCTCATCCACTAGTCATGAGCAGCCTTCTCAGTTACCAAAGCCACTACCATGGCATCCAACGCTATGTTCAGGATGCCTCGACTCTAGTTAATAAGTCAATGTTCAGGAGTACTGACATTGGTGATTTGGATATACCAGTGAGAAGCCATAAAGAGTTTCTTTTGGGAAAAAGGTAAAAGCACACTGAGTTATTTTCAGGGAGATCACATTCACATAATGTTTATTACAGCATATTTTTAGGATAATTCTGTTTTCATTAAACATTTTTGTTATTTTTCTTACTGTAATTTATAAATTAAGTTTTATTATACGTATTAATATTACAATGTAATGCATAAGGTCTGATATTATTCAAAGTGTTGATTATCCTCATTTATTAATGAGGTGAATCATGAGCCTCTATCTATCTAGCAATAGGAAGGGTCCCAGAGTCCACATTGAAAAACCTCAACTATACCTGCCGAGTATTTCAAAAACACCTCCTGCTTCCCTCACCTCCGTCAGCTTGCCCAGGAAAGACCCAGATTTGAACCCACCTCTTCTGCTTAGAGAAGTTCTTAAAACAATCCACACCTCCATCTTCACTAGGGTAAAAACAGTGCACGATCGTGTACCTTCTCTGAAAACCTAATGCGAAGGTTAATGAAATAAAATTTATAATTGTAGAATTTCAGCTAGTTTACCAAAGTGAAAAGTACAGAGAGGGAAAATACCTTTGCACTCAGAGTCACGAGAAGCCTCAGTAAGGTATGCAACAACAGGCCTATGAGGTCATCATCCAGTCAACTGCTCTCATATTACTGGGGTCTATGTGTGTGCATGTACCTATATAATTTCCTATTCATCATATTCTGATATTTTTCTCTTGTATCTTTATGATTTTAGTCCCTAAGAACTAAAGTTTAAGGGGCTTGTGTTTTTGTGGTACTGTGTATTATATCCAAAGTCTCTTTGTCCATTTATCAAGCCTTTCTTCACCAGTGAGTCAGATCCCAGTCCCAGAAATAAAGACTTTGTATGCTTATTTTTTTCAGACCATCTTTCCCACAAGTATCCAAGACCCAAAGATATGGTGACTATTTGTTTATAAATAACAGTTGAAGGAACTGCACGCCCCATCTGTCCCTGTGAATAGTGGGTCACTATACAAAAATTATATGTGCACATGTTCTCCCAAGTGTAGGTGTATACATTAAGTATTCCTGCTTGTCTGTCACACAGTTAGTCAACCATCTGAAATTTCAACACAAGACAAGCTCCTGTTGGCCTGGAAACTATGAAAAATGCATTTGAGGAACAAGTTTTTGATGACAATTGTCATTAACAACTTTATTTTCAAACACATTTCACGGTGCATTTCATGCCAGGAAGGGTTTCTTATCTTCTGAACTTTCTGTCTGCCAGCCTGAGCAGAATGGTGACAGCTTCCTTTGAACACACATAGTGAAAGCACCCCAGTGAATGGCAAAGACAGAGGAAAAAATGTAAAGTGGGGCAGAAGAATGCAAACGGCAGATTTGTTTGCCTTTGCAGGCATGTCCAAAAGCATGTGGGGCTGAGGTTTTCCTTCCTGTTTGTCCCAAGACTGTTCATATAGCAGAGACACCTACTTCAAGCAGGGTAACAAGAGCAACTCCAAAATAGCCTTGGCTGTCTCAGTGGACCACTGTCCACTTGTCTGTTTGCAGCCAGGCTCTCTTAACTTCTCTGTCACAGCAGTATGCCCACAGGATTTCTCATTCAGTCCAGTTTTCTCTGAGTCTTGGTAATAGATAAGGGCCTTGCAGCCTCAGGCGGGTCATACAGGGGACTCCAGAAGAAACCTGGCTCTCATGGGAGGTGACATATCACTGTGTATCTATCACTACCCCTGAAGACCTAGCAGAACGAGATGCAGGAGGATGAAGGCAGTGATGTTAGTGCTGACATTGACTAGGATAGGTATGTATGTATTTACGTCTTGTATTTAACAAAAAGGTTTAAATGAAAAAATAAAAATGAGGGGCTAGAGAGAGAGCTCAGTGGTTAAGAGCACTGGTTGCTCTTGAGAGGATGTGGGGTCATTTCTCAGCACCCATATGGCAGCTAAGAACCATCTGTAACTTCAGTTCCTAGGGACCGGGACCGACACTATCTTTTGGCCTCTGTGGGCTTTGTACAACATGGGTGCACTTACATTCATACAGGCAAAACACTTATGCACATAAAATAAAATTAAATAAATAAATGAACAGAAGAATGAATTTGAAAACAGAAAGAAATGCTTAAGGATACAAAGGGATTGGTTTTGGTAAACATCTGTTTTAAAGGTAGTATTGTTTTGTTTGAGACAGGGCTCACTATTTCTCCAGACTGTCAACTCATTGTCCAGCTCAGCCTCACCCTGAGTTACCATCCTTTCAGCTCAGTCTCCTGAATGCTGGGATTATAGGCATGCATCAAAAAACCTGGCTTATGTTCATATATAAGAGTCAAAATTGAAAAATAAAAGTTAAGGTCTGCAAAATAAAAACCCAAATTGAGCTAACAATAATTTGTCATTAAAGGAAGAACTGTATTTTAGAAATTTAACAGACTAGTGCACAATGCCTATGAAGCCCATCACAGGACACAGCAACGTCTTCATGTCTCTCCCCACTCATTCACCCAGAACAGTATTCATTTGTGCAAGCTCTATTTATAAGTGCCCCCTATTTTATCTTCTTACCTCCATTTTCAAAATCCAGTTGGCTATATGTGCATAGATTCATTTACACTGTATTTTTATGGTATCTCTTCTATATTTAGAAATGGTAGACCATCATTGTAGTTCATGGACAGGAATGTTCTGAATAAACCCCCGAAGCCTAGGCAAAATGACTACATCACATCACCACAAACTAAAAAGCTTCTTTGCAACAACGAAAAGAATCAATGGACTGAAGAGTCAATCTATGTCAACTATGCATCAGACAAGAGGTTAACAGCCAGAATATGTAAAGAACTCATATTCAATACTGTATCAAAACGACAAAACCCACCAAGAATTCAGCTAAGGAAAAGAAACATAGTTTGAACAGCTTTCCCTATAATACTGTTATCTGGGAGAATTGGCATTTAAATCCAGAATATGGGCCACAAGATGACTCAGCAGGTAAAAACACTTGCAGTACAAACCTGACAACCCAAGTTTGATTCCCAGTGCTGCAGTAGGAGGAGAAAACAAACTTCCACTCTGACCTCCACATACACAGCATTACATAACCTGCACTCATACACACAAACCATACATACACACAATAAAAATAATAAATCATATTAAGATTAAGAAAGAGCAGGAAAAAATCCAGATAACTCTGATTTCCACATTTGCTTGATTTCATCAGAGTATTTGAGTCAGTGAATATTTATTCTGGTATTAAAAGAATGAGAGTGAGTTTACTTATCTCTCTCACAGGGCTAAATTAAAGCAACATGGTGATCATAATTTGATAGCTAGAATGGAAATTGAATTTTAAAGTAACAACAGCAAGTACATACTGGGTGCTTGTCATGCGCTAAGTGCCTCATATGATTTAACTAATTTAGTCCACACTGCAATCTCTGAGATGGAGACCATTATTATCTTATGTGGCAAGTGAAGAAACAGAAGCAAAGAAAGAATAACTTAATCTCATCAGAGTTGGAAATAATGCAGATGAAGGTCACTGGCAGGTGAACACATGACACATTATTCTGAATAGGCAAATGACTGAGCATCATTGAGGGATCTGGTAAAGGTCTGGGGAAAAGAGAGGTCCTGCAAGAAAACTCAGTGGGGAAAAAGTGATTGCCAAGCGAGTCTGATGATGCAATTCAGTCCCCAGAACCCGTGCTGGGATGAGAGTAGCAACTCTCAAATTTGTCCTCTGAGCTCTGAGTGCTGTGACATTCTATTCTCTCTCTCTCTCTCTCTCTCTCTCTCTCTCTCTCTCTCTCTCTCTCTCTCTCTCTCTTTCTCTCTCTCTCAGATAAACCCCAAAGCCTGGGCAAAATGACTACATCAGATCACCACAAACAGAGAGAGAGAGAGAGAGAGTCCAGACAAGAGGAATAAGACTGGGAACATCCAGAGGTACCAGCCTGTGCAGGTAGTGACAGAAAAGAGACATGACCTCGCATTTCCCCACTGACTCATCTCCTAGAGCAAGACAAAAACTAAACACATACATACACACACACACACACACACACACACACACACACCCCACCACCACCACCAACAACAATAACAACAACATCAAAAACAATGGTCCATGAACAAGATTTTGTTTCTAAACCTTGTGTCTAATGCTGGTCTGCACAAAACCTTGCAGCTAATACCTTCACTTCTACTGGTTTTCAGTGAGCACAGAACTCAATGAGGATGTTCTTTGCTTTTCTTCTAGTGCTATTCAAAACCCACCAGGTAAGACCACCCTGTTCTAGGATTAGAGCTCACAAACTGCATTTATCTCTTGCCTTTTCTAGAAATGGCCTGCATGCTTTCTGAGTGTCATCCATCTCCATATGTAATGCAGATTTTATTCCAGGAAATATATAGACAGAAAAGACGTAACGTTAACATTTATAATAACAGTGAATCTGGACATGTCAAGGCACAGGAAACTTCTTTTGGCATACAGCCTATGAGATCATATGTTTCCCTAATCCTTGCTTGTTTCCACACACACATATTGCAACTGTGCTGCTTCACACACTCCTATTCTCTATAAATCAGTTTAGCCTCTATCATGTTTCTGATTACCTGTATGTAAGGTTACTCTTCAGCTAGTGTTTTCTCCAGTTACTATGGGGATCAAACTTGATCTATGGCAACTCCTCAGAACATTTAGATTTTCCCATGTGGTAAGTACCTAATTTGTAATTTCATCTCAACATACAGAAGAGTCTATCTTCTTTTTAAATAGAATCGCCTCTGCCTTGACACAAGATTTGGACTTGCAGAGCATGTGAAATATCAAGTAGGAGCCTTGATTTGATTAATCTTCTCACAAACTGAGACTTTCCTTGCCCTCAAACATTTTCTTTCAGAGAGCTCGCTCACAGAATTCCTTCAGCAGGTCTTATCATCATCAGCTGCCTTATGTTTGTTCCTTCCTCCAAGAATATCAGAAACCAAAATGATAATGCCCAATTACAGATGACACAAGGAGGTGTCATGCCCAGAGAGGGAACCCAGAGATGTTTCTGAGAAGATTCATTTGCAGAATATAACCTTTAAGGAGCAGCGTGTGTGTGTGTGTGTGTGTGTGTGTGTGTGTGTGCATGTGTGTGTGTCGCATGTGGGTGTGCTTTTATGTAGTGAAATCCTATCTGGCTCTTTACCTTGTCTTTTTAATTATATGTGAATCCTACTTTTCTAAAGACAAGTAGCATACTTGACTTTGCTTTCTTTGAAGTAAAAACTGGAAATACGTTTTAATTTTAAATCTATAAGGGAATGCATCTTCTACTCTGAATGATCTTGGTATTCAGCAGTATTGGCGAAAGAAAATGCCGAGGAAGCAGAAGTAAATTCCATCGTTTTGGTGCACTAAGATATATTTAGGAAGAGTCTGTGTGAGGTAAGGTCTCTTTAAGTTCAGAATCAAATTTCTCCCACCTGCATTTCTTTTTCTTAGAGCTGAGCAGCAGTCACAGACTTGGATAATGAAGCCTTAATTTTGCTCACTGACTCGTATATCCCGGTATCATAAACCTGTCTCACTACATGTACATGAAAGCAATTGGGCAAATCACAGCAATTACACTTGGCATTAAAAAAAAAATCCACAGAAAATACAAGAGGAAATTTCCAAAGCATAAGGTTAATCTACCTCACTATCACCCAATGAACAGAGGGCCAAACTCCAAACAACAAATTGGCATTTAAATGCTCATTTAGCAGACAATGGAAGGCAATGATTCAATACCCTTGGAGGAAGCCAGGTAGAAATGAATCTTAGTCAAAGGGGAATAATCTACATTCACAGCCCACAGGTGATGGGCCCTCTCCACCCGAGCCATCGCGGGACGCACACTGCTATTTTCAGCCACATTAATGCAGCTGTGTCAGTTTGTAGGTGAATCAGTCTTGCTTCATCAGACACATCAACAGCAGAATCTGCTCTGCCATTTTCCCTCACTTAGAAATATTTTCTTAATTGCCATCTTTAAATAGCTACTTGTTCTCCTGCCTCTACCAACCCATCCATCATAACTGGTAATAGGGCCAGAAATGACCATTGGAGTCATTTTCTCTTGGCCGTCCCTCCTGACTCCCCCTCACCTGGTCACATCTCCCAACCAACTGCCCCTTCTCTCCTTTCCTCCCTGAAAGTTTTTGACATTTCAAAGTTAGCAGGCAATCATATATGCCAGAAACTAAGGCTTAATTTGTCAGATTTGTATGAGCACACAGACTCCTGTACAACCACTGTGGCAATGAAGATCACGGCTGTCATTTACAGAAGTGGGCTTTTTCCTCTTCTGCTGCACTGTCCTGCAACAGTAGGTCATTAAATAGCAACTGCTTTGTCTATCCTACTGCAGCACCTGCCTGCCCTCTTCCTGTTCCCTTCTCACTTCTGTCACCTCTTGGCATCCAACAACCTCTTACCCACCCTTCAAGGAGAAGCAAGCAAGCCTCGAGTCTTTTCCACAATGCTTACCTCTCCTGGAGAAATTTGTAGTTCAGAATATGACTCTGGGTCTTGTGGTCCTTTGGAACCCCAGTCTTCTGCTGCAAGATTTTTAGTAAAGAACCCCTAGTCACATGCCCTAACTCTGCAGCCCTCAGTCTCATCAAACACTAATTAAGCATCTAATTGCATGTTCAGTTTCGATCTGCCCCTCTCCCTGTGATGAGGGATAAATTCGAGATGCAATTTAAACTTCTAGAATGAACAATGTGAAACAAAGGAAAGAAACAGCAAACTAAAATCCTTTAAAAATGGAAGCCCAAACTTCCACCTACAATTATGAGACAGGCTATGAATTTCTCCCTGACTTATCACCTCAGTCAAAGGAGAAATGCCTTTTCTTTATGAACACAGGGCATTTATTACTTTGATAGGATATCAAGTCATGGGTATACCTCATGGGTATACCATATGGTCCACGGATAGGTTTCTGGAATCATTTATCACTTAAACACACCAGCACACACCACAGTATCTCTAATCACATTATCAAAAGAGCTATTTTTAAAACATTTATTTTTATTTTATGTGCATGAGTGTATTGCCTAAATGTAGGTAAGTGCACTCATATTATGCAATGCCCATGGAGGTCAGAAGAGGTCATTGGATCCTCTGGAACTGGAGTTATGGACAGTTGTTAGCTGCCATGTAGGTGGTGGAAATCAAACCTGGGTCCTTTGCAAGAGCAGCCAGTGTTATTAACTGCTGACCCATCTCTGTAGCCATGCCCCAAAGAGCTATTTCTTTTTTTAATTTGGAGGCTGGGAAAATGACTGTTTCTAAAGTGCTTGTTCTGTGAGCATAAGAATACAAGTCCATCCCCAGCATCCAGGTAAAAAGTTCCCTCTTAGAGTCCCAGTGCTAGTGTGGTAGAGGCAAGATGATCCTGAGGCTCGGGGCTCACCAGCCAGCCTAGCTCAATCAGTGAGCCTCAGGTCCTTGTGAGCGATCAGGTATCAGAAAGAAACAAGGTGGATGATTCCCGAGGATTGACACCTAACTGACTTCTGGCATTTACATACACTTTCATATGTACACAGGTTCAGGCATACCTACACATACAAAAGCACATGTATGCACATAACACACACACACACACACACTCACACACACAATATTCAAAGAAACAAAAGCCTGAGACTGGTTCATACTTGTTCCTGTCATAAACATTTCTAACAGTTTACGGTTGGAAAATATTTAAAGGCAACACCACTGAAGTATTATAGTGGGACTATAACTTGGGAAGACGAACCTAATCAGAAAAAGAAATGAAACACTTAAAGGCAAAAAAAATTCCGTAAATTCTCCCATAGAAAACAGCTTAGAAGAAAAAAGCAGTGGTCAGTCTTGATCTATTGCTGCTGCTTCTACACAGTTTCTTAGTATAGACTATGCGATTTAACAAATTGTTATCTCACATTTCTGGGTCATGAAGTCCTGACTCAAAGCTCTCCTTTCGGAGAATTTTGGATGTTTGATTATAATCTACTTGATAGGCAATGAACTTTCTCCTTAAATGGGCAAAGAAGAAAAGAGAGTCAGAGAAGATGGGTCCAAATGCCTGGAGTGTCAGTGGAATTCAAATTTAATTTTTTCACTCCTGAAAAGTCTGGAAGGAGAGGAAGAGGAAAATGAACAGAACCCAAAGCTCAATTTGAAAGTAAACACCGATCTTTGACATCAGTTTCCTAATCTGACATGAAAACAAAGTTTGTAACACAACAGGAATTATTATTCACAGTCCTGAAGGTCAGAAGCCTGAATCAAGGTCTGGACAAGGTGGTGTTACCTCTTGTCATGCTAGTTCCTAGCAGAGGAAGCTTCCTTGTCACTTCCAGCAACTGAAAAACTCAGACAATCTTCCACATGGGTCACAAAACTAATCTCTGTGTTTGCTTTCACAAGCCAGCCTTCTAGTGTGTGTCTTCACAGTGATCTCTCTCCACATATATTTTCTGATTTCCCTCTTCTCCTAAGGACAGTAACTGTATTTCATTAAGGAGCACCCTATCAACTTCATCTTAATTTGCTTACAAGACCATTTCAAAAGTAGGTTACACCCACAAGTATCAGAAGTTAGAACTTCACTTCAGTGCATCTTTTTAAAGGATCCATGTAGCACCTAACACCTTGTTAGCTTGGGATTTTCCTAATGTGATGACATTAACAACCAAAGAGATAAATTTGGGGTTGGCTCTGTGCTGTAGTGAAGCTTGTAATTAGCAGGATAGCTCTATTAGCCACCTGAAGCAGAGTCCCTAGGGTGCAGGCACTTGTAAGAGAGCAAGAATGGGGTACTACCTTGCCAGAGCCAGGGCCTCTTCTCTGTTTGCTGTTTGGATCATGAAATCAATTTTATCAGTTCAACCAAGGTGGTCAGGCTGTGTAGGATTGATTCATGCCCACCTAACTGACAGGAGACAGACTTATAAATCAGCATGACAGTGTATCCATTACCAGCCAGTGACCTCCTTGGTTCAAGAAATGGGGGGCTTCTTGTGCACAGGGCAAACCCCTCTCCGGGGCAAATCCACTTAGGAGAACTAGCTGCAGATCATCAGACTTCCAGTTAAATGTGGGGTTCCTAAAGAAAGTGTTAAAAATATCTCTAAAATACCTGATAGCTGCATATGGTAGAGCTCTCCCCACTCCCATAATCACAGCACTCCAGAGACTGAGACAGGATTGAGAGTTCCAACCTTTAGTTTTTTATGCATAGCAGGACCCTGTCTCAATAAAAATGATAAAACATCAAAATAATATAACTGAGTTAAAGAATACAAGGAAGTTCCACACTCCGTTTTATAATATGATAACTAAACAAGTAAGAAATTGGATACTCTGTACCCAGCAAGCACTTAATGCCTGCTGTCTAGACTAATGTAGTGAGAACAATTGTAGAAACTGGAAGGAATCCATTCTCTAACTCTGCATTTTGACATTCCTATAAGTGTGTCTTCATGTTAGTGCTGAAAATGGGGGTGCGGGTAGTCAAGACTATATGCCAAAAGACAAGCTAAGCAATGCCAACACAGAGTCTATACACTTGACAGAGAACTTAAGCAGATGTATCTAAAGGCTTAATGCCTGTATCCATGATGGCTAATCTACAGGTAAATATTGTGTTGGCTTTTCACACAAAGTGAAAATACACTATATAGAACTCATCAGTGTTGAAGAATTAACACCCTGCCTGCTCAGTATTATCTATTAGGTGAGACCATGTGTTCTGTCCAGAATTATTTGTAGAGCATGAGCCAACTCAAATAATACTGTATGGCTTCTGCCCCTTAGTCTCTGAAAAATAACAGTTCTGTTTCAAGACTATGAAGTTCAAGTAGTGAATGACATGTGCATATGAGATTTTAATGGCAATAATTAAAATATTATTAACTTTGAAGGGGACTGCTGGTATTATTTCTTCTGTTTGAGGATAAATTTGGCTTCACTGGATTGTGACAACTCAAATCAAGAGTTTTATGAATATTACACTAGCATGAGTCTTCTTTTCATCTTTTGGCCACCAATACATTATCTGCTAATATTTGTTCTATATTAATACAGACATCAAAGGACAGATAAATCCAGATTACTGTGAGCTGAAAGCAGAGATGTGTAGTGCATGACTGAAAGAGACTCGGAATGTATTGAGGACCCAGCAAGAAAATCAATGAGTGAAGACAACCCAGACCTCCATAAAGAATGGAGAGTGTGGGGGTTGAGAGGACAGGGGATTGGAAGGAGGTATAGGCACTAGAATGAAGGAAGACAGAAGTGAATTCCAAGTCATTTTAAAATGCATTAGGTGACAAGTTTGGACCAAAATGCTGACAAGAAAAGCAAAGGGAGCCACAAAAAATGAAGTCAGTGGTTCAAGGTAGAAAGATTATGAGATGGAGAAAGGGAGACATGAACTTTGAGCACAGGCCTCATTAGCTCCTTGGACTAGAATGCTTTCTCCACTTCATTTATCCTTCTACCTGTTACTACTGGTATCAACCGAGCTATTAAGTCTGTCAAGGAATGATGAAGAATTCAAAACTTATGACTGTCCTATGCCCTAGAGAATGGGGGAATCATAGTATCTAAGGAAAATATCTTCGCTTGATGATGTGGCACACTCCTGATCAGAATGAGGCGGGGAGCAGAAGGACACTACTGAGTTCCAGGACAGCATGCCCTACATAAGGAGGCCTGTCCTATAAAAATGGAGGTGGGGTTTATGGTTATGCAAGGGACAGTATATGTCACAAGTGGATCATGGCCAATTGTCAGTTTTCTCTGAGCAAAAACTGAAGGACAAAAAGGGAGACTGTAGGGAAATTACTTTGAGGCAGTATGGACAAGAAGTGGCTGTGAAGTTTGAAGGGCCATGGGGTGTTTGTGCCAAGCCATAGCCTTTTCAAACCTTCCCTGTTTTCTGAGCAGGTTGGAGCTTTCCTAACTCAGGATTTCTTAACTTTTTCCACTTGTGACCCCTTTCCTCCTGAGAAAAATTTATACAATCCCAGGTGTGGGATATGCTGTGACAAAATTACCTGAGAAGATGCAATTTAAAGATGGGTTTGTTCAACTGATTATGGTTGTAAGGGATACAGTCAGTCATAGTAGGGAAGACGCAATAGGAGCAGAAGGCCAGTTGGACACATTCCATCACACACCCTGGAAGCAGAGAGTGAACAGGAAGCAGGACTGGCCCATAAAACTTCAAGGCCAGTGACCTACTTCCTTCAATGGATCTTCACTTCCTAAAGGTTCCACCACATTCCCAAGCAGCACCACCATCAGGGACTACTTCTTCAACCATATGAGCCTAGGAGAAACATTTCACATTCAAATGACATAGGTATAGGGCTGAAGATATGGCTCAGTGTTTAAGAACACTGGATACTCCTGCAGAGGACCTGGATTTGATTCCCAGCACCCACAGAGCAGCTAACAACTGTCTATAACTCCAGGTCCAGGGGATCCAACACCTTCTTCCGACCTCCATGGGCAATGCATGACACAGGTGCACTTATACACAATTAGGCAATACACTTATACACACAAAATAAAATATTTTTAGAAAGAAGTGTAGAAATAAAAAATACTGATAAATCAAAGAATTTATTTTAAAATAATGTTTTTGCACACATGTAATTTTACTAAAAATTTGAGCAAATTTGGATACCAATGAGACAGATATACTTGTTTATTTTTACATAAAGAATTAAATCTTGGCTGAGTATTGATACTATAGGACATAGAACATCAACATTTTTCAAATTTGATCAATAATTTTGATTTTATAACCATCAATACTAAATGCTGTTTCTACATGATACCAAATGACCCTGATTATATTTTTTAAGATTTATCTTTATTTTATATGTATGAGTGTTCTGCCTGCATGTATGTAAGTACATCACTAGCTTGACTGGTTCTGCATAGGCCAAAAGAGGCTATCAAATCCCCAAGAACTAGAATTGCAAACTGTTTTAAGTCACCATGTGGGAGCTGAGAACACAACTCAGGTGTTCTGTAAGAGCAGCAGGCACTCTTAACCACTGAGCCATCTCTCCACCGTCCACTTTTGCTTTTCATTTTTGATGGACGTCAACTCAGAAACTCAAACAGTTCTTAATATCAAACATTCTAACACAATATGGTCAAAAGTCATACTAATTTAATACTTACATTCTGAGAAATGATGGTAGAAAAACATGAAAATCTTTGTTTGCTACAGGTAAAATATGTTCATAGAAGAGTGAAGGAAATTCTGTATAGGAAAGACACTGTAATTCATAATACACAGTTGACAATACACATAGTATACAATGGTCCTTCATTGAGCTGAGGTGTTTCTGGCAGGGTTTGTTGGCTGCTGTGTGGTATGGCAGCATGCACAGTACAAAATACATGTGTTGTGCATTTAGAACCAAGGGTAAGTGAAGTCACATGACACATCCTATGCAATTGCTGACAAACACCTTGAATTCTTTACATGTTTGACCTTGAACGTTTTTGGTCATCGATCAGAAACTTTTTACTCCACATTCAATTATTCAAGCCATTTGGGATGATGGCCCACAGTTTAAAATGCTGAGCTCTATTTGACCTTGGAAGGCTAGAGCTCTCCAGCTCCACCCGAGACCATGGTCATATCACCCTAGTGTAATTCTCTCCCTAGGATTTGTATTTGCTCTGTCATACATTTCTGGTTAGTACCTTGTTTAATTTACAAGTTAAATATGGTCTATCCTGCCTCACCACTCATATGCTTGCTCAGAAAAGGCCTGAACTTTAATGACTAAAATACTATGGCTGAATGAAAGTCTCTGGCAATTAGTTGTTCAATGACTAAACACTTTGCAATGTGTGGTGTATGTGTGTGGGTGGAGGGGCTAGAATTGAACCTAGGTCCTTGCGCATGCAAGACAAGTGTTTTAACCTGAGATGTACCTCCAACCCTGAACATGTCTTTATTTATTAAAGGCTGCTATGAACACTCAGGCTTGAGAGTATGGTCCCTACCCTCAAGGTATTAACGTTTAAAATAAGCAAGGCAGGTAATAAATAGATGATAAACATGATTAATTCAAATAGCAATAAATTCAATGAAGAAAATAAAACTAATGAGATAGAGTAAAATGGTCAAAGGGTGATAGAAACTACTAAGCTACATAGATTAGTTTTTAAAAGTAGTCTAACTCTCATGGTGATATTTGGCTTGGATAGAGGCATAGATCTTGTGAGCAATATTCAGTCTTACAGAAAAATCAGCAGCTGAGTAACAATATCAGAAATACACTGTTCTAAGAATGGACTAACAACTCCATTGCATAAAACCTTAGGCAATACTGTTCGCATAATTTTATTTCTCATATGCATATAATAACACAATCACACTCAGCTACACTAAATTTATTTTCAGAAAGAAAGCAGATTTTTACAATTAGATTTTATATTAAGAAAGTGTGAAAGAGCCAGACACCTTGCAATTACACGGGGTAAGAAGGTGGGACTTAAGACTTTACAATCCCTGAGCGCTGGGGTAGAGGGAGTACTTCATGCCATAGCACCTCTCCAGTATTCACAGAGCCCTGGATCCAACCCTGATCACTGCAAAAACAAACACTAAACAAAATTCCTGACTTGTGTGGTTCTCAGAGCAAGGACTCAAGTGAACTGAATCAAAGGATCCTCAGCACATGTCCTGAGGTTCCTCAAAGGAGAACAGAGAAGCAGACAAAGCTAGGGCTGTTAATTTGTGGCAGAGAAGAGAGCCACAAGAATTAACTCAAAGACATTACCAATCACATAGCAACAGAAAGAGACGTTGGAAGATTTCTCTGCAGTGCACTTTCCTGTGAACAGGAAAACTAGTCTCCAAAGGAAACACAGGGCATGAGCTGCTTAGCCTCCCAAACACCACATTTTTCCTCAAGAGAAAATTCACAGAGATAACCACTTGTACATTCCCAAAGGGAAGCATTTTCATCGACTTTATACTCTTGTATCTGTTTATCTTGTCAGAAAAAAAAAAAAGGTCTTGCCAAGTTGTGAGTGGGATCTTGAAATGGCTTTGGGGAATCAGGCCTGAGCCCTGGACACAGGTCTGAGCCCCACTTGCCCAGTGTGTGACATTTCTATCTCATCAGAGATCACAAAAAAGGTCAACAGAGCCATGAAGATAGAAACGTCCTGCTTTGATGCTGGATCTCAAGGGCCCTGGCAAGCTCCGGCCTGTCTCTGATACCTTGTTTGGCCCTCTCCGGTGCCATACACTTGGCTTCAATGACTGCTTTTCCTAATTTTCTCACATGCTTAAATTAGAGTTGTTAGAGCTTTCTAATAAGTTTATGCTGGCTGCTGATTAAATGCTTCCTGCTACCAATTCTATACTAATTCCAGGTGAAATTAAGGCATGGCTAAGGTGCTCATCCCTTGTCTTCCTCACTGGTTGATGAGCCCCCTGCACCCCAACTCTTGTACTGACACTGATTATTTAATCTGCAATCCTTTCTCCACTCTTCGTCCCTCCCCTTTCTCACCCTCTGCATAAAATATGGATCAGATGCTACAAAATTGCTATTCTTAGGAGCAACAGATGCAAACAGGGTTGCTTTTTCAATTATTCTGAAACCGATCCGATGGTTCCAAGACAGAAGCTAATTAAAATCTAATTGAAATAAAATCATTTCCAATTCTATTTCCCAACACTGACTCCTGGATGGAGTGTTTCCTGCTTGTGGACAGAGGCTTTTCACTCCTCCCCTAACTTCTGCTTTCTAAATAGTCAGTGGCCATTTGCAGCTTGGTCACATCTCAAAGCATCTTGGGTATTAGGGAGGATGCAGTACAGTAAGGAGTGGAATGATCCAGGGAAAAGGTAGGGAGAATGCTTCTGGAAAAAACGGCAGGCGAAAGTGAAGGAATGAAGACCGGGAAAGAAAGACAGGAGAAGAGTGGGGAGAGCAAGAATCAGACTACCTAAAAGGCGAAGGGTTAGGAAGCAGGGGAGTGGCAGGCAGGGTCTGTGTAGGACTTGTGGCACTGTGATCTAAGACAGCCTGCAGCTTGCAGGTGTGCTGTATTGGCCTCCAGAGGGTCTTCTGCAGATATGTCAAGTAATTGGCATTTAACGATTAGGACATCTTACTTAAATATGCAGATTTCTTGCTTCACTTGAAATATTAGAAAAAAAAAATATGGCTGCACTGCATCTGTGCTCCCAAGTGGCAAAAGCCTACCAGAAGCAGGTGCTCCTTGGAGGCTAAATTTTGAAGTAGAGACTGCCATGGATTCCAGGTCCCTATGGGCCCCTTGAGCTCAACCCCCTTCATGTTGGTCCCATGGGAGTTTAAATTTCAAGCTTTATTGGCTAGTTGAAGGGACAGGTTTGAATCCTGCTTTAGCTACTGGCTGTTCAAGCCTCTGGAGCAAGTTTTCAAGGTCTCTCTGACTCTTTTCTAAACAATAAGAAGTGGTGAGATAAAGTTATTTTCACATGGTAGCTCCAGCTGCAAGTACCAACACAGCCAAACATTAAGTAGTAAAATATTTTCTTTGAACTTCTATGTATTTGGGGGTTTACCTAAGAATTTATTCAGAAAAAGGCAGCAGGAAACAGAAGGAACAGCAGTATGGGCTGGAATGCTGTTCAGGAAAAGTACTGAGGATGCCGAAAACTCAATAAAGCTGTCTAAGGAAAAGAGGGGCTGCAACGATGCTGGTAGGCCTTTGGTGGGTTTTCACACTGCGACCAACCTCTCACGACGGGAGACCACTGGCATGTCTTGCCTTGCCCTCATCTCAAGACTGTTCTCTGCAGCTGTTTAAAGATGGAGGGAGAAACTTCCTATAAAGTCTCTGACTCAAGTAAGTATTCAAAAAGCTTTAGCCAAATAATTAGTCACTAACAAATATTACCTTCAGTTGTCAAAGACTTCATGCTGCGTTAGAAGATTGGTCCTCCTCTCCTCCCGTCTCCTCTACTCTCGTCTCCTCTCTTCTCTCCCCTTCTCTTGCCATGGAAATAGGGTGGAAACTACAACAATTAGCCAGTTACTGTTTCCTGTTGGTGAAGCTGCTTCTATTCACATAACCAGCTCCAACTCCCAATGGAGATGGGTTATTCTTCAACTCTACTCACTGTTTGTTCCCTCCATGCTCTATCCTCAGACTTCCCATGTAAGTACCTAGAGCCCCATGAGGAGCCTGGCCTGAGCTTCCCACAGGTACCACCGAGTGCTTCCCTCCTATGATCTATTCTCTATCAATTCTTCCCAGCGGTTCCTGAGGATCTTGGTGATTACATGATTTCTGTACTCCCATGAGTACAGAACTGTGGGAGGCTGCCACTGGAGAGCTCAGCAGCTCTGGCTACACACAGCTTTCCCTTTCCAGTAACATGGCAGCAGCTTAGCAGCTAAACAAACTTGGTTTAACAAATAAAGAAATGAAGGGAATGACTCTCCCGCTACTGGTGAGAGTAGGGTTGAGGAGGCTGAAGCTCTTCCCTAAGAGAAAATCCCGCTGATATCAAAATTTAAGAAAGTCTTGGAACCTAGAGTTGGACAATTCAACAATTTAATGTTTGTTTGTTAGAGAGCCCCCTCCCAAGTCCCTGGGCCCTATTTGCCACTATATTCTTTCAAATGTTCATGCCAGACCTGGGCATAGGCAAAGATTCCCTGTGAATGCATTGCTGACACTTTCTGGAAACATGGGGACATGCCAAAGCTGGGCCCCACTCACATAGACATATACCATTTGTTGCATTTAGGGGTCATTCATGTTCCACAGCCATGTTCCTGGTTCACGGATCCCTCTAGAAGGCTGAACATAAAAACCAGAATCTCTCCTTCCTAAGACATCACAGACACTGACTCCAGGCAGATAGAGTTTCTAACTATTCAGACATAGGTGACAGCTCATTTATTTGAAAGCAGTTCATCACTGCTGGGGGTGTTGTTGTAGATCTATAATCCCAACCCTGGGAGAGTGAAGTAGAAGAATTGTCAAGTTCAAGGAAAAGCCTGGGTTACAAAGCAAGACTCTATCTTAAAAGTTAAACAATTAAGTCAGTGCATTAATTTAGCAGGCAACAATTCTATTGTTTTATGCTTCCACTGTTTCCAAGTATGATTCCTAGTTAGTGGCGGGAATCTATTCACTCTTTCTCTATCTCCATATATATATATATTTAGAAAACTCACGTATGGCCAGGTCAGAGGCATTTCCATAGATGCCACTGGATCTGGCTGCACTTGTGAAGGCTTTGTTGAATTTATGCAATAGTTTTAGATAAAGGTACCTAGGGAAGCCATAAAGAAAGGCTACTCAAGTATCTAAAGACTATTGCAGAGACAGCCCAGCATATGACTTAACTAGTTGGCATAGGCCTCTTAGATACACTCCCAGCTTACTGGGAAGAACTTTCATCAGTCATTTTATTTAATTTACTAACAGCAATTTTGGTAGCCAAATATAAAAGGGGTCAAGCCTTAAGGAACTTGTTATGTAACAATTACAAAAAGGAAGAAGTAAACTAACAAAACATAACTGGATGTCAGAGGGAGAAACTATACCATGGAGACCTGACAGGCTGCTTTAAGAGGGGAAATAATAACTACAGAATTTTCTTGCTGGAGTCGCACCTGAGCTTGGTTTCAACAGAGAAGTGATACAAGCAAAGGAAGCAGTCACATTCCAGACCACTGACTCTGAACTGATGAAGTCACATGTCCAAGAAAGCAACTCATACTCCTTTTGTGAGAAGAGAATTGGTGAGAAGCTATAGAAAGGCAGATGCTGAAGATGCCTTGTTGTCTGGGACACCATGCAGGGAGCAGCTAGCTGTAGAGAATGGGAGGAGGAACAGCATAATCATAATCAAGATATAGAAAGATCTCAAAGCTAGTGTGGTAACACACCTGTAATCCCAGCACCTGGGAAGGGTGAGAAGATTGTGAGCCTGAGGCCAGCCTAGGCTCCATAATGAGACCCTGTAGTAATCAAATAAAAGAATTAAGAAGAACTCGAGAAAAATAGATTGTGTGTCAGACAAGATGAAAGAACATTTTGGAAACCAAAAGAATTAATCCAGATGAAAACGGATTGTCTAGAGCATAAGTAGACAAGCACTTTTCTGTAAAGGGTCTGACAGAAAAGATTTTAAACTTTTTAAAGATTTTAAGTTTTTTAATTCTGCTACTTGTAATGCAAAACAAACTTTAGCAAGCATCTAAAAGTTTGGACAATCTTCTGACCCTATAAAATATTTGCAAACATACAGCAGACCAGATTTGGCACATGAATCACGTTTGATTGACCCTTGTCTAGAGGGAGGGACCTTCCCCCGGAGTCATTTCTACCAGTATTATTCCTGAGTAGATCTACAGCTGCTTAACTGCTAGTAAGAGCTGGAAAGACATGATAAGTATAAAGCTTTTGAAAAACAATAGTTTTGGAAAGAAACCAACAACTTGACCTGAATAAAAAAAAAATGCTATGCTCAACTCCACACCCTGCTCCTTCTGTCAGTGGGGAAGGACCAAACCATGTGGGGAAGATCCACTAAGCGCTCTGCAGAGAAACTGTACGGAAGGCAGTTACAGCTCTTTGTGCCACACTCATCACTTGGTGTGATTGTCGTGGTTTCATTTGAGTGACCAGGGTCTTATCCTCATGTTAAATAAATTTGTGGGTATTCACTCCTAATAAAGTTACCACTGGCAGATTTTCACACTGAACAGCCCTTCAACGCTGTTTATCTTCTCTTCAGATCATCTTCGTTATTCATCAGTGACCACAGCAAATCCCCCTGCAATGATTTGGCGAGTAACAGAGGGGATATATAAGGAGCTAAGGATCATGTTTCAAACTCAAACACTCTCGTGAGCCCTGAACTTTCTCAGTGTCTGACTTCTGTGTTTCTATTTATTCAGATCCAACAAGTCCATTCTGAAAACCTTATTCAGTTCCATGGACATTCCTCTGTCTATTGATCTGTCACTAGTAGACACACTCTAAATTCACTTTCTCTGTCTTTCCCTCTTCGTCCCTTCTCTACCTGGTCTTCCTCTCCCCATCTTCTAGTTCCCTTCCCTTTCTTTCTCTCTCTCTCCTCCTTTCCTCTACTCAACTGTCTTTTTAGACCTATTAATGACTCTGTATTCATTTACTTCACTCCCTGCTCAATGTTCCATGCAATGAAATCTTACTGAACCACTGACTATGTCAGAACATGGACCCAGACAAGCTACCTGGGTCCAATGTGGACACTTAACTTTGACCTTTTCGGTATCTTGCTCTGGCATGCAGAGAGCAATATCTCACAGAAATTAAATGTTTATTAGAGTCATAGAAATTAGAAGCTAATTAAAGAAGGTCAGAGCACACTCCTGTGAGGCAGCATAATGCTTTGAGAGAAATTCATTTAGAGCTTCTTCTGAGTTATTACTGTTCTGATTCTTACTTCCAAGATCACAGGGGGATCTTTGGAAATGTCTGAGAAAATGTGTTTTCAGCCCAGGATCCACAGCCCTGGTAGAATGAAGTGTGACCACAAAGAGTGAACCAACAGTCAAGATAAGGACTCCCAACACATCCTCCCCCTACAGGCCTGCTCTCCTTAGCGGGCCCCACTGTGGTCTGGAGATCCTGACTTTAGGGTGATCTTCAGAAGTCTATAAAAAAACCGAGTTCAGAACCAAAAATACATTAAGAAGTGTTTAAAAGTAAGTATTTGAGCTGACTTATATGAAACAGATTTTATTTCTCCCTTATAAATACTTGTTGGCTAAGAAACATTAGAAGAAAAAGTGATTTTTTTAAATTTCAGAAATAGTTATGAAAAAATAAGGTGTTAAAAGATAACTTTCTAACTCTACCACCTCACCATTCACCATTCACCCTGGAAGAAACAGAAGTCTAAGCTCCCGATAGCTTTAGTGCTAATCTAGTCCAGTAGACACTGTCTATTCACTGGACAATAATGACTATTGATAACTTATGATTTAGGCACAGTGAAAGCTGCTAGAACTGGAGGGTCAAGGCTCCCAATAGTCATTTGATCCACTTTGTCAACATCTAGTAACAGAGAATGTTCCATCTAGGAGAGCCCTATATGTCCCAAGACCTACGTAAGCAAATCACTCTGCTTTCATTTTCTCAATCCAGTTCTATCTCTTTGAGACAGGTACAGTGTGGTTTCTCTAATTGTGATATATCATCTCACCCTCCCTCCCCCATACACACACACTGTTCAGTGACTGGCCGCTGGAATGTGAAAATATTGCCCTATATCAGGAAAAATACGCTGTTCTTCCTTCCCTGCAGGTCGTAGAGTGGGACTCAGTTGGACAGCTAAGTTATTACTCACTGTCTATCAAAATCTAAGGATGAGGTTATGGACACAACATGCCTGAAATTTAAGAATGATAAAAAGGCAAAAACAGCTTCTAAACCATAAATCTCTGAATTCTCATTGTTTAATGAAAAATTTATTTCTTTGTAATTAGAATGTTTACTTTGTTTGGACAGATGCATATGCATTCCATCCATTACTGAAAAGCCTATATCTTCCTATCCAAACATCTTTGGCATAGAACACCAGCATCAGTTTAATTTGGATGCTCTTAGTGAATGAAATTATGCTGGGTATGATGATGGTCACCTATAATCCCAACACTCTGGAGGGGAAGTAGGAAGAACACAAGTTTATGGCTAGCCTGGGAGACTAGAGGTATAGCTCAGTGGCAACGAATTTGCCTAATATAACCAAAGTCCTGGGTTCTAACACCAGTACTGACAAAAAATTGGAGGACAGGAGGGAGGAAGGGAAGGACAGAGCAAAGGAGGGAGGGAGGGAGAGATGGAGGGAGAAAAACTCATTTCTGAACAGGAATCTAATAGAATTACAAGAGCATTTTATCTTTAGGTTATAATAAATATTAGTATCAGTAGTTCCCAACAGTTATCTTTTCTTCCTATGCATAATTTTTTTCTAGATAAGCATCTGTCTCTCCTTAAGGGAGAAGAAAGAACAGTTGCAAAGCCATAATTGGGTCCTTGCAGGGGATTTTTCATTCTCTTTCAGGAATCTCAGACATTGCTAAAAATGCTGCCTTTGGTCAGATATTGAGCCTGAAATTAAACTTGTGAAGAATAGTCTTTGGAAAAAATCTGTTTCTTTTTTTCTTCCTTTTTCAGTATTGATTTTTCCTTTCATTTGTTGGTGCTACTTCTTTTCTTGTTGCTGAGGATTTGTTAGAGGCACATCTGTACATGATTTCTTATTTATGTTTGTTTTGTACATAAGCACCAGATGCTTCAACTTCCAGCTCCTCAATCAGTCAGAAAGTGCTGCAGTAGTCAGGCAACTGTGCAGAGGAATGAGGAAGCCTCCTATCCCAACACAGCTCATCAGAAAAACCATGCAGGCTTCTCTTGGGTGGGCATAGGCAATGAGCTGGGTCAGATACCTATTATGCTGAAAAGTAAATGACTAAGCACACAGTATTGAGTACTACGTTCTGTGGGAATTGGGGGAATATTTTGTTATTTTATATGCAAAAAAAATTGAAAGGAAGTTCTCTATCTGAGCTCATATTTTTCAAGATTGCAGGCATCCCATGAGAGCTCACATTCATTTCTATAATAAATTGCACTTCTGTTTTACAGGTATGATGTCACCTTTAAGGAATATCTCCCCTGTTGTGTATACAGCTTTTACAGTTCTGGAAAAGTGATGGATGGTTTTCCTTGCAACATGTTCAGTATTCACCACCTGTGTGCCTTCCCACTCACCTTCGAAATTTTCAGTCATCCCTCAAGATGTCCTGGGAAAGCTTACAGTCTGAAGTTCTCTGCATTGGGGATATGTGTGGGACACTTGGCATTTCCTTCTACTCTGGACAATTCTGTTGGTGGCGGGGGGTGGAGGGGTGCGTATGCAAGCGTTCTGGCTGAGATATATCCAAAGGGGTGTGTGAAAACTTGAAGCATTCCCCTTTGCTGCCTGTAACATTTTTTTTCCTAGCACGTACGGTAGAGCAGCAAGGGTAATTGGACCAGGTTGACATGCAGCTTTGCTCCCAGGGCCTGAGATGGAACATAGGGCCTTACATGTGCTTTGTAAGCGAACACTCTATCTGAACTATAGTCTCAGCCTTTTCCTTAGTTTTTATATTGAGACAAGATCTCATTAAATTGTTGGGGCAGAACTTGGACTTGTGATCCTCCTGCTTTAGCCTCCTTAGTAGCTGGAATTACAGGTCTGAGCCACCATAGACCTGCCTTCTCTTTCCTTTTATACAGAGTAACTATGTGAACCACATTAGATCATGACAAGAAATAAATCTACATAAAGTCTACAAAGAGAAAGCAGAACTACTGCTTGGCAAAGCAATGGACGTGCTCTACTTGTTCTGCCCTTGTTCTGCTCTCACACATGGTCACAGCTCTGGGCAGCTGATGCTGCTCAATGGATCCTCAGGATGATGAGGATAAATGAATCAGGAAGGCATCCTCTTACCCTTCGGCTCCATTCTAATAAAGCATACTTCACAAGGTGTTAAATAGTATGTAACACTCCTTTATTGGCAGGGCATCCAATTCTCATTGGGCATCCAATTCTATTGTCTGTGTTGTGTTTTATTATTTTTATTTTCTTTTATGTGTATAAGTGTATTGCCTACATGCATTTAAGAGTACCCTTGTGTAATGTCCATGGAAGCCAAAAGAGGGCTTCAGATCCCCTGGAACTGGAGTTACAAAAGGTTGTCAGCTGTCATGTGAGTTCTGGGAATTGAACATGGGTCCTTTGCAAAATCTGCCAGTGCTCTCAAGCACTGAGTCATCTCTCCAGTCCTCTGTGTTCCTGTTTTATAGACTAGAAAGATGAGGGTGAGAGGCTGAATGACTTGTGGAACTATATGTTTGGCTGTTGGGAGAATTAGGAGCTCAGAGGTTAGGCTTTATGTGATCTAGCACTATCATAACAAGATATGTCTTACAATTCATTCATTTATTCAGCACAGGTTGTTATGCATCAAGTATATGCCTCTTTCTAAAGTGCCCACAGGAGATCTCCTTCTCCATCATGACTTGTGTATTATTCAAAGAAAAGATGCCTTGATATCCCCCGTGGTTACAGATGATTCTTTGAGGCACTGATGAGACACCAAGCAAAGCTGTCACCTTCAGGAAACGAATCTAAAAGCCAGTGGCTAGTCATAACAAAATAAATATGGAATGACATAGCATGCCAAAAGTAGTTAAGTGACACAAGGACAAGTTGGGTGGGAAACAGCAGGGCAGAATGGGGATGATGCAACCTTTCCACACTAAGGAGGGTCCTTTGTGAAAATGCCAGAATAGAGTCAGGCAGGAGTCATGTACGTATGTCAGAGAATGAGATCTTCAAGACAGACCAACACTTCAGAGCACAGTTCCAGGCAGAATGCAGGAGGCAGGATCTGGAAGAGTAGAGAAGGCTGGGTGTACACTCAGCACAGCTGACTGAGCTGACAAGCAGCAGATGCAAATGAGGTCACTGGCTGTGGGGAGATGATGTCGGCCTTTGACGGCCATGGCAAAGATAGATTTCCTTCGGAATCACAGTGAAAGAACCTCATAGATCTCTCTCTGACCTTGTTTACTGTTTTCATTGGAGACTGTGAAGTACCAACCATCCTGACACTTGGAAACTGTGAAAGTCAAGAATTTTCCTTTCCACTTTCATCAGTAACCTGAGGCAGAGAACTGGAGAACAAACCCCTCGATCCTATTTAGCAAACTGGAGTATGTGGGTTCTGTCTAAAATACTGTCTTTACCCATCCTTGGAGAAATAGTCCCCTAAAGAGCCATCCTCCTCACCAGGCAGAGTCCAGTGTACCAACAGAAAACCTCCCTCTCCATCAGGATTGATGTCTCATGTGAGGAAAATAAGCTCTGCTACACCCAGTGGTTAGGGATGACGGTCCCCACTCTTCTCTGTGCACCAATCAGGTGCCACTCAGCGAGCTGCCCCGTCATGCTGAGATGTTAGATCAATCCCTCTCTACCCATTAAAAGGCTCATAAATGGTTGCAGCATCAAATTAGTGCTGGAAGATTTCTCCAACTTGGAACATGTTAAAATGCACAGTTGGGTAAGAAGAATCAATTAGGGTCAGGCAGGATGCTGGAAGTTAAATCATTTGTTTATCTTATGATTCTGTACCTTAGAAAGTATGTACATGCATTTGTGTCTGTGTGTGAGTGTTTGCATTTCAGTTAAGATTCAAAATCATTCATGTGTACAGTTTGTGTAATTCAATACATGATTGGAGTGGAAACTACCCAGAGTGAGAGGTTATTGTTTGAAGAGTCAGAAAAGGGTTGGATTTGTAACTTTGTAATTTGTAATTAAGCTTATTACTGCTTTCCTACCTCCTAAACCTCTGTCAACTGAGCTTAAATTTAGATGGGAAGCTAGCAATTATTCAGCAAATAATTATGCATCCCAGAAGCACAACCCGGATAAAAACAGCAATCCTGGCTAGTTGCCTCTTCTCCCAGTCATAGATAACAAAACAAGTCCCCAGTATCTTTTCATGCCTTTTCTAAACAGAAGACCCTCAAAGGGTCAAGAAAGTAATACAGAACAGAAACTATGAACTTGAAAGCCATGCACCCCTAATGTCTGTAAGTAGGATTAAGGGAAGTAGACCTCTTTAGTGTGGAGGAAAATCACATCTTCATTTTCACTCCCCTCCATTTAAATGATAGCTTAACCCTTATTGATGACTACGGGAACCTATCATAAAGGTATCAATTATGCCTCTGACTGTACTCAGAAAATTCATAGTGAAATTCACGCTATGCTTGTTGCCAATATCTTGAAATATCCTTCCTCAAACTCGTTAGATGTTAGATTCACTGTCAGATTTAATTTAATGCATTAATCACAAAGCATATCATATTTTAAAAATATTTTTATAATTTAATTTCAACATGATTAATTTTCTTTGTAATTCTATCTGCCTGCCAAAGGTTGGAGAGCTAAGAAAGACAAAGAGCCTCCAGTCTGCAGGGACCTGGTGATGCTGTTCTGAGAGGCTTTAGTGGAGGGTACAGTATAGATTTAGAGCTCCAGTAGGTCTTTTCCAAAGAAATTTTCCTTACCTTGCTTTCCACAAGGCCTAACTGTCTACTAATACAAGAATAGTTACTTTAAGTATATTTCTTCCCTGCATCTAATTAACAGCACATAGGGAATTGATTCATAACATAAAAAGAAAGGAATAAATGTTCACAAAGTAGTCACTCTTCTGAGCACTCTGCTAAGAGCTTAACTCAGGTTGTCTTCAAATCCTGAGTGAGCATTATTACTTCTCCATGCTACTGATAAAAAACACTGAGATTCAAAATGCCTAATGTCTTTTGCCCCAATACTAGATACCTTCTGAACTGCAGTCAGCTGTATCCTGGTTATACTATTCCCTCTTACTGAGAATCCTGAAGGGAAATAAGAATGAGTAAAAGTATGTAGACTAGAGAGAGAGTTCAGGATGTATTACAAGTAAATATGCCACTTTGGCACATTGGTTATTTTGAAATCAAAGCACTTGAGGAACAGCAGTTGCAAAGCTACTGTGGCCTCTCCTTTTCTTCCTGAATACAGAAAAGTCCCACCCTAGGCATAAAAAAAAGATATAAAAAAAAAAACCTCACATTTTGCCAAGTAAAAGAATCTTCCTTACTACCAACAAGGGAGCATTGACCCCAGAGGACTCTATACAAAGAGCCTAAAATGCCCTTTGCTATGCATTCTCCTTCACAGATATTTCCACTTAGGAGTAGCCAATTCAGTCCCAGCTGGAAACCCTAGGCAGGCAGAGGTAGAATGCTACTTCCCTTAATACGGTAGTGTTCCAACTACGGTCTGCAAAGCAATGGAGGAACTGAGACTTTCCTACAAGGTTTATGAAAGCCTGTTCTTATACTCATTTTAAGGCATTATTTCCCCTCTAACTGTGCTAATATTTGTTCCCCAACACACCAAAGTGGGGCTCAGTGATTAAGAGGACTCACTACTCCTGCAGAGGACCCGGGTTCAATTCCTAGCACCCACATGGTGGCTAACAAGAGTTCATAAATCCAGTTCCAGGAGACCTGATGCCTTCTTCTGATGTCTGGGGGCACTGCATGACACAGGTGCACTTACATACATGCAGGCAATACACTAGTATACATAAAATAAAAACAATAAAAAAATTTAAAGCACCAAAGTGTTAGTAAGTAAATTTTGGCACTTAAGCATTAATGGAAGAAGAGGCATTAAACGGTGTTAGTAGTTTCTGTACATCACATCATAAGACTACTGTATCAAGCAAAGGAAAAAGGAAGTATTCATTTCACTCACCCTTAATGAAGTGCAAGTTAATAATTGTTAGCATGCCTCTATGCTTGATTACACATTCTACTATTCTATGTGAAAACTGGAAGTGTCCATATATCGCTTATGTACATGGAAGGATGATGGTTGACTGGAAACAGGGACTGCCAAGTTACAGCCTAGGCAGATACCTGCATGCCACTTGTTTTTATACAATCCTGAATTAAGGTGGCTTTCTGAAGTCTCATTTGTTTGCTTGCTTTTGCTATTTTTATAGTACTGTTAAATAAAAGAAAGAACACACAACATAAGTTTTACGTAACCACCAAAACCTAAAATATTTACTCTCTGGCCTTTACAGAAAAACTAATTTGCCAGAGAGAAAAGTAAATGTGTGATTAGTTGAATTGGGAACAGAAGTGTCTGCATTTTTCATAAAACATTGTTTTTCCTTGAATGAACTACAGACAAACCACAGTTGCTCAGAATTGGTAACTTGCAGACATTTTCTCAAAATGAAATGAAGTGTCATCTGAAGGAAAGCAATGGTTATAGACAGTGATGGGATCTGAGCTTTCCCGGGAAGAACAAGGGCCTTGGAAAAGGTAAGTTTAACATCATGAGCTTGATAGTTTCCCAATATCTAAATCCTTTTCAGAGTGAAATAGGTAACATGACTAATGAATTTTATTTTTATATTTCATTATGAAATACGGTGATATTTGAGAGATCTGCATAGCCACGTGAGTCGGGATCTTCCAGATAACCAGCATGTGAGCTGACACTGTGGAACATGGTAAAATACCCATTTAGAATGCAAAGCAGACCAGTGATGAACACTGCGGTAGAATTTCCACAGCATATAATTCACCTGTTTTCAGTGCGCAGCCTATGTGGAGAGTGCCACCACACTCTTACACACAATATTACTTCACTCCACAAAGAAATGTGTCACCCAGGGACAGTGACTGTTCTCTTGGCAGTAGCCATAGGAAGTAACCTTCCTATTGAAACAGATTTGCCTTCTTTGGACGATTCACATAAATAGAACTGTCAAGTGGAACTTTTCTTTGTGACTGACTCCTTTCATTTACTGTATTATTTTCAAGGTTCATCCATGCCCTACTATGTATCCAATTCTTTCTGCTGGCTACGTGACACACAGAAAAATCTAGCAAAATTGTTTCTGCTACTCTCTGTCAGAACTTCTGGTGACCAAAATGAGTATCTGTGGAGGAAATTATGAATAATAGACAGGGCTCAATGAGACGTCTCAGAAACACTAGACAGAAGACACAAGAAACCAGAGTTGAATCACATCTGTTTACAGATCTGCTCCCCTGCAGGTTGCACCTTTTCTCAGCATACAGACACTTCATCAGGACAACAGTCTCTCCTTCCAATGTTTATAGGCCAGGAGCTATGGTTTTCATTACAATGGAGAATTTTAGTGTCACAGATAACAAACAAGGGTGTCTCATCCCAAACTATCCCTAGAAATCTCTTTGTTCTTTTCCATCTTACCTCCATTTCTAAAAATTGTTTTAATGCATAATGTTTAAATTACTCAAGCGTTTTCTTAGATCTTATCAGCCTGCCTCTACCAAGCTAATTCTTCGCAAGATCTGATGTCATTTCTGCCCCTTAGGTTTTGTCTTTCTAACTCTTTTGAACTCTGTGAGATCCCAGAACAACCATTTAATCTTCAAAAATCTGTTATCAGGACTTGCAATGCTGATCAACCCAAATAAACTTCATTTCAATCAATCTGGGCCTCAGTTTCTCTTAGAGGTTGAGAGGTTTCTCCTCAAATGCTAAACACTTCTTCGGCAGACACCAAGTAGGTGACCTACAACTTAACTCAATTCTAATATTATCTCCATAAAGACAGCATCAGGTCAGCGCAGGGTAAGAAATGGATCCCACAAGAGGCCAATCCCAAACTCCAGACTGATGTATCTGTCTGAGCAGCTATCCATCAAGAGTCCCCATGAGTCCCCAAGAGTCTTTGGTTCTAATCATTTGCTAGGATGGCTCACAGAACTTGGAAGAACACCTCACTAATGTCCTTTTAGCATACAGGATATTTAAGAAGACACTCCTAGATAACAAAATTCAGAGGCTGAAGTTCTGAGAAATACCATCCCAAGAGTTTCTGTGCCCATGGAAGAAGGACCTCCATTCTCCTGGCACACAGATATGTCCATCAACCTGGAAGCTTTTCAAATCTCATTTGGGATTTTTTTTTAGAAACACATAAAAATGATTGAGTAAATCATTGATCAATGATAGTCAATCCAATTTTCAGCCTCTTCCTCAAATCACATGACTGGTTATCTTAGCAAAGAACCAGCAAAACACCACTTGAAAGTAACTAACACAATAAGATTAATCCATGTTTAGAGGTTATGAATCATTTTCCTCCCAAAACCTGTGAGGTCCTATCCAACTCAGAAAAATGCATTGTAGGGACTTGGTGGGGAACGGATCAATTACTGGTTCTCTTCTCAGATAAATGAACCAAGACCTGACTCTAACAGTGTTGGGCCTCAGTGCTGCTGTGGCTCCGGCCGCCCTTTTAGGGTGGGGTTGCAGTTCCCCGTGGAGCTGACTGCACCGGCTGCAGCTAACAGTTTGGAGGTTGGTGGCGCGGCAGGCGCTGCCAACCATTGCCCCCTCCCGGGCCCCCGATAATCGCCCCCTCCCGCCACGGACGAGCCTCTGGTGAGGCGCGGCCCCTAGGCAAAATGGTGGCCACTGTCCAGCACGCAGGCTGCGGCGTGGCTCGGCAGCCCCAGGCAGGGCAGGACACCAGCCGGCCCAGCTCCGGGCCCCTCGCAGGCTGCCGGAGGCGGTGCTGTTGGTGCACACCGGTCAGACTTGCTGAAGGAGGCAGAGGCAGGAGGATGTAAAGTTCGAGGCCAGCCTGGGCTACACTGATCGGGTGTCTGCACACGATCCACCGGGAGCTGCAGGCCGACGCGAGACGATGGCAACCATCACCAACCGTTTGGGATGCAGCTGTCAGAACCTCACCCAAGTCTGACAGCCTATCAAAATGGACTTTGCCTGTCTGCAGTTTACGGGACAAAGATCAACTGGTCCTTCACTCCCTTTTAACCCCGCCCCTACCCTATATAAGTTGTTTTGTAACCGTTAATAAACGAGATCCTGCTTGGACAGACTCCCGACTCAGTGTGATTTTTTCTCCGGAGTGGAGAGGGTCCGGGTCGTGACACTCACCATCCCGCTCAGCCCCTGGAGGAGGCCAGCTGGACCAGTTTCTCCACCGCCCTACCTGCTGGTGATCCCGGCATAACAGCACCTTCAGTTTCTTTCAATGTCCTGTACAGCATGGGAGTTAGGAGTCCCTCTGATATTAGAGATGAAACCCATATGCAAATGTTTTTAGACCTAAAACTTTATCATTGTAAAATATTGCTAATAAATCTAAATGTGCAGTCCATACATACCTAACTTAATGTGTCCTTGCAAATATTTAATGAATCAAAGCAGGTCTCTGTTCATAGTGTGTTATACAGCATTGAAACATGACAGATTCTAAGTAGAACTGCTCATAGGCACATTAGAGGTCAGAAGAAATCTATACATTTTCTGAGACAACGTTGCCTGTTTGACTAATTTAAATCAAATGATAGTTACACAAAGTTGAATGTTTATGCTTTTCTTTTCACTTAATGGGTTATATTTGTCTTTAAAATATGAACATTTACTTTCTTTAGATCATTTTAAAATTTCCTTTGAACCATGATGGAAATCAAGTAACTGAATATTTTATTTTTGCATTCAGATGATGATGAGGAGGAGGAGGAAGAAGAGGAGGAAGAGGAGGAAGGAGAGGAAGGAACATGAACAAAACTCAATCACCACCCAAACAAGATTATCTTGCCTGCTACGCTGAAATTCATGTACTTGAACACAGACTCAGGACTCCAAGTAACAGGTTGAAAAGATGAGCGGTCTCAAGGGAAAACTTAAGGTCACTAGGCCTTAAATGCAGGTGACTACACTGAAAAGAAAACCTTAACTCATTTCAATTGCCTGGATGGGGCAAAAGAAGAGAATCAATTTCTAAGTTAACTGGCTCCCAGACCATATTCAGCTACATAGATTAGATCTGATATCCTGTAATGCATTCTCCTGTAATGAGGAGGAAACCTGTGTGCACTTCAGAAGTTAGAGCAATCTTCTCTGACTGAGATAGCTTCCAGAGCAGCATCTGGGCCCTGCAGAAGGCACAGACAGAATGAAGCAATGTCTGATTCTTCTGTAGCACCAACATGGTCCAACAGAGCTTTATGAAAAGTGCCCAAGAAAGTCTAACGTCAAAGGGCAACAGCAGAACAACTATTTTGACAGGTGATCAAGAAAGCAAAAACAAACATTTTCATGACACCTTCAATTTCAGAGACAATTTTTAACATTAGTTGTTACTTATATGCCTTATGTTATGTCTCTTTTTAATTCTGTCACCATTCGTTTGTTTTGTACATGCAATTCATTTGTGTCATTTTCTTGGGAGACTCTGGGCTCATTCACTTGTAAATACGAGAGGGCAGCTTCCTAACACTAACTTTCATTTTCTGCTTCCCATTCATTAAAAATGGGGAAGAGGAATGAAATAAAACATTGACATAATTATATGCACAAACACTGCTGTGCAAAAATCCACGCATGGCTGCAACTAGTCTGTTAGCCCACAGACAACACTTCATAAGATCCCCCAAAAGGTTAATTAATCAACTGTAGGAAAGGCGAGTTTAGCATATGGAAGCAGTTTAGAGGAGTCAAGACACAATTATGTAAGTAAATATTTTTTTTTAACTGGATGTATTGGAAGTCAAGAAGCCTTGTTAAGATTGTCTACATTGAAATCCTGTTTCAGAGCCCTTAGTAACTTGCAGAGACACAAGATTCCTCAGATTCCTCAGACTGATGCAGAACAAAGGCCTGGAGGGCCACTTTTCATCTTACAATCTGAGTTATACTATGTGTCCACCAATTCCTGTCCTACTCACCTTACTCAGAAACTGATTTTTAAATGGAACAATATTTGACATGACTTTTTTTTAGAAGGGTGTTCTTAAGTCATTGAATAAAGGGGAAATATGATAACCTTATTAAGTTACCTGCCCTTGTAGACTGAGTAATATAACAGGCCTGTCCCCGGAAGGCCTGGATAGACACATGATGCATGGTGAGAGCTACTGCAATCTATTGTGCTAGCGCCAAGGTGAGTGTGACAAGAAGGGAACTTTCCTTTCAAAGCCCTCAAGGAAAGCTGGCTTAAGTTGAGGGGATAGAGACAGGGAGAGACACAAAGCACTGGGATCTTTTTAGTTTCCCAGAGCTGATTCTAACAAAAGAGTGGCTTGAACTGGGGGCATTTAAAAACGTAGGATTCACATAATGTATTCAATAGTTAACTACCACTGTCCTACCCAAGAAGCTTCAGAATCCTATGTCCATCAGTGTTCCAAAGTGACACCAATATTATCGAATAACAGGAGGTACTCTGTAAGTTTTGGTTTATTTGGCTTGGTAGGTGGGACTTTCTTTGTTTAACAAGGAAATAAAGGATTCGAGTTCAAAAAGCTGGAGAAAGTAGAACTAACACATGGTACAAATTCATCTTTTGTCCAAGCTGATACTCCGGAGGAACCAGTGTGGACATTTGCATCTGTTGTTGTATCTCATTTACCACTGGCAGCAGTCCCCTGAGGTCAACATTGCCATTTGATGTTTCACGGATAGAGAAATTAAAGCTCAAAATAGTAAATAACTTGCCTAATTTATTTAAGCTAAATCAAATGATCTGTAAACACAGGGGTCCTGAGATATTTCAACCACAGTCTTAGAAATGGGGTATAATGTAAAGATCTTGATCTCCTTGGGGGGAGGTCTGTGGTTTTCAAAACGTTGATTCATTTACTAGAAGAAGAACATCAGGTGAGTCACATGAATCTCAAGATACTTGACTGAAAAATCCAGAGGTAGCATATAAATACAAAGATATACATATACAATGGATACTTCAGTGTATGCATTGGCATGATCATGTACCATTGTCTCTCAACACTAATTAAAACTTCTATTAATTTTACTCTCCTCTTCAACTAACTAAATTGGCTTTGGAAATGAGTGGATTATCATATCTTCTTACAAACCCAGCACATGCTATGTCTTTCCTATGTACACATGCCTATGATAATGTTTGCAAATTATGTATAGTAAGATATTAACAATAACTGGTGATTAAGTAGAACTCTTATAATTTACTGCAATAAAAATAATGTCACCATTCTCAATTAACCCCTCCTTGTCAAAGTATTATTGTTCTATACTTGTCCATTTCCTTCTAATGGGGAGAAGTGAGCTACAGGTTTGAACACTTGGGACTCAGCCTTGATCATGCCCTGTGGCCCTAACTTTTGCATTTTGACCTGATATAGAAATATAGCACACATTTATTTCAGTTTCACAGACAGTTCCTTGTCACCACTGATCTTGCAGCCTTGGCATATGACTTTTGCTCTGTTCTTAGTAACTCAAGAACTTCCACGTTTTCACTTAATTGTCCACATCACTACTCTTACACTATGGTGTCATATTAAATAAGATAATTACGGCTTGGACATGTTAAGAAAATTTATGCAATAATCAATCTCAAAGCCAAGACACCTACCTGGTGACTAAGGGGTGGGTGTCGTATATGGCATGGATACACTGAATGAAGAGATGAGTCTACTCCCCAGATAGAATGGAGTGAAACTGTGTGAATTTTAATCACACTAATCAAAACAACATACAATTTAAAACTTGGATATTCTTTATTTCTATAATTTTCCATTTAATATTTTTCATGGGCAATTGAGGAGGATGACTAAAAGGATAAGGGACACTAGTGGGTGTGGGCCATTGTTCATTATCTTCTCCTTTAAACTATTCCTTCAAGTTAAATTATATTAATGTGAATATACTCTTAACATAGATTAATGATAATTTTCATTTCTTGGGTTTACAATCTTTAGAGCTAGGAATGTTTTGAACAAAACAGAAGAAGTCAGAATAAAAAAATCAGATTGATGTGTGTTTAAATAGCTGCAAGAGGCATGATGACTCCAAAACCATGTCCTTTAAGGGAATATTTTCTAAGTATTGTTACTTCCGTTTTCAGTATTTTCTAAAGCACCCAGTGATTTTTGTCATCCATGCAAATTGCTTGTTTATATTTGCATCCCAGATGAGACCTGAAGTTTGGAGAATCAGGGCTCATCATTTGTTTCTGGTGTGACTTTGATTTGAAGTATTCCAACCTATCTGAACTTCCTAGTAAGGAAAGGTATGCAGAAATTTCCTTATAGATTAATGCAGGGAACAGCTGGAAAGGATCTTAAGACCATCACATCTTTTTACTTAATACAAAATATAAAAGAGCTCACAGAGAAGAGGCATAATGTCCTCTCACAGGTCAAACTGCTTGCCAAAATAAATCCAGGACAAACACTTAGCAAGTAGCAAGTTCAGAGATGCTCCCCGCACCCCATGTACCCAAGTATCCTGTGTAGGACAATGACAGCTAAAGAAGACTGCAGGATAAGGAGAACATTTGGGACACAGCACTCCCTTAACTTCAAAGCATGTTAATAAGATTTTAGTGAGACCCAGCTCTCAACTGTACCAACATTCCTTGCCTCATCCCCAAGTGTTATGGAAAAAAGCTCCTGGCAGCTAAACTCTTCCTTAAAGCTTTTCTTTTTGGATTAAAATATTTCAAATCCTCAGACATAAGTGTGACCTAAAATTTCCAGGCTATTCTTTCATGAAAGAAGATTATAAATCACAAAGCTATCCTTTATGCAAAATCTTATCTTGCATGGTTACACTGAGATTCTTCTTTGAGGTTAAGAAAATATTTTCTCTGTAGAAAGTATTTCTTTCAGTACTTTTAAGATGGCTCCAATAGTCTAATATGTACATTGCTGCTGTTCGGCTGAGGTTTGATCTGGATCAATTCCAGCTCCACAAGCTGGTTGCCCTGTATCAGATCCTTACTACAGGCAGTTATGTATGTGGACCATTATTTTCTACATAGAATCCCAAACCCACTAAGCTCACTCTAGCCTGTGGTAGTGGACATCAGCAGAGCCAAGTAAATTGATACGCAAAGCAGGAAACAGCAAATAAATATATTTGACTGAAAACAGGCACAGATGTTGAGGAAGGAGAAGATGGTATGGTATGTATTTACAGATTTCCAGGTACAGTGGTCCTGAATCAGGAGAGAAAGTTAAGATTGAGCAAGTGGATATGAGAGACTGTGCCACACTCTGGCATGAGCGAGGGGCTCGGGATGCTAGGTGATGAAGAGTACTATGACATCTCTTTGCTGTTGTCCTGTTATGTCTTGAGAACAGAGAATGAGGTGGTTGCTCTGAGCTCCTGGTCAGCTATTGGCAGAGAATGACAGCAGAGCAAGTGAAGAGTTCAGGAGGCAAACTATCTAGAGCAATGGGCCTAGACTTCACAGCAGATGTGTTGTCCTAGGATGACTCTGAGGAAACTATGTGGCTCCTCTGAAGAGGCTCCAGTAGAGGGAGGCTTGACTACAACCGGAGCCTTTGTAGTAAGCAAGAACTGGCACGGTACTTATGAATGAATAGGCTTGAGCTGTTTCTCATTTTAAGCGCCATCTATCTTTGTACTGCCAGGTTCTGATGACTTTATACTGCACTTGCGCACAAAGCAGAGATGTGAACTCTATTTCATCCTCAGAAGCACCACAGACATTGCTAATGTCTGCACAGTATTCACTGACAAAGTGAAGTAAGGACCTGGCACCTCGTAGTATTCAGTAACACTTTTAAATTACTAGTTGACCAGAAGCTTCACCCAGTTTGAGCTGGAAAACTTTGTCAGAGCGGCCCAAGACACAGAAGTCGACAGCGAGTGAGCTCTCTGCCAATCTGACACTGAGAGCTGACAAGAGAGGCAGAAAAATTGTAGAGCACATCAAAGAGCCACAAAGAGTTAGAAACTATCTCACAAGAATCCTGGTGCCACAGAAACAGTGCTGGATACAAAGATAAATGATGCTTTCCGGCTTGACTGTCACCAACTCACTGTGCAACATCTCTGATCATTGAGTTCCTCATCTAGATCATAGAGGCGACAATATCTATGTTTATTTGTCAGAGGCTATGAGTGCTGATCTAGACTATGCAAATTTCCAGAATGTTAGGTTGAAAAAAAATATGCAAAGATCAGCACTGAATATCCTTGCCATCAGTAAATGAACTAACAGGTGTTGCAAGCGTGAGTTCGGTAACTCTGAATATAATTACAATCCATGAAATAGGTTAGTAAATGCACTTCAGATTAAAAAGAAATGATAAAGGAGGGAATAAAGTCTCAACTTACAAGGTAAGGATCTCATCCTATATTGATTATCTGATCATAAAAAATACTTTTAGGTAAAACTGGGTATAGTGACTATACCTATAACCTCAGCACTTGGTAGGTAGGAGGAGCAGAAGCTCCAAGTTATCCTCAGCACCAACAGAGTTCAAGGCTAGCCTGGCCTACATAAGACCCTGTCTAAACAAAAAAAAATATATAATAATCTTAAATATTATTAAGACTGAATAAGTCTCAGTAATAGAATGTTGTCCTGGCATGCCTGAGGCCTGTGTGGTTGCATCAGTAGTAACACAGAACACAAAATAAGCAAAGCCTTATTGCTACTTGGGGATCCTTGAGATTCATTCCTAGAAAGAACATAATGGAAAAGCTTCAGAGCTTCACATGTTATGAAACAATCTACCCTGCACTCTGGGCCAGGCACTGTGCCAAGAGGCAGGTATCTGAGGATGGATGACAAAGGGTTCAAGGTTGTACCTTGGAAGCACAGGTAAGAGAGGTGAGGAGGGTAGCAGGATTGGCACACAGAACCTTGGATTGGCACCAGAGCCAGGACTCTAAGTTTTGATGAACTACACAGGCATTGTTATGCTTTTTTAGAAACATTATCACTTGCAATTCTGAAAAGGAGTATTTGGTTAGTAGGTGAGTATGTTAAAGATATAATTCTAAGTGAATATTCTGATATATCAGAACCCAGCCTCAAAAGAGAAAATATATAAGCACATGTGCCTGCTTTTATGCATGGGTTTATCTATACGATCTATATGTACACCCATGCCCTGCATTCGGGTGTGTGTTGCTTAGTGATTAGAATATGTTCTGGTGAACACAGGGTCAGAGTCTGTGAGTGGTATACTGTCACATGACTGGCAGAGCACCAGTGTCACTACAAGCACATGAACAGTGTGTTGTGTTAAGACACTGGGATGGTAGGAATCTTTCAGCTCAGTCTTCTCATGGAATCATCATCAGATGCATGATTCTCATTTACCATCATGTTATGAACATGTGATCATATATTCACACATGTGTACTTACATGTATATATACAGCTATTTTTCATTATAGACTTGATTTCATAGCAAGTGAAGAACATATATGTAACTACTAAATCTAATACGTTCAACATTCTTCCTCAGGCATTTTTCAATACAAAAGGTATATATTTTGAAAACTGCACATCAAGAAGAAAATCTATTTTTCTATTTCTGCTTAGCAGGTATTTTTGCAAACACCATAAAAGTCCATGCAAAATGTGTACTACTATTGAACAAATAGGAAGAACTGAATCGTAAGCTCAGCCTAGCAGAGGAAACATAGCTCCTGGCCAGTTATCATCACTTTAGCCCTCAGCATTAGCATTTAAACAGCAGAACATCTCACAGTCCTTCAGAAGCTGCCTGGAATCATTTTTATAAAGTAGTGACACACCTACATGCACATAATGCCAAGGCAGATGCTGACGGAACCTTCTAGAGCCACAAATTCAGCAGCAAGTAGATTTAGAATCCCAAAGACCAAGGTGGAATGGAGAGTAATTATCTCTAAACAGCAGAACATGGCCAGCTGAAAGAAGATGCAGCTGCAGACATCTGCAGGAATGATTAGAGCTCAGGAACCAATTCCAGCAGTTTTATTATTATTAGAAAAAGCTCATAGATAATGTGGGAAGAAATGGCAGGTCATTGGGCTCCTGCAAGTACTTCACCCAGTTGAACAGTAAGTATTTCTACCACCTCCTGAGAGAGAGAATTCAATGACCTAAGGAAGGTTATTGCCAGGAACCTGTCTATTCCTTGTAGTCAGTTGACATGTTTTTTATTTTTCAGATTTTGCTTCTCCCTCTGACTCTTAAGAAATCTGGTCTCCTTGAAGCACTCTCCATCCCAGCTCTATCTACCCTTGTCTCTGTTCTCAGGAAGGAAAGGCAGTCTAAAAATGGCATATCAGCAAAAGCATGAATTCACATTATTAAGCGGTTAAACCACAGGGAGCTTTTCTCTCTCTTTACAGAGTTGCTTTTGATTCTTACATTATATGGTCAAGGTGCCAAAGGACACAAATTGTTTTATTCATTAAGAAACTGAGGCAAGAAAAGGTTAAGTCATTTGTCCATATAAATTAATTCCCTGTGATACTGGCCAAAGGGGGCACCAGAAAGTTCAGCCCAAATCATCATGTGCTGCCTCCTAGCACATGAAGCCGCAGGTTTGCTTTACTATGAATCCAAAAAACATCTTCATAGCACAGAGGGGCTTCTCCTAAAGAAACATGCCAAGGAAAGCGTCCCCAGTGATCGTCTTCAAGTCTGACTGTTTTGCTTGCCAGGTTTTGACTTTTTGTCTTCATCTGTCCCCAGAAGTCAAGCTAACAGAGAAGGAGCAACTGCAGATGACATCACACCTGCTTTCTGCCCTGTTTGGGATGCTTTGCACCTTTCCACTGTGGTTTTCCTTTGTATTTGACTTTAGCTTTGACTAATGACATTAATAACAATGAATATTTGCATACCACTATAGAATATACAAAAAGACTTTAAAATATTCTATTAGGCACTCTAGTTTCCAGGCTGAGGTACATGAAGTCACTCAACTTCATTACTCTTAATGCAGAGATAAGTATGTAAAACAAGATTAAGGAACTTTCAATAGTGGTCTTCAGTTCACAGAGCTTTGAACCTGAATCTGTGTCTATGGGTTTCAAATCCATTGTCCTTCCTGACGTACACTGAGCTGCTCACTGGCTAGATGGGGAACTTCTACAGGTATAAGAGTAGCCAAAGGCAGATATAAGTGGAAACGTGCCCAGACAGAGGTCTTTACTAACACAAATCCTGTCCCGTCTCTACTTCTACCTGCTGAAGCCCTTCATGCTTTAAAGGATCTGCTGTAATTGTAGATAATTTAAGAGCAAGTAGAGAGTTATCTCAAAAAGCTACAGAGGAGCAAAGTGATCTCTCCAAGTCTTTCCGGTATCTTGAATCAATCATAATTGGAGTTACTTTGCACATGTACATAGAGCCATGCCGCAACCAGGTTTATTTTAAATCCGACATGTTTATGGCTATGGAAATGGACTATTCTTGGGAAATGCGGCAGTGGAAGAGAACTCAATTCATTAAAATGACAAGATGCTTTTTCTGTCATAGACTCAGAGTGTCTGGCACTAAGATGCAATAGCCAGACAGTGCTGAGAACAAAGGCAATCCGACTGGTGACTGTAGATTAGCAAGAATGGGAACTTCACCAAGATAAATAGAAGTTACTTTCATGGAAGATGAAATAGAATGCTTGTTTTGTTTGGAGGCTGTGGAAGATGATATAAAAGTTAAACCGTCTGCAGGCAGAGCTTCAGGAAAAGTAGACTGTCAGACACGTTTAATTGATTTCTTTATGGAAATGGCAGAAAACAGAGGATGCCAGTGAATCCACTATACTTTTCTCACATTTTAGATTGGGTATTCAGGAGAGAGGATGGTGAGGCTCACAGGGATGAGGAGTTTCTTATTTCTAGGGCAGAAGTGGAAACTCAGCAGTGCTGGCTCGGGAAGGCCGAATTGTTTCTTGTAACAAGGATAAATTCTTATCATCCCTTTGCCAAGTCTGCTGCTAAGCAGTATGGCCTTCATGACACTTCACCTCTGTGGAAGAACAAGCAGGACATTTGTAGTTGGCTACATGAAATGCAATGAGAAGGTCCAAAGTGATGGTATTACCTAGGTTAATGGGCAAATAATTGGTCAGCAGTGTGAAGAGGCCATAGAAGAAGTGCCCAATGTGCCTACAGGGAAGTGGCTGAAGAGATCCTTGGGAATCCGGGTCTACACCACACTTCTTTATTAATAAGAAGCACAGTAGTACTATGAGGCTCTGAAGTAGAAGGTATTCTGAAAATGCAAAGCATTTGCTACAACTATACTATGAAGCCTCTCTATTGGTTCATAAAATACGGAGGTGGTTGTATTTTATCATTTTCATAAATGGAGAAATTGAGGCAGCAAACACTGTCTTAATTTCTCACAACTTGGCAATAACATCAAGAAAACAAACAGCAGAGGAAGGGTACTTTTTACTCATAAAATTGATCTTTCATTGTGTTATGAAAGATCATATATGCTAAGTCTTAGAAAAATAATAAATAAGGGTCTTTTCTACATGCCGGGGTCATGGAATACATTAGCTTTAGTAACAAGAATCCTGTGTGAAACTTCAGATGATCTGGACTCCAGAGAACATCAATTACTGAGGCATCTGTGCTTTTAGGTAAGTTAGTAATGGACCCATCTTCTAAAAATTGTTTCTCTATATATGGACATGGAAAATGTTCCAAAAGAAGAATAAAGTTCAGTCTAAGGGATTGTTTCATGTTGTGTTTTGCTAAAGAGGAATTTGTAAGGGGCCACTGTTTTCTATCAGACATTTGGAAACACAGAGACAAAAGAGGAGACAATGTAAATGAGCCTTGAATAAGCTCTGGCCAGGACCATGGGGTCAAGTGTCCCTCCAGAGGAGAACAGTCTTCTGTTGCCTGGAGTACAAGAGGGATGCCTGTCTATGAAGACAATGTGTGCCCGTGAGTCTGACTGAACATGTGTATTTTACCTTATATTCATCTGCAGAATGGGTGGGAAAATGGGCTGCTGTGAATCCTGCAGTACACTTGGCCCTTTGGAGAAGCTCTCAGAAGACAGAGGCCAGAGGGTTAAGAGGTGCTTCTCTCGCAGAATTAGAGAGTGATTACTCCTACCGTTACATAGAGGAAAGGAAAAGATCCCACAGAGGACACTACAGAAGGTGTTCAGAGCAAGGGCCAGAATTAGAAAGTGGAGCGAACAAAGACACCCAGGGACAAATCTGTGGGATACCTCAGACTGTTTTCCTGCTGCCCTCCTTCCAGAACACATGTGCTATGAGGGAAGACCCATGGCCTGACTTGCCAGAAAAGCAATCAAATGTGAACTGTCCATGGAGGTCCAAAGAACAGAGAAAGGTTCCACTCCTGCTGCCTGTCCCCAACAGAGGCACAAGGAGGAGGAAGGGGGCTGAGGGCCTTTTGCTCATGTCACAGTGTAACTCCAGCAGCATACGATGATTTTCAAACAGTAAGCACATAAAGAAGAATACATAAACTTCTGCAAAAAAAAAAAAAAAATATATATATATATATATATATATATATATATATACACACAACCTATGGGAACAGAATGTAAAGAGAGCATCCATCTTTTTTCTTTAAACATAATTTGATAATCTAGGCTTAGAATTCTTTCTTATATAATAATATATACAAGACGTCTAATAGTATCATTTATGCTCTTATTTGATACAGTCTACAGCCTCACTCAGGGATATTTATCATGCAGACTTAATTAATGCATATCATTTCTTTTAATTTAGCTATCATTTCCATTAATATCATTTCCTCAACTGAAATTTCTTTGTATATATATATATGTATGTATGCATGTTACCACATATAGGGGTGGGGGAGTACATGTTTGGGGGGATGTGCTTTCACTTGTGTACTTGTGTGTTGAAGCCTGAGGTTGGCATTGGATGCCTTCCTCATATTGTATATAATACATGTAATATAATATATATCATATAATGAGGCAAAGTCTCTCACTGAACACTGAACTTGCCATTTTGGTTCCCCTGGCTAGCCAGCTTGCTCCAAAGGTTCCTTCTCTCCACCCGTGCATTGGAGCTATGGGTGGGTCACCACATCCAGAAGTATTTGGGGGGATCCTGGGTATCTGAATTCTGATGCTTGTGTAGCAAATGCTTTATCTACTGAGCCATCTCCACAGCCAGCGACTGAATCCTTAAAGAATAGAACAAGTGCAGGGGCATCTTCAGGGTGTCCCAGGCAACCTCTGCATAAAGCCAGCTTCAGTGTAAATGAGTAACTCGATGCCTCTAGTTTCAGATACATATCAGGCTGCAGCGGCAGGTCTGAGCACAGATGAACTTATCTTGCTTCTTATGTTCATTTACGAAGTGTGTCAAAAGAAAAAAGACAATGATACATATTTGAAAAACAATCAAATGGTACATATATACATTCATCAGTGCAGAAATCATTATTAAAGCATTCTACACAAATTAGGATAAGCAGTAATAGGGACCGTCTCTCTCTCTCTCTCTCTCTGTAAACTCAGACACTATCAGCTACTTGTCACATTCTTTAATCACATGATGTTATGTCAGCAGCTACATAATTAGATGTTAATTCCACTTTAAAGATAAGAAGTTTGACACCCACCAGGAGAAGTTAAGCAAGTTGCTTAAGGAAAGAGGATGAATGGAGAGTCTTGTTAGTCTGACTGCCTGTTGCAAGCTCTTCTCAATAAATATGATTGTGGCTCGATATTACCACATTTCTTAACAGCCATGAAATAAGCCAATAAAATAATTATTTGCCCATGTGAGAATGGTTGTTATCAAAAAGACAGAAACATAAAACAAGGGCTGTCCAAGATATAGAGAAAAGGGAACCCTTGTAGAGTTGATAAGAACTTATGGAAAGTTATAGAAAACAGAAAAGAAATGCCTCAAAATTAAATAGAATATTATTGTATGGTATCCAAAGGAAATAAAATCAGTATGTTGAAGAAATATCCATCTTCTATGTACAGAGGATGATGTTGCATGAACCCAAGTGCCCATGAATGTATGAACATAGAAAGAAAATGTGGTAAATATACATGATGGAATATTATCTACCCATCCAAAGGAGGAAAACCTGTAATTCGGAATGAAGTGAATTTGCCCTGGGCTAATATGGTAAGGAAAATGAGCCAGGTACTGAGAAACAAGCAGTACACGATCTCACTAATATGTGGAATCTAAAACCACTGATCACAGAGACAGAGACTTGAATGGTGGTGAGTAGAGGCTGGAAGTGTGATGATGGTTGGGGAGATGTTGGTTAAAACTTGTTAGCACAAGGTTAATGTGGGCCTGGACAGGGCATAAAGGCACTGAGCCGGCAGTGTAACCCTGGAATCCCTGAAGGAATGGCAGGTGTCAGGCCTGCTCTGCCTTGAGGCTATGATTCAGGCCCCATAAAGATCACCGCAGACCAAAGCCAGGTCTTAGGTTTCGTTTTCTCATTCCTTAATTCTTGTTTAAGGTTCCCTTTCCCCACCCTGAGGGTCAGCCTTGAGACCTTCCTGCCTTTAGTAACGGCCAGACAGGCCTCCCTATATAAACCCCTGCCTTGATTTTAGTAAACGAGCTGTCCACTGACACAGACTCCCAGATGTTCTTTCCTGTCACACTCACGGCCACCTGAGACCCTGTTCCTTTGCTCTCCACTCTGTGGGACGACTGGTGTGCAACAGTCACCCTATGGAAGAGACCCACTAGGTTCAAGAACTCTATTGTGCAGCATATGATTATGTTAATAATTATGCATAGTGTTTTAAAAAAATGGCTGAGAATAGATGCTAAATGCTCACACCACCATCAAAAAAAAACAAAAAACCCAGACAACTGTCTGAGACAATCTGTATATAAAGGAGCTTAATTTGGCTAGGGGGGATGTGCATATATTCCTTAAATCCTCCTTCTGCTGTATCATCTTGCTCCTGCCATCCACTACGTACCATTAGTTACATATTACTATGATAGCTACTCTGTTCCAATAAAAACTCTGAAATCTGGGGAATCCTGCGATGGATAGTGCAGAGGCAATGCACTGCTAGGAAATGCAAAATCTGCCAGCTGTACAGAAGACCCAGGCAACTGCCCTCCATGCTTCCACCAACAGTCTTGCTCACAGTACTGCCTCATAAAATCCGAGACTCAGCTCCAGGCTGTCCCTTACCCAGGCAAGGAAGAGGCTCATACTTCTAATCAGGAGTAGTCAAAAGCTCATCATTGGATTCCCATGAACATTTTACAAGTTGAGCTAGATTTCAAGAAAATTCCATTTAAAGGACTATACCCTTCTACTTGTTGGTCTTTTTATCAATGTTTCTGCACATTCAAAACACATCAAGCCTGCTAGATTTGTTATTGAGGATGAATCTAGAACCAAGTTAAATAATAGACTTCCTTCATGGAAACATCTTGAGTTTCTTTCCAAACACAAGATCCCCTTTGGGTGTCCTTATAAATCCCCCTCCTAACCTCCCCCCATGGGGGAGGGCTTTCTGTTTCTCACTGCACACTTTCACGAAGACAGTAAAATGGTTTTCAGTCCCCTTTACTATTTGGGGTGAAAATCAGCCCACGGGGGAACACCAGCATCCTGGCAAATCAACAAGGGGTAGAGGGAAGTGGTATTAGGAAAGGGAGGGAAATACTTAGAAAATATGACTGAGGTAAAAGTTAAGAGGACAAGCCAGAGAAAAGGGCTAATGGGAACGAAACAGGAAAAAGCTACCACAAGTTGAATGAAGAAAGAAAATCAGGGGAAGCCACTGCAGGGAAAAAAGGCTAAGAAAGTTTCAAAGAAACATGGAAGGCAACGCACAACGATGCTGACAGACAAAACAAGAAAGTCAAAGGATCAAGTGTTAGGAGATTAAAATGCAATCCGCACATCCATAGTAGAGCTTTGTATATCTGTTTGAGAATACAAAATGCCGTTCAGATATAACAAATTTACCTCTCTTCCTTGGCCCTGCGGTATTTTGAAAATCAGTAGCAGAAGAAATAACTAATGACCCTGTCACTCAGGTTCAGTCTCTGCTTCCACAGCAGCCCAGGGTTAAGCTTCCTGCTATTCTCCATTAACAGAGGGGTGTGTCCTTTCAGGGTACAGTCCCCTCCTGAGCTTCTATCTATATTTAATGACTGCAATCAATTAAACTCTTCTTTTCTCCCTATGACATTTTGTCAATCACAATCGAGGTGGGTATTTTCGCTATTACTATTATCATCATTATTATTTTCAGTGATAAACTATCAGAGCCTCACTCCCTTGATAGAAAATCTATCTGGATCCTGGCTGTCAAAATGGCATTGCTGATTACTTTAGAGAAACCTGCAGCCCTGTTGAGAGAAAATAATCATTACAATGATCCAAAGGAGTAATTAAGGAACAATTTTCTTTCTTTCTCTTCTTTCACTTTAATTTTTTCCTAGAGGAAACCCCTTGGCCTCGTATTTTTCAAAAACGTTCTCAAAAAGACTGTCAGCTTATGCTTAGGAAACAGCCTCTTCCTGTTCTTCACTCTGAGTCTCAGGAGAAAAGGAGGTTGTTACAACTGATCAGAATAGACAGGTAAAAAGCACCAAGAGATGGGTCTTGGTTAGGTAACAGGGGACTGTAAGAAACCTCGTAAATGAAGCCTTAAGGTAGATTAATGGAAGAAACTGTTCGGACAGTCAGTTTCCCAGGCAAGGAGCCTAGTGTTAACAGTGCTCTGGGGAATAGCATCAGGTGAGAATTAAAGATACTCATTTGAACAATGTGCCAAAGTATAAACAAAGGTTGAGAAATAAGGGTACAACTAAATATACTACAAAGGTTTTATTAAACAACATAGATCCAACCACCTCTCTTACCAACTCCTAGAAATGATTTAAGATAAATACCAGCTCAAGTAAATATTTAAGTAGTCTCTGATCCTAATGGAGTTTTAAGATTGTCTGGAATAGAATCAGCAGGAAGTTTTATGCAGCCCATGTATCATATTTGAATATACCCAACTATAAGGAGAGAGACACTTTGAAGCTCATAAAACTTTTGCAAAATTAAATAATTATTATTTGCTTTATGGAAAGGAGAAAATACAACCTTCCCAGACTATATAAAGGGGTAAGATGCTGTTGATCCATCTTTCCCTTTGCTAAATGAGTAAACAGACTTGCATTTAAACCATGTTTCTCACCTTGATCAAGTTACTTCTGAGCTTAGTTTTTTCTTCTGTGTATCTTAATACAGAAATCATCATTTTTAGATAAATTTACTAATTTACATAACATTCTAGGTGGGTCAAATATTAACTTCAATTTGTTCACATACCCATCACCCATCAATTTGTCTATTTGTCTGATTAATATTTATTGAAGGCTTCTGCTATGAAACTGTTTGGGGTACTGTCATCATTTACCATGATGCAGTTTGGGTCCCTCCTGTTGCTTTACTGAAAGGGTGTGTGAGACTATCAAGCATCTAGAACCATATTGATTCATGCCCTATTGCTGCAGCAATCAATAACTTATTGTTGGACTTTGCACGAAGGAACACACATGCAGACCTCAGTTCCTGCATGGCCTGGTACACATTGTTCTAAGGATTCTACTTAGTGGCCAAGTCCAAACTGCAACTAATGCAAGGAAGAAAATAATTCACACTGGTTTCACTAACTTGAGGAATGGAAAATTCTAGACAATCACTCTTCTCTGTGCATCTTCATTCCAGCAAGTCCTCATGGAAAACAAAGTTACAGAGAGCAGGACATTTTGAGAGCAGATATCTTGTCTTTCAAAGCACAACCTCTGATGTCTCCTAGGAACTTCTAGGAGTAAACCCTTTGAGATCTGAGTTTGGGGCCATCATATTCTGTCTCTTTAACACTGTCAGTCAGGCTACATGGGAAACATCATTACTCAGAATTTCACCTTGCAAATAAATAGCTCTGAACTGCAGCCAGAAGCAATAGAATCTCTCAAAGACATTATCTGGAAATAGTCGGGGGAAGGCACCTCCAGTACCATTAATCATTCTCACATGTACAGTTCTTCTTAATGGCTTTTATGGTTTATCCTTTGAACGCCAACAAAGAGTGTGATTTCTTCTGGCTTATTCTATTAAACAGAAATCAATATCTAATATAAATGTGCCGACGGTAGGATGTTTGGAAAAGCCAGGAATGAGTGAGTACCCCAGTTTTATCTCCCCTTGCCCAGAATTGGATGTGGACACTGCAGAGGAGAAGAAAGGGACAACATGTCTGGTGCTTTCTAAGGAGCAGGAACACAATCACCTCAGGAAGGGAGGGCCTGCACACTGAAGATGTGGCTTTTGCTTTTCAAAACAGGGACAGGGAAGAGCAGGCAACTACAGACTGTCGGAGGAAGCAAAACAAAGCTTAATTTTCTGCAGAGAATGATATTAAATAAGGAAACAGGACCAGCAGCGGTTCTTCTAGCCAGAGAAAAAAAGCAAAGCTTTGCATCCGACATTCTGATGATCACACGCAAGGGAAGCTGGTCATACACCCAATCACTTCTCAGCATGCCAAGAGGTAGCGGTAGCCTCTTAAAAGTGATGTATGTCCCACAAAGTGAGAAGCAGCAGCCACATTCTTCAGAGATGGATGTGCAAAATGTGAGATCCGTCTTTCCCAACCTGCAGAGAAGGTTTGAACCATTCAGTTCTGAAATTCACGGTCAGCATTTTTTGATGCCAGTCACTGACGGGAACTATACAGGCCAGGAAAAAAATATATATATCTTTGAGCATGAAAAAGGTGGTTTTCTTAAATGCTGTTACACTGAAGGAAAGTAAAAGAAAATGGGTGGCCCTACGATCCTAACGAATTAAATCTGGTATCAGATAATGAAGTTGGCCAGTCAGTATGTGGCACCTGGCACCCAGTACCGCTACCAATTAACCATGTTAACCTCGGGAGTTCATCGGACATCAAAGTGCTTTAGTCTTTATTTGCAGAAATGGGAAGCAATAGTTGTACTGCTTACTTTGGGAACTTGTTCTCAGAGTCTTAATAGATATGTGGTACCTTAAAAGCAGGGACCCTGAGATCACATGGCCTTCTTGAGCATCACCCAGCTGGAGACCCCAGTTCTTTGCGAAGCTAGCTGGAATGGAGATGTGAATCACCATCTTCACCATATGTAGGGCACATCCCCCAGGATCTTCCCTAATGCACTACATGATCCACATTATTCCTTGTCCAGCTCCAATTCCAGAGTCCTGACCTAATCACCACAGCAAGATGTTACTGCAAAGTATAGCCTTATATTCATGGCATGAAGCCTCTGGGTCTAATTCTTTATGTTTCCTCACATTGTTGCTTCTGACAAATAGGAATAATGACATTAACTTCTATACCACTTTGGTAGAATGCTTCTGGTTGGCTGGAGCTCACTCTCTGAAAATTGCTGGTGTGAGGCTTAATTTTCAGTGCCAATTTGACTGTGCCATGGGATGCTCACACATTTGCTTAAACATCATTTTACGGGACTGGAACTAGAGCTTATACTACTAGAACTCCCTGGTCTCCTGCTTGCTGATTATAGCTATTGGGACACCACAAGCTCTGTAATCAGGTAACACAACTTTTAATTCTCTTTCACTCTCCCTTTCCAAATATAGATAATGTTATGGCAGATTATAGCTAGATCAAACCACCTGGACATAAAGAGGAAGAGAGATAAGACAGAGCACTGCAGTTCTGTCTCAGGTGAACACTGCCTAATACAGCTGGCACAGGAACATCAGAACACTGGTTTCAGCTCTGGAATGTGCAAGCATCCTCTTCCAATATTGTGACAAGTACAACACAGAGCAGGTTTGGAATCCAAGAATCTGCCCATTAAGTACTTAATATTCTATTTGTATAGCCCAGATGAAAAGAGAAGCCATCAAAGGAGCACAGATGAATGGACTGGCCCATGAACTAGCCTGTTCTCACTTCTGGATCTATGTGACAACTGGTATTAGGATGATTTTATTTCTCAACAAGCCCACTTCATGTAGCCCAGCAGTGGAAAGTCTGTATAAATTGGATTAATATAAAGGAGAACAGAACTGTTCTCCTTGAAATCCAAAGTCTTAATGCAGACTGGAATCACTGTGTTCAAATCCTACCCCATGTATTCTTATGGAGCAGCTACTCTGAGGAATGCACTGCATTCAGCAGCAACATAATATTTCACATTTCTCTGTATGTATATATACACATATGTATAACTGTATACACAGATATCGATGCTAACTATATGAAATATTAGTGAAATATGGAAACTGTGACGTCACTGATACAAGACCCTGTTGAGCCGAGGGATAGTGAGGCAGGTATTGGTAAAAGTCATTTAGCCCTGCCCACCCACTGCATCCCAGAATTCAGCCAGTTAAAGGGAAGCAAGGTCCTCAGAGCTCCTCTGCGTTTCTAAACTCAGATGAGCTGTTATCAGAAAGGAAGATTTAAAACCTAAGTCAGGCTTCACAAGTTATTCGTAGCAGCCCATGAACCAAATTACCTTTTGCAAGAATTAAAGTGGGAAAGGGAGCTTCTCCTCCCTGAGTGACACATTTGTGATAAAAGTATGATGGGTGAGAATAACAAACCCTAGTGTGAAGTGACACGGAGCAGCTCTCAAACTCTCCTCCAAGGACTCTAAGGCATCCGCAGAAAGAGAGCAAAATCAAGTCCAAGGCAAGTCCAAGGAGCAATGAGCCTTCTCTTCTAGTGATATGTGAAATGAGAAGGGGCTGCATTCTAAGGTCTAGCTGATACACGGACCCTGTGAAGCAAACACGTCAAGCATGTACTGTACTGGGACAGCAAATCTCATTCATGTTACTTTGGACATTGGAGGATTTTTTAATCCCATTTCACAGATTCCTCAAGGGAGATTTGAGAGACATCCAATCACATTTCCTTCTCTGAGGATCTGCCCCACTCCCAGCCTGCCAAGCAGCAAGCCTGCTGTACCCCATCACCTCCATCAGCAAGGATTCCTCCTTGAACTTCAAATCCTTCCACTGCTATTTCATTGAATCCCGTCAACATTTTACTGCTTCACACCTTCTCTCCTCTCTCTCCTTCAGCTCTGCCTGACTGATTTGTAAAGTGACTAAGAAAATGACGCTAAGTAAAACGTGCCCACTCACATGCATTTGTCACACAAGCCTTTCATAGACTCCTTTGACTGTCTATATTTCTTGTTAAAACCCTTACAAAATGAGTGCGTTTGTGCTTGTAAATCTCTTCTGTACTGCAAACCCAGTATGCCATATCTTTTTATTAACTTAGTATCTTATTTTCTCTTATTATAATACCACAAAGAGATTCTAAAAGCGTCTTTGTTGACTGTGACAATAATAGAAATGCATAGACGTTGATCTGAATCAAGCTGCGGCCATATAAACGCTGCAGACAGAATTGGGAGTCCTGGTTTGCCTCTTGTACTTCTCAGCCTTAGGTAAGGCCACAGAATGTAAAAGACTGTTAGCACATTTTACAAAAAAAGTCAATTAAACTGTAAGAATTAAAGTGAGCACCCAAAAGGAAATGTGATTTTGGAAATGAACTGGTTAGCATTTACAGTAATTACTAGAGATTATCACCAAATTACTAACCAAATTACTGGCAGAACGGTCATATTATTTTACTCCTTATAATAATGTTGCATACCAATTTCAAGTAATTGTCCATAATTTCCCTGACTGAGTCCAAAGCATAATTTGAAACTGATCCCCACCCAGGGTCTCCCCATTTCTTCCCCTCCCTCTGCAACGGAGTTTGCTATTGCTTTAACCTGCAGGCACCACTCTTCACTGTCACCATCCATTCCCAGCCTCTTGCCACTTTGTTCCAGAATAACAGAGTGGAAGACAAGGCTAAAAATATTATTGTTGCCAGTCTGACCTTAGGACCCAGTGTTGATTCACATGACATAATCTGAAAGTGGTTCACACAGTTGTCCTTACTAGTACAGATGGGTCATGAATTTAAATGCCACTATGTGCATGTCAGTTGGGATGAAGTGCTGGGAAGTAATTTACTTGATCCACCTATACTTGGAAGAAAATAGTGGAGACTCCTGGTTCTCAACAGCTTTTCTAACATGGGGCAGGGAGAACATAAAAAGGAATGATTCAAAGCATCACAGGTGTGGTTTCCAGAAGGAAATGCTCAGTTGGAGTCTGGGGTTCAAAATGTTTATTAGGGATGCACATCTGAGAGGGGAAGGCTCAGGAAGCAGGACACTCTGGATAGAAAGGGAAGTCAAGCATCAGTGGGGTTAGGATTTGGGGTGGGCTTACTAAAGCTCGGCAGCAACAGGACCCATCATGGTTGTCTTCCTCCGAGGCAGCATGAATTGGGCATGGTCAGTCATGCTTGTTCACTAGCATGAGCTTCCCTGGTATGGGGACTCAAGAAGTCAGCAGACAGGCAACTCCACTGCAAGGCAAGGCACTGAAAAGATGGCAGCTAAGAAGCCGTCTGCCAACTGCACTCTGAAGCTAATCACAGGTTTGGACGAGAGTACTTCTCTGTGAAGACAGGGTCAGGCAAGGGGTCCTCTCAATAAAAGTTTATTTTATAGTTTTTGACTTGAGTCTTTGTATAAAAGAACTGGGAAAAATCCCAATTAAAAAAAAAAAAGCAAAGAAAATGAAAAAAGAAAGCCATCTTCAGAAAGCATGAAAAGGCACAACCAGCTCTATCATAAAGGATACACCAGTGATTGCAAAACTGCTGTTGTCTTTTCAAATCAGCCTAAACTGGATTTTCAAATTAGCAGCCCCAACTGCAGCAGCACAGTAGCTTGCATTTGCAGTGCCAAGAAGTTGTGTTCACAGATAAGAGAGAACCATCTAACATAAGGCTACCACGTTTCTCTCTTCTCCAAATCTGGGAAATGTGGCTAATTTGCATATTTAGCATACATTTGCATTCTGTGTTCAATAGCCCCTAACTCTAATTATGTAAAATAAGATAAATTAGTACATTTCATTGCCATTGCATTCTAGTCCTGTAGTTGCTGGCTATGGAGACTTAACCCAACATTTTCCTCCTTCTGGGACCAAAGTCACTTGATGTTTAGGCTGGGAACATTCCCTTTATGCCTAACTGTAAGGGAGACAGAAAGCAAGATAAAAGAATGACCCTCGATATCTACAAATAGAATTCTGGATTTTCTAATCCTAGCAATAAATGTAAAATGCTAACTTGATCAATAGTAAACAACAACAACAACAAAAAATGAATTTTGCAAATCACTGTCAGACAAAACAAAAAGTGGTTACCAACCCAAATCCAGGCAGTGCATCAGCCTTTTACCACATCTGAATTCCTGTGAACAGGTTTCCAGGGAAGAAGTAGGCCTGAAAGGCTGCTTAGTAACAGGACGGAGGGGGCCTTAGGTCCTCATTCCTTCAGTTTGTACTTTTATTTCAAAGAGTCTTCATATACCATTGGTTAGATAGTTCTAGTCATTTGGAAAACTGACAATATTCACATGCACAGCATCCTTCACTAATACACCCTACTTTATAAATGTTTAGAAGTCCTCTGAAGTTGAGTGTCTATAGATGAAAAAGTGAAAAAGACCCAGATTCCTAGAAGCCACATCACTGAGAAGGAATGTGTTTATAATATACGGATCATCAGAAGAGAGGTGAGTGAAAATTAGGAAGAATGAACATAAAACCAAATGCTTAGATTTGCCCCCAAAGGAGCTGAATGGCTGAATGGTCAATGAGAGGAATCCAAGTGGAGAGAAAGTTTTATGTAGTCCAAACTGGCAGAGTAAAACATCTGCTAGATAGTGAAATGGAGGAAGATGACCTAAGCCATAGGAATTATGCAGTCAGAAATATTCGTAGCTAAATTGGGTATGGTGGTACATGCCTTTAGTCCCAGCACTGGGCAACAAAGACAGGTGGATCTCTGTGATAGGGAGGTCAGCCTGCTCTAGTAAGTTCCAGATCAGCTGTGGCTACAAGGAGACCCTTTCTCAAAAAATTAAATAAATAAATAGAAAAAGAGAAGAAAGACATATTCATGACAATCAACTTGAGTGCCCAAAAAATGGATCCAAAAGATGCAATGTGTACTTGGGAATAGAGCAAGACAACAGTGATGGCAGGGACAGAGTTCAGGGAAGAGCACACTTTCCTGAGAATACAAGGATAGTGACATTTCAGGCAGCAGCTCCCTAAAGGGAAGACACTACACAGGCAGAGGCATGGCGATAGGTTACAAAGGCCTGAGGTGAACAGTAAACAGACTGCAGTAAGCAAAGCCACAGAAAGACAGCAGCAAAACAGAAAGCAGGCTGCCAAACAATACTTTACACAGGAAAGCAACAGTTGCTCATATGAACTCACAGCAATGGTGACAACATGTACACATCCTACGGAGGGTCAACCAGACAAAGAACAAGCATAGACAAGGGGAAGTGGGTAAGAAATTCCAACCTTCCTAAGAAACCGATGGATCCTGGAAAGGGGATGTACAATGTCTTTTAAGGATGGGACTCTTGGTAAGTTAACTAGGCTCCAATGGTTGGAGCCACAAAGAAGGACATTTTGGGACAACAAATTTGAATATAGGTAGTATTTATTGTATGCCAACCATATATTTTTACTGTTATTTTATAACATTTACTGTCAATTTTGTATTTTCTATTTAGGTTTTATAATATCTCTGCAAGATTAAAAAACATGCATTTTATAGATGACAAAACTTCAAACCAGTAAGGTTGTGCAAATTGCTCAAGTGCACAGGGCTAGTAAATTCAGGGTCCAGCTAAATCTCAAGTCTACTGTGCTCCAGAGTTGACCTCTCAGCCTCCTCTCCTCACAGCATTGGCTCACATGTTCTGATGAGAAGCACGGTATGTTTGGTGAGTCTGAAGTGATAGCAGAACACCCAACAGGAACTATCTAGTGAGTAGTTAGATATAATAGGATCACAGATTTATAGATCTGGAAGGCATCTTAAAAATTATATAATCATAGAACCAAAGGTATAAAAAGAGATTAAAGTCACAGTTACTCATCGGGGAGAAATTCACAGACTTGGAAGTGAATGAAATCATGTATTAGAAGGCTAATGACTGTCCTTTGGACATGTCCACCTTTTGGTTCAGGGAAAGCAAAGAGCTCACTGATGAAACTGCACAGTTTCCTGAAAAGCAGAGAACAGACCGATGAGGCATCTCCAACATGAGGAAAGCCTGAGTCAGAACAGGTAGAAGTCAGAAATTCTGAATGTTTTGAGAAGTCAAAGAAGACAGGTAATTTTCTACAGTAGTTTCTAACATGCTGGCTGCCTCGGACAGAACTTGTCAAAGAAATAAAGAAAATGATATAAAAGTCAAGAAAGATTGCCTGACTTTTTTTTCTTTGATAAAATTTTGGAAAATAAAGGACACTTTAAGAGGAAACCTGTAAAGTGGGAATTCTGCAAAGGTTTATCTTGGTAATCATTCACTGTGGCTCAAAGAGAGTTTATCACAAGTTATAAGATAACATAGGGTTTTGGTCTGTTGAAATGAAAGCTGTTAGTTACTTGTAAGTTCAGAGCTAACTGAATAAATTTGTGCAAGCTTCCAATGGTGGCTACAACTTGAGGTTCATGAAATTTACTATGCTTATCATAACCACAAAACAATACAGCAAATCTATTCCTGCTCAAATATCTAGGCAGATATATATACATATATATATATATATATATATATATAACATTTTTTTCAAAGTTGTCATTTAATTGAATGGAAAAATGGTTGTTCAGATTCACAACACAACAGCTAAACATTTGTGGAGTCCCATAGGAGGCAGTTTCCAAAAGGACAGAGGCTCAGTTCTGTAAATCTTTTCCTGAATAAGCTTTGACAAAAGGATACAGGAGTCCAAGAACCATCTGAGCTAGGCATCTCTAACTCTGAAGTTTACTATGTGCAGTAGAGGCATCTACTCTGGTCACATGTCACCTCTCCTCCACTTTCCCTTTCACCATATAAATTAACTTACCAATGAGGCACAAATGCACCCCACCACCAAATGCCATGTATCACCATGAAAACTACGGCATACAGCATCTTCCTAAATGGACTGTGACAGTATCTGCAGAGAACCATAGTGGATGCTACTTGCAAGAGACATCTAAACTCTGGGGAATGGCAATGCCGACACTTCAGTGGGCTGCAGCACATGATGTAAATAACTGCTAGAAAAGAGCCAGTCATTTAATAACCTAAAACCACATCTTGCTAATTACCACTCTCTTTGGGTGACTGAGTTAATTTCTGCCTGTGGTTAAACATGCTGTTTATAGTGTTTTGGTTGGGGGTCAAGAGATACAGAATGAAAATACAATTAATATCCTAATAATATCATCTGCTTCACATGACATCACATTTCACATTATTTTTACCATGACATACAGTAGGGAGCAGTTCAGAAAATGAAGTTGGTATAGGGACTAGAAGGCTTTCTTAAATATTAAAAATATAAATTGTTTTTACTATCTTTGTTCTGCAATTAAAAATTTACACTTTCAGATGGTATCCGCAATAAGGGATTATTTTTCTCACTGGAGGAAGTACATGGAATTTTCACTGTCTTAAAATTTTGGAAACATCAATGTCAAAACAGTACACATTCATGGTAAAAAGAAATCGAACAGCAGGGAAGCAGCAACATGAAAACAAATTTCTCCTGACACTTAGTATTTTCCCTACCTTGATTCCTTCTTCATTGTCCAAAATATATAATTCATGGTTTCTTATATATCCTTTCAGAAATATTTTGTGCATCTATAAGTTACCCAAGCTGGAAACACAGAAACATACACATGAACATGTAATGCCTGTTTCCTTCTATACACAAGCACAAGTATAATACACATACCACTTTTGATTATTTGCTGCCTATTAATGTCATAAATATCTGTCTATCACATTCCTATAAGGTCTGCAGAATATTCTGCTCTATGGATGCAATAATTACTTTTTCATTGTTGTGAAAAATTACTGTGACTAAAGGAACTCATAAAAGAAAGTTTATTTGAGCTTATGATTCTACAAAGTTAGTGTCTGTAATTGCAGGATGGCATAAACTCTGCTTGTAGGATTCAACTGCTTTTTGATCCAAACTTCCAAAATCTTTCACGTTCCTCAAAAAAACCCACATGGTCAGTTCTATCACAGCAACACCCCATGAACCAGGTACCAACTTCTGTATTATTTGCTTTTCTGTTGCTGTGAAAAATACCATGACCAAGAGAAGTTATAAAAGAAAGAGTTTATCTGAGCTTATGGTCCCAGAGGGTTAGTGTCCATAATGACAGGTCAGCATGATCGAAGGAGGAGGCCAGAGCAGAAAACCAAGTGATCACATCTTTAAGCAGGTACAGGAAGCAACAGACAACTGAGAAAATGATAAGGCTTAAGAACTCTCAAAGCTCCTCTCCAGCATGGCCACACCTCTTAAGACCTCCCAGAACATCACCACCATTTGATACAAAATGTCCAAACACTTGCCACCTATGAGGAACATTCTTCTTCAAACTACACAGTGGATTTCTACAATGAACTTCATATTGATATGCCTTTAAATTTTTATTTGTAAACAGTAATAGTTTTGTTTTTTATTATAAACATTAACTATTGTATAGTTATCTGTTGCTACAAAGCAAACCACTTAAAACTTATGAACTTAACAACCACACTCTTACAGGCACAGAGCTACATATACACAAGAACTTTTTGGAAGGATATGTGGTAACTGAATAGTAGACAGTGCCAGGAATTAACAAGGTCAGGAGCAGCTTGCTTCTCTATTCCATGATGTCTAGGCTCCACCTGGGAAGACTCAGATGATTTGGCAGTAGGAAGACATTGGGGAGAGGTCACAAGACACAAGATGGCTAACCCCATTGACTTGTTTAACCCCCTCAGCAGGGATGATGGGCAGGACTGAATCTACTTGGCATCCTTCCAGTAGGGTGGTCATACAGCAGCAAGAGCACCTTCCAGGCCATGCTTCCTCCATGTAACTGCCCCTCCTTGGCTGAGCTTAGTTTCAGGGTATGCAGTATTATTTCTTCTAAAAGTTAGTTTGGCAACATCAGGAGAGGATGGGAGATATCTTTGTGGCATCTCTGGAAAGTTCATCTGCCACAACTGTTTCAAAGGCTGAGTATCTGCAACTGTCCTTTGCAAAACTAGGTTAAACATTATAAATAAGCTGCTCTCAGAGGATCTTTTGACTCTTATGTGTGTTTCCCAGGATGGTGTCAATTCTGCTTGAAGAACAGAGACAGAACACTGCAAAGAAAAGAGCACTGGCACACGTGGTGAGCAGACTGAGAACCCTGGCATAGGGATCTCTGTCATTGGAAGGGGTCTGAGCTAAACTGGATCTAAGCATTACCCCAAATTATAAGTACTCTCATTCTAATACCCCCCAAACATTTTGTCTCCCAGGTCATTCTTCTAAGGAGAACAGAGGAAAAAATGGACAGTAAGCAGCTCCAGGTTTCCAGGCTTTTTACATTCACCTCCAAGAAAAGGACTAACCCAGTATAAAGAACCGTAATGCACATCGTACCACAGGAATGGGGCATCAGCACACTCTCCTACCAGCTGGGTAAAATGAAAAGGTATGGTCACAATTCTAAATACGTAAATGGATATTGTGGACTCATCCTGGGAATACTGGAGAGAAAAGAGAATTTAAAATTAATTTTAAACCGTGATCACTTTTCCTTTCTTTTCAGATCAAGGGACTGAGATATAAGAGAGTCAGGTATGGATAAGTGTGACAAGAAATGCTTTCCAACTGCAGAAAAGTGTCACAGACATAAGGAACTGCTATTTTAAAGGCTCCATGTTCACACATCAGCACCTCTACCATATTTTCTACTATGCTTAGCTTTGTAACTTACTCTGCCTAAGTTGTGTCATGTGAAATATATTTTCGACCCCAAAGATAATTTCCTGCAGGGACTTATATTTAGTAAGTTAAAGCCAGGCCAAGAAGCAACCTTATACCAATCTAGGTCTCAATGTTTCCAGGAACATTGAGAATTGAAGGCCTCTTCCCTCTTTGCCTGGGATTTGGGAAGATGCAGAGAGGAAAACTTAGCATTGGATAGTACTACTGGTGAGAGCTTACTAGAAAAGAGAGCAGAGTAGATGAAAGAAAGAAGGAGGAATGAGGGAAAGCCTGGTGTGGGAGCTGTCTGGTTCTCCTTCTGTCATTAAGGTCAGGTAGACTGTCCCACATCTATGGCAGGAAGCCTTTGGGTCAGACGAAGGGCCCAGAGAAAGATGGAAAACCAGCCAGCCTTCTCATTATTCTCTCAAGTAGAAATTCATTGCTTAAGTGGGACTAACTGGAATGGCTATCACTCCCTGGAGATAAGTCTGGGCACTGTGTTTGAGGTGTGACAAGCAGAAGCACAGACACGTCTTCCACATGCCTGGAAACAGATGGGCAGTGAGAAACCATGAGACGTCATCTGTGCTCATCTTACTTTTCATTTATTTTGCTTTCTTCCCCCACACATTCCCTGTCCTTATAGAGTGGAAGGGAGAGAAATGCCACTTCTCTGAAGGTGTAACAGAAGGTTATTTGCTTCAGAAAAAGCCTCTGTTTTAAATAAATGAAATTTGCCTGTATTGTACCTTTGTTTGTTTGGTGTTCCTTTTTTTTTTTTTGGACACCTTCTCGGTCATCCCATAAATCACTGAAAATCACCTTACCATCCCCTGAATTCATAGGAGTCTCTTGTTGCTGTGCAAAGGCATGAGAGGGGGCCAAGGCAAACATCTCTAATGTCTTCTTTCGAAACCAAAATGCATTTTAATAATTTAAAGCTGCAGCTCTTTCAGTCACTCAATAAATTATTCACAAATTTTACAATAAAAAAAAGAGAAGAAAAAAAATCTGTTCCCTTTACAAGTTCTGGAACATTAAATCATGTCAGAATAGATGAAAAGGACAAATCAACCCTAAACTCTCAGAAATCACACATTTTACTTCTTTATCTGAGAACGACGCCACATTTTATAGGATACTTGACAGTTGGAGATGGTTTTTACAGGACTTATATCCAGGCACAAAGGGAGAGAGAAGGTAGCTTTCTAGGGGTGGGTAGGGAACATCTTGCTGTTTGGACAGCAATATTAACTACTATTTCAAAGACATCCTCAAGGAGAGCCAAGTAAAGAAAGCTGAGTAGCTCAAGACAACTCTGGTTAATTCTGGGCCTGTGAAGATGCTATAGTATTGCCAGTCCCTGCTATTTTGGTACTCTTCTTGAGTCCTTCTACCAAGCACAGCTAGGGGGTCACAGTCAACTGAATATCCATTGGAAATAGCCTTCAGATGTTTAGCAAGCAGGCTCTACTGGCCCCATGGAATGGAGATTCGGTACCCAACAAAAATTTTAAAGCACCATCCAGGATGGGGACAATAATCAGTCTCTAAAGTCATCACCTGGCAGCCAAGGATCTTGGCATTTTGAATCATCTCTCATCTCATTAGAAAAACCTAATCACTGAGGTTAACTCAAGAAGTATCAAAGGTCAGGGAAGAGCTGGTGTATTTCCTAGATATCACTGCCATTATTTCCTTCATCATCGATATTCTGCCTTCCAACTGCATGATCAATTCGTTCTGCAGGATCTGAAACATTTGACAGTCTTGTGAGAGAGCTGAGTAGGATCCTACCCATCAGTGGAGATGGGGCTAAGATTTGTATGGGGAAACACTACCCACTTCAGCCTACTAACACAGAGCATGTACTCAGATAATCCCAATCATGTTGACTTCCTGAATGAATAGAAACTGCAGACAAGAGTCAAAAGTCTTTTGATTTCTTTTGTGCAAAATGGATGCCAGACAATGGTAGCTAGACACCATTTTAATAAACAGAAATGAACTGCATTTTTAATTTAGTGGCAAAATCTGAAACAATGCCCTATTTTAGGCAAGGGATTTTGAATGAAGCTTATATCCTCATTAAGGATATAATCTCTGAGAAGCTTCTATAATTCTTTTCTACTTTTTACTGACCTCTTCCTTAAATAAGCTAGTTTTTTTTAATTCTATTTTTTTAATTTTTGACAATCTCATACATGAGTAATATCTTTGCATTATTTCCATCCCACCAACTCCTCCACCAAATCCTCCCATGTCCCTCCACTCACTCTCAATTTATTGATCTCTTCATGTATTATTGTTATATAATATAGTTATATATATGCATGCATGTGTGTGTGTGTGTGTGTGTGTGTGTGTGTGAATGTATGAAGCACTGAGTCCACTGTGTTTACAGCTGTCCTTTTGGGATTAGATAACCTCTGAGACAGCTAGTTCTTGAAGAAAACTGGTTCTCCCTCCCTCAGCATCCACTGATTGTTCTTCAGCTTGAGGTGGTATCCCTTGAGATTTCTCCCATCCACCTGGCTTTGTCATTGTATGCAGACCTTGTTAGACTATCATATTGTGACGGTTTCTCTATCATGTCTAGAATGACCTAAAGTAGCCGCAAGTGTCTTGTTCCTCTGGCTCCTACATTCTTTCCTTAACAGTCACTGAAACTTATGTGTAGAGAGGGTATTGTAGATGGATCACTTAGAGCTGGGCTCCTCGCACTTATTCTCTGCACCTGTGGACCTTTGTAATAGTCTCCATCTCTTTCAAAAAGAAGCTGCTTTTGTGAGTGGTAAGTGGTAATGTCTATAAATATAAGGATATGCGTTCCAAATACCATAAGAAATTACACTGGTCTAGGGAAGTGACAGAAGTAGGTTTTACTCTAGGGTTTCCAGTCGTGGGTATTTACCTAGATTTACAATACCTGATTTCCCTCCTATAGAACAGGGCTTTAAGTCCAATTAGACAGCTATTGATTACTCCCAACTAAAAGTGCCACCATTGTACCAACAGAGACCATTTTCTGGGCCAGTCACTGTTGTGGTTGATAGACTTTGCATCTGGGTAGGATAGTTCATTGGTTTTCTCCTTTGGCAGCTTGTATAAGTATAATTTGATACCAAGAGAGCCAATCTTCATGGTGGAAGCTCCCAGGTCAGTTCCAACTCAATGGCTCCAAGTCCTGTGTCCAAAGGATGTCGTTTACATCTTCAGCAACAGGGTCTTATCTTCAAATTCGAGGAGGCAATCAGGGGCTATGACAATAGCCTGTATTATTTTGGGAGCCTCTGATCTACCCTGACCTATAAATCAAATGGAAATTTCACTTGCCTTTCATTGTGATTTTGTTTCATAGCCATCAGTCAGAAACATTAGCTAGGTGTTTCCAATGCTTCCAAGGTCAATTTTCAGGGAGTTTTGAGGTTGAGGTATTCATAGAGGCATTTGCTTAAAGTATCTTATCTTTGACTCCAAAAAGTCCTACAAAGTCAGAAGAGCCCACACCCTTCATCACTCTCCAGATCTCTAGCTCTGCTTCTAGGGATGTCAAGTCACAAAAGAGAAAACCTCTTAGAAACCCATAGTCCTTGAATTTTGATTCAATAAGATAGCTATGGACTTTTGCATTCATGTCTGGAGATCAGGGAAGCAGCAGAGAAAACGGTTAAGTTTCTAGAATACGCTCTTTATTTATTTATATGTACAACATTTTACACAAAAGAATTTTAAAAGGAATGCGAGGATGCATACAAAGAGCAAGATTCACTAAAAGGAAGGAAGGAAATGACCTCAGGAAAGGAACCAGGAAGACAGGTGGAGCCAGGTGATCTCTACTTAGCCCTGGCATTCTTTACATCTTGAATCCTGCCCTCAGGTACAGCATAGCCTGAGGTATATGGTATGATCTTATCTTTCTTTTGTCCTACTTATTAGAAGTATGCAATTTCTAAGCAACATTCAAATTATTTGCCTTCAGAGAAATCAGCACACATCATTTACAACACTAAAGACAGGCAAGGTGTCTAGTGGCTACGTTTTATAGTATAGGCTGCAAGAAGTTTTAGTTAAGTTTCCCAAAAAGTCTGGCTTTCTTGGTTCCAATATATACTTAATTGACACTTGTCCTTGCATCTGAGTAGCACAAGTATGGACAGCCCCATGATACTTTAGTCCTAGGTTCATCACTCTCTCAGGGAGATACTCCTATGTTACATGTATGTTTTTTTCCTAGAACAGTAGTGTTTGAAATGTAATTTATCTATGTGAAAATGGTCATCACCTGTCCCAAGCTCCATGAGAATAAAGATACTTTCTTTGTTCTCTCTTAGGCCTCTACTACCTATTAGCTGGGTGACTCTGGTGCATAAAATTTCTCTTACCATCAAGACCTTTCTGCTTCCATGTTCCTCTTAGGTATTTATAGGTGTCTTCTCCTTGTCCCTCCATGCCTCCAGCCCATCCCTGACACATTGAATGGAATGCCTCTTTCTCTCTGAGGCTCCTGTCTCCACCTCTGTTTTAGGTCCACCTTCCTCAAAAACCTGCTCCATCAAGTTAGCTCTGCCAGTTTCATATTCTCTGACCCTGTTCAGTCAGTATCATGTAAGAAACCTACATGAGGAGCTAGAGAGACTGCTCAGTGGTTAAGAGCACTGGCTGTTCTTCCAGAAGACCCAGATTCAGATCCCAGCACCTATATGATGGCTAAAATTCATCTGTAACTCTAGTTCCAAGGTATCCAGCACCCTCTTCTGGCCTCTCTGGGCACTGTACACACATGGTGCATGTATATACATACAGGAAAAATACTCACACACATAAATTAATAATAAACCCAAAAGATAAAAAGAAACAAAGAAAGAAAGAAAAATAAAGCTATGTGAAAGCAAAGCTGAAACATTAAAACAAGAATAAAGACCTTATCCATCATTTCTTAAAGGTAGGGGCTTTTGTTCCCACATCATGATCTAGAATGGTCTGTCACTGTTTACCTGTAATGTGCTAAAATGGCCGTGTAAGCACATGATGCCCAAACCAGCTAAACTATATAGGCAGAGTACCCCACCAAGAAAGGTAGACTCCATCTATTTTTGCTAGAGACTGAGAAATCCAGAACTTATTCTGACTGCTTAGCAGGGAGTTTGAGGTGATTGCTCAAGAGAGAAAAGCTGCTTTGAGCTGGGCATATCAAATATTGAGAGAAATGCAGGGAAATTTTTAATCACGCTGATATGTATTATATAGAAAGAGGGAGACGCTTTTGGTTTTCAAAGTAAATATTAATTTGCTTCCCAGCAATACTCCATATTGCTCTTACACAAGTGCTGTTTATTTACTTGAGTGGGTTGTAACTCAGAAGCAGGGCTTGAGTTGGAGGCAGGAAGGCCTCGATTGATTTGGGTTCTTTTCAGATGCTCATAAAGCTGAATACAAAACCAACGACTTTCCTAAGCTGGGGTCATCCCCATGTTCAGTAAAGGTCATCTTCACTTACTGTGTTATTCCTCACTTCTACATTTCACTCCTCTGCCATCAGCCTTTCCCTCTCATATACCCATCGTTCTTCAGGTCACCAATCATCTTGGCTAGTTACAATGGATGCTTCTAGATCCTTAGTTCTTTTAAAAAAAATCATATTCACTCAGAATCAAGTGAGATAAGAAAAGAACAGATACCAGATAATCATTCCTGATGCACACGTGGAAACATCCACCTTTCCCACTGATCAGTGAGTACTCTGAGCATTTGGAAGGCTGGAGGATCACAGAATCTTTGGTTCTTACAGTACTAAATCATTTGTCTGTTATCTTGAATAAGGTCTGCAAACTCTTCCTCAGGAACTTTGACCATGGCTCAGAAAAAATGCATACTTCAGCCTCATCCACAGCTGCAGTACAATTCTACTCAGTGTGGCTCCTGGGAACTCATCGAGCCTACTGCCAGTGTTTGACTTGGTTCCTGAAGGTCATTCAGTACTGTGTATGGCCTTTGGAGTTTCTGCATCTATACCTCTTTAGTCAATATCCTTGTACCCTTGAAATCTCATTAGTTTATGTTATTATTTAAAGACTATCTCTACTTTTCCTCCTTATTACAGTCCCTGTAGGCAGTACAATGCTTGGCATTCAGTTAACAAAATAAAACATCCATTAAATAATTAAAACTGCACAGAGATAAATGAGTAGCTTACTGCCATCTTAAACTCACCATTCTAAAAAACTGTTTTCATGTTCTGAGCCTCACTTTCTAAAGTTTGCAATAAGAAAATAACATTACAGAGTTGCTTTAAGGGTTAGATATAATGATATATTCAAGTACTTTGTTATCTCTACAAAATACTCATACACTGTACCCTTGATCTAAATGTTTAAATGGAATTACCAATTATAGAGACTTGAGAGATGCCTCAGGGGTTAAGAGCACTTGCTGTTGTTGCAGAACACCTGAGTTCAGTTCCCAGCACCTACACTGGACTGCTCACAACTGCCTGTACCTTGAGTTCTAGGAGATCCATTTCCCTCTTCTGGCTTCCATGCCATGCATGCATGCAGTATACAAGGACAAGCAGGCACACACACACACACACACACACACACACACATAAATAGAAATAAAAAACAAAGAATTAGTAATGACTAAGAGTGAGGACAATGCATTTGGGGTTCAGGTGCCCAGCTGCCATCAATGTCCTTCTAGGAAGCTCCATTTTCCCAGGAGGGTCCCTCTCTGAGACGGGCACTGTGCATCCTCAGCTTTTTTACCTTCCCTTTCTATTTCTCACAGCGGAAGAGTTGTCAGAAGTGGTAAAAGAGAAAAGACAAAGAGTTATGAAAGAAAAAGAAATGACAGTTTCCAAGAATGGCAGGCAGATTATTCAAATGCATCTTGATTTACACATGACAGATGTGTTCCTGAAAAATATGTGTAAACTGAATCATACTTTGAATTCATAAGGGAATCTTGGCATTTAAAGGAATCCTCTATTGAATCCTTTTGGAACAAGAACCGCAGGATGACTAACCTCTCATAGTTTGTATCGTGGGTTTATGTAATCCCTTCTCTCTCCATTCTGGGATAAATTTATGTTTATGTAAATGAAGATACTTTTAAATGTTAATTTCTGGTGGAAAAGCATCAACTGGGAGATCAGCTCAGAGGAAATGTTCAAGTTGTGAAAGCTCAGGGCCCAAATACCTATGGATTGAGGGTATAGGAGCTTACCTGACCTCCCTTTAGAGAGAGAGCTAAGTATCCTGTACTGTCCACCAAGACCTAGTGAGTTGCAGGACAGGCTCAAATCTACAAATTAGTTGTTATCCTTCAAGAGAGTGGCTAAAGATTCAGGAATTGGGATGAACTAATTAAGTGCTGAAGTAACTTGGAGGAAGAAAAAAATAAAAGAACTTGAGGACTTGAATTAGTAGGGTGTGCAGTGAGGCCTGCTTACAAAGGATGTGCATTGTGCACTGATGTTATTTCTGTGACTCAGCTACTTAACTGTTTACTGTGCACGTTACTGGGAACCAAGAGACAGTGACCAGAGTCAGTGGAAGCTGCGACATGAGACAAGAAGAAAGGACGAATTTAGAAAGGATATCAGATGTTTTACTGAGCTGCAAAGAGAAGACTAACATGTTCAAAGGCTGACCAGAGGCAGAGGACATTCAATTAATATTTATTCTGCAAACGACACCAGACTGAAATCTATAACTACAATAGTTTTGTCTCTATTTTCCCTGAGAAGCTTGGCATTGCTGTCACATGACACATGACTTGTAAAAGGTAAAGCCAAGGGTGGTAAAAAGAACAGGCTAGGAGGCATTCCTGGGTCACAAGTACACATCTAGTTTTTCCTCTCTGAGTACTTTCCAACTACAAGGGCTCTAGTTACATACACCAAGCCTAAGACAAATGGATATTCTTATAAAATGAGTTGTGATCACTCAATATCAAGAACAGAAGAGAGGAGAGAAAGGATAAACTGGGCCTTTGAACTCGGCACATCATCACTGCCCAGGAAGATTAAAACAATGCAACAGTACAGCAGCAAAGCAAGGATCTCTTTGGGAACGCTCGCCAACATCTCCTCTCCCTGGTACTCTGTATCCCACTGCTCTATAATTGCAGAGGGAAGAAAGGATGAGTGTGTGTTTGTTCATTGATAATGGAAGTGGTGCTAAATTGCAGTTCAGACATCTCTCTTTGATAAACGGCATCCTCCATCTGAAATCAGAAAGTGGCTGTGTGGTTTCAAGAAAATGTATTATCTTTTAACACTTTAATGTCGATACACAATTTGAGGTGACTGCATCGGGGCCGAGTAAGTCTTGGAAGTTCTGCCTTCGACTGATGAACAGATTGTTTATATGTGGGAGCCAGGGGTAAAGCAGAAACAAGCATAGGCTAAGCTGCAAAGCGTCTTGGTCACACCCTTTTGAGCTCAGCAGTTACCTATCTGCCCATAGAAGAAACACTTTTCACTCATTTTCCCATTAATACAGCCCAAACACCAAATACAGGACGATGCATTCCTATCTAATCGAGTGACAGATGCCACCAACTGCCCAGCACTCACCCATGCCCGGCTTCTCACTCCAACAAATTGTGAAATCATAATAAAAAATCTAAATAACAACAGCAGCAGCTCAATGATTTCTCCATCCCAATTGATTCTTTAGATGGAATGTCATCTTGACAGATCTATTTTGATCGAGTTGTCTAATTGAATAGAGTTCTCAATGCTCTTGAATTTGTGACCTCAGACCGCTGTGAAATAAATGCAATTTGGAGAATTATTTCCAAACAACAACTGCTACTCCTCTGGGAACTTACTAGTTTTTTGAGATTGCTGGTGAACCACCTACTGACTCAGCTATTAAGACTAGGTGTTTTGTTTGGATCTCAGGCTAATGGTTCTATAAATTCAAAGGCAGCAAGTGCCACAAAAGCAAATGACAGAAGGCTTGCACTTAGGAAAAAGAGACCCAGGAGGCTGCTCCCCTGGCTCTCTGGATCCTGACCTAGTTAGCTATCTGCTCCCCAGGGCAGTCTGAATAGTGGTAATTAGAGCTATGTGTGGAAATCTTGCCTAATGAACCCCTTTAGAGGTGGCAAATTTGTTTGGATAGGGTTTTTTTTTCTGAACCTAAAATTTAGCCCGAGCTTCGCCAAATGTCCAACAAGACAAAAGGCTTTGGTTCCATCAGAGTTCCAGGTGCATCCAGAAACAGGCGCATGCTTAGTGAAGCTCAGCTCCCTTCTGAGAATTGCTTCTGATTTGCATGTGGGTGTTTATTGAGCTTGGGAGCCAGCAAGTCCCAGAGGGCCCATCTCCCTTATTTAAACAACCCTGCTATGTAAATGCTGATAAGTCAGGCCCACAGCATTACCAAGGCTTTAACACATCACATGGATATCCAGAGTCCCACAAGGTCAAGGGGCAGAGCTCAAAGTCTACCCACCATGCTATTTAATTCATTCCCAAAGGTAGAAGGCTGCTGACCAGTAGGACATACTGTCAAGATACAAAATTAAGAGACTGGTTTGTCCTCAAATATCAGTAAAGACAGGATAATCAACCAACAAATGTTTCTAAGCCTCATTATTTTTTACAACTGTACAACAGGAATACTAGCAAGACTGTGTTGAGAACCAAATAAACTGACAAATACAAAATCCAGGTACGCAGATGATGCTCAAAGAAAAAAGTGAAAACCATGATTTAATTAGTGGTCCATCTCAGCATTCACAGCTTTCCATGGCTTCTACAATGCACAGATTTTCTGTACTACAAGAAATATTTCAGAACAAGAGCAGGAAGCCTCTATTTTGGAAGTTTTTTGTTTTTTGGTTTTTTTTTAAATGCAGCACTAATGTGTGACTTTTCTACACTTGAATCCTCCCGATCTCCGCGTCATCTTTTTATATTCTCTTTCTCCAGCCCTGAACAGACCAGGGGAACCTTTTATACATGTATTAATCCATAGCTCAAATAGGACTCATGGTAGGAATGCAAAAGAATATTCTGTCTGTGTAGCTGGTAAAGGCCCACGGGGCAGATTCTCATTAGAATGCTTTACAATAATATCAATCAGTATTAAAAATGTATGTTCTACTCAATTTTTAAAACATCTTAAATAAATCTTTAAATAAAGCTATTTTGTTTTATCTTCAGGCCTCTGTGAACAGCAGACCTAAGGGGCCCTTGTTCCCCCAAGTACAACGCCTAAAGTGTTTTCTACCAAAGTCAGCCTCATCGTATGCCTTTCTGGGAGGTCTCGGTACTGGGGAAGTCAAGTCTTTGGGAGATGCTAATTCTTTGTTTGGTGGGCAGCACATTACTGGAGAATGGAATATTTTTTTCCATTAGGCTTATTTGCCATTCAGAATTGCTCACAGGAAGCAGCTGGTTAATGCATCGCCTTGAGGAGCAAGCACTATTCTCCTAATGCCGTTGAAAAGGTCAGTGAGCCTACAGGAAAGGAAAGGAGGGCAATGCCCTTGTTACAGGGCTGGGAAAACTCGGGAGAAGGCTAAAAACGGAACCCAGATATTTCAAGAACAGAGCATGCTGCCTCTTTTATAAATATGCCTTTTCGCGGGCAAAGATTCTATTTCTTTTCTCCACCCCTACTAACAAGCCCTTGATTGAAGCCCAAATGCCTACAGGGGTCAATAATAGAATGGTTGGGTGTAAAGCAATAGGAAGCAGAGGGGATTGGAGCAAAATGAACAATGCAGGATCACAGAAGATGCTCACATTTACTGAAGCAATAGCAATGTCAACAACTCCGTAAATGGCGAGTCAAGCATTCTTGCAACAATCATTCCTTTCCCAAGTATTAAAACTGTCCAGAATCCCACAATGGCCTCCTACTAGCCACATTTTCCTGCTTATAACACTTACCCCTCTAGTACTTCTTATGAATTGTGTTCCATTTCTATTTCAGAAACTGTTAACTGTTCCCTTTTATTGACTCTCAACAGGGGCACACAGCTCTTTTTTCAGTATGACCCCTACGTATTTTTTCAATCTATCTCCCACCACTTTAACCAGTAAAAGCTATTTCCATCCTCTGGCTTGCTGTAGGCTTTTGTGTCTGTGTGCATCTCCTTATGCTGCTTTCTATCCTGGGGTGTTTCTCCTTCTCTGGATATTCTTTGTCTGCTTTAAGAAATGTAACTTCTTATAGACTTGACTGCACTTCACCAATGTGACCTCCACATCTGTCCTCCTGCCTAGAGGACACTCTGGTGGAATAGACCACTTGCTTGCCCATCCTGCCATTGTTCTTTGCATGATGCTCTCCTCCAGCATGCTGTGGTCCAGAGTGCACCTGACCGCTTACCCTGCTAAATGGCGACATCAGGAACAACTTCCAAAAAGAAGTCAACAAGTACCATCACCAATAACAGTGCCTACTTCTAAGAGACAGAACAAACCACGGTGGGAGTCAAACTCAGAGGTTTAGAAAGAGGATGAGGTACTGTCCATCAAGTGTACCCTCCCTCCAGTAGGTAAAAGACTGATGAAAGATTAATAAGCGATGTCATAAAAACGAAAGTGAAAGATGAATTAAGCCTTTTCCCCAAGAAACATAAGTGGAAAAAGTCTCCCTCTTCCACTTTTCCATCCCCCTCAACAGAACTGGAAGCAAAAGCTCCATAGCTGGGTTCTTTCTGCTACTAAATAGCTGTTTAACCATGAGCAAGTCACCCAGTCTCTCTAGGTCCCTATATAAATATTAGCTATAATTTTAAAATGCAATGCATTTGAATTCTAAATTACATTCTTAATCTGAAAGTCTAAGCTTTTAATCCTTCTGAGTTTTCCTCGCAACCTTCTAGATTTTTCAATAAGACCTTTCTTGGGCTATTCAGGCTATGTATCCTAAAAAGTCCAGGAGACACAGACAGCAACTCTCATTGATTATATTCCCATGAATTCTCAGGAGTCTTTGTTCTCATTATTATAAACATGGAGAGAGGTACTGCTGAGTGTGAAGGACCAAGCTTAAAGAAAGATAACTGATTTGTAGATACAATGAAATTGCCTCTGACTTTGCAAATTCATATGAGTAAGCAAAGACAAGGAGGTCTCTTAGAGCATCTCCTGGGATGCTCTTCATTTTTTCTTTAGGGGATGACAGCTAAACATGTTCAGTGCCAGAGCATTAAGACTTGATGCCTGAAGTCATGGGGGCCAGCGTGAGGAATCCAAACTAAGGAACCACATGGTTCCCAAGTCCTGGCAACTTTCTCACAGCACTCTGGTGTCATTGGCCAATTAATCTAAAAGTAAGGATGTCTCGGAGATAGAAACACTCCTGCAGAATAGTTGCTTGATGCACATGGTAACATTTGTAGGTGAGACTGAGTTTCAACTGAAACCCAAGGGACAGTTTCTCCACTTGAACACTCACCTATGGGGCAGCCTACACTGCAGGCCATGCATGTCTACACTACACATATATGTATTTTCATTATTTAAGACTAGGCTGATGATGCCCTAGTCATTTTAGATGAAGCTCCAATCTCCTGCACATGTATGTATAGGCAAAACACTATTACATGTTCCATATGTCCAAAACCAGAAGTGGTGTTTGGTTTCAGTAACAATCACAGAGACACTATGTGTCATTATTCCAGCATTTCTTAGGAAAGAAATGTCAGGTCAGAAACATTACTGCAGTCTGTGCGGGGGGTCAGGGGGATGCAAAATGGCTTTATGTCCCAACAGAGAAGATGCAACAGCAGAAATATCAAGCCACTCTACAAGAAGCACCTCCCACCTGATCATGCAGTCAGGTTTCAGTCCCGTGTGGTGGACTGCCAGGGTGAATGCTTCTCAGGGTGTTTCTTTGAACTGTCAACCTGTCACACTGGTGTTGGACAATGTCACTCCAAACGGGAAAGCTGTGAGACCTAAGAAATGCCAAGGAAATAGCACCCAGTGGGCAGGGCAAGCATAGCCTTGCCTGCTAATGAATGCAGCAGATGTGGCGCTTCTGACAATATTGCTTCTGCCTCACTTGCCATTTAATGTTAAGAGGCTTCTAGAGTCTACTGCATTTAAAGAGTAATGACTGTTTTCAGGGTAAATGCTCTGTTAAATAACCCTGGATTATTGTGTCGTGTTATTACATTTATAAAATGGCATTTCAAAAAATAATAATTGTTTTAGAGTTAATTGATGTTTTTAACCATCACTGTGTGGAGAATTTTTATTCAGTAGACAGGGAGTGATCAAGGGAGAAAGAGATTTCCATTGGGAGACTCAGCACTGAAAATAGAAAGCATTCCTGCCCATGAAATCCTGGTACCCAAGGCTCTCCTCTGAGCACTGCTTTCAATGAGCTCCTTTCACTGCAATTAAAGCAACCACAGGACAAGGTAAATCTTAGCCACCTTGCAGGATGAGCAGGTCAGCATTGGGACTGGCAGTGGTATATAGTGGCACTGGTCATTAGTGGCCTTGGCACAGATTTCCTGGCCATTATTGCCTCATGTGGACAGGCCTGGCCCCTGAGCAGCCTGAAGCAATGGCAGGAACCTACTGCTCTGCAGAGCAGTGACTTTTCAGATGTGAAGTTAATTATACGGCCGAGAGTCTCAGAATGCACACTGCTAGAGGCAGAGCTGAATGCAGGACTTTGAGAAAATAAAACCCAGAAATCCCCAATGTCTACATCAGGAAGGTGCAAAAGGGTCCCTAGGACTGGATCCACACTCCTAGTGTGGTAGAGAGGATGTCACTTCCCTTTATCAAGCTCTCTGTCATTTATCTTCAGCATATCCTCCCACTGAGTAAGGCACTGTCTCTGATCACATGGTTCCCTCTCATTTGCTTCTCTGTAAAGTATGGACCAAGTGTTATGTTGGTGATAGGTTTAAATAGAAATATACATACACCCAAAAGGCCAAGCTGGCCTTCCCTGTAATGGAGCTCACTAGAGCCCCAGTCTTATATCTACAGTTCATTGCTACTTATCCTATCTAGTCTGTCTCCCAGGATCTTCACACAAAGCCTCAAGACTGCTGTAGCTTTACAGCCATAAATACAAAATGGTGTTAAACAGGCAAAGATTCAGGCCAAACTGAGAAAACACATGGCTGGCATGTAAAAGGAGAAAGGATGATGGGGACTGCTTAGGGCAAACTCCTCACTTTCAAGATACGGAGATGGAAACTGAGAGCACAGCTCTTAGGGCTAAGTCTCCGGAGCTTAAAGCTTCAGAAGGGACCCAAGGCTTTTTACTGCAGATATCCTCATCTCACCTCCCATTCTCTTCCACTCATCTGTACAGGATTTTGTCTATAATCCATTTTCTTTCACTCTCCCATGCAACTACCACTATGGTGAATGGCTTGGCTCTACTTTGTTAGAGAATTACAGAGGCATCCGGACTACCTGAGCAACTGGAAAGTAATCATTTAGGGAACAAATGTTCCCTAGTTTCTTATTGTGCCAAATAACAGGTCCATGAGTCACTGATTCTGTAAAAGAGAATGACCTCGCAAATGATCACTGCAAGTTGCAGAAAGAGATAGGTCAAACCCAAGTTGGAATCTATCACCTTCTAATGGAATTGGAACTGGCAAAAAGCCCTGCCTGTTCACACATTCCTGGAGAAACTCCTGAGGCGATTTCCCCTGGCTGTTCTGGTCACTCTCCTCAGCAGATGTGGATTAGCATGCTGGGCAAAAGAAGTCAAACACAGAGACCAGTTGGCACACCTAATGGCAAAGACTGCCAGTCAAGTGCATCCAGCCACACAATGTGCCATGTCCCTCCTCATTGCCCAGGATCACAAGCTACTGAGGATACAGAGGCACATAAACGAAGGGATCTGGGAACTGTGCCTTTGTTCCTTTTCTGCACATAGTAAACGGAGGGGGTACAGCTTAATCAGCTTAAAAATTTTAAACCATTTGAGATATATCAGTTAGATCCTGAGAAATAGAAATGGGGATCACTGGGACACTTGGAATCCCCTGAAACATGTTCAGAATCAAGGGGAACAGTGAGTTATTTTCAAATATATGAAACAAAGGCTTCCAAAACCCAGTAAAAAAAAAAAGGAAATCAAATAAACATCTAGGACTGCAGGGCTCTCAGATGTCATATTAAAATTCTGACCTTATGTTTCATAAAGCTAGAAATTATGATGGTAAAGTATCATAAGAAAAATATTTATATGACATATAATGCTATAAACTCAGTAGGTGATCAAGCAGAGTGTTAGACGAAAATGGAAATCTTCTATTTGAACAAGTGTATATAAGTCACTACAATATAATGAATTCTTTCACATTTCTTGGTTGTGAGAACAAAGAACCATAATCAATAATTAACTTCATCATTATCAAAATTTGTGTTTTATTGGAAAAGCTGGATAACACAACTTAACACTTGGAAACCTGTGACCTAAGTCCACTTTTTAGTTTAAATGTTTTTATTGAATTTCGGGGATTTCATACAATGAATTTTGATCCTATTTGGACTCCTCCCTTGCTTTGGTCCTTCTTACTACAGTCTGATTTTGTGTCCTTTAAGACCTATGAAGTCTAATCTCTGTCCCCTGATGCCCTTCTGTGTGGGTCCATCCCCTGAAATGTAGTCAAACTGCCCAGAATCACACCCTTAAAGAAAACAGACTCTCCTAGCAGAATCTATCAATCTCAAATAGTCCCTTAGCTAGTCGTGGCGCATGTGTTTGTGTGTGTGTGTGTGTGTGTGTGTGTGTGTGTGTGTGTGTGTATGTAGGTATGAAGACAAGTTGTACGGATATGTCCTCTCCTTATACTATGTAGGTCCAGGGACTGAACACAGGTCATTACCCACTGAGCCATCTTTGTGGCCCTCCATATACTTATAAAAAATTGTCTAAAATGAAAAATATCATACCCAAGGCAACAGGTTGGTTGGATTACTATATTTACGTACTGCTCATAGAAGAAATTCCTTCTTTCCTGACTCTTTTAACCTAAATATCAAGTCAGGATCATCCCAAATCCAGGGAAGTCATCAATCCCTTACCATAACCTTGGTCAGAATGGTTCTTGGTCTTCACAACCTCTCTATCATCTTTCCCTCCTGTTTTCTCTCTTCCCTCTTTTTCTCATTTTGGTAACTCTCGCTGTGCTGTCTATTCCTAAGGCTGCACTATAGGAAGCAAACTGGAGGAAGAGTAAGACAGAAATGGAGAAGAAAACTCAGAAAAGAAAGGGCCTGCTGAATGTCTTACGGATGTGCCATTGGGGTTAACAGTGTCCCATCAGATGTGGGACAAAAGGAAGAACTGGGCTTATCTTTGCGAGCTCAACCAGTCAGCACACAGGCATAGTAGAGCAAGCTTTCTGACAGCTTTCAGAACACATATTTCTTCGTGCATGGCCATGCTTCATATACTTTAGCCTTTGGTCATAAGTCTTACCCATTGTTTGGAATAGGATACTAATGGAGTGCTTGACTGTTTTCATTTCTGACACTCATCACAATGCACATCGCTGTATCTTCCATATACTGCTGCCAGGATGATCAGCTAGCACATCGTGACCTTGCTCATAACTTTCCAGTGGCTCCTCAAAGGCCACAAATCCATGCCACATCTTATATCAGGCCTTCTGCCACAGAAGCAGATTAGCAGGCAGTTTTCACCTGATAGAAATATGTGACAGGGTCTAGTTGAGGGAATTTTTACAACCTTAACTGATCCTTAGCCCAATCATTTTTAAAAATGTCTTGACACAGAGCTGCCTGAAGATAAAATTTAACGAAGTTATACATAACTTGTCTATTACCATAATCTCATTTTTCTCTTTCTTTCTTTTGTTTCAAAGTCAAATTAAACAAATCACAGATTGTCATAACTGCATTGATTGAAATTGACACATGGCAACATTAAGAGATCGTACACATTCGCATTAGCAAAAGTAACTTAAAATCAATGATTTGGAGAGAAATTATTCAGGAAACCTTAATGACTTATAGTAAAACACTTATGAGAACACAGCCATTAATGGGGGACGATTACTGGAAAACTAAATTTATTATTCAGGAAATCAATTAACTAGTATTTAATTACTTAAAATTATCATCCTTTCGTAAATATTGGTACACTTTGCTTACAAATATCACTTCTGATTAGGGCTCCTCAGGAAACAGTATGGCTGATGGAAGTGACTAGATTCACAAGCAGCCCTCTCTTGTCTTTTTATTTATTGCATTATTTTTACTTTTAGTCTTTTAAAAAAATATTTACTCTCGCATACAAGGTATCAGTTACCATCACAGCCTTTTCAAATGGTGTCTTTTAGTGGATTCCCCTCCGTTTTCACTGCATAAGCCTGCTATCCTGTCCTCACACCTTGTACTGACCCCAAGTTCCCCTCCCCTGCCTTTTTCTTGAATTATTACTGTGTAAAATTAGGGGCTACGAAAGCACAGCAATGTGCTAAGGTGATCTGGTTCTCCCCTCCTTTACCAGAAGGACCCCCGAGTCTCAGTGCAATGTTCTGAGCTCCCAAAGGCTGCACACTTCATTCAGCACAATCCTGGGACTACAACTAAAACATTCTGGCCTCCAAGGCACCCCATTTCTACCCATGGTTCTTCTTGAAATAACCCACAACTTAGAAAAGCAAAGGGCTTGGATTCCATTGCCTTTTCTTTTTCAGAGTTAATAAAAATCCACATCTGCCTTAGAAAGTCACAAGGCCAAAGTCATTTGCTAAGCTCAAGAGAGAAGGTGAGGCACCTCCTGTACACAAGGACTCCTCCCCCCTGCCACAGTTCACCAGGCATCCTTTTGACTCATTTTCCCGTGTTTTCTGCGTTGCTATTGGCATAACATCCTATCAGTGGAGTTAATTACATCCACTTGGAGTGTGAAGGACAACTTGATTGTCTCAAAGAGCCAGAGGCCATATAATCCATCTCACTGCTCTCACAAAACAAGTTCCCAATTTTCTGCTGCAGGAGGTGAGAGAGATGGCCCTGGGCAATGTGCTGGCACCTGTCCTCTGCCACAAATAGGGAGGTTGAAAAGAGCGTAGTTTCTCCTTCTCTGTGGGCAGAGACCAGCCTTGCGGATCTCTACTCCAATCTGCAGAGACTTCAGCATCTGTCTGTTGCCCAATGGCCTCCCGTTTATATGTCTCTTTCACCTCATCTGTTCTGAACCTCTCAGCATGGAGCTGTGGCTAAAGTTTGCATGTCTCATACATTCGGATCACTTCGCAAATCTATTGGGAACACACACACACACTGTATAGTTTTCATCTGTGTACTAAGGTCAAATCCTGGTGACATGAGTTTCATGTCTCAATGGAATGATGATGAAATTGTTTGGATTTACCAAATACTATACTTTCTGTCTGTGGATGAAAAAGTCAACTTTACCTTGCTAAGACACCCTGTCAAACTGCTGGTAGTTCTGCTGGTTCCTCTCCACCCATCTCTCAACAACTGACCCAAGCACAAAATGAACACAGAGAGTGGGAAACCTCTGGACATTGTGAAAGCAGAGTCCCAATGAGCTAGTCAAAACTGCATGTAGTAGGTTACCTTCTCATGCAGCAAGTGTGCAACCCCTGTTCTTCAGTGGTCTTCCAGTGAGAAACTGATGCTCCTCAGCAGTGTGAGATGGATTCCGTAGGTTTTATAATTGACTGTCCTGCCCTCCAGGTTCTGACAACCATGTGGTCTGAGAAGAAGCTATCTTCTCCTGTTGTCCTATTCCTATTTCCTTTAAAAAGTAACAACTTAAAACACTAAAACAATGCAGTATGTGTTGGTCTCAATCACAAGAAAGTGAAGAGAATGCACAAATCCCTCTTGCTTGAACCTCATCTCATTAATGTCTTCTGAAGTCCTGATACTTGTTCGCAGGTGACAACTTTCTTGTTGTTCTTGCCAACTTTCAGGTGACACACCTGGGAAGGCATTCACCTAGATTTGGCTTTTAAGAATGCCTTATGTACTATCACACAGCATATTTTTACCTTCCAGTAAGACATGTACATTTCCAATACCACCATGTAATAGTTGTGGGCCTGACACAGAAAGATAGTCTAGGTTCAAGGCTGTTCAGACATTTAGGCTGCTTTCACACTTTGGCCTTATCACCAGCTCCCCACAGATGGTTTTGTAGATCATTTGCTGCACTTGTTTAAATTTTTTTCTAAATTCCCCTTGAATCTGGAATAAGACAGTCATTATTCTCTAAGCTTAGAAATATCTAGGGATTAAGTTGCAGGCTGGGTATCAGGCATGCATGTTCTTAGTTAACTCCAGACTGGTTAGTATTTTGTCCTCTTAGCCTGTTTGCTCTCTTATCAATGCTTCAGGGTTGACACTAGATGTCAACTAAACATGGAAAGCCTTAAATTTTATAGATATCATCAATTGCCTTTGCCTAAAGATTCACACATTCTATTTTCACTAGCAATGTCCAAGAATTACCTTTTCCTTGAGTCTTCTCTCATACTAATTTTTTTGTGAGTTTTCCAGAGTAACTGGCATTTTGCATTTTAATTTCTGTCTCCCTAATCGCTTCTGAGGTTCAGCATCTTTCCAGATATTTATTTGCTATTTTATTTCAATGAGTTGCAGATTCATATCATTTCTCTGCTTTCTGTTGATGATTTATCTTTTGGTGGTGATTTGTAGCTATTCTTTATGTAATCTAGATATTAATGCTATAAATATTGCTAATCGTTTTCTTGCAGTCATCAGTTGCCTTTTAAATACTTACGTTATTTTTTTCTGTTTAGATCTTTTCGTGCTTAATGAGATGCATCCTTCCATACCTCAATCTTTCCCAATTTAGCTTTTGGATTTTCTTCTTAATTATGAATGTTTTCTCATTTCTGAGATTATATAAGTCTGAGTGTGAAATTCATTTTATATCTAGTATTGTCAGGAGTTGTAGATTTATACTAATATTTGAGTTTTCTTGAGTTATACAAGTTCTGGAGATCAAATCCTGGTCTTAGCCCATGAAGAAGGCACAGCACAACTAAGTAACACCCTAAGCCCAGGGCTACTTATTTTCAATTATATGAACTATAGTCTACCAACTCATAGTTGGTAGTAATACAGGACACACTAATAGGACTCTATATATAGACAATCAAAAGTTTCCATTACAGGTATTGGAGAGATGACTCAGTGGTTAAAAGCACTGGCTGCTCTTGAAACGGGCTTCAATTCAGTTCCCAGCATCCACATGGCAGCTAACAACTGATAGAACTCCACTTCCTGGGGATCTGACTCTCTCTTGTGACTGCACAACACAGGTGCACTTACACACATACAGGCAACAGACTCATACACATAAAATAACAATAGTAAATAAAATTTTTGAAAATTTAAGAGTTTCCATTACAATGTCACCACCACCAAGAGAGAGAGCCTTGTAGACATTAGTGCCAACAGGTCCCAGAACTCCTCCTTTCTCTGTTACTTCTGATTATTATGTGTGGCCAAGCATATCCATAGGAGCCCTGGAAACTTGAGTCATGAACACTCTGTCTCTCTTCATACACTATCATCTGGAAAAGCATGGGACCACTGAATCTATGAGGAATTGTGAAGACAAAGAGAAAACAGGATTCTTCCTTCACCTAACTCCCAGGTTCACGAAGGGTCTGAGGGTCTCGTCATTGTGGCAGCATGCAACGGTTAACCAGACAGTGCAGAGATTAGACCCTCCAAACAATAGGAAACAAAACCTTAACAAAGACAGCATTATTGTCATTCTTACTTTATTGTTCATTGTGATGGTACTATCACATCAGACCCTTGAGGTTGTTTTCTCAGCTCTGGACCCCAGGGATGAGCCAGCCCCTCAGAGCATAGAGAATGGTCCTCTCACAGGCACCAGACCCAAGCTACCATAACTAATCCATTATCTGTGGCCAGCAAGGCTGGCTCCTGAGTGTCAAAGTGGAGTTAATTAAACAAATATCGTACTCTCAAATCCAATTGATTATGAAGACACCAGAACGAGGATTTAACACCAAGGCCTGTATAGGAAATGCTGCATTATAACTTGCACATGCCTGCTCACCCATTGGAAAAATGGCATTCATTGACAATTAACATTCAATGGTTGCTATGGCCTGTTTTTATCATGGCTGATTTAATAAGACAGTTATTGTACTCTCTGCTAATTAATATCTATGAATTAATGTTGAGGTCTGAATATCAGCATGCATTGTTGTCTTGGTTAACTCCATGGTGGTTAGTATGCTACTGTGTTAATTCGACTTACTGTCTCTTTTCTATACTAGAGAGTCTTCCAGGCCCAGAAGAGGATCCTAGACTCAGATAGAGTAGAGGCAAGTGTTTCATATTGGGAGCCCAGGAAAAGAAAAAAAAAATCACAGCAAAGTATTTTTAGATACGAGGCTTTCTCTAAAGAATTTTCTGTCCATTTGCCATACATAGCACATGGAGCTAACTTAGCCATGTGATAACCCTTCCCTGGGATCCAAATGAAGAGTTTCCAGTGTGTCACTCTAAACTCATACACCCAGATCTTGAAATGAAATAAATAGGACTTTGTATTTATGAAACGATGTTAATCTAAAGTGTGCCATGATTTCTGAGAGACACTTTCGCCCACATCTTTATTCTTCCTACTTGGAATGGCCACGCTTTTTCTTTATTGGTTTAATATGTTTTCTTATTTAATGACGAAGATTAGTCCTGTCATTGGCCTTGAAATTTACCTCCCAATAAGGTAAAGGTTCAATGTAATCTTTAATTTACTGATTTAATTAAATGAATAAAATCTGCCTTTACTTTTCTTGCAACGCCATTTTTTGTTTTTTTTTTCAGAAAAGGTATGCTCTTTATGATTTATAGAAATGGTTATACATTTTTAAAAGGTTATAAAAGTCTTTTTAAAAACCCAGAAGTTTTTATTATGTAACATCAGTAAATGACACTGTACGGACATTGAACCTTGAAGAGTGCTGAGAAGGGTTAAGAAGCTAGGGTAATCTGGTGGTATAGATAGTCAGAAAGAATAATGATTTATTTGATCTAGAATAAAATGTTTGTCTTGCTAAAGGATTGTGGACGGTTCTGTTGCTCTCAGACCTATACACAGTATCTCAAAATGTAGTAAAACTCAACCTAGAATAAAATTCACTTTGTATCAAAGTACAGATTTAGGTAGACTATCTGAACATATGATTATAAAGTAAGTCCTACTAAGGGGGCCATGCATGATTAGCCTTGCTGGAATATATGAAAGCATCAACTGTTCCTTCGGGGAAAACATTTTAATAGGCAACAGCATGTTGTACATGTTTCATCAGTGATATTCAGGTTTAAATAAGTTGTGAGGATGGACTGCTGATTTTTCTTGTGATAAAGGGGAAATATTTCAAGAAATAAAGACCAGATATCATCTTGCCCCAGATCTATGTAATGTTATTTTTAGCATAAACATTATAAACTGTCTTTCATATTTCTAGTGTTGAAGAATATTACTCATCAAGCAAAGTGAGTATAAGGAGCATTTCTTCTTTAAAGAGGATGTATCTCAGTGATTTTTCCACATTTATAAACACACATTCGACAACACACAGATGGCATTACTGAACATTCACATCAGCTTGCACTGGTTTTCAGACATGCGCCACTAAGTTTCTCCCAACCACCTATTGCATTAACTATATTGACATCTATCATCCCTGATTTGGTTTGCCTGCTATTAAGCACCTTAAATTTGGAATCATGGATTGTGTTCACTTTACCAACTGGGAAGTATTCACTTATACAAGTAAAAACAAGAATATTGGGCTGGAGAGATGGCTCAGAAGAGCACTGGCTGCTCTTTCAGAGGACCCAGGTTCAATTCTCAGCATCCATATGGCAGCTAAGAATTGTCTGTAACTCCAGTTCAAGGGAATCCAATGCCCTCTTCTGTTCTCTGTGGGCACTGCACTACATGGCTGCACTTATACACATGCAAATGGACTATACACATAAAATAAAAGTAACAAATAAAACTTTTTTAAAAAAGAATATCAGAGCTGAGTGTGGAGTTTAGAATATGTTTTGCAGTCTTTTTAATTGGTTTATCTTACAATATCTTCAAAAATCCAATTCCTTTGGGGGGGGTGTTTAGATAAATACTTTGTCCTCTCTTATATTTTTAAAAATCCTAGACCTTCTTAGTAGAGTCATGAAATTATTCAAGTTACAAAGGCCACAGTGGCATGAGACTCCCATCTTCCTGCACACTTCAGATTTGCCAGCAGAGTTTCCAAACTGCAGCATTCAAAACTGTCACCTGTGGTACTATGACCAGCTTACGAACTAAGAAGGCTAGGAGCTGGATACACGTCAGCCTTGCCACTGACTTATCTGTGAATATTGTTGTGGTGGACTGAGTTAACTGTACAGGGAACAGGCCAGCCTAGCCCTAGCAGCTGGGGAGTTTGGTAACATCTACAGTGGGAAGAACTCATTAGCATGGAATGTGAGGCGACCCAGTATATTGGTTGGCATCTGAGAAGACCATGGAACCAAGAATCAGGCCATGTTCAGAGAGGGCAGAGAGGAAGTAAGTAGGCTATAACTTTGAGCCGAGATTCAGCCACAGACTTGGGTCCTTGAAGAAAGCCTAGCAAAAGAAAGAAGAGCCTCAATTTGAGACCTCAGTAGGCAAACCCAGGATGAAGATCAACAAGAGAAGGGATGGTCTAAGACAGTGATTCTGAGAGTGCAGTACATACACAAACAGCACCCATATCACTTGGAAACATGGTAGAAATACAAAACTCAGACCTGTACTCAGACTTCCCAAATCAAAAACTTCAGGCTGAGGCCTGACATCTCTCTTAATGATACCTCCAGGCAGTCCTGATACAGGTGAAGCACTATACCTTGGATATAGTAAAGCCAGGTCTCAGGAGTTAGAATGTTATACCTAAGTAGCCACATGGGAAGTGGGGCTTAGGTCTGGGTGACAGGCTGCTGCCCAAGTCCTGCCAGTGAGAGGACTGTTCCTTGGCATATAGGCCTGCTATATGGACATGTCAGCATCTGGAACAGCCTGATCATAGAAGCATAGTTTTCCAGAGGATCTGGGAGTGCTTAATATGATGCATTGAGCAACCTGCTTCAAAATGTCCCCACCTCAAAATTATGAGATTTTCAAATGTAGAGATCATGCCTATAGATCCCCATGTACAATGTGTGAGACTATTCTTGATAGGAGCTCAAAAAAATGTTTGTGGAATGGAGGAGAGACAGCAGAGCATACACAGCATGTGAGTCCACGTGCACTCAGAGCCCAACACCAGTACCTTCATTAAGTGCTTGCCAGGGGCTAAGTGAGAGGGCAATGGGGGTGCTTGCCAGTGGGATATGGGGGCCTTCTGACAAAGGGGTAAAACGTCCTGGAGTTACACAGTGGCAATAGCTATACAACCTTACGAATATACTAAAGTGCACTGAATTGTACACTTTTAAAGGGTGGATTTTATGGCATGTGAATTATATCTCGATAAAAATAATTACATCTTTTAAAAAAAGCAGAATGTGTGAATATCAAGGAAGGCATTTGGGGAGAGACATTTCATAAGCTATTCAGGGAAGATATTGGGAGTTCCATGCAATGAAGCTTAACAGGAAAATACTGCAAGTAGGAACAGAGAGGAAGACAGATTGCGTATGCACATGTACACACACAGGTTTCACTGTCTCAGCACAGCCATGGGAACCAGGGTCCCTCTGGCCTGTAGAAGTTGTACCAGAGGCCCTGCAGTAGCTAAATAAATGCTTCCACAGTGGCTATCTTACAAGGAGTTCAGGAAAAAACATAAGTAGAGGCTTCTGGAGCTTGTGACTTCCCTCCAGCTCCTTACCTGTCAACTGAAGAAAATCGTACCTGGCAAAAGCATTCCCCTGGGAACCTGGAAGTTCCTCAAGGCAGAATGCTGGGGAAATGCTTAACTCTAAAACTAAATGTGGTTCTTCTTTGCAGCAGAAGAAAAAACAGTGCAGAAAAGAACACAGCCTAAGAAGGGGTGGGGCCCTAGTGTGATGGCTCACATCAACAAAATCATCACTCCACAGGAGGATCACAAATTCAAGACCAGTGTAGGCTACATTCACTAAGATCGTGGCCTCAAAAAATCAGAACCTGGGGAGGTAGCTCAGTGGTAGAGCACTTGTCTACTATGGGTATGACCCTGGGTGCATCCCCAGCAAACGAAAATAAATCAATAATGGATGCTGGTGGGGAGGAGGCAACGTGCTGTGTGAAGAGAAAGCATGTGGTCTGACCCAGACAGCAGTGGCTGGCCAGAGCTACAGCCTGCTCTCCAGCCCTTTACAGCTGCCTTCTTATTACCACCTATTTCTTTTTATGCTACTGCCAAAATACCACCATTAATCTTTCGCACTCCCTGAAGGCAAAACATGGGTAATTGGATTTATCTGGTTTTAGAATTTGTTAGGTTCCGTTACAATATAAATAAATAACTGACCTCCAGAGCTAGGGTGCCGTGCTGGCACTAGCACAGCTGGCCCTGGCCTGCAGTAGAGCAATGCAGGCTCATCCATCTCGGCTCTCTCCTCACAGCCCCACCCCACCTGTCCTCACCCTAGCTCCAGCTCTGCTCTGGTTGGACTCAGAAAGTCTTACTGCCTTGGCCCACCCCTTCTTTCCTACAGCCCAGTATCTCTCTGTAGCTTTCTCCTTACCTGGTTCCCCACCACCACCACCAGGTTATACCATCCTCTGCTGCCATTTTGGGTAACTCCTCCTCTTCCACATCTTCCTTTCTCTACGGGCTTCATTTTTGTTAAAGAGTATTGGCTCAAACATCGTAAGGAGTAACAGGAAACAACTTGGCTTCACTGTTTTCATTTACGTCAGGGTAGACATCCACAGAGAGAATCCCTTTACACAATAGTGTCACATGCTGTCTGACAGCACCCACCAGGGGCCTGAGCAGGTCCAGCTGTCCTCCTGAATATGACGTTTAAGAACAACTCAGAAACTTAGTTTCCTCTATATAGGCTGAAACTTCTAGAAAAATTCCAGGGCTGGGGAATTACAGAGTGCTTACATATCATGCCCCAGACCTGAGTTTCATTGCCAGTGTTTGAAAAGGAATAGGAAGGCATTAGGAGGAATTAGCTGTGTATCTGCTAGGGTGTGGACTTACTGATCCCAGCAAGTTGACTCTACAGGTACTCTGGTGAGCGCAGACTTCTAGAAAATATTTTCCAAAAAGCAAATGAATACCCACAAGTCTTTAATGACTATGTTTGGACTACGTTGTGTGAACCTATGATGCCTGGAACCGTCTTGTAGCCATAAAAATCAATGGTCTCAGCAGTTTAGTTGATAAAAACCAACCACGGGAATGCCCTCTCTAGCACCCATATTAAATGAGGCTATAAATACCACCATTATTTATACCATTATTAATGTCATGTTTTATTCCTTCATGCTAACTTTTCCCTGATATGAAATGTTTTCCTCCTATCATAGCTTAATTGGATCAGGAATGAACATTCCACTCAAGCTAGAACAGTTAATTCCTGGGAATTTGAAAATGGCTAGTACACCAGTGTGTCTTTGGAGACTAGCTCAAAGAACTCAGAGACCCTGTACACAGAGAGCTAACGGACCGATGTGTTCAGGAAGATGGAACCCTCTTTGACAACATGGACAGAGGGAGGGGACAACAGAGAATCCCCCTGTGTTCTTAAAAGCACCATCTCCTGGTTCCTCTTCTTTTAGAAGCCAACAGTCTCATCTCCTCTAGGTTTCCACAGTTATTATTGTAATATAATCTACAGCATGAACAAGGTTGAACAAGTTCTTGTAAATTTTAACCAAAAGTACAAAGCAAAAATTATGTTGTACACAAGGATTACATATGCACATATGAATCAGATGTTTCCCTGCTTTCTACCAGTAGCCCTATGGGACACAGGGGAATACTGTTAGACATCCTGAGACGCCATGACAAGGAGCAGAACAGAAATACTGTGAATTTGAAAGAGGACTCGCTCACTGTCTTTCAGCACTCTAGGGAGTAGGAACACTAAGAAGGCCAGACACAATATTTTCAGAGTACTACACAGAACTTTCTTTGGTTGCAGCAGAATCCAGTTCACAGGTGTGTGCCTCAGAATTCTTGATTCTGCGTGTTACAGAGACTAAGTCCAGAAATTTGTATTCTGCAAAAACTTACAGGGTCATTGTGATGCCTACTCTGGTTCAGAAAACTGGGATGATGAAGATTACTGAGGGTGATCAAGAAAGATTAACAGAGGAATCAGCATTTAAGAGGGATCCAAATGACGAGCAAGAATCATCACAGGTCGGCAGAAGCTGGGAAATAATTCTTTAAAAAAAATTCTTAAGCCAATTTCAGATCTCCTCACACATGACATCTGCATATTTTCATTAATGTTTCCATCCTCACTGGGGCCTTTCATGCAGTATGACTGCTTGTTATTGAGCAGATACTGCTATATGCAGAGTATCAGCAGAGGTCTTGAGACAACTATACAGAAATCTCATTCCTTCCCCAAAGAAACTAAGATCCAACTGAAGGAAGCTTTTGTGGGTGTGTATGTGCAAGAGACAGAGAGACAAGACAGAGAGAGACTAAAAATGAAGAAGCAACTTAATCCTTGATCACTGACATAGTCAGCCAGGCATGTTAGGTGCTGGGGGATGGAGCAGGTGCTTTTGGTCAGAACTAGCCTGAGCTAACCAGTCTCCTGTGAGACCCAATACATGACCCTGATTCTGAAGAGTTTCTTTCAACATTTCATGCAAGCTCAGTATGTTGAAGATAAATCACTTCAATTTCTTTTTCTCCAAGAAAATCATTGTCTAGGCTGGTGATTCTTTTCTTGCAACACATTAAATGTTTCGCCTGACTCTGGTTTTCCTTGTGTGGTTTCTAAGGAGATGTCCAGCAGAATTCTTACCCCTAACTCCTCTGTAATAGAGGTTTTTGTTATTGTTTTCTTTTTTCATCTAGCTTCTTTCAATAATTTTCTTCCTCATACTTGAACTTTTTCAGTTTAATATAATATGCTGAGTAATCATTTTAATTTTTTTATTTACCCCACTTAGTGCTCATTGAACTTCTTGAAGCTATGAAAGAAGTCTAGTTCATTGCCCTTGAACACTCTATTTTGTAAGGAAACACTAAGACCACCAGATGTGATATTTTCAAAGTACTGCACAGAACTTACTTTGGTTGCAACAGAATAAAGTTCACAGACATGTCCATCAGAATTCTGGATTCCATATTTATAGGGACTAGGTACAGAAATCTGTCTTCTACAAAATCTTACTGGGTCGTTATGGTACTCACTCAGGCTCAGGAAACTAGAAAGCTTGTTGACATAAATCTCAAGGTGTTTTCCTTCACTTTCTTATAAGTATTTTTTCTGTTCCTTCTCTCTTTTCATTTATTTGGGGTTCTCTCATTGTATGTGTAACCTTTGTAGCTATCTCAGAGCTTCTGGATTTCCTGGGTCTTGTTCTTTCAGTTTTTTTTCTCTTTGATTTTCAGTTGGGGAAATTTCTGTCAGTATATTCTCAACCTTACTAATTCTTTCCTTAGCCATGTTTAGTCAAAAAATGGATCCATAAAGGATTCTGTCATTTCTGTAAAACTTGTTTAAATTCTACAGTTTCCCTTTATTTCCTGCTAGAACTTCAGTGACTCTGCTTACGGAAGCCATCTGTTCTTGCATGTGCTGCACACTTTCAGCATATTAAGTGTGGTTATTTTAAATCCACAGTCTTGTAATTCTAACAATATCTCGGCCATATCTGAGTTTTTTTTTTCTGATATTTGCCCTATTTCTTCAATCTCTGTGTTTTGTCATTTAGCTACAGGAGCAGAGATTGAGTACTTCCTGTACCCCCTGTGGGGGACTCTAATAAAAATTTTTTGAGGGCCACTCTGTCCTTGACTATCCTGTACCCATTTCTAGAACACAGTGAGGCTCCAGGAGATAAAATTTACAGAAGTACAGAGACTCACCACACCAGCCTCTGCAGTACTTATGTGAGTTCTCACTCAATGGCTTTCTAGAGTCCTAAAGAAGCCAGATGCCAGTAATGGTCACTAGGACACCATATGTCTTGGCTCTGTGTATCTTTCTACCTCTAGGCTTCCAGATTTTGACTTATCCCATTACATGTCTTGTGTACTCAGATGAGTTGGTGATCTTCAGAATGTTGAAATTTGTTTCTTGTAAGGTTGGGAGAGCCTCATTTAAGCTCCTTACAAATCAAAGCTGAAAAGGGAGTCTGTGCTCATGACTCCAGCTTATTCCTTATAACCTACTCTCACTCTGTTCCAGTGACTCTGTAGCTCCTAGTTCATGTTAGCACAGCTGACATGATCCCTCTGCTCTTGTCATTCCATTTCCTCAAACACCACAGGTAAGTGTATGGCTCACTTTTACAGTTTGATAAGCTTCCTGCTCAAATGTCACTTCATCAGACAGGTAGTTCTGACTACCACTGCAAGAGCAGAGACACCTGGCCTACTGGACATACCTGCCTTCCTCTAAATTCCTCAGCAGACTCATTAGTTTACAACAGTAGGAATATAAATTTTAAAACATTTCTCTAATTTATGATCTATTCTTATGCCCAAGACTATAACTCTTTGATGACAGAGGTTTGGATTGCTTTACTCTCTGTAGTAGTATTAGTTTATACATCATCTTTGGGCATAAGGTATTTAATAAGTATTTGTTAAATGAATGAATCAATAATCACATCAATCTCTCATAGTCTCTAAGAAGATCTATGAATGGACAATATGAAAAATACATAAAGACACACAGTACCATTCATTTTACAGTGTTTCACTACTTTGTCATTACTAGCATAACTACAATTATAAATTTGAAAGACTGACAAGATCAGATGTTGCTGAAGCTATGGATCACTAGACACTGAGGAATTATAGGTAAGTATATAAACTGGTACAATAACTTCTGGAAATCATCTGGCAGTTTTATTAAAAAAGAAAAAAACACATTAACCTGCATATATCATATGACCCAATAATTTCAGTCTTAGGTATTTGCTAAGAAAAATGAAAGCATGTTTCATCATAAAAACTTATAATTATATATTCATTATAACTTTATTCATAATGGTTAAAACAGAGAAACAATTCCAATATGCACCAACAAGAAAAGTGATAAATAAATGTACTATGTCTATATAGTGGAAGACTCCTGAGCAACCAAACAGGAACAAATTGTAGCCAGAGCATGCATAAATCTCAAATACATTATGCTGAAGGGAAAAAGTCAGATATGACTTCTACATGGCATAGCATCCATCCAGTTATAATGAACACAGTGTAAGTCCAGAACACACAAAAACAGCTTCTGGTATTTACGAGAAAAGATCTGTGTCTACCTAGAACTGGAAAACTGACATGAAGAGTTATCAAAAAAACAAACAGATACTTCTGGTTCTTATTTCACCTAAAGATTCACTGAATAAACCATGAGAAGTTGACTCTAATAGGAACTCTAGGAAATAATCAGTCAAAGACTTAGAACAGCAAGTCCATGTTGTCCTAAAAATCAAATAAACAAACAACAGAATAAAACAAACAAACAAGGCACCACTTTAAAATGGAAGGTGATCTTCTCAAAATGGAGAGAGCGCAGGCAACAACACATATTGTGTTGTTACACAATATTATGTCCTATCTTTAGCTGACCTGAGACATTCCTCTTTACAATGTGTAATTGGGAACACAGACCAAAATCACCTTCTATCTGTGGCATGATTCCACAGTAAGCTGAAGACACAAGTCTTGGTAACTGCATCAGGACTTTAGGACTGAAGTTGTTCAGGACAAAAGATTACTGCCAGAAGGATACAACTACCTAAGATCAACAGGAAGAAACAGAATAGGATTCTTTGAGAAAGTAAAATATTTTAAAATAGCAGTGTATTCATCATAATTGGATAATACAACACATACTGGCCTAGGGACAACATAGTGAAGAAAAGACCTGAAAAAAGTCTTCCCACAGGCCTGATTGGTACAGGTCCTCCTTGGCATGGGAGCAGTCTATAACGATGTGGAGGTGTCTATTTTTCAAATGTTAAGTTTTCAACAAAAATTAAGAAAGCGTATAAAAAACAGAAAAACATAGCTTGTGTATTAGTTACCTTTCAATAAAACACCATGACCAAAGGCAAACTTAGAGAAGAAAGAGTTTATTTTTGCGTATGGTTCCAGAGAGGAAAGAGTCCATCATAGCAGTAAGGCACGGCAGCAAGCAGCAGGTATGGTGGCAGGAGCCAAAAGCTGAGAAGGCACAGAGAACAAACAGGAAGTGGGACAAAGCTTCAAACTCTCAAAGCCTGCCCCCAACCCCCAGTGACACACTTTCTCCAGTAAGGTTAGATGTTCTAAAGAATCCATGACCACCCACACAGCACCAACAACTGGGGACACAGTGTTCAAATACTTCAGCCTGAGGCTATGGAGATGGTTCAGCAGTTAAAAACACTGCTGCTCATGCAAAAAACTCAGGTTCAGCTCCAAGTACTCATGTGGCAGCTAACAACCATCTGTAACTCCAGTTCCAGAAGATCTGACGCCGTCTTCTGGACTCCATGAGCATTGCATGACATGGGTACATTTACATATATGGAGGCAAAACACTTATATTCATAATATAAAATTAAATTTAAAAAAATACATGAGAGACATTTCTCATTCAAACCACTACAACTTATTCAAAGGAACCAACTAGGTCTTCATAAATGTCATAAAGAAACACATAATTTATTTGAAATGAATTTTAAATATCTACTTTAAACATTCTTAAAGAGCTAAAGGAAAACATAAATAAACAATTAAATTAATTAATGGAAGGACAAGGAAGGTGGCTGAGTGGGTAAAGCCCTTACCAGGCCAGCCTGATGACCTGAGTTCAGACTCCAGAACACATGCTGAAGCTTTGCAATAAGTGTGCATATCTATAATCTTCCCACACCTCTATAGGGAGACAGGAGATAGATACAGCAGAACTGAATTACAGGAAACTCATGGGTCAGCTTGCCTGACATCCCCAGCAGTGAAAAATAAGAAAGACCCTATCTCAAACAAAGTGGAACATGAGGCTCAGCATCTAAGATAGTCCTCTCTACCGGTTAGTTTTTGTCAACTTCACCCAAACTAAAGTCAGCTGAGAATGGAGAACCTCAGGTGAGGAATTTTTTCCATAAGACTAGCCTGTCGGTATGTTGATGGAACACTTTCTTCATTATTGATTGACATATGATGGCCTAGTCCACTGTCTTGGTGTCAAGCCTGGGCAAGTGTGCCTGGGATGTGTAAGAAAGATCACTAAGCAAAGCCAGCATACAGCATTCCTTCATGGTCCTGTTTCAGTTCCTGCCTTCGAGTTCCTGTTTGAGCTCTTGCTCTGGCTTCACTTGAAGGACATAGCCTGTGAGCTGAAATAAATTCTTTCTTCCCCATGTTGCCTTTGGTCACTCTTTTATCACAGTAACAGAGAAGCATATCAGGAAATTCCCTCACTTAAATATACTTGCTGTAGCATGGGTTTACTTACACACACACACACACACACACACACACACACACACACTCACTCACAAATTTTGAAAGGCAATCATCAAAATAATATATAAGCAAACTATAACAAAGATTTAGAATGTTTAATATAGCATTGAACACAAATGTCTGACATGAAACAAACATAATAAAAATTCACTTGGGATGATCAAGAGCAGACCGAAGAATAAATGAGGAACTTAAAGTGTGATCATCAGAAACAATTTAGAATGAGGTGCAAGCCAAAAGAAAGGAAGACGAAGAATAAAATGTTGGAGAGGAGGCAGATTAGGAGGAATAAAGCCGAGCTAATCTTCGAAGATTTGTAAAACAGCATCAAGCCAACAAGTCCATTCAAACTGAAAGTTCCAAGACAACAATTTATAAGGACAGAGGAGTATATTTGAAGACACAATGGTCAAATGTTCCAAATCTGAAGAAAAAAATGTGTATATAAATATAAGATTACTAGACTCTACTTAAGATAAAACTCAAATATGGCTAAACTGAGATCCATTATAATTAATCTGTCAAAACCAGAGATAAAGTGAGATTCCTGAAAGCCAAGAAAGACAAACTCATTAGGTAAAAGGAAACTTCAGTAAGATCCTTAGTAAGTTTTCAGTAAACAAATTGCATCCTAGCAGTTTGTATGTAAAGTGCTGAAAATGAACAGCAAAAACAAACTGTCAATCAAACCTTCTACATACTGTTAAAACGTCCTTCAAAAAAATAAGAGATATTAAGACGTTTTCACATAAAGCTGAAGAAATTCATTCGCATTAGAACTACCCTCCCAGAAATGCTAAAAAGGGCTTCTCAAATGGAAATACAAAGAAGCTTGGAAGTCAATTGAAAGATAATAAAATCATATGGTAAATGAAGAAATTTTTTAAAATCTATAATTATGTTGCATTCTTCCAGTTTTAATTATTTTATAGGATTTAAAGGGTAAAATCGGGGTATGGCATGGTGTTCTGTTCTTATAATTCCAGCATTCAGGAGATTGAGGCAAGATGATCCCGAGTTCAAAGTAGCCTGAGTTACAGAGGAAGAACTTATCTCAGATAAGTGAATATAATACAGACAAAACTGTAAAAGGAACTCTGTTTAAGTAAATGGGTACACAATATATAATTATTTATATCAACAATGTAAATAAGGATCCAAGCTGCAGAGGACTAACTTTTTACATGTGACTGGTGTCTATTTAAATTACATTGTTCTAATTTAAACTCTGAGGATATACCACAAAGAAAATATCTAAAGCTCTTAACACAAATGGAAAGGAAAGTAAAAATATATACTTCAAACAAAAACAACCTAAAACAAAGGAAGGTAGTAAGGCAGGCAATGAGACTGGGGAAGTTACAAGATTTATTGAAAATAACTTACAAAACTGTACATTCAGTCCTCACTCAATTTCTTCAATTGTCAATGGAACGAACTTTCCAATTAAGAGACACAGAGTAACACAATGGATAGAACAGCAAGAGATATGCATATGTGCTCTCTAAATCAATAATAATAATAGATATGAATATATATTTTCCATAAAAGATTCAGTTGAGAATTAAATTCATGCAGGTAGACAAGAAAAAGATGAAGCCATTTCTACAAAACTTAAACAAGAGGTCAGAGACAGCTCTGCTGATACCATACAAAGCAGATCTTAACTGGAAATTTTCTGAGAAATGAAGTACAGTACCTAATGCTGAAAGGGTCAATTTTACAAAAAGATGTAACAATTGGGAACATGCATGTAGCAGACATCACACCATCTAATCACAGGAAGCAACACTGATAGGATGAAAGGAAGAAACAGTTCCAACAATGTAGAAGGAAACCATAATAACACACGTTCAATAGCAGACCAAAAACGAAAAGATCAAGGAGGGAATGAAGAAGTTATAAATGAACTGTATTTACACAGACATACACAGAAGGCAAAATTATGCATTTTCTCAAGTATATATGGGATATTTACCATAATAGATCATATACAAATGCTCAATACAAACCGTGATAAATTTAGAAAGCATGATGTGATAATTTTCTGATCAGAATTGAGTAAAAGTGCAAATCTATAAAAGCTAGAATGTATGCAAATATGTGGAAATTAAACACTCTTAACCAATAAGTAGAGAAAATATTTTTAAATATATAGAGTAAAACCAAAATACAACAGAGCATAACCAAACATAGGATGCTGTAAAAACAATTCCAATATGAAAAGGTATATCTCTAAAGACATATGACTTTTTCACTTTTTTTTTATGGGGGTGGGGCTGGCGGGAAACTTGCTGGCCTCAATTTCACACAAATCCCCCTGCCTCTGCCTCCTGAGTGCTGGGATTAAGGGTGTGGGCTACCATGCTCAGCTACATATAACAATTGTTTTTAATGAACAACCTGACTCTAAACATGCAAGTATCTAGAAAAAAGGAACAACCTAAATCCAAAACTAGGAAAGAAGGAAATAAACACATATTAGAGCAAAGATAAACATGTCAGATCGTAGAAGAGTGATCAAACCCAAGTTTCTTCTTGAAAAATTAACAGAATTGAAAAATCTTTAGCTATATTGACTGAGAGGGACAAAAAGAAGATTCAAATAACAGGATTCAGAAACTACAAATGGGGGGAGGGCTGGAGAGATGACTCGGCAATGAAGAGCATTGGCTGACTCTTGCAGAGAACGCAGCTTCTATTCCCAGGACCCATATGATGGCTGACAACCATCTGTACTTCAGTTCCAGAGAATCCAATGCCCTCTTCTGGCTTACCTGGGCATTGCACAACATGGGTACACTTACATACATGCAGGCAATACACCCAAACATATAAAATTAAAAGAATAATAACAAGTAAAATATTTTTAAAGAAATTGAAAGGGGGACATGCAATATTACAAATATTTTTCTGCAAAAAATGGATTACAAGAAGTGCTGTGAACAAACATATGCTAGTCAATAGGAAACCTCAGTGAGACAGGACAATTCTTAGAAACATTTCCTAATTTCCAGAATGGATCATATATAAATATCAAACCTGAACATATCCATAACTAACTAGGAGACTGAAAGTCTAAAAGCAACCTCCCAATAGCAGCAACAACAACACCAAAGGCCAGGACCAAGTAGCTAATAAATTCTTCCAAACATGTGTAGCTCTCTTCACATTCTCTCAACAGCAATGATGAAGAGTAAGCTCTTCCAGATTCATTTTGTGAATCAAGTCTATCCTTATAATAAAATCAAGTGAAGACACCTCAAAAAAGTATACACCAAAACATTTTATGAATATCTATGCAAAAATTCTCCTTAAAAATGCAGCAAATAGAATTTTAGGGAACAGGGAAAAGAATGCACACCACAACCAAATGACTGATGTCGATTTCTGTAATGCAAGGATGGTTAACACATGAAAATCAATCATTTAAACAAACCACATTAACAGACTGAAGGAAAGCAAAATGCATGCTCATCTCAACTGATGCAAAAGAGGCATTTAACAAAAGTCAACACCCTTTGATAAGCCTAAACACTACACACACACACACACACATACACACACACACACACACACAATAGAGGAAACTACTGTAAACTTCTAAAAATTGTATATAAAAATGCCTCAATTAAGAACATAGTCAATGATGAAACATCAAGAGCTTTTCCTTTAATATCATAAAATGGCAAAATAGTCTATTCAATATAGTTTTGAGAATTCTATAAGGAGCAATTATTCAAGGAAACAATCTTGGAAAATCAGAAGCAAAACCATTTACAAATGACATAATTATATGTTTAAAAAAGTTAAAGATTATACCAAAATATAAATAAACAAATTCAGTAAGTTTCAGAATATAAAAATCAACATGCAAAAATCCCTTCTAACAATGAGCCATCTAAAAAGAAATCACGAAAAGGATTATATGTTTGAGCAAGGAAAGAAATAAGTCTTGAAGTATGGCTCAATGGCAGAATGTTTGCCTGGTATCTATGGGGCCCTAGGTTCTGGGTTCTATCCCCTATACCGAATAAAGATAAATAAATAATAAATAAATGTACAATGGGACTAAAAAGTGGAAGACTTGTATTCTTCAATCAACCAAAAAGGATACAAAGAATGTTAACAAAGATAAAAAGAGACAGAAAAATAGAAACATCTGTTAGGTGTGGACTAGACACCCTAAATATGGTTAAGATACCAATACTACTGAACATCATGTACACTCAATGCTACACCTTTTTAAAGTCCACTGATTTGGGGGGAAATAGAAAAACCTACACTAATGATCACATAGAAACTCAAGGGAGGGCAAACAGCCAAAATAGTATTCAAAAAGAACAAAGTTTGGGGTCTCACACTTCCTGATTTAAACCTTAATACAAAGCTGTAGAAGTCAAAATAGTGTGGTCTTAGCAGAAAAACTTAAAGCCATGTGAATACAGTAGAAACCTCATAAATAAATCTTTGCATAGATACAAGAATGATTTCCAACACAGTACCAGGATGATCCAGTAAAAAAGAAGTCTTCTCAAACAAACAGTATTGGGAAACTAGATATCCATATGTGAAGAATGAAGTAGAGCCCTTACTTTATATCATACCTGAAAGTTAGCTCAATTATAAGAGCTATATATGTAAAACCCCCTAAAAGAAAGCAGGAGAAAAGTTTCTTATTCTGTATTTGATGGTGTTTTCTTAGAAATGATATTGAAAGCAGCAACAGAGAAAGAGAGAGAGAGAGAGAGAGAGAGAGAGAGAGAGAGAGGAGAGAGAAACAGATTAGACAACATAAGAGCTGAAAAGTCTGATGGGTGCTGGATCAGTGCTGGGCCATGTGCATGCTAGCCTTCTAGTGAAGCGTTCTGCCACTAAGCTGAATTCCAGCCCCAAACTTAGAACTTTGATGCATCAAAAAATACTATCAGCTGGGTATGGTGATGTAGGCCTTTAGTCCCAGCATTTGAGAGGCAGAAGCAGGTAGATTCCTATGAGACAGAGGCCAGCCTAGTCTACATAATAAATTATAGTAAATTCTAGGCCATCTGATACTACAAGAAGACCCTATCTCAACAGGACCAAAAAACAAACAATCAACAAGGGAAAGGCAAGCCTCAAAATGGGGAGAAATATTGGTAAATCATATGTATGATAAAATGTTTACTCTCCAGAATACATGAGAACTACAGTTCAACAGTCAAGAAAAGAACCGTTAAAAAACAAGCAATCCATTTGAATAGATATTTCTCCAAAAAAAAAAAAATACACAGAGGGTCAGAAAACACATCAGCAACACTCATTATTGGGAAATGCAAATCAAAACTGTAATAAAGGAACGATTTATGTCCACCAAACTTGCTATTATAAAAGTTAGTAAGTAACACCAGAAAATAACAAGTGTTGGCTGGAGTGTTGAAAAAGTAAAATTCTTGTGACCTACTGATAGGAACATAAAATAGCCCATCCACTATGGAAAACAGGGTGGTACTTCTTCGGATAATTAAACAGAAAGCACCCAATCTAGCACTTTAGGGTAATATATATATATATATATATATATATATATATATATATAACTCAAAAAAATATATATATATACATATATATGTATATTGAACTCAGAAAAGGAAAACAAAAACCATTTGCAGTTCCATGTTCATTGCACAGTGGTTATGTTTGTGAATGCAGCCCAAGGGCCCAGCAAAAGATGAATAGTCAAACATGACACATAAAATGTAACAGATAGGCTGTATGAAGGAAGGAATTCAGACATATGCTGTGGTAGGAACTAACCTTGGAGATATCACACTATCTTAAATTATACCAATCACAAAATGATGTCTAATATTATTATATGATACCCTTGTCTGAGGTACAAAGGATACCCAAAACTGTATGAGCAGAAAATAGGGCAGTGGTTGCTAGGGAGTTTGGGGAAGAACAGTGGTGGGTTCTAATTCACTGGATACAAATGAAAGAGGCTCTAGAGATGGATGGTCGTAACAGCACACAGCCATGTGAACGGACTTAATGCCACTGAAATGAGAGAGCACACAAAATTGGAAAAATGATAAATGCTGCATACATTTTACTAGAATAATAGTGGAGACACTGAGGGATTTGGAGGTGATAATGCTTTATGTGTATTTTACTGACGTATATGGGTAAATATATGTGCTCAAATTTATTTAGATAAATAGATAATAGGTACATTTTGCTTAAAGCGAATTTGTTTCTTCCTTCCATTTTCCTCCACCTCTTCTGGTTTTTCCCTCTGTCTCCTGATCTGTGAGGTCTGTATTCCACCAATATAATCATTTAATATGAACATTCATAGAAAAGAGCATAGAAACCATTTAGCTTTTAAATATCTGCACTTTCTACAATGGTGCTGGGCATGTAGTGGATAGTAAATAAACGCTGTCGCTTAAACTGAATTTAACATGACAAGAGCTCCATATCTATCTCAGGATTTTGCAACCTCAAATTCAAACAATTACAACCAAAAGTGTTTGAAAAATAATTGCATATATACTGAACACACCTGTGCCCTTTTTTCTTGCCATCATTCTCTAAACAAAACAGCATAAAAACTACTTGTATTGTGTAAGGAATTGTAAGTAATTTAGAGATCATTTAAAGTGTACTAAGGGATGTGGATAGGCGATATGCAAGCAAATACTACACCATTTTGTATAAGGCACTTCTGCATTCATGGATTTTCTAGGCTGCATGGGTGCTGGAACGAATCCTTCCCCAGTACAGAAGGATGATTGTTAACTTGTATTTAAATAATTTTTAAAGCTGCTGTTCATTGTGAGCCTCTGACAATATCACACTTTAAGCTCTTTACAAACTCAAGGCTGTTTCCTCCCTCCCAATAAACCAGTGAAGAGAGTATACAGTGCCTGTATTTCTTTTTAATCATGAAATTGAGGTTTAGAGAAACTGAGTCACTTGTACAGCCACATACAACCATTACTTAACTAGCTGAGCTAGGATGTGAATGAGCTTTTCGACTGCAGAGCCGATGTTCTTAGCCTCTTGACAGAGGTCATACTTTATCTTACATTTCACTAAGCACCCATTGACTTGCCAATTGTAAAACAGAGCATATAATCAAGAGCATTCTATGAACTGTTTCCACTGCACAGGTGCAGCAAATGCAGGCTGCTGAGAGAGCCAGGGATGTCACCATGGGGCTTGTTGCTCAGGCAGCTGCATTTAGATGACCAAGGGAATGTATCCAAAATCCCTTCATCCCAGATGCCATCTCATATTGTAAGAGATTATTCACTGTGGCCTTTCCATCCCCTAAAGAATACAGACAGACTTCCAGAATGTGCTTGCTTCCATTACAGAGGGGGCCTTCCTAACAGGAGGGAAGCAGGCATACCTCCCTCACAACTGTTCAAAATCTCCTGACATGGCTTTAAGAGTATTGCAAAATTCAGATACTGCAATTATAACAAGTAGAAGGAGACAGGACAAGTTAAATACCAACTGTGTAGGGAAAGATCATTATCTCAACTGGAACCAAATGCCAGAAGCTCTGGTTGTAACTCCAATGATTTCTCAATTCAAAATAGGTGAGACTATCTCCATTAGAAAGAGTAGGTTTGCAGTGATGTCAGGATGTCTGTGTGCAGTGTGTGCAATTGGGTGCTTGTGTGAACAAGGATACAGAAAGTGGCAGAAAGGAGAAGTATTCACTTTCTTAGGTAATTTGGAGCCTCTACTATGCATTACTACTCTATTGGACACTGAGGATAGGCACGAATAGAGGACATTAATGCATTTAACAAAGGGCATGTGAGAATCACATGGGAAGAAGAAAATCTTTTTATTTCACTTTGAGAGAGGGTCTCATGTATTTCAGGGCAGCCTCGAAAATCCTAGTAAAAGCAGAGGAGAATCTTGAATTCCTGATCCATCTGCTTCCATCTCCCAAGTGCTGGGATTACATGCCCAATTTCTGCCACACTGGAGATCAAACCAGGGCTTTGTGCATGCAAAGCAAGCCCTCTACCAAGTGAGCTATATCCCCAACCCAAGAGGAACTCTTTAGAGATAACATCAAATGGACAAGAGTACAATTTTAAAGACTACATAAGTCTTGCTTTAGAGCCAATATTTCTGTGGCAACTTGGCCAGTGTAATATAACGTCTGAGTGTTTCTAGTGTCTGTGTCCCTAGATAGTGGTTCCATTTTATTCATTTGGGAAGTTCTAAATAGTCACATAGCAAGCAAGAAGCCTCATGACAGGATGGCAGTCCAAAGTGGTCAGTGCAGATAAGTAACTGACAGAGAGGCCCTTCACTGAGGATGAACTGAAGAGGGACAGAGGAGATAGAGCCAGCAGGCCTCGAGAGCTCCATGAAGTTGCCTGCACAAGGAATACTTTGGTGGGCAGGACAGAGACTTTGGAAAGTCTCTGAAAGCTACGCAGGGAAGAGTAGGGTTAAGGGAAACAGTCTCTCAGAGAAGAGGTCCTGGCAGGACAAGGCAGTGTGATGGACCACCAGGGGCCTGAGCTGGATTTAGTGTTGGGTAGTAAGACCAATTAGAACTCATGGCAAGAAAGGAGTGAGGGAGAGGAAGGAAAGTGAGGACCAGAAAGAGCTGGAGCTGAGTTGCACTTGTCTGCTGGTGGCCACACACACTGGACGGAGGCATGTATGTGGCACCATGGCCTGAGAGTCAGGCAGGAGATACTCATACACAAGAACACTGGCAAAGCGATTCTTACCTGGTCACTTTCCTCCTTGTCTACTCCATAATTCTGCTTTAGCCCCACTCCTCTCTTCCCCTCTCCCTATTCCTTGGCCCCTTCCCTTCTCTTCCTTTAAACCTTAGATGATTACTCCAAAGAAACTACTTTACACTCATCTCTCATTTGTCTTTTCATTTTTGTCTTCCATTTCCTTTTTCTTTTTTTCAAAAGATTTTACTTATTTTTAATGATGTGTACGGCATTGCCACTCAGGCATCTCTCTGGCCTCTCATTTCCCTTTTCTATCTTACCTTTTTTGTTCATATTTACCAAATACCCCTAATCATCAGGCACATGCTTCATGCATCAGCAGACAAACCACACTGTCACCTAGGCATCTTAAAGCTAAATTTGGCTCAATGGAAACAGTATACAAACTGCCAAAAGTTTTAAAAACTATTCATCACTATCTTTGAGAAGATGATTCGGTATTAACTTTTTTAAAATTACAATTACTATTCTTCAACATTAGCATTCATGAAAACTAGAAAATTATCATATTCATTTTATCTTCTGTGGTATAATTATGTCTACAAAACATCATTTTATGTTTTCCTTCCTTGCTAGTATATAGCATTTTGGGCAACTGTGAGTTAAAATATCCTCTATGATCTGGAAAACCTAACAACCACTTATAATGTTCTTTGTTCCTATAATGCATTAGAAACTTGGTTAATTGAGATGCCATAAATCTTCAGACCCACTGAAAATGTTTAATATTCAAAACCAGGTCTTTAGAACTTTATTGATCAGTACTTTTATGGGAAGCCAGGTCAAGTCCTCTCCAATTTTTTAATTTAAGGAAAATGTATCATTTCCAGGGAAGAGGTGGCTAAAATGGGTTGCAAATTTACTCTAACATATGAATCAATAGGAAGGTGACTGGAGGCCCCGTGGCCATCTTCACAGCCCTAACAGTTTAAAATACACTGAGGAAGGAGAATACAGAATGATGTGTATTTTAGGGCTTAAAGAAACAGTGAGAGGTAGAGTCTGTTTTCTTTAAGGATATGAGACTGGGAGTTAAGCAAGCTTCAGTGGATGGACCCACATAGGAAAGCATTAAAGGACACAATTAGACACCATATATGAAATATATATATATATATATATATATATATATATATATATGAGAGAAAGAGAGAGAGAGAGAACCTGAAATCAAGTGGGAGTTATAAGGGGTGGAAATGATCAAAATATATTGTATGAAATTGACAAAAATTTGATTAAATTTTTTTTCTGTAAAGAAAGATCCAGAAGATAAGGGAAAGGACTCTAAAATGTCTTTTAAGCATGGTAAAATCAATGTAGTCTTCACAGAGTCTGTAACTTCCTGCAAAGGCCTTACATCAGCTGGGTGGAAGTTACAGTAAACAGAATGCACTTTATACATGTATGAAACTGGCAGGACAAAGTTATTTTTTAATTAAAAATAAAATAGAAGTCATCTCTTTAGTCCATACTTTGGGATCACTCGTTTCCATACAGTTCTCATTGAGGGTTCTTGTCAAGAAAGACCTGCTTACTTTGTTTTAGTCTGCAAGTCTATTGAGATGTTTAATATGCTGTGGGATATCAGACGACATGATAATGCACTTAGGGCAGGTTCCTGGTCAAGAGCACCAGTGTCTCAGTTTACAGTATGGCAGACCCTTTAACAGCTGCCATTCTGCATGGTGTTTGAACATGAACCATTCTAGCTGAAGGGATAATGGCATTTATGTGAAGGCAGTGAGGTGACTAAACCCCAGAAAGCACAGGAGACCTTCCAGAAACATAGAGACAGCTAAAGCCTTCAACTTTTAGATCTCCTGACCTTCAGCTCAGTGTACCATGGAAATGGAGAGGATGCTTTTACCTCTCTGTGCTACTACTACAAGTAAACCTCCTCTATTTACTCTGTATTTGGTCGGCAAAGGAGTACTGCAAAATTGAGAGGTAGCAGATATCTACTACACAAGAGGAAATGCTTCCTGAACCAGTTTGGACTCTATGTAAATAAAGAGCCACATGACCAGGGAAAGAGAAATATGTCAGTGGGTAAGGGCGTTTGCTGCCAAATCTAGAAACTTTGATTCAATCCCAGGGCACCACATGGTAAAAGAATAGAACTGATTCTCATAAGTTGACCTGGAACTTCCACACATATGTATACCGCCGCACATGCACATATATGCATGTACACGCAAAGATAAATAGATAAATATAAAAAAAATTAAACCATGCAACCAAAGGGAAGTGGTTTAGCTTTCCTGGGACTGAATTTCCTAGGCCATTAATAGGGATTATAATATCCTGAAAATTGGGCAAAATGATATGTAGTTGATGTGGCAACTGACATGCAGTAAATCACAGATAATGGAAGGTTTCGGTTGTTTTAAAAGGACATTCCTCTCCCAAAGCCTTGCAGGTTTTATCAGTTAGTTTGGGGAGTTGGGGGTGTAATTTGCCTTAATCTCTTCCTTTGGGTAAACTCTACCAGGAGGCACAGATTTAGGCAGGGTAAATGTTGAGTAAGATCTTCAGGGAGGGGTGGCAAAACATGGGTGATATGACAAGGAAAAAGTGAATATCAGATAGGGAGATTCAGGTGAAGGAATGGAGAGACAGGGCAAAGGAGGGAGATAGGATAACTAACCCTGAGGATATTTGAAAAAGGATATGGAAACGTATTACATAATCTTTAAATATATACTTATATATTCTTATAAAAATTTAATTGGCGTTACCCTATAAGGGGTAATCCTCCTCTGAGAAGCCATAAGTTGCCAAATGCAAAGCGTATTGCCAGGTTTAGTAAACCTCTCCTCCAGTTGTTAGTCAAGGGTGTCCTTGAGACCTCCAAAACAATAGAGCCTATTGCAACTGCTTTTGGTTGCCTACTAGAACTCTTATGATAAGAACCTGTTGCTGAAGACAGCATACATTTTGGAGACTTGGAGAAATCAAGTTGGTACTGACTAGGAAGCTTCTTCCCTGCTGGATAGCTTTCATAGCACTAAAAAATGCTACATAGTTGTTGGGAGAAAATGTCATCACCAGTCTTATCCAGCTATGAACTCTGAGAATGGCAATGATGACTGGTGTGTTAAGATCCACTCATGGATGCAACAGTGGAATGAATCTTATGGGGGTAACCAATCACTTTCTGCCTAGACTGAGGGCCTGCAGCACAAGAGGAAATGCATGTCTGATATAATAAATGTGGCCGGGAATCCATGGTTGGGGAGTTCACAGATCCCAGAGATGAACCTGTTACTGTTATTTTGCTAAATGGATAACATAATATTAGACTACTCCTTAAATTCATATTTCTGTGTTCATAAATTAGTGCAACTCTCAGCCTACTCTGATTCTAGAAGGATATGCCATTATCTGCACCTAAAGTTTGTATCTCCTCAGACACATAACTGCTTGCAATTACAGCTAAATCCAGATGAGCACTTATTATCCTTCAGAATACATCACTTAGAATATTGTTATTATTATTATTCATTACAGATGAATTTCATGTACTTCAGTGCAGCTCCCAGACCTCATCAGAGGTTTCCTTGTGTAGCGGGTGGTAGTTAGTGCAGAAACTCAAAACTGGTCAAAATGCAGACAAGAAGTGACTACGGAGTGCTTAATCACAAATGCGACATCTACATCACAGCCCCTCCCCAAAGCTCAGGAACTCTAACAGAAGAGAGGGTAGAAAGTTCATAAGTGCTAGAAGTTAGGGAAGACTGGAGCAAAACTATGTCTCCTGGAGAGAACAAAATGACTGCATTCATGAATTCATAGCAGCAGTAGTTGCCTGCACAAGGCTGGCACAGAATCACGTCAACAGTCTGGCACAGAGGGAGAAGCACCCAACCCAAACTGTGGTGCTACTGTCAGATGATGGTTTCGAGGGGAGGAAGAGTCCATTTTCTTTGGGTATGTCCTCTAGTAAGTGAAACATACTCCAGTGGATGGTCTTATACCCACTGAGTATATGATCAGCACAAACTGAACTCAGTGTGTGATTAAAAACAAAAGGACATGAAGTTGGAAGGGAGTGGGGAAGAAGAGGGAGATCTGAGAGCAGTTAGGGGAGTGTGGAGGTGAAAGAGATCAAAAACACTGTATGAAATTTCTAAAGAATCAATCAAACATCATATTTAAAATGTACAGTAAAGTATAAGCAGGTGTTATTGGGAGATGGGATGGAACTGGGAAGAGACCAAGAAACACACTCTCCTCCAACATACACTCTGAAAACTCTAGCTCTAATTTCACTACATACAACATCAGTCAGAGCATCTTCTCGCAGGGCAAACAACAAACACATCTGAAACGACTTGGTGCTGTCTTGTCCATGTTTCTTTTATAAAAATCAGGAAAGGTTAATATTGTGTTCCTACCTTATGAGGCAATGCAAACTTGTGCAGATGTCTTGGACCAATTCCCTCGTCTCATCTCTTGACTAAGAAGACTGCTTCCCGTCAATAATAAGCAATTTGAAAAGTCCTCCTCTGGGAAGGTCAAGAGGACTGACTTGACTCTTCCCCTCTCTTACATCTTAGTACCAGATCTCAAAAAATTCACTGCACACCCTGTCTCCCTTGCTGCTAGCCACACCATAAGCACAGTCAAGAAGGTGAAGGACAATTCCCTTTATTAGATGCTAGAAGGAAAGTAAAAGACAAGTAAACTGAACCCGAGGGCCAAATTTACTAAAAGAGGCCAAAAATGTTGCTAAAGAGGCTGGATAAAAGAGTCTAAGTTTTCCAGAATGGCCTGAAAACTGTGGGCTTATATTAGTGCCTTACAACATTTATACCCATCCTTGGCTTTGGAGTGTGTTTATATGGTTCATGGGAGAAAGACACAACCTTATCATGCAAGTTAGTCCTGCTCTCCCAGGCCTGCTCAACCCTGAAACAATAACCCATTTCAGTGTGCACCAGCTCATCAGCCAGGACCACTGGTTCCATGCATCCCCTTCCAAATCTCTGCAGTGATCTGACAGCTTCCCTTTCCAAATATACACTACTCTTCCTAGAAGAGGCCTCTGAACTCTGTCACCTGCATATTGTCCTGCCCTCGGGAGTAGTAAAGACCTCCTCAGGGGTTTCAGATCACATTGCAATACTGGTATATTCAACTGTCACTTTTGGCAAGTAATTTGAATGGAATCCAAAATCCCTCGGAGTCCCAAGATCCTTGAGAGCTGCACTTGAGTATTCTACTATCGTATTCTTAAGATAAGAGCATTTCAATGCCAGAGAGGTAAGAATATATTTCCTAATGTTTTAAGCTATGATGCCTACATGTATGTAAGTGTACCATGTGGGTGCAATGCCCGTGGAGGCCAAAAGAGGGTGTTGAATCTCTTGGAACTGGAATTACAGATGGTTGTTAGCTACCATGTGGGTGCTGGGAACCAAATCTCTGTCCTCTAGAAGAGCAGCCAGTGCTTAACCACTGAGCCATCTCTCCAATCTCCAAAATACCTTAAAGAAGTAGTGCCTACTAAAATGGACTAAATATTGAACAATATTTTGTACTTTTAATACCTGGTACCTACCACTGGATCTGTATACACTATATTAGACATCAGCTTCAGCACTACCTTGTCTGTCAGTAACCAAACGGGAAGATATCACCAGTCCATAGTGTATATCTGTAAGAACAGAGATCTGCAGCAAGTAGTATTGAAATTCAGATGAGAGTACTGATTGACCACATGCAGAATGCAGGAAGCTGAGCAGAAGCAGGAAGACACTAATGAGTTTGAGAGTTATGTGTATGTGTGTGGGTGGAGGAGGAGGTGGTAGACTAGATAAGACAGGAATAAACTGAGAATATCATCAATTGTTACTAAGGAGTTGCATTTAGTCTCAGTAGCAACTAGCACATGTAGACAGTTTTTTATATCTGTGCATTCTAAGTCCACAGATTTAACCAACCACAGATAAGATATTAAACTATAGAAGAATCAAATGTAACTATAATAAACATGTCCTTGCCATTGTTTCCTATGCAACAAAGGGTGACAACAGCATTTGTGTTTTATTAAATAATATAGTAATCTGGGGATGATTTGAAGTTTGTGTGGGGGTGTGCATCAGTTATAAGGAAATTGCTCCATCATCTGTAAGGGAAGAGAACATCCCTGGATTTGGATACACACAAGGAATATATTCAGCCTTAATGTTGAGAGGACAAGTCCATAAACTGTGCCTTACCTAATGCCACAGATAAGGCAGACATTGTTCCCATATGTACATAATTTTACTGAAATGCTCACAATTAGAGGTCCAGTTGAAGATGAAATAAGAATCAGCCTGAGGTACTCAGGCACTGAAACTGCTCTTTCTAGAGCACTAACATAGCTTTAAGGCTCATAAGTGGCATGGAAGAGACATTTCAGTGGGAGGAAGGACCTTGAAAAATAGCCTTGTTCAGATGTCATAAGGCAGAAATCCCTTTAGAGCAGTGGTTCTCAATTATGGCACACTTCAGAAATGCTGGAAGAGAGTTTTAAATGCCCACATTCAAGGCCACCTCCAAAGATGTTCATTCCCTTAGTCTCTGAGCCTGGCATTTATTTTTCAATTCTTTCTGGGAATGAAATGCAGGGTCTCGCTCATGCTGAACATGTTTCTACCCAGGCTCAGTCCCAAGTGGAATTTCTAAATAGTGTCTCGAGTACCTTCAACCAGCAGTCCATTACCTTATCGTTCTAGGTTCCTTCTAGGACTATACTTGCTTGTATATCTTCTCATGTCCCCATCTTCCCAAAGAGTACTGCCTCATACATGATTTGCCCACGTGCTTTGAATGACCTGATTACTCCTCCAAGCTTCTTAATTCACAGTTAAGGAAAAGCTACTGGTAGTGAGTACACAGTACAGGAAAGCTCCCAGGCAAATGTCAGCCTGTTGTCCATGGGAGTTCTACTGCCCTGGTTGCACTGGCAAAATCCCATTACCCACATTGTTATTTGGCAGTAGTTAGACCTCACATACTTGTTGTGAGTAGATTAACTCTGAACTCCAAATGAAAATACACAGACAGTTTAGAAATGAGTCATTAAGGATAATCCCAGATCAGCAGGTCTGGATCAGCAAAATGATTATTCTGCTATTGAAAAACAAATAATAAACAACAACAAGTCTCTGTGTTGTGGGAAATCTTTCCAATTTGTGAAACAGTTACAGCAAGTACTGCCACTCTTCTATGGCACCCCTCAAAATGTCCATGTGTACAGAAAAATAAGACTGACAGAGGAACTGAAGCAAGTGGAGAAGCGCCTGAGGTCCATAGGAAAAGGGTGACAGGCAGATGCCAGTGAGATGGCTTAATAGATGAAAGGTGGCCATGTCCAGACCCTGAGCTCCCCTGATAATGTGGCCATTGATTCAGACAAAGGACTCCCGGATACTTGTCATATCTAATCTAACAGAGAGGCACAGAACATTTTTAACCCAACAGCACATAATTGTAATGAAATGATTCTGGCCAAGAGGGCCCATTTGTAATAATGAATTCAAATCAGATTCATAGACACTATAATTCAACCATAAAGAACAGCACCTTCATTTTCCATATCATCTCTCTTCCAAAAAGGCAAAATAACTCAATATTAAAATAATTATTTTTACTTTTCAAGTAGCCCTATGAAGTAGCTATGAGGATAATAATACTGCTTCACTTATATAAAATGAGTTTTCATCCACACTGAAAACTTCAGAGTCGTCTGTGGCACATCACTTCCTAACGTCCCTCAATGCAATCAAAGGCCTGTCACAACAAAAGTGATCTCCCCAAGGAAGCAAATGAGTCTTCTCTAAGCTGTGCAGTTTCTCATTGGAAAATCTGAAGGTGGACCCAGGGTTCTGAATTCATTTGCTTTATCCACTAGGTCTATGATCCTCATCTCACTTTGTTCAAGATTAAGAAATAGGCTAGATATCATTTGACCCAAGGCAGTAACATTTCTTCTGATGGCAGGCATAGGTATTATTTAGATTTTGATGTATTCTGAACTCTAAATTCCCAAACAATAAATCACTAGTGAACTGTTTTAAGGAGATCTAAGAATGACTTTACATAAAGTTATAGGGTTGTGGGGATAGTTCAGTGACAAAGCACTTTCCCAGCATGCATAATAATGATCTTCACTGCAATAATAATAATAATAATAATAATAATAATAATAATTTTAAAACAAAATGAATTACATATTTTTAAAATTTATTTTTATGTTACGTGCATGAATGTTTTCCCTGAATCATATAAGTGCATCATGTGCATGTAATGGCTGCAGAGACCAGAAGAGGGTGTCAAATTCCCTGCAACTGTTGTTATGGGTGGTTGTTAGCAGCCATGTAGGTGCTGGGAACCAAACCCTCTGCAAGAACAGCCACTGCTCTTAAGTGCTGAGCTATCTCTCCAGACCAATGAATTGTAATTTTTAAAACCCAAAAAGTGCCATCAAGTAAAAATTATATATTTATATGTGGTCAGAACCATGAGTTTTCACTGACTGGGAATATGGATTTTCCCCAAAAGAACCTACAAGGAAGTTTTACTATTAAGCACATTTAGGTGAAAAACAGAAGGAGAGAGGTTGAGACCTACAGAAATCTGCATGTGTTTATGTTCTTTTAAGAAATGTTGATATAGTCATGAAATTAAAACTTTAAAAACAGAAAATAGCAAGAAATAAATGATGAAGAGAAGAAAATAGCAAGAAATAATGATAAAAAGAAGAAGCAAAAAGAGAAAGAGTATTAAGACAACAGTGTCAGATGGAGAGATCTTGTAAAAATAAAAGAATATAATAGTAAAAGAGAAGACTCCATGAGGTAACATTAAGAGGACATGTGCACATTAGGATCTGAACACCGGGTGTGATTTCTCTATTCCAAGGGAAATGCACAGAAGAAAGGCACAACCAGCACACTCACTGTCTGTGCTTGCTTTGAAAAATCATCTACAGGAAACATCAGGTAACCGGTGACAGTTATAGCTAAATATATAAGTTGTCGTTGTTGTTTTCCACAAAGCATGAAAAGCAACTATTCAGCTTTTCCTTTTTTATTCCCATACCCATTACCAAGCCCAGCTGTTAAACATTACAATTGAAGATCATGAAAACAGACCAGCAGCTAATAAAAACTGGTAGATCAAAGCTGGCCCTCTGCTGGTAGAATCCTCTTACTGCATCCCAGAAGGGAAAAGCTCACATTTCTAAGTTTCTGGTTTAATTTTGGTGGACAGGAGCACAATAGCAGATTTTGGAAATTAGTCATTGAGATCCTACTCAAGGATAGACCTGCTTGCCTCCAAGGGAAGACTGGATGATAAAGAGGCATATGGCATTGTTCAAACCCCTTCACATTACTGTCTACCTACATTTCTGGGTTCATATTTATCATGGCAGCATGTTACTGGTAGGTAGTCACTGGCCCACTGCAAATGTGCATCCCACAAATCATATCTCAGAGAGCAAGCTTGGGAGTTTTCTTTCAAACTAAAATTTATTTCAAAATAAAGTAGGGATAATACACTTTCATCTAGAATAGGCTAAGAGGTGATGGCAGGGCCAGAAGGATTTGCAACTCATACTGTTAGTAAGGGACATCTCTGCTCTTCTTCCTTGAACTCTCAAGGGCCAGCAGACAGGACTGTGGGACCTGTTCACTAGCTAAAAGGAAGATTTGTCTAAGAACCACCCAAGGTAGCAAGATCCCAAATTTAACCTGGTGTTCAGGTAAAGAATAACTATGTCTCAAAGGCTTTCTTCCTTCCCCAGGGAGATGATTGCATATGTGCTAGAAAGACTCCACGAGGAGATGAACAGGGAAGAGCAAGAAGGAAACCCCACCCTCATCTTCTCTTTGCAGAAGCCAGGCATTCTGGCTGCTGAATCTGGGTCAGAATGTTTTATTTTCACCATAACCATCAAAGTCATAGACAGGGCAAATGCATTCACCCTGTGTACATTGTGAGACATAGTTGAGCTGGGACGTCCCTGAATCTGTCTCCTAGGACCAGAACTGCCTCATTAAAGGGATAAAAGATGATATTTGCTGAGCTGGTGGAAAGTGGTGGCTGCATTTTTATTAAAGTCTCTGCTGCAGCAGGCCCAGTCCCAAAGGTTCATATTCCAAGCATCTCCACCCCTCTGCCTACAGCAGGCAAGTGATTCTCTGTAACTCATTAAGCTAAAACAAAAAGCTTCCCTATTGTGCTTCTCACACAGGAGTGATGTTGTTGTAAAAAAGCTACATGTTTCCTCTCCTGGGCCCCAGCCAGCAAAAATACAAAGGCCCTCACAATTCACATGAAGGCCCAGGCACACTGCACAGGTTTGGCTTGAGTGGCTATGTCTTCAGCAGACACTTAAAAGGCCATGGGCTGGCACTGGAAATCCAGAGTCTTCAGTTGTGAGACATGTCTCCTAAAAGGTGCTTGCCTGGCCAGCATGCTGAGGATTATCCTGCATCATCACTCCCTCCTGGCCTGAGGCAGAAATCCCAAGGCCTTCCAGCTATCCATGCACTGTTCACACTCCAGTGCCTTCCAGTCTACCCTGGATGTCCACACAGATGTGTCTCTAGTTATACAGTAACCCCATAGACACATGGAGTCCCCATTGCAGACTTCAGTGTCCCTTGTAACTTGCTGACCAAAAGAGAACCAAATGACAAAGTCGTCTAGGAAAAATGCGTCAATAACCACAGAATGCAAGTGGCCACTTCTTGGGCATGCAAAGGTCCTCCCAGGTTCTCAAATACCCTTCTTTCAAGCCTTCTTTTCTCTCTCCTCAACCCCCTCCCTTTGAAGCCACGTGCAAGGGGTTCAGTCCCCAGTGAAGGAAGGCTCCCTACCTGAGGGTGGCGCTCTCCCCCTGCCGGACCGTCACGTTGTCCATAGCTTTGGGGAAGGTGGCATCTCCGCTGCGCACCGGCACTCCTGTGGGTACAAGGAACAGCAGCCTGAGAGACACGACCACGAGGCACTTCCAGGGCAGGAACAGGTACCCACAGACCCCCATCCTCGACAGCCACAACTTCCCAGAACTCCCGCAGCGGCACAGTCTGTGTTCCCTGCCCTCTCACAACAAGCCGGAAGTCGTGTGGGGCAAAAACAAGGAGACAGAGCACGCCAGGAGCAGAAAAGGGGGAGAAGGAGAAGCAGAGTCCAGGCTCTCCGGAGCCTAGTAATTCGTCCTCGACTCCAGCCTCAGCTTTCCAGCCCAGCAGAACCAGATGCCCCTTTCTGCATCCAAAAAGAGCTTTCTCAACGCTCCCTGGGACTGAGGGAGCCGCGGGGAGGGAGTGGAGGAAAGGAGTGGGGACGAAGGTCACAGATTGTGCGTTCTCTGCCTCTCTCCGAGATGCTACTTTAAGATTCAGTTGGGCGCGTTCTGCAGAGGTCTGGCATCAAAAGTTTATAACCCAAAGAAGGCAAGTGTCTCTGACAGAAAGATGTCATAAAAAGCTCCTGATCCAAGGAGAGGAGAAAAGGTTTTATTAGATCACACATATGTATGGATAGAGTTAGAAGCCAGCCCCAAGTCTCGTTTCTGAACCCAAAGGCGATAAAAAGTTCCAGGCGGAGACCGCAGGCGGCGGGGCCGGGATCCTCTGCTCCGTGGCTGTGTCCCGGCAGCCGGTCGGTGACTCCCGCCAGCCCGGCCCTGGCCAGCCGGCGGAGCGCCGCGGCGCACGCTCTGGGCGCACGGGGACCTGGGCGGACTGCGCCCCCGCCTCCTCCGGGGACGCCGCACGGGACGCGGGGACGCGGACGCCACGCTCAGCGGCCGCCCCCGGCCTCCGCGCCGCCTTCCTCCTGGGAGCAGCCTCGACGCGCGCGGGCCCTGACCGCCGGGGTTGTCATGGCAGCAGCTCCATCCCTGACCGCCACTTTCTCCCGGTGCAGACTTGGAGCAAGCCGGCTGGCGGGCGGTGTGGACTGCGCGCTCATCCCAGCGTGTGCGGGGAGATGGCGCCCACCTTAACCCCCGCCGCGCCGGGACCAGTGTGCCCACCTAAGCACGGGATTCCCGTGGGGATGAGCCTGGCGCCTGGCGGGGTTCGGCTGTCCTCTGCTACCCGCGCAATCTGAAGGAAAAGCTGCGCCCCTCTCACTGGCTCCCCTGGTTATGAGTGGGAAGAGAGCGGGAAGGGAGGGAGAAGGAGTTCTGGGGAAAGCAGCAAATTGAAAACTGAAACTGGCACCTTCCTTCCGCGATGCCAGGCAGAAGTTGCCAAACCCCGCCCTGGAGAACTGAAGTGCATTTGGCACTCCAGGTAGCTGAGCCAGTCTGCATGCCTACCACTCAGCATCTCCCAGGGTTTTAGTCCTAAAGCACAGCTTTCCTGGGCCTGCACAGAGCTTCTTAAGCTTTCTGCTCTGATGGCCTACCTAGAAGCACTTATGCCTGTCCATCTCTCTAGCTGGCAGCTCTATATTTCTCCTTAAAACACAGCATACAAAATAGTCCCCATTATCCATGCATTTTATTGTAATGAAAAGGAAGAGCTAGGAAAATCATATGGAGATCCTAAAAGGTAGTAGGACTGATCTCCATAAAATCCATCTATCGCTTTATGATCATAGGAGGAGGCATCACCGTACTCTTAGGAGGTTTCTTGGGGACACACTGTTCTTAGAGGCCAATCTCTGTTTCTTTGGGCTCAGTTCCACCTCCTTTGCTCTAAACCCAAGAGTGCCAGCTTTCCTTGGGCCTGTCATCATTCCTGTTCCTGCTCTTGCTCCTGGCAGAAACCTCCCACTGCTGTGTGCCTCTCACGCTTGTATCCTAATTTAATGGTTGCTATGTGCATCTGCTCTACTGTATTTTTTTTTCTCAAAGCCTTTTGTTAAATTAGACTGGGCTCTGCACAATTGGCAAAATGAAATGTAATTCAAAAATAAGCATTAAGCTCTTAGTGTTTATTACTTCAGTTGCTGAAGGATATAAAGGCATCCTACCTGCTCTCAGTTCCAAGGCACTGAGTACAAACAAATCCTGCTCCAGTCCCATTGTAGAATGGTTAGCTCACATACCGTTTTTTGGGTTTAAAATTTTTAATTAGAACATCTTACCTCAGGAAGAGAGAACACTTATCACTAGTCCTATCAGCTACACTGAAAACTATATCCAGAGAGCAGGTCTCTTCAGGCAGGAGTAGAAGATGACTCCTCCACCAGGTCTTAGGCTGTGAGGCCAAGAGAAGCAATGACCGATACGGAAGTGGTGGGCTCTGAGCACCACCAGTATCTGCAGTATTTGGGGAACACCATTGCTTCCCTGACTACCACTGTCCCTCACACCCAAGCAAGTTAAGGAAATGTCCACCAGTTTTAATGGCACTTCCAGACATAAGGCTTGAATCTAAGATCAACAGCTGGAAAGACTCTTTCACATGTGGCAGCCTGTAAGAAACTGAGAATGAGAGCCCAGGCCTATGATTTCTTCAGCCATAGAGCTTTCATCTTGAACATGAGTGAGGACACAGTTAAACCTGATCAGTAGGCAAGGCTTAGCTAGTCCCTGTCACTGAAGTGTAGGGTGAGCAGATCTTGTACACCTGTTAGCCTGATTTCTTCTCAAAAGATAAAGCTAAGTCAGTTGCTAAACCAATTCAGGAAGAGGGGCTTGAGACTGGAAGTTACTGAGAAATTCAAGAGAAGAGAAAAGAGCATAAGATTCCGGATGGGAAAAGAAAGATTGAGGCAAGTAGGGAACGGAAGCAGAGATAAGCTGAAGTGAGGCTTAAATATCTTTAGTGAACACAGAATCTCCTGCTTATGAAGGAACCAATCAAGCACCCAAGTGTTTACCAAGTAAAGACATCTGCAGAAAGAAATACAAGGGCCTAGGTCTGTCCTTTTTTTGTGAGAATGACTTCTAGTTCTGTGTCTGAATAAACGGTCAGAATTCACAAACTGGTGAGTCAAAGAAGGAACCTCAAATGTCTGATCTGCGTGTTCATCTATGTCAGGCTGCAGTTTGGGGTAGAAATTGCGGCAATTTGTAAGACATTACTAATGGCTAAATTCATTTGTAGAATTATATAAAGCTAAAACCAAATTTAAATTGGAAAAAGAAAAAGGGTTAAGGTTCACAATGAACAAGATTAGAGAATTTATGCCAGTAATTTCCTGTGAAAAGCTTTGGCTAATAACTAAAGTAGGGTAGACCCCTAATTATACCTTCTTGGATATATGACACCATATATAAAGTCAAGTGATTGTGATTGGAGTACTGACTTTGGAGTTGGATTTTCTGGTCAAATGCCGACTCATCTCTCTATCTGCACAACACATACAAATAATACCTATCTCAGCCACAGTATAGTGAACAAGAATGTGTCTAAGTGTACCAGATTTGAGCATAGTCAGAAAGGGCAAGGCAACCAACACACAGACCACTGCCCTGAAAAAAGTTTGTACTACTTATAATTCCCCAGGAATGAACCATGTCACCTCTTGCAATGTAGGATAAGGACCAGGGATAGTCTGGAGAGAGATAAAGAAGAAAGTGTGGCAAGGAGACTTTATTATGGCTTCCATGGGAGGGACCATGTAAGGCAGGGCGGGAAAGCCAGAAGGTCTAGCAGTGAATAATATTTTAGCAGGCTATACGGGTGACCTCCAGTTATTCTGATAGCCCTCCAGACTTAGGATAAGAAATAGTGTTTTGGTGTAAGGATTAGATTTTTTAAAATTACTATGGATAAAGGCTTTATCTCTCTCAATTTAAATCTCAAAGGCATGTTTCCTTTCTCCAGGACTGTGGCTATCATAGGAAGGCTAGTCTCTAGGAATACTGAGGCCTCATCAAATGCAGACATTTTTTTCTTCCTAGAAAACTAACCTTGATTAACCCTGGGCACAGTTACATGCATTGCTTAGTGGGCTGGGAAATCTTGTCACCATCCCTTTCATCACTATGATTCTGCAGCATAGGCCTTGTTCTCATGTGGTAACAACATGTAACATAGAGAAAGATGTGAAGGAAAGGACAAAAAGCCTACTGTCTAATGGAAAGCTTTGGCTCACCTACAGAAGTCTTGTTACTTAAGAAAACTTGCAATGGAAATACAGATGGATCCAGATTTCAGGACTGTAGTGGTCACAAGGCAAAGAGATCACTGGCTACTTAGAAGATATTTGAAAAGTTGGAAAAAAGGGATCCTTGCAGAAATATTTGGAACTAGGAAGAAAAGAGGCAGAAAGAAAAAGGGCTAGAAAGAACCCTGGCCATTTCCACATAAGAAATCCGGTGATCATAGCACTTTGAACCTGTTAAGGAGTCTTGTTAGCCTACATATTGAACAGCTAGAGAAGCTGGGTAAGAGTGAGAATCTTCCTGGGGAGAAAACACTTATCACAGGCTAATCATGTTTCGTTACACTGGATGAAATGAGATGGGTTGTACATAGCTTTACTACCTAGATGTAAACTGTGCTTTGTGATGGAACCTCAGCTGCATCCTGGCAAATTCAATGCAGTGAAAGTGTGCATTCAACTGACTCCACAGAAAGGACAACCGGTCAAAGGAAACACAGACAAACTGCTTCACAGGCAACTTCTGTTCACAAACTAAACAATTCCTATTGCCCACAGCTGACTCTTGACTGCTTTAAGTCATAAGCACAACATTGCAACTTCTGTGTACGTGTGCATGCTCGTGCATGTTGGTGTTGCGTGCATGTGCCTTTGTGTGTGTGTGTGTGTGTGCTAGGTGGTATTACAGGCTGTGCAAATTATCTAACCTATGGTGTGACATTGACTGCCTACAGTCCTTGACAAATCCCTCCCACACAGATGAAAAACAAGCTAATTATAAATGACAAAAACTTTAATACTGGGTTGAAGATGTAACTGACTTGGTAAAGTATTTGTCTAGCATGCAGAATTAGATTAGATCTATAGATCTTAGATCCCCAGAACTACATAAATTGGATGTGATGGCATATGCCTGTAATCTAAGCATGAAGAAGTTAGAGGTAGGGAGATCAGAAATTCAAGGTCATCCTTGGCTACATTTCAAGTTTGAGGGCAACCTGAGATACAGGAGATTCTGTCTTATACAAATGCATTTAATACTCTAACACTGTTTTCAATTGTTTACATATTTATTCGTTAATTCTGTAAATATATTTACATGACTGTTTTATGGTGGACATTATTTAAGGGACTTGAGATGTAGTGGTCTGTGAAAAATATATATATTTTTATGTGCTTTTCTGAAAGGGTGTGAATAGTGTTGAGGTAGGAAAAAAGAGATCATGAAAAATAAACAGACATATTGGGCAATATACTATAAAAATATTGTGAGCGTTGATGAGATAGAAAGGATGACAAGGGAATGAATGCATCTTTGACAAAGGAGCAATTAAAGGGAGACTTTGGCTACTGGATTCAGCCGAGTGGGGTTAAGTAAATGACTGCTGTGGAGGTAAATGCCAGAGGAGCCTAGAGGGACTGAGGTCAGAAGGCATGAGCGCGCTGGATCTCAGATACTAGGGAGACATCCAGCCGGAAAGTACCAGAATCTGGTGGATAAAGCTTTGCAACTCTCTTTACCTGCAGCATAGAAAATGGATTGCAGGGTACTGAATGAAAGAGGGAATGTCTGAGCAGAATCGCAATGGTGGTGGGTGCGGTGGAGAGAGAGATCAATGGAAAGGAAAGAAGCAAATATGCTATCTAAGACTTGCTACATGCTGGAATGTGGGGGCAGAGTAAAGCACAGGGATGGACAACGATTTTGATAGCTAGATAGGACAACTTCCTGTCATAAGAGTGGGAGAAGGAATATTCCAGAAGCAATGGGTTCAGGGAGACAGGGCTCCGTGAGACAACCAAGAGCAGATGTCAGGACAGCAAGAGAAAGGACCCTAAAGCTACAGAAACGAACTGAGGGCAACACCGCTTCTCTCACCTCGAACTTCCTTTCTCATTTACTATCTTTGAAATGTATTGGAATTGTGCTGTATAGATGTGTCATGGGAACAAAATATTCACAACACCCTCATTGCTACTTTAGAAATAGGCCACTTCACCCCATCCTATAGGACACAAGCTTTCTACTCCACAATAGCATCACAGCACTTTGCCTGCTTGGTCACATCTCAACTATACAGAGTAGATTCTAACAGAGACGGTGACACCATCCTTGTTTTTAAGAAAACAAAATGCTGCTCACTAAATGTAAGTGGATGGATCTGGGTTGAGTTCCACAGTCTATTGTAACTTCTGTGCTGTGATCTAGGGCAATGCAAAGCCTCTGTTATATGGTGTCATGGTGAGAACAGGGACCAGGATACTTCAGTCACAAGCTAGCCTAAGTCCCACCTCAACAGGCTACCATCTGTACATTACATCTGTTGCTTAACTTTGTTCTCCTCCAGTTTGCATATCTATAAACAGAGGCAAGATACCAGTACATACGTGCAGTGTTTGTGAGGGGCTATACTAGTCATCTCAGAAGTCATATCTAGTCTACAGGCTAGTAGCTTAAATAAGAGAAACTTCTTATACTTCTGCAGCCTGTAAGCCTAGAGTTATGAAGAGGACTCTCACGCTCTTCTTGGTTTCTAATACCTGCCCACTAACTGTATGCACACACATGCTAGACAAGATATGCTTTATCTCTTCTCATAAGCCACCAGTTCCATGGGATCAGGATCAACTCTACAGCCCTATGCATGTAACCTTAATCACCTTCTAAAAGTCCATCTCCAAATATGATCACATTAGTAGTTAGGGAGTTTACATATGAATTTGGGGATATATAATGCAGCCCTCAGCAATGTTAAATGGAATACTACATGTAATCACCATTCTTCCTTTCACTCAGTAATTATTCCAGGATGCCAGTCTTTATTAACTAAAGAAAGAGGATTTAGTCCCTAAATTCACATGTTTCTTCTCTTAAACTTATTTGTGGATAGATAAGGTATAAAAACTTAAGGCCAAAAAATATCCAAGCTATTTGAAGGGTGTGGGGGGGGGGGAGTGTGTTGTGGCAAACAGGATACATAGATCTGTCTCTCTGATTTTGAAGACTAGCCTATTTTAGAAATAGAAATTGCTTACCTGTAGATGAAAAGGTTACCGAGTTATTAGTAATCTTCCACTTTACCTCAGAGGGATTGCCTAGTTGATGATGTCTGTCAGAAAATTCAGAACCCCACATAGTTATCCAAACTGATCTAATAAAATTTGTATCCAGCAGTTAAACAATTTCAAACTGTGTGTTATTCAGGAAAGAAAGTTTACAGCTTCTGTTTATCTGAGGAATATTGTGCCCAGCTGCTCTGTGTACATTTGGAAGAAGCAAAACGTAAGGAGCTTATAATTCGAGGTATACTGGTGTCACTGAAACCCACCTACCTAAAGTGAACCTAAGAAGTATAGCAACTGAGGAAACATCATGGCTGGGTTGCTGAGGTTCGCAAGACATGGGGATGGACTCAGGTGGGAATCTATTGCTAGTGAGCAGAAAGGTACAACTGACATGGCTGAGCTAGTGGACTGGCTCAGCAGATAAACTGCTTGCTGCACAAGCATGAAAATCTGAGTTTGGATACCAGCATCCATGTGAAAAGCCAGGTGGTATACCTCTGATCCCAGCGGGGAGGTGGAGTTAGGATTCTGGTATTTGTTGATTAAACAATATGTCCGTCCAATCAGTAAGCTTCGGGTTCAGTGAGACATGTTGTTTCAAAAACAGCAGCATAGAAGCAACACTTCACCTCTGGCCTCCACATGCACATATACGTGATGCATTTGCACTTCCCCTACACACAAAACCCCACAAATTTTTTAAAAAGACAATGGCTGAGCTTCCATTTTCAAACTAGAGAAGTAACAAGAAATTGAATAACTTGTGAAATAATACTGTGGGTGAAATGCAAGTAGCGTGTTCCAGGAATCCCAAAGCATCCTTGGATAATGGCGGCCTAACCAGTGATGAAAAATATCATTCCTCATTCTCTTTTTTGCACCAAACTGAGCCAAATGTATGTTAAATGGGATTCCTCATCAACTACTGACTTGAGGCCAGAATTCAGATCAGTGGAATCCTAACCCATTCTTCTTCATCCTCACTGCCATCCACAGACCATTCCTTCTCATATAGCACACATTTGCCTGCACCAAAGGAAATGCTATATTAGACAGGAAATAAAATGCTTGACTTTAATCCCAGCACTGCCATTTAAGATCTATAATCTGAGGTGTTTTTGTCCATGGGTTTGTGTTTCCTCAACTATAGGCAGTGTTGGTAAGAGTTTCTTCATAGCTAGGCATGATGATGGTATATTCCTGTAATCCCACCCACTCAGCAACTCACGGGGCTGAGAAGGGAGTATCACTTATGCATAAGAGTTTGAGTCTGGCCTAGATAACACTGAGACAACTCATCTCCAAACAAAGAAACAAAATGTGAGCTTCTTTTCAGGGTTGCTCTGAGTGTGATGGCATACGTAGTAGGTCTCATGCCAGTGGCCAGCATAATAGCAACTACCAGTGATAGGAACTTTCAGTTTCTCTTCTCTGTCCTTAATGTCAGAATAATGAGATTTCCATGACAATAAAACAAAACAAAATAACCAATAGGAAAATATAAACAATAATGTCATTTAAAAATTAATTTTAAATAAGCAGGCCAACAGAAATATGTAAGGCACACAAGATTGCATTGTAGAAACAGATCTACTAGTTTCCTCAGGATTAGAGTGATCCACTAATAGCATAAAATCCAGCTGCTATAAATTCAGTCCTGTATCCTTTTCCTTCTAAGTCTCTGAATGTACCTTTCTCTCTCTCCCATTAGAACTGCTGGATCTCTGTTTCCTCAGCTTGATCCCTCTTCTACAGTTGAGAGCCTGCCACGAATTGAGAACTCAGCAAATGTTGTTGCCAGAAAAATCAAATGTCCAAAATCCATTGTCTTCAGAAAGTCAGTTTTCTCCAGTGACTATATGAATAGATAGGTACATAGATATACAGATGACAGATAGACAGATGATAGATGATAAACAGATAAATATAGAGAAATGTGAATGAGGAGTTTCTAATAAACTTGCCCACACAGTGATAGAGGGTGAGAATTTCCACAATATGGTCTGAAAGCTGGAGACCACTGAAGGAAGTCACATGATAGGTCCAGGTCCAAAGGTCTTAGGAAAAAGGTGATGTAAATTCTGGTGTTATGTGAAGTCTGGCAATGCAGACAGGCTACTGCTTAAAGTCCCAGAGTCCAAAAGCCACCAGCATTTACCTGCTTTTTTGATATCCACGGGAAGGAGGAGTACCTTACAGTTCCAGGAACTAGAAAGAAATATCACCCTTTGCTCTGCTTTTGTTCAGTGAGTCCTAAGCCCGTTGAAAGGTACTCACTGAGAGTACATCTTTCACATCTGGTATATTAAGAATTCATATGAGCATCCTCTCTGGAGACATTCTCACGGGTACTGAAAACAATATTCTATTGGGTTCCCAGATATCTTTTAATCCAGATACATTGACACCTAATATAAACCATCATATCTGGGAAAGCTGGCAACAGAGACCCAATTCTATCCCTACTAAGGACTTCTGATCACTCTCTCATCCCTCCTTGGTCCCCAAACTCCTCAACAGTAGGAACCACAAGGCATCAACTGCATTAAATCATCTCCCTATAGAGAGTCCTATAAAGGGACCCATTTGCACTGCAGTACAGAAAAATCAGCCTCATTACTTTATAGTCACACCTCACATGGTTCTGCAAATCAAAGAACAAAAACATTATACTGAGACCTGAAAGATATAAAATGTGCTTTTTAAATGTCCAGGAGTATTATCAGTCTTACCCATCCCTCTTGCACCATAGCAATTATGACAGGTAGGAAATGGACTCTCTTTCAACTAGGGAAATAGATTACGGAAGGAAAATAGAATGTTCTTCAGTGGCTGGACTTCCTACATTCTCCTGAACCTACCTTGTGGGAAGTGGGGCCTTAGGTCAATGGCCAGACTTCTTTGATCTCATGTTTCCCCGTAATTGTGCAGAGAAAACACCACTGTTATTTCTTTCTTTCTTTAAAGAATTGAAAACTCTATGCAAGATATTTAGCAGAATTCTTGGCACACTGGACACAGTCAGGGAGCAAATATTCTGATATAACGTCACCTAGGTTCTAGTCACTTCTTACTAACATAAATCTGATCACTCTAGATCCCATGGAAAAGGTAGAATTTGTGTTTTATTACATTAGACATTGGTTACTGAAGTCTTATCTTTTATGAACTCAACATAGACTAGGCTGACCATAAATCTGTAATTCTGCTGCCTCAGGTTCTGGGAGACAAATATTTTCCTCATAATGTTCATATGTTTTGCTGACTAATTCATTCAATAGTTCTTTTTCTGGGGCTGAGGAAGTCTAGGGGTACCCTCATTTATTGAATATTTAGGCCTTTTACTGGTATGAAGCTATAGCAAATATGATACGTTACCCTCCAGAGGTTTATGATCTCATAGAAAAATAAGTCAGATATTATAGTATAGCATGAGAAGATTTAAAATAAAAATAGAATATGTTTCAGGGTTTTGGAATTGGAACATCTAAATTAAATAAAAGTTTTTAAAAAAAACTTTACAAGGAAGAGTCTCCTTGGTTCTCTTGTAAAAGATCTGGTAAGATGTAAGCTGCCACTAGGTTTCTGATTTGTCAACTGAAAGGATCATGTTACCAATCACAGAGACATAGCAAGAGTTGGTAAAGAGTGAAGACAGTGTTAAATGTTGAACTTGAGGTGCTGGTAAGACATCAGAGTAAATACATCTTGTTGACATTCAGATATGTAGATTTTGAGCCTTAGAAAGAGATAATGTTTGCAACTAGAGACCTAGGAATCAACTTTGTCTAAGTGAGAGCTGAATCTGCAAGTACCAATTAAATCAGTCAGCCAGAACAAGAGGTTGAAAAAAAATAAAACATCCAGTACAAATTCTGGGCAGCACAAACATCTTGGGATAAGTAGGAGAGATCACAAATGATTCTGAGGAACAGCCAGAGAAATAGAAGGTTGCCCAGGAATCACCAAGTATAAAGAAAACAGGAAGAAACTTGAACAGTAGTTGTATTAGTCACATTTGCTATGATAAAACACCTCCTTGGACAAGTTGTCACATCTTCATCAGTTCAGCTGTGATCACTTGCAAAAAGGTCATCACAACTGGGTTTATGGACTACTGACATTTTCAAAGGAGGGTCATAGGTCACTCACCTGAGCATCTAGCCACTTCCTCCAACCAGTTTTATGCAGTTCTGCTCTAGTTGCATATGGCTTTAAGGTCATGAGGAAGGGCTAGAATATATAGGCTGGAGAAGACTAGAGAGAAATGGGACTCCAAATACACAGCCAGGTAGAGTCATCATCTGTGCTGGGTATAGAGTTTCCAGTGTGACTGCTTTAAGGTCATCCATGCTTCTGCCCATAAGCCTAATAAACTCATTTGTTCCACGAGGGGATCTTTATGGAACTGAACTGTGATTTGCCATTGGGGCTTTAGATGGAGGGGAGTAGAGACTGTCTATCTACTCAAGGGTGAAAATTCTCTGAACATATATGACAAAAACCATATGAGGAAGGAAGTGGCTGTTTTAATACACAGTATGATGGTCCAGGCTATCGTGGCAAGGAAGTCATAGAGGTAGGAACTGGAGGCATCTGGTCATATCATATCTGCAGTTCAGAAGCAGAGAACAATGAATGCTGTTTGTTCAGTCAAGGACCCCATGTTACCATACTATTAGACTGGGTTTTTCCACCTCTGTTAACCCAGTCTAAAGACTTCCTCCCAGTCATGTCCAGAGATTTTGTCTCCTAGGTGATCCCACATCCTGTCAAGTTGACAGTAGTATCATGAGCAACTTTTGTCAACTTGGCACTGACACCATTTTCAAGCTACACCACTTTTAAGCCTATTGTTACAATTGGCTCATAGTCATCTCCTAATGCAAAACAAACTCACTCCAGCTTCAAAAGATCCCATTGTCTTTAACAATTGCAATTTGAAACTGCAGTGTGCAAATCTCTTCTGAGACTCAAAGGTAATCTCTTAACTGTGAGCTCCTATAACAGTTTTTTAAATGTCCATGGACAGGACTCCTATGGTAAATTTCTGCCACCCAGGGCTCAGAGACCAATGTGGAAGAGGAGGCAGAAAGACATTAAGAGTCAGGAATTATGAATGACCACAAGGAAACAGAGTTTTCCAGGCAGCCAGGAACTTGCTCATATGTACTCACAGCAATGGTGACAGCATACCCAAGATCCAGACAAAAACTCAGCACAGAAGTAGGGCAAAGGTAACAAGCCCCAACTTTAGCTGAGGAAACACTGGCAACTGCTCAGTGCCCACTGCGAGAGGTTTTCTTTAAGGGAGTGTCTCTGGATAGGCTGAACAGGCTCCAGTGGATGGATTCACACTGAGGAACATCTGGGAACACAAACTTGACTTAATAGGCCTTAACATATATAATGGGATTCTTGAAATCTAGCAGGAAGTCTATAGGGCCATGCAGATAGGGGAAGAAACATGATAAAGATACATTGTATGAAATGCACAGAAATTCAGTAAGTTTGAAAAATGTGTTATATAGTTCCAATGTACAATGACAAAGAATAAATATTTCCATTTCAGAAAAGGGTGAATACACTATGAACAACACCAAAGTTGCAGCTCTACGTCCAGGTTCTGGGGCATTCACCCAAAGGTTGTAACACCCACCCCTTCCACTCTGACGCTTATAACATACATTATATGTTTCCATTCCACACCTGCATTTTTCTTTAGTGGACTGCCCATAAACCTGGCCTTCCTATTATTCTGGGTCTGTGTTACATAGGTTTACCTTCACAGCTTTGTACAACAGCCTCTCGGGGATTTCTTACAGAGAATCAAGGAGTCCTGCAACATATTGTTTGGCTTCGGTGGACTTTTGGAAACTTGAAAAAGCCTCCTCACTCGTACATCTGTCATGCCTATAAAACCAGTATCACATGGATGATACTGCCATGTCTACTGCCAACTCAAAATGTGGACAAGAGTGGCTCAAAATGTGAAACCCTTCCCCAGATACTTGTTTTCTAGCAGAGAACCTGTTCAACGGCATTCTCAGTTTAGACTCTCTCCTTTCTAGTAAATTTGGATTTTCATAAGATGGAGCCTTTTGGTAGAAAGGGCCTTGCCCTACTGTTCTAGTGTAGAACAGGAGGTTTCTGTTTAGTCTTGCTAATCTGCATAACAGTTGCAACTGATTTCTTAGAATCCACTCTGCCTACAGTGTTAAACTCTTGTCTTTCCCCACCAAAGAAGCCTATTTTTTGCTTGGTTTGTATATGTGTGTCTCTGTTTCGCTATAAATCTGGATGACAGTGGTGAGCAGTGGCCATGACATAGCCCGAAAACCATCCTGTCTTGAGATTTCCTCCACCAAGCAATTCAGATCTTTTCTTTCTAATTAAGTCTTAGATTCTCAGGACACAGGCAGAATTTGGCCAGATTCTTTGAAAGAATCTAACGTGAAGTCTCCAGTTCCTAATATAATCCTTGTTCCCCTCTGAAGTCTCAGGAACTGGTCTTCTGCTAACTTTTCTATCTGTATTCTGGTCTTCCCTAAATTCCCACCAGAATGACTTGTTAACCTCTATTTACAGCTTTCTAGCCCAGAGTTTCAAACACATTCACATTTCTCCAGAAAATCAACTCCAAAGATCTCAGAACTACATGGTCATGTCCATCACAACCACAGCCCTACCTCTTAGTACCAATGTTCTGTATTAGTTGCCTTTTTTGTTGCTGTGACAAAAATCACTAAAAAAAAATAAATAAAATAAAACTTAAGGAAGGATTTATTGACTAACAGTTTAAGGTTATAGTCCATGAGGTCAAGGGGATCATGGAGGCAGCAGCATGAAGTAGCTGGTCAAATTTGGTAGTGGTTGCATTCGCTATCAGAAGCAGAGGGAGATGAACACTGTACTCAGCTCATTTTCTTTTTTCCCTCAGCCTAGGCCCCCAACCTGTCGAATGGTACACCCAGATTCAGAGTGTGTCTCCTACCTCAGTTAACCCAGTTCAGAAACTCCCTCATACACATTCCCAGAAACCTAGCTCCTACGTTAGTCCAGATTCTATCAAGATGCCTGCCAGTATTAACCGTCACTTTGGTTGATGGTGTCAAGTTCCTGCAGACTGATTCAGGGAAGGATGCACAGCAGCCTCTAACATAGTAGAGGGAGAATGTTAATGAATTTTACAGAAGCAGTTTCCTCATGGGACAGCAAGAGGAGCTAGGTGTCAACAGACTGAAGTATGTATAGAATTTGTAACAGAGAAAATAAATGAGGTGAGCCGATGACTCCATTGTGAAACGATCAGGGAAACAATGGAACGGTGACTAAGCACAGGCGTGGGTATATCTAGGGGAGTAAAAGCTCTGTGCATAGTTAGTGTTCAGTGTGAGACACTTATATGTTTATGTACAGTATCTAAAAGGTATGAATTCCTTGAAGATATTATTGAGTTGCCTCTGCTCATAATATTCGATATGTGACTGATGGCTAGTACACACAGGAGAATGAATTAAGACCAGAAACTCCATTTCTCATCATCTCATTAAAAATTCACAAGTCCTCATCATCTTCTTCATTGGATAGTCATCTTCCTACTAGCTCCAGACACTAGGATTCACATCTGTCAGATGCTATCTAATGCAATCCTGTTAATACTTCTATGAGGGGGATATTATCATCAAAAAAGAAGTCAGGGAGCTGGAGAGATGGCTCAGCAGTTAAGGGCACTGACAGCTCCTGCGGAGAACCCAGGTTCAGTTCCCAGCATCCACATGGTGCTTGACAACTGTCTGTAACTCCAGTTCCAGGGAATTTGACACCCTCTTCTGACCTCCATTGACACTGCACAATACTTTCATGCACATAGGCAATACGCTTATGTACATAAAATAAAAATAATAAATAAAATATTAAATAAAAAGAAGCCAATGTGTTTGTATATATTGATGAGGTAATTATGCACTCTATAAGCTTGCACTTTGGGAAGTAGAGGAATGGGGATTCCAAGTTCCAGGCCCAGCCTGGGCTACATGGTGTGTGATCCTGTCAAAACAAATACATGCAAAAACAAAGAAAGAGAAAGAGAGAAAGAGAAAAAATACCCAATGCACCAAGAAGAAAGATTATTCCTTATCATTTTTAGAAGTGTAAAGTAGAAATGACTAAATCTTCTCTATTTACCATGAGGGTTCATTGCTATATTACTACCACTTAGATGATTCCCAGCCTACAGGAGGTTTTCTATAAATGTATTCAGTTTATAAAAATATGATTATATATTTCCAACACATAGCCTCCAACCTCTTATAGAAACATTAACTTCAAAGGTTCACAACCAAATATTGAAAACTCAAAGATGCTTGCTCTCCTTTGGACACTGGTTAAGATTTGCTAGTCACAGTTGAGCTGGAGGTTGAATAGGACTTAGAGTAGCTCCAATTGTATCATTTTAAAATCCTGTGCTGTCTCCTCTGATGTTGGAACACACTATTGTTTATATTGTGAGAAGTTAATCATGGTGGGCGAGCAGGTGGCAGTACCACATGGCTAACAGACAATAAAGATGGGCTTCAGATACGAGGATTTTAGTCAATAAAACATGACCAGATTGATGAGAAACAGAACTTACATTCTGCATAGTCATCTTAAGGCAAGGCAGCTCAGTGTGAGGGGCAAACACTTTGTAAGTCTGGTTACCTTAGAGAGCCCATTTTTCACTTCCAGGTCTGTGCAGGTTCCTACCCTCTGCAAGGGCACTGGGGTCCTAGACATACTCTAAGTGGCATTGTAATTATTGACTTTGGTCAAAACATTAGAAGTACACCATAGTAGACAGCCTTTAAAAATATGCCAGCTGTAAGCACTGTCCCCATCATTACCTGAGACACTGTCTAGCTGACATGCTCAACCTATGGCCTGCAGGCCACATACATCCCAAGATAGCTGTGATTGTGGCCAACACAATGGCAGATGCCATCACATAGAAGTATCAAAGGTTAGACCAGGTTAGACCTTTGTAGAAGGATTTGTGCCGGAACAGCTGCTTTTCACAGTGATATTCTCCACCCTAACCTCATCAGTGACATTTTTCTTATGTATATAATCCTCAAAGTTCTCTCAAATTTTGTCCCAGACATTCTTAGTTTCCTGTCACCTAGCTGGATGGAATCAGAGTTACAATGACCAAGTAAAAACAAAAATAAACTCTGTGGGTCACAAGGCTCTAATTGTCCTTGATGTCAAGAGACACAGCGAGCACTAGGGAGGATACAATGAACACACTGTGTCCACTGAGCACCTGGAAGTAGAAAGTATGGCGGAGAGAAAACAGGAAAAGGAAAGTGAGCCAAAGGAGAGAAAGGAGCAGGGAGGATTCAGGGCAAGGGGCCAGGGACAATATCACTATCTATCTAATAGTAGTTTACACTTGCCAGAAGACAGAGCCAATGGGGTATTTTACAGGTGTGAACAGAGATAGCAGTGCAAAGGTAGAAGTAAATAAAAATTCCACACACACACACACACACACACACACACACACACACACGGGGCGGGGAGGGGTAGAACGGCTTATTTTAAGGAACTGAGCAGAACAGTTGTAGACACTGTTCAACTGCATGGGCTGGCAGCCTGAATACCCAGAAGGAGTGGAAGTTGCATTTTGGGTGCTAGGGCCAGCTGTTGGAAGAATTCTTTCCTTTCCAATATTTGCTCTATACAGGTCTTCAACTATTTAACAAGGCCTGCCCACAGACAGACCATAATCAACTTTGCCTAAAGTCCACAGACTTAACTGTTGATGTTATGAATAAAATACCATCCCAGAAACATCCAGAATCTTTGACCAGATGCCTTTGCTCTCTTGCCTAGCCCAGTTGATGCATAAAATGAATGTTCAACGTCTCCATGCTCCCTTTGAAACTTTTATCCTAAAAGAACTAAAACAAGTGTTCCTTTAGAAATGCCATACAGAATAAAGGAAGGAATCCCCCCACCCACATACCACACATCACCCCATCCTCAGAATTCCCCCTTCAGTCCATCCTCCTCCCCAGTACTTTAACCATAGATAAGCTAATACCTAGCTTGTCTATCTCAAGACAAAGCCCAGTTATAGTTTAAAGAATTCAAATTACAAACTGCTTAGAAAGGGGTAGTGCATTTGGTGGGAATGGATTTTATCCAAAGTGCAATTTGTTTTTCCCTTTCATAAGTAGGAAGAGGCTCCAAAGAGTTACAGAGCAAAGGGTTAGATGCCACAGAGAGCAAAAAAGAAAATGGACTACAGAAAGACCAAAAATAGCTTTTTAAGAGACATAATTATTCAGAGCTTCAATTTACCTACGTCTACTTTGGAAAAAAATCATAATCTACACATGACCCTAATACATGGCCCAGATTTAAATGTGGCACCTTGAATCTGGGGGATAGGAAGGAAATTGGAAGGGGAAATTTCAGGGCATACTCTGACAGTGTTCAGGATGAGGGGAGAAGACAAGTGGCTGGACCCATCTCACCACACTCATAGTAATTGTCCTTGCTTTTGCAAAACGAATTTGGATGGTTGCCTGCAATGTGCTCCAGAACAGAAATTGTCCAACAGACTTACAACTATAGGGCAAAGCTCCAGTCATCAATTTAAAAGTGGGACTGGGTAAACATGCATCTATCTTGGCTCTATAACCAAGTTAAATATGCTGTGTGGCTCTCTGTTTTGATCACAAGGCTGAACCCAGAGGTACATGGTAGGAGAGAAAGAATGTAAAATCTACTCCTAATGTGGCTACCATTGCTGTATTAGCATTCCATGTCTGTGACCAGGTATGTGAAGTCAAGAAATTAACGGGGGAAGAGATTTTGTTGTCGATGATGATCTCATGGTTTCAAGGTTTCAGTCCACATGGTCACCTGGCACCTGATAATCCGGAAACAGGACAATACATCATGGTGGAGGATTCTGATTACTCACCGCATGGGAAAGCAAGGAGAGAAAGAAGGGACAGCAGTCCCAACTTCCCCTTCAAAGGCAGGCCCTGAATGATCCAGTTCCTCCCACTAGGCCCTACCTTAACAGATCTACCACAGGAGTTTCCCAATGGCTCCACAGGCTAGGGGCCAAGATTTTGGTCTATGAGCTTTGGAGGACTTTTAAGACCCAGTCTAGTACTAAGTAGCACTTAGTACTACGACTAAGTCTTTTACCGAATCGAAACAGCATATCTAAGACAAATGTCTTCCATGCATAATTTCACACTGCCCAGTCATCCCGATTCTATGGGGATTTGGTGGTATGGATGAGATGAGGTTATCAGGAGCAGGACTCTCCAGGAAAGCTGCAGATCTCCCTATTGCCATCGGAAAGCAAGAGGTTTGTCCTCTTGGCACAAGATCTTTCCGCAGAAACTGGGAATTCCATGTGGGTGAAAAGCACAACTGTTGCGGTGGAAGAGAGAGCTTGGGGGAGTCCAGGAGACTGATGGCAGAGGTCACTGGGGAACAAGCAGAGGCAAGAGACGGTCCCTGCAAAAGCACAGGCTGCTTGGGCGGAGGGTGAAGCAAGACTGTGAAATAAAGCTGTGTCTCTGCTCTATTTTCCACCCTCTCCCTCCCCCTCTCCATCTGCCTGTCTCCTCCCTGTTCTCTCTCCCTCTGCCTCTTCTCCCTTTGCAAGCCTTCAGCTGCTAATTTCCATCCGACACATTTAAGAATTAATTCCAACACTTTTCTCTCCCTCTGTCAAGCTACCCAGCTTGCTAACCTCCCCCACCCTTCGGCAATGTGCGCGGTTTTATTCCACAGACTGTTTGCCCGACAATTCCCAGACGTGGTGATTTGCTCTGACATCTTTGTGTATGCAATCAACCCATGTCACAGAAGGCCTGCAGGGGATGCAGGGAACCGGTTCTACAGCAGGACAACCTTGTAACTTTGCAATGAGACTGAGGGCACAGGGGGACTTGCAGGGAGAAGAGACAGGGAGTGCCATAAACTTCCTGTGCTGCTGGCTACCAGCAGTCTCCATCTGGAGCAGGCTCCCCAGACCCCTGAATAGGGCACGTGTGACTCTTTTGCAAGTGGCAAGGGTCTGTCAGACATGAATCCCCATAGTCCCCATCTTAATTAACACAAACTAATGGTGCTGGGCAGGGAATTCTAAAAATAGTTTCCTGGATAAACTGAGACAGAAGCATAAACGGCACAGCAAGCTACACTCCGGAGTCTGCTCAGCTCTGAAGTACTCACATTTTTAGGCACATTTAACTGGCTGAAGCAGGAAATTGAAAGGGGCTTTGTCTCTCAAATCAAAAATAAGTATGTGTGTGTGTGTGTGTGTAAAAATAATCGTGGTCATGGGATGTGTTAACAAGAAAGCTGGACAGGAAATGCCAGGACTGTATTTGAAATTTATGAAAATCTGATATTATTCTAAAATAAAGCATTAAAACCACAGTGAAAAAAGAACGGCTACTGAGCCTAGCTCAGAGAGAGAGCACTTGCCTAACTTGCACAAAATCTGGGTTGATCTTCAGAACCACAAAATCTCTAAAGAGTAAATGGAAGATTAAAGAAGGAAGGAAGGGGTGGAGGGAAGGACAGACAAGTGCATTTTAAGAAGACCAACACAAAGAAACACGTCCTTCTAAAAGGCACAAGGTACCAATAGCAAATAGATGGCCTCCACCTGCACTTTTTTCATACTATTTTGAATGATGATTGGTGGTCAGACAGATGCAGTGGAGTGGAAGAGTCAAGAGCCACTCTGTGACCTGGCAAGGTGGGGTGGGCTGCCAGTGCGAAAAGCACATTGGCAGATGAAAGTAACCCCAGCACACAAATAAGTCCTTGGAATAGCAGCCACAAATACACACGCAGAGCCAGTGCAACGGACACATCCTCATTGCAGACTTTACTGTCACCTTGGGTCTCCTGCCTCTGGTTTCCTCCCTGTCGTATGTCATGATGATTCTCTAAGCCCTTTTCCGATACAGTAGCCTCAGACCCACGACCATGGCGGATCATAAACATTTCCAGAAAAGAGTGGTTCCCTTGTGTGTGTGTCTCTCTACTGCAGTCCACAATACTTATACCTGAAATGTCCTCCTCTGCCCATCGGTTTTCAAACTCACCTTCCAGGGCTAGTTCACAAGCTGCCTCCCTGAACACCTTCCCAGTGCTCTCACAAAAGTAACCTCTACCTTCTCTGGGCCTCCTCTGGATGGTTACACCTTTCTAAAGGCTCACAACTTCACAGTTGTCCTGGTTGGGTGCAGGGCACTTTCTGATTATTTAGTGAGATTTGTCTCCATACTCAATACCAAGCACAATGCGTTAGCAAAGAGTAGACACTGAATCCGTGTTTGCTGAATGACTGTGTGTGACACTTCTCCATAGGAGGGCTCTCTTCATGATGGCACTTATTTTGACTGGATGCTTGAAGTATTATTTAAGAGATCCAAGGAAGTGCTGTCCTTAACCATCTCAGAGGACAAATGTCTGAACAAATGTAAGCAAAATGTATGAACTGACCCTGACCTCACTCAGTGGATGCCTGAGCTCTGCTCATCCTCCCCTGTCAGGATGAAGACAACCTTCCAGAGAGCATGCTCGGGAATGTACATTTCTGTGCAATTAGCAAGTTCCCACATGGTAAACAGACTAATTTTGCCCATACATCAGCAGTTTGCCTAATCAGTGATTTCCAATCAGAGCTGGAGGAAAAGATTTTAAGTCTAGACCATGGTGTGCAGGAATGAAAAACTGTGGTCAAAAAAGAAAACCCTGCTATTATTCTGGTATTTGTCACAGAGGGGGCACCAAATTGAAGACAAGCCATTTGTTCCTTTATAAATACCTTTTCAATGTGCAATTCCTCCAATAAACCCACCTTCCGCTCTGTTCCTAGCCATGGCTATTATGCGAACTGTTCTGAGTTGGGGTGCCCTTGCCGAGAAGGCCCTCACTGAGCTGGGAGATCAGCTAAGCCTGATTTAACTGCATTCAATTTTTTAGTCTTTGCTTTATTTGGGTCAATATTTACTTTAAATCAAAAACTTTCCAATTGAGCTTTTCTTCTCAGCACCTCTAGCCTCAGAAGCACTTTATCCCCACCAGCCTGCTTTACCCTGGTGTGGGGAAAAGCAAGTTCTCTTGGTAAGACAGAGCAGGGGGCCTGCATGGCAGATGACATAGAAACGCATACTTGTGAAATTGGACACTGCCCTGTGGGTCTCAGGACTTGGGGACTAACACGCCCTTCCACATGTCAAATCAAGTACTTTAGACTACTGATCAGTGGCTCCAAGTTAGTTGGGAAATCACTCTGTCATGGAATTTTGGATTCAGAGGCCTAAGGCACATCTCCCTAAAGGATCATTAGTGATTAAATCTCCATGTGCAATATCTGACTCACAGTGTTGAGGTTTTGCTTGAGAATTTCAATGACCTAGAGGATTGGGACATCACAGATTGTCCTGTAATGTTGGCCATGGCTCTTGTCACTAGCGTGTCTGTTCTTAGTCCACTTCCTACACCAATCTGTGATGTAAGAGTTCCCACAGTATGATTATCGATTGATGTTGCTGTTGTGACTTTTTCTTATTTCTAATTATTCTTTTACATCTCCACCTTTGTTCTAACTCGCAGCTACGTGCTAGACTCCCCAGACTCCAGAGCTACCAGCTGTATCTGGAACCCATGGCATTGCATACTTGGAACTGTGCCTAGCTGTTTCCTCCTTCAGTAGCCATTCAAGCCACAGAATACTCATTGCAGGGTCCAGTCAGCACCGGGGCAGCAGTAGGTGGCAGAAGTCTTCTGAAACTGGTGGATAAATCATTCTGTGTTAAGTTCCCAAGGAAGCAAGATAGAACTCCCACAGCAAGCTGTTGGCTGTTGAGAGGAACTTGAGTCTAGGAAGCACCCAGAAGTAGAGAGAGAGATGAAGGGGGAAATACTGGCTAAAGGGAATAGTTCTTTTTAAAAGTATTTTCTTTTTCAAAAAAATTTTATGTATATGAGCGTATTGTTGCATGTATATAACTGCACCCATGTTGTACAAATTCTACAGAGGTCAGAAGAGGGTGTCAGATTCCCTGGAACTGGAGTCATGGATGATAGGTGCCATGTGATTCCTGGGAATCGAACCTGGGTCTTCTGTAAGAGCTTCCAGTGTTCTTAACTGCTGAGCCATCTCTCCAGCCCTGGAACAGTTCTTTCTTGACAGATCTTATCAAAATCATGCTAACTGAGCCAAATTGGTTAAAAGCCTTACTTTCTGTCTCCAGGATCAGTGCTGTATTTTTAGGCAGGCATGTTACCTAGCAGATACACTCATGACATCATGGTGGTACAAGCCAGCTCTGGGTTTAAATTCTGATAATGTCAATATATGAACATAGGCAAACATCATAACACATTTTGAGCCAGAGACTTCTTCTGTAAAATGAGATAAGAGCACATGTCTGCTTAACAGGATTCCATGAAATAGCATACCATAAGAAAGGTCTAGAACTTTTGCTAAGAAAGTCATAATTCCTCATTCCTGTTCTCCATCGATCACTCCTATTACGGTTCTTTTCCACTTCCTTCCTAAGTTTGAGAGGTCCAGTCTAATGCCACTCCTCCGTGACCTCACTGCTGTTTCTGAACCCTATGATCTCTCTGGCAGATGCAAGTGAACACAGTTTGGTATGTGACTTTAGGCAAATTTAGCTCCTGTTCTGTATATTCTGTGTCATTTTGGCAGGCCAGAGAGAATGGTATTACCATGCCCACTTTGAAAGTAGAAAAACTAAGGCTGATGAAGGTTGTAGAGTTTGCTGAAAGTTACATAACTAGAAAGTGTTAATTCAAACTCAGATCATTCCCTTCAAATCTCTGCTTCGTTTATATTGCAACCTATAATTGTTTTAATTCTTGTTTCCTAAGGATGCTATTTTCAAATGATTATACAGAATTTTTAAGTATAGTTGCCATTTCCTACACTATTCTGTATCTCTCATTCTGTCACTTACAAAGCTGAGCACCTAAAGCAAATGATTTATTTTCTCAGGCCTCATTTTCCTACCCAGAGAGAGAGAGAGACAGAGACAGAGACAGAAATGGAGAGAGTGCATACACTACTGTAGGCTGCTTTGAGTATTAATCCTCATTAAATGCCTTAGGCATTTGATTCCCACAGTGGCCGTGAAAGCAGAGGTAAGCTGTTCAGGTTCTCCAAGGCAGTACCATCAGAAGGCAGCCATAGTGATTTCCATGCTCCCAAGAAACTCTGTCCCTAAGTCCACCTCTTCTCAGTAGCTAAGGCAGAGAATAAAGAACTAGACACTTTCCCCCAACATCGGAAAACCCTGTTGTATTCACCCAGCCGATTGCCATGGGACTGTCATACCTTGACCTCTTGACTCTCTGTGCCATCTTGTTCTGGTCATCCCTACTGCAGTCCTGATCTAGAAGGAATTCCTTAATGGTGATTTTGTGTACTACATCGCAACTCTAGCAACCTAATTTGGGATTATCACGGTCACCATAGTAATCACCTGTTCTATGTCCCTTCCACTGGCATCAGAAGTCACTTCACAAATTTGTTTCAAAAATTAAATAAGCATCATGTGCTCAGGCCAGACAGGACACGCTTGGTAGATTTCAGTCTGAGGAGACTACACAGTATGGGCACTTTCTAGAGCATTCTAGGCATACAAAGGACTACACTGACTGTGGATGGCAATAGACCAGAGATACTGGTGTACTATGGGTACCTGATTGCTGCAGCGTACACAGTGACCAGGCTTTCTAGACGGCAAAAAGGAAGGTTTGCTCTCCCCCAGGTCTCTACCACAACCCCTCGTTTGACAGCAGTTCCTTTGCTTTCACTGTGCAACAGTGCCTTATAGATATTCATTACAAGTTCTTACACTTTCATGTACCTGTTTGGGTGCCCTTTGTACATATTTTTATCATAACTCTTTTTTTATTTCTTCTACTATTATTGTTATATATTTCTACCAAGACCAATCTTAAACACATCCTCACTATCGTCTTTGAAAAGATGTAGTACAGAAATGAGTAAGTGAAAATGAATGTTTGAGTCATACTAGGTCCTCAGTTTGGGCCCCAGATATCAGGAAGCTCTGTTTAATTTTTAGCCCTGGCAGTTCCTTGCTAGTCCATGTCCTAACAGGGAAAGCAATCTTCATATCTGAAAAAAATTCATTTCCCAGTGTGGATCTACCAAAAAAATCACTTCATTTTACCTGACAGATTTTCACAGTTTGCCTCAACCCTCCCCCTTCCTAGGGGTAGCTGTGTAGAATCTTTAAGGTCGGCTCACCTTCACTATGAAAGATAAAGGGAAGAAACTCAACCAGACCCAGTTGGAAACTCTGAGCCCATCAGTTGTTCTGCCTAATAAAAATGCATCCCAAGTCCACTTTGTATACCAGACTGAGTGCCCTGGACCAAATTCAGTCAAATGCTGGTTAAATTGTGATGAGTCCTGGTGGAGAACTGGGGAAACAGAGAGAAAAGTAAGAACAAAGAGATAGGTTCCCATGAGGAATGAACTGAAGTCATCAGAGGTAGCAAAAAGGGACAAAACTGATGTGACTAAATCACTTCTTACCCCTCCCTGCCAAGGGTGACACTAAGCATGAGAACAGACACAGTAACAGCAAGAGGTGTTTTGAGAGAGCTCCTGGCACTGGCTTTTGATAAATGGAATTTAAAATGTCCTCAAGAAGAGAGAAGTGATGGCTTACAGGCAGCCATAGTATGGGTGAGAACAGAGCTGGTTCTTAACCAATGGCGTGACTGAAATGAAAACGCAGAAAGTGAGAGTCAGCGTTCATGGAGTGAGGGAGAGCCTGAGAACTAGTAAAGACGACAGAGGAAAATGCCTCAGAATGGGTAGGCTGAGCACAAAAGACGACGCAGAGAAATCAGGAAAAATAAAATGGCAAAACTGTGTAGACCATCCTGCTCCAGGATTCAAAAAGGCTAAAAGTAAAGGGCAAACATGAGCCACCAGCCTTGTAAAACATTAGCAAGCTTCTGTTTTGACCCTGGAGAAAGGAGATATCAATACTAGAAGAAAGGGCAATGGTAAAATGAGCTGAAAACTCAATTGGAGATGAAACCTAGATGATGTAGATTATTTTTCAAGAGGTTTACACCCAAGAGAAAGACAGAAATACTAGAACAAGATGAAAGCCAGGTGCTGTGAGAAGACGCTGTCATACCTGCTTCATATTTGCCCTTTAACTTATCTTTCAACTTACATGTGTTTGTGAGGAAAAGGAGAAATATGACATAAAGAAACTGTAAAATAGAAAGGGAATAATAAATGAGGTGGGGATGGAAGGGCTGCAGAGGTGGGTTTGACCAGGAGGGCAAAATCTTTCTATGGAGGGACAGACATACTGGTCCTTTTCTAGAGCCACTCAGTATTTCCACTGCACTTGGTCAGTTTGTCATGCTGTGAAACCACAAGGAGAGAGAGCATGGGAAATCTGGGTCACCAACTTGGATGTTTCATCATATTCTGTTCCCCAATTTTGACAGTTTTATGAAGAGTCATACCAAATACCTTTATATATGGCTCAGACTGCATGCATTAATAATCCAAATATTAATGATTTCATGTCATCTCCTTTAATGTCACTACAGAACAGAGTCCATGAGTTCTTTGGACTTTCTTGCTCTGGAAGAATCAGCATCTTACTCCTAATGGGGAGCCTTTGTAAAACAACAGAGAGTCAGTATCACAAAACCTGTATCTGTCCAGCAGTGTGAGTTTCAGCTCTCAATTGCACAATGGCAGTAAAGGGTCCTCAGCCTTTGTCAAGAGTAATTCAGAGATGCATGTCCCATGCACCCCTACCTCTTGAAGTTTTAGGATTTAATCTTCAGACACTCATAGTTATTCATTCCAGAAGGTGGCTTAACTGTAGGACACAATGCAGGATGGGCCTTAGCCAGGTCACCTGCTATGAGGAATAGAGGAATGGCTTCCGTGGGCGTGGCGTTCTGCTCTGCTCTGGCTAGTGGTGATACCAGCTTCTGCCAGCATCTGGAAAGAACCTGCACCGAAATGATCTACCTGGGGACAGAATACTATTGGCTGCATTTGGGACCCCACCCCACAAGGCAATTGGCTAACCAGACCTATAAAACCCCTTGCACTTCCCTGAATAAATGAGCTTGCAGCAGCTCGCTCATCCTCCTGCTTCTCACTTAGGTCCTGGAGTGTGTTTGTTGATTCCGTACCTACTCACCCCCAACCCCATGGCAGAGACCCTTTGCCCCTCAGGCTGGCCCAAAGCACTTAACTATACTCTATTGAATATCTTCTCTTCTATTATAACACATTTGACCTCTCTTATTCCTGACCATAATCCCTGCTCTCTTTTGTGTCTAGCATCTATCTACCTATCATCTACCTACAGTTTTATTAAAATAAAATTCACATACTATATATGTCACACTATTGAAGTGTATGACTTCATGTTTATTTGTATATGCAAAAGAACCTGACAACCAATCACCATAATCAAAAGTTTTCAGCATTTTAAAAAGGACTGTAGCATCTCACTGCCAAAACTAAGAAACCTTGCCTAAAATTGGGCTATGATAATCTGTTCATGTGTATTCTTGTAAGTCTCATCTTTTAGCTTTCATATGTAGGTCTGTGATCTATTCTGAGAGTTTGTGCATATGAGTAAGGGGACCAGCTTTACACTGTCAAATGTGGAGATTTTGTTACGTCAGTAAAGACCATTCTTTGAACTGATGTTGAAAGGAAGGCAATATAAGTGTGTGTGTGTGTGTGAGAGAGAGAGAGAGAGAGAGAGAGAGAGATTCTGAATACTTGATTATATTTCATCTATTTAAATCTCTGTGCAATACTAGTGTCTCATTATTTTTATTATTGTAGTTTTGTAGTAAGTTTTGAAACTGGACTCCTATAATTTTGTTTTAGCTATTCCAGATTCCTTACATTTCCATATGAATTGTGGAGTCAGCTTATTAACTGCTACAAAGAAATAAGTTGAGACTTTGAGGTAGACTGATGTGAGCTTCTATTAAGAGAAATATACTACATAAACCTAATTAAGTCTTCTAATCTATAAACATGGGCTGCTTTCCCATGTACACTGGCCTTCTTTAAGTTTTTTCAATACATTGACAATTTTGAGAATAAAAGTTTTCCAACACTTGATCTTAGCCTCAAGGTCAAAAAGTAGCACTTTTACACATTTTTATTAAGTTGATTCTTAAGCAGTATTAATCTTTTGCTTTTATAAATACAATGTTTTTATTTAATTTTGGGGTTCATTGGTCTTCTACAGACAAGCAATTATTTTGCATATTGACTTTGTATTCTGCCACCTCACATAATCTTTTTATGAGTTCTATTGATTGTGCGCGTGCATTTGTGCGTGTGTGTGCAGAGACCAGAGATGAATTAACATAGGGTGTCTTCCTCACTCTACATGCTATTTTTTGACACAAGGTCTCTCACTCAGCCTGCAGCTTTCCAATTTGTGTAGAATTTCCCTAGAATGCCACACCTGTCACTTTTTCTCCAGGGTTGCTCCTTAGGGATCGAGCTCAGGTCCTCATGATTGCCGTAAGAACTAAAGTATTTCTCCAATTCAAACTATTTACTTTTTAATAAATATTTTGGGATTTTCTGTATAAAATTTTAATGTCCCCTGAAAATTGAGAGATATTTTTCCCAATATGGATACTTTCATTTACTTTCTTATTTCTGATTAATTTTCCTGATGAGAATCTCCAGTAAAATGATGAATAACAGTTTTCAGAGTAGACATCTTTTCTGTTCTCTGATCATAACAGAAGAAATTCATTCTCTTATCATTAGGTATGAAGTTAGCTGTGGGATTTCTTTTAGTTTTATAGATGTTCTTTAGCAAGTTGAAGATGCTCCCTTATATTCTAATTGAGTATTTTTATCATTAAAATATTGATTTTTCAAATGTTTTTATGCTCCTATAAAAACAATTGTATGGGTTTCTCTGGGAATCTAAGACTGCATTCCTGAGACAAGTTACTCTGAGTCATAGAGCAAAACTCCATGTAATGCTTGAGTCTTGCAATGGCTTTACCTTGTTTTGTATTAAAATGATATTGGCCTAATAATGTACTTCCCTTTCTCCGCCTCTTCCTCCTCCCGTTTCTGTTCCTCCTCTTGTTTCTCCTTCCCTTTTTGAAATCATTTATAAAAAATTGGATTAATTCTTTAAGTATTCGGTAGAGTTTATCAGTGAAGTCAATGACTTTAGAATTTAAGGAAAGAGAGTTTGTAAAATTAGTACTTAAATATCTCTACTTGTTTGTTTAGACTTTTTAGTACCCCTTGAGTCAGTGATAGTAGTTTGTATCTTTCTTGAATTGTGAATTTCTAAGCTGTTTTGGCTAACTTTATATTACTGTGACAAAACACTCTGACCAATACCAACTTGGGGAGGAAAGGTTCTACTCGGCTTATATCTGCAGGGTCACAGTTCCTCATTGAGGTAACCCCAAGGTAGGAACTCAGGGCAGGAACCTGGAGCACCGACAATGGAGAAACACTATTTACTGGCTTGCTCCCCTGGCCACTACTCAGCCTGCTTTCTTATACAATACTGGACTACATGTCTAGGGGTAGCACTGCCCACAATGGGCCAGGCCCCCCCCACATCACTTAACAATCAAGAAAATGCCCCATGGATATGGCCACAGGCCAATCCAATGGAAGCAATTTCCCAGTTGATGTCCCCTCTTCCCAGATGTGTAAGTTGATAACTAAAGCTACCCAGCACATAAGTTAACCAATTTGTTGCACCCCAGGAATAAAAATAGTTTCATAATGACTTCTATGAAATCATAAGCAATATTTCTTCTTCCATTATTAAATTTAGCAATTTGAGTCCTCTCTCTTGTTTGCTTATTCTGTTTAGCTAAAGTTTGTCAATCTTGTCATTGAGCCAATTACACTTTCCTTCATTTTCCTCATCATGATTTTCTGTTTCATTAAGTTCTACTCATCCATAGTCATCCTCATTGTTTTCTAGTTCTATTTCCTTTAGGTTTGAGTTTCTATTCTTTTTTATGTCTTAACATGGAAGGTGAGATTATTATTTGATATTATCTTCCTTTTAGATATAGGCATTCAAAATATTGCTTAAAATGTTTGTACCTGAGTGTGATCTTGAAATCATGTCTGCGATGCCTCCCATTTCTACCCATCACAAAGTCTTTCCTTAATTGCCCCTCTGATTTGTTCTTCAAGCTATTAGGAATTGACTGCATTAGTCTTCACATATTATTTAATTTCCTATATTTCTATGATTGATTTCCATTTTAATTTTATTATGATCAAATACCATGTATTATATATTTCAGCCATTTAAAAGATATGAAGGTTTGTTTTATAGCATCTAATCCATTCTAAAGAATGATCCATGTTTATTTGAGAATAATGTATGTTCAGCTGTGGCTTATATATTGTTTCATATGTGCTTTGGCTGCTAATCTAATTCTGGTGCTATTCATGGGTTCTGTTTCCTTACATCTTATTCCTGGTTTTACATTATTGAAAGTGGGATGCTGAAGCCTACATCTATTCTTGTTGAATTGTCTAGCTTTCCCTTCACTTGTATTTTATGTATCCGGGGGGAGGGTCTTTGAATTTATGCCCATATTTTATAATTTTTATACTTTTCTAGTGGATTGATCCCTTTATTTTTAGGATAATGTGTATTGACCAAAAACATTTTTCTCTTTAAATCAAATTTTGTGTTGAGTCACTTAACTTCATAATTTTTATTTCCGTGTTTTACATTTTTCTATGCATTATTTTCATCCTATTTCTCTATAAAATTGTCTCCAATAGACAACATATACCTAGATCTTCAATTGTATCCAATGTAACAGTTTCTGTCTTTGGACCAGATTGTTTAATCTATTCACATTTAGTGATATTAATATAATTGTATTTACTTTTTTATTCTGTAAGTTTCCTATATGTCTTACATCTTTTTTCTCTAATTCTCCTTTACTACTTTCTTTCATAAAGTGAATAGTCTCTAATGCAATATTTTAATGAACTTTAATGATTTCACTGTAATTTATTGAGATATTTTACTAGTGATTGATCTTTGTAGATACTTAGCATATGTATCAGAACTTATCTGAGTCTGCTTCAGATATATACTAACTGTATTAGTTAACTATGCATTACTATAATGGAAAGCCTGAGGCATCAAAGTTTATAAAGTAAAAAAAAAACATTTATTCATTTCATAACTTTGGAAATTCAAGGATATGGCATTTGAATGGTTCAGCTTTGTGGGGGCCTCTTGGAGAATAGTGATGGTGAAAGAAGAAGCATATACAGAGAACAGTCACATCTGACCCCAAAAGCAAGAGGCTGTGAGTAGCTAGACTTGCTCTTTGTGGAGCAATCTTCATAGGAGAATTTATGTGGTTGCACAAGAACTACCTAGGGGTCATATGATTTCAATGAAAAAGCTTCCTCACAAAACCATCTTCCTAAAACACCAATGTAGGGGCCAAGCCTCTAAACACAAAGGGCCCTGGAGGCCATAGGCCATATTCCAACCAAAGCACTAATTTATGTAATTTAGTGACATAAAACAGGCGTAAATATTATTATACTCCATTATACTTGTATTATTTTTCTTATGTATTTTACATATGTATATAATCCAACCTAGTACTAAATTTTTAGAACTTACCATTTTAATTAATTGTGTATTTTATAGAAGCTGAAAGAAGACAAGAACACAAGTATGGATTTATAGTGTGTTATATTAATTACCTTATTTACCATTTTTTGTCATCTTTATTCATTCCTGTAAACCGAGTTGCCATCTGGTGTCATTCCATTACTCCAATGTAGTTTTGCTCTCACCCACCTCTTATTGTCAGATAGATTACATTTCTGGATATTATAACTGCAACAATACAATTATATATGTATTGTATTCTACAACTGCTTTGTAAATTAGTTAAAAGAAAAAAAGAATAAGCATTTATACTGCCTTTTGTAATTGCATAATTACTTTTATCAGTAACATTTGCTTTTTCTTGTTGATTTGAATTACTCTCTAGGGTCACAGCTTTCAGCCTGAATAAAATACTTTGAAATTTTGTGTAAGGTGGTATACAAGTAACAGTTTCTCATAGTCTTTGCTTATCTAAAAATATTCTTATTTTGCCTGCATTTTAAAGATTAGAGTATGAATTTGAAAGCAATTTTAAGTTCACAGCAAATTTTAACAGAAAATATATAAAGTATATCACCCTCTGCTTTTATGTGTGTAGAATCTCCCTCATCATTAACATGCCCTAGCAGTCTGATATATTTGTTTTAATTGATGAAACCCCCTTGGAAGAGCCTAATAACTCAAAATCTATAGTTTTCAGCAGGTTCACTCAGTGTTATATAGCTTATGTCTGGCAAATCCCAAGAATGGTATGATACAGAACATCTACGCAGCCCTAGAAATCCTTTGTATTCTGCTTACTAGTCCTCTCTCCTGAGATCTAACCCATGGTCATCTTTCTGTCCCCATGTTTTGCTTTTCTAATGTCATATAGTAGGAACCCAACAACATGTAGCCTGCTCAACTTGACTTCATTTGCTTGGGAGTGTGCATGTGTGTTTCTTCCATATCCTTCATGGCTCAGTAGCTCATTTTGTTTTAACAATGAATATTAATTTATTATCTGGATGAACCCCAGTTTATCCACCTATATACTAAGAGGTATTTTATTCGATTCCAATTGTAATAATTATGCACAAAGTTGCTACCAACTTTCGCATGCAGATTTTGGAGTGGACATAAGTTTCTACTTCATCTGTGTAATGCTAAGGAGTGTGATTGTTGGGTTGGCAAAAACATGTTTGTTTTTTTTTTTTTTTAAGGAACTGTTAAATGGTCTTCTCAAGAATCTGTACCATTTTGCATTCCTTCCATATTATTGCCAGCATATGGTGAAGTTATTGTTGGGGATTTGGGTCACTCTAGTAGATCGATAATAGAATTGCATTATTGGTTTAATTTGTGTTTCTCTGATGGTGTAGGAAGTGAAGCAATCTTTCATATGTGTATTTTACATGTGCAAGTCTTGTGTGGTGAGTCGTCCAAGTCTTTAGGGCATTTTACAATTTGATTGTTGCTTTCTTATTGTTGCCTTTTAAGAGTTCTTCACACATTTTGGATCACAGTCCTCTAGCAGATATGTCCTTTGTAATATTTCTGCCAGTTTGTGAGGTCCTTTCTTTTCTTGCACAGTATCCTCACCAAAACAAATTTTTAAAAGAGGTCCAGAAATGGAGTCTTCCTTTCATAAAATACACCTTTAGGGTGGTGTCTTAATTCACTGCTAGAACCAAATCCATGCACATTTTCTCCCGTGCTATTTGCAGTAGTTTAAAATTTCGTGTTTTATGCCTAGGTCTGTGATATATTTTGAGTTAATCTTGGTGAGAGATGCAGGGTCTATATCTAGGTTTATTTTTGTATATGGATAGCCATTTGTTCCAACAGCATTTGTTGAAAAGACAGCCTTTTCTGTCCTTACTCATTTACAGAGATCAATTTATTAAAAATCATTTTCCACAGGTAGCTAAAATTACTCATTGTGGTTGAATGGCACTCCCAGTCTCCCAGTGCTGTTTCCCCTCAGGATTTATTCTTTTTCATCAGGGCCAGTGTTGTCTTTCCTTCAGGACTTCCCCCAGACAACCCTTGCCAACAGCTCCCACTTCAGTGGTCTTTCAATTCTCTGTCTGCTGTGAGATTGACTCCATGTGGATCTTCCCCCCCAGAAGCTGGAAATTCACTACCTGGAGAGCTTTAGCCTTCTAAGTCTTTGACAATGAAAATGTGTGCTGCTTACTGCCTCTGTCATGTTTCAGGCCATCAGACAGACTATTACATCCTGGGTACAGCTGCATAATTCTTATCTTCCTTTTTACCCTTTACAGCTCAGTGCTGAACGACCTTTAATGTTTTACACTTAGTGACCAGCTGTGATGAAGAGATCTTTTCTTCTAGATAGAGAAAGGAGGCAAATGCTGTATCCTTTACAATTTCTCCTGGTGATGACTCCAAAAGAATCAACGGATGGTTTAATTCCCTCAAGGACAAAGCTGGAATATTATTTTGTTCTTTATGGTGGCTTACTAGGTTATCATAACATAATACGTTGGCAGCTAGTAAACTTTCTAACTTCCCTATAGTTCTCTGTGCCATCGTTTTCTGCTTTCCTTTTCTTCTCAGCAAATAATGTATGTATCTTCAATGTACTAAAACAAATGATAGCACATCATAATGACCTTATCAGTGTTATGTGTAAGGCATCTAGTCCCTGAAAACAGGCTTTCTTTGCCTGATTCCACTTATGGGCATGTTTTTCTCACCTTACTTTTGTTTATCCTCAATGCACACAAGCTCTCCATTACAGCTTTTCTAACTCTGAACAGGTAATGGCCCCTTGGAGGAGCCTTCCCTTTACAGGACTAGGCAGAGGCAACCAAGCTGCAGGTGAAATGTAGAGACACACTGTGGTTCACCCTCCAGTGGGGTCTGTTCACTGTCTGGGCTGAGAGCAGACAGTTTCCTCATTGCTTTCTCATTATTCCTGCCCTCTTCATTCAGTCCTTAATCCCCTGCACTAAAACACACCACTAGGCACTTATTGTCGACAAGCAAACCTGCGCATGGAGTACCCTAACTCCACTAGTCTCTGCTAGCCCTAACTTGGACCTCCACTTTGCATAAAGCTTTGTATACTTCAGTTGACTTGGGTAGCAGTGCCTTGCTGCTGCCACGGATGTGCCGAATCCTGCTGGCAAGGCATCACTGCACAGGCATTTGTTTTCTCCATAGTGTGATTACCAGGAACTAAAGACCTTTGTGTTTAATGTGTCTAATGTGACCAGAAAGAAGGACATGAGTGCTGATCACAAGGCAGCTTCCCAAAGGCAAGCTATGTAATATTTGTGGCATCTAGATTTTTGTGGCAATGTTCGGGACAGATGAAAGCTTCTTGGTCATAAAACACAAACACTTGAAAGCTCTACTTCTATGGTGCAGTTTTCTGAAATCTTAACTTGTTTTGTCAGCCCTTCCCACAATGGGGCAAGCCATTTCATACCCTACCCTCAAGTCATCTTTGCTAAGCAGATAACCAGTTGTAATGCATTCTGTTTTCTGTGAATGAAACTTGACTGACAAACAAGCCAACCACGTACTAGGGGTTTTCTGAAAGCAACTGGCAACACAGCTACCAACGTCCTATTCATTGTTGAGTGAATATGCTTCTCAACATGTCAGGAGAGAAAGCTCCATTATTCATTTGCTGCTGCTGCATCTCCTCGCGTGCATTTTCATTAAAGCCATCGTTTGTCATGTTAAGCAGCTGTTGCAACATAAAGAGTAACTGTCAAATAATATGGCATTTGGAAATCGTGACATTTTCCTTTTAATGTCTTTTTCCTCCATGTCTCTCTACCCTCTTTCAAACTATTGCTGCTGTGGCAATGTGCACAGACCGTCAGCCTGACAAGTGGCTCTGTTTGCTGCAGAACAAAAGCAGAACTGGAACAGACCCTTCCTTGTTCTCAGGGAGTGCTGAGATCTTCATGGGAAGCCATAGCCCACTGCTGTCACTGCTGGAGACGCTGAGCGATTGGCTGTGCTAGTATCACAGACCAGGGGTTGACTGACTTTGGCTCATAATCCTGTTGATGGAAAGAGAACACCTGCCACCTCAGAGAGCCCCCTGCCACCTGGAACCCAGGTTTGGAAGCATGGGTGCACCCAAGTCTAAGAAGAGCCTCCCACTGCCCGCTGCTGGCACTTCATCCCCAGCTATCACTCTACACCAAACAGTGCCAGCAAGTGTGACGGTTTTGTGTTTGTTGCTTGTTTGTTTTTAATCAACTAGTGTGCTGCTGCCAAAGCCTGCCTTGGCAACCTTTCTCTTCTCATTGATAGGGCTCTTCATTCCCCATTTTAAGCTCCATCCTGTTTGAGATTTTAAGATAGATATTGTTCACACTCTACAAGATTTTATGTAGCTTGTGTTGCTAGTCTAGCTAGGAGAAAGCTGGCATTGTCACAATATTCAACCATTGCCTCCAATGATCAAAATCACTGTTTCAGTGTCCCATGTTTACGGCACGATCCCTCTGTTTCCAGGTTGCTTGTCCAACTGTTCCCACCACAATATATCTTTTTGCTTTGGGACTTAGTGATCACTAACTTCATGACTGTATCTCAATTCAAGCAATCTGTCCTCATTTCATTTTCCTTTGAAGCCAATGTGTACCTCATGGTTTGCTACTCTGATCATCTCAACACCTTAGTCTCCCTTGCTCATTAATCATTCATCATAAACATGTTATCATATTCCAGTCTCAGGTAAACCCTTCTGCTTTCTCAGAGCCCGCAGTTGAAAAGATAAGCACAATTAAGGTTCTGTTAGAGCACACTGATCGCTTTGTGAACTCAGGCTCACCAAAGTCAGGGGACATTCAACTTTTCCCTGCATAGTTCTATTAGTCACTGTTTAAGTCACGCTGCTACATTCTATATTGTCCTGGTCAAACTTCTTCCAATCAGCTCAATCATTTGACCATCTTCTCTCATCATCTGGTTCCTGTAACTTCCCCTCCATGTTGTCCTGCTCCCAGCAGATGATCATCATCCTCTTTAAAAGAAACAGGAAGCCCCTACAAGGGAATGCTGTAATCATCTCCCTTGCCAGGCCTGTCAAACTGCCTCTGTGTGGACCTGCCTGCTCTTCAGCTGCTCCAGAGAAACCCTATCCCTCACATACTGACTGATAATCAGCTGTGCTTTGGATTTCAGTCCATCTTGATGTCTCAGGAACATCATTCTAAGAATGATTTCTTGTCTTTTTGTGGATTACACTTCACTGTATTAAGATCACCTTTCCTTTGGCCTTAAACATAGAAATAATTTTGTAAAGAAAGTAAACTAAAATACATTATAAGTAAATTAAGTTCATTTATTTTCACTTGGACATTCAACTTCCAGCTATCTAAATACACTAAATCGCACAAAATAATGGGTTTCATTATATTTGCGTGTGCCAAACATTCTTGTTCCCATTTCTCATCTTCCAAACATACATCATACCAGAGTATGGTTTTTGTTCTAATATTTTAAAATGTATTCTTATTTTATGTAGATGAGAGTTTTGCCTGCATGTATGCAAGTACACCCATGCATGCAATGCCAGGTGACAGAGCATTGGATCACCTGGACCTGGAGTTACAGGTGGTTGCTAGCTGTCATGTGGGTGCTGGGAACAGAACCCAGGACCTCTGCAAGAGCAAGCAGTGCTCTTAACCACAGAGCCATCTCTCCAACCCCACCAATGTGTTTTGTTGTTTGTTTTGTGTTTTTTGTAAACTCATCATTCCACCAAATTTTTTCCTATGGTCAGCAGAAGCCTCAGTAATATCAGTTCCCATGGGTTTTCCTAAATGTTTGTCTTCTAGACCTTTCTGGATCCCTCCATTCTTTTTTTTCTCCTCCAGGTACTGCTCTCCATTTCTTGGTACAAGTAAGCTTGAGTCTTTGTCTTCCCTGCAAACTTATTTTCTTCAGCCTGGCTTTTGAATCTTGACGTTCTCCAAGGCTCTGCCTAAGGCCCTCTCATCTGTCAGCTGTGCACCCTTTCTACAGCCACAGCTTCACTATTATCTACGAGTTTATAATTCAAGGACAAAGGACACTGATTTGTCTCTGAAGTCTGGAACATTCTACATTGATATCCAACTGCAATGCTAACATCTTTTTCTGAGATGCACTCATTCTTTCAATGGTTACTGAGAATAAATCATGAGCTAATTGAACTATAGGCAACAATAATGCAAGAGTGTGCCAAGACTTAGCCACATGACACAGAAGATTATAATGGCAGGATAAGAAAATAAAATATATACATATATATATATATATATATATAATATCGTGATGGGGTATAATAAGTGCTCTGATGAAAAATATATAGCAGGATAGTTATAAAGAATAACAGATAATTGAGTGGGGTATGATGGCACACACCTTTAATCATAGTACTTAGGATGCAAAGGCAGGGAGATCTCTTTAAGTTCAAGGCCAGCCTGGTCTACATAGTGAGCTCCAGGCCAGCTGGGGCTATCAACAGAAAAAAAAAGGAATAACAAGTGATTAAATTTGCTTTAATTGCATAGTTATTGACATTCTCTCTGATAAATAACATTTGATTAAAAACTGAGCATTATGGAATGAACTATGTCTAGTTTTAGAGGAAAATGATTTAAAGCAGATAAAAGACCAAGTAGAAGACAATGAATGGCAAGAATATAAGCATATAAGCATAAATGTTTAGCATAAAAATATAGCCTTCAGCAAAGGCTGGTGGTACAGGTCTATAACTAGCTTAGCTACATATAGTTCATATGTTCAAGACCAGCCTGGGAAATTTCATGGGATCTTGCCTCAAAAGAAAAAAAAGTACAATAACAACAGCAAATAATGTAGACATTTTAAGATTTTTTTTTAGTTACCCAGTTTGCCCTAATTCAATATAAATTTTTAAGCAAAATAATTTATACTTCCTCCATTCAACCCATTACTAAGTACCGTAAATTTTATTTCTCTGGAAACTTTATTTTGTACTTTATTCTGTCTTTCTAGGGTGTTTCCTGATAGCTGACTCCCCTGCTTCTTCCCTGTCTCATACGCCAGAATTTGCCCTACACAGTAAGCACATCATCAGGACAGTGGCTTCTCCCAGTTCCTTCCATCAGACAGCACTTAATACATAGCTGTCTTGAGATATAAGGTCAAGGTTGTCTTAAAAAGCATTTATTAATATCTGCTTTGGGTCTTTCATTGTTGCCTAATAGAAGGTGTAAACAGATCTGGTCATAAGAGACTTAGTCCTTACAGGTATACTGTATCAGAAAATTAGAATGAAAATAGAATGCCTGATAGATTTGACTGCTGTTGATTATTTTATCTTTTCTCCAACAGGATGAACAGTTTCTGAACTTGGACAAAAAACAAGACAGAAGGAAGCTGGGGGAAAAGCTCAACTGAAAAATGCCAGATTTGATTATCTCAATACCTATTCTCTTAATGAAGTAGCATTGCTAAAAGAAGCTATTTTTTTTAACCATCAGGAATATCTCTATAAAAAATAGACAGCCAATTATTAATCCTGATCCACAAAGGTGAACATCATGCCACCTCTGACTTATATTTCCCTTTTGAAGGTCAAAGATAAGGTCAGCATGTAGAGCAGATAAGAGACCCAAACTCCCATCATCAGGTGTTCTAGATGATTTGTAGGAAAGTGGGATGATGATTTTATAATAGTAGAGTTACTGATTTAATGCAGCTGCTAGAAATTAGCAAGGACTCCATTGAAAGCTTCCTAGTCACTTATAATAACAAGATAATAAATCACTCCCAGCACTTTCTGTCATTTATGATTCTATTAGGAACACAAGACCCAGTTCAGCTACTCTTCTCAGTTTGTTTTTCATTTATTTATTAAACTACCTTTTAAAGTGCAAAGGGGAAAAGCATATGACTCCATATGTATAGATGAGTGATAGCAACTCCATGAAATCCTTATATCAAAAGAGAAGAGGGAGGATATTCAACTAAAGTCCTAAGCAACTTTCTGAAATATCCATCATTTGGAGGACATTGTGATACATTACAGAAAGCCCTACATGAATGGGAAGACTGTGGTCTCCAACACTTACTTCTACTCCTTGCCTATAGGAGATAGACCACTTTCTCCATACCTAAAAGCTTGGACGTTCACATTTGTAGAAGTCAGATCATCATCTCTTCTCAATTTCTGCTTGCAAGGCTGTGGGTATGCCTAATAAAATAATAAATGTGAGAGTGTTTTGTAAATTGTCAGGCTCAACAGATGCTAGTTATTTTTGTTTATGAAGGGCTTTGTTTTTTTGCTTGTTGGAAACACTTATTCAAAATAGGAAGCACTGATTGCTAAGCTATTTACAGCTGCTTTCTTCCCGCTGCCCTAGGCTCCTAAGAAGATCTATCTCTCATACTCTGCTGGATCTCTGATCTGAATTCTCAACTGTGTCAATAACAACTAAATAATACCCTAAAATACCCAGGATCTGGAACTGGGCCAGCTTCCTTCTAGATTTAGCTCATAGTCAGCTATCTATTCTTATTACATTTCCAAATCACAAGGAATCATGTGTCACACTCACGACACATGCAGTCACACGTTCACTCATGTAACCATATTTTCTTTTATAGTCTCATAAATATACTTTGGGAGAACCTATGTCATCTGGTCTTTGAATTGTAAATATAGGGAAGAGATATTTAGGAGCACTGGGAACTGGTGTACCCAACAACAGCTGGCAGACTGAATTATATAGAGCATGTATAGGAGTCTTTGGTGACCCATCTGATCTATGAACTTGCTAAGCTAGAAAGCAGGTTCAATATATTTAATTCAATTCAGAAAATTATTTATTACAATGGCTCTCCACAGCCATGGCGAATAGAAAGAAATATACCACTTTTTTTTTCTTTTGACCCTGTAGGAGTTTATAATCTCATGGAAAGATGATATACACATAGGACATCACTGGAAGACATCATAGGTTGACATATGGTTTGAATGCTGAAATAGGACAGAGTAGATAAGGGACTCCTTGGTGGAAAATGCAGGAGCTGCTGGAAATGGCTTGGCTCAAAGGAAAGAGAAAGAATGACAAAATGGTATTGTGGAACTGGTAAAAGTAGAAATGAATACTGGACTTAGGAGGACCAGGGAGAGTGGACTCTGTCTGACTGTAATGGCTCACCTTAAGAGCAGAGGTAGGGAGAAACTGCTGACCAATGGGGTAGGAGTTCTGATGGGATAAAGATAAGGGAATAGGGTAAGTCGGCATCCCTGTCCCTGAAGCTGACTCTCCTCCTCTCTCGTGGCACCACTTATAAGGCTGAACTCCTTGTTTAGATGTACCAGGAACATCCCTGCCTCCAAACTCATGAAATATCAATGCGCCTCATGAATATGTACATCCATTATGTGTTAATCAAAAATTAAAACAAAAAAGTATAAAGAGATGGAAATGCTAATTACCTTGATTTGATCATTACTCATTGTATGTAGGCATCAAATTATCACAACATCCCCCATAAATATGCACAATTACAATAATAATAACTGTTTAAAGAGAATGAAAGAAAGAAAAACTCTTCCACTATACAAGGGAGTGGCGGTCCTGAAGCTCTCACTCCTGCAGCACCTTCTCAGGGTACCAGCTCAGATTGTTTACAACTGCTGGGTCTGCTCATACCCCCCACTTTCTGTTTATTTTTTTCCTTTTAGCACATATTATCACCTAGCAAACTATGTTTTCATTTCTGTATGTTTTTATTTATTTATGAATTAGTTCATTGTCTTTACTACCAGAACAAAGTCGAGTTTGATACCCTACCACTCAAGAAAAACAAAGTATTGGGGAGAAACACTTGAGGGCAGTGAGAATGTAACACATGGGTCTGAGGATTGCATGAATGAAAGCAGCCAGAGCTGGAGGAGAAGTCAGCATCCCTTTGGGAAGAAAGGAAAGCCGAGAGGGAAAGAGGATGATGAAGGCAAGTAGAAAACTGATTACCCAGACTGAAAAAAACAAGAGTTGTAAAACAAAAGATTAAGCATTCAGTCAAATGTCATAGGCTAAGGAAAACAAACACCAAGCATCAAAGAGTGAGTCTGGAGTTGAGGAAGATGTTGGGACATTGAGGAAATGTTTCGAGGCAGTGGAAAGAGCAGCAGCCACACGAGGGTGTCTGAAAACGCGCCACTGATGAACTTTGGCAGCAAAACCACCTTTATCTCCCCTGCCCCAGTCTTCTGTCTCTGCTGAGTTGAGAAGGTTCATGAACAGACAGCCCAGTCAGAGCTCTTCCAGCCTCCACTGAACTGTGATTCATAATGGGGTAGAGAGAACCAAAGAGAGATCTTTCCTGAATAATAAAAACTCCCTTTAGTTTCTTAATTACCAGTTTATGTTCAATTCCTGCAAGAGGAATTAAAGTTTGTCATTTTATGTTATTATTAAAAATATTATATTAATAATAGTCTGACATCTTTAATGCATTTAGCTAGAAATTACTTGCTTCTTCTAGAACCAAAATAGGAGTGGGAGGAAGGCACAGTGTCTTTATTTGTCCTATGTATTTCTTGTTTTCAAAAAAAAAAATCCACGAGCCATGTGGATTTATTACTGATAAGTACTTTGTAACGAAGTGTTGGTGGGGAAGGCACTTGAAGTGCCTTTAGCAAATTTAATTTTTAAGTGCATTATATAGTCAGGAAATTGACATTAAAAATAAGCATGTACCTTCCCCTCTCTGTTTCTCCCTTGGTGGCTTCCAGGTCTTCTCTGCTCAGTTCACAAGCAAGAAATAATTTGCTAAATGCTCAGCTATAAACAGGCCCAAGGGTTTCCCTATAATTTTCTGAGTCACTGTAGAGAAATGCAAGGATGTCTTTTCTGGGTTTTGAGGTGATAGTCATAAGCATAGATTAGGTATTTATTCTACATCCTGCACAGGGCTAGGCACAAGAGAAGATACAAAGGAAATAGACAAGGCACTTGCCGCCATGACACCAAGACATAGAAGACATACAGGAAGATTAGGAAGCAGTCTGTGAGACCTAGCAGGGCAATGCTTTGACACAGATGGGCTACACTGTGGTTATGGCAGGGTCAAAGACAACAAAGTCAAGCCCTGAGTGGCAAAGACATGCCAGAAGGCAGGGTCCTGTTCGGAGGAGGAGTTGAAGGGGAGGGCTCTCTTGGCAATAGAAGCCCGAGGTATAGGTCAAGGTTGCATACTAAGAATACCCAAGGGCAAAACTAAAAGCAAGGTGGCATGGACCAAGGAAGCCGGGGAGGCTGTGAAAGACTGCGTGCATAGGTGGGAAAGGGTCTTATCTCCTGATTCAGTAAGCTCAGACAGGAAACTGCAGACTTCCAAGCAGTTAGCTTTTGAGCGGTGGCCCAAGAGGTATCGAGGGAGAATTACTATCCTAGTACCATGTATGACTTTAGTATGGAAAAGAGATTTCATGAAGAGAAACAGAAACAGCAATGACTATCATCTTGACTTAAGATCTGAATTTACACCTAGCTCATTCTAGATAAAGGGTTAAAGGTGTATAGTGTCCATACATCCAGATAAGAATGGACAGAAAACCAGGATAAATAAGTCAATTTAGGTAAGTTTCAAACACAGCGTAAGAGAAAAGTAAGCTCATTTTTATTTGCTAACAACTCCATTAATCATATTTTATCTTATAAGGAGGAAGTCAAGGTTTAGAGTTTTAAGTTATTCCTGCAAGATCACATGTCCAAACCTTTATAGAGTTCATAGTCACATGCAGGACTTTGGCTGTAAGCCCCAGGTCCTCTTCTATTGTCCAATGATCTATGTTCATTCAGATACGGCTGCTCCTCATGTGAGCACCATTTTGTTCTGCCTGGGCTGAGCAATTCCTCAGAATTCCTATTTTTCTCCTCCCTGCCTTATTTCTGTGAAGACTTGAAGGTTTATCACACATTTGCACACTAACAAGTATTTCCATTTCTCCCAATGTGATTACTCTTTGAAGCACCTCACTTCTTCTCTATCTCCGAATTCTATTTACAGTATGGCTGCTAAGGGGTGGGGGATCTTATCCACAATATTAGATGGCACCTTTTTGAGAATTATATGAGACTTTTCATATCCAGTGATCTTCATAGCTCTGTTGTAATAGGAATTTTCTGGATGAAAAAAAAGGTAGAAAAATGAGAGAAGACAAGGTTTCTGCATCAGGAAAACCAGAACACACTGAAATTACACAGATTCATGAGATGGGGCATTCAATGTAACATGACTCTGAGCTTGGAGGCAGGAAAGCTGGGATTCTCAACCAAATCCAAATTCACTTCTCTGGGCCTCAGTTCTTCAAAGTTATAAAGATTCTGGATCCCTGATGGGTTGGCACTTTGTGTTGGCCTTCAATATTCTGTTATTGAACTTTCCAAGCAGACAGTGATGTCCAGCTTTTCATCAGAGTAAACTGAAATATTTTTACTTTTTAAAGAATTAGTCTGGAGTGAGGGACTAGACAGATGGCTTAGCAGTTAAGAGCACTGACTGTTGTAGAGGACTTGGATGCAGTTCCCAGAACCTACATGGTAGCTCAGAACTCTCTATAACTCCAGTTCCAGGAGATCTGATGCCCTCTTCTGGCTTCCACAGGCATTGCATGCACAAATGCACTTACTCGCAGGCGAAGAACTTAAACACAGAAAATAAAATACATAAAAATTTGAAAAATGAATTCATCTGGCATGGTGGCCTGTAATCCCAGTACTAAAGAGGAGTGTGTGGTGAAGCCAGATTAGGGTATATAATGTGCCCTGTCTCAAAATAAAAATTTAAAAGGATTGAAGATATAGCTCAGAGGAAGGGCATTTATCTAGTCTGCAGAAGGCACTGAGTTCCACCTCTGTACCACAATATAGACAAATAAGAAACAACCGACAAACTTCATTTACTGCACTAGTCAAATTTAATAAGACAGCTAGCTCAGATGACTCTTCTAGGGAAGTAGGCATGACGGTTTTCTTGGGCCCCTGGGCATCTTGTAAATCAAAGAACTGGAATTCTCATCCCCAGCCTGGGTAATGTGCTATGGCTCATTTGCATAACAATTACATGCATTAGGAAGGCTACTGATTGGAGCTTTCCATGCCAAATTATGATAGCTTTTTGAATTATACTGCTTTCCTGTCCCTGAACAGCTGCTGGTGGGAACAGGCACCACCCCCTCTAGCTTCCAAAGTTATATACAAGAGTTACCCCAATATCTCCTCTCTGCCAAAGATGTGGCCAAGTAACCTTCCCAAGCAGGGCAGCAAAGACTCTCCCAATTCTGAAGTTTAGGAAGGAAAAAGCAGACAGGGTCAGCATATAGAAACAATGCTTGTAGGACTGGTCCAGGTTTGGTGTCCACATGATCAAGTTTCCACTTTCACAAAAGTTCAGTTAGTTACTTGAGAAATAAATATGTACTTCCTGGTTTGTGCTGACATTGCTCCAGGTCCTGGCAACAAGAGAAAAGACAGAGTAATGCCCATTACCTTGCTCTGTGCAAGGTCCTGGACAATGTGGATCATGGTGCATTTTTCCATCACCTCATTCTAAACAATGGTTGAATGGTCTAAGCACTTTGAGAGCAAGGCTCCTGCTATTTCTTCTTCCCCAAGCCTCACATCACTGGAAAATTATCAGTTATATCAAGTTCTACAGAGTACTTCAGATATCTATACATACTTTAAAATAAAAAGTAATAGCATATTTTCCCCATACATAGTTGTAAATATTTATGAGGCTAAACCAATTATGTTGATTGCCTATCACTGTTCAAGTGATAAAACAAAGGGTTGTGGATTGTGTTAGTCAGCTTTCTGTCACTGTGACAAAATACTTAAGGTCATCTGCTTAATAAGGGAAAAGGTTTAATTTGGCTGATAGTTTCAGAGGATTCAATTCATGGTCAGTTACTTCTGCTGCTTTGGGCCTGTGTTAGAAGCATGTGGCAGGGGAGGGCTACTGATCTCATAGTAACCCAGGAACCAAAGAATGGAGTGGGGTGGAGAGAGAGAAAGAGAGAGAGAGAGAGAGAGAGAGAGAGAGAGAGAGAGAGAGAGAGAGAGAGAGAGAGACTATGAATGCACCAGTTCAATATTCCCTTCAAGGGCACACTCCACACTCTGTGGTTTAACTTCTAACTACACTAGGGCCTCCCTTCCAAAGATTTCACTGCTTCTGCTTAGAGCCTCAGACTGGGGACCAAGTTTTCCACACAGGGAGACCTTTGGGATCCAAACCACAAACCACAGCAGGGATTAAGGACAGAATCAAGTAATCACTTTCCTATTAGGTTCCCCTTTGTCAACCACCCTTCCAGGCTCTACTTCATTAAATTCAGAACTGCCTGGATTCCTCACAAGTTTCCTAGCAGATCATGACCTTGTGTGGTAACTGAGGCTTTCCAGTTCTCCTTCTGCCAACAGGGTTGTTTGTCAGAGTCCCTAAACCCAGAAAGCTCATACCCTTTAGTGGAGTTTGGTTTATTTTCCACATGATTTCTGGCAAGGCCAGAAAGCTGAGTACCTATTGTATCTATCCAATTTCTGATGGGATATGTTACCATTTGCACCTGAAGCTTCTATCTGCCCTGACACAAACTAGCTTGTAATATAGCTAAGCTTAGTTACACACTTATTATCCTTTAGAATAAATCTCTTGAAGTCCCTAAAGCTATTATTGTTATTCATTCAAGATGATTTTCACAAGCATTTACTAAGAACTTATGATGTAATCTCAATAAAAATAGAATATAACCCACAGCATTATATCCTTAGGGAAGAAAACTACTGACATTTGCTATAGGGTGCATTGCAAAGGAATAGTTAACCCTTACAAAAATATATCAATACATCCTGTGATCAATTGCTTTCCCCCCTTTTTTTACAATTGTTTAAATTGAATCATTGTGTATTTCAATACAGAAACTCAATAAACTGTAGTCATCTTCAAACCGCGTTCCCCACCAGCATCCTCCCATAACTTCCCAAGTGGAATCCACATATTATTTCACCTGTGTCAAGGTCTATTGCATCAAGTTAGGGTCCATAAATGTTCCTCAGTGCAAGTTCATCCACTGAGTCAGCCTACCATCCAGAGTCCCTCACTTTAAGAAAATAGCTCATCCTTACCCAACAGTAAACAGTTGGCAATCTTTCTTCAGCAAAAATTGGAATCTGCTGCCCATTTCCCCATGCCATGCTGGGCTTTTGCCTGCTTGAGTATGCATGGGTTTTAGGCATGCCAACACCATTGCTGTAGGTTCATATGTACAAGGTCTAGGAGCTTGTGGGATTTTATTTCCCTATGGTCACACACCTCCTCACTGACTCTTACAATCTTTCCACCCCTCTTCTACAATGGTCCCTGAGCCCTTCATGAGTGAAACAATATAGGATTTTCCTGTACAGGGACCCACACTCTTCTCAAGAAGAGAAGCAAAAATATCAGCTCCTTCTTGATGGAAAAATCAGGTATCTCACAAGAAGGACAAAAGACAGGAAGGTGGAGGACACTTTGTCATTAGCTGAGACCATGAGAGAGTTTGTTTATAATAGAGATATTATACATGGTACGAAGAAGCAACAGTAAGGAAATGGAGGAAGTGTATGGTATGGTCCACAGGTCCTGAAGGATTAAAATGTGACAAATCACAGATAATAGGAGTGTTCAAACTGAACAGTAACCTAAAGTGACAGATATTTCATTCAATTCATTGGATTCTCAAAAGTCTCAGTGTAAGCCAGGTCTGACGGTACATGTTTACATTCTCAAATTTGGAAAGGATGAGGAAGAGGATCATGATTTTAAGCTCAGCTTTTTATTGTGACACCCTGGCTTTTGAGGACTCAGCTTTAAATGGAACATCAATATCATTCCCTCCAAGACTCAGGGAAGGTCCTCGCAGAAGAAGGGACCTAAAGAATGTAAGAGCTGAATAATGGTGAGGTGTCTTAGTTTGCTTCTCAATTGCTGTGACTAAACACTCTGACCAGTACCAACTTGGGGAGGAAAGGGTTTATTTCACTTATATCTCCCAGGTCACACAGTTTATCACTAAGGGAGCCCAAGGTAGGAACTCACCAGGAACCTGGAGGCAGGAGCTGGAGCACAGGCCATGGAGGATCACTGTTTATTGACTTGCTCCCTTGGCCCACGCTCAGCCTGCTTTCATGTACGGTACAGAATCATAGCCAAACACCCATGGCTGAAGAGATCTCATAGATCTTAGAGATATCCCTAAGACTGTCACATCCCTAGGCTAACAGAACTTCTAAGTACAAAATATCTACCCTTACATTTACAGTCAAATATCCGAGTCACTACTCATGAAAGAAGCATATTTTTGCAACAGATGAAAACTACTACAGAGTAATACAACTGGCCACACACAGACATCGCTACGTGCCACACCTACAATGCAACTTCTATGCCTAAAGCAACATAGAAGAATGGGTAAAGAAAACAGTAACGATTCTCTCAACTCTCATTAATGAAGCTCCCTCTTGCAACAGAAGTACAGGAACAGAAAACATCACAAATGGCCAAAGCATGGAGATCAGGCTTTCAGTTCACCCATTCCTCTGACACTTCCTTGGCCAGGACACCTTTGGCCTCCTGCTATTAATAAATGACCACAAATATATCAATTTGATAAACTCTCAAACTGTCTTATCATAGTTTTTGAGAATCACAACCCAAGTCTTCTATTTAGGGTTTTATCAAAATGAAATAAAGATTGGAATGGTCAAGGCTATGATTCTTCTCTGAGTCCAAGTCTTCTTTAAGCTTACTGATGTTGACAAATTTCAATTCCTTGCATGTATGGGACTAAGTTCCTATTCTTGTGCTGGCTGAAAGTAACACAGGACTCTCATCTACTAAAGCAACCCACAGACCCCCACCATGAATAACCTCCACTGGCAACTCTCAGCATGGCTGTTGGCTTGTTTAAGAACAACAAGAGAAATTCCTCTTAACATAAATCAATCTCTTTCAAAAGGCTGAAGTGAGTGGGTCAAGCACATCCAGAATGATCTGCCCTCTAATTAACTCAAAAGCAACTGATTAAGGATCCTATGATAGTTAGTCTTGATTGTCAACTTGACTGAGAGGAACCTAGAAAATTAAGAAAGAATACTTCTGCATGTGTCTGTGACAGAGGCAACTGGCATTGTGAGCCAGAGGACTGAGTAAGAAAGACCCACCCTGAGGGTTAGTGGCATCACCCAATTGTCTAAGGTCCCAGATAAGACAAGAAACAGGAGAGAGTAAAGCTCACATGCACAGTGCACATTCAACTTTTTTTGAGCTGGGGTAACACTTCCATGCAGACATCAGACAACAGATTTTTCAGACTCAGAACTTGGACTTGAGCCTGAAACTCTCCGAGGGATTTCTAGACCTTTAGACTCAGACTGGGACTGTGTCATTTGTCCCTCTTGTCTTAGACTTCTAGCTTCTCAGATTGAATAGCTACTTGTTTTCCCAGCAATCCAGTTCATCAGTGGCCATTATGGGATGATGCAGGCTCTTATTATGGGAGCCAATCTAATAATCAAATGTTTTATTTGTATTATAGTTATAATTATATGCATGTGTTTTCATAATATATAATAATGCATATTTATATAATATAATATGCATTAATATATTATTATATTATATTATATTATATTATTATATTATTTGGTTGTAATCTCCTAGAGAACCCTAATGAGCAATGATCCTAGGTACATATGAAAATTCTCTCCCCTTTTCCATTTAACCTAATCACGGGTATGTGAAACCCAATCATATTCACAAATCTACCCATAACCTTCAGGGGCAGTAATATGGGCTTTGTACAATAGGCTCATTGTAGAATTCTTCTGATCATACCTCCATATTTCTAAGTTTATTTTTCTCTGCTCTCTTATAAACCTGTTCTCCCCTTTCTTCATGAGTCATTTTCTTCTGCTAATGTAAGCGTATTTCCTCTTACTTTAAAGACTGACACTGACTTTCCTACTCTAAGAATTTATTTTATACAAATTTTGTTTTCTTCTCTATTCTCTTTCTATTCTATTCTCTATTATTCCACATATCCCCCCAAAGATCATCCTGTATTACATCTAAGTCTGTTGAAATACATTTTCTGTTGACCACTACCACTATCTTTCTGAAGCCCTCTTCTTCCACTGGCAGAATTTCATTATCCCTATAAATCACAGATAGCGTTAACTGCATCTGGAAGCTCTTCACATTTCTTCCCCTAAGGCTAACAGCAGTGTCCAGCACCTTCGCCATTCCCAAGCATTGCTTTTAGATTTTAACTTACTATATATTTCATTAACACTCACATTGACTTACACTTTTTTCACTTTGACTAGTCTCTTTGAAATCACAGAAAATATTTCACTTTTATAATGCAAACTAGGAGTCACTCAATAAACACTCTTAAAGTCAATAAAAATACAACGATCATTTATAAGTGAAGAAATTGAAGACTGAAAGTTCAAGTCATTCACTAAACCGCATGTAGTCAATCATGGGGTAAGAAGAAGGGGCAAGCCTTCAACAGACTTCAAAACTACCCAGCTCTTTAGAACTGGGATAGCCAAATCATGGATGGAGGAATGTTACCTTCTGATTCTAAATTCAATCTCACTGTTAGAATATATGTCAAGGATTTTTGCCTGAATCATAAGTGATCTGCTACTCAAGCAATATTTTTAATGAAAGTAAGGATTATTCAAGAAAATAAACAGTATCATTTTGAAAATGGCACAGGAGTTAGAATCTGGATAGGTGTAGAAAGAAAATTTCCTACCAAACAGAAATTAAAACTCAGTTCAGGATTGGAATTACCAAAACGAGAGTGGGTAATAGAGAGTTAATTATGATCAGGAAAAAGAAAAGTCCAGTAAATTAAAATAGGAAGCTCCATATAGATCCTCATGAACCTCTAGAGGCAAATTAAGGAAATCTACTGAAGATGTAGAAAGAATTCCAATAATGAGTCTTGTAAAATTTGAACCTCTTAAGCTCCATCTAATGAATAACCTATGAGTTATCGAAGTCAGCACCCTAAGAGCCAAACATGGTCAAGGAGATATGTAAACACCGGATAATGGTCCAGACTTGAAGCTTAGTTTCAAAATCTTCTTTTTCTAAGGATCATGTCACACATTCATACTCTCATTCATCTAGTTTCCTACTCATTTACTCATTCTCTTGACAACACTAAAATGTCAGCTAAACGGCTAAGCAGTGGGAACCACCAGGAACTGAGGTCAGGCCTCTAGAAGCTGACTATCTTGTGAATAGGACTGATTAGAACATAAGAAATGATAAACAACTGCGGGAGCTCTGAGAAGAAAATCACAGCATTCTTTGAGCACACCATTTTATATGACAGAGCAGAAGGAAGGGAAGCATTTGAGAAAGAGTAACTTCTACAAAGATACCCAGAGATAGGTGATAGACTTAGAGAAGAAGTCTTCAGGTAGAGATCAGGATCTGTAGGCCTTGCATGTCTCTGGAACAGCATCTAGTTCAAAGTGTCTGGAATCTGTAGGAAGATGACAGGCAAGAAGATATAGAGGGAAGCTGATTGATTCATAAGGAGTTTGTGTCAGTTGTGAAGGTAACATTGACTAACTGGCAGTCTTCAGCTGAGGTGAAGGGGATACAAAGGAATTTGTCAGCTTAAATGATTACTCTATCCATGGTTTGGAAAATGAATGCTGGGGAGCAAGAGTGGAAATCAGAACAGTGCTAGACCAAAGGCGATAATCATGGGCATGGCCAAGGAAAGGAACAAATGGACGAAGATGGTGGCACGTTAGTAAATTATAAATGATAGTGCTGGAGTACTTCCTCTTAGATGTTAGATGTGAGAGTGGATTGAAGCTGCCAGATGAATAATAGTGAGCTGCCAGTTATTGTCAACAAGGTCAGAAACATGGAATTTTCATTTAAGCAGCCCAAATGATAAAATAATGAGAGCTCATTTCTGCCTTTAAAATAGCCCCATCTTTCTTGTTATTAGGATCGTTTTGATAACAGAAAAAGAATAAAATTCTCCAGGATAAATGAGGGTGGTGTGAGTTCCAGTGAGCAAGCAGGTTGAAAGCTGACTTGCTGGTCAGGACTGTCTTCTCCTCCTCTTGTGTTTTAACCTCAGGGTAAAATGGCAGCTTTATTAATATTAATACACTTGCATAAAGTGCTAATTTACTCCATCATTTTCCTAATTAGCTCTATTGAATTGTGAGACTCATCTGCATTAATAATAGATCCCTATATACTTTTCCCAATGTCTTCCCCCTGTCTGCGAAAGGAAGGACAGGCAGAAAGAAAATAATTCTCTGTAATTCTTGGTTATTTTTGGAGAAAGATAATCTAGTTTTTGGGAAGATGGTAAAGACATGGAGAAAATGCATTAACTACAAATGGTCAGAAACCAGGAGAGTGGCTCCACCTTTCTTTCCAAAGAAACAAACTGAAGATTTTGCTTTAAGGCTTGCAAGTTCTGTCATTGCCTCTTGGAATGGACTAATGAATGTGGCCTTTGCTCGAGTACTGACACCATGTCATTCCATCCGCTAGTGTTACAGGACAGAAGATTAAAGGCGATGAGGTGAGGTCAAGAATAGTGGGTGTATTTGATCAAAGGATAAAAGAAATTCATGCTTCCTTTTTTCTCTGGACTAATTATCTCAATTAGACTGAAAATGGAGTTATTCATAAAAATGACAAAAATCAATGTCAGGAATATTTAAAGAACTTCTAGCACTAAGTCAAGAAGAAGAGCACAGCAACCTGGTAGGAAAATGCACAAAATAAAAGAACAGGCACAGTGGAGGGGAGGGCTCATACAAGAGAAACTCCATAGATATCAGAGACTACAATCCCATCCTATGTATGCAGAACCAATTGATAAAAATGAAAATTTCTGATATTGGTCAGTAAGATGGCTCAGTAGTAAGGTGCTGTTTCCAGGCTTGAGCAAAACTTCAGCCTCACATGGGAGAAGGAAAGAAATGACTCCCAAAACTTTTTCCTCTGGCCTACACACACACACACACACACACACACACACTCACGCTCATGCTCACGCTCATGCACACACGCACACACAAAATGTAATTTTGAAATGTTTGAAATGACCAAGTGTTGGAGACACTGATTTCCTCTAGTTTTTGTACATTGATGGGAACATAAGCTGGTATTTTGGGAGGCCATTTGACAATACTTTCTGTATTTAAATGTTCCCAAACTCTGACCCAGAAATCCCACCCCTCAGTAGTTATGCTCATAGCGATGTTTTCAAACTAGGAAACAGTCACGAGTTCAACTGAAGTATCATCAACATAAAGCAGGCAAATCAACTGAGGTAGATTTATGTTAGAATCATCACATCAGTCAAAGCAAATGAACTATAGCAAGACAAAAATGTGAATAACTGAAACTAAGGATGCAAAAGAAGATGTATGGAAATCTACTACTCTATAAATAATTAAAAATCCATTTTGTTGGAAGCCTAGACAGATGGCTCAGTAGTTATAGAGTTTTTGCTGTTCTTTCAAAGGATTCAAATTTGTTTTCCAGTTACCCCCACACAGACACACACCCACACCTACAAACACACACACATAATTAAAAATAAAAATCTTTAAAAATATATACGTTAAGTGAAAAAGAGAAGAGTTTGAAGAGGGGTACCCCACATGGGTGGATACTGCCAATTCCAGAACCATGAGTGATGAAACAGAACTCCCACTCCCAGGTAGGAACACCTCTCTTCCTGTTGTTGGAAGGATGGCATCAGAGGCATCCCAAACAACACAGGCTGTTGCCCTTAACTGAACACCAGAACTAGACAAAAAACTATCTGAAGATGCCAGAGATCTTGGTTTCAGGACATAGAGAAATCAAGCTGGAACTAAATTGGAAGTTTACTCGCTGCTGCCTAGCATACATAGTGCCAGAAAATGTCACCAAAAGTCTTACACAGTGGTGCACTTTGAAAGCTACAATACAGACCTGCCAGGCAGAATGTGCCTATTAGTGAAACAGCGATGTGACGGTTGCTGGGTAGTCAGTCAATCACTCTCGGTGAACTTGGTGAAAAATCCATGACTGGAGAGATCTTAGGCTCTAGAGGGGGAACTTAACTTTGTTTTGCCAAACTGCCGTGGTGTCAACCTGCCTTCTAGACATTTATAATGATGTCCACAGGCAAATCCGACTCGGAGCCTTAATCAGAGAAGATTCTCTTTCAGTGCGTGACCATGAATGCAGGGACCTGTGGCTGTTCAAAGTGCTGAGAATAAGCATTGCTGAGTGCTCAGCTCGCAATCCCCCCCATGGCTCAGGGGAAGGACATAGAAAGAACGGAGCACTGGATGATAGAGAGAAGAGCTATGAAATGCTATCTTCAGGTCAGGGCATCCATCACATAGCCATTGCATGAGCTCACAGCAACTGCGGCTGCCTGTTCTGAGCCTTCACAACACTGTCAGCAGTCACTCATGCATGGGGGAGGGCCTCATTGCTAAGGATAGATTCTGGAAGAGGTGGAGTCATGGTCTGCAGTTAGGAATCCACTGGTGAGCCCAGCAGTCAGTGGCCCATGGAAAGTCCCTCAATGGTCCTGGTTAAACTCAGTGGGTCACAGAACAAACCAAAAAGACATGAAAGTGGGCAAAGGACTTATTAGGAGGCCGCCTTTGATGGTTGATGAGGGTGGGGGGTGGGAGAGGGTAGGGGTGAGAGCAAGCAGGGTGCATTACATACATGTATAAAATGGTTACATAATAAATGCATTTAATCAAAAATTTTAAAACACACTAAGCACAATACTTTCCTCATAGCGCACAAGATAAAACATTAAGTATAGAGATTCAACTATCTTGTGAAATTTCACAAAAATGAAAGCATGATATGACCACTGAGACTTGAATTATAGGTTCCCTTGAGCTGGAAGGCAGGCAGGACAAAGGACTGTGGAGGTACTATATGATACAGAATTAAGTTATGCTCAGGTCTCAGCTTGTGTGTGTCTATCTGTGGGGGGGGTGCACACATGTAGGCACACACATGCGTTGAGTGAACACATGCATATGTCTTGGGGGGAGGGTTGTGATTGTTTATCATTATTTTTTAAATAAAGGGTATCTCAAGCATGGGTTACCAAGAAAAGAAAAAAAGAAGCATATATAATCATGAACCATTGCCTACAGTGATCCAAGTCTATATTCCTGAAGTTCAGGGACATGGTCCCTGAGAGCTTCCTATGCTCTAGTAAATGGCCCTGGGCTCCTGTGAATACTAGCATCACTAAATGCACTCAGCAAATTTAAACAAAAGAATACAAAAATTGGGAGGGATACTTGAAGTTTGAGGGGAGGGAGTGGAGGTGGACTTAAAACACATTATATGTATTTATGGAATTCTCAGACAATTAAAAAGAAACTTGAACTATCAAACATCATTTATCTTTATACAGTTTGCTTAAAAATAAATTCTTCCACACTGTCATTAACTTAAGCAATTATTTAAAATGTCCATTGAATGATTTTCCTGAGGTACCAAAATCAGAGCAAGAAAAGAGACAGAAACTGTAGTATAAAAGAATGTGTATGGACCAGAATGATTGTTAGCTGAATCCTGAGAGAGTCAAAAAGGATATGATACCCTTGAGAGAGAATGTTATAGCAGACACAGAGGAAAACTGAGGTCATATGGGTCACTAAACCAGGTACAGGCACATAAGAGCAATGGCAAGTAGGTTGGGTGCAGAACTAAATCCATAATCACAGACTCACCAGCACTGCTTGCTAGGGTGGATGGCTGAGGAGCTAGCACCCACCTCTTGGGAGGTGCGAGATGTATATAAATTAGATGTACATGACTTGAGATTATATACACTTGGGTTGAACCCTGCAAGGAAACGTTCTTAGGGCTTTCATCTCCACCATCTCTGTTCCCAATATTGCTGTTAGTGTGACTTAGCATTGCCGCAAGGGAAAGATCATCTGTACCAACAGCATCAGCAGCAGTCCTTCACATGTGTGTAACCCTCTCCTGTGCCTGTCAAAGTTAACCTCACAACAAACTCAACAGGAAGAGGAGGCGTTTTCTTGTTTTTTTTTTTTCTATTTGCCACATGACAAATTTGAGGTCTGCAAACCTTCAAATTGGCCAACTAGAAATAAGAATGCTCATCACTGACTATGCCTTTTCAGGAAAGTAAGGGACTGATGAAAGCAGAACGCTCAGACTAACATTTATTGAATACGTATTAAGAGCATTGCAATTCTCATGTAATTGAACCTTACAATATTCTACAAGGTAACATTATCAGGGCCTCCACTGTGTGGATAAGCAACTAGAAAACACAGAGAACTTATTAGTTGTGTGACCTACAGCATTTAGGTCACACACAAGGCCTAATAGCCTTATCTATATAGTAGAGATGGTTATAGTTAACTAACATCATGCAATTACTATGTGGATTAAGGAGATGAGCTATGTAATGTACTTCCTTTTAAAACAATTGTGGAAATCTGATGGACATGGATGGTGACTATGTGATTAACCTGTGAAATCATGATTCTGAGTCCTGCCTTTCCTGCTAAAACCATGGTGTGCCACAAGAGAAGCAGAACAGATAATATAAAAACATTAGAGGACCACCTAAGCAAACTGTGACCTCCACCCAATTCTCTGGGATTCACTTCTCAATGGACTGTCATAAGAAAAAAAATCACCCACTAATTCTCATCGGGCCCCTTTCTTCGTACCTGCTGGAGCTGCACACAAAGCATCTCCCCTCTACTTAGCTATTATTAGAACCACAAACCAGAAAATCTTTTGACTGGCAAGAGACCAAGACATCAATTTTCATCCTGCATCTGCTTGAAAGAGTAGGAGTGTAGTTATATTATCAGTGACATTTTCTCACTGGAAAGATTGCCTGGATCATATTTGTATTCATTTTCCTAAATGCAATATACAAGCCACTAATAGAACAAAATCTACTAATTAAATTTCATTCAATAATGCATTTTTCACCTTAGCTTAGTGGTGTCCTTGTACGTTTCTGCCAGGATAGTGCTAATAATGTCTTATTTAGCTTATAAATGGTGCTTATCATTAAATCTGAAAAATTAACAGGCATCAAGTGACAGCACAGTAAATAATTTGAAAGGTCTCTACATTGTAGACCTATTTTTCTTTTTGCTTAATTTGATTTAATTTATTAAAAATTAAGCATAAGGATTTGGAAGGATGGTAGCTTGGCCACCATGGCAGCCCAAGCTGCACAGTTTGTCCACAGTAGAAGATAAGGCTCAACAGAGCTGAGGCTTACACCTTGAAGGAGCAGCTATTTACAACCCCTCCACATGGTGAGTGCGCCAACTGTGTTCTCCCCAAGGTTGGTTTTGAACTTTGTTTTCATTACAGTTGACCTTGAGAGTTAAAGACTTTAGGTTAAATGAATAACCTGAAAAAGGCTTATCATTTCTATGCCTTTGGAAAATGATCATGATTCCCTTTTGTTGATATTATGTGAGGTCTGTGTCTATAGCATGTGTGAGACTAAGGGAGGACCCAGCCTATACTATCCCAGGCAAAGCCCATTGTGAAGTCACCTGTGACCTCAGGAAGTCCTATAGGTAGGTGTGGTGGGCTATGATTCTCTCTCACTGAACTTACAACAGTTGAGCAAAGCTAAGCTTTCTTCCAGTCACAATAGCAGTAGACCTTTACCTGACATTTTGTGAGCTTAGGCACCCTCATCTGTATGTCTTTCTCTAGTCAAACATTTATATATTTCAGAGAGGAAAGAATGACCATTACTATTGAAACAATGTCTTTGTTTTCATTTTTATTTACTAAATAATCTCATCAGTTCATTTTTTATATATTAATCTATTCAAAACAAATGCTTAGCTGGCATGTGCTTTGTGTCAGGCTGTGCTTTAGAGACACACATGAACAGAGCTAAAGAAACTACCTCCTGTCATTCATACTTCATCAAGTGCGTGTATGTGCTGGAGGCTCGACAATAAGCAAAATGGACAACAATGTGATATGGTTCATCTGGGAGTGTTTATCAAAGCAGAATAATGAATGGGGAAAGAGCCTGGAGGAATGACAGATGAAGTGTGCAGGTTGTGAGTAAAGGGAAAATGATGAATTTAGACTTTCATGGTTTTCTTTTTTGGACTCTATCAGAAGATGGGTGTCTCACCTTCCTCCTCCCCAGCATATTCATTCCATGAACTGTTTCTTGCCTAAAACCCTGATATAAGAGGATATTGGGGTTTCTGCTTATTTTCTAATTAGCTAGAGCAACGTTGACATCCAGTGGTGAATTGGATTAATCACAAGTGTCCACAGTTCTTTCTTTGATGCCAGTGAGAGGGAGTCTGGAATGAATGTTGGTCTGCTGTTCTTATGTGGGTTGGTTTGGGGTTCCTTCAGATATGTACACCTTCTTTCCACTGTTTGGTCTTGGTGTCAAGTGCATACTCATTACCATAGCAATATGTCATAGCCAGTGTATCTGTGTATGTTTGCTATGTGATTACCTGTGTATGCAGATGTGTTTCCTACATTACCAACACTCATGAATCTTATAGGATGGTGTTTTCCTCACATGGCCTCATCCTTGCCCTTAAGAGCATATTATTAGGAACAAGGAAAGAACATCATCCCGTGTCCTAATGGCCTTTTCCATCTGTTTAATGTTAAGGTATATGTTTCTAATGAAGCAGAAACAAGGCCAGATGCCCTGGGCTTTCTTCCTGATCTGCTCACGGCAGCTTAGATGGCAACAAGAATATGCTGTCCCTGCACGATGTCAGCTTTGCTTCCTTCATTTGGCAGGAGCAAGCACATTCTACCAACTCATGCAGGACACTGCTGCCCAGACCCTTGAAGGGACAATAGTTTGGAACCACCATGGCCAGAGACAAAACAAAACAAAATAAAAAACTCTGGAATTAGTCCTGACCCTATTGTTATCTTTAAATCCAGTTCCTGCAAAATGTCTGTGCCACTAATTACTAATTGATGAATTTCATGTGTTTAGATAATCCAGCTCTGCTTTGAAAACCTGAGACCATTGTCCCACTGGAATCGGTCGCTCAAGCCACCCACAAAACTACATTTTGAAATCCTTTTCACCTCTTGGTATGAAGAAAGAGAAGGAGAAAGAAGCCCTTCAATGAGTTTAGCACTCTACACAATTAAATATTGATTGGAAATTCTTCCTACGAACATCCCCTTCACATCCCGGCCTCCATAGGGAGGTGTCTGGATGTGATGGCTAAGCTGTCCCCATACAGTGATTACGTTCATTAGGACAGCAGCCTTGTGGTTAAAGCACTTTCCTTACTGCCGCACGTTTAATTAGACAACTCTTCCCCAGAAATTATTTATAGCCAGGCTCCAGAGCTATTGTTAGTCCGAATGTAAATAAGATTCAGGGCGGGAGTCCCAGGGCTCTGCAGCGGCTGGCGCTGCCGCCATCAGCCCGCGCCTGTGTGCACTCGGGACTCCAGCCTGGGCTTCTACCTCTAGAAGGAGGCTATTTAAAACCTGGGCATGATTCTCTAATTAAACTTTTGATACAGGACCTTCCAAAAGATAAAATCTAATGGATCAGCCTAAGAGCAAGGAGGAGGAGTTAAGGAGATAAGGGGAGGGGCTGGGAGAGGAGAGCACACCGTAGAGCTTCCTGCCTTTCAATGGGTGAACAGAACCTGCAGAACCCAACCACCCACACAAAACGGTGCAAGTAACTGCTTTAGGGGCAGATGGTAAAAGACCCGAAGACCGTATAGTAACTTCTGTGCTCTACACTGTTTCAGTGCAATTTAAATTAAAAGTGTTGAGCACTTCCCAAAGCCAGGGAATGCGCGGAATCCTGGCATTATGGCTGCAGCTCAGTCCTGTCCTCAAGATGTTCATAATCTTGTTTGTGTAATCAAACAAATGAGAATGCTGAAGGACTTCCCTACCAGTAATCACTGGCATTTTATACACTTTGTTTCATTTGATCAACCACCCTAGGAGGTAGAAAACTATCATTAGGAAGCCTCTGTTAGTCAGACTGTTCATTGCTGTGACAAAATACCTGCCAGAATAACTTACAAGAAGAAAGATTGGTTTTGACTCAATTTCAGAACTCCAGTTCTGGGCCTTGATGAAGGCGTTATCATGGTGGGGAGGCATTGGGGAAAGTCCGTCACCTCAAGCATACGAGGGAGCACAGAGTATTAGGATTTCAGTATGGAAAGTTCTCCAGAAGCTCATCTATTGAACTTCATCACCAGCTGGTGGCCCTGCTTTGAGGAGGTTGTAGGAACTTGGAGAGTTGAGAAGAGCTGGAGGACATGGGTGTTTGCGGATGTCTTGATGGTTATACTTGGGTTCCCTCTTTCACTCTGTTGCCTGTTTGTTAAGGGTGAAGAAGCTTTACCACAGGCTCCCATTGCCATAATGTTCTGTCCAAGCCCATGAGGCAGAGCAACAAGGGACTGAACCCTCTGAAGGCATACATGCAAACAAATAGATCTTCTCTTTAACTTGGTTTTCTCAGGTATTTGTCACAGTGATGCAAATCTGATTAACACTGAGAGAATGCTTCAGGCTCTTTTCCCCTTTCATTACACCCAAGCTCCAGCCTATGGTATGATCCATACCTTACTGACCCTTACTTATTATTCTCTGGATGTGCCTTCAAGGAACACCCAAAGCTGTGCTGAGCTAATCTGCTAGGCCAGCACTTCTCAGTCCAGTCAAGTTGACAATCAAATTAACCATCACAATGCTCATTTATCAGATGATATATCTGTTACTCTAAAAGCACAATGACTCTTGACAGCTCATTGTTAAACCCAAAGTCTTCACTAACCTTCACTTACTGTCTCCCAGGGCCCCATGGTAAATGCAGCATAACCAAGTATGTAAATTTAAACCGAGTTAGCAAGGAGACAGCATTTCCTGCCACAGAGAGAACAGTGGCCAGAGGGTTTGAAGACCGAATATGAAATGGCAAAACTGACTCCATTTTATTCTAGCTGCCTTTGGGGCAGAAACACTTTTGTTCAGCTACCCCCACTGCTCATGCTCTACCTAGTGAGCTAGATGAACAGCCTCCTGCAGGCAGTACATCGTTTCTACAGTTCCTGAAAACTTACAGCTAGCCAGGCAGAACATCCTCTCCTAGCTACACCTGCAGTGTCAGGGAGCCCATTGTTTCTGCAATTCTGAGAAACTTGTTTTACCTAACCGAAACTTAGAAACAGTTTGCTAACGGAAAACTTCTTTGTTAACTGATCTGCCCCTGGTCTGGTATAACTATGATGATCTGATATAACTATGGTTACTGGTTTTTGCCCCTGGCATGAGGTAATTGTGGTTTTAAGCTTAATACACTCAGTTCTGCTTCTCTTCTGGGTCAAGTGTTCTTTGGGGTATGAGCCCCTCTTGATTGATAGCTAATTAAAGGAGTCTTAATTTGACCATCATTATATGGTGTTCTTCTGTGTCTCATGCTCAGTATTATGAGTAGATGTTTGTAGGCAGACAGCAACAAGAAGGGGGAGCATGATATACCTGGACTGACAGCCTGGTTGTGCTACCACTGTGCTGTTATAAAAAGAGGCCATGGATCTAGAGGGCAAGTTCTTATGAATAATGGTATTGGTAGCCATAGGAATAATACTAATACTACCAACAGAGAATAGAACATTTGGAATCCCAAATGCCAAGGAAGCTTCTTTCCTCCTGTCCTCTCTCCCTCTCTTCCTACTCTCCGGTGTCCACGGGGTACATATAAAGAAGAACAGTAGGGAAACAAGAAGGAAAGAGAATGAGGAGCAGAATTAGACTTCTTTAAGAAACACCCCAAATCTACCTGTACTGCCGCAAACTACTCAGTTTAAGAACTATGCATAGAAATTAGCCCGTCTTCACAAACATTCATGCTCATTTTCGGCTGGGTTTTTTAACCATGTTGCACACGAAGAAAAATAACAGTAAATACTTTTTCTGAGGCTCCCTTTCTCAAGTGCTTACCCAAAGGTTCCATGCCGGCATAAGACAGGAAGGAAATTTACCTGTGGGAAGAGGAATCATTCAACTCCTCCTCTATAGAAAGTCAGCTCATGACTTCCTGTATGTTTTTCTTTCCTAAAACCATAAAACAGATGATCTAACCAGTATAGTCACTTTAGGTAATAATTTTAGTCTAACTGGGACAGACAGTATCGTGGAGTGTCACTCTTGTGCTGGGACCTCTGAGGCCAGTCAAAACCATCACATTTCCAGAAGGGAAGATGGGAATGTCTATTATTTTAAACATATAATTGATTCTAATTCATTGCTTATCTCTCAGTGACAGATTTTTATATAGTTTATTATCTCTGTTGCGGCACAGGGCTCTGTGGGTTGTCTCCTATTGTTCCACATTCCCTGGTGTGGCCTCAGCCATAGCAGCTTGTATTATCTGTTTGATTAAGTCAGGGAGCCTGGTTTCTTGGGGTCCCTGGGTAACTATCAGCATCGCACACCTTTGAATGTAGGATTAAAGGAAGCTTCCTTTCCTCTCCTTGACCTGTCTGTCACTGTTAGCCTTCCTGTTTGCCAATGACTTGGGGGCTCTGGGTCCCCAGGACCTGGGATAGAGCTGCCACTCGGGTTCTCTCTCCCCTTTGTACATTTGGGCACAACAGTGCTCACTCCCTGGAAAGTGAACAGAGACACAGATTAGATAGGGCTGCCTTCTGATACCACTGCCGACTGGCTTTCAGCACAGGCGACCAGAACTCCCAACTGGATTCTCTTCCATGTAGACCTGTTTGTTCTGTGCTGAATCACATTCCTTTCTCTTTATGAACAGAGGGAGCCAGTGTCCTGACAGTCGTGCTTTTTTATTCTCTCATCTGTCTATAATATGCAAAGCCCAGGCATGACTGGGGACTCAGTGGAGAGACAGTGCTAACTTTATAAGCAGGACACCCACATGGAATCCACACAGCTGTGCTGAAGACTCATGGTATCTGGCCACAGCAGGAAAGGATGGGGTGGGGAAGTAGACGTCTTAAGGGGGTGCTTATCACACTGTGCCTCAAGGAAAGGCACCCGGATCAGAGTGGCCCATAGAAACCAGACCAGGCTGAGACCCTATTCATTTCTTTAAAGAGTTTGTATATTTCCCACAAATATTAATCCCTCCTTCACAAAGTTAACTATTTTTCTCACACTTGAACTTTGAATCCTGACCTGTATGAAACTATATCTGGAAGTGGATACTATGTTCTAGGTGATATTTGACAAATTTTTATATTCTCAGATTCTCCAAAACCTACCTCTTTCCTCCATGTTCCTTTTGAAAACCAGCTGAGTTCAGTCCACCCTGGAGACTTACATTCTGTTCACCGTGGTGCCTGCCTTGACTGTCTCTAGAAAACAACCTCTTTCTCTGGTTTATCTGTCAGATAACGCAGATGCCAGGTGTGAGCATACTCCTGTCATCTGATCTGCATATCCTCCACCTCCTTGTACATCCTTCAAACCCACTGAAGATGTCTAGTCTCCTTGGGATTCCAAGTCCCAGAGGAATCATGTTCGATCTTCTTCTCTATCAAGTTTCATCTGTTAAGGAATTCATGACCGCATTCAGTAATAATGTATGTCTTCATACTTAGAATGGATGTTTGACAGTGTTTGCTGAGTTTCACTGAGTGAATCTAGCCCAGTTTACCCAGTGACTTTGTTGGACTCATGTAAGTCCACAAGAAAAGAGACATTTTCTTCTTAAAAAGAGTCTATGTGTATTGTTTTCTTCTTAATATGACTCTAGGGATCTATTTATTCTCTAGACCCCTTTTTAATGAGAAGCTTTTCTGGCTTCTCCTTTATAGCTTTGTTAGGACCTGTCAGTCTTTGTCAGTTTCCATAGGGACAAATTATTAAGAGTGAAAAACAATAATCTCTCAAATATTTTTTATTGTCTTAGGCATAACTCATAGTTTGGATAGTAAGTCTCATGTGTTGGAAGCTTAGTGCCCAGGTGATGGTCCTACTGAAAGGTGACTGGGTTAGGAGGACTCTAATTTCATCAGTGAATTAACCCATTGGTAATTTCTTAGTTGAATGGTCTATTAGAAGGTGTTGGGGAGGGGCTGTTGAGGAAAGTAAGTAACTGGTAGTTTGCCCTTTGAAGGGGGTGAATCTTAACTCCAGTCCCCTCCTCTTCCTCTCTCTTACCTGAAGCTATAAGGTGATTACATTTACGTGCTATCATGGTGATCAGCATCACCTCAGGCTCAAAGGGATGAGACCAAGCAACCGTGGACTGAATTGTCTGCAACCGTCAGCCGAGTAAATAGTTCTCCTTCTAAAATGTGCACCTCAGGTATTTTGTCATAGCAATGAAAAGTAAATAACAAAAAAACACATGAAACACTTTTTAGAGAGAATCCTACCATGATGCAGATGTTTACTTCCCGCTCTGACACCCCACTCTCCTAACCCCACAATTTCATATGTGAAAACCCTAACCCTCAAGGTCAAGAAGACAGTTTTCATGAGTAGGATTAATGGCCTGGCAAAAGAGGCCCAAGAAAGACCCCTCACCCTCTCTGCCAGGTAATGGCACAGAAAGAAAGTGGCACAGCACTCACTGAAACTGCTGCTGTCTTGAAAGTGGATTTTTCACCTACTAGAACTCTGAGAAATAAATGTCCTTGTTTAAAAGTTACTTGACTTCTAGTACTTTGCTATAGTAACATAAGTGACCTAAGACAAACCTGAAATCTCCAACATACATAAAGGTTGTATGTACAGAGAAAGAGAGAGAGAGAGAGAGAGAGAGAGAGAGAGAGAGAGAGAGAGAGTGCCTCTCTGAAGCCACTAAGCTAAGCCTCCTCTCTACAGACAAGGAAACAAAAACTCAGATGAGAAACTTGTCTTAGGTCAAGCTGGTTACTAGTTGGTACAAAGGAAGCCCTTTCTTTAAAGCACTAACGGACAGGCCCTGGCTCCCCACAGCCTCGCTCTGTCTGGCAGGAGTCCTTCTCATTTTATCATGGGATGAGCCGTGCCTCATCCCATGGGATGGAATCTGTGTCTCTAAACCCACTATCACCTCTCCTCCAGACCTCACCCTCCCAGGCGGTGCCCCCCCCGCCCCTAGCAATGATACCACAGCTTCTACAGCAAGTGTAAAGCACACACAGACTCAGTTTGGGGACGGTTAATTTCCAATTCTTTCCAGATGGGTTGGAATAATATCCCCAGGTGGTAAATACATTATTAAGAAGGCAGTTTGGTGTGAAATTGGCTATTAAAATATAGATAAAGTTTAATATATTGAGCTCCTTGTCAGAAAAATCACTTTAGAGGGAGCTTATTATTTGTTTGATATTAAAAGAGTCACAGCTCTGCTCCAAGTGACAAATGGGGGGGGGGAAATGCCACCGGTAATGAACAAAAGCTTTTTAACATTTAAATTTAGGTTTTTCTTGTAGCACTGCATGCTGCCATGGGCATGCCTGTGTGGTGTAGCCAGAGGCGGGCATCAGAAATGTCAGGATCTCGGGAGCCAAGGAGGCTGCCAACCTGGCTTTAAACAGCTGGAGTCTCCCCAAAAGAAAGAAATACCAGATAGAGCAAAGTAGAGTTTCAGGTGGTTCCCTTGGCAACACTGGAAATGAGACAGGGATCTATCTCCAGGCAGAATGTGAAAGCCCCTCCTACCTTCCTCTTCAATAGCACAACCTTATCCCGTTAAGTGTTTCCATCTCACATGCTATCTGCCTTAGGAAGTCTGTTTATATTCAATGCAACAGTCTTGGGAAACCATCTTCCCTGCATACACACTTCATAAACCAGATCAAAAACTAATGTTAGTGAAAGAATAAAGTCTGCTGGACCTTAAGTATGCAAGCCTAGAATTATACAATTGTAGTACAGTAACCTCACCAAAGTCAAGTACTTACCAGCAGGACCTCTCAGGGTTGCAACTGGGAGACCCAGTAACCTACAACTGTAGCTAACCTCCTTTTTCATACTAGCAAAATCATCCAGGAACCATGAAAACTCTAGAGCAGGAGAGGAAAATCCAACAAGTCGACCTCAAACTTTTTTGTTCAAAGAAGTAAGCCAATTGTAAGATTCAAATTGTAAGTAAATGGCCTACAATTGTGGGTGTTGGTGGAAGGGATGTGCTTGGAGAAAGATGCTGAATGGTTGAGAACAGATCTTTTAAAAGAAAATAATAACCTATGGTAATCACAATGATAAACCAGGTAGAAGTCGTTACCTTACTTCTAATTCTGAGCATACACATTCTAACATGTGCAGATGCAAATAACAATCACACATGCTCCTGACATGAAGTAGCCACTTCCTCCTTATGGTGAACATCAGTAATGAGGTGAAATGGAAATGGTTTTCAAGCTGAATTACCAGAAGGACATCTCAGCAAATATTAAAGAAATGCTGAGTTTTCTGTCTAGTCCTGTTTTGTGTCAGTTAAGCTTTAGTCTGTTCCTGATATCATGGTCTTTGGGTTGTATGGGAAGAGTGGCCAAGAAAGTTCTTATCAGACCTTCTCTGATGGCCAAACCCCAGACAACAGATGACTATACCATTACCACAGGCTATGAAAATAGAAGTGTCATGCCGTTATAGGCTTTGTGTGAGCAGAAAAGAATAAGTGAGTGAGGTTATTGTGAGCATCAGTTTTCCAGGTACACTGCTTTCAAATACTGTGCAAAGTAGAAACCATCAGCGTACAGGGAGACAACCTAGAGATCTGTGGGTCACCTCAACCTCAGAGCACTCAATTATTATTCTCTCTTAGCTGAACTCTGAAGGACCCATGACAACCATGTAACCATCATCAAGAAAGGTTTCCTTGGAAAGACCTCACCATCTGCCAAGGTGTTTGTCATGCCTTGTTTCAATATGGAGTGGCTATTGCAATAAGCACCTATGTGGCTAGAAGCAACACATATCAAATTTTATGTGACAAATGTCTGAAAGAGTAACTTAACTTTTCACAGTGAGAAAACTTCAGTATAAGTGCTTTGAAATTGACAAAAATAAATAGGTCAGACGCTAAAACTGAGGTTGAACCTCTTGAGGTCTGGATGAAAGTTAAAAAATAAAAATGAAAATAAAAGTCCCATGCTTTTGAAAGAATTCTTGACACTAGAGAAGGATTTAGACATTTACCATTAGTACATTCTACTGAATATCTAGTAAGTGTGCACTTCTGTCCCAGTTCAATAGATAAAGAAGGTGTCACATTATTTAAGTAACTGTTACAGAGTTAATGGGCAAGGCTAGTAGTTGACTTAAGTTATGTACACAGTGACAGTGTCTACCAAGTTACAGATACTATGACTTATAAGGTTATTTTTGCTCACTTTTATTTCTGCATATATGTATGTGTACTTGTTTGTGGATGTGGGGTGCAAGTGCATGTGTGTGCACATGCTTGTAAAAGCCACAGGTGGACATTGAGTGTCTTTCCCGATATCTCTCCATCTTAATTTTGGAGACAAAGTGCCTCATTTAACCTGAACTTCACTGATTTGACTAGACTGCCTGGTCAGCAAATGTCAGAGAATCCTGCTATCCTCACTTCTCCAGTGCTGGGATTATAGGCAAGTGCTATTCCAGTTTCTTATATGAGTGCTAGGTTACCGAACTCAGATAGTCAAGGTGTGAGGCAAGACCTTAACAGACTGAGCCACCTTTTCCGTCTTCAATTTTCATAGATTTCTTCTCTGTAGATAATGTGGATATATGTGTGGGGGAGGGCTGAACAAGAGAGAGGAGAAAATGATTGATCAGAGGCTCTGGTTAATCAATGAGATAAGACCTTATTTTCAACTTGTCACAGGGCCGGACAGTTTGGAGATGACTCACAACTTGATCTCATTTGAACTTTAAAACAACCCCACAATTATACACATTATCTTTTTTGTATCAGTGGGGAAATAATGAGATACAAAAATCAAAGTGCTTTTCTGATAGACTATAAAATATTAAGTGCAGCTTCTTCTTTCATCTGTGGAAACTAACATGACAAAGATTTGAGATGAAAAGACATAGCAGAAAACTTAAAGAGAATTTAACCCATTAACTAACATTTCTTTAAATTGGGAGCATGTTAGAGTTTATACTAGTTCCTTCTGGCTGCTAGAACCAATTACTGCAGATTTGGTGTCTTAAAACAACTGTTTTTCATGGGTCTTGAGACCAGAACTCTAAAGTCAGCGTGGCTGGGTCAGTATGAAGTGGCTTTGTGCTTCTCCCTGAGGCTCATTCTTTGCTTCCTCTACTTGTGACCACAATGCTCCCAACTCCAACCCCAGCATCTCAAAAGCTCTCTCTGCTCTGTCTCTACATCATCTTTTTGTTTCCATGAAAGTGTCCTTCTGTCTTGCTCTCACAGGGTATGGGCAATTACAGTCACTGTCTCTTGAATCAGCTATGGTAATTTCCTCCCTTTAAAAAAATATGCCAAAATAAGTCATCAGGAAAGACCTATCTGGGCCATATAAAGCTAACATTTAGAGGTTCCAGGAATTTCAATTCATATTATTTGAGTATTTCAGTGGAAGTTGGAGTATGATTTTTCCACTCACCACAGTATTCTTTGTCTTTTTCGGGAGGTTACTAGATATATTACTTACTGACTTTTATCATCGCCAAAGAGCTTAACAAGCAACCTAAGGGAGGAAGGATTTATTTCAGACATTCAGTATGCGGGCACTTGGGCCCAGTGCTTAGCAGAACATCACAGCAGACAGGAGACAGAGAAAGGGTACATGGATGATTTTCTAGTTTCCTTTCATTATGTCCTAGCTCCCAGTCTATGCAGCGCACTCACTTTTTGGGTGTGTCTTTCTCAGCAAATTCTCCTAGAAAGGGCCTCATAGACACACCCAGACATGGGCCACACCAGTCACTTTGGTTATCCTAAATCCAGTCAAGGTAATGAAGATTAAACATCACACTAGGAAAACTTTCTAACCCACTGCTTTTGGTAATCAATTAAGGTTTCTAATAACTTTCTGAAGGCTGCAGGGCAGAATGAAGTCTAGATCAACGAATACTGTTCTTCGTGCTGTTTCCAACACACAATTTCTGTAAGATATAAACACAGAAAAAGAGAAGAGATCTGTTCTGCTTACCAAACACCTCCTGCTTCCTCCCAAACTTTGGGCAAGTGTTCTGCCTCGCCTTCCCACTGTGTATCCAATGCACAGGTTAACAGAGCCCATCATACTGACCTGCAAAAAGTAGCTCAATTCAAGAAGTTGCTTCCTTCCTGGGAAGCCATCTAACATTTTTCACCAAACTAGGAAAGAAATAGCAAGAGTCAGGGGGCAGGGACGTTGTCAGCTCAGCTGTGTTCTGGTTTAGAAGTTGGATACCCAAGCCTCCTCACAGGAGGAGCAAGCCTCCAAGAGAGTGGACCTCACTCTTCTGCCATCTAAAGTGAAGCCTATTCCATCTGCCTTGCCTGAAAGTGGGTCCCAGGGTCACAAACCCTGGAAATGGAATTGTCTCCATAGAAACGTCAGACAAAAGAGGAAATGTGATTCATCTGTGGCTTTGACTTACTTCATTTTTGTTTAATTTTTTCCCTTCTCGATGCCTGTGATATTGATATCTTATTAATGGTTCCTCTTTCTCTTTGGAGGAGGTTGCAATCCCATCTATAATCTAGCAGCAAATGGCAGCCAAACACTAGCAAGGCAGAGAAGAGGAGGCTGTGGTAAGCTTGGAAGAGAGGAGGAGGACCAGGCTGAAAATGTCTTTTACAATAGATTGTCTCTTCGCTTCGGTTATGTCTACTCAGCTTCTCCGTTGCCATGATAAAACAATGACCAAAGGCAATTTGAGGAAGCAAAGGTTTATTTCATCTTATACTTTGAATTTTACCACCAAGGAAAGTCAAGGAACCTGAAGCCGAGACAATGGAGGAATGCTACTTAATGACTTGCTTTTCCTGACTTACTCAACAAGCCTTATTATAAAGTCCAGAGTCACCTGCCTAGGGAAGATACTACCCACGGTGGGCTGGGCCCATCCACAGCAAGTAACAATTAAGAAATGCCTCACAGATATGGCCACAGGCCAATCTGATATGTGAGATTCTTCAGTTGAGGTTCCCTCTTCCCAGATCACTCTAGTTTGTCACAGAGGAGCAGCCCATTTAGAAGGAAGGCTGTCTTCTGCAGAGGCAAGATCACCTCCTCCAGAGAGAACTACTTCTCAAGAGGCCAATGGTAGAGGGGACCCATGTTCTTGCTGTGATTCTCAACTGTCTAAGTAATTATTTTCTTTTTTTCAGAACACAGGGAAATTGATAAATATTAGAAAAAGTGTTTAGCTAACAGTTCTGAGGCTGGGAAATTCAAAAGCAATGTGCAGGCTTCTAGTCAGAATCTACAGGCTATACCAACCCCTGGTAGAAAACAGGACAGGGAAGTGAATGAGAAAGGAATGAAAGAGACCAAACTTAATTCTGCTATCAAAAGTCCACTTCTAGTAACATATCTATGAGGACAGAATCTTCCCAAGCAAGTCTTAAGGATCCAAGCTCTCTCAGAACTGTGCATAAGGATGCAGTTTCTAACATGTAACTTCTGGGAACACATTCAGTCCACATCTTGATGCAATCGGTGTTAGCTACCTTTTGATATCTAACCCAGAAACCTCATGGAGGGGGAGCAGAAGCTGGATCATACCACCTGACTTCTGCTCTATTCAATCCCCACTCACCCTTTGTTGGTCTGAGGTGAGTTGATTTTAATACCATCTCCCAGACAGAGTTACATGGGTTGTGATGACAAGACTGCCTTATGCCTCACTAGTGTCTGTGGCCTCTCCAAGGCCTGTCCTCCAATGCCTGCTGTGGTAAAGCCCTCCAACACCATCATTGCCAACATGAACCTTGAGTATACTCCCCTGTAGCAGTCAGACTCTTTATTTAGTCCTTCATATATCTGAGACAGCCTGGCTAAAATATTTACTAGTTTCCCACAAAGTGTAGGGTGAAATTAAAGCATAAAATGTCCTGGTACCCACCTGACCTGATGTATTCTCCACATCTCCACAGCCAACCTTAGTTCCCTGGAGGAGGAGATTCTAAAAGCCTGCCTGTGGGAAAGGTCAAAGAATGGCTATGAAGGGAAAAAAATATGCCCATGTATTTAATGTCACTTTTGTGTATGTGTAGATATCATTTTATGACTGATTTTATACATTAGAACATAGTACTCACCTTATAGTAGTTTTATGAATGCTTACTCAAATTTGTGTTGAAAAAGGAATCAAAGCTAAAATGGAAAAAGCTATCTTGAGAAACAAATACCACAGTTATCTAATGGAACATCTGTTTGCAGCCACCTTGCTTACTAAGGCACCTGCAATAAACTCTGTTTAAAAAAAAAATACCTTAGTGCTTACCCTAAATATCTGCTTCTGTAAGCATGCCTGCAGAAGAAATCTCCATTTGGTGGTGGTAGGGCCCATAAATACCTAGGCTGATAATTATGTGGGCTGTAATTTAAACCCACAATGCTACAACAGTTAAAGAATAACTGAAGAGACTTATAAAAACTGAAGGAACTGAACTGGGAGGCTTCAGTTCTTTGAGTGGAAACTCTGCTTGAGTTCACTGGTATGAATCTTTCTTGACTTCTCCATGTGAATCTCTTGGTGCTTCTTCCATGTGTGACTGGCCCCATGCCTCAGTTTCCCATAACAAATGCATGAATGGATAGATGGAAAAAAATGGCTATACTATCCTCCCAGATTGCTTGGGTACAGCATGACACACCCAACAAATGCAGTTTCTGAGGGTTCTGCTTAAATGAATGTAACCTTACCCCTGCTCCTGCATGCACCTTTTCAATCTCCCACCTCACATTTATTGTTCCTGGTAGGGACACCTGATAGGTAAGACCATTAAAGATAGCTTTCTCTGTGCTTCCATAATTAAATGTACTTTATAAAGAATTTGAGGACTGAAGAGAAGTACGACTTTTTCTTAGGGACAGTAGCTCTATTCCAAATCTTCTTGCTATACTCTGGTGGATCAATGAACCATGAAGAAAAGCTATTAGGCATGGATAGATTCTTATCACTGTGTAAACACATATAACCCAGATTCCTGAAAGGATGTCTTCTATGATTCTGTTCTTTCTTAAACCGTCTCTTTCTTTTAAAAAATGACACTATTTTATGAATTCCTTCATTTTAGAAGATGAGTACTCCTCTGGCCCTGAGGGTCAGAAACTGTGAAGAGTAACCCAGGATCTGTTCTTATCCTTGCCCTTAATCAGAGAATACTGGAATTTCCAGGTACCCTTTGGGTTTGCTGCAGCTGGTGACTAAATTCAGGCACACAAAATGTATGAAACTGCTAGGAGTTCTTAAAGGGATCTCTCTCTCTCTCTCTCTCTCTCTCTCTCTCTCTCTCTCTCTCTTTTCTGGGATATGGACTTCAAGAATGGATGTGATTAGTTATTTGGGAAAAAAGGAGCACATTAGTGCAATTGTAACTCATGACTCAGGACTTTAGCACCAGTATTGCCATAAGATAATATTGAAAGCTACTGGCTGACTCTGTCCAGCTGACTCTGTCCACTGGCCAAAACCATGTGAAAAGCACACAATCTGAAAGGTGGCGGTGGCCTTTTATGAAGGTTAGTGTCAACAGTCAATTTGACAGAATCTAGAATCACCTGCCAGACCTCCAGGCATGCCTGTGGGGAACTGTCTTGATCTTGTTCCTTGAAGTGGGAAGACCTGCCCACCATGGGTGGCACCATTCTCTGGATGGGATCTTGGACTATGTAAGTGGAGAAAGGAAGCTGAGCACGCATCGTCACTCTCTGCTTCTGATTGAGATATGATGCAACCAAGCTCTGGTTACATGCTATCATGAACTGCAGTTTGAACTTTAAAACAAAATAAACCCTTCCTTTCTTAAGTTGTTTCTGTTAGAGTATTTTACCACAGCAACAGAAAAGGAAACTAAGATGCCCTTTCTCTGTTCCATAGCACTTGCCATTTTTACTTTTGCTTCTAGGATTGTTCAGGTGCCTTTCTATGATGGGAGGTCTAAACATTTATGTATTGAACTGACAAGGCCTCTTCTGAACTCACTTTAGAGTGGCCAGAGACAAAGTACAGACCCACATGGCTGTCAGAATGAAGTAGCTTATTGAGGATCAACTGGAATGGGAGATACTTGCAGTCTGAGCAGGAGGCTTCATAATAATCTACAAAATACCTGAGTTATTAATCCTTTACTCTCAAACACAATCACATTCACTTAAGTTAAAACAGGATAGGGAAAAAAAGCAGGCAAAGAAATGTTCTTTTGTTTTTGGACTTTTAAGTCAGATATCAAAGCAATTCAAAAACAGATAGATCCCCCAGCACATCAGGCACCCCTAAGATGCAGGCCCACAGATTCTGGGCTGGGGAACTCTAACAACAAGCAACAGATCTGAGAGTTTGTCCTTTCCTTTAGCATTTCCTGGCAGTATTCAGCATTCCTGATTTCTCTTCTTGCTACCACAAGTACAGCTCCATCTATAAATGACCTCTGCAGAACTCAGGATTGATTCAGCCTCCTTTATCTGTGTGATTAGCTTAGCCACAGAGCAGATATTTGGTGCTTATCGGCCCATTAAAGAGTCAAAGAATGCTGTTACCAGTTTTTTATCTCTAAAATGCACACAAAGCCCTGCTGATTATTCTATTAATTTGTTAATGAACCTGTCCACAGACAGACTCTCAGTTCCTCGGGAAGGCAGGGTGGGGAATTGAACATTTAAAGGAGGGTTGAGCCTTCAGAGGTAAAGCTTAAAAGTTTGGAAATGCTTGTGAAAGCTGAGATACACATGCTTTCTTGTGTGTTTTTACTTTCTTTTAATCTTTAACTGAAAAAAAAATCAGAGAGAGAGAAATAAATAAATAAATAAATAAGGCTAGAAATAACTCAATGTCTGATGGAAGCAGACCTGGGTCCACAAAGGTCAGGCATAGTAATAAATGTCTTGGGCTTTGTTAGAGCCTGATGTTTGCTAAGTTTTTTGCCATTGCTATGAGGATAGTAATTCTATTCAAGAATGGGGACTTAGGAAGACTGGTTTATTTTTCTTGTATATATTGTCCCATACTTGGGGTCTATTATAAATGTATGCTTTTTATCTTGCCAGAAACATAGAGAATTCCAAGAGGGCAATGGTGTCTGCAATAGGCTTCAAGTGCTCTGGAGTGCTGTACCAACAGTCGGCCAATCAGTGGGACCGTGAAGTATGGCTACTTTCATGAGAAAGTAGAGCTACTTTCTAGTTCTCCAAGGCTGCAGTGCCTCAGCTTGCCAAATATTTTGGATAGAAGGAGGGGTAAAGAATGGTATTGGTGGCCAAGGAACCTCTGGTCTACCCCATGGACTACACAGTTAAGCTCAGAACACAGGCTAGCAATTAGTGACAGAGTGAAAAAGTGAGTATGGCATGAGATAAGTGGCTACAGTGTGAGGAACAGGTGCAGAGGACTCAGTCCCTAAAATCAGCGCAGGCCTCCCGCTGAGATCCTGGACTATGCTTAGGATGCGACTTTCCTAGGTATTTTGCTGCTGTTTGCTTGCTGTTGGTTTTTCAGGGTCTTGTGCAGTGAATACCACAGTACATCTTCTAGTCCCTCTGTGGCCAGAGTTATGTGTTACTATGTGTCCACATTCCAACCGTACTGACTGTGAAGGGTTTCTAGCTGAATCCCTCTAGGGGATCAACTCTCAATGGAAACAATCTGCCTCATTTGGTGTCACTCCACTTTTAAGGGAAGGAATCTGGGCTGTATAAGAAGAGTGCAAAGTTCTATCACCCTGCCATCTTTTGAGGGTAACTCCAAAGGTCTTTTGAGTACAAGTCTAAAGGATGGATTGAGATGGGGTGTCTAGTCCATCTACAGCAGTCTCCACATTCCCTTGGTCAAAACCCAATTTTCTGTTGTTATAGGTGTTCTTCCTAATAGCTGTTTAGTTTAATACCCTTTCTCCATCTGAGAGATTGTTTCCACAAATCCCAGCCTAATACATCTTCTAATAAGAATGACCTGCATATAAAATACACCTGGTTAAGGAGTCACGGTAAGAAGACTAGGCAAATGTTTCCTGTTGCTAAGGACATTAGTACAGATTATGAGCTGATAAAAATGGATTTCTACTTAGTCATCTGCACTAAATATTTCGGTTCTGTAACCAAAGTCTACATGCATGGAAGAGGCTCTAGTGAACTGAAAAGCATGGTTTGATGCTGTCTTATTGAAGATAAAGCATTGAGTTTAATTGGCATCTATTTACTCTTTATCCTTTCAGTGTCTTTAAGTGTTGAATTCCCTTGTTCTGTCCTGTCTACCTTCAATTGTCCTTTTCGTTCTGGCAAGAATAGCTGAGCAATCTCCTCCTGAATGAATACAACCCCTCCACACCTACGAAATCCTTAGGTATTGGCGATTCAGGGAGTGGTCTGCTGAGAGGTGTGTCACAGCAGTCATGACAACTTTCTCTCCTCCTCATGGTGTTCGTCTACAGAAGGGCTGGCAGCTAAGGTCACCAGTACCTTGTGAAGTGCCTGGCCTACAGAAAGTACACATCACTATCAGATAATAAATGACACTTATGAATAAACAGATGAACAAATGAACCAGAAAGTTCCAAATGCAAGAGGAGGCAGCTTGGAAGAGAATATGCTTATAAAATGTGGAATATTCTTCAAATATTTAAAGAGGCATTAAAGTATCCTTGTAGCATCATAAAGAAATATGGACTGGATCAAGGTTTTATGGAGTGAATCTGTAATTGATTTAATAACTGAACAAAAGTTTCTGATTAATAAATTAGTACCAAATTCAGTTCTCTCTTGATGGCTTTAAGACTCTCTCTAGTAATATCCTTTTCAGTATTTTTTTAATCAATGTCTTGAAGAAAGATGCAAAAAGATACTTGCCAAAATTTATGGCTGACGTGATACCAGGTGAAATAGTAAATGACTGCAAGACAAAAAGCAGGATGCAAAAATATCCCAAAAGGCTAGAATTATGGCCTGGCTTTGCCAAGATGACATTCAAGAAAGAGAAATAGAAAACCCTGCCATCAGATCCTGAAGCAGTTGTAAAACAGACTCGGGGAGTCAGGAGGCCGAGCTGCATCAATGGAAACCATAGGGAATTTAGCTTTTCTTAAACTCAATGATTTGAAATAACGAATCCACTTTTTAAAACTTTTCTGAATGTCCTTTATGACAATAAACTATGCATTTCCTAATGGGAAAAAAAGTTAATGCAGACTTAGGAAACATCATTAGTTGACTGCTGGAGGTGGTGTTCAGAGCAGAACCAGCAAGCAGGGCATGCAATCTTATGGTAGGATATTTAGGGAAATAAGAGTCTGAGAGGGTATATAATGTGGAGCCAAGAGGAATGAAGAGAGACCTTATTGTTCTAAGGGTAAAAAGATCTGCATCTTACAAGTGAAACCAAGCTCTTCCTGTAGAGTTTAAGTGGCAGAATGATGCCTACTGCAGTCATATGTAGATAATGACTTTCAAGCTGATAGAAAAGACATTTTTAATCACAGCTGTGTGACAACAGTCTAAGCCATGGAGAGAGGAGTGTACTAACACCATCACTAGTTGCTACAAGTATCCAGGTTGTGAATAACACCCAGTGGCCAAATCTCTGGTATAGATTCATCTGTTGCATGAATAATGAAAGCTTATAACCTTCTCAGTTCCTGAGATCCTATAATTCTATCTAAGGAGACATGTTGTAAAATTCCAAAAGTCAAGACTGTGTTTTAATTTAAATAAAAACTGTCTAAAAATTAAACTTACTTAAAATGTAAAACAGTCGTATTTATCTTTCCCTTTAGAGATAATACTATTGTAACTGGAATGCTTATATTTGTTAGGAAGGCGGAGTAGGTAGTCTCCAATATACCCTTAATATTCAAGGCTGAGGTAGAATTGGAATGTGAACAGTCAGAAGGCACTGGTTACAGGTCAAGTTCTGATCAAATTTGGCAAGTAGCTGTGCTGGATAGCTTCAGTTGTCAACTTGACACACCCAGATAAATGGAACATCAACTGCAGAATGTCCTCCATTGGACTAGCCTGTGGAGACATTTTCTTGATTGTTGAGTTGTATAGGTGGGCTCAGCTCACTATGAGTGGTACCAGCTCTGGGCAGGAGGGTCTTGTGTTGTATAAGAAAGCAGGTTGAGCACAAGGTAGGGGGGCAAGCCAGTAAGCAATGGATCTCTGTAATCTGTCTGTTCTTCAGTTCCTGCCTCCAGGTTCCTATTCTGAATTCTCTAAGGGATGTACTGTGACCTGGAAGATGTGAGATAAAATAAACCCTTTCTTCCCTAAGTTGGCTTGGTCAGGGTTTTTATCACAGCAAAAGAAAGAAGCTGTGACAAGTACCTTGCCACACTTCCCTAACGTGCTCAACGACAAACTGGGGCCAATGGAACGTCTTTGTAATTTACAAGCTGATTGAAGCATTCAAATATCAAATGTTCAAAATTTATATAAAATTTGCTAATCCATTGTGAAGATTAGTGTTATTGGTGAACTTGACAGAATCTAGAATCACCTGGGAGAAAGATCTCTGTGCTGGTGTGGTGATTTGAATGAGAAGGGTTCAGCACAGCCTCATGTATTTAAGTACTTAATCCGTAGCTGGTCGTCCTGTTTGGGAATGTTGTGGAACCTTTAGGAAGTATCGACTTGTTGGAGGAAGTATGTCACTAGGGAAAGGGTTTGAGGTCTTATAACTTGGTCTCACTTCCTGTTCTCTCTGCTTCCTGGGTGTGGATGAAAATGTGATCAGTTAGCTTCCTGATCCTGTCACCATACCTTCCTGACAGGTTTCATGTCTTCTCCACCAGGATGGACTCTGTCCTTCCGGAAGCCTAAGTCAAAATAAATTCTTTTCCCATCTAAGATACTTTGGTCAGGATAGCTTATCAAAGTAATATAGGGAGATTATCTTGTTGACATTAATTGATGTGAAAACACCCATCTTAATTGGTATTTTTTATTTCAGTATCATTCAAACTTTCACAAGTATAGCTTACTGTAGAATTCCTGTTCTTTGATACAATGCAATGCAAATGGTCTATAGTCTAATTTCCAGTACAGTCTTTGTTTCACTCCGAAACTTTAAGAGCATAGTCTTTGTTGATTATGCACATTCTCATTTTTTTTTTTTATTTCAGCCAGAATAGTCTTAATGGTGGAACCGTTCCCTGGTCAGGGGATCTGAGACTACATAAAATGGGGAAAATGAGCTCAGAATTAGCTTGGACTCATTCATTGCTTTCTGTTTCTTAACTATGGATGTAATGTGATGAACTGCTCCAATCTCATGTTGCTTTGATCTCCTGGCAGTGATGGATTGTATCTTCAAATAGTGAGGCAGAAGAATCCTTCCTCTCTTAGTTTTGGTATTGTATTTTATCTCAGCAACAGAAGAAGAAGCCAAAGAATCCATAATGGAAGATTAGTATCCGTGGCATCATTAGCATTACCTCTATTAGTATTGACATGTTCCTTGCTGCTCCACTCATCCACTTTTAAAAACAATGTTTATTTTTATTTTATATCTATGAGTTTTACCTACATGTATGTGTGTGTACCACATATGTGTTTATTGCCTGGTGTCAGACCTCATGGAACTAGATTTACAGATGGTTGTAAGCCGGAAACATGGGTATTGGGAACTGAACCCAGGTCCTCTGTAAGAGCACAAGTGCTCTTAACTACTGGAGCCATCTCTCCAGCCCACTCTCGACTCTTATTTCTGACAGAGATGTCATTTGCTTTACTGTTCATATTGCTCTCCAGTATAGTGTCACAAACTTTTTATATAAAGGATTAGATGCTAAATACTAATGATCTTCAACTTACACTGGGTTTATATCCCTGTAAACTCATCATAAACTGAAAATATCATGCTTAAAATTGCAGTTAATGTAGCTAACATACTGTTATGATTTGAGAAGAAAATGTCCTCCATAGGCTTGTGTATGTGAATACACAGTGTTCAGCTAGTGGTAATATTTTGAGATGTTGTAGAGCCTTTAGAAGGTGGAACTTGGAGGAAGTACACGACTGAGGCTTAGACAGCACAGGTCATAGCCTAGCCCCACTTTCAGCCCATTACCTGTCTCTTTTCTGGTAGATGTCCATGTAACCAGCAGCTGTCATATACTCAAGCCACTGTGGAACTGCCTGCTCTCATGACTTCCTTGTCATGACAGATTACATCCCTTCAAACTGTGAGCCAAAATAAATTATACCTTAAGTTTCATCTTGTCAGAGCAAGAAGAAAAATAACCAAGCACAGAAAACTGGTACCAAGAAGGGAGGTCATTTCTATTGCTGAGAGACTAATCATGTGACTCACAGGCACTGCGATCTGATTTGTGGGAGGAATATGGAAAAGAATGGAACCTCAGGCTACAAAACCCCCAGATTTTGTAAGCAGGACTTAATGGATCATTCTGGAAGGAATAAGGAAAAAAAAAAAGAATGCCAAATAGTCAACAAAGACTATGCTCATAAAGTTTTAGAGTGGGACAAAGACTATACTGAAAATTAGACTGCAGGCCATTTGTATTACATTGTGGCAATGAATCTGGCTAAGCTATACTTGTGAAAACTTAAGTGAGGCTGAAATAAAAATAAATGAACTAGTCGTTTGGCAGAGAAGGTTGAAAACAGCATAGCATTTGGGCTGTCGCATAGTTAGTACACACTGCTATTAACCAGGTTGTCGGTGATAAACAGCAGAAAATAGAGCAGGAATATGTGAAACGCATTCAGTGTTGGAGGAGCTGGAACCTGGCTAGACGGTAGATAAGGCTGATGAGGACAAGGTAGTAGCTGTAAGAACAGATTCTCACCATTAGAGAGAAACTGAAAGCTTTGCACTAAGACAATATTAAAGATGCCTTTAAGGGAAGATCCGCAGACACTGAGATACCTAGGGTAAAACGTTCATTTGAAAAAACAGTGAACAAAGACAATCTCCTGGGCATCCTGCTCTAGCCATGCCACCAAAGGAAGTATTTTCCCATGTTCAGCCTAGAAAACACACGAAGGCTACTGCAGGATGATGAGGACAGATGACATCACGATTCATATCAGAATGCGACGTCATTGTTTGTATGGTGCTGCATGTAAAATGCAATACTTCCAAAGGTGCAGAAGCTTGCTGTAAGGTTTCAGAAAGTTGCTAAAACCAGGCAATGGATGGCAAAGTTAGATTTCCTACTAGAAGGCCTTGAGAGACCAGTGTGTGAAGTAGTGAAGATGGAGCGTAAGCTGCAGTGGAGATCTGTGTAGACACCGACAATATGGCATATCTAATGAGGAAAACTGCAGGCACCAAGTGGTGTCAACCCAAGGCAAACACTGTGTGTGCTGCAGTCACAGAGGATGCAGCCATGAGCCTGGGGTAATGAACACAGATTGCAGCATTTGCTGTTTGAATTTGGGAGTTTTTGCCTCGCTAAGCTCTAGCCTGTCCTTGCTATTCTCCCATTTCTCCTTTTTGAAATAGGATTATTTACTCTATGGTGTTGTACATCAGAAGTATCCAACTCGTTATTTGATTTTAGAGGGTCTCACAATAAAGACATAGCCAAATCTCCAAAATATTAGGACCATTGGTTTTTAATAGTATCGACAGTATTATATATTCTGGGGACTTTTGAAGTTGAAACCAGTGCTTTTTATATTCTGAGATGGCCGTGAGGCTTTGGGAGCCTCGGTGTGGAATGCTATTATTTGAACATGAAATGTCCCCCACGGGCTCATGCATTTGAACACTTGATCTCCAACTATCCTATCGATGCTACTTTGGGGGGCTGTGGAGCCTTTAGGAGGTTGGAGCTGGCTAGAAGATGTCAGGCCACTATAGGGTGGGCCTTAGGGGATACAGTCCCCTACTTTTAAGCCAATCTGTCTTTCTGTTTTCTGGTTGGCACCATGTAATGAAGATCGGGCACATGTTTCCACCACCATGAAGTCAATTGCCCTCATGCTTGCCCCCCACGATGAACTGTCATCTCTTCTGTGCTCCAAAATAAATCTTTCTTTTCCTTTGCTTCTTGTCAGGTGTTTGACCACAGTGACAAGTAACAAATACGCATACCAACTACCCTAGTTTAGCATCAGAGCCTACTGTAGTGAATCTGTTGTTTGCCCTTGTGAATAAATGGCTGAGTGGGAGCTGAGCCTTGCTGTTGTTGCCCAAAACTGCAAGAGAGCATCATACTGCCTATCCCTAGCCCAGGAAAAGATGGCATGATGTAGTTTGGGATACAGATTTTAAAATATTTCATTTATTGTTATTTTTAAATTTAATTTTAAAAAAATTTTTTAAATTTAATTTTACGTGTATGAGTGTTATGCTTGCATGTGAGTAAGTTCACTGGTGTCATACGGTGCCGGTCGAAGTCAAAAGAGGACTTAGGATCCCCTGGAACTGGTTTTACAGATCCTTGTTAGCGGCCATGTATGTTCTGGGAATTCAACCTCCGTCCTCTGCAAGAGCAGCCAGTGCTCTTAACCACCGAGCCATCTCTCCAGCCCCTGAGGTACAGATTTAAATATTTGTGGGACTTTACATCATTGAGAACTCAAAAATTCTTAAATGGACAGTTACGTAAAGGCCTGTTACACATGCAAACTTATTTATAGGGCAGGTGACTGTCTAGATTTAGGTCATGAATTATAGTTTTCCAACTCCTTATATGGACAAATGTTCTCTGATTTTGCTTCACAGGGGATTTTGGCCAATATATGGAGACATTACAGAGATCACAACTCTCTCTCTCTGTCTCTATCTCTGTATCTCCCTGTGTGTGTGTGTTTATGAAGTCCTTTCACTACCATATATTGGGTAGAGGTTAGGAATGAGATGAACTATCCTACAATGCACAGACAACGCATTTACTACAAGGACTTGCCAGATCAATACTAATGGCATTAAGATTGAGAAACACTGGTAGAGATAGATTCTGAAATAATCCTTTGTGTTTAGCCAAGGTCCTCAGTGTCAAATTCAATATCCTTCTTGAATCTCAGAACACAAACTCTTACAGAACCCTGGAAAGTCTGGGTGGCAAACACTTAGAAAGCAGAGGAAAAATATTAATCTCTCTGATAACCCATATCAATTACAAAACATTCCGTATAAGTATTCCTCAGAAGAATTTTCCTTTTATGAATGGTATACTGCATGGAGTAGAGATTAAAATCATGGTTTAAATTAGAATAATAAAGACAAAAGTATACTGGGAAATCCTCTAGTGCTGAAGTAAATAGGTGTACAATTGAGCTTACTCAGAGCATCCTGAATATATTTAGCTTTCTGACCAGGACCTACATTGGTTAAGCTGTCAATGGCTTTGCATATTCATCTGTACTGAAATGTGCCAAAGAAATTAGCACTAGTGTTATTTAAACCATCCCCTCAATCTCCAAACAAAGCAGGCGGCAAAGAAGGATAGGTAACTGTTCTTATTACTTGGCTATTTAGGGCTGAAACTAATAGAATTATTTGGGGATGGAGGACAAAGCCTACTTAAGTCTTAGTGGCATTGTTTTACAGACAAAAAGGTTGCCAATTTTTCAGATAAAGCATTTCTTTAAAATGATATCAGTTAACATGCCAAAGTGGATGGAGGAAATTTCACAAGGTCCCACCTCTAGGTGAAGATCTATAGGTAATCAATGGCTGCTAAAGGATGGAGAATCAATTTTCTCCAGGGACAAGCTCAGTTTTCCTGCCTCCACATTCCTGTCACGTAGTTCTGCCCCCAAAAAAGCAAAACAGAAAATAAACCCCATGAATTAAACCATCTCTTACCTTAAAACACACACACACACACACACACACACACACACAAAGTATCATCTGATTTTTATGATCTAATTTTCCAGTTACTGTACAATGTCTAAAGATGAAGTATTTAAAACAATGCAGTGAATTACTTCAACACTGTATACATCTAATTTATTCCAGTCCTTCAAATAATTCCAAATTTTATTAAAATGAAACTCAGCATAGCATACAGTATTTAAGTAGCTTAACAAAGGTTTATTTAAATATTTTCTTTAAAGATGAAGTATGTAAGGACGATAAAGATAATTATTCATTGTGAGCATAATGGTCCACTTGACAGAGAAATTAAATGCAAGGATAATTTCTAATAAAAATGAAAAATTTAGAAATATCTTTTCTTCCATCCTGTTTTATAACATATTTTTCAAGAAGATTGTTTCAGAATGCTCCTTGTTCCACTCTCTCTTAACTGCAAACTCTACAGTGGATAGTTGGGGTTCCTCAGTATCCCTTAGCCAAGAGCAGCACTGTGTCCCACTGAATGCTCTGGGTGGGATAAGGTATACCTGCAGCAGGTGATGAAGTGGTTCATGACAAGTGTCATAAAAACACAATGCTTAATCAATTCCACTTCCAGTGTATTAGACTGTGGGAAGCCAACATATGCCACCCAAAAACATGAAGGATTGTTAATATGGACACTGTTTTAAGATGAGGCATGTAGAGCAAAGATTTCTGCTCTCTATTTAATCTAGGACATAGACTTACAAAGACAAGGACAACCTACTCCCCAGCTCACAAGGAGGTGATATTAACCACAAGAGACCATGCTATTTGATTTAAGATGATACACAAGGTTTACCAGCTAGTCCTTAACATTTACTAATTTGTGATCCCACAAGTTGCTGGCTTTACAAACTCAAAGACCTTGGCTATTGCCATTTTGCTAAACATATATTTTTCTTTGTTGATGATAAAGGAGAAGTTCAAGGGAACTAGAGAGATGGCTCAGAAGTTAAGAGCACCGACTGCTTTTGTAGAGGTCATAGATAGGTTTGGTTCCTAGGATCCACACGGTGGCTAACAACTGCCCATAAGTTCTAGAGATCCTACTCTCTTGCCTGACTCTGTGGGCACTGTACAACACAGGTACACTTACATGTATGCAGGCAGTATACTCATACACATAGTTTCTTTTTAAACTGAGAATCTCAAACTTTTTCTTGAAGGATTACGCATTCCCAGCATGTCTCCACGCACCTATGACATATTGAGTCCTGCGTCTTCCTTCTAACTTTGACTTTAATCTGTCTTTAATTACAGTATTTATTTCAACTAAGAACATATTGAGTGGGTGAAAATATATTATATTATGTCTTGCATCTCTGAGATAGCCTATTTCTTCTCCATCTCAAAGTAGATTATTCCATTTAAGTTTCCTTTCCCATGGAGCAAGGTATGGCAGATTCTGCAGTAAGGCTGATCCAATACATCTTAACCAGACTTAGCCAGTAACTTTATGTTGCTATGAACTATGAACTGCCTTCTAGCAGCTTTATGTGCCAGACTATAGAATAACAAGCCATCCACCCCACAGTTGGACCAGAAGAATCCCTGATTAAGACAAGTACCATGTACTAATACTTATAAACATATAGCTATCCCAGAGTCGGGTTTAATCTGTACCTTGTATTTTTTTGTACCCATAGTCACATCTACAACTTTAAGAGTAAGTAGTGCTCTTAACTGACATCAGTTTTACTGTGGACGTAGAGCCTTATAAAATAGAAGCTTGGTAAGCAGAGGGCAGGAAGGGTTAGCAACTTCTGGGAAAATGCTGCTGTGTGTAGTCATCCACCAAGCAACATAATAAACTAATTTTACTCATCAAGATGAACTTGAATGAGTCATTCTTTGGGTTAACAAAGCAATCACAGTTGGAGGTCAGATGTTAATTGTACATTTCCAACATAAGTTCATGTACCAGTTAAAAGACCTCATAGCTTATTTGAGCTTTACCATCCACCAGCAGAATCCAGAAGCCTGTGGCCCAGAGCTGTACTTCCAGATGAAATGCACGAAAGGTAATGATAATTTGAGGTCCATGTTCTGTTCTGTTCTCTTACACCATGCCTGAATGAGGCATCCATTTTTATGGCTACAACATGAAATCCAGTAGAAGAAAGGGGAAAAGTACATGAGTCTAATCTGAACTGAACAAAAATATGCCTTAAACTGGACATTTTGAACACCAATCACAGACATTTTATCATATGCCTTAAGTCTTCCTCTTTTGGCCAAGCCACACCTATTAAGCTAATGCCACATTTTCATTAAGAGACTCTTCTGTTACCCTTCCAGTTTTTCACAACAAGAATTGCAGAATGTTTACTATTTTCCAGCATATATATTCAGTGGCTATAAAGCAATCAAAATGAATGCAGGGGAGCTACAAGCAATAGGATAAATGTAATAAGGCAAAGGCAAACCCAGCGTTGAAAGATCACAAAAAATTTGATGTTCTAAATTAAGACACTAAACAATATGCAATTAAAATGTACATAGATATGGGAAAGCTAAACAGAAAGATACTTAGGAAAATGGACTGATAGAAGAATAATAGATCGAATTAGGGAGACAGGGGGAGGCACACAAATATGATCTATGATCCTGCTCCTACTTTAAGGTCAACTGTACGACACCTGTCACAAAATGAAATCTCTTGATGTTCACTTGTACACGGAACCAGAATGGGACATCTTTAATAAGCCATTTTAGTCCCATCATCTGCCATATGGAGTATGTATCATCATAAATAAGAAGAAAGAGGAACAAGAGGAACATAAGGCTAATTTTGGCATTTTTAACTTGTTCCAAAAATGCATGCACATTCTCCTAAAAATCTCAGCCATGGGCTAGAGAGATCACTCAGCGGTTAAGAGCACTGGTTGCACTTGCAGAGAACCTGAGTTCAATTCCAAGCACCCACACGGTGACTAACAATTATCTGAAACTAGTACCAGGGGCTCCAACGACTCCCTCTTCTAACCTGTGAGCACTGCACCACAGACGTGTACTTTCAGAAGCGCAGGCGATACACTCATATACGTAAAATAAGAATAATAAATCACTTAAAAATATCTCATCCATTATAGTATCTTGGGAAGCAGAATCCATTTGGTTACCTTAGTCCAACGTGCTATTAGAGAAATGTCTTCCCAAAACAGAATATAAAAAAGGATGCATTTTTAGCTGGAGCTAATTGTGTAATTGAGATCTGGAAACCATTCACAAGAGAATCACCTTCATGTCCTTATGAAAATGCAGAGGTCTGAGTCCCATCTCTGATCCAATGAATCAGAATCTGAGCATGCACCCTTGTAATATGCATTTGAGCAAGCTCTGAGCTAGTTTGGCTGTTTTAACAACATATCACCAACTGGGTGGCTTAAACAAATCTTTGTGTTACTGTAATTTGGAAGCTCAAGATCTGGGTAACAGCAGAGCCAAGCTCTTTCCTGGTCTACACAAACCCTTTTTTTTTTTTTTTTTTCTCTGTCCTCAGAAGGCAGGGATGGGGGAAACTAGTCTGTGGCTTCTTCTTAAACTGGGCAGTAAATTCATTTTTTCACATTATCTTCTTCCCACACAAACATTCCATTTATACCAATCCTTAGTGATTCTTAGGCACATTGATATTTGAGAATGACAATCAGGACTCCTCTCTCATTTATTTTTATCTTCAGTGCCTACCTATAATATCAAAGTGCACTTGGACAACTGCTGCCAAGTTTGTCTATAAACCTAGGTTCCAGAAAGTAGCTCTCTCTACTTAGCATAAGAGATCATAATGTGTACTGTTGGAATGACTGAGGGGTCATTTTGAATGTCAGTCTTCAGTTTGTTAGAAACCATATAAATGATAGAAAGAAACTGCTTGCTATAGATTGCATAGCCCTTGCCTTTCTTGGTTGCTCATTGAGAAAAGAGTGCCTTGATGAATGAAGTCTTGGCAGGGCAAGGCCAGGTGGGGAGTCAAGTACCAGATGGGGGCTGGATGCCTGCTGGAGAGTGGGATCTTTCTTGCTCATGATATTGCTTCTGTTATAATTGCCTTTTTGTAAGAGAAAATATACCTGATTGGGTGAGGGATAAAGTAATCTAGAATTAACATAAAAACCAAATAAAGAAACTTTTGGGGTCCAAAATGGGTGACTTATTGGCTTCTGTTGGGGTTGAATCTCAATATGTTCATTATTATAATTCTCTGGGAAGCACAGTCTACTGTGTTCCTTCATAAAAATATCAAAAGTAAAAAACAAAATGCATTCAATATACTATACTTATAGTTGATTGTTGGTGGGAAGAATCTTCTAATGTAAAGTTTATTTCATAAAAAAATCATGGCCTACCTTATTTGTTGAAAATATGTATCCATCTGACCTCTGCATCTATCTGAGCACCTGTGTCCTCTGTCATTTGAAGACTGTATATATTATGACCCCCCTCCATTGCTAGTAAGCAGAGAGCCTGTAGTAGGCTCAGCTATCTTCTGGAATCCAGGTATAAAGACAGATTGGCAATCCATTCATAGTAGAATATGGGACGTTTTCTTCATAGTTATGGGGCTGTCTGAGAGCTATGACTTGCTGTGGCTGCCCAGAGGAAGGATCATATTGCAGATCTCTAGCCTAGAGAAGGAAAATTTCAACATGTGAAGCATTTAAGGCTTACTTACTGCTTTCCCATCATTGGAAAACCCAAAAAAGTTGAACCAAACTTTTGGTTGAAAGCAAACAAGAAAGGGTCTTGTAGGTGGATGTGTGTGTGTTTGTTCATGTGTATCTACTTCTTGAAATGTGATGCTCTTGTTTCCAGAAACCTATCATATGCTAAAAATATCATATGTCAAAAATGCATTTAATAAACCTGAGCTACTGAAACAGATACTTTTTATTTTTGCTCGTTCTTCCTTTCTCTCTGTACCTTTGTTTTCTTTAGATATCAGGGCAGAGAAAGTATAGCTAGAAATACTCTGCTCCACCTCCAGAGTGCATAGCTCCATTCAGACATGCCCTTTGACTCTGTAGAAAGCTGGATCTTCTTTGAAGCATGATGACTGGAAAATGGGAGGAGAGAGATGGACAGGGCTCGAGCTGTGTTTAGAGTCAGCAAGTTCATTGTGCTGCTGCTCCTGGTCACCAGCCCCGGAGAGGTGGCAGCACAAAGAGCTGGGCTACACTGGGCAAGTGCCTCTTGCTGATTCCTGAGGGCAGAGGTGTTCCATTGTGCTTGTCCTACTGTCTCTGATGCACATAGTGTTACCCCAGCAACAAGCCTCAAAGACTGTTGCACTGTTGTGGCCTGGTCGGGGTGAGCGCTTCACTGAGGATTGACAAGCCCCAAAGCTCTGAGCCTGGTTCTCCTGAGCCACCAGGGTGAGGCCAAGAAGCTACTGATCCAAGCTTTCAGTATGCGGAGTGAGGCTCAGGGGAGACGGAAGTTCCCTGTGTCTACTTACAGTCCTCATCACTGCTGGGCTTTGTTCTCAAAGATGATACTTCTGAGTGATTATCATCTCTGTAGGCTGGAGAGACAAAGGATGCCAGAGAAGCTCTGCCTTGCTTTGTTTCTGTGGACACGTGGTACCTGGCCTGTGCATGTGGCTTTGCTTGCTTTTCACAAACCTGGCAGAGTTCAGGCATTGCCGCCTGTGTTGGCACTGGAGCTCACAGCTGCAGATGGACTACTACAGCACCAAGTGTCAGACATTCCCACGTCCTCCAGGTGAGAAGAACATCCCGGACCTGAATGCTGTTTGGCTGAGAAAAAGCAATGGGACATCTGAGATTTGGCCCAGCCAAGATGACCTCTGAACCAGTCCCTCTAGTGAGCAGAGACAAGTGGGGTCAGACAGCCCCTTCCCCATGCAGCTCCCTAAAGACACCACTTGATATTTGAATCTAAAGGTTAATTAAGTGCAGCTGCCAGGCAGAAAGGCCACAATCAATTATCATGTCTTCCTGTCCATTTCAGCTTATTCTTAATTATGTTCCTTGGGTTTGGGAAGAGAGGTCTTTCAGCCAAGGTTTAAAATAAGGGAGCTGTTTTGTTTTGAACAGGCGAATTTGTCCTCCAAGACCATAGCATTTATCTTTGTCACCTCATGGTGTTCAACTGGGCTGTCCATCATAGGAAAGGGGCATTCGACAGAGTCAAGACAGCATTCTGGGTGGCCCTGTGGCACAGGGTGAAGGGCCTCCTTGCAAGTCTTCCTTGATACAGAGGTCACTCTTCTTGTAACCAGTGGTGGCCCAAGGCTGTTCTCTGGGTTTGCTCTTCCTGGCAAACACTCAGATGGAGGACCCACTCCACCATGATGCTCAGCCCAGAGGCACATGTGTGTTCACCTATGCACACCTGTGCACAGGTTGACCCCTTGTCATAATTAACTACTTAAAATTCCACTGCTGCTAATCGAAGCTGTGAGGGCTGTGTTCTCATTAAGGAGATCAATTCCTGCTGAATATTCACCTCCAGGGGAGGATGTGGTGGGAATGAGCTGATGGGTTTTGTCTGGCTTGCCAGAGCTAATGAGTGGCTGCTGCCATTACAAAGCAGCCACTGCTGTAATCAGTCAAAATAACAAGCCCTAGCTCCTTGCAGTGATGCTGGATGTTCTACATAAATATACATGGTAAGACAGTTGCAAAGACACCCTGCATATCTCAATGAGCACAGCCTTGGGTGTGGCCTCCCTGGGTTTAAACGACACGGAGCCCAGCTCCGTGATGGTTCTGAATCTCCAGTGCCTGATTTCCCTTCCACATCTGTCTTTCCCCGCTTCCTTCAGAAGCTCTCTGTGTGGCTGACTGGTACAGGCACGTGAGGTCTCTTGGCTGTCTGAACGCTCTTATTCTACTCTGTAGTCTCTTTCAACAGGATCACCCCTAAGGAAGCCTCCTGAGAAAGCAACTGAGCCCTAGCAATGTTTGGGTGGCTCCATCCTTCTGTCCTGAGCGTTCTGCCACGTTCTTCGTCCTCAGGTCTGAGGCTTCAAGGTCAGAGAAGGAGTAGGCAACATGGGCAAAATGGAAACCTGAAGATCTTGGGCACATCATAGTGTCAATTTTTTGAACTTTAGAGTTGTCACCTAAATAATGACAGCAAGAAAATGCCTTCAAAGTAAAAAAAAAAAAAAAAAAAAAATAGAAAAACAATGCTTTCCTTAGATTTAAGTCCACCACTCATCTCACTTAAGAACTTGTTTCCCCTAGCTTTTAGAAAACCTTACATTCTGAAAAAAAAAAAAAAGTGGATTCTGATTCTTGTTTTCCCCTGTGCCTACTTTGCACACACAGATGTTCATAAAAATCTTCTGAAAGATACAAATGGCATCACAGGACATTTGGCTCAAGATCCAATGCATCCTTGCGCACACATTGCTGTTTAAGGGAAAATGCATTCCTGCCTTACTTCATTCCCTCAACTGTCTCCTGTGGTCAGTGCCGTTGGAGGCAGGATTTTCTCAATGACAATCTGGTTTGCTGCATCAGCTTGAAGGAGGATATAATCATAGGAGCTAGGAGTACATAGCTTCTTCCTATGCCACAAACATGGGAAAGGCTTGCCCACTTAAAGGTATGGGCCATATGTCAAATGGAGAAAAAGTGATAAGTGGATGGCATTTCTAATATTGCCTCTCATGGGCAAGGCTAGGGACAGCAAGGAAATAGGAAACGACAGCTGGTGCCACTCAGCATTGCAGCTCATCCTTTTCTTTGATCCTTATCGGCCATTAGGAAAGGTAATTAAGCCAGTGTCTTCCTCACACAGCCAATACTGTGCTGGTCAAAAATAATCTTCACCCAGTGAGCACAGCAAAAAGCAGACCCCATCACTGGCATCAAGGGACACGTTAGCATCCACTTGCCTGTGACACAACCATTGCTGGGTCCTGTGCTGCAGAACAGAGCTGACTGAAGGTTTACTGGGCAAGCACAGGTGCTGATCTGAGCATATGTGGGTAGATCAAACTGCAGAAGGAGAAGCAGGAAACAAAGTCACAGGGAAAGCTACTGACATCCCATAGAGGACCGAGTGTGAGGGCTGGGAAAATCTGGTTGCTTATTAACAGGAGTCCCTGAGGGATTCATCCTGTTTTTGTCTGACCCAGGTAGAAAGAAGCCAGCGATTTATTTGCTCATAGAAATGGTAGGAATTTTAGATGCCCAGCAGTGGGAAAAAACGACCTCCTAAAATATATATTTGAAAGAAATAGTCCACTAATACTAATGGCAAATTTTAGGGAAGGGAAACTTGACAGATGAACTTGATCCTGTTTCTACTCATGCCTTTCCTTAGTCTGTTTTTCCTTTTAACCAACGAACATCTTTTTGATAGCTGATTTAGTGCTAATCAACCAAGGTAGAGGAAAGCAATCCAGATGAATGCTCACCACAGGGAAATGCAAAGTTGGGCCTCCAGTTTCTGGATGGGATTTTGATGTTTTCTGGAAAATAACAGCAAACTACCTGCCCAACTGACCCAATCTAAACCAATCTCTTCGGGATTGATCTACCTTGTTGGACAGGTATTCTACCATGCCCACCTTCTGGTAATTATGAGAGAAAGGAAAGAGATCTTTAAAAAGGGAACTCTTAGAAACATGTAATCATTGCAGCAATACAAGAAATCATGCTGTTACTGTTGAATTTGCCCAGGGATAGATGTCAAGCACACCTCAGGACACATATGGTGTTAGATCCTATAGTCCCATTAGGCTCATTTTAACTTATTTTTCAGAAGGGGAAAGTTAAACATCACTCCCAGGAGGTTAGTTCTTTGATCTAAGGAGATGATCAGCTCCTTTACACCCTGACCTGTTTATAGGATCCCATGTCATTCGCAGATGCAGAGCAGGTGCCGACTGGGTGGCTTAGCCCCACTCCAACCTTAAGTATCTGTAGTTATCTCCTTAAGATAGCTTAACTTGGCTACGAGACTTTCTCAGTGTCCTGAGCTGCATCAGCTCAGCGGTGGAATCACACAACCTCTACGTTTTACCTGCAGGGTGTGTGATGGATTTCTCCATAGGGCATTATTACATTCACAAAACACTTCCAAGTGCTTGGGGATGGAAGGAGTTATAAATGAAAGATATTAATAAGAATGTAGATGAACAAAGGGAAAATGTACTCGCCCTCACTATCCATCACCTCGCCACACTTCACCAAAAGCCCAGGATCTGCAGGAGCCTCAAGGAAAGCTTATTTGCAGAAATCAATAACTGGTTTTAAAAAATAGATCTCAGCTCCACTGGAGCTGACAACACAGGGGTTCCTCATAATTCTATGCAACAGTCAATATTAGCCATCGCGGCCTCAAATAAAGATTGAATTCAAATTTAGTTAAGACTAGTTTTGTATGCTAATCTACCACCTGATTATTAAATGAATTTACTGAGTGTGTTGAAAAATACACTGTGGGGGACAGGAAGGAAAGAAAGGCCTGCATGAGCTTATGCAATGTGAGCAATGAAGTCAGTACACAGTGATGACTTTTGTTTTTATAAAATTATCTCTTGAGGAAATTGAGTTTCCTTGTGTGGGTGGCAGGAAATGTGACTACTCTATGTATCACCAAGTGAAGGAGATACCAGATTCACAGAGTAGACTCATTCTGCAGCATTGATCGGGTCATGCTTAGCCCAGGGGTCTAGAGCTAATTGTGCAGAATGTTGAGTTGTGTTTCCTGAGATATTACCAAGTGGTAAATAATGCCTTCCTTAAGATCGTTATGGACCCTGGTAAAACTAAAACAAACACTAGTTCATAGGAGTAGATGTTTCAGAAGATTGCAGATGAGGTAGAGGAGGGGTGTTAAGATGCTTGAGGTGGCAGATTTGGAATTTGGATGTCTTTAGATTTTGGAATATTTGTGTATACTTTTAAATATCTTGAGGGTGAGCTCTAAGTCTAAACACAAAATCCTTTGATGTTTCACATATATCTTACAAGCTGAAGGTGATTTTACATGCTAGTTTTTATGAGTCTGTGTACTGACCTGTCATGTGAGACATATGGAATTTTTCACTTGTGACATGCTGCATTTCAAAGTTTCAAGGGGCTGGATGTGCATCTCAGTGGTCCACATGTGCCTTACATGCACAATTCTGGCACAGAACACAAATAAAAGTTCCCTATTTGGGAGAACTTCAGATTTTTGAAACAGGGATGCTTAACCTGACATTCAATACTACCTTTAAGGGAGGAATGGAGGTCAGAGGAGGGAAGAGGTCTGGAGCAAGTTTGAGAGACCATGAGGGTATAAGTCAGGGAAAGAAGTATGCTCTTAACAGGAAGCACAGCATGTATGTCACAGAACTTCCCTCCTAAGGATGGAGTCACCTGGAGAGGTATAAACATGGCAGCACTATAGGTCATGTGCACTTAGGAAAAGAAGTAGCTGTACACACACCAGAGAAGGCCAGACGTCACAGTGCGCAAAATACACAGTGCAGAAATGTTCTCTGTGGAGCTGGGGCTACTGATCAGCAATAAGCCCTTGTGTGCCATACAGAAGGCCCTTGGTTCAATCTACAGCACAAAAAAATAGTTATTTTTTCATGCTATCATATACCCTTTGCACTGGATTCATAGAAGACCAAGAACAGCACAGACATGTTTGGTTTGTGAATATTTTGATTGCAATTTACAAAACATGTCAAGCAAGTTTCATACGTTCCCCAGATAATACTGACAGGGATGAAGACATCTGATCAATAAAAGGTTGGGAGGCCATTCTTAAATTACTTTGCTTTATCACTTCTCCTGCATTTGAAGCTGAAATGGTGATGGAGATTTTAAGACCTAGAGTGTGAAAATGCCCTTCCAGATGAGAGCTCAATTCTATTCCTGACACAGCCTGCTGAGAGGAAAGGACTCACTATCTCCTACCTTCTTCTGCACCTGTAACCATCCAAATCAGTGCTTCAGGAAATCAGACTCATGCACTGTTTTTGAATTCTTAGATTTATGTCTAGCTTAGGCCTATGACCCTGCATTTTAACATACAGCACTGATAGCTCTCAGGTAGGAAGTCCTCTAGTTATATTTCAAGAAACACTGTGTGGAGGTATCTCCTCAGATTCTGCAGAGATAGCTCATTTCCCTCCCGAGAAAAATGGGATTGATTTGGGAGTAATTATGATACTAGGCTGTAATACACACCCCAGTGGCAAGCCTAAAAATATAAATATGGAGTGGATCATTCTATAGTTTACAGGAATGTAGATTATTTTTATTTGTGCAAATATATGCAGTCTCTTCTCACTTGTGAATTGCACCTCCAAGGATTGAGCCTGTCAGGTTTTAATGCTGGCATTCTGTGGGTGATTATGGCTGTTATTGCATTCTTGATTACACAGCTTGTTGTCTGTTTGTTTGAAACCAATAGTGGGCAAAAGTACTTCCAAAATTTGTGGCTCAACTGAACTTTAGATAACTGTATTTAAGAAATGCAAACTGTATAGGCCTTAACTATCTGGTAATTCCGTCAGGAGGCTCTCTCAGGAATGCCAGATTCCTCAGTTGAAAGCAAGTTAAGGAAAAGAGCTCTGTCTGGGAGATGGTTGCTGTGTTGTTTTCAATTACTTTTTTCCCCCTCTTCCCAACTTGATGAATGGTACAGGTGTAGGTTCTGGAGTTTTCTTTTGCACATCACATAATAAATCACAGGAAACATCATGGGCCTCGGTACTTTCGTTTAAACAACTCTGCCATGGGGAGATCCACCATGGGGAGAAGTTGTAATTTGGAAAGTTGCTAAGCCAGGTTATAGAACTGACTGCACAACTCTCCTCCGCATTCATAATTGAATGTGCAAAAAGGAGTCAAAGTGAATGAAAGCTGGGACTTATTAAAGCAAAAGAGACTTTAGAACCTTTGCAAATGATCCCCATGTGGTATCTGTGTCCATGACTGCTGGAAGATGAGTGAGCACACTGCCTGCCCCTTCCTTGGAGAAGCCTGTTCACAGCGTCTTCTCAGTCTCGCCTCCTAGTTTGCTCATCCCAAGCATCCTCCAGGCTGTAGGTTCTGCCAGCTTGCTTTCTCGCCTAGAAGTCGCTCCCTTTCTAACAGCTAAACTGGTAGAGGTCAAACTGAGGTCCCTTCTGCTTCAAAAGTGTCTCATTCCACATCCTGCCCCCCTGGGCTGTTTGGGATCCTCCGCAGATTCCTATAACACACATTGAGGGGCACACATTTAGCAGCCTTACATAGTGTTCAATACAAGGCCTTTATATTTCAGTACATATCATGCCTACATACATTGGATTTGTGCTTTGCAGTTAAACTATATGCTATTGGGATTTTTTATGTATTAAGTGTTCCCTCTCTTACTTTGGCAAGATGTGTATAAGTGACCCATTAATCTATGAACTCCTTCACTTATTGTGATACACTATTTTTGCAGACAGATCATGGTAGGAATTGTAATTCAAGGGTCAAGTTAGTCACAGGTAGCAAATGAGGATTTAAGATGAAGGGATTTGTAGCTGAAATACCTGAATAGCTTCAAGTCTCAGTTTGTGATAGTTAACATTGATTGTCAAATTGACAGGATCTGGAATCATCTAGGAGGTAACACTCTGGGCATGGCTATGACAGATTTTCTAAGCTATGTTCACTGAGATGGGAAGACCTAACCTAAATGTGGGCAGCATCATCTCATGGGTTGAAGACTTGGACTGAATAGAAGGCAAAAGTGAGCCAATCTCTAGCATTCACCTCTTTCTCTGCTTCCTAACTGGGGACAGAGCATGATCAGCCACCTCACATCCCTGTCACCACACCTTTATCACCCTGGTAAGCCAGAACCCTTCCATCCTTCAGTTGCTTTGTCAAGCATTTTGTCACAGCCATGAGAAAAGTAACCAATATACAGCTTCATGACTCACTGGCTGTGCAGCCTTCAAACAGTGTGTAGGGTGCTAAGGAGAAGGCTCAGTGGGCAAGAGCACTTATTGTGAAAACCTGAGTTCAAATTCCCAGCACCCATACAAGCCAGCTTTGGCTGTTTGTGCCTCTAACCCCAGTGTCTCGGGGCAGAGACTGGAGGATTCTGACCAGCAAGCCTAGGCAAAAAAGGTGAATTTCAGATTCAGTAAGAAACCCTGTCAATAATAATAATGATAATAATAATAATAATAATAATAACAACAACAACAACTAGTGGGGCTGGCAAGATGGATTAGCAGGTGAAAGGGCTTATCACCAAGGCCTATGACTTCAGTTCCCTTACCAGGACCCACACAGTGGAAGGAGAGAACCAACTCCTATAAGTTATCCTCTGACTTCCACGTGTGTGCTAGGGGACGCACACACAAACACATTTAATAAAAATAAAAAAGTAAAGTGGAAAGCAATGAATGAAGACAATGTGCTCTGCAGGCTTACATACACCAATGGGCACATAGACACACAGATACATGCATACATATCATGCAAACACAAATACATGCACAGAAGTGCAGAAGTTGCATAGCTTCTCTTGTGCCTCAGTTTGTTCATGATGACTTGTCGCTGAGATTTCCAAGTTTTATACTGAATGTCTCATATTACTGGAACCTCTCAGTCCCAGGCAAACTCAGATGGTTGGTTGCTACCATTTTCTTCCTCTGTAATAAACAAGGAGGAAGGGACCAGAACAGTAAGATCCGGCACATCAGGTTGTTATGAAAACTCTGTGTTGAGTGTTCAGAAAGTGCCATGTCCAATTTAACTCTTGTATCATAAGCTCAGTTCAGCCTACCACAGGCCTGCTGGACAATGCCCAAAAGAAGTACATAGTTGTTCTAACTCTCTGGGTCTCCCTGAAACTGCTAAGCCTTCTGAGGTAGGGCTATCTATGCACACAGGGGGCTGAGGTAGTGTATTCCCCTATGTATGATGTGTGTGTGTGTGTGTTGTGTGTGATGTGGTTGGTGTATGTGTAAGTGGTGTTTGCTTGTATAGGAGTGCAATTCAAGCCTCCTCTCCTGTGGGATGGAAGGCTGCTGGAGATGTGGAAGTTCAAGTGAGACCTCAGCCAAGTGTCACCATGCTTTCACAAATCCCACCTGTGGAGAGTTGATTTCTAAGTGCATTAGGGTTGAGCCCCTCCTTCGAGTACAAAAGAGCAGTTTGAAGACTTCATTTTAGAACTGGAAAAAAGCCCCTTGCTCAGAGTATTTTGCTGTATTTTTGTCTTTCTTGAAACAGTGGCACAACTCACTGTGATACTTATGGATAGGCTAGTTCCTCAGATGTGTTTTAAAGATACTTCAGATGTCTTTAAAAATATAACTAAGATCCCAGGGATACTTCCTTCTCTCCTCTTTCCCTCCTTCATCTCTCTCTCCCTCTCTCCCTCTCTTCTTTGTTCCTTTATTCCTTTCTGCAAAGGATAGAATCCAGGGCTTTATGCATACTGAACAGTATTGTACCATTATGATACATCCTCAGCCTTCAGCAAAGCATCTGTAGTGATGGAAGGCAAGGTACTGCTCCAGGCTAGCGAAAGAAATCTATTTGGAGAGAATGCACTTCTGCCCCACCCTTTCCTGAAAAGTAGTTTTCTAGCTAGATTTTGCCTCTTCTGTTCACATGGAACTTCTTGAGATACTTTTCTGCCCACATCCCACCTTGCCATTCATCCTGACATGCATACACATCACATTGTGCACAAGCTTGCAAGATGAACAAAACTTGAATGATTGGTGTGTGTTAAAGAAAGGGAAAGAGAAAGGAAAGGTAGTGTGGGCGGGGTTCAGACTACTCAGCTTCGTAGCTTTGGTAACACTCACTGAACACCTTTAGCTAGAGAAGACAGGACCTCTTTTCTCTTTCTGTCACAGAGAAGGGAGATTCAACACAGAGAGGTAACATAACTCACCCAGGTTCACCATCGTCTCAAGAGGCAACACTTGGGTTTGACTCTGGCAGGCTGGAACCAGAGAGCTACTTCTGACGTTTCCTAGGTACAGGTTTGGGGAGCACTGCCCTCTTCTGGTCACCCTATTTCCTGAGATTGCTCTCTAGCAAGTCTTCGCACAGTGGAGAAATTCCCGGATTATTACAGAGGAATACCAGCTCCTATCCCTCAACAGGGTCTCAGTGCTGAAGCCTTTGGCACACATATACACAGAAAAGATGTTGAAACACATGTGTGTTGGTCAGACATTCATCCTGGGTATAGGAGATATAAACAATGTAAGATGAGGAAGATTTTTAGCTCACAATTTCAAAGGTGTCAGTCCATAGCCAGGTGAGTTTGTGCTTCTGGGCTATAGTGAGCCTGTACCTGTTGGCATCTGGGGAGTATGACAGAGGCTGTTCATAGCATCCAAGAAGCAGAGAGCCAGGAACAAGAAAGTCCTCAGACTCACACTAGTGACTTGCTTTCTCCAGGTGGGCCCCACTCTTAAAGTTTCTAGCACCTTCCAAAATAGTCCTGTCATCTGGAGAGTGAGGCTTCTACACCTGAGCCTGGTGGCCTGTTCTGGTTTGCTTTCTGTTGCTGTGATAAAACACTCAGATCAAAATCAGCTTGGGAAGGGTTTGACTCTCATGGTCTGATCACAGTTCATTGAGGGAATCCATGGTAGGAGCTCATAGCTGGGACCTGGAGGAGGTACCTGAAGTACAGACTGTGGAGGAAGCTGCTTACCATGGAGGATGCCACTTACCATGGAGGATGCCGCTTACTGGCTTATTCCTCTGGCCTGTGCTCAGCCTGCTTTCTTATGCAGCCCAGGCCCACTTGCCCAAGTGTGGCACTGCCTACCTACAGTGGGCTGGACCCTCCCATTATCACTCATCAATCAAGAAAATGCCTCACAGTCATGCCCACAGGCCAAGCCAATAGAAACAATTCCCCAACTGAGGTTCTTTTTGCCCAGGTGTGTCAAGTCGACAAGAGATGCTGTCTAGCACAGGACGTCTCACAAAGAGGGCAAGGAGTGTGTTCAGCTCCTGATACACATTCACTGTGCCACTGGTATGCCAATGAGAGGTGGGAAATGACATAAAACCAAAGCCCCAAAGGGCCAAGTCCTTCCTCCGGCATTGCCATTCCTGGTCCTTTACACACAAACCATATGCTTAGGTTTGAGGTGTAATTTCCTAACCTGCAGGATCACAGCACTCCGCCCCACCCACTTAAGGGAATTATCTTGAATATTCCAGGAAAGAATCTACATCAGCGGGTTCCAACCCCAGTAACACACACACACACCGGACAACAATAACATTCAGGGTATTAATAGTCACAGCAGTCATAGAGAAAGGGAGCTTATAAAATTAAGACCACTGCTTCATAAATTTCACCTGAAATTAATATGCCAGCTATAATATTCATTAAACATTTAATTAGCAAGACTGTTCTTTTAGATTTAAAAGGGTCATTTGGTGATGATTTGATAGTCTTGCTCTCTGTACCAATCGGGGAAATTTGAACTCTTAAATATTTTTTTGAACTCCATACCTTAATAAATTTCTCTCTGCTAAGCAGAGGTGCCCCAAATCTTTCCACTAACCTTTATATTGTACACAATTTGTATTTTTTTTCTCCCCAACCAAAGCAATATGAGTATCACTAAAACTTGTATCAGGAAAGAAGAAATGCCTTTTTTTTTTTTTTTAACTGTTTCTCTTTACTGCCTTCCCTCACTCTGTAAAGTAACCCGAGTCGGACATAAATGCTAAAAGACAGCTTCACTGTTTAGCTCTACCAGGCAGGTGCTTTGTTTCATGGATAACTTGAGAGTGAGTACTTAGCATACTGTCTGGTGTTCTTCCGGAAAAGAATGAACAAGTAGATGAGAAGATGGATGGAGGGACAGATGAATGAACTGACTGGTAGAAGAATGGGTAGGTGGATGAATGGATAGAAGGATGAAGTGACTGATGTAGGAGTGGGTAGGTTGCTGGATAGATGAATCGCTTCATGGGTGGGTGGGTAGGCAGATAGATGAATTGATGGGTAGGTAGGTGGATAGATGGATGCATGAATGGGTGCAAAAGTGGGTAGGAGGTTGGGTGGATGAATAGGTAGATGAACAGAAGAATTGAAGGACTGATGAATGGCTGGACGGATGTGTGGGTGGGTGGGTTAATGGATGTATGGGTGGATAGCCAGATGGGAAGCTGCCAGAGAGTGAGCCTGGTAATGGTTAAGATGGCTATAATTTTGCTTTCGTGGTATTTGCTAAAGGATATTGAAATGCTCCAGAATTATTAGGACTAGTATATAGCAATATGTCCTTAAAATAAATTTACACTATTTATTACCTTCCTGTTTCAGGCTAGCTAGAAGCATTAAGGAAAAGATCTTAAATTGGAACTTCAAGACCTCTTAAAATGAGTTAAAATGAAGATATTTAGAAACAAGGAATGAACATTTATCAATAATCTTCTTTATCTCAAACAAAGGACTTGTGCTTTGTGTATGTTAACTCACTTAAGCCTCTGCATATGAAAGAGTGATTAAGATGGTCATAATTCCTTATCTAAAAGAGAATGTATTCTCTGGTGAGAATCACATAGTACACAGTTGATAACCAGTAGTTTTAATGGCCTACTGTCCCTTCTTATAATCTTTCCTGGAAACAAAGTCTTGCTTTGTCCTTTTTGGTGCATTGACCTCTGGAAAACTAGCCTTCCTCTGGATAGGATGGCAAGTAAGTGATTTTGACTTAATCATATCATAAATTTCTTTTGTCAAAATGATTGGCCTAATGTTGACTATATGACTCAAAAAAAAAAAAAAAACCCTAAGTAACTCCCTCATTTGTCACAGTATATCAGGCCCCAGTCCAACCACTCTCCTGCCTATGGCATGGTGAATTCCAAAAATTCACCTTTGGAATGATGAATTCCAAAACAGTGAAACTGGGGTGCAACATGGCCTTCATTAGTGGGCTCAGTCATCACACAGAAAACATATCTGAGCCCAACTCAGTAGACTTATGCTCTATGCAAAATGACAGGAGATTTGGGAAAAGAACTCAAAGTGCCACATGCTCACATGGCCTTGTTTGTAAAAGTTTGGAGACATCGTTTCAAAACTCAGCAGTCTCCTCAATGTTTTTAGTATCTGAAGCAACTCTTATCAATAAATTCTACTTGAGTATCCTCTTCCAGTAAATGCACCCCCATATGCCTAAGAGAGGCATAGAATTCTACAATGGGTTAAAACCAACAGCACTGTAGAAGGAGCTCCTCCACTCCCCAGGCTCTAATTGACCAGCTCCAGGCTGTTCTGGGGAAGGTTCCTGCACAAGTAGTATACAACTCTCACCTGGCATTTGGTGAGATCAAAGACTCAAATACAAACATTTTCTCTACTGCAGACATGGAAAACTTCCAAAACATCTGCTTGCACCCTACCGCTTCTCTGCTCACACCAATTCCCTTCTGAAGAGAGTTTTATCTCAGCTCTGCAGTGAGGAGTCTGAACATAAATACATATAATTACTCTACATTAATATAATTAGTCCGTCTCTCTCCTGATCCAGAAATGGTTGTCCATTTTTAGCTGCTAATGGTTGGAATTATTTATGTCCATTTGTTCAAGGACTAAAATTGGATTCACAAGAAAGCGCAAAGATATTACCCAGAAAGGGCCCTTTCATCTTCGCCATGCTATTGCTCCAGTTTGGGTTTTGTAGCCTGTCTTCCTGGGAACCGAAACTGGTAAATTGGGGAGATTAGATTCACACAGGCCTCTGTCCATTTATTTCCTTTGAAGAATTACCAGCACACTGACAAGACAAAGCACTTCAGTTGTTCCAAAGCCGACAACGCCACCCCAAAGCAGCATGTGGCCGGGCCCTCCTTTTGTGCCAGGGTAGGAAACACTCAGACAAAAAGATGTGCTCACTTAGGACCATGCATTCAGGAAGTCCTTTGCACTGGTCTACCTCCTTGACTACTTTAAAATCTCACTCCAGATTTACATACATCACTCATATCCATAAATTCTGAAATCAAAACTGAAAGTAGATGCAAGGAGATAATTGCACGTAAATATCTTCTCATTTGCAACTTGCAGAAGATGGGCTTTTCTTGTAGTTTCTATAACTTTAATTTGTTGGGTCTTTACAAAATAGCTGCCATGTTGAAGCTGGACTGATTTTTGTCTATAACATTTTTTTAAATCATTACAAAGTAGGGAGGTAAAAATCACCATGCTATTCTTTATGTGTGAACGCTGAACTACATAAAGTTAAAAATCATATGTTCATCCAGCCTGTATTATCAGCATTTGGCTGAGGCAAGTTTATTTGGAATTCTAGTCTAGCCAGGTTTGCATAATAAGACTCTGTCTCAAAATAAGAACAATAAAACCCATGTTCAGCTAGTAAGCTAGTAATATATATATATATGAAATCAGACATTGAAATTGAATCTAACCTCTGCAGAACATGAGCTGAGGCACCAAGGGCATCACGTCATGCTCACAGCAATACCAGGCAAGAGATGCCCACTTTAAAGATAAGAAATAATGCCTCTGAAAATTAACTATTTGCACTAGGTCAACTCACTAATACACCCTAGAGGCATGATGCCCAAATCTGTCTCTAAGAAGATCCTTAACATCATCTTTATTGCCTCTTGTTGCAAAGAATAAGTTGTGATTGAGATAAGCATAGCAATTAATATGGGCCTAGTGGGAAACAGCAGGCTTGCCAGGGCAGGGTCAGCAAGGCTGCCCTGTGGAAGGGAAGGAATGTCTGATCAGACAGGAGGGGAGCCAGATCTGGTCAGTCTTGAGGCCCATGGCATCTAACCTTCCTGACTCTCAGTCTGGGATTATTGTTGGAATAGCTACTCTGGGTCAATGGTATTGCTTTCAACAGAAGAGAAATGCTGATGAGAGAGACAGAGACAGAGTTATGGAAGCATGAAAAGTCATTCCTTACAGCTGGCCTCACATAGGGCCTGTCACCAGTCCAGTGCTTGGTAAGCATCTAAGTTTTATCTCCTTCCTATCTTGTGACCTTGGTCAAACTGTCTGAACTTATTAAGCCTCAGTTTCTCCAGAGAAGCATGCTGCCTCTTCTAGTTTGCTTCTCCACTGCTGTGACAAAACACTCTGACCAGTAACAACTTAGGGAGGAAAGGATTTATCCAGCTCACATTTCCTACTCACAGTCCATCACTGAGGGAGCCCAAGGTAGGAACTCAGGGCAGGAACCTGAGGGCAGGAGCTGAAGCACAGGCCATGGAGGAACACTGCTTACTGGCTAGCTCCCCTGGCCCAGGATCAGCCTGCTTTCTTATAAAATAGATAACCTGCCCAGGGTGGCACCACCCACAGTGGGCTGAACCCTCCCAAAGCACTGAATGATCAAAATACCCGACAGACATAGTCACAGGCCAGTTCAATGGAGGCAATTCCCCAATTGAGGCTCCCTCACCCCAGGTGTGTCAAGTTGACACCAAAGCTATCCAGCACAATTGACCCCTGATCAACTTGACACACAAAGCACACCACTCTTCAACCACAACCTTTCCATTTCTTGTCCCCAAGAAATGTTAATATTAGTATCATAACATGAGACCGTACAACCTTAAAAGCCCCACAGTCCTGAAAAAAATCCACTTAGATGTTCATAGGCTCTTTTTAAAAGCCTCTTAACTATGGACTCCTGCAAAATCCAGTACAAGTACTGTCTTATTTTGAAGGGAAGAATCACATACAACTAAGTAAAACCTAAGTCTAGCAAAGTAGCTCAAAGCTGGACATTTGGGATTTACTCATATTCTTCTGGACTCCAGAGGATTTCAGCAGCTGCACTTTGGTTCTGCCGTCCACAGCACACACAGCTCGTCTTGCAGGCCCAGACCAGTGCCATTCCATACCTACTGCTGTCCTTGGCAGACATCCTATGGTCCTGGCATCTCCAAACAGCTGGGGTCTCCACTGAAACAGAGGCTGCACCTTCACCAATGGGTTCTTCTGGCCTCTCCTGGTACAAAACCTCAAATTCTCTACAATTCTATAGTTTTCACTGCAACTGAGGCTGCTCCTTCACCATGGCCTTTCCTCTCAGTGTGTCAAGCCTCAGCTGCTCTCTGTGAGCCTTCGTGCTTTCAACACTAGAACCATCAGGAGACTCTTACAAAGTCTTGCTTCCAACTTGAAATGGAGGCTCTGGAGCACAGCTTCTGTGTGCTGACCTGGAGGAAATACTTCCTAGAAGATTTCATCACAGTGAGGCCGGTCTCTTGTTACTTACAGCTGATTTTTAAAGCACCAGCTACTTGGCATCAATTGTCCCAGTAAAGCAAAGGGTTCACTTTAGTTTTTGATCTCCTCTTAATCACAGCTGATTCTTTAGCCCCGGCCAACCAGAATCCACATATTTGCAATTCAAAATATCATACAAACAGCCGTTATCTTCTCTATTTCCCTTTAAAGCTTTACAAGCCAGGCATTTATCAACTATAACTCTTTTAGCATAACTGTTCCAAGCTCCATATCAACAAACTCTAAGCACTCAATGGCTTTTCTAGTCCAAAGTTGCAAATGCAGCCACAATCCTCCCCAAAACACCAAGCTCAGGTCTGTCACAGCAATACTCCATGATCCTGGTACCAATTTCTGTTCTAGTTTGCTTCTCCATTGCTGTGACAAAATACTCTGACCAGTAATAACTTAGGGAGGAAACAGTTTATCCAGCTCACATTTCCCACTCACAGCCCATCACTGAGGGAGCCCAAGGTAGGAACTCAGGGCAGGAACCTGGAGTCAGGAACTGGAGCACAGGCCATGGAGGAACACTGCTTACTGGCTTGCTCCCCTGGCCCAGGCTCAGCCTGCTTTCTTATAAAATAGATAACCACCTGCCCAGGGACGGCCCTGCCCACAGTGGGCTGGGCCCTCCCACAACACTCAATAATCAAGAAAATACCACACAGACATGGCCACAGGCAAGTTCAGTGGAGGCAATTTCCCAATCGAGGCTCCCTCAACCCAGGTGTGTCAAGTTGACACCAAAGCTACCCAGCACACTACCCTTTTGGAACATGGAAGAACAGGGAGCTTGAAAGAAATGTAAAAGACATTTAGAACGTGACTGAGGTCTACAAGTATTCTTAAAAGTTAGCTGTTTGTCATTTTCTTCTATTATTATTAAGGCAAAGACCAAAGCCTACAAGAAATGGACCCCTCCATTCTGAACCAGGATTGGCTTCTTATGCCCTCCCCTCAGCCACTGATTGGTGGCTGACACCACAGAGGTGTGTTCTCTGCCCCAGCAAGATGCAGCAGAGCTCTTTGCAAGCATGCCTTCCAATCTCTATAAGCTCCCTCTCACCAGTCAGGTGGATGAGATTCACCACCAGATAGATAATGCCCTGGGTGCATAGAAGGACGACTTGAGAGAGAAACTTTCCATTCACACTTTCCTTTGATGATTTATATGGGTCAGGGAGCCTGCCTTGTACATTTCCTCCACTTACCTGACAGAGGAGAAGAGCCGATGCTTAGGACTACTACCCAATCTGTCCCCATGCCAAAGATGTCCACACAAACCCTCTTCCCAGAAAAACTTTCTACTTCAACTGTGTAATACTGCAGATACACGTTATGGATCTCTCCAGCAAACTCTACCTCTGGCCTCAGTATTTGGAATCAAGGTTGTAGAAAAAGATGAAACTGGAAGGGTCCAGAAGGTTTTACTAAGCTTGTACAATGAGAGGAAAACAGATACCTGGAACCCTAATACAGAAAAGGCAAGTGGCAGGGAAGATCAGAAAGTGAGTATATGGGAGCGGATATCCACATCAGCACTGAGTGGCTCCCTATTATTGCTCTGTTCTGGGCAGTGTTTAGCTCTCTTGGCCTGTGCATGTTAATATCCTTCCATGTCCTACTGCCAGGGCTGAACGGTATTTCTTCAACTCATATGCTGCCATCATGACCCGTAGCATTTCATAATGGGACCTCATTTACAGATAAGGCTTTTAAGGAGGAATTAAAGTAAAACAAGCCTGTCAAGGTGGGTCCTGATCCATGGTGACTGTGCCCTCATAAGAGGAAGGATTGGGCACACCCAAAGAGATACCTAACATATGGAGGTACACAGCCACACAAGCCACTGAGAAAAGACTCAGGAGAAACCCACCTGCCAGCAGCTTGATCTTGGACTTCTGGCATCCAGAATTGTTAGAACTGATTTTTGTTGTTGAAGCTGATAGTTTGTAGTGTTTGTTATGGTCCAGAGCACACTAGTAACTCCCATGATGGGTCAGGTATACAAGTGTGGACAGGGTATCCCTGTAGTCACAGATGGCCTGGAATTCTCTGTGTAAACTAGGCTGGCCTATATCTGCCTGCCTCTGCCTCTCAAGGACTGGGATTAACATGTACACCACCACATCCAGCTTTTAAACAAGTGTTTTTAAAGTTTGCATTTTGTCTTTTTCATTCTATTGTTATTAAGGTAAAGAACAAAGCCTATAAGAGGGATGGCTTTCTTACCAAAAGCAATCTACAGTGAAAACACAATCCCCATTAGGATGCCAACACAATTATTTACAGAAATATATTAAAAATATAATCCCACATTTTTGATGGAAGTACAAAAAGCCCTGGATAGCCAAAGTAATCCTGAACAATAAAGGAACTGCTGGCAATGTCATCATCAGCCCTGATTTCAAATTGTACTATAGAGCTACAATTAACAAAAACAGAATGATACTGGCAAAAAGCAGACACATTGATCAATGGAATAACATGAAGGATCAAGATTTAAGTTCACACTTTTATAGTCATCATCTGATTTTTTGATAAGAGGATCAAAGTGCACATCGGAGAAAAGACAGCATGTTCAAAAATTAATGGTGATCAAACTGAATAGGTACATGTAGAAGAATTAAATTAGATCCCTACCTCTCACAACAGACAAAATTCAACTCCAAATGGATCAAGAATCTCAAGATGATTCCTTGAATCTGATAAAGGAAAAATCAGGAACACTGTGGAACTTAAAGGCACAGAAAAGGGCTTTCTGAGAGGACACGATTAAGTTCAACATTTGACAAATGGGAACTTATGAAATCTTTTTAATGCTTCTGTACAACAAAAGACACAATCAGTTAAGTAAAGAGGCAACCTATAGTTTAGGAAATATTCTTTACTTGATATACTTCTGACAGAGGGTTAGTATTTAGAATATAGAAAGAATTCAAAAAATTTAAAAAAAAAGCTTGGAACAAGGGACTAAACAATTTTCAAAAGAAGAAACACAAATGACTAAGTAATATTTTTAAAAATGTTTAACATCTTTGTCCATTAGGGAAATGGAAATTAAAACTACTTTGAGATTTCATCTTAATCCAGCAAGAATGGCTAAGATCCCCAAACAAACAACAACAAATGCTGACAAGGATATGGGGAAACAGAAACAGTTATTCAGTGCTGTTGGAGTGCAAATTGTGCAGCTTCTGTGGAAATCAGTGTGGAGATTTCTTAAATGTTAGAAAAATGTCTGTGTCATGATCTAGCTATACCACCCGGGCATACACTCAAAGAATTCTATATCTGACTAGAGAGATACCTGTTCATCCATGTCATTGTTGCTCTATTCATAATAACCAGGAGATGGAAACAACCTACGTGATCATCATCTGATTAATGGATAATGAAACTATGGCATATTTATACAATGGGACTATTATTCAGCAGTTAAGGAGAATGAAATTTGCAGGCACCTGGGTAGAACTGGAAACAATCATCCTAAGTGAGGTAATCCAGGCCCAGAAAGATAAACACTGCATGTTCTCTCTCTCATAACTGGATGCTACTTTTGAATTCATGTTTCAATTAGAAAATTCATAGATGTCAGGGAACTAGAAAGTCATCATGAGAGGAGATCTCAAGATAGGGGGATAGGAGAGATAGAACGTAGCAATTTAAAGGGGTAAAGGAGAATAATAGAGTAGGAAGACTAAAATGAGGTGAAGAATAGGAGAGCGGGGAAGAGGCTTGCGTATAGGGAGGGATAAGTAATACCAAAATCATTTTGAATAAGTCATATGAGAAGCTACCACCATAGAAGCTTCTTTATATATATATATATATATATATATATATATATATATATATATATATATAATACTCAGAGTTAAGGTGGATTTACCCTATAATGGGGGCAGAGGGGTAGTGGATAGCCCTACCAGTTAGTATAGGCTAGCAAATAAAAAGCTTAATGTCAGGAATATACTTATTCTTTTGAAGCTGTTGACCAGTGATCCCATAGACCATCAAATAAAAATGGCCCTTGTTCTTGACTATCTGCCAGAACTTGATGGTAAGACCCTATGAATATACTACATAGGTGAATCATAGATTAAAGAAGGAGAATTCAAGTTGGTGCTGACCTCCAAACTTCATCTCTAATGGCTAGCTTTCATAGTGCTATGCATGTTACCAGAATAGGAGTAATCATCAGTCTTACCAGCCCTGTGGGCTACAAAAACAACTGGCCTAGCAACATATGCCCACTGATGCAATAATGGCCTAAAGGTCATGTGAATAGCTAACCACTCTCTGAATGGACTTAAGGTCCACTTCACAAGATGAAGCCCATACCTGGCATTGATATCAGGCCTGGAAACCAGGTCACAGGTCATAGGGGAGAACTGACTACTGCTATTATGCTAAATGGACACAGTATTAAACTGACTCTTGATGACTCATTATACTCAGAGATCAATATATCTTTCAGTTCTCACCAGAGAAGTTTCTTCTTGCAACAAAGATTTACAGAGTCCTAAAACCGATCAATATACAAAGAATAAAAGACTACCAAGTGCTTAATCTCTAATGTGGCACTTATATCAAACCTCTCACTCCCAGAGATCATTGTGGAAGAGAGACTGGAAAGATTTTAAAAGCAGAAAGGGGTGAATGATGACAAAGAAACAGTGTTTTCTAGACAACAGGGCATTTAGTCACATGAATTCACAGCAATGGTAATAGCATGCACAAGACCAAAGTAAGCTCAAGCCCTTCAAAATCCCTGCATAGGGAAGGGGGTAGGCAAGGAGCCCTGACCCTAGCTGAGGAAGTATTGAGAACTGACAGCTGCTTGGAGAAGGAGAGCCAATTTTCTTTAATAGTGTGGGTCCAGGGGATAGACCCACACCAAAGGACATTTGGGGACACAAATTACAACTGATAGGCCTTAAAAAAACTAGAGGACATGAAATCAGGTTAGAATAAGAAACGGGGTGCAAACAGTGAGGGTCTGAATACGGGCAAAATGCAGTATAGGACATTCTCAAAAGTCCATTCAAAATATCCTTTGTAAATTAAAGAAATAAAAAGAAGGGTAGCTTGGGGGTTGGCTTGGGGGAAATCCTCCATTCTAAACGCAGGATTTTCTTCTTCAACCTAAGTAGTTGAGACTCTGGTGAGACAAAACTTCAAAGTTCAATCACAGAGTCAAAGTGAGGGCCAGAAGACAGAAAGACAGGCACACAGCCATAGCTGGAAGTCAGTAAATGATAGTGGCTTTTCAGGGTCCATGAGGCCTCTGCTTTCCTTGAGTGCACTGGAAGTCCATGAGCATTTCTAAACAATGACTACAGAGCCATTTCTTACTCTGTGCCAGGCTCTATTTAGCTGCTAAGGTTGCGAAGATCAATAAAGTAGTCTCCATGGTCTAGTGAGAGAAGTGTAAAATTTTATTGTTAGCATTTGTTTACATGCCTTCATGCTGTAATTAAGTGACCTGATATTTCTTTTACATTTCATTATTTTCTTCACTCATATCTAATCACTGCACCCCGAAATAGATGTATTTAAACATGTCTAGCGTATGCCAAACCTCTGGCTGTGTCTCAGGGGCCTGGACTTGGTCCTGTCCCATTGTATGAGCAGTTGAAAAACAAGGGCCTGAGAAAGATGTGCAAGCTATCTTACCGCTTTCTATAAACTTTGTGAAGCTGAAAGAAATAGTGAGCCCCAGGGAAACCAAGTTAGGATTCAGAAAACTCCTGATTTCTGGAAAATTTGATCTATCACTAAAGGTGATATGTTTCAGGAATTTGTACTGGATCTAGAAAGGGAACCATTGGCATACGTGGATGTCAGAGAAGGAAGCAGGAAGTAGCCTGATTTGCCAGCATGGGACAAACCTGGCTTGTTGGTGGTCCCACAGCTTTCCCTCCTTCTCTTTCATGGTCTACCCCCTACTTCTAGTTCCTTCTTTAAATGCTCAGCACATTCTTTAACACCACAGTCTTGTTCTCTCACCACAGGGGCTTGAATCATCTCAGTCACCCCACCTTAGATGGCAGAGTTCTACCTCATCATTCTTCAAACCCTTATGGGAGGCACCCCGGCCAGGATTAGCCAGTCCCCTGGAGGAGGAAGTTGTCCATGGTGAAAGGCTGACACTCATAGAAATGGTGGCACACATGGATGGTGAGTTCTAGGAAAAAGATAAAACTGATTTGCATCAATGGAACAAACCTTGAAATCCATCAGAACTCAGAGTCAGATGAGGAGGCAGAGGAACTATTCCTGGAAGCCACTTCAACAGCAAGGGTCCCCGGGATCGAAGGGAAGTGTACTGCAGGGAACACTGCTCTAGTCTTGTGTGAGTAAGCTGCTGGGTTTGAGTTCTGTCGTCAGAGGTGTTCACATAGAGGCTAGGGTCATCTGCCCGGTCTTACAAAAGAGCTTCTTGTACTAGGTAGTGGCAATATCTAAGTGACTTCCTGCATTGCTGCAGGATGTAAGATTCTTTCTTCTCACCTAGATGGTCTCTAATTTACTTGGCATAAGGTAGAGAGGAAAAGTGAAATCTCCCATATATGGCTCATTTTGCCACCTTTCCAGACAGCAAATGAAACATATACTTACAGCAAATGTCAAGTTTAGGTGTTCACAGCTGCTCTGTGGAAAATTCAGATCCTGCTGAAGAAAGGGAAGGAGCTCTAGCCGTCTTTGATTCATCACCCTCTTGTGTTGCCAAGGTCACAGTCACCTTGCAGTTAGCACTTATCTTCAAAGAAAAGCAATCTTACCCTCTGAGCTCCGTGAACACAATGCACAGTCAGTCGGTCAGCAGGACAGGAACCAAGACTGTGAAATGGTTGATTTGTGTCATTGCAGATAGCCTGTGATCTTCATGGGTGAGTCTAACTAGCTACTGTCACTTCTAGGTGCTTCAAGCCAAGTCACTTCTAGTTCTACCTCTTCTAGGTGCTTAGAGCCAAGTCTTCTGGTGCAGGCCCCTGGACCCAGCAGCTGGTCTGCTAATTACCTCATGCATGTACACCCCTGGGAATTGTACAGGAATATTCTCTCACTGTAAAGTCCATATTTCAGCAGAATTATCATTGGTACAAAAAGTACAAATAAGCTGGTGGCTACAGTGTATAGCCTCTCTTTCTCTGCTGAGGTGTGTGAGCCAAGTGGGACAGGCTGGTACATGGAGTCTCAGCATAGTCTGGGTTTTACACACACACATACACACACACACAAAGGGCAGAGAGAGAGAAGAGAGAGAGAGAGAGAGAGAGAGAGAGAGAGAGAGAGAATGCTCTGTACAGCCTTGCTACACAGCAGCCATCTTAGGTCCCAGTCAATTTGCAGAGTTGCTTGTAGTCCAGTATATAAGCTTTGCCCTATATAAAAGGATTCATGATTTTAAATAATAATAACTAAAATTAACTTATTATCTGTCATCAAACACCCGGCTGGAGGTGTTTTGCATTGTCTAGAATCAATTCCTGAAGGTCCCTGGATGGATCTGATACTGTTACCCTTTGCTAAGGATGAAGAAACTTGGACACACATCAGAGAAGCGGCAGGGGTGAGTTAGGATCCATAATTCTTTGCGCTCTAAAGTGAGTTAAGGCCAGGATTCTAAGAACTAAAATCTGGTTCTGATATTCAAGGATGAATTACTTCTTATTCTTCTGACTCACTGTTCCCTGAAAGTTGCCAAAAGGTTCCCACTGTTGTTTTCGGTGGAAACAGCTCCTCCTCAAAATCTTCGTGGTCTTGACCAAGAGGTCAGACTGAGCTCTGCAGAGCCCTCTGCCTGCCATCTCCTACTGCTGCTGTTCTGGGACAGGTTGGAGTCAGTAGGACCCACACCTGTCTCTCTCCTTTTGGCCCCTCCCCACTTCTCCACGGCTGATCTTATTTCCTAGACACATTTGCAGGCTTGCTACTTGAGCTTTTCCTTTGCCTTCAGAATGCATTCTATAAGTAGAGGACTGGGGATGCAGTGGAAGGGAGGAGAGGAGGTTTCTGTCCCACCACAAGTTCATATCAGTTCTTTGCTAGAACTAATGAACTGATAAACAGGAGAAAGAAACAGGTCCACCCAGTGCAACCATATAGGCCTGTCTGGACTCCAAGCTTGACCTGGTCTTTTTGCCTCCTTAAACTGTTCAAAGCCTTCCAGTTCTTTTCAGAGGCCTTGGTGTCAGATAAACTGTGTGACCTCAGCTGGAGTTATTTTAAAAATCAGAAGATCAGTAGTTCAATTCACTTAAGGTTGTGATTTCCATTTTCAGTTACCTAGAATCAACCATAGTCTAAAATATTCCACCGAAAATTCTAGAAATAAAACCAATTCATGCGTTCTAAATAACATTTATCATAATATTGGCACAGTTGTTCTGTATTGTCATTGCTGCTTGTCTCTTACTACTCTTGATTCTAAATTGAGGTTTACCATGGGCACCCATGTATAGAAGGAAGCAAGTACATGTGGTACCCCAAGTATTCACTGGGGATCTTAGAATGTCCTTCAGTGGGTACGGGGATTATTGTCTATCAGTGGAGCAAACACAAGGCTGGGAATGTAGAAGTGGATAGGTTTTGCTTTTGGTACACAGAAGAGCCCAGAACATCTAGGCTAGACTTAACAGGAAGTTTCTCATGTGCCAGAACTGGCCCAGAGACACATATTCACCTTCCTGACAATCTTGGATGACTGATTTGCCAATCAATAAGCAGATGTCACAGCCCAGAAGGAAGGCTTGTCAATCAGGCAGGGTTTAGGAGAGGAGACCTTCCACGTCCTTCCATCCTCAAGCAGCCAGATGGAAAACGTCCAGCATTACCAGTATCATCAAGTCAGCTCCCTCATGCTGAGTGATGGACAGATGCTGCTGCCTTTCACCGCCTCTGATGCTGTCTGACCTCCTTCAGTAAAAATAGTCTCACCTCTGAGAAGGCTTCCCGTCACCTCCTCCTCACACCCCACTTCCGCTCCATGCTGGCTCCTCCCCAGCATATTCCTCATTCTCATCCACCCCACCCTGTAACGTGTGGCCCTCACCCATCCTCCCTGAAATGAAAGTCTCTTCATCAAAGGCCTCAGTCCTTTCCTACTGCCTTTGGATTAGGGTCAAACCCTCACTGTTATCAGTTCAAGGCTTCCCTGTCTGGGCAGGCAGGTCAACGGTCTGTGCTACCCACTGGAGAGCTTTATTTTATCTTCTGCTTCTGCCTGTGTGTGTGAAAGTGAGTGTCTGAAAAGGCTTCCCAGAGAATGTAAATCTGGAAGAAACACCAGTGAGATCTGTTTTGCTAGAGAAGGGAATGTAGCCGGGTCACACTGGTGGGGGCGTCTGGGACTGCTGGGAAGGTGCTCTAGCTTGCTTAGGGATAGGAGTCGTGCAGAAAATCACTTACTGGGCTGTCTCTGCAGGAACCCAGAAGCTGCTCTCATGTTGATACATGAATAAACACCACCGAGACAGAGAAGGACAGGGCGAAGTGAGGGGAAGCATATCAAGTACTCTGGGAAGTGGCTTGTACCTGTGGGTTTAGTAATACAAAGAGCTGGATGTAAAACCAGGCAGCATATCTTCTTACTTGGTAGTGATCAGCAGGGAAGGAATCCAAAAGCTTTATGGAGGCTTAGATTATAAAAGACTGAGAAATAACACAAGTTCACCAGAAAAAAAAACCCGATGATAGGATTAACTAGGGGGACAGCTTGAGTCTAAGCCCCAGGTTCTTATACCAAGCACCTTTTTCAGTTGTGACCTTGGAAAAGTTACTCAGACTTCCTCCATCTAGGGCTGCCTATTCATGCATGTCTATTGCTTTCAGCCTGTGTGATGGTGGAGCACCTACTTCCCAGTCTAGAGTTGCTGTAAGGATAAAATTTGTTAATGCTTATAGAGAACTTGGCATACATTTTTGGCACATAGTAAGTGGTGAATATATCAATAACTCTGTGGTGACGGCACCATGGTATTAATATTGATTGAATCTATTTTCAACCAGGAGTGACTCCTCAGGTTTGGATCTGTCTCTCAATGTGCCCACATCTCTTGGCTGTACCTTTGCCGTTGCCTGCCGGAAAGCAGCACCCCTACCCTCTGAGGTCTCATTCTGTACTTGTCAGTTGTCTACAAACACTTTGGGCCATCATGTCTGTACCTTTGCATATCCAGCCTAGGCTCCTCTATCAAGTAGCCTCTGCTCCAGCTTGAGGATGATACCTCATGTTATTTAAAGGAGGAATGCCTCAGCTGTCTTCATCTATATGATCTGTTTGCACAGGGCATTACCTGGAATATGGCTAGATAAACTAAGAATGGGAAAGGATGGATGGAGATATTAAAAAAGGCTAAACACACTCCAAGTTGTGGCATTTAGAGCATGACTCGATAAGCTAGAAGCTGATGGGGTTTGGGAAGGAGGGTCCTTGAGAGCCCATCCAGCCCCAAAGATAAGCAACTTGTGAGGGCTCAGCATGCTTCAAGAAGGTATATGGCTTCCATTTCACAGAAGGATGTGACTTGCCTCCAAATCCCAACTTTGATCCTCAGATCAATATCCAGCCTGTTGGCTAATGACCTTTCCAGCACCATCACTGAGTGCATCCCTCAGCCGTGGGAATGGCTCACTCCCTTGCCAGACACTGACTAATCGCCAATATTAAGCCCATAGTCAGGGGTGATAGGGAAGAGATGAGAGGCCTACCGGCTCCCACTGTAGGCTCCATGTCTGTACCTGACCTCACTTTGTGCCGCAGTGGCCACCACCTCATCCCTCATCTGATCATCTCTATGCAAAGTAACATTTCCCAGGATTCCTTAGCAAAGGTCTAGTGTGTACAACATAAGGAAGTAAACATGCAGAATTCAGGTGCCAGTACTGGGCACATCATAAATGACTGGTGTGCTCACTCTCAGTCTTCTTAACAATTCTGCTGGCTCAGTGTGACAAGGTCAGCTCTTTATAAATGGAAACAGAGGGACTCAGAGAGGACCAGAACCATATGGTTTGTACATATACCAGCCAGTGTCCTAACTCATGAAAATCCACTGTGACCCCACATGCCGCTCCTCTCATGGTCTTCTTTGAGGTGCACACATCCCAAAGATTGTCCCATACTGCTCCGTGGAGCTCAACATAACATAGTGAGTGAGTTGTTTCTTTTATGTCCTCTTTTCCTGCTGCAGTCTGCCCTGGGCTAGGTCTGGAGCTAAATTCTACAGGGGAGCAAATGGTGAGACTTGGCTAGTCTCCAGGAAGCTGCAGGGTACCTTTCCACTGCTCAGGTTAACCCTGGTTAGTGCTGTGAAGAGCCTCAGCATCTCCAAATCATCCTTCTGTCAGAATGAGGTGAATTATAAAGACACTCTAGCCAGCCCCTCTGTTTTTGGCACCAACCCGTTGCTGTGATTAAATTATCAAGGGAAGAAATCAGAAAATGAGATACAAAGGGAAAAGAGTGTACCAAGCGCAGTTCCACAAGGAAAGATTTCCCAGAAAACATTTACACTCTCCTTCCCTGACTCACCTCAGAGTGAACGTTTCCACGTTTCCCCAGCCATCTCCACCCGTGAGCCCAGTATAAATACATCTGGACTCCAGCCTGGGCAAGACAGTGTGAGCAAACCTGCATGGATTCCATCCGTCTTGCACACCACCCCTCTCCTCTTGTTTGTGAATCATTATTAGCAGGGAAGATGCAAGAGGCAGAGGGCGCCCAGCTGGCACTGTGCATCCAGGTGCACTTCTCTGAGTAAGCTGTTGAAAAAATCCCATTTGACTTGAAACTGGCCTAAATTTCTCCTGGAATTGATCGTGAGAGAACACATATGAAACCCCGCCATGTCAGCCTGAAGGAGCCATTCCCCTCATCACTTCCTCTGTGGAAGCCACGCTGACCCAGGTCCCCTACCTCACAGGGACTCTGGGTTCCTCAGCTCCAAAATGAACCAGCCTCCCTTTCATTCTTCTTCATGAATTACCTGCTGCTCTCCAAAGTGTTTGGTGACAGCTGTGCACACCCGGGAAGATAGATTTCTGGCCTCATTGTGATATTGCTTTAGGAAGATCTGCACTGCAGTTCCCAGCACCAGTGGGTGGGGGCATTTGAAAATATGCGTTCTGGCAAACAGAATCGGACCTCTCCCACACCAAACCTTTTTTCCTTATGCATTCTTGTCCATCCCAGGGTGCTCTCAATTGTGAGGGATTGTGTGTAGCTGTTTTTGTATGTGCAGTGAAAGAGACCAAGGAAGAAAGGACAGAAAAAAATAACGGAGGGAAGACAGACAAATTACATGTTGTGGATAGATGTCAAATAACTACAAGCCAGGAGGCACTTTCAGTAAGACTCTGAGGCCTGATGCTTCTGTTGATACTTTTATTCACTCACGCATTCAATTAATAACTACCCCCTGCCTGTCTCCAGGGTTCCAGACAGTGCCCTAGGCCAAGAGAAAGGTAACAATGATTGTTGTCATCAGGCTTTACAATCTGCAGCAAGGACATGGAGGCATCCGTCAAATATGCCCTGTTGTATGCATTGAATGCCCCATCACTGGAGCAAGCCCCTCAGTGGTAGCACAGACAGGATCAAGAAAGGTTTACTCAAGAGTGCCATTTAGACCTAAAGACGGCACAGCACAGGGAGCAGTGTATATAAACACATACGTGTGTGTGTGGGTTTGGGGTATACCCATGGATGCATACAACTATTCCTCCCACTGGAGGTGGGAGATACAGAAAGGAATAAGCTAGTACATGTGTAAGTGAGAGGCAAAGAGTATCCTGGAAAGATGCTAAGACATACAACAAGCAAATGGCAGATCATTCAATGCTTTATAAGCCCTTTAATATGTGAGTGGGGATGGAAGTGGCTAGGTCAGTTGAGTCACACCATGAACTACAGGCTCACTAGAACAGAAGCCCACAGAAGGCCTTGAACATGAGTCTCCAGAGGTTATTCTCTGTTAAGCCACCTATGTGCCACCTCCTTAGTCCATGTGTAAGTCTAGGTGGTAGCTGCTATTGCCTGCTGTGACTAACAGTTGGGGAAAGTGAGTCAAAGAGAGGTTCAGTAACATGCACAAGTCCACAGAAGTGGCAACAGCAGAGTCAGGCTTTGTTGATGTGGAGCTTATGAGACCGAAGTCCATTTGGTACTGGAGAACTACGGATGGGCCTGTCTAAGGTTTGTGTTGCTGTTGGGGTCCCCTGGCAACTTTCCTGTCAGTTCTCTGCTCTATTACTTGCACTTCTAGCAGGATAGGATCTGACTCATGTCACATTACTGCACAGTCATGCCTTGTTTCTTAACCACACGTTGTGCCCTCAAGAGCCAGGGAAGGGCCAGAGAGGTGGCTCAGTGAGTAAACATTTTTGCTACCAAGACAAAATCCTGATTTTGATCCCCAGAAAGCACATGGTGGAAGGACAGAACTGACTCTTGCTAGTTGTCCCCTGACCGCCACAGAAACCACACATATAACTAAATAATGTAAAAGAGAGACTAGAACCATAGAAACATATTTTTAGAGTTTTTAGTGTTTCTATGGTTTTATGTGAAGCTTTATTTCAGCTGCCACCTAAGAAGCATTTGCTGAATGAATGAAGGAACCACCCTCCTCAGAAGAACTGTTGCAGATGATTTAATTTCATTCTTTCTGGAAATGAAGAGGTTTCCATATCTGATCCCTGAATCAGTGTGGCAGTTGCTCAATGAGTGTCGTCTGTGGAGAGGGAGAGATGTAGAATCCAGTTGATAAAATAGAATACTGGAGAATGACTCGGGGTCTCACTGCTTAGCCAAAGTACAGCTCAGCCTCCCCGTTGCAGGGGTCATTTTGTTGGTGTTCTCCCTCGTCATCAGGAGTATCACCTAAAGTCAGGCACCATGTTCAGAGAATGCTACACAACAGTGGTGCCTACATCCTCAAGAATGCTAGAGACATTTGCCCTGCACTTCTCTAAATTAGCAGAGATGTGCACAAGACTGCCTGCTAGCAGACAGGTTCATAATGGTGAGAGCCTGCCAAGGACAGGCTTCTTTTCAAAGTAACTTGCAAATTAGGGCTCCTTAACGACTCAATAGTCACCTGCTTCGGATGGCAATGTGTCGACAGGTGAGAGGTGAGCCAAGCCCCTGAGCCAAGCAGGAGTTCCTCCTCTAACACATCAGGCTGGGAGGCACTCAGGATGCTCATCTGCAGGGATGTTACTCAGGAAACAAAGCTCTCCTTGCTCATGCTCTCCAGGGACGTTGCTGTGACCTGAGGTTGCTGCCTCTGTCTGCTATGGAGACACCAGCCTGAGGGCTGGCCTGAGGAAGTCTGTGAGCATCTGTCTACCCCTAGCTTCTTGCCTAGCTTTGCACTCTTCAGAGATTTATGTTTGACTCTCCAGGAAAACTAAGAGAACATCATATCTACTTTGTACCTGGTCGATACCTTTGAAATTTTTCTGAAACTGTAAATGCTTAATTAAGCTCCTTGGAAAGAGGCAGCATGTATGTGGAGACAGTGGTTCATACCTGGAAGCTTGTACATGGCTGAAGAGCAAGATGGCCAATGAGCGGGTCTGCTATAGATATCCCATCCCAGTGTCCTCTCTGCCTGATGCTCAGCCAGCAACAGTCTCCGCATGCCCACATTCTTCTCTCCTGCACCTTCTCTTTCTGCCCTCTAGTCTCTTGTCTTTTGCTAATAGAATCTAACACCATAAAACATCAAGTGAAAGGAGGTCAGGCACCACAGTCAACCTCAGGCATATCAAGACTGAGGAGCCACCCATATCCCTGCCGCTATGTCCTGTCCACTAGCATTTGGGTTCTATGTATCACAGGCCTTGAGGGACCTCACAGGGGGTCCATGCGTCCTTCTCCCTTGCCTTCTCACCTCAGCCTATCTTATGACCCAAAGCATTTGAATGATACAAGAGAAACTTCACAGAATTAAAATAATCTCTACTTAGCAGCACTGTCCTCACAGAGATGTAAATATTCATAAACATATCAACTCTTCTAGACCTACCACAAGTAGAACTGCCATGACACCCCTGCCGCCTTAGGCGTTGTTCTAATAAGTCAGGAGCAGGAGAGTCGAAGGGGATATTTTTAACTTCAGAATTATTTTTTTTCCAAAGCTGTTTTAAAGTCCCTGCTGGGAGTGAAGCCGGCGAGCTGTTTTCTGGAAACTGAGAATGCTTCCAACAGAGTGGTGGGGCAAAGCTGAAACTGTGATCCAGACAGGTGATCACATGGCCAATTTCCATAACCCAGGCCTTCCGGAAGATAAAACCCAATCACTGCTTCCTGTGGTCCAGTGTGACTGTGCGTGTGTGTGTGTGTGTGTGAGTGTGTGTGTGTGCATGCGCACCTCAGTAAATAGGGCTGCCTCAGTCTGTACAGTACATACCACATTCAGGAGAGACTGGGGGAAGGGCGGAGGAGAAGGAAGGGGGTCTGACAGGAGCCTCCAGCTCCGCTGGGTCTGTTCTCACAAGCATTGGCGCATGTTCTCCAAGCCGCAGTCATTAGCACAGCTGAAGCGCAGCCTCTCCACCACAGGTATAGCCACAATTGCATTACCTGCACCCAAATCCCTGATAAATATGTTTCTGTGACTTGGTGGTTATTCATTATTCAATAACTGTCCTATTAAGTTTAAATTAATGGGGTATTTGGGATCCATCCCCAGATACCTTCTTCCAGTTGTTGCTGTCTAGGGAATTCTGCCAGCTCTTTAAATGTTTGTATGGCTGACACTGTAACATACACCTGTGTAGCTGGGACACAGACATGTGTGTCTCTTGCAATTGTAAACAAAGAGTAGACTGACTGCTGTCTGTGGACACAAGATGTCCTTTAGTGGGGTTCCACCACACTCATCTTCCCCTCACTTCCCCTTCCCTCTCCAGTCTCCTCCTCTGGGATCTGCTTGAACGATTACAGCTTGGAAGTAGACAGGACGGGAAAACGAGAAGGGATTAAAGAGAAAACAGATTCATGAGAAGACAGATAACAGAGTTGTCAGGGCTCTGTTAATTAAAAAGCAGCAATTTGTCTGAATTCTAAATGTGAAGAATCCCCTGGGAGATATTAGCCAGGCTTCCTCTGAGAATCAAACGTGCTCCATTTCTACTTAGGAACATGCCACAGGCAAGGGACCAAGGGAGGGTTTCCGTGTTTGCCCTTGTTCAGAAACCTGGATGTCCTTGGAGGACCAGGGCCACAGTGACTTCTGCTTTCTTGCCCTGTCATAGAGACTTGCACGAGGTTTGGGGGGGGCTGTGCGCACAGGTTTCTGGAGGAAGCTGAGACACATCCCTTCCCCCCTGCAAACTCCACAGGGATGCTTTTTGTTCTCCAATACTTACTGAAGAGGCATCCTAGGCCAGGGGCTGTCAGTTGCTTTGCATAATTAACTCATTTTAATTCTCACAACAATCCCATGAGGCAGACACTCTTACTGGGCCCATTTTATCAGAGCAGCAAGTGGGACAGGAGGGTCCCAATTCGCTCAGCCGATAATTGGTGAAACTGAGTTTCAAGCAATCTGGAGTGACTGTAGAGCAGGTCTTAGCAACCACTGCCCTCCACTGGCCATCCCAGGATGGCTTAGCACCTTATGAGTAACATCTAAGACCTATCAAAGGTTATCAATACAGCTCTCTCAGAACTGGGAAGTATATGTCCTCAACAGACAGGAAGTGGCAACTCAACCAAGAGCAACTCTGTTATTGTTTATTAATTAATCTTGTGAATCTTTTGGTCTTGAAATGGAATAAAAGTTCCCCTTTTATGTGGCATTTCCTTATTTGGACAGAAAACAAAATGTTTTTCTTAGGGGCTTATGGTTCCTATCAACAAGAATGTAGGAACAAAGAACAAAGCATATCACTAGAATGTAGAGTTGATGTTAAGAGATGCTTGACCGCTGTGCTCACAGGGCCACTGTCTTTCAAGCTGTCTCCTCCTGGGTTATCCTGGGCCATGGCCCTTTGAAGATGCTTAGAGCATGGTTCCCAGTATGACCAGCATACATAACATACATTTTGACCCGAAAGTGACAAGTGAGATAGTATTGTTAGACAAAATAAAACAAAACAATAAATTTGGCTTAGGGTTCATAGCTTGACTAAAATTAATATTTACAGATAATATTTATTGTAACCTGCCATGTAGCAGACTGAGCACCATGGGAACAGTGGGAAACACAGAGAGAAATTACTGTCCCTTTAAGATTTATAATCAAAGGGCTTTTCCTTGAATAAAGAGACTCCCGGGAACATATCATTGGATTCTAGGCTCTTTTGAAGTTCCCAAGATTAGCAATTACTTAGAGTAGAATTTATGTATATGCAAAGGCAGGGCCATGGCTACAATTTGCATGGCCTCCTTAGGTCATATCCTAATGCCTTAAAAGACTTAATGGTCACTGAAAATGTTATAGGGACGTAATGTGTAGACACTGAGCAGTCTTGTCTGTCCTGGCCATGGAGTTAGAAAACTGGGACTAGTCTAGCTTCTGATGCACTTTCACGGCACTTATGTCTTTTCCAGTATATACAGGAAAGCAAGATCATTGCACCTATTTGGAAGTGCTGCATAAAGCCTAAAGCAAAATGGTGTAGCATGAAAGTAGCTCATAGACTGCAGATGAAGAAATACCTAGAATCTATGAAATCTGGTGGAAATGAGGTGTTAACATCAATTATCTAATACATGTGTAGCTATGATAACCATACATGGTCTTATACTCTCATCCACTACCTTGCCAGTGAGGTCAGAGTTCTTTGAGAAGCCTTTATCTTCTACCTGTCAGAGCTGTGTAACATGTCTGCTTGGCTAGGCTAAACACCCACAGTTCCCCTTCTAAGAGTGCATATACCTGAAGCTGGGACACCAAGGGAGGTTCACTCAAGAAGACTGGAACTACAGAGGACAGCAAATGCAGTTCTGTGCCTCTTTTCCACCCCCACACCTGACACATATACATATATATTTACAGCTTCACCACCTCTGGTTTCAGTTATTTATGGTCAATGACAATCCAAAACTATAAGATGAAAAAATTTCAGAAATAAACAACTCATGTGTTTAAACTGAGTGCCATTTGGAACAGCACGATGAGCTCTCACTGTCCTGTTCCCTACAGCCTGGGACATGAATTGTCTCTTTGTCCTGTCAACCCATGCTATGTATGACACCATCTAGTTCAGTTACTGGTAAGCTGTTTCAACAACAAGGGCAACTACGATGGTGCTGTCCAGCACAGTGTCACAGAGCCCGTGGTTAACCCCACTTCATGTCATCACACGGACACTGTATCATCTCACACCATCAGAAGCATGAGTGCAATACAGTAAGATGCTGAGGGAGTGAACGCTCATTCTTTTACAAGGCATTGTTATTATGATTGTTCTACGCTCATGTTAATCTTCTGCCTGGTTTACAAAGCAGATAGGAATTTTGATAATTTTGTTGGTACCTTACATACCTAATTTATAAATCAAACTTCAGCATTACTGCAAGTATATAGGAAAACACATAGTACTTGGGATTCCATATTCTCCTTACATTTAAGAATCCAGTAAAAGAATCTTGGGCTGTATCCCACAGGAGGAGAGCTACTGTGTGAGCATTTTCTCCTATATATATTTTGTCAAACAATAACCTAGGTGCTGTGCTGACCGGGGATAATGCAGATAATCGAAAGGCTGATTAAGGTTTTAATCAGAGGGAAAACTATTCAGTGTAGCTCTGACTTTGCCAGTATCTTAGTTATTTTTCCTGTAGCTGTGATGAAGTACAATTTCAGAGAGAAAGGATTTATTTTAGGTCACCATTCAAAGTACCATCTCTCAAAGCTGGTCACATGTCTGCAGTGAGAAGAGAGCAATGGCTACAACTGCTGCTGGGTTCCCCTTGTTCATCTACACAGTCCAGATTCCAGGCAGGAATGATTCCACTTACAATGAATGGGTCTTCTCAGCTCAGTTAACATAATCAAGATAATCCCCCACAAGCATGCCCAGAGGCCCATCTCCCAGGTGATCCTACATTCTGTTAGGCTGACAATTGGTACTGCCAATCACAACCAGTTGAAAGGCTCTAAAATTGAGCTTACTGAGTCCTTCTCTGGGGGCAGATTCACAGCAGCCCTTCACCTACTGTCCATTCTCATTTCCCCAGGCCTGCCTTTCTGGTTGTAACAAGTATTGGCAGATGTATACAAGACTCTACTCTGCTTATGATCATCTCTTGCTGATTGCCCAACCTACTAACCGTCAGCCATCATGTGGATGCAGTTCACTATTCTTCCCATTACACAAATCCTTTTGCCTATGTCCATCTCTGGGCTGTGCTCTTCTGACTGAACCCTGGTTTCTAGTGGTTGGTCTATAATGATAACATTACTCCTTCTCATGAGTGCTCTTGTGCTTAAAGAAAAATTGGCGTCAGTTTCCAAGTCCACTTGGAGACATAAGGCCCTGGAACATTCCATGCTGAGGAAGTAAGATGAAGAACCAAGCCACTTTCTAACATGAGAATTAATGAAGCAAAGGACAGAGCTCAGGGACCACTTGCTTTGGACTCTTCATTTGGTCTTCTGCCATCCAAGATCTGCCATCCCAGGGCTCACAACTCACTGGAAGCAGTGCTCCTTTCTTAGGGTTTTCAATGTGAGATAGAGGTGCTCTGCCAGCTCTCCCCCTACCAGACCCCCAGTACAGTTTGTCCGGAGTAATCAAGACAGATGGCCAGTTCAGGTAAGTTTGTACAACAGTCCCAGGGAAAGAAACACTAAATCAATCTATTGGGGAAATATTAATGCTCTCATTAGGAGACTTAATTATTCACATCAGCTTTTGCTTCTTTCCATGACATTAATTCCATTTCTGACTCCAGAGCAATTGCTCTTCTCAAACTTGCAAGACACCCAACAGGTGCTTTTAGTTTCCAGATTGTTAAAATGCTTTTCATTTAACAGATCCATCTCAGAACCTGCCTTTTCTCTCCTGCTCCTGTAACAGACATATTTACAGATACATATACACATACATATGTGCACACACACCACCACCACCACCACTTATGTTCTCTGCATGTTCAGACCAAAGCTTCTAACTTTTCCCATGAACACTCAGACACACATTTCTGTCATGTCCCCATACAGACTAATAACAATGGAAACAGACCCACATATATTGATTTCTATGAGCCAAATACTGTTTTAAATGCTTTAAATATATCAGCTGATATCTAAGATCTGTGAGGTAGTTCCATTTTATTGTCTATATTTCACCAACAAGGGAACACAGACCCAGGCTATTAGCATCTTGCCTGGAGTCCCTCAATTGAAAAATTAGAGTGAGGGAGGTTGGGATTGGAACTCAGGCAGTTTAGTGCTGGAAAGCAGACTCTCAATCTTTAAAATAAAGTGGCATTTGCTATACAGGGTGTTTACTGTAATATGCTTCTGTCCTGTACATGTGCTCCTGCAGTTTTAAAAAATAATCTCTACATCTTCTCTTGCCTGCCTTTTGGCCTGCATCTTATGCAGTAGCACACAGTTATCGCTCAAAGAATCTGGGCAGCAAGTTTATGTAGGACAAGATTGGCTTTCTGGATTTTTCATTAGAAGCCTCCTCCCACCACCATCACACAAATTTCAGACTTCTTTGAAGTCGTCAGGGCCCTCAGCACTTTCACATTGACATTGCACAGAGGCAGCATTTCACAGCATCTGCAAGGAGAGCAGGGTGTTCGTCTTTCCGCCCACCTGTGCAGCCTGTTCCAGATGGATAGTTCTGCCAGAGGCACTCTGCTAGCAGAGGCAAATACACCCCAAACAGCTCTTTGTCATGTACCTGTCTTTCCCCTGAGCTCTGCCTCACCTTACAGAGTCAGTGGGGAGGAGATAAACCCCCAGAGGTTAAACAAAGCAAAGCTTCCTTAGAATTTAAGGGGATTTCAATTCTGACTAAACCACCAGGTTCATTCCCTCAAGGGACATCTCAGAGAGAGATGGAATTTTCATACCAAGGCAGTTTTTCCCCTTTGGATAAAATAACATCAAAAACATGTTCTGATGAGGGGAACATTAATTGAACACACTGTTTCCAAATAAATGGAGGGGTTTGGAGAGCTGGAGGATTACAGGTAGGAAAAACAATAATAAGTTTTAAATGCACGAAGAGTTCTCAGCTAAAATTGGAATCAAGTAAATAAATCAAACAGGTCAGCATTATAGAAGGGTCATTGGAGGTCAATCATTTACTGAATTTCTTTTCAAGCTGAGCCTACGCTGTGTCAGTCATTGTGATAGGCCTTTGTCCTTCCTGACTATGATAGAATTCCTGAGAGTACACCAGGGAGCTGCAAGAGAGTCAAGTCAGTGTCCAAGTGATTCATAATTTAGTGTATTGCTCTTTCTGATCCTCCAAGTACCTCTTGGCAGTACACAGACATTTCCTTTGGAAAGTAACCTCTACCTGTCCTGGCTCTGGAGACAGCCACACGTGGCCAGGCTCAATGATATCACCATGTAACTTTGGGGACAGTGACTGCTCCAGAAATGAGCAAGTGAACAAAGTCACATGGGCAGAGCCGTCTATGCACTTGGAACTTAAATTCTTGAGTGCTAGTTTCTTGGAAGTAAGTCATGAGCTGCTGGAAACTGCCACATTCAGGGACCTTCCTGAGAGCAAAGGCAAAAACATGGAATGATATCTCAGTGGTCTAGAGATGCACAGAATCCAAATTGTTCCATCTGAACCCTGAATTCATTTCTGCTGATGTCATACCTATGACAGGGTGTTTGAAATGCACGAATTAAACTTTCTTTGTTATTGTTGCTGTTGTTTCCCCTTTAAGTCAGTTTGAACTTAGATTCCATAATTTGAAACTAAAAGAGGTCATTATGACAGTTAAGAACACCATTCAAAGTCCAACCAAAAGACTTGGCTGGTAAAGGTGCTTGGGGCCAAACTCAAAAAAGACCTGATTTCAGTCCTCTGCAACCCACATGATAGAAGGAATAAATGACTCTCACAGGTTGACCTCTGACCTCCACATAATCACAGTGACCCTCGAGACCCCTCAAATCCCTAGAAACAAGATAAATAAATGTAATAAAAAAAGAACTCCACTAATGTTTAGCTTGTCTATTAAAGTCCACCCCTCTGCTGGGTTGGAGAAACTTTGATCTGAGTCAGATACCTCAAGGCAGGGCACTCAGTTGATTATTATAACCTCAGGGTTCAGGTTCTCTTATTTCTTGCCCTGCACCATAGTACCAGAGCAAGAAGACACCCTGAGACAAGGTATGCTGGGTGCTTGGCACCATGCCCAGCACATGATAAGCTCACAATAAGGGGCAGTCATTTTGATTAGGATGATAATGGTGATTATTGTAATTGTCATCACAAACACCCAGAACCCTTTCTTGGTTCCCCTCTAGCAACAGTCTGTTCTCTCATCCTTTCTCAACCAAATTCTTTCTAAAGACTCATGCATTCTCCATTTTCCTGTCTTTACTTTTGGTTTCCTGCCCATTCCAATCAGACTTTCTTCCTAGTGTCAAGATCGCTTATGAAGTTCATCTTCTCAAAAACAATGATTAAGTTTCTCCTCATTTGACTCAACCCATCTGTGTGGCTCAGCACGGTTGGTCGTTGCCTTTTTCCTCTTAAAGCTTGCCCTCACTTGGCTTCTGAGAGGCCACACCCCTGACTTTTCCTCTGCCTCACTAACCCTCCATGGCCTCAGCCTTTGCTGGTTCTTTTGCATCTGGCCTCTCGACACTCACTTCCTGTTCCATCTCACATAGCTCTTACATGGGGACAGGATGACTTAGCACCAATGGCTTAGAAATGTGCACCTCTAGTTCTAAATGCTCCCCATAAGATCCAGACCCCCAGATCTAATCATCTCTGTTACTGTGACACTTTTACTAGGGTGTCTAACAAGGCCCATGGATGAATACAGGTCAAGAGCTTAGTGGCAGTTCTTTATCCTTTTCTTCCTCTTAGCAACTTCATCTTGATGAACCATCACTATAATTCCCACTCTCTAAGGCCAAATCCTGCCCCTCATCTTTGATTCTTTTAGTTGGCAGACACTCCCAACTAACAGATTTACCCTGAGCCTGGCCACCTTTTGTCTTCACATTGCTACCCTAGTGGAAGCACAGGACTGCAGCAACAGACTCTAATGGGCCTCTGAGCCTCATACACAGGAGATGAGTTGACACCTGTCAACTCTGCTGTCTTGGAATGCTAAATCCCATGCCAGATATGTTTCATGCAGTCTTTGAACCCTCTTCAGACTACCCATGTCAACTTCTCTTCTACCAGCCTGCCTCCCTTTGCCACACTGCAGACACTTTTGGTTGGCCCTAGTCACCCATGCACAGCTTGTGTGTTCAGATCTGCTGTAGTGTCTTCTAGCTACCTCTCATTTACTTGTTTGCCTAAATGTTACTTCCCTAGAGAGACCTTGCCTATCTCGACCCCAGATAGTCCCTTTCCTGCTCACTCACTCCCATTGCATCTCATCCGCTCTGCTCTCCTCAGAGTCCTATTTATTTTTCCCTGTTTGTCATCTGCCTTCTCTGGTTGGTGCACTATTACATAAGCATAGATAAATGACTTACAGAAATTTAAAAGCAACCCACAAACACTATTCAGATATAGCAGCCAGAAGCCAGCAGTGTCCAAATCTTCTCTCTGTACATGCCACCATGGAAAATCTTAGGGTCTCCTGTCAACCTTGCCTGTCATATGAAGTTGAAGAAACGTACCTCCAAATGTGAAGCTTACTCAAAGAAGAAGCCACTTCTATTGAGCAATTCTGCCTCTAGTGTAAAATAATTCATAGCAATTTAAATATTTGGCATTCAAACTATTTAGTAAGCCCAATTATCATGGATTAGGGAAAGCAAACACACAAATGTGAGGTGACGCACCCAGAGAATGAGTTATAAATAATTTTTATTCTATGTGGGGCATCTATTAAAAAGTCATCAATGGTCATTTCTGAATATCTGATATAGAATTGATTATAATTTCACAAATTACTTTGTGGCCCTAATGGGAAAACCGAAAGCTGAAAGAGAGGCTTGGCAAACCCAAGCACAGGATGATTAGCTGAATAAACAGCTCAATTATACTGTAGAGTCCTGGGGGGAGTGGAACTCAATAGTGTTAAGCCAGACCAGAGCTAACTCTTTCCCAAGATCCCACAAATACCTAATACTTGAGAGAATGTCTCTTTCTGTGAAAACAGAAATCAACCTAGACACAACAAAGAATAAATATACCATGAAATTAACTAGTTACTTCAGACATCCCCCAAATATTAAATATTCAGGGAGAAGGGTCTGTTTGAGGGGTAACAACCCTCTAAACTCAGCTTCACTTGACTTTATCTTAGAGCTAGATTTTTCTCAGCTGAGTGGTTCAACCTGCCTCTAATCAAATCCAGCTTTTACCAGACAAGTACTGAGACTATTTTGTGTTATTATTATTATTATTAATTATTATATATGGCTTTATGGAGCAAATTCTAATTCATGAACATTGTTTTCCCTATGAAACAGGCTGACTTCTTCTTAGGGGAGAAGCCTTAGTTCACACGTTCTTTATCCTCTTTATTCTCCTTCACAGGAATGTTCTTCCTCTAAGTAGGTAGTCAGAATCATGTGTCTAAGGAGATAGCCTTTATATAGGTTCTGTCTGTCAGCAGGAGGACCTGCGGAGACCAGAGGACTGAATGAACATAGGCCATGTTCATTCATTCTATCTACATGTGCTAGATTCACGTCAACTGCTTCTCTATCTCTAGTTACCTTTCCTGCCCGTTCTCTACCCTCGGAGGCTGACAGATACCTCCACATAGGTTTGCTGCACCCTCCCCTTGTGGCTAGGTGGTCAAAAGAATGCCTCACCCCAAAATACGAGGAGAGTAAAAAAGGGAGAGGACCTCCAGCCAGCTCCTGGCTACCCCACCTCCAAACTGCAGCCCACACCTGTACCTGACCACACCTGTACCTGACCACACCTCTTCTCCCTGCCTCTGGTTATCAGGTGACAGTTCCCACTAGCACTGGTCACCAGCATATGTTTCTTTTCTGAATTTTGCCCCTGTTCCATTATTGTCCTTCTACCACACACCCTTCCATTATATCCAATGGTGTTTCCATGGAGACACTTTCAAGCCTTCAGAGTCTTCATGTTCCCAGTGAGGGTTACACTCACTAAGCAAAGATATGTGGGCTCCTATGATGCAGAAGACAATGTTCTAGGTGTTTGGAATATACGGATTTAATTTGACATCCTGTCTTCTCTAACAGCATATTTCCCTTTCCTTTTCAACATATCATAATATAATCTTATTTTTAGTAATGTATTAACTGCCTTCCTCCCTGGATTAAGAACAACTCAAGGTTAAAACTATGTCAGCTTTACTGAGTATGCACCCAACACCTGACAAGTACGTGACTCTGACCTGTTAACATTTGTGAAAGCTCTAGAAGAATTTTAAGCTAAGTAGTAAGCCAGGGAAACAAACTCAAACATAATGTGATGAATGTTTAAAAGTCACCAAAATGCAGAAAGACAAGACGGGCTTCATGTTGACCTCATCAGACAGAAAGAAGACTTAACAGGAAAGAGACCAGAGACCAGAAAAGGGAGGTGACCCACGCCATAGGATTTAAAGAGGGAGGAGAAGCTTCTAGAAGTAAATTAAACAAAAGAAGAACATTCCATGATGACTCCCCCGAAGAGCAGATGGGCAAAGCCAGTCACACCAAGAATGCTGTTCATTTCTGGATCAGGTAAGGAATCTTTCTGTCCTCTTCTCTATCTTATAGTACAATTTTCAGGGTCTTCAACATCTCAGAAGAAAGCTGATCTTCCTCCTCCTGCCATGGCAGCACCCAGAAGGGATGGTGCCTCTCAGAGCTCACCAGCATTATCTTAGAGTAAGTTACAGTATCCCAAATCCCTTGTTGGTGCTTTGGGCTCCTCAGCATCTCCCAGTACAGAACAGAGAACTTTCATTTCTACTTTTTGCCCAAGTGGATGTTGCCTGCTGAGAATCTATATATAACCTGAGCATTTTAAAGATAAAAATAAAAATTATATGGCAAGATGTCTTTACAGTCAATAGACAAAAATAACACTTGCGCTTTTGGAGACGAAAACAGCCTGGTGTTTAAGATACCCTCAGGGTAGATTCCTACTTGGTCGCAGCCTCGCCAAGCTATGCTTTCTCCACTTGAGTCTTAGATAAGTCAAGGAATGAGAGTTCCAAGGAGATTTTGTTTCAAACATAAGCTTATGATGATTTTTGAATATGTTTAATTGAATTTTTGTGTATTTCATACAGAGCATCTCAACAAATCTTAATCACTTTTCTACCTCCTTACTCATTGGCACCACCCCCATGGAACTAGTACACTGTGTCATTTGTGTTAAGGTTATTGTCAAGTTAGTGTTCTCAGACAATCCTCAGTGCAAGTTCATCCACTGAGGTCTAGTCAGCCTATCCAGAGACCCTTGCTTTAAGAAGATAGCTCATCCTCACTCAACAGTAAACAGTTGGCAATCTTTCTTCAGGAAAAATTGGAATCTGTTGCCCATTTCCCCAGGCCATGCTGGGCTTTTGTCTGCTTGAGTTTGAATGGGTCTTGAGCATGCCAACACCATTGATGTAGGTTCGTATGAGCAGGGTCCCAGGAGCTTGTAGGATTCTATTTCCATGTGGTCACACACCTCTTCCCTGGTTCTTACAATCTTTCTGCCACCCTCTTCTGCAATGGTTCCTGAGCCATGGGTGAGTGAAGTTTAATATAGGAGTCCTGTCCTGGGACCCACACTCTGAAAATTCCTGATACTCTTTGGCCATCTGTGACCTTTTGTGTTCCTGACCCTCTGTTGCATGATGGAGCTTCATAAATGAGAGCTGAGAGATTCCTCAGTGTCCTCTTTGCCCCTTGTTCTATGCTGCATGAGCCGTAGGTATAGAGGTTGCACTGTAGATGTGCCACTTTCGCTTGGGCAAGTCACAAATTATCTCTGTGTATGACCACTTGTAGAACTCTGTAATAATCCCTGTTTGTTACAAAATAAATTTCTTTGATGAGTGGTGACTGGGATACTGTCTATAAATATAAGGATCCACATTTTGCACATAGTCAACAGATTTCATTTATCAAAGTGACCATTCCCTACTATATAGAAGATAGCTACCCTGGGATTCCCTACCCCTATGGAAGTTCTACCTTCAGACAGCTCAGCCTTGGTGAGCTTGGAATATACGGATTTAATTTGACATCCTGTCTTCTCTAACAGCATATTTCCCTTTCCTTTTCAACATATCATAATATAATCTTATTTTTAGTAATGTATTAACTGCCTTCCTCCCTGGATTAAGAACAACTCAAGGTTAAAACTATATCAGCTTTACTGAGTATGCACCCAACACCTGACAAGTACGTGACTCTGACCTGTTAACATTTGTGAAAGCTCTAGAAGAATTTTAAGCTAAGTAGTAAGCCAGGGAAACAAACTCAAACATAATGTGATGAATGTTTAAAAGTCACCAAAATGCAGAAAGACAAGATGGGCTTCATGTTGACCTCATCAGACAGAAAGAAGACTTAACAGGAAAGAGACCAGAGACCAGAGAAGGGAGGTGACCCACGCCATAGGATTTAAAGAGGGAGGAGAAGCTTCTAGAAGTTCCTTACCATCCACATCAGGGCCCATGCAATTGCTGCCTTAGGAAGTAATGTGAGTACTGGGATTCAAATCCCGGTCTTCTGCAAGAACAGTCAGTGCTCTTAACTGCTGAATCATCTCTCCAGTCCCTATTGTGAATCTTGTTGGCATCAATAGTCCATCTTAGTGGTTGACCTGTAGCATCTAGGCTTGTGTAAATACCCTATGATGTTCTTACTAGAATGAAATCACCTGATGACACAGGTCTCAAATTGTGACTTTTTGTTACACGATGAGAAACTGTGGTGTGGTTGTCTCATTGAAACACATACATCTTTAAATTGTGAGATAAACTGGCTTTCGTGTGCATAGGCATGAAGTTTACTTGAAAGAAAACAGCTAATCTGTGGTTATTTAGTCTGGAGTGTTGGTCAGTCATTGGCTTTAAAGTGAACAGGGAGAAGTGGAATGTTGCAGATACTAAACTCATGTATGGAAGCCTCAAAAATGTGTGTGTGTGTGTGTGCAGGAAGGTGAACCAGCCAGCTCACACACATCAACCAAGAACTCCTATAGCTTTTGGCTGAAATGCAGGATTTTAGAAACTTTCATAAGCTACTTTGATCTTTACGGCTTCCAATATTTCACCTGTTCTGAGATGTGTGGTGAGTCAGAGAGAGAGAGAGAACCTGAATTCTAAGTTTGTGGCTGAATTTCCACTAAGTCCTTCACAGGACTTTGCACTCTTCGGTTCCTCTCATCTCTCTTTTCGTCCCCCTCTTCCCTTCTCCTCCCTCCTGTCCCCTTCCTACCCTTTCCTGATCCGGTCTCTCTTCTTTTTTAGCTATCATGCTCCTAAATGCAATAGTCAGCTTTTAGTCAGTATCTGAGATAATCAACTCATAAAACAGAAAGGTTAATTTTGGATCATGGTTTCAGAAAGAAGTTTCACCTATGATCACTTAGTCCGTTTGTCCTTGGGCCTGTGGCAGGGCAGAATGTCACAGCTAGCCCATGGTAGAGGAGGTCACTCACCTCATGAGGTCTAAGAAGCAAGTAGAGACCGAACAGAACCGGGTCCTGAACTTCCCTTGAGGACACGCTCCAGCGGTCTTATTTTGTCCTTTGGGTCCCATCTTTTAAAAATTCTACCTCCACTTTAATAGTACCAAGCCTTTAGCACATAGAAATTTGGGGGCCACTTTTCCAAACCCTAGCAGTAAGCTTCTCAGAAGGAAGAAAGTTGATTTTCTTTATTGAGGTAAAGGGAAGCTCTAGAGGGGAATCATTCTCTCCCTTCATTATCACTGAAGTCTCAAAATAAAAGGTTACGACATGTGACAGCAGCCAAATGTTTTTGTACACAAATATGCTTAGAATAGCAGTGCTCCACTCTTAAAATATACTTAGGTGTCTGTGTGCCTGCAGGTCTGTCTTCTGACCTCAGGGTCAGGTCACCTAAGGTTCGAAGGAGACCGTGGTAGGAGCAGGTGTGGAGGGGAGATGTCAGCTACACTGAAGCTTCCCAGTTTTGCTGTGCCAAGGCAGCTGCAGGATCCTATGGCGCAGCATGTCAGGGCCTGCCAGATGAGAAAACAGGCATCCTGCTGGGAGAAGACTCAGGTTCAAGACAGAGTTCTCATGCAGGATGCTGAGAAAGCCCAGGAGTAATTTCAAAGCAACAACCATATGGAGGCCTGGAAGCCTGCATACCACAGTCCCTTACTAAATGCCTGTTGCCTGGGTGACTGGTTGCTTGCAGAGATGATCGCTCTGCCAAACACCACCTGGAGCCAAATTTGTATCAGTCAGCAGGACCACCATCCCCAGAGGCTGCAGTGGGGGCTTTTCCCAAGGGAGCCTTCCTCTATGAGACCAATTTTGCCATGACTCTTCTGGTTGTGGCTGAATGCTCTGTAAGGCGGTGGGGTTGGGGGACAGAGCCACAGAGGGAAGAGAGGAAGGAAGAAATGTCCTGCCTGAACTCTGCAAGGAAATAGCCCTCTCTGGGTTAATTTCTTCTTCACTTGCAACTGTCTGATGAAGCAAGTGAATACAGCCGGTGAATTGCTGACTGTATCTAGAAGGTTCTACCGCTTCCTCTTTCTTTTCCTTAACGTTTATGAAGCCTAGTCAGGAGAAACTAATCACAGGGAGGCTGTGTTTTGCTTCCTTATCGTTACATAAGGAAAGGAGGTGAGAAGTAAGGACAGAATGGAGCAGGCATGCGGAGCTTCGAAGACAGACAGGAAGGACATCCTGCGGGCCTCCATTGCATTCCACATAATAAACTATCATCCTGAAATGAGTGTTCCGATTGAGTTTTGCTGTAAACACTAATATTTCCTCCTCTCTGCTGTCCTCCTCTCAGGAGATCTCATGTATATTTCACTCTGTGTCCTGCCTACTATTACACTCATACATCAAAGGATCTGAGGACCAGGAGCCTGATTCGGAAAACATTATTCTTACAGATTTATCCTCTCATCTTGACCACCTCCTTAGCTGAAAGGGAGATGTTCTCCATAAATTATTTTAATGTGCTTTGCAAAAGGGATCTTCTCACCTCTTCCTGCAAAGGCTTTTCCAAAAGTGAAATTAAAGAGAACCTGGGATTTCATTATTTTTATTTTTATTTTTTCATCCAAACACACTTAGGGACATTCAAGAAATGGCACAGGAAACAAGCAAGCAAAAAAAAAAAAAAAAAAAAAAAATCAAGGTGAGGACAGGGATTTAAAATGTAAGAATTTCAATGAAATCTTGGAGGGAGCCCAAAGAAGGGACTCGGTTAACTTTTAACTTCGAGAAGGGTTTGAGCTACAGTACTAGGATAAGCACGGCAGACATGGCTCGGGAGCCTTCTCTAGCACTCCTTTAGACTGGCCTCCATTTGATTTTACTCCAAAAGAACATGTTGTGTTCATGTCCAAGATGCTCAAAGCCTTGAGGTGCATCCACATTGTCAGACATAAGCTATCAAATGCCCCAGCCTCAGACCCTGTCCCTACCACGTCCTGGACTTCTTACCCCAGCTGCTTGCCTTGCTTCTTCCTCACCTAACCTCAGCTGAATGGCCAATAGAAGGAAGTTCCTGACTACCCCAGGGCCCTTTCTACCCAAAGCCTCACAGACCTTTGCTATATCAGAGGATATAGATCAGGTCAAAAGCAACACCATCTCCTGCCTGTGCCTTCTCTTGTAGTCCTTGACTATTCACTGACAGGCTGGAGAATATTCTCAGAACATTTTAATTTGCAAATGACAACACTCACAAAATGGGGGTCCAGAGTCCTCTGTGCCTGCAAAGTATTCATTTCCAGTCTCATGTCAAGGGTTTGAGTAAAACTCTTGTCCCAGAATGCCAACCCTCCGCAGTTCCCAGACCTTCATCCCTTGCTTTTCTGTAATGACGACTTACAGATTTCATGCAACTAAGTCTAGGATTGACTGAATAGCATCCAAGAAGACACAGTCATCTCAGCTGGCTGCTGGCCCAGCCTAGGTCTCTTGCTAGGCCTATGATGATACCACATCATAGACAGCAGTCGTAGTCACTGGCCTGAAGCACCACGGCCATGCCCAAGTCTCTGCCTTGTTAAGCCATATTCCGTACCAGCTTCTGGTCAGCAGACTTCTGTGCTGCTCCTGTTAGCACTGCAAACAACCAGTCTGTGGCTAGAGTGCTGGTGTCAGACCCCAGATGTCACTGTAAGACCTTGCTGTCTGAACAATCTTGTCATCTTTGTATCTGTCTGGTGCCCCGCCCTCTACTGGACTCGGGTCATGAGTACTTCTGTTTAATTCTAGTCACCTACACAGGGCTGTGCTGCATCGGATATCCAATGAAGAAACCAGCTCCCTTCTTCCCTGTCTTGTCTTGAATGCTTTAACCTATATGGCTTAATGAGAAGGTCAAGGGTTCTTAGCTGGGACAGATAGTTTATGTCATGCAAATGGAGAAAGAAGTCTCCAAGTTGTCGGTGCCTGGCCCTGGATATCCTCCAGGAATTCCTTCTCCAGGCCTCAAACTGCCCTTGCTCAGACCTCAAATTCTGGCCTGTTTCCCATGGAGTCAAAAAGGAAAAACGCTATACACAGTGTGTATAAAGGTCTTGCAAAGGCAGATCCCATGCACCCTTCAGAAGTCTCAGTAGCATTGGTGCCATCCACACTGTGGGCACCTCTGCACCCAGGCTCAGGTAGACAGGACCTCGACAATGACTCAAGCCTTATTTTCCTGCTTGAGTTCTTCTTAAGTCTCAAACAAAACAACAAAAACAAAAGCAAGCAAACAAACAAAAAACAGAACCAAAACAAGAATGAAGAAGGTCATTTACAGAGAGGTTTGTGATCACATATGTGGAACAGATCGTCTAGGAGTTTCTGAAGTGAGAAGAATTTCCAGGATGTATTTTTTTATCAAGCAGACTAACACAGGCAAGTGTGATAGCTTGACTATGTCAGGGCAAAGCTGGAGGATATCGAAATCTTTGCTTCAAGATTGCTACAAGTTGCCTCAAGCCTCTTGTATTGGGATTTGCTGTGGGGAAGGAAGCCCAGAGCACAAAGAAGCAAGTGCCCTCGATCAAATGAAGAAGTAGAAGGCAGAGGGGTGGAGAGTGGGACCAGGGTCTTCACCCTGTGTGCATGTCTGTGTGGTCCACTGGAGCAAGAATACTCACTGCTCAGCTGCAGAAATGATACCTTGCTTGGCTGGTTTCTTAGTTCATTTGTGGAGATTTGCCTCCACCTGGTGGACATACTCTGGTACTGCAATTCACTCATCCTAATTTTCTGGGGTAGACAGATTTCTTTTATACTGGGCATGGGATGTCATCATGCATTAGCCAAACAACTTGGAAAGCTGTAGGTGGGCTCTCATACCTAGAAGGCAGAAGGCCCCTTTTCTGTGGAACTATACCTACAGTTAGTCTCTAGCAGTAGAACATGGCGAGCAGTCAATGGGCTGCCCTTCTGGGCTGGATCCCTCCAGAACCTGTGTCTTATTGAAACCTCTTGTGACCTGTCACTAAAAGGTCACTTTCTTGTGGTGATCTCTTCCCATTATAGACTGCCCATGGAAGAGGGAAGTGCACTGTGCCAGTAGTTGCAATCTTTTTCCACAGCCAGGCTTTTATGAGGAACAGACAGGTGGACAGTATGTTTTGGAAGAGATGCTCAGAAGGACAAGATGGGATTTTATCTTCAGCCTCTACAGCTTCATTGCCTGGTGCAGAGTAGGCAGACCATGTAAGAAGCCTTCATTCATTTACTCAGAAATCATTTCTTGGAAGTCTACTTGGTACTGAGGATGTGATACAGAACAAAACAAACCAAAATATCTGCTCTGGACCTTATATTGTGCCCACTAAGCAGAGAGTCATCAAGATACCTCTAGAATATAGAATTATTTGACTGTGATAAGAAAAAGAAGAAAAAACAACAACAAAAAAAAAAACAAAGAAGGTGAGGGAAATATATTTGTATATATTTCTCTTAATGCAGCAGTAAATCCTGGTTTTAATGTTCATGTGTGATAATCTCTCCTTAGAACTCTGTGGTCCATGACAGACTTGTACTTGTTTACAGTCTCCCTAGACTGGGGCCCACATCCTAGGCCATCTGCTCTCTGGGGTGCTCCCCTGCATGCACATGCCTCCTCAGGGGATCACCAGGTAGGATGCGGGTGGTTAGACATCTTCAAGCACGTGCTCACAGCTGCTCTCCACTCCTGCCTCACCGTCCGTCCCTTCACACCGCAGACAAAGCCTCCTCAGACCCTCCTGTAGCCATTCCGCACTTGCAACACACAGTCTGACGGCCTTGTTCCCGGTCTCAGTCCTCCGACCGTGTCCCCTCGCCCTAGACAGAGCCCATGCTGTTTGAAGGGAAATGCTTTTTTCTCTAGGCACAAGAGATATAGTAGCATGGAATCTCATGGAGAAGAGCGCCATCTCAGAGCGACAGCCTCAGGCTGGTCCATCCTGCATCCCCACTGAATGGGGGAACCCTGACCACCTGCATCAGAAGATAATCAGGCTCTTGTCTAGCCTCATGTGGCTTGTGTAAGGCTGTGCCCTGAGGAAAGTAACCCAATCCCATCTGTTCACAAACTGGAGGGGAACTTGAAAATGTGCAGTGATTTTTTTTTTTCCAGGTCACCCACTGAGATCCAGAGGTGAGGAGATTCTCAGTGACTACATAATTCGCTTTCTTATTCCTAAAGTGCACCTTGGCCCAAGGGCCAGGCACATGGAGCTGTCTCTTATAGTCTCTGTTCCTGTCTCATTAACCCGTCTTGGTGTCATGTTCCCTATTCCTATAAGATCAGAGAAGTTATCCCTGGCTCTGACACAGGTCTGATTTGTCACCTAGAGAAGTGCTGACGTCCCACTTAGCAAGGCGGGATCCCCGCTCCCTGGGAATATCCATTCTGTGCTTGTGTATGTCCTGTCAACTCTGCCACATTGTGCTGAGGGAGAGTTGGAGGACAGTTACCTGTGAAGGAGGAGTTATAAGAATGAACACTCCCTTCTCTATATTTTGGGTAGTCTCATCTATTCTGTTTATCTTGGTTACATGTGTGTGAGGATGCACATACGTATGTGTGTATGTGCTTCCCAGTGGAGGGCAGAAGACAGCCTTAGATGTTATACCTTAAGATGCCATCTACTTTTTTTTTATAGTCTCTCACTGGCATGGAACTCACTAAGTAGGCTGGGTTGATTGTTCAGCAAGCCCCAGGGATCCACCTGTCTTTGCCCCATCAGAGCTGGGATTACAAACGCTTGTCAACACACCATCTTCTTTTTTTAACATGGTTTCTAAGGATTAAAATTAAGCCCGTATGTTTACAAGGCAAGCACTTAGTGGCTGAGGCATCTCCCCAGACCCTATAGTTTTTAATCTTGATAATGAACATACATTTCTACTCTAGACATAAAATAATGTGCTTATTCTTAGGCCGCTTTTCAGGGTACTGTCAGAGCCAAAATTGACTGGACAAACTTATTTATAGTCAGGTATCAAAGGTTGATAGCAACAAACCATTTTAATTCTAAATTTGGCATTGTAACTTAGTAGAGTTTCTTTAACCAAACTTCTGAGCTTCTGCTGTAGTCTCCCAGGCCTTCCAGTTTATGGAGAGTAGAGCAAGGCTGCTGGGGCAAGGCAGCCCATGAATGAAGAAACTCTTAAACAGCCCTTGGACAATTTGCTCCAACATTTCCTCACAATGACTTTCTTTTTCCCTGTGAGGTGAAGTTTCATTCACACACAGGCAGCATATACCAGAAAGCTTGCTTTACATTGTGTGGTAAAGGGAAAGGAAGCTCTTACCCTGCCTTCTGACGGGTGTCTTTGATGTAAGTTTTCCCATTATAATCCTACATCAAATTTCCCAGGTTCTGTTCTATCAGTGATTTACTACTTAGGAGTGATGTTTGTTCAACATCCCTAGTCAATTACCTGGCGCAATCAGCTCATATGTTGCCCCGTGCAATATGGATTTACATGTTCACAGAAGACCCTGTCAAGAGAACTTGATTCAGAGGAGTTATACTAATAAGGAAAAAAAAAATCTAAGTAGTTGATTTATGTCTTTTTGGCAGACAGACATTTTGGCATCCCCTGAATATACATATCCACGAATTAGCTCATCTGGCTGACATTGACATCATGATGTATTAGGTTAGCCCAGATTCTTTATAGACTCCTTTATGTGTGTGTGTGGGGGGGGGGTGTCAAACACAACAATCTTGGGACCAGACACCCTGGAAGAAACCTAAGTAACTAAAGCGGGAAAGAGCATTGATCAAGACTCTCCATCAACAAGTAACAAGCTTAAGCCTAGTTTAGAAGGAGAGTTACTGAGGGGCAAACAGAATCAAGAGGCGCAGCCTATATTAACGTAGACTATCATCTGGAGCTAGGTGAATCAAAAGACTTTTGAGATTATCAAACGCAACAGCTGAAATTATAGAGGACATGAATAGTGAAATATTTTTGCACTATTAGGGAGGAGATAGAATGAATTTGGGAGCCTGCAGAAGGTGTACTTGAATGTTATAAGTGATGTACAGTAAGTGGATTAATTTTGGGTAAGTTACTCGAAACTCACAAAGCCTATTTTCCTATCACAAAATCGAGATCGAAGTGTGAAAATAAAAAAGTAACTATAAGGGACACCAGGTATGGTGGTGTGCAACTTTAATCCCAGCCCTCTGGAAGCAGAGGCAGATGGATCTCAGGTAGATGGAGGCTAGTCTGGTCCACATGGTGACTTCTCAGTGGGCTGGGACTAGGGAGACCCTGTCAAAAAAAAATTAACTCTAAGGGAAACGAAAACATGCAAGCGGAAATATGTGTGCTTGACACGGAGCAGGAAATCTGTATTTTTATAAAAGTGTCAGAAGAACAAGAAACAGGATTATTCCTACTTTAATACTGTTTCCTTCGCATCTGGAAACCGATTCCTATCAGGATTGCTTGAAGGATCTTTTCCAAGCATACGTGTTAGCTCTTCCTACTCATGAGACTGTTGGAATCACATGCTTAAGACTGTAGCTGGGGACAAGGAGCTGGGAAAGGCCTCTGGGTTCCTGAACTTGATGCTATGCTATGTAGTAGAAAGCGCAGTGAATGGGGCGTGAGGCTATGCGAGAGTTCTATACAGCACAGCGTTGTGGATCACGCATGTCCTCATGTGTGCACATATCCAGAGGGGACTGACTGGTGGTGGCGCTCTCACATCTGCTCCAGTGGTGCAGACAGCATCCTGTTCTTTAAGTCTGGGTGATATCACAAACAGAGAAAGGTGACCAAGATCATTAACTCTTAAAAATGCCATGTAAGAACTGTCAAAACAGAACTTCTGTGTCACAGGGAAGACCAAACAGATTGCCGAAGAAGCCTAGTCCGTCCACACACTGTGGCTCTGTGGCTCCAGCTTTGAGAAGGTGAAAAGACGAACACCTGCCAATCACCACTCTCTGATAAGTTCCACTTCTAACAAGTAATGGGAACGATTTAGTTCGTGTCCTTAGTACATATTAACAATAAATAAAGCTTCAATAAATATGTAAAGCAAAAACTAATTTAAATTGACATTGTGCTTGGTGGGGTGAGAGAGAGTCCCTTACACCATAAAGTGATTTAGGATATATTACCTCGGGCATCTGCATTACAAATTTACCTCTCATTACAGCTATGTTAACGGGGAAAAGGCAGCTTCTCAACAACATTCAAGGCAGAGTTTATTAGCATAAATTTGCATAATAATTAGCTCTGCTGCAAGCAAAGGCTGTCGTGCCTTTCAAACAGACAACTTCCAATGTCAATTTCCTGTGCTTCACTGCTTGTCCCTGTTCTGTCAAAAGCTCCTGGAACCCCACTGGTGACTTGCTAGACTCAAGGAGCACAACCCAGCTTCTCTAGGGAGCAAATGGACACCATTTTCAGGGAGGAACATAATGACCAGAAGCCCAGCTGGCAGTTCTCTAGCCTGAGGACCAAGGGGATATGGCCTCAAACACTCTCCACTCTCAGGCACTGAAACACTGTTCAAAGAGGTGGTGGTGTGTCTGCCTTCTAACGAGTGCACTCTTTAGTAACAATGGAGTTGATTTTTGGTATGCATAAATTCATGTTGTTTATCAGTAGCTTCCTTTATAATTATGTGTTTATCTTAGCTAATGTTATAATTAGCTTCCATTTCCTGGACTCATGCTGGCTGGGTGGTCAGGGCAGGCAGCTGAAAGCACGGAATGGGAATGGCACCAGGGATGGCACTGAGAAGTTCCTGTGAGCCCTACCCACAGACCCGGGGCTGAGAGGGAGAGGCCACACAGTAAACTTGGGCCTCATTCTGCATACTCAGTGACAGGTGTCAGTGTCCCAAGGCACAGGATAACCCTCTACCAACTCAGTGACTTTTTGAATGTATCCTCAGAGGACCAAATGGAAGATATTTAAAAATATACCCCAAATGTGGTTCATCTCTAAATATACTATTCCAGGTGTGTCAGGTATTGAGTGAAACATACACCTCACCAGAGACGATGCCTTTGCCCTGTACAAATAAGGACAAAGTGGAAGAGGAGAGCCAAAGGCCATGGTGTGCCTCTAGCAAACCAGTGCCAGACTCGTAACTTCAAACCCACGTATGTATCTAAACATACACAAGTATGTATTTCTTACTTTTCACATATATGCCATTATATATGTACAGTTAATAACTCAAAAAATGGTTTGCAATGCCTATGTAAGAGGGAGTGACTGTGTAAATACATAAGCAAGATTCATTTTCATAAAATGGAGTGATGATAAAAAAAGAAATTGAACTTACTGTTTACTAGGTCTTTTAAAAACTCTCATGTTCCTAAGAAATAGATAGCTGCATACATAAAACAAGACTTGAAGACCTTCTGATTTCCAGGCACAAAGCAATATCCCAGGGCCCAGAGTCAGACACGTGAGTTAGACTAGTCACGTCTACAAACTGAGTTGCCCAGGTTTGAAATGTACATAATGAAATGTTGGGAGCAGATCACCTGTACTGCTGTCTGGCCCATTTTTAAAGCAGTGAGCTTTTTATACATTTGCTAAATATTTGTACATGTCTCTGCCAAAAATATGTAACTATAAATAAACATTTATCCAAAATCTTTAGAACTGAGCACTTGTAGACTTTCTATACAACTTCTAAAATTTTACAAATCTTAAAGGAAATCCTCCTCTTATAGTCCCTGCTTTCATTTCATAAGTATGAAACAAACTCAGAAGGGATAAACACTTCCTCAAATTTGCAGAACTAGTGGTCAAAGTCAGAACTGTCTATCCATTGCAGTTCTGTCCTCCAGTCTCCCAATATTGCTAAAAGAACACTGTGTACTCATTCATAGTACCTAGATGGTATGGACAAGATGTAGTCACACAACAGAAAGTTTAAAGCTTGTTGGGGATCGGGGGTGACTGTTAATGGGTACTGGCTTCCTTCACAGTGATAGCCTTAGTCTTCAGAAACTAAATAGTGGTGGATGCACACTTTGTGACCGCATAAAAATCAAGTGAATTGCAGACTTCAAAGTGGTGAATTTTATGGTATAAATTATGCTTCAATTAGAAAAAAAAAACCTACTGTGAAAATCACTCAAAATTCCACTAAAGAGCTTTATATTTGAGGAAGCAAGTAAGAGACTAAACATTTAAAATAATTCAAAGGCAATGACAATAGAATCCTCCGGTGAGTCCTAGAGAGGAGGAAAGGCAGTTAGAAAGAGAAAACAGAAAGATGTGGTTAGGCACACCAATATAAACTTGCTGTGGATTGATAGCATGGGCTGTTAATCAGAGAAGAATTCATTCTCAGACTCTACCTTACTACATTTATGCCGGGGGACTTCATGATGACCAAACGTGAAACAAGACTATGTGTTATGCGGACTTTGGAACTACTCTATAGTTAACAATGAGACAGACAGAGTCTTCTGTGTATTGGAGAGGAGGTAAGTGTTAATGGCATGAGTTGACTCTCAGAACTGTCCAATCCCAAGAGGTGACAGAGCACTATGCACTGCAGAACTGGGGATGAGTCTTCACAGCGAGTCTGGGACATTGCCAGAACATCACTCTCTGAAAAATCCCTGGAGTTCTAAGTTCCAAAGTGTGACTTATAGAGCAGAGTTGTGACAGAGGCTTCCCAATGTAGTATGTGTCAGTTCAGACATCAGAGACCAAGACAAGAGTCAGTGTGAAAATATATTTGGAAGTGACTTTAGGTGATAGGTGTGGGTGACTGGGAAAGGGGACTCCTAGAAGAAAGGAGAAAGACCAATACAAGAAGACATCAATTAGTTTCCCATGGTAGCTGAGGTTTAGGTGAGATTTAGGTGGTTCCTTCAAAGGAATCAGAGACTATGAACCTACCTGAGGGTTGGAGGGAGAAGACTGAATCCTCCACCTCCACCTCCCCCCATCTGCCCTGACTTGTCTACTGTCTCAGGCTCAGATTAATGTGGAACGTTCCATCTTTCCTCTAGGTACCCTGTAGGTAACTGCTAAGTCTTAGGTGTAGCCCAGGTAAGGTGCAACTTTAGCCGGATGTGACATGGGTGCAGGTGTGGGACAGGCTGAAACTGTGTAGATGACAAAGACTAAAGTAAGCAATGCCAAGTGGCTCCATCCCTCCTCCCTGCCTAAGACTCCAGGAACAGGAAACCAAGACTTCACTAGAGAGGGAAGAGATGAGGGACTTCCCGGCACCATTCGAATTGGAATTGAAATCTGTACTTGTCCTGTCACTTACCCACCCACTCATTCCAGAATCTGGACTGTAGGCTTCCTGGAGGTATGTCTGGCTCAAGTCATTTGGGCTGTATGTTCCCAGCATGAAGATCGGAAGCTGTCACATAGCATCTCAACAAATAGCTAGCGGGTACAAAGAGACTCTGTTATGTGGGGCATTAATTATGTGCTGGCCTTGACATCCTAACTCTCTACATTGCACCTGACAAGCAATGTAAGCAACAGAACAGCAAGCTACTATTCATTCACACTGCTTGGACTTTGTATGCATTACTTCATTGAGAACTCACAAAGTCCCTTAAAAGAAGAGCAACGACGAGTCATCATTCTTTGTTTTGTGAATTAGAAAATAAGTTTAGAACATTGATCCAAGGTTATATAAATGGTAAATGGCATAGCTGGGATTGAAAACCAGTTTAGAGTATTCCAAATGTGTATTCTTAAATATTAATCCATCGTCAATCCCATGCCATGTATTCTTTACATGAATGACTTCAGAAAGGGAATCTCATCCATTATTTGCCAAGATAGCTTGTTCAGTCTTTAGAGAACCCTGGAGGCCATACATAATAAGTCAATCCACATTACTTTCTCTCAATATGCAAATCTACTTAAAACATCTATATCTTTCTAGGTCTCATTTCAAATGAAAAGTTTTCATTTTTCTAAGACCACCCAAGGAAAGGAGCTATTTCAATTCCCTGATAACTGATCTCTGATGTCATATTTGAGATTCATCCATGAATTATGAGCTGGACACAAAGGTCCCCAATATCTTTTCCAGTTCAGATATTTTATTGTTCTGGCACTAGTAAGATGGTGGCCCCACTCAACTTTGGATGCTTGAAGGAGCAGCATTTAGGTTAACTGACTTACTTTTATTTCTGGTTTTAGTCATTACAATAAATAGTGCTGTGGGTTCAAGTTTTTTTGATGAGGAAAAGAAAGTCCGACCCTTAACAAGCTTGGAGCGTGTACAAACTTTCAAGGTCAAATGTAAGAGAACTTCAGTCTAACTCCCAGGAAGAAGGAAGCAGACACCTGATGTAATGTAGCTAGCAATGTAATGTAAAGTTAGTTTTCTTATTCCTGTGCTGAAAATATCCTGAAGGATGTCTTAAGGGAAAAAAAGGGTTTATTTTGGCTCACAGTTCAAGATTATAGTCATTGTGGTACAAAAGTCATAGCACCAGCACCTTCAGGGAGTTAGTCATAATATACCCACAACCTGGAAGCAGAGAATAACGAATCTTTGCACTGACTTTGTCCTCTTTCTATAGTTCAGAATCTCAGCTCAGGGAGTTGGTGATCTATACAGTGGGAGGGTTTTTCCATTAACCTAATCAAAATAATCTCCTCAGGCCCATCTCCTAGGTGATTCTGGAGTTCATCAAGTCAACTACTGAGATCCAGCATCATACTGGGGATAGTGGGGAGTTTTCAACAGCCAGAACAGCTGATCCCCAGGCTCTCAGTGGGAGAGCTAGTTCAGATAGTGATAGGAAGTTCTTGCTATCTCTCCTTAAACTCATTTATTTACTCTTACATAAACACTAATGGCAAGCGCCAACAAACCCGGCCTCTTCGTGATAACGTATCACCACTGCAGTCCTTTGCAGCACAAGCTTCTAAGACTTTCAAATGCCAGTGTGGTGAAAAGATCAGGAAGAGGTCACGTGCTTCAGTCACATTTCAAGGAGTGTCAAGAACCATGCTCAGCCCGGAGTCCCATCCCTGTGTATCCACATCAGTCCTGCTTTCCTACTCTCCTAGATCATACGGAAACATCCCTTCAGTGCAGCAAGTAGAGAGCCGAGAGCACGCATGGATTAGGTGTCAGTGTCTAGAACACTGACCACCTTTCTGTCAACACAAGCCTAACGGACCATAGAGCACACCTCCCTCCCTGTCTCTCTCCCTCACTCTCTCTTTCTCAAAGTAGCTGCAAGAGCACAAAATATTGACACTGACGGATACCAGGGGTGACGGTAGGATCAATATTTCGATGACGGTGTCAGGATTGGTTTGGCAATCTGCTGTGTGCTCAGAGCCTTTCATTACTAGGTTAAACAGAGCCATGTTTCTTTGAAGATGAAGTCAAACCCGGTCCACTGGGTCCCAGAGCCCTCTCTTCACTGCAGTCTTCTGCCACCCAAGCCACCCACATCCAGTCTAGCTGGTGCTTTCCTTTTCTTCATTTGCTCTGATTGCAAAATTGATACATGACTTTTCAGTAGTTTGAAGAGCAGAAATTATTGAATCCAAGAGCCACAGTCTCTGCCTCTCTCCTGGGCACAATTATCGATCTAATTTTTTCAATTTTAGAAATAATTTCCCACAATTATTTCTTGTTTTTACAAACATATCTAAAATGTTTGCTTATTAATTTTTTTCATGCAGACAGGTGGTAGAATATATATTACTTTATACAATATTTATTTTATATTTTATACAATATTTATTTTATATTTTGTACATATCCTTTCAAGTTACAACTGAGTACGTGTCTGACAAAGAAATTGGTGATTTCTATCTACATTTATATTTCCAAATAATTCTCCCCACCTAGTCCTATTCTCAAATGGTCTCCATCTGAATTTGAGGATTTCTGGAACCAGGAAATGCCTAGACAATGAGCAGCCATTTCTCCACTTCTTGTACTGAAAAGACTTCCGTTCTTGCCTTGGTTCTCTCTAATTCCTCATTTCTATCTGTGAGGGAGAACATCCCTGCCTTTAGACTGTCATTTAAAATGTGTGGCAATTAGGCCTTTGGGAGAGGGAATGTAAAATTGTCTATAGCTGAGTGAAAAGTATCAAGATGTCATTGAAATGAAAGCAGCAGTTTGGACTTGCTCTGTCTCTTAGCTGGTCCCTCTTTTGTAATAGAGAAAGGGAAGTCCCAGTCTCAAGTGAGAAAGCCACATAAAACTACCTCTATGAGGGTGAGATGGCTCATTGTGTAGAGGGGCTTTCTGGGGTGACTGAGGACTGGAAGTTTGATTCTCAAGACCTACATTGTGGAATGAGAGAACCAACTTTTGGAAATTGTCTTCTGACCTCCACGTGTGAGCTATGGGACACATATATACATACATACAAGTGGGCATGCATGTTCTCACATGCAGGTATAGATACTACCCCACCACACACACACCACAAAATAAGTTAAAAATAAACCACCAGGTTCCATGTCCATCACCCTGCGGTGAAGGGGCTGGGCTAGTCCCGGGACTCACAGAATTGATCTCACACACCAGCTTCGGGTTTTACAGTTCTGCCCTGGTTTTCCCTGCAGGCTCAGTGTGATGCCCCATCGCAATGAGAGTACAAAGCAACCTGAGATCAGATAAAGTATAGCAAAATTTCTGTCTAATGTCGCCTGCAAAGCTGAATCCTCTGTAATTGAAGACAGGAGTGTGGACGGAGAAATTATAAAATCAATAGAAGAAAATGTTGGATCATGACTTTCGAATAAAGAGGAAAAATTTCCTGAATTTCTTTAAATAGCTTCAAAAGCAAAAGCACCAAGGAGATGATAAATATGATAAAGTTAAAGATTTCTGTCTAGCAAAGGAAATATGAGAAATATTTAGTAATAGATTGTCTGGGAAAATATTTGTAAAGATTAAAATCACTACGGAATTAATATCTTTTTCTACTCTGAAAATCTTCAAATCAATAAAAGAAAAATTTATGATAGAATATGGGCAAAAAATATGTGAACAGATTGTTTAAAGAAGAATCTCAGACTCTTGCCGGACCATAGGAAGGGAGCCTCGACTCACTGGTGAGCACATGAATACCAAAGAACATAGCAAGAATGCTGGATAGAGTCACTTTAGTGCTAAATGGCCACTGATCAGCAGAAATCAGAACAGTGGGCAGTGTTAAGTGGTGGAGGGAAAACAGGCCACTGAGAAGCACCCGAGGAAGTGGTTCTGGAGAGGGATGAGATGCTCTAACACTCAAATGAACTCAGTTCAAGTCTTGAAACCTCTAAGTTTACTTCTGGGTACTTTGCAGTCCTTGGTTATTCTAAGTGTTTGAAGAGGCACCTGAGGGGCATCTACTGCAGGTGGGAGTTAGTGGAGGGAAGAAAAACAGGACACAAGGGTGGTGTGTGGAGATTAGGTCACAGTGTAGACAAACAGAGCACAACAGCGACCTGGAATGAGGAACTCAACACACCGAGTGACAGAGACATCTTTAAAATGTGGTTCTGAGTGGAAGGTGTGGGAGTGATGAGTTCTCCAACATAATGTTGTTTACCTCTATTAAAACAGGCAGACTTCGGCCTGTGTCTAACATTAGAAGCACACAGAGCAGTACACCACACAGATGGCCTACACACAGAGATCAGCATGAAGAACAAGAAAGAGCAGAAATGAGCAGAGCAATGAAGGAGTGAGCAAAGCCCTTGTGTGAACCACTGATAAGAAAGTAGTGTCATTTAGTCATTAGCCCGAGACTGAGCAAGAAATAACTAAAATAAAATGAAAGGCACCACGGTTTGACTGCCTAGAGACTTGAGTCAGGCCTTGCACACTCACTCTTCTTAGCCCTTGTTCCCTGTCCATCCAAAGCTGGCAGCCCTCGAAAATGCCTGCTGCTTCCTCAGCCCTTATTTTTTACAGAACTGCACTGGCTCTGGTGAGACACTAGGGGGAGCTCTGTGCTCATGGATTTTAATCATTCTGCCAGTCAATCCAAATTCAAGATTTAAACCCTGAAAGCTCCACTAGTAGGATGCTGCCCCCCACCACACCGCCTTAACGCCCCACTCTATGCTCTTCCTTCACAGCTGGGACAATACTAAACACCAACCTATTTGGAGTTGTGAGAGATACTTGGGAGAAGTCTGAGTGGACCGGTCTCCTTGTGTTTCCTAAGTACACCATGTCATCCTTCCCCCCGTTGCTCTTCCTAGCTCTGGCTCACTCCCACATTCCTCCACCACACACACTTCCATTCTATCCCACTCCTTCCGGGAAGCAGGCAAGGCCAGACATCACAATGCAGGCAGTTGGGAGGGACGACGTTATGGCTGTGGCTGCTGGCAATGGATGGTATTTCAAGGTCTTTCAGCCATTGATTTGCACTTATGATATCTAATCTGACTTCCTTTCAGATAAATTGAAGTTCTCCTTAAAAACAGAGTCAAGGAGGAGCGATCTACTTGACTACTGTAAACTCAGCCTAGATGAAGAGAAAGGGACTGCGAAGGGCGCAGTCAGGGTGCTGACTGTGACAGCAACCCAGGAGTCATCCCTGGTTGTCCTCTGAATAGCCTGCTGTGAGATCTTCTAAATTCAAGGGTGAACACACCATCTCCTATGGCCTGGTTTTGGATGACAGGGAGGAAGGGCAGGCCACGGCCTTAACAGAATTTACTCAGCATCAAGTGCAGTCTGCAGGTGTGGCAGAGTCCTTCAGTTGCCATGAGCAGGAAGCAGAGCTAAGAAAACTCAGGGGCTATGAACAGGGCCCTCCCTCACCAGCCCACCAGGCAAGTAGATCACACCTGGAATCACCAAGATCAGGACAAGACATGGCAGATGTTGCTTCTCAGATGCTAATGAGTACACTAATCCCAAGTCCAATCTTGGCAAAATGGGGACTTGCGTGGGTCCATCTGGGATGGAGTGCGAGACTCTTCATTCCAGCCTGTTCCCAGGGAGAGCCTGTGCAGCTGACTGTGGGCCACACTGTCAGAGGATGAAACAGAATGATAGCAATTTTACACACAGTGGAGCCATAAAATGCCGTTTCCATGTTCTCTGTGGAATACTCCCTGCTCCCTCCCCTAGGAACAGGTGGAACAGGTTAAGTATACTGCTACTGAGACTAAGGGCTTGCTTTGAAGGATATGCACAGGCCTGGATTCCATGTTTCACTTTTGAGCTCCTCCCTGCCCTCCAGGCAGCAGGATGCCTCAGCCTGCTACATTTCTGCTTTCTTAGGCTGCTGAGAAGCCCAGGAGTATCTTGCATGTGGAGACACTTAACCACTCATGTGGCACTAGAGGACCTAGGCAGTGTTTCTTGCTCCTGTCATTTGAACAGCTTGCAGGCGATTGCTGGATCCTGTCTGCATTCATTCTCTTCTTACTCAGTGAGCCCTTCAGCTGTGTGTTGCCTGGCTGTGCTCTGGGAACTAGAGGGCTGGGCTGGTCCTAGCCCACACACCCTAATGGATACAAGAGTGGATATACTGTGCTGTGAGAAGAGCCTCCAAAAACATGGGCTGCATTAACTTTAGGTTACAACATTATATTCAAATGCATACACCAGAAGGAGGTTTTGAAAGGAAAGGGATCTGACTCCCAGATACTAAATGGAACTAAATCCTGTAGACCCTCTGCAGCAGCCCAGTCTGTGTTCAGGATTTTGAGGAAACAGGTTCCCTTTGCATTCCTGATGGTGAAGAGGAAACCTTGCAAAGGGAGAGGGTAGAATAGTTATTTGGCTTCTTGTGGGGGACCACAGTTACCTGCAGAATTTTTCTTCCAGGACAAGTTTCCTCTGAGACTCCTTGACTGCCTTTGAAGAGTTAAATCTTTGAAGAGTTTCCTTCTTGGTACAAGCCTCTCTCGCCATGCTACAGCCTGCTTACTCCTTGAAATGGATGCTTCCTCCAATACCTGACAGGTTCTGTAACTTAGAAGCTGAGTCCTTTGTACCCACTTATGGGATGTTTTGGAGCTGTGACAATACACCTAACTGAGCAATTTTAAAGGAGGAATTTTATTTTGGGCTCATGTTTTCAGAGATGTCAGCCCTTGAGGGCTGACATGGCATGGAAGGATGGCACAGGAAGCCAGGAAACAGAAAATGGAATACAGAAAGGGCAAGATAAGTCCCTAAAGACATGCAGCTCTCCAGTGACCTACTTCTTCCAATCAGGTTTCACCTTCTCTCTTCACCTTCTCCTAATAATGCCACTGTGTTATAAATTCTTCAAAAGATTAATCCATTCCTTAGGCTGGGGCCCTTTGATTTAATTGTCCATGAAAATACTCTCACAGACACATCCAATGGTATGCTTTACTATCCTTCAGCTTTTTTAATCCAATCAATTAGAGAATACGGACTGAATATCACACTCCCAGAGCCTATGCTGTGCTGCACAAGTTCAGTGGAGAGCTGATGAATCCACAAGTTGAAGAAGTAGTGAAAGAAGGTTTTCACAAAGCACAGCAACATGCTTGCTGTCACCATGGCTTCACCAGGCTGGCTGAACTGTATCTTCCTGTCTTCCTAAGGAGACTTCTATCCCAGTCTCCAAGCATTCTCGCTATGGGGTCTAGTTAATGTCCTTACCCCCTCAGCCTCAGGGGAAAGCCAAGAAGCTTATTTCACTGGTTCTTAATACTCCTTCTATAAGCTCATGCCTAGAAAGACAGAGTCCAGAAGGAAAATCTTGCTTTAGCATGTCTGTGTAGGCTCACAGTCCCGCCCCTGTAGGTCCAGAGTCCTGCTCCTACAAGCATCCTACCATGTCAGAGAGCCCCTTCCTCAAGCCCAAGACAACCCCATACTTCTGGACTGTTCTGCCCTTCCAAGCAGGGCTACTTCTCTTTCCATTTCCACCAGGTGGCATTGTCTGGGAGTCCCCAGCCTTCCCAGGAAGCTTTCCCACTGCGGGGTGCCACAGCCTCCTCCTATTCCGCTTCCCTCCCACTGCCGTGAGCTTCTGGAAATTGGCTTGCTCTAGAACGCAGAGGCCTAGCAAAGAATTGATCCAGGGAATGAGGTTTGTTGTGTCCCTAGCGGTAGCCTTGACCCACCAGTTCTCTCTACAGAGTCTTCTAGAAGGAAACATGTGTCTGTACTTCACGGAGAGTCTGTGTCACTCAGCACACTGCAGGGCTGAAAGCTTCTCAGGTAGGGAGAGTTGGCGACAGCTGGCCACTGACCCTTTTGTGCCACCAAAGTGGAATAGAAGTCAGCCTGGCAGGGCAAACATCTTACATGGTCAAGCTGGCTAACCCCCTGTAGGGGCGCCCATCTGTTTACACAGGCTGGTGTCAGCTAAAGGAAGGAGCACCCGAGACCAGTATGCCAACTGACCTCAATGACTGCATGGACCATGTGCAGGCACGAGCTTAGAGCAGGCTGCTGCTTGTAACAGCATGAGGCCTTGATGCCAGGCCTCACAGAGGGGCCTCATCTTGTCCCCTGACCCAGAAGTTCATGAGCCCCTAGGACTGGATGTCTCCTTGGACTAGGAATTTATTTCATCAGGAGCCCCAGCTGAGGTACTGCAGGATCCTGGTGAGCAATTTGCTCATTGAACAACTACCCTGGAGCTCTCAGTACCCTAGGGAGGGAGAAAGGGCTAACCTGAGCATCTGCCTGGTGGATCCTGGGGAGGCCAGCTTGCATCTTGTACAATGGGAAGGAGGATTATGGAGGCAGAAAGACTTTGAAACAGGAAAATCCGTGTCCAGGGAAGCCACAGACAAACACTAGGATTTATTTTCTTTCCTGACTGCAGAGGTAAAACACTCCATACCCACGTGACACCCCACCCAACAGGTGCTACACAGACAGCATAAACAATAGGCATATCATACACAAAACATAACTACCACACACAACACACATAACACACAATACAGTGCATACCTATACACCAAATGGGTCCTGAATTAAAATGCATATAATTTTCTATTCCATCTATCACTACTGATGAAGAGAAAATGTTAATCTGGTAAGAACTCACTAAAGAAGTGACAGTTGTGTACTTTTTTATTCCCAAACCTTCTCTTGTGTGATGGTCCCCCTATAACCCAAAATGGACCCCTTTCAGAAGTTCTAGGGAAAGACAGGCACTCTTGATTCTGAGTTACTATCTGTGGACAAAACTGGATTGATGAAAAGGCATTACCCAACTGGAAAGGAGCTCAGACCCCAAGGATGGGGAACCTGAAGCATCTGAGGGGACTTGGTCCCTGGACCCTTGATGCCTAAGCCAGGGGCTGCATTCTGTTTTCAACCACGGAACTGTTCTCTCTCTCATCATTCACCAAGACCCTGCTGTGCCAGGTCCTCAGCCAGAATTCCTGAACTCCTGGTTTTGAAATGAATGCATGGTCCATGAAAAGCTCCTCATCCCTAGGGGATGTGTATGAATGTGTGTATAAATGTGTATATATGTGTATCTGTATGTGTAGCTAGGGGACTAGTACCCAGCGGAATGGCAGATCCCCAAGGCCTGGCCCACCGAAGCTAAGAGGACCCAAGAGAGATAGAATTACCCTCACAGGAAACAATGGGATGAGGGAGTGATAACTTTAGTACACATCCCAATCTTAGACGAGTTCTTCTGGTTTTGAATTCTTGCTGTGTAAAGAACTCATTTGGAAATTAATCTTATACGGGTGTGGACATCTTTTCCATTGTTGTCTGGAATTGCTATTTTAATCTTTTGTTACTAATTAACTTTGTGCATGCTTCCAACTTGTCTCCCTAACAAGATGGCAAATTCTTTGAGAGGGGGACCTGTCAGGGACTATTTTTAACTGGCAGGCAGAGACCAAATCATACACTACATATCTACACAGGCGAATGATGCGTAGGGCTTATTATTCTCATTTGTAGACATGGAATGGTGGCTGGGAGGGTAGTAACTGGCAGAGGCTGGGCGCAGAAGTGGGCAGTCCTGTAAGGACCACCGCCAGGCCCCTGTACACTGCTTCACACTCACCATGAGCTTGATAAACACCATTTATTCTCCTCATTTTCAGCCATCAATGTTTTAAGACATAGAATTAAAATTTGATGAAGGCCAGTTTTCAAATTCAAGGTTCTGTTTCCTGTAAAATGGTCTTAAGCTTTGGCTAAGAGAGTCAGCTTCCACAGGGAGAAGTTCTTTTTAGGAAGGCAAATATTGACCCAGGCTCATCCTGAGGGTCTGAGTCAGAAACTCAAGCCCTTCATCCTTTGAATGAAGGGAAGGAGATTAGGTTCTGGCTGATGGCCTGCCTGGAGGCACTTAGAAAATCACCAGGCAAGGGATTTCAGGAGCACCAAGCAGTCAGGGGCTGGTACTGGCCTGGAGGAGGTCCGGGTTTTGATTAGCTCTCTTGACCCTCATGGGATCCCCATGGCCTCCCATGGTTTTGATAATGTAGCTCCAATACCTTTTACTTAAGTCATTGCGATTTAGTTTATTTATTTATGTGTTTTTATTTATTTATTTTTTTGCAGTGCTAGAGATGGAACTCAGGGCTACGTATGCCAGTGAATGCTCTGCCCTGAACTGTGGCCAAGCCTACCATCTTAAGATCAGAACTCACTGTGGTTCAAGCAGAGGGCACCCACATGGCATGGTATAGATGTACAGAACCACAGGGTTAGAACACAAGCATCCAAAGCACTGAGCATGTGGTACTGCATGAGGTCTAACTTTGCTTCCTTCACATAAAGAATGAAGACTAGATCCCTGTTACGCTATTCAGAGTCTGGAATATCTTGTTCCATCGGTGTTTCTGACTTAGTCTCCTTCACTTTCTCTTTATGGATGATCCATTTGAAAGGGCTCCTTAAGATCTCACTTCCTTTACGATTTACCTGTCAAAATATATTTCTATCTTCATGATTTATGTAGCAGTGTGTATTTCAGGAGTAGCTATTGTGTGTCAGTAACTTTGAAAAGGGCTGCAAATTGTCCTGGAAGATACATGGCAGATATGGTTTTTCCCAGGAAGCTTTGCCTTGCTCCCTCCCACAGAGGACACCCTGTCCTTAGGGTCACCCCATGGCACACCATTTCCCCACACTGGGTGCTATGTTGTCATCCTGGGTGAGATCAGGATCAGTGCTGTCTTCATCTTTATGGTCCCTCCATGCCTGACACTCAGAGCATAAACTTAAGGTGTTGTGATTTGAAAGAGCTTTCTGTATATCTGGCATGATAAACTATCCTTAGCAATTAGCTAACGAGGCAGTGCTGTAGCCTACTTAACACCATTCATGTTCTGCTATAATAGAGTGCGAAAGTGTGTTATTTATGAGGAAGGAGCAACATGTAAGAGTGTTACATGGATAAACAGTCACGTTTCCAGATAAATAAAAAAGAAGATCCATCAACCACATGAAGACAAAACCTAATGGAGTTTTACAGGTTGTGAGGAGATGGGAAAAGAGGATTTGTGAGTCGTAGTTACATTCTACCTAACGGAACTCAGGGCTTCTTATAAAAGAAGAAGTCATAATCTGAAAGATCATGTATAAAGTTAAATTTTCAATAAGCCATGGCACCTTTGAAGCTAGTTACATGGTTGAGTTAATCTGTCAGTTCATCTACTATCTAACTCATTTCCTTCTTGCTGTCATTGAAATTCTTCCTCTCTTTATCCAATCTACAGAGAAAATAGATTCCCCCATTAATGATTCCCCCATTCCATTTTAGAAGAGAGTGTAAAATAGCGTCAAGCAAAGCCTTTTAGTAATGTATTTCAAATATGCAGGTACAGGGGTAACAGTTTTAGCACCGCAGTAAGGTTTGTACAATGTCTGCTCCTTCTGTTTTGCTCTGATGGTTTCTCTTGAACACCTTTTCATCTTCTAAATCCAGAGTTAGTAGAAAATACTTGAAAACAGAGATTGCAATCAGATGCTACTCTCAAGTCTAGGTATAATTATACCTCCATCCTCATTTTTGTGGTGTGAAGGTATTTTTATTTTATTTTATTTTTGTCATTGCAAAGGACATCAACACTTTTATGTCTGTCATTTTTTTTTCATTCTGTACTTCCCACAACCTGGAGAATAATATAAATACGGAAGGAAATACAGACATTCCTTTGAAGCCTGCAATAAAAAGTCAATTTATTGCTCGATAAATGTCCCCTCTTTACCCCAGCTCCTTCCTGCAGCTGAAAATGCTGCTTCAGTAAATGAAATATTTAGCTGATTGAATGTATTCCAGCTGTGTGATGTAAGGCTTAATAAGTGTAGACTTGGGTAATGATGACCACAGTTGAGTTCACGAACACAGGTACCACCAGTCATGGTGGCCACTGGATCCCCAGAACACTTGGTCATTCAGTAGCTACAAATCTGTACCTGTGGACCAATACCCTTCCTCCCTTCCTGGCCACCTCTGAAGGCCACTGTTTAATCCTGAGCATTTAGGAGTTTGAGTGTGTGTGTGTGTGTGTGTGTGTGTGTGTGTGTGTGTGTAGGCCAGAGGTTAACTTTCAGGAGCTGTCTACCTTGATTTGGAGACATTGGCCTAGGTTTCATAAACCAGCTTGTCAGTGAGGCCCAGGAATCCTCCTGTCTCTGACACCCCTGCTCTGGGATAACCTGTGTGCACCACCTTGCTTGGATTTGCTTTCAATGTGGGTTTTGGTGATTGAATTCAGATCCTCGTGTACGCATGGCAGACATTTTACTGACTGAACTATCTTCCTGTCCCTTTGACTTTTTAAATCCACCTGACAATTGTAATGATCTGGTACATGGCCTCTTTGTAGCTTAGTTCCCTGAGCGTAGTGTCCTGCTGTCCACCCACATTGTCCTAGAGGGCAGAATTGTATTCCTTTAATTGAGCCACATTTATCCTGAGAACCCAAGGATACACTTGAACTTGCCTTAGATGTGCTTGCTCTTGGTATCAGACATGAAAAGATCACCACTGAGAGGTGAGTTTAAGGGTACTTAGTTCAAAGTTAGAATTTAACAAATGATGAACTTAAGACCCACAGAGGTTAAGTGAATCTGAATTTGAGATGTGGGTTATAAGGTCCTCCTCCATATATTTTTTTTTATTTCATTTACCGACATTTTCCAAGTTGTGGTTTTCAAAATAACAATTTCTACTCATTTAATGAATTATCATAAATATAAATTTAAAGTGAAAAGAAAAATCATATAGTGTGCCATATAAACTTCTCAACAGGTTGAACATTATAAATTTACTTAACAGGTTTCTTTACTGCTGAATTTCAGTTTAATATGCTGATTTTTTATGACTATCCACAAGAGAAATATTCACAATTTTAACCTGATAATATTTAAAAAATTCTTTTCTTGAACATCTGTTGGTACAGTGTTAATCTTATTGACCAGAGAACCATGCGGAGGAAATGCTCACCTCCTGTGGAATCTATAATGTAGGGCCAGGTCTGGGGTCAAGGGCTGAGCTGCCTCCCACACTGGTGGGACAAGGACTCTCTCACTGTGGACTATGCTTATGAACCTAAGAGTTCTACTCTGTACGATGGTAGCTCAGTTCTCACAAGCGAGTGGGAGATGCTGTAGGTGAGGTAGACACAGAAACTGTGATGAGATTGAGTTGGACCCTTGGCAGCATACAAGGTGCATATTCTCTTCAGAACATATCATAAACACATGAGAAAGATGTATGATAAGAAGATAAGTGTGAGAAATAAAAGGCAATGTGTGGGGAATCAGTATACAAGTCCAGGTGCTGGAGCTGGGTGATGGCTCAGTTGGTAAAGTGCCTGCCTTATAAACATGAGGACCTGAGTTCAGATTCCCAGCACCTATGTTTGAAAAAAAAGAGTCAAGTATGGTGATGCACAACTGTTACCCCAATCCTGGGGGAGCAGAGACAAATGGGTTCCCAGAGCCTGCTGGCCAGTCAGTCTAGCTAATTGGTGAGTTTTATGTTCAGTGAGGGACAGTGTCTCAAAAGACAAGATGAAGAGAGATAGTGAAAGACACCTGGCATCTACCCCTGGCCTCTGCACATGCACCCAGGTGCACATGTACACACACACACACACACACACACACACATACATACACAGACACACACACACTCCTGAAGAGGAGAGAATAGGCCCGTTGCTCACAATAGACTGGTATTCTGAGAGGTACATACAGTAAGCCTGTTTCTCTGGAGAGCCAAAGCTATCTATACTATTGAAGCTCATCAGAAAACCCTTGGATCCCTTGTCAACTATTAAGTGCACAATTTCTGAAATCACAGTACTGTCCTTGCTTCTAAGTTGGTTTCTTTAGTAAACTGCATAATAGCTACGAGCCACCATTTCCTCTTCCATATAATGAGCAGGACACAGTGACCATAAATGCTTACCCATGCAGCTGCTGATGCATGCCTGACCTTGAAAGGGTGAGATCACACAAGTGATGGTTCCTGTGGATGCTTTCCATAGCCACACCCTCAACACAAAAGAGCAGTGAATTAGTTTGTAATACCCACCAAAGGAAATCACAACAAAAAGCATGCAAAGGCCAGAGGAAGGCATTCCTGTTCTCAATTACTCTTCATCCTTATTCCGTTGAGACAAAGTCTGTCACTGAAAATGGAACTTGATGTCTTGGGCTAGGCTAGTAGCCAGAAGCCGGTCAGTCCTCTTATCTGCCTCTGTGTCCCATAGTACTGAGTTACATCTGACTTCTGCTTCTAGTAAGTGGCCATGCCAAGCTTGATAAAAATAATCTGAAAACATACAATGTGAAAACATACAATGTTTCAGGTTAATTCAAGTAATTGGTTGATTATATAACCTGGATAGCAAGTTCCTATAACTAGACTGGAAATGTGAGCAGGATAGAGAGGCACAGAACATGTTTCTGGCAGACACCTGCAATACAGGTTGCCTACATTACTAAGCCAGAGTGACCAGATGCTTTGGCCACCATCTGAGTGAAGGGTGGGAATGGCAGTGGGTATAAAATGGGCATCGTAGGTAATCAAGTCTTTATGTACTCATTTATGAAACATGACCACCATAATTACATCCCAGAAAAATTTTAAAGCAAGTGATATCACTCCAACTGGTCCTTAAAACTTCCTCCTGAGTTGGGTATGGTAGCTCATGCTTGTAATCCAAGCCCTCAGGGAGGCTGAAGCAGGAATATTTCCATGAGTTCAAGGACAGCCTGAGTTATATAGCTAAGTTCAAGGCTCTCCTGAACTGTATAGCAAGACTGTGTTTCTAGATGAACGAATAAATAACTAGATACATAAATAAATAGAAAGGAGATGAGAAGAAAAACAACCTGCCTAAGTTCCCATATGATGGCTAATTCACGCTTAAGTATTTTCTAGGTGTACTTGCTGATCCACACTGAGCCCCAGTGTGTCACAGTGTGATGAATGATTGGACCCACGACATAGGACTGATGGTGCTAACCCAATTAAATTTTGAAGGACAAGCGCCCAAAATATATTAAAAAAAATCACCAGCTGATCTTGAGCCAGGCTTTCTGATAATAGTAGTGAACAGGAACAATTGCTGTCGAGATCATTACTGTGGTATGACAAGTGTAGATGCACAGATCACATCTGGGAATATGTCAAACACACATATGTTATGCCAAAAGAGGGATTCTAGTATATTCTGAGCACTGAAAAGATTTTAACAACAGTATTATCATCTCCCAGGGCAATTTCTTTGAAGGGAAGTTTACTTACCCAGATAGATGTTATTTTTAAAATTGTGTTTTCTTATGCTCCTTATTAATTATAAACCTCTTTAGGGCTAAGCATTAATTATATTAATTAATGAATGCATGTATTTGGAGATATTTACGAGCATCCACAGGCAGTGGCAGCATTCTCTGTGCTAAAGGCAAAACAAAAGGCTTCTAACAAGATTCCTGTCCTCAAAGGGCACATAATTTAGCTGTTGTGGGAGTCACATAGCTGAATTCATTAAGAAAAGTGGAAGAATCTGATTAAGGGTCTGATGAATGACAGACAATATCTGCTTATGGAACTTCCGAAAATCGGGACATATTTGCAAGTACAACTACCAAAGAAGGTTTTGCTGAGAAGACAGACCTGTAGCCAGCCAACCCCTGAACCTCCCCCATCCCCCAAAAACCAACCGGTGAATTTTGAATGGGGTCCAAGAAAGAAATGAAAGAAGGAGGATTTGGACCTCAAATCTGACATCGATTGCTACAGTTTGAATCTTACATGTAACCCAATGCTGATGTGTAATATTTGGTCACCAGGGTGGTGCTTTGGGGAGTTGCTGATGGAATCTTTAAGAGGTGAGACCTCGTTAGAAGCTGTCTAGTCATATAAGATGAACCTTTGAACAGGATATGGAATGAGATACCATATCTGAGTCTTCCTCTTTCTATGCTTCCTGTCCAATATTGTTACAGGACAAACTCATATCATGATGTGCTGCCTAAATCCTCAGTGGAGACCATATGTCAAAATCATGATCCCAAATAAAACTTTTCTCCTCAGAAGTGGATTACCTCAGAAATTTCTTTAAAGAAAACTTTATTATTTTATTTTGTGTGTGTGAGTGTATTGCCTGCATGTGTGTAAGTACACCTGTGTCATGCAGTGCAATAGTGCCCTTGGAGGTCAGAAGAGGATGTTGGATTCCTTGGAGCTGGAATTACAGTGTTTTTTAACTGCCATAGAGGTGCTGGGATTCAAACATAGGTCTTCTGCAAGAGTACCATTGTTCTTAACCATGAGCCATTTCCCCAGCCCCAGAGATTTCTTATTGTAACAAAACACACAATTACATATCTCATTTCCATGATTTAATAAAGAAATATTATATACCATGCACCTGACACCCTTCTAGAGTGAGGGGGAAAAACAGCGTGCAAAAATGGACAAAATGTCTATTGTTAAGGACTTATTTTTCAGTGGGAGATCCAGCAACTGTTAAAAACAACAACAAAGCAAGCAAGCAAATGGAAACTGAACCAGCTAAGTTAATAAGGATATGTCCTTCTTTATCAAACTTTTGTCAGGGTCTTTGGAAACTCTCATCTAATAGGCTTTGAGCTTACCCTGGTCTTAAGAAAGAACACCGTTAAAGCAGTGTGTAATGAGTGATCCCCTTGACCCCTGACCACTTCTTTTTGGTAGGTTTTATGCACTCTTTCTCACGTCCTTTACCTGTTTTGTGAGACTGAGTTGTGATACTTTATGACACTCTTCTTCTCCCTTACTGCAATAGACTCACATAAACTCGTTCTTTTGAGCAGTTATCTGCCTCATTTTACACCCTTTCACAGATTTGCATACAGTGGAAGGAATAATTCTGTAACGGAGAGGTCCCTAGGTCCATGACACTGCTGCAAAGGTAGAGCAAGAACAATTCCCAGAGGAAATAATTTCAGCGAGAAGTTGCACCTAACTTAAAACAAGCAAACAAACAAACACTCCCCGCCAAAACCCAGCAGAGGCCCGAGGAGGAAGAAGTAGAAAATATTCTACATGACCCCTTTAAAGAAAAAATAGAAGTTTAGTGTTGTTTACAGTAAAAGAAACAGAACAAAGTTGTCTGTGTGCTAATATCTTACTTCCCAAACACCTCTGACTCAACATCACCAAATAAAACCTCATTTCTTTCTTCAATAAGGCTCTTTCTACCTTCTCTGTCCCATGCATCCCTTGGCTGAGACAGAGCACAACTTTCACTCTGGGCTCCTTCATTTTCCCTTGAAATCTTGCTGACCAATAGGTCAATGATTTCTGTCTCATTATGATATGTGAAATCATTTTCCTCTCCATTTTCATAGCTTAGACTCATTATATCTTCATAGGTTAAGATTCTCCTAGGTCTTCAGCTAGAGAGATGGCTCAGTGGTTAAGAGCACTGGCTACTCTTGCAGAGGATCTGGGTTCAATTCCTAGTACTCGTATGAAGGTTAACAAAAATATGAAAATCCAGTCCCAGGAAATCTGAAGCCCTCTTCTGTCCCCACCAGCACTACACAACATGAGTGCCCTTACATCCATGCATGCAATACATTCATACACATAAAATAAAAATAATAAAATAGAATATTTAAAAATATTCTCCTAGATCACTCTGTCTCTTCCCTCCACGTTGTCAAAAAGAAACCTTTCTGAATATCAAATACAATTCTCCTAACTACAGTGCTTAAACACATCACATTATCTACATTCCATAGCTTACCCCTCATATCTCATAAAAGGCATTCCAAAATACACATTCTCCTGTGCGTTATCTGGCAATATCTTCCATTACTTTAGGGCCCAGCAGCACCTTAAAAATACACAGTGTAAGCCACCAGGAGTTTCCAAAGACAGATGCTGCTCCCTGGTTTCCATACTAAAGTAAACGATGCTCAAAAATTCCTGTAATGGAGCTGGAGAGATGGCTCAGTGGTTAAGAACACTGACTGCTCTTGTAGAGGACCTGTACCCATGTGGCAGCTAACAATCATCCAGGGTATCCAACATCTTCTTCTGACCTCCTCCATGGGCATTGCACAATACAGGTACACTTACATACATATACACAATACACTTATACACATAAAATAAAAATAATAAATACCAACATATTTAAAACTTCCTGCAATGTTTTTACTGTCATTACTCTTCACAAAGGTGTCTATGCACACCCCAAACCTACCACCCCATACCACATCTTTCTATATGAATCAGGACCTACCTGTCCTCCCCATCTTCCAGGGTAGCTAGGAGGCCATTTTGTCTCTTCTCTAACTTTCTAAAATTCTTTAATGTGACTCTGAACCAACTCATCTGTGGTCTGTGGTGTCTGTCTTCCCCATTAGACTCTAAACAATCTAACGATAGGGATTTAATTTTGCTATCTTTATATACTTCATTCAATAGTAATTTTAGTGAACAATTCCTACTCCATTTAACCAGATAATAACCCTGTTTTTTCTGAGACTAATTCCTAATGCAGGTATATGGTCTCAATATGTAATATATGACTGCCATCTCAGCTACAGTTAATTGGCACTGTGGTTTGACTATCTCAAAAATGTCAGCATTGGAATTGTATCACCCAGGCAACATTCCTAGGAGGGGGCCTTTAAGGGGCTACTGACTTACGAGGACAGAGATCTAGAGAATAGGGTTGCTGCTCTTATGAAAGGGTTGAAGGAGCTGAGTTTGTCTCTTCCATCTTTTCTACCATGTGATAGCACAGATTCCTTCCCTCTGCAAGAGGTAGCAGTCCACTTCAGATGCCAGCCTACTAGCACACGGATTAGGGATTTCATAGTTTCTGGAACTGAGAGAAATTCATTTTTTTTCTCAAACTGTTTCATCTGTGACATTTTGTTATAGTTGTAGAGAATATGATGGCTAATTTTCTTTGTTAATGTCACTGGATTTAGAATCACCTAGGAGACATACTTCCTGAGCATGTTTATGAGTGTGCTTTCAGAGAGGTTTAACTAAGAAAGGAAGATGTGCCCTGAATGCGGGGGCGGGGAGGGGAATCCCATCGGTTAGGGTCCCTGACAGAATGAAAAACCGAAGAGCAGAAATCAAGCTGCACACCAGCATTCTCTCTGCTTCCATACTAGGGATGCAAGGTCCTCAGTTGCCTCACTCCCCTGCAGCCATACCTTCCCCACCATGATGGATGGTACTCTCAAACTGTAAGCCAAAACAAACCCTTCCTTTCTCCCATAAGTTGCTTTTGTTAGATGTTTCGTCACAACCATGAAAAAAGTAGCTAATCCACAATGTAGGGCAGAAATTGGTACCCAGGAAGTAGAGTCTGCTATACCAAGCACTTGAAAATAGAAGAGCAGCCTTGAAACTGGACCACTAGTAGCTTTGGCAAATGCTAGAGCAAACTAGATTGCCATGAGTGGATCACTCAGGGGGATTTCTAATGCTTAGAAAGCTCCATAGAGATCTGAGAGCTAATCTAAGTGTTCCTGAACAGAAGTCGGCAGAAATATGGGAAAGGCCATTTAATGCGGTCTTAGATACACATGAAGGACATTATTAGACATTGCAGGAAAAGTCATCCTTATTGCAAAAGGCAAGTGAGTCAGGCTCAACTGTGCCAAGATCTTTGCACTTTCTTAGAAGGAAGAATTGAGAGTAGTGATTTGGGATATTTAGTGAAGGAATGTCTAAGTAAATGTGCAGGTTTTGATATGCATGCTAATGCTTACAGTAATATTAAAGAGCAGCAAAATAAAGACAAAAATTATGAGCAAAAAGGCAGAATCTAACTTTTTGGGATAAATTTCAATATGGAAAAGTGTAAAAACTTATAAAAGTGTTCTGGGAAAAGAATACCAAATATGAGGCCATCTATTATTTGATAGGGAGATTAGGATGGAGAAGGCAAGTGCTATCCGTCAGGCAGTAGGCATGTCAGACAGAGTCAGTCTTGCTATGTCCATTGAAGTCCCCAGAGCTTATCAATCAGGTCTATAAACTATCTCTACTTCCTACATTACTGTATGAGACTCCTTGTCCTGCTAGCCCCTGCTTGAGTTGGCCCTAATTCACAGTGACTTTTCAGACTTCAGAACAATGGTAAAAATATTGATAAGTGTATTTATATTGTTTATCAATTACCCAATCTTTGATGTTCTATTATGGAAACATACACGAAGGCAGTTGAAAAAGGGGCCTGTATCAATAATTGAACCAAATCATCTAGTATAAAAATGTCGAAGCTATCTTTAATACCTTTGGACTGAAAACTATAGAAAGTGTGAGTTAACAGCATAATAGAATTCCCAGTGGTTAATTGTCTTGTTCTTCCTCTGTGAGGAGACTAAAATATGAAATGAAAAATGCAACACAGAAATGACCAAAGGAAAACAAGGGAACAAGGAGTGGGTTAATTACTTCATATCACTGTGACCAAAATGCATGGCAGAAACAACTTAAGAGAGGAAATACTTATTTTGGCTGATGGTTTCAATCCATCATGACAGGGAATATCTGGCTTGGCTACTCGGTTCATGGAAGCCATGGTGTGTGGCAAACCACGAAGTAGAAAGAGCAGAGCCAGGGACAGAACTATAACTTCCAAAAGCCCACCCCTACTAATGTACTTCCATCAGCTAGACTCCAACGCCTAAAGGCCCACAGTCTCCCAAAATAGTGGCAGCAGTTGGGAAACAAGCATTCAAAACCTGAGCTTGTAGGGGACTGTAACAAGGAAGAAGGAGAGAGATTAGACTACATCTCATTAAATACAATGACCTATGGCATTGGAAGGTACCTCAGAAAGCCTAGTTCCCTCTATGTCAAAATCCATGGATCAGTGAGTAATAGGCAGATTTTAAAAGCAGATTAATTTTAATAAAGGTCTTTTTCCAGTTAATGTGGGAGAAAATTGTGAAATTCAAACTTGTTATCATCTTTACGCTAAAGCAAGAAACCTGCACTTAATAATTTATGGTTTACATTTCCTTTAAAAAAGAACCATCACTATTCTTGAATATGGTAGCATAAGGAGGAATACTACATTAATACTCTACATTAATACTCCACATTAATACTCTATATTAATACTCTATATTAATGTCAGTCAATTCAGTTCACTTTAAACAGGAATCGTTTTTACTTCAAAGATAGCTTAATTTTTATCTTATGAGAAATAAAATAATCCAGCATCAAAAATATGAATGAATGAACATATTATATATCTGTTCTGGACAGTTAATCCTAATTTCTACTAATTCTGGTCTAACTGATTATAGTCAGGATCCCTGATGTGCCTAAATATCAGTTTTATTTAAATGTCATTATTCTACTCTTTGGACCTGGGATAATCTATTCTTTAAAAGATATATAAGTGGTATTGTAATTACCCAGCTGTATTGGGTGATGTGAGAATAGCTGTTAATTGCTTTGACTGTGAGGCTTTCAGATCAAAGCTTCTTTAAATGAAAAAGTGGTATTGAATCAGGAAGGTGAGTCACAGTAAATCATTTGGCTAAAGTCAGTTCACTTAAAGGATAAGTTGATCATATAAGGTTTAAGGTTCTGAGAACAGTACAACACAATCCAAAATATCAGAGACAAATGTTCAGGAAGTATTTTCAAACCCACAACTTCTGGTAATCAGCTTGAGGGGCCACAGTGAATATTTCCAGTGCCTCCTCTGCAAATCACCACATTGGGCTAGACCTTGCAATGTGTCCATCTCAATGGACTAAAACATTTAGCAAGAGGTATTCTGACGGTTTTTACAAATGAAAGGTATTCAGAGCATTTTTTAGTTGTTTATCTTATAGGTAGGCCATGTTGTTACTTCTGTCTTGGTGTCAAGGTCTGAATGAATGCTCAAATCAACAGAACTAAGTACAAGTCCTTGTTTAGTCTAATAGCAACTTATCAGGGAAGCCTGGAATGAACTGTATGCATATACATTCAAGCACCTGCCTCAAAGCTCTGTTGAGATGTTGGAAATGAGTTAGGAACACAAGCGTCTTGAAGCATGTATCCAACAGATGTTTGAACTTGGGAAGGAAATCATGACAACAAGATTGTAAAGACAGAACTGGGAGGTAATATTCAATTTGTATCCTAGCGATGCAGGGCATTAGAATACCAGCATGAGTAAGCAAATATTGCTTTTTCCTGTTGCTATATATAGTATGGAAAGCTCAATTATGATGCACAGGAATTATCTTATCCTGTCATATAGGATAATTTCCCCAGGGGAAATCAACAGTGTCATTAGATACTGGAGATGTAATGGGTATGATTGTGCTCATGATACAATGTTTATATAGCTATGCTGTTAGAGACAGTATTGCAGTAGATCAGCACAGAATGACTTTTGTACACACTTCCTCATTTACTGAGGAAGATGTTTTCTACCTATATCTTCTAATAAAATCGTTTTCTTGGCCCAATGTGCTGAGACTAGGATGATTTTAATGTAAATGCTTGTTGTGGCTGCACATATATTTCTGACTAGATTGACAAGATGGGATCTGGGAAGCCAAAAGAGAAAATGAAAATCATCTGAGAACTGGTTTGTAGGGAGAGAGGAATTAAAGAAAAATCGTGTTATTTAAATCATTACTGTCTTGGAAACATACCTAATAATTAAATATATTTAATTGTACTTTATAATTGATAAGATTCTAAGAAAAGAAACAAATCATATAAAATCTAAATTAAATCTACAGAAGGCAAAAAAACCCACAAAAGATAGAAAGAGGGACAAAGAATATGGCAACAGCAACAGAAATAACATTGTCCGGTAGCATCAAGCATCTCCTTAAATATCAGTGGCCCTGATATATGAATTGAAAGACATAGGTTGTCAGAGAAGATAAAGACACAAGAATGAATTTTAAGACCTAGAGATATGGCTTAGTAATTAAGATCACTACTATTCTTGCAGAGGAGCTGGGTTCAGTACTTTGTACTCAAATGGCAGTTCACAACTCTCCATAACCCCAGCTCCAGGGGATCTGACACTCTCTTCTTGCTTCTTAGGCACTTCATGCATGGGTACACTTGCATGCATGCAGACAAAACACTCATACACAAAAAATAAAAAAGTTTTAAGAATGAACTTTATATTATCTATGAATCCTACTATAGCTATAAAGATTAGAAAGATGATAAGTAGATAGATAAAGATAGACTAAAAGGAGGCTAGAGAGATGATTCAGTGCTTAAGAACACTGGTTATTCTTGCTGCGGATCCAGGTTTGGTTTCCAGCAACCACATGTTGGCTCACAACCACCTGTAACTCCTGTTCAAGGGGATCCAACAGACACCATCTTCTGGCCTCTGTGGGCATTGCATAACACTGGTGCATTTACATACATGCAGGTAAAACACTCATGGATGTAAAAGTAAATAAATAATTAATTAATTAATAAGAATTTTTAAAGAGAAAAGAGTAAAATGGAGAAAATATATGCTAACACTAAAAAAGGGAGAATCACTAAATTAATTTCAGAGAAATTTAAATTATCAAGCATAAAAAAGGAGCAATACAGGAGCTAGAGAAATGGTTCAGTGGTTAAGAGCATATACTGCTCTTCCAGAGGACCCAAACTTGGTTCCAAGCACCCATGACGAGTGGTTCAAAACTGTCTATAAAACTTCAGCTCTGGGGATCCAACTGCTTCTTCTAGCCTTTTCAGGCACCTTCAGTCAGTACCCACACCTCACCCCTTACACACATACAGAACAATTAAGAATAAAATCTTACAAAAGAATAATGCATAATGATAGTCAATATGTATACATTTAATACCACAGCAGCAACGTGCATGAGACAAAAATATACAGAACTTAGAGGAGAAATTGATGGCTCTATTATTACAATAGGAGATTCCATCATCCCCATCATAAAAAAGGCAGAAAATCAGTACAGACATAGTCAAATTCAACAGACCTATCAAGCAACTGAATATATTTGACATATATGGAGTACTTTTCCCAAAACAGAAGATGATACATTCTCCCAAAGAAAACATGGAGCATTTCCTGAGATAGACTACATTTGGAACACAAAGCACACTTTAACAGATTTAAAAGAATAGAGACTGTTCAAACCATATGGAAAAATCACACATACAGTATCTCTACATGAGTCCTTGTGTACAGCTACAGGTTATACAACAAGAAACAGTGCCTGACAGGAGATACCTCCCTTCAGCTTGTTGGCCAGAGTGGTCCAGGAGCCTCTACAAATTACACAGGCTTTTGCCACAGCCCTTGATTGCCTTCAAGTTCTTGAAGATCCTATTGCTGAAGACAAGGCATACCTCAGAGACAGGACTTGGAGCAATGGAGCTGGAACTGACCTGGAATCCACCTTCTTGAAGGCTAGCTCTCATCGTTTTGGAGAACACCATGCAAGCTGCTAAGGGAGAACATCAACTGATGGTCCAACCCCAGGGTTAAGGCCTAATAATCACAATAATGAGCAGCACAGTAAACTGTACTGGAGCAGTAGTGGCACTTTTATCTTAGAGGTAATCTAGGTAATTGAATATAAAGCCCACTCAGTGGGAGGGAATTAATTTAGTACTGTGAACATAGCCAAATACACATGGTTGAAGAGGTCATATATTTTAGAGAAAACCTCAAGGCTGTCAAATCCATAGACAAATGTAATTTATTACTATGTGCTAAATATGAATCCTTATATTCACAGAAAAGTATGCCTGTCACCACACATCAAGACTGAAGGCTTATAGAACTTCATGTAATAAAGGGTAGAGAGAATACTAATGAATCATTCAATGAAGCTCCCTTATACAATAGAGGACAATGTACACAAAGGGCCACAATGGCCAAAACACACAGGATAAGAATATTCAGTGTGGGTTCCTGGACAGAACTACTATAATAAGCTTCACTGACCCAGGTCCCAGGGACCATTGTAGAAGAGGGGGCTGAAAGATTATAAGATGGGAGTGGTTGCATGACCATATATATACAGAATCTTACAGGCTCCTGGGACCTTGCACATATAAACTTACAGCAATTATGATAGCATTGGCAAAATGGGCAGCTCATTACTGCTGGGTGAAGAAGACCTGATCTTCTTTAAGGAAGTAACTCTAGATAGGCTGACTAGATCTCAGATGATAAAGGTGCATTGAAGGATGTCAGAAGACACTTACTTGGGTTGATAAGCCTTAACATAAATAACAGAATAAATGAAATTCAGTGTGGGAGGCTATGGTAGAATGTTCATTAGGAAGGAAGTATGAAGATGATTACATTTTTGTGTATGAGATATATAAACATTCAATAAAAAATTTAAAAGGTTATATTAAAGTAGAAATCAATAATAGAAACAATCTGAAGAAACTTATAGACTAAACAATCAACATGTTTCTTAATAAGACATGGGTCCAAAGAAAAAAATCCCAGGAGAAATGTAAAAATATTTGGAAATAAGTAAAATGAACATGTAACATAGAAAAAAGAATCCTACTGAGAAATTTATGTCATTGAGGGCATATATTATAAAAGAAGGAAGGTCAATAATTTAAGTTTTCCCATTAAGTAATCAGAAAATGAAGTGTGAATTAAGTTCAAACTAGGAAAAAGAAGGCAATACAATTTGAGTAGAAATCAATAAAATCTAAAGAAAGAAACCAACAGAAAAAATTCAATGTAACTTTAAAAACTGATTCTTTTAGATCAATAAAACCCATAAACATGTAATCAAACTAAGAAAAAGAAAGAGAAAACACAAATCACTAATATTAGAAATAAAAAAGGAACATCTCTACAGACCTCATGGAGATCAAAATAATGGTAAAGAAATATCATGAACAAACTCTGTGCCCACAGGTTTGATAACCGAGATGAAACAGACCAACTTCTTAAAATAAACCTCTTCTAGAACTCCCACAAAGAGTAACTGACATTGTGAATAGATCAATATCTATTAAATAAATTAAATCAGTAATTCAGAGCCTTCCAAAACAGAAGCCACTAGACTCAGGTGATTTTATAAGTAAAGTCTACCAAGTATTTAAGAAGAATTCATGACAATACTTTATAATCTTTTTCAGAGGATATAAGCAGATTTGCCTAGCAACCCCTAATAGCACAAGGCTAGCAATATTCTAATATATCAAAACTGGAAAAGACATGAAGAGAAATTATAAACCACCATATTCTGCAAACAAAGAAGCAAATATTCCATCAAAAGTTTCAATATTGGTTTAACAAAGTAGGATAATAAGTATATATCATTACTAAGATTCATTCCAAGTATTTGAGGCTGATTGAACAGCTGTAAAACAATTTAATGCAATCTATAGGATGATACAATAAACACAAGACCAGAAATAGGCCTACAAAAACATAATAAATTGTTACAAAGGCACAAAGGAAATATGATGAGTAATGTCAGTTCTCAGCAAAAAGTACTTGAGCAAGTCGACATAGTCATATCAAAGAAAAAAAAAAAAGAAGAACCTAGACCCTAGAACTTACACTTTGTATGAAAACAACTCAAAATGGATCATAAATATAAGGAGAAAGACAAAATTGTAAATCTCCTAGGAGATAATGTGGAAAAATCCTCGACTGTCTTGGGTGTGGCAATTATTTTCAGATATAATGCTAAAGGCAGAACCATGAAAGAAATAATTGATAATGCAAACTTCATTAAAATTAAAACTTCTATTCTGTGAAAGAAATTATCAAAGAATGTGAAAACAAGCTACAAACTGGGAGAAAATATTTATGAAAGACATAAAGCATATTCAAAATAAAAACAGAACGGCCTCTTAAAGCTCAATGGTAAGAAAATAAACAACTTAGTTGAAACAACCTGACCAGATCCTTCACCAGAGAAAATATGCAGATGGCTTTAGAGTATGTTGGAAGATACTTACCATCAATCCCATGCCCTAAGAGATAACAAATTAAATATGATCCCACATACCAAACTCAAAACCTCAATCACTGACAACCTAGAAATGAAGATACAGAACAACAGGAGTGTTCATTCACTGACGGAGGAAATAAAAGATGGCAGACCCATCTGGAAATTTCTTACAGATGTGGACCTACTCTTACACACTACTTGACTATCACACTGCTTGGTATTTATTCAATATGAATCCATTACTTCTATCAATGTAAACCCCACATGTATATAGAAGCTTTGTTTATAATTTTCTAAAATTCAAAAGCAACTAAAATGCCCTTTAGTAGGTAAATAGGTGATGAATAAACTGATTTGGCTCAACAATATTCAACACTAAAAAGAAATGAACTGTCAAGCCAAAAAATAAAAATGAAGGGAACTTAAATAAATATTGCTAAGTGAAAGAAGCCAATTACAAAAGACCACATTTTACATCTTTCTAATGAGGTAACATTATCCAAAAGGCAAAATTATAGAGTAAGATTATGATAAGGAGGAGGTAGAAGAGAGAAAAGGATAAATCAGCAGATTTTTATGGGTATAATATCATAGGAGATGTATGACATTATACATCCAGATCCATAGAGTGCACAACACTGCCAGTGGACTTAATGTAAACCATGAAGTCAGGATGACAATGTGCCACTGTAGGTTAATCAGTTATAAGAAATGTACCACTCAGGTGTGGGGTGTTGGTAACAGAGAAGCCTCGGCAGCTGTGGGACAGAGAACAACAGCAACACCTCTGCACATTTTGCTCAATTTTATTATTCACCTAGATTTTTCAGAAAGAAAACAAAGTCAAATGATCAAGTCAGAGAATTGCATAGGGAAGCAAGTCTCTTAAACATGCACTATTCTGAGAGATGGGTGCTCCATAGCAGGCTAAATTTGATTTTGCTCGTTAAAGTTTATGTGTCTACACAGATGAATCCCTGACATCTCTCTAAATCAGACAAATTCATGGCCATGCGAAAAAGGACCAGTACATTAGAGCCCTAGTTACCATATCAAGTTCTAAGCAGAGGTCCAGTACCTGACTCTGGAGAGTAGAGGGAAGGGTGAGGAGGGACTTCTGAAGAAACCACAGATTGGATCATTGTCATTAATTTTCATATTGAAAACAAAAGTAAAATCATAATGAAGATAATTTCTTAATCTAAAATTAATATGAAACCCACAACATTATTTATTTTAATAATAGTTTGGGGTTTCCTAACTTGAGACAGACATTTGTGACTTCTGTATCCATCTAGGATTATGTTAGGTCATTGTAAATGTGTGCTTTGGTCAACGTTTGCACATTTGCTTTTCACATGGAGCATTTTAGAAACTGTCTCCAACCCCCAAATCTACACTGTGTTCTCGAATGAGTTAAAAATAAAATCTCAAATCTGTCTCAATCTAAAACATTGCCTTTTCTATACCAGGAAACCTACAGACTAATAACCTTAACAATGTTTTGCATCCAGTTTCCTGATTTTCAGCAGATTTTTTGAGAGCTGGGATCAAAGGAGGAGGGCCAGGCATGGAGGCAGGGATTAAAATAACACAAAATGTGACAGGGAAAAATTACAAGGTAAAAAGCTTTTTGTTCGTACAATGGAACATAATTTTGTAGTAGATATTTCTTAAGCTTGTATTATATCGCACAGTATTCCTTCCCAAGATTTCATATGTTGTTGTGTTAAAATGAATTTCATTTTGTCCCAATCAATGAATCTCCCTGCTTGCTATTACCTACAGACCTTCCTAGCAGCTAGAGCTCTGGCTACACTTCAAAGCCAGGCTGGCATTAAAGCAAGTAAAGTCGTTGGTGTCTGTCCAAATGTTCAATCGAGGTAGCTGGAAAATGTCACCTACACCCGGATAATTTTTAAATTCCTCTTTCTCTCTTTCTCCCCATGCTCTGAAATTACCTCCAGCTTATTTGTCTGGCTAGAGGTTAATGGAACACTAATGATGTTAATGAGCCTTTCACGGTGAAAGTTTTTTCAAGAAAGAGATATAATAGCTGTTTTCCTTCCCTTTTAATCTTTTTCATCATTCAAGAGTTACAGGCTGAGACAATTAGCAACTTGCACAGCTCTGTCTCCCTGCTCAGTCACAGCCCAGTGGGGCAAAAAGCAGGAGCCGATTAGAGAGCTTCGTATGTCCACAGGTGAGAGTGTGTGAGTGGATGCAACACACTGCTTTTTGCCAGAAGGCACAATGCTGCTCAGGGAGAAAGGAGAGAGAGGAACAATCTGTTGACGTTCCCTGGCAGGCCGGCTGGCGGGCCTGTAGGTAGGAGCTTCCAACGTGCTGAAGAACCGCTCTCCCTTCCTTCGTGGGATTGGAGGCAGGAATGAGAGCCAGGAATCTTAAGGATCTTGGAGTCTGTTCACTCAAACATTCAAATGTTTGGTTTCTTAAATAAAATTGAGCCTAAACTCACAGGGGTCTGGAAAATGAAGGCTTTTTATAAGTTATTCAGCAGTATCTCCCAATTCGTTGGGCATCTCTTCGTTTGGTGGTGTTTTGGCATTCTGCCTCTTTATGCTTTGAAATTGTACATCTAGATGCATATGGTAATTAAAGCACGAACTCATAGTGATGCTGAAATGGAAAAACATTGGAAGTAAAACATGTCCAAGATTTGAGCCCATCTCGATTGTGACTCAGCTGGTGTTAGGTTTATTTTTGGTGAAAAGAAAGGCCTCCAGTGCCTCCAGCAAAAGCCTCAAGAAGAAATTCAGAGGACTCAGGGGAGAGGGCTGAGAAGGTGACATTTCACTTCATACTGCTTATTTCTTTTGTCTCTAAAAGTGGACTTTAATTAAGTGAATCATGATTTATAACCAACATATAGAAGAAAATACTAAAGAGTCAAATCAAAATCAGGAACTGTGGGCGCTATTCTCTTATAAAGGTCATTCTCAGCCAGAATCCCACCATTAATGCCAGCTAACCAAAGATATATTACAAAGCAAAATACTAATAGGCCAAAATAATTTTGAACAAAATATGTTATAGATGTATAGTAGGTTGTTAGGCACATTAAGATTTTTCCTGTGTATCTCTAAACTTTATAATTCTGACATATGCTTGGAAAATCAAACTATCCAAAGATGTGTTGCTTACCAATAATATGTGCTCCATTCTTTCTACCCTGGGAGAGGTGGTGGTCAGAAATGAAATATAAAGTTTGGAACTGCAAATAATGTTTGGACTGTACACATACAGTCCAATTAATTATGTAGTCATGTTGCTGAAAGAAACACAAAGTTCAAGGGAGACAGTATTAACCAGATTAAGCTTAGTATCTGAGAGCTTCACTGAGGAGGTTATGAAGTATAAATAAGATCCATAAAATAGAATGATACAATGAAGAGATGTACAAGGGCAGGAGATGAAGAAAAGACATGGATTCATAAAAGCTTGATGGTGACAGAAGTCAGAACGACTCTGAGTGCCAGTTGGTACGTGGACTTAAATGAGTCGAAATCAAAGGTAAAGGGCTAGCCTTAAAGCTAGATTCCAAACCTCAGAAATAGGCCTAAAATAAGATGGCAAGACATGAATGCTAGGCCACCCTGAGAATGGAAATATTAAGATTTAATGGCGGATTTGATTTAGTAGAAGAAAAAGGAAGGCTTAAATAGGGCCTGGAAGATGGTGGCCGGGGCAACTGAAATTATTAGGCCACAAGCATAAAATGAGTAGTTTTGTAGAAAAGTCATCATGTCCAATGGCACATTTTAGAAAAGCATAATATTTTACACAGATTCATTGCAAGCCTAGCCAAACTGAACTATTCTAATGTTTTAAAACCCTCATTCCCCATCTAACAGTTGCTTCAGTTGCTGAATAGCACATATCTACTCTCACACCAACTGAACAATAATTTTCCCAATTTACTTCAGTCAAACACTCATTGGAGTAAAAGATGCTTTGTGGACTGTGCAGTTGGATGTCATTATCAGCGTATGTTCATATCGTCCATTTGGAATCACAGGCTTCTACAAGACAAGTGCTGCACCCACTTAGCAAACTCTGCCACTCTATGAAAAGTACCCAGCAAATCCATAGCACAGACTTTCTTCAAGAAATGATGATAGCAACCAGAAATAGTCCCAAAGAATTTATCAAGTGCCTGAGATGGTAAAATCAGCACTAAAGCTTTTATGCACATCGCATCCTTGTTTTCTAAAGAAATAACGACACCCCCTCAGCAGTGTAAGGAACTACATAATTGTGTATATGGAGCTGCAGTGCTAACAGCAATGTGCTACATCCAGATGGCAAATGGGATGATGGTGGAGCCAGGATGAGGAAGCAACTAATGATACTTCAAATAGCAAACCGCAAAGCAAGTGTAAGCACAAATGACATATCCAGCATCAGACAATGGAGCACATGTCAAAGTCAGCTGCTTCGGTTGGGGGAGGAGACCAAAATAAAAAGTAAATATACACTGTATAAACATAAATATGGATGCATGATACAACTGCAGAAGTGCTCAGTACTGTGCAGATCAGCTTTCATTCTCCATCCTCTCGTCTGTCCTCTCCTGGCCCAATTCCACTCACCACAAATTAGACCACAGACTAACTGTCCCACCAGAGAAAACTGTGGGCTCCATCCTTTGCCTGCTGAAAATCCTCCAAAGCACAGGTACCTTTCATTCAACAGGCAATCCCCCCAAAACATTAGTGATATCTACCTAAGTTAACTATCTCCATTTAGAAACTAGGGACAATAAAGCCTAGGGTCTCTGGGTGACCCATATAAGGAGCAAGATCAAGATCTTTCTCTAATTTGGTTAGGCTAACTTCTCCTCCACTCAGAAGGCTTGCTGAAAAGTGTCTATCCTATGGCTAAACTATGGCCCATTTTGGAACCTCAGTGATGAGCAAATGGCTCTGTATTTTGACAGAAATGTCAAGGTACAGCTAAGCAATTCTTTGATGCGATGTATACGAATTGAAGACTTTTGTTAGCATTTTCATTAGAGGGCATCTGTCTACATCGAAAGCTGCTGCACTCTGATAAGGGTGAAGGACAGCACTCTTCACAAGTGCCTGGGCAAACCTGAGATAACACTTTCCAGACAGACAAAATGCTCTTGCTGATTTATGGAGCCATTCCTGTCCTTGTTAGTGCCTCTGGAGCTCCTGATACAGACTGGAAGGAGAAACTTCCATCAAAGATGAGCATTTCTAGCTCTAACCTATTTATCCAGACAACCTGTAGGCCCACCAGAGCCAAATGTTCTGTTGACCTGGACAATATAGGAAAACCAGAGCCAAGACATTTCCTTACTGGCAATGTCCAGTGTTCTCTCCTTATAAAGATGCCTTGTCTAAACAATAATGACTCTCAGTGACTCAGTTTCCATTTTCATCTCTTTGCTGGCTGCTAGCTTGCGATTGCCTGCCATGAAGTACTTTCACATAAAGATGCTGTTAGAACAGGATGGTGAGCTCTTGACATTGAACATTGGAATCTGCACAACTGTTCTGCAACAACTCATTTTAATGTTTGCCTACTTGTTCTAATTTATTTTTTATTTCTGATTCTCATTGTACTCGAGACAGAGGGAGGTTTGCTTCAGCTCAGGGAGACATGCCACAAATCTAGCTGAGACCACAGATGGTGTGGGTTGGGATGACTACCTCCTTTCCAGGCTTACAGTGGCTATTGGTATGCAGCACACGACCCCACATGCTCATCAAGATTGTTAAGGGAAAGGTTCAGGATGCACAAAAGCAGAGCAACGGAATTATTCTTGTTTATGGCAAGAGAGAGTACACTTTGATGAAGACAGAAGTATATTAACAAAGAAGCAAGTCTTGGGAAATTCTTTTTAATGTCAGAGAACCGCAGCTTGCTGTCTACTGATTGGTGTCAAAGTATCATTTCAGGTGGGGCCAAGAGGTGAATTTACTGTGAATTAATATGCTCTTATACTTTCAGTCTTGGCCCTAAAGAGGGTATTATTCTCTTGTGTGGCCATCTATTACAAAATCATAGTCTTAAAAGCATGTAGCCACTAGACTCCATATGTATTTGGCTGTCAGACTTTTGATGACTGTATAATACAAATTCAGTCTTCCTACTGAAGTCTTGGCCAGTGTTCTACCCTACCTCAGGGAAGAAAGAGCCTCTAAACCTTTGTCTTGAGATACGTAGACTATTGTGCCCTAGTTTAACATTGAGAAAAAATGGGAATATTGAGAGTCTAGTAAGAAGTCATTTCACTCACATGATCTCTGATTCCATAATTAGTCTCCAATAAATTTTATCTGACCCTTCTATTGATTGAGTACAAATATATCATATATGCTAGATTCTAAGTCCCATTGATAGTCTATTTAACGTGGATTATTTCCAAAGACAGCATTTTAGAAGCCATTGGTAATCAAAAATATGTTAAATGCACAACAAAACATATTCTATTAGCCACAGCAGATAGGAAAATGGTTGTGCTAAGTTCTCCCTGCATACATAGTCCTATGTGCAGGAAGCTTTTGTAAGTTTATTGTTTAAAGCCCATTGCAATGAAAAGCCTCAGGCCCCATCAGCACTGACCTCCTAAGGTGATCACTTCCAAAACAAACCTGACTCTTCTCTCTTACCTTTCTGCTCCTACAGCCCACTCACTCTTGCTTTTTCTGATGTCCTGATGGTTCTTTCTGTTTTCTGTCTCAATTAATTGTTTTTTCTAGTTCACAAAATTTCTTTTCTGTGTTTGCTAGTCTCCCCTCATTAGGATCTTCTCTCATGGCTCCAAAAAAAAGTGTTTTGTGGATCAGCATACCTGGTAATTTGACCTCCTTGACAATACCCCAGGATTTATTTGTGAACTTTCACTGACAGGAACCATCATTGAGTCCTCAAAGATAAGACTCAGAAAGCGAGAAATGAATCACTGTATTTGAGAACAGGAAGTCAAAGCTTATTTGATCTGAGGTTCTATTTACAGTAGAAGACAATGAGAGAGGAGCTGAACTCAAACAAAATGTCTGGTCTTATGCCCAAGAAGCCTGTAGGTCAGGGATTCTTACCCATGACAATTGGCAATGTCTGGAGACATTTTTGCCTAGTATGACTTGGGTGCAAGTTGTGACCAGAATCTGGTGATTAGTAGCCAGGAAAGCTTACCATCTTATACTGTACAGAGCCACTCTGCATACAAAGACAAATCAGTAGTGCTAAGGTTGAAAAGCCTTGTTTTAGTCCATTAAGGCAACATAAACCTATTAGAAAAGGTTGGAATAAAAAAGTACATTTTGCACTTGGGTTTCTGGAGTGTGTATTCTCCATAGAGCAGAACCTTAATATAATGGAGGCATTTACTGGTAAGGAGGTGGCAATGCTTAAATATTAATGAGCACACTCTACGCACAAAATGCATTATTTCATCAACTGCAGAGAAGGCATCACCTCTTTAGTGCTGTTTCCCATAGCACTGTCTTGGGAAGTGAATGGCTGTGTGACTTGGTCTCTGAGTTCACGGCAGGGATCACAGAGCTCTGTGGAATCCTACAGGGATTTCTACACAGAAATGGGGTGTCATATTCATGAAGAAAGAATAGTGTTCTGACCTAGGAGTTGAGGCTGAAGAGGCAGAAAGGTGTGGGACACAGGAGCAAACTGGGAAAATTGGTATGACTGAGGTGAGGGGGCACTGAGGTCATTAGAAGTTAGAACTCACCATGGGGCAGTTTTTAAATCTTCCTTGTTCACAGTATCTCATCCGTGAGATGGAGATGACAGTGATAATATCTACTCATATGGTAACTGGTGTGAAAAGCTGAGATAGCATGCACATAATGCTCCAGGAAGCCCTAAGATCAGGGTAAGTGCATGGCACCAGGTGATAGAGTTGCTTTCTGAATCAAAGATGAGGAACACTATTATCCCTCCCTAAACCAGTCTCTTCTTCATGGAAAATAGAATTCTGAGCATTGTTGGGGTAACATACAAAACTGGTGCAAATGAAGAGAATGTATACACACCCTGTAACCCTAACAAAATCCTCAGATCATTCACATTATGTGAGTGAAAGTACCTCACTTGCCCGCTGATACCGGCACGGTCTACTCTGGCTCCACAGGTCCTTTCACTGTGATTTAGACTAAAGCCTGAGAATAGTCAGCAAATGTCACTTTCTTTTGCTTCTGCCTGGGGAGAAAGGCTTTCCAAGGCAACACCCCTGTTGTCTATATTCTCCAGCAGGTCACTTGGCTCTTTGTCTTGGCACATTCTCCCAGTGTTAGTTAGTGTAAGTCTTTTCCAGCTACCACCTCACTCATTAGTTCTATTGGTTTCAATGGCTGCATGGACCCAGTAAATGTAATATTTAACACCCGGGAGAAAACTGTTTCATTCGAATGGCTCTTTCATCAACTCTGCCCATCTGGAGCTCCCTCTAAATTCACAGAGCAGCACCTGCTAAGGAAAACGATGAACTTGGGTGACTTTTCTTTCAGCCCCTAGTTGACAACACTCCTGCAAGGTAAAGCTAGTGCTGGGAACTGTGATTCCATGACTATCAAGATAGGTGGGCTGATCCTGTGTAGATGACACTGGTTTTACCATTTTCTGGGAAGTTGCACTGAGATTTGATTAGATTTCCACCTTTGATTGACACCTGCTAATAAACAGCAAGATGGGTGGAGGATGCTTATATTGTCAGCCAGAGTTATCTATGACTTTATTTTTCATCAGCTTTGTCACTCAAGGGCAGCAGAGAAGGATATTATTTTTCTTTAAATGCTGTTATGGCTCCACAGACACTGGACTGGGGAAATTGCCCTGTACGTCTGCTCCACAAAGTTCTTAGGAAATATATTGCCAGGATTGTATGCCATATTCAAAAAATTCATTGATATGGGCTTATTACCCTCGTTTTGATATGTGATAAGCATCTTGGTGATGATGCTATTTATTCCTTATATTAATCCTAGCAGTAACAGTTCATTTGATTTTTTTCCCCAAATCATATTTTGCCCTTAACAAAGAATCTAAACAGGATCCTGACTTTGAAGTTTGAGGTCATTAACTGTAGGTCAATAAAAAAAAAGCCTCTAAAAGAAACAAATTATCTCACAATCACTTGAAAACCCCGACTGGATATAGATGCACAGTCAAGACTATTGGCATTAAAAATCAGTTGTTGTGGTGCTGAGCGTATGCTAGTAATAACTGAGTGGGAAATGAATAAAATCCAGAACAGACTAGAGCACAACCTGATTACTCTTCATTTTTCCCAAACCATAAAATCTACAAAACCATTTCTAGACACAGGCATGAAGAACTATCTGTGAGCTTCCTCTTTTCACAGATGATAAAGGAAGGTGGGAATGGTTAGCCTAAGTGACGGGGAGTGAGCCACAGGGCTGCTCACCGGGAATGCCACAGGCCTACTGGTCCTAGCCTGCAGCATGCCGACCTTGCATCCTTCTGTCATGCTGTGACACAATGAAACATCTTCCTGCCACTATCTATGGTATGTCACCAGCACTTACAAAGCAAGTGCCAAGGGGGAGCAAGTTAGAGGACCTGGGAGACTGTAATTACACAGCTCTCAGGGAAGGGAGAACTGTCCTTTGTCCTTTGGGCTATTTCCCTGTTAGTGCCTCAGCACTGTTAGTTCCAAGAAAGGATGCTGTGACATCTGTCTCCAAGCTAGACTGGGACAGGTCCTGATAGTTACACCTGCCACCTGCAATCACTCTGGAGATATATACCTTTTTGTCTTCATCCCCCGGCCCTGCCAGGTCCTGTGAAAATATGCTAAATACATTTTAAATGACTTATTTAAAGACCAGAGACAGAGCTGGATTTGTTCCTGTTATCAGGAGAAAGAAGGTCTGCTCATTCAGGCCCTCCCCGAGAGCTACTACAGTGGATGGTTTTAGAACTTTCCTAATTCTTCCCATCTGCCTGATTATGAGGACTGTAGGGAGGTTTGCCCCTTGTAATCTTGTCTTTCTCTTCTCACTGAAACTAGTCTTAGGAGGAATGGGGGCTATTTTCAGAAAATGGGATTCAGTAACAGACTCTTTTAAACCAATCAATGAACCATCACTTCATCTTTTATTTTCCTAAACATGGATTTAGTCCTAGAGGTTCGGAAACTTGAGCGGAAGGAAGCGATCATGGAGGAAGGCAAGAGGGAAAACGACAGGACCACATCTGACTTCAGGATGCCTCCTGAATGAGCGTCGGAACCTCACTACTTATTTATTTTATTTTATGTGTGTGAGGGTAATGCCTCCATGTATGTAAGTGCACCTGTGTCATGCCAACGGAGTCAGAAGAGGGCACCGGATCTCCTGGAACTGGAGTTACAGATGGTTCTTATCTGCTGTGTGGATTTGAACTTGGGTCCTCTGCAAGAGCAGCCAGTGTTCTTAACCACTGAGTCATCTCTTCATTCCCATAATCTTGTTCTTGAAATACACTAAGCACCAAGATTGCACAGAGTCGGGGTGCAAACCTTTCTTTGCAGTGTCTCAAGAAACTCAAATCAAGGCTAATGCCTGTGCTGGCAGCTCACCGGTTCCCCTCACTGCAAAAGGATAATGTAATTTTTGTAATGTCAGAATGTTATAAAGTAAACAAGTCCCAAATGCATTTTAGAACTTTTTTAGTTTCTTACCACACATAAAATTTACCGAGGCTGGAATATAGCTCAGTGATGAGTGCATGTTAGCATGGGTAAGACCCCACGTTCGATCCAGCAGGAGAGAGAGTTGGGGGCAGTGACCTCTGACTTTCCAATACTTTCTGCTTTCCTCATTAGACTAAAGGTGCATGTACTACTGTCCCTTACAAGAGAAACATCCCTGTAAAAACAGCAGGAGCACTGTAGACCAAGTTATGATCTCCACAGGAATTTGGGGTTCTCTTGGGAAGAGGCCACAGTATTTATTTTTCTACAAATTCCACTCATTTTTAAAAAAAAATATTTTTAATGAATTTTTGTGTATTTCACACAGATTATCCCAATCATCTCTATACTGCATCCCCCAATTGGCACCCTCCCACATCATCCCTCCGCCTCCCCCTGGCTGGAACTCTTACATTCTGTCATCTGTATCAAGGCCCATTGTATCAAGCTAGTGTCCCCAGATGTTCCTCAGTGTAAGTTCATCTTCTGGGGTCTAGTCATCCCAATCAGAGTCCCTCCCCTTAAGAAGATCAGCTCTTCCACATTCAGCAGTCATCAGCTGCCAATAATTCTTCAACTAAGATTGGTGTCTGCTGCCCATTTCTACAGTTCTGTGCTGTGTTTCTATCTGATTGAGTTTGCATGGGTCTTGTGCATGCTGACACCATTGCTGTAGGTTCATATGAACAAGGTTCCAGGAGCCTGTAAGACTCTATTTCATTCTCTCTGGCTCTTACAATCTTTCTGTCCCCATTCTGCAATGATCCCTGAGGCCTGGGTGGGTGGAGTTTAATATAAGTCCTGTCCAAGGACCCATGTTCTGCAGACTCATAATCTCTACGCTTTAGCCATTTGTGACCTTTTGTGTTCCCGGCCCTCTGTTGCATGAGGGATCATCACTGACGAGAGGTGAGTGATGCATTCTTGTTCTCTTAACCCCTTGTTTTATGTTCAGGGAGCCTTAGATGTAGAGGGTACACTGTAGGTGTGCCACGTAGGCGTGGGCAATTCACAGACAATCTCTGAATGCCCAGTTGTGGAACCCTGTAATAATCTCTGTCTGCTGAAAAAGGGGCTCTTTGGATGAATGGTAACTGAGATACTTGTCTGATGTATGACCTCTCCAACTCTGTGTATTCCCCCATTGGGTAGGCTTTCAGTTCAGTTAGGTAGCTGTTGATTACTCCAAGGTAAAAGTGTGACTATTGCACCAATGTCATTTTCTGTACTGGTCACTGTGGATTTTAGACCTTAGAGCTGGGGTGGACCATCAATTGATTTTCTCCCTTCAGAGCTTGTGTAGTGCTCTCCAAAGTTGTGAGAGCTACCTTTCAGGGAGGTGGCTTCCAGGTCAGTTCCAGCTTCATTGCTCCAAATCCTGTGTTTGAAGTATATCCTGTCTTCAGAAAAAGAGTTTTACTTCCAAGGTCAGGGAAGCCATCAAGGGCTGTAACAATATCCTGTTTAATTTTAGGAGTCTCTTGGACTACCATGGCCAATACCTCAGGAAGGTTTCTCTGCCTATTGTTATATAGCCTTCAACTATACACATGGACTCATGTAGAGATACTATATGTGCAATTTGTCAGTAGAAGTTTGGACTAACACAATTTCCTCTGTTTTTTTTTTCACTAGCTACACATTATTTATCTCTTTTCTCTGTCCCTTTCTAACCCTCCTTCAATGTAGATTATACAAGAAAAAATAATAGTTCCTACTACTTACAGTTGCTGAAGAATTCCTAAATATTGTATAATCAATCTAGCTGTTCGTGGAATTTCGGTCCCACAGACTGATGATCACACACACCCACAGCCCACAGTGATGGCCTTTCCCTGGACTACTCTGCTTAAAAGTTTATCTGATGCCTGAAGTAGCATGCCTGGCCTGTGCCTTTCAGCATACTTCTCTCTGGTTCCTCAGCACCAGATGGAAATGTCATTGTTCCTTTTGCTCTCTCTAAAACCTTAGAGTCTTTTTGATTTCTCCCTTTTCCTTCCTTCCTTCCTTCCTTCCTTCCTTCCTTCCTTCCTTCCTTCCTTCCTTCCTTCCTTCCTTCCTTCTTTCCTCTTTCCCTCCTTCCTTTCTTCCTTATTCATTCCCTACACATAGTACTCCCATAGGCTTTGGCTTCAAGATATGGTTAAAATCACTACCTCCACTGCTATCAAAGCTGGGCCAAGCCAGGGCCTCTTAATTATTTTCCATTACCTCCAACATGCCATTGTCAACCCATGGCCCAAGTGACACTTTAAAAGTCTAAGCCAAGATTTATTCAAGGCATACAAGTTTTCCTCTGTAGGTATACTGATAGTTATCTGTCCACAAACATCTTGAGGACATAAGAATTTTTATCACACTGTGAGATTCTCCAATTCTCAGTAGCAGACAGCAATGAAGTCTGTGTTCTCAGGAGCTGAAGACCAAGAGATTGTAATTTAGCTGAATTATTAGTGTTGAAGGTCTGCTTTGAATTACTTAAACATGCAATTTTCTTTTTTTTTTTAAATTTCAAATTTGTAGAAAAAATGCTGTGAAATCTCCCAGAAAATTCTGTCCAGTTTCACCAACTGTTGGTGTATGTGTGTGTATGTGTGTGGGGGTGCACATATGTGTGGGTGCTGTAGATGCCAGAAGATGGTGTTGGGTCCCCTGAAGCTGGAGTTAAAGGCAGTTGTGAGCCACTCTATGTGGATACTTGATACTAGGAACAGAAATTGAGTCTTCTGCAAAAGTACATGTTCTTAACCACTGAACCATTTCTCCAACTCCTAAGAATATTCTTTGTATAAGAAATCACAGTATCATTTTCAAAATCAGGAAATTTTTGGGTTAATACAGTGCTATAATCTAGTATTATCAGATATGAACAAATTTAATCAATGTTTTCCCTAACATCCTTCAAAGTTTTCTATCTTGGCTCACCTGCTGCTTGCTGCAAACATTGTCAAAGTCCTTTAATCTATTCACAAGCTTGCTTGTGAAGTACTTTTGAAGATGCACGCCAGTTGATGGGTAGACATTCCTTAAGTTAGGGATGCTGGACGAGCTGGGGTGAAGTGATCCTGTCTCTTCTCAGCGTAGCTGATCAGCAGATGCCTGGGATAGGTGGGTGCCATAACAAGTCTTGTTCTCCTTTGTTGCTTGGTAAGGCAGCAGCTGTGCCATTCTATTAAGTCAAGCTGCCATTCTTTTTTCTTTGTAACTTGTAAGTAATTTATGAAAAGACACTTCAAACCATGTAAGTGTACTGTTCCTCTTCAAGCATGCATCCAACATTTTCAGTATTCGTTGATGTTTCACCTGAATGAATTCACATTCTTTCTAAGGTAGTTACAAATGGCAATGTTGCAGTTCCTCTAATCTGCATTACTAATTGTAATGATGCTGTGATGATGGCATTTTTTATTCTTCTTCCTTTCTCTTTCTCTTTCTTTCTTCCTTTCTTTTTTAAAGACTGGGTCACCTCACTCAGCAGAAGAGGCTCTATTTTTTGTTTGGTTAGAGACAGGATGTCCCTGTAGCACCAGCTGGCCTGGAACTCCCTATGTAGATCAGGCTGCCTTCCTCTGACTCCTGAGTGTTGGGATTAAAGCTCTATACCACCATGCCAGGCTCACCTTTTTTTCTTTGTATCCATTCATTTATTCAATCACTTACTGATTCTATAAATTCATTTATTTAATCTCCCTTGTACTAATATCTGTTCCACACAAATTTTTCCTACTCAAAAAAAGTTTTTTTATTGCTCTGGATGTTTTCACGAGGCTCCCCTTCAGGCTGGTTCCTGTGTCATTTCAAATGTTCCAAATGTTTCTCTGTGGCAGAGCTATTAGTTCAGCCCTAGATTCACCCATTTTAGCAAGGAGTATAGGATGCTTCTGGTTAGACTGTGTAACACTTCTCTGATTTCATCTTATTAGCGTGGTGTTTTAGGAGATCTGCTTACTTTGAAGGAGACCCAGAATGAATAGAAGCTGTCTGCCACTGTCCCATAACCATGCTCCAAAGGATAGTCCACTGGTCAGCCTCTAAGGGACCAACGATGATAGTTTTGTTTCTTTCCTTCCTCTCTCCTCATGTCTCTGTTTGCCTGTACCTCTTTCTTACCATATACCTGGTTCTAGTATAGATCACTATTTGATATTATGTTCACATGAAAAAGGGTCATAACTATATAATGGTTCAGCGTGTTTTAAAATCTACTGCACAATCACAAACCAGAGAATTTACCTTAAACTAAGAATGACAAGTGGCGGTCACTTTCATAATAAAAAAGTTTTATTATCACCTGAAAATAAAAAGAGGAATGATTTACAATGGTAGGGGAACAGAATTCAAGAGAAACTGCTTAGATCACCAACAAATACGTTCTCAGTATGGGATAATCATAGCAATAGAAGTGATGTTTATAAACTTATCATTGGAAAGTTTTTAAAGATGTTATTAAGGTAAGCCTCTAAACAATACAGAAAAGGAAGATACTTCTTATTTTCAGAGAGATGGGTAGAATGTTAAGCATAACTTGTTCTCTACCTGTGTCTATAGGTTATGACTTGTTAACAGGTGAAAACACTTCAGAAAAAAGAGGTATCCCCATCTACATCCTAGCATCCTTGTTAATAAACCATGGTACCAGTGAAAATTCTGGACTATAAAACATGCCTCTGAATATCTCTCTAAATGTAATGTTGCTCCTGTCTTTACTAACATTCCCTGTTCATTCTGGAGACTCTGAATTGTATGCTTTATTTAGAATATATCTAGATCCTGGGCTTTGTTCAGATGATCAAAGCTGTATAAAGGCTTTTATGAAAACAATATAGAATTTCTAGGGTTCCAGGTCTAGGCCTGGAATAATGTTATGCATAGTGAGAAATATCAATGGTAGCCTTTGCCAATGTCCCAAGACTATCTTTCAATCTTTCACAAGTTATATTCAAGGACTCTGAGTAATGTACACGGGGAACTGGAAGAGAGATGGAATGGATTTTCCTTTAGCATGTTTTCCCAAGGATACAGGAGGACACATGGAGGGATGGAGGGGGAAGCGGAGGGGGAGAGAGAGAGAGAGAGAGAAAGAGAGAGAGAGAGAGAGAGAGAGAGGGAGAGAGAAAGAGAGAGAATGCTATATAGCAGGCTACAAAAAGAAAGGTAAAGCAAGCTGAACGGGAGCTGAGAAAAGATCTCTGGGTTTTATGACCATCTGTCTTTACAAGACACGCTCCTCTAAGAGGAATGACCATTAGGTGAGAAGAAAAGTTTCATTCCTCATCTACTCTTGGCTTCTGAGCACAGAACACCTCCTCACCCTTCAAACAACTCTGCAGTCCTTTCCAAATGGGGGAGCCAGGAACTGGCTGACAGCTAAGGACTTCTGGCCTTGCCTTCCTTTGAGAAGAGCTCTCTGCTGCTTGGAGCATAGCAAAGTGCCCTCCTACACATACTCTGGCACAAACGGGGTCCAAAGAAGACCCTACACTGAGCAAATGAATGGTCTGGTTTTTAATTCAAGTATTACAATAGCAGTAATTTGGCGCTGATTAGCAGTGTTAGTCCCATAGGCCAAAGGAGGACTGCAATGCAGTGTGAAGCTCTAAACAATTACTTCCTTTAGATAATCACTTTTTTTTAGAGACCAACTGTGCATATAAATATCACATCATGCCAGCACTTGGCAAGTTTTTATCAGCTTCAACTCAGGCAACTTTTGTGGCCATTACGCCCTAGACACTGGGAATGCCTTTTCCCTTCAGCCAAGCCCCAAACAGTTCTAGTGGCCAGGGGACAACCAAAGGAGGGGCTAGGGTGCCTCTGCCGGCCCATCCTTAGAGCCATATTCTTCTGCTCCATTCTAATGACCCCAAATCTCTATATCTATGTTTCTTCTAAGATACATTTGAAATTATTCTATCCCCAAAGAGCCCCTTGCCCTCAATTCATAGGAAGCGGGAGTCACATATTTTAAACCATTTTTAAATTCATTTTTATTTTCTGTATATGAGTGTTTTGCCTACATATTTGTAAATGTACCATGTGAGTGCAACGCCCATGGAAGTCACAAAAGGGAATCAGATCTCCTGGTTATATTTACAGTTGTTAGCTGTCGTATGGGTGCTGGGAATCGAACCTGGGTCCTCTGCAAGAGTAGCCAATGTCTTAAACACTGAGCCATCTCCCCAACCCTTGGAGCCACATATTTTAGAGACTTGCTTGGCCAGTGAGACTAGAGATCTAAAGATTAGTTCACTCCTGAGTTCTTTCCCCAAAACTTTACCAATCACTTCTTGGTATGGAGTCTAGAAGTGGGCACTAGAGCATCCAATGTGGTAATGTACTTGACTATTCATGAGAAACTCATGTTTCAGCTGAGGAGATAAACAAGTTAACTGATACACAGCAAGACTGCATCTTTAATTTTGTTTTCTGTGGCTTCAGTTTGTGATGGTCAATTGTAGTTTCAAAATACTGCAAGAAAAAAATGCAGAAATAATGCAGAGGCTTTAAACAGAGGGCCTTCCAGAGTACTGTGATATGACGTCATTCCATCTTGCTCTGTCATTTCTTTGCCTAGTATATAGGCTGCATATACTACCTTCCCATTAGTTCCTTAGTAGACATTTCGGTTATCAGATCAACTGTCTCAGTAACAAAGTTCTGTGTTCAAGTAACCCTTATTTTTTAAAACATTTTATTTATTTATTTAATGTGTATAAGTGTATCGCCTGCATGTATATAAGTGCATGCATGTCACACAATGCCCATGGAGGTCAGAAGAGGGCATTGAATCCCCTGATACTGAAATCAAGGATGGTTGTTAGTGGCCATGTAGGTACTGAGGATTGAACCTACTTCTTCTGCAAGAGCAGCTACTGCTTGTATCTATTTAGTCATTTTTCTAGCCCACAAGTAACTCATTTCATTTAGCAGTGGCCTCAAATAGCAACAGTAGTGATGCTTATAATTGTGCTACATTATAATTGCTCTACTTATTATTATTAATTTTTTATAACGCGTAAAATAGAAAGTCATACTATCAGTGGTTTTGAGCATCCACTGGAACATATTTCCACAGACAGAGAGGGAAGCTTGTAGCTCATAACAGTTGAGAGCATATTAGAAGTATATAAAGAGTCTTGTGGAACAATTTCAAAGTAAAATTCACTCACTTGGGGCAGGGAGGGAAGGCAAACTTCACAATGAGGTGACTGAGCTGAATCATTGTGTGATAGGAAGCCTGTCAGTCAGAGAAGAGTGAACAGGGAAGAAGCTCCTATAAACAGAGTCAGGGAAGAGAAATTGAGTTCTGCTTTCCTGGTGTGGAGAGGGCAGTGGTGAAGGTGGGAAAGCAGGGAAGACTGCAGGGGAAGATGAATGAGGAGTAGGTGAAATGGGTAAGGAAGAAAGGTTGCAAGTTCAAACCCATCCTGGGCAACTTAGTCAGACCCTGCCTCAAAATTTTATAGGATAATAATAAAGTCTGTGTAGAGTGATTGCCTATCATATATAAAAGCCTGGGTTCATTCCTCAGTAAGAGAGAGAGAGAGAGAGAGAGAGAGAGAGAGAGAGAGAGAGAGAGAGAGAAATATGAATTGGTAGAATAAAAAGGAACCAAAAAGAAGTACAGATCCTGCTCATAGCATGAGCCCAGAAGCTCAAGAACAGCATAAACACACCAATCATGCTCCTTCCTGCTGGTCAGAGCTCTGTAGTTTTGGGCCAGGGGCTGAGGTCTTAAACAGCTTATTGGAAACCCTAAGCTGCCAAAGATCCCAGGGCAGCTTCTCATCTGCTGCAGTGTGTACTTTAGATTCTTATTCCCTAATCTATAGAAGATATATTTTAAGAGACCTTGTGGATACCTAAAACCATAGTTTTAAGCTTTACCCACACTATAGTTTTTGTTTTGTTTATGTTTTGAAACAGGGCCTGATGTATTCCAGGCTGACCTGGAATTTGATATGTAGTTGATGATGACCTTGAGTTCTTGATTCTCCTCTGTGCACTTCTGGATGGCGGGATTACATATGTGTGCCACCATGCCCAGTTTAATCAGTGCTGAGGGCTTCTTGTATGCTAGGCAAGCATTCTATGAAAGGGGCTGCATTCCCACCCTCCATATTAAGTTTTTTTATGCATATAAATTATTATTAGTGAAAAGGCACAGTTCTAATTTTAAAGGGAGTAAGAAATTATTTATTGTAAAGACAAATATCAGTAACCATGGCCTTGTCATCCCAAGCACCATGTTCCAATGTGGTAACAGTTTCTTGAAGTTTTTACAGACACAGAACAAAGAAAATAATAAATCAAGGTATTTTCAAAACATAGTGGTAAGATCAGGAGAGAAAAGCAGGGACATCTCAGCAATAGAGTTAGATGTTTTCCAGTGGGACCTAAGTGTCTGTTTATGCACTCCAAAGATGATTCTACCTGATAGTCACAAGAATGTTAGCCCAAACACAGAGGTGGGCAATTAATGACTGTTAAAGGAACTGGAGATCACCCAAGATAATTTGGCTCAGTACCTGAAACTTTCTAACTCTCTATAGTCACAGAAGTTTTCATCAATCAGCTTTGCAGAATCTTTGGTGCAGGTGTGTCTTTTATCTGGGAACTTCAGTTTACACGACAATAACTTAACTTCTAAATTAGACATGATAAGAAACTAACAATAACACAACAGAGTAATTATAACAATATTAATATATTGTTATATGAGTATTCTCTCTCTTTTAGGAGATAAGACATGTAATTTTTGAACTGTGGTTGACCGAAAGAACTGGAACCAGGGAAGGAGAACCGTGGATTGATACTCATGTGTATGAAAAGTTTTCAGTAGGCTTTTGAACTAATACATTTCGCTCTGTTGTTTTTCACGCGAACTAAGAGTTAGTTTCTCCTCTCTCTCACCCTGTCTAAATGTCCCTCTTTCTCCCCAGTAAAAATGCCCCATTTTCCCTGTTTCACCCTTTGTAATGCATCTCCTGTGATCCCCCCTCTCTTGAGCTCCTTTTTTCCTTTTACTCTCATGGTTCCAAATATAACCTTCCCTCCTCCCCTCCCAGTTAATATCACCATTTTTTACTTTATTTGCCCCTTGGTAATTAATACCTGTCTCCTACTTTTTTCTCTCAGGCTCCTTCCTTCCCTTAACCCCCATGGTTTCTTTCCATTTACCTAGCTTCTGCAGTTACAATAAGAAATGTACTCAGATATAAAGATTTGGTACCAGGATCCACAAATGAGGGTGAACATATACCCATTTTTTTTTTCTGAGACTGTTACTTCACTTAGTATAACAAGGTCTAGTTCCGTCCATTAACTTGCAAATTTTATGATTTCATTTTTCTTTACTGCTGAGTAGAACTCCCTTGTGTAAATGTACCACATTTTCATGATCTACTTGCCAGTCCAGGGACACTTAGGTTGCTTCCATTTCTTAACTATTGTGAAAAGAGTAGCAACAAATATCTCTGCAGTAGGTTGATTCTTTTGGGTATATGCCAAGGAGTGTTATAACCAGATTATATTGTAGGTTCATTTTTAGTGTTTTAAGAATTCTCCACACTGCATTCCATAGAGGTTGTGTGAGTCTGCACTCCCACCAGCAGTGAATGAATGATCCTCTTTCCCCACGTCCTCTCCAACATTGGTATCATTTGTTCTCTTGTCTTAGGCATTCTAGCTGGTGTACAATGAAATCTTAAAGTGCTTTTGATTTACAGTTGTCCAATTACTAAGGATGCTGAACATTTTTAAAGGTGCTTCTTAGCCATCTTTATTTATTCTTTTGATAACTCTGTTCAGAACCACAGTCCATTTTTTAATTGGGTCTTTTATTTTCTTGATTCTTTGTTTTTTGAGTTCTTTATATATTCTTGTCCTAGTTTGCCTTCAATTGCTGTGACAAAAGACTCTGACCAAAACCAACTTGGGGAAGAAAGTGTTTATTTGACTTACATCTCCTGGGTTACTGTTCCTCAGTTCCTAGGTAGGAACCTAGGGCAGGAACTTGGAGGCAGGAACTAAAGCACAGGCCATGGAGGACACTGCTCATTGTTGTGCGCCTCTGTTCCATACTCAGTCTGCTTTCTTATATAATCCAGAACAACCTGCCTAGGGGTGGTACCACCCACAGTGGACTGGGACTTTGCACATTACTCAACAATAAAAAAAAATGTCCCACAGACATGGCCACACCCAAGTTCAGTGGAGGCAATTCCCCAACTGAGGCTCCTTCAACCCTGGTGTGCAATTTGACAACTAAAGCTCTGTATATTAATCCTCTGTCAGATGTGTACCCGACAAAGATTTTCTCCTGATCTGTAGGTTTCCTCTGCTCTTCCTTGGTTATTTTTCTTGCTGTATAGAAGCTTTTTACTTTAATGAGGTAACGCTTGTCAATTGTTGATCTTAATTCCTGAGCAACTGATGTCCAATTCAGAAAGTCCTCTCCTAGGACTTTCCGAGGTGAAAGATAAGGGTCTAGTTTCATTCTTCTGTAGGTGAATATTCAATTTTGCCAGAACCATTCATTGAAGATGCTGTCTTTCCTCCAGTGTGTGTTCATGGTAGCTTTGTCAAATACCAGGTGGGTGAAATTACATGCGCTCATGTTATGGGCTTCAGTTATGTTCCATTGATCTGTGTGTCTGTTTTTGTATCAGTGCCATGCTGTTTTTATGACTATAGCTCTATAATACAGTTTGAGATCTGTTATGGTAATCCTCCCAGCATTGCTCTTTACACTCAGCATTGCTTTGTCTATCAAAGGTCATTTTTGATTCCATATGAATTTTAGGATTTTTTTTCTAATTCTGTGAAGAATGTCATGGGGATTTTGATTGGCTTTGCATCGAATCTAAAGATTGCTTTTGGCAGGGTGGTCATTTCCACAATATTAATTCTTCTAGTCCATGAAAAGCACACAAACTTCACTGAAGAAGCTTTGGGTATCATTTGTATTTTAAAGACTAGGTACATTAATAAGCAATATTTACTTAGCAGCTACTAAGGGATAGACTCTGTTCCAAGAATTATGACTATAGCAAAATCCATAACCTCATGAGGTTTAAAATCTATCTGGAACAATTCAAAAACTAAGCTTTCCTAATCACTTACTACACATCAGAACAACATTTTACTAAAATCAGCTAATTTCATCTTTACAACAACTCTAGAAGACAGGCATTATTGCCTCCAGGGCACTTCCTAGTTGAAGTTCAAACGTGATAAGGATATTGCCTATGGCCATACACTTAATAAATACCAGTTAGTAATTAAACAGAAACCTGGATTTTGTGGCTGCCTTTTAAAGTAATTTTGCCCCAGAAGGATAAATTCCAAGACCACAGGGTTAATCGGATCTGTATCAGCAGCTCTTGCTTTGGCCAGTCTACTATAATCACCACACCCTAGATGTTTCCCAGTTGGGACACTCTGGTCCCAAGACCTGTTCTTCCATTGACAAGGAAGATATCAAATGTTATCACTAAAATAAGTGATTCCCCTTAACTAGTCCAGTTCTTTCAATACTCCATCATATTCATCTGGATTTGATTCATGTAACAAACTATAACTACACAGAGTACTTTCTTCTGGCACCAAAGATTTTCCAGAAAGGCTATTCCTTACTTCAAACTCTCAATACCTGGATTGTATACTCATCTACCACTTTCATGGGTGGCCAGCAAAAATATGATGGGATGGGCAGACATACTGGGTCAGGGGTTCCATGGGAAGGAATTAAAGACTATATGTTTGTTTCTTATTAATCCCATAATTTAATTTTTGTCACCCCTCCTTCTGCTGGTAAGGCTTAGAGAAATGTTCTACATGTAATTACATTCTTCTAATCTGTTAGCTTATATTTTACACTAAAGTTTGTTTCTTGCTTTCCAACTTAAAGATCTTGAAATCTCCAAGCAGACTTTCCATAAGAGTACTATTTCATTTCTTGACAATTCTTAAGACCTTCTAAACTTTTCAAGATTAAAGATATCCTTTATATTAATACAAATGTTTAATATAATTGGTCTCTGAAAAATGCCCCAAGCAACTTCCATTGCTAACATTTCTGTTCTCAGGAAAATTATTGTGCATAATCATGTGGGGATTTTTTTGCCTTAGAAATTTTAAAAAATGTGTATGCCATGATAATTTTAAAGGCATTCACTTTCATGTAGAGGCTAGACAAATGTTTATTGAAAATATATATTTTCAAGCTTCCTCATAACTGATATTTATCCATATATTATCACATATTGAAAGCAATTTTGGAATAACATAGACATACTACTCCTGATAACACAAAAATCATTGTGGTAGATTATAGACTGATCCTGTTCCACTGTGATGGGTTTCTAAGTAGATCACTTATGGTAGTGATTTTACAGGTCTGAATGAATTCTTGTCCCTTTCTATTGCTGGGGATATAAGTGACTTAGTAGAGACTCGGGGAGGAATGGTTAATTCTCTTGGACTTCCATTTTCTTGTTCATAACAAAGTAGTTGGGTGACTTTACCTCCTGTTAAAATGGAGCTTAGAGTGGTAGCTTGCCGGTGGGTAAGAGTTAGTGTTAGGGAAGAGGTGTCCTGACTCAGTTCTGTAGTCTCAAAACTATAGTCTAATTTGCTCCTGCGGGAAGTCCTCTGATATTTGATAGGCTGGTTTACATGTCTTCTTTTTCTCTTCTTCTGCACGTTCATCACACACACACACATATCTGCGCATTGCTTATTTTTCTAGGGGTCCTCACCTCCAGCAAGGTGCTGGGGTACACAGAGCATATTAGATGCTCTAAGAACCTTCTGACTGAAGCTTAACTGCCGGCCCCCTTCTTTCCTCTCGGTTCAGCCTTGGTTCTGCTAATTTCCAGGTATTTTTGACATGTATATCCCAAGCTCACCCCAAAACCCCTCAACAAGGACACCTGCTACCAAGGTAAAAAAGTGAAGTGTCTTCAGTGAACAGTTTGGCAAAGTCCATTGGTGAACCATAGCATTTTACATAATGGTTAGGGAGTCTTTCTCCTCTCTCCTACGTCTCCTACTTCTTTATTCCCTAGAAGGTATTTAAATGCCCCTTTCATTTGGAAATCATTAGAAAAGTACTTCCAAAATACTGTGAAGAAGATGTTCTACGAATTTCTTGGATGCTTCTTAAAGCCAGAATTTTTTTTTCTCCACAATATCATAAGAAGTGAGATGAAATGCACATTTCAATCCAGAGAATCAGTTCTTACTCAGATCACTGTGTGCACCATGATGGCCTCAAGGAAACAGACTTGAAGGACAACTTTCTTCTATGACATCATTCGCTAAGAAACGCTTCCATTCCAGACACTGTACTGACTGCATGGTTCTGGATCCTGTTCACTTGGGTGACAGATGATTCTTGCCCTTGCATTACCCTTGCACTCTCAGGCTTTAAAATATTTTGGGAGGAACATGAATATTAAACAGAGACCCTGGTGGATAAATTCTTATGCTGGACACTGTGTCCTTGTTTATCAAGGTCTGCTTGTGTTTGACTGAGACATGTGCTTGCAGTGCAGCGTTTTTATTGTTTGTCTAGTAGAAATGACTACAAATGCACACAGAACAGATTTAAACAGGGATGCTCTGGGGTCCAGGAAAAGCTGATCTGGAGTGACCTCCTTCCTTTCTGCTCAAAAGCTGCTCCACCAAGGGCCATCTGGTCAACTCTTCAGGCTTGCAGGGCAACACAGGGTCCAGATGGTTGGGCTCTTGGAGAGTTCCTCATAAACCCATGCATCTAACCCCTTAGTCACCATATGCCAAAAGGTCACTTCATTCTGAGTGGCGACCTTCCTGGTTATTTATTCTGTGATTTTTCCTGTGGAATCTGCACCCTGGTGCTCTCACGGTTATCAGGTTAGAATGACAGCATCATTATAATTACTGTAAATATTAGCTAGCATCATTGAGCTCAACGTCACTAATACACCTGAAGTTTCAGAAAATCGAACTGAAAGAAGGAAGGGGCTTGGGATATGTCAAGTTGTCCCCATGCGGGTGAAAGCAGAAAAGCTTGTGTCAATTTGGGCCTTGTCTTTCTGCCGGAATTCGGGCAAGCCTGCCATATCTTCCAGGCATAGAGGGGTCTTATCTCTTCCCTGCAGGTGAGCACTCCTGAAGGCTTGCAGGAGTCAGGGGGGAGGAAATATAAAGAAAGAGTACAAATGAAAGGGAAATTAGTCTATTGCTCCCCAGTATTTAAGTCATGCCCTTAAGGAATCCAAAAAGGCAATTTAAGACAGTACATTTATTCTCAGAGTCTCTGAAAGTGCAGCTTTTCCTGGAGGTAAAAGGTTAAGCAATATGACATTTGCAGTTCTCGCTCAGCCCCAGGATTCCCCCACTCCTGGGCTCTTAGCAAAACAGTCAGCCAGTCTGGGAGACAGGCTGATATAGAAGCCTAGGCCCAGACATATCCTTTCCCCAGGAGGAAAGTGACCCTCTGCATAGCTTATCTGCTTCATCGCAGATTCAATGGCCATTCCCCAGAGTGGCAGGTCATTGTAACCTCTAGCTGGTGACTTGCTGTGAGTTGCCCCACACATATGTCGTCCCAAGGGTCCCCTGACAGTGTGGGAAAATCTCATTAAAGTCTGACATTTGCTGAGCATCCCCCAAGGGCAAAGGTGTCCCTTCCAATCACAGGGACCCACTGCGGGGCCCAGCATGCAGCTTGGGGCTTTGAGACTGAGCTATCATCTTCAGCATCCCAGATGCCTTAGCTTCTACTACCTCCTGTGGAGTTGAAGGGCTCCTGTGCCTTCTACTTTGAGAACCTGAATGGATCCTTCTCACCTCTGTTCTCCTACACCCCTCCCCAGGGCTTCCTGGTCCTAGATGTTTCTTGGCAGGAGACCCAAAGAAGCAAGGTCTTTTTTTCCTGATGAGAAAATGTTTTGTTCCCGTGCATCCCTGAATGTGCTGTGCAGAGATTTCTCATAAAATTTCCAAGGCCAGAAACTGATTTAAATAAGGACAAAGGGCCTGCTTGGCTGAACTCTCTAGTTGTCTAAATCTCTTGCAATGATGGTTGTAACCGCTATAGATACACCATTTAGTTACACTCTTGCTGCGGCCAGAAACATCTTCTTGGGAGCATTTCCTTAAGTTTCTAGATGTACATACAGAGTATCCAAATCTATCCCTGGGAGGCTATGTCAGGCTTTCATATGTACCTTTTTAAAAGCATGGATGGACATATCTGTGTCCCCTAAGTGAAGAAATGACATCTCAGTCAATGACGCATCAAAGGTAAGAAGTGGTCCTAAGAGATCATAATGGAGCTGAAAAATTTCTGTCAAATAGTAACATCATCACCACCATCTCATAGCCAGTGACATCATTAAAAATACTGCATATAGGACTAAGAAGATGGCTCAATCATTAAAGTGCTTATCTTACAAACCAAGGATCTGAGTTCAATCCCAAGAAACCATGAAAAACTTCTGAGTGTGATGGCATGTGCCTAAAGTTTCAGTGCTAGGGGGTTGGGGACAGGAGGACTCCTGGGGTTCAATGGCCAGCCAGTCTGGTCTGATTGATTAGCTCCTTACTGCCAAGGAGAGACTCTGTCTCAAAGAAAGTAGCCAGTATTCCTGAGGATGACACTGGAGGCTGTCATCTGGCCTCTACACATACTCGCATACCCCTCAACACTAACACACATATACACACACATTAAAAACAAACATTGCATGTGAGATCAGTGAGCACAAAAGGTACCTGATAATTATAATAAATAATTATGTTATTTAATTGTATTATAATTTCTGTCATTATTTTGGAGCATATTCCTTTTATATAAAAAGAATAATTACCATAGACAGTCATGATGGTGCATGCACTCAGGAGGCAGAGTCAGGCATATCCCTGTGAGACCAAGACTAGCTTGATCTACATAGGGAGTTCCAGGCCCACTGGGGTGCAAGGAGGTCTGGTTCAACAAAAAAAAAAGTATTGGCCATGCTAAGGCCAGACCCACATGCTGGTGGAGGGAGCTAATGGGAGCCAGGCCCAGTTCCAAGCTCCCTTTCCCAAAGCACAAACGTGAAAAGTGGTTTTTTTCCAATACTGATTCTTGACTTTATCAAGAAATTCAAGCAACAAGTAACTGTGCAGTGTGTCAGGTGCATTTAGATAATGACTGCAGAAAACTCACTGTCACTCCCGCCCCACCCCACCCCTGCAACTCTTTCACTAGGAACTGCATACCAAGGGTCACTCAGCCATCATCACTCAGGTGACCAGCCCCAAGGAGGCTGAAGGCAAATCACCAGTCACAGGCAAGAAAGGACTTGGTAAGTAAGAAAGAAAACAGACGGAGAGCCACAATGGTGGCAGAGGCAGCTCTTGGCAAAGCCTGACTCCAGTGAGAAGATTCCTCATCACTGGTTCCCCCCGAGAGGAAGATGTGAAAACCAGTCACCAAAAAATGCCAACTGGATCCTTACTCACAAGAAAGAAAACACATAATCTATTTATCTCCTTGAGCAACGGTGAAAAGTGGTTTTCTCCACTACTGATGTCCCTCTACTGAGAAATTCAAGCCAAAAAGCAACGGTTGCCCCCGATGCCTGCACAGAAGCCAACAACAACATGCTCTTTCTTAAACACAAGGATAGTCATGTGGACAAAGTGACAGAGACAGAACAATGTTAGGCGCCGTCGTCATTGAAAATACGGTCCCTCCCATGAGCCTGGAGCTGCGGTCCCCTCGCATGAGGCTGGAACTTTGGTCCCCAGCTATGAGCCACAGTTCCACATTCTTCTGGTGGTATGCTGATGACGGAGCAGAGTGGAGGATGGAGGACTGACTTCCTGGTGTTGGGCAGCAGTTTCAGCTTTCTCTGAGTGGCTGCACTCCCTATAATCCCTTCCGCTGAGGTCCCAGTTGTGCATGGCACTGGCTTTGTCTGTGTTTGTTTAATGCTGGAGACAGGGGAGGTCTCTGCATCTTGCAGAGTCTAACCTTTGGAGGACTGATTCTTTAGAATGGATTTCCCATCTCCTCTGAGGGCCAGTTATAGGTTTGACTCCACAGGTGGTTCTGGGCATCTAGGCCTTGAGTTTGGTCCTCTCCCTTCCCCAAACACTAAGTGATTTTCATTCTACAGCTCCAGGGTAACTTCACCTGTGGCCTAGAGGAAATGTAAAACACTTAACTGAAATTCTAGAGGTGATAAGCATAGCCCAGGAAATTAAAAAATATATAACTACTTTAATAACTAAATTATCATAACTTTCAAACTAAAAATATGTAATTCTATTTAAGAATGTAAATTAGCAATTCTATATGTCTACTGTAGTTATTTTTAAAATATATTTTTACTGACCAAACTTTACAACCAACCTTCAACAATACTGTGAAATTTATCACTATTGCTGTGAGTTTGGCACTCACTCGCTTTCCAAATTCCCCAACCTATACCAAATTCTTCAATGCAATTGTGTTACTTTTTTTAAGTAATGCTAATAAAAAAAAATTTTTTTTTAAAGAAAGCTGAGTAAGTGTGAGCCAGTAAGCAGCGTGTCTCCATGGTTTCAGGTTTGAGTTTCCACTTCCGTTCTTGTCCTGACTTCCTACTGGACTATAGCCTATATGATGAAATAAATCCTTTTCCCCACCTAAAAAAAAAATTACTGCAAAACAATGTACCATCTTACCCAAGTGGTTATCTCCTACATCTCATGCTACTGTGTCTTCTGATTACATCAAGGAGCCACGTGGAGTAACTGAGCAAAAGGCCTGGGTCTAAGTACACTCTGAGAGTCACTCAATGACCAAATCATTTAAACAGAATGTTCTAAAAAAATATCCCCATTAGTAAGTGACAAATGATCGTAATTTCTTCCTTTACTGCTAATGGATCAAAGTCATTTCCAGGATCTTCATTTAAACCTTATCTACTTGAACTTTCTGTTACTCAATTTTGTTCAATGCTTGACCCACCCCTGTCAGCTATTATTTTACATACAGAATCTAACTTCTGTCAAACAGAAGATATTTGTTATAATCTTATGATCTCTCTCTTAATGTTTTTATGTTTAACTTCTTATTTGAGTTCTCTAGAGACACGGAATTAGATTTTTCTTTCTAATAATATTATAGACTAAGATGTGTGAGCATGTGTATGTATGAGACAGATACATACATAAGGGCATAGAGGGGGGGGAAGGAAGAGGGAGGGGAAGGAGAGATAGATAGGTAGAGAGAGAGAGAGAGAGAGAGAGAGAGAGAGAGAGAGAGATTATGAGAATTGACTCCCCAGGACTAGAGAGGCCAAGATGTTCAAACATTCTGCAATCTGGAGGTATAGCAAATCTGATGGTATAATTTGATATGAGTCTGGAGGCTCAAGGGCCAAAATTATCAATACCCCAGTAAAGCAGGAGAATAGAAAACACAGAAATGGAAATTCCAGAGATTAACACATGAAAGCTACTTCTGGGGAGAGATTGGCAGTGCTTAGTCTACCTGAGCTTCATTCAGACAAGGGAGCATGCTCTAAGAAGTCCGCCCAAACTTGAGAGAGGTGGGCACTATACTAATAACTCAAGAAAGGTCACTGGGAGCCTCACCTTGGCCCTATCTTTCCTTCTTGTCCTCTTGGAGCCAGGCCATAGAGAGGCATGTCACACCTCCAGGCTCCCCAGTATTGGCCCCATTAACAAACCATCCCATTTCCTCTAACTGTCCATGTGTCTCTGTACCATTCATTGTACAGAGGCATATAACTTCGAAATTGCTGCACTTAGTCTTCAGACTCATATCCACAACTGTAATACCAGATGTGGAGAAGATGCATGCCTCAACTCAAATAAATGTTTGCTTCCCTTTGCTGTTCTTCTGTATTAGGATCTACTGACTCTCAGTGGATTCAATAATGTTCACGCAATTATGCTGTGCAGGCAGATCTTCTTAACATGGTCTGCCTGTCCAACAACAATCTATTACAGTAACACCTTCACAGGTATACCCAGAGCATAATAATGGTTCACAACCTTTCTGGACATCCTCAATTCAAAGTGTAACACAATGAACCATTGTAAACAGCATGCAGAACAGAGAAAGCAATGGATAGATACTCATGTACACACCATCTAAAAGTATTTATTTTTTATCTTATATTATTTATATTATTATGTGTGTACATGCATGAGAGCCTGTGTGTCTGTGTGTGAATGTGGACTCAGATATACCTTGGCACACAGATGGAGGTCAGGATAACTATCAGGAGTTGATTGTTCTCTTCTACTGTGTTGACACAGGGTCTCTCTTGCTTCTCCTGTGTTGCAAATTCTGGATACCTGGCCCATCAGCTTCTAAGGGATTCTCCTGTCTCTACCTCCCATTTCATCAAAAAGGTTTTGAGATAACAGATGTATGTCACCATATCTAGTTTTTTTATATCAATCCTGGAAATCAAACTCAGATGGTCAGATTTGAGCAGTAAGCACTTTTACCAACAATCATCTCAGTAGCATTTATCTAATATTTTTAAGACAAGGTTTCACTGTGTAGTCCTGGCTGGCCTGGAACTGCTGTGTCTACCAGGCTGGTCTCCAACTCACAGAGATATACCTGGCTCTGCTTTCTACGTGCTGGGAATTAAAGGCCTGTACCACCACACCAAGCTCTATCTAAATTTAATGTATCACATATTGTCACCTTAATTTGAGACTTAAAAATAAATGAAAACCTTACAAAGAAAGTTGTGGTCTTTGAATAGCTAACCCTAGTTCTATAGAGAAAACCAGTTTTGAAGTTGGTATACACTCATCTAGTCCACAGTATTATAATTACTTTTAAGGGAACAATGAGGTTGTGAGATATTGAGCACCCTATCTAAGGCTAAATAAAAGGGCTGGAATGCAAGGTCCCTCCTGGAATTTGGAGGCAGGGGAATGCTGGCATGCACCACAGAAGACAGACAGTGTGGGAAAAGTAAGGAGGCTAGGCCTAAGGAGTGAGGAGCATGCAGGTGAGAAGACACTGTTCTTTCAAATTCAACGTTCTTGCAGAAGACTAACTGAACATGTCTAGCCATTTCACATGCCTAGTCAACTCTATCAGCAGGTCTTCTTTCTCCTACCTCCAGACTTTCAGAAGATTGATGGTATTTGTGAACTTAGGAAGGTAACCCTGCACTAGTAGAGGTCTACTTCCATGTCAGTTCATGATCTGTTAATTTGTACTTTCCAGTTCAAATAGGTCTACAGACCCCTACTAATGTAACTTGAACTTTCCTAAGGTTTCAAGATCCAGCCATTCTGTGCCTCTTTTGAGTATCTGTCAAATGATGATAATCACAAGTCCTCTATCTAGTAGAGTCATTTTGAGGATAAAATAAATCAAACCAGTTATTTACTATGTCTTTATTCAGTATCTACAAGTAGATTGAGGCCAGTAAGGAAGAAACAAACAGGAACAAAGAAAAATGTTGTTCTCATAAACTACTTATAATCTACTCGAGAAGAAGAAAACAGCAAATCGCTGAACTGTAATTTACTAAAGGGAAACTATGAAGGTATCAAAACACAAAAGAGATGCTCCTACACAGACACAATGTTAGGGGACACTTTCTAACTTAGCTCTGAGGAATCTGTGTGGTGGGCCAAGAGAAGGGACCAACTACAAGCTTTTGGTCACACATGAAAGACAGTATGATACTTAGGGCATGTTGGTTCTGTGGTATAAATAATTATTGGTCCAAATCAGGACAAAGTGAGTAATTTGCCTTGGATATTATAACTCTTCTGTATTCGTCAGCTCTCCTCCATCTAATCTTTTTGCTGATATTTTCCTTAGGTGTCCTTGTTCATATGTCTCCAGCATCTCCCAGTGAGAGCTGAGTGGAGGAAATTGATGGAATGAAGGAAGTCATGAAGAACAGGAATTTCATTATGGAAGGTAGAATCCAGAGTACTTCTTCTAATGCCAGCCTCACACAATCTGTCCACAGGATCAGGCAGATTTCCTCTTCCACATCTGCATTCTTTCCAAATGTAAAAAGTGGAAAAGAATAACAGAGGAAACAATCCGCAAACCATAGCTTATTTTGTTCCTTTCTTAGACAATTTATCTGTGTAGCTCTTTAAGTCAAGCTCTCCATTCTAGAAAATAAAACTTCTCCCTGTGGAGGGCGCAGCTCAGACTTTAAAATCATGTCATCTCTGGCAGTTAGTTAAAAGAACCATTGCACAAGAAATATAAGTCATGGAAAAAGTATCAGGTACACTTTAGCTTTCAAAGTAAGAACCCCATGGGTGGCACACTCATTTCACTGACTGAGGACCCTAAGGTGAAGATGATACAGATTCCAAGACCTATCAGCATAGCCCCCAAGGGAAACCGAATTTTAGGAATCAACTGTCCACTGACACCATGACCGGGAGCTCTATTATTAGGGTGAAAAAGCAATGCCAGTTGAAGGAGGATGCTCAGCCCATCTCTCATAAGGACCTAGGACATTGCCTAGGTGTCAGAGACTACTGTTTCTGACCACAATGGAGTGACAGGAACCAGCTTTGTGCTCTTCTATCTATATCATCTAAACACAGGTGAAATATGAAAAGCATGATTGTTAAGGTGTTAAGTATTAAGCAATAATAAACACTGATTCTCAGGAGTTGGGAAACAAAAAAAGTAGTTTCCACAATGGCTTCAACTCATTGCCTTAAGAGATCACAGGCGACAGTACCAAAAGGGAAAGACATAGAATCTGGACTCTGAGCTAAAATTAAGAGTCTGAAGCAGCCAAATCAGCTAGAGTACAGGAGAGGGAACTAGAGAGAAGAGACTTAGTTATACAGAGAATGCCAGAGATCTACAAAGAGCCCACAGGGGTACTCAGCTGAGCACTGATCAGATCATGTATGTGAGGAAACTTTCTAGCAAAGGAAAAAGAATCACTCAGAAAGATTAGCAGAGACAGCAGACAAGACAAGAAGTGCTTGTTTTCATCTGCTGGCAGTATGATCATGGCTCCCAGGACTGGCAAAGGGCAGCCCTAGGGAGGTCTTTAGTAGCAGAGATTGGTTAGTACTAGAGTGAATATGACTCCCGTTCTGCCTAACAAATTTTCAAGGGAAGATTCAAAGTGCATTCATTATTTTCCCATGTAATTCAAATCTGTCCAGATCAAAGTGTGAGAATATTTTCAGAGAACAAAATTACCCAGTGCATAATACGGCAATATTCACTGGTCTTTGGTCAAAAATTGCCAGGCATGTACAGAAACAGAAAAACATGGCACATATGTAGAAGAAAAAAGAATCAATTAATTGAAAACAATCTAGAACTGACAGACATTATCAGCCAAGAATAGCCAAGAATGGGTAGTCTACATCTACCAATAATAGTTCATATATTCATATGATACTTTCAAATACCTGTAATGAGAAGCACTGACATGGAAAAACTTACAAAGGGACCATAATAAATATATAGAAATCACAATTGCATGAGTAAGATGAAAAGAAAGCAAATTGAATTGAAATAATGCCAAATAAGACACTGATGACAACATATATATATAAGTTAAAAACTGAAGCATGTGAAAAAGCATTATAAACTGTGTTGGACATTAGTGGGTCATCTCCAAGTGCACAAAAATGAATAATTAGGGCCCCTGAAGTAAAACAGAAAGAAGGCATGAGATTTCCTTTAGAAATACTGGCAAAAGGATTTTAAACGTGCATTCGCACAAAAAATGAAATACTAGACATAAACCTGATATAACATGTATAAAACTTATAAAAAATAATGTATTAGTAAATCAAAGTAGAGCTAATTTTAGCTCTGTGCTTCCAAAGTGAGCATCAAAGTAGACCTATTCCATGTCAATGGATAAGAAGATGTTCCAAGCAGTTTTTCACCATTATGACAAACACTTGAAATAATCAAACTTATAAAGAAATTTTTGATTCACAGATTTGGTGGCTTCAAGACATGGTCAGCTGGCCCTGTGGGGCCTGTGGTTAGGGAGCTCATCATGGTAGACATTTAAGGTAGAGGAAACCCCCTTGAGGCAACCAGGGGGTGGGGTAGGATTCCAAAATCCTCTTCCAGGACATAGCTCCAGTAATTCAAATAGCCATGATAATATTAAAAAAGAATAACACCTTAGGACGATGATATCACCTACACTGAAGACTCACAAAGCCTCTGTAGTTAACTCTGTGCTAGAAAAATCAGACAAACAGTTCAGCAGAAAAGAATGGAGATCTTAGAATCAGGTCCATACAACAGACAAACATGCCACCTCCCTCGGCCCAAAAACAACGAATTTCAACAAAAAGGGCAAAAGGCAATTGGGAGAACATAGTCTTTTTTAAACAAATAGTGCTAGAACAATTATGTATACAAAGAAATTGTAAATGCAAAACTTACAGATTTTGATAGAGACCACATGAGAATAAATTTGAGTGCTTCCTTCAGAGTCAACTTATTAGGGTCAGGTTCTGTTTCTAAAGACACCACATACTTTGGCTGTCAGACTTAGGAGAAATCAATCTTAGGCTGACTAGGAAACTTCCCCATTGACTAACATTCATACTGCTGTAAGGTGATATGCAGGCTGCTAGGGGAGAAAGGTCATTAATGGTCTTACCCAGCACTGAGCTCTGAAAATTACAAAACTGACCTGACAGGCAAGACAGGCCCTCTGGTGCAATAGTGGCAGGACTGTTATAAAGGAGACAACTGCACACTGATTGGATTTGAAGGCACTCTCACAGGAGAGAATTTCATGCCTGGTACTATGATTCTGGCCCAAAACCCATGGCTGGGGAGATCAAAGGTCCTAGGGTAGAACCTGTTATTGTTATTTTACTAGATGACCATGCTGTCAAATTGCCTTTTAAATATTTGTGTTCTACCCATAGTCCTGCGAGGCTCTCAGCCTTTCTCAGAGGACTGTCTTTTTGTAATGGGCAGCATTCAATGTTAAGATGCATACATGTTTAGAGTGTTGAGAAGAGATTGAGCTCTGAGCCCTAATTTGTACACTTATATCACCTCACCTGGACTCCCACCACTGCTTTGAAGGCTCAGAAAATAAGGTAGAAGATGTAGAAAGAATGTCAGAGTCAGGGGATGTGAAGGAGTGATGTGTAACGCTGTCTTCTGGACATGGCATGACTATTGTAATCACGAGCTCACAGCAGCTGTGGTTATCTGGACAAGGCCTGCACAAGACCAAGCCAGCCAAAAGTTTAGCTGAGATGAAGTAAATGACCTCCAGGCCTCACCCCATACTGAAGAACAGTTGATAGCTACAGAAGGAACAAAAATCATTCTTTATGGAGGATGTAACTGTAAGGTGTGACTGAAAGGAAACCCCCCAGCAGTTCCAGGACTCAGGGACTCACAGACACCTTGGCAAATCCAGCTAAACTTCCAGAATTCACAAGCATCTTTGAAAAGGGACTGACTTGCAGCTTCCTGACAAGTTTCTCAATACCAGGTGTTAACTATATCCTCTAAATACCAATCAGATTTTATGGGGATCCCATACCTATAAAAAGGCCTACGGGGCAGCTAGGCTTTGCTAGCTTCATTTCCTGACCTGGGGGAGCTAGGGTCAGGCTAGTTTCCCCATCTCCCAAGATATGGAGAGGCTAGCCACCAAGATGAAAGGGGCCAGCCTCCTCATCTTCTGACGTAGGGAGGCTAACCTTGGCTAGTTTCCTCCCTCCTCACCTGGGGAAGCTAAGCCTGGCCAGCTTCCTCATTGCCCCATGACCTAAGATGAGCTAGCTAGTTTCCCCATCTCCTGAGACCTGGGGATAGACTTGGCTAGTTTCCTCATCTTCCTTGGGAGGCTAGCCCCGGCTAGCTTTCCTCATTTCCTAATCTGGGAAGCTAGCTCCATGCCATTTTATAATATATTGGTCTTGTCCATTTCTGCTGTGTCTCCTGCCAAACCAAATCTTATGAAACCCAGGAGCAGAGACCCAGCAGCCCACCTGGGACCAGGCACAGTAGTGGACTGACTGCCGGATACAGGCTTCTAATTCAAACTTTGCATATCATGCTGATATTTGGAGTGCATTCCTCAGCTTCCATGCAGGACCTGACGCAGTCCACTCCGGCTGGACTGGCTGCTGGCTTCTCACCAAAACCCAGCACATTACATCATGAGACATGGAGGTACTGATTCCCTCCCCGCCCTCTATTGCTGCCTCTGCTTTATCTCTCTCTCTTTCTGTCTCTCTCTCTCTTTCTTTCACTCTCCCATTTCTGAGTGGCGGCTGGCTCACACACTTGCCTGCTCAGAACCTCTGTCCATTTCATGCCCAGACTCTGCCTCCCCTCATATGTGCTCTGTCATAGCCCATGGGGGCAACTCATCCACTGGGCTTGGCATCCTACCAGGCCCTCAGACCAAAGCCCTTAACTTGCACCTCTGCTTGCCTGCTCACCCCAGGAGCTCCTCTGGTTCGCCTAACCTTTCCTTCTGGCTCACCCTCTGTGCCTCTCCCTCCAGCATGGATCTCTCTCTCTCTCTCTCTCTCTCTCTCTCTCTCTCTCTCTCTCTCTCTCTCATTTCTGGGCATCAGCTGCCTTGCTAGGACCCCTGAAGATTTCTCATCTTCTCATAGCTCTCTTCTCCAAAGCAGTTCCGCAGAACACCAGGGGTTCCCTCTGGGTCCTAAGACCCAATGCTAAATCTGGGAGGCACCCCCCGTTTGAATATCCCATGGGTGGGGACCCCTACCTGCTGTGGAATCTCCGCATACTCTGTACTCCCGCAGCCAACCCCACTTTGTTCATCTTCTACTTTTATTTTTTTTGCTCCCCGCTCCCCTATTACCTGACAGTCTCAATCTAGTCTCTTTCTCCTCTCTCTTGAACTGCCTTTTTCATTTTCACGATGGGTTCCTCTCAGTCCAATGACCCCCCCACACACACCTTTTTAAGCTGCAAGGGACTTTGCAAAGGTTGCCTAAAGTCGCGCATGCGCCTCTTATCACGGGCCCCGGCATCCTACCAGGCTCACAGACCAAAGCACCCTAACCTGTGCTTTTGCTCCCTTCCTCTTGGGCCCCACTTCTCCAGTCACCCTGCTGCTCTTGCATACACTCTCTCCTTCTTATACACACATGCTTTCCTCATATGTCTCATTTCTTTATCTCATATCCTGTAGCCCACAGGCCTCACTCTGGTCCAGCACACCTGTATAGACCCATCCATCTCATAGCCCAAACTGCCCGCTAACAAAGGCCCCAAAGCCCCTCCTCTTTCCCCCCTCCCAGGGAGAGCTGATGAAGAACTTTAAAATATTTCATAACCCAGAGGAACAGGGAAGGCAGACTTTGTGGGCCACCAGAGACACAAAAGGGTCAGTTGCTGGTGGCAGGAATTAGGGTTGCTCCAAAGAACATTTCAGGCCACAATAGCTGCCAGGCCCACACTTCAAAGTGCGACAACGAAGGACACTGGACACAAGCCTATCCCAACTCAGCAGCCACTACCAGGGCCATGCCCACAATGCGGAAAATGGGCACGCCTGAAAGATGACTGCCCTTCTTTGTAAAATCAAGGTGGGCCAGTCATGTGGCCCCCTAAACTCCCCCAAACTGCCTCCAGATCGTCTTCACTGATAAAACTCATCTGCCTGGACACCAAGGCTTGACCATGCACCACAGCAACGGAGGAGCCCAGAGCCGCTGTCACCGTGGACAAAAGGCCTGTTTGTCATGGGGGGCCACATCCCTGCGCCTTCCCTTTCCTACTCGCGTAAGACACGCCCTCAGCAGCTCTCCATGGTGGGAGTCAACGGGCCTCCCCACACTCCCAGGGCTACTCTACCTCTTCCCTGCATTCTTTTAGATATCCTGACAGTCCTCACCCTTTTGGCCAGGCCTTGGAACGCATCCTTCACTGGTCTTACTTGACCACTGGTTGGATGCCCATGCTCCAGTGGGTTACGCCACCCCCTGCAGGTGGGCCGCACTAACCAGGCTTCCTCACTTAGCAACAGCAGCAACAACAAAAACAAGAAGTTGGACGAGTGTTGGAAGAGGAATGAGGGCAGACAGAGGGAGGAAATAGACAGTGGATATGGTCATATTTTATTGTATACCTGTATGAAATTCTAAAAGATAAAGAAAAAAAATTAAAACATCAACATGCTAATGAATCCTCAAAGTTACTGTATTTGGGGAAATAAAAAGTTTGGGAGGTGAGCAGGCCGTGAGAGCAGAGCCCTCATGAATGAGATTAGCACGTATATGACTGGAACCATATGGAGATCTTTTGTCAGCTCTATTACGTGAGGACACAGCAAGAAAACACCATCTATAAACCTGGCAGTGGGTCTTTAGCAGAAATCCATTACAGTGGTGCCTTGATATTGAACTGTCCAGACTCAAGAACTTATAGTCCACATATTCAAAGGTGTTTTGTTAATAGCAGCCCAAGCAGAAAAGACTCAAACTGGATCATTAATCTATATGTTAAATGCAAAACAACAAAACTTCTAGAAGATATCAGGAAAGGATTCTGAGACAATGTTAAAACCATATACCATTCGGGAGCTGCAATCTAGAAAATGACTATCTTAGCCACACTTAACCTTAAACAAGAACGTGGCAAGAACGTGAAGCCACAGGAGCTCTCATTTGCTCTTGGTGCAAAGTGCTACCAATACTTTTGAAACAGTTTGCAGTTTCTTTTTACTTAGTTAGACATTTTTTATTATATGCATCTATTTACTTTGTATGTGGGGGAGAGTGTGGGTGTATGTGTGCACCATGAATATATGTGGAGGTCAAAGGATAACTTGGAGGAACTGGTTATCTCCTTATACCTTGTGGGTACAGGGGATTGAACCACAGGTCGTTGGGATTGGCAGCAATCACCTTTACCTGCTAAGTCATCTTCCCTGGCCTTTTTTGAAGCAGTTTTTTGCACAGTTAGACATGGACTTACTTATAATATAGCAATCACAATTCCAGGCATTTGCCCACACAAATTGAATGTTTAATGTCCACATAAGGAGATATCCATGAACACCTGTATGTTTTAAAATTATTTTACATTTTTTTTTTACTTATTGTCAGAAGACAGCTTGCAGGAGCCAGTTCTCTCCTTCCACCATGCGAGTCCCAGGGAATGAACTAAGGTCATCAGACTTTGTGGTAAATCCTTTACGTGCTAAGTCCTCTTGCTGGCCCCACCCACATGTATTTAAGAGGTTAAATTTCAAGTGCTGTTTTAATATCTTTGATCTTAATATATTCTTTTTTGTTCTCATATGGACAACTGATATTTGACAAATGTATTAAGGCAATTCAATAAAGAAATAGTCTTTTCAACAAATTATCCTGGAAAATCACATACATGGAAAAATGAATTTTAATCCATTTGTTAATGCCATGTACAAAAATTAAATTAAAATGGATCACAGTCCTCAATGTAAAGCCTAACAATATAAAAATCTACAGTTCATGAAAGAAAAGTTGATAATTGGACTTCACCAGAATTAAAACCTGTTCTTTGAGAAACAGAGTTTAGAGAATGAAAGGGCAAGTTGGTATAAAGAGAAAATGTGGAAAATAATACAGACATTAAAAGACCTGTACACAGAATGCATTAAAAATTTCATAATTCAATAGTAAGAAAATAACAACTCAATTTAAAAGCTGGCAAAAGATTTTAGGAATAATTCACTAAAGAAGAAAAAAAAAAGGCCAGGAACAGATGCCCAGCTTTATCAGTGAGAGCTGAATATGCAAATTAAAACCATAATGAGAAACCACTACATATTTATTCAAATGGATGAGGTTATAAAGATTTACTATGGCTGGTGTGGTAAGGTAACAGAGTTTCCAGACTTTTCATACATTGCCCATGGGAATGTAAATTAGCAAAAACACTTTAGAAAATACTTAGGTAATTTCCTAGAAAGTTAAACACACATCCATCATAAAAACCAGGTATCAGTCTCCTAGGAATTTGTCCAAGATAAATAAATAAAAACATATACATTCAGAAATACCTATATACAAATGTTCCTATCAACTTAAATTTGTGTGTGTGTGTGTGTGTGTGTGTGTGTGTGTGTGTGTGAGAGAGAGAGAGAGAGAGAGAGAGAGACACAACGTCTCCCTGTAGCCACAGCTGGCTGGGAACTCACTATGTAGATCAGACTGGCCCCAATTTTACAGATTTGCCTGTCTCTGCCTTTGGAGTGCTGAGTTTAAAGGTGTGGATCACCATGCTCAGCCCACATATCAACTGAATCTTAAATGGTCCAAACATAAAATCCAGTTATTGATCTATAAATGAATGGACTCTCAAACTGTGGTATGCCTGCACAGTAAAGTATTATCCAGCAAGGAAAAGGGATAGCATGAAACACTCAGTTGACTGAATCACAAAGTCATTATATTGTATAGACAAAAAGCAAATAAAGTACATGCTTGATGATTCTATTTATTGAAAACTCATTCATATTAAATACTAATTATTGTGATAGAAAGCAGAGTAGTGCTTCCAGAGGTCGAGCAGAGGGTTAGAAAGGGAAAGGAAGTGCTGGGGTCGATGGCTAATACACGTTCTGTGCTCATTACTTCGATGTGACTGCTCCATGGGGGTTTCCACACACACACGCGTGCACGTACACATTTATCAAAATGTATACTTTAAGTGTATGTAGTTTCTTACATAACCATGAAACAACTCAGTGGACTTTATACTAGCTTAAACATGTGGGCTGAGGGAGGACAAAGTTCACAAAAGTATTCAAAAGCCAAAGGTAGGTGGCAGGAGAGTGGCTTTAAGTTTAGATGGAAGTACTTGCATTTAGGAAGAAGCTCTGTGAGGACTTAGAGCAAAAGTCAGAGAAATCAGAAAGTGCATTTGGGGTCTTTGGTGTCTAACAACTTCCAGATTGAAACCTTGTCAGGAAATCTCCACTCACTTAGGAGACAGAAAGCATGGCCCCTAATGCTGTGTAAGTGAAGATAATCAGAGCTATGGCAGGGAAGAACTGACATCACTGTTCCATGGCCCTAGCCCTCTGGGCAGTGGTAGAGCTGAAGTCCTGTGGAAGTGGTGCCCTGACCCTGACTGCAATCAGACATAATTCGTTTCTAAGTCTGGTTCCTTTCCTTCTTCCCTTTTCCAGCCCGGAAGCACTCCTCAGCTCCTTTGTTTCCAGTCTCAGACGGCCTTCCTGTCTAGTGTGTTTCCCTCCACTTTCCTCTTGGGTCACACAGCTCTTCCCTGCCCATCCATTTTCGTTCCACCCCCCATCCTTCCGTGCACAGTGTTCACCAAGGGGCCACACTGGGAAACAGTGCCCCCATCTGGCCCCCTGGGTAGTATAGGCTTTTCTTGTTTCCACTGGGGAAACAAGAGAACACAGCCATCCCTCCCCAACATTTGTCATGCGATATGAGAACAGAAAGGGGGCTGTAAGGAAGCTATAAAGTGGGGCCAAGGAGGCAGGAATCTGGGGAGAATTAGGGACAGGAGAATCTACTAAAACTCACTTTGTTCAAAATCACCATATTTGGTAAGCTTTCTTAAAAAACAATAAAGAAAAACCCTCTTGCCCACATGCAATTTTCTTTAAACCTATTGTCCCTGTTGCACTGTCAGTTTCCTGGGGTCACCTCCTACAGGATCACTGTCCTCATAGCAAATAGTGATAGGCTTCTCACAGGAGCCTGAGTAAAGCACCTAGTCAGGGAGATAAGAGAAAGCCTATGCTGCAAGTACTTTGCACATTAGTATGACATTATTCTGCTGCAACCGCCAGGTGGTGCTCTTCTCCCTAAACCCAACATCATTGGGCAGCAGGAGAAAGCAGAGCCCTGTGTGCCAGGACTCAGCAGAGAACACCAGCGAGGTTCTTTGGCACAGAGCTTTAATGTGTAATTATCATCACTTTTCTCTGCTGGTATTTTCTGGAGCATTTTTCTCTTCCCAGACCCTCCTCCTTTCATTTCTTGGATATTGTTCTACTGTATACTTTGCCCAATTTTACTGATTCCCTTTCTTTCTGGAGAACAACCTCACATTCATTTTCGGGTCCAGTGAAGTACACAGAATTGTACAGTCACTAAAAAGAAATTTCTAAAAGACTCTGGAAGGGATTGTTTTCTTAAGGGCGCATCTACCTTGCTGTGCCTGGTATTCCACTCTGGCTAATTAACAGCAGGTGGGACCCATATTTGATGGTGCGCTCATGCCTGTATTGTCTCTTGTGACCTTCACAACATTATTCTTAACAATAAATAACAGCGGAAGTGTTATTTTCCTCTGCTTGTTATGGAGGACTGGGAGACGGGAAGAATGGCCTTCTGATTAACATGTGCTTAGCTGGATAACTGCTGAGACTTGACCAGAATAAGCTCTTGGGCTCCTGCTCTGTCTTTTTTCTCCTTCAACCACTGTCACCTCTTTGTGCAAGAGCAGGCACAGGGACTCTTCTGCTTTGCCCTCCACAGCCTGTCACTTATTTTCTTAAATGGTTGTTACAGATGAAGCTTTGTTTTAGGAATGGAAGGCATCCCTCTGATAACAGATGCTTGATAAACCTGTCCCTAACCAGTCAGACTTCCCATGTGGCTGACCAAAGAACTCCCATGAATATTTATAATACTTTGTAAAGCACTTCCACCTGCAATATTCTGAGTGAGACTGCAACAATTTAGAGTATAGACTGAGATTCTTGAAGTAAGGACAAAAACTAAGGCTAGTGGGCACTAATGTTCCCCCCAGAATGGATATAGGGTCTGTCTATGGCTAGGATCCCTCAGGCAGGGCTCTTCTTCTACTCTGCTCTTTCTCTCACACATTGCCTTTACAAATAGCAACACCAAAAGTAGGCTTCTTTGTTTTCTTTGGGAGAGGACATGAAGAGTAAGTTGTCTTAGAACCACAAGAGAAACAAGAGGTAAGCAGAATGCAATTACTCAAGTTGGAAAGTTGCCATAGACAACAGCTGCAGAATTCCACTGTGGAATGAAAAAGCAATATTGACCAAGAAGTAGCTTATTACCCTTCACAGGTCCATTCTGACAGTGTATTCCTCACCCACATTTATTCAAAAGACCTTGGAATCTACTTGGTATGAGAAGCTCATTACTGGCATTTGCAAATGCTTGGGGATGTGGTGCCTGAGATGGAGTGTAGGAGACAGGTACAAAACATTAATAATGCATGTGGTAAAACCCATTTAGAGTTCTCTCTGGGAAGAAGGGCTCTTGTGAGGCAGTCAGTTTGGAATGATGTGTGTGGAGAGAAATAAGGTGTTGGCAGGATGGGAACAGAGTGCTTAATATGATGTCTAAGCACTTCTGCAAAAGTGGAAGCCACCCTCAAGTAAGCCAGAGGAGCACTCAGTGCGGGGAGAGTCTCTGGCTCTCTTCTCCCTGCCTCCCTCCAAGGCAGAGATTACAAATACAACAGTGGTAGACTAGGTTAGAGGCTCCATAAAGCCACCTTCCAGGACAATAACAAAGGCTGTGAAGTACCCAGAAGCCTCTAGCAACTTAGAAACCCCCAACCCTAGAATAGGCCTCCTTCCTCATAGGCTAGGTAGCCTTTCAAGAGGCAGAGGTGGAAGAAAGGACATTCCATAATTCAGGAAGAGAAATTCTTTGCATCAAGCACACCGGATGGAAAGCCTAGAAGAGGAAAGAGTAGGGGCCAGGAAGAGGGGAAGAGAGAGAAAATCAAGTTCAGTGGATGAACAGGGTCACACAGCCATGGAAAATACCGCAAACTTTAAGCTATGGATAGGTTTTGAAGGACCTGGTACGCAGGGGCTATTTTTAAAGAAAGAATTATGCAGTGCATGTGTGTGTACTTGTGTATATGTACACGTGCATGTCTACATATATGTGTTGGTGAGTGAATGTATGTGCACACATGCATGTATGCATGTGTAATGTGTGTATGTGTGTTGTATGTGTATATGTATTACGTATTTGATGCATGTGTGTATATTTGTGTGTGTTTGTAATGTGTATGTGTTTGATAGTTATGTGCATATGTGTATGTGTGTATATGTGTGCATGTGATGATTTATGTGGATATGTGGATATGTTGTGTATGTTTGTGTATGCATGTGACGTATGTTAATGTGTATGTGTGTATGTATGTATATGTATGTGGGGAGTGAGTTATTCTATGAGGACGTTTTTGGGGATACTTTCAGCAGAAAAGAATGGCCATTAGAATTCTTTTTATAAAGGCAAATTGTGTGTGTGGGTGCTAAACAATTACAACAGTTTAGTTCAGAAACATTTGCACATCTCCAAGATGAAAAAGGTCAAATGCTCCCTTATTGCTAAGGAGGATCTTGTTAGTACAGGTCTTGCTGCCATTTAACATGGGAGGTTTTAGTACTTTGCAGACGTTTCTGGGTGTGGACACATTTTTACAGAGCATTTGGCCATGCTTCTCTGAAACTACTTCCAGATCTGTTCTTTTCCTGATGAGCTCTGGTCTGGACAAATCTTCTGACTTAGTCATTGCTTTGGAAAAGTGCTACGCCTCCTTTGGAGATGCATATGTAGGTGGTGTTCTGTTTGCTTATTTATTTTTATGTAACTCTTACATTTTTTTTCTCAAGTAGTACAGAGGCATGGGGAAGAACACTGTGGATTCAGCATAATCCTCTTAACTACGTTCTTACTTGCTGTTTGTGTGTGGGTTATAAACAGAGGCTTCTGGGTGTATAGTGCAGGACTGTTAGAGTTCTACAAGTCTCTGAGCTATCAGGTGCTTCAGGAGCATCAGGCAAGCAATATTGCTTCTGACATCAGTGGGAGTCTTAAGCCTGAACTTGGGATATCATCACAAATACTTTGTCTGCCTTCAGAACTGCTCTGAACATCAAGGGTACCTGAACCACACAGAGGACTTGATCTGATGGCAGCCTCCTCCAACTCAACATTTTTTTGTACTGTTGGGAAAAAGACCCTAAATACTGTGGCCATTTAGCATTCTGCCTTTTTCCAGTTGGCGTGAAGGTTCACACTCTAGCAGCAAAGTACACTCTATGGTAAGATCAGGATCTCTTATAAAGAGATTAGGAAAAAATCGACCTCCAGCTAAAGGGAGAAGACATACCAGAGCTTTGCAAACAGCAAATTCCATGCAGCAGGAAGGTCAAACACAAATCCTCTCTGGGAGGAGCTATGCGTCTGTACAAACAAGGCAGGGTATGGGGAGCCTAGTGCTGCTCCATGTGCTGAGCTCCTCTGTGCAGGCTGGACAGCTGTGGGGAGCTGGCTCAAGATCAATGGTCTTAAAAATCTCCAAATCAAATTTCTTCATCAGGAAAGGAGGACAAGCCCCTCATTCTCAGTTAACTTCCCGATGCACACCTCACCTTCATGCTCCTCCTGCTCTTTCCCTGCATTGTAACCCTTTTAGTCCTCTAAGGAAGATCTTCCGTCTGCCTCTGGCAAGGACATCTCCCAACCCATCTCTCCTAGGTACTAGAGAGTTTATGGACCACACAGCCGCTTAGACCAGTCCCTCTGTGGAAATCTCAGGTGACCTCAATCCAGGTCTCTCCTAGACAACACTCAGGGCTACAACAGAAAGATCTTGCTTTTCCTCAGTGGCCAGCCATTACCAGGGATGTACAAGTTGTTAACAGTCTATTTCCATTCTATACTTACAGAGTGTCTCATGCTGACACGATTCACCAAAGAGACACACACTGAGAATTCTAACAGGACCTGTTCTTCACCTGAGAAGCCTTAGAATGAGCTGTATTTCAGAGGGATTTGCTGATTAACTGCTTGGAGTTCAGCATGAATTTCTCCACACATGGTGTTTCACTGGCCTGCCAAAATAGTTCTAATCAAGACACTCTCATAATGGTGCTTCTATGATAATAATGAAGTAAAACACGAAAACAAGCTACACAAACCAGTCTCTTTTCTATGAGATACCTGAGGATAGAAAGTACACTCAACTTCTCTTTGCATAGCACAGTAGTAGAGGCCACTGTTAGGGCTTATAAAGAGCTGGCTGGGCACCAGGCATAGTTCTGAGTCTGGAAACATATGAGTTATGTCATTTCATTCTAATGGATATGTTCCATTATTGTTCTTAGTTTACAGATGGGGAAACTGAGGCCCAGAGGAATTGTCTAATGCTAAATAGTTAGCAAGTGATGGAACTTGAATTTGAGTCCATTCTGCATCAAGAATGTATGTGTTTCCACAAAAAGCACTAGCAAACATTTGTTGCAGGGTTGCGGAGGTAGCTCAGTGGTAGAGTGCTTTCTTAACTTGTGTGAGTCCTGAGTTCAACCCCCAAAACTGGGCACAGGAGGAAGGTATCTACTGAACACATAGATGCAAAGAATGAGCTATGTTTTTCTGGGGTGCTGACACTTTGTAACAGGAAGAAAAACTCAGGTGGCTTCAATTGGTCTTCTCCCAGACATCTCCATTTTGTGGGGGTACTGATAGTTTGGAATAGGGAGAATAACAAGAAGAGTGAATAGAGGACTAGTAGTCTCTAGAGGGAGGCACTGTTGGCTGAGAAGCTAGGGAGTTGAGGATATTACCTTCTGTGCCTAACACAGGTCTTCAGCATCCATTCATCCATCAGGGACATTGCCTAGACTTCTCAAACAGAACAGCCATGACCAGTCCTTCACAGGCTCCCGTTAAAGATGTAAAGAATACAACAAGCATGATTTTTCTTGCAGTGATGATTGAGTTCCTGGTTGTTAGTGTGAAAGAAAAAGAGGAGCTGCAGAGATGGCTCCGCAGCTAAGAGCACTGGCTACTCCTGCAGAGGACCAGGTTTGATTCTCAGAAACCACATGGCAGCTGATAACCATGTGTAATCCCAGTTTCCAGGGGACCTGACATCCTCTTCTTACCTTCATGGTCATTGGATGACATGACACTTATACACATGGAGACAATACACTCGTACACACAAAATAAAAATAATATTTTTTTTAATTAAAAAGAAAGAAAAAGAGAAACATGAGTTGAAAGTGAAAGGGTCAAGAGAGATCGCCCCTGAAGCAAATGTCTCTGACCTTGCAGAGGTAGCAGAGAGGGAGAATGGATCGAAGGGAGCATGGCAGGTGGCCTGTTTAGATTCCATCTGGGTTTCTCTCTAAAAGTGCATCCATCCATAGCACATCTCTCTGTGGACATCCTTCGCTCTTGCTTCTCAGTCCAACCCCTTCACAACCTGCACATGTTCCTTTGTCTTTTGTCTTACCTCTTCCTGAGCTCCGTATCAACTGTATATTCAGGATTGGCTTTAACAAGCATTCAAGTGTTGCTGGACAAAATGCCCTCCATCTCTTTTGGCATCTTTGAGCTTCCTTTGACAAGGGTGCTATCCGATTTTCCCTGTTTTTCTAATCCCTACTCCTCTGTCTCCCTCACTTTCTCCAGACTGTTGTTTTACCATACCCTCCCACATTTCCAACAATTCACCTGCATATTGTGGGACCTTCACCTAGATGCTGACGGGAAAATACCAAATCCACTTTCTCTGCTTGGAGAAGATAAATTGTTGCATGGAGCTATCAATACAGACCCTTCACCCACTCCCACTTGAAAGTCAACAAATCTGAAGTGAAAACCATCATCCCCACTCAAATACTGATTTTATAATTTCTTTAACAATCCCTTTTAATAATCCAGTTTAAAAATGAGGATTGATACTTTCCACTTCCCTTATCCTCTCTAGGCAATCTATCAACAAATCTCATCCAGCTTTCCTTCTCAGTGTCTGCCTCATACATCTTTCCATAGATTCTAATTACTACCACCTAGACTTCCAAGCTGTCCTCAGAACTATGCCAAGTTCCTAGTATTTGAAGGCACTGACTTCATGGGTTGAGCTCAAGCTTTGACTTTTCTTAGAGCAATTAAAAGAAATAATCACCTCATAGAGTGGTTGACATAGTTAAATAACTGTCACATGTGAAATAAATTTTCGGTGTGCAGCAGTTACTAATATTATTTGCCTCTATTGCTATTCACTGTGTCTTTCAACAACATAACAATTTTAAATTTAATCTGTAGTTCCATGTTGGATAGATTCAGTTCTCAACTTGACACTCTTGGGAAGAGGGACCCTCAATTGGGGAATTTCCTCTATTCAACTAGATTGACCTGTGTGTGACATGTCTGTAACAAATTTTCCTGATTCTTCAGTGATGTGGGAGGGCCCACCCACTGTGGACAATGCCGCCCCTGGGAAAGTGGTCCTAGTTTATATAAGAAAGCAGACTTGGCATAGGTCAGGAGAGCAAACCACTAAGCAGTGTTCCTCCATGGACTGTGCTTCAGTTCCTACCTCCAGGTTCTTGCCCTGTTTGACTTCCTGCTTTGATTTCCCTCACTGGTGGACATTGATGGGACATGCAAGCCAAATGAACCATTTCCTCCCCAAGTTGGTTTTGGTTAGTAGTTCATCACAATAGTAGGAAGCAAACTAGGACAAGGTCTCACAATATGACTTTACTAATCGGGTGCCATGAAAGACTCCCAAATGAGAAGTGAGTAAAACCAAATTCTGTAGCTTGGCACTGACATTCTCCCAGTCCTCAGTCCTCTAGGTCTTTGTTCTACTTGGTTGCAGTTACTATTTCTTGCTCCCAAGAGCTACCATTGCTATGTCTACAGAGCCTCATTAGGAGCTTCAGCACACTGTACTGAGAGTCTCTGCAGCCCCTTCTTTAACTTCTCCTAAGTTTTGTGCTAAAATCACTATTGCCCTCTCAATAGGCACTAACAATGGCATTTGCCATTTTTAGCCCTAAACCTCATACAACGTCACAGAGGTCTGATATTTGACCACTTATAGCTCTGGCTCTAGCAACACATGGTACACGATGGATTTTCATTAACTTTTGTTAATAAAAGTTTTTGAGGTATAGACAAAGGTTGAATGGCTGGGAAGAAGAGGAAGAAGCACCTCCCACACAGTGAGACAAGCCAGAGATAGCTGTTGTCTCTGTTGTCTAGTGGGGAGTCGAGGACCTCACAAAGTTCACATTGTTTTCTCCATGGGCATAGGTAGGGCACAGTGTGGGCTCTTCATGTCTTCCCAGCCCATGTGTCCTTTGCTGTGAATGTAATTGTGTAGCTCAGGGTCAGGCCCTTGGGCTGTTTATTAGCCTGAGATGTCATCAACACCTGCAGAGGCCACATACTTCCCAAAGAGAAGTATCTTCCTTACATGAGGAACCTTAGCAGGCAAGTGTGATCTCAGAGCACACCTGAGCTTGGATGGCAGTGGGAAAGAAGCACTCTGACCTCTATTTACTACCTAGAATGATAAATGATGGTCAACTTTGGGACCTAGGTCAAGACTTGACCAGATGCCAGATCCATGTCCTCAACTGGGGTTCTCATAGGTACTTTGCCCAGCTTCCTTTCATGTGGATGGGACTATGATTGGCCTATGATTGGCCTTCCTGGATAAGATGTGAGTGAGTTATATGGCCACTCAGACTAGGGCTTGGGCAGGCAAGCATAGTGAATAGCTTAGCAACCTAGGACTCCACTTTGCTTGGGCTTTGTATATATCCTCTCTAGACAATGCACCTAGCAACCTCTTGACAACCTGAGATTCCTGCCTTCATTGAGCTGCATACAAGTTCTCTCTGAACAAGAATATAAGTTTCTCTTCTTGAATACCTTCAAACTTGAATTCTAGTCAATCGTACTCTGCTTTTATCTGGGTGTGGAAGATGGGTTGATCTAGCACAAACAAGTCTGGGGGCATGCATAAGGCAAAACTGTGTCTTCAAATGAACTTTTAGGGAAAATAACCTATTTATCATCTTATACCTATATTGGGTATGCATGTCATTAAAATCAGATGTATTATGGAAAGAGACTTGGGAGTTTTGAGTGAGTATCAACACTCATGTGGCCTGATGTTGCCTTGCAATGTATTTTGACCTGTTCTGTAAATTTGCTTTGAATAAAGTTTCTTTACTATTTTTACAAATCTCTGTGAACCTTTACTTCAATTCTTTGGGTACGGAGCCAATAACCTGGAAACATGTAGTCTAGACCCTGACCATCACCAGGAACAGGCCGAGTTTGGTCTCTTTTCTCTCTGTCTCTGTCTCCCAACCAGCATGACTTTTAATGGATTCTGGGAACAGGAAAGAGGGTATCACCTGAGCAGCAAAGAAGTTTGATGGTACATGGTAGAGCTTGACTAACAGCTTTGTGAGATGTGAAAAAGAACAGACAATGAGTTCTGTATTAGGCAGTGAAATCTGGCTTGTTTAATGTAACATTTAAAGTTTTCACACTAATATACTGTTCAAACATTTCCCTATGTCTCCCAGAGCTAACCTAGATAAAGGTGAGATAAATCTGGTTATGGCACTTTGTTATGTGCTAACAGAGGACAGAAATGCTTATTGGTTTGCCCTTATTCCCCATCTAGGAGCTAGAACTTTTGAGAAATCACCTACTTATTTTTCTATTCTATGACACTATCTTCTATAAAAACCAAAGTCAATGCTTGATGAATACGGTTGTTATTATTTTCCTCAGCTGCCCCACACAATGCATTGTTGTGGTATGAGCTGGGATGCAGGCTTATAAACCACATCGCTCTTTTTAAGAGGGAGGAGAGAAGGAAGACGGAGGGCTCTTGAGACGAGGCTCCATGAAGATGGAGGGGTGGGAGTGCCGCACTTGAGCCCAGGCAGCTGTGTCTGGCTCTCATTTTCTGTCTGAAAGCAAAGTGAAGCCACTTAGGCAGGTCTGCCTGCCTCTTTGTATCTTGTACTCTTCTCTCCTCTGACAAGAGGACTTTGAGGGCAGCTTCAAGAATGGAATGTGAAGGAGGAGCAACTTCCTGTCTTAGAAGGATGGATACTTCAGTTGCCAGAAGAAAGGGGAAAAAAGAGCCACTTATGTGCTCTCCCCTTTGAGCTATTTCCCAGAGATTCCATGAGGATCTATCCCCAGGCCAGTCCCTCATTCCCCCTACACACACCTGCTTGCTACAACTCTGGGCAGAGCGTGGCTCAACCCAGAGGAAGATGCAGATTTTGAGCCTTCTCTCCCTGTTTACCTTTTGCCCATGCTTGGCAGTCACTACTCAGTCTATACCTTTGGGTGGCTCATGCATCATTTGCAAACGCTTCCTTATCAGGAGGTGATAGCAGGCAGGAATGATCTTGATTAGAATAGACCTACTTAGCATTTCTTTACTTGAGTTCAGGGGATACCAGCTGTGATGATACACACGAAGTTTTCAGACAATGGCTGGCACAGAGTCAAAGTTTCTTAAATATTTGTTGAGAGATTATGTAGGTAGTTTGGGTTATGACCTTACTTCTATACATGTATACTCACCACTTTCCTCATGTCAGTCTTTTGTTTCACATGGACTAAGGGACATTTGTTTAGAATGTGTGGGTTCTGTTCCTAGGACGCAAAACAAAAGAAAAACAAATGGATTGATTGAAGTGTTCAGATGTCCTATTCTAACAATTAGAGCTCTCTGCTAATAGTAGATAAGAGGTGTTCCCAGCACTTTCTAGTGGAAAAGTAGGAACAGTATGTCTAAACTCAACCAGTGAATCAAAAACCATACTCTGACATCTGGGTGATATAGTGAGTTTAGCAAGGAGAGCAGTGAATTAATTCAGAAATTCCGAAGCAGGAAATAGTTATTTATGGGAGGGAATCAAGACAAGAAATGTCTTGGACTCTGAGCAACAATGGAGAGGACATGGGAACTGAGTGGTCCATTGAGACCCATAAGAGATGGTTGAGCAACCAGGTGAGAATTCATTTCAACATATGCATTTGTGGGTTCCTAGAGTATGCCTACCTGATATTTTAACAAAAGCATATGATCAGAACTGAGTTCATGAATGTCTGAATTAAACAAGAGAAAAAGAGACTCACTGATAACTCCAGTTGACTGTGCTTATTGATAAATGCCACAGCAGAAGCAGAGGCAGGAATATTGGGGAAATCACACTTTGCCAGGAGATCTGATAGGTCATACATGAGGTGATGGGGTTACTTAAGTTTTGAAAGTTAGAAGGAAACGATGCTGGCTTAATTCCGGAAGATAGAGCACATTGGAGAAACGATTACAGAAAGAGCGTCATGAAGCAAAAAGCTGATAAAAGTAATAAATTGATCAGAAGGTTGAGTTAGCATGGGGTAGAGGTGGGATTGGAGGAAAAGGTGCTGGAAGGAAGTATGGGAAGGTCCGGGGATGGCAGTGTCAGTCGTGGTGGTGGCCGTGCAGTGTTGGGAGTGGAACCTACGACATTGCACATCCCAGGCAAGAACTCTACTACACTGCTGTATCCCTGAGTCTGGAGAGCTTGACAGAATCACATTGCTAAAAACTGTCAATTTAAATAAGACTTAAGCATTTGAGCTCTATTTTGAATAAAGGAACAGCCATCTGAAGCTTGTTAGCACAGGCGTACCTCCTTCAATTAATGTAATAGGTATGTGATATGTAATAAGTAACGTAGTCAGTATACACAATCTACCCAGCAAGGAAGAGCCTGCAAGGGGAAGGCCCATTTGAAGGTAGAGACACGCGACTATCAGGTGAGTTTGCATTGCAAGGCTTAAACACAGATGCTGACTGAGGTTGTGAGGCAATGTGAGGGTTCAAGAAGGGAAGAAGAAGATAAAATGTTGCAAGTTGGAAGCAAGGTGATAAGGAGGCAGAGACTGAAATTGAGTGGGAGGGGAGCGAGCTGTGGTCACACTGGGTGGGTCTCAGGGTTTTCTTTGGTTTGGTTTGGTTTGGTTTTAGTATAGAATAAGGGCAGGAGCTCTGAGTTGAGAAATAAAGGAGACCAAAGATTGTGGGGTTTTAAGAAATGGTAAATGGGGCTTAGGCTATAGCTCCATTTTTAGAGTGCTTTGGTTCTCACTACTGCATAAACCAAATACGGTGATATACACTGGCAACTCCAGTATTCAGAGGCAGAGGCAGGAGAATCAAGAGTTCAAGGTCATCTTTGGCTACATAGGAAGGTTGAGGCCAGTCTGGGATATAGGAAATCCTGTCTGAAAATATTTCTATTAAAAAGAAATGACTAGTATTTGAGACAGGTCTTATAAGTTTGTGAGGCAATTAGAAAGGAAAAAAAAAGCTATAAAGAGCTTCCCTCTGTTATGAAGATCCAGATGGGTTTGCATGATATTAATTGATGCTAACATTCACTTGTGGATGGGCCTACCCCAACATAGTGGCTTAGCTTAAGAGGGGAGGCTTGCTCTTCCTGCTTTCCCTGTGGCACTGACTCTGAGCCATGTGCTCTCATCTCTTCTAGCTTTCGTTTTCATGGTGGTTTGTCTCTAAAAGTCTCTACATCTGAATCAAGCACATAGTCTCACTGAATGGATGGAACAGGTCCTCATTTTCCCATAACTCCTTTCTGTTTGTCAAGTGCTAGGTTTAGGTGCTTGAAAAGAATAAAAGAAGCACCATGTTGAGAACATTCAGGGCCACACTTTTTGATCATTATAATGCCAGTGTTATAGTTCTCTTAGATCTGGAGAAGGTTGATGCTTCTGCCCTGAATTTCAAATATATGTCACACAGACCAGCAATACCATATGACTCTACGAAACACTTTGCCAGGTATTAAGGAAGGATGCTCATATAGAATCCTAATGATGATTCCTATTAAGAAAAAAAATTATCCAATTTAAGCAGCTAGCATAGTCTTCTGAGCATAGAGTTTACTACAGGCTTGGTGTTCACTGGCCATGTGCTATTGGATAAATCACTCAGTCTTTCTGGTACTCTAGTTATACAACTGAGAAATGGGACTATTAATGCCAACTAGCAGTCCTCCAGATAGGAATATGCATGGGAAATGAGCTGATGCTCAGAGTCCATGAAGGAGAATCCATAATCACTTAGAGTGCAGTGACTGTCCACACCATAGCTCTCTCTCTTAGCTTTTTCTCTCTCCTTATAATCAGGGGCCTGGCAATATGACACAACTGGATCCAGTGTTCACTGTAGACAAAGGGAGAGCAAAATTCATATCTAAGATTAAACTTTGAAAAAGAGCTGTCCAATTTGTCAGCTGTTCCCCTTCCGACCTTTCCTGAGTGCTGAGAAGGCAAGGGGCCTCCCCTAGCACCAGCATCTCCACTGCAGGAGACTCCGATGAGCAGAGCATACTTAAACAAATGTCTCCAAGGCCATTCCATCAAATATTAAAAGAACAGAACTTTCCCCATCAGCACTAGACCAGAACTCAACCCCTGAGAGTCAGGGCACTCCCCTTCTCTGATCACAGGAACCTTAAGGAACTGTCAGAGACATGATTGATCCTGTTTCCCACATTCCCACCTTTAAGTCTGACTTGGTGAGTCATTTTCCATGTGCAGATTTGACATTACTGTCTCTAACAAAGCAAGGAGGAAAAGCCCAAATTCCTGGCTATTGATAAAGGGAGCAGTGGAATGGAGGCAAGGGGACAATGGGGCCTGGGAGATTTGAGAGGTCAGCCTATTTGGACAGGATGAAAGACAACATTGATATGAGCAACTTCCAGCAATGCTGTATCAGAAGACAGCTACTGCTTGAGCGAACATGGAGGAGAGATGTCCACCTGCTTCAAAACAGGAAGAACATGTCACTGGAGCAGGAGAGACTCTTACACTGATAAATGTGGGAATTTATGACACGAAGGTCTAAGCTTACCTGGTGGGTGTTCAGTGAGGCAACCAGTATAAGAATTCAGTGCCTGCCACCTATAGCAACTCAGCAAGTGCCACTGTCATGTAGACTCCTTCTTGTCCCACCAAACCTTGCCTCCCCTCCTCCTCCTCCCTTCGCTCCCTAGTCCCTCCTCTTTGACGATTAAGATTTAAGGGATTAAAAATACCCCAAACAGAATGTAACCTAACCACAATTTGAAAGGAAGGCATTTTGAAAGCATTTTGGTAGTATTTCTTGACAAATAAAAGACAATATTCTTTTTTTCTCAATGTATATTTTTGTTGAATTTTTGTGCATTTTAGACAACACCCTTGAATCATATTTAGACCCCCTCCCCTACCTGCACCTGCTATAGCCCCTTCCACGAAATTTCATACATTATGTCGTATGTTAAGGCCTGTGGAGCCAGGTTTGTGTGACCCAGATGTCCTGCTGTGTGAGTTTATCCACTGGAGTCTAGTCAGCCTATCTGGAATCACTCCCTTAAAGAAGATCAACTCTGCCTTGCTCGGCAGTGATCAGCTGCCAATAGTTCTTCAGCTAAGGTTGGGGTCTCCTACCCATTTCCCCAGTTCTATGCTGTGTTTTTAGTTTGTATACAAACAAATTATAATCAATAAATGATCAAAATACATTGTAGGGAGACTAGAGATAAGGCGCCATGATTAAAAGATCATCAGGGTTCAGTTCCCAGTAGCCACATGGCAGCCCACAACCATCCATAACTCCAATCCCAAGGGGGTATCTGATACCCTCTTTTGGCCTTTATGGGCATTGCACAACATGGGTGCACTTACATACATGCAGGCAATACATTCACATACAAAAAAAACAAAATAAATTTTAAAAGATACCTTGTATATTTATAAGAAATTTATAAAGAATAAAAGAACAGAAATCGCATAGAGACAATAAATAATCAGTGAAGTGATTATAATAAAGCCCGTACTTACCAAGTGCTAAGCACCAGATCAGGCTCTTCTGGTGGTACAAAAGTATATGTGATAAAATCCCTGCCTTTGAGAAATTCACTAGCTCACACTTGGTTATTTATCTATCTTGTATATTTGGTGAGTCCACCTCCATCAATTCAGCTGCAGAAACGAATGACCATCTCATTTAACTCAAAGAAGCCCAGACTACAGCTGGGCCTGCAGAAGTCACCCAGCAAACATCTGCCATCTATGTTTCTCTCATCTGCCTTACCTTTCTAGTTCCCTGTCTAACAGGGGTGTACACAATATTAAAGGTGAGCACACAAGATTGCTGAGGTGATGTGGTGTGCTCAGCGCAGCCTTACGATAGGGTTTTAATCTGTGGCAGTGACCACCAGAAAGCCAAACTGCCAGCTTGCCACCCTGCATCTGTAGCCTTTCAGAAGCAAATGTAGGGGTGGTTCATCTCCCCCCCAGTGCTCTGCCCCTTAGATTACAGAGTTCTCTTTTCCCTCTGGCATTTAGGGCATCACTGGGAGTTCTTATCCCTTTGGTGCCTGGCTCACTAGGCAGCCTCTCTCTCTCCCAGGGCACAGGTGCTGTGAAGAGGTGTGCTCAGTACCCTCTCTAATACTGCCTGGGCTCATGGCCCAGCACCATTGATCAGAGGGCCTGGAGTGATCAAAAGACTTAGCGTGAAGGGCTTGGCAGACAGCAGCTGCTGCTTTCAGGATTTAGAATCCTGATTAAACAGGAAGGATGGCTGAAATCTTGGGAAGGAGATCAGGAAGAAGTGAAGGTGGAGAGGGTGGAACAGTTCCCTCTGCCCCGCCAGACCTGGTGTTCTCCTTATTCCTGGGCCACCACAATTCACGTGCTCTCTGAACTGGGAAAAGCAATAGACCTAGACAACCACCTCAATTCTATTTAGCAGCTTAAAATCTAAATTGATGGCTCTCCTCTTCTCCTCTGAAGGTCTTTTATTTAGGTTTTGTGGTTTGTTCATCCTAACTTAGTTACGCACCATGATACTTGCAAATAGAGCTGCGTAAATTAAGAGATGGCAGTGATAACACTTGGGACAGGTCTTGCGGATATGTGCAAATCTTCCAATTTGACACTGCAGTATACAACCCATATATTTCTCCCTGAGATTCCATTTCCTATTCCTGTCAGCCTACCTCATCGAGTCAATGCAAGAAGGGGCCTCAGGCAACTCCTATGTATCCTATTTCAAGTAAAGCAAAGTTAATTTACTTGCATGGAAGATGCAAAATTTAAATCTGCTCTCTTTCATCCTCTAGACTGCTCAGTTTGTCTCTGACAGGCCAGTTGCCCTGTTCAAATGTGCTTGGTCTCCACATTTCCTGCTGTCATAGAAGAAGAGCTGCCAGGGTTTGGTGGATCAAATCAGCAGTGAGGGCCTTGTCTCCTTAGATGCTATACCTTGTGTTGCAGCTGAGCTTGTGTAATACGGTGCTGCTGGGAGCTCATGAAGCCCCAGCTGCTGCTTCTAATGCTGTGGCTGACCTTTAAGGAAGCCTTAGTGCACCCTAGCAGCTCAGTAATCCTTCGCTCTTAATAGCAGTCATCTGTTTGGATCCCAAGCCTGAGTGCTTGCGAGGATTGCCTGGGAGGTCAGGAAGAACCTGCCTTTGCCTGAAGTGGGATGACTCTTCCTGGTGTTGGATGGCAAATAGCTATCTAACTGGGATAGACTATAAATTCTCTAGTTTGTCTGTTGAAAGACCCACATTTCCAGTTTCACTGGTCAATCACCTGATCATAAGACCACCCTTAGGAAGGTGGGTTCACTTTAGAGTTATACTAAGTAGATAGGCAGAATACCAAGTGTGTTAATGAGGCAGTGAACTTTTCCTACCTGGAATCCCACCTCCCAGGGCAGTTCTTCTGGACCCGGCCACAGACATGTAACTCTCTCAGGAAGCCTGACCACTTTTCTGAGTTCTTCAGAGAAAGCATAATCTTTCCTTCTCTTCTTTTACTTTCTCATTCTCCTTTTCTAAACATGCTTTCTCAAAGGCTTTGGGCTGCCATAGCATCTAGTATTTCATTTCTTTTTCTCTAAAGCTCCCTTCTCCCAGTCATGTGGCCGCCAGTTTGCTACATGCCTGACCTCCATGCAGGCTCTAAACCTACATGACTTTTTGGCTTCTTTTCTTCTCTCTCCATTCTCTTCCTCTGGGCAGCTGCTGAAATCCCCAGTTTGCCTGCCTTGAGGATTTTTCTTTAAACTCCAATAAAATAGTCCTAAAGCTTCCGTTTGGGTACATTCTTAAATTCTTTTTGAATGAGACTAAGAACCCATTAGGGGATGCTCCCTTTGACCCGTTTCCCTGGGAATAGAAGTTGCAGGAGCTGAAGAACCAGGATGCTCAAGTAGACTAGAGCTCTTCACCCATCACTGGGAAGATGAAACATCTAGAACCTGTGTGAATGTTGCCCCTGCCCCATGGATGAACACCTTTCCTTTTACCCTTTGTCACTGGGCTCCCCGGAGTAACACCTCTCACTCTTGCTCTCTTTCTCTCACTCCTTCCTCCAGAGTGAGCTCAGAACAGAACAGTGTTCTGACTTCTTTTAAACCCTAACTGGCGAGGGTGGAAAACAGTCCTTTATAAACAAGGGAAGCATACTCTTACAAGTATTGCCCCTGGGGGCACACAGCTGGTGACAGGACAGCTGCTCACAAGTGGACACCTCCCTGGATGTCAGGCATGTGCCAAGCCCTGTGGGGAACAGTCATCATAGTCATTCTATGTGGGAGGAGCCTGAGGCTCATGTTATAGTCTTTCCTGAGTGGACATATTAATAAAGAATGCAGCTGGGGTGCGCACCAGCCCTCACAACTGTATTTTTAGTTAGCACATTAGTAAAACTCAGAGCTTAGACTTAGAATTCACCCTTGCCTGAAGATTTCAACATGCATGCTCTTCAAGCTTCACTGACTAATGTGCTCCATGCTGCTGCTTAGTCTCTGTTTAAAAGGCAAAACCACAGGCTGCTCTGGCACCTGGCTTTCACCTGACAGTCCCAGCAGCCCTCAGCTTCAGGATCCATGTTGACTTCAGGCACTACAGTCCTCCCCCAGTATCCACAGGGGATGGTTCCAGGACCATTACAGATATCCAAATCTTTGGTTGCTTAGGTTCCTTATATAAAATGCTATGGTATTTATACATTCTTTCATGGTTTTAAGTCATTCTATATTGGTTATGACCCCAAATATAACATAAATGCAATGTAAAGAGCTTTATACTATATTGTTTAGGGAGCGGCAAGGAGAAAAGCCTGCACATATTCAATGAAGATGCAAATTTTTGGAAATCTTTTTGATTTGTAGGTGTGTCTGTCTGCAAGTATGGAACCTACAGATGAAGAGCTGGCCTTGACCCACTGCATATGATCCTTGCTAACATCTGTCCTTCCACAGAGAAGTCAAGGCTTCATAGGAAGCTTCTCCCTCACTATATTTTTTCCTTCAGCTCTTCCCATAGTTCATGAAGATCGAGAGGACTCCACAGTCCAGTCCTGATGGTAAGAAAAGTTACCACTTCTGTCCTAGCATTGCCAAGGCCATCAGGCTATACTGAGAAATTGCGCTATGTGGCAAACAGTGGAGACAAGCTAGGTTAGGAGTTCCATCAGAGAACCATACAGTCCCCTGCCACACAGACATTCTTGGGAGAGACTGGCTTGCTGCTGGAACCATTTCAAGGACAGTAATAATTCATTGGTCCCAGAGGGGGAAGGCAAAAATTGAACAGGTGGGAAACAAAGATCTAATGGGCCTCAGAGACTCCCACTCAATGGCAAAGGCTGCTTTCATATTCAGCAGCTGCAGATATAGGAATATGGGTCAAAGGAGGTATATTTACTTTAAAAATGCATTTTTTAAATTAAGAACAACTGGATGTGGTGATACACGCCTTCAGCCCCAACATGAGGGGAAGCAGAGGCAGAGGGATCACTGTGATTGAGGCCAGCCTAGGATAATCTACCTAGGAAGTTCTAGGCCAACTGGGGTTGCATAGTGAGACCCTGCTTCAAATATAGAAAAGTAAGAACTTCCCAAAGCACTGATTTCAACTTTCCTCAGGATTTATTAACATTTTTGAAAATAAATATTTTTTAAAAAGATGTTTTATTTTTAATTTGTGTGTGTTTGTGTGTGTGTGTGTGTGTGTGTGTGTGTGTGTGTGTGTGTGTGTATGGCACTCGTGTGTAGATGCCTGTGGAGTCCAGAAAAGGAGGTCAGATTCTCTGGAGCTGGAGTTAAAGGCAGTTGTCAACCACCTTACCTAGGTACTCCAAACCAAACTTGGTTCCTCTACAAGTACAGCAGACAATCTTGACTGCTGAGCCATCTGTCTAGCCCCTGTACTGAGGAATTGGAAGAGAATCTGTGGCTATTATTAACCTAAGTTTTCTATAAGAAAATGGAGCCTGTAAGAACAGTCGTAAAGTTTGCACAGACCCAGACCTGGAAGTCGCAGCTTTAACTGGAAGGTTATGCTTGCCCCATGGACTGCCGCTTCTCTCCTTTTCTAGCTCTGTTCCAGATCAGGAAATGCTCACATTTGCAAACTGAAGAGCAAACAGACCGTGTGGGAACCCAGGGCCACAGTTCTCCATATTTATTTCAGCAAAGATCTCAGCTGTGATTATCACTGCTTAAAAAGATCCCAGAGCTGTGGAGGACACCTGCCTTTCCCTTCAGGAGGCTTTTCCAATGTGCAATGGTTAAAAGAAAAACAGCACGGTGACTTTCAGAAGCTTTATTGATTCCTGTGTAAAAACAAACAAACAAACAAAAGCTTCTTGAGGGGTGGCTAGGGATATAGAATAGGTGATAGATTATTTGCTAGTATGTGGGAAGCCTAGGATTGGATGCTCAGCACCACATAAACCATTTCTGGTCAAGCACACCTATAATTCTATCACTTGAGTGGCTGAAGTAGGAGGATCAGAAGTTTTGAAGGATTATTTTTAAAAAAGAAAGGAAAAACAACTGCTTTGTTTATAGCTATGAGGAAAGAGAAAGAATTTAGAACTTTTTTCCACATGAGCATGTGATTTTTCTACATTGAAATGGAGATGCCCAAACCTGTCTCAGCTTATTTTTAATTAATTTAAAACTAATCAGAATTAAATATCATTCTATGAAATTAAGGGTTATTTAAAACAAATTTAGCTATTCCTCTGTTAGTCAGCGTTCCCTTACTGTAAAAATTTGGTAATCAGAGTAACTTAAAAAGAGAAAAGATTTATTTAGCCATGGCTTCAAAAGTCCAGATTAGGTGGACTAGCTTCTCTTAGGTCACTAGTGTGGTTCACAAGTGGCAATGGTGAGAGGCGAGTAGCAGAATGAAGGAATAATCTGATAGCCAGGGAGCCAAAGGGGACTCCGTCCACAATTCCCTTGGGACACACATCCAGTGACAAGAATCTCTCAGTAGACTCCACCCCTTAGTAGTGCCACCATAGGGACCACAGCAAAGGGCTTTTCTAGATCCAAATCCCTGAATCCTTCACATCCTATCTGACCTTCCTGCTTCCACTATGGTCCATGACCAACCAGGTCTGCAAAGGATGAGAGAGAGGCTGCCTTTGAATCTGTTTCCTAGTGACAGAAAGAGGAGCCTTGCTTGCTGCAGCTTTCTGGCATTATTTCTCATGAGTGCCCACTTCATTATTTTAGAACTTGGGTTCCTTTAGAGGTTATCTCAGCAAAATATGCCGTACATTATAGAATTTTGCACAAACACAAGTCCGGATGAATTCTAATTGTCAGCATCCTTTATCATCTCCTGCCACCTCCACCCTCCCTGGCCCCTCTTCAAGCCCTCCTTAGACTCACAGTAACCCCTTCCCTCCCAATTCCCCCCACAAAGCAGGCTGTTCTGATTTTTTCCACAGTAGGGAGACATTTCTTTAGTAATCTGGGAGTGTTAATGTGCTAATGCAGGTAAATTGTAATTAATTTCTTTCTAATTGATGCGTGGGCTTACCTAGGCCCCTCATTTTCTTCCCTTCAGTCCTTTATAAATATATGATTTGACAGGTTAATTTGAAAGCAAAGTTAGATTCTTTACAGCCATCTAAGCAGAAGCCCCAGCACGCAATTTGCTGTCTAGTTGTGTGAAGCATAATAAAAGGGTTGAAGTCAGGTTACCCTTTCTTTTAATCATCATTTTGCTAATTTAATCTTTTTCCCCTTCATAAGGTAATAAAATATTCATTTCACAGCCCGAAAACCTTGGCAGAATCTGTTGAGGGGCAGTATCCACAGTGCGCCTGCTCAGTGTGGTGACCTTTCTTCTGGTTGGCTCAGCGGCCTTCTCCAGAACTGGCTCCTGAAGGGTCATGTGGGTGGCTCTGAGGGAATTCTGGTTTGGCATCTGAATCAGGACTGAGTCAAGCCTCCCACGTTTTGCTAAAATTCAGAGAAAAAGCACTAGGGTTTGCTGGCATTTCTGGGACTGCAGGAGATCCTGCCCTACATCGGGTGCCTAGGAACATTCTCAGAAGGGATCTGCAGGGGAGGCCATTTTCTACCAGCAGAGGCCTGAGCTGGGCAGAGGGGGAATGGCAACTCTCCACTAGGGAACTTAGATTTCATAAAGCAAGAAGAGAACCCAACTGACTAAATGGTAGGCTCAGGCATTACCCAATTCTTTATAATTACACTTATGGAGGCCTGGGGGCCCCGAGGGGCATGTGCCTTTCCCTACTGAATCTCTTGGTGCCGAGACTGCATTCTGCTTCACTTGCACCCTCATGCTTGGGGGTTTGCTAACAAGGTCCCTGTACCCAGCCTTGATCACTTGAGAGCTGATGGATCGAAGACTTTACCTGGTTGGACTCTTCAAAATTTCTTCAAAGAACTGGCCTAATAGCAGAGGCAGATGGAGTACATCTAATGCAACACCAAGAATCTTCCTTCCTGCACCCTTCTTTCTCCTCTCCTTATCATCTAGGTCAAAAGTGTGATGGAGAGAGGATTCAGGTCTCTCCCTGTAGGGTGCAGTAAGGTTACTGCCCCTGGGAAGTCTGCTTTCCTTCAGTGTTAAGCATGGAGCTTCCATCTGGACACTGAAGTTGAAGTTCCCAATGAGAGGAATACAGGTGTGTCAAGGAGACAGGTGCTCAGCCCACACTGTCTCTTTTAGAAGCGATCAGGAAGTACCTACTCTGGTTAGAAGACCCTAGAAAAGAGCCTTGGAAGCGGAGTGGTTAGGACCCTGGGTTCACCACGATTTTCCTGTAGAGATAGTGGGAAGGTGAAGCTTATCCAGGGAGCTCAGACTAGATCAAGTACATAACCCAAACCACTGTGGGTCCTGTCTGACTGTGGAGGCTCCTTGGGGAATGCTATGCTTAAACTAGGAGTACAGAGGAGACAGATGCCACCCTGCCCTTTTATCAAGCGTGTTCCTGCCTCACCTGTTTTAGTCTCACATAATTAACTAATCAGGTCGGTAGTGTTGTGGATGAAACCCAGGGCGCCACACTCTTGGCCCTTCCTTCCTCTTTTCTTTTTTTAAGTTGCCATGAATAGGTTAACCTGCTTCACCCTCTAAAATGCGACAAATGAGGAGTCTGATGAATGCCTTCAAATAGCTACATTTCTTCTCTAAATTTTACACAAGTGCACATTTTAGTGGCTATATCTCCCTGCCATTTTTGCATGTCATTAGGATCTTTTATTTTCATAACAGATTATGCAATTATGACTATTCTCCCATATGAAATTTAGTTTCATTCTTTCTGTCCAAATATTTGGGAAACTTCATTCATTAGGGAAAAGGTCTCTTTCACTCACTGTTATTTTTAATTATCAGCATTAAAATATCTTAAAAGGCTGCCTGAAAATTGAAGAGGAGAACCATTTATCAGGCAAACAACTCAAGCACATCTGAGGGAAAATATTCTCCAAAAATGACACAAGCAGATGGATTGAAGAGACATTGAGAGTAGAGAATGGATCTCGATTGAGAGGTGGGTGAAGGGGATCTAGGAAGAAGGGGAGTGAGAGTGAAGTTAAAGGAAGGAAGAGATGTGGTAGGGATAAGGAAGGGCTGAACTTTGCCAAGGAAACATGCTAGGTTTCACAGGGCACAGAGAAACTATAGTGTCCAGAAGTGCAGTCCTAGAGTTTTCATCGACATTAGTTCTATGTCTTTCCAAAACACTGATAGAATGTGGGACGAGAAAATCTCAGCATCCTTCGGTTGGCATTGGCTGTTAAAGGTTTCCACTCAGAAAGCAAAGCATACCGTGAGCCAGCCAGCAAAGGGAAACTTGTCTCATGAGTTCCCTGGAAGGTATTTCAGGCCAAGGAAGGGGCAAGCGAAAGAATCTTGCTATTACAGGAAAGCAACATGCTAGGAGCAAGGAGGATTCTTAGTTGCTCCCATCTGCCCTTTTCCCTGTAATATTCTCATTTCTGCCACTCTTTCTTTAATACAGATGCCTTATAAGAGTGGTCCACACTCAGCTTTATACATTATGACTTCTTTTCATCCTTTATCTCATTTTGCTAGTATTTGGCTTTCAGTCCTGCTATAATATTGACCTCTAAGGAGTTCAGTATGCAAAAGACCAAAAGATTATCCTTTGCTCTCTGTCTTTTCACTATTGATTCTTTTAGCTACTCTGCCTGTGAAACCCTGTCCTACTCTGGCTTCCATAAAATCATCTAAAGTTCTTTGTCCATATTGTCCCGCTCATCTTTGCTGGACTTTTGCAACCCTTTGCATGCACTTTCCAAGGCTCCTTTCCCACAATGTGTTCTACACGATGGATCGCCCACTCATTACCCATTCTGTGCCAGCAGCAGCACTCACTTGGATCAGACAGACACTGTGTACAGTCTATACATTTATATTCATACGTTTACATCTGTTAGACATCTCTACAGATCCTAATTTCAACTTACCTCTCCCCTAGCCCATACCTGCTCCCAGAGTGCTCCTCCTACCCAAGTCTCCATTTTGAACATAGCTTTTATCCATTATTTTCTGGACTCAGAATTTCAGGAACCACCCCTGCCTGACTCTCTCTCTCCCTCTCCATATCCAAATTATGGACAGATCCTGACCTTTCTGCTCAGTGAATGTCACTCAAATCTCTCTTTTTTTTCCCAGTCTTTTTGTGCAAGGTCAGCATCTAACCCCTTTTTATTTAACTTTCCAGAGAGTTACTAATGTAACACTCTGCCAGAAGCATTAATTTTCTGCCAGGCCATTTTCTTTGTTGTCAAAGCGTCCATACAAAATGCAAACTCCCATCACTTCCCTGCTTAACTGCATTTAATGTCTGTTTTTGACCTTGAGGATAAAATTCCAATTCCTTGGCATGGAGTGTCTGTTTCCTTTTTGCTTTTTTTTTTGATATAGGGTCTTGCTATAGAGCCCAAGCCAGCCTCCAGATCTCTAACATCCCATCTCAGTGTCCAGAGGATTGAAATTCCAGACATGTGCTTCCATACCCAATCAGTCTGGATGAATGCCCTCCTGATGCCCAGCTTCTTCGGCTTGTTCTGTCTCTTACTCCTGCCCTCCTTTCAACTGTCTCTGTCCCATTTAGAGATTCCAGCAGCTGAAGGAAAGCATGTGTTTCCATAGAGACTTTATTCTCAGATGATTGACTAGTCCTCAGCCTGGGCAACTCAGCTTTACAAACACCAGTTTTCTGAGGTGTGTTCAACCTGCAGCATGTGCCCCAGGATGTCTACAAACGTAGCCCAACACAAAACAAGACTAGTGTTTTATAATTTTTTTGTAACTCAGTTGCACAGTTCTCCAATGTTAATGTTACAAATGCCAACTTAGGGTTACAGTGCCTAAAGGTGGGACTTACTTACAGGAGCAATAGCTCTTGTATCTCTCAGTTACTAAAGTTTCCAGAACGTTCCCTATAAGACCACTTATTTATCAGATTAATTCACTAGCCTAAAAACTTCTGGAAGGCAAGAACTGGGTTTCTATGTCACCATTGATAGAATATCTGTCACATAATAGGAGTTAACAAAAAAATTTGTAAATTACCTTTAATAATGGATTGTGTCTACCATGAAAATTATTCAGCGTGATATTTTCTAAACCTGCTTTTTAAATCACTAAAGCAGAAAAAATATCAACTTATAAGAATAAAAAAAGAAAGCAAGAAAGATGTAAAACCTTTAGTGAATTTCAGGTTTTTATTACTTAAAAACCTGACCCAGTCTGAGGATACAGCTCAGTGATAAAACACTTGCCTCACAGGTGGGATGCCCTGGGTCTAATCTCTGATCCTCAAATTGATACATTAAATAATTAAAGTAAAACCATAACATATACACAAAAAAACAGTCCCAGTCACCTAAGAGTTTATGGACTGCCACAAACCAGGCTGAGGTACCAAAAGGCCTATGTCTCTCCATTCATTCCAACGACTCTCACAGTCTGCCCATTCCCCATCCACCTGCATCTCTGTCTGTGAAGTCACTTAGAAAAATGCATCTCACAGCCAGGAGATATCAGACGTTAGACTCCAGCTACATTTGCACATTTGCATTCTGCTTACCAGGTCACCCAATGGCAAAATCTTCAGAGGGAGCCAGCAATTTCTCCCTCATACTGAAGCTAATGAGCAAAATAGCTTTTGCTGAAGGACAAGAAAAGTCGGAGCGCACACAGTGTACTGCAGGCTCCACAGGCAGGCTGTCATAATTATGAAAAACCATCACAAGACTTACAAATTAAAAGCTGCGGCAGAAACTTTTGCCCTATCAGGTTCGAAGGGAAGCATCTCATGTTCATCAGGACCAGGCAGCTGCGGTGGGAGCTCATCCAGAATGCTGACGGCCAGCCATCTCCCACGGGCTCCCAGAGGGGACACAGTATCAGCTGTCAGTTGCGAAGCAAAGGGGAGTTGTTTTACATCCACTTCGGGCTCTCTTTTCATTTCCAGTCCCAGAGGTGACTTTCATTACCAGGTTAATCATTGGCAAGCTTAGCTGGGTAGCAATGAGCAATACCTGGGATTCTTCATACTTTTTGTGATGCCCTCCCCCAACCCCTTCCCTCCCCTCTCTTTCACAGTCTGCAAGTTTCCTTGACTGCTGTTTTGAGTATCTTCTCAACCAGCTCACGCAGGAACTGAAGGCAGCTCATTTCTGAACCAGTAGTTATCAATTCCCCCTTTGAATCAAACTACAAACCCAAATTGTCCCACTCTGTCTAAACAACCCAAAGAAAATGGGGCCTAAATCATCCAATTTTATTGGGTCTACCTAGTTTGCTAATTTAATTTTACTTCTCCCAAAGCTGACGCTCCATACAGTCTCTTCTGTGTTGATCTTGAGAAAATGAGAAAAGAAAAAAAATCACATTTCCAAAAACAAATTCTGTTGGCCCATGGGGCACGGGTGATGCAAGAGCCTACATCTCCAGGGTCCATATTCAGGTCTCCAGCGAGGGTCAGGAAGGAAGTGCAGAGGCACAGAAATTGAAAAATAATAGCGTGGAGGAGAAATCAGCATTTCAGCTTTGTCTGAAATGGGTATTTCAGCTTGGCTCTAGAAAAAAGATGAAGGTAGTGGCAAGCACCCCAGGCAGTGACAGATGCTCATCTGTGTTGAGGAGTTATCAATACATGCTTGATTGATTGTTGGACTCGGTTGTCCTTCCGCTCAGTTGAGAAAGGCAGGCAAGGAATGCCTGTGTTCCATACCGGAAATAAAGCTCGCCTCACTATCTGAAGGTAATTTGAGACCCAGTATGAATGAGAGACTTAGATGAGAAACCAAAACCTCAAATGAAAACCTCATCAGCAAGTGGTAATTACAAAGCAGTTGTCAAGAATGCAAATGCTGTATTTCTAAATGTCTCTGATTCATTTCTTAAGATTAAGCTCCAAGAGGTCCTCCTTTGCAAGGTCAGGGTCTCTGTAAAGGCAGGTTGACTGCTTTACTACTGCCCACAAGGGGTCACTCACACAACTAGTGAGAGCCAGTGAAGCTGTCAGCACTCCACTTCCCTCACTGATTAGCACCAGGCAAAATGATGACCCCAGCGAATTGCACACTCAGGTGTCCTGCCCGCTTCTTGCATCACAGATTTGTTAATAAGAAGAGTCGCATGACTGCCCGATTCCTGCAATTACTTGAGAAGTCCTCTCTGCCTTTTCCCATCCTCTGCAAAGCACTTTTAGGTTATCTAAAAGGGACACCAGATGATCACTGACCCTGAGTGAGGTTGATAGTGCAGGGAGTCAAGAAAAATACCTTCACAGTTGTCGGGGTAAATTTACAGAGTTTCGCTCTGCCTCAAGGAACATGCACCCAAGAATGTGATTGACACAGATGAAGTCAATAGACTCAACTACTTTCCAACAAACCAGTAACTTACAGGGGAGGGTCCAGTGGGAAAGTAGAAAAAGCTAGGTAGGAGATGGGGTGGGGTGCAGGGGGTCTTCATCTTGGGTGTGTGTGCCTGAGGTCTACCGGACTTCTGATCAGAATGCTGGCTTCCCCATACGAAATTTCTGTCTCTCTCCATGGGGATGAATCCTTTGTAAGTAACCCCGGAAGAAACTGGTTTCTCCAACTGGAGACCATTTTCTCGTCACTCAATGGATTAAAATCTGGGGGTGGGGTGGGGTTGAATGCCTGGCCTCACTGTGAGAGGAGGATTCATAAGACAACCATCTAGGCACTGGAACAGCAATCCAGCCCATTGCCCAGATTGTAGGAAATATTCTCAGAAGCGGATGCTTTATCCTCATGTACTCTCTGCATTGTGTTCTAGCTTGTGCAGAAGGGAAGAGGTGAGAGGTCTCCACAGGACGGGAGGTGTATACACATTAGTCAGGATAAGCTAAGTTATGCTGTGATTAGGAATGCTCCCAAGTGCTGGAGTCTAGAGAGCTTCATTTTTCCTCTTCCTCATGAGAACTCATCTCTCTCTGTCCCAAGATCTGAGAATGGCCACAATGTAGAATATTGACAGTATCATATCAGAGGGAAGCCAGCATAATGATAACTCCAAATTCTGACTGGAACTGATGTCACTTCTTTCCATATTTTATTGGTTATAGTCCATCATAAGGCTAATTTAGAATGCTAAAATGGATAATTAATATATAGGTCTTCTATAGACAATGAAAGCAATATTTGTAAATCTCCTTGAGTCCCCTACTATGGTAGTCAGTGCTCTGTCTTTTCTGGAATGTGGAATGCCTCCAGTATTGTAAAATTTCTCACAAATTGACTGTCCTCCAGCCCAGTGGAAAAGCAAGTATAGCAGTATCCTGACCCATCCTAGCCTCATGCCCACAGTGGCCTGAGTTATCAGCAGGGCTCCATGCTCCTGGGAAACATTTGTTTCCTAGTCTCATTCTTGGGCCCCTGTGATTTTAATTATGTCTTTGAAATACTCAAAGACAAGAAAGAGATCAGCTATGGAGAGTTAGCAGCTATCAGAAGCTCACTGTGGCTGAGGGAGGCAAACATGGAATTAATGATATAATTTTTTTAAATGAAATCACCTAAAAACTTTGTGTGCTCTGATATTTTTATTTACTTCAGTAATTCAACATTATACTTAGAGAATTCTAGGACATTTTAATGTAAAATGATATGTGAAAAAAGAGCTACATCCATGTAGATCATTGCAGTAAATTATTCCCTAGCCAGCTACCACTTCCGTGGCCTCAGTGGTCCTGGGGCAAAACTGGAAGAGCAGAATACGACAATAGTTGAGCATCTACTGTGTTGCCAGTCATCACCCAGGCCCGAATTCCTGTTTCAAGCATTGAAAGGCTTGTCTACAACTGGCCTTCATCCTACATTAGCCTTGAGTCTTTCTCGGAGCAAAGTATGAGTTATTCCACTTTTGTTTCTTCTTTTCTCATTTTCTTTTGAGCTCAGGCTGCCTACTACATTGGCCTCCCAGCTTGATGGACTGAACTGTCTTGTATCTTGCTTCCTGATCTTCCATTCTTGGTTCTGCAATTTCTTCTTGCTGTGATGTCTTATGGATCGAAGGCCAATAAAAAAAAAAAATCCCTTCAAGTGTTTTTTTCCAGAATGCCATCAGCCTGGTTGGTAGCCTTGTCCTCACCTTGGCAAGATGCTCAGACACATTAGAACTGGACATTACAGTCCTTTCTGGAAGAACCCTGGAGAGGTCTGTTGAAGTGCTGAAGGGAGATGAAGCCAAAGCAGCATATGGTGGACTGAAGCGCCACCTGTTGCACCAAGCAAGCAAGCTGCTACATTCTGCATGACAATGCCCCCCCGCCCCACACACACACTGGAAAGAGCCCTGACCCAGGTACCTAGAGCCTCAAAGAAACCGGGCCACAGAGACTGAGTTGAGGAGCAGGTAGTGTGCAGAGAGAGAAGATTGTAGGTCCTGCCCTGCCTCTCTCCTCAATCTCCATGGCTTCAGAAATCTTGAAGAAGCAATCTTGACTAACTGCAGAGGCCAGATATAAAATGTAATTACAAAAACTAAAGCATATGGTAAAATCAAATTTCAGGGATCCAGTAGAAGAGACTTTGAATGATACACATGCCACTGGGATCAGGAGAAGGGTGAGAGCCCTTAGAATTGAAATAAAGAGAAAGAGAACACACAATGAAGATAGAACTGAGTCCTAGAGGACAGGCGTAATGTTGGGGGAAGAAGATGAATGGGTTCTGGGTGTGAGCCAGGGTGGGATGTAAAATAACTGTGTGTGGAGATTGACGGAGACGCTGTGCTTTCCCATTAGGAGAACTCAGGCTGGTAGAACAGAGTAGGGTAACATTTATAGTGTATGCTTAAGAGTTCTCTCAGCTGTGAAATGTAGAGTTTCACCACAGAAGGGAGATGGTGTTTAGTTTTTCTGGTAAGATGTGGAATTGAGACATTTCGAGCTTATATGATATTATGATTTGCATATTATTACTTATAAATATATATGTATGTCTATATTGTCTTAAAGGCAGGAATCTTAAACTTCTTTGTACCCCATTGCATATGAGGTATTATGCTATGCCTATCACAGAACTAGAATGCATATATAGCCAGGCAAATAAATAATATTTTCATGTAAAAAGAAATAAAGTTAAAAATCAGTGCAATAAAGCCTGAACAAATATCTCCCAAACCCAGCAGGACCTGGATCTCTATGATCACTTCTGCTACCAGATCAAGGACAGCAGTGGACTTTATCTATAGATGGTAAAGAGGAAGTCTCTACTTTTATAGGAAATAATGTTACCTAACCATGGGTTCACTGATCACTGCCTAAGATGTCTTCTAATTTGAACACAGGCAGTAATGACATAATGAGAGAAGAAGAGACTTTCTCTAAAATTGAGGCACTGCAGTTCATACCCCAGAGTATTCAGGGCAAGGCCAGTCTCACATGTCTCCATCCATCTTGCTTAGCTTGGGGGACAGCAAGACTCCGTACTTGTATTGTATCAGTGCAGGGCCTCCAGTGAGAGAGATATGATTCTTTATGTACTTCCTACTGACTATACCAAAACAGAGCTGATGGTTAACAGGCATGACACAGAATTTTCCCTGTGCAAGAAGCACTACAGTTATAGCTGGAACAGGAAGAGGAGGGAGGGTCAGTGGTTATGTAGTCCAGAAAGATAGCCCAGAGGCAGGGATATGGTGCCTAGTTTGTGATGGGCTTTATTTCATTCATGCATATAACTTCCACCTTATAGAAAATTCTGAATTAATATACTTCACGTTGTTCTAGGTAGTAAGCAACATGGGAAGAGGCCACACTTTCTTAATTTCAGAACATCATCTTACAACCGATGTTAGACAGCATTCAGTGCATTCTTGGACAGCTGGATCATAAAATATTCTGATCCCATCAAGTTACAGCCAAGGTGAAGAGTAAACTATAGTAATGTATGATGGATAAAAGCTGAGTTCATAGAAAATGTAGTAAGCCTGAAAGTTATTGATTGTGGAGCATATGCCAAGGAATAGATGTAGTGCTCGGGGTAGAAACTTTCCTCCTGTCAAACCTAAACAAAGGGCTCATCCTTATCAGCAGTGAAGGCATATGTTCATGGAAGTTTACAAGGCAGGAGCAATTCAGGAAGGCCACAGACTATTGCAAAACCTTTTGAACCAATTGCTTCCTGTTCTGTTTCACTGTAATGCATGTGCAACCTTCTTTCTGTCTTTCTAGGTATTGGGATACCATTGTCTAGTGGAAAAATTCTCTCCAAACTCATGCATGTTGAAGGGAAGATCCCTTCAATGTTCTCATATTCTTTTAATCCCCTAGCAGTGACAAGAAGTGGCCTTGTCTTCTATAGCTCTGCTAGTAATTATATTAGATGGAGAAATAACAGCTGTAGTTCAAATGAGTGGGCACCATTATCCTTCCAAATTTCATCTTGCTTTTGCTATCACAGCAACTCCAACCAGATTTCAGTAAAAATCTATGGCTTGGCTTTTGACTTAGTGTCTTTGTATGCTTTGGATAAATTCCCTCTGATTAATGAACTGGATAAGGTTACTTTTCTCCTTTTATGAAAAAGGGTTGATGTCTTGCCCCCAGTCTTTCTGCTTCAAGCCCAGAAGCCATTGACAATTCCATGAGCTTTGAAGCCATCAACTACATGGCTACCTAGCCTCTTTATAAGTGCCTTTATACCAAGTACCTCTAGAGAGATGTTATCCAAGTCATAGCAGTTACAATGCAGTGCTATCAGATGACCCTTCAACTGAAGTTCATTTGCTTTAGAGAGTCAATGACATGGAGATAGGTGACTTTGTGGAAGAAAACTCAGAGCCTCGTTCCTAAGTTTTCATTCTACTTGTTAGGAAGAAACTATGCCAGCTCTCTTCCATTGTTAGCTGCTAACTTAGTGCCTGGAAACCAGACCTAAAACACACATTTCTCAAGTAAATGAACAAATGTTGAGTACACTAGTGAAGTTTCGAGCAGAGTAAAAAGCCAGCTGATTTTTAGTCTAAGAAGACGTCTAAAACCAGTGGAATGGAAACAAGCTATGTGGATTTTAATATCTTCCCAGGGTATGTGTTAAGGGCTTTGTCTTTAGGGTGGTACCACTGGGAGGTGGTGAAATCTCTAAGAGGGGGAACTACAGGGAGGCCATTGGCTCACTGAAAAGGTGTTGTCTTAAAAGGGATTCTGATCTCAAACTCCCTCTTCATCTGCCTCACTCTTTGCTTCCTGGAGTAAAGTGAGCAGTTTTATTCTCTCATGTTTACAATCATGATATGTTGCCTGTCACAGGCCCAGAAGCAACAGAGTCACCTTTTCATAGACTGGAACATGCAAAATAGTGACCCAAAATAAGTCTTTCTTTCAGCTGATTAGCTCAGGTAATTTTTTACTGACCTGGACGCAGACTAACACGTGGGAGAAGTGCCTCCCATGAAGTGCTGGAGAAATGAGGGACTCCAAGCCACAGAACCTCATGACTGGTACATATTTGGTGTACTATCAATTCTACCTTATATCAGGTTATTTCTTCAAGAATATCATTTTTCAGGGGTAGATTTAAGACTCTCAGCTGGACAAAAAGTTTTCAGGAAAAGAAAGTTAATTTTCCACTTGCATTGAAGGGCATGTATATTTCACAAGGGTTAGGATTTTTTTAGTTTACAGACAGCACTGAGAATTCCAAACCAGAGAACATCCTTTGTAACTCTGAATCTATTTGTTCCTGACGAAACTGTTACAAGGGGAGAAGAGAGTCCTCCAAGTGCTTATTAGAATGACTGGGAATGTTCTCCTTGGATATCTAATGTTCTTAAACAGCATTTTAATGATTTGAGAGTAAATGGACTAGAAACCGACAGATTTAATTTCCCTTGAAATACATATACATTTAAAAATTAAGTGGGGACATACTCAGACAAAATATATTTGTGATTTGGTCACAGCCAGTACACTTACAGAGCTGGCTGAGCCACGCAAGCTGCACATGCAAAGCTTGGGCCAGGCTTTCCACAGAGTTTGCAGGGAATGCAGTGCAGGAAGCCTGTCTCTCCAGCTGCTCAAGGACCAGTGTCCTCCTGTGGCCAAATGTGCCATTGAAGCTATGCAAAGGGACCTGGTGTGTCATGCTTGCTCAGACCACAAGGACCTAGTATGATTGGCTCAGGGAAACCTTCCGTGACCCAAAAGTCCCAGCACCTGATGCAGCACAGAAGTCTGGTGATAGTCCCCATGGCTGGGAATCTGGTTACTAATAATGCTCCCCTGATTGATAATCTCTCGGAAGAAATTCTCCTTCCCTTTTGTCTGAACCTAGAGTCTTGATACTTCCTAAGTTTAAAGTGGCTTCTGTTTTCTCCCAGTTAAGGATCAGATGAGCTATTAAGTTTGTATCCCAGATACATGTTCTTTTTGTCTCTTGCTTATTTAACCAAACAGCATCAAGGAAAGCAGACAGGAGGCAGTGCTGACAGTAGGTACCTTACCCATTTCTCTCTAATCCAAGTCTACGTTCATTTCATGTTTCTCAAGTATCCTTCCTTGAGGACTTCAGACCACATTTTAGGGGCGCTGGACCCTAAAATCACACACTGAAATCTCCTGCCTATGCAACTTAACTGTGGCCAAGTAGATGAAAGCATTTGGAGGACTCAGCAGAATCCCATCTCAACACAGGGAAAGGCCTGGATGATGAAGACAATGACTTTCATCTTAAAAGATTTAGTGAGTGCTCACTTTGTGCAGCCCTCTGTGTGAAGGCTCTGTACCCCACCTTTCTGCACTCACTTGATCTGTTAATTGTCCAAGCTGCATCAGTCACTTGACGGTAAAAGTCATTCTTGGCTTTCAGCCAGCAGTAGCAGAGCCCTTGCTCTATTACAGACAGTGCAGTGGGGAGAACACTATGGGACAGTGAGGAACAGTCAATATCTAGAAGGCTCTCGCTGCACAATAGAAAAGTTAGCATTTTTAGAAAATCTGTGATGTCCATGTAGGAATTCCTGGGACTTAGATTCTCTCCGTACAGTCATCTAGTCCACTCAGTAACCTCAAGAGTTCATTCTGTTATATGAAGGATAGGGTTGGTACACAGAAATAAAATGACTTGTTCCAGCTCACGTACAGAATGATGGCAGAATTAGGATTCAAACCCAAGGATTTTAAGTCCAGAGCTGTACTTCAATTTTTCCTTCCCTCCTTCCTTCCTTCCTTCCTTCCTTCCTTCCTTCCTTCCTTCCTTCCTTCCTTCCTTCCTTCCTTCCTTCTCCTTCCTTCCTTCCTTCCTTCCTTCCTCCCTTCCTTCTTCCTTCTTTCTTTCTTCCTTCCTTTCTTTCTGTAGGTTGTGCATACACATGTGTATGTGGTATATGAGTGTGGTATATCCTTGTGTGTGTTTATGTTCATGCAGAGGACAGAGGAGTACTTTGGGTGACCTGCTCTATTGCTCTCTGCCTTATTCCCTTAGGTTCTCTCACTAAACCTGGGGTTGGCCTGGTGGCCAGCAAACCTCAGCAATCTTTCTTAGTGCTGGGGTTACAGGTGCAAAGGATCACACCTGGCTTTTTACATGGATCCTGTGGATTTGAACTCAGGTTCTCATACGTTCAGAGTAAGCACCTTCCACACTGAGCCATCTTCCCAGCAGCTCCCAAAGGCATCCTTTTAACTCAGTTCTACATAGGAGGAAGGTTTAATGTGGCAACATTGGTATGGTCATGGGAACACAGAAGGATTCATTGCTTCTACTGTGAGTAGCTATAGAGACAGTAGATTTGCTGAGAAGAGCCATAAGGCAGTTGCATGCAGAGATGTGTGGCATACGTGGGCTTCCTGACTTGGAGCTGAACCCTTCACTTCAGCAAATCTTTTTCCTTGATCAGGAAAGCTGTAGAGTTGGAGACTAGTCTGACTAACTCTGAAGCAAGGCAACTGGGACACCAAGCCTAGGGTACTTCAGAGGTGAAACAGACTGAGTTCATTTGCAATTGCCAGCCCTGCCATCTTTGTAGGGAGCATTAAAACTTCTCTGCAACTCAGCTGAGTGAGTGAGCACTGTTTTGGATCACTACTATTGCATAGTTTGCATCTTATCTGGAAGAAAATTGCATGATTAATGGCAAATAGGTTTGTGCTTTTCTCTCCACTGTTTTGTTGTGCCTATTCTCTCATTATCTGTCAGAAACATAAAATACCAGAGCATAGAGGAGCAAAAAGAGTTAGATTTGGGGGCTGGGAAGATTGTTCTGTTGGCAAAGCTTTTGCTTTGTAAGCATGAAGACCTGAGTTTGTAAGTGCGAGATCTTTAGAATCCATGTAAAACGGCTGGATAAGGTGGCATGCACTTGTAATCCCAGTACTGGGAAGGTGGAGAAAGGTAGATCCCTGGAGCTCATCAACCAGAAAGTTTAATCTATTTGCTCTAGACAAGTGAGAGACTCTTGTATAAAAATGATGAGCTGTGACTGAAGAGTGACACCTAAGTTTGTCCTTTGGCTTCCATGCTTACACACGCACACACACACACCAACACACACCAACACACACACACACAAACACAAACACACATAAAAACACACACAGGCACACACACAAACACACAGATACACACACAAACACACACACAAAGAGACAGACAGACAGAGACAGAGACAGAGAAAGACAGAGACAGAGAGAGACAGAAGGACATACAGAGACACACAGAGAGACAGAGACATAGAGAGACAGAGACAGAGAGACAGAAAGAGACAGAGACAGAAAGAGACAGAGAGAGACAGAGGGACACAGAGACACACAGAGAGACAGAAGCATAAAGAGACAGAGAAAGAGACACAGAGAAAGAAAGACAGACAGAGACAGAGTGTTAGGTTAAACTGTCACAAGATGGTCTAGATGAGGTACTGAGAAAGAAGTATCTTTGGTAGAAGTAAAGGAGCACAGGGTTGGGTACCAGCCTGGAAGGCTATTCTGGTGCTCAAATGTGTGCACTGCTTGCTTGCGTCTTCGTCTTTGTGCTTCTTTGTTTGTTTCCCTCATCTCTAATAACAGGATAATACGACCCAAATTGCAGAGTTGCTGAGAAATGCAAAATAAATAATGTATGCAAAACTAGTAGATGCATGGTAGGAATTATTGGAAAACACAATTCCATTTTCTTGTCTGAGTCAGTTGAATTCCAAACAGATCTAAAGCTGGCTGCTTTCTAATACGGGCAAAAGATCTGACCACAGTCCACCCTGTCAAAGGTCCCTTCCATATGTTTGTAATGTGCCTGGGAGATTTTGTAATAACTTTTAATCTTTTTTTGTTCCTCCACTTATAAATATGTGTATGTGTTTGTCCATTCTTAAAGACATTGCAGCTCATTTTGGGGGTTTTCCCAGCTTTGCCCTCAGCTCTCCATCTGCCCCTTTCTGCAGAGTCCCCAGGACAATTGCATTCACTGCGGGATTATCAATGCCTCATCACAATTCAAAGGTTCTCCAAGCTGTGTTCCAGGAGTCCTTTCTGGAGGAGGTCACCGTAACACTGCTTTCTCGAAAGTCAGTTCCTCCCCCATTGACTGCTTTCTTGGTTTCTCTGTCTTACCTCATATCTTCCCTCCCTGACTCATCTCTAGACAGAAACCTACATTTTTGGACCCATCTTTTTACTGCTTGCCCTATCTTTCATTCATTTTGTTCTTGCTCCCTCTCTCAAGGAAACTGAAGACAATTCTCCCTTCAGAGTATTGATTCACTTATTTTCTTTGGTTTTAAAAGGATTTTTTTTTTTTAAAAAAGCTTTGAGAAGCAACATCATGAACGCAAGGCTGCCTGTCCCAGGAAGAATAATGGAAGACTTTGTTTGACAGCAGGTGGGTCTTAATTGGAATGTTGTAGGCTGCTTTTGCAATCCTTGGTATACAACAAGCAGCAAGAGCGACACGTCATGGAAGTGGTTAGCGGCATCCGACATCCTTTCTGTTCAGAATGAGGTGTTTCGTGGTTGGGGAAAGAAAGAGCTGCTAGCAAAAATTCCTTCAAAAGGTCAGATGTAGGAAATGAATGGAGACTGAGCAGTGGGCGGACAGGAGAGCAGGCGAGGTGATTGCACCCCATGGTCTTGTTTGTCTGAAGGACAAGTATGAAAGAGCCTGTCCTGAAGGTTTTCATGTGACCCAATGTTCAAAGAAATAGTGTTTGGAGGTAGGCAACGATTGACATCCAGGGACTAAAACTGGTGTCCTGAGAACAAAGGCCATTGGAAGTCTAAAGTACAAAGCGAGGGTCCAGCTGGCAGCAGGCCTACATAATCAAACAAGGAAATACAGAGTATGGTACAACTTAGAAAATCTATGAAAAATGATTTGACAGTAAGCCTTGGCCCATGCCACCTTGCATGAGAGTAGATGGACTCCAGTGTTTTGGAAGCATTCAGAAACCCCCAGCTCTATTAGAAATAAAGAATGATGGTGCAAATGGGGCTTGGACCATTCACCTGTGGCATGCCCATGTTCATTTTGGCGTCCCAGGGATTGAGAACTCCTTTACACACATCACTTCATTTCCTTACTACCAGAACCCCAGAGGAGAGCCAACTTCTATGATTCATATCTTCACAGATAAAATAGGCACCAAGACATCAAGCAGTGATCTCAGAGTCACACAGCTACAGTGATTGAGTCTCATCTGCACCTAGCCAGCTGCATTCAGAGGATAGTTTCTTGACATAATAGAAACTACAGACGAACAATAAGCAATCCTACTATGAATTTTTCTTAAATCACATAAAAATAACGAACAAACACAGATGAAAGAAGAGACCCAAAGGACTATTTGGCATTGTTCTCTCCCACTTGTCTATCAACAATCTCACCACTTAGAGTGAACTGTTTCCTACTCTGGGTACAAGTTCCAACACTGCCATCTCATACCGTATTACTAAAATCCCTTTCAGTGTGGTCCAAACATACATTTGCTTGGTTTTCAAAAACCTGGGCCTATGGAACTAAAATTTAAAACATTCAAACTGTCCACACATAAAGAGGCAAAGTGTTTAAGCAGACACTCACAGGTAGGTTAGAGGGTCAGTATGGCCAGAGAAGGCAGGAATGACTACAAAGTTTCTTGGACTTTGTTAAGATTCATGCTGGGCATGGTGGTACACATCTTTAATACTGCACTCAGATGTAGAGGCTGGTGGGATCTCTGTGAAATTAAGACTAGCTTGATCTGTATTGTGAGTTCCAGGCCATCCAAGGCTATACCGTGAGACTCCATCTTAAAAGAAAAAAACAAAAAACAAAACCAAGAAACCCAAAAGAGGTCCACTTTACATAAATGACTGAGACAAATCTTCCCAAGGCTTTTGAATGGTGAAATAATTAATTTGAAGGGAAAGATGTTATATTCTGATTTTATATTTGAATCCAAAACAGATCTTTAAAAAATAATATGGTCATGAAAACTAAACAATATCAGTTGCTGGCAGGATATGAAGATCAATGAATACTGGAATAATGCTTCTGTTTGTAAAATTCAAAGGCTGAGACAAAACTGTCAAAAACTGACTTCTCTTCAAAGCAGCACAAAGAATACATGCTGTGAACCTTGCCATCTCACCTTAATACCAAGTAATAGCTCACAATATACAGTAGAGTTTATATACCCAGACTAAGTACTTTTCTTTCTTTTTGGAATAAATGTGTATAGCCTATATTGACAGAAAACTAGACAGATCATGATTCAGAAAAGGAACAGAAATACAGCAGAACAGCTGCCCCTGCCCATCTGTGTGTGTGTGTGTGTGTGTGTGCATGTATGTGTGTTTGTGTGAAGTAAATTTACCAGGTTCATCAAATAAAAACACAGAACAACTGATTCAATGTGAGCTTTAGTTGAATGCATGAGACATACACTAAAAAGATTCTCTTTTCATTTGAAATCTAAGTTTCCTGTATGTTTTGCATTTTACTTCATAGCTGAGAATGGGGAGACATCACAGTCCTATGTGACCATAAATGAGCAAGGCATCCTGGCTCCCCAAACCCCTTGTTCTGGAAGGACTCAGAGGAGATGGCTCGTGAAGAGAAGGCTGAGGCTGAGTGTCCTGCTTTCTGAAGAACAAAGACCAGCCAGGTCTTGTGAGTCTCAATGGATTTTGTCAAGAGAAATGTGGACTCTGGCTCTGGGGGGCAGAAATCCTGGTGCAAACTGTGTGTGATTGAGCACACCAACTGTTCCCCTGATATCTTTCAGCAATGTCTTCACTTCATTGTGAGCAACAAGTAGCTGGCATACAGAACTTAGCACGTGTTATTACTGAGAATTATAAGCCTAGTCGAATTAATGACTACAAATATATCTACCCTAATTACCTGCAAGTGAAGGCAGAGTAGCTATGATTGAACATATGAAGACTGTGGGGACTGACCAACTTACTAAGTCAACAAATAAGTGTTGAATACCTGAAATCTTTACCTATGATAGCACTGGGGTTACAGACATCAGCATGACTGCTAAAGTCCAGATTCTCTTGGAATGTACATAGCCACAGGAAGAGTCACATAATTCACAAATAATCAACTAAATTCCCTCCAGAGAACAATACATTCTAAAAGAAAAGTGAAATGGGTCCATGTGGAAAATACTATTTAGAGAATGGAGCTGATTTAACTGTCTGGGGAGGCTCAATGAAAGAATGTCCAGCTAAGCTTGGAATAAGAGTAAGACTCCCGCTGCATAAATCTGGAGGCTACATGTTCCAGGGAGAATAAATGCACAAGCATCAAATGAGGTGACAGTGGTATGTTTCAGTAAACAAGAAAGGCCAGGGTGACCGCCTGCTGAGGATGGAGAGGACAGAAGGAGGTGCTCCTGAGACAAGATGGCACTGGAGCTGACTGAGCAAGGTGAGGACCTGAAGTGTGATGGCAAGCTCCCGATAGCCAGGCATCAGTGTGGATCAGGGCAAGCTAGGATGTCATAGTGAATTGTCATTTAGAAGCTGCAGGACACAGAATGGATGGAGGACAAGCAGAAAGCAAAACAAAGCTACTCATTTGGAAGTTATTTCACTGCTCTATGTCAAATAGCTAGTTGGGGTATCAGATTGTAGAAACGGACATGGAGGGAAATAGGCAGACTCAGAATGTATTTGGGGAATGGATCAAGAGGATCCACCAATGCTATGCATATGGGAGAGGGGATGCTGGAGAAAGAAAAATCAAAGCTAACTGCTGAACGATATGATAGTGTCATTTTCTGAGATAGGAGATGATTGGGGGAAGAGTTACTTTGTATTGATATCAGAGATCAAGTGTTTGGTTTGAACATTAAGGCTTTGGTGTGGTTGCTTTTTATTTTGCTGTTGTCTGTTTGTTGCTAGTGCTGGAATTGGCCTCAGGACCTTGCACTTAGAAGGCTAGTGCTCCACAATTGAGCTACATCCCCAGATCTTCAACATCTTAAATTTGAAATATCTATAGGACATCTAGTTCTTGTATCAGGTGGCTAAACAGAGTCAAATGAACATATGTAACAATGTATATGTACACTGCATATTCAGCTATACAACATGCTTATATATAGTATATACACATATGATACATACTTTTGTATGAAAAAATACATATACACAACTAAGGGAATGTATATGGTCCTGTTCTTTTGTTGTTGTTGTTGTGTTTGACTCTCATCAAAGCAGAAGTCATATTAAAATTTCACCCAGTAGATATCCAAGATAGAGAGAAGCAGAGGACATGGGACATAAGTATGAAAGGAATGGGAAATTTGAGTCCCAAATTTCCAGTCTCAGTACAAAAAGAAAGAAAAAAAGAAAGGACTAGAGGAAAACCACAGAAATAAAATTGATATGCTCAGGCATGCACGGAGCTAGACTCATCTATAGGAAATGCAAGCAGAGGCATTCAGAGGATAATTTAAAACACAGTTCAGAAGATGATATGTGACCTTTTAGGTAACTAGCCCAAGTGATGCGCTTGCAGAGCAGAAAAGTTCAGCAGAAGTGTGTGGATGTGGGAAGTGGATCTATTCAGTGAGATGGAATAGATAATCCAGGATTAAGTCTTTGCACTGAAGTGATCACATACTGGTTAGGAAGCTGGTAGGACCCAAAGACATCACCTAACAAATGGAACAGGATCAACACAGGCCAATTGAAGGCAACAAGGTTGAGTGTTAGGACCGTAAGAATTAGGACAATGCTTTCAAATTGTAGAAAGAATGAATATCCCAGAGGGGTATAAAACCTAAAGTCAACTAAGGTGTCAGGGAAAGTTTTCATACATAAACTCAGTTACTGAAACAGAAACCCCAGTTTGGTGGTCAAACTGAGGAAACAGATACCTACACAGAATTGGGTTTATTGATTGAAAACCTAAAGGCATTTTCAGGTAGCAAACAGGACTGTAAAAGGATTCCCTTTCATAATAAGAGCTCCTTAAATCTGTCCTTCTGTCAGGTAGGATGCCATATGGACTGTGGGCTCTGGGCTAGATGCTCAAGGCATCACCAGTAGGAGATCTAAAGCCATTCACAGATAAAGGCCCAATTTGTGATGAGGTTTTCAGGGAACAAGCAAGCCACATAGCTCATTGTTTCACTTATGAGTCTGTCATCCAAATGCCTATTTTCCACCTGTCTGCACTCTCTGTGCTGTGGTCACAAGAGCAAGTCAGGAAGGTATTTCCAGCATGCTTGGCGGGCCATTATCTCTGTCTTCCGTTATCCTGCCAGATCAGCTTCCTGATGCTTTACTAGCCCACTTTGCCAAAAGGCTCTTATCTTGCTGCTCCTAATACCTATTATTTACCTCGATCTGCTCCATGGTCTGAAAGTCCACTCAGTGACCCCTGAAGGGCAAGAATGGGCACCATCATTCTCTCTGATGGCATATTCTGCTATAACCCATGAGGCTGGAATAGCCTGTCACTTTCAGTATTTTTAGCTTTTCAAATCTCATCTTTCATTTTTTCCCTGTGGATGCCGGAAGGATGAGGAAAATGCTGTAGCAGAGAAGGGAGATCAATATCCCACAGGAAGGCCTAGCCTTGATTGTTTGCTCTTGTGTCTGATGCCAGATTATCTAGCAAAAATTTCACAGTCAAGATTTTGTCTTTCACCAAAGTTTTATGGAAGGCTCCTTCTGAGTATCTGGTCTCTCAGGAAAAGAGGCCAAAGCATTTAAAGTGCTCTTTAACACTGAAATCCTCAAAATATGTCAAAGAAATAACACAGATAGGGAGCTAGAAGAATCTCTGCTCTTTCTCAGTGTTTAAGAACCACTCTGGAAGAGAAGGGAGGAAGGTATGACTGTGAAGAAGGCCAGGCCTAGAATCCGGTGACTACTGTGCAGCTGGCTTCCGCTCTGCTACTTGGAAAATTCATGTAAATTGATTTAATGTTGGTCTCCTTCTGCAAAAAGAGTCATGATGGCCTCCAATTTGAATGCATAGCAGAAGTCCCCTGTATGGAAATACCACATAAATACCAATGCTTTGAACTCCTTTGGAAGAGTCCCCACTCCTTTCATTTGAAATATTCCGTAAATTATTTTTTAAAACTTCTCTCTCCTGGAATTTACTTTGAAGATAATTTCATTTATTCAGCAAGGGTTGGTGCCACATCCTACTCCCTCCATCTAAGAAAGGCACTGGAGACAGAAAAGTGATGAACATGAGTAACTAAATCATAGAGACTGTGTGTGGATCGATACTCAATAATAAAGGTTTATTTACAATGCAGTATGCTCAGTGCTGTGGTGAGAACAAGACAGGGCAGGAGGGAGTCCTCAGACAACCTGTACAAAGAGCTGGAGAATGGATCCCACCTGAGACCTGGAGGCCACGCAGTGGACGAGCATATGAAATAAGAGAAGGCAGAGTGCTGTAAGCAGAAAAACCACCACATGGTAAAGGCTCAGGGGCGTGGGTTGTCTGGGGGAGTGAAAGAAGGTTATGTGTCTGGGAAATCACTCTGGACTTCAGAGCACCTGGGCACATGGTAGTAGCTACTCACAGAATCATGAAAGAAGTAGGAGGAACGGAGTAGAGTGAAAGACCTTCAGTCCAACTCTTTAAAAGCAGATTTTCAGCTCCTGTAGGCTAATAGGTAATGTCAGATAGAAAATGTATGGCTTAAAAACATAGGAGAAAGATCTGGGTTGGAAACCAATAAATCAATACAGTAATAACAAGCAACCACCAAATACCTATGAGATGTCAGGTCATTTGTGTTAAATGTGTTCAATATATTATTTTATTTAATTTTAATGACTGTTTAGGGATGAGAAAAAATGAGTTTTAGAGAGTTTGATTCTCTTGCTTAAGATATAGGCTTGAAAATGATAACATTAAAATTGCTTTTTTTTCCCCTAAAAGAGTTCTATGTGCTGATATCCAAACACCACTTATACAGTTCCGAACAAATCATATTTATGAACTTGATCTTCCATTTTACCATGTTTTCAAGTAACTTTGGATATCTAGAAACAGCCAAATCCTTGCTTTATAATTACTTTTACTGGGCAGGGGTGATAATCCAGTTGGTAAAGTGCTCAAGTTTCAGAACCCATGTTTACAAAAAGATTCAGGCATTTTAATCCCAGTTCTTGGAAGGCAGAGACCTGTTGCTCTGTGGACAGCCAGCCTTTGGCAGGTTCCAAGGCAGGAAGAGATCCTCTCTCAAAAGACAAGGTGAATGGCACCTGAGGAATGACACCTGAGTTTGATCACTGCCTTCCATATCAGCATAAACACACACACAGACATATACACACATACACAAAATCACCTAGAGTTAATACATTTAAAATAATATTTCATATGCCAGGCATGGTGGTGCATGCCTTTAATTAACCAGCACTTTGGAGGCAGATGCAGGTGGAACCCTGTGAGATCCAGGCCAGCCTGGTTTACATAGCAAATTCCAGGCCAGCTGTGCCTACAGGGAAACTCTGTCTCAAAAAAGACAAAAAATAATATTTCATGCAAATTTCCAAGATGTTCACTCCTTCCAGATTTGTCTTAAAATTAGAGTCTACTTTGAATCACTTATCAGAATTGTTACATCAGTAATCATAGGGGTTTTCATCTGATGATCTCATAGGGTTTTCATCTGATGATCTCATAGGGGTTTTCATCTGATGATCTCTGTCTCTAAAATAGAAGATAAAATTCTTGAAGACTGAACTTCCTGGTATGAGTTCAAACATGCATACCAGTCCTAGAATACTCACCACAGAAGAGCAGTGAATGAACATACAGACGAGCACCTACCAGGATACAGACTTATTACCAGAATGAGCAGGGAAACAAATCAAGAATGTTTTTCCTATAAAGTAATGTTATAGTAACAAATTGGTTCCCCAAAGAGAGGATGCTACCAGCATTCAAGCAACATCAGCTTACAAATCACTCCCAGGTGCCTTTCATTAAAGAAATTAGCAGGAACTGGAGGAGGCTAAGGCAGGATGGACACCTCCCTGCAGGGAACGAGTTAACAATGCACTGATTTACCTCTCATCCTGTTGAGGTTTTCAAAGCTCTAAGAACAGACACCTTAAAAAGAGTGTATGAATATATATATATATATATGTGTGTGTGTGTGTGTGTAATTTTTCACCATCTCAGCCTTCACAAGAATAGGACAGAGCCTAAAGATGCAGACACTGAGTTTATGAGGCAAATAATGAAATTGATAGATGAATCCGCACTCTGAGGGTTGGAATGAAGATTGGACCAGGGGCGGCCAGCACTGGAGCAGCCCTCTTCCTTCCATCCATCCTCCAAGCATCCCTAGTCAGCCAATGCACTGAGACGCTGACATAAATCAGGGGCAACAACGGATGAGTGTGAAGAAACGGCCCGGCAGGAGCTGTGCCGCAGCCATCAATCAGGAACTAATTCAATCCTGTGAGATGCCTCGTTTGATTAATTTATGTCAGCATTTTCTGTGTTGTCAGGCTCAGTCCCTTGTGTCCCTTCCGCTTCCACACCTTCAGTGGTACAGTGACGTAGTCCCTCCCTCACGATGACAGAAAGAAGGAACTAGAACTCCAGAAAACATCCTACAAGGCTGGACTGGTGGCACCAACATTTCCTGCCAAATTTACGGAAGGGAAAAGAGAGGACAGGGCCTGGCAGCAAACCCAGGTTCCAGGTCAGAAGAACAGCCTCCTTCTATCGGCTGAAAATCACCATTTCTTATACCTGATGGTAACAAAAGTTGACCAAACTCTCACCTCTACAGTAGACGACACAATGGTTTTCTTAGTGGCAATAGAAAACAGCTCAGTGTTTAGTGACCATGATGGAAAAAGTGGTCACGAACTTTGTCGTTCATAGAATAACAGAGACCCAGTGGTAAAGTAGAGATGTATTATTCCACGACGAAAGCATTTTCCCTCATCTGCGTGGAAAAGTATTCATAGTTCAGGAAATGGGAGAGGTTAAACCTAAGAATGTATAGGAAAAAATAGAAAATAGAGACAGATGTAGCTTATCTACATTTCAACTTCCTATCCAGCTATGTTTTAGATTATTAATCTCTAGATTTTCATTTTTTTGTTCCTAGTATATATTTCTTGTGCTCCAGGCAGAATTACTGCAAGCAAGCATGGTCTTTGCTAATCGTGGAAGCAGAATTGTGACTTTTGATCATGAACTTGCTAACATTTATAAAAGATTCACTTGATGTTATAGGATCTGTCTGAGCAGATGTTTAAAAGGAGACTGTGCTGTATTTGAGAAGACCGTGGTCTATGTGGGCAGACAAAGAAGGCCACAGCTCGATTCAAATGGAAGAAGCATGGAGTGGAAAGGATGTGGCTGAGGAAGGCTTGATGGGCTTGTCCTCTGCAGGGTCTTCTATTTTAGGGCTGCTGGTGGTCAGGTTCTCTCAAAGCCGACAAGCTGTCTCCTCTATTGCTTATTTATTCTTGTTATTAAAGATATTTAGACCTTACTTACTTGGGTAGAGGTTTACAAGTATAACAGAAAGGGAAAAAAAGAAAAAGAAAAACCAGACCAAATAGGTTTTCCATTAGGGACTGCGATCCACGACAGGTAACATCTATCAAGAGCACTGTTTCTCTGTTCACACATTTAATTAGGAAACTTGAAATTGAAAGGAAAGGACAGGAAAGGACGATGAGCCCTAAAAGAAAATTCTCTAATTCACTGACATTTTGATCTTGTTTCTATTTTTCATCTTGGGACCGTCTGTGTTTAAAGTGTCCTTGAATGATCACCATAGCTGTGACTAACCCACTCAGGACAGGTAGGCACTATATATGCAGACGCACCAGGGAATCTAAATTTCACTTCCTTTGTGGATGAGTGCTGAGAGGCATGGTAAACGGCAAGGGGGAACGTGCACTGAATGAGACCTGTAGATTGAGAGCTGAGTTCTTAGTTCTATAAAAAAGTAGTACCTTGGAGTTATAAAAAAAAAAAAAAAGGTTCAATTATCCTAGAAGAGTTCAACTACTCACTGAAGGATTATGGGAGAACAGTATTCCCCAAATCTGAGTGTACTTCAACAATACATATGAAGTGTTATAAAAATAAAAATCTCCTAGGCTACTAGTAAGCAGAATTTTCAGGAGCTCGGCTGCAGAGTCCATGTTTTAGAACGAATCTCCGCATGATTCTGTGTTCACCCAGGTGGGGCAAAGACTGAGTTTTATGTATTTATTACTGTTCTAAAACCAAAACACAAACTCTTGCATGGAAGTTATAGAAAGTCAGGTGTTAGGCTGGGATAAGCAAGCATTTTTAAGAGTGTGAGTGCCAGCTGGAAGCTGTACAAGCCTGGAGGACCATGCTTCATGAGGTGGTAAGGTTCTATCTACAGAGGAGAGCAGTGCACTAGACTTAGGCATTTTTTATATTTGTGGCACTATTTCAAAACAAAAATTTCAAAAACAAATTTAAGAAATTCAATAATAATAACCACACCATCTCTACTAAGATCTAAAATGAACTGAATTTTCTACAAGAGTGGCCCACCAATCCCACCACCTCCTTGGACAACTTCAAGCAGAGATGTTTTATACCTCAATTCTGTAACCTATCATCTTATACTGTCATGTGGTAAAGTATTTGCATGTTCCTTGTAAATCTTTCAACCACATATCACATGACACTTTCAGGGCCATGTTCCAAGTGTCAGGAGCATAACCTATGTGGCAGTTTTATAAAAATAATGTTTAGTCAATTATTAACATGTAAGAGCACAGCTGTGAAGGGCTCAAGTCACACTGGTGTGTGCGTGCGTGTGTGTGTGATTGTGTGTGTGTGTTTGTGCGCGCGTGTGTGTGTGTGAACCTGTGGAGGGCCACCGATCCAGCAGGGGCTAGACTGGAGCCTAATGCAGATCTCCACGATGGTGGGAAATAAGGCTGGGTTATTAGGAAAGCCTTTTTAAGATTCTGTAATTCAAAGAAGCAAATGGAGATAGCTGTAAATTCTGGCAGAGCCCTAAGGAAATCTGTAATCTTGAATCACTAATGCTAATTTATGATTTTGGACAGGTTGTTTGAACTTTATTAAGCTTAGTTAAATCCACTGAAATGAGTGGAGAAATAAATAAACAAATCAAAATCCTGTTTCCCCCTTGACAGGAAAGACTGTGCCAGTGCCTAGTTTTCCCACGGAGAGTTCCAGAATCTAATTATTGAAGTAGCAAAGAAAATATGCAGAGAACTCCAGATACCTCCTCCACCCTGCCTGTGGCTTTTTTGCTCTTAAAGAGTAGATCACATAAGAAATGACCTTGGACTCCTCTAACACCGGAGCATCTTCACTGATGTCCACAGGTTTACCAGCTGCTACAGCAAATGGGCAATTTTCTGGAACTGGTACCACATGTTCACCAATGTGGCACCAAAATTTGACACTAAAGCATGGAGTTAAGCATACAAATGCATTACTGCAGACTTAAGTGTGTTTGGGGAGGCAGAAAGGCAGGAAGGGATGCTGGCGTGTGCGGGGTTTCTGAGCATTTTCAGGATGTCTCTGTTCTTTTAAGCGTACTAAATAAATGAGGACTTGCAGGAGGAGAGGCTAAGATTTAAGGCTGTATTAGGATGTCTTTGTGGATTTGTAAATTCTCTGGCCCATTTTGATCAGTCAAGTGGTATTCATTTCCAAGGGCAGGTGACAATAGATTAACAAATTCATTAGCACTTTAAAATTAGGAGTCCATAGAATTATAAATGTGATACCAATACTCTGAAACCACGAAATGTCCCTGGGCCTTTTTGGCATTAGATACACAGCAGGAATCATACCTGGACTTTATAGGCAGTTTCAAGGAACTGCTTTTCGGAAACAGAGTCTCTGCTCTTTGTGCAAAGACGGTCAGGTGAGAAGACCGCTGCAGATTGTTGCTCAGGTGGGAAGAACTACATGGCTCACTCCGGCACAGTTGACAGTGACCTTCCTGTGCAGCCTGAGCCAGTCTCTCTGACATATGCAATCAAGAGCACTATTCTTTTAATATGAGAGAGAGAGGGAGAGAGAGAAACTGTATAAGATTCTTTGCAGGAGCAAACTGCAGAGAAGTGTGCATTTTCCAACTTCCTGGACGCCTATAGCTAGGTGAAAAGATAAGGTATAGTTACTTGAAACCAAGGAAAAAGATGGAAAAAAAATAATGGTGTGGAACGGAGGTGAAATGTTGCTGCAGCATTTCCCAGGCCCAGGACAGTGCCTGCCCTGAGCACGAATCTGCGAGCTAACATGAGCAGGGTGGGAGGATGAGGCCAAAGGTTTCAGAGCGAGATCAATTTAGAAGTATATTCAACTGGGGCAAATTCTTCCATAGAACCTTTAATTAATAACTTGGGGAGTTTAATAAGCATAATTGAGTTAATTATTGCTCAAATTCATAGACAAGAAGACTAATTTAGGCATGCAGAGATGATACAAACACATGTACAGTAGGCTGATGTTTCAAAGAAAAATTAAATTTCGAGTTGTTTCTCTTTTCTGTCTCTAAGGAGGGGGCTACTCTGATTTAATTCCTTTTGACAAGTACAAGGGCTTGTTTCACATGACTGTTGGATCTCTCCCTTCTTCCTCTAACCACACCCCTTCTGTTTGCTGTCCTGCTCTCCCTCCGACTCTGGGTTTCTCTGAAGCTCTCTTAAGATTTCCTGGGGGAAAATGCCTAATTTTCAGCCACATGTCTTCACTAAGCATCGGGGAATTATAAATACCTGGAAGATTCAAATAGGAACCAACGAATTAATAAATGAAACAATAAACTAGTGCATGAAGGGAAACCTCAGTACGTGATAAGGGCATTTCCTGGAGAGGGAGAGCCATGTGTCAGTTATGATGGTGGTGATAATGAGAGACATCAGAGAGTGGTTGGATTTCTAAAGATTGGTAGGTGACAAAGAATCAGGACCTGTGCTTGGGGCAAACCTCTTCTCCAAGGAAGTTAGAGCAGGTTTTAAGACAAGACAAGAGGAAGAACATGATGAACGAGTTCTCCCTGAGATGTCAACAGATCTCAAGCTTTCTTTCTGTCTTTCATTCAGCAAAAATGTATTCAGTTGCCACTAATGACTGGACACTGAGAGGTCAAAAGACAGTGCGGTTCTGTTATCACAGAGTTTTATGTTCATGGGAATTTAAACCCACAGAGATTGTGACTACCGATGCACTGTAAACTGAGGGCAGTGTGTGAACACCAGGCCTCATACTGCCTTGGTGCCGAGGTTCAGACGTGGTATGCCTGTGTCCCTAGGGCTTCCTGTGCTGGAAGCTTGGTTCTCACCGTGTCAGTGTTGAGATCGAAGCAAATGTAGAGTTTACAGAAAAAAAAAAAATGAAGCCATTGAGGGTGCTGCTGTTCTAGTGAGGGATTGCTGATGTTCTTGTAAGACACTAACCAGATCCTGTAAGGTAGATTGTTATAAAAGAACATGGCTGGATATTCCTTCCTCTCTTATTTCCTGTTTCACCATGTGTTCTGTTCTGTTCTGTGTGTATTCCTACCCTGTGACCATGCACTGTGATACCTTAACCAAAAGCCAGACATCTGGGGCCACCTGACCTTGCTCTCGCTACTTTTAAAACTGTACGCTCAACTGACCTATGTTCTTTGTATTTTTCCCAGCTTTGAACAGGCATCAGGCAAGCAAACAAACATTGGTACAATGTGTCTTAAGGTAAACTACAAATTTGCTAAAAAAATACGTAGAAAAGAATCTTTAAGGTACAAGAAAAGTAATGCACGAAGTAAGTGAAGGCAAGATGTATGCAGGTGACAATGGGAAGTTGGTGGCAGGACAGTAAGGTGTCTGCTGGTAGCTCTGAAATAGGGAAATTGAGAGGGACACAAATCACAAGGGAAAAGTGAGATTGAATCCAGGTGATGGAGACCCTTGAACAATAGAAGATCTGTATTAGGCCACCAGAAACCCTCAAAAGGTAACCAAAGAACTGGTACCTGCTCCATGACACTTCTTCAGGATCAACAGGAATAAGAAGGGGCCGAGGGCTAGGGCAGCAGTGGTGAGTAGTAACTCTGTGTCTATGCAGGAATTATGCACGTGCAGCCCTTCCACACCCCTCACCACCACCATTTAGGAGACAGGGTCAGCAGAACCATGGTTACTGGTTACTATTCATCTTGTCCTGAGGGGCTTTATAGGTGCATTCAGACTGCATCGGTCCTTAAGCTGTCCCTTAATGAGTGAAGAAAATATTTTCTAGCCCCTGGTGGGGCAACTCTAATAGTTGACTAGAGTGTAGAACCTCAACACTCATTTCACACCTGCAACAATTAAGACACTGTTCTATCTCCTTTCAGGGTAAGAAGGTGGCCATACATCAGCTCAGTGTCCAGTCAACAAGAAGGGACAAGTCATCCTTTCCAGTCACTCCCAATAAAAGGGATCTCTCAACTCAAAAAACAAAAGCAAGAGACTTGGAGAGGTCTCCTGAGAAGGATGGAGTTCAAGCTAGAAGAAAGGATTCTGGGCCAGAAAAGGCTGTGAATTTGCTAATGATATTCTTTCTGCTTTGGTTTTCCCACCTATGTAATAAGCACCAACCCAGTAGCCCCCATTTACTAGAAGACAGCTGTGTAGATGCTGGTATGCCACTACGTCATAAGGTTTGTGTGTTCTACCCTTCAGCTATGATTGTGCAGACAGGCAGAGAAGCAAGAACATGTGAAGAAAACGGGATTTTCAAACTTTCTTTCATAGAGGGTAATTTTTACATATCTCTATAATGTTACATACAACCTTGTAATATGTGAAAACGTAGTGGGAGAAAACCCTAGCTGTGCATCAACAGAACAGCAAACTGTAATTCTACCATACCATACAGCATAACTCACCAATAGAAATGCCTGAAGTGTTAAAATGCCCAGGGAACAAACAAGATGAAGCACGGAGAAATTATTCTTTGGAAAACTATCCAATCTCCCAAATTTGTATAATGTATGGGTTCACTTATGTGACATCCTCAAAATGACAAACTTAACAGATCAGGGAACACATGAGTAAATGCCAGAGTTTAGGAATGGCGGTTCAGGGCAGGAGGAGACAGATGTGGGTATAGAAGGGCAACACAAGTGTATTTGTGGGGCTAGATGCACGAATATTCATATGAAAACTTAAATAGAATACACACACATCCATCCATCATGCGCAGGGAAATCTAAATAGTATTAGTGGATTTTATGGATGTCAGCATTCTGGCTGTGAATAACAGACTAATGCGGTGGATTTCCACCTGCGGGGACTGGGTACAGACTCACCTACAACTGCTTGTGAACCTATAATCAACTCAAACTGGAGAAGATTGAAACAATGGTGTGGGTTGGAAGACAGGAAACTTTCTCCATCCTATGTACCACTGTTCTGTAAGAGCAAATGAATCATGCATTTCAAAATTCACCTCTGGGGCCTCCTTTGCTTCCTCTCTCCCTCCTTCTTTCGTTCTTCTCACCTTGGCTGGCCTCACTGGCCCGTGCCTTCCAGTGCTTTCCCTTCCGCCCTCCCTTCATTCTTCATTTTCTGTCTAGAGTGGATGTCAACTGCTGAAGCTGTGCATGTGTCCCTCCCAGGGCTGCATCATGTCCCTTGATTCCTCAATTTGGAGAAAAGATATGATTGGCACAAAGCTGCCATCAGACATATTACTAATCTATGTGCTCACGTATGGTGAGGATTTACATAAATTGGACATATTTCACACTCTTTACTGGCCCTTTCTCAAAGCCCCATCTTCAAAAGGTGATAGCCTAGTGCTGATCCTTCAGCAAAGCAATTGGAAGGCTTCCCTGATGCTGCATTCTCTCTTCATAACTGGCACAGTGCTGTGTCTTACAGGATTACCCTCCAAGGGCCAGCTTCTCATCCAATCTGCCTTCAGCAAGGCCAAACAGACATGGCCTTGAAAAAGAAGCAGGTCTTTCCTAGTGGAGAATCCCCAGATAGACTGCCATTGGGCACAGTTGCCGTTTCTCATCACTTTCCCTTTAGGTGTTTAACACCTGGAGATTTTCAAGGCAGAATGTGAAAGCTATTCTGAGCTGATGGGGCCTCTTCATAGAGAAACATCCACAAGCAGAAATAAAAGGAGGCCTTTTCTGCATGATGTTAACCTTTTGAGAGATGGCTAGTCTCATATAGTTGAAATCCATGCTAAAAGTGGTACCAAGAGATTAGCCATTCCATTGATTTCTTATTATTTTGGTGCTAGAAAAACACCTTAACCTTTTTGAAACATAAAGAAGAAATGCTGCAATGCAATTTGTGTGTTTATCTAAGCTGAACAGATCTCTCATTCTTTCTTATTAATACCAACCAAAGGCTAATGCTGTTGCCAGCTAACTGCCAGACATGCCCTCTGAGGATAACATAGCAGGAAAGAAAAGAAGAGACAATCCTCTTGCTCAAAAAGGCAGCCAACTGGATGCTCAACTTCAGAGAAGACTGCTTTATTGTAGCTCTAAAATGGTGTCCAAAAATTTCCAGCAAGAATGTGAGGTGCAGGTTGAGGGGATAGCTCAGTCAGTAAAGTGCTTTCTTTGCAAGCATGAGGATTTGAGTCAAGCCTTAGAGCTCATGTAAAAACAGCCTGGTATGGTGGCACACTTGTCTGGGGGACCTAGAAAAGTAGATCCTGGGACTTGTGGACCAACCAGCCTAGTCCAAGAGGTGAACAGAAGGCCAGTGAGAGACTTTGTCTCAAAACAAACAACAAACAAAACAACCCCAAAAAGTGAATGGTACTTGAGAAATGGTACCTGAATTAGAAATGGACCTGCACATACATTCATATACAGCAGTATACACACATGAACACACACACACATGTGCACTGTGATGGTTTGAATGAAAAATGTCCCCTATGTTATAGGTTTCTAGTACATGAACACTTCTTCTACAGTTGGTGGTGCTTTTTTTGTGTGGTTTTAAGAGGTGTGACCTCACACAGAGAGACATACCACTGGGGCAGGTCTTGAGGCCCACTTCCAGTCTTTCCCTCCTTGATTTCTGTGCCTGCTTGACTATGTAAGCACTCAGATACATGAGCTGTCATGCTTCCCCATCATGACGGACTCTTATCCTTCTGGAACCATAAACCACAAAAAAATCTCTTCCTTCTATTACTTGCCTTGGTCATGATGTTTCATCACAGCACCAGAAATGAAACTAATACACTTGCACAAAGAAATGACAGGTACCAGGGATTTCCCAGAGATACCAAGCATGGCAATCACCCTTTAGAAAATGAGAAAGAGCCGGGATGCCAAGGGCAGTTCCCTTAAAAGTAAAAAAGTGGCACACTAAGTCAAGGTTCTGCTTGAATTGATACAAATATAGTTGGCTAATACAGGTTTGTAAGAGAATATGGAGAAACTTGGCTTGACTGAAGGGAAAGGGGATGCAGAAAAGGAAAACGGCCCCAGATGCCTGCTCTTCCAGAGCAGAAAACCACATTTCCTCCTACCAGTTCAATGAACAAATCTGTGATTCTAGCCCATGAACAGTCAACAGAGGACATGAATGTGCTGGAAACTGACACTATGTTGATTTTGTCAGCTCTGCCCTTTAAGGTTATCTGAGACCATTTTTCTCTAAAATTAAAACCCGTTAATGTAACTTTCTTTGGATCCAAATCTTTATTAAAAATATATATAGAGGAAAGAAAATTTCATGAATCCCAGTATTATGTAAATTCTAGGTGAAACTCTACAAAATGAAGTCTAAAGCGAGACGTGGTAGTACATGCCTTTAGTCCCAGCAGTCAGAGCAGGTAGATCTCTGTGAGATTGAGGCCAGCCTGGTCTACAAAGGGAGTGCCAGGCCAGCTTGGGATACAGGAAGATCTTGACTGAAATAGCCTTCCTTCAAAAAAAAAAAAAAACACATTAAAGTGAAGTCTGTTCTGAGGTAAAGATTATGATATAGGGCAAACATGAATAAAAAGCATACATAGGCTGCACAGTTTCTGCCAGATAAGGGGAGAAAATGACACTTCCACCCAGGTCCCAAATCCGAACTCTCACTGACTAGACAACTTTCCACTCCACAAAAACATCTTCGGGACCTATAGAATTTCTCAAAGGACAAAAAAAAAAAACAACATGTTGTCAGTGGCAGAATTCCAAGTTCAGAAATAAAATTCTACAGGATTGTTGAATTATGCTCATAATTGAAAAATATGTTCTTCTAACTCCAATGAGGTAAGTACCACATTTGTGCAAAACTCCTTGGAGCCTCACCCCTGAAAAATATACTGTGTTGACAAGATTTCACTTTGGTTTCTCAGTGTATTATATGAGAGATAAGGTCATGCTCTTTTTAAAGATACAAAGAATTATAAGGCTGGAGAATTTACCCCCAAGGTACTCATAATGACTGTAAAGATCCTAGACACACATTCAAAATGCATAAATTGAAATGCCAAAGAACCTAGGGAAACTCATGCTCTAAAGAGAAAATAAATTCCAGAAGAGAACCAAAGAGTTGCAGAATCCTTCCTGAGCTTGTGCTATAAACAAATGCCGTGGTTTTCAATTACACCATCTCCTCTCACTCATTGAGATACGATTAACTGGTTCTCATCTGAGACCCACTTATTTATGCAGCACAATCCCATCACCATGCCTGATTAAATTCAGGGTAGTTATCTAGCTCAGCAGAAATGATCTGATATTGAATGGATAAAGTAAGGAAACAGGGCCTCTGAAGATGATCCTGACCCTCAAGCAGGATCCAGAAAAGACAGATGCTTCATTCAGGTAAAGAACACAGGAATCCACAGTCTGATATTCAGTCATTCACCTGATTGCTTACCTGCTCAGCACTGAAGGAGAGCCTACTTTGTAATAAGATGCTGCCAGACATTTGGGGAGATAAGTAATGAATATGATGCAAAATGAGGACAAGCGATGAGTGTTGTTAGGGAGGAAAGGAAAAGATGATGTCCAAGGTCAGAGGAAGAGGAGTTGTTTTCTTACAGGGGTAGAAAGGGCAAGAAGACCTTGTAGTTCTGAGCCTTTCTGGAGGGGCTGGTTGTGGATGTGATACAACTGGCCGAAGAAGAGGACTTTCCCGGAGGAAAGACAAAGGTGAGGAGCTATGCTGGCTTGAGGACAAAGCTAGACATGGCAGAAGGTTCATTCTCTTAGACAGAAGCACATCTGTTATGTACTTCCATTAGGCACACATAAAAATCACCATTGGCAGATCTATAAAAGCCAGGTCCATTAAATTAACTACCTAGTTAAAGTCATTAAGACAGGGAACTCTAGCTCAGTTCCGTAGTTCTCTGATACCAAATAGGCAGCCATTCTCACACACATTGATTGTAGTTGCAGAAATTCAACAAATATGTTTTTAACCACATACTCTTTAGCATAGGGTAATGTTATTATGCATGGGAACTTTTCCTAGGCTGGTAGATCATCACAGTGGCAAATAGAACTGTTTCCCATGGGCCATTAAAAATGGTCCCTTCTTCAATGTGGCTTCTTTCATTCCCATTGAGAGTTCGAGAAAAGGGTGAGCTCACATTGCCATGGGCTAATTTTGTTTGGCAACCAGCTCAAATTTTCCCCCAATTTTTACTTTGTCATAGTTCATTGCAGAATTATTTTTTAGAAACTTCTAAAAAGTCAATGCAGTTTTAAACTCCCCCAAATTGTTGAGCACAGAGAAGCCAAATGTAAGAAATACAGCCTATTAATGATAAATACACTTTACAAAAAAATAACTGTCAATCTATCAATCACTAGATTAGCCCTCGAACACCTTAAGAAAGGCAAGAACTGACACCCATAATCAGAGTTCATTCTCCAATTACATTAGGATAATCATTGTCCAGGCCCATTTGTGTTTGTATAAGATTATTTGATTTCCCACACTAAAAGGTCTTTTATTACCAACCATCAACACTGTAATAGCAGTCCTAAATGTGAAGAAAGCCATTTAAATTAATACAGCTTTCTGACTTTATTTCACTGTGTCAGCAGGGCCTCTCTGAGAGCTGCTGTGTGCTGCAGCCAGTCCTCAGGAAGGGGACTGCCACGAACAGTAGTGCCAGGACAGAAGTGGGAAGACGGGGGAGGAAGAATTAGAGCAATTGTGTTTGAGAACGGCCTAGAAGACGAAACTTGCTAAGAAAGCTCAGTGTGGAAGAGCAAGGTGGAGACCAGGTGAAGAGGAGGTAGCAATGAGAAGGAAGGAAAATAATGTCTTCAGTATAAGAACACTGGCTCAAAACTGGGCATAGCTGCCCCCTAGGAAGGTAGAAGCCAAAGAACTCCTCCCCTAGGAAAGCAATAGCTCACAATTGACATGGAATCATTTCTTGTGGATCTTAGTCCATTTCTCCCTTTCTTCTCCTCCTATTTTCTGAGCACAGTTTATAAAATGTAGTATTTACTTCAATTCTCCTGAGACAGACTTAACCAGGTGGTTTGTGACTCCTTTGTATATGTTACATGTATATATATATGTGTTGTCTGTGTGTTTTACATAGGTACACATATACATATAACTTCCCTGTTGTTTTTCTATGCATTCACTGATAGACATCTAAGTTATTTGCATATTTTGGCTATTGTAAATAATGCCTTATAGTGAGATTGTGGTACAGCTGTCATTATTAGGTGGTACATCTGCCTGTAGTAGAGACTGGGGTTATAAGGCCACTCTGTTTCATTTCTTTAGAGGCTTTATATTGCTTTCCATAGGCTTGTTAAACAAAAATAGGCATGGGGTACAGTGACAGAAAATGACGTTTGCATTAAGTTCTCAGAAGACATACAGAGCCACTAAACTTTGATAATTTATGTTCGTATTTCAGTGATGAAAGACACACAATGCCGGACATTTTCAGCCCATCACTGAGGACTGTACATTAAGTTTGAAACCAGCCTTAATTCTCTGTGGTTATTTCAGTTCAGTTCTAAACTCTGAGCTTATTCATCATACTTCTTTTCAGTAGTGTATAGTTGCTTCTCAAAAATGATCTGACTCCAAAGGACAGGGGATGATGTGTTACCTCTCACTGTGTGAAGAGAACTAGGCTTCAGTTTGTGTGCATAGTCTCAAAAGGAGGTTTTCTGAATATCACTAAACACAATAGAAAGCCACTGGCCTCTCAGACTGTAGATTTTAAGAGCAGGTAATTTATTTGCTTGGTTCAAGTTAGGATGTTGATATGCTTATAAATATCACTTTTATGATCTAACAGTGAAAAGTGATTTAAATTCAGCCTCAGTACCCACCTCAGGTAGCCTTTCATATGGATGCTTACACTAGATTGGCAAACTAGGACATGGGAATCATGAACATGAAAGATAGCAGGAACTAGAACTAGGCAAAAAACAGGCAACTGGAAAAGGGCTTGGTTTCCACCACCTCCTCTGTTTTCTTACCACACTGCATTTTCATGACCTCTGTTCTCAGTCACATCACAAACATTTATGACAAGTCTGTTATGTCCATGAGTTCAAGGTGCTTATGACATCCATGCAAAAAGCAGTCAAAAGTCCTTTTATTTGTAGATTCTAGTTTAGAAGGCACAAGCAAACAATAATCAATAACATAAGTAAGCCAATTACACAGCCTGTTAGATGGTGTTAAGTGCTGGAGAAAAGTTTTCAAGCAAAGTCAATTAAGTAGCCTGGTGCGAAGGGAGCTGCAACTTTAAATATGATTTTCAGAAAAGATGTCATGGAGAAAGTGGCAATTAAGCAAAGACTTGAAATAGATGAGGGAGTTGGTCATGCAAATATCTGGAGAAAGAATATTCTAGAACAGCCATAGCAAGTGTTCAGAGTATGCCCAGAGCATACACATAATTACAAAGCAGTTGGTGTGGCTGAAAGGAAGGAACAAGGGTAAAGGAGGAAGATAAACAGCAAATGTTGCCAGTGACCTATGGGTGGAGGACAAGGCTTCCTGATGATGTGGCCTGTTCGGACCTAAGCATCTATTCTTATGGAACATTAAGTCAACTGCAGGATTCTGAGCAGAGCAGTGGCATGGTCTGCTTTACAGAATATTAAAGAATGATAGTCTACGTCTGGAGGAGGAGTGAAACTGGAGCGGCCATAAGAAAGTCATAGCAGTAAGCTACAACAGGATACCAGGGGTGGAAGTGGGCCGGGTGGGTGGTCCTGGACTCTGACTTGTCCTTTAAACCGCATTTAACCAGCTGCACATGCTCTCCCTGTAATTCACTGCCCCCGTTTTTCTACTCTATAATGGTCTTAGCAGAGCCTCTCCTTGGGTCTGGTAAGAATTTGTAAGAAACTCCTGAATGGGCCAAGCCAAGATCTGTGTGTGTTTCAGGCCTGGCCATTTTCATCAAAGGTATGAGCTGTTGAATCCTGGTCTCCAAAAATAAGACCTATTTGATCCTTATTATTTTTTCATGGTCTCCCTGTTTTTCTGGCTTAGCCTCAACTCAGATTCTACTCATCACCTTCCCCAAGATGTAGGTGGGTGGCTGTAGTCAGCTCTCAAGAGCAGCAGAGTTTAAAGAAGTTAACACTCAGTCCTCTCATAAGGGAGGCAAGGCTCCTGAAGGTACTGCCCTGAATGTTCTGAAAGCCCATCTTTCCAGTGCTAGGTGTAATACCATGCACATGTTTTGTGCACAGCTTTGCAGCTTCTAAACGGTTATCACAGTCTTTATTTCACAAGATCTTCGTAATGTCCCTGTGAAGTTGTCTCTACAGATGGAACTGTCATCGGTTTTTATCTTTTTCTCCCAATTTATAAAGTGGGAAACTGAAGAACAAAGGAATGAACTAAACCATCCCAGACCACACAGCTAACACATGGTAGAGTCAGAACACATTTCCAAATGGTTTCGCTCCTGGTAAAGGATGAGGTCCAAACACGAAGTCATCTCTGGGTGATAACAGAAAACAGCTTTTGGAACCTTCTGTCTTAATTGAAGGTCTAAAAATGTTTCACCTAGCTTTTGACCTCTAGGTCTCATGGCTCTTTTGTTCACAAGAGGAAATGACACAAGTCAACAAACAGGAGGTTGATTTCTGTTCAAGTTAAGTGAATGCCAGAAAATGAATATATGTGCCAACGAGGATGTCCCTGCAATTATCATTAGGACTTTACTGGGTCCTGTCTGGGTGTTGTCACAGACAGCAAAGACTATTTGGATTTCATTCTATGACATGTAGCAAACATTTGAAGTGTGTTTTTGGACATGCCTCCTTCACCTTTCTCTCAAGGTTGGTGATCAATAGAAGCATTTCATCGATTGCTTCCAGCCCCTTCTATGGGCAGCGCAAAGCAGTTCAAGTCTGCCTTTCTGTTATCCATTTCATAGCAATCTCTATCTCTACAGCTTAGTTAAAAAGACATAAAAGGGCAAATCTTATTTCAGTTTCTGAAGGAAATAAAAATTTGAATTTTACTAAAATTTTGAGACGTAACCTAAATGAAAGATAAGAAGGAAAAGTTACAAATAAAGGGGACAGAGGAAGTATATCATATTAAAATGGATGAGGGGTTCAGCAAGAGTGGGGTGACAGTCACCAGAATGCACTATATACACATATGAAATTTCCAAAGAACAAACTTAATAAAATTTATAAAAATAAATAAAGTAGATGGAAATGTTTGTAGCATGTCAAAGACTGAGTTTCTGGAATTTAAGGAAGAAATTCAATTAGGAAGTAATGAAAATCTTTCTATTGATTCGCTTTTAACTAAAGATACTTTATGTTCCCCCCAAAATAAAAGGAAGTTCTATAGATTATGGTCATTAATGAGGTTCTACTGCATTTAGATGTCATATAATTCGTGTACTTACACTGAATGTATCATCGCTTTACGCCTCTCACTCCTTACCCAGGCTTGATTGCTGCACTTGGGCACGAGGAAGAAGCTATGTTAACCCTGGACTTTCATATACAGCTACCTGCAAGCTGTCCGCATTGATATTTTTAATGGCATCCTGTTGCCAACTTAGGACATCTCCCAAGCAGCCTTCACACTGTTCCACAACCCTCAGATAAAGATGCAAAACTTCTATTTGTCTTGAGATTTTCTTTCTCCACCTAGTTGCTCATGTCAAAGGCTCAGGATTTGCTTGTTACCTTCTCCATCACCTCTGACTTCTCATCCATCATCCCATTATTCTGTTTCTTTTATTATATATTTTGCTCTGCCTTCTCTCCTTGATTACAGGCTTTTTGCCACATATTCTTAATGTGTGCCTTGAAACTCCGCTCCATTTTGGGGCATGTGAATTTGCTCCTATCCTGACTTTTATATTCCTCAAAAAGTTTTGAATGGACTGACTTGTTCTTACTCTCCAGCATTACTCAGATCTGTCTTCTCTCTTCCCTCCTCAGTTTCCCATTCCAAAGCAAAAGCAAAGCTATGCCCATCTCAGTCCCACTTCATCAAGGCACTCTGTTTTGTCCAGTATCACTGATAGCTTGTATAAATAACTTTTATATTTGTGCATTGGCTTATGCTTCCATCATACAAGGGTAAGGACCAGAACCTAGGTAAAAATTTAGTAGGCATGATGGCCCACCTATAATCCCAATACACAGAGGGACATTCCCTAATCCCAGTAATAAATTGACTAACCAGACAAGCTGAACTATTGAGCTCTGAGATCAGTGAGAGATTCTTCCTCAATATATAAAGAATACAACATGGTTACTGGCAACCTATGGAATCAAATTTCCCTCCCAATATGTATCTTTCACATAACCTAACATTAGTGTTAGTGTTAATATTAACTTGGAAAGTCAATATTGATTGGGAAATAGTATACACTGGAACTTTCCAAACCTTACCTGATAAATAAGATCAGCATCCATTTCTACATCATCACTGGAATGCTGAATTGTCAGGCCATCCTCTCCTTTCTGATATGAATAAGAGTTCTTCAGAAGCTTCTGTGCTGGGAACCTGGTCTAGTTTGGTGTGTGTCTCCATTCAGTCAATTTAAAAATCTCTGTCTTGTCCCCTTCCTTGACCATTGTATCTGCTGGCTACTTTAGCATGTAACACAACCAGCTTGTTAATGCAAATTAGAGGGCATTCCCCAAGTAATGGTCCAATCAATGTACTGTTAATTTCCACAGGAACCAGTTGTCTAAGTAATTGGAGGGAAATAAGCCATTGTTACTTTATATCTACCTCTGGGGGCTGCTTACAGCTAGGGCAATTGAATATTCTTCTAACTGAACAGGGAGAACAAGGATTTGTGGCTGCCTGTATCAACAGACTAAACACAGATGCTCCATCCTTCTCTAGTGGGACCTGGTTATATTTTCATCAGAATCTAAATTTTGCTTCCAAAGGACATTATCATTTCCATATAGTCCCCATTGGCACAGCCAAGAAAGATCAATAAAAATATAATTTTACAGTCAGCACCAAGCACAAATGTTCCTGATGCATTCCAGTCTCCAAAGCCAGAGTCCAACAGGCTGTGACCAGCTGGGGATTTGCTTTGAGCTACCATTAACTCCCAACATCTAAAATTTCCCACTGGAGAAAAAATTCTGAAAAAGCTACATGTACGCTGGGTTCCATCTTGCAAGGCAGCATGTTGCAAACATAATTGCTGCCTTTTCTAGAGACATTCTAAGGGATAAAAGAAGAAGAGAAAAGGAAATTCAGGATCATCAGAAATGTTCTGGTGATGTTTTAGAATGATTGATACCATGCCCTTCCTTCCTTCCTTCCTTCCTTCCTTCCTTCCTTCCTTCCTTCCTTCCTTCCTTCCTTCCTTCCTTCCTTCCTTTCTTCCTTTCTCCTTCCCTCCCTCCCTCCCTCCATTCATTCCTTCATTCCCTTCTCCCTAATCCCCATACATTGTGATTAAGATACATAATTCATCCATTTGACGTGTTCAATAGATCTTAGTATATTCACTGTTGCACAATCAACACCTCAATCAATTTTAGAACATTTTGGTCAACCTCAGAAAGATATCTTATGCCCTTTATGAACTCCTAACCTCTTCATCTCTTCAACCTTGGTGAGCACTGATAGTCTTTGTTTTATCTTTCTAGATACACCCATTCTGGAAGTTGCACATATATGGAATCACCATACCTTGTCTTAGGTGTCTGACTTCCTTTATTTAGTCAAATGTATTCAAGGTTCATGTATGATGTAACCTATATGTACACTTAATTTCCTTTTTATGGCCAAACAACATTCAATTGCATTTATTTATGTTTTATTTATCCATAGATCCAGTTATCCATTAGTTGGGAGCACATTTGTTTGTTTTTGTAAACTTAGGGGCTATTTTGAATAATTTCATTTAGAATATTGCTGTAGCTGTATGTGGAGGGACAAGTCTTTATTCCCAGCACTGAGGAGTCAGAGGTAAGATCTCTGTGAGACTGATACCAGTCTGGTCTACACAGTGAACTCCAGACCATTCAAGACTGAACAACAACAATGAAAAGATTATTGCTACATAAGCAATTGTGTGGAGATCATTTATTTCCCTTGACTGCATGGCTTGGAGCGAGATTACTGGACAGTATAACTATCACAACTTGGAGATGCTGCCATATGGTTTTGATATGAGCTTTTCAATTTCATTTTAAAAATTATTGAATTTTTGTGTATTTCATATGGTACATCTTCATCTTAATCATATTTACATCGCCTTCCCTATCTACACTCCCAACAGACCTCCTGTGAGATTTCATGCATTCTGTCATATTTGTAAAGGCCTATGAAGTCAACTCTGTGTCCTCAAATGTCCCTAGGTGTGGGTCCAGTGGAGCCAGGTCAGCCTATCTAATATCACTTTCTTAAAGAAGACTGACTCCCCCTCTCCCAGCAGTGATCAGTTCCCAATAGTTCCTCAGCTGCGGTTGGGGTCCTTCCCTGCTTCCCCACCTCCATGCTGGGTTTTTTGTCTGCCTGCAGTTTGCATGGGTCTTGTGCATGCTGTCAGCATTACTGTAAGTTCATATGAGCATGTTCCCAGTTGCCTGGAAAACTGTTTCCTTGTGGTCACCCACTACTCCCAGCTCTTAGTCCTTCCACCTCCTCTTCCACAATGGTCCCTGAGTAATGGGTGACAGGTTTAATACAGGGGTCCTATCCAGGGACATGCATGCTGCAGTCTCTTATTTTCTACATGGAGATGTAAATGACTTCCTTTATTTAGTCAAATGTATTCAAAACTTGGCCAGTTTTGGCTTTCTGTGTTAATCACTATATGTTGCATGAGAAAGCTTCAATGGTGAGAGTTGAGAGATACCTCATTGTGTTCCCTGAGCCTTAGGTTGTAGAGGTTGCATTCCATTTTCTTTACAGCTCCACCTCCACTTGTTACTATAGTCATCCTCTGGGTGTGTAATATAACTCACTATGATTTTGGCATTCCCCGCACTGATTAGCCATGATGAGCATGCTTTAGATATGTGTATTGTCCACTGCCAGGTCTTCTTTGAGGAAGTGTATACTCAGATTAGATGCTCATGTCTTTAGAGTTGGCTTGTTATTTGATTAGTAATATATAAGTGCTCTTTACCTACTGCTTTCTTATAAATGATGGATATAGTGACTTAAAATGTTAAATGTCCTGGATGTATGTTTCTGCCCATTCCAAATCATTAAAACCAAATAACTTCTGTTTCTACCAAAGAAAAAATGTCCCAGTCTCTCTTGTCTCCTGTAGTTTCACAGATTCCTGCTAACAAAGTCATATTTGTATGTTATTCAGAAATCTATGAGCAGTTATTGACTATATTCAAATATGGGCAAGATATTTGGTGAATAGTCTTCTTGCCTCTAACCTAAAGTGACGAAAACCCTAGAGCTAAACAGACCCACAATGTTCGCTGTTTAGTGTGAATGTGAATCTGAAGATATATTTTTTGACACAGGTACAATAAAAACCAATGAATCATCACTGCACATAATAAGTACTCATTAAATATTGCCTAAAGAATAAAATGCACATACGGTCTTTGTGAGGTACTGGATTTTAAGTGCTTGGCTCTGCTCATTTAGGAAACCAGATGAAGGGGCAGAATCATTTCCTTCTTGGTCTGAGAGGTTTTGATCTTCTGAAACCAGAACCAATAACACTAATGTCTTGATGCTCTGAATGTTTTTCTAAATTTGGGCAGGGACAGACGCTCATTTACAGATTGACAACCCTATCAACAACTGAGTCCATTTCCCAGTGTAGGTTATAAGATACACCTGAGATAGTTTTTATTTAGTTCTGGAAGATAAACAGATCTGAGTTGTATGTGATTAGCAGACCATCCTCTTACTCGGACCCAGAAGAGTGTTTAAAATCATGGGCCTGCAATTCTGTTATCCCGGCAGCTAGTGCAGGCCCCTGAATCTCTACATGGCCTGCAGCCCTCCCAATCCTGTTTCGGTTCCCACTTCACTGTTCTTTGGCCCTTGCTTGATCTTATGATCTTATGCAGTCGTAAGTGCTATGAAGGTATAAGCTTTGAATTTCTGCAACATCTTAGCTGTTTCCTTGTGAACAAGTCACTTAACCTCTCTGAGTCTGTTTTCTCTTCCATACATTTAAGATGCTAAATATAATATTTCTTCCTTTTTCCTCATGTTTTTAGGAATATCAGTTGAGGTAGTGTGGGAGAGCCCCCTATAAAAAGCTAAACTCAAAACAAATTGCACGTCTAGTTGCTCTAATTGCCCAGTAACCGGGAAGGAGCTATGTATTAGCTGCTTCTGTTTTTGCTCTTTCTTTTCAGCTTTTATTAATGTGGCATTTGAATGAGTTTCAACAAATTACTAAAATAGTTATTGGAAAAAAAATAGCTGATTTTTGGCCCCCTGTTTCTTCTCTGCCAACACAGAATGTTAGAGAGTGCACTGGAAAACACTATGTAAATGTGTAGACTTTGCTCATCCTGATCCTAAAAAGTGGCATCTCTGCTCTGATGGGTGGCGGTGCTTGAGGAGGCAGATGATAAATGGAACCACCGCAACATTCTTGTGAATCACATGTGATAGAACATATCTCTGCCCAACACATGGACGGTGGAGCCAAAAGAGTTCTGAGCCTGTGTTTCAGGCTACCTTTCCAGTTCCCCTTTTCCAATATAGATGACATACAAGAAGGCTGCTCCTGGATGGACTGGCTTTTCTTTAGTTGGACAGGAGGAGAAAGTCTAGAGGCAAGTAAAAATATCCCTCCTACCCCCTTGAGGAACCTACCTGAGCTTTGTATGAATCATTAATTAAGAGAAAACTTTGAAGGCATCAAGTTGATGCTCTTGCAGTTAAGTCAAGGATAGCTTTCCAGAGCAGGAAGAGGTGATCCCCAAGTTGGAAAGAAGCCAGAAGTGACTGCCCCTATTTCTGTCATTCAAAATGCTGCAACCATTGAATGACCACAAAGACAATATTTTCCAGGAAATGAAAACCACTAATGGGCATTATTTTGGTAATTCAAATACTTCTTTTATGATAAACACCTGCTCCTTTTGGAAACAGATTTAATGGTGATGTTTATCCATTTATATTTGTATACTGCTGAGCCCACTGACAGCACTCAATAAATAATAGATAATGATAATAATAATCCTGATCCAAAGTCTTCAGGAGGAGAAAAATAAGACCCAGAGATTTATTGTTGGCATATACTGTAAAAATCGATCTGGCTCCTTAAATAGAAGAAGTGCCTTGAGGGAAGAGAATCCATTGATTTATGATGCAAGGAAAATGTAATTTTAAGAATTACAAATAATAACTGCAATAATCAATGTCCTATATGCCCCATAATAACAGAAAGGAAAAGAAAACGACACTCAAAATAATTCCAGCTATTACTTTAGAAAAGGAGGAAGTTCTCAGGGCACGATACTTTCATGTTCCTGGATTCATCAGTAAGATCTGTTCAAGATTTTAAAAAGTGTTCAATTTTGTTTACTTCTTGAGGAGATAGGTTACTCACCTTAGGTGGAGAGAACCTCTATTCCTCTTATTAACTCTCTAACTCTCTCCAATCTCACTTGCTCAACCAGCTGGATCTCATATACTCTGCTTCAGTTATAAGTTAGGGCTACCCTAGGTTGCGTGCAGGTCACATCTCATAACCACCTTCCATCAGTAGAATTCCCTTCTCTACCACATCCTTCATTTTTCTTCCACAGTATCTTAGTAAAGCACCAAAGGTCCCTTCTGGAATATTTTGATAATTTCTTATTGCTTATGGGATGAAATTTAGAATCTACGCCGATGACATGATTTCACCTTGACTTAACGTTAGGCTGTGTGCAGTACCATCTTCTCCTCTTTGAAACTGGTCTGCTGGAACATTCACAGTGCTTCCCACATTCCATGTGTCTGTGGCTCTGATCAGATTCCTAGCATGGAATTCACTGCTTGATGTGCTGAAACACTTCCTTAAAGTGCACCTCAACTGTTGGCCCTTTCTGTAGACTTCTGTGCTTCTGTGATGCCTTAAAAATTTCTTTAGTCATACAAATGCATGCACACACACATGAACGAGAGAGAGAGAGAAAGAGAGAGAGAGAGAGAGAGAGAGAGAGAGAGAAAGTAGGTAGTAAAATTAAGGAGTGCATGGCTTTTGCATGTCACAGGAACCTAAATATGTACTTAGTGAATGAATTCCCTTGCTATGGAAAGGACACTCATAGGAGACACCAGTCATTTTAAACTTCATGGTTTCTGGCTTAAAATAAAATTCTGACCATGTCCTCATTTAGCATCATGCTGGCAACAACAACAATTTCCCTAATACACAGAAGTTCTCCTGGGTTTTGTGCAGAACATAGAATAGGTGCTTGATAAATGCTCATGGAAAGGCATTACTTTAAGGAGAGAACACTTGAGGGAAGATTCTGGTACCCCAATATGTATAACACAGGCCATTCTGCACATCCCCAGCCTATCTTTGTCAAACCTCATTCTGACTTTGATTAAAACTTCTTTAATATATTCGAGTTCCTTTGCATTGTTGCACCCATTTTGATTCCCAATCAAGCTCCATTGATGAAGTCAAAGATTACATTCTATCATCAACCACACAGTTCTTAGACATCTCTGTGATACTGGCGTGGGATTAAATTGGTTTGGGAAGAAATATAGGGTTAAAATTCATAATGAAAACACGGTATTTAACTTCAAAAGGATTACATTTGCAGCCAATACTGCAGTTGCCTCTTACATGTCTTTATTTTCTCATTATATTGTAAGCACTGGAAGGAAAAAAGCATTATCTACCTTCTCCTTAGTTATATTCTCCAGCCCTAAGTAGCATCCTGACAAACAAGAGTAAATATTTGGCTCATAAATGAAGTATATCGCCATCCTAAGTCAGGGGTGGCCCCCAAGGAGTAGCAAAATAGATGAGAGTATTTCTATACTTTCCTTCTAAGGCAAGGCAATTCCAAACACTTTCTTGGTCATAAAGGCTCAGACAGGGAAGTGACATAGGGTTCTTTTGCCTAATTCCTTATAAGAAACTTCAGTTTTCAGATATTCATGAGCTTCTGAGATCACTGTATACCTGTTTTCACAAACTGAAGAAAGAACTAAACAGGATCAAGGAAAACAAATGCAGGAAGAACAAGGGGCTTATATAATTCTTCATAATGACTTTGAGGATTACTGCACCAAGCCAGGTGTGTAATTTCTTAAACTCTAAATCAATTCTGCCCCTGAGCCTCACAAGGTCTTATTAGTGGGTTTCTTAAACATTATGGTGTTTTTTTAATGTCAGCTGAATATATCCATCTGCACAGCTACTCACTTTCTCCTTATATTTTCTACAGGTGTACATTGGTAACTACCTTCCACCCAGCAGCCTTCTCAGAGGCTCTTGGGACATGCTTGTGAATATTAATCTTTGCAAAATTAGGAGGCCAAATATAAGCTCCTGAGCAGAGACTACTTTTTAATTCTCTTTCCAGGCAAATGCCTTACGATGCCAGAAGGGATTGCTTGTGAGCTAAGCAGTGACTCTGAAATATAAAACTGTGTTGTCCTTTAATAGCATTGCTCACTGAAAGATTTAGGGACAATCAAATGTTATTTCTTCCCTTTTATGCAAAGACCATAATAGAGTAATGGAAGAAAAGAGCAGTGTTAGTGCAAAGGGCGAGGGACAACTGAGATCCTCCCACAGCAGAAACAGATCAAATGAAGGCTAGCCTGAAAGTAGATGAATGCTCAATTACATTGTTGCACAGAGGTTGGACACTTGTAATTGATGAGACTCCGAAATACTGAAGAGATCTTTATTTCCATGAATGGGGCATGCAGGCTTGTTCCTGTAATGGTGGTAACCCTAAAGGCTTACTGGAAACAGGCAGTGTATAATGTGACGTGTCTATTTCCGAAGAAGACAGGGGGCCGGCAGGGAAGCCAGCACATTGGGATAGATTTCCTGGAGAGTGCTTCTGTGTCCCAGTTCTTACCAAAATGTGTTCCCCTGCATTAAATGAAGCACTTCTTAGCCTGAAGAGTGGAATCCATTGAAATACCAATACAATATTTTAGTATCATTACAAAAATGATGGCATTGTAGCAGAGAGATTTTCCTCCTCTCACCAGCAACCTGATCTGTTGTCAGGATATAATAGACCTTTGGAATTTTGTTCCGTGAAATCTGAATGATTGGAAGAGGTGTGATTTAGTTCTATTATGAAATATTGTCCTTTGTCTAGGACCCACTTTTTGGTAAAAGATCATCTAGCCTTTACATGTTCATTCAAATTCAGAAACCATTTGGGTTCGATGTTCTGTACCAAAATGTGCACATGGTGTCTCCAGAGAATGTGTCAGCAGGAGAGATTCCGCAGCTCTGACCCTCTTTGTACCATGCAGCTACTTATCATGGGGAATGCAGATCTTAAGAAATCTGGATGAGACGCCAGCAGTTAACCAGAAAGAAACAAGCCAGTCTTTGGGTGGAGTGTGGTGCTCTCTGGAAAGAGAAATTTGTTTATGGCCATGGATTCTGATTTGATGGTATCACTACTGCAGAAAGTACTGATCTGGCAAAAGCCAAAAGCCAGGGTCATCTGGCAAGTCTGAGCCACCCTAGTAGAGGTGCCATGTGCTATCGACTTTCCTCATCCTTCACTTCATGGGTGCAAGCAAGAGCTCAGTAAAGAAGTTTCAAATGGTCTTTCATTAGACAGGACATAAGGAGAAAGTGGCCTAACAGGGACGTGTTTCCTCTGGAGCTTTAGTGCCTTACTCTCTGGCCCACTTTAAGGACATAACAATCAACCCAGACAAGCTATTTCTAAGGGAGTCCTCTCTTTTACGGTAGCCATATTTGTTAAGCAAGTGGAAAATAAACAAAATTAAGATTTTTTTGAAACAATGTTTCACTTGAATTTCATTCCAAAATGAATTCAAAGGATTTTTAATGTATTTATTTATTTTTGTTTTATGTGTATAAGTGTTATGCCTGCATGTGTGTAAGCGCACCCATGTCCTGTCATGCAATGCCCATGGAGGACAGAAGAGGGCATCAGATCTCCTGGAACTGGAGTTACAGATGGTTGTTGGCCACCATGTGGGTGCTGGGGATTCAAACGCGGGTCTTCTGCAAGAACAGTCAGTGTTCTTAACCACTGAGACATCATCTCTCCAGCCCCGAGTTCAAAGGATTTATATATCCCACACAATGATCCATGTATTGACAGATATGATGAAACTATTTAGATTCCATGTTGATTGCTACAGATCCTTCATGTTAACATGAAACCCAACAAAGAGACATTTTTACAGCTACCTGGGTGAAGTCTTCAATAGCTGTACTCTATTTTTATAGCTCTCAATTAGGGAAATGAAGTAATGTTTGCAAAAAGTGAACTTGATCACAGAGTGCACTGTATGTAGTAGGCACATTAAGCATGTTCACTATAAAAGTAGAATTGGGATGCATAGCCCAGTCCAACAAAGACCAAGTCTGAGACACCACATGCAGCCTGGCACAAACCTGGACAGGAAACCCTATTTCTGACTATCTGAGATCCCTCTCCCATACCCCAGGAGAACCCTCCACCCAAACAGACACTTGTGGCCTCACCTAGCTGGATGCTGCACCCCAACCATCTGTAATATCTGCCCTGCCCTGGGAGCCCATTCAATCAAACCACCATACTTGGCCCCACAAAGAATCAGCAAGGCAGCCATTAATTCTGGACAATCTCCAGTCCATCTCTTGCTTCCAGAAGACCTACTACAAGTGCCACGCCCCCACACACCCACAATGAGGACTTGGTAAGGGAGTCCTACCACCCTGACCTGCTCCTGATCCCTTCTGTCTCCCTCAAGCCTCCCAGGTTACTTCCTACCTCTATGCTCTTTCCCAGTAGCCTGAAAAGGCAAAGCAACACAGAACCAACAGCTTGATCCAGATCACCAGGCCTCACTGGAAAAACACAAACATTATGAAAAGTCAAGACAATATACCTTCCGACACGCACATGCACACACCAATAGCACCAATTCTATAGCAATGGTCCCCAAAGAGAATGACTTAGATGAAATTCACAGAATTCAAAGGAACAATTATAAACCTGTTCAAAGAGTTCAAAGAATTTAAAGAGGGCATGAACAAACAACTGAATGTATTGAGAGAGAACCTCAAAGAACCTGTCTGAAATCCAAGAAAATATAAACAGTTGGATGAATAAAGAGGATAACTCAGGATATTAAAATAGAACTCAATAAAGAGATAGAAATGTTGAAGAAAACACGCTGATATGAGACTAGAAATGAAAAGTTCAATTAGCCAAGTAAAAACTCAGTGGAATGAGTTTTTTCATCATCACTGAATGAAAGAGCTCAATGAAAAGAATGTATCATGTGGAAGGCAGAATGTAACAGCTTGAAGAGGCATTGGATCATTCACTCAAATAAAGTGATACACTTAAAAAAAAACATGAATTGAATGTGCAGGATCTTTGGGACACTATGGAAAGACCAAAGGTATAAATAATGGGTATAAAAGAGCAACTCTGGGTCAAAAGCATAGATAATATTTTCAATAAAATCACAGAAGAAAACTCTCCAAATCTAGGAAAACAGATGCCACTTAGGTTCAAGAGGCCTACAGCCAGGACCGAAAAACATCGAACACAAAATATTTTAGCTAAAACACTAAAAATAAATGAAGGAAAAAAAAATTAAAAGCTACAAAAGAGAAAGGCAAATTCACATTTACATGTAAAGGCATAACCATTTTAATCTCAGCATTCGGGGGACAGAGGCAGGCGGGTCTTTGTGAGTTAAAAGTCTAGCCTGGTCTAAAATAGCAAGTTCCAGGTTAGCTGGGGCTACAGGAAGATCCTGTTTTAAAAAGACCAAAAACAAAAAAATAAAAATAAAGGCATACCCACAAAGAATAGCAGCTGATTGTTTGATAGAAATTTTAAAGCCAGAAGGACTTGGAAAGATATAGTCTAAGCTCTGAAAGATCACAACTGCCAGTCCAGAACATTATGCCCAGCAAAGCTACCTTTCATAATTGAAGAAATTCAACTTTCCATGATTAAAAGCATTTTTGACAATCAAGCCATCTCTACAAACGCTACTGGAAAGAACACTTCATCCCTAAGAAAAGGAAAGACACACCCAGGAAGTCACAGGGAAAATAAACAATACCAGGACAGTTGATCAAACAATGCCAAAGAAAACAGGATGAAATTATCAAAGTGACATGAATTAACACACATCTTTCAATGCTAACTCTGAATATTAATGGTCTCAACCCCCCAGTAAAAGAAAGAGGTAGCAGACTGAATTAGAAAAACAGAATTCAACTTCTTCCTTACCATCAAGGATAGATAACTGGTCAGAGTACAAAGATGAAAAAAGATATTCCAAGCAAATAGTACTAAAAAAATAAGCAGATGTAGTTATTCTAATAACTGACAAAGAAGACTTGAAATGAAACTATTCAGAAGAGATTAAGAAGACTACTTCACACTCATTAAGGTAACAATCCAGCATGAGGATATCACAATTCAAAACATACATACCAAACACAAGTGCATCCAGTTTTATAAAACAAATACTACTAGATGTAAAGTAACAGATTACTCTAACATGGCAATTGTTTCCCACTTCAATAGCCCACTTTAGTTATTTGAAGGTCATCTAGACAAAAAGTAAAGAGAGAAACACTGGAGTAAAATAACACTATAAATCAAAAGAATCCAACAGATAGCTACTGGTCTTTTCACACACACACACACACTAAAGAACACACATTCTTCTCAGCATCACATGGAAATTTCTCTGAAATCAACCACATTTTAAAACACAAAAGAAGCTTTAGCAAATATAGGAGAATTGAAATAATATCCTGTCTTCTCTCTGATCACAAAGGAATAAAGCTAGATATCAACATCAAGAGAAAATATACCAAGTATCAAACTCATGCAGAATAGACAAGACATCATTAATGATAAATGGATCACTGAAAAAAAATCAATAAGGAAATAAAAAGATTCCTGGAATTGAATGAAAATGAAAACAGTACAGTTCAATTCTATGGAAAACAATTAAGGAGACTCTAAGAAGTTTATCGTCTAAGTGCCTAGATCAAACAATTTTGAGAGATCTAAAATAAATAAATTAATGCTACATCCTAAGATCTTAGGGAAAAAAGAACAACCTACATCCAAAAGTAGTAGATGGGAAGAAATAATTAAGACCAATTAGGCCAAAAATAATTAAATAGAAACAAATAAACAAAAACAGCACAGAGAATCAGTAAAATGAAGAGTTGGTTCTTTGAAAAGAAGAACTGGATTGAGGCTGGAGATAAAGCTCAGTGGTTAAGAGCCCTGGCTGCTCTTATAAAAATCAATTGATGAATTAAAAAAGAAATGATAAACAAGATGAATAAAACCTTAGCAAAGTCCACTGAAAGAGAGAAAACACACAGTTCAATTAAATTAGATGCCAAAACTGGACAAAGTCATAGCAAAAGTATAGACCAACCACCCTGATGAATAAGAATATGAAAATTATCAATAAAATTTTGACAAACTGAATCCAAGGTCACATAAAAAACATCCTTCATTGTGATCAAGTTGGCTTCCTCCCATGGATGCAGAGATGGTTCAACATGCATAAAACAATAAATTTAACTTATCACATAAACAGATTCAAAGATAGAAATCATATAATCACCTCAATAGACACAAAAAGTCCCCTAACAAATTCCAATATCCCTTCAAGATAAAAATTTGGGAGAGGCCAGAAGTGGAGGAAGTAACCCTCAAAATAATAAAAGCTATCTATTGCAAACCTAGAGCCAATATCCCTCTAAATGGAGAAAAACTCCAAGCATACTTACTAAGATCAAAACAATGTCAATTCCCTCTGCTAACGTCAAATGTGATGAGTGAAATCTTAGAGTAATAAGACAAGAGAATAAATTAAAATAGTTAAACTAGGAAAAGAAGTCAAAGCATCCCTTTTTGCTGGTCTGATGTAATACTATATATCAGGGATCCTAATGACTCCACTGAAAAACTCTTATATCTGATTAACACTTTCATCAAGGGGGCAGGATAAAAATTACCATACAAAAATCAATAGTCTTTCTGTAAATTAATGATATTCTTAAAAAGAAATCAGTGAAACGATTTCATTTACAATAGTTATAAATGAAATAAAATAATTTGGGAATAAACTCAATGAAGAAAATGAAAGACTCCCACATTGAAAACTTTAAGAAGCTTTAGGATGAAATTGAAGAAGACACTAGAAGTTGAAAAAAAAAACTCTCATGTCCCATGGATTGGAAGAATTAATATTGTGAAAATAGCCATCTTGCCAAATGTAATCAAAAGATTCCCTGCAACTTCAATCCATATTCTAGGACCATTCTTCACAGACATAGAGAAAAAATAATGTATACAAAAGCACAAAAGATCAAGGATAGACAAAGCAAAATCCTGAACTAAAAGATTACTGTGGAAGGGATAACCATACCTGATTTCAAGTTATACTACAAGAATCATTGTACTATATACAGGGTGGTACTGACATAAAATAGACACTCAGACCAATGGAATATATTAGAGAGCCCAGATATAAATCCACACAGCTCCAACTACTTATTTCTGACAAAGAAGACAAAAATATACACTGAAAACAAGGCAGCATTTTCAACAAATGGTGCCAGGAAACCTAGACATCCACACAGAGACTAATGAAACTAGATCTAAATATCTTACCCTGCAAAAATCCTCAATTCCAAATGGACCAAAGACCTCAATAAAAGACCTAATACCCTGAAACTACAAGAAGTAAGGAGTAAGCTTCAAACTATAGACATGGATAAGGATTTTCTGACTAGGACTTCTAGTAGTAGCATAGGAAATAAGATCATCAAGAAACTAATGGGATCTCATGGAATTACAAAATTCTGTATAGCAAAGGAAACTATTAATCAAGTGAAGAGGCAGGAATGGAAGAAAATATCCAGCTATAGCACTCACAGAGGATTAGTAACTAGACTATACAGGGAACTAAAAAGCTCAAACTAAAAAAGAACCCAAACAATTCAATTAGAAATGGGCTATGAACTAAACAGACAGTTCTCAAAAGAAGAAAAACAGATTTGTAAGGGACACTAAAATTGTTCAATATCCTTAGCCATTGGAGTAATGCAGATTAAAATTACTTTAAGATTCCATAATTGCCAAGTCAGAATGACTGGTGCTGATATTGGAACCTTATGACTTCTGGTAAGAGTGTAGCTAGTACAACCTCATTAGACATTTATCTGGCATTTCCTCAACAAACTAGAAATAGAGCTAAGCATATGATCCAGTCACACCACCTTCGGCAAATGCCTGAAGGATTTTATATCTTAATACAGAGAAATTTGCACATCTATATTTATTGTACCTCTATGCACAATAACTAGATAATGGAATCATCCTAGATGTCTACCAGCTGATGAAAGGACATTGAAAATGTGGCACATAGACACAATGGAATTTTATTCTTCTATAAATAAAAACGAAGTTGTGTAATTTGCAGGTAAGTGCATGAAACAGGAAATAACCATATTAACTGAGATAACCCAAATACAGAAAGACAAATGCTGCAAGTCTCCCTCTCATATGTGGATCCGAGCCCTGATGCTTAGGTTTTATGTGTTTCAGTCGAAGTAGCTCTGGAAGCCAGAAAATTAGAAAGGGGGCAGCAGTTTGGGGCATTGTCTTAGGAGCAGGGATAGCACATACATAAATTTAGGATGGAAGAGGAGAATGTGCCCGGCAGAAGGTTCAAACAGGGAGGTCAGTGAGGGAGACAGAAAGATGGGGGTGAGTGCTTGGGAGAGCTAAACAAAATGAAAAGGAAATAAAGTTTGCCAGATAGTGCATTAGTTACTCATATGAACTCACAGCAATGGTGACAGTGTGCACAAGCCCCATGCAAGCTCAAACCAGACAAAATCTCAGAATAGACCTAGGGAAGTAGGTGACGAACCCCAGCCCTATCTGAGGAACTATTGGCAACCAATGGCTGCTGGGAGGGGGAGAGTCAGTCTCTTTCAAGATGAGACCTTTAGTAGGTTAACCAGGCTCCAGTGAATGGATACACACTGAAGGATATATGGGGTCATAAATTAGACTCCATAGGCCTTATTATACATAATGGAGTACATTGAATTGGGCAAGGAACAGCAAGAGGGGTGCAGAAAGGAGAGGGACATCTAAATATGATCAAAGAATATTGCATGAAAATTCAGTTAAGAAATGAAAGAACAGAAATAATCTACTCAAGGCTAGAGAGAAGGCTCAGGAGGTAAGGGAGCCTGCTACCAAGCCTGGTAATCTGAAGTAGAAGGAGAGAACTGATCCACACAAGTTTTCCTCTCACCTTCACACATAAACCTTGGCATGTGCATCCACAGATATGTGCACACACGCACACGCACACCAAAATAAATAAATGTAATTTTAAAAATTTAAAGATAAACAGCCACTTAGAAACCTATTATCTGGTCCAATTTAAAAATATAAGAGAGAGTTTAAAAGCAGATACTAAAGAGGACTAGAAGATGCCAGTCCTTTAAGTAGTGGGTCACTAAACAACAATCCCTGTGCCAGGTATGAAGTATGAGATGCTTCCATAGCAGATGTTGATCAAGCAAGCCCCAGAGACACCCCAAACAATGACAACTTTTCTTGGTTGTAATAAAAACTAGTTGCAGAAGGCTCACAATATCGTGAATGTGAGATACAGAGAAATCAAGATGGAACTCAGCTGGAAGCTTCATCCCTGTGGCGAGCTTTCAGAATGCCAGATGGTACTATGCAGGCTGTTGGCAGAGTAAAGGCATTAATGACATTACCCAACTGTGAATTCTGTGAAGTATAATATCAACCTTCTGGTCAAGATGTGCCTATAGGTACATTAGGGGTATGACTGTTATAGGGGAAACCAACTACTCCCTGCTAGAGCTTGAGACCCACTCCATAAGAGAAAATCCATACCTAAAATTGTAAACCTGGTCAACAAAATCTGACTGAGGAAATCTTAGGCCATATTTGAGAACTGCTTCCACTTGGGTAAATTGGCAAAGCATCAAACTGCCTTTCAAATACCTGTGTTTATTCTTGGAGCTAAAGATAGGTCTTCTCTTAATAAGAAAAAAAATTTGTTTATAGTTAGTAAAGGTGAATACAGAGACCTATGGCTATACAAAATGCTCAGAATAAAGGGCTGTTGAGGGCTTAGTCCTAAACAAGACATTTCATTTATACCATCCCCTTAAGGCCCAGAGAGTTATTGAGGGATAGTGGGTTGTAAGAGCTGGAACATGGGGAAAGAACTGTGAAATGCCATCTTCTAAACACAGCATAGCCATAGAAATCATGAAATCAGAGAAGTAGCTTTTCCTGACAGCGGACCCTCACAAGTCAGGACCATGTAATAGTCAGATACGGATAGGGAAGGGACTCACCAACTCCTACCGTTTATTGCTCATCTATTGTTAACTAACATGTTCAGGAAGAGAGAGAGAGAGAGGGAGAGGGAGAGGGAGAGGGAGGGAGAGAGAGAGAGAGAGAGAGAGAATATGAATCTCAGTTGTGTACCCGGTGATGAGCCCACTTGGCTCTAATTGATAGTTTCAATCCCAAGGTCACACAGAGAACTCTAATTAAAGTCTGCCATAAAAGAGAACAAAAAATTGTGAATATGGAAAAGAAATCTGAAAGGAAGAAAGGGAGTTGGCAAAGGTGAGAGAGAGATAAGAGTTGGTGTGTGTGGTGGGGGGACAGTAACTAGAATGCATTATATGCATGTGTGAAATTGGCAAAGAACAAGATTTGTTAAGTAAAACATAAAGAAGAATTCAGACTCCCAGTATATTGGACATGATTATGACCAGCCAATGTCCAGAGACTAGAAAATTGGGGCATAAAAGAGCCAAAGGTTAGAAGGCTTCATCATTGGGTGCATAGTGGATATGAGGAAGGCCAGTGTTAGAAGGGGCCGCTTGCTTGCCTTCTCTGTGTGAAGAGATGCTGTGCAGAGCACAGCCACAGTCCTTCTATTTGACCCCTAGGGCCCAACTAGTATTTTGTGTGCATTTGTTTAGGAGGCCACCAGAGTGCAAGGAAAGGCAGCCCTGTACAACAGCCACAGCCATATAAGCAATGGGTCTTCTGTCGGTGGCAGGAAATCTGATCACCGGAGGTCACTTGAGCACTTGATGGAGAGGCTGCAGAAGACACACACGGGAATGGAAGTACAGGAAACAAGCTGTAAGAGTCTAATAATCACAGTACAGGAGTCTCTGAAATCTGTCTTTTTGTATTTTAAAATAGTTCATATAGGAGGATACATAACCGAAAGCTTTTGAATAAATAGAGTATTATCCCATACACAAAGAAGTGCAGCAATATGATGGATCAGAACAGCAGGGTTTCTTTCTCAGAGAGAAAATAATGCAGGTAGGGAAGCAGAAGTCGCCAGTCAGCTGGTTGAAGAGGATATAAACTCTACTGCATGCAGAGTTGGGAAAGCCCAGGTCCTCGGGGCAGAATCAACTCAGAACAAGAACATGGCTAGCCTGACCTGTGCTCACGGTGGAAGAGGTAGAACATGTTAAAACAGTTTCTTACCTAAAGTTAGCTCTCAAGGAGAAACAGGAGCAAAAGATTACTTTAGAAATTATCTTCCCTTTCATTATTGTTTTAGAAGTAATCAATTCTTTTTCAGTTTTAAGAGAATTCTTTCTCCTCTTTTTTTAAATAAGCTTCACAGTTCAGTGCTTTAACACGGACACACAATTCTCTGTCACCTAGTGACGGAAATCCGATAACACAGAGAGTGAAAGAGGTTTCTGGACAGACAAGCTAAACAAATTAACCCTTGATCTCTCAAAAGGGTGAGAGCAGAGAGAGTGCCACAGCTGCCTTGCTGTTGATGCCAACATCCTGTTTCTAGCTTCATAGCCATGCTTCCCCGGTTTTCCTGAGTATGGACTGTTCAAGCCTCTCTTCATAACAACACTGCTTTCTCCAGAGTGCTCGCCCTATTGCTCTCTTTTAAAAATAATTTTAAAATGTATTTTTGTGCGCTTGTGTGTGTGTGTGTCTGCGTGTGTGTGTGCGTACACACGTGCATGCACCTGCTCATATGTGCCATGGTGCGCATATGGAGTTAGTGCTTACTTTCCACCCTGTTGAGGCATGGCCTCTCTTGTTTCTACCTCTGAGTTGCATATATTATGGTGTTCAGGCCTCTGGGAAGGGACCGCTCCTACTCCAGATGCTCCAAATCAGCCAAATTTATTTAACTGGGCTAGTGACTTTACTATCTGGGCTGAGAATTAGAGAGTACAGAACCAGAAGATGAGAATTCAGGGAATAAAAACTCACTACCTCAGTAACATACTAAGTATTCTGCCCATCTATTTCCCGTAACTTAAAGGTAAACCTGCCTCTCTAGGGGTGGTCCTAGGAGCAAATGATTGGCTAGTAAAGCTAGAGAGGTGGGTTTTCTCAACAGATACACTGGCGATAGTTTAGTCTATCACAGTTAATTTTCTTGGGTTATTTGCTCTTTAACACATATGCCAAGCTAGTCATCTTGATCTACAGCACGATTCACTTGTCTACCTCCTGTCCCACTGAAGTAGTACTTAGATCATAGAAACATGCCAGGTTATCTGGCTTTTCACAGGAGTTCTAAGGATCTAACTATGGCCATCAGGCTTGGGAGGCTAGTGCTTTTGTCTGTTGAACCATCTCCCTCACCCTCTTTTGGTCTTTGACAGGACACAGATTCTTGCAATATCTTGGTCTGATTTGGAACTCATTGGGTAACTCAGACTGACCTCAAACTTTTCTTCTCCTGCCTCAGTTTCTCAACTGACATGAATTACAGACACATATTACCAATTCTCATTTGTAATTTATGTTAACAAGCATCAAATCATACTATTACCTCTTTTTATGGTACCTCCTATCATTTTTTGAGAATAAAGAGAAAAAAAATCTCCAAGTCAATTACACTTCTTTCTAATGTCTTTATCATTTTCAACACCGAATCTTCACAGTCAGAAAAAACCTAACACCCAAAAGATGCTAAGAAAATATTTATGAAATTAAGGTACAAAGTTAATCCATTTCTACTCTGACTTCAGAGAGATTCTTGGAGCACTGCGTTTCACATTGTAAACCCAGCTTTCGTTTTGACCTTCCTTCATGCCGATCCAGCACACATCCTGCCCTCCATCCATGCTTAATTGCACTTGGTTGCTCAGAGGAGCTAAATTTTTCTCCAGGATGTACCCAGTGCCCATTTTTGAGGGAAACTCCTGTCTCTACTGGTGTCTGCTTACTTTGAAGGCACTAGCTCAAGAGCCTTTTCTCCAAGAAGTCATCCTACTTTCATGCAGACTGCTCCCCCTTCTTTGAACACCATAGCACCTGATGATTTGTGTATAGTAGCTTACATTATAAGTTATCAGTATTTCTATGGATCGTATTTCTTAAGGAAAGGGCCATGGCTCTCTTCACAGGACAGGAGGACCTACTTTATGTATCCTCATTTTGTGTTATTTGTATTACCTCTAATTTTTAAGTTACAAATACAATTAAAACACTGAATTATATAAAACACAAGCTCCATCCTTTTTTAGATCATGTCCTATTCTTTTAGACATGGCCATATATAAATTGTCATATACTTTTGCAGGTATCTTTCTTTCCACATGATCACTCATTATCTGAGTGTGCATCTAATCTAGGTATGGATACAGATTTGGACACAGTCATATAGATAGGGAAATCTACACATTGTAATGTTTTAGAAACACCTAATGTATATGAATAGCAAATTATAAATTACCTTTTCCACTTCACAATGAGTCCTGAATATCTCCCACATCATTCCATGTTGAAAATAATTCATTGTTTTTTTTAAATATTTGAAAGAGATTTTATAGAATGAAAGTATATCTTTATGCAAGACTTAACTGTATTAGCCTTGCATAAAACATACTTGATATATAAGAGCGAGCCAGGTCCTACATACAAGTCAAGATGAATAAGTATTATGATGAGTTTTCCATCTCTGTTCTAGTTATTCTCTATTGCTATGAAAAAAATAACACTGACCAAAACCAGCTTGGGAAGGAAAAGGTTGATTTCATTTTACTTTTACAGTTCATCATGGAAAGAACCTGGAAGCAGAGACCATGGAGGATTGTTGCTTACTGACTTGCTTCTCTGTTCTGGCCTCAATCTGTTTGCTAATACAATTAAGAACCACCTGCTCAGGGGTGGCATCACACTCAGTGGACTGAGCCCTTCCACATCATTCAACAATCAGGAAACTGTCTCATAGACATGCGCACAGGCCAAGCCCATAAAGGACATTTCTCAGTTGTGGTTCCCTCCTCCCAAGTGTGTCCCAGGTGTAACTGAAGTCGACCACGACAAGGATATATAACAAAAAAGCCTTCAATTTGAAGTTATAGACGTTCAAATAGTTCTACCATCAGATAGAAGCTGATTTTGTAGTCTTTAGCAGCTAACTTCTTTTTCTCTGAGTCTCAATATGTATTTGTCTAATAGTGACATAAAAGTAGAAATTCTTGGTGTCCCTGTGGTATATTACAAACAAGTTGGAGTCTCCATTCAGCCCTGGCACGCAGGCAGCATAATACAAGAATAGCTAGTTTTAACTGACTTCCAAGATCATATTGTTAGTAAGAGCAGGAGCTAACATATACATCTGGGGTAGAAGTTCCAAGGCTTATATGCTTTCACTATCACATATTCTCTTCAACTCGCTTCTGTTAAGTGTCTAAGTTTGTCTAGTAAAATGAAGCACATTGAGTCTCTGTGTGATCCTTTGGGACACTGGGTCATGCCAAGGTAATGGAGCCTAGTCCCCAACTGAGCTTCCCTCATGGATTACTGTGTTCAATACTGCAGAGTAACTTAACCAGTTGCTTACTCCTGGAAGGAGTTTCTCTGTGGGGAGACATACCTTGAGATCATCACAAAGAGGTACCAAAGTTACTGGACAACTGTTCCCAGTCTCGGGGATGTGAAACCCTTGCACTGTTTTTGTATGGGTTAGGAATGGCAGGTGTGAGATGTTGAAGTCCCTCAGACAGCAATCTTATTTTCTGGAGACTTGACACTACTGATTATTGTTACAGGTAAAGGCATTAGTCCAATCAAATGATGAAAATGGGACACTGAGAGGAGAAGAATTAGCCTGGCATTCATGCAGCCAACTGGCGGCAGAGGAAGGAATGAAAGACGGTTCAACAGACAGGGCTGGAGGCAGATAAATCTGTATTCTATCCTCTGTCTACTAAATGAACAGAAGCTGGTTTCCTCCAGGAATAAAAGGGTCCCAATGTGCTCATCTTTGGGCAAATATTACCTACTCAGAAACGCTTCCTTGATTATTGAATCTAAATTATTGCCAAATCCTGTGTTTACTTGTATCTTCTGTCTTTTTATAGCAGTTACCAGCAGCAGACAATAAACTCTGTGTTTTGTTTTGGGTTTATTTTCTGCTTGTTCTCCTGGGTATAAGCTCCACTGAGGAAGGGCTTTGTTTTGAGAACAGGTATTCCTACTCTGTATCATAGTAATGAGTAATAAGGAATTCATACAGCATTTATTGAATAAATAAATGATGGGCAATACCAACCTACGAGTTCAACAGGCCAGGTCTGGGAGGGAAAGGTAGAAAGGCAGTGAGAAACTCTGGAGCTTTCCATCTTTTACAACTCCCACACTCGAATGCCTTTACATAGTATGGAGCTTTTCTGAACTGTGGACACAGCACAGAGACAGTCTTCTAAGTTACCTCTTCCTTGATATTTTGATACCCCAGCTGTTCTGGGAATCCAGAAAACTACACTTTTCCATTTTCTATGCATTTTACCCTCCTTCCTGCTTTTCCTGCATGCTCCTCTGTGCCTGGAACTCAACACAGGTTTCTGAGTATTGCATTGTCCTGGTTGTCAGCTTCCTGCTCACATGCTTCCTATTTACAAACCTGAGATAAACTTTAAGGAGATATGACTGCTTGCTTAACCTTGAGAGAAACTTAGAACATTTGGAGAGAATGTTGGAGAGCTTCAGTTATCAACTTGACACACCTGGGTGGAGGGACCCTCCGCTGAGGAATTTTATCCATTGGCTTGGACTGTGGTCATGTATAGGGGGGCATTTTCTTGATTGTTGAGTGGTCTAGGAGGGCCCAGCCCTCTGGGTGGTAACCCTAGGTCAGTGGCCCTGTGCTGTATAAAAAAAACAAATAGTGCATGGGCCAGTGGAGCAAATCAGTAAGCAACATACTTCCATGGTTTGAGTTCCTACACTGACTTCCTTCAGCGATGAACTGTGACCCGAGAGATGTAAGACAAAATAAACCCTTTCTTCCCCAAGTTGGTTTTGATTAGAGTAGTTTATCACAACAACAGGAAACCTAACTAACACAGAAATTGGTACCAGAGAGTGGAAAATTGCTGTGATGGAGCTATCCGTATATGTCTGGGAGGATTGTGGAAGTCTTTGGACAGGAAAGGTGCTTGGAGCTCAGTGAACTGTTCTGTAAGAACTTGGAAGATAATGATGACAAAGTGTAGATGATGGAGGTCTGGCTTGTGAAGCTTTAAATGGAAGCCAAGACTCTGTCTGAGCTGTTTGTGTAATATGTTTTGAATTAAGAATTTTTGGAGGGGTTAGAGAGATGACTCAGTGGTTAAGAGCATTAACTACTCTTGCAGAGAACCAGGGTTTGCACAGAATCCACGTGAAGGCTAGCAACTGTCTGTAACTCTAGCTCCAAGTGATTCAATGCCCTCTTCTGATCTCTGAGGGCATTGCATGACATAGGTGCACAGACATTCAGGGAGTATGTTCATACACATAAACTAAAATAATAGTACATAACATATATTTTAAAGTATTTTTGGAAGTGAAATCTTCTGTGCTCTATTGGGATAATTGATGCTGGTCCAGGTGGGGCTGAAAAATCAGATGATCAGCAAGAACCCAGCATCATGGAGGTGAAATTTCTGGGAATTATTTCTTCAGGGTCAGCACACAGAAGTTGTGGTTCAAAGGGGGCCTGAGACTTCATCTCAAACTGGAAGCAGGGGTTGGTATTGTGTAAGAATCTTCTACATGGTATTGGTTTTAAAGGCATGGAGGGGTCCTGGTGTACATCTGAGACTTGGTACTGTGAAAGGCCAGGAGAGGCCGTTGGTTAAGGTGCAGCCTCATTTGCAGTGAAGACCCTGCAGGATTTGAAGGGGTCGTGGAAAGAGTCAGATTTTGCACTCTGGGAAGCCAGAAGGGCACACGGGAGGCGGGGCGCTGGAGAGATGACTGCTCTTGTAGAGGACCCAGGTTTGTTTCCTAGCACCCACATGGCAACTAACAACCATACTAATTTCAATTCCAGTGGATCCAACGCTCTCTTCTGGCTTCCACAGGCATTTTACAACATGGATGCACTTACATGCATACATATAAAATAAAAATAATAAATACAATATTTTTCAAAAGCAGAGCCCATAGGTGAAGGTGCAGCCTCAGTTTCAATGGAAACCCCAGCATATTGGAGATTCCAGGGCCACAGGACAACCATCAAGGGCAGTGGCAGATGCAAAATGGAGCCAACCTGAGCCTATGGGACAAGCTGTATGTGCTGTGAATGGCAGAGCCAGAGAAGTAAAATTGGCCGAGCCCTTTGGAACCCAGAAGATGATGAGTAAATCCCAGATTTCCAGCCTTGAGCCACTTTACTATACTTTGGCTTTGTTTAAATGTGTCTGATTCTTTCCTTTTGAAGCAAGATAATATTTAAATTGTTTTAGATTTTACAGAAACCCACAGTTAAGAGACTTTGAATTTTTAAAGTGCTTGAAATTTTTAGAAACTGTGGGACTTTTAAAGTTGCATTATTTGAAATTGTGATATTAATATTATCATATTTGGGGGACAAGAAATGGAAAGGTAGCATAATAACCACATGCCTTTGTGTCAAGTTGACAAAGGAGTCAATTGTACTGGATAGCTTCCCTTGTCAACTTGACACACCTGTGCAGAGGAACTCCCCCGCTACACATGAAGACTTTCCTTTATTGAATTGACCTGTGGCTATGTCTCTGGAATATTTCCTTAACTGTTGAATGATGTGGGAGGGCCCAGGCCACTGTCAGTGCCGCCTGTGGGCAGGTAGTCCTGTGCTGTATAAGACAGAAGACTGAACCCAGGTCAGAGAAGCAAGCCAGCAAGCAGCATTCTTCTATGGTCTGTACTTTAACTTAGCGCAGCAACTTTTAATTTGAGATTTTTCCTGTCTCTAAAGGAAGTCAGTAGGAAGCTGTGAGTTATCTACATAAAGAAGAACTTGGAGATGAATTATCAGAAAGGATTGATCACCCACGATCCCTGGCTAGCCTTGACTATGAATGATTATAAAAATTCTGCACTTGTGGAGGCCAAGTTAATGAGGCATTACAGTATCTGTCAGATTATGCTAAGCCTTTTAAATAACATAATTTCTATTCATTGCAGCGTAGCTTAGAAAGATGCAGTGGACAAGGAGCTCCTTTCATCTTAATGGAGAACTGGCATCTTCAATTAGAAAGTATTTAAACTATGCTAAAATATATGTTCTGAAAATAAAAGAACAGAAAGGAGTTAAAGCAAGGTTAGAATCCCCAAATGTCAGATTAAAGAAAAATAGCAAACTGGTCATTTGACTTGCCATGGAAATTGCTTGTAAGGCCAAATTTAAAATTTCTATCTCAGTGTCCACAAGAGTGGGTACTTTCTTTCTGACCTCTGAGCTGCCCTTAGCCTCTCTGGCCTGTTAGACTGAATATAAAAGGGACTGAATTAAATGACTTTCAGGTCACATGAGTCCATCTGTGTTTATAAAGGAGAATATAGCCAGGGAGGATGTCAGTAGGTCAACATTTATCAGATGCCTGTGGCCTGATGCTGACTTTGAATGTAGGATTAAAAAATAGTATTGCTTGTATTATTCTTTACAATTAAGAAGCCCCAAACAGTGCCAATTGATATATATTAGATGTGTGCTTGTACATATATAGAGAGTCCAGCAAATAAGAAAGAGCAAGGCCTCTGGAGTCCAACAAACCTGAGCTTACACCCTAACTCAGAAGGTACAAAGGTATCACGGCTATGAGAGAGCTCTGATCAAAACCTACTGACAAGTTTTTACTTGTTTTATCCTGACAAGTTATATAATACTCACTTTACCTCAGTTTCCTGATTAGAGAGATGGAGACCACAGTCACTATTGTGAGAAACACTGGGTCTATAAGGTAAGCAACTGATAAATGGTGTCTCTTATCCTATAAAGTGTGAGTGATAAAGATACAAGTTGCACTTTGTAAAACTGTTTCAAGGCTTAAAAGAGACAATGCACAAAACTGCTTTCCATAGTGCCTACACTATAAATGCTCTGGAGATGGGGAGCCATTACTATCAAAGGCCAGAGTAACCAAAATCACATCGTAGTTATGTCTGTTCATTCAGCTCTTTTGTAGACATCAATGCACTCAGTTCTGTCCCTACAATCTAATAGCTGTGGATGACTTAGGAAATTGCATAACTTCTGAGGTCCTGAAGTTTCCAGAGCTATAAAATATGAAAGCTAGATGATCAAAGGCCATTTTCAGCTCCAAAAAGGCTGGGTTTTTATGGTTCCTCAGGTTTTCAAAAGAGTTAAGAGAGAAGGGAAAAACAACAGCAATAACAACAACGAAAATCCCCACCTCACTGTGTCTATCATTCCTCTTGAGCATCCTGTGCTTGCAGAAACATCAATTCTAAGTCATTAAATAAACAAAGAGAAGTCAAGTTAGAAGGATGGCCACAGGCTAGTCCAATAGTGATCACCCAATATCTTCCTGGAAGATGGCTAGGCTGAGTACAGGCTGTTTGAAGTGAACTGTGTTCAGCCTAAACTATATCCTGGAACCACTTGATGATCCACAGTCCCCTATCCAGCCCAGGCTAGAATGGAACCCAGAAATGTACCAAATCAGGGAGTCTTTAGGTCATCAAATGTATGAATGAATATAGCACACATTTTTAACCTCTTTGCTCTATGTTCATATAGCTTCATCCTGACAGTGTCTAGCACTGGAAGACTTGAGGGAGCATTGAGTCCTCAGAAGCCTGGTAAGCTTGGGACAGAGAATCTGAGATGTTGCCCTGCAGTACACTCAGCAGTTCTCCCAGAGGAGAGACTTAAGAGGAAGTCTTAAGAACTCTCAGCCTAAATGAATGTCTTACTGTAGCACATTTTAAATCAGAAGGTCATCATTTGAATCCCAGTTTTTTTTAGGTACTTTTAATTATGAAGATTGATAATGATAATGATGATTCAGATTAAAGCCTTTAACTATAAGATCTGATATTTTTTCAAACTATGACCCTCATGAATCCAAGACTGTTCTAGAAATCTCTATGTAGTCCAATCTGACCTTGAACTCCCGATCATTCTGCCTGTACCTTCTGAGTGCTGGAATCACATGCATGTGCTAATATACCCAGGCGATACTATCCTGAGAACTGAACCCATGGCTTTGTGCATGCTATACAAGTACTCTACCACTTGAGTTACATCTCCAGCTCCCCAAATCTGATTCTAACTTTAGATTTCCTATTCTCTATGAACTTGAAGAATTCACAATCTGTCACCAAGTCTCTGGTTTTTCATCTGTGAAACTGCTCAGGTTGGGGTATGGTCTATAGAAGTAGGTGATATCTGTGATTCTTTATTCTTTTGAACTAATCACATATTTATTAAGAGAAAACTCTTTTTAAAAATATTTTATTTATTATTGTTTTGTGTATGAGTGTATTGCCTGTATGTATATAAGTGCACCTATGTCATGCAATGCCTGTGGAAGTCAGAAGAGGGCATTGGATTCCCTGGAACTGGAATTACAGACAGTTGTTAGCTGCCATGTGGCTGCTGGGAACCAAATTCAGGTCCTCTGCAAAAGCAGACAGTACTTTTAATCTCTGATCCATCTCTCCAATCCCAGGAGAAAACTCTTTATAAGACATCACTTGACTAACAGAAGCAAAATATCCATTGCATATTCTCAAAAAATCATCTCAGTAGAGGGCAAAAGCTGACATCAGATGACATACTATTGTGGGGCCCAAGTTTCTGGATTGTCATTGTCATGAGCAAACCACACACTTCTTACAGCATCCTATTCCTTACCTGTCTCCTAGTACTCTGCAGTAACCATGCTAAACCATGGAATATGCTGTGTTCTAACTAGCCATCAGGTTTTCACCTCCTCACTTATGATGTTCTTTTGCCTGGAAAATACTTTTTTTCTCTTTTCCCATCTGCTTAGCAACATCAAGCCATATAATTAGCAACTCAAACTGCATCCAACAACCTTGGGCAAGGTTAAGAAGCTCCCACTCTGAGCTGCCATGGCCTCTTATAGGTTCTCTATTCAGAGCATTTACTAGGCTATATTAGAGTGCTATATCTAATTATGGGTCTCTTAACTTAATTACAAACTCCATTGGGGAAGGTGCCCAATCTTCTTCACTCTGGTACTTCAAGTGCTCAGCATGTAGGAAATATTCAGAAGCATATCATTTTATTGAGTTGCACTGAGGTGCAGTACAGTGCCAGGCATAAGTGCAAATGAGTGAAGGAACACAGGATGGAGGCTTGTGCCACATATCCTGTACTGCAGTGAGTGTCACTGTGGAGAGACTGCAGAGTATAGTGAGAGAAGCTGTGACTTAGTACATTGGATCTCTCTGGAATTATCTACAGACAGAGGCTGTGATGTAGAGTAACTCATTAAGCATCTACTGGTCACTCAAGAGGAATAGATTGTGATGGTAAGTGAAATAACTTTGCTAGTAGGGCATTATAGTATCAAGGCTGATTATCCATGTATGTATTCTAATGATCTCAAATTGGGAAAAGTTTATCTTCAACACAGACCTCCCTTTGCAGTTATCCCTTCTCAGCTATCAAGTTTCATGCAAGCCCTTGTATCATTTTACTGAAGGAATTCACAAGTGTTAGCTATCCCAGAAGAATGTCCATGAAAAGAATAGGTACTGTATAGCCTGAAAAACTGATTAGAAGCTGTTGTCTCCTCCAGAACCAAAGCCATCTATCTATCAAGAGCTGAATCTAGTAGTTGTTCAGGATGTGGAACTTCCCATTCCCCTCAAATCACTCTACCTCACAAAGACCCATCTAACCTCTATTAGTCCTAACATTATTGACCAGTATCAAAGAATCTGATCAATCTACTTTTGAGAAAGTATGTGCTTATATGTAATAGGTACAACAATAATAAAGATAATGTCACTTAAACATTGTTCATGTACTCCTCACACAACTAATTCCTACTGTAGACTTCATAGATCAAGAATGCTTTTCTGGGAGCTGGAGAGATAGTTCAGTGGTTAAGAGCACTGGCTGCTCTGGCAGAGGACCTGGGTTCAGTTTCCAGCACCAAATGTAGTGACTGATAACTGTCTGTAACTCCAGTTCCAGGGGATCAGATGCCCTTTTCCGGCCTTCATAGACTCTGCACATATGTGGTATGACATATACATGCAAGCAAAACACCCATAACAAAAAATAAAAATAGTTTTGAAAAAGAATGTTTTTTCTGGAATTCTCCCTGTGTCAATTGAGCCATTCCCTCCTAGAGAAAGGAAAAGCCCATAAGACTCAGAAATTAAGTAAATGTATCAGATTCAGGAAGCTCATGAAATTTACCAGGCTCATGAGATTCTTCATTCCCAAGACTAAATAAACAATATACAATAACTGGGCTCTCCTTGAGGTTATATAAACATTAAACCATTGCCAGGGCACAGGGGGGCGGGGACATGACTCCTAAGGAGCTATGTGTTATTGAACAGAGAACTTCGGACATGTAGTTTTCAGGATGCAACTGATTTTTGAGTTACCCATGCTCTTGTAAATAACTGCAATAAACTCACTGTTCGTCAAACTCTACTTGGGAATCAATCACTTCTTTGGTCTGTTACCAGTGTCCTGTCTGGGGTATACAGATGTTTCTTCACATCTCCTCAGAAAAAGTTGTACAATAATTTACAAGTCATGCAAGGTCTTAAATTCTTTTTCTTGTCACTATACCACTGCATTATTGTTGCAATTATTTCTTTAAGGTCTATTTCCTTTGATAGCCTTGGATTGTATGCTCTCTCATAAAGCATCTAGCACAATAGCTGACTAGTAGGAAATATTCAGGAGCCACTTGTTGAATGGATGATTGAGGAATTGAGACAAGTTTTCAATATTAAACAATTTAAGACTGAAAATCACACATGAGAAAAGACATACTTTTTAGCTGTTCTGGCACAGTTTAGGGTTGAAAGCAGAAATACATCATATATACTTTGAGAAAAAGTTGACATGTGATATATCCATCAAAATAAATCTATAGGGACAAATATGATCAATTGGATTTGAAGGATACCATATCATTCTTCAAAGATAGTATTCTTTTAAAATACATAACACTATATAGTCTAGATACTAACTTTTCATGCATCTATCCATCTTATCTACCAGGTCAGTTCTTGTAGAGACTTAAGGCTTATTTACCTTTGCACTATGTATGTCAGTGTGAAATATTTGCTGAGTGATCCAAAGAACGCATCAGTAAATGAATGGATAAAATTATCTAAAGGGGTTAGCTAAGTCCAGACTCAGTCATTAATTAATGCCTTTATATTAGGCATAGGGAATCATAATATATTCACTTCTAACTGAATCTCACCTCTATTCATTATTAACACATCACCTCCATAATAAACTTTTACTTCAGAAAATAGCATTCAGGCAGTAACAATGGCTAGGATAAATCGAGAAGGAGAAAACAAACAGCCTCTCTCCCTGGAGCAGGTGCCTTTCAATTTAGCTTGAGTATGCACGTTTGCATGCACACACATCCATCCACATGTGCTGATCTGCATTCTCTCTCAGCACAGCCCCTGACAGATGAGGCTAAAACTGGGCCCTGTTCCATTTGGCTAGGCTGTCACTCACCATTTTGTTCATTACAGGGAAATGAGGCCCATTTGTAAGTATCTGGGGTGGGGGAGCGGGACATAGAGTAATTGGGCTCTCCAAAGCATTTGCACTTAATTTGCTAAAACTGTATTTATATTTTTAGAGAATTAGGCATTAACAGTTGATGGACAGAATGTCAGACAAATGAACACAAATGTAAAGGATAATAAAAAAATCTTATGAGGCTTTCTCCATCCCCTCTACCCGTCCTGTTTTTCTTTCTCAGTCTTTACAGACTTTCCCACCGCAAGGTGAAGAGCTCTTCTATCCTGTCTCTTCAGTGAATTCTCCTTTTAAGAGTTTATTATAACAGCTCCTATGCACTGTGAGTTCCTTTGACTAAACATTTTTCAGTCCAACCTAGAAAACCACAAACACTGAGTTCAAAAGCATATTTCTTGGTGACTTCCTCATTTCAAGTTCCACCAAAGTAGAAGTGAGTCAGAGATGTTTTTCTAGAGTTCAGGAGTTCTACATACATAAATATTGTTCTCTTGGGATGGGGTGTATGAAAGAAAAGGTGGGACAGAGTTCTGCTTCAGTGCAATAGAACTCTCTGATACACTCCACTGACATGCAATAGACCAGTTTTGGCCAAATATTGCTCCCAATGTTTAAATTCCAAAGAAAGCACATTAAAATCAAGCAAAAGGATATCATTATTAGAGCAATAATGATAAAAAGAATGAATAATTAAAAAGATGTTTTTACACATGGATTCTTATTGTGTAATGAACATGTACTGTTGAAAGTCAGTTCCACAGGTTATAATTAAAGTTGAAAATTTGCTTCTTACATTTGCATTATTTAACATGGGACCTGGACCCTTACTCAGAAAGACCAGACCTCAAATTCTACTTCTGAGTCCTAATAGATATATGATCCTGGGAGAATTCTTTAACTTCTCTGAATTGCTGTATCAACAGTCCTACTTTGATGAGTTTACTACTATTCAGTGAAGTGCCTGGTTTAGCAGGAAGAATGACCTGGGTGTCTGTGGACCTCCTGGTGCACATCAGTACCATATCCCTACCTCAGACCTTTAACCATCATTTTTCATTCTTAGCTTCTACAGAAGAATGGATTTAGTGAAAAGAAAAAAATATGTGTATATATATATATATATATATATATATATATATATATATATATATAAAGAAGTGCAGAGGAACCTCTCTCTATAAGCTACAGCTGCCTACCAATATAGATGAAATAAGTTATTCAGAATGAAAACTTGCCCACTACAACTCAGCTTTGTATTCATTAGCTGATTGATGAGACTGTCAAATGGTACCAGACTTTGGTACAAGTTCTAAAGATACAGCATGCTGCCTTCTTTTGAGTTGTGCCTTCCAGTGATGGTTTTCTAGGGCTCTGAGAATGCGGTGATAGCCATTTATTATTGTCAGGGTTTTAAGTGAGACCGCAGCATCCAGCACCCAAAAATCTACCCCACAGGCATCATGTTCAGCTGATTTCCTCAGTGACTGAATCTTGGAAACACTGAACCCTCTCCTTCAGACACCTGGAACCATGGGGTTCCAAAGCCTGTACCTATGACAAATGTGCTTCCCACATGCAAAGAGACCTTATCAATAAATAGCTGTGATCCCTTAGAGATCATTATTTTTCATATACAGTCTGCATATAAGCTGCAAGAGGCTATGAAAACCTTGAGCCTTTTCATGACTTCTATAACTAAAGTCTGACTGGGCAACCAAAGAGTGGGACTTGGTCTCCTAGGGGAAAGCTAGAGATTTCTGAGTCCTGTATAGATGGTGTCTTCAGGACAAAAGAGCTCTCAGTTTTGTAGCTAAACAGAGCATGTGGATGAAATCACTATCATGTAAGAGGAGTAGCTTCTAATGGTAGCAGAATAACCATAGTTGACAGCAATTGATTATTATATTTCAAAATAACTAGCTTTTGAAATGAAAAAGAATCCATATTAAAATCAACACAATCATTATCTTCAGCATTTCCAGAACCACTATCAATCATACTTTTCAAAAAGCATCTTTGTAATGAATCACAATAGCCCTACAAGGTAGACAAAGCTGACACTTATTTGTTATTTGATCCAAAACTTACCTAAGTAAGGAGGGAAAAGAACACAGGGTTAAAATCACATTGGTTTGACTCTAAGCTGTGATCACAAATATCATAAAGCAGTCCAAGAGCTTATACAGAGCCAGGGACTCATGGCCCAGAAGCTGATGACACAGCCTGCAGTACACACTGTCAGCTGTACAGTCCTTATCACTATAAGCAAAGTTTTGTAATGGGTGTGATGCCCCCCATCTCAAAGACTGCTCACCACAACCAAACAACCCAAACAGCCTGACAGCAAGGACAATGAGCACCACAAAATGATTTATCTTATACCACTGCACCCAAAGCAGATGGGTGTAAAGTGTCCTTCCCATTGTCTACAGGCCTGGATCCAGTCTGTCCCTGAACTCCCTGCTGCCCCCCAGAGCTCCTCTCCTCACTCATTCCACTGTCCCAGCCACACTGACTTCTTTACTGTGTATCTGATAATGCCCGGTGCATTTCTCCCTGGATAATTTTGTGTGTCCTTTCTTCTCTCTGATTGTCTTTCTCCATGCTGGCCAACCCATACCTTCTCCAAGTCTTACCCCAGTAGGTTCTTTTCCTAGAAAGTCAATCCCGCCTGCCACTGGAGTCATGCTTACAGTCCCCGCATACTTGACTCTCATTTACTCTGCGTTATTGTTTCTTCCTCCAAAGGACTTTTCATCTTCTCTCAATCTTGTTCCATCCTCTCTCAGAGGTTCTGGACTGAACTGTGTGTCTCTTTCATCTCTATCTCCCAGACAATGTTGAATGAGCTAAGGTACAAAGTTGCCCTAGTTTATCTCAGACCAGTTGGATCTAACTTGTCCCCCAAAACTGAGAAGAGATATGAGTTATCTCATGACTCAACCTCATTACGAGTTTCCATACTCTAATACTACGTGACTTTTCTGTATCATTCTTCTCATCCATGCAATAAACTATTGTTTTAGGTGGTGCCTTAAAAATTCCAAAAATCATGTCATTGACACTGGGCTGGTCACGTTAATCCTAGTGATACCTTACAATGAAGCACTGTGAACTGGAAGAATGGGGAGTCCATTGACAGACTGATGCCTCACCTGTCCAACCTGGAACCTCAGGCAGCATTTAGAGGTTTCTTAGTACCTCCACATTCTAATCTCTCGGGCTTGCTTCCCTTTCTTTTTAAGCTTGCAACATACTAATGAATTAAAAAGAAAGGAAATGTTCTGAAATACAGAGCAAGTGAGAGAGTGCATGTTACTAATACTGACATAATGGACTTCTTGCCAAATATTGCTCATAATGTTTAAATTCCAAAGGAAAACGTTAAAATCAACCAAAAGGATGGCTTTAATAGAGCAATGATAATATGATAAATAATTTAAAAGATGCTTTTCATATATAGCATCACTGTGCAGTGAACGTGTAATGTAGAAAGCCAGTTCCACAAGTTACCATTAAAATAGAAAATTTTCTTGTATTCAATATTATTTAACATGCGATGATCCTGAGGAAGGAGTGCAGGCATCCTTCAGAAATTAATTTAGCAAAATGAGGGGCCTTGGCTATAATTTGGGAATAAAATGTACTCTAAAGACATGCTCTTCCAATCTTAGTAATAATAAAAATAATAAGCAATATGCAGACGACACAAATGAGCCAGTATTTTCCATTGTAAAGGTTTTTTTTCTAATCCACATTTAGAGATTAAGAGGCAGAATTTTTGCACATATATAGATATATGCATATCATTTATAATAGAAAAAGACTATAAAAGCTTAGGCTAAATTCATATACTTTATGTGTGATATGTGTATAAACACGTGTTTATTTTAATATGGGCATAATTATTACTAAATTGTAGCTTTTAATGGAAAGATCATTAGAGATAGTTGAATCTGACTGCATTTAGCTTTCATTGAAACTCCGAAATTATTTTTTCAAAATGTTCAGATTTTGAAAAACACCAAACTGTGCTTATTTCAAGTAGTCTTTTCTTAATTTTTTCAGACTGGTATTTTAATGTGAATTTAATCTGTGTACTTCATACTTGTCTAAACTTAAATTATCCAGCTAGAGCCTATAACAGCTATTGAATATCTCAGACACCTTTTGAGCCTTTAAAGTGAACTCCAAAAAGCCTTTTCTATCTCTCCCACTACCTGCTCAACAGCCTAAGAGGCTGCATTTTGTTCGGAGTAAACAAATTGAATACTGAAACTTCTGGTTATTTTTCCTCTCAGTTTATGACCTGTGAATGTAAAGTGGCTTTCAGATGTGACATAACTAATTTTCCCATCCCTGTGAACCAATGCAGGGTGGGTGTCACATTACCTTACTTATGAACAGCCGTATAACCAGCAAATGAGGCAAACTTTGGACTCCTCATTGGGCATCCACAGCATATAAATAGATAATTACAGAAATGCAAACCTCTGTGACATTTTTCATCTGAAAATTGCCAAGGCTGCCTTTAGGGTGGTATAAGTATGCATCTCACAATTTGCCATAGACGAAAAATACCCAGTTATAGCTCTAAATAGCTCTTCCACATTACAAAGAGCAAGAGCTCAAGTTGCTATACTCCAGGGAATGGGGCTGGGGGATCTTCAAGGCTGTGTATCTTTGAAGGAGAATTTGCAGAAAAAGGAGACACACACACAAACATAGATAGATTAGCGGGAGGACAGTCAATCACAGACGAGGCTGATTTCAGAATAACACCAACATCATCGTTTTGGAATTCTGAGTTTGCTGATAGTTGGAATTTAAACTTTAAGAGCTCAAGTCATTTTTATGTGATTTTAAATGGTTTTGATTAGCATATGTTAATTGGACATATTAATGGTGTTTAGTGTGATATTTCAAAACATGTACACTGTCTACATTGATCAAATCCAGTTTACATTTAGCAATCCTCCCCCATCCTTTCTCTTCTGAACCTCCAATAATCACTAGTCAACATTCATGTTGACAGGGTTTCATCCTTATTTATGACTGAGTAATACCCATCATGTACACATGCAGTATTTTCCTTATCTATCAATCCGCTGACAAGCACCTAAGCTGATACCCTATCTAAGCTATTGTAAGAAGTGCTGCAAGGAGCAGTCATGCCAGCATCTCTTTCAAATGCTTGCTGCATTTTCTTTCTATATATACCCAAGAATGGGATTGTTGGATCATATGACAATTCTACTTTTTAGAGCCCTCCAAATAGTTCTCTGTAATGGTTTGATAATTTATTTCCCCATTATCAATGCTGGGAACGTCCTTTTTCTCTGCACCCATGCCAACATTTACTATTTTGTCATTTTGTTGTCACAGTGGCTATCATTTTTAGTAATGTGAGCTTTCATCACTCCTTACCCATTCCCACCCATCCCCTGTCCTCACAGGGAAGAGATACCAGCTTTGAAGATGTTCCAAGGCACATCCTAAACCATCCTAAGCCCACCACTATCATGGCTAACCCCACACTCAGAGTGTTCTATGCTCGATTCCCAGGTTCACTGCAACAGGTTTTCATTTTTTCAGAATGTCAGAGAGAAAATGCATGACAGGAATGGCCAAGGGGACTCCTGATGAAGCAACAGAAGAAATCCCTTTGGAAGGAGGCTCAGAGAGCGCAGACCTGGTAGGAGAGACTTGGACCAGGGTGACTTGACCTGATACGAAGTAGAAAAGCATGCACAGGGAAGCTCCTTGCACCTGCAGTGTGTGCAGGCCACCCTTCCTGAGCGGGAGGACAGGCAGAGCTGTTCTGGTCGGTTGCATTTTCCTAATAAGACTGCACAAGCCGCTAAATGAAGCTGGCCGGTCAGTTGAATCCAATCCTAGCCCCATTTCGGTTTGCCCATTTCCAGAATGTAATCTCACCAACTCTCCCTTGGATTCCTTCAAGGCTGTGTAACTGATGAATGGGGCCACCAGGAGTGGTAGATCTGGGGGAGGCACTTAGGCAAACAGGACACCCTGTTCAGAAGGTACCACTGAAAGAACTAGAGGTGTAGGTTTCAAGTTGCAAAGGTATCTCAGGGAATATATAACATAACCTTCATCTGCTATTGAAATTCCCACATCTGATGGTCCTGAGTGTTGAAGCATCCCAGGCAATGAGGAATTCAAACACTTGAGGAAAAAACTTTCCTTTGTATGCAGCTGACATTTAACTCCCTGAAATGGTGTTTTATAAACCTCAATAGGGAATTCCTCCAGGAAATCACCCAGTTAAAAAATAGAAATAAGCTGTTCTTGCAATAGAAGCATTTGATTTAAAGAAAAAAATTATATTCCTTTTGAGCCTTTTGGATGGCACACACTGGATGAATTAGATGAAAATACTTTCTAAGCAGTATGAAAAGCCTTTTTTTCTGATTTCTAGTCCCCACCTCAGGAAGGAGGCATCTCTTTCTTTAACTAACTGTAGTAACAGAAGGGATAGTCAATAGCTAGGTGTATATACCACTTATCAATTCTATACATTTTATATTGATGTTTTTGCTCCCTATAAAAATCATGGGACATTTACGTGCATTTGTTCCTACTTTATGTATGAGTAAATGAAGAATCAAGTCTGTAATCTACCCAAGTTCTATCATAAGTGGCAAAATTGGGATTCAAACTTAGAACTACCTGAATATAAAGACCCTGCCTTTTTGAATATCATGTAATAATGTGCACATATATTCATATGTATGACTATTATTTGTATCACTATGTTCATTCTCAAGCTTCTCACTATGGCCCATTCATGTGCATCTAAATAAATATACATGTTCGTTTGTATTCATGAATGAATTAAATACATGAAGATAAAATTTGCAATATATTTATAAATATATGTTATAGAAATAAATATTGATATTGATACATACACATATGAACACTGGCTGTGTATCTTGGAAATCAAACTAATCAAGGCAGGTGACCTGGCTTGGTTTAACCTGTAGATAATTTTTAAATAATAAGTTTTTTGCTTGAGTGATTTACACATCCATTTCCCCACAGAAGCATGCTGATTTTCCTTCAGAGAACAGGAACGGTGCCTCACTTTCAGGTTTGTAGCCTTTTTCTACTAGGTCTACATCTCTCTCTCATTTCTGGTCCACAATGAAGGAGCCAGGCATTCTAGTTATTGATCTGAGCTACAGTGTACCTCTTGCTGCCCTTTTGAAGTCTCTTGTACAACAATTGTTAGGGTACCCTCACTTATCAAGCTACTCATCTTTCTCTGCTCCCACAGGCAAAGTTTAGGACCCACTGTACTGGATTCCCGAGACCTCTTGAAAGTAAGATTTTCTAAAACTCTCCTTCTTGCTGAATGTTTCAGAATACGCCTAACTTAACAAAAGGAATTACCCAAGGGGTGGCTAGGAGCAGGGTGTTTCTCATAGTGCTGCCTTACCGAAAGGAGGGACCAGAGTTACCACCAGCTTTTGGTTACCCCTCACCCCCCACACACTGCCTGTGAGGTAGGGGCTCAGCCTGCTTGTTAGCACCTGTTTCGCTTTTCTTGTTCACTGAGTCCCTTTGATCTGGCTCCAGGAAGAGGAGCCCACAAGGGACAAGTCGCATTGAATCTGCCAAGCTCTCTGATGGAGGCTTACGAGTTTTTCATCATTGTGTAAGATTCTCTAGAGAACACCTTCCTGCCAAAGAGATCTTGCTGACACTGTGACACCTAAGTACTCAGGTCTCACACAGCTGGGATAGCAATGCCATGTGTACTTAGCTATGTTTTATTTGATAGGCTTTTTGGTTGAGTAGAAATCAGAGACTTCCCTGGCTTGGTACAATCCACATTGAAACCAGTGTAAGAAGCAGCTGTAAAAAACCAATCCAGGATCACATTTGATGTTGACTGAGTCTGTTCAGCTTCTGAAATGCCCAAAACAGTATGGAAATAAGAATTACAGTTTCTGTTGAAAGGAATGAAGACAGTAAACACTAGGTGATCTTCGGAAAGCCAGTATGCTAGACAATAAAGCCTGTTGCACAGAAAAGTTGTATTTGTGTTTTCCTGAAAGAAACAGAAGCAAGTGATACATTCTGAGCTATGCAAAGCCAAAGACAGCATGCTGACATCATCCTGGAAACTTGGATTCATGGGTACTGGCTGCAGCCAGGGCCCATGGAGAAAAGCACAGTGATTGGGCAGAGATGTCCATAGCTAGCATTGGAGGAAGGCAAGGGTGCTCATACAACTGCCTCCTGGATCCCGAGGAGTTCAGTGTTTTCTGGATCACTACGTTTCACTCTGAGCTACTAGGCTGTGTTCATAAATTTCACCAAGAGCTCCTGGAGCCTTTGGGACAAGCAGTAGCTTGAATTCAGCAAGTGCATGTGGATACTTCCTAATGTCACTAGAATGTTCTATCCTGCATCACACTATACTTTATGATGATAAAACCTAGGGTCTCTACAGAGTGGCTTATGCCATGCATTTCTATGCCATTTTTAGTTCTTAACAGTAGCTGAATCTGTGGCTGCTTTTATTTTCCTCCCCTAACAAGATGCCATCATATAAAACCTAGTATGCTCTATACTATGCATGTTAGCCCCAAATCCATGTTTCTTTGCCCATCTTCCCTGAGTGTTACCAAGGGGAGAGGCTCTGGGAAGGGAAGTGCCATTGTTACCTATCTTTCATGCAAGAGTGAGGGAGGGAAGAAATGTGGGTTCTTTCAATTCACTCTACATCTAGCTATGTAATGCCTTAAGGTAGCCGGGGAACATTCTGCAAAATTTGCTGAAAGCCACAGGCACTAACTTATGGTTCTGGAAGGCATCCATTTTGGTAGCCACTTCATTTGGCAGGCTAATGGAGTGCTTACAGTTATGGGAAGGTTCTGGAATTGCACTACGCAGTTGAGTTCCCACCAGTTGTATGTGGCTTGAAGTATGTGTAGAGCTACTAAGAAATGATACTTTCAGCTTTAGTTAACTTATCCAATAATAATCGAAAACATGAATAATGACATATGGAAAGTAGCTACATATGGCAATGAGTCTCGAGTCTTAGCATGGATAAACATTACCCAGGGGCCTTACTAAAACATAACCATAGTCTGACATTCTTATTAGGTAGGTCTGGGATGCAGTGTGAAAACATGTCTTCCAACAGGCCCTCAGAAGCTGCCCTGGCTGGTCCAGCTGTGTGTTCAAGGACTTCATTTAATTCCCTGATAGAGGAGCTCAGGGTTAATTAAATACATGTGTTCTCAGCTAAGGTCAGCTCTGCCTCTGGGATGACAGTTGCAATACATGGGAAAAGTTTGGTTGTCGAACTGGAAGGCAAGTGTTGGTGGTACTGACATCTATTTGGTTGAGATCAAGGATGCTACTAAATACCCTAGAATTCATGTGTTAGCCTTTGTCACCTCCAATAAAGAACAGGAGAGCTTTAAAATGTTCTTACAAGGCTGCAAGACTGCGATTTACTCATGTTAGTCAGATCCTAGCTACAACTGTAGCTGTAGTAACATCATTTCAAATCACGGCTAACTTGTTTCCTTGAAATACCTCGACCTGTTTTTTGTGACCAATAACTATAATGCCATCCTTTCCTTTGCCCTGAGCCTGTACCTAAGAGGCATGGAAAGCCTAGGAATTGAGTTTCTCCCCTAAGTTTCCATACTGGGAGGCTGGGCAAGGTGAACCAGGTTACCAGGTCCCAGAGGAGCACTTTTAGAGGAACAGGAATGTTGTTAGTCTACTGTAGCTTCTTCTTCATCTCATTTCCTCTAATGGGAACAATGCAGTGACAGGCTAAGTTTGCCTGTGAATCACACCAGGATTAGTCATCAGGAGTTGCCAGAGGCATGAAAGAAAACAGACATGAGGTCACTGAAAAGCCCAGATCCACCTGTTCTTCTGAAGAACAGTTTCTTCCATGTTTCCTGAGGGAGGCTTCTTAGCTCTCTTGTCCATCTCCTGCTCTGAGGAGATGGCATTCTGAGGACCCTGGGATGAGAGCAAAGGAGGTCCCTGTGAGCATCTCAGGGCCTTAAACTAGTAAAAGGCTTCTCAGGAGACTTGAGCCTCCTTGTGCTGCAGAAACAAACGGTACCTGTCTGAGGATGGAATCCTGCACACTACATATACTCTGTCCCACCACTACTCAATCCTCTCCCCAAACTCTCAGACACCAAAGTCCCATGAACATTCTCATTTTTATCTGCCCCCTCCATTTTTAAGCCCCTCATGGATACCTCCATACAGAACAGTACCCACAAATCAGAGACCATTTTCCCATTGGAGTCTCTTTATACAACTGTCTTTGCTGAATTTCTCTGGCTGTGGGAAGTCCCCATGCCTCAATAAGAATCAAGGACCCAAAGTTGGATGACACTCATCTCAGGACTACATGGCTCTACCATCTTACTTGTTGAAAATGGGAAAGGAAATCATTCAATGACTCTTGTTATGACCTGAACCAACTTTCATTTTTTAGGATCTCAAACTGTTTTTATGATTCTCTGAAGGTGTTCCGGAATGCAGCTGCTGTCCTTGGTATCATACAGCAAGGGGCAGACTGCTGCCATTTCTGGCCTTCAGCCTCAGCTCATCATTTTCATCAACTGCCCCCTTGGCAACTCATAACCGCAGCAGTCCAGTGCAGAAGGCCCAGTGGTGAGCTGGTTAGCTCACCTGAACTGTCAAGTTCTTTCTCCAGTATCACTACCTTGGCACAGTGTTAAAAAAAAAGCTGATTCTTTGAAGATGGCCCAATCCCATACTCTTCTACAACAGCTCCCTGAGTAGCTAAAGATAAAGATACCGGTTAGATAATGTAAGATGTGACTGAAGAGAAACGTCTCCCCTCCCCCAGAAGTTCCAGGACTCAGGAGGACTGACAGACCTTGGCAACTCCAGCCAAACTTCCAGAATTCACAAGCATCTGTGAAAAGGGACTGCAGCTCCTTAATACCAATAAGAAAAGCTTTCTGAGAAGATAAGCTTCCTGACCACAATTATAGGCTGTTTTTTGTTCATTACTTTCATCCCCATTTTAAAAGCCCACCAAGCAGCCAAGGAGCAGCTAGCTTCCTCACTCCTGAGCTGGGAGGCTAGCGCCATGCCCTTAATAAATGTCCTGTTAATTCCCATGCTAGTTTGTTTCTGCTGGGTCTCACTCTGAACCAAACCTTATAGGTGACGCTGTCAATGTGGCCAGCAGTGTCTCATCTAGGAAACTCTGAGAAACTTGTGTGGCTTTGGCCCTATGGAGATACAGGTCCCAGACTTAAGCACGGTCCATGCAAAGCAGCATCACAGAATACAGGGAGAGACTCACATGGGGAGGGCGCCACCCTCACCTGGGGACATTCTGAGGTTCGAAAGGAAGTACACCAACCATACACAACCACATACTCCATAGGAAATGCTGTATTACAGAAGGTTGCGTTTACACTTTGGCTAATGAGTTTTGACCTGTGTGAATTTGGTCTTATAATTACCCAACTCAGATTTCCTGTTAGCCAATCAGACTGATGCTGTGATCTCATCCATTTCAACAACACTTGATTATAAGAGTAGACACCAAGGACCAGGTGTCTACTGGTTCTAATATCTAATATTCTCCTTTTCCTGAGTGAGTTTGATTGGGCAGAGCCGCCTTTCTCTGGCTGCAGTGGAAAGCAGCTTTCTCTTTCCATTTCTCAACTCTGAGTCCCTTTCCTCATTCTTTCAACTTCCCAAGGCCAAGACAGCAGAAGCAAGCTTCATTCTTTGCAATTTTTGCTCACAAGGTCCAGAACCACTGACTCTTGGACCATTGATAGGTAAGGATAAAGCAGACAGAACAGAGATAATTTTTTTAAAAAGCTGTGCAAACATAGAAACTTGAGACAGAAGCATCACACCAGGAAGGTGATGATAACATAAGGGCACTCACTATAAAGCTAAGAGAGCAGTCAGTCATGAGGAGAAAGGGAGGAGCTTTCAGAGACATAGTGGGTGGCACAGCTTCAGAGCAGGCTGAGAGTGGCCAACAAGGAGGAAAGAACTGCTGGGCTTTGCCTAGTGGTAGTGACAGTATGTGTGTGGGGGGCTGCGGGAGTCACAAGACTCTTGATGTGGAGGCAAAACCAACAGGCGAGCTGCTGCCGTTTTTGTTGCAGTGGATGTAGTTGCCAGGGAGATTGGTCTTCTCAAGCAAAATCTAAACACCCAAGGTATATGAGTAGAAACGTGGGAAGAGATGACCATGCGGTCCGCTTATTCCAAGTACCTCCCACCCATCCTCACTTTTGGTCTTGTCACTGTGCAGTCTATGCTTGATTGATGGAGGAGCTGCTGTTCCCTACGCCACGTTCCTCCCCTTGCCTGTCCCCCATAACACATGTCCATTTTCATTCTCTCCTTTTTCTTTTGGCAACTGGTTTATTTTGTAAATAAACTGCTGATACAAATGTCCAAAATAAATTATGCTGAATAATAGATGAAGACAGCTACATAATTTATAAATGGTAGAGCCTAGGCAGAGCTGACTGGGCTGTATTCAACCCATGGCCTTTTTCAGTCACTACAGCACAGCTTGTAGGTACTTCCACCCTTAATGCTAGAAATACATTGCAGGGAGGGTTGGGGGCAAATTTGGGTTGTGGGGTCATCTTTTTCGACTTGTGTGTCTGCCTGTGGGAGGCCCCAGACTCCCCTGGCTATTCAACAAGATTTGGGCAGCCCTGGCTCTCCCCAGTTCAGGCAGGAATGACAGTATCTTTCTAGGTTCAACTCCAGACCTTGACTTTCAACTAACCCTGGGTGTTTAGCAAGTTAAATCAACTAACCAGTGTCCTGGCTCATCACCAGGGCAATGAGTGTAGATTTTGAAATGGCTTTGTGGATGAGCCTGCTTCCTGCAAGAAAGTCCTCACTAACCAGTTCTGGGGCACTGATTAGGAGACACGAGAAACAAAAGAGGATGTAGGAAAGACAGGATAGAACATTCTGGAAATCAACTAATTGCAGCTTTTGGTAGAAATGATTAGCCAAGAATAGTGTTGTTTTTGTTTTGTTTTATTTTTTCCTATTCCAAACTCCTAATCCTTCCTCCTCACTCATATCTTCTAGAAGGTGGGTAAAAAACAGACACAAGAAAAACACAAAATGTGGAAAAACAAGGGGACAGGGGTCAAAGGGAAGAAACTGCACCAGGGGACTGCTTAGGAAGAGAAAAACCACAGTCATGTTTCCACACAATCAATAAAACCTTTGTTTTGTGAAACCTGCAGGGCATGATTGGAAACAGTTATGAAGTACAAGTTTTTCTGCAGCAGAAGGATGTTTCTATTGCTTAAAACAAAACTGAAAAAGACTACCCAAAACTCACATCCTTGCCTTAGCTTACCTGTGGTCTGAGAACAAGCATAGAACCGAACCTGATGCTCCCTTGTGCCATGTTAGCCCAAAAGGTGCTCCCTCAGCCACATCTGACCCTCTAGTTCTTGTCAGCAGCATTCAAGTGTGAAGCCAGAAAAACACAGTCTGGGAACATCACCAAAGTGGCCAGTAAGCCACAATTTAGTTAACATGTACCCCTGTAGTCCCTGGCTTTGGCCAGATCCTATGTGGGGAGAATCTGGTGAAGGTGATGGAAGCTGGGGAGGAAGGGTGCTTGGGGAGGCTCATTTGCAAGAACTGCCCAGCTGAGATAACATTTAAAATGAAATCGAGAAGGTCCAATGCTCTGTAATCCTGTAGCAGCTGCTCATTTGGGTCGAGCTTGGGAAAGAATATTTTGCCATTAGTTAGTCCCTGAGCCAAGATTGGCTGATGGTGGCTTCTGTTCTCCCTAAGCCACCTCGGAGGGGATCATTCAGCTGTGTCCTAAGGATGCTAAACAAGAGAAAAAGAACACGATGGTTTATAGACTCCATTCATGTGTGTGGCCCCTGGGATGCCCCCTGCAGATGGGCCTGGCTGGATACAGTTATAGCTTGGATGGGCTCTTTGAAGCTTGATGCCCAGGGAAGGCAGCTGGTGGGCTTGTTGCACTCTTCTTTAGCCTGTCATGTACCACTCTTAACAAGGTTTGCACATCCTGGAGATGCAGATTATCCCCCAGTACAGAAGGCCAAGCTGCCCTCTAGGTGTCTAAGCCTGAAAAACCATGTCCAGAATCCTCTGAAGCCTGGCCACATCTGCTCAAACCTAAGAAGTGCATCCATTGCTCATACTCTAGACCAGAAATGACCCAGGCTGGTTGCCACCTCCCTAGGTCTGTAGTTTTTTTTCCCACTGGAGGAGAACCAGCTTTTCCTTTTGCTATAAAATTACAAATAAAACCAAACTGACTTTGAACATATTAATGGTACCAGATGGCTTCATAAAATGTAAATAGAGCAATAAAATACAAATGGGGCCCTCCCAGTAATTAACTTTTGATTTACACAGCCCAAAGAGATTTGGAACTAGTGTTGCCTTTAAAACAGACTAGGTGAGGATCCCACCAATAATCCTCTAGACTTGGCCTCGCTGACTTTCTCATGTCTTTTCTCTGGCCCTCCATCCTGTGCTGAAATATGCTTTGAAGTTTCATGGTACTAAAGAGTTGAAATAAAAATTTTCAGCTATCTCCCTAGAACATGTCAACAGGCTGGCTAATTAGGACAGCCATGAAATACTTGGGGGACATGAAGTGTTCCATAAATGCACATTATTCTTGCTGTAATGATGACACAGTAATAATAACTCGGCTTGTCGGAGCATTTTCACAGCATCAAATACTCTCCTATTTATTTGGCAATCATATACTTTGCTATTTATAGATGGAAAAGATTCTCTGATGCCAAGGTCAGTTCAATGGGTGAAGCCAAGAGAGGAGATGTGTTCTGATTTCTAGACTATCCCTAAGTTCAGGAAGTTTCTCAAAACCACAGTAACAGAAAAAGCAAAGAATGAATTCCGTTCTATGGACTCATAGAAATGAGTTCCGTGATATTATAGATCAAAGTAGCATCTCTTTTACCTATTAACTGGATAACCTTGGGCAGATGATCTCTCTGTGCCTTAATTTCTCATCTTTCAAGTGAAAGAATTTCTTTAATTATTTTACATTGATTTAGCATGTATGTGTATGTGTAAACGTCCACGCTTGCTATAGCACACATGTGGAAATCAGAGAACAACTTGTGGAGGCCAGCTCTCTCCACCAAGTAGTTTCCAGGCATTGGACTCAGGCTTTCTGACAAAGCAGCAAATGCCTTTACGTATTGAGCCATGTGGCTGATCCTGATACAGAAATTCTGGGTCAGATTTCTATATGAATCAACTGGATTGAATGCAAGAGAAGCACCTAAAACTGTTCCTACCTTATGTGGAGTGTTTTTGCATAACTGTTGCAGTGGTTACAGTGAGTACCACAGGATTAAAGGATTCCTGTAAGAAGAGGTCAGGCTGGTATGACTATCTCCTCATGGCTAAATGAAGGAACACTGAAACCCCAGGACAAACCAGTGATCTACGCAAGTTGACTTGTGTCCTTCGGTAGAGGATTTGTGTTAAAACTTAAGTTATAGCAAAATAGATTCAGAAGTCTCTGTGTGTATTCATATGTGTGTATGTATGTATATGTGTGTGGTGCATGTACACATGTGAGTACATGCGTGTGGAGATCAGAGGATATAGTTCAATCATCCTTCATCAAGAATGGTTTACCTTGTTTCCTGTTTTATATGCTTTTTGTTTTTTGAGACAAGAGTATTCCATTGGCCTGGATCTTGCTGATTAGGCTAAGCTGGCTGTCTGTCTAGCCTTAAGGATTCCCTCTTCCTGCCTCCCCAGCACTGGGATTACAAATGCAAGCCACCATGTCCAGCTTTTTCATGTGGACTCTGTTTAATCATGCAATGAATCACAGGTCCTTATGCTTGCAAGGCAAACCTATACTGACTGACTTTTTACATGCTTAAACTGCGGTAGTTGAGTTGAAATGAAGCCTATTATGGCAAACGTTCTTCTCAACATTGTTCTTGGGTTCCCAAGGGAATTCCACCTGGACTTGGTGGCCATCTTTCCTAAGTTACCCAGATGTTTCCCAAACGATAGCATACAAAAGCTACCAGACCCCTTGCTATGCATTTCCAACTTGCTACAGCAGGCATAGTGATGGATCTAGGTCAATCACATGCAATGTTTTAACGTCTAAATTAAATGGCATGCAAGCCTGGAATCCATTACTTTCTCTATTGCTACTGAAATCAAACTAGTGGGAATGATTTAATTTTTCTTTCATGGAAGGAGTTTGAGTGAACACAAATGCCAATAGACTGAAGCGACTCTGCTCTGGAGGAAAACAGAAGGTGGGTAAACACCTCTGAAAGCCCAGAGGAGCCCAGTATGGTCCTGTGTATGAGAGCATGTCCCTTATCTTGCCCAGCATGTTGGGAGAGGGGAGGAGTCCCTCGACAGCCACATTTAGACATTCATAACTCAATATATTCTTGTCATGATCCAATCTCACTGGGATAGAGAGTGATTCCAAAATATATTTCATTTCATCAATTCCAGTTACATTATTACATCTGAGGAAAAGAAATGTACCTTGGCTGATAGAACTGTGTCAGCTCAGCCTTGTTTCAAGGAGACTGGAGTGTGAGCGATGGCTGCTGTCTTCACAAGGCTCGGCACCTGCTCACCCTGAGCTATTGCCCTACTGAATGAGTACCAATGTCTTGTAAGTGTCCTTGTGAACTCAGGATGATGCCCATGCCATACTGATAGCACCCTGGTTCACCCTGGCTGTTCCCTGCATGTCTCCTCGAGAGCCTCTCTCAAGGCACAATCTACATCTTCATACCATCTTAGCACGTAAATCAGCTGTCAGCTGCGCACCCAAATATCTCCGTTCTCGTGATTTTGTCAGATCATCACCACTAATAGGATGTTGAAATTCATAAATGCATCTATTTCCAGTAATAGGCCTATGTACTGCCGTCTCCCAGTTTGAAAAGAGAGGTTTATGCTGGGGACACGAATCCCACGCGTCTCAAGAGGGCACCTGGCTTACTTGAATTGGGAGGTAATTTCCTCCTGGGACAGACTGCTGAGATCTCTAATACCGAAAGTTTAAATAGATCGGAGGCTGTGAAGCACAGCTAGCAACCTCAGAATTGCTCAGGAAATCACAGGATTTTAAAGCAACCAGAGAAAAAAGGCAGTTCTTTCTTCACCCCCTCTTTGGCCTGGGTTCCCTATGGCTTTGTCTGGAAATGCTGAACCCTCCAACATGAAGGGCATTTGTGGTGTCCCACAGTAACCGTGGCCACCTGCCTCTCCCAGACAGTCCTTCTTGAGCTCATAAGGCAGCAGTGGGTCGTGTGGTGTGGCTGCAGGCAAGGACTTAGTCTCTCCATCTAAGATGCTCTGAGGCAGGGAGTCAGGCTCTGAAGTCTTATGCTTGGGGTGTCAGGGTCAATCTCCAACCCACACAGTGTCATGGCTTCTGTCTTTGTTCTGGGTGGCAGTGGAAAGCAGAAACTATGGCAAGGCTCTAGGGACTGTGCTGGGGTTAATCAACTTCCTTGGTGGGGTTCTCTCTTTGCCAGAAGATCTTTATCCTTTGGACTGAACTTCCCCATTCATTCATTACAGTACAGCTGGTCTTTTATATTAGCTGGGAATTGATTCCAAAACCTTACAGACACTAACTCCTTAGATGCTCAAGTCCTTCATATATAATCACATGATATTTTCATATAGCCCATGCACATTGTCCTGTATACTTTAATTCATCTACAAATATCTTCTAATGCTCAGTGCAATGAAACACTGTGGAAATGGTGGTTTTACTAAATGGTTTAGGGGATAATGACATGGAGGAGTCTACCTGTTCACTACAGATGCAATTTTGTTTTGAATATATATTTTTTAATATGCTATTGGTTGAATCCAAGGATTTACCATCTGCAGATATAGAAGACCCAACAGCAAGGCTGGAGAGATGGCTCAGTAGTTAAAAGCACTTGCTGAACAATCATGAGGGCCACAGTTTGGATCCAAATACCCTTGAAACAAACCAGGTTTCCGCTTCCCCCAACTTTTAATTCTAGCTCAGAGGGATCTGATACACCTATGCACATACATGCACATGCATTCATGCAGAAACACACAGACACACATATAAATAAATGGAACAAATTTGGGGTTTTTTTTTTAGAGAAAGACTGAACTGGCTCTTGGGACAGTGGCCTCCCTCTGATGGTGCATGGACATCAGATTAGGCACATGTTGCCTAGTCCCTGCCTCCCAGCTAAGCTCTTGCTGTTGCTGATACCACATGTCTTTCTTTTGCTCAATGCAGCATTTCAGAAAGCACTAACAGAGTGGTTTCCCAACAACCCTTCACAGTGAGCACAGGCAAGTGAGTATAAAACCCCATTTGAAGAACAGAAATGCCTTCTGTGGTAGAGATCTGGGAGCTGAGGCTTGCCCATTTAAAATTGATGAAGGTCACCTAACACTTAACCAGAATGATAGATCCCAGGCTGTCTGCCTTTGCATGTTTTCCTCACTGTCTATTACCATGGAAATTACATTATGGAGATAATTTTCAAAATCATTCTTAGAATACACTTGGTACCTGTCATAGGTGAGCATAGCTGAACCTTGTATTGGAGCTTCCGGGACCCCATTCTGGCCAGTCTGACCTTCTTCCTTCCCACCTGGTCTTACTTCCAAATCCTGCTTGCAGTCCCTCCACACTGCACATATCTTCCCATGAGTTTATGGAAGGATGCTGAATCCTGTGAGGCCCCTCAGCATGAGCCTGGAAGCTGCTCTTGAGAAGTGCACTGCAACACGTGGGGGCTGTTTAAACCTGTCACTTTAAAATATCCCTTCTCCTCTGACAGGCTGGGCCAGGAGGAGCAGGCCCAGGATGAAGACATCATTTTAAAGTGACAGCCTGACTTTAAACCTTGGACATATGTGGCGGAATCTTCATGTGTTGAGGTCTCAATTTAAAACCAAAGGGTCTCACCAGAACTCTGATTCTCAAAATCCTTGACACCTCATTTCCAGCCCTTCTGATCAGAAAGATTCTGGGAAACTAGGAAGAGGCTTCCTTTATAGCCTAGAGCAGGCCAGTTCAGGAGCAGTCCAGGGCAGGAAAGGAGCAGTAAAGAATACCCCAAAGGAGCCAGGCAAGCTGTTTAATTGCTTGTCTTCTGTTAAACTGTTAGCTTGTGGCCTGGGGGCAAGCACAGGATGTCCAGCACTCAATTGAACTGTATTTCTTTATTGGAGGGAAATTCTGATCCCAAAGTCTGCACTTGACCATAACTTTGAGTATCCCTTAAGGATCTACTTGGTTCTCACCTTTTCTAGAAGGGTGTTCTAGAACAGCACAGTTTTTATTAGGTGCAGTTAGTGCACATTTCCTATGTCCATTATTTGTGGGGTGTATTGTGTGCGCATGTGCCAGGAGTAGCTGACTGTATCATTCCTCACTTGAGACAGACCTTGAGTGCCTGAGCAACCTCTGGATCCTACGACCTACTTCCCCAAACTGTGCTGCCGAGTTTTTAAAGCCAGAATGGAAAAAATAAACAAACAGATTCATAGACTTTAGTATTTTAGGCCATTACGCATCTCTACTCCTGAGACCCAGCACAGTCCAATGTACAGCCAGCTGCTTGGAGACATTTGTTGAATGGAGAACTGAATGAATTCTCACTGAAGCACAAAATCATGTTGAGGTTCTTAATACAATCCCTCAAAGTGTGACACTTTGGGATTCTTAGAGCTTTCTTTATACTGAAGTGGCCTCATGGAACTTCTCTAAGTTCACGTGGCCTCACCTATGTCTCCCTCCTGAGAAAGGGTGCTTTTGTGAAGTTCCCCAACATACCTCAATGCAAGAAGCTCCAGAAGGCCAGACACAAGACTGGAGTAGGTGCTGCACAGCAGTCCAGGCAAACTTGGACCCTGGCCACTCTCCTTCCGCTTTCCTGAAACTCATTTCCTCTTTCTCTACCCTGCCTATAGTTATGACCTCCTATTCCCCCAAAGAAAGAAAAAGTATTTAAGCTCTAGCCATCTGACAGTTGTTTGAGTTATGTACTCTGCGCTAACCCACTGGCTTTGTTCATTTGTAAATTTATATCTTTTCTCTTGTTAATCACTCTGTTGTCAGTTGCTTGATAAAGTCAAATTATCAACACAACAGAAACTAGATATAAAGCTCCTTAAACTCCCACAAACACCACTTTTCAAATGGAGTTGAGGAGGATACTCATGATGGTACATGGTGGTAGGGCGACGTAGGCTACTGGGACTGGTAGCACACACAGTGCCAAGGGGCATCCCTGCCTGAGAATATCATGCACAGGTCTTCAATACTGGTACTGCAGGCTGAGCAGGTCAGGTAGTGAGTGGTAGGGTACCAGAGTACCAGGGAGCCATTAGCGTTTCCTCTCCTCCTCTTCCTTCCCTTTGGACTTCTCTATAGACCAGAAAGACTATTGGACTGATAAAGAGAGTCAAGACTTTGAACCATAACCGGCACATGAGGTTTTATCCAAGAGTCTTCCCTCTAGTCACCCAGCAAAATCAAATCTGCTTAGCTTATGAGATTATTACTCTTAGAACACATTTGCCAAGCTCCTCACATTCCTAGTATGTTTAGCATCATAACTTGGTTGATGACTACATGCTATTGAATGTCACAATTTGCCCAATCCTTCTGAGCTTCCACAGGATCCACTGGAGGCTGTTTCCTGAAGGATGAGCCCAAGGTCCTGAGCTGCCTACTCTTACAAAGTACTCTAACCCTATGTTATAGGACAAGGCTGATCTGGTGTTAATATCTGTGCTGTGTCTGAAATGTGAACAATTGGAGGTTAGGAGAGTAAAATGGAAAGGCAAAGCTTCTAAGAGCTTATGATACAGATCTCTATCTGCCATTGTCATTACCAAGGAACGTTGTGAGAGATTTTCCATCCATTTGCAAACAGACTTAACCTGTTTGTCTCCATATGTCACATTCTCTTCTACTTCCACAAGACACTATCAAGGTGAAGACATGATATAAAGCAGTGCTTGGTTTACAAGGAAAAAGAACACCATTGCTTTTTGATGAGAAGCAGGATAATGTGGTAGAGAAAGCACAGGCTTCAGACTGGGGTTTCTAATGGCTGTGACAATATCTTCAAGTTATCTCAGGTTACCCTCATGAGAAGTATGGCTACTTTATAGACTTATTCTGGGATGCAAGTGACATGAGTAACATGGCATTCATTTGCAAACCATACTACACGACATAAAGTCACTTCAATTGCTGGGTCTTGATGTGATGTGCAAAGAATATTAAGTCATAAATGTAGACTTCAGGTGCAGAGCCCATACAAAATAAGGAAAACTCAGCCTTCAGTTGGTCCTGTTATGGAGCTCAGCATCTGCCCATGTACATAGGAGCATACACACACATATCGATGGTGGCATTGAGAAGGAAGCGTGATGATGTTGCTGTGATAGATGTGTTTATTTACTTACTAGGTAGTTTAAGATATCACAATTTCATGAAAAGGGAGGAAAAAAGACCCTTACCAAACAGGTCTGACTGTCATCAAGGGAATAAAATTGCCTCCTATCAAATGCATCATTAAAAGTACAGACATTAGAGCCCAGTGCTGACAGCTTTATGAGCTAGGCATTTGCAGTTAATTAGGATATACTGCCTTTGTGGCTGGAACTGCATCAGGAGGGCTATTTGACTCCCCCCTAAATAACACCTGTTTCTACTGCCATGGCAGTTGGGTCATAGGAAGTTTTAGGTGTCTTCCTGTAGCCTGGTTTTACAGGTAACCACAGGCAGTACTTAACCTGTAAATGCCAATCTTACTCACCACGACGTAGCAGCTCAATGCCTTTTCAAAATAGCAATAGCAATTTTTGTAGAAATATATCCAGAAATATCATGAACACCAAAAAGTGTTGAGCTTCCAGCCTGGTAAAGGTTACACCTGTCTTTCTCAGCTGCTGCACCCTTCCTGCTAGAAAGGAGGTAACAAGCAGAACATGCCATCCCAAAATATGACACTTTGGTCTGTTGACTATTTTGAGCTATAGGCAAGTGGGAATCATCAGATACAAGAAGAGCTTTCTTCCTTTGCTATTTCTAACTAAATGCAGGGCATGGATTTCCTGTTTGAAAAATGACTTTTTTGTACCAAGAAGAGGACAATTTTTATTTCAAGCTATGGTAAGTAAATGTCAAGATGAGTCTGTGCAGACTGACTCAAATAACACTTCCCTTCCATTAATTCTAATGTGTATTTCCCAATCACCCACAATTTATCTTTCTCAAATCCTACTTTTTCTTATCTGCACATTTTATTGTTCTTTGTTAAAATGGTATATAAATCTTTAAGTCTTCTAGATTTTAGCTGTAATTAATTATTGTTCTGAAATAGGACCTCACAATGTAACCCAAGCTGGCTTTGAACTTTCATTTTTCTTGCCTCAATCTCCTGAGCATTGTAATTACAGGCATGTACTACCACGCCCAATAAGTCTTCAAGTCTCGGTGCTTTGGAGGTGGTTCATGTTTTTCTTTGATTCTTCCCCCATGACATATCACAGTATTAATCTCAAATAAAATGTATATACTCCTTTTCTGTTAGCCATTCTTCAACTTAATTATAGAACACCCATGACAAGGTTGTCAGAAAGTGGAAGAAACTAAGATGATCATGGGCATCACCTGCTCCTTATTCTCTGTCTGTTTTCTGAAGATTTCAGAGCATCTTCATGCCGCTGATGTCCAATTTTTTGCTTGTGTGAGTTGTTGTTGGATAATTAGAGTGATTGAAGAGTTATTTGTGCAAGATAGGGTAGGAAGAGGAGTAACACTCAGAAAGGAGATGTTTCTTGACTGTGAGAAGACAATGTGCATCCTGGTCTAAGCATTGGATTAGGGTTATTGTTCTCTGCTCCATACTGACAGAAGCTTATACTGTTTCTCAAAACCCACTCTTTTCAAGTCCAGTTTTTTTTTTTTTAATTTTTTATACATACCAAAAAACCCCCTCAATCCTTATTTTTCTTTGATTATCAAATAGCCTGTGAGGGATAATGTTAATTATTAAGATGACTGGATTTAGAATACCCATGGAAAGACATGCCTGGGTGTGTCTATTAGTGGATTTCCAGAAAAGTTTAATGGAAGAAGGAAGACCCATCTTGAACGTGGATGGCACTGTCCCATGGGCTAGAATCCTGGACTGAGTGAAAAGGAGAAAGCAAGTTGAGTCAGTCATTCATTGCCCTCTGCTTCTTGAGTGAATGCAATGTGACCACCTGCTCAGGCTCCTACTACCATGGCCTCTTCACCATGACGGTCTGTGCCATCAAACTGTGAGGCAAATATATCATTCTTTCCTTCAGTTTCTTTTGTCAGGTATTTTGTCACAGCCATGAGAAATGTATTGAACATATTTCACTCTACATCTTTTGGAGGGTGTTCAGCAGTTCTTCTCTGTATTAGAGAATGCAGGCCCACACTAGCTAGTGAAAACAAGTCTTTCTAAAGTGCCGCTACTCTTTTACTGACAGGGAAGTGCAGGGATCACAGAAGGCCACTCAGTGTAAAGCCTAGCAAGCCCAGAGAGGCCCAGGTCACACAGAGGGCCTCAGCTGGAAAGGCCTGGATCCAAATGACTCTCCACTTTATCACCGGGAACTTCTTGTGTGCAGCTTCTGCAGTCCCCTCCTTTCTGCCTCACAGTACAGCCACAGAAGTTCTCTCTTTACTTCTGCACATCTGTAGTCAGCTCTCAGGCTTCCTCTCCACATTAAATAACAGAGTACTACTTTTGTCTGTCCTCTCTGGTTTTATCTTCCAAACTCCCTCATCTTGAGATCTCGCCAAGCCATGTTTAAATACTGTATCTGATCTGAGAAAATCTTAAAAAACAGTCAGGAAGCATTCATTCCTTCCACAGAAGCCCTGAGGGTCAGTATCAGAGCACAAGCCTCTTTGGCCAAACCCATTTCCACAGTCCAGAGGTACCACCAGGTGCAAGCGTTCCATCTAATGCTGCATTAAGCACTGCTAAGACATCTGTAGAGGTTGCTGGGTAATTGAATGACCAGCAGCAGATTCAGAGCTGTGCACCAAGATAAGCATAATCAAATGTCATGCTTCAGGGGCTCTGCAGCTTTAGCTGGCCACCTCAGGGGTCACAAAGAATTCCAATCCCCACCCAACCATGTTATCTTTTTCCACACATAGTTCTACATGATGGATCAGTTGCACTTTGTGTTTTTGTGTTTTCTTCTATAGAATCCCCTAAAGGAAGACCCACATGAGTCTGTTAGCCAGCCCCTCCAGAATATTCTGGAAAATAAATTCCTATTGTGATCTGGGTAGATCTAAGAGGCAGGAAATGTCATACTAGAACCAGGGACAGGCATCCCGCAAGGGGAAGGGGTATCTGAATACAGGCAGAACAATAAAATGCAAAGAGGAGGAGAGGAAGGAGAGAGGAAAGAAGCAGATACATTCAACTCAAACACAAGGCAGGAGGCTGTGTCTACAGTACTGCCCAATTGGTGCTGTACGTCTATTGTGGCAAAAGTCTGGACCCACAGTGAGCAGCTGCCCAAAAGAGCTGCCAGAGACCAAGCTGCTTTGAAAAGGAATTCTGAGCCAGCTACGTCCACGATATTACTCATATGGCCCTAACCCTGGTTAAAACATATTTTAGGGCCAGGTGTAGTGGCTCACATCTGTAATCTCAGAACTGCAGGAAGAAGGGCTGCTGCAAGTTAAAGGCCATCTTGGACTACATAGTGAGCTCCAGACCAACCAGAACTACATGATAAGACCTCAAAGCAAAAAACGTGTCCATTATAGATCCAAGAAAATATCCTTCCTCCTAATTCTTCAGCTCCTGGGCTTTCTGGCCATGGTGGTTTTCAGTAGATTAACTCAGAGACAATGACAAATACATGGGTGTCATTAGTCATCAGCTTGGATGGGGATGAATTAACTAGTTATAGCCTCAACTGTGAAACTGGAGAGTTGGACAATATTTTCATGAAGGCACCTATGTTTGTCGGCTTTTCATTCCAGGAACAAATGTCTGGGATCATTAACTTATAAAGCAGAAAGTCTTATTTTCATCATAATTTTGGAGTTTCAGCCCAAAGTTCTGTTGCTTTGTGCCTATGTTAAAGGAGCACATTATGACAGAGAATGTGGTAGATGAGACTGAATATCTCATATCTACGTATGGAAAAAAAAAATCACTGGGATTTCACTGTTCCTTTCAAGGCTACATCTCCCAAAGACCTACGACCCCCTGCTTCTTACGGGGTATGCCACCTTCTAAGAACACCACAGGCTTGGAGCCAAGCCTTGAACACCTGGTCCTTTGGAGAACATTCTAGATCCAAACTGTAGCAGTTTAGAATTTCATTTATCAGAAATCTGAGTTCCCCTTCTCAAGTTGAGACACTTCCCGTCTCCATATGTGGTACTTTTTGATATAGGCCCACTTATACTCCATGGTTGCTTCTTATTTCAAAGGGAATAGCAGTGAAGAAACCGTTGCTATAGAACGCATCTAAAGCCTCAGCTACAGGTGAGAGGGTTCCTATCATCCTGATACACAAGTGACAGAAGTAGGTGGGCAGGCCAGCATGCCTGGGTTGCTGTTTCTCTGTCCTCTCTTTTGAGTGGCTCCCTGCTCTAAGGTCACAGCAAAGATCCAGTGGGCTCCAAAAGAGAAGCTAGCGTGTTTCAGTGGCTGTCCTGGGAACACTAATGGGAAAGGAGATAGTTCATTTGTCAGGATTAAGTTGACACAATGTCTGGGTGTTGAGGAAGAACATTATTTTTGGCAGAGGTAGAAAGGTAAACAAAGGCAGGGGGACAGCTCTGATGTGTTCAGAAGACTATGTTCCTGGAAGGCAGAAGAGAGCCAGCTTGAAGGTAACTAAATCACACAGGTTCAGATGTTCTTATGAAGAGACAATGGAAGGTAATTGAATGGAAGCTTGTTTCCATCTGCACAAAGAATCCTCAGGTCCCAGAATTCCTGTACTTTTCCTGTCCTGTCTTCAAGCCAAGTGCGCCAGCCCTGGCCACATAGATAAGTAAACATACTTCATTCAGGGAGCGCAGATCTTGCCTGGGTCAAGGTTAATCTGTTGGCATCGCAGCCCAAACCAGGTCAGGTATGGAAACAGAGAAGTGGAATGTGCCTGGTGCCTGCAGCTGATGGGTCAGAGTCAGGACCCTGAAACACAAGCTCATCTTATTTCTATGGCAGTAGGTGCTATCACTGTATAGGAGGCACTACAATAACTTTGCAGAAGGGGCCCTATTAAATCTCAAAAAATGTTGATGCTAGAACTAGGGATGTTCTATATTCTGGGCAGGGAAACTGAGCTCAAGTAGATTAAATAATGTAATACCATCAGTGTTTGTAGATCAGAGGTAAATGTTATATCTTTAGACTATAGAACACACACTTGACCATGAGCTACTCTACCCATGGGTCACAGTCCAAGAGAACAGCATCAAATATTCAGGCTTCCTTTCTCAAAGGCAGTCTAGTTCTGTGTTAGTCTATATGGTGCCTCTTTCCACATATATCTGTTGGGTACTTGAAATGTATCTGGTACACACCAAGATGTGCTCTAAGTATAAGACATACAGAGACATTGTACCCAAAACAGGCAAAATATTATTTGTTGATGAATTTATTTTTAGCATCTTCTCAAAATATAGTATCTCTGATATATTGTGTCAAATAAATAGATACCTGTTTATTTTCATTCTTTTAAAATATTTCTCTAGAAGATTTAGAATCAGATGTGTGGATCCAGTCAGTCTATTTGTGTAGCTTTTTGTTTCAATTTCCTATCCATCCATTGGCACAGTGAAGGCTATTTCCCTGGTAAGCAGCACAATTCCCCTAAGGAAACTGAAGCTGGCTACTGAGAGATGAGATCTCTGTGCCTCCACATTGTGAAACAATGTTGCATTCAAGTCTAGGCTCTCATAGGCTGGTCTGTGAGGAGGAGGAGTCCATCTTCTTCATTCATTAGTTAATATTTTCAAAGTGCTTTGAAGATGAAATGGTAATGATAGCCTGCTGCACTTCTACCAGCCTTTCAGGAGACTTCAAAGTCCCATTGCAGGCGGCATTATGGTTCTATTACTGTAACATTAATTGTACCTCATCGAGGCACTGGATTATTATCTTCCTCCACCTGACCAAAGGAGGCTGAGTAGCTAACAGACAGTGGTCCTGGAAGGGAAGTAGTCAGGGAGGGAAAATGTAATACTTTCTGTATCTAGAAGTAGACCACCAACAGGAACTCTGAAAGCTCAGGCCTGGATGCATGCATAGGCAAGACAGAAGCATCCTATAAGCGAGACAGGGAAGTTTGTACCAGGTAATGCCAGTCTTGGGAATCGCTCTCTACCCAGCAGAATCTTCATGCATCTAAGCATAGACAAGTATGGTCCTCCCTGACCTATAAAGGTTAAACCTGGTGACATTTCAGCTTTGCATTTGTACAAAAGAGATAACTATTCAATAGAAAATGTACTTGAGATTTTTTATTTTGATTTTCTTCCCCAGGCTATCTGTATGCAGTAGGCTGTTGGCTCCTGATACAGGTGGCAGTAAGCCATAGGTTCTAGTCCGCCCTATGATTCCAAGGGAAACAGCTGGATTGTATAGTGGGCTATAATGTTTTTGCATATTGTGTTTTATGTTTTCCCAACCCATCATGTCTTGTAAACACTCATCTGTGTGTATGTGTGGTCAACAATTTGTTATAAAATAGACTTTATGTTAGATGCCCAGCTAGAGGCAGTGTGGGTGCAAAGTATAGACATTCAATGCTGGGGAGTCTGAGCTACAATGTTTAGTGTTTGGTAGGCAAAACGTAAGTACACACGCGTCTGACTTAGGGCACTTTCAGCCTACCATGAGTTTATTGGAACTTCAGCCCATCCTGGGCTTCAGTGTTCTACGTGCTCTTAGGGTGCCAGGGCTGCTGGTGCAGGTGGTAGCTGTCATTCCTTGTCATCTTTGAGGTGGTTGTGTCAGCCTAAGCAAGGAAGTCACAGTACTTAAATGTGGGGTTCACTTCAGTCCAGAACCACCCTTCTTTGGACACCCACCAATTTCTGTAGTCTGCAGCAGGTTGACACAGAGGAGTGACATGTGACGCTGGGCTCAGTCAAGCAGAGAAAACAGGCTTACAGAAATAGAAAGGGGCGTGTCAAGAGCTCTGCTCCTTGCAGCCTGTGTCTCAGTCCCAGCGTCAGGTGCATAGTGCTTCAAGGCCTTGAAGACAGTCACAACTTAGGTCTGCTCCGGGTGGTCAATGCAACAGAAGCTCCGTCATCTATCTACCAAGTGACAAAGACCAAAAAGTAGATTGACCTGCCAGGCACTGAGCCAAGCAGCAAAATCTCCTGGGAGGAGAAATTCCTCTATGCTAATTCCAACCACCAGGAAGTCAGGCAGGGAGAGATGACACAGCTGGATTCCCCCACCACTCAGGAAGAACTGCTGGAGATGCCTAATCTCTCTCACCAGCCAGAAAGAGGAGGCAGGGGGAGTTGGGAGGGTTCAGGAACACAAAAGAGCACTGAATGACAAGCACTCTACCACCAGCAGGGTGTGTGTGTATATGCAAGGCTTTATAAAAAGAAATAAAATGTGTCATTTTAGATTGGAGAAGTTGAACATTACTAATTAAGAAATTACTTAATTATGGGGAAGAAAATAAAATGAAGGTATTTTGCCCTTGAGGGAAAAAAATCTTTGATTTGCTAAATCAAGGAAATGATTAGATTCAAACATTTAATAATTGGAAATGGCTCCAACAAAAGCATTAGAATGTGCACGTTGCACAAGCCTCCTGAGGAATCCAGCCTTTTCCTCCAATGACTGTCATATATATTCCTTTCTGTAAATAAGTCTGGTTTAGAATAGATTGAACATCCCCACCTTTTGGCATAGAGGACAAAAACCAGACTTACTTGCATGCAGATCAGGCTATGCTAACGACATCTATCCATGATGTTTTATTCATCATTCCTCAACTATTTTTGCCTCCTGCCCACCCAGTGTGGTTTTCCCCAAGCTCAGGCTAATTGCTTTCTTCTTCTCACTCACAATTCAACAGTAGATGCCGCATCCCATCTTTATCCATCAGTCTCTATACCAGGCTCTAGCGTTAGTGGTGATGGTCTTTCTGTTGTCCAACTAGTCTCTATTCCACAGCTCAGAAATTTCCTGATCATAGATGGGATCAGCCAGCAGTCAGTCAGCCAGTCCTCAACCCAGACATAAAGCCTCAGCATTCTCTTCAAAAGTGACATATGGAGACACTTTGGCATGTCTTTGGCTAAATGACTGGTCTTGCTCCAAGATTCACCTCCCTGTGTATAATAAGCAATTCCTCTTCCCAGAGCTAAGCTCAGCTGTCCAGGCTTGCATTTTCAATTGCCCCATCGTACACTCATACGTCACCTCAAGGTCAGCTTGCCCAACATGGCTCTCTTTACCTCTCAAGCCATTTCAAGGACTGTGGATGTAGGTAAAATTCTTTTGTAGTTTGTGTGAGGCTTCTGGTTTGATCCTCAATATACACACAAGTCAAAGAAATGAAACATTTCCCAAACCTTTCATTCTTCCAGGGTAAAAACTTCAGTCTCCTGTTCCTCAGCTTCTTGCCTGTCCTATGTGGCAGTCAGTCACTAAGCACTGTCACTAAGTCACAGTCTTTCTTTACAGTGCAATAGCCTATATTTACTTAGCACAGAGCACTTCTAAGCATTCTCCATAGATTTATCTTTTTACCTTCTTTCTCAACAGATAAGGAGCCGAAGGCTTGCACTCAGGTGAACACTGACAGTGTAAACTCCAGGGAGTCTTGGTATAATTTCCCCAAGGAAGCTTTCCCTGAATCCTGAAGACAATGTTAGCACCTCTTTTAACTCTTATAATACCTAACATGTTCTCCATCATTAGCTGAGACTGTGAGATCTATGAGACCAGTACCCATTCACCCTCACATCCGCAATGCTCCAGAGAGTAGCTTGGAAATCAAAAACAGGCATTGAATCATTTCCTATGACTGCTTGTAGGAGAATAAATTAATGAGCACATATTCCCGCAGTCACATTGGTAGTAAATGGCAAAGCCGGAGACAGGAGATAGACATATCATCTTACTCTGTTCATGACCAATCTCTTTGACAAATGCAACTCCCATGCTGTGAAATAATTATTTAGTGAATGTTTCATCATCATTGTCTTAGTGCATTTTGTATGACTACACCTGAACATCCCATGCTGGATAATTTACAAAGAGGTTTATTTGGCTCATGATTCTGCTGCTTGGAAGTCCTACCCCCCATAGCTAAGTGACTGTGTGTGGAAGGAACACGTGAGCAAGAGGGAACAGAAGCAAATGATCAAGGTGAGAAAGTCCAACTCACAGTATAGAACCCAAAGTAATCCAGTGTCAAGTCTTGACTCAGTACTGCTATAGGGTGCTGAGCCTTCTCTAGGGGATGACCTAGTCACTTTTCACATCTACATAAGGCCCCACCTCTCAGCATTTAAATTTCCAAATACTGCCCATGCATTTATCTTGTTTGAAATACCCTCAGCATTGTTGTGGGGGGAAACGGAGCCTCTAGCACACAAACCTTGAGCGACAAACTGGTGCAAACAGTAGCAACTATGTGTCATCAGAAAACAAAAGCAGCTTATCTTGGTCCTATCTGCACAAAAGATACAGTTTGAACCCTCTGCACATGGCGATGCAGCTCTCATTCACTTTTCAGACAGAATCAGAAACTTGTGGTGGATAGGGCCATGGTTAACAAGTATCCAACCTGCTTCCCACGGAAGAACCTCAATCAGGAAAGAGTTTCCCACGATCCAAAGAGAAGAATATTAACAGCATAGTACCTTTTGAGAACATGCCTTCGTTCCCTGGAGTAAGCACACAGGCCAAACTCGGAGTAGAGAATCCTCTCCTACTACTGGCTTCAGCACATATGCATCACTCAGTCTGTGCCCTCCACCTCAGTTATTCAGATTCCACGTACCCCATGGTCTCACTTAAGGCTCACATGCATGAGGTCTTCCCTGACACTTCAGAATGGTTCTGTCACACCTTTCCCTGCCAGCCCTCTAGATCTAGTCGTCACCACTGTCCCACTTAGAATCAGTCCTTGATCTTGATAAATATTTCTGACTTACATAGCACCTAAGTCATAAAATATGTGGATCGTACCCACTCCCAGAATATAAGCTACTGCATACATATTGGAAGTCTCTCTCTGCCAGGCCCTATGTCCAGGGTACCTTCTAGCACATTTTGTGAATATACCACCTTGAGAAGATTTAAGGGATTTCATTACTGGAGTATCAATGATGTGAACTGTGGTCTGAGAAGAAGAGAACCAAGTATCAAAGAATGTGTTGAAAGGCTCACCTGTGATTGCAAACTGGGTGCCTAGATGCACACTGGAGTGTCTATGTTAGTCTACTTTGGCTACCATAACAAAGCACACAGATTGGATCACCTGAGCAATATTTCCTCCATTTCTAGTTCTAGGGGTAAAAACTCTGAGATCCAAGTATGACCAGGGTGGTTTCTTCTGAGACCTCTCTCCTTGCACAGAGCTATCATTTTGCTGTCCCTTCAAGTAATCTCGTGTGTGTGTGTGTGTGTGTGTGTGTGTACATATGGGTTCCTGCTGCCCTTTTCTATTCTTATAAAGGCACCAGTAAAATTGAAATAGGTCCACCTCTTTGATCCCATTTAACTGTAGTTAAAAGATAAATGTCTCAATTTGGAAATCCCCAAGCCAGGTTGAAAAAACCACAGACCCAAGCTAAGTTGAGAAAGTCCCAACCTGAAAACTGTAATATCTGAGGAAAACATATGCCAGCTCTTATTGCCCCCACACCCCAAATTATAAGACCAGCACTTGCAGTCTCAAAACCTCAACCCCCACCTCAAAAAATAGAGCTGCAGAGAAGAACTCTTTGAGTCCTCTTTCAACCCCAACTGTGCTATCCCACCAGGAAACTGTTGCCTTTCGTTCTAATAAAGAACCATCTGCTACTGTTGAGGTTTATCTCTTCTGTCTTTCATGTTCACGTTGCCCTGGTCAATCCCAATCTAACATTTTCTAACAATAATTACCTCCGTTAAAAATACCTTTTGTCTGTGGCTAGGACTATGCCTCAGCAGCAGAGTGCTTATCTAGCATGAGTAAGGCTCTGGTTTTCATACACCACATTAGAAAGATTCCTTTCTCCAAATATGGTTATATTCTAAGGTACTAAGATTCATATAAGAATTTGGAGAGAGATACAATTCACTAACAACAACATTGTGTGTACTGTGACTAGTCATTCAGTACATGTATACACAACTGTGTGAAGTTGAGAGATAGCATGTTGGTTTTAGAAAGGAAATGTTGTGCATGTTTATGTGATTATTCTTTTTGGTTACTCTATTTTGGCATTTTTCTTGCCTCATTTAAAAGAATGGCTAACTTTTTAAAGTTTCTGAAATTTCAAATCAAAATATGTAAATCCAAGTCACACAAAATTGGGCTGGAAAATCATTTTAACCTCTCCTGTGCTCTCTTGTTGGCTTGCATCATTCCCTGGCCTCTGTGAGAACAGAGGACTCAGTTAGCATCTGTTCTTGGCAGTTGCTTGGAACTGGAGGTCCTAGTTGAACTCTACTAGACTCCAGCATCTCCTGAAACTTGAGGAATGCATAACTCAGGGAAAAAGGTTTGCTAACATGTTTCTAGTTCCAAGATGAGTGGGTATGTGGTATCAAACCTGGCCTCAAGGAGAGGGCAACAGGGGCTTGCGGCAGATGTGGCTGGAACGGGCCTTCTTCTTGGGGTGGAGGAAGTCTTGCTGGCCATGCAAAGTCATCTGATTTGCCATTTTTACCTACAGTTATTTTTGTCAGAATAACCAGTTGTCAAGTAACTAAGTTTTTCAGGGACAAGAGAAGGGCAAGTCTTTTTCCAGGTGCTGTGGACTGAGGGGCAGTGACTTGAAATCAGTTCACAGTCAGGAGACAAGAAGGCCAGACATCTCCTGTGAGAAAAGGAGGAGAGGATAACGGTAGGAGGCAGAGGAAGGCAGATCCAGGCTTCTAGAAGGGCAGAGAAGCAGCTACCTATGCAAGATTCAAAGTCCATGCAAGTGTCCTCTGCACTCTTTAAGGCTCTGAAAGTTGTGGCAGGGGACCTGGAACAGGGCACTACGATTTATCTGTTGTAACTTAGAGTATACCAGAAGCAGATATTGAGATGACAGGACAAGCTGTTTACTTGGAAAGTAAAGGAAAACACCTGTGGGAAAAGCAAACTCCTAGCTAATGGGTCTTAATTCCATTAGGAAACCTCCTAGAGTCAGTGCAGTGCACATACCCCAGAGTGGTCCTGTTGAGGAGACAGGTCGGGGAATGCAATGTCCTGAGTATTTGCCAAGCTCTCAGTAACGGTTAGCCACCAGCATTACTAAACAATATTTATTACCAGGACCAAATGAGCTAACCTAATAGAATAGTAAGGAGTATATTCCTGAATCCATTGGACCTAGGATACGCAAGATACAGAGTCAACAGTCTAGAAACTTCAAGGGGTATGGATATAACCTAGAGACCACAGAACTAGGCAGGTGATTAAGTCCCCTGGGGATTGTTCAGGACTTTGTGCTCTTAGAGTGGTCCTTGAGGTGGGAGGAAAATCCTCAGATGTCCATTTTCTTCATGACATTAGTTGGTCAAATTTACAGTGAGTCTGCCATTATGTGAAAGGTACTTTTCTGAAAAGGTAGGTCAAGAGCTGAACACAGCCCTCTGCTAGTTCTCTGCAGCACATGGTGGTGCAGAGCACTGTGTACCTTCACTCTCCAACAATACTCAGCATTCTGCACTGCAGAGAAGGAACAAAGACACAGGCACAAACTTTGGGATAATGCCAAATTCTTGACCATTAACTTTTAGGAACTTCTGTAGACAGTAGATTGCTTTAGAATGGAACTTAAATGAGTCTCTATGCTTTAAATGCAAACCAACTAACAGTTAGTGAAGGCTGGCCAAATCCTTTTGAATGTCCAAAGAAGTCATTTAAGATTCTGTTTTTGCTCTTAATGTAGAATAAAGAGCACCCAGTAGAGCGAGAGGACCCCAGTAAAGAATGTTGGGTCTGGAGTGCCAGAGTTAAAGACCTTACTGAGGCCAATGTGTCAGCCCTTTCAGCACACCTATGATGGTTTGAGCATTCGATGTCCTCTACAGGGGCATATGTTGGATGCTTGGTTGGCAGCTGATAGCATTATTTGACAGCTGGTAGGAAATTTACAGCCAACTGGAGTAAGAGAAGGGCAAACCTTTTACAGTTATAGCTGGTTGCCAGGCCCTTCTTCTCTGGGTACTTCTTATCCACCAGGACATGAAGAGCTTCCACTGCCATGATGGAGATGGAGCCACAAGACCAAAGACTGAATTCTTTGAAATTGGGAGCCAAGGTAAATTCTCCTCCTGTCCACAATTGCTTTCATAGGTATTTGGTCATGGTGATTTAAGTCTAACAAACATAATTAATACCTTCCTCACAGCACAGCAGTGGTAGAACACAACTCTATTCTTTTGCCCCAAACAACTTCAGCATAGAGAGGGCGTGAACATGCCACACGTATGTGATCAGAGGACAGCTTGTGGGAATTGGTTCTCTCCTTCCACCATGTGTGTCCTGGGGATCAAACTCAGACTGTTAGATTTGGCAATGAGTGCCTATAACCCGTGAATCACCTCACTTGCCCCTCGGTAACTTTAAAATTAAGCACCTTCATGAGAAAGTAAGCCAATTATTTCAAACTAGGTATGCTAACACAGTTGCAATTTCACTCAGCACACATTTACTAACTCTCACTATATAAGGGACATTGTGTTTATTAGGTGGTGGGGATGCAAAGTCTCAGCCCACACATGATCATAGTGGAGGTTCAGAGAGAGAAGCATCCCTGGAGGATGCTGAGGCAAAAAGTGTGGAGAGCTCCATAGAAAAGCAAATGAGAGCAGGAAACACATCACAGTGTAGAGAAGCCTCTGCTACCTTTATGGTGAATGAGCTAACATAAAGCAACAGAGCTTTCCTGGTAGAAAGCTGAGGGCAGAAATATGCATGCACTAAGTGGACAAAATGGCCTGCAGAAGGAGGAATCATGAAAGAAACCTTTCTGTGTTTTAAAGTTAAAAACATAATAATCATATTTTGTAACTGAAAGTAGATTACAAGCAGCACGTTTGGAGGCAGGGAGGCAAATTAGGAAGCTATTCTTCCAAGCATGAAATTATAAGGCTGGTACCACCAGGGATGGTCAAATTAAAAAGCTATCAAGTAAGCAGAATAGGTAGAGTTTAGGAGCAGCAGCAGCAATGGAAAGAAGATGACTTCTATGCATCTTGGACGGCAATATTGCAAATGGTACTGGTAGCTATAATTTGAACTGGAGACAAGGATGCTGGGATCAGTTTTCTATGTGATGAGGTACTGTATCTGACAAAAAGTAGGACTTATAAGTCTAAGGCTTAAAAGGGAGTACTTGACAGAACAGTCACAAAACAAGCCGTATAGGAATATTATGAGATGTTGGTGTGGTGGCATGTGCCTTTAATCCCAGTCCTCATGAGGTAAAGTCAAGTGGATCCCTGTCAGATCAAGGTCATCAAGTCCACATAGTGACTTAAGGGTGGGTTGGAACAAGAGAGACCCTGTCAATAAAGAATATTATAAGGAGGGGCTGGAGAGGTGGCTCAGCAGTTAGAAAGAGCACTGGCTGGTTTGATACCCAGCACCCACATGGTAGGTAAAAAAAATCATCCATATAACTTCAGTTTCAGTGGAATCTGGCACCATCTTCTGACCTCCACAGGAATTACATGACACAGGAGCACTTACATACATGCAGGCAATAACTCACACTGAAAAAAAAAAAAAGAAATGTTTTTTTTTTTTTTTACAAAAGAATATCATGAGAAATAAGAAAGGAAGAGCTGGAAGAAGGCCCTAGCTCAATGATATAGCTATTGCTTAACATTAGGCACAAGGGCCTAGATTTGATCCGCAGGACCAGAAAGAGGGAGAATGGAAAAGGAAGAGAGGGAGAGAAAGAATAGATGATAGATAGATAGATAGATAATAGATAGATAGACGGATGATAGGATGAATTCATGTTGATTCATTCAGTCATGTAATTTTTATTTATACCCCCTACTATATGTACAGGGTGCTACAATAAAATGTTTAGAAAAAAATACATGATTTCTCCTTTCATGACGTTTAAAACACAATTGGGACAGATGAATATTCATTCAATAGTTACACAAATAAGCAACTTTTATTACAAATAGTGACATGTGGAAGAACTTATGAGAGGAAAAAAAAAAGATTAATGGTTGCTGGCATGGATGCCACAGTGCTAAGAAGTCAGGCAAGTGTTAGGGCTGGGCACTGACAGTTCTTATTTTAATCAAGGGAATATGAATAAAGGGAACATAAAACATTGAGCTGCACTAAAGAGGGTCAGGGAAAGGAAATGGAGGTAGTGAGTGTAAATTACTGCTTCATTCCATCAGTTATGAAGGAAGAAGAGGGGGCAGCCCCATCACAAGGAATGGACAGTTGAGAGGGAAGAGTTCTGTAAAGATAGGAGAGGACTGAGAGTGTATGTGTGTGTGTTTAAGAAGATGGCATTGGTGATTTTGAAAACACAGTCATCACGTGGGCTTTGTAATGAAAAAAAAAAAAGTTAGTCCTGTGGGTAGGACTAACTTGAAGTGAATGTGGAGCACCGTGAAGCATTCCCTTGGCTAAAGTAGGGGAAGAGGCGGGGCAGTAAGAATGCAGCTTGTAGGTGGGAGACCAGTGCCGAATTTCAATGAATTCGTATCTGATTATTTCTTCTATGAACCAGGGTAAGAACTGGCCTTCTCCTGAGAGCTGTCTTAGTCCATTGTGAGGGCTGTAACAGAATAATTGAGACTGAGTCAGCTTCAAAAAACACAGGTCCCATCCACCTACAAGGAAGCTGTTTGGGGATCATCTAGAATTATTCATTCTAGATCTTTGAGCTGAACAACGTAGAGTCTGTGCTGCCAAAATCTATCCAAGGCATAGGGATTGGCCTGTCTCCACTAATACTTGCCCTGTACCCCCTGAGCCTGGGACAGAAAGAACTTGTGAATCACTCTGTCTAGCAGGGACATTTGCAGCAAGGTGGAGACAACCAAATTTTAGGCGGAGGAGGGGAACCTGGGGATGTCACCACCCATTTCTGATCTTCCTGACAGTTCATATATTTTAAACTTCACCTACCAGCTGTCAATTCAATCTCAACTCCCTCAGAAGACGTGAATGGAGCAAGACAGCTCCATGGTAATCCTACCATCATTAAGCAGCTCTAGAGCTTTGCAGAATGTCAAAGCACTTACAACTGTGCTTATTAATTTTCCACATAACAAGGCCAGGAAGTCCAACAGTCTGAGCAAACCTTGTCAGAAGTGTAATGAAGACAGATACCGAAATGGACGATAGGAAAGGCCAGATTACAGTTTAGCTCCCCATGAAACCTGAACCTCCTCTTGGATAATAAAGGCTTGATTACATTTTGAAAGTTTTTAGGCATTCTGCTTCCACTTTGTTTCCACTTGTATGTTTCTATTTTAATTCAATAAGAAGTTTACTATTTAAAAAGTCGCAAGAGAGTAAAGTTTTGAAAAATACTGCATACCACTCTATATAGGAAAATCATAAACCAAGGACAAAGAAAGAGAGGGGTAGGAGAACGAGTTGAAGGGTACAAAAAAGGGAGGGAGGGAGGAAAGGAGGAAGGGAGGGAGGAAAAGAGGGAGGGAGGGAGGGAGGGAGGGAGGGAGGGAGAGAAAGCGGGTAAATCAAACAAAACTGTTTTGGAAAACTCCATTTTAACAAGTTAATTGTGATAATAAATGAAGAGACCAGTAAAATAATGTCATCTAATCTTAGCTCTATGAACCTCAAAGAATGCAGTATTTACCAAGGACAAATCAGTGAGATTTCCTTAATTAGAACTTTTCAAGCTCATAAAGAGGACACCTGAAGGGAGAGAAAACATTTTCAAAGAGCAAAGGAAGAACTGTAACTGACAGCTCTTCTTTTGTGTCATTCCTATAACTGTCCTTATCCAGGGACCTCTGGCACTCACAGCGATTGAGAGTGCTACAATCCTTCCCTCCAGCATGTCACATCTCTGTACTGCTGCATATTCCTATTCTACATAGAAGGAGAGATACTTTCTGCAACTCACCTACAGGGCTGAAAGGCTGTGCTTGGAGGAGAGGATGCTCCTTGGAAATGAGAGAAGCCTTTCTCCTTTGAGCAAAGTGCTGGGGGGTGCTCCAGTGACCCAACCAGGTTTATGTAGAAAAGTCTATATCCATATGCTTGCTGATAAAAGAATATTGGAGAAAAGAAATTCTTCACCAAGGCGGGAATCTTCAAGGGCTCTTAATAAAACATGGTTCACAAGAGTCAGCTACAACAGAAGACTCTTTGTAGAGATTATTTTAGGTGCTCTGAATTTGAACATGAACTGAGCTACAGAACAGATAAAGCGCTGCCTGACAGAACTGCCCAAGCATTCCAAACAAGCAGATAGCTGTAGAAACAGAAACAGAGCTGATTGTATATTCTCAACAGCAGATGACGTAATATTTGAATTCTAAAGACAAAAAGAACATGTCTTCATTTCATGAGCAGAGAAGTGGCGAAGTAAACCTCCAGACCAGAGAACCCAGCTTTGTCTTTTTCCTGTACCCTGAACTTGTACCCTGAACCCTTTACATGTTTTACAAGAATAAGACCTAGTTTGGTTTATTTAGGAGGTTTGGCAGAGGATTCTTACAATGTTTGAATATATGACTATTGAAATAATAATTCCTGAGAAAAAGTCAATGTCAAGGAGATTTTAGAAATCATATCTTGAGAATCTAATGTACTTGACACTCAGAGATGCTAAGCTCTTAGTCTTATGAGCCAACCATAACATAAAGGTTGATAATTGTCTGTACTCTGAGAGTAATACAATATATTTTGTTTGCCCAAGAGGGAAGGCAAAAAAAGAATGCATATTAAATTCTGTTGCTAAAGGGGGATGCCTGATCCTGGACAATGTATAAAGAAAAGGGGGACTAGGAAAAATGACTCAGTGACTCAAATGCGAGTTGGACAATCATGGACTAGAGTCTGGACCCCCAGAACCCATGCTTGGTGGGTGGGGCAGACTGTTTGTAATTCCACTGTTTGGAATGCAGACAGGGACTCCCCAGAGCCAGCTGGTTAGCCACATTAACTATATTGGTGAGCTCTGGGTTCAACTGAGAGACACTGCCTCAGAGAATAAGGTACAAAGAAGTTGAAGAAGATCCTCAAAGTTAGCCACACACACACACACACACACACACACACACACGAGCGCATGCACACACACATCATGTACACTCCCACAATTCCAAATATGAAGACGTTCTTGTTAGGGGCCCTTAGCTGCCTTACAATGTGGTGGATAGGATATTTTACAAAACGAATGAGCAACACACATGGAAAAAAATTGTCAAAAGAAATGCCATGCTTGCTTATAACAAGCAGTACCCTCAGGATGTTCCTGAATGGCAGTGAGAGCACACTCCATCAAGAAAAGCCTCGATATCCATTAAGACCTCACCACTTGTGTTCAAGTTCTGCTGACTCAGTACTGCTACACTGGAGGAAATCAAGCATCACCATGAGTTTTGTGGGGACAAACAAAATATGATATATAAGCTGTAATATAAAGCAAGGGCCAATGGTATTAAAAGATGAAGTTTTTTTTTTTCTACTATTCTTATTTTTCAGAGTGACAAACTGCCCATCCTCTGTGTCACAGCTTCTGTGGAAGGGTTCTGGTCCTGCTTCACAGCTGTTGTGTAGGCAGGGTCTAGCTTAGGCCACAGGGGAAAGGACCTTTAGGAAAATTGCAACCCTAGACAGGAGAGTTTCCAGAGAGAAGTAGTGAAAATGCTTACTCATTAAAATCTTTGCTGCAGAAGGAATGCCATTTTAAAAAATAGATTCTATTATGTATAAGCAAGTTTAATCTATTAAGACATCAGAATTAATTCCTAATGGAATTTTCTAAAATACGCACATAGTCTCTGCACACATATTTTCTGTTAAAATAGGAAAGGCAAGTCAAGCCAGAAATATAAATAGGAGGCACAGTACAATCTCCAGTAAATTTCTCATAATATTTAATATTAACGTTTCATCCAGTTTAGGTATCATCTAATTATGGGGTTGATGAGGCTTCCAGGAAAGTAGCAGCCGAGTGCAGAATCACATTTCCCTTTCCTTATAAAGCACATATTTGGTTTATTTTCAAATTTGCTATTGCTCGACATTCTTATAAATTAAGCTGTCACCCATCAGTAACCAGAGGCATCTGATCAGGCGTGGTAAGGCTTAGCTAGAGGAGAAAAACCTCTGGAGGTCCCATTTCTGATTAATTTTCTTACTTCAGATAGCACAGAGTAACTTCCCACGTTTTCAACTCTACCTGACTTGTTATGAAGTTTAGGTTCCGGTCAGTGCTCCTGTACCCTCCAGGCTGGCTTAAATCTATGCTCAGAGCTCTGAACACACGGGTTTCTGTGGAAGCCTCTTCCTTCTTCCTTCATGCCTCACCCTCTTTCCTGAACAGGGACGAGGGCAGGGAAGTGATGACTGGTTTCTTAACGAGGGACAACAAAAAACATACAGTCTCTGAAAAGCCTGGATTCCACAGTTTTTCCTCCTAGCACACTTTATAGTCAGAACTGGAGTTAATAAAAATAAAAAAGGCAATGTGATTAACGATGACAGTGATTAGTGCTCCTTGGGCTCCCTCCATATGTGTAATACAGAGAAAGTCACATTTAAATTTTCATAACAAGTACAACTTGTAGGCAAAGTGCCACAGCTGTTTGAAAAGTGTTTATTAGATCATTTAAAATCAATAAACAATAAATAAACAAGTAAAATAGAGCAAGAATCAAACAAGTACAATTCTAGAAGGTACTTACATAAACTAATTTCTTTTCCCTTCCTTCCTTCCTTCCTTCCTTCCTCCCTCCCTCCCTCACTCCCTCTCTCTCTCTCTCTCTCTCTCTCTCTTTCTTTCTTTCTTTCTTTCTTCTGGAAAGATGTATTGAGTAATAATTATTCTCAGTCTGCTATAGGCTGAAGTCACATAGACAGCTGTTATCCTTGCCTTCTCTTTAAAGGCAGGTACTAGGTAATGAGGCAGCAGAATCTTGGTTCACTGGAATAAGCACAAATGCTAAAATTAGAGCATCACAAATGACAAAGGCTTGTCATGGAAGGGGAGCTAATGTTCACTAAAACAGTTATGGACATTTCCAAGATGATTTGACATTGAATTGGGCTTCAAATAATGAGTAGGACTCAGGAGCCAGAAAAAGGGAAGCAAGAAGGACATGTGCCTCTTTTTAAGAAACCTCTGATGGACTGGATGTGGTGGCACAGGCCTTCAATCCCAACCTTTTGGAGGTAGAGATAGGTAGATCTCTATGAAATCAAAGCCAGCCTGGTCTACATAGTAAGTTCCAAGCCATCTGGGGCTATAGAGAGTCCCTGTCTCAGAAACCAAAACCAAACCAAACAGACACACAAACAAAAGTCTCTGTTAAGAAAGAGCAGATTGGAATTGCTTCCCTGTGCCATCCAACCAGATCTATCACACAGGGTGTTGTTTTTGGTTTAACAGTTGTTGAGGATAATATAGAAAAACAAGGGCTGGAGCAATGGCTCAGTGGGCACTGACTGCAATTGCAGAGGACCCAGGTTTGATTCCCAGCACCCACATGGCAGATAACAACCTTCTGTAACTCCAGTTCCAGGGGATCCAACGCCCTCTTCTGACCTCCATGGACATTGCAGGACATGGGTACACTTACATATGTGTAGACAATACATTCATGCACTAAAAAAAAAAAATGATTGAAAAACAGTTGGAGGTTGGAACAAAAAGGATTTGGGGATACCACATCCATGAATTTGGAATCCCCAAAGCACTAGTGATTTTCAAAAGGAAGAACAGGGAAAATTATTTGAAAAGATAGCTTTGGTATCAATTTACAAATGAAATGGACAAAGGCTAGATAGATACTATGATACTCTGGGCAAGAAGATGAAGAGGAAGCTGGATAGCCAGAGCAGAGACCAGATTCTGGCAGCAAGGACTGAACATGAGACAGAGGAAAAGGAAGCAGAGGCCAAAATGCTTCCACTATGAGCAGTTGGGGTCCTGAGGGTGCAGAGAGACACGTTAAGGGAGCACACTGACACCAGGCAAAGCAAGAGGACCAGGCTCCCCTGTACAATTTCCACTGCTCCATGAAGCCCCAGGAGATCTTCCTAAGAAACACTCAATTAAACATAGGTTTTTCAAGACTATTGAATATAGCATGGTGTTCACAAAAGGGAAGAAGCAGACCAACAGACAAAAGAATCGACAGGAAAGTCAGATTAAGAATCTACCTTGATTCAAAGACACATTGAATTTAAAAAAAGAAAACCACAATTGAAATAGGTAAAATGAAGTTGTAAGCTGTTAAATATAATCTAATACCCATCTAATTAGGGCAATAAAACACAAGGAGCTGCTGTGCCATCAGAACACTAATGAACTCAGGTCCTCACCTCCTTCCAGCTCACTCTCCTACTAGAGAAACCTTATAACTGGCGGGGATTGAATGACAGACTTGGAAATTGCTAACCTGGGGCAGAAAATCCTTAAATAGGAATAAAGTCTCTAGCCGCTCTTCTCTGGAGTGTAGGGGGTTATATGGCACATGTAGGGGATGTGTTAAGTCCTGAAAAGTGTGGGGCACCTTCCAGCTGTGGTTTTCTGTGGCTTCTCTAGTGAGGTTTTCCCAAATTACTGCATTTTTGACCCGAGATGGAAAAACAAAACTACAACATCAAAGAAAAAAAGAAGATAGGCATAAAAAATTAAAGCCACAATAAAGTCAAATATAAAGATATTTGGGGGAAAAGAAAGCCAAACCAAGCAAACAACAATGAAAGGGAATGCTCATAAACTAAAAACAAGTGACGAATAAATACCACAAGGGCTCATTTACAGAATAACAGGGACAGTGAGGGTTTGAGTTCACACTCACCAACAGCAGGGAGGTAGGAATTGAGCAATGGTCACCACAAACCCTTTTAGGCTGGCGGGCCCTTATACAGTGATTCATACACAGTTGACATGAGGAAGCCTATGCTCACTGCACACTTTATAAAAATGGACATTGTTACTTGTATGTGTCTTTTCTTCAATAATACTGATGGAAATCCCTTCAAATTATCTGGAATAGTGTGAATTCACTGTGTTTAGATGGTATAATATCCTATGATGTAAATTCAACATAATTCATCCCATCATTCACTTACTAATAGGCACTCATCATTTTTTTGTTATCAAAACTGACTAAATATATAATAACTGCATCAGAAATATATACTCTTGTATATAGATCTTATTTCTGTGGTATAGCTCTGTGGTATTCAGAGTTTAGGATTACTAGAGCAATGTTAGCATTACGTGCTTTTTCAGTTTTAATAAAACTCCCGATTGCAGCAGTGAAATACAGAGACAAAGAACACAAATCTAAGAGTCTACTTCAATCTGCTTTTGCCACCGAATAGGGTGTGTTTAAACTCTCTGCTTTGGTTTCCTTATCTATAACACTGGGATAGGTAAAACCTTCCTCAATAGAATCTTTTACAATAATTATATAAATTAATGTAGCCACCACACATTTCTTAGTATGTATGCAATTATATGTTTGTAATGTACTTGAAGTTTAATGATGACTCATTCATCCTTAGAGCAAAGACACTGGAAATTATTGTAAGAAATCATTCAATATCCACTGTTGTGTTTTGTTTACATTTCTGGCAGGGAGTGGGCTGACTTAGGAGGTCCATAGAGGAATTATTTATTATTCACTTATTACTGCTTATTACAGAGCAAGAGATATGAGCTGAACACTTCAACCCCCAAATTCGAAACTGATCTGGCTCCAAATTGAAACTATTTTGACTGCTGACATAATGCCACATGCAAGAAATTCCACATTTGGTCTCAGATGATGGGTCACAGTCAAAATACAGATACACTGAGAGCACTGTATAAATTAACCTTGTGTAATTTATGTATGAAACATAAATGAATTTTTCATTGAGACATGGGACTCATCCCCAAGATATCTCATTATGTATATGCAAATATTTCCAAGATATGAAAAATACCAAATCTAAAGCACTTCTGGTCCTGAGAATTTCAGGTAAAGAATGCTCAACCCATGTCCTGTTTTGTTTTCCTATTTATAACATCAATTAAAAGTCCTTTAATAATAAGTGTATTTAAAAGATGAATAGCTTTCATTTAGCATATAATAAATATAAAGACATAGGTTTGCAGATAAATACCACACAAATGTAAAGCTTGGGAACCATCAGTATTTCGTATTGTTATCATGCATTGTACCAATTCTTGAAATATTTGCTATGAAAAATTCCTCCAAATAAATTATTTTCTAATACAATCTAAACCATTGTATTCTAAGCTGTGAAGGCTGGTCAACAAGCTCTCTAAAAACAAAAAGGAAGTTCTCACTTGTGTTTGCTGATCTCTGTGAGAGAGGTACTCCCATCAAGGCTATCTTCAAGTTAGCAACACTTTAGTCAGCCTATAAAATTCCTGAGTACTTGACCATCGGCTCTTGACACTCACAAAAGATTTTGCTAAGAGAATTAGGAAAACCAAATGTGGAAATGACATTTATAATTCTGTCCCAGTAAGTCACATCTCTACTTCAGGAACCTACCCTTCCAAAACCTCATGAGGCTGATATTATGTGTTCAAGTGAAGGTTCTTAGGAGGAAAGGTAGCTCTCTGAGGTATGCCACTCGATTTAGTGGTGCTTTTAAATACGGCCGTGGCTTCATGCAAACTACCTCCTCAATGGTTGGAATTGCACTGCATCTCAACCAGTTATTTCCGTCCTCCATTACCAGAGAGCTTGCACACCTGCTCCCAGGACTGCTAAGCCCATCCCCCTTCCCGTGGCCTGGTATTCATGCTGCTTTGTGGCTGCATGCTGAGCCTCACTCTGCCACAGGCTGGTGTAGCACCCAACTTCTGAGTGTCTCTTTCCTTTCCTGCTCACAGGCATATTCATCCATGTCAGTGGAGTGGAGGGTAAGCAAATATTTCATGGCACTGGCAGGAGTGAGAAGACTAATGCTTTGCTCCTGATGTCATAGAGAACTCTCAGCAGTTTTGCCAGAAACCAGTAGCAGGCAGATGAGAATCCAGGGGTCAGTGGCTTCCTTTAGTAATGACATATGAAACACATCTTCTTATTCAAAGAAGTCTAATGGAGAGGATCATTGTAGTGTCACTGGGGAATCTTGTTCGGACTTACACCATCACATCTTTGGGCTCACTATGCCAGGTGCTCTATGCCTTCTCTGTCTTCCTTCTTTTGTTCATTCTCCAATAGAGAACTGAACACTTTGGAACAACTTTTAGGAGGTTCAAAGCCAAGATCATGAAACCCTTTGATTACTGAAACAGCCCAGTTGCTATCAAAATTGCAAGACGCTCTCTGGGGGGTGACTGAAGAAATGCCGGAACAGTTGGCTGCTGAGAATTTCAGGAGGTTCAGCATGAGCTCACAGCCCCTCTCTTGTCTTTCTGGCCAAACAGCAATGGATCCCAAAACCTGTCCCATGTGTCCCCATGCTTGGGACTGCCCCGGCTGTTCACTGGCACCAAAGCCAAAGATGAGGATTGCCTGGCACAGCCAGCTGACCTCAACAACTGCTATTTGAATGATGTCCAGCTTCACTAACCCCAGCCAGTAAAGGGACAAAGATTCTTTTATTTCCATGAATGGGGAATGGAGACAAGGAAGAGTCAAATGATCTAAGTAGGAAAGACTAGCTGCACTGCAGCTTTGGAAACACATAGTTTTCCACATCAAGAATTAGTGGAAATAGATGAGTGAGTGTAGACGCCAGAGGGCCTGTGAAATACAGGTGTGATCCCTCTTCACATTAGGGAGTGGCAATTAATTCAGTGTCACTTCAAACAAAAGGCTGGCCAGATGTTGCAATGACTGACCTGCCTCAGGGTTTGCTGAGGAGGTAATGGAGGCTCAGAGAGCACAGTGATTTGAATTTATGCCATTCGTTTTTTAAATATATATATACACACACACATACTATATATATATACATATATACATATATTACTTCCTTGAGAATGCTATACAGTGTATTTTGATCATATTCAATCCCTTCCTTACCTCCTCTCGGATTCACATCCATCTCCCCACCCTTCAACTTCATATCCTTTTTAAAAAAAATCCATTTACTCCAATTTGTGTTCCCTAAATGCTCTTGGTTATAGAACCATCTCCTGAATCCTGGTAAACCTACCAGTGGCCATATCCTTAAAGAAAACAGACTCTTCCTCTCCAGGCTTCTATCAATTGCCAAAAGCTCTTCAGCTAGGCATGAGGCTGTAGATCCAACATGCTAGGATTTTATCTGGCTTGACCTTGTGCAGTTCATGTGCATGCTGTTACAACCATTGTGTGACTTCATAAGTGCAACTGCTTGGTTGTGTGTGAAAAGCTCTATTTTGTTGTAGTCATCCAACTGCCCCCCCATCCCACTCTAACAATTTTTCTACCCCCTGTTCTTCCAGAATCCCCGATCCTCGGGGCTAAGGGTAAGAACTTGTGGAGGACTGGTCATAGACCCTAAGGGAGATTCTACTGCTATTATTATGTCAAATTATATAGTAGTAAACTGACTTTTAGAGACTTGCCATTAATACCCATAAATGAGCACATTCCTCAACCTTCAGTAGGGAAACTTATTTTGGTAGTAGATGGTGATTATCATAGAGACCCACAACTGGTCAAGGAGCAGAAGTACAGTACTGTGGAGTGCCCAGTCCTAGATGGAACATGCACATCATACCACTCCCACAACTCTGTACTTTTATTGTGCTACTCTGAGGTTAGGGATGACAGTCAAACCCTGTGCACTGGGCTGGTCGTTGAGCATTTATGCTGACTTCTTTGAGATCACTCTGAGGTACATGTCGCCTTGGCCTTCCCCCTTATGTCCATAATGCTGAAGGCACAGTGGTCTCACAGTGTCCCCAGCAGTGCTAGGGTTCTGACAGCCCAACGGGCCCAGCCACCTCGAGCCCAGAAAGCCTCTCAGCATGCCCCTGCACAGCTTCTTAGAGCATGTAGGAGACACTGGCTCAGTGAGTCAAGAAGAACAGCAGTAGGACAGAAGGGCCTGGCAGGCTTTGGATTTGCAATCTGGACAACCCGTTTGAAATCTCAAGGCTTGAACAGAAGTAAACTAAAAATTAAATTAAATCAGAAGAACAAAGCCTGTCTTCCTGGCTCTAAGACAGCCTCACCTCAGCCTTTGAGTGTTAAAGTGAAGAAAAAATCACAGTGAGAAATTTATTCAAACATTCCCCTATGAACAGACAGAAACAGTGAAGATTCCTGACATCTAGTGACTATTTGGTGCCTGAATGAAAAAAAAAAAAAAAAGAATTTCCTTGTTTCATTTCTGGTTTTTTGTTTGTTTTTGTTCAACAGAACTCCTATATTTTCATGCGGGGCCTGCATTTTAAGTACTTAATTAGCACTTTTAATTCTCAATTCAAACTCATGAGACCATCATTTACCTACTCTGCTTCCATAGATCAGAGTCACAGGTAGGTTCAGTAGTTTTCTCAAAAGCACGTAGTTTCTACAGCTGAGCCCAAATTTCCTCATATAAAACTCTGTTATTTGAAGTAAGATATGCTTTTGAAACACGAGATATAAGAACACTTAATGTGATGACAAGCCCATGAATCTCCATCTATGCCCAAGAGTCTCAATCAGTGTTCTAGGAGCATGTGAATTCCCCGAGTCTCTGATGCAGAAGAGGAGAAAAGAAAGAAGAAACTATAATTTTAAAAACATGAAATTATAGCACAAAAATTAGAATGCTAATTATTAAACAAAACTTATCTTGCCTGAATGAAAATCAAAACATACAGATAGTGCAGGGATAAAGAGAGATGAAGAGGCTATCAATCAAGTCTCTATGCTGAGGAGAGATGAACTTTTTTTCCACAGTCCTTCATTTAGTCACTATTTTCTGCATACTCTGTCTTCACCAAACACTGTTCTTAGTTCTGAAAATGTAGCCAGTTAACAGGCCATCTCCTGTGTCCATACACCTTGTATTTCATTTATTTATTTATTTATTATTCATTCATTCATTTATATTTTGGTCTTTTTGAGGCAGGGTCTCCCTGTAGCCCCAGCTGAATTTGCTATGTAGACCAGGCTGGCTTGGAACTCACAGATATCCACCTGCCTCTGTCTCCAAAACACTGGGATTAAAGACATATGCCAGCACACCCAGCATATTATTTTTATTTTATGTGTATAAGTATATTGACTGTATGCATTTTAAGTGCACCTGTGCCATGCAATGCCCAAGGAAATCTGAAGATGGCATCTTTTCCACTGAAATTGGAATTACAGATGGTTGTTAGCCAACATGTAATTGAACCAGGGTCCTCTGCAAGAGCAGCCAGTACTTTTAACTGCTGAACCATCTCTCCAGGCCTCAAAGAAAGGATTTTTTTTTTTTTTTTGATGAGCCACGTGGAGACAAAGGCTTCCAGGAAGAGCAAAAAGGTCAGATGTGAAGGTGTTTTGGGTAGGTTCAAAGAATGTGAATTGGTTCAAAGGTAAGCTAGCAGAGGCTGTGAAAGAGGTTAAGAAGATAAGCAGACATGGAGGCTCTTGGGGAAGAACTGCTCACACTGGTGGCTGGACTGGATGTGGCTTAGAAAATGTGTCTTTGGTCAAATATGACTGAAATGTTGACCTGATACAATGGCTCCAGCCCAAACTGCAGTAGCTCAAACCCACTTCTGGAACTGGAACTGGGATTCTAAGTTTCCTTGGGTTCCTAGATCTAGAGGCTTGAGTTACTTTTCCTCTCTGATGCCTTACTGCATGGTCTTCTCTAATACAGAATTAGAAGGAAAGAAAAAAGATGCATAGAAAACTAAGCCCCAAAGTAGAAAGTGTTCTGAAATACTTCCTGATCCAGCATTACTGACAGCTAGACCCAGGTGGCTTGGATGACCAGCACCATGCAGTTCATGGACTAAGGACTTTGATTCTAGCATCTAATAGGCTTTGGATACTACGACAAGTGTTCAACACATCCCTTGTAATTACTTCAGACCAGAGTCACGGCTATATGTGCAGAAGGCCTTCTGGTATGGAAGTCAGCTAAAATCCTCATGTGAGCGCTTCCTGCTCTCTGAATGACAAAGACTCTTCCTTTCCTTTCCTCAGGTGTCCTCCCTGAGCTTTCTTCTTGTAGCCTCTCTTCAAGAGACTGAGAGGTCTGTTTCCGCCCGGTCTTTGCATTCTTTCAATTTCTTTAAAAACATTTTCAGTGGTTGAATCTTAAGGGAGTGAAAGTCCCTTTGTTCAGGTAAATCTTTGCGAAGCAAGAGCATGGTCTGCAGCAGTTACTGTGTGGTCATCTCTATTCAGCAGCCCTGTCTGCTGGAGGCTGACCTCTGGGATGGGTAGGTTCTCACCAGTTGTGTTTACTGTCTTGCCCTTAAGTTGTAAGAGGAAGTCACAAATGCATGCATGATGATCCTTGGTGGGAGGAGGAAGATGATGGAGGAGGGAAGAGAACGAGGGATGGAAGCATGAAGAGAATCAATATTTTGCATTGTCTGTCAGAGGTCCTCCTTCTTCAAGGGCTGCTCGCTGTGTTTGTCACTGGGAATGGCACTGGTAGAATACTGTGGCTGCCACAGGGATGGGTAAGAATGCCTAGCCTTCAGGAGAACCTATGCTTGCATCCTCTGCCTGCCTCTTCCTGTCAACTTTCTCCCTTTATTTTCTGCTCTGCCTTGATGTGGGAGGCTCCATCAGAGTTACTTGGTTGCTCTTTATCACAATTTTCTGTTTCTCTTTCTAATTTTAATTTATTTAAATAGACCAATAACAATTGTGATCATTCATGATACATAGTATCTTTAATGCATGTATACCTCATAGAAGGAATAGGTCAAGCTAATTAACATACATTTGTGTGTGTGTATAAACATTTAAAGCCTCAATTTTCTTCAAAAAACAATCTAATTGATTGCTTCTTTTCCTTAAAAAAAGAAATCCTTCACAGAGCCCTAGTAGTCTACATAAAGAGGTCATAAAGAGATTCAGGCCAGCTGGGGCTACAAGGAGACCCTGTCTCAAAAACAACAACAATAACCTCTTTTCCCAACTCTACTGTCTATTGCAATGTTCAGGGGATTCCTGTCCAGTTCTTACTTGCAAGCTCCCTTGATATGCTTCCTGTGAGCATCATACAAAGGTATCCTACTCACTGTGAGCCTCATACCAGGGCATCTCAACTGTTGTGGGAATTATGTATGTGAAGCAACAGGGGGTCCCTTCATAGGAGAGGTAGAGTGGCAGGCTGATGGCTGGAAAAGACAACTGAGTCACAGGAAATGGGACAGAAACTTAACATCACTGGAGAATTAAGGGTCAAGAAGTATCTCTGCAGAACACCTCCAAAGAAAACTGGGGGAGAAAGCTGTAGACTTCTCGGTATAGCATAGGGGTGTCCACACAAAAGCACATCTCTCATCTCAAAGGGGATTATAGATGGTTTATTCCGGAGCCAAATAAGAGTGACCATAGTCAGGAATATAGATCTAGGTCACCCCAAATTCCATGTTCCAACATAGAAGCAGTTTCATGAATGTTTTATGGTAGCAGAACAAAGAAAGTCATAAATCAAAACACTTTTCAAATACATCAGTGGAACACTAAGTAGGTAGATACAGCAAAAGAGAAATCTCAGGTACAGGCCTCAGAGGCTATCTAATGACACTCAGCCTTTTGGTTGGTGGAAGCTAATAGTCTGTTAATATATTCCAAAAGATTTTTTAATCTGTTAGTCACAGGAAGTTAGGTAAAATACAGAAGTGGCCAAAGAATGTCTCTTTCCAGGGCTAAAGATAGCCTATGATAAATGGCAATTAGACTCCAGATCTACAACATTCCAAACTCTCCAGGTAGAAGATATGCCTGGAACACTGACATCAAGTGCCTCCAGCTAGAGCTTGGCTGCAAAGCATGTTTTTATATGACCCCTAAGTCACTTAATTTCTCTGAGTTCCCATTCTCTTCTTTCAAACATAAATGATAAGACATAATATCCTCTAATTGACAGTGATTTCTAAGATTAAATTAAACAATTTATATAACACAACAGGAATTCAAATAATTGCTAGTACCATGGTGAAGCCTTTCTGTCTTGTAAGGAGTCAGTCAGGAGAATATATCTAAATCTCCCATGAGGCTTCCATCACCTATGGACATCTGGCCAAGGATATGCACAAGGAAAGAGTGTGGCTTTCAGACCTGTTGAGGTAGAAGGGAAAGATCTGTCCAAGAAGCAGCAGAAACCAGAACCACAAGGGTTCATGTTTCTTTTATTCTTCACACTAATACCAGACCCTTGACATGACCTAGACTCAGTGCTTTCCAGGCTGTTTGGAATCCTTTTCTAAGGCTTCTAAGGGAGGATTCGGCCACAGTTATCCCATAGACCACTCCTGAGACCGCACAGTGCCCTTAACATCAAAAAGTGAAGAGACATTGTTTCACTCTTTGCTTTTATCTTTTTTACCCTCCTTTGTGGACTCTGCAAAAAATCAACAAAAATTCCACTGAAAATTCATAAAGTGATACTGAAAAATAGAAAAATCAACCTCTGAGCTGCTGAAAATCAGACTAGGGAAGTGGGAAGTCAAAAATAAGAAGAATGAGAGCAAAGGTAAAGAGCAAGGCAAGCTAATTCCTGAAGGAAAAGAATCACTGAGTAAGCCTCCGTGCTCAGAAGACACGACTTTGTCCAAGAGATGGAAACACCATATTGCACATGATTACATGCCAGACGGGATATTATCGTTTTCAGAACAAGAGCATGGACTCATCTTCTGGGCTTGATGAAGCTGACAAATGCAATCATAGCCTTTCTTCCTGAATTCTCAGAGGGACTTGTCAGGAGGTTTTGCAGCTCTGTGGTGAGGCAAACCTGGGCATTTCCCATAGCACAGGCATGTGACCCCTGGCATATGTACACTTGTCTAGGCCTTTGTTTGCTCTGGTCAAGGCTGCAGCATGGTAAAAGTGCAGAGCCCTCCCACGGACTACCAGAGAGTCTAACACTCCAAGTTAACCAAAAATAGAAGTGCTTCTGATTACTGCAGCAGAATTCTTGGAAACATGTATAGTCTCACATTCTTTGACTTCAAAATCAAGATGATAATAATACCTTCTTTACCTTATTCACAGAGCTTTTTGTAAATCAGTAGAAAAATACACATAATAGTTCTTTAGAAAATGTACACAGCTATACAACTGTCATCAATATGTCATAATTAATTATACATAGTGCATAGAACATTCAGTAAACTAAGTGCCTTAAGTGGCTAGGTTTCCACTCTTTGCTGCATGAAAAGTTTAATTTAATTTTGTGTTAGAATTTCTCTAACACCTTCTCAACAAAGTATAAATGTCTCTCAACAAATGTTCTCTTCTACTAGAGTGAAGTCAAACTCCAGGGTTTTCATATGCCTGGAGTCCTCCTCTCCCCCTACCTTAAAAATCCCACCCCACATCCCACCCCATCGCCCTTTCCCAGCTTCCTGGCCTCTACAGGCACTCAGAGTTAAACACAGAAACCTGAAAATTCAAGGCTGAGATCTACATATGAGAGAGAACTTGTGGTGTCTTTCTGGGTTTGGAAAACCTGACCCATATACTATTTTCCAGTTCTCTCCATGTAACTGCATATGTCACAATTTCATTTTTGTTTACAGATCAATTATTCTTCAGGTGATGGACTAATTCCATTTTTTGGTTATTTTGAATAGAGTTACACTGAACATGGATGGATGTATAAGTATCTCTATAATAGGACATGGAGCCCTTTGGATATATGACCATATATATCCAAAGGAGTGAAATACCTGGCCATATGATAGTTATAGTTTTAGCTTTTTGAGAAGCCTCCACACTGATTTCTATTACCTACCCCGTCCCCAGTTTATACTCTCACCAATAGTTAATTCCCCATATTCAAGCCCAAACCTACATTTGTTGTGGAGAATGAAAAGATGGATAGGAAGGTTAGCTGACATTGAAAAGGCCATATGAAATCCTACTATGTTCCAAACTAATTAAAGAAATAATTAAAAAGAGTTTGAAGGGAGGTACCCTGCACAGATGGCTAATGCTGCTCTCAGGAGCTATAGGTTATTAAATAGAGCCACGTGTGGGTTATGACCCTACAGACTCCCCAGACAACACAGGCTGCCTCTATTACTCTCAGAACATTGTCCACCAGAACTAGATGATAAGTCCCTATTGCTGAAGAACGCCCATATTTAGGCTGTAAGAAACATATAATTCAAGCTGGAATTAAGTTGGCAGTTTCCGCCTTATAGAGTAGCTTTCATAATGCTGAAAGGTGTTATGTATGCTCCTGGGTGAGAAGAGTCAACAATCTTACCCAACTATGATCCCTGCAAGCTAAAATAGGAACCTGCCAGGCAAGATATGCCGCTAATGCAATAACGCATGACTATTATGAGGTGAGCAACCTAATTCTGATTGTATTTTAGGCTTGCTCTACAGGATGAAGTCATGCCTGGCACTGTAATCCTGGTCAAAATTCATGGCTTTGCAGGTCATAGGCCCTAGGAGAGACCCTCCTATTTCTTTTTTGCTGCATAGACATGATGTTAAACTGCTTTCTAGCTATTTCTATTTGTACCTACAGATAAGTGATGCTTGAAACCTTAGACAGAAAAGCTTCAGCTTAGAGTGGGAAATGGTTGAGGCAGAGACTTCTAACTATCGAAAGTGCTGAGTATAACCCTAAAGAGAACCTCCATCTCACCCCCTCCAAAGTTCAGTGAACACTGTGAAAGAGCAGAGCTGAAAGAACATAAGAGTCAGAAGTTGAGGAGAGCTGTCTTCTGTATGTGATATGGCACCCCTAACTAATTAAACGCACTATACCAAACAAAGGTCACATGAAAACAGGAGGAGAACGTGGTGGGAAGAAGGGGTTCTGATGGGGGAAGGGGATTAGAGAGTAACAGAGGAGAATATGATCAAAGCACTGTGTGTGTGTGAGTGTGTGTGCGTGTGTGTGTGTGTGTGTGTGTGTGTGTGTGTTGAAACTGCAAACAAAATTATTTTAGACTCCTGGAGCCCAGTAAAAGGTGCCCAGAGAACCTAGAGTTAGAGGTCAGTTCAACTTTTTACACCCTAGCTGGAAAACACGCCTTGTTGGGGAAGAATAGTGACATTTACATAACATATCTCCAGATGTCTTTCTGGAGGAGATGAGGAATGCAGAGCCTGATGGAGTAGAAATGAAGGAGCTGAGTATCAGTCAGAGGGAAGGATACTTTGTTTGTCCTTAGCCTCATCCCATCAGCATCCTATCTTAATACCTTTTTGCATGGGTTGTTCCCTCCTTCATGGCCAAGTAAAAGCCATCACGGAAATCTGATGCTACTGCATTCTGTTTTCTGTCTCTCTAAAGAACAGTGCTAGGAAGAAAGCCTGAGTGTTTATTATTAATTGTTCCCTCAAACACAGGTAAGGAAAGGAAGTCACCTTTAACTGCTTCTGACATGCACTGAAGAATGTTCTATCCAGACAAGTGGAAGCAGAAATTGATTACTTTTAAACAAAGATGGGGAGCCTGGAGCTAGGGAGCAGGTAAGTAGCTTCAGTTCTCACACAAGAATCAAACATGGGGTTGGGTAACTATTACATGGAATTGGCCAGGCATCCTTCCCCCTCCTGTGGATGAAGATGTGCTCAAAGAAATCAGGCTGAGTACCAGAGACACTGCTGACTCCTTTTCTGGGTGTCATATGATGATGAATAACAGACCAGGAAAACAAATTGATGTTGCATTGCCACATAAACCAAAGGAGAGAGATGGGCCGGAAGTAATCAGGGCCTTTGAGTAGCTGTGAGGCCTCACGGTGCATCGTTCAGCCAATCCGCACAGACGCCTTCTCAGACTTCAGATAATTAGGCTCAATAGTTTCACTGTGAATAAAGCATGAATAGACCTCCATTTACAAAGGGGGAAGGAGAGGGATAAAACGAACAAACCGGACAAGGATCAAAATGGGGATTAGAGAGAAAACACTGGAAAATAAACCAAGGAAGCAGGCCTCGGACCCCACATCAGAGTAACGAAGCCCACAACTTTTCAAACAGTTGCACCTATTTGTTAAAGCATTATTCAATTAAGCATGAGTCTGTCTCTGCAAGATCCAGAACTTCAGGATATTAACAAGTTGGCTTCCCAGACTTCTGTTCCATCCCTTCTAGCCTCTATTCAAATTAGCATTACACCTGAGTTCCCCGTTCCTTGGTCACCCCAGCTTCCGCTCCCTCAGAAGTAAGCCTTCTCCAATCTTCATGATCCCATATCTTTCACAATTAACCCTAGATCTTTCACAATTAACCCTGCCTACCCTGTTATGGCTTCCCTTAAATATTTCTTCTAGAATCCCCTAATAGCTAAAGCTGGATCAGATGTTCTCACAGAAGGCACTGTTTCCACCGTAACACTTGTCATGCCTAGTTGTAGTCAGTGCCTGCAGATGCCTTTAGGACTTGGACATTGTTTGGAGCACATTAAGATCTCAAGAAATGTGTGTTGAATGATGAACTGGAGACATTTCTTGCTTTATGAAAGTTTTCAACCAAAGGAGCAAAAACTGTGTGTACACAGTCAATGGGATGGAATGCATTGAGGGTAAAGTAAAACAGAGCTACTGTTTCACACCGGGACATTGTGCTTAATGCCACTGAATGTTATTAATTTATACCAGAATCCTGTACAATAGATTCTTTTGTGCTGGAGAGCTTCCCCAGGATTTCAGGCAGGCAAGATGTCTAAATGGAAGCTCCCCTTTTAAATTCCATCCCAGAGATTTGTCTGTCAATTTTTTTTTGGACAAATAAATAAATTCCAGATACATCTACTATGTTGTCTATCAGAAAGAGAACTATGATTCCGCACCTTAGACAGAGAAATCATTGTTTGTTTCCCTAGGGAGGCTGTTTAGTGTAACAGAAAGGACTTTGTAGTCAGTAGAATGGGATGTGTTGAAAAGAGCGTGAGTTTGAGAATTAAAATGACCTTGGCTCCAATCCCAGCTCTGCAATTTACTACAGTATGATTTGGACCGTGTTTCAGCCTTCCTGAGCTCTACTCTGAGCTTTGCTACAGAGGTGTATATTTTAACGTTATAATACACGCTTGAGCTACAGTAATTTTTACCAATTATATATTTGTATATATGTTGTATATGTATTTCTGTAACTCTAGGTTATAACCTAAAGACATGAAAGGACAGTGGAGAGCATATGAGAAAGGAAAGGGAAGTGGCAGGAAGGGAAAGACACAAGAGAGCTATAGGGGATGACTATGGTCAAAATACATCACATACATATAAAAATGTCATAATGAAACACATCACTTTAGTCAACTATATACATTAGTTGAAAAGTAAAAATCATTCCGTAGGCTGCCACTCTCTAGCTGTATATTCCTGAGAAAGTTTGCTCATCAGTCTGGGTCACAGTTTCCTCATCTATAGCAAGAGAGACAGGCCAATGAGGGCAAAATGATGTATAGGTCAAGAGTTCCTAATTTGATACCTGCTTTATAACAGGAGCTCAAAGAGCAAGTGGTTATCATTCATTTGTTGGGTTAAGTATAATGAAATTTTGCCAAATAATTATTTTGTCCTAACCCAAAGTAGAATGATAGAAATTTTAACAAATAGTTTATTATTTTTATTTTAGTGTGCAAGTACATTGGCTCCATGTGTGTAAGTGCACCCATGTCATGCAGTGCCCATGCAGGTCGGAAGAAGGTGTTGGATTCCCTTGGAAATGGAGTTACAAGCTATTGTTAGCCACTATGTGGGTGCTGGTAATCAAAGCTGGGTCCTCTGCAAGAGCAGCCAGTACTCTTAACCACTGAGCCATCTCTCCAGTCCCTCTTTTAGATTCTTTTCCTTCTCTTTCTAATCAATATAATAGATAGTTGGATGAGTCTGATTCTCCCTAAAACATCAGTATGTTAATAATAGTCCTGACATTTCCCTTGATCATATTTCTTTCTAGAAAGGAGATCCTCCCAGGAAAGGATTTCTAGCAACTTCTTATGGCCAGAGCATAGAGTCCTGGATAGTCAGGCTACTGTAAGGGAAGTCCTTATAGTCTCTGACCATGTTGCCTTGAAATTAATTTAGATATACAGTCACCAAACAATTGTATAAAGTGCTACTCATCTCAGTCAACCGATAGAACACTGTAACAGTTCAGAAGCTCTTAGAAGTAGCCAAAAGGGCATTTTTCTAAATATTTAGATTTTGTTCCTAACTGTGGGAAGATATTAGGCTGTTAACATAAAATTGGTCTATTCAGGTTTCATTTTTCCTTTAAGGAGGAGAAAGCTGATTTCCTTCTTAGATCCACATATATTAAAGTTCACAATTAATTTAGTAACACCAAGTGAGCTGATAGTAAAATGTCTACCAATTAAATAATGAATGCCAGGGAACTACAGTCATCAGAGATATCAGAATATACCTTTATTATAATGATGTAAAATCAGCATGTTTTCATATGATTTAATTATAGATTGACGGGAGAAAGTGCGGAACCATAGATTAACAATTTTAGGTAACGCATATATTAGAAACCCTGTTTCCAAAACTATGATTAATATTGAGCAAGCTAAAATCATCATTGGATAAAAGAGCATTTGTAGATTTCGAACATAATCACTCAGTATGAATGAAGATAGAGGAGATCAGAGGGTGATGTGAGTAGATAATCTCCCCCATGACACAGAATGAAATGGAATTTCATTCTGCATGGCTCTCAGAAGGGAAGAGGGGCTTTCCTAGAGAAACCTCAGAACAACAAGGCGTTTGCTACCATAGGAAGATTGAAGAGCTGGCTTGCTATATCACTCCTGTCCTGCTGTTAGGTTGCTCGTCATGCAAACTGGCCTCCACTGTATCTTATTTACTGCTTACTGTTTTTTTGATGAAAAAGTAATGACCACCGAATTTAATTTAAAATAACTTGCTATACATTTCAGACAATGGCATAAACTTTCATTCATGAGCCATGCTTATGAAGCAAGCATGCATTCGAGTCCAAAATGGACAGTATTATTAGCTTGCACTGAGAGCAGCAGACCATCCCTCAACTAGGGAAACATTGTCTTTTTGAAAAAGGGAAGAGGAGAGCACTGTACAGGATCTGAGTAAAGTGACACCCCTACGAGGAAAGTTTTTCAGGATAATGACAGGAATGAACGAGACAGGCACACCTCCAAGAAGTGCGATTTTATATGTTTTATTTTCATGGCTAGGTAACTATGAGCTATCACTTAAAAATAATTCAGGAAAGCTTAAAGGAGAAATGGTTCCTGGGAGCTCCTGCTTGCAGACATCTAATCCAATTCTCACCTCTCATTCCACTGTCCTTAGCCTGTAAAGGGGGCCAAAATGACAGCTAAAACACTAAGCATAGATGAGCTGGTTTTCTCTTAAGTTGATGTTTCATTCTGGCACTTTTTTTTGGACTAATTGGTTGACTGACTAATTGGCTAAAAGAAAATAAAGCAAAACTGGCATTCACATCAACGTTCTGTGGAATGTAAGATTCACTGCACTATTCTCATATTTTCTTCATGTGACTCATTCCATGAGCTTCGGTTAGATGGGAAATTACAACACTAGGGAATTGAAAAATATTACACAGTTGGGGAAAAGCAAAGAACCTCTTTTGCTCATCTAGAAAATGAGAGGGTTGTACAAATGATCCCTCTAGTCTCTTCCAGGTCTGAGAGTCTATATTTCTTTAATTTCTGAAGGCACATTAGGGATCGCTTTAGGAGAAAAACACTAAGTACAGAGATATATTTTTGGCTTTCATTTAAAATAGATGTCCCAATACCTGTTCATTCTTTCCCATGTATTCATTCCCAAAGTGGTTTCTTTCTTAATCCAACATGGAGTTACCCTGGCTGACAGATTGGAAACACTGCAAACGCTCATCTTAATGGCTTACATTTCAACAATGCAGAGGCTCCAAGAGTGTCAGGCAGCCAGAAAAAAGAAAGAGAAAGCTTCCTCCCAAATAAGTGGTTCACATTTTAACATATTTGTTTGCCATAAATGTGGCGTGTGACCCATCCTGAGCCCAGAGCCATCGGTATGTACAGGATATTATGAATCCGCCTGCTGAAGTTGCTGCTGACTTTACAAAGGAGGCATTGACCATCCAGGGACACTACAGGAATGGGAGCCCCAGGGAAGGGGTGACTAAAATTAAGCCTGCTGTGTCTTAATTAAGATTCTTAAATGCTCTTGAAGTAGATGTACCAATCTGGCCAAGGGTGGGTACGCTGATCTAACACAGTGGGAGGGATCAGATTTTGAGTGGGAATGCCACAGTTCACCATTTCCTTAAAGTATGCCTTCAAAAGAGTCACATATACTTTTCTACTTAAATCCCCTTTCTGAAAAATAACAGGATGGCGATTATCTACCCCAAAACACTTTTATGGAAATTAAGAATAATATCATAGTTCCCTATCACTGAAGCTGGCACCATATAAGCTACTAATTGGCAACCTCTCCAACAATTTTCAGAGTTTTAAGACATATAAAAAGTATTTCCTACACTTATTACAACTTGGTGTGTGTGTGTGTGTGTGTGTGTGTGTGTGTGTGTGTGTGTGTGTTTGGCTGGGGATTAAACTCAGGACCTCCTACGTATTGGATAAGTACTTTATTGTTAAGCTACAACCCAGACCACAGCTTGGAACTTTGCCTGGGGTTGCTAGATGTTGCCTGAATATAAACTGAAAACCTTAAGGTAAGTGGTCTTTAAACATATTAAGGAACAAACAATATATGGTGGCACACACCTGCCATCACTGTACCCCAGAGGCTAGAATAGGAGGATCACTGTACCTTTAAGGCCAGACTAAGCTCCACAGCAAAACTCTGTCTCAAAAAAAAAGCAAAACAAAACAAAACAACAAAGACAATATAACCAACCAACCACCGAAACACGCAACAAAAATATTTAGATCAAAAATTTTAGTAGAATTAAATGATAGGAAGTGAAGAAGCCATCATAACCTTCAATAATGATTTCAACTAGTTCTTATTTAATGAGGCCTTACCATCTGTGGGGTGATGTACAAAACACTCTCTATACATTGCTTCCCTGAACATGTACAACTCTAGAGGAAGCAGCTAGTCTTGCATGAGAGAGAAAACTCAAGCTTTGAAAGTCACAGGAGAATTGTCTTACCTAGCCTGTAGCAATACACAAGAAACTGCTACATTGTATGAAATTGCCACCAGAATTATACCCACACAGAATACGCATAGATTGCATTGACTTTCTATTCATTTATGTGCTAATTCATCCTAGAAACCGGGTGAGCATTGATAATGCACTAGCCAGCTCACTGTAACAGTTACAAAGATGGTGACATTGTCTCTGCATCTAAGTTTCTCAGGGTTTCACACACAGAAAGAGGGGCAAATCACATCAAGCACAACGGCCCCTTTAGCTATGCTCTAAGAACTACACTGCATGGGTGACCTCAAGCCAGGAATAGTAATGAATCTTGCTTTTACCTTATTTTTCACTGTTCCTCTATTGTGAAGTCAAACATAAATAAGTCATAGCATGAGATTAACAATGACTATAAACTAACAATTTAAAAATGTATGTCATATAAGTAATGGACATTATATAAATTTTCTCTCTCTATCTCTCTTAAAAACAGCAAGTTATGGCTTCCCTGTGGCACATTCGTGCTGTCAATTTGGGGTTACTGTTAAGTAAAATAAGTGTTACATTACTCAAGCAATATGGTAGGACAATGGTCTATTTGATAATCAAGATGGTTACCACATGAGTAACAGGTCGATGATGCATTCAGAGTGATAGCACTGGACAAAAGAATGGTTCATGCTGCGGGGTAGGACAGAGAGGGGAAGGCATAAGATTTCAACATGCTGTTCAGAATGGCCTTCCACTTTAAATTTATGAATTGTTTATCTCTGGAATCTTCCATTTAATATTTTCAAACTGCAGTTGACATCAAGTGGGCAAAACAATAGGTAAGGAGGAATGATTCCAGTGTGACGTATCTGGAGTACACATTCACATACTGCCCCACCTGTCCACATTACTGCAGGTTCTCTGAGTCAGAAGTTCTCTTAAAACAGGGCAATCACTGTGGATAGGGAAGGTGATTCATCTATAGTCCCTAACTTTATCCACCTGTACCAAGTCACAGTAGCCCCTTAAAAGAGACTAGCGGTTCTTGGTTCTTATTCTGCTTGCTAGGGTAGTTAGGATTAATGACAGATTGCAAGTTGAAGGGTCTTTATTTAAGCACTTGTAGGATATTTGAATTGAAAAAAAAGGAGTGTGAGATAAATGTGATTTGCTCATAGAACAGACACGCACTACAAATGTAACAATCCAGAACACCATGCAAATTGAAGTTATTTATTATCAGACAGTGTAGGACAGTGTTATTGACTAAATAAAATATGTTGCAATAAGATCCACAAAGAATTATATTTTAGGACATTTGCATCAGGATGTAGATTTTTCACACACAGAAGTCTACTTTGAAGTAGAATTCCTTGTCCGGAGAATTATATTTGTATTTCTGACCAGCCTGTCTTCTGTGATCAAATGAAAGGCACAGTGATTCCCTTTCAGTCAGACCTGGCCAGTGCTGCTCTCTGGGGAGAGTTTGAGTTCAGAGGAAAGGAGGCAAAGAGAATGGAGAGGTGCCATGGGAGCTGGGGGAGAGGGGAGGGAAGACTTCAGGTCTGAGCACACACTCTCCCATGCTGAGAGCATGGCCTTCTTATGTTGCCAAACTCACAAATGCACATCAGTCTGTCCTTTCCTCAGGTTCAGTGTTAAAGACGTCTCTTTGGGAAGAAAGCCTTTGACAAATCTCCAATTACAAAAGGAAAGCTGGGGACCAGGAGAAGCCAAGTTTCTAGGAAAGGATGAATCAGTGGGCAATGGAAGAAATGTGGAAATTAAGGGCCTCCTGTAAATCAAAATTTCTTTTTGCTCTTAATGAGATGACAGTCTAGAACACTAGGCCTGCTGCTGAGAGGGCGACTTCCTGCTGGGCTTAGATTACTCAAGAGCTCTGTGTTTAATCTCTGAAAGCTGCCAGGGCTGTCAAGGAGAGCTGGCGGAGAAGAGGCAGGGGTGGCCTACCACAAGGGCTGTCCCACATTGAGGAATTAAAGCTCCTGGAGGTCCACGGGCATCAGAATGGTTTTATTCCAGTGGGCACCAAAGAATAGACACACACAGGTATGGTAGTGCACACCTTTGATCCTAGCACTCAGGTAGATCTCCATGAATCTCAGGCCAGTCTGGTCAACACAGTCATTTCCAGCCCAGTCAGAGCTACACAGTGAGACCCTGTCTCCAAAAGAGAGAGAGAGAGAGAGAGAGAGAGAGAGAGAGAGAGAGAGAGAGAGAGGACACAAATTAGTATCATCCTCAGTCACATTAATGACCAAGAGGGCTGAGCAGAGTCGAGGTAACAAAGAAGTCTGAAGAGCAAGGTGCAAAGAGTGATGGGCCTCAGAACTCTAAGGGTGACAAACATCAGCATGCCAGGGAGGCACAGGCTAAGGCATCAGCTTCTGCATACCTTACCACCAGCCCCATCCCTTCAGGGCAAGTTCCCACTGTCTCACAGTGCCTGGCAGGAAAGACCCACTGCCCATAATGCTAGTCTCTTCTGTTATTTCTCTTATGAAAATCTGAGTTCAGGAGACAAAAGGCTCTTTTCTAGAATTTTTTTTCTCCCACTTAATCAGAAAAAAGAAACAAACAAACAAACAAACAAAACACTTCTGGACCTTAGATAGGGACTCCTGGCAGCTGCTAAGTCCAAAACTGAAGCGAAGAGAAATTGTCTGTCCCTTTCTGTAGGGCAAATGCACCATTTCTTAAATGAGGAACATTGATTATTTTAGGGGAAAATGGCTCCATTCCCATCAGCCTAAGTAGTCTCTTTCAATGGGGAAGTTTCCTGAGTATAAGCAGTTTCAAGTTCCTAGGTAAGCCAAGCAACACGTGCAAGTTTTAGCACTGTTACTGTGAGACTGATGTGTTGAGTCTTTCAAAAGTATACATCAAAATGCTTATGGATTTTAGCTGTTATACATGCAATGCTCAAATACGTGAAATATATCGAATGCATACATATATCTATATGTCCCTATCTTCCTATCTAATGTTCTTACATATCTGTATGTATCTGTATATTTAGCACAAATTGTCTACATCTGAAATCCATGCACCCAAAGCTCTAACTGATGAGAGTCTTGAGATTCATTCATTCACATGTTCATTAGTGATCACTTGTTAGGTCCACCTGTATTCCACCCCAAAAATGTGTTGAAGTTATTATCTCCTGGCACCTCTGACTCTGAACTTATTTGGCAATAAAGTCTTGGCAGATATAAGCTGTGCAGAGTAAGTTATAAGAGACACAGAAACAGAGTCACATGAAGGAAGAATACCATGCAATAAGGAAGCAGAGACTGAAGTGCTGTCCAGGAACATCTAAGATTTTCAGGAAAACCTCAGAAGCCAGGGTGTGGTTCTCTGGTAAGATGTTTGCGTAGCATGCGTGAAACTCTGGTTCCATCCCCAGAACCATAAAGCAAACAAAACATGACAAAAGTATGAGACACCAGAGGACAGAAGAGGAAAGAAAGGATTTGTCACTTAAGGTTTTACAGAGGTAGACTGACTATATCCTGACCTGACGGAACTTCACATGCATGTTGTCACACACACATGCACATACTCCTAAATAAATAAATAAATAAATAAATAAATAATAAATAAATACTTTAAAACATGTTTTAAAGCTAACAAGACCAAAAGCCTTTTCTTTTAAACCTCTCAATTGTACTTTGTCAGAGCCACCATAACAAAATAACAGCATAGGATGGAGTCCAGGTGACTTGTAACCTCATTGCCATTTTACCCTGAATCTTAAAACTTTAAAAAGAATTAATTAATTATACTTTAAAAAGAAGTAGTCAAGAACTGGAGATGACTGTATCTCATTGGTTTGATACCTAGCACCAAAAAGAAAACAAACACAAAGAATTAGTCAATCTCAACTTTCAACTTTGTTTGCTCTTGAAATTTCTACTTCAAATACTATGAAAGACCAAGGGTCAGAACTTCTCTCTCTGGGATAGCCTGTGTGGGTATTGTCTTAACAAACCTAGGTTTTCTGTCCTTAGGTCAGGTGGCAGCTGTGATTTTAGAGGCCTCAAAAACAGTTCTGAATTAGTCTACAAGTAACAATTCTACTATTTTGTTGACTAGCTGGTCATCATCCTGGGAATATGCTGGGAGCCTTCCCAGACTTTGAAGTTTTATAGATGAAAAAAGATGCTTAAAAATAAAAATAAAAAAGATGGGGGGGCAATTAGTCAGCAAAATTTTTATTTTCCCGAATCAATTACATGTTCTTGTCAATAAATCTCACAAATGAGAAGTACATTTTTTAATTCCGCTAAGATAGAAGGACTGCCATCTTGGCTTGAAGGACAGGTGTTGACATGACAGGAGGTGACCTCTCATGCAATAGTCCATTATTTTTCTCACTCTGCTAGTTAGGGCTTCATCATGGGCTAGGGTCTGCTTATGGATCTGCATTTGGAACCTACAGAGTAAGAGAGCATTATCAGTAGCCATCTTGCTCTGCCTCTGCAGGCATGGCTATGTGTACTGCCCTCATCAGGGGGACAGTTTGAGATTAATATAGTAGCCGTCTCTGCTGGATGCTAAGAATGTGTGAGCTTCAGATCTGCTTGCTCACCACTGCATCTCTAGTTCCCATCACAGGGCTGATCAGTAAATACTTGTTCACCTAAGGCAAGACGGTATCATATGAATAATGGTTGATGTAATCATTTCTTTCCTGGACATTGTGTCATTCAACTACTCAACCCCTTATCTCTCTTCTCTCTCTGAGATATTTCTTCTGTCTCTACCTGTTGCTTAACAATAGTGCACTTCTCCATGAAGAATTCGGGTTGCCCACAGCCCCTCTAAGGGCTGAGGAGATTGAAAATAAAGTAGGAGAGGGAGAATCAGGGAATAAACAGTGACCAACTGCTTGAAGAAAAGATGAATGTCAAGATTCAATATAAGAATGACTCTTTAATAGTCAGAGACAGATTTTGTTATATAAAACCCATGGTGTTTAGGAAAAATAAACCTCTGTGTTGCAGAAAATATCTTGTGTCTTATGAGTGGCAATTATGATATTTAAATTCACGGAGAGACATAAATATGATTAGGAACACACTTATTTATAGAAGATAGGTGGTTCTTTATACATCCCAAAGTAGATCACTGAGAAAAATGTTCTGACCTTGGCAACTCCAATATGTTACATAAATAAAGGAGTGGAAAAAGAAAAGAAGTGAACTAGCCAAGAAACAGATTGCAGTGAGAACTGCCTGGGCTTCAGGCCTCAGTGCAGCCTCACGTGTGAGTTCCCCTCACTGTCCCCTGGACCTTCCTGCTGAGTCCCTGCAGCCCATTTGCATTCCTTCCTTTTCTCTCTGCTCCCCTCAGAGACAAACCCTGTGCCTACACCTGTGAGCAGAGCCCTACCACTCCCCTTGGTGTTCCTCTTCCCTTTCATCTTTCCTCCTTATAGATGTCAGTTTTTCTCAGTTGAAAATCTTCAGTCTTTTCCTCTCTGTTTTCTTCTGTGGTTCTGGGGATAAACTCAGAGTCTCATGAATAGGGCAGTGGTACACCTTGGAACCACGCCCCGGTGCACTGCTATCTATACGATGCTCAAGACTAAATGTTTATTTCTATAGGAAGTGGAAACAGAAAAATCTAGTCCCAAATATTTTCCTTCATTTTTAAAATATCTTATTTTTAAAATGTTCTTTCAAGGCTGCTTTTACCCCACATCATCAACTTCTTAATCCCTTAATCAATTACAAGTATTCTAAGTCTTCGATGACCCCTAATTTTCAAAGCCAGAGACCTTTACTTCTTGGCCATTTTTCTCAGTCTTTCTGAGAGTCTGGAATTTTTTATCATGCCCTCCTTAGAGAGTATCCTTCACCCACACCACCAATGCCATCAGATCACCACCATTTAACTTCTAACATGTCTGTTTCTTCACTCAATCTCCCTCAGTAATTTTGGCAATTGTTCAAGATTTTTGAAAGACTAAGTTCGCTTCATTGGCTTTACTTACTCCTTTTGGGCAGAAGACTTTCATGTTTCTCATGTTTCAGACATGTGCCCAAGTTTATGTTTACAGATAGAGACATGGCTATGAACAGAGATATAGATGAAGATGTGCATGTGAATCACCACAGATATGGATGCTAACAGCTATCCTATAGGACTTTAACAATTATATACTCCTTTACCTCAGCTGCAAACAGTGTACATCTGACTTCCTTGGTTCTGTTTCTTGCAAAGTGATCTGGGGTCCTCTCCTGCCCCACCTAGGTCTAGTGACTCAGCTACCACCTCTCGATCCTTTATTCCCTTCTATTCCTGAGTCACTCTCCACTGCCAAAAACTGTCACATCAGACCATCTCCCTTTTGCTCACTACTGGTCCCCTAACTCAGGCAGGCACAGATGCAGTTAGTATCTCCCCTGCTCAAAAGTACTGTGTTCTCGGCAATTTGTTTTCTCTGGAAAAAAAAAAAAAGGAACATGCTGAATGATCAATGAGAGAAGTCAACACTCATACTTTCTACCAAATGAAACTGCATTTTTTCTATCAGATGCAAAAACCCTCACAAACTCAAACCTTTTATGTATTCAGTAGATTTGTGTTAATCTAGGCACTTGAGTCACTTCAAAATGAAATTCTGATAACCTGAAGGAAGCAGTCTGTAACATAAACATGATTGACTAGTTATGTAACCTTAGACAATAATTTGACATTTTGCTGTTGAAAGTAGGGAACTTACAAGCTGCATACCTCAGGTTTTTCTCAAGTGCAAAATGAAAACAATACAGTCTTCATGAGCTTCTTATTACGAGAACGATCTAGGAGCAGGAGAGTCAATATGCCTGCTTCATCCCTCTACTACAGTAGACCGAGAGAGGTAAAGCCACTACCTGTGATCACTTAGCAAGTAAAAACTTTGTGGAGATGAGATTTCAGTATGAATCCTGACTTTGGGTAGAAAGTTATTGCTTTGAACTTTGTTGCAGTAACTTAAAGAACTCTCTTCTTTATGTCTGTAAGTGTGACCTATAAGGCTTCAATTCTAGAAGGAGGCCTGGAATAATTTGGCCTTCAGGTCCACTTTCCACAGAAATGTCTGCTTCTCTCACTGATGATTAGCCTTTCCTGTCTGCTTGAGTAGCAGGTTTGGATCTCCAGACACAGAAATCACTGAAACACCGGGACGAAAGAGACTGAAACATGGCATCAGTTTCTGTCTGACTACCAACACAAAGAGCGGGAAATGAGGGACACATGCAAAGATGCGATGGAGGGGGTTGTTGTTTCATTTTTGCTCTTAATTCCTTTAGAGATGCATAAAGATGAAAATCACTCACAAGAAAATAATAATTTTATAAATACAGAGAGTAGCTAGCTGTTCGACTCACTTTCCTCTTCTGCAGCGGAAGCCCATCTTGCACCCCATTATGTTCTCACAAGGGCCCCTGCTGTCTTATGTTGAAAATGCATACAAGGAAAGGGCCATAGAAAGGGTTTTCGTGGAGCGAGGAGGCAGCAGTTCTGGATGTGTGGGCTTCATTTCCGTGGTATTTGGAATCTCAAATTTAACTGCAAATCCAACATTCTCTAATTTAACACCCAAGGCAATAAACCTCTAATGTTCTGTCTCTCTCAGCAGTATGTGTTTGCCATCTACTTTCCACTTCTCCTGTAGTGGTAAGGAATGAAGCAGGCATATTGACTCCTGTTCCTAGTTCGTTCCGTTATAAGAAGTTCATGAAGCTTGTATTGTTTTCAATTTGCACTTGAAAAAACCTGAGGTGTGCAGCCTGTAAGTTTCCTACTTTCTCAACAGCAAAACAAGAATTAAAACCTCAGTGTGTTCAAATCCAAAGCCCGTGCATTCAACTGCTGAATTACTGCATCACTATTGCTTAAACCTGGGTGATTTCACAGTCTGGGTCCTGCTCTCCAGACCTAGCCCACTGGTCTTGCTTCCCGTCTCTTGACACTCAGCCAGAAAATAGCAGTAACCCTTTGACAGTGTTCACATAGAGGATGACACAGGGCCCAATCTCTCCATCTCTCAAACGGCCGTCAGGTTCTGGTTAGATGATACCCAGAGCACTGACCTTCTCAGAACATGTCTTTGCTTTTTCAGGTCTAAATTTATGTTACAAAATGCCTGGTGCTGCTACAAGAGCATAGAGGGGCGGCCAGGCCTGGGTGCTGAGCTCTCCCGAGCAACCATGGGCAGCTCAGCGCAAATGGACCTGCAAGCCAACATTAATTTCCTGTCTCCCATCTGAGGGCTCCTGATAAGCAGTTGTCTGGCTAAGCACCCAAGGCAGAATCAGGCTTGTTCTCAGCAAACTCCCCTCGCTCCTCCCCGCCAGAGCTCATCCCTCAAACTGGTCGCCCAGAGCTCAGGACACCTCCTGAAGACATTTTCAAATAGAAGCACCCCTCTTTCCTCAGCCCTGCTTCTGGCTGCTCTGGGCATCTCTGCCAGTCTAGCCACACACCTCAGCAGAGAGTCTCAATGCATTATTGAAAAATGTCTTTCCACAGCAGGCAGAGAAATGAAATTTTCCCTATTTCAATTATTTTCCTTTCTCAGGCACAGAAATGAAAACCAACTCTGCTCATAAAGAAAGAAATCTGAATTTTTTTGAATTTAATTTTCACTCAGAACTTAGCAGAGAAGCTGAAGGTATATGTGTAAATATGGGTATACAATGAGTTAATTGCTTTTGGGGATGAAACAGTCAAGGGGGAATTACCTCCCATCCTTCCATCAGAGTAAAAGCACGAAGGCAGGATTGAGGAAGACTGGAATAAGCCATGGGTTCTGGCAAAGAAGAATATGTATTATTCCTAACAGCTGAATTGTGCGTGGGCACTGAGAGCGCATGTTCTTAATGAGTTTATGCTCATTGGGCAAAATTGTTGCACCCTTCGAGATTTGCATATGAAACCACTCTCTATATTTTATTCTATCTTTCCATTTACTTAAGCCTTGTAAATAAATTCAATCTTTTTACCAGCCTGTCCTTTTCCCCTCTTAAGAAATAGCATGCTCAGAATTCTGCATAATCTTAAAAGTATCCATTGCAGCTGAAGAATGCAGACATCTGACGGTAGAGCAGTGGAAACAAACAAAACAATGTTGTGCAGGAATGGGTCTGAATGATCCTCTGCTCACCAGAAGCAGCAGGGAGATGGTTTGAATGGACTCATATCCCCTGCAACCTCACCTAAAACATCACTAGCTCTTGAGGGCCATTTTATTAGCAAAGTAACTCACCCCTCCCTTCAATCTGAAAGCAAACTAAATCCTTTAACATGTATGCATTATCTCCAGAGGTACACTGAACAATTGTTTGAGGTACTATGTTTGAATAACTACATTTTCTGTGCTAGGCAGTGATTAATACACACTTCAGAATAGAGAATGAGTGTGGTTGAGACAGGAACCTTGAAGTTCTATATGGAGCAGCCGCATGCAAGCAGGCAAACACAGGAAGCCTTAAGAAGACCAATTGAAAGAGCAGCCAGCACCAGGATGGCCAGGAATCTGAGGCGGGACTATCCTTGACCCTCATGATATCTACATCCTAATACTTCAGCATAACAAGTTCTCAGGAGCATGGTAACACAAATCTAGCAACATTTGAACCATGTGTAAAATGGTGCATGCACACCGAAAGTTTCTTTTTTCTGGAATAAAAATATAGACATTCAAAGTCATTGGGAGGAGAATGAATATTAACTGGGCCTAAAGCATGGAACGGAATGTGTCTGACCACTGGTGACTGCTCTCTCTCTGTAGTAACTTGCTGCACTTCTTTTCTTTGGTAAGCTCATTTTACTTCTGCTTTAGAATTAAGTTTATGTATGATTTCTACCTGCCCCGAGACAAAAGACCCACTTAGATAGCAACACATGGGTCTGGCTGTCAGTGAACATGGGACATGCCTCTGTTGGGAAGATGTTACCATAGTTACATGAAAACCATGAGATCTTTTTGGATCTGGTGAGAACTCTACCTAGAATATGGTGCTAAGGATAATGCATTTTCAAGAGCATATCACCCCTTGTGATGTGGAAACAACTGTTAGTCTGAAGAGCATCCTGTGAGAGGACACTGGAGCTGTGACTACATCAAGGAAGGAAGAAGGGGGCCTGTGTTTTCTCCTGAAACTCACTTGGTGTTCTAACTCTTGGCAAGGTTCTCATCTGCTAGAGACTGGAGGCTGAAAATGTTCTACAGAAACTCTGTAGAAATTGTCTGAACAAGAAAACCTTCACTAAGGTCTGAGCTGTCCTGCAGACTGTACCATCTCTAGGGAGAATTTGGAAAGCTTGGCGTATGGACATTTCTGCTTAGAAAGAAGCCATAGGTAGAATTTGTATGTTCATAATCCCAGGCAGCATTCCTCATGTCCTTTGAACCAAACAGCATGGAGCAAAGAAGAGGGCTGAATCCTCAAGGTAGACTTTCATGTACAAGTTCAAGTTAGGAGATCAATGTCATCAGTGTTGGAGTCTCATTTTACTAGATGCTTCAGTTAGGGTGGGTTCTAAAACGTGGCCCAGGTTGAAGTTCATTTTTGAAATCCATTTCTTATCTAGGTTCAGCTCTACATACCCGTGAGCCTTGGTGAAGCCATTCAGAGCTTCTTTCATTATCTGTACAGTGCAGAATGCATCCTGACACACTCCCCAGACCTCTTTCATTTCCCATGTCCATGTGCGGGTTGAATGAGGAATGTCCCCTATAGGTTCAAGTATTTGAAAATTGGTATATGGTCCCCAGGTGGTGGTGCTGTTTGGGGGAAGTTCATGGAATCATTAGGACGTGCGGTCCTGCTAGAAGAAGCACTTCACAGGGGAGGGGGGACTTCCAAGAGTTCATAACCTTGTCCTGTCACACTGTCAGCTGCTTCTCTGCTTCCTGCTGATGTGTACTCTGCTCTCAGCCTTTCCTCCTGCCGCCTCTGTCACAATGTCTTCCCACTATGACAGACTCATCCTTCAGCTCAAATTAAGTCTTCCTTCTATAAGTTGCCTTGGGCATGATGTTTTATCACAGCAACAAAAAAAGTAACCAAAATAGTCCAGAAGTCCAATCCTAAGAGCCTTGCTCCTTTGCTCCCTGCTATTAGTCATCAGCCATGTACTTTTACTGAAATGGATCATACACCAGAATATTGATAGAATATATCCATGTGCAGCCTTTTCATGTTTTAAGGATATTTCATGTCTCCATGTTTTCATGTTGAGGAACATGTGCTCTGTGCCAATGTACTGCAAATGGTGATGGGCAGGCAGGAGGAGGACAGGAGCATCATCTGCAATCCATTCCAGGTCTTTAAAGTGCTGGCCCATGATAACCCAGGCCCAACAGGCACTGAGATGACACCTCTTCTCGGAAGCTCGCGGCTTTGTCCAGTGCTCCCACAGTCACAAGAATTACGGCAGGACTTGGGAACAGACAGTGAAATTGTTAGGAGCAAAAGGGGCGTATGAGAGATGTCATGGAGGACTTCAGGAACAGCGGATGCTTATGATACAAAAGAACTTACAGGTGCCCAGCCAGAAAAAGGACATTCCTTATTAGGGAAATGGACATGTGAAAGGTAGAAGAGAATAACAGCAGAAAAAACACAAAGTGAGGACAGAAGCAATCTTCCTAGAAACTAAACTAACTTTTAGCCTCATTCATTTAATCTCTTTATTTACAATCACAGAGCACACACATGTGAATGAGAAAGTAGCAGGCAAAAGACCCTCAGGTTTCCGTCCAAACACACCCACACTCAACGCTTGGCCTTAGCACTCTTTGGTTAGGATTTAGAGCGATGACAAAACTCCCTGAGCCTTGGTTTCATCTTATGCAAGATGAGGATGATAACAGGGTCCTGTAAAGGAGTTTAAAGATTTCAATGTGATGTAACAAACAAATGAGATTGTACTACCCCAGTAAAAGACAGCAGACCCGGGTCCTTTCTACAGAGCTTGGAGTTTATGGTTGGGGCATAATTAAATGCAATAATTACAATTCACCAAGTTTTGGAGACATACACAAATAAGAGTTTGGAATGAGAGGCTGGAGCACAATGAGAGTTAGGAATTAGGTCTCCTAGAGTTATGTGACACTTTGCCAAAAAGAGAATAAGAAGAAAGTTCCAGACCAGGGTCTGAGGAATGAAAGCGTAACTGAAAGTATATTTGTCTACTTGAGAAAGTATCAGTGGCTGAGCATATGCTGTGTAGAGAGGAGGCAAGTACACTACACAAGAATTAGACCTAGGCATGAGGGTTCATGAGTGTCAGTGTAAGTTATCTCCATGTTCCTTACACAGGCCATGACCAACATCTTTTTTCAACACTGGAGTGACCTTAAAAATACTGCTCAGATGGATGTTTGGAGGATAAATTTGAATGTAGACTGGGCTGGAGGAACAGCTCACAGAAACTTTTGTACAAAAAAATCCTTGCTACTTGGCTATACTTTAGTAGTTGCAATCTGTGAAAAATCCTTCCTTTAGTATAAGAATCAAAGACAGGAGAGCAAGGACAGTGAAGCTGGTCATAGCGAAGGAGCTGCCTTCAGCTGCTAAAAGGAGAGAGCTAGAGGACACCGTGCAGAGCTCCACTTAAATAGGACTCATTTAGGATATACTCATTAATGTAGCTCCATTTACTTAATTATTTTAAAACTATTAATAACCTCAAAGAAACTTGTCTCCAGTTAGCACATGATTTAGTGCCTTAAGGAAGGTTTATGAGCTTTTGCTATTTTCTGTGATCTGTCTTAATGAATTTAAGTGCATTGACTTGTTGAATTCTCCCTGTCTATAAAACCTTCCCCATTCTGAAAGTATAAAGAGCCTTGCCTACTATGAGCTGAATGACTTCATGGGGAGATATGAACATATAGTACACGTACAACTCAGTTCAAAAGAAAATTGACAACTCAAAATAGTGGTGCAAATGACACCGGAGATGTATGCTTGCCAAAGAAATGTATTACAAAGTTCTTTCTGAAATTAGGCTTGAAGAAAGAGAAACGAATGAGAGGGATCAGAAGGACAGGATGATAGACCTCCTTAAAAAGGAGGAGGGAGGCAAGGATTAAAGAAAGGGAATATTCTGGACCAGGAGAGAGGAGAGAAACTCCTGCTGTCCTTCCTAGCACCTAGATTCTAATTCACTTCCCCAAATGCACTTAAATAAGCAACACATCTGAAAATGTCATTGTGACCAAATACGGTGTGCAGGTGATCTCCTTTGACTCATTCCTAATATTGAGTTTGTGTCCATGTATTGATGGAGGTGGTGTGTTCTATGAGAAGACCAGTGGTAGGTTCTGGCCTCATTGCTCCTCTTTATCAGTGTGATTCTCCCACTCATCAATAAAATTATAGCCTGATCAGCTACTCTTTTGTTAGCCTCAAGGGTGCTGAGAAGATAGACACATTTACAAATGAAATAAACCTGAAGCTTTGTGAAAGAAAAGAACAATTTTAATTTTAGAAGGTCTACATAAAGCCATCCTAGATAATGCAGAATAAATAAAAACTCCATAAATAACTGTTTCTATAATTATTTGATAGGCTCCTAGTATGTTTTAGGCACTGTGTAGAAGAAGTTTGTAAGATTCACAGAAAGTTAAATAGGTCACAGGGATGAAAAGAGAAGGGAAATATCTTACTCATCTTTTTGTCTCACAGTACCAGGAAGACGGCTGGGGGGAGGCAAAAAGAAGCTAAGCCATGAAAGGAGGCGATGGAGAGAGAAAGATCCAACTCTTTGTTTCATACCATAGACCAGAGCTATCCAATAGAAATACAGCATGAACTATGTATATTTTTACTACATATACAGTTTTTAAAACCTTGTTATTTTTAAAAATGAAAAACATAAACTGTGAAAATACTCTGACTTTAAAAAACTTTATAGAACAAAAATACTGTCATTTCAACCTGTGTACTCTCTGAATTTCAAGTGCTCAAAAGCCTAGTGGTGCTGGCGGCCACCAGATGGGACAGAACAGCTATGAGCTGTGACTGGTTCCTTCCACTGGAATATCCGGTAAAAAAAAGGATTAAGTAAGAACGTTTAGTGTGAAATTGCCTACAGGAAGGATGAAGAATGGGTGCTCTGTTGGTAGACAGATTCCACAAGGAATCCTGACATCAAGCTTTCCAACCCAGCAGGAAGAGCGGTGGGAAAAGGAGGCTTGGGACCAGCATGGGAGAGAGCAGAGAGGGATAAGCAGTCAGACGGATCCAGGTGTGCGTAGGGTTGACCAGAAAGCAAGATTCAAGAAGAAAACCTTGGACGTATAAGAGCCTGGGCCACACGGTTTCAGGACTGAGATTATCTCCTGCTTGAAAGAGGATGGGGCAGTTCCCTCTGGTCTCCTCATAATGACCGTGAAGGACTCAGGTGGGTCCCTATCACACTGTCTTCTACCTGCTGGGGCAAGTTCTTATCATAGTGCCTCTCTGGTCTCCTCACTGGGTGACTGTGATGGAAAGGACAAGTCTGTGCACTGTTGCCTTTCTACCCCAGCAGGCCTGTATGGAAAAGAAGCAGTCTGCTCTTTTCTATTGCAGCTCTTAATCTGTACTTCCAGGAAAGGCAAAGACTGAGAAGTTCAGGTAAATTCTCAGCCTTTCATGGTGAGTCAGTGACTGGAAAAACAGTTTCTTGTAAATTAAAGAGTTAAAGGTGTTGGACCACTGTGATGAATTCTTTTTAAGTCTAAGACTGAGGTTGGCATAGGAAGCCCAGCACTGAGAGGGCACTGGGAGACTCCTAGCCCATTTCCCTGCTACCATTCTGTCTTTCTCAGCTTTTCCTTCCTGAGGACCAGAGAGGTTATATTGGGGTTGTCTCACCATGAGATGATACAAGGTTTAGTGGCCTGGTCCAACATCTAACTAAGCATTAGGAGACTCTATAATTTGTGAGGCCTTCATTTTACCAAAGTGGCATTTGGAGCAGAGTGCTTTGTGAAAGAAAGGTCCCTGTCAATCCTGGGAACTGGAAGGAGGCAATGAAAACTACAGCCAACAGACAGGGAAGGAGGAAGATTCTCAGTATTGGTAATAGCGTACATTAAAGCCACTGACACCTTTTTAAACACAATGATGCTGATTGAGGCTCTGCTTTAATCAAGTATGTCAGAATCTTGGCTAGAGCTTCAAGTACCATTGCTTTCAATTACTTGTATATTTTTCAAATTTTCCAGGTGATTCTCATAAATAGTCAGCGTTCTTAGGACAACTGCATGTGGGGTTTAGACCAAAGAGTCATGGAAATTAAGAGTGTACATTTGCCTAACCTCGTCACTTGAGCTATTTCTCTCCAGACTCTTGAGAGACTGAAAAAAGCACAAAAAGAATAATTCCATGGTCTAGACCCATGGTGGTTCAATATGCTCAATTCCTAGAAAGATAATCATCACAGACACATGGGGCATGCATGAGCTGAGGGCACGTCACAAAGGCTAGAAAGCACTGTCACATTTGGACAAGAAATCACAGGGACCAGAATTATCCTAAGATTAGACGATGGTGAGGATTGCTTTGTTGAAAAAAATGTACAGAAACTAATGGATTAGGGTGATATTATTTGCCTGTTTGTTTTAGATGTTATACACTGATCTAGGAAACTTTCATGGAAGACAAAAGGCAAAGATGGTTCCAGACTTTTTTTTGAATATTGTATATTTCAGTATGAAAATAGTCATGTTTATTTGCATAGTTTGATTGGTGAGAGGCTAGGGTTGGTATTGTTGTTCTTTATTGATTGTTAAGGAAAGTGATCCAGGGGCAGTGGAAACGAACAACGTAACTGAAGTCGTATGGTTCGTTAGTGCATCAGGCCTCACAAGCAGTCATTCCTGTCTCATATTATTTGGCAATTTGAAAATTCTGAGGGTCCTCAGAGGCCTTCTAAAAATTCTTCCCCCCATTAGGTAATTATAAATCATCCTGGATCTTCAAGGCTCTATAAGTATTGATACCTATTTCTGCTTGGGTTAGTTGGACCAGACCATCTAGGCCCTGTGAAGGAGCCTGAGGCCACACATAGCCCTTGTTTTATACTCTCAGGGTTACTGTTGATTTTTCAGTTTTTGTTTGCTTGACCAGTAGCTAGTCAAAGTGAGCATGCTCCCAGGACTTCAGAGGTTTCCAGAACCTTTCCTTCCTAACCTGCTGAGAAAATTTGCTCTCCGTAACTCCACTTACTCCTGTGCAAAAGGATGACCCACTCCCACCCACCATCCCCACAAAAGGAGACTTAGGAAACCTGCTGAGAAAACATCTTGAGGTCCAGTCTCCACAGTAGCCCTGCCCTGGCCCCAGCATCCAGGTGTAGCGCCTGAGTGGCTCTGGAGGCAGGCATCTAATGAGCAATGAGAAGAGTCAGTGCAGCATTGCTCAGGGAAGATGGGAAAGCGCTGGAGTAGAGAGAGTCTCAGGTGCAGAGACGGGCACCTGTCATTCTGATCACATGATCTCTGCTTGATCCACAGTGACTTTGACTGCAGTAAATGAGCAGATGATAGTTTAAAAAGAGGAATTACTTGACTGTATCCTGAATGGAACGTTGGAAAGAAGGCGGCTAGCAGGTCCCTTCAGAAGGCTCCGCAGTGACTACAGTTGTGAGAGCAGAAGCATTGAGTGCACAGCACTGCTGCTGAGGTGGCCAAAATCATCAGCACCAAGGTCACCTGGTCATGAAGTGGGAGTGCATCAGGAGGTGTCACTATAGCCAAGGAAGAGAAGAGTAGGAAACAACAGACACCCTAAAACCAAAATACCAACTCTCTAGAGTCCCTGGCCATCTTGTCTTAGTTTCCCCAAACTCTCAGGAAGAATTTCAAGAGAGCTTCCACTCTTACTCAGAGGGTAAGGCACAGCTTAAGAAAGGCCTGCTGGGCTATTATTGGGACTACTTTCAGCCACACTCCTAAGGAGTAGGAAATAGCAGCTAACAATGTCCCCTCTCCCAGGGACAGTGGAGTAGTAATGAAGTCTCAGTTCTGCAAACAAGAGCTGTATCTGAGTGAGTGCTGTGAGCAATGGGATATGGGGGCAAGAGCATTTCCCGAGTTTTTAAGAGTTGTTAGCTCAGCTTGTACACAGCTCCACCGTAGCTGGAGCCACACATAGCCCTTGTTTTATACTCTCAGGGTTACTGTTGATTTTTCAGTTTTTGTTTGCTTGCTTTTGAAACTCCTCCGATGAGACTTCTTAGCCTCTAAAATCATAGAAATTAACATATGACCCTTGGGGCATTTGGGGTTAAAGAAGAGGATGTACAAGGAGTTGTCTGAGGTAGCACTGTCCATGAGCAGGTGTTTTCTAGGGTTGGGGATGAGCTTTACTTGGGATAGATCTCAGAGCCCCCACAGCCCAGCAGCCTGACACTCATTGCCAATGTGACCTACACCTTCATCCTGTTCCCCTTGCAACCAGGATGTTGCTAGGTGTCCCTGAAAGAAACAGTAGCAAAGCTAGCATCTGTGTCCTCCAAAAGTCATCTGATGGTCCCTGAGGTGCCAGCATGCCTCCCTCTGCCTTTCCCTGACTGCTCCCCACATCCTCCCTCTGGATTTTCTGGCAAATGGTGCAGTCACTGTGACTTAAGCTACTCTGGGAGGGTTTTCCAAGGCAGCTCTGCCAGCCCTGCCCTCCCAGCAGCCACAGTATCTGAGCACCAACTGAACACTGAACAACACTAATGAAACACCTAGCTTCAGTATTCACTCTCCACTGCTCTTCCAAATGTTCACAGCAAAGTTCAGGTGGTTGTTTTGAAGCGTGTGTGTGGACACACACACACACACACACACACACAGCATGTACACAAACCTCCCTCCCTGCGGCAGGCCTACATGTGAGAAGCCAGCTTGCTCTGGATGTGCGATCCACAGTCTGTGAAGGCACAGTGGTAGATTACTCAAGAGAATGGCCTTACAGTTTTATAAACTATTTATTAGGCCTGTCCTGGAGAGCGACATCAATATGGCCGTTGGTGAAGCAAAGCAGAAGCTATAAAAATATCATCTATCCCAAACAAGCTTCATAATCAAACAAAGCCCTGAGCTGGCTGGGACAGGTTGTGTTCTGACACATAAGGGCTCTTTCCATCTTTAAAACAGACCATTAAAACACCAGAGCACTTTAGCTCACAGAAGTCTAAATCAAAAAGGAGGGGAGAACAGAGCACTCTTTTCTCCAAGAGTAATAATGCCTTTTTCAGCTCCTGGAAAAGCTTGTTGCAACAGAGATGCGATATTGCTTTTCTCATTGTGGCTTTTCAGTTTCTTTCTAACACCCTGAAAATCTCCTAGAGGTTCAGAATGTCCCCTTCTTTCTTCCTTTCCTCCCTCCCCTTTACAGTCCCTTTCTCTTTACTCACATATTCATGACAACCTGGTTGTGATTCCTTCAGTTATTATCTCAGGGTCCCGCCACACCCTAAGCAAATAAGAAGATATACTTTCATACATTTTCCAGAAGGGAAGTAATAATAATAACAATAGTAACCCAAATTAAGATGTTATCATCACAGAGCTGTGCTTCAGTTTCCTGAGGAGAACAGGTAACAGGTCCACATACCACTGGTGGTCATTATGATCAACATTTCCAGCCAGTGCCCCTCCAACTGGCTCCCAAACATGTCTTCATAAACAGGAATTCAAGACATCCTAGTATTTCTACCTTATTGCATCTGCTAGCATGAGATATATAGACTCCTGGAAATATGTGACACTGGGCAAGAGAGCTGCAGAGAGTTATATAAGGAAGCTAAATCTCTCCCTCCACCACCTGGCACACTGCTAGCATCTCCTAGTCATGATTCTAGAAATCAATCTGCAGCTCAGATCTGCACAAGAAGACACTTTGGTCTGGACTACAGATTAAAGGAGGAAGTAGGCCCCTGTGACATGGACAGAGCGGAAGAAAACAAGGAGGGGAGAGAGGCTGCAGAGAGGGACGCCCCGCTCCAAGTTGTCACGCCATGACTCCGTTCTGTAAAGAACTCCAAGGCCAACATGGCGGTGGAGGCCTGCAACCCCAGCTACTTGGGAAGCCAAAGCAAGAGGATTGCAAGTTCAAAGGCTTGCCTGAGCTATAGGTTTAATTCAAGGTCAGCATGGCATCTCAAAATAAGATGTGATACAAGGGCTGGGGGTAGAGTTAATGGTGGAGTGCTTCTTGTAACAGGTGCACGGTCCTGGGTTCAATCCCTACCACCAAGAAAAAAGGGAGGAAGACCAAGGACCCAGAAATGACATATATATAAACCACAGCTAGCTGGATGGTCTCACACATAGTCAGGGAGCTGTTTTCTATGAACTTTTGATTGGTTTTAGATAATAAATTTAGGTATGGTCAGGGAAGAAAAGTGATGGAATTACTGGACCCTGGAAAGCCCATACCGAGACAGACACCTCTCCCAAGCTCTTTCTTTGCCCCGTCCCCCTCCAACCTTTAGTCATGATTTCCCTGTGCTGTCCTGGAGTAAACACATCCTCTGTTATGGACGACAGGAAGAGGTAGTGGTGGTCATTTTTGTTTATTGACAAAACACTTCTGTTTTGCAATGTTCAAAGCCAGAAAGCTGATTGTTTCAGAACTCCAGTGGCCCTCAGGAAAAACCAGTAGATTGCAGACTGAAAGTACTGGTCCTAAGGGGAGAAGGGCAGGTCACTCTTAAAGATCTGAAGTTCTGCATGCATTTTACAGCAAAAGTTGGCTACAAGGTGATAAATAACCAAACTCTTGAGGTCTGCCCTCCATATCTTAACCCTGCGTGCACAAAGGAGAATCAAATAAATTGCAAAGCCTAAGCAGAGCTGAGTTTTGGATTCACCTCCACTAATGACCACTGTTAGCATCCTACTTCAGTCAGCTAAACTGGTTGGTTTCAAAATATCCCAGAGTTCAAAGCCGAGATATAATACCCATCAGTAATCATAAGGTCTATAGTAAGAGAAACCCACCCAATACATCCAGCAGCCGGGATTTCCCTAAGAGTTTGGGAAAGTCGGCGGGGAGTTGGAGAAAGAGAATGATCTCATTGGAAACTGCATCCTTAAACCCTAAAAAAATCCAGTTGGCTTATGAGGGAGAAAAATATTAAAGCAAGGCTTTCACGCTCAAGTTCCTCTCAGTAGCACAGCTGGATTTTCTATGAGAAAGGAGTTAGGAAAATCTCAGCACAAGCTTCTAACAGTGAAAATGATATGATTTTCTGGAAAGTGGTAGAGAAGCACCACCCTCCTTGGAAAAGCCATCACCATGGGTCCATATGATACTATAGTTCCAGCCCACTGAGAGGGATTTCCATCAGAGACAACAGCATGAAACAGTTCTATGAAAGCAAATGGGTACACACAGCCCCCAACCCCACCCCAGAATCTGCTAGGAGGCAATCATGACAACAGCCTGAGCAGACAGAAGATTCCTGCTCATTGAGGCACAAGGCTGGGGGCAAGGCTGGCAATGTCATGCCAAAGAGACCTCTTGCCGCCCTTGGCCAATGCCTGTCTTTGCTTGTCTTTAAGGTTGAGTCATGTGTTTCCCCTCTGGTTCTTTCTTCTTTTGAGTGGTTGTCTCAAGTAAAAAGGAAAGCATACTGATCCACATCTACATCTGAACAGAAGCATCATAAAACTCACATGCCATGACTATGGTATATTTCCTTGGGTACAAACCAGATATAAGTCAGGAAGGGTCTCACCAAATAAGATGGGAAATTAATATAGACAAAACATGTTTCAAGGACAAAGGTTTTTACAAACAAAAAGTTTCAAACTTATCTTCTTTCATGGGAGAGATATTTTGATAATGTAACTCAGGAAATATCCAAAGAGCAACAAATATTCAGATGATGTTCAAAGGTCACTTTAGTTTGGAGGCAAATGTTTCCTAAGAATCTATACTTTTCCAGGGAAACACGAACATTTGTGCTTTAATCCTGGGGTTAAATCAGGCCTCCAGGAAAGTCACAGAAAAATTACGTAGGCATGTTTGCAAAATTGAATGAAGGCAGAAATTCCAGAATTCACGGATCTGAACTTTAATAAGTAGGAAAACAGATACTTAGAGTCTGAATATATATATGGCAGATGATAACTGCCTGTTTTAACATTACCACTATGCAGTGTATAAGAAAACTGGAATCAAGCAGAAAAGATTACTAAGCATATTCAGTGAAAAACAATCCATTTTTAAGGCACCATACCAGGTTATTTCATCCTAGTCTTTCATTGCCTCTGAGTATTTTACAACTCTGGAAATTATAGTTAACTGATACCAATGAGAAATAGTTCTTGTCTATAGACATAGAAGGAAATTCTGTCCAATTCAGGTTTAGTAGGCTTTTCTAAAAGTTTCCTATGGAAAAGGCCTGTGCCGTTCACTTGTGAACACACATCAGTATCTTCCTCCTCTGTGTACAATCTGTAACATTTAACATGTATCCAGTAAAATACTACATATTTGTTTCCTTGTTATATATATGAAAATCCTGATTTTGTGTTTCTAAAAATTAGCAATTAGCCAGATAGTCCATTTATGTAATCTAATAAAGAATGTAACCAATGTGCACTGACATGGGACATAAAATGTGTCAGTGAATGAAGCAGAATCAAGAGGTTAAAGGAAGGGTGTACTTTGTCCATATGAGAATAACAACAAAGTTTACTTTAGCCACATCAGGCTAGCATTCCATCAGTCTGGCAGAGAGATTTCTAGTGGAAATACTCCAAATGCACTACAGTGACATCTGCATTTTATACAGACTGAGGTCAGCAGTTAACTGTTTAGTACAGTGTCATATCTTGTTCCAAGTGCAGATCTAGAGATTGTCAGCCAGCCCACAGCCAGACTTCCCAGCCACTTAACCCCTTTAGGAGCTATAGAGTGAGACTGAGGATTCTGGAAGCCTGCTCAACATTCCAGGCAAGATTTTGATCCTAGGGTTGATGGCACAGTTCTGCCATAACTTTTATGGGATGATACCCTGATGTGCCAAAAGTTACAGATGCAAAGAAAATGTATCATTTCAGCCCGGAATGGCAACACCCACTGTTCCTCTGAGTTTTGTCTTCATGGTGTTCTTCAATTATACACACTCATGTATATATGATGAATGTTATAAATATATATGCGAAATGTCATAATTTGGGAATATAATATTGATTGACTTTTCTCACTTCTTTTATAGAAAGGAAGATATTATTTGCAATGACATTTATAAAAATTAAATTCTTACAATTCATCTAGATATTTTATGAAGTTCACGCTTTTAGCCCGTTCAATTAACATAGAATTCATGACAACTTGTACAGTGAGTTGATATGCAGAAGTAAAATACCAGTTATCCTCTGGTGTTCAGGACCCAGAAGTTTCTCCTAATGTTATTAGTGACTGAAACCCAGTGCTTGCCTCCTTTCTCCAGGACCAATGCAAATCCACCAGTCATGAGCAACATACCTTCAAGTCCAGCCCCTACTGTGTTGCATGAGCCCCTGGATGAAACAGAAGCACTAGGACAGGATGAATAGCCAATGGTCAACACTTTTCTTCCCATGAAACTGAGAAGTGGGAGGCCTCAGGGCTCTTTCTTGGAGAAGCTCAAAACAATAATCAAATATCACTTACCTAAAGAAAGACAAAAGACAAGGGAACAGAGAAAAAGGAGAATTAGGAACTCATCACAACCACATTAGGACCACGAGGATGGTCTGTTTTGAGTAGAGAAAATTTAATGCAATTCAACTTCCCCAGGAGTTCCAAGGAAGACTCGGGTTTTAAACATTCCAGGTAAAGGTCAGTTGGGGAAATGATATACTATTTGCCACTACTTGCTTTCTGCCCTATTCTCATGTCCTTACATACATACATTTAAATACTAAAACATGGGTCTCTTAAGGAGAAACTGACTGGGGAGTCAGTTATGCACCAGGCAAAGGGGAAAAAATGTGTAGAACCAGCTGCCTTGATGATTATGGAGGCTCTGTCACTATGTAGTTCAGATGCTGTGAAGATTGAGCTAATAAAAAGGAAATGAGGGAACTGTCACCACAGATTACATGGTATTTATTCCAAAATCTGTTCATTATAGAAATTTGCAAGACAAATGGCTTTTCATCCAGGAATTGGTGGTGCTTTTCTCCTAGTGTATGCAAGGCCTGTATAAGGCACCAGCTTGTCGAAACATTCTCTCTCTCTCCTTTCTTTCTCTCCACTTCCCTCCCTCTCTCCTGTTTTTTTCTTAATCATATATGCCTGTCTCTGAATCCTAATAAAATTCCTGGAAATATTCATTAGGAGTTCAGCAAAAACAAATGCAATTTATAGTACTCTCCATGTCTTACAGAGGACTCTGGGAGGCTCCTGTCTTCAGATTTCCAGCACAGCATTTTCCTGTGCATTGATTGGGTTGTATACCTCTCCCTCTTATTCTTCATTTTCTATACTCTGTTTTGAAAAAAAAAAATAACTTGGGGCTAACTGCTGTTGTTAATTAGCATTTTTAATCTGCTTACCCAAATCACTATTTTTTCCCTTCCTCATTTTTTGGTACTTGTTTGAGAACTCCTACTCAAGCCCCTGTATCTCCTCCATGGTCAACCCCACATACCTACCCACCCAAATTTGTGTCCTCTCTTTTTTTTATAAGCCACTGAGTCCAATTTATGCTGCCTATATACTTTTGGTGTGTACTATTACTCTACTAAATAGACACAGTATTAAACTCCTAATAACTTAAGACTCTACCCATAGATTCGTGCATCTCTCCACCCTTATCAGAGAGGCTTCTTTTGACAGTAGATGGTAATTAACACAGGGACCCATAACTGCTGAAGTTAAAGAAATGAGACTGTGACATTCTCAGCCCCAAACCACACTCTTGAGGAATGCCAGCTCCAGGTCTTGCTTTTTTTTTTTTCATATTTCTCTCTCTCTCAAGTCTCAGACACAACATAAGATTAGCCAAGAAGAAACATAAAAAGGACAACTAGAGAGGGGAGAATGGAGGAAATGAACAAATTGAGGCAGAGGACACTGAAAAAGAAACAGAGAAGTAAAAAATAAAAGTAACAAATTGTTCACTACATAAGTATGCATCCCCCCAGAAAAGGCACAGAGAAGTGCCACACACAGGAAAGTCCACTGTTGATCTCTTAACTCCAGTGATAGAAGGAAATTTGAGCAGAATAGAAGGTTTCACCCTAGCAATGGCTCCTTGTGGCTTATCTGCCCGAATGTAAGTAATATTGGTCAGGGGAGTAGTTGTATCACAGAAATGTCATTCTGTAGGAAAAATATTTTACAAAGAACATGTTCTGGCTATGCTTTAATCCCTCAAAAATGATGAATAGTTAATTCCCACTCATCTCTAGCAAAATATTTGTAGTTTTGTTGTATCCCAGCAATTCTAAGAACATCTTGGCTCTCTTCCCAGGAAATTCCAAGAGTCTGAAGTTTACCTGACATCTGCATTGTATGTCAGAGGACTTGTGTGATAACAAATGCAGCCATAATAAATGGTATAAAACAAACCATGCACCAAAGGCTCTCACACATTAGAAAGCAGAAGCTGTCAGTGTTCATGTAGTTCTGCATGCTCCTCAGCGCCCCAGTCACTACTTGACTAGGAAGGAGTTCTTAGACCCACATCGGCAGAAGTAAAATGAAAGGGAACTCAGGGTAGGATCATGGGATCATCATGTTTGTTGCCTTTTATTGGAAGGTAATTATAGTCTTACTCAATTTATGACACAGAATGTACCTAATCCCCTCATAAATGCTTCTTATTCACCACCCAGCACTTTCTGACGCTGCTGGCCAAATAAATGGTGGCTGTTTCTACCTGGGTGATGGCAAGGCTGTTAATTGTAACACTCCATGAAACTTAATTATGCAAAGCAGAGAGGCAACTCTGGAGCTATTAATCAGAGGTTTGATTCAGAAGTAATTTGTTGTTGGGACCCAAGGAGTTGTTCTTCTAGTTCCTTCCACTGTGATGCACTAATGGTTAATCTCCTGCTTTAATGGAAAGCTGCTGGGGTTGGAGTTAGAGCTGGATGGTGACAAAGCTGCTTATGAACATCACCTTGCCTATTAAGCGACAGATACTCATTTTCTTCTACTTAAGCCACCTCTAATTATAGCACCAGAGTCTAATATCATTCTTAGAATATCAAGAAAAAGTAGCCACTCACTTATTTCCCAACTGTCTAAAGGCTGAACAAGACACACTGGGTAGATTACAGAAAGCCAACAAATATGAGGGAGGTACATTGAAACATGCCTGAAAGTGACGAGAAAATCATTTATATTAGCTCCATGGTTTTAAAGTACACTGGGAAGACAAGGTCTGACAATCAGAAATGTTTAAATGCAATAAAAGACTCTATTGACCAGGCATGGAGGCACACACTTATGATCCCAGTGCTGGGGAAACCAGGCTCTATTATGCAATAAGACCTTATCTCAAAAAATTATTTTGCCATTCTACAAAGCACATATTGTAAATTCTAGTTTGTTTCTTTTTGTCTTCATTTCTATGAGTCTGACAGGCAGAAACAGTAAGAACATGAGCTGTGTGTATTTGGGGGTTACTAGCTGTAATTGAGGGTGAACTAGAATGGAATTAGGTATGGAATGTTCTGTTATCTGAAGAATTTTCTAGTATTCTTTCGACCTGTTTTTGCACATAGATTGAGAGTAATTTTAGGTTCATCTATTATTCAGTAGTTTTGCAGACTTAAATTGTAAGTTTAGAATTATAACATGAATCTATGGTAGCAAAGGTCTGAGGGCCAAGGAAGCCAGAGCAGTGTAGTAAAGCATAGGCTGGTAGGTGCAGCCTTTGAGGCCAGCTCTCACCTGTGTGACTTTGGGGGTCACTCTTCCAAGTTTGTCTATAAAATGGTTCTAATTCTCCTATGATACTGTGAGGATTACATTAAACGTGAAAATTGCCTACTAAAATAGGCCCTCCGTATTTATTTGTATTGCTTAAATTATCACATCGTTTTTTTCTTTTTATAGTTGCCTAAAGTCTAGGGAAAAAGGAGGATTCCTTAAGTGATTGTTTTTTGTTTGGTTTTTGTTTTTCACGTGTGAGCTAATCATTCATGATTTTTCCCTCCCTGTTTTGTTCTCTGCTTTTTGTCTAATTGACCTAGTCACAGGATATCGACGTGTTTAGACTGAAAGAACAAAAAATCGTGTCTGTGCCTTTAATTATTTTCATCTTGATAATAAACTGAAGAGACCTTGTCTTACAGTTGGTTGACATGTAAGGAAGCATAGGATTTGATGTTTTAGCACTTGAACTCTGCACATCGTTAACTGACTTTCCTTGCTCCCGTGCAGGAGCCAGTCAGTTTGATGCTGATATAAGTCGTTTTGTGCTCTCATTCATGACAAATGTTTGATACATGAAAAGGCTCTTAAAATGCTAAAGCAAAATGAAACGGGAAAAAAACAAGAATGAAGTGTAATATTACAAAACAACTTTAATGAAACCTGAATTAAATGCATAAGCTATTTATATTACCTCCAAACATCTTTACAAAGAGCATACTATCTACAGCTTTCTAAAGGTGCTGGGTTGGGTATTGGCTTCTAAATGCACAGAAGGTAACATGATTAGAATGGTCCAGATGTCGCCTAAGGAGTCCCACATAGTGTTTGTGAAAAAAAAAGTTAATGGGGCGAGGAGTGAAAAAAACATGGCCACTAGTGAAAAACTAGAAATTCTGCCACCCCCAGGACGACTGTTACTATTGCTCTGAACCTACAGGAAAGCCTCAGAGTCCTTCACCAAATCTGTTACTCAGGCATTCTCTGCAAATGTTCTGGAAATTATGCCTCATGCTCATTAAACCCTGGATTCACAGAGACACACACGGCATGGCCCTTCATTGTGATGAACTGTCCAGCCTCGTATAAGCATCAAAGCAATGCCGTAAGAAATGAAGTAAAGGGCAAAGAGGTCATCCTGGTGACGTGAAATATGGCAAGAATATAGGAACCAAATAATAAAAAATGGTCAGAAGAAGAAAGAAACTGTGAACCATGACGACAGAAAGATGAACTAATTGAGAGAGCTGGAGAGCAATTAAAGTCAGAGCATGTGAAAAGTTGGCATAATGAAAGACCAGCATCTGATGCCAGCCTGACTTTTGAATTCTCTCTGCTGCTCTCAGTACTGATGTTGTTTGAAAGGTGGGTTCTTTTTCTGAATCTCTCAAGCATCTCTACTCATCTCTCATCCAATCTCTGCTCATGCAGGGCCAGTACTCCATCTCTTTCTAAATTTGACCTTTTCTATAAGAAGTAAGCTTGTTTCAAGGTCAAATGATTTCTCTTGCCTCCATTATACAGTATCATTCACACATTCATAAGTTACTAAAACACACTCACTCCCAGATAAGCTTTTTAAATCCTTAATTGTGCACTTTCACTCTTAGGAATCTACCTCTAGGGGAGGGAAAGTAGAGAGCAGAATAAAACCGTCTAAAGATATAGGGTCCTGATATCTGAAACTTGTAAATATCTACTTGTATAAAGAAAAGGGATCTTCAAGGATGTGATTAAGTTAAGGGTCTTGAGATGGAAAGAACATTCTAATTAACTGAGTGGGTCCTACGTATCATCATGAGTGTTGTAGTAGAGAAAGGAAGAGGAGAAGAGGAGGCAATATTACAGAGAGACAGAGGCTGGAATGACACAAGTGCAAGTCAGAAGTCATCAAAAGATAGAAGATGCAAGAAATGGACTTCATGGGTTCCAAAGTGCACAACCCTGGTATGTACCTGACAGGTACATTTCAACCCATGTGAGAGTTTTAACACAGCATGGGTACAGCAGCTTATTAGGACCTGATACAGAGTCTCTCTGGACAGTCCCTTTGTGCCTATAATTTGAGTATAAGTATAATAGTTCCCCTGCCACTCTTAAATCTGTTCTAATCTGGTGATAAATTATGTAGTCACCCTAGATATGGACGGCATTTTAGTCTTTGCTGTGATCTGCTTTGTGTCATTTGCACAATGCCATCCATGTCGGTAGTCAGCATGCAATAGGCTGCATAGTTTCAGAAGTTGAGGAGAAAAAAGTGACAGTCGTTTTAGAAATGATTTTCTTACAAGTTTTCTCACAAAGGTTGGAAACAAGTAACTACTTTGGGTGGCTGAGGTAGAGGGAAATCTGTTCCAGCATATTTGTTGCTTGAAGATGAGCTTTTCAATTTGGCCTCACTCCAAATTTACTGATCTGATTCTTGTCTTAAAATGAATAAAGAACTCAATCCCAGATCATATTTTAAAAAGTGATAGCATTGAGAGCTTTGGGTGGCTATGGAGACGCACACTACACATTCAGTGTTCTGATAGTGACTCTAGGTGCTAAAGAGATTCAGAGAAGAGTGAATCCATTGTGAACAAGAGTCATTGTTAAACACTTTATTTGTAGACTGTGAGCTACACATGAAGGCTGCAGATTCAAGGCATGCAGGGCTGCTGAGCACAGGCAACTGCAAGGCAGCAGGACACGTCTGGCACAGCATCTTCATCTTCCTCGAAATTAATTGCTAACGTTACTTTTAAGTATGTGCCATAAACATTTTGAAATCCCATAGAACTCAGAACACCTTATTGCAAATTCCTTCAGCTGACACAAACATTTCACTCTATCAACATCCTTGCGAGCTGAACTGATTAGACAGAATTCTCACATGTTAAAGGAATGTGATACTACACGTTGGATTAAATAATGCTAACAATTCATATAAATGCATTTAAGATCACCCAAAGCCTTCCTTTCCCTACAGCTGCTGAACAAAAGGAGCCAAGGAATAGTTAGATAACTTGCAAATATAGTAGCATTTCAAGTTTTTCCTAATGCACAAGTATTGCTATGAAACAAACGATATTGACCACAGCACCTGAACACTGGATTTCTGGGGCGGACTTCAGCCATAAAATATTTACAAGTTAATAAATATTACAAATAAGCAAAAATCTGAAAAGAGGATACAAACCAAAAGTAAATACACCGATGTCTGTTTGGGGATAATAAAGTTGGAGCAAAAAGAGGAAATGTGAGGCCTTCCAGTGCATAGAAAAGACACTAAAGACACGGAACGGGAAAGCGGCATAAGGGGAAAGCATCACTTGCGAAGTAGTTAAGCATGTAGAACCAATTTCCTTACCAGGAGGCAATCATGCATATGGCAGAACTCGAACAGAAATGCACCTTATCACACGCTCTCTACCTCCATCCGCTGACTGCATAATAGAATGCAAATGATAAGCTAGATGGCCTCATGATTGCTGATTGCTGACTCTGCTATTCATTGCAGTTGGCCTGTTGATTCCTTCATGTTTCACTAAATAGAAGAGCTGGAAAGTCTAGCCAGAAAACAAAGCACACCTGGATCCTATTAATAACTTGCCTCACAATGAAGCTTTGAATCCTGTCTGATGTTAAACGAAGCCTTTGGAAACTAAGCTCTTCTATACATTCGAAGGTTGACCTGGACTCATTGATTGGATGCTATCAGTAGCTTATATCAGTCTTTGGCAAGTTATCACAAAGTAATAATCAGAGAGCAGCTTGAAATGTAGAGAAAAAAAGTTTGAAAAGTATGCAGAAACATATTCATATGTTCATACAAGTGAATACAGTATGCCAGATGGCTGGATTTGTGAGGGAAGAAAAGGTCCACAATCTACATATATAATGTAGATAAAATCATACGCATAGCACAATGCAGTAAGAGACGCTGGTATTCACTACCATCTAGTCCCTTGATCATGAAGATAAGAAGCAGCAAAGTATCGGATTAATAACGAGCAACATTTGTAGAGCAGAGTTCCCTGATCCCTTTCATGGGAAGAATACCAAAGACCTGACAGCGACCAAAATCAACAGGCAAAGCTCACTCTGTTAATGGAATCATGATCTCAGCAGACACTTTGCTAAGCAGTTTATGACACTCTACCGAACCAGATCATTTTGTACACATGGAAACAATGCCCAGAAGAGAAGAGATGACTAGTTCTAAGTACTGCAATTGGATAACAGAACCATTCAGTTAGCCATGCTGGGCCAAGACAAAAGTGGAAAAAATGGATTCTCTAAGTATCTGGGCCAACTCAAAGGCAGGTAGCCTAAAATCCATGAATCCAACAGTAGAATTGACTAAGGGACACAAATGTTATCATAGAACATAAGCTAAGGTCCTATATCCTGAAACAGTTGCTTTAATCAGTACCTCAACTTTTCCCCTCCAAACACACATTCGAGAACTTTTTTTCTGATACAAAATGAATCTCAAAATCTCTGAACAGAACTGATAGAAAAAACAAATTTTATTTTTAAAGCAGATTTGTTGAAAACAGATCACAAGTTTAAAGAGTTCCACCTTGAACACTGTAAACTATCAGCCAGACATTGCCACAAGCCTGTGTAGCTCAGATGGAGGATGGAGGAAGTCAGCCTTACAGAGAGCAGTAAGGGTGGTAAGCTGTCTGCGGCCTAACTCTTTGCTTCCTTATTTTAATAGTTCTTTCTTCCTTTTCAATCAAAAGAGAAAAAATCTCTTTCTCCTAATACGGGTCACAGAGATGTCGTATTATACGAGATAGCAGACGTGAAGCAGAAAACACCACCACAGACAAACTTAAGGAGCCAGCATCACTACGTTATCCATACCTCCCCACCACACCAGTCTCCACGGACAATCACAACAGTATGATGATGCCAACCTTGGTTCATGATGACTGGATCACAAATATTTCCAAAGCGCAGAGAAATAGGCAAAGCCCTGCAGGAGGCTGAGGAGATTCCTCCTCAGCTATAAACACAGAGAACTCAAAACTCCATGAAATACAGGAAGTCTGACTGTGAGGATCATTTAAGTATCTTGCCCATGGATTTCCAGTTACTTTTAATTAAGTCAATGGTGGTAAGTGATTGCTCATTACAGACACGTTTAGCATTTCTTTAATCTTTCCTCAAAGACCAGATTTCAAGACTGTGCATTTAGATTTCCTGATGCATAGATTTATCTCAAGGTTTCTCCTGACCCCACAGAGGTATACAGGTGTCTGCTTCTTCTCTTCTCTGAATAATTGATGACAATGTATGTTTCCTGGGCATCCTTGGAACTCCTTCTACAGAACTCCTGCTTCTCTCAGAGCAGCAGCCTTTTCCTACAGATCACGGGTAGTTCATCTCAGAATTACACAAGGGGAGCCAAGATCAATGGCAACCTGATTTACAGCAGCTTTTACCAATAGCTTGTGGAAATTACAAATAAATATGGGGTCAAACAACTCACCAATAATTTGACATTGGTAAATCTGGCTTGTTTAGAAGCCTTAAATAATATGAACCTTCACATCATCATTTCAACTGAAAGAGCATCAGTGCATTGCTTGAAGAGCCTCTGAAGGATGAGATATACTTTAAGGTATATCATTATTAGAACTATGTCACTGCTCTGAAGTATTTCTCTACTCTCTTAAGTATTGCTGCCTATCTGAATCCACCCTCTGGTGGTGTAGCCATCACAACCCTAACCAGCACGCCTCCACTATTTTGGAACTGTCCAGTTTTATTTGTCCCTTGCATTTGTTGTTGTTAGTATCATTGGTAGTGTTTTACAGTAAACTCTAGGCTGCCATTGAACCTCGATCCTCTATCTTCAGCTTACCCTGTGCTGAGATGACAGGCAGATGTCACTATGCCTGGGTCTAACTCCTCAAGTTGTTCTATAGCTGGTACGAAACAGCAGTAAAACAGGTCTGTATTTCTGATTACCCTAGGAAAGGCATGAATATCATAGCACAGTAATGCAGAAGTGTGAATCTAATAGAAATAGGAGTGATGCAAAGTAACAAAAACAATGATCAGTTCATTCACACCTAAAGAGTATTTTCAGAAAAAGACGCTGAAACTTAGAGTGAATACTGAATTGATTTTTGTTAATATAATGCTGACATTGGCCCTGATTACAAAAGAAAGTTTCTTGTCATGGAATTGCTATCAAATGTGGGTTTTCAACATATGGACTACCCTAGCAGAGTCACGGGTATAGACATATGAGCTGTAGTCCTTGTTTTCTAGGTAAGTTACACTCCGACATACAATGACAAAATGCAAATTATAGGAGAATTCTAATATGATAAATGTGAAAAGAGGTTATATGAGGTGATTGGGATGATTCCATCCATTTTCCTCCTCAAAGCTCATCTACAGGATGAGAGGTTAAACAATAAAGGGATAAAAGGCCCAGAGGGAAGGACATCAGCAGTTTGATGCCAGTCTACAATATACACAAGAACAATTTTTCTTCAGCCCACTGTAAGCCTCCTACATCATAGTTTAATTCTTCTGGTTTTATACATAATAGAGACACATAGAACATGCTGTATAATAGGCTGTTTTATAATTGAAAATTGGTGAATTCAGAGAACTATTTGTGTGGGTAATGAATGAAGCTATATCAGTCACACAGTGAATAAGTATGTCATTGAAACCCTCAAAAACTTGATAATAATACAGAAGTGAAGCCAGAAGTCTTGACACATTTGCCCATTTGCTAGAGATGAGTTTTTCCTCCACCTGGTTCTATCGTCCTTCATTGGCCCCACCTTTGATTTTCATGGGCATAGACTCTCACAGCACTTAGAAACAAATTTTGAAGACAAAAGAACATGGACAACAGAGGCAGCAACACTGAGTGAGCAGTGACCATTAAAGCTAAGAAGCAGGAATTATTCTCTAAGAGTGAAGACAAAGATGTGGACCGAGGGAAGATCAAATTCAAAACCTTAATTTTTATAGAGAATTAAGACCCAATCAGATGAGATAGTAATGTGGCTGAGGTTGCAGAGTTAATGAGAGATGCAACCAAGAAGAGAGCAAAGACCACAGCTTTGGTTGTCATAGCTTTTCAGTTGTATCACATCACAAGACTTCTTTGTGAACAGTCTTCATGGACATAATATGTATATACACAGGCATATTTTAGAAAAGTTTTCAGGGAAAGACTGAAGCAGGTGAAGTTCAAGCATTTCACTTCCCTGAGCATTTCTTTCCACAATCTAGAGATCTTAGGTGGACGCTTCATTATCCTGACTGCCACGGGTCAGGCTGCTATTTTAACCTTGGACACCCACCTCCCCAGAGGTCCACAGTTAAGGCTGCATCCCTTGCGTAGGGTTCTTGAGGTTTAAGAGATGAGACCCAACTGAGGTCTTTAGGTTTGGAGGGCATGGCCTTGAACGGTATCTATGATGCCAGAATTCTTACCTCTATCTGTTGCTTGGTCACCTGGTGAAAGGCTTTCCTCTGCTACATGCTCATGTTGTTATCTATTTCCCCAGGACAGGCACAAAGCATCAGAACCAGTTAATCATGAACTAAAGCCTTTAAAACTGTGAGTTAAAATAAGCTGTTTCTCTTTGTAAGTTAATTCTCCCACAATTTATCATAGTGACGGGAAGTTAACACATGTTACCCATCAGTTCTGTACAAGTCAAAATGGACCACGGTTCAAAATGGATGGTGAACTTGGGGTTCAGATGTTGTTATCAGATAGGAAACTGGGATTTGAATTTGTGTCCCTTTTGATTGTAGTGTCTGACTACTGGCTATGCCAAGGTCATGACCTTCATAAAGTGCTTGTTTCATCATAGACCTGTAATCAATCTGTACTTTCTTTAATTTTGCTTCCAAGTATGTTTTAACTTTTATACCCCCAAGGGAAATTATCAGTGGCTTATTATTCCCAGAACTTTATTAATAAGTAAAATATTTTATAGCATAAATTTGATTCAGTGGAAAAGCTGGAGACCTAATATGATAAGGGTGATTGGGAAGGCTCTCCATGCCACACTGGAGACTTTAGTTTAAATAATGGGTTAATGGAAATACTGGAAAACTTTAAACATCACAGCAATATCTGATTTTTCTTTTTGATGAATCAATCTGAGAGGATTGGGATGGCAAAATCATGAGAAAATATATTTCATTGATCCATCCAGAAAGGAAAAGAAGAAAGCTTAGTTTTGCCATAGGTTCTGAAAAAAACAAAATAAATGCAAAGAAAGGTAATTTAGTTGATTTTGTCTCATGAAAGAGTACATTAGTATTTCTTGTACAATTTTATTTGCATATTAGGATTAAAAATATGGACATATACTGAAGATAATGAAAGAAAATTTTCTCACTTTTGTAGAAAAATTTAAATAAGAACAAATGGACAGACCAAGATAAACTGTGGGATGCTGAACAGAGTCAGAGGTATCGATATGAACTTGTAAGATTTTAAAAATATACATACAGATGGCAAATAGATAGATGATAGAGTTCTGTTTATATGTGAGCTAGTGGATATTCATATATTTCCCAACCCCATTTGCTAAGTGGATAGATACTCATTCTGTCATCAAAATATTACACCCATTCTGTGAAATTGCTTATCTCCACCATTCATCAGTCAAAGAACTTACAGGATAATGGTACAGTTCAGTTGTTTAAAAAAAAAAAGAACCTTAAACCTTATAGAACTGGTTGGTAGATTCCAGAGCCAGGGATGAGAAAATATGAGTTTGCAGTATGTTCAAATGCTAAAAAAGTGACAAAATGTTTTTAAAAAGTGAGAGATGTGTACACAGACGAGATCGGGCTCAGGTCTATTCAGGATGGTATGGGCATAGATATAAAGAGCCATCCTATTAAATTCACTACTAATGACTTATTGTTATACTCATAGATTAATGCGTCTCTTAACTCTCATCAGAGAAGCTTTCTTATGCAGCAGATGGAGATTAACACAGAAACCCACAACTGGCCAATCTGAGGAGAACAGAGGCTACAGAGTGCTTATCCCAGAATAGGACACGTATTTCAAATCTCTGGTTCTTAAGGCTCAGGGATCATTGCAGAAGATGGGTAGAAAGTCCATGGGAGTCAGAGAAAGTGGACAAACAACGGGAAACAGTTTACCAGACCACTGGCTCAGAGGAATCCACAGCAATAGTAATAGCATGCACAAGTCCCATGTAAACTCAACCAGACAAAAGCCCAGCATAGATGTGGGGAAGTGAGTAAGAAGCCCCAACATTATCTGAGGCAGTACTGGCAAGTGATCTCTGCTGCAAGGGGAAGAGACAGTCTCTTTCAATGATAGGACTCCAGGCTCCAGTGGATGCACCCACATTGAAGAACATTTTGGGACACAAATTAGACTCTATAGGCTTTGTTTTATATATAATAGAGTACATTAAATTGGGTGGTAGGAATAAGGGCAGGCTTCTATACTATCAAATTGTATAGAATGAAAATCACAAAAGTTCAATAGAAATGTTAAAAAATAATAAAATAGCACCGTAGCAGACTCTCAAGAGTGTTCAAAGATTTAAGTTGGATCAACATAATAAACAGAAACATTAAAGTAAATGGGAATGACTGGACAGGGCTATCAATAAATAGCTGAACACATATGTAAATGGAGAATTCAATCTTCCCAAGGAAGGATTCCGGGGGGAACAAGATAGAATAATGGGAGGGAAAACAAGAAAGACACTTGCTGTAGGTTCTCTCTCACCCTCAAATCTTAGAGTTACATATACAATCATATTTATATATTCACATGCATACACTATATCATACAAATGACATGGAAGCAAATGGGGGAATTTTGAAAGCAGTATAAGATTAGTTGAGGCCACGACAGACATGGGAGGGTGATGGGGAGTGAGTGACCTACTTTTTCGTTGTTGTGAGAAAACACCATGACCAAGACAGCTTACAGAAGGAAAAGTTTATTGGGCTTACAGTCCCGGGAGATAAGAATCCATCATGGTTGGGAGGCATCGCAGGAGGTGGCAGGCATGGCAGCAGCAGCAGCTGAAAGTTGAAAGCTCACATCTTCAAGCGTGTACAGGAAGCAGAGAGGTGAGCTGGAAGTGGGTTGTGGCTATGAACTCTCAAAGCCCACCCCCGGTGACATGCTTCTTTCAATAAGGACACACCTAAATTTCTATAAGCAACACCACAACTAGGACCAAATATTCAAATACTTTGAATGCAGAATGGACATTTACATTCAACTCATCACAGGGGACAACACTAACAAGGTGCAACGACACATAAATTTGAAAATGTCATAAAGATATACATTATTTCATGTGTTTAATAAAAATGTTAATTAAAACAAAGAATTCCAGTTGATATATACAAAGAACCCAAAAATCATGCTTAGAAGCCGACAGTCATCACCATTTTATCCCTCTGTATTTGCAAAGGGGAAGAATGAGTTTTCAGTGGAGAATTGCGGCAGATATTGCATTTAGAGGCATATCTCCAGTGAGTGACACATGTCACTGCTATGTATCAGATGTCCTAAAACTATGAAGGGCACAGAGTCTTTTTGGTAGGTCCTATTCACTCGTAATCTCATAGTGAACACAGAAAAATATCACTTGAAAGTCGCATGGTGAGAAACTGAAACAATGAACCAATGTTCTTTGGAAGTATCAAGGTCACCAAAGATAAGGCAAGATGGAACCTATCTCAGACTGTAGAAGACTAAGGAAAAAGTGACAACTCATTGCAGTGAGACATCCTGCTTTGTATCTGGGGACAGAAAAAGAACAAAGAATGACATCAGGATACAACTGGATAGATCTGCATATATTCTGTAAATACATTAACAGGATTAGTTCATCGTTAATTTCTTCGACTTGATAATTCTCCAGTGATGTACATGAAACGCAGAGATCTAAAGAACCTCTAAATTTACCCCCAAATAAAATTAAAATTAAATCATTGGCAGTAGAAGTACGATTGGATAGAGAAAGGGGGCTGTATCCAAACTGGGTCACAGGACTGTAGACGTGTACACTGACCTGGGGAATCAAGTGAGAACAGCACTGGATGGCACTATGCATGTTGTCCCTGGACATGCTGAGTCTGAGGTGCTACTGGGACATCCAGATGGACATGTAAATTAGACAGTTTGATCAATGTGTATAGCATCAGGAGAAAGACAGAAACTGGAAATATAAATTGTGGAGCAGTCAGCATAGGAAAATCTGCTAGATGCTGCGAGATGGTAAAATAGCAGACAAAGAATGCCAGTCCTCTGAAGATGAAGAGGCGGATGGCACAGCTCACATTGAACTCTGATTTGTGTTACTCTTATTGTAGAGAACTCTGTGGAGCTGGGGCTAAGGTCTTTTCATTTCTGTGTTCTTGATACTTTATATCCTGCCTGGACACGAATGTATGCACACATATATTCATTCAACCCACTTTTGCATGGACAGATCACTGAAGAGATGGCTCCATCATGTTGGGTATCAGAAACACGTGGAATTGAAATCTCTACATGTGTTTCATTCTGTCAGTTCATCATGGTGGAGTCTTGAGTTCCATTTAAAAGACATTTTAAAATCTAAATAATTGAGCAGAATGACTACCTCACAGCAAGTAAATGTTCTAGTTCAAAGTCTGGCATATCTGATTCATTTGTCCCCTTCACTTCTTTTAAGAGGATAGAAAAAACATCAACAATCAGCCATACCCCAAAACAAGTGGGAAAAATAGAGTGTAGGAAATGCTTCTATTGATCCTCTGTTTTGCTCACTGTCTAAAAGAAAGAGGAGCCTATTTCATTCCTGGACTCCTGCAGTCCTGACTGGACACTCAAGCATGCGTCTTCTAGGGAAGACGGGGGCTGTCCTAGCCTAATAGTATACAGCAGCCAGTGTCTGAACTCTGGGCTCAAACAGAGCATGCAATATCTCCCTGGCTCTTCAGCATCCTTTCAGGGAAGAAGACCTGCCTCTGTAACAGGGCACCTTCCAGGGACTCTGTGTACCTTGCAAACATCCTGCTAACTTAGTTTGCTTTGTTCTGGGAAACAGTGAAATCTAATGATCTTTAAAAAGACGGTCGTTGCTGGAATCTCCATAACATCACACTGTTTGAGAAAATACAGCTTACCTGAATATTTCAGGCTTAACAATTGCCAAACAGATGGCAGACAGCAATATAAAGGGTATTACAAAGCTCCAACTCCGCATGTGTGTCATTTAGTAGGATATTGCACTCTGATGCCCGCTCTCCTACTGATGGGCTAGGTTCTCTTCTCCTCCCTCTCACAATTTTTTTCTGGCTAACACTTCAAAGAAGAATATCATTTTAAAGCTTTGCTGGGAATTATTAATTTATAAATATTTGCACTTACTGACATTTTCCTTGAAGTTCTCCCAAAGGTAGACACTGAGGAGGAGAGATGGTTAACCGAGAATGGTACAAACTCAGAAGAAAAGATGCAGGCCTCACACTTCCTCTTCCTCTTACATAACACACTACTCTTCCTACAGTTTGCTGGAAGCATTGAGAGTTTGGCTCAGACTTTCTAGAGATTGCAGGCAAGCAAAATGACATCATTAGTGATGGAGTCTTAGGATTCTGAAAGCAAAAGTTCCAGCTGGCATTCAAACAGAAACTCGGGGGCAATGGAATGGAGTGTTTGAGTCAAACCAGCTACAGGAGATGAAATAAACTCTAAGTAGGAAGAAAGAACAACACAGTCTTCCAAGACACAAGTGATGCAGAGGGAGGAAACAAGAGAGGGGCCTAAGATGGGATTGGCAGGCTGAACACCTGCAGGAGGGAACATGACTTAATCACGGACAGAGGGGCTCAGGTCACTGGCTGGGTCAGGTTGGAATAAAGGCAAGTCTTAGAGAAACTGAGACATAACAGAAACCATTAGAGCAGGCATATGAGCATAGAGTCAAGGCAGTGTCAGTATCTCGGGGTGGAGTGTAACTGGACAGCTGGGACAGCATTATCATGGAGTTGGTCTGTCAAGAACTGGAGCAGCAGTGACAGGAGGAGGCAGACAGCACAGGAGCACATTATTTACTCAGTGGGGTTTGCTTACTCCCCATGATAAACACAGGCAAATAATGTATACAGATGTACACTGTGCTGGATGACTTTGGTGTCAACTTGACACACCTGGGTTGAGGGAGCCTCAGTTGGGAATTGTCTCCACTGCACTGGCCCGTGGCCATGTCTGTGGGGTAGTTTCTTGATTGTTGAGTGCTGTAGGAGGGCCCAGTCCACTGTGGACAGTGTCATCCCTGGGCAGGTTGTTGTCTATTGTATAAGAAAGAAGACTGAGCATGGGACAGGGGAGCAAGCCAGTAAGCAGCGTTCCTCCATGGCCTGTGCTCCAGGTCCTGCCTCCAGGTTCCTGCCCTGAGTTTCTACCTTGGGCTCCCTGATGAACATTGTGACCTGGGAGGTGTAAGTGAAATAAACCCTTTCCTCCCCAGTTGATATTGATTAGAGTGTTTTGTCACAGCAATTAATGGCAAACTAGGACATACACGATCAAACAATAGGATGGAGATTAAAGAAGTAGTCAATCGAGGGTTCATATGTTAAGCACTTTTTCGAAAGGTTGGAAATTCACCTGTATCCAAATTTTCTCTCTAACATTTTATGGCAAATACATTCAAGTAGTAAATAAATACAGGTAATCACACATAGCTTATTAGTCAAGAGAAGAAACATGTGCCTCTTCAAAATATATAGCACAATCCAGAATCTCCATCAACATGAGGACATGCCCAGAACAGCAGTCTTCCTTTGCTTCCTTCCACCCAGCCTATCTGCCCCACGGCTCTGCATCGGAGCAGAGAATGAAATAATAGAGGATGCACTCAGTCCCGAGCGTGTTGTTGAAATTAGTTCCAAAGCATGGGTAATTGTCCAGACAGGTCCTGGGCTAAGCCTCTGTAAACACAGATTTAAGTGATTGATCAAAGATAGCATAGTCCCATAATGATCCAAAGGAAATTAGGGGAAGCTCAAAGAAATCACATTATCTCTGAACTGACGGGAAATGGAAGATTTCAAACCCTGGCTCAGAGCTTTATTCTCCCTCCTACAATGCATAAGCCTGGAGCCGGGTTTGGGGAGAAGTGGGGAGAGGACTACCTGCTCAGGCAAAGAAGAGAAAGAATTTTCTAACATTCATCATTAATGGCATCCCAGACTCCTGAGTTCATTTGCTTGCTTTATCACATGGTAAGAATTTGTTTAAGAAATCAATCAACTTCTTGGAGCCCTGGGTTTCTCATCTTCAAAGTAAGACAGCATTGAGCCTCTCACAGGCTTATATTGGTGACCACAGGATTAGTAACCCTACATTAAAACTATAGTGCCTCATTCCCTCTAAGTGTCTCAAGGACAACTTTAATGGGACAGAAATGAAGGAAGGAAGGAAGAAAGGAAGGAAGGAAGGAAGGAAGGAAGGAAGGAAGGAAGGAAGGAAGGAAGGAAGGAAGGGAGGGAGGGAGGAAGGGAGGGAGGAACACACAACTATGGTGAGCTATTTATACATAGCATAAGGTTGCACCATCATTTATTTGTGTGGTATTATCACTGCGTGGCATCACATGACATTTTCTGTATCTCTGTATGTTCTGTCTCTCTTACTGCAGTATGATGCTCCACAGCAAGTAAATGTGTCTTATTCACAGGAATCAGGGCAAGGCATAGCACTTAGTAGGCATCTGTAAATATGTGTAACACAAATGAATGGATGGATAAATGAATGTAGCTGTCAGATTTTGAATTCAGGTTCACCTGACTTCAAAGCTGGTCTACTTAAAATGATGGAAGAAGAGTTCTGTCACTGTTTGAGTATTACGCAGTTTTGGAAGACATATTAATGTTCTCCAAACACATCCACATTCTCTTTCTGCTATGGCACGATGGCTACTTTACGTGGGAGATGGCAATTTGCATGATGCTGCAGGTTGAGTGAAGAATTCAAGATAGATAGGTCCTTATGCATTGGCCTTTGCTTAGCTGAGTCATCAGAAACATCCTCAAGCTTTTCCAGTCAGGTGTCAAAGAAAGAAATGTGGTAACAGAAGTCAGGCCAGATATGATCCTAGTATAGAGTATGAAGAAAGGGATCAGGAGTCAAGGAGTACAGGGGCCTTAGAAAAGATTAAAAGAGACTTGGAAACTCATCCTTTCTTAGAATTCCAGAGAGGAATGCAGTCCAATTGGTACTCTGATATAAATCCAGGGACACCCAAGGCAAACTCCGGGCACACAGCATTGTAAGATAACAAATACATAAGTTGATGATAATTTGTTATGACTGTGAGGAAGAACTAACATAACCCTGTAAAGGATTCTATCAGTCCAAGAACACTCATAGCCTACTTGTTATCAGAATACAATTTTAGACATCAAAAACCCTAATATTTTAAAAATAAATTCATTGGTATTAGTAAGTTACATTCTATACAGAATGCTAAACTTTTAACAAAACTAGACACTTCCAAACCTGGGGCTAACTATAGATTAGAGGTGGTCGTGTGTGTGTGTGTGTGTGTGTGTGTGTGTGGTATGTGTATGTGTATGTGTGTGTGTTCACCTACATGGGCTTAAAAGAAAACTTTGAAACCTCTATAGAATCTCTGTGCTCTGGAAATGAGGACTGGCTTTCACACGCTGCTCCTTAAGCGGCGGGTAGGTCAGAATGTCTGTAGTCCGAACTTTCCTTTATCACTGGTTTACATGCTCCCCTCCATAAGCAGGGAGAAAACAAAAGGAAGCTCATGCTGTCATCATTTCACACCACAACCACAGCCCCACTCTCCCAAGCATACTGTTGTTGCAACCCTTACAGGCTGCAGGCTGCTGGCCATGGTGGTATGACTTTTCCACAGCTCACTGGCTCAACTGTGTCCAGCACAGAGCCAACAGGCATGCTGTCTGGTGTGAATGCTCTAGAAGTTCACAGCTCTCCAGTCATGGACATTCCTGAGAAAAAATTAACGTGTGTCTGTTCAGCGAAGAGAGTGGGCTATAATTTTGGTTTATTATTTGGTTTCTATCCCCCAAATAATGATGGTTGTCACTCTGTAATCTTGGCAATCAGGGTAACAGATGAACATATTGTCTCATCTGAAATATTTGCTAAACATGATAAGACCTTGAAAACCACACCTCAGCATGGGTGGTGTGGGTGGTGTATGTGTGTATGCCTGTGTGTGGTATATATGTGTGTGCCTACGTGTATGTATAAATATATATATGGTATATGTGTGTGTGTACCTGTGTATGTGGTGTATGTGTGCCTACATGTGTGGTAGATGTGTGTGTGTAGTGTATGTATGTTGTGCATGCCTATGTGTGGTAAATGTGAAAATGCATGTGTGATGTATGTGGTATATGTGTATCTGTATGTGGTGAATGTGCGTGTTTATATATATGCTTCTGTGGTATGTGACTCATGTGTGGTGTGACTGTGTATGTGTGTACCTTGGTATGTCTGTGTGTGATGTATGTGAATGGGCCTGTGTGTTTGTGCCTATGTGCAGAGTGTGTATGTACCTGTGTGCTTATGTGTTGTATATGTGTATATGATATGTTTTTGTACCTGCACATATAGTATATGTGAGTGACTGTGTGCACAAATGTGTGATGTATGAATGTACCTATGTATGAATGTCTGTGTATGTGTTTGTGTGTTGTTATGCATGCAGTATATATGTTGTATATGATATACTACATGTATGCACATGTATGCATGCATGTGAGTTCTGTTACTGTGTATACCTATAGGTAAATGCATTTGTGGTGTGTATATATTTTTATATATATACATATATATATATAGTGACTGTGTTATGTTAATTTGTATGTATATACCTGTATGTACATTTGTATGCACATGTGTGATGTGTGCTAGTGCATGCAGTGTATATGTGTGGTATACATGGTGTGTCCGTTTGAGTGTGGGCATGTGATGTATGTATATGTGGTATGTGTGGTGGTATGTGTGTGTAAATGGAGTGTGTACATGAAATGTGTTTTGTATGTAGTGCATCTATGTATGTTGTGTGTCTGTGTGTGCATGTGTTGCACAGGTTAGAAGGAAGATAATGTGCATTGGGTAAACTATAGAATAACAAACTGAAACAAGGAAAACCTAGCTGAATAAGATAAAGTGGGGAACCTGGCAAGTTGATTAAATAAGTTGCATGCATGTGTGTCCCTCAACCTTTCTCTAGCAGTCTTTCAGTTAATATTTCCTTAACCTTAAAAAAATGAAGACTTCAAATTGGTCCAGGAAAGCCGTGCATCCACCTTTACAGTTTTAAAATACGGAACTTATTGCATGTGGAGTTTTTAAACAGAATCTAATGGTAATAAAAGTCAATTGGCCCCATCATCATTGGACATACTACTCTGGTGACATTATATTAACTTGAGTGCTGTGAAACTGATTTACTTATGAAATAGTTTCCACCACTGAAAGAATTTTTCATTTGGAGAATGGACACACTGATGCATATTTTGGCTGGACATTTGGGCAACCCTCACCCCTGACACACACACACACACACACACACACACACACACACACACATGCACACAGACACACCACACTGGACCAGGAAATCTTTTTCTTGCTAAAGTGATCTCAAGATGTTCACATCTGAGCCATAAGTCCATCACGTGCTTTTCTACATCTTCCTCTCTGTTAGAAATAGCCACAGAGTGAATTCTTTGATCGTAGATGAACTAATCCACAACTGTTTAATGAGCTTTTACTAAGTGGCAGGTCCGGTTCCAGAGTTGAAGGATAAAATAAGACAACATATTCAAGATTCCTCATGATAATTGAGCCTCTTCTAAGAAGAGTAAGAGAGCACAGTGCTACAGACAGCAATAAATGCTAAATGAGAAAGGACTCAGGAAGAGGGAAGAAGAGGGAATGTGAAGGGGAGGAAGATGGAAAACCTGAGTGATAAAGAGCATCCTAGGAGAGATGGATGTCTGAGGTTGGCTGAGACAGAGCTATATTCCCTGAGCAAGGAGGCCAGTGCAGAGAAGGAGGAGAATAGTAAAATGATCTCAGAGAGACAACCCAGACATTCTTAGAGGAAAAAAGCCAAGCTTCCTAGACTGAAGAAGACACACATTCCCAAAAAGGGAAGCCCTTAGCTTCTCTATACACTGTTCCATGGATAATGGAGTCGATATTAGAATTGATATTTTATGGTTCTTAACTCTTGATCTTAGACACCAGCTTTTTGTTTTACTCATATTAGTATAAATGGCAGCACAATATGGCATAAATGCATGTGTGCTTGTTACACGTATAAGGATACTGGACTATAGGAAAACATGAGCTATTAAGGAAACTATGACTTTATCACCGAGTCCCACACAAACACTCTTTTCAATATTTGGTTATGTTCTCAAACTCAGTTCAGTGACTGTATTTCATTAAACCTTAAGTTTGTTTAGACGTTTATAAACAATCGTAGTTTATAAAAATATAAACCAGTAGTGTATGAGTGTCTAAGGAAAAAAATCTTCTAATTAATCGACCACATGCTACTAAGGATATTTGGCAACTTCAGGGGTGTTTTACAACCTGAAAATTCATCTATTATAGAATAAATGAAATGTAGCACAAAGTTTCTCCCTCTTGATTTATAAAATCCATAAGCTTTGACTTATTTTGCTGTACTATATTTACAAATTTTGTTTGCTGACCAACTAAGAGCGAGAAATTGCACTTTCTTTTTCTTGGATCTACTTTGCAGAAATACAAGAAGTTCATAGCCCAAAGTCATGTGCATTCACACTAGTCTTTGGCATTGCTGGTGGAACCAGTAACAACAGCAGTGACAGCAGGACTAAAGGCTGCTATCACACAGGTAGGGGTGCTAGATATTCATAAGTATCTTTTGAGGTTGTGCTGCTCACTGGCCATTGGCCCTGCCTGACCTTACTCAGCATGTACATTTAGAACTGGGTGAAAGCCACACACAGTTCATTCCAATGCTGGACATACATATGTATGTGCTCACAAAGACTCTTTGCTTGTTGAAACTTCAGGATCTGGATTGACCTCCTACATTTTTTTAAAACAATGCACTTTTTACAAAGATTACTGTTCAGGTGGCTTAGCCAGAACTCCCACCCTTTGTATCTAGACCATCCTTAGTATCTGATTGAATTCCTTACCTCCTACCACAATGGAAGGGAAATCTGATCATTTAGCCTCCCCTCAACAAGATCTTTCTAGGCTGATTTGGCTGCAATCTCCTCAGCTATCTCTATGGATACTCCTCCATCGATCGGCTCTTTGACTTTAAATTCCAACTTTCCCAGGATGAATTTGTCATTAATCCCAGTTCTACAACTGAAACTTTCTATTTCATCCTTGCTTTTTATCTTATTTTAAAAATTATATTTTTCTATGTATCTGTTACTCACCCAGGAACACATACTATGGTGGGAATATGGAGGTCAGAGGACAACCTGTGGGAGTCAGCTTTCTCCTTCCACTACGTGTGTCCTGGAGATTGAATTCAGGTTTTCCTGCTTGGTAGCAAGTGCCTTTGCCCACTGAGCCATCCTGTCAACCCCATCCTAGCTGCTTTATAATAATCAAATTGTTGCTTCTGAACCTTGGAATAGTTCTGCATGAAAACTGCTTGTAACCCTTTACCCACTATGCAGCTTTGATTTGTCTTTGACAATATCTATTAAAAAATACTATCTCATCTAGCACCATAGTAACACAACTACATTTGTTAAATAAGTTCCAGTCAACACACTGTAGAACTCACATATGTAGATGTCTGGATCAAATATATCATATATTTATATCATATATTCAAGCTTGCTTTGTTCAAAAATCATAATTTCACTAGTTTAAGATTCAATGCTATTATTTTTCATTCCAACCTGATCACTTTAATCGAGGACATTAATCAGTACATTCTCTTTAAAATTCATGACACATCATGTTGACAAGCCAAGACGGTCAAACAGCCCAGTCTTCTATGCACCTAGGTGAGATGGCTGTGAATAGAAAATCAGAGCATTCTTTATCACCAGAGTTGCCTCTGAATTGGTTGCACTGGGTACAGTTAACAGGTTACCCAACTGTTGACCAATCCTCCCTTTAAAAGCAAGAAACTTCTTTAGAGCTCCAAACAGGGTGCTAATGTTTTGTTCAAATTATTTTCCCAGGATTGTTTGATATTTGTTGCTTTTAGTGCTAATCCTACTGTGATTCCCCCAAAGGGAAGGTTACTCGTGAGTTTAAGCATCATCATCATTGACAACAATACTTATTTTCTGGGTTTTCTAACCACATAGACCAATAGGCACTTCCCCAAACAGGACTCTTGTTTTGTGTTCACTCCCTAAAGCTCTTCTTGACCATATTTTTCACATTGCTCTAAGCCTGAGCCTGCCTGGAGTTGATTGAGCTTCACTTGCCCAGTGAGTTCAAAAAGGTTCACAGCAAGAAACAGAAAGTCACCAGTATTATAATGGTCCCCAGCCTGAGAGCACTGAGCATGCAGCTGAGAGCTCCTGCAGACAGTGCTGGAGGAAAGGGGGGGGGAAAAAGGACCCTGAGACTCCATGGAACTGACAAGAGTCTTTGGCTTAATTTGCCTGAGTTGTTCAAGAAAACATCATTTTCTGGAATTTCCAACACGTTTGCAATGGTTGATATAGACTCATGTTCTTCACCTTCCAAACTTCTCAGGAAATGCTTTGAAAATGCTGGCTGTGAATCAGTAGTAGAGAAGTTTAAGACCTATCAAAGCACCCTGAAGAGATGTGTTCCTTAGGAGCCATTTTCTAACTTCACTTGACTGTTTAGAAATATACAAAATTTATTTTCCCCTAATAGGTATAAAAGCTCCTTGAGTGACATACTTACTTTTTATGACTCTGTCATTTGTTTGGTAAACTTAGTTAAGAGACAATCTACTTAGAAAGAGAACGTGGGTTGTTTCTGTTCTGTCTCTTCCCTCTCTCCACCTCTCTTCCTCCTTTCCAACAGCTGCTTTCTGAATCCTGTCCCCTTGGAATTAGCCTGGAGAGCTGGTCTTGCACCTTGATCTTCTACTAAATTTATATGAAGCCTTTGAGAATCTCTCTCTCTCTCTCTCTCTCTCTCTCTCTCCTTACACACAAAATAGGAGCAGTAACCCCATCTAAGAATTTCTTGTTGCAATAAAATGAGATGGTCTTTGCATGGGGTGATTATCAAAGTGCTGGTCATAAAGCAAGTTATCATGCAGCAAGCATCTGAGTCTAAATCATAAGCATCTAGTACATGGTAGCTCTTACCACTACCTTCCTCCTTCATAAATTAGAAAATTCTAGATGTTAATATCTTAATAAAGCACAGATTTTATAATTAAAAAAAAAACCTCTTGAAATTATGTTCTTCTCTGGAATCTTCCAAAACAACACACTTTGCCAATGGAAAAATAAAGAAGAAGAGTCACCGCACAATTTAGAATTTACTGATTTTCTTGGTCCTGTGCTACTTTTTTTTTGCCATACCACTGGCTCTGTCAGATGAACTGTCCAGAAGTGTTATATGGGGCTCACTTATCTGACCATACTCCCTGAATGCAAAAAGAACAGGCCAGGCTGGCTTAGGCCTGAACTTGTGAACAATCCAGTCCCAGTGATAGTCAAGCCAAAGGAGCGAAAAATCATTCTCCATCAAGGAATCTGGGGTTTCTGGGAGTCACATGATTTGCTTTGCCAAAGGCTTAAATCACTGAGTCTAGGTCACAGTATGTGATATCACTAGACTCAGAACTCGGAGTGTTGGAGAATAAACATACATGATGTATTGGAGATTCAGAGTAGGAAACATTTTGTAAAAAAACAAAACCTATAATATACTCATCTGCCTGATCACTAATTATTTTCTAGCTTCTGGAAAGACGGTACTGTGTGGGACAGGGATAGCCACAGGGTCCTGCTGCCATCAAAACTCCCTAAGTGACTCATTTATCCAGGGAACACAGCTTCAAAGCCTTTGCTTCCACTTAGAGTTTAAGCAGTGCTACAAAAGAGTATTGATTTTGGTTAAATTGATTTTATTCATAGTTAATTAAATGATATATTCTAAAGACAGATAATATCAGACAATCGGCACACATGAGACTGGGCAGTCACACTGTATGTGTCTCTATCTATGTAAGCATGTATTTTAATGTGCAAGTATATGTGTGAGCCTCTCTGTGCCTGTGCCTATATGTGGGAAGAGTTGTGTGTATAAATGTGTGTATATGCTTGTGTTTGTTCTTTAGTGTTCCTCTACCCCCTCTTTGGTGAGATTTGTCCTCCAAGGAGAACGGAAAAGATGCAAAGTACAGCTTTCATTCCAAAGGTAATAGATGATAGCTGATTCTGGACCAAATATAAACCCCCCACAACTCAGAAAACATAGAATAAGTTTTCCCTGAATGCCATGTTCCGACTATGGAAATGGTTACATGAATTTTTGATTATCACAGAACAAAAGGAAGCCATAAATCAATGCATTCACCAAATAAAATGATAGGGAACATCACGTTGTGTGAAAGTGGGAAAACTGTTATAGGTTCCAGATGCTGCCAGATGACATTCTTAGCACTGGGTTGATGGAAACTAAGAGTCTGTTCAATTAATACACTACAAAGGTTTAACCTAGTCAAAAGGTCAGATATACAAGTAGATGACAAATAGCTATTTAGGAGACTAAAGGCAGTCCAAGATAACTGCAACACTTCAGTTCTCCATAGTCATGGAAATTTTATCTATCTGTAGAGTCATCAACACAGATGTGACTTTTTCAGGGACCAGACATGTCTAGAGTATGGCTGCTCTGGTCATGAGTGGTACTCTGCTGCATTTGGACTAAAATTGGTCTTCACCGTGTTTTTGAGTTTCTGTACAACAAATACCCACATATCTCGTCATTTTATTTCAACACAGATTAGCTATTGACTCCAGTTTGTTTGGAATATATAATGTTCTACCAAGTGCATGTAGTATGTGTGAATTAACCACTGGGGGATGAAGCCCATGGTCTATGATGGTGACTCTTAAAGAGGTAAATGCCTGTGTGCCACTGCTTCAAACCTGACAGTGAACATGGGGATGCACGAAGACTGCACACACCTGCAGCCTCTAGCTGGATGAAGATGGAAACCAGAAGTCTCAAAAGCTGCAGTGCCAAACAGAAATTCATCAAAACACACATGAAATTACACAGGGCCCACTGTAACACACACGACTTCCTGCTGAAACACCATAGTCACTTTCAGTTGATTACTTGAAATAAAAATCTGCTGTTCGCTTAAAAATAAAAGAGAAAGAGAAAATATTTCAAAAGTAATTAACAAGGATAAATCACATGTACTTGTCTACTTATTTATGCTCTGTTCAAATCAATATTAAAATAATTTCTATAATCGATACACTTCTCTCTCTCATACACACACAATATTCACATATTTATTGTGATACTTTTCAGCAGTATTTTCAAATGTTCAAGATACAAAATATCAGCTGAGAATCCTCTTCAAACAGAAATGTTTAAATTCCGCCTTTCATGTATACCAATTTAATAAGATTAAGGCAGTCTTAAGTAGCTGAATTTTTAAATATCTGTAATAATTTGTGCCAGTTTGTTCTGATTAAGCAATTGCATTAAAGATCAAATAATAAAATTCTTAAGAGCACCTGACAGGCATCCTTCATCTTCCCAGATCACATGCATGAAAAATCCTTAACCTGATTCCATAAGGCAACAATGAAAGAAGAATTATTACCAATTTCTTTCATCCATCCATCACTTAGTGCTCCTGGGTCTGTCTCCAAAACAGCTAAATTCTGTGTGTCCATTTTGTTGTCCAAGTGGTCATGTCTCTGTCTATCCTGCTGGAGATTAGTGCACTGCCAGACACATAACATCTGCTCAATAAATATTTCTTGAAAGAATGAGCAAATAGCTGAGCAACTGCAAACATTTTATTTCCCAGCAACTACTTCTACAAGATTTGCTATACACAAAGTTAATACGATTAAAAGACAACATTTAAATAAATATGCTGAGGTCTACTGGAACACAGAACAAGAGTTAAACTAAATAGCAGGGAAGAGATGCATTCACACAGTGCTTTGGCCACCACTATCCAGGGACATGGAAACCTGTGGTCCAAGCCTATGATCTTGTTTCACTACCATTCACAGAAACAAGCTGGGCAGATATACCCTGCAAGAGCCCAGAGCCATACTAGCTTCACACTCCCCACAAGGGTATCTGGTGGCAAAACATCAATTATCACCTTCTCCTCTGAGAAACAGAAGATTGGATTTCTGAAGGGTCCTGGGGGTCCACTTGTGATCTATTCGATTCTAATGCTTACATGAAACATCCCATCTCTCAGCAAAGGACAAAGGCGATGAAATCACTGCCTTTGGAATGAAACAGATCAGACTGCAAATGGAAAGTTAGTGTGAACTGAAGAGATAGCGCTGTGCAGATTTAATTAACATGCACCTCAAAGTCCTGCCCCCCAAGGCCAACACTAAGTAATGGCTAAGGAAAGAGGACCATTGTTTTGAACCAGGCTATAAGTAGTGATCCATCAGTACCCAGAGCTCAGGGCAAGGAGGCTGAATTTGCACCATCCACAAATGTACGGAGGCATCCAAGGAGAAGGAAGCCATTGGCGAGTGGTGACACATAAGATAATTTAGACAGAAACTTCCCCTTTCACACTCCCAAGGTTACAGATTGGGGAGAACCTAGAGTAGACAAAATAGCCAGAAATGAGTTGCCACTGAAGGGAGGTGCTAGACAGATGAACCTGCTTGCACCAGTCTTCACCGGGGCCCCCACCCCAGCAGGAAGGTAAATTAAGAAAAGCTGGCCGGATCTCTCAATTTCTGTTCATTGTTTGACATCCAAGACTCTAAGTCACTCAGAGGAGAGCTTATCTGCTCTCTCGAGTTCTCTATTACCCCCGTGGAGGCTTGGGAGAGAGCTTTGAACTGCAAAAATATCCCTGGCAGTAATTAAATACAAAGGGCCTCCCTATGCCTGCCTGCGCCTTCATTCTGGCAGCCTGTGCTAGCCGAGCAGAAGGGGAAAGATTTGATTTTAATCACACAGATTTCATATTTTATTTTGCTCATTAAAATTTCTGATAAGGATTTACTTCCACATTTTGTGGCTCTCCTTGAAAATCTGAAGAGGGTCTGTTTTTTGGTTTGGGGGTTTGGGTTTTGTTTTTGCTTTTCATGGAAAATGTTATCAGCTCCTAGTCGATTCCACCAATGGTCTAAAGAAATCGCTCCACATTGCTCAGATCTAAAGTATGAAGCATTTCTGCAAGAGAAAAAGAGAGGAAGAGCATGCAGCATTCTGTAACGATGACTGCGCTCAGCCAACGAGAAAGAATAGAGTGTAAAAAAAAATGCAGGACTTGGAGTCAAGATACAAGAAAACTTTGTTGTCTGTAGCTTTCGGCACCTTCTAATAAAATGAGAAATTTTGGTTCTGCACAAAACTATATTGCCTAGGAAGGGTGGAACACTTCTCAGAAGGCTACAGTCTCTCAATGTACCCTAGTCAGGGGGTCTTTCGAGGGCTGTCAGAGACACCCTGAAGTCAGCTCCACGCCATAGACCTCACTTATAGACCTGCTTATGTTACTGTCAAATTGGCACCAGTCATCTCTACACTAGAAAGAGGTTGGGATTTTTTTTCCCACTTCAGTAGCGTATCAAATGCTAACTTCCATATCCACAGAAAATCAAATTTTCATACATGCATATGTAACTTATAGATATTGAAATCAATGGTATTACAGATATATAATATAGATTTGGAATACTAAGATGGTATTTTATATAACACACTAGCATATATTATATGTTTAGAGACTGCATAGACTAGTATATAGCATTCTATCTAACATAGACAAAATAATGTATAGTACTGTATTCTGTATACTAGGTGTATTAAGAAATAATGGAGAATAATATATTCTATTAAACATATATAGTATATATACAGACTAGTATATAGTATTTTAGAAAAAGAACAGTATAGCATGTCTCTATATATTAGATATATAGACAGAGTATATAGTATTCTAGACATAATTTTATGTATATTCTACACATAGTACTACATACTCTTCCCTATGGCCTAGATCTTTTCTTATACCCACAATTCAAATGTTTAAGTATTAAGTTCACATTTGAGCTTCACACAGCTGTGCCTGTCTTCTGGAAGGGGCCTGCTCTCTTAGAGGTAGGGCAGGAATCTGGGTGGAAAGAGAAGGCTGGTATCTAGCCCCAGTTCCCACAGTGGTTAAGAGTCATCCAGAGTACAGAGACAAGTCAATAGACCTCCTTCCTGGGAGATGCTCTTGAGCTTCCTGCACAAGTATCCAATGTAACCCTCCAGGTCCACCCATACAAGTCTAGATGGAAGGATCTCATCACCTGGGGCCATTCCCACACTGCCAGTGACTCAGTAAGCCAATTCTACACACACACATACACACACACACACACACACACACACACACAGAGGTGCACTCTCTCTCTCTCCCCTCTCTCTCTCCCCTTCTCCTCTCCAGTGTTGTTAACTTGTTAACTCCAACTCTCAAGTGGAGACAAGTTACCTTGTCTTTTACTTCAACAAAATTCTGTACCTGCTGAATTAATTTCAATCCTTGTGAAATGTAGAAAGAATCAAAAAGAGATACAGGTATGTATTTATACACGAATGCATATACATCCTGCTTTTAGTATATTAGACCACATAATTGTTAATTCTTTATAAGGCAGTAAACACTAAAGAGGCTTTAAGATGTCACAGGAACTCATTGGGAAATCTTACTGAGTTGCTCAGGCGCGAGGGATAGATCCTTGCCAAGATGTGCAGCAAGCTTTCCATGTTCCAAGTGTTCATATGGAAGAGAAGCAGAATTACTGAGCGAGAAAGACATGTCCTCAATCGACCTCACAGAGCTCATCTGGGAAGAACATGGATCTTCTTTCCCTCTATTGCAGGCCTATGCTGTGTGCGTTACATTGAGTTTTCTGCCTTTCTGTCATTTATGTGCTGATGCTGTGTGTTAAAGAACAAAATCTTGCCTGTCACAATGGGATGCGAGGCCCTGTTCTTGTGTGAATCCCAAGCACTCCCACTTCCTGCAATTTCTTTACTTAGCTGCAAATTTCCCTTCATTAAAATTAAGCCTCATTTCTTGCTCATCTTTTCCTGTTTTCTTCAGCAAAACTGTGTGCAATTCTAAAAGCTAGTTTCTCACTGCTGTGTTTTCTTGACACTTCATCATTAAAATCTTCTTTCCACCCCCTAAAAACAATTAAGAGATTTATTCTACTCTAGTTTGCCCTTCTTTTGTGTGGGAAACAATGGATAGAATAAGGAGTGTGTGTCTGTCTGTCTGTCTGTCTGTGTAGCAAGCAAGTACTACAAGGGCTCACTTGCTATGCTTTGGCATGGTGGTTTTGTCCAGACTCTGGGATTACTGGTTATGCTCCAGTATATTATGCTAATTGCAGGGATAACATGGCCTTAGATGTCCATCTGGAGTGGCAGCTGCTCCAAGAATCTCTCCAGGACCAGCCTTCGAGACAGGGAGTTAGAGAGAAAATAATGAAGAATCAGCATTGGATTCTTCAACTCTCAGACTGATGAATCTGTGCCTTCATACAACAATCCTCCCATCCTATTAGGGACCCTCAGTTTCTCTTCTAACTCTGGAGAATCAGTTCTCCTTCTCCCTTAGAGTCCAGTAAATATCAAGAATTAAATCAACCTAGGCTAGGTCTTTTAAGCAGCACTGAGGCCTGATAGACAGACTGGCTATGCAGTACCCTCCAATAGAACCCAGGCCTTCTGGGTGTGACTCCTGCATGGAAGTCAAGGAAAGCAGAGACTGTGGATGTCTGGGAATCAGGATCACCAGTTTGTTAAACAAACTGGCCTAAGGCTCACACTGTGACTTCCAGGGTCTTTAACTATGGGTATTAGGGGAATATTTTCAAGTATTTAGTGATACAGTTCTTAAATGTGCTGTACAGGTGTGATGATGTTTTGGCCACTCTTCAGTTCATACCTAGCCTATCTTGACTCCTATGCTTGCTGAATTACCCAGGCACTCACTAAATGATGTTGAAAAACTGAAAATTAGCTAGGCATTGAGCAAGTTACTCCTAAGTGTACTCTGAAAATGGATAATGATATAACAAACCTAGTGGTCATGTTTCACAGATTACCAGATACAACCAAAGTGAAATGTATAACATAATTCTCAACACACTGCATAATACTCAAAACTTGGCTTTTATTATTTTCATTATCAGAGACATTCAACATTTAATATACTCTTGGAAACCCATCAAATATTGAGGACAGAAAGGCAAATAAGAAATGGTTTATTCCCTCAATTGGCTCACAATCAAGAAAATGTTTTCATTTGTATAATTAAGAGGGGTAGACTTTTTAAAATTCTCCCTTTTTATACCAGGCAATTGAAAGAAAAGAAATGGAATTGCTTAAAATTACAGCTAGTCATGGGCAGTTAGCATTGATAAAGTAGGAATGAAAGCATAAAAACAAATGACAAAGAGATTTGTTCCTCGTGGGCCTGGACAGTGCCTTATGGTTATAGAAAGCTTGAGAACGAACAGCAGAGATGAGAAGAACAGTAGCTCTACCCTCCAGCCCAGGGTCTTCACACCCTTTATCCTTTCTAGTATGTGCTGTCAGGCATGGTTGACTAGGCTCATGATGGTGCAGGAACTGTCCCAGGCCTGAGGCATACCACCATTTCTAGAGCACCCCAGGGAAGATGGGAATCACCCAGGCCTTGGGCTCAACCTTTGCTCTTTGTCTGTTTCTGGTCTGGAACTCAATTCTCCTTCTTCTTCTTTACAATCCTAAGGACTAGCCTATATTCTTGAAGGAGGAGGCAAAACCTTTGATATTGAAAAGTATTACGTTTTTGTTTTTTTTTTTTCTTTAATCATTTCCTCTAGTTAATCTTAGGCATCATTCAATTTAATTGTCTCTTTGTTTTTCTTCTGTTAGGGATTGAACCCAGGGCCTCACACATGCTAAGCACACACTCTACCACTGAACTATATCCTTAGGAACATTTGTTATATTGAAATTAAACTTATGTTTATGTTTAATCTTTATAAGTTAATCTTATAACTTATGTTATAAGTTTAATCTTTTGTCTAATCTTCTGCTTTTATACTTAGTGGCCTCCAAAAGCCTTTTCTATCATAACTTTAAATCTCATATGTTATAGACTGTTTGTTACTTTTAACCTTTTATCTTTATGGTGGCTTGTGCTCTGTCATTTGAAAATTCTCTCTTAATTTGTCTGCAAGATTTTTAGCTGCAAAAATTAATCCCATCATACCTTTCCATCTTATATCATTATTTATACACTATCTTAGCTTTACTTGACTTATTAAAATTTCCCATATTTCACTTATATAATATATATATAATATATATAATAACCAATAAAAAGTATGGCCATGATAGTAAATTTTTCTACTAAAATTTCCATTCATCAGGCTCTTTTTAGATAACAGGGTTCATTGTGAGCAGATTGAGCCTCGCTCTCTTGGAGTCTAACAAGAAGTTAGAGCAGAGAGCTTCGTGATCAATAACCTTGGCAAGGACAAACTTGTGGACTCTAGTCTCTGCGAGAGTGTTCGCAGAGGCTGTCCTTGCCATTCCAGGTGGTATTTGGCTAGAGAAGGCAAGGTTGCCACAGAAACTTGGTAATGTGGCTCTTTCTGCTGGTACTTAGTATGGCTCAGTTTGCCTGTTGCTTGCTGCCCCTAGTATCAGAAATGAATTAAGGGATTCGTGTCTCAGCTTGAACTTGACATATTGTGCTGGACACTTTGTTGTGGTCTATTCTGTGCCTGTGTCTATCAACTACCCTGAACTTTACTTTTTCCATGCTGAGTATGACTTCTAAGCCCAGCTATGGTAACCAAAAATATGTTCAGACATTATTAGGTGGCCCTCAAGCAATAGAAGTCCTTAAGAAGTCCCTATTTAATCCTGCAATCATCGTTCACAGCAAGTAGGGGGCTATTATCACTCTGCTTTTATTAAACAAGAAGCTCAGAATGGTTGCTTGTAACCTCCCAAAAGTTACACAGAAAGACAGAATGACATAGGTACCTAGGTATACAAACCCCAAATACAGTTTTTACTTCAAGATTCACTGTGAGTACTTCACGCTGGGAAGTCAGATAGAGATTGACCTAGAAGAGAATCACCTGCTGAGGCTGCCCTGTTGCAACCAAGTCCTGTGCCTGGATCTGTGGCCACAGCATTGTATAGACTGAAAGACACTAAGAATCTTTGACTTTCTTTAAAATGAGATTTCATTAAGGGCCTCTTGACTATAGAACAAGCTGACCTTAAACAGAAAAATACTTAATGTGGAATAGTACTCTTTAATTTCCTCCTCATTTTCCTTTCTAAGTATCCCTAAGACAGAGCTTCTTGGACAATTACTAAGGCTTAAATACAGAAACACTATCCAGTCATGTTGTCCAGCTAAGCAGGTGCAAAACCAAGGTGATGACCTATTGGAAATGACCTAAGCAGAAAGTTGCAAGTAGGAGATCTCCACTCAGGTACACGATGTCCTATCAAGTACAGAAGACAACCATGATGGGAACTCTTAAACAAAGGGGGTTTCATTCCAGAAGCAGAGTAAGTAAGTAGCAGGACCTGGCTTGGAGTCTATTTCTTAGAAGGGGAAACCCGAATGCCCATCTCAGGATAAAATCAGAGAATCTATTTATGAAATGGAATCTATGTTTTAAGATAATGCACCTATGGGATGTCAAAGGTGAGGACTGCTATCAACTGTGCAGTGAATTCAAAATCAAAATAAAATACAAAGCTCTCTTGATAGAGCATCTACAGACATGGGGCATATATTGGTAATGTTGTCTTGGAGCCACATCCATCGTGTCCAATGCAGGGAGAATAAGTCCAACCAGGCTCATGACTTGAGGCCTGGGGACAAGAAGACTTTTAGAAAATACTTTAACATCCTTTGGTCTCATGGAATTTAAAATCATTAATAAAGTAGTTTTTAAGGTAATTCAAGTAGTATAGTCTAGTAGCTAATAACACAGGATCTTGAATCAAGTAAAACAATGTTCCCAATATGACCAATGAGAAACTTCTTTTTCCCTCAATAAGTAAAGCATTCTTTTCCATCATTCTTTGTTCCTTAAATACATAAATACATAGCTCCTAGAAAGGACCTTCATGGATCTAAAAGGTGATTTCATTGCTCTTAAGATGGAAGTCAATATACAATCTCTTTTCAAGGAGTTTGGAGATTTAAATGAGATAATTAGAAAAGTCTCAGTGCCTGATATATAGTAATATCTCAGTCAGTAGTAGCTTCAAGGAAAACAAATTTTCCCCACCCCAACTCAGCAGCTTACCTTGAATAAGAAAGGCAAGCTGAAAGGTGGGCGGGGGGGGGGGTGGCTGCTGTCTAAGGGTCTGATCTTGGTGACTGTACTTTCTCCCAGCATCTCCTTGCATACCTAGCATACTTCCATATGTTCACAAAAGACATGAAAACTCTCTCTCCTTTTGTGACTTCTGAGGATCTTCTGTACCCTGTGGCATTTTAACATTCTCTTGATACTCATGGCCAGGCTTAAAGTTAGCATCACTACACCTGGGTTTGGATCTAGAGACAAATTGCTACTTCATTACAGAACCAGTTAAAAGCATCCAATTTTTAAGGATGTTAAGCTCATGAGGGCAACAGAGTACCAAATGAATATATAATGAAGAACTCCTTCAAATGGCACAGCATCTTATTTTAGAGGCAAAGAGAAACATACATATACACACACGCAGGTGCATGCACATAGACACTTATGTACAAGTTCCTCATTTTAGGCTCTGGGAAGATATTTTTTGAAGGTAGACATAGTTGAAGTAAGACTAACCTGTTTAGCTATGATATGTAAGATATAAAATGTTAATACTCTTATTATTTTCCTAAAGCATCTGCCACAATTTTAAAAGCTTTTCTGAACACCTGTCACCTGTACAACCTTCTCCATAACTCTTAGAAATACAAAGACTCCCTCAGTTTCTAAGTGCAGTCACCTGCAGGTCTGCTCATCCACCACATTGCTACTAATAAACATGCACTCAGAAGGTGTCTGGTCTTCAAGGCTCAATAAATCATCCCTCTGTTGCCTGGGGAACAGTGAATTCCTATGGGCTTATAGTGTCCATCTCCAGGGCAATGAGGACAAGAGGGACAGTAAGTTCAGTTGCCCTCAGCTTGTGACACTTGCTACGGATTCTGAGCTATTTGGGGAAATCAGCAATCACTTTAGCACCTTTTTCTGCAGCTGCAGGAAAAGCCTTACATATTCTACAATCAACTGACACTGGAGCCAAGGAATCCTGCCCTCATTTCTTATCAGTTCTTACTTCTTACTTCACCAGTCTACTTTTGTAGTGGTTTATACACAAAAGTGGCCTCCAAAGAGAATTCAAAGGCAAAATGCCAGGGATAAGTTTTGATACAGAGTAAAATTTGCTACACAGAAACCCTGAAAATCGTTTCAGAATTGTGAAAACACTGATTTTAAAGGGAAAAAGGTCAAAGCTCTGATCTGAAACTGCAATACTGTTCTCCCTCAACCACTTTCAAGCATCCTCTGTCTCTGATTTGGGGGAATTTTGGTCTTTCTTTCTGGGCCCAGGCTGAAGCCCCAGCAGCCTACCTTGGGTAGGCAGCAGTCCAGAAGCCACAAGGTGATATAACAGTCTCTGACTCATCTGCTGAAGAGAAGAAGGCTCTGTTGGTTTTTTCCTTTTCCTATCATTTTGGGTTCTGTTTCTTCAGAATCCAAAGATGAGTGTCAGCAGTAAGGGAGTTTGTTTGCTTCTCTTGAAAACAATTGTTTCGATGACAGCTTGTGAGCACTAGAATCTCCCGGATCTGAGACCCTTAATTCATCTCAGAAGTGATATTGAAAATAGCATAGTAGGCAGGCTCTCACCTGTCACCAAGTCTTCCTAAAGAAGCACCTGTCATTGCCACCCTGGGTCCTACTGACTATCCCAGATCAGGGGAGTCATGTGATCTGAACAAGGCATGGACCACAACAACCTCAATGAAAGGGAAGTAGGAATGAACAGTCATGAAGGCCAGTACGTGGCTCTCTGGCTTCCTACATCCTGAACACAAACAAATAACATTACCTGAACAAATATCCAGCTAGCCAACATGGTGCAAAGCTGCTCTCAGCAGGAATTCCCAGAAAACGGGGTTCAGGGCCATGCATGCCCTTTTTATTAGAACTGAGGGTGCTCTGATGGACTGGAATAATAGAGAGGGGCCTCAGTTCCGGTGTGGTAGTTGGGAACCAGCAACATCACCCCTTCCATACAGCCTCTGGCAAAGGCTTGCTGCTGGAGAAAGTGGCCAGCACACCAGTCAACGGGCTAGCTAGCAGTGTGAGCAATCCGGTGCAGCCTCAGCATGGGAAAATAGTGGGAAAGGTGCTGGGGGATGCTTTTTCAACATCAGTATTTATTGGTTCCTTTCTGAAATTAGTCCAAGGCTCTTGCCACCATCCCTGTTCCATCACCCACACACAGCTGCAGGGTTGAGTTTGGCCAGGGGCATCAGAATGAATTTTAATCACTCTTTATGACTTTCTTCTATGCCCTCCGCCCTTATGCAAACTATCATTTTATTTTCAATAGAGATGGCTGTTTACAAATGCTTAATATGTGCGAGGCATTTTCTTAAAGCTTCACACGTATCGTTTAATGCCTACAGCACCCCTCTGAATTAGGCTCTTTATTTTAAAGATGAAAATTTTTGGAATTGGAGAGGTTGCAGAGTTTGCCAAGATCACACAGCTAAATCAGCATTGGGAACACAAGTTGAATCCAGGCAGTTTCTTCCCAGCCCACATTCGGAAACTTCAAGCTTTCCACTTGGCAAGGAGGCCTGTCCACAGATCCTACCCGCACCTGGCCTTTTCGCCCACAGCTTCCTCTGTACCAAGGAGTGCCCCCTCTCTCTCAGTCCAGCCTCCTCACTGTCTGCCACAAACATGTTCACCACTCTCCATGTGGCTGCTCTCCCCACCCCCACTTCATTTAAGCCTTAGCCATTCCTCAGGACTGGTATCAGTCCAGCTTGCAGTGCTGTGATCTCAGAGGAAACCCCTCTCATCTCCTTGGACTTAATAACACATATTCACAGGTCGGCTAGGCCTGAACCCTTGATGTTTTATGTCTTACGAAAATATAAATGATTTAAGAGAAAGGAAAGCACCTTGTATTTTGAGTATGTTTGTTTGTTTTTTTTTATAACTCCAGCTCACCTGGAGTTATGTAGATCAGGCTAGCCCCAGTCTTATAGAGATCAGTCTGCCTCTGCCTCTCCAGTGCTGGTATTAAAGGTGTGTGCCACCAGAGCCAACTGGAAATCAAATCCAGGGCCTGTGAAAGAGCAGTAAATATTCTTAATCACCAAGTCATTTCTCCAACCTCCAGAAATGTAGAGTTCTCAGTTTCTATAATGAGGGGAAGGGGAAAAAAAAGCTTCCTCCATCTGACATGTCCCCTCCCAGGGGGCACATGGCTCATTGGCTCACTCCATCATTCCATGTTCCTTCACAGGTCACCAGCATTCTTTAACGCTACCTATAAATTAACTGTGTCATCACCTCTCTCCCTCTACTCTTCTTTACAGCACCGACTGATACTATAAGCATTGTATATGTGTTCACTTTGGCCTCTGCCTCACACACACCCGGAATGTAACTTCCACATAGGTTTCTGCCTGTGTGATTTACTTCTAGATTCCAGGTACCTAACATTTCACCTTCTGAGGGCATAGTGAGCACTCAAAATAATCAGTCAAACATTATCGGACCCCATTACCGCAAATTCACATGAGCAAACTTCCAGGGGCCTATGACCTATATGGTGAACATGACCTATACTACCACAGTCAGACAAGAGCCCATTGTGGATCAAGGGGTATGGGTGATGGATTCCAGCCTTGGCCTAGGAACTGTTGGTAACTGTTTATTGCTAGGTGAGAGAGAATAAATCTTCTTTAAGTTCCCTAGATAGGGTAATTAGACTTTAGTGATTGAACTTGCACTGAAGGACATCAGGATACAAATGCTTGACTGGAGAGGACTTAACATATATTACAGAATGCTTGAAGTCCACAGGTAGTGGGGGGAAGGCTGTGGAGGTGTATAGGTGGTGGAGGGGGGTCTAAATTTGATTAAGAGCTATTGTGTGAAATTCACAAAAACTCAATAAAAATATTAAAGATTAAAAGGAAATATATGTCAGTAAATTTATGTTATCCTAAGAATTTTACTAAGTATGTGGTATTTCCTCAAATATTATGGCAACTTAAATAAATATTATTGCTTAATAATGGAAAAAATTATCAGACAAGTGAGAAAATACTAGTGAATTAAAAAAATGGTCTTAAAGAGGATTCTAATTTAATACCAGTAAAGTCTGGGCCTTTGAAATGAGACATCTGGGTAAAATAAGCAACTTACCTCCACCCTTCTAGGTCCAGTCAGGTCTCCTAGGCATGAACAAGTTAATATCAACTGACCTTGAGCCATGCTGTTACTCTTCTGTCAGGTACCAGGATGAGAACACAAGGCCTGGCTATACTGTAAGGCTTGTCTGGACACCTACTTGCTTGTGAGGATCTCACATGGTTTCATTTTGTTTTTGGAGGAAGAAGAATTGGAGTCCCTTAAAGGTCTATCCAAAATTACTCCTATGACTGGGAGTCACAGGAGTTCATGTTACTTTGCCTGAAAAAGCAGCATTCATTCTGGGGCCAACAGAGTAAGACGCCAGCAGGGGTCTGAACTTTGTAAGGAGCCAGCAGAAACACTCTTCCAGGGGCAGCAAGAAGATGCTTTGAGGAATGATGTTCCCTGAGTAGGTCTTTGCTTCCCCGGGCATCAGAACGAAGCACAGCAGTTTTGCAGTTTTCCTTTCAAACATTCCTAGAGGCCTCCCTTTTTCAGAGCCCCTCCCCCTCCAGAGGTAAGAAGCGAAAGAACACCCTGGAAACAGCTGTGCTTTTGACATATGACACATCTGCAAACAGGGCTCCAATGGATCTCACAGCCAAACATCCCCATCACTCCATGTGCACTTGAAACACCGTGCCCCATACTTACGGTTATGCAGTACAACAACTTGATAGAGTGCCACTGTCGCTGTACTAGAAATTGAAAATGATCTGCCCCCACCTGTACATACAGCAGGGAAAATCACTTCCAACTCATTGAGAGGTTTCAACAGAAAAAAGATTAATCAAATTGAAGCAGAGCAAATCTCCCTGACATCTACTGATGCCAAGACACATAAAGAAGGCAGGCTGCGTGTCATCTCCCAGAAAGCTTCTGGGAAGGCTGGGAGGGATGCATGGGACCTGTGGAGGGTGAGGATTAAGACAAGCAAAGCAATTTAGAAACAGGAGCCTGCAACATAGTCTGGTCCGGGTCAATGTGGTGGGTGTTTCAGAGAAAGGCATGTAGGTGGTGAGAACCTGGTGTTCACAGAGGTTCTCATGGTGTCTTAGGCCTTCAAGGAGATATACCGAGATCCATTCATGTTGGAGACCTGGGTAGAGACAGAAATGGGTCCAGGTCATCTCCAACAAGGCTTGAGTCTCAAGAGAAGTGACATGTTCTCTATTGGGGCCACCCGTGCCTCATGACTCTGGTTCAAAGTCACTTGTGTGCCTCCATCCTTTAGCCCTGCTGTGGGTGTAAGTCATCCTTTAACTATAGGACTGATACCTCTTGTCTTTCCAAGTCAACCCAAATCTTCCTCATTAGATAAAAAATGAAATTTTGTTAATTAAAGCAATGGAAATCAATTAACCTTATCAAGCAACATGGCCTTTTGAAACAGAGCCAAGCCTGATATTGCAATTTCCTTCTGCCTGACAGCTAAGATAGAGTTGGGCAGTGTGACTCTATGGCAGTTTCCTGGAGTGAGAGGGAATTTACTCCCCTGTGCTGGGGCAGGAGCTAAACTATTAACAACCAGGTTATTTACTTCAAAACCATGAGTGTCTGGATTACTTTTCTTACCAGAATTAAAGGTTTGATTCACTTCTTTTCAGCTGTCTACCTGGCGTTCTAGTGGGTTTCATACAAATCTTGAACATTTAAAATGAAACTCAATAATCTCACACGTGGAATAGAGAAGGCTTGTTTCAGGGTGGTGGCATGTTTGCTCCCATTCGCCTTTCCTGGACTACATCTCCTCAGAACAGCTTGAACATTCAGCACTTTTATAAATATCTCTACACAATTTAAACACAGTCATTATTTCACTTTTTTAAAAATGCAGTAATGCACAGGCTGGAGTCCCTGAGCAAAGTCCCCATGTCTGCTCAGTTTATTCTGAACTAATTGCCAAAGCAGCATGTGATAAAATCCTAATAGCCTTCCAAGAACAGACAAAAGCCAGGAAGGAAATGCTTTTAAAAGGTAAGCTGCAGACTCTGAAATCCCTGCCTTCTTTCTCAGTCAGCTTCCATGAAATAGTCATCATGTTGTCTCCCAAACCCAGGCTCAGTCACACCTACAGAACAATAGTTCATGCTCATCTCTAGAACCAGATGCAAGGTCTCCCAGTTCCAGGTAAAAGTTATCCTGCTGAATCACTATGGGCAAAGATGAACCCACTGACCATCTCTCTGAGCTGAGCCCACTGGAGCCAAATGCTTCTATCTCCAGGAGCAGGAGGGTATCTCCAGGGTCCTCTCCACCTCATGTCCGTAATTACTTTCTCCAGTATACTAGGAATGTTTTGCCCACTGTACAGCCCATATTACAGGAAATAACAAAACAGCACAAATCCTGCCCTATTTTATGCCAATCTTCCAGACTCTTCTATCCATCCACTATACAATATTATACCCTCCTTTCCCTACACTTTAGGCAAACTTGCTGCTCAAACTGAGCTCCTTCTCTCCTCCCTCACATGCAACATGCTGGCCTTACTCCTTGCCTTCAAACAGCTCAAGAGTATTGACCTTTCCTCATTCAGAAACTCCCTCTCATTTTCTCTGTATCTCAAGGAAGCACTGTGTATATGAGAATTCACTGTAGAAGTATTCTAGTCATTTGCTTTTAGTAAAAGGATGGAAGATAAACTCTAGCTCAATCAAAGCACCCAGTGACACTTCCCACATTCATGCAGAGCCTTGGAAGGTTCCATGAAAGTCTTTAGTCCCAAACCTCAGCACCTGGACACGATCTACCTCCAACAATTGAGAGCAACATATCTTCCTAGAAAGTGGGACCCCAATGGTGTCTTAAATCAACGAGAACAAGTGAGGGGACCTTTCAGGGATGAAATCCTTGTAGTTCTTAATCTACAACCTTATGTTCATCTTTGTCACATCATAACTTTCATATTTTATCATCTCTCTTTATAATTGACCTAAATGTTCCCATTCATTTCGGTATACGTGGAGAATTTCACTCTATATTAAGTCCAAGATCCAGGGAACACTCCTATTTCTTTTAAAAGTATGGTATCTAGATGGCCCTCCATCACATCAAAGTCGCATCTGTTTTGTGGAATTCAATATTTTTTTTGTATCAGAATCACATGGCAGGAAGAGATCTACAATGAACTATCCCCTTTTGAGTGTTTAAAATGTACAAAATTACCCTAAAATGTGGGTCAATGGCAACAACATTTGGAAAAACCTGGCTTAATGACAGAAAGTGAGTTTATCCTCTGCACTTAATGTAAAGCATGTACCTCCAGGAATAACAGCCCTCCATTGTTTTCCACCCTTTGTAGGAAACAGCATATAATGTTTCAATCCCAGAGCCACATAGCTGGATCCTTAATTAAAGGCTGGATCCCCTCCATAATGTCACTCCTGACTTAAGAATTTGCTTCCTTCCTTGATCTCTATTGTTAGGAACTCCCGGCCTGTGTTGGTTCACTGCCGCAATCTTCCTTTTTGCACTAAACTGAGAGGTGCTTCTTTATACTTCTCTTCTCAGACTTTTTGATTTGTCCTCTAGGGCCACTGAGAACAAATCTAATCAATCTTTTCAATCTTCAGATCCATGAAGAAAGCAGTTACTATTCCTCTAATATTGTCCTCTACGCTAAAATCTACCCGACGTCAGTGATTAGCCTGGTGACATTCCTCATTGTATCATCAATCTTGGCCTTTGTGCAATGCTCTTTAGTGATCAATACACCTCATAAGGTGATGGCTGTGTGTGAACATGGGCTCTCTATCCAGCTATGTAACTAAAAGCACAACTAATATTTTTCTTATCTCTGGGCACTGGTATAATACTCAGAAGCCTGGAGATTTGAGTCAAATAACTTAGAATTTTATATTTTATTTACTCTAAAATACTTCTTGACTCAAAATTGAGTTTATTTAGGCACATCCACATAGATGGAATTTGGTTATTACTCTGACAATGATAGCCTAAGTGTTAATTTGATAGACTCTAACTGAGAGCTAGACTGAATTAGACCCCCTGGGCTGTAACTAACTTCAGCTGTCATCACTGCCATCACATTGGGAAGAAGCCCAAGTCCCTAATGGATGTTAGTGGGCTTGGCTCAGGTCAGTTCCCTATGAACATCAGACAGAGCACCTTTGGGTGCCAAGCAAGGATGTTGGAAAGCCAGCGAGATCCCCACTGTCAACTAAGCTTCAGCATGTGAGAGAATTCCCATGATTTTGCTGAGTAATTCTTGCTTCCTAAAACAGAAGAAACAGAGGCTACTTGAGAGCTGGATGGCACTAGGGGACTGCCGAAGACTAGAAATGCATATGTGATGTTTGAAAAGGCACCCTACTGCACAGTTCACTGAAAATATGAAGGCAATGCAGCCATCAGAGAGTCGTGCCTCTGCAGGACCAAGTACACTGTTAGCATGCCAGCATGAAGTCGACAGGTACTTTAGCTGTGTGCATTTCCGAGAAAATTCAAAAGAAAATGGTAGCAGTGGATGGAGTATGGAAATCTGCATCAGGAAAGCAGAGTTCCAAGCCTCATTTGGCCACTCACTACCTGTAGGATGAACTCAAACTATCTAAAGTGTCTATAAAATCAATATTGGATCTAATTGGACTGGATACTATTGTGTGTTTCTTGTTGCTGCTTTTAATCCCATTGTTTTATTAATTTATTTTTATCTTTTGAGAATCTTAAACATGTATACAATGAAATTTAATCATATCTAGCTTCATTTCCCACTTCCCTTCCATCTGTGGATATCCTCCCAACTTCATGCCTTCTTGCTCACCTCTTTTATAAAAGAATAACCCAATAAGCTTATTTAGTGTTGCCCAATGTTCATGGGTATGGAAGCCATTCACGGAAGCATGTGTGATCTTCCTGAGGCCACACCCATAGCGAATGATTCTCTCTCCTCCAGCAACTATCAGTTGCCAATATGTCCTTAGTTAGGGGTCAGACCTCATGAGTTTCTACCCTATCAGTGCTGGGATTCTGGCTGACTTGATCTGTGCAATAGTGAACCCTACATGCTACAATATCAACCTGCTAGGCAAGATGTGGCCATTGGTGAAACAGTGGTGTGACTGTCATGAGGAAAGCAACTGCTTTCTGATTTGATGTGAAGTTTACTCCATGGGAGAGAATTCATGGTTAGTACTGTTAACTTGGTTAAAAAAAAAATGTCTGGGGAGGTCACTGGCCCTAGAGTAGAAACTTCTGCTATTATTTTGCTAAATGGATGTGTTGTCAAACTGTCTTCTAAATATTTATGTTTATACCTATAGACCTGAGCTGCTCTCAACCTTCATCAGAGAAGCTTTTACATCATGGGCAGCAGTCAATGCAGATATTAATAACTAGCCAAAGTGGTAAAAAATAGAGACTGTGAGTCTTCACCTCTAAAATGGATATCTGTATGAACACCCCCTCTCCAAGACTCAGAGAAGATCATGAGAGAGAAATAGAAAGAATGTAAGAGCTGGAGGATGGGGGGAATACAGTGAAATGCTGTCCTCTGGACATGACATGGCTATCGTACTTATGAACTCACAGCAGCTCTTCTTATTTTTGGTGCAAATCTTCTGTTTCACTATGATATACCTAATTGAGGACCATATTTCCAGACTTCTGATAGCCTTCCGGAAGGAGTGGGCTGATGTTATTTTTAAAGGGTAATGGAGTATATAATGTCTACAGTTGAAGTAAATATAGACTTAAATTCTTGCTTTAGGATAAGCACAAAGTTCTTTTGATTGCCTTTTTTTCGTAATTGCCAGATAATTTATTGACTATGTCATTGGGTTTGTTTGCTCTTCAGAACATGGTCTTAGATTTGTGCCTTTGTTTCAGATGTAAGTTTCTTGGAAGGCACCTGTGACCAGAGAGTCACATATCTCTTCTACAGTTCTCTGGGGTAGCTCACTGTTCTCTCATCATAAAGGGCAGGTGGCAGAGTTACAATACTTCTCTTGGGACCTGTACTTGGTTGGCTTTAAATATTCCATACTTATAAAGATAGTTCTGTGGAGATGATCAACATGGGAACATTTCCTTATTCACAGTCTAGGAAGACTGTAGGGCCAAGAGCATTGAACACTGCTATTGTGGTCACTAAAAACCGAAAAGTGTACCTGTATCAAAAGCAACAACCCAACATGAGACATTCAAGGCTTATATGAAAATTTCACCCTGGAGCAGCAAGGAGTTTATGGATAGAGGTGGCCTTGGAAACCAAGGAATATAGATGAAATGTAGGGACTGCAGGCAGTTGAAGTTCCTGTCTGTATTTGGACAGAAATGGGGTTATTCATTTCCTTTCCAAATAAGCAGAGAGATTGTCTTGACTTAGAAAGTCAGGGTCATGCTTTTAAAGGTCTCCTTCACCAGATGGAATGGAGGTTATATATAAGAAACTTCTATAAAAACTGCTGGGGGAAGTGACTGAAGATAAGACAAAAAAAGACGAAGTAAAAGAGAATGATCCTCATATCACCTGGATTATTATAATACAGTGTCTGTCTATAGGTACCCGTAAAGGATGATGATGAGCTGAAGGAAAAGGCAGAAAGACAATCCTAAAGAAGAGTATGGCAGATGGGGAAGTTAGTATTAAAAGCCAGACACATGAAGCTTAATAAATAAAGATAGCCCCTCACATGTGACCTATAGTTGACTATTGATGCCTTCTATGAATGTTGAAAAAAGCAGTTATTTCCCAGGGACTGTAAAAGAACTCAAGATAAGAAAAGTCATAGAATTTGTCTTCTTTGATTAGTCATAGTGACTAAAGTCTCTGTTATGGAATGTGTGTGCTCAATGGCCATTCACTAACTATTCCGTGATTGTGATGAATAAGATTGACTGCAAATGAGAGCCATTGATTCACCATAGTCCAGATATCAATTGAATATTGTCTAGTACATGTCATCTTGAGCTGCTTGTGGGCAAGGACCATGCCTAATTCACCACTGAGTCCTCCCAGTGCCTGACACAAGGCCCTCCATGAAGCAGGTGCTAACTAAATGTTGATAGGAGATTGCTTTCTTGAATAAAGGAATGTTTGGGGTAATACAAGCAATACAGAAATGATAGGCAAACATTCAGAAAGGATTATCCTCTGATAAGTAGTCTACGGAGTAGAGTATACTCTCTCATTCTCCCTTTTGGATGCTATTGAATACTCATAAACATACGAGAATGCAACTTCATTGTGAAGTTCCAACACTTCATGGGACTGAAGCAGTATTTAATAAAAACAGCAAGGGAAACAAAATGCCATGTTGGGGGCTAGAGAGGTGGCTCAATGAGTTAAGAGCACCTGCTGCTCTCGCAGAGGACCCAGCACTTACATGGCAGCTCACATCTACTTGTCACTTCACTTCCAGGGAATCCAACACCATCTTCTGGCCTCCACAGCTACGAGGCACACACATGATACACACACACATATGTGCAGGCAAATATGCCTACACATAAAACAAGAATAAATAAACCTTTTAGAAAGAAAATGCTGATAGGCCTGGATGTTGAATCAAACCGTGTTGACTTATTGATCATGAGGGAAAGATTCACTCAATGTTTAACCAATATTTGTTAACCCAGATTGTTGGCTAGAAAGACATGGAGGCCACAGTTATGGCCTAGTGGGAGAGATGCAGAACCAGGAGCTGACAACCAGGTGAACAGAGGTTAAAACATGCCTGCCTGGGTATAGAATCTAAATTTGTGTCAAAGCCACATGCGTTAGAGCCTCTGCTGATTTGCCAAGTAATGTGACTAAGTCTCACAAACATCCCAAAAGAGTATTAGTTGTGCCCATTTCATACTTGCTATGCCTTGGACAACTGAGCAAAGCACACACATGGTAACTACTCAATAAATAATACTTTTTATGAGAGTAAATGAAGATGGAAGAAGGTAGGAAAGGCTAAGGGAATTCCCTTAGCTACATCTGGATAAATGCTTTATAGTTTTCTCACATATGGATTGGAAATGAACACCATTCCCTCTGTACATTATACAAGTCTATGACTAAGTTAACGTTCACCTTGCTGTCTGCAGTTTTGAGGGAATTATCATGTTTAAATTGCTAGTTCCTTGTGTAACATTGTGTGACAATCTGTCTTTCATTCTAATCCTGCTTAGAAAAATCTTCAAGATTGCTCTGGAAGGTTCCTGAGCCAAGTGATTCTATTGGAAAAATTATACATGGCGTTCCTTCATGAGGGTAAGCAGAGCTCACTGAGGCTGGGCTCTGGGTTAACACTACCCTGGATGACACTGCCCTTCTCAGTAAGAGGACAGCTATGCCAAGAAGCACCAGACATCCTTTGTTCCTCAGGGCCACAAACACATAGCTTCATAATTTTTATAATCTCTTCACTAAGATGAACACCAACGTGGTACATTTCTTCCATATAGATATTCTGCAGCCTGCAGCCACCTTCCTCAAGGGGTAGGTTCCTTGACAAGGTGAGAGTTGAGATAGGAGGAACACCATTATGTGGTAAAGTTCCAGATGGAAATAATGGGGCATGCTTTGTGATCAGAAGTGGAATACCTTCATTCGTCGTTGGAGAACATTTTCTTTAGAAACTAAGATACAGAAAGAGCAAATATTCCTCTTGCAGGAAATGGCATTTCTTTCTTGTACTCTGGCTTTCTTTGAAGAAACAACTTCTTACCAAAGCATTATGGTCCCAGAATGGGGGTTTGAGCAAATGAAAGTTGCCTTGTCTGCCCTGAATTGGAGCATATGGGAAGCAGTTAACACCACTGTGTAGAGTGCCATGGTCCATGGAGTCTTGCCTTTCCGTTAATTCCATGGCGCTCGGGATAGGAAAGCCAGCCCTGCTGTTCTGATGGCTTCATTTCTTTTTCTCAGTCACTACAGCAGTGGCTCTTCTGAAAAGACAGCCCCCTCTTCTGTGGAACCAACTGCACTGGAATTCTGCTAAATGGCACTAAATGTCTTCAAAATCAAAGAGAGAATGTAATTTAAGTGCCACTTGGATCTTCCCACAGTCTCTTTGTACCCACACGCTATGACAGGTCTATAGTTTAGGGTAACACACAGTGGGGGGAAAAATGATGGTTTTTCAACCATCTACTTCAAGAAATTGACAATTTTAATAGCATACTTCTAATAAAGAATCACCCAGACTTTTCTCCCCTTTAGGTTGAAAACAGGCTGTGAGAAAACAAGGTATTTGTAAAGAAATTAGCATTTATCTTCCTTGCAGAAATGGAGCGTCACAATGTGAAGGTGGAACAATAATAGCCTGGGACTATTACTCCACCAAAATAAGAACTGAGTTAAGGCATGGCTGTTGGGAGAAAGGAGGATATCAGACTTTCCTCTCCAAAGTACTGTTTGGACATAAAACAACACATACTGAGTGTAGACTATATGACCTAGAATGTCATTATCTGAAATTAAGAACAAACATAGGTAAGAAATGACTTATGTCACGGTTTGGATGTGGTTTGCTCCTGAAGATTCATGAGCTGGAAGTTTGGTTCTCCAGTATGCTAGTGTTGAGGTGGAGTCTATACGAAAGAGAATGGGCCCCACACCACTCTTGGAAAGGATTATGGAGTTCTCACAGTACCAGTAAGTTCTCACAAGTACAGGTTACCATAGAGTGGAGCCACACACTGAGCCTGCTTTGAGCTTCTCTGCTTCCCCTCTGTACTTCATCGCGCTGCAGTGCAGCCAGAGGGCCCTCGTGAGAGGAGAGGCTGGCACTGCCATTGTTTTCCTTTACCTTTCCTGCCACTAGAATGAGCCGAATCAATCTCTGTTCTTTATATATTACCTACCATCAGGTATTATAGCAACAAAAAATCAATCAACACAATCCCCAACCTACAAACCTCTCTCTCTCTCTCTCTCTCTCTCTCTCTCTCTATATATATATATATATATATATATATATATATATATACACACACACATAGCAAATGGGAACAATGGAATAGCTCAAGAGTATCAATCCTAAAGAGGCAGGTATGGACCAGTGTGAAAAGCAGGAAGACTATATAAATTTATACAAGTAAAGAGTGGTAGACTAATGAACCCTAGCATGTTTCTGGCTCCATAAAATGAAAACAGGTTTACATCTCTCAGGTCAATAGAAGAAATAACTTCCTGATAATGAAAGCTGTTTAAAAGTGGACTGAGTTACAAAGCTGGACCACAAAATTGGCTTTCCCCCCATTTGCCATAGTTATTTTTGGAACAGCAAATGGCCTTTCAACGTCTTGTCAATATCTAGCTTTTGTGGTATAGGACTAAGTGTAATTAGGAGTAGATTGAGAAAAGCGTTGTCTATATTCTCCATCTCTCCCCTTTCTCACCTCCCATTCCCTTCTCAAGCCACTGCAATTGAGCTTTCAACTCCTTCCATCCCAACAAAACACCTCTTATCGGGGTCATCAACTACTCCATCTCACCAAATTGCCAAAAGTCATTTCATCTTCCCATTGTGTCTCTCTCTCCTCAGCAGCAGTTACAAGAAATACAGGTATTCTTCAGAGTCTGTGGGGAATTGGTTCCAGGACCTGCTCTGAACCCCAAATCTTCAGTCATTCAAGTCCTTTACATATAATAATATAGTATTTGCATATAGCTATCACATTCCCCCTGAATACACTAGCTCAGTTCTGCCTATAGTCCCTCATACAGGGTAAATGCTATGTACATAGCTACTATGCTGTATTGTTAAGGGAACAATAAGAAAAGGATATATATTCTTGTTTACATACACCCCCACTTTTCTGAAGAATTTTAATATGTAGTTGGTTAGATAAGTGGCTGCAGGTGTCATGGACACACAGGTCTGACTGCTTTCCTCTTTTGTGGCATCACACCCTGTCCCTTTGCTTGTTACAGAGTTGGTCCTTCTTGGTCACCTGATCCCCTTCCTGACCTGAAGAGAAAGAGTAGCCCAGGTTTCCATCATTGCTCTTCAATTCTCCTGCCATTATACTCTTTTCTTGGGGGAGAGGATCTCATGCAGTTTGTGGTTTTATATGCAATTTATATCTTGGTTATACCCAAATTTATATAGTTAGCTGTATCCCTTTTCTTGAGCACAGAATTCATAGCACAAATGCCCTCCTGAATCAGGGCATGCAGGGCTAGAGATTGCTCAGTGGTTAGGAACATTTGCTGTTTTTCCAGAGGACCCAGGTTCAATTCCCAGTACCTACATGGCATCTAACAAGACTTTTCTGGCCTCTTCAGGTTTTGTATGACATGGGTGCATTTACATACGAGCAGGCAAAACAGACACATAAAAAATTTTTTTAAATGTAGCATGCACAGCCAAACACAGAATTCCATGCCATGTCACCCATCCTCCCCTCCCCAACATTCCTCCTTGGCATACTTCCATCTTAGTAAACACACAACTAGTCAGTCAATTACATGGCTCAGAAATCAGGAGTCATCTTGAATTTTTGTTTCTCCTTTTTTAGCTTATGTTCAACCCAAAGACTCTATCCACTTTCTTGTTTTTAGTCAGTTCTTTTGATGTTCATATACACATATGTAATCTTTAATGTTGAGTGAGCATACAGTATGATATCACATATATATATAGCATGTACTTTGCCTGTCTTGGCCTCATGACCCTGTCATGTCCTCCTTTCCCTTCCCACTGGTCTCCTTACTCCCCTGAACAGCCCCGGTGTACATACACGCCCTGCATTTCCCCACGGCTCTCTTTCTAGGTTATGCAGCCACCTTTCCTGGTTTATTGCAGTCACCCTCTGGTTTCCCTCCCTCTTTCTACTTTCTCTTATAATCCATTCTACATGTAACACCCAGGGTCACATTTTTGTTTTTTCTTTCTACAGGTCCTCTCTGTCATCCCAGCTGTCCTAAAACTTGCTGGGCAGATCAGGCTGAGCTTGATTTCAAAGAGATCTGCCAGCCTCTGCCTCTTGAGTGCTGGGATTAAAGACATGCACCAGCACACCGAGGGTAAGCAGAGTTGTCCTAACAATTAACTCAGACCATTTCACTTCAATGATTAAAATAGTCAGCACCTTACTATTGCATTTAGAATAAACTTCAAATTTCTTGCCATGCGTAAAATGCCTCAGATGATTGGGGCCATGCCAACAATAAGGTGCCCGAGCAGACAGTGCTTTGCAACTCCTGTCTTTTGTCCCTGACTCTCGTCACCAGCAGTGGGCCCCTCTGAGGTCATGAGGTCACTGCTGTCTCCTCACACTAGCTTTCTTTGAGTGACTGAATTGAAGTCTCCCAGGTCCGTCGTAATATGTCTAGCACTGCTTCATTTCACCGAATATATTTGTATTTGCACTTTTGTGTTTATTTACATTTTACATCAATGTAAATGGGGACTTTTGGAGGTTAAAAACTCTGTCTTCTGTTCTATATCCTTTTGCTTACTATACTGTATGAAATAAGAGATGCTGAGGAATGAATGAATGATATTTTGCTGAACACAGGAGGAATGAGAGCTAAAGGGTTAAGGAAGGTGACCATTTATATTTCTAGTCTCAAAAGAAATATCTTCAAAAAAACACAAATAACTAATCAGAAGCCCTTATCTTAGAACCTGTCTGTCCATACTCAAGATTCACTGTATGACCTTGGAACAGTGCTAGATGATTTGAACTTCAGTTTCCTTATCTCTTAAATGACAACAGCAATCTCTTTCATTATATGAAGATTAAATGAGATACTTATAAAGACTCCAAGACATAGCAAGTGTTTAGCAAGTATTTAGTTAGTCTCTTTTATAGACTGTATTGCCTAAATTTCTATTCCCACATATAAAAATTCCAAAGATCAGGTCCAGTCTTCATTCAGTCTATCTGAGAATCACATCTATCCAAATGACTCCATCATACTGCAAGCCTCCATTTCAGCCAGTTCTCTTTAGGGATGCTTGGGAGTAGCTAGGATGGCTTGGCTAAGTATTTTAAGGGCTCAGTCTCCATGCCAATGGGCTGTAAAAACAGATGATGGGAAGGAGCAGTCTGTGCAAATCCTCTGGCTTCTTCTCTCCAAGGAAATCAGTGATTTCACTGTCATCTGTCCAGCCTGCCTACTGGTGAGACCCTCACTTGGCAGGCAGTAACTTACTCTCTGCTTGCAGCCACTCTGCTTCCATGCCAGAAACGGAATTTACTTCTCATGGAATTATGGAGATGAAAATTTTTTGATGATGTAGAAACAAACAAAATTTGAAGTGCCACGCCTGCTCTTCCTTTTCTTTTAAGGAGGGACTTTGCCCTTGTCATGGACATGGTAACTGATGACACCTCTATAGCTCCCTCTCAAAGAGATAAAGATATAACTTTAATCTGATTCTTGACCACCTATTATAGACTATGGAAGCAGACGGTCTCCTTTTCCTTTACTCTTTTGCCTCATTATTTTAACCTAATTTGCTTTCAGAGTTTAAGTATGCCATGATTTTCTTCTGTTCCAGCTTTAGGCCTGTGGACTGAGACCATTTATCCAAAATGTAAGTAATGATATTTTGTGTGTGTGTGTGTTGCTGTTCACTAGCTGGATGATGGCTCTGCTTGAGGTGGTAGTGCTGATGGTGATAATAATGATTGATGGTGGTGATGCTGATAGTGGTGATGGTGACTGATACTGGTGACAATAGTGAAGGTATGTTGGTTTCAGCCCTGCCAACATCAATGGTGAAAAAAGTAAATGAAGAAAAACTAATACATAATGCGTTCTTATAAATTGTTTTCCTTGCCACACTGCTAAAATGGGAGGTACTCTTACATTTAAATCACAGTAGAGACATACATACATTATTATAAGTTGATTGGATAAGATTTTAATCTAGGCAGTTTAACTCCAAAAGACTCGTATAATCAAAAGACTCTGGATTAATTTTCTCCTCCTCCTCCTCCTCCTCCTCCTCCTCCTCCTCCTCCTCCTCCTCCTCCTCCTCCTCCTTCTTCCTCCCCTCTTCCTTTTTATCTCCCTTCTTATTCTTCTTGGAGGACATGGTCTTGCTATCTAGACTAGTCTGGCCTTGAACTCACAGCAATCCTTCCGTCTCAGTCTCCTAAGTGCTGGGATGAGGATTACAAGTGATTCTGCCATGCTCAGATCAGCATTTTCTTCTAAATCAGGCTCTGTGGTTGCATAACCACAACTTGCATTCTCAAAGGAGAGACAGTCAGCTAAGGGAGTTGGCTTTGTCAATACCTTAGCAATAAAAATGATTTGGTATACATGGCAAAATATAAAATTATAAATTCATAAGTTCTCAAACAAGTATAAAAACTTAGATAAACTTCTAAGAACTTTGTTGTCTGCTTGTTTAAGTCAAGTTCTTGCTATGTAGCCCAAGCTGACCTACAACTTATAACAATTCTTCTGTCTTAACCTCACAAGTACTGAGATGATAGGTGTGAGCCATTATATGCCCTGTAGGAATTCTTGAAGAAATAGGAAAAGAAATCCAAGTGGGGTTAGAGAGGAACAAGGATGGGGTGGGACCAAAAGAAAATGACTAGCTACTAAGTAGAACAAATATCTTACCAATCTCTTGATTCCATTTTTCTACAAGGAAAAGGTCATAAGGCTCACCCTGCTGAACAGAGATAATAAGTACTTAATACAAGGTTAAGAGCTCAGAGTTAAGTGACTGAGAGGAGTTCCACAAATTCGAAGTCAATGCCAATGACTTTTCAAATTAAGCCTAATAGCAGCTGCCCACATGGAATAGATTTGGAAGCCTCAGTCCATTTTCTAATTGACCAGACAAAATGAGGTCTCTGTGGCCCCTCCTCCTCCTAGAATTTCCTGTTTCTCAGTTCCACAGAAAATGTCAACAGAGTTACCCAATTTTCCCAACATGCATGCAGGCCTAATACAAGCCTGTCTGGCAGAAAGCAGAGAGCACTGTCTTAAGAGTCAGAGATACAGAATTCTGAATTCAAATAACTCCTGAATCAAATATTTCACAAGGAATATGACAGAAACACAGAGTTGGAAAGAAACTTCTAGCTTATTTAGAGCACAACTAGCACTTAGGAAAAGAGCTATGGTACTGAGGATGCACTGAGCCCTGGACTGCTGCTGTGCAGGTACAAGCTGGCCTGGAGGCCATTCATTGTGACCCTCCTCTTCGCACTCTTCCTGCAGCACACATCATGCCAAAAGGTTCTTTTAGCTGTAGGGGTCTATGAAAATTTAAAATGGTTTAATCTGCCATGCTTAAAACATGACGGCAACTGAGAAAGGATCTTTACTGGGCACCTCTTTGACCCTTTAAAATAAATTTCAGTTAAACTCAGTATAGCCCTCTAAAGGTCAAAGAACCATCCAGTCATAGCAGATGGAATCTATACTTTATGGAGTCCCTAGTTGTGCCGAGCGGGGCCACGTTCCCAGTGGCCACAGTAACCAGCTTTCTTTCTGACAAAATTAGAAAGACCAGAGGGACTTAAATCAAGATAGCACTTAGTTTAACTTTGTTGATTTTTGTCCTTAAGTAAAGAAAGTCTCTGAGATCTTAAAAAAGTTGGTAGGGAGAGGAGTTGAGATGTAGAATAAGAAAAAGTACATTTTTTGAGGAAAAATCAACCAATTAGAAATACCATGAGATAATTTGGGGCAAGTTGAAATTTCTCACCATTCTCTTAAAAAATCTATTAGTGTTATCATGACCCCTAAATTTATTTTTTAATAACTCTAATTGTGCATTTATAAAATGCCAAGTCTTGCACAGAGAACTAACAGCCCACTGTGGTGATTTTTCTGTCACACATGCTCTGGACAGTGATATTTCTGAATTTAGTAGAAGTTGCACTGAAACAAGTTTCCATTACACAGTCCTCAGAAATAGATGGAAGTTACTCCTCACAATTATTCAACCCCACAGGGCTTGGACCTGTCTCTCTGACCCTCTGTCACAAGGACAGGGGGACCTAACAGCCGGTGTTTTCTCCCTTTCATGCATCTCCTTGTTTAACCAGATCCAGTTCAACCCTGTACTATCATTAATTGTCAAACTAGCACTTTCGGAGTTGAAACAACCCATCTGGCAATCACTTTTAAATTAGCCTTCAGCCCTCTAAATAGCTTTAATTAAAGCCAGGGCTAGCGTGGAATCTGTCCAGTTCTGTTTATGGTTACAAATTTTCAGTGTCATAGGTGTGGCAGGCACAGGACATACATTAACTCTGGTCCCTCTGTGTTTCATCCAGGTCAGCCTCAGAGTTTCTGTAAATACATGCCCATATAGTCCATCCACAGGACAGGCATGACAGGCAGCTCATTTGTAAGGACTTCCTGCAGAATGAATCAAGCCATGCTTCCTTGTAAGCCAATTTTTGCAAACTAGACCCCCAGCTTCTCCTCATCAAGACAAAAGGTGTTTATGGCCATTCTCAGATGTACTGAGCATGGTGGTAGACTTCAGTTATCATTCAGTGATCTGATGAGTGTGTGCGTGTGTGTGTGTGTGAGAGAGAGAGAGAGAGAGAGAGAGAATATTTTAATTTAAATTTAAAAATGTCTTTTGAGAATTTCATACATGAGTACAGTAATCTTATCACTTCCACTCCTCCCTCTCCCCTACATTCCAACTCCTCCCACATCCCCCCTGTTCTATCTCAATATCCTGACCTCTCATTTAATTTAAAGTTTTACACACACACACAACATTTAATGGTACCAGTTTGTACATATGTTTAAGGCTGTCTACTTTGGCCTGGATAGCCTATCAGGAAGGTCAGCCCTAGATAAGACTAACTGTCTCTCTCTCGGTAGCCACTGATTGCCTGCAGCTCTTCATCTAGAGGCATGACCTTATAAATTTTCCCGATCCATGTTGGCATGTCAGCTGTTGTTGTCATTGTATATGTCTTGTTTAGGCTACCATATTGATGAGATTTCATGGGTGTAGTGTTCCTGTCATGACTGGAAGACACTGTCTAGCAGCAATGTCCTAGTCCTCTGACTCTGACAATCTTGCTGCCATAGATTCTGTGATATTCCCTCAGCCTTAGTGTAGTGGTTGTGTTTTAGCTGTATCAGTTGGGGGTGGGCACCATGTTCTCCACATTTTGGCCAGTTGTGGTTTTCTGCAATGTTCTCCATCTGTTTGAAAAAGAATCTTGATTAAGGGTGATACCTACATTTATTTGTTGGCTTAAGGATAAGTTTTTAGAATACAGTTGGAAATTGTATGGGTTTAGGGAAATGGCAGTAGCAAGTTCTGCTGTAAGATCTACTACCTCTCCAGCCAAAGGAACTCAGCTAGGTTTACAATACCAGGCATGGATTCCCTCATATTAAATGGGACTTAAGTCCAATTAAAATAGTTGTTGGTTATCCCTAATATAAAAGTGCCACTATTGCATCATTAGTAATACCTTGCAGACTGGTCACGGCTTTAGAGCTGGGCAGAATTATTGATTGCTTTCTCCTCTTGGCAGCTTGCTTCTAATACTATGACAGCTGATCCTCAGGGAGGAAGTTTCCAAGTCAGTTCCAGCTCAATTCCTTCAATTCTTGTGTCTAAAATATGTAGTGTCTCCAGCAATAGAGTGTTACTTTCAATTTCTGGGAGGTAACCAAGGGAAACAGCAATTACCTATATTGCTTTGGGAGACTCTCTGACTAACCTGTAGCTACCCCCTGAAGGTGCTAGAGCTACCACTGAATTGGAGACCTAAGAACTGTCCTATTACAGTCAAGGTCATTGCTAGGAAAACAATTCAGATGGTTTACTTGGGAGAGCATGTGATATACTGATATATGCTTGAACCTGGGTTCAAATCCAGTTCTCCTTAGTAGCTGCCTGCCTCTGACAGTCACTGAGCTTCTGATAGACTACAGGGTAAGGGTGAGAAGTGGTGTGGGTGATACCTAGGGAGTGCACGGAGGTCTGACTTGTGGAAGTAGATGATAAACCAGTTCTTTAGAGAAGGCCAGGTGAAGATTGGGAATAACTTCTATGAGACCATCACTAACCACTATCTTTTACTTGTTTATTGGTCCTTATGAGACAGGGTCTTCCTGTAGCTCTGGCTGACCTGGAACTCACTACATAGACCAAGCTAGCCTGGCTCTCACAGAGATCCACCTGCCCCGGCCTCTTGATTGCTAGGATTAAAGATGTGTGCCACCATGTCAGGCTGACAACCACTGTCTTAAAGGTACCGCTGAACATGTTTTCTGATCCTCACAGTACTATCTTCAAACTGTTTTTTTTTTTTCAAATTTCATCTCCCCAAATCTTCTCTTTTTAATTCATTGCCTAAGAAGCTCAAGATCTGATGAGGACACACAACTCTCCTCCAAAGCATAATAAGTCCACAGTTAAATCACCTTGGGATGATTCTGAAGAAGAGTGTTGCTGTCCATTTCCAAGGATCAGTACTCAGTTCCCAATCCCACATTGTCTTGTCTCCTCTTTTGTCTTCTGTCAAACCAAGAGAGGGTTGACCATCTTCTTTCTACTTAACTGTTGCTGCTAGACTAGAGACCTGCTCAAGACTACCCTATGTCCCCAGGTAAGAATTAAATTATAACTAAACCAAAAGTCACTTTAAAGCCATGTGTTCTTCACTCTCTAGCTCTCCCCTACCCGTCTTGGAGGAGACATCTACACGCACTGCCTCCACTGCCTCTGGTCTAGCCTACCACACACCAACACTCTAAGATGAATCATCCCTTACCATCTTCCTTGCTTCTATTCACAAAATTTCCACCTCTGTGAGCCACAGTCTGGGTTTCCTGGGTAGCTTGGATGGAAAGGGATTATACTTTCCCTTCTTCTCTTCTCTGTTAGTTTAATGAGTGCTAAATTGATAAAAATACTCCACAATGCACCGTAGTCTCTAGATTGCTCATACTTTCTGTAATCACATCCTCTGATTTCGTGCCCGAGTGCTGTCCATTCTGGGAGGACCCTGCCTATCTTGTATTGTCAACACTCACTACAGGGCTTGACAAGGTGCTCAGTATTTTAAACGTGAGGTGTCAGGAACAATAGCACAGGCTGCTCTCCATTTCTAAGGCGTCGGCTGAGGGCTTCAGGGTCTCTCACCTCGCTGAAAAAGCAGCCTGTTGGCGTTATTTAGATAATTCCTTTACTCAATAACAAGTACTCAGCCGCTTTGTTCTAATTGTGCTCTGGATACTAGACAACTTGAAGTCATCTCTTCTCATGCACCTAACAGTCTAGTTACGTGAGTAAAGCAAACCGTATTCCAGTGTGTATGGAACAAGGGGATTATAGCAGGACGAGCAACACAGGTTGGTGGACAGTGTTATGCTGGCGTGGAGAGCAGCCTTCCTGATCTATTGGTATTTGGATAGTATTGAGTGGCAGGGAGGGGTGTGGAGAAATACCACCAGAAGCCTGCTGGAAGTGCTCCACGTGGAGGAAACTGAAAAGCAAAGGACTGCTGGGCTTAAGGAAAGCAAGAAGCCCAGCAGCTGCAGTGTAGGGTAGATTGGCAGGGGTGAGGGGTGGCGGTGGGAGCTGATAGGCCATAAGAAGAACTTAGAAGTTTATTCTGAATTATACACGAGCCATCAGAATTTGAAAAGGAGCTGTAACTTATGGTCCCCACATACATCTCTGATCGCATTCTTCCCATCTTAAAAGTTTTATTTGCTTATTTGTTCCTAAAAAAATAATTCCACATGCTTTGCTGGACCTTTAAAGTCTTCTGTGACCCAGGCTCTCACACGTCTCATCTGTACTTTCTCAGCTCCTTCATTTCTCCTAAAGCTATACTCACTGACCTATGTTGGTGTATCCTCAACTGAGGCCCAGGAACTGATCTTACTCCTTTGGAATTAACTCCTCACACTCCTGTATGGTCACTCCCATTCATTAGGATCTCCAGAGGAATCTAGCTATGTCTTCTTCCAAGCTAAAACCCTCCAGCAAGGCATTGAGATCAGTTAATATTAACAGCATCTACCATGAGCCTGGCACTGCTGAGTAACCCTCATTTAACATTTGCAGTGCTTCTGGGAAACAGGATTACTTAAGTCTTCTATCTCACATTTGAGAATACAGAAGATCAGATACATAAGTGCCCAAGATTGCACTGACAGTAACCAAAGGAACAAACAGGAGACCCTAGTCCATTGGGTATCATTAATTCCCAAGCAGTTGTGTCATGGATAGCTTCCTCACCTGACTGTTAGCTTTCTCAGAGCATGGATGGAATTTAATTCACTTTATAATCCTCAATATTTAGTAGAGTAGTGCCCAATAATTATTCCCTACTCTGGACAAAATTCTGAGGGTGATCAACAGACAAAAAAAAAATCTAAGACATTTCTTTCCTGAAAAGCTTTCCATTTCCTCATTGCATCCATTCATTCCATTCCATCCTGCATCTATTTGTTCCATAAAACTATGTGAACCCAGCATATAAAAGTCTATTTTCAGTACTATGAAAACTCAGGGAGAAACCCAACAAACACTGACATCAGACAGCATAAAGTCCAATTAAAGGAACAGAATGAGAATTAAAGTTTGTGGAAAATTCATAATATGTCAAATGGGGTGCTGGAAACTGAGTGTCAATTTCTTAATTAGTCATTAGACGGATTATTGTCACCAGGAAAATTAGTCATGAATAGATTTCTTTTTTTTTCTTTCAATTTTGTCTTTCTGAGACAGGGTCTCTCCATAGACCCAGCTAGCCTAGAACTTATTGTGTAGGCCAGGCTGGCCCAGATCTCACAAAGACCTGCCTATCTCTGCCTCCCTCCTTACTTCTGGGACTAAAGGTATATGCCACCACACCTAGCTATAAATATATTTCTTAACAGCACATATTTAATAAATAGCAGAACTGAAATCAGAGTTTATAAATAGCCAGTTCCTTCATCTTTTCTCTTTCTTTAATGCTACACTGAGGCCACATTTTAAAACTATGTCCCCAAAGGCACAATGAAGTTTGAGCATGAGATTCCAAACATCATGAATGAAAAGGCCTCCACTGACCACAGTTAAAGAGCTTAAGGATGAAGATCTTAGTATTGAGGATCAGAATGAAAAGGAGACTCAGGCAGGCAACTTTTACCTGCAACAAGGAGCTTAACAGGAATTGTGGAGAATACTTGGTTTGAGTAAGGCCTGAACTGAGCAAGTCCAATGAGTTCATGCCATTCCTCCTGGCCTGGCTACTAAAAGAATTCCCTACAAGGACTGTGAAGCTGGCCAAGAAGCAAGGGGAGGGGCATCTGAGCAGGGCCTGCCCTTGCTCTCAGAGACAGCTCCTCAACACAGCACAGCGGACCCTGACAGAAGAGGACTTGTGACCTGGGTAGAGGGAAGGAGCTGCTGCCTTTATCTGGAATTTACAAAGCACTTTCTACAGAATAAGGAAGGTGATGTGTCACTGCTGTGGTCCTGGGCGACAGACCAGGTTGCTGGCTGAGGTGCTGAAGAAGAAGTGCGTTAGGGGCCATATTCCAGCTTAGCCACCACATGCCCAGGAAGGTTGTTTCCTTCCAGTGACCCACAGACTCCTCTCTTACAGAGTCCAGATCGTGGGCTTGGGGGAAGAAGACAGTGAATTGTGGGATTCTGACAGAGAGATGTTGGAGAGCATGTAGCACGAATCATTAACCGGAAGTCAGGCAATTGATTAACTACCCTCAGAGAAACATTCTAGCAAAAGGCTCAGCCTCGAAGTCCTGTGTGGCTGGAAATGTGTTTTCACACTCGGCCTGTCTCACCCTTTCTCCTATAGGTTTTACCATCAAAAAGGCCAGAACTGGGGTGTCATACAACCCTCTGTATGTCCAGGGATGTGAGTTTAGGCCTCCAGGATGTCAACTGCTTCAGTGATGTTCCACAAACAGGATTATTCACACAGAAGACCAGAAGCTTGGTAAACCACAGCTATCATAGTAAAAGAGTCCATCTCCATAGGAAGGGACCAATATCACCAGAGACATGGGTCTGATGCACATGGGTTGACTGAAAGTGAGAAACATTGTTCACACACATTAATCCTCCTGAAGGCTGGGAGACCAGAAGGAGAAGTAAACTAGGCCTGTAGCACATATGCCTACACCCAGTTACTCAGCTGAATCCCAGTTGAGGAAGCAAAGCCAAAGGGATCACAAATTTAAGGCCTGCCTGAGCTACAGAGTGAGTCCAAGTCCAAGCCTGGTATTTTAGAAAGATCCTGCCTCAAAATTAAAATGAATAAATGAATGAATGAAAGAATTAATTAAATAATAGGCTTGGGGTTGTATCTCAGGGGTGGAGCAATTGCCTAGTGTGTGTGAGGCCCCTAGGTTCTATCCTCAGTAATGAGACAGCAAATAAAAAGATGAACGAGAGAGTAAGAGAGACAGAGAAAGCTAGAGAAAAGTAGAACAAGAGTGGAGGTGATGGACAGAGAGAGTGTCCTAGTCAGAAAAGAGACCATTTCAAACTTGCACAAGATCCGATGGCACTAACAAGGAGGTCCCCAGGTGAAGCAGTGCAGGCACCATCAGTCCCTCATCCCTCCACAACCTCCTGCACTGCCTGGAGTGGCTCACAAGGCGAAACCACTTCTTCTAACAAGGACAGAGTGAAGCAACACCATGGCAACAGTTTTGGTCACTAGGTTGTATAGATGAGGGAACAGAGAAAGCCAGCGTGCTCTCCCACAACTGCTGCTGCTCTGTGGTGTTAGTAGGCTAGATATATTGAATTTAGTTTGAACATAACAGTGTTTTTCAACTTATAAAGGGTTTATTAGGACATAATCCATGATAAGTTGAGGAAGATCTGTACATATAAGATGATTCCATTTACTTGCTTAAAGGAGAGTGTGAGGAGCATTTAGGGTCATTTATATATCACAAGAAGAGGCAAATCCTGCCCTATTGAATGATCACTCAAGGAAAATGGGTATGGCCAATTGCTTTGTGGGGAAATCAGGTATGATTTCTGCAGAGTCAAGAACTGACCTCAAGCCCATGGGAAATCCTGGCATGTCACAGAGTCTGGAGTTGCCCTCTGTTCACAGAGGCAGGGCAAATAGCAGTTTACACTCCTACGTTAGGATATTTCCCAGGTTGAACAAAATATGAAAACGGAAAAAAGACGTCACAGAAAACAACATGAACAGCAAGAGTTGGGGAAGAACAGATGACATGGAGATGAGTCCACTCACTGAGAGCCCAGGTGTGTCCAGGCTTACCCGGCTTAAGATAGATCCTCTGTATGTAAGATGGCAAGCTGCTCGCCCCTCCCAAAATAAAATGATTTAGATTATTGGCTGACTCCTCTCTGCTTCCTAATATTACTTGAAAGCAATGCCTTTGACTATTACTGTAATAGAGATGCCCATTAGGGCTATTTCCTCCGTACAAGATGCTTTTGTGATAGGGAGATGCATTGGCACAAGCTTGCTCTTGTGGTGAATTCTCCCACATGAATGGAAAGCAGCTCATCAAGCCAATGAGCTGTGAGTGAGCCATGGCAGGTGGAAAGGCATTGCAGACAGTCACCTTCCCCGTCCTGAGCAACAGCATCTCCATGAGAGTTGGCTTGCCCACCTGCCAGCCTGCTGACTCTCAAGAGCTGAGTTCTGGGACAACTGGATGATTCTCACCAATTTCTCCTAAGGGAGAGCTGACTTGCAAATGCGTTTCTCCTACCCAGGGACTTTGCCACGTCCATGCCCACACGTGGAGTTTCACTGCTTCCCTTTCAGCTAGTACGGCACCCACAGCAGGCTTGTGTGACTTTATCCTCAGTGCACACACAGGCTACTCTGTACACTGATCCCCTCCACACCCACTTCAGTTCTTCTGCCCATTGATTGTTACCATCTTTTAAGTTACAGCTTAAACATCCCCTTCTCTGGGACATTGTTATCGATTTCACTGAGAGATTCAGAAAGTCCTTTCGGTAAACATCAGTCCTCTGTAAATAGCAAACAGGATGATCACACCGCATTTCTGACATTTACAGGTCTGTTTCTGCACATGAGCGCACTCACATATGCACAGACTACCTATCCTACCAGTTGATGTGTATTGAATATCCACTAAATTCCAACTCATCAGTAGATATTAATGTTTTCATTTCTCAAATTAAAACATCAAGGCTACAGTCTTCACATATTAAACAGGTAGGAGAGAGCACAGAATTCAGTCTGCTCTCTTTGATTCTAGGTATTTCCCACTGTTCATATCAGACTGGGAGTCCCCCAAAAGCAAAAGTTCAGTTTGTGGAAAACAAAGAGACTCTAGACCTAGATTTGTCAACAAATGTTAGCTTTAAGAGTTTTACTTATATGTCAGCCTTAACATCTTTACTTGTATGATCTTGGAGAAAATACTGAACTTCAAACTAAACATCCACTTCTCCTCTAGAAAAGGATAAAATACATAATCAAAACTCATTTTATAATATCACTTTAAAACACAAATAACAATTTTGTATGTTGCATATAGTAACATACCTTGATTTTTTCTTTATTACCCCAAACCTTAAGAGATCTGGTATTTAGACAGGACTTGGACATTTTGTGAACTATGAAATATTTACACTAGACCTTCCTCCCAAACGGTGAAGTGCTTGGCATAGAAAGGAGTCTTGTGAGCCTTACTTAGAGTAAACAGAATTGGTGGAAATGAGTTCAAGATACTGTGATCTCTCCTTTTAAGACTACATCTTTTCCAACTTTTTAATTTTGCCTTTACTTTATTTTTCCACGATCTAATATCACCTTACTCTTCATCATCATGTCTCTCCCTCAATCTCTCCTCTTCCCCTCACACACATTCACTTACACACACATCCTCAGTCATCATGATCTATTTTGAGTACCTGTTCCCTATATTTAGATGTAAAGCCAGTAAGATCACCCCAGGATCACACCAAGTTCATGAGAGAATTACATCAGGATCATATCAGGGTCACACCAAGTTCACACTGGAATCACATTAGGATCACACAAAGATCATATCAAGCCTTGCACCTCTTCTCACTACTGGAGCAAACACAAGTCTGGAGTATTTTTGAGCACACAACACCCTGTTGTCTTATTTGGGGCTGCTGTAACAAAATACCAAAGACAGAGAGGCTCAAGTGATAAGCATTCATCCCTTACAGTTCTGGAGGCTGGGAAATCAGATCAAGGCACCAGCAAATTTGCTGGCCATCCCATGTCAGTCTGCTTCCTGGTTTGCAGATGGTCATCCCCTCATTGTACCCTCACATAGTTAAGAAAAGTCACTTGCCTTGCAGTTCCTCTTATGAAGGCCTTGATCTCATTCATGAAACTTCCACCTCATTGACCTAATTCTCCAAGGCTCCACCTTCTGACACTGCAACATTGTCGGTTAGGATTTCAGTATGTGTTGGGTTGGAGTTAGACAGCCTACATCATTCACATGGTGAATTAAACAAACTAGTACTTCCTCTTCCCAGCAGGAATATTCAAGAAAGCCATCTTCTATCCGGGCTCCGGCTTCTTGCTTTCTACCTCAGTCTAAAAGCATTGCTAGTCATCTCTTCTGCATAAGGTGGCTGCTGACATCCAAACAACAAGAGGAAGTGTAATGCAAGCAGTGCCTGAGAGATCCCTCTACCAGCTTCCTCTTATATCTCAGGCTACATGTGTATCCACAGTCACAAAAAGGGTTAGGAAATCAGGGACCATGGTCCATCCCTGGGAGAGGAACACATGCTGTCCAAACAAGGAGTCCTATAAGCAGAGAGGCAGGTGAATATAAGCCACCTATAAGCCACCTATAAGCCACCTGCAACACCTTCTTTGCATTATACATTTTCTTCCTTTTATGCTTTTTCCTTAGAGAAATAAATGGCCAGGGAAATATGTTACCATTTTCTCCTTCCCCTTCTCAACATGTGTTTCACCACACACATTATTGGCAGGAGGGAAGAAAAAGAAAAAAATTATCAGGTCACAGATCCAGTTCGATCATGTGGTGATGCTGAGCCACCAGCCTGAGGTGGTTGCTGAAGGCGTGGGAGGTGAGCCTGGGTGAGCCTGAGGCCCATGACTTAGGACTTAGTGCCATTGAGCAGGGGAGTGTCAGCTTTTCTTTCCAGGGGATCAGAGAAAAGAAGGGCAGTGTGGCTGAAAGTAAAGCTGAACTCTTCCCCTCTTCCGTTCAGGAAGAAAGAGCTCAAGGTATCTGAAGAACATGATAAAACTGTCAAAACGAAGACTGGAGGTAGCAGGGAGCTAGCTCTTCTCCTCCCCATCTTTCTTGCCTCCCCAGAACCATGCCTGCACGGGACAGGGAGGGAAGAGGAGGCAGCTGAGAAGAAATGTTTTTTTCCAGGCACTACTCTCTGTGTTCCAAGTATGGAATAACATGACATAAAATCAATTTCTGTCTCAAAACATAAAAAAAGAAAAATAAATAAATAAATAGAGAGAACCAAGTTCCTACTCCTTAGCTGCAGTCTCTTTTTGTGTCCAAATGCTCAGTTCCCAGAACAATGTCATGCTGAGACTGGCTCCCCTTCAGACCATTCACAGGTTAAGAGCTACTCTGAAGAGATAACACAGAGCAGTGATCCTGTGTAAGAGTCCTCTCCCTGCTCCACAGGCACATAGCACAGCGAGGGGTCCCGACAGGGATAAGCCCAGTGCTCCCTCTTTTCACACCTACTCCAGGTCTTCTCATCATCCATATCCTGAGTGGCTTTCTAGACCAGGAGTCTGGCTCCTTAGGTAGCTAAAGACAGAGACATAGGTCCCTCTCTGTCCCCATTCCCATTTGTCATCAGCACATCAGGGGAAACTGAGGCAAAGATGGTCATTCAATAGTTAAAATGTTGTTGACTCAACTCTGAAATGGAAAGGAATACCCATCCAGGTAAGCATCCAGGTCCAGTCCCGAGCCTTTGCAGACAGTGCCTCTTTGACCACAGGCATGAAGGCAGACAGCTAAAATATGAGATCTTTGCTCATTGTTCTTTTACTGAGAGCCACAAAAGCACAACAGGGCCTTCTTCAATAAAGTCTGCCTGGGATAGCGGAGTGAGGATACAGTTAAGAGCGATTCAGATTTAACCTCTAGTAATAGCCTAATCAACACACACACATCCCATCCATTTCTACTTAAGAGGTTTACAGAAGTCAACACTAATTATTTTCTTTTTCTCTAAACTTGCAACCACTGGCCCTTCTTCCAACACCTTCACAAACATGCACAGAGAGCTCTGCTTCCCTTCAGGGGAGCAACCTCTGCTTCCTGTTTAGCACCCTGTTAGCCCCTTCTATGGTGAAGAACAGCCCAGCATTAGAGAACAAGTAGAGATATTGGGTGCTACCTGGGGCCGCTTCCTGACTCAGCATGTGTCTTGGATGTGCCTGTCAACCTGTCTCCCTGTCTACTACAAAGATGAAAAATTATATTCTGTTCTTCTTCCCCTCCCAAAGGCTAAGTGAGAATTGATGCAAAGTACTCAAGCAATCCTTGGAGGACGACACCCTGCCAGGGCTGGTCACAGTAATTTCTGTGGTGTTGCTATAGGTAGGGAAGCAATGTGCAAAATCCTCACACTTTCACTCCCTCTGGTTCTTGCTAGCACAAGGTGAAAACAGGAGGGGAAGAAAGGAAGAAACCAAAAGAAGTAAGCAGAGGAAGAGGGGAGGGGAGGGAAAGGAAAGGAGAGACAAGTAGACCGAACGTCAAAGTGGGGAGTTCAGATCATCCATTAAGGTCAGCATGCACCCAGTATTGTAATTAAGTAAAAGGAGATGCCATCTGGCTAATTTGGTTCAAGGCAAGCATGACCCTGGCATCCCAAGCATACACTAGAATAGAAAAGGAAGGCATGCTGGGAGGGTTTCCCAGTCAGGTTAAATGCTTTAAAGCAGAGTATAGATATTTCCTCTATGAACAGCCATACCCCAGAGTGTCTTCTTGGACTTTTTCTCTCTCTTATTTATTTATTCCTATAAATATCCCACTTCTATCAAAACAGTTATTTCCTTCTCCTCATCTTTACAAATCCAGTCTTCATATATTCATTAAGAAAGCCTGATGTGTGAGTTTAGAAGCAGTAATGAGGCATGCACTGTGGATATGACCTCCCTTTTAGAATGAAGATGCTATTGCTACTCAGCATTTTTCTGCTTGTCAGAGTAAAGGGCTGCATTCAGAGACTCAAGACTTTGTTCTAGATATCTCACTCCTCATTTAACATCCCCGTTTCTGATAAGCACAGCTATGCAATTAAGTGAATTCCAAACTTCTAGAAGAGGCCCCATTAGAGTTTCCAAAGGAGGGTGATGGCAAAAATCAAAGGTATTTTTGCTCATGGGCAAAAGGCCAGGAAATCCCATGTAGTAACATTCAGACCAAACTGAATGCAGCCAACTCTCAAGAGATTGAAAAAGCTGAGTAAACTCCAAGGGTGTTCATTTGCCCTCTTTGTTTCCAAGGGGGAAAAATAACACAAGAGCCCTGGCACAGCTTACAACAAATGTGGTCATTTGTCAGGCAATAACTTAAAGGGATTATTAGGCTAAATGTAGAAATTTCATGTCTTTGGAAAAGGAATACTTAGGATCAAATACAAATGATAAAAGTTTTACAAATGCTTTCTACTAAGCGAATCATTTCACTCTTCATAGGCAATACTGCCATAACCATGATCTCCGAACATGTGATTATCGAAAGCTTCCCAAAAGAAGTTTCCAAACCAAGGAGAAGGTAAGTCATTAGCTTTGTTGAGATGTGCTGCTAGAGGAGAAAGTATTAACAGGGTAAGAGGAGCAGCAAATCCTAATTGAATCAAAGCACTGAGCCAGATGGCATAGCTGTGTTTTCTAACCACACGCACCTCATGTCATCATTACATAAGATCCTCTCACAAAGAAAGGATTCATGAACTAGACAGAACGGTCTTTCACAGTGCCATGCCCAGTACCCCTAGAGCCCATGGACTTGAGAAGAATCCTCAGACATAATGCCATTTCTCTCTCTCTTTCTCTTTCTCTCTCTCTCTCTCTCTCTCACACACACACACAGAGAAAGAGAGACAGACAGAAAGACACAGCCAGATGCACACACAGGCACACATGCATATACACACAGAGCCACACATGTACACACAAACACACAGAGATAGGCAGAGATATACATATACACAGAGAGACAGATATGAACACACACACACAAGGACAGAGATATACACACAAACATGTATACACAGAGGCATGGGTACACAACACACACACTGCTATCAATTTTTTCAGTTTTATACTACAGTTAAAAGACCAATAGTCAATGAAGAAGTGTGCATCCGCAGTCACCTGGCCAGGCCTGGTACGTGAGACTAAAGGCAGTGTCTGAAAGAAAGCACTGACTTCTATGTTCACCATGTGGATATTATAGGAATGTCACAGTTACGGCATAAATTAAAGAACAGTGGCGTTAGAACCCAGGTGTATTCTGTCTTACTCCAGGTAGTTGGCTTCATCTGTGCTGTCTTTGTTAGCTGTTTAAACTAATTTAGTTCAGTCTCTTCATCTGAAAATGGGTAAGGCTCACAAAAGCCATATCTGCTTCCTGGTCCTCCCTCCCCTGAGATTATTGTGAGGATTCAATGAGAAAACTCATAAGAAAGCTCTCAGTAAATCTTTAAGGAGTTATGCTAATATTTGTTGTCAATTTATTTAATGTCTATGAACCTTGTGCATCTCATTTATCAAATGGAGATTAAATTAAAATCCTTCTCCTGGTCCTCACTAGTTTCACAGGCCTAAGCCAGCTAATGTATGTAGATGTTTGGGAGACAATAAAGCACTTCATACAGCCTGTTATTATATTGGGTTAACCTTGAGTTTCCCAATACCCTCCTACCGAGAGTAGCTGGGCCCTCGCAAAGCTTGGCGGCCTGCCTTTCTCATTTTGCTGGCCTTGTACCAAGGAGCCCTCCTGACATAATAACAATGCAACAAGCACTGCCATTCTCAAGTACCCCATCCTCCTCTTCCAATTTAAATAATTGTTTGCATAGATCTGCATAGATCTGCATAGGTTATACATTAGTGGTTACTTTAGTTAGACATTTGAGTTGAAAATAATCAAGCTATTATTACACACCTTCCTGTTTGTTTCTTTCTGTATATCAAAAAATAAAATGCTCTTTGCTTTCAGAGAAAATGATGTAGTTAATGATTAAAAAGTTAATTTTAAAGGCAAAAAAAGTATCACAATACTATTATGATTCATTTCTCCCTCCATAAGTTCCCAGCCTACCAAAGCTGCCTTTGAACCCAGTGGCTACTCAGTTGAACCCTTTATTCAAATCTCTCTTTACCTTTGTAAATTGGAATAATTTTAATTAATTTGGTAGGGGTTTTAAAATATTAATTATAAAAACAAACTAAATAGTAATTAAAAACTCCATTCAAGCACCTTATTGAGACTAAGTAAATGAATTTGTATAAATGCTATTAAGATTTTGGTGGATATATTTATAACATACCACATCTGCCTTTTTCCTTACGCTGTGGTCATCTTTGTGCCAGAAGTAGAAGTTTGTGCTACTCATCATTCTTAAAATCCTCCTCAATGTCTGTTACATGTCTACATCATAAAACATTTAATCTCATTTAAATTATTAATAATGTTTTAGTTATATCAAAATGATGCACAAGTTATTAAAAATTAAAATTCTTGCTTAGTATATGATTTTATCATTCTACCTCTGGGTATTTGCCCAAGAGAAATGAGGCATGTGTCTATAGAAAACTTGAACACAGATATTCATAGCAGTTTTATATATAAACACCAAAATCTTTAAGCAAAACAACAACACAATAAAAGTAAAAAAAAAAAAATAAAAGAAAACACAAGGGGCTAGAGACATGTTCAGCAGGTAAGAGGGCTAACATTTTTTCCAAAAATGTTTGGTTTCCAGCACATATGTAGACAGCGCACAAGCATCTAAAATTTGAGTTCCAGAGGATCTGACACTCTCTTGTGGACTCTGAGGACACCTGCATACATAAGCTGTATACACACATACACATAAATAAAATAAAACTGAAATGTAAATACAAAGCAGCAGTAAATATCTGAGTAATTATGCTCATTGAAAACATCCAGAAAAGGAAGAATGCATACCATGTGGATCCATCATATAGACTTCAGGAAAGATGGTCTACTGCAGGAATAGAAAGCATGCTGGTGGTTGTCTAAGAAGAGGGAAGGGGAGAACTGGAGGGAAGCTGCCTTAAGGGATGAGACACTGGAGGTGATGGAATGTTTCTGTACTGATTGTGGTGGCTACATATACACATGCCAATCATGCACATATTAAATATGTGTAAATCTTATATAACACATATCACATGTCAGGTAATTCTTGTCATACAATATTGCTTTTTGTGTATAAGGGAGGGGCTACATACAACATTCTTGTGGGCTGGTAAAATGCGTGCTTTGGAATCTCTCTTGCCTTGCCCACTGAATACCACAATAGGTTTTTCTCAGATCCTGTGGCTGCTAGCCTGGTCTTGCTACAGATTCTACCTGCAGCTCAACAAGTCTTCCAAAAGCACAGATCTGATCAAACTTTTCATTAGTTCACTATCCAGTAGATTTTTTAAAAAATAAAATCTCCACATGAACTCCTTATCTAGGTATCTGAGACCTATTTGGCCCCAATCCCCTTTTTAAAGCTTTTCTTCAAGCTTCCTACTTTCATACAGCTCATGTACCATATGCAAATTAGGCCATTAGCTGGGAATGTCACTGAAGCAAATCACCTCCTGTGTAAGACTCAATTTTCTCATCTGTAAAATGGTAAAATAACTATAATCTGACTACAGTTTTTAGAAAACTCAAATATTTTCAGGAGGCTTTTAAGCTACAATCGACCTACATTCCTCTGTCTAGACCCTCGTCTCTCATGCAGGTAACACACATGTTCCTACTTCTCTATCTCAGCATTTCTACTAAGCCTACATGACGCTCTACATGATCTTCCTCTGAACTGTCTTAATACGTTAGATTTATCTGTGTTGCCTTGTATGCTTCTTGCATGTATGTCTGTGATTTTCACATCCTTTCTGTCCACCATGGTCTCTAAGCTGCCCAAGGCCAGGCCTGCCTGATTCATTCTGCTTCTTGCACTGTGCTTTGGTGACAAAGTGCCATAAATATTGTTCACAGATGAAAGGGCAGAAGAACCCTGGTGCCCCGTCCTCTGGCATGAGTCATTAATACTTAAACCTCATTCTTCAGCTTCCAAGAGCAAAATGACTCTGGAGTTATTTCTAGTGACACTTGGGAACTGAACTTTAAAACCTCATATCCAAAGGACAGAGTCCAGTATCTGGGGTCATGCCCTGACATAACTACATCGTGTGGCCTGGCGAACAGGGCAGGACTTGAAATCTCCTTGGTGCCTCCTATGCTCTATCTTCTTGTACTTACAGTTGTCCTTATTTTGAGCTATTGCTGTGGCTTTGGCATCTATTAAACTCGTTATTAATTTTTATCATCTCTTGCCTTACTTTTCTGCCTAATCAAGCTGTCAGGTTTCTTAGGTCAGACCTATGTCCGTTCTTCCAGCAAATGGTCCTGGGAAGGCAGAAGTCATTGAATAAATATTTGTTGCAAAGATTAAATTAATTTTAAAAGTTCCTCAGGAATCTCATGACAAAAGTCTCTCATTATCTTCATTTCCAGACCCTTTGCAGTTTAGAAAATGGCATTTTGACTTGAAGAAGAGTAGGAGTGAGACACTGTACAGCCAGGTGTATCCACTAAAGCTTTTACTCAAAGAGGGTTTGCTAAGGAGACAAAGAGTAAAGAAATAATAAGCTGGATTTATTACTGTAGACTGTGCAAGATGGGGAAAGAAAGGCATTGGATTTGAAGAAAGGAATCAGATTCAATAAAAGACCATAGATTTACACAAGACTTTAAAAAGTTACATTAAAAAATAAGGGGCTGGAGAGATGACTTAGTGATTAAGAGCACTGGCTGCTCTTGCAAAGGACCAGGATTTGATTCTCAGGACCCACACGGGCACTGACTGTTGTCTGTAACCCCAGTTCCAGGGGATCTGACACCCTCTTCTGACCTCTGCAGGTACTGAATGAAAAAGGTACACTTATATACATGCAAGCAAAATATACACATAAAATAATAAAACATTTTTGAATAAAATAAATAATACCTATATGCTTTGACAATTAAAAGGTATAAATGTGTTACCTAGAAAAATGACAATGGATTTAATGTATCATAACCAGTAGAACATAACAGATATTAATGAAAACAGCAAATTCTAAGCAATCAAACATCCCGTGAGAGAAGACAGGCTGAATCAAAGATGACAGAGCCACACGTTGCAGTATTATGCAGATATTTAAAATCACTATAAATGCTTTGATATAGGAATGACGTCCATATACAAGAAACCATTACCAAAAACTATTTGGAATAATTTTAGTGAGTGATATAAAAATAAAATTACATTACACATATAATTACTTTTAAATACATATTTATGGTTTATGACAATCAGAGAATGACTACAAAGATATTATTTAAACATCTGATTATAGATGATCACTTGCACATAAGATTACATATGCTATTTTTATTCTTTGTGTTTATCTGTCCTTTTGAAACTTTTTTCAGTAAATACTTTGATAAAGAGAGTAACTGGGAGATCAGAAAACCCAGATACACGTTACCCAAGGCTACAAAGAAAACGAACACCATGAAAGGAGTCCATGAAGAATAAGAATGGTGTAAATGACAAGCAGCTCGTGCCAACAGCATTGACGTTTCAGTATCCAGGGAGCATGAAACTGTGGAGCCCACCTCGACCACCAGAGATGTTTCCTTGGCAATGAGAAAGGAAGGATCTTCCAGAGGAAGAAGAGAGGGCCTGGAGAGACAGCTCATTTAATAGAGTGATTGCTACACAAGCATGGGAACCTCAATAGCCACACACACACACACACACGAACATGTACACACACATATACAACACACACAAGAAATAACAGAGGCAGTGAGAGAAGAGAAGTAACAGAAAGCAGAAAAAGAACAGGGAGCGCACATTCCGCCTTAGCGTTTCCATTCCCAAGAGTGAACGTTAGTGCAAACCAGAGAGGACAGGCTGTCCAGGATTCTGTCTCCGGGGAGACCATCCTACCTGGTGGAGGCATGGCCTGAGGGCAAAGTCCTGGCACTTTCACAGTGAATGAAAAAATAAAGAGGATGTTCTTGTTTCTGGTGTCTGTGTTTGGAGTTGGGTGTGCGGATCCTGAAGACAGAGGGACCACCTGTGTCAGTGCTTGCACCTTCTCCTGCATCCCCTTCTTACTCTGCCTTGGGGCTCTGAGGCTATGGACCCAAGACCTACATTTTTCCAGATATTTTTCCAACTGGCTCTCTCTCTCCAAAATTTAATACTTGAAGATATCAAAATAGACAGTGCCTATTCCTGAATATGTGGTCCCAGAGATCTAGATCTCAACTTCAAGTTCTTTTCTGAACATCCATAGTGAATTTCATTGTGTCCTCTCAGAAGGTCATTTTCAAACATATAATCAATAACTTCCCAGGGCTTTTAGTCTGCACTCCTGTGTCCCAGGAACTCCATCTCTGCCCTTGGTCCTGCATCTCCAAGTGGTACCTGTTCCCTACAGTTTACCTCTGGGGAGGTTCAGTAACTCCCTTAACCCAGATACCTGTGTAACTCATTTTCTTGAATAAATTCTCTCTATTCAAAATACCTAGTGTGGCACCTGTTTCTCAAATGAACACGGATAAATACAAAGAGAGAAATAAGTGGGTTCAGAACATGGGTGAAGCACTGTGTGATTGCCTGCAACCATCTTGATTCATTTTCATGGTAAGCATTTTGATTCAGCCCTTCAAGATGAGCTCCTTCCTGGACATGACTAGTTGCTAAAAAGTCTAGAATGTCATATCAAATTGAGAACTGACCCCCTGGGATTCCTCAGCATCACTGATACAATCCTATAAGCCAAGGAATTTATCCAAGCTTTCTTTCTGTGCTTCAAATATTGTCTCCCCAATGCATTCTCTTTACAAATTAAATAGCTCTAGTCCCTTCAACCATTTTTCTTCAGACAGAATTTTCACTTTTCCCTTCACCTTCCTAGGGTTTATTTCATTAAATAAAATCTTGAAGTCTGTATAACTTTCAAGTTATGGTCAAAAGAGAACAAAGCATGTCATTTTTAAACAGCCTTTAGGGAAGACTGCCATTAACAAATCATTTACTCGAGCCCTATGCTTGCACTAAAGTTGATAGTTTGATAATTTCTAGCAAATTTTATTTACTAGTAGTGAGCAAAGAAAAATCTACTTCTTTGTCTTGTGCCCTTGACTATGCCCCTCTCTTCCAGCCATGAAAGCAGTCTGAAGTAGTTTTAAATAATCTCCCTTTGCTTCTAATTTTTGGACTTTATAATCATCTTAATCCACTGTTGTCAGTTAAAAATCTTTTGAATCCTGAAATTCTTCTCCAACATGCTGTCTTCCCAGATTTTGGCTTCATGGAAATCTGAACATTATGTTATTTATATTAATGTTCAATTTCTTGCAACAGGCAGAATCCAAAACAGAAGCCTACACCCAAAAATACTGAAAATGACTTTCTAAACCACTCGTGTCACACGTGCCTTGTAGGGATTCTTGTGCCCCCCAATTAGTTCACACACTATTGATTTTTTCTAAAAATCACCTGCTCTGTCTGCTCTGTCAGAGTGCGTCCTGTGTGGGAAGGAATCCTCCACATTGCTGCATGGACTATTCTGTAGTCCATGTCTATTTCCGTCTGTCCCCTCACTGAGATCCTGAGAGAGCACCAAATTCATTTATTGAGCATCTTCTCTTGCTTTTCTGTCCATCAAAATGGCCCATTATTCTGTGGTTAGTGTCCCACCCTTCTTTGGCCATGATAGCTGTTATCTTTCCTATAAACATCTCCATATGGTAAGACTCCATGGCTATCAATCCTATGTGAGTTTCAGTGACTAGTACCTCCCTTCTTCACCCTGTGAGTTGGCTCCCAGGTTCTTGTGTTGCCCTGTAGTTTGGGGCCCACCTGGAATATATTGTGTGACATCTCTCCCAAGGCAAGCTTAATTTGGCACTTCTTAGACTACGGCATATTAGACGCCATTGACCTCAATCTGTGATCGATAGTCCAGTGACCGAGCTCCTGAGTGTAAACCCTGCCATGTAGATTTCCACAGAGTAAGTTACCATTAAAAACTCTCTAAATAATCCCGTAGTTAAAAAAAGGTAAGACAGCTTCATTTATTTAAACCAGCCTCTCCCCAGTCTAATCAAATATAGGACTCTAGGGCTCGTTTGGCAGAAGGTGTCACCTAGGACTTTCATGGCTACAGCATAGCTTGAACCATATGACTTAAAGGAAGCTTCCTGTTGGTGAGCTTACCATTCATGGGGTAGGTATCAGGGATATCTGCTAAGCTCTGAAATACAATGATGATAACTTCAACATAGTCTTTCCCCTCCTGTAGCTTATGATCTGGTAATAGAGGACAGAAAGATAAATGAATGCCCCAAAGACAAGTAAATGTTCAGGCTTCTCATAACTGAATCAGTGAATTGGGGTGAAATGTGTTGAGAAGGGTTCAAAGAGGTGGCACTTTGTTTAGAACCAAAGGAGTAAGACCATTCTAAAGGGTCTTAGAGTCAAAGCAAGTGGCAGCAGGGGAAGGAGTCACATAACTTCAGTTTTAGGAAAAGTATTGAGGGAAAATAATTCTTCTACTAATTCACATCTGTTACGGTTTTTTTCTTTGGTTTTCCTATTTGGTCTTCCCCGACCTTGCCTTACAATCTAGCCTGCTTTTTTGTAGTCTCAGTGTAAGATCATGTTGCAATGGAATATGCCTAAGACTCATCATACCTTGTACACAGTATGTCAATATTGCTTAACGTTCCAACCTCCCTTCTGGTGACGAAGTACTGTGCTCTTATTCTGTCAATGGAAAAGTTCTTTAATTGATGACTAAACGACACCATACCTGTCCTATCCTGCATCTTTCTTAATGTTGCTTTCACTTTAAATCAGGAATACAATGTCACAGTTACCCCTGTTAAAGTCAATATTGTTACATCCAGTTCCCAGTATACCAGTTTCAGTTTTGACTGTGATTTGCTCTCTGATACATCTAGTCTCCTTCCCTGCTTCTTGTCATTCATGATGCTATAGATGGTCTTTCTATATTGTTATGTAAATCTCTGATTGAATCATCTAGAAAATTGTCTCCGGGACAGAAACCTGAGGCCTTGCCTCCTCACACTGAGTTCATACCAGGAATATAGACAGGATATGGATGTCTTGTCTTTGTCAGATAATGCCATTAGCCCCACAGAAAAGGGAATAATGCACAGTATCAGCTACCTCCAGAGTGAAAAGAGTCATCATTATAATGTATGGGAACCTCAGTGTAGAAACCTGGTCAGTTCAGAGCAAAGACCTGTCACGCCTAAGAAATCAGTAAAGCCACGAATCAGATATGGTGAGAAGAGCTGGAAGGTTTTGCCAAAGGAAGACAGGGTAGGATCCAGATTTCAGTGTTAGAAGAAACCACAAGAGATGCTTAGGAACTGGAATTGATGGGGGCACTGTGTGCACTAGAGCAGCGTGAGCCCAAACTCATACTCCTACATTACCGGGTCAAGTACATTCACATGAAACAGGGACCAATACAACAAAGAAAGGAACTACAGTGTGGTACATAGTAGACTAATAACTTACTCTTACTCTTAATGATGTTGGCTGACATGTCTTTGATGAAGACCAGGAGCTCAGAGAAAGATGGTACCTGAGCAAATAACTTTGGAGAGGGCTATGCTAACACAGGAAAAGGGTGAAATTGTCCTCTTACAATATGAATTAGAGGACAGGAGGAAGAATTTTAAGGGCTGAGTCTAGGGTAGAAGATTGCATTAGGAGCCAGAGGCAGAGCACCTCAAGGCTGGCAGATCAGAAGTAAACAGCATCCCATCCTACCCAGGGAGCCAGGATTTCCAAAGAGTGACTGATCCAGAACTTACTTTACCAAGTCCACTGCTTAAATACAAACACTTTGTACGGACACATTCACAATGAGGCGATTATCACCTGTTTACTTATGTTTTAGGGGCTTTAATATAGACTGTCAATAAAGTAGTAGTCTGAAAAAATAAATTCTAAAAGCCAGAGTCACCAGCACCCCTGGAACCACTCACTATGGGAACTCTCTTTTCCAGGGTGCTGCTGCTGCTCCTTGATGCTCAAGGACATGAGCATCGCATCCTTGACACACTACAGAAGACAAGAAGAAAGACGAGTGCAGACTGGTGTGCCTCTCATCAGGATGATTTTCTCCACTTGCCTCCGGCTGCCAACTTGTTTTGGGAGGCGGCAGGATGGAAGGTGGTGTTATTGCTTTTGACTTGGCTTTCTGTTTTGGTCTTTTACACATAATCTGCCCCCTGACCTGGCATTAGCATAATGCTCATTAATCAAGCTCTAGCCTCCAATTAATGGCCAGCTGTGTGGATACCGTTCATGTAATAGCTTCAGAGTCAGTCAGGCAAAAGGCTAGGCAAATGATTTTGGTGGGAGAGATGGGGACATCCTAATTCTGACAGAGCCCAGAGGTACAACTCATGCAATAAGCTTCTTGTTTGATCTCATTTGTGAGTGACTGGAGGAGGCAGCAGAGGGGATTTATCTCCCACCCCCAGCCTCCAGCCTACCCCAGATGGCCTACAGACAACCTCTCTTCCATCCCCTGATCTGGGGTCACACCCCACATCACTGACCAGGCAGCTGGCCAAAGAAGAAAGCCCTGATTTATAGTTCTTGGCAACGTCTAGGCTGGGCATTTCTATAAACCCAACACTGGGGCTGACTAATAAAACATACACTCAGATTCGCCCCTCAATAAACGTCTTTCAACCTTTAATCCTGTTCACTGCAGTCTTTTAGGGGGCATTGATTCAGCGGGCATGAGGGTTTTTCTACCCATCTATCTTGTACCAATCGATATCCTGTCACCCCACTCCACCCAGCCTGACAAAGGGGAGGCCTCAGAGGGAAGAGGGAAGAGGAGTGCGTCCTGCCAGATTCACTTCACTTCTTATGGAAGGGGTTTTTAAGATTGCTGCTGGAATCCTGCACCTGTCATTTTTCTGATCCCTGGCCCTTCTAGGTGACCTCCTTGGCTTGTGCAACAGAAAGCACTTCCTGGAACAATCACTCAAGCATCTGGGAGCTGTTGTGCATCTCACACAAGATGAAGTGATACTCCTCCCTCTGCCATCCTCCCACGCTTCCCTCAGCTTCCACTTTAGGTATGAGCAACAACATCTGCCCAGACACACAAGTGATATGCCTGCATCTCCATTCCTCATTTCCTTCTCTGCACATCAAGATAGTAAACAGAGTAAACGGGACTTACTGCTGCATCAGAAGCCACCGTTCATCTGCATGCCACCATCCCTCTCTACAGATCTATCCAGACCACAGCAGGAACTCATCCGTCCACCCCATTATCCTGCCCCACCCCAATCAAACACCTTGCTGAAACGACTGTGTTCATATTATCCCTTTGTTATAAAAGATTGGGTTATTCACACAAGGTCGCGGAGCTGTGTTGGATCAGACAGAAACTCTGTTTGCGACATCTGTAATCTGTTCTCTCCCACATGAGACATCAACTCCCTTTCAACTGTCAACTGTTCGAGGGCATGGATCAAATCTTCTTTTGTTTCTGTGTCCACCACATGCTTCTCAGTATCAAATACACAAGCCAACACATTAGTAGATGGTCAACAAAAATTTTCTCACAAAATATACACAGGAGCTCCATCCTAAGAACAAGCCAAGTGTGGACTGCATGTCCCTTCAGACCTATCTCTGGGCATTTCTTTCGAAGCAAACATCAGAAACTAAACAGTGTTTCTGATTCTTGGAAGGAAACATGCATATCTCAATAGAGTCAGAATCAGCTGCTCAGTCTTAGCTCTAAATAAGTAAGAAGATACAATCTGCCACTTGAGACATGCACATTTCTTAAAGAAAGTAAGTCTACAACTATTCTGTATGCACTGGGAAAAGACCTGTAGGGAATGACATTCATACACACAGCATCAGGGCAAACTGGCCATTTTCCCCACACATAGAAGGGACACGTGGACCATTCCTGAGGATGATGTCAGCCCAAAGCCTCTGCTCACCTGCAGATCTACGTTGAAAGCTACTATCCTCCTCACCCCAGTCTGGCCTCTCTTCAGCATCTTTTACAGTAAAGCCAGGCAAGTATTTCCATGCTGTGCCAGTGGAATGCCAGCTTCCCTCAGCTGTACCATTCAATTTGCAACATCCTATCCAATTTCTGGAGAGACTTTTGACAGAATTTTCCCCATAGCTCTGCAGATTAATACATCTGCAAAAGGTAGTTCTACCAAGAGAGCCAAATACTCTGGACTAATTCCCCTGCCTCACATCTCCCACCCCTGCCTCTTGCCCACCTCCCTCCCCTTCTTCTCCTTTGCAAGTCATGGTCTGAGAAAAGCAGAAATTGTCAAGAATATGCTTCCACCGTGAGTCTAGCCTGACAGAACTAACATCTTACTCAGTTGTTGGCAAGAAAGACTCTAAGAGAAAGCAGGGGCCAACCCATCCAGATGAGAAATAGAAGTCAATCAGTTCTACCCTGCGCTTTCATTTTTTTTTTTTTCTGGCACTGAAAATCAAACTGAGATGTAACTTGACTCTTTCTTGCTAGCTTCCCTTTTTATCCTAGCTCTTGTTTCCCTCGGAAGGAAGCCCCACTGCCCCTTCTGCCAGCTATAAGTGTCTCTCAAGGCAGCCCACAGCCGAAAGACAGATTAAAATACAGCTATGATCCTTCAGGAGATGGCTTCACAGTCCACCCACACTTGCTACAGCCCTCTGAAGTGGGATTGTGTCTTCTTCCCAGCACAACATGGAATGAGCAAGGCTGTGAAGTTTCTCTCCCCAGAATGCCTGAACTAGCAACAGGTCGATGGTATAGTATCAACTGTGGCAGAGAAGGAAAGTCTGAGATCCAGGCTCTGTAGAGAAGATTGTGAGACCAAGGCAATCTCCAAGATGGCCCTTGAGTCTCCACTTTTGGTGTTCACACTTTTTGGGAGCCTCCTCTTTATTACTTAATGGGAATGATGCGGTGACTTATAAAAGGGCAGAAGGAAGGCAAGAGTGTAACCCTCTTCCCTTAGGAATCACTGGTCCTAGGGAGGCAAGATGCCCTAAGGAAAGCTCTGGCTGATGGGCTAGGAGAGGTTTACTGTAGACTCTCAAATGATCATAGTCTGTTGATACCAGAATAGCTGGGCCTCTTGGAGCCAGAAATATCTAGAAAAACAGCTCTCAGATCCCTGACCCCCTCTGGGAATAGTGTTTGCTGTTTGAATGTACCATGTGTGGGGTACTTTGTTAGGGAGCATTAAGCAATGAATACACTTGTCTCCATGTATACTAGTTAAGTAGAAGATAGAGATCGCCTGCTGGCAAGATACATAAGACAAGTTCAGAGTTCTATTTTCCTCTCTGATTCTATAGACTCAAAATCAGAAATGAGCAGAGAGGTGGGGACCACTTAGATGGCTGTAATATTCCTGGCCCTAGTTATCTGCTCTCATGAGCATAATTCTTTTTAAAAAAATGTTTTGTCGTTTTTGTTTTTTATATGTATGAGTATCTTGCCTGAATGCATGTAAGTGCACCCATGTCATGCAGGGCCCGTGGAGGTCAGAAGACGGTGTCAGATGTTAGCTATCATGTGGGTGCTGGGAACCAAACCCAGGTCCCCTTTAAGAGCAGCCAGAGCTCTTAATCACTGAGCCATCTCTAGCTCCAGCATTGGGTCTTTTTAACCCCTGTGAGGGGGTCACTGTAAGATGCCCTGGTCATGAAGCCCATGATGGTTCCTAGAGTTCCATATCCCTTGGTCCTATCTCTGAGTTCAGGTTAGACCCTCAAAATACCAGATGTGACTCAGCCAAGAAAAATCATCCTCTGTCTTGTAATGTTATTATCTGTGAAACACCGAGGCTTCTACAGAGAGTAGAGGAGCTGGTGTGACAATCGGTTCCAAAACTGGTTACAAAGCAGACCTCCAGATGTTTTCTTTTCTTTTCTTCTTTTCTTTTTTTCCTCTATTACTAATCATCAAATCAGGCAGCAGCTTGCAACACTCTGTGTGGTCCAGCAGAAGAAATTCTAAACATTGCTTCAAGGATCTAACTCACAACTCATCTTAAACCATCACAAGAAAACTCCCATTAACGTGGGAAGGGGGAAGTGTGTGTTAATGAGCTGAAGTGTGAGAACAAGAATGAATAAGCAGAGGGCTCCAGCATGGGCGGCAAATGAAATAATTACCCAGCTTACCATTGTTACGATGCAATAAATTTAATGCAATTCCTAAAGGACGACCCAGTTTTTTCTTTCCTTTTTTTAAACTCCTTTTTACATTTTCAGAATTATACTTTAATTAGCATAACATTTAAATTAGCGAATGGAGTCTTAATTAGTGGAAGAAATAGACTTTTGTTGGAGTGGTAACTAAAACAAATAAATCTACTTCCTCTTTCAAGAGCCGTTTGCTTATGGTGCATTTAATAGCCTAGTGTACCATAAACAATCTGAGGGAGAGATAAGTAATTAAATTAGAAGACACACTGGCCAGCTCCCAAGTCCACAGGACCTCTTCCCTGTCTTTTTCCAGGATTTTATCTTATCTTTTATCCCGGGGGCTTTTCTAGGCATATACATTTAACCCAGAATTATAGATCCAAGAAGAGCGAATCATGTCCTATTTCTGTTTTCCCTCTGAGGTGAACTTTTCTCATTCTCTGGGTCAAGTATAGAAGTAGTCACATCCAGTTTAAACTGTGACTTGTAACCAGGTGTCTCCTTTCCTTGCACCTCTCACAGACCTCTTTCCAGAGAGGTTCTCCTATGATTGGGCAGCTGGGGCCAAAGGAATCTGGGCAGCACTGGCCAGTGCAACATCATGGTGCCAGAAAAAAGCAAGGTGCCTGGGAATGAATGTCCCACTGAGGGAAGAGAATTCTTGGAAGCTGCCAACTCTCCCATCTCAGATGAGGACAGAGGTTCATGATGATGGAGAAGCTGTTTGAAGACTGCCCGCCCCCACTCCCCAGTCAGTTGCCCACATTTCAGATCTTCTAGCTCTTACTTGAAACTCTTCACACTTCTTTTTTTCAAACACCTGGCCAGGATCTCTGAGATAAGTCTTAGGAAGGAACAGTGCTTGACTTTAATTTGAAGTAGGAGCTAGCCTCAAACAGTATGGCCATGCCTGGGTCTTGGTCTATCTTACCTTGTATAGAAGAACCAGCTTATAACCAGCAATTGATCCAGTCTCTACACTGAGGAACAATGTCACTTGAACAGCATTGAAGGGATCAGCATTTGGCCACTTTGCAAAGAGCCCCTAAGACTGAGAGGGAGACAGAGACCTCTAACCTGACTTCCATACATAAATGCAAGTCATGGGCCTCTTGGGCCTGCCTGCCATCCCCTTGGTCTTGCCTGCCTCTCACTCATCAAAGATAAGGCAGCTTTCTCACTGCCACAGAGTTCTCTGGAAGGTTCAGAACAAACTCACCAGACATTTGAGCTTAGGAAGTTAATCCACCCTGCTTAGCCATGGGCTTAGTTGATTAATTCTTTCACCCAATGTTTGTATTTATTCTATAAATGTTTGGCTTGCTATAGCCCAAGCATTTCCCTAAGTAGAAATACGGGGTGAACAAGACAGACAAAACCTTTGTCCATATGACCTGTGACTCTAATGTAGAAGTCAGACCATAAAACCAACATTTCACAGGACCATCTGTAGTGACCATGAATTAAATAAAATGGAAGATAATGTTCTGTCTTACAACACTACTGACAGGCTTGGCAGCCTGGGTCCACCTGTCTGGTACTATGGCTGGCCTGTTGCAAACACCCAGTACAATTATGATTCTAATTACAACAATCATGCTCACAATTATAATTATTGTATTGTAATGAAGGCGAGGAGGATTTGTTGGGCACACACACACACACACACACACACGGTCTGTCTCGCATGTTGTTGAGCTGTCTATTTCATCTTGCTCTCCCCTAGGACATCAGGAAGGTATGAAAGAACAGAGCATTTGAGGAAAGGATTGATGTTGACTCTTGTTTCCCACCCTTTGGGTATGACAATCAAAAGACACACAATAGGGGGAGGAACCACAAGGGTTTGGGTGACTACATTGTTGAACAAGGTGACTGACAGCAGGGGAAGCAAAGCAACACACTCTTTCTCTCTCTCCTTCTCTCTAATTATAACCGAAATCAGAAAGGCGGCTGGACAGGATTCTTAGCTTCAGTGCAGAGCTGAGCATGCTTGATCTATATGAGAAGATGATTCTTCTAGAGGGCATAAAATGAGGCATTTGAAGGTCTCTGCTCCCTTTGATTCATTTCAGCAGATTGCAATGCCTCAGGGCATGTACCTTGACTTCTCTCTGCCTGATAATTCCTTAATTAAATTATCGTAGAGTAATAACTTTTAACCCAAATTATGAGGCTCAATGTGGGGTAGGTATGAATGGCCTTCAATGTTTAAAAGCTAAAAAAAACTTAAATTTTATGAGGATATGCTAGGCAAAATAACTAGAGCTTTAGAGGTATCAACTTCCAATTGACCCCAACACAGGCAAAGTAAGATTTTTCTTATGATCCTCTTGTTACAGACAAGGAAACTGAGACACACATAAGGGTAAGCTCATCTATTAAAGGACTGGCAGAGTGGAGAATTGAACTCTGGACTCTGACCTTAGCACTCAACTTTCAACCACTCTGTGTGTTTACTTTCAGTCACTTTAGAAAACAGTAGGGATGACAGCTGAGCAAGCCAGCCTCCTAGGCCTCCTCTGTGAATGAGTTCACACAAGCTGGATGTCCAAATGCCCACCCTGGATGGTATCTTACACAAAGCTTTTCTTCCTGAAATGCTAGTTATCTATATGCAAAACTAAACAACAGCTTAAAATCACTCTGAAAGAGACATACCCATACACATCCCTCCCCAAAGCTAACAGATCTGCAGTGAAACAAGGGAGAAAATACATGGTTAGCTAAGGCCTCTGCCTGCCTTCCAGGCTTTGCTCAGCCTCTTGAGTATGACTGGTCAGTGTGTCTCCTTCTGTTCTTTTTCCCCTTTTTTATTAAATTTTTGCGATTTTCATGCAATATATTTCGATTCTATTTAGATCTCCCCTCTACCCTGCCCAATTAAATGTACTCTATTATAATGTGTGTCCTCAAATATCCTTCAGTGTGGGTCCATCCACTGGAGCCTGGTTAACCTACCAAGAGTCACACCATTAAACAAGACTGCCTTTCCCTTTTCCAGTAACCATCAGTTGCCAGCAGTTCCTCAGACAGAGTTGGGGGTTTCTTTCCCACTTCTATGCTGTCATTTTGTCAGGTTTGCGCTTATATGGGACTTGTGCACCTTGTCACCATTGCTGTGACTTCATAAGAATAGCTGATCAGCTGTCTGGAAAATTGTATAAGACTGGATATCCTGAATCAGATTGAGGAGAAAGTAAGAAAGTCATGGAAACTCAGAGACACAGGAGTGGACTTTCTGAATAGGATGCCTGCAACACAAAAATTAAGTCCAAGAATTTACAAATGGGAACTCATAAAACAAAAAGCTTTTGTACAGCAAAGGACATCATTTAAATGAAGAGACAATCTAGAGTATGGGAAAGACATCTTTATAATCTATACCTCTGACAGAGTGTTAACATTTAGCATATAAAACTAACTAAAAAATCTAAACATAAAAAAATCAATTAAAAATTGGTGTAAGCAAGGAGCTGAACAGAGAATCATTGTATCTTCTTAGATCTCTGGTTCTTTTATATTTATTTGGTGATATTTTTATCAGAACAAAGATTCTATCATCTTTCTTTAGTGCAATATCTGAATGAAACATGTTTCAGGTAGGGACTACTATTGTTATTATTATTGTTGTTGTTATTGTTTAATTACTATTGCTTGTGAATATATGTTGTATCTTATAAAGCTAGAAGTAACTTTCCCTCAGCCTTGACCTGTATAGGTCAATGAATGTTCTCAAAGCCAAGGCATCCTCTCACTCAAGTATTGTCAAGAACACTGTTCTGTGTTCCAGCTTTTGTGCTATGTTCTGCTCACATTGTACTAAAGACTGTTTAAACTTTTTGACCGATTTAGGCTTTTAGTGTTTTAGGATTTGTGGTTATAACATCTGTCCTTGATCCAACCTGAAAAAGCAGCTGAAAATCAACAGGAAATGGACCTCCAAATACGGATGGAGACCATTGAAGTGGAAAAAGGTGTGAGTCCAACAGACCAAGGAAAGGGGACCCAGAAGACACCCATGGCCTTTGAGTGATGGATATAAGACTTCCTAGGAGGGATTAGGACTGAAGAAAGTCCCAAAAGAATGGGAAGTCTTAGTGTGCAGTAACACAAAAATGTCAACTCAAGAGTGCAGAGCTATTTGGAACAGAGCTGTGACCAAACTGAGGATACTAAACAAAACACGTATCTTCCCCTTGCCCCCAAATCCCAGTGAATAAGCCCATGGAAGAAAAAGCTTTTCCAACTGCAGGCCCCCTCAATTCCACTCTGGCCAGGCAACTGCAGAGAGCAATAAAACTTTAATGGCTCCCAGTGGGTCGATTCAGCAAGAAGGAAAGTGCTATAAATCTAGCCCGATGCTTATGTGCAGCTTAAAAACAAACGGCTCAATCACACTTAGCAGAGCCAGCCAATTTCCCCAGCATGAGGATATAGCAGGGGAAGATTTACCCACCTGCATGACTCAGTAGAAGAACTTTGGGGGAGAGAAGGGGAAAGAAAGGTCAGTTGTGGGATGGAAGTCAACAATTCCGCAATGGATGGCTTTCTGGGAAGACCTGGCATACATGTGGTGGCCCTGCTAAGCAGCATGGACAGGCAGTCAAGATAACGTGTCCCACGCAGTCAGATGTGCCCTTGGAGACACATTTCTGGCTGCAAAACAACCTGCTTATGCTTCTACAAGTCCACAGGGAGATCTGCCTGTCTCTTCGGGGTCTATTCTCAGCATGGTTGGTTTCCCAGTATACCCAGAGCTTGCGAGAAACTCGGGTTTTTATCAGAAGTTGTTCTCCTTCAAGAGGCCTAGGGCCATTTAAACTGAAAGTACTGAGAAGCAAACCACATATATCTAGCTAGTAAGGCAGCCATCCTTTAGTGTGCACCGGTATTTAACAATCAAGGACTCAATGTTCTGCAAAGTCACAGAGAAATTCCTCGGTCAAAAAGTAGGATTCAGTTTTCATGGTTCTTGTGCATGCTGACCGTAGTGCTGTAAGTTCATATGAGCAAGGTTCCTGTATCCTGTAAGACTCTATTTCCTTATGGTCATGCGCCTCTTCCCCTGGATCTTATACGCTTTCTTCCCCCTCTTGCTCAATGTTCTCTGAGCCCTGAGTAGGTGAAATTTAATACATGAGTCCTGTCCAGGGATCCATACTCTGCAAAGTTTTATTATCTACACTTTAGAGTAGTGTGGTCCTTTGTGTTCATTGTCCTGTGTTGCATGAGGAAGTTTCACTGATAAGAGTTGAGAGATGCATTAGTATTCTCTCTACCCCTTGTTCCACTATGTTCTGTGAGCTTTAGGTGTAGAGACTCCATTGTTGATGTATCACTTATGGTTGGGCATCTCATAGGACTTATTCTCTATGTGTGACCAGTTGTAGAACTCTATAATAGTCTCCATTTGTTGCAAATATAGCTTCTTTGTGAGGGGTGTCTAGCTATACTAACTTTATTCAGTAGGCCTTAGCCTATATGACAGACAACATGAAATCCAGTGAGGGGAAGCTATAGAGAGGCGTGCAGGTGGTGGAGGGGTATAAATGTGATTGAGATGCTTTACATGAAATGTTCAAAACTTCAATAAATATTCATTAAAAATAGGATTCAGTCAGGCATAGTGGTGCACACCTTTAGTCCTAGAACTCAGGAGAAAGAGGCAGGAGGATTTCTGTGACACTGAGGCCAGCCTAGTCTACGTAGGAAGTTTCTGGCCAGCTGCAGCTAGAAGGAAACACTGTCTCAAAAAAAAAAATAAGATTCATTCCAAGGATATAATTTGTTAGTAAAGGTATGAAACATGACCAGAAGCTGTATAGCACAATGCAGTTCATGGTCAGAAACCCAGGTACATATCATTATTAATAATAGTACATATTATAATTACAAGGGTTAAAGAGGCTGTGCCAGACCAAGTGCTAAAAATCTCTTTACTTTTTTTTATATGCATCACATCATTTAACACTCAAAACAATTTGATATATATTTTCTTTTTAACAGATTAGGAAAATAACATTTAAAGAAATTCAGTAATTCGCCCAATGTTGCTCAAAACGGGAAAAGTTAGGAACAGAATTGAGATCATTATCTGTAATTTTTACTTGTAAGCATCAATGGGATTCAGCTCCATGCCCTGATCATTCAGTGACGATTGATCTTGCTGCACTGGATAGAAGTAAGAAGAGATGAGTTGACAGGTAAATATACAGAAAAACAAATTATCTCTGTTAGACATGTGCTTTACCTACTGGGTGACCTCAGGTGGCCCCACATTGTAAAGCACATCTTTTAAGAGTAAGTCAAAACACGTCATTTAGAGGGACTAGCAAGAGGGGACATTCCAGGTACCTGAAAGGAACAAATAAGTTGCATAATTCATTTGTTTCTGAGTTTGTACGAGCTGAGGACACTGGAAAGGACCCTGGTTTATGTTTCTCTCTCTACAAACAGAAAGCATATAAATTCATCAGTTAAGACAGCATTTTGCTAGGAACCAAACTTAAGCAGAAATTTACTGTAAGACATAGTGTGGAGATGCAGTCATCAGGATTTATAAAAAGGACTTTGAGTGACAGAGTGGAAAAGTAGCTTCAACGCCATTTTTACAAAAGTTACAGAAATGCTGTTCAATTGCTAGGCCTCATATTGATCCCAGGTAAAGGTACCGGAACTCAGGTAAACCTCGATGCAGTGACAGCTTGTCTCTAAGGAAGAAGATGTCTTTTACCCATCATAGTATGGCATGTTCTCTGAAATATTTTCTAACAGCAATGATGGATTTGAGTCTTTCCAATCCTACGCTGTCACCTACTGATTTGTTGTCAAGAGCCAGCTTCAGTGAAGATGCCGGGGGCTTGCTGACAGGGACTTGAGCTTAGGAACCAGAGACTCCTAGCAAATGAAAAAGGCCAGCACAAAACTCAGACCTTCATGGCAAGTAAGGCCCTCTCCACTGATATTCCCAAGCTTGATCTCTCATCCTTAGCATTGATGGGGCCTCTGAGGTGTCCTCACTGTACAGGGTGCCCTTTCAGAAACAGGAGCCCTTGTTATGTCCACATAGGACATTTCCTACTTGGCCTAGGGCAGGGTGATCTCTGAAATCATTACCCACCTCCCCCATCAATGAGAATTCCTTGCTCTTTTATACTTTGTACCTGTTACAACATCTGATCCAGGGAAGGGACTATGGTCCCAGCTGATACTGAATGTGATACTTCTGGTCTGTCCAGGAGAAAATAAAAGAAACCATAGGTAATGCTGCATCTTAACATATTTTCCTTCTTGCTATCAAATGAGGACAAGATTTTTCAAATGTACATTGATACAAGTATGGTATTAATTTCAAGAAAGAGATGCCTTTTATCCATCACTGGTATAACTTTGTGTATAAAGAGGGAGGCATGATTTTCCTTTCCTCTTATTTTTCCAATAATTTTTTTTCAAAACAAGTTGTCAGAATCTAAATCACTTTGTTATCTCATTCTCAGAAATCTTGAGTCCTGTATCTGCCACCCCACCCTCAGATCCTTGAGTAATATTTCTGAACCAGGCTCCCTGGACCCAGTTTCAAAAATATACAATGTAAATGCCAGACAGTTCTTTCCCAACTCCTTACAATGGCTTCATATTTCACCAAAACTGAGTATCTATAAGCCCTACCTCCCATGTAAATTAAGAGTCAATCTTCTGAAAATAAACAAAAAATAGAGATCTTTCATGCATTATGCCTTATGCTTAAGGTCATACCACTGCCAATTAGCAAACCCTCTCACACAGAAACTAAACAAATCCACACCTACTGCATGTAGACAAATGGGAATGCCTGGAAACAGGGTCCACTGGGAACTTGTGACAGAAGAGCCCTCTCTTCAACTGGAATCTTGGTATTTAATTACTTAGATTTTTACTTCTTTTTGACATATGAAATGAATTAGGATATATTTCTGGTAAATCTGTCTTCATTGTAGGAAGATATTAAGAAAGACACTATAATGCAGAAGAGCAGAGGACAAACATGAAAATACTTTTGTTGTTCCAACTCATAGATGTTTTTCAGCAGGAACTGAATCAAGTCTACCATTTCAACTGATGACTGAAAGCCTTAAGAAAAGAACAGACCTGGGTTTGAACCCAGCACTTGTCTTCATTATTAGCTGTGTAACCTGGGACAATTTGCTTATCCTCTTTAAGCTTCAGTGAACCTTTAATAAATAAGAAACAAAAATAGCTAACATAATTCCTAAAAGGCTGTGTACACCATAAGCACTTAATAAATGCTAACAGTCATTCTTTGACACCACTTCAAATATCTTTTCCTACTTCTTTCTCACAGTGTATTTACAGACCCGTCTCATTACCATTGCATGTGGAGGTCGTGAGACCTCAGGACAGACCCAGTCCTGTGAATAGCACAAATACAGATTGCTTTATTTTAGTATTCGGCAATGCTAGGGATTTTAAAACTAGGGTTCATGCATGCTAGGCAAGAGCTTTACAAGTGAGCTATCATCTCCGGCTCTGAATGGCACAAATATATACCCGACCTCACTGCGCTCATCTAGATGAGTAAAGAATCAGGCACTGGACAAAAATGGCCATTAGGCCCAAATTTAATTTTACAAAGAATGCAAGTTCTGCAAATAATGCAAGCAGAGCACACCCAAGCAGGAGACCTAAGCCTGCTATTTACTCCTTTCTCAAAAAGCATGCGTTTCTAGATTTATCTTATCTTTAACCCAGTTTCCAAACTCTAACTAGATGAGGCGAGCGTGCATATTATTGAGTATATAAAATGCTGTCATGCATTCATCTTCTAATGAGTGTGCAGGGTTGCTCTGTATTGCTCTCAGCAAATTAGACAAACCTTCCTGAGACCTCAGGAAGGAAGAGTTGGTTGGGATAAAGTCAGAAGGCCACCCATCATCTATGAGAGCTTCAGAACTGCGCTTAGGAGAGTTCTTTCTCACAACTATTTTTAGACTTATTCATTAGGCCACATGGGCTCTCTTGGTCTCCTTACTGTTTCAGCTTTCCTGACCCACACATTTCAGTTGTGCAGCAGGGGGAAATGATATCTTCTAACTTAGGCTCAAATGAGGAAGTGATTGATGCAAATTTGTTGAAAGTTCAAGTTGGGCATGACTTCAATTGCTACAGGTAATCTCTGGGGCATCTCCACTAATTTGAATCCTTCAAGAGAGATGGTTTACTCAGCCTTCCCCAATCATTTACAAGTAAAGCAACCCTTTGAAGGTGATCTTTGGCCCTTTTGCTAAATTATTGGGCAACAAGAGGCATAACAATATTTAGCATTCCTATGGTGAATTGTGCTCTTCTAAAAGCTTTCACAGAAATGATTTCATTTCTTTCTAAAAACAATTCTGAAGATGGATGGTCGTGATGGTTCCATGATCGTGAGAATGTACTTAATGCCACTGAACCGTACATCTAAACATGGTTAAAACAGTAAATTTTACATTATGTATATTTTGCTATAATAAAAATAATCTAATTTAAATGGAAAAGTGAGTAGTTAGGCAATGTGGGAAAGGGAAGTGTTCTATTCCAGGCCAAGCCATGCAGCTAGAGTGGCCTCTAGTTCTCAGTTCAGTGTGGATCTGAGTGAGTGACTGGCCTCTCAGTAAATTAGCCTCAGTTCAGTGTAGCTCTCTGGACTCCACTCCAGCTTCTCAAGACACCTGGTTTTAGATGTCCTTACTCAGTGTGGGCCACAGTCTGAGTTTTGTTTGCTATTGCTGGGATAAAATACCCTGACAGAAGCAACTTGGAGAGAAAAGTTTATTTCTGCTCAAAACTTTAAGATACAGTTCATCACAGGAGGGAAGTCAGAGCAGCAGGGGTTTGAAAGTGTGGGTCACATTGAAAGTATGGGTCACACTGCATCCACAGTTAAGAGCAGAGAGGAATGAATTCATACATGGATGTCTAGCGCTCAGTTGGTTTTCTCCACTCAGTCTAGAGCTTAACCCATGAAATGTGCCATCCACATTCAGGGTAAGTGCTTCTACCTCCATTAACCCAGCCCCCAAAATCCTTCACATGCATGCTCACAGGCCAACCCATCCAGATAGTTCCTTGTTGATATTCCCTTCCAGGTCACACTACACTGTGCCAAGCTGACAAGGGGCACAACTGTGATAGTCATGTCAACTTATCACAATCTTCAGTCACTTGAAGGACTGTCTAAATCAGGTTTGTCTGTGAGCATGTCTGTGTGGGATTTTCATAATCACATTAATTAGGTGTGAAGACCTGACCACTGAGGCTGACATCATTTCCTAAGCCAGGGATCCTGAACTACGTAAGAATGGAGGAATTGAACTGAATGTAAGCATACATGCATGCAGCCCCTCTCTACTCTTAGCTCTGGCTGTCATTCACTACATCAAGCTCCTAATTCTGTGGTCACCCTGCTATGATGGATTGTAACATGGAGCTGAAAACTAAAATAAACTTTTTTTTTCTCATAAATTGCTTTGGTTGGGATATTTTTATCAGAGCAACAGGAAACAAAACCAGGATAGCTACCAAAGATAACAAGTATCTAAGAAAGAATTCTCAGCAGATGCTCTAAAAATGCACAACTTCAGAAAACACTGATCTTCCTCATTGGACATTATCACTCTTTCCTGTCCCACACAAGCTGCTTTCGTGTTTATAATATTTTTCAGAATATTAGAACAGTGGTTACTCATAAATTCATATTGCTTTTGTATGTAAAATCAAAAATCACACTAACAATTTCTCCAATTTCACATTGAAACACAACTAAAAAATAAATATCAAGAAATCTATAAGTAAGACCCCAACTTACTTTAAATACCAGACATTTCAAACCAATCCTTGGTTTTGTAGATAAAGCAGGCATAACATTAAAATGAAATAATTGATGTCAACATACACATAGTTCCAAGAAACTAAGAATCAAATACCTCATTGTCCCGGATGCTAGAAAGAGAAAGAAAAGGAATAATTCAAAAGAGCAAAAAGTTCATACATATTTTCTATAAAAATGATTGAGGTTGGTACAATATTTTATGATTTGGGAAATATTTTCCCATACATAATCTCATTTGACTTTTTCTAAAAAACACTATGAAAAAAATTGATATTATGTATAATCTCCTTCTTTATAAAGGGGTAAATAAAAGAATCAAGGCTTTGTAGTTTTTTCCAGGGTCCCAGTTGTGAAGTGAAATTGGATCCTATAACAGATTTTTTAAAATATTTTATTTTATGTGTATGAGTGTATTGCCTGCACAGATGTACGTACACCTGTGTAATGCAATGCCCACAGAGGCCAGAAGAGGGCATCAGATCCAAGGGAACTGGATTTACAGTTGGTTGTTATGGACATGTGGGTCATCGATGGGAATCAAACCCAAGTCCTCTGCAAGAGCAACTAGTGCTCTTAACGGCTGAGCCATCTCTCCAGCCCCAAGATATACTTTTAAATACTGTGTTGACTCTAATATTGTTTCCACTGTTTATGCACGTTTCCAGTTAGATATTGATGGACTTGAATCTAGATGTCATCACTCTAGAGACTAGAGCGTATAACAGAGTGCAGTTTTTAAAAGGCAAGGGAGAGGGAGAGACCCAAGAGCAGCTAGGAACATGTTTACTTTCCCTAAGGCCAATTCTCCCACTTATTGCCTCTTCACAACCAAGTCCCAACTAAAAATAGCCCTTCTTTCCAGACTCGGCTTCTTTCCAGCCTTCAGTGAGTGGGAGAGACTGTTGAGCTGAGCGGGTGAAATTTTCAAAGGCTGTCTCTGGGAAATGTATTGAAGTTGGGACAATGCTCACAGTAGTGAGTTCTCAAGACCTCAGCCATGCTGACTCTGTAACAGAGTAAGTGCTGATTGTCAGTCTCTAAAATCAATTGGGCCATGAGCAAGTCAGTTGCCTAGACTCTAGGAAGATATAAAAAAAAAATTCTTGAACAGTGCCTCGTAAGGACTCCACGTGGATCTTAGCGCTTCAGTAGAGAAGACTGGCAGCTGTACTATACAGGTAAATTATCAGCCTCTCACAATCACACAGTTTCTCAGCCTGCATCTCATATGTTTGAAAAGACACATGAGTTACTTTCCTATTTAGAATAAGAATATGGACCTTGCCTTAAGTTAGAAAAGCACTCAGTCTTCAATATATGAGCAGACAGTGAAGAAACCAATAGAGAAATTTCCAAAGCCAGAGACCAATGGAAGACTGTGACCATTCCATTCCAGATTGTCTTCCTTTGGGCTCCACTGAGCATGCTGAGGAGACCAGTCTGTGTTTTTACCCCACAGGCACCTGCAGAATGCCCAAACAGAAGCTCTTCTCTGTGGTCAGACACCTGGGTCACACCAGGGCAGGAACCGAAAAGAAAAATCAACCATAGGCACCATTGCTCGTCTCTCCTCCCACCAAGTTACTATGATTGCCTGAGTCCAGGAAAATCTCAGGCAGGGACTCCTGCTGGAAATGTTCTACTTAAGCATTCCTGTGACCATGGTGATTCTCTTCTTGCCTTCTCTACTCCCATACTCAAAGCTCTAGTACATTAGTAGGTGACTGTTTTTTGTGCAGTGGTTAAAGAACTCTGGAGTCAGACTGACCAGGTACAAAAACCGGTTAACATGTGACCTGGGCAATGTCTATTTCCCAGGAGGCATGCTTTCATCCCCTGTGAAAGGGACTTACCTAGCCCTCAGTTACCGAGTAGATCTAACACAGGATAGTAAGTGCACTAGCTGGCATATAATAAAGAATTCACAAAATGGTGGCATCATAATACCTGATCTCAAACAATTCTATAGAGCCATAGGAACAAAAGTAGTAAGATGCTGGCACAGAAACAGACATTTCAGACAGTAGAATAAAATAGAGAGCTATGAAATAAACCCACACAGCTATAAGCACCTAATTTTTGAAAATGGTGTCCAAAAAAACAACTATTGGAGGCAAAATAGTCTCTTTAACAATTGGTACTGGAAAAACTGGATATTCATATGGAAAAGTATGGAACTGGGTCCATATCTTTCATCTTGTACAAAAAATTAATTCAAATGGATCACATGCATTCATGTAATGTCTGGAACTCTGAAACTGCTAGCGGAAATCATAGATAAAACACCTCAAGACATATTCATAGGCAAGGGCTTTCTGGAAAGGATGTAATCTGCAGAATTAACAAACAGAATTGCATGATATTAAAAAGGTTCTACAAATCAAAGGAAATAATCACCAGAGAGAAAAGAAAGCCTACAGAATAGGGAAAAGTCTATGCCAACTCTGATTGGCAATTAATATCTACAATACATAAGGAACTCTAAACATTAAATTTAAAATACCAAATCATTCAGTAAGTGGGCTAATGAATTGAGCAGAAAGTTCTCAAAAAATTAATAAAAGCTAGACATGGTGGCACAAGGCGATAATCCCAGCTACTCGGATGGGTAAGCAGGAGAATCACTAGCTGAAGGCCTAAATTCAGGTGACCCCAGGTAACTTAATGAGACCCTGTCCCCAAATAAAATTGAAAGAAAGAGGAGGGATGACTATGTAGCTCAGTGATAGTGTTGGCCTAGCATGTACAAAACCATAGGTCTTACCCCACTAACATACACACAGGATGAGAAATGAAAGAAAAAATAAATAATGAAAGGAAAAAGCAAAGACATACAAATGACCAAAAAATAATAGGATAGTATTCGATGTCCTTAGAGAAAGTGACTTTCTTTAAGAAACTAAGTAACAATAAATGGTGTCAAGAATGTGAAAAACAAATAAGAACCCTTATATATTGATAATGGAGATTTAAAACCTGTGCAGCTACTATGGAAATAAATACAGTGGTTTCTCAATAAAATTAAAACTAAAATTACCATATGATCCAGGATATAAGTCTTGGATATACACCCAAAGAAATGCAAAATAAGTCATTATACCACATAGATACATGTACGACCTTTTACAGAGAACTATTCACAATAGCTAAGACATAGAAACAGTCCAGGTGTCCGTCAACAGAAGAGTGGATGAGAAAAATATACTGCACACTCCATGGAATTACATTAAACTGTGGAGATTATTGAAAATATGACATTTTCGGGAGAATGAATAGACTTAAATGGAGATCCTTATGTGAAATGAAATGTGCCAGATTCAGAAAACTAATGTTACATGTTTTCTCTCATATACAGAATACACATTTAAGTATGTGTGTTGGGGGGTTATGTGGGAACTAAATGTGAAAAGGGGACTCTCTTTGAGAGGAGAGGAATAAGGCGATGGAATCTATGTGTTATGAAAGCAGAAAGGGGACTGTTTAAAGGAGGAAGACCAGAAAGAGGAAGGGAGAGGATCAGAGAAGTGTGAATAAGAACATGTAATGACATATATGTCTGAGCACTTCACCATGAAACAACTAATGATATATATGCATGAGCATGTCACCATGAAACTTACTTCTGTGTATGCTAACCAAAAAGCAATTTTAAAAAGCGTTTAGCTTTGCTGTTTTTATTCTCCGTCTCATTCACTATGTGTCCTTATTTCCAGGATAATACCAGGACCGCAACAGGTCATTTGATTAGTGTTTATGAATGAAATTCTACTCAAATCCAGCACAATCCTGCATATGCATGTACCACAAGTTGATATATATTGACTTGTCTGATTAATTTAAAAATACTTTAATGTGGAGTTATCAAGTATCGTTAAAGGAACTCCTAGAGGCACGGGAAGGGAGCAGTGTGCAGTGTTTAAATTGACAGATGTGCCAAGGACAGCTCTTCGCAGGAGTTAATGCTCTTATCACAACATTCTTTTCATGTATTATATATGTATATATAACTTTTGGCTTACTTGTTTTTACTTTAAGTGTAGGAGTGTTTTACCTACATGAATGTTAGTGTACTCATGTCATACAATGCCCACAGAAGTCCAAAGAAGGCATCAGATCCTGGAGTTATAGATGGTTGTTAGCTGTCATGTGAGTGCTGGGAACTGAACTCGGGTCCTCTGCAAGAGTACCCAGTGCTCTTAACCACTGGGCCATCTCTCCAGACCCATATGTATTATAGTTTTAAAGGTAACTGGATATGTAGTGTTATTGTACAATTATGTATCACATTGTGATCAAAATCATCAAATTGAATTGAAGAAATAAGCACTGCTAATTTCCAATATTTGATACTTAAAATGTGTTGTTACTACTTCCTCTAAAATTAATCAATAATTCTGTGCTCACATTAATGACCCCAGAGTGGACTTCATTCAACTTGAGTATTCATTGACTAAGATCTACTTTCCAAGCACACTCTATGTTTGGTATTCAATGGATATCCAGAACAGCCTGTAAATCACCATAAACTGGTAGTTACAAACAATGAGTGTTTACCCTCTCACAGTTCTGGAGGCTGGAAGCCCAAATTCTACCTGTTGACAGAGAGAGTTTCTTCTAGAAGCTCTGGGAAAGAATCTCCTCTAGACTTCTCTCTCAGCATCTGGGGTGATTAGCACTCTTGGCATCCCTCTGCTCCACTACTCCAGCCTCCACCTCTGTCACCACCTGAGATTTTCCTTGTCATCCATCTGTGTCTTCACCTCTTCATCCACCTACATTTTAAATCACCTCCTCTTACAGGAAATATGTCACCATATATGGGCCCACTCTGATCTGGTTTGCTCTCAACTTAATTTGATTACTCAGCAAAGATGTTACTTGCCGTTATGGTCACATTTGCATGTCTGAGAAATTAGACTTGAACATATTTTCAGGGGGCACAATTCGGCCCACAGTAGTACCCTTTGGGATTGTGAGAAGAAAAGCTGCCACTTATATAATGCCACATGCTAGGCATGACTCCAACTCATGTGTTACTCATTACCATGTAAATCTCAACATAATCCACAGTCAACTTCTTCATTTTATAGAGTAGGAAATAAAGTGAGTTCCCAAGGTCACAGAGCTGCCTCTTGGAATAAGTTAGTATTTTTAAGATTTATTTTTTAATTATTTTAAAATTACATACATATGTGTCTGTTTATGGGTATTTGCACATCAGAGCAGTGCCTATAGAGGCCAGAAGAGGGCATTGGATTCTCTGGAACTGGACTTACAGGTGTGAGCCATTGGATGTGGGTGCTGGGAACCAGAGTCAGATCCTGTACAGGAGCAATATGGGCTCTTGACCTCTGAGCCATCTCTCCAGCCCCAACAGCTCATAGATGAGACTAGGCTGATTAAGTCATACTAAGCAGAGAGACACAAAGTCAGAGGAGGCTGATATACCTCTGGCTGGAGACATTTAAACTGAGCCCTTTGTCTCACTCAACTCAAAGTAGTGAGGGCTAAATGCCAGAAGCAGTACTAATTGGGGGAGAAGAGTGTCAAAAATCTCAAAAGTACAAAGAAAACTGTAAGTCTAGCTTTGACAAAGACTGGTCTAAAGCAGAGAATAGCTACATAAAATGTTGGGATGAGTCATAAGAACATGTAGGAATTACAGAAATCATCACAAGGAAATGGAACTTGGCATTTTATAGTTTCCTTATATGTATGTATTCTGTGCACCAATCAGATTACATTTATCTTGATAAGCTCTCCCATTTCTTTTGTATTCATCCCAAATAGATTTTTACTGGGCTTTGTGTACACAGGATACCCAGTAAAGGCAGCTATTAAGGATGTTTGCTCAACCAAAGGTGTAAAAGAAAAGACAAATACTTGAGTTTCACAGCTGGTTGACACTCCCAGAAAACACTAGTGAGGCTTATAAGTTTTAAGAACAGACAAATGGTGTTCTTTCTTATGGAATTTTAGATGCCCAACAGAGTTCTCCAGGCATACCAGTTTCCTCAAAGAGTTTCGGCGGCAGAGAGTGCTCATTTAGGGGAACATGAAACACCAGGCAGACAGTGTCTGGCAGCCACAAGCTTGGGATCACAGGTCCCTCTCCCCTGCCCACATGTCTTTCTCCTGTTTTGCTTCTCCCCCTCCACCCCATGTATATCTTTTCTTTCTGTCACCATGTGCATTTGGATCATCCTTCTCCACACCATGGGATATGACACACAGAAGACCTGAAAATCGCTGGTCTTCCCAGGAATCCACTCTCCTCTATCTCGAGCCTCTCTGTCCACCTGTATTGCTTTGTACAATCTGGGCTCAGTGACTATGAGGCAGAGCTTCCCCAGCAGTACCTGAGACCACTAGTAGAGACAACAGGATCTGTTTTCACCCATATCCTGAAACTTCGGAGCCCTTCCCAAATTGCTTGGTGTCACCACTTACAGTGGTAACAGATCCAGTTTCCTGACTCCCAACCAGATGTTCTCCTTACAAGCCCTCTAAGCCCAGCCCTCACCTGCTCCTTAAAGAGTTTAATAACCCCAAAGAAAACCTCGCAGAAGGTGAAATCTAGGCAATGTAGCTCAGGCAATGGAGAGAAAGATGGGAACTTAGCTGGCCAGGAACCAGAAAGGAAATAATTTCCTCTTTTCTCCATTCTCCCTACAGTTCATTTCTGTTGCTCCTTTTGTTTGGGGCTTACTTTGCTTTCACGTATATAATAGGTCCACTGGGGATGGACTGTGTCTAATTGTGTGCTGCTTTCAATGCCTGGTACATTACAGTTCTCAATAAACACATTATTATTTTGTGATTATTGTTATGATACATCATAACAATTATTGCAATTCAGTGCACATTTCTCTAAACTTGAGGCTGCTCAGAGAGCAAAGAACACACTCCTGGTCCCCAGGATATCTCTAAATGTTCTGGATAAGGATCTAAATTTAAGGGGTGTATAGCTGAGCAGTGCGTCCAGACCTGTGGAGACTGGAGGGTAATTATCTCCTAGCTACAGAGGGAAGGGAGTGGGAGACTTTCTCCTTCCATGCAGAAATAGCAAATAAGAACTAAGGAGTGATCAGAAGAGATACAGAAAGAAGGATTATATTAAAACATATGTTTTTTTTTTTTTTTCCAGAGACAGCAAAGACCATAGCTAGGGCTGACCCAGTGGCAGAAAACCTGTTCAAGCAATGATAAGAAAAATCATTTACTGGGCACATTAATTTAAGTTGTGGGAGCTGAGCTTTCCCTGAGTTGCCCATTGGATAAAGGATGTCAGGATATGCTGTGAGCTGTTCCAATGAGATGTAATAATTGAATTTGTTTTCATTTAATTTGGAGGGCCTTTAATTAAAAGCCAGGCTTGTGTGTGCAGAGAGATAAAGCTGGGCACATCAAGACTGGGGGTAATTTGGGTGCTGAATGCAATAATTAATTGTAAATTCAGAGGTCAGGAGACTGGCACTATCTTTGGGAAATCAGCACTGAGAGCTGGCCATCCGGCTGGAATAGAATCTGGAGTGGTGGAAACATACGCCTAAGTGATTTTTTTGAAACCTTAATCATAATTACAGAGTAGCATGGAGGTTAATTTGCAAAGTTCATTAATCAGAGAAATAAATACATGAATGATCACCGGATGGAAGACCACCTGTAATGTCTACTTTTCCAGTCACATTTCCCCAAACCTAGGTGTGGAAAATAATACAGAATCTACCTCACGACTGCGCTTCCGGTTTTTGTATATCTTTTAGCTGCCGAGAAAGAAATTTCTTCCCTTTAAGTCTAAGTTTAAGCTTGTTCACAAAGACTACTTCAAGATAATACAAGCATGTCCAAAAGTTATTGGACTTACACTGAAAATAGGCCCCAGAATAATTTCTAGAATATTCTATTAGCAACCAAGAAAGCACCTAGGAGTAGCAGCAGAAGACAAAACTTAATGCCCAATTTAAATCTCCAGAGTTAACATGAGAGGGTTACTACTGTCATCAATCTTCAGTTTTAGTTGTATGTCACAATATCAAGCAATAAAGCCAGGATTTGTGCTTCCATGTGAAGTTTCTAGTGAGAAAAATGATATTCCATTAGATGCACATTTTGCGCTTGAGAGAGCTTCATTATGGAAGTGTATCCCAGCATGCAATGGTGAGGTGATAGAAGACTGCCTCCTCCCAGTCCTCTGATGCTGGGGCAGAAATGTGATCACAGTCACTTCCTCACCACAGAGCTTGGAAACTCACAGTTGACAAGTTCCCCATGCTAAAGAGGGGTTGCCTTCTGATATAAACGTGCACTGGTATCTCTGCCCAGACGTGCTTCTGGAAGTCTTAGGCTCCTTCTTTCTCCTGGTTCTAATTGCTCCCTAGAGGAAAGGATTTTACAAGTTGGAAACTTAACTCAGAGAAAGAGAAGGTGGATCAGGTCAGAAAATTCCTCCAGAATTGCTTGGGGGCACTTTTGAAACATATATAAGATCTCATCTTCCCTAGACCAGTTGAACCAGGGCCTCACGGGACTGAAATCCAAGTAATTCTGAATCACCTGAATTGCCACAGCAACTCTACACACCACAACTACAACATACGATTCTGGGCTGTATTTCTAGGAGCAAAACTACTGTTGCATGCCTGGCAATTTGCAATCCTAGGACAAAATCAAGGCCTCCGAGGACTGGAAACTTTCCTTCAGTCAATGAACAACCTCAGTGATATCTCTGCCAACCATTTTCTAACCTCTGTTGCTGTCTTGGTATTGTTTTTGAACTTGCTTAGCTTTAGGCTCCCTATGTGTCCCTAGCACACCTGGGAGAGAAGCAGACACTTGCATATTTCTGAGCAAAAAAGAGGTAGATCAAAAGAAGAGAATATAGGTTGTCTATGAAAGGAAGCAGTAGTCCTCCAGAGCAGGGCATATCACCATGCCTGCCTCACAGATGAGGAAACTGAGGCATGGGAAAATCCATAGGTACACAGAACTCGGCTTTGGAAAATCTGTGGAGTGAGGTGTGGAAAGGCCAGTATTGCCAAGGAAAATGTTTACTCCATAAACAGAAACTAAGAACACCTTGTCTTTCAGTGGGGATGCAAGAATCAAGCAGCAATAAAATTTCTCTAACAGCACTTCTAATCATCCCAGAATAATTACTGGGCTGTTGGTCATAACTAGTGTTTTGAGTTCTCCCAGCAGGGCTCCTTCAGGGCTAAGTGGTGAGTTAGCAGAGGAAATGAGGATATAATTTGAAGTAGGATGGGACTGGAGAGATATCTGGTTTAGCAACTAAGAACACTGGTTGCTCTGGCAGAGAAAGGGTTTGGTTCCCAGCATCCACATGACAGCTAACAACCATCTGTAACTCCAGTTCCACAGGCTCTAACACCATCTTCTGGCCTCAGTAGGTATTATGTACAAGTGATGTTTTTATATACATGGAGGCAAAACACTCATATACATAATAAAAGTTAAAATAAAAAAGAAGATGGCATAGGAAAATCTGTACAGTGAGGTGTGGAAAGGCCAATATTGCCAAGGAAAATGTTTACTCCATAGAAACTAAGAACACCTTGTCTTTCAGTGGGGATGCAAGAATCAAGCAGTAACAAAATTTCTCTAACAGCACTTCTAAGCGTCCCATAATAATTACTTCTATTGAGACCTGATTATAAGCAAGATACAAAAAGTCTTATTTTTATTTATATTATACATGGATTTTTCTCCTTATAAATTTACTTTGTATGTTGTCCTGGGTATAGTCAATAATATAAGGCCTGAACCCATTCAAAATGAAGATTTTAGTTTCTGTAGTTAATGGCTTAATCAGACAGTAATCACATCACAGGGGAATACTAAGGCCCAGAGCAAAATATTTCAAGACCCATAGAAGTTTAATAAAGACTCTTCCCTTGGGGATCTGACAGTCTAGTCAGAAAGACAGAAAACAGAAAATCTCACCACATGCAAGTCCCATAATCAGGACAAACCCTATGTGGTTTGAGAACATGTGATTTTGATATCCCGCCACAGACAGAATACGGGCACAGATAGGCCAAAGAAAGATGTGCTGAAGGTGACAGAGAGGTCAGGAATTGGGGCTGGCTGAGTGGGCAGATTACACCAAGGCTGGGGGCTGAAAACAAAAGCAGCAAGGTTCAGAATCCTGGAGTTGTCTGGAATGAACAGGGCTTACCCACAGCCAATGAATGATGGCGTAAAGTACTATACCAGAACGACATATGAACAAATAGTCTCTGCTGGGCATCAAGGTTCCAATCCTAGGTGTAGGTAGCTTGATGGTTACCTAGAACCCACCTGATAGCCCTACCGCTCCAGACTCCTTGGTCCTGGGGACCCGGTTTTCTGTGATGACTTTGTTACTATGGGAGGCAGAATGTGAGATCCCTCACGCTTAGCTGCTTCAAAGAGATATGCATTCCGTGTATTTCTCTAGGTTGTAATTGCTCCCTCGAGAGGGGCTGCAAGGTTGTGAAGCAAGCTTTGGCTTCTCTTGTTGTCTGGCTCTATTTTAGGAACTGGTTTAGAAGATGGGTAGGGGGTTTTCTCCCCTCATCCCCACCCCGTGCCTGCCCATCAAGTGAAAGCGCACATAAGAAAAAAAAATCACATTCCTATCGGCTCTTTTGATGTTGCTGGGAGACAAAGCAGGCAATAGTGAGTCTCCAAATGGGCTTTAAAGAAGAAATATATTTTAAATAAAGCCCTAAAGCAGAAAACATCACTTGGCGACATGTTGTGCATTGTGATTCTCCTCTGCCTGCTTCCAGGAAAGACTTTCCTGTGGAAAAGAAGCAATTCAGAAGAGCCTTAATTTAACTTTTATAAATAGCAAGACCACTCATCCCCCTGACCTACACTGAAAAAGAGCTTTCAAAACCAGACACGGTCCCCAACAGTTATTCCAATAGTTTTCATTCTTCCCTGCAGAATCTTCACACTTAAACTTCCATTGGTTAGACGTACAGTGGGTTGATTTCCCTCCCAGCACCCTGAGGAATTAAATGGATATCGGGGATGCAGAAGATAAAGGCGACCTCAAGAAGCTGTGACTGAGGCAAAGATGTTCACTTCCCAAGCTTGCGTGGAAGCTACGGAGTCCGTAGACTTCAAGGAGCAAAGATGGCAGAGGTAACAGTTGTATCTGGTGGGAGGTACACACTAGAATGCTCAAGAGGATACATACCCAAAATGAGGTTTAATGTGAGTTGGATTTTTAAAAGAATATATGATCTTTATTCCATGTCTGAATTTTTTGAGCAAAGCTCACAAGCACTCTTTAACTTTGACCATTATTTTTAAGTAGTGACTGATGAATAGAAACCCAGAGATTCTTCACTGAGGTTGCCTTCAAAAGCATCATTAGGCATCAGCACAGTTCTGGAATGTATCCTCTAAGATAAGGCAGGAAGGCCGAAAGAGGAAAGAGTAGCCAGAAGTGAGGAGAAAAGATCCCCAAGATAAGATGCAACTAACCAGGCCTGACTGACCCTTTACTGTTGGGACAAACTCTGGGCATCACACAGTTCCTATATCTGGGCCCTGTTACCACTCAGGCTTCACGGTACTTCTAATTGTTTTTTTGTGAACAGCAGCTTACAGTGTTCACAGATATTATTTCATGTCATTAGTAAAACAAACCTAAGAGATAGAGTGGGCAGATAGTGTGTTATCACCTCACCTCATCAATGAGCAAGTACCAGGCTCAGCCAGTAGAGCCCAGAACATAGCTTGAAATTCCCCAACCCTGGACCTTTCGGTGCTTCACCTGTAGAAAACAGGTGGAGGGTGTTCTCCAGCATGCTGCAGACTTTTCACGTTATCTCAAAGTGGATCCTTAAATGTAAGACAAGATAGGAAATGGACAGTGCCTCCTTCTCACAGGGGGACGATCAGAGAACACATCGCCTCTTGCCTTGAATGTCATCAAAGCGGCTGTCTACTTGTCATCTCTCCGTATTTATTCACCCCTTAGTGCTGCATCACTCTGAATCCCAGATGGAGGCACATCGCACATCCCAGTGGGCTGGTGTGAGAAGGAGGTGATGAAGGCAGCAGCCCCCCAAAGCAAAGGTGAATATGAGAAGTCCACAGGAATAACGGAAGCAGTCCCTACAACTGAAGTCCAGAGCACTGTGTCAATTCATAGACCCAAAGGTGGGATGCTATCTGGAACAGTGATCTAGAAAATACTCTTAGAAAGGCCCACTCTGCAGAAGGAGGAATATGATTTTTGTTGAAGAATCTAACGGCTTCACAGTGGTCTCTTAAAGAGGTATCAGGAAAGTAAATACCCAAACCTTATTTCTCCCTGCAAGCCTCCATTCCCATTCTCCTTTGGCCAAACCAACCAGAAGCCACAGCAGGTCAGAGACCACAGTGCGCTGGCTCACACAGCCAAGCCACCAGAGCACAGGATACATTAGAGGTGAGTACTGGGGTGTCTATCAAGACCTTTGTCTTCCCCTTCAACATCAGAATATAGGTTCCTTTTACAGTGAAACCTGCTGCCTGAGCTTTCCTGAAGAGTCTTCTCTTCCAGTGACAAGGTGCCTTGTTATTAAAGCCTGGCATGGGAAACAAGGGTAAAGATTAGTTGACTTACATCCCTGTCCCCCCTCCATATTCCCTCAAGGTCCTCCAACTTAGGTTTTTGTTTGTGTTTTGTGTATTCTTCAGCCTTGATTTTTAGAAGGGAAAATGTGGGAAGCAAAATCTGTTTGAGAGGTCAGCTGGGGGACATTGCCTGGGAGTGGAATGTCTGTTTACTGAGTGATTGACATACTCAGAACAGAATGTTCTAAAGTTGCAAACTTGACATGATTTGAGGAGTACCAAAGGCCATTCTCAGTCAAACCTATATACCCTTATGACTCCATTTCAGTTCCCTGGTCTTGAGAGTCTGCAGGGTTATTCTTGGAGGTCTTGACTTTAGCGAGGTAGAATGAGACTTAGAAACATCACCACACAGATTTGGTGACACAGTTGAGCCTTAGGCCTTACAAACAGCAGAGGCTTCATAGCAAAGGACTCAGGTAGGTAAGTTTTGAACAGGACGTGGTCTATGTAGGGCACTGATCACTGGGAAGAGTTTGAGAATACAGAATATTCACAGAATTGACAAAATGTAGTGGGTAGCTCTGGAAATTTGAGGAAAGCCTAGAGATCTAGAAGTTTGAGTGGGGTGGGGATTGTTACAGCAGCCACGGGAGAATACTGGGGCCCATGCACTTCTCCCTAGTTCCAGTCAAGGTCAGTATCAAGTGAAAAGAAAACTAAGCATCTCTCCCCATTCACAGTGGCATCTTCATTAGCCGAGGGAGAACCAAGTTAATTCCTACACTTCCTTTAGTCCCTTTCTCCCCTTAACTCCAAGCCTGGGGACTTGTCCAGCAAGGAGAGCAAACTTTCTGCTGCTAGAACTGTGCTTAATTAAACATTTTAATTAAAACCTACAAGAGTGATTGCGCCCGTCTGGTGTGAAAAGAAAGCTAATAAAGTTCTTTTCATCCAGTCCAAGGACATGCCACCAGGAACTGAGTGGAGGCTCGGAGCAGAGGGACTGAGTGCTGTGGGGTGCTTCTCTCAACCTGCAAAGTGGCCCTCTTCTTCTCACCTTCCCATAACTACTTATATCTGGGTCCTTGCTTCGAAGTGTGCCAAAACACAATCATTCACACTCATTCCTGTGTTTTCCTTCCAATAGCTTCCTGCTGCCAGCCCACTGCACAGAGCACTCTGATCCTTGCTGTGGACCCAGGCCCTCAAGTGGGCAAATTAGAACATCAATGTGATAATCACGGTGAATACTCAAGCCTATGGACGTCTTTATGACTGACAGCAGGAACTCTCGGCTTCTGTATTCTAGGGAAGCCTCACCAGACATTTGTTACAATTACCCAGGTGGTTGTCTTTGAGGTTTGTGTCAGGTTTTGGAATTCGGGTGCCCTCCTGAAGCCAAGTATGGAAAAGATCCACTGGGAGAGAGCTTTCCACACCACCTTCAATTGCACACCACCACCCTTTCAAACACACCTGAAGCACTCAAGGGGTTGTTAACTGTACACATATATCCTGGTCCTCAGGTATGGCATTACCAGAAGAAATCCATTGAGGGTCCTCAGTTCACATTTGTTTCATGTAAGCCTTAAAGAGACCAGGCATTGGGTACTTACAAATGCACATAACTCCACAGATTTGCAGATGAAAACAATCCTGACTTCCACAACTTCCCAAGAAACCCATTTAACAGCTAGGGATCAAGAACTCCCAGTTCCTGGCTCTTCTTTGCCTCAGCAGCACGGTGATTTGAACAGACTCAGCCATTTAAGAGCACTTTCCTCTCTTGCTTTCTACTCCAGGATTCTCTGCACCTTCTACCCCTCCACACACACACTCCAGCTGTGACACTCTGACTTTGGAGAGTCTGATCTAGAAATAGACAAGCATGGGGCCCCAGGATTGATATCAGTTCTTGGAGTGATCAGAAGACAAAGAAGACTGGGTGCTCAATACAGAGGATTTGCTTGAGCAAATCCCCTCAACAATGTAATTCCACAAGTAAAGAGGGGGATAAGACACAGGGATTTAGAGTAGTGCTTCTCAATCCTTAACATCATTTGAGTAAGCTAGAAAACTACAAGAATGCTTATTTTAATTTTCTAGATCTGGGACCAAATTCTCTTACATCTAGTGAAATTTTGAGTATCCAGGATTCAGAGAGTAATAAAGGCATATGATCTAACAACCAGTGTTACAGTGAATGAAGATCAACCAGGAGACAGGAGGCCATGACCCACCATAGGCAGAAAAATGGTCTGCTAAAGATGTCTGTGCTCTAATCCCCAGAACCTAAGATTATATACACTTACATTTTGGCACAATGGACTTTGCAGATGTGATGAAAAGTAGCACCCTGTGATGAGGATCTTGGATTGTCTATGATTCTACTGTAACCACAAAAATCCTTATCATAGGATCGCTTTACAAGGCTGAGGCAAAGCCATGTCAGGCTGAGGAAAGAGGTATAGAAGGTATATATATATATACATAAAAGACCTCTGGCCATGAGATAATAAATTTATGTTGTTTGAGGCCACTAAATATATTTTGAGTAGAGCACACTGTAAAACTAATATACTACCCATCGAGGATAAGAAAACACTCCTTTGATGTCAACATGAAACAAGATCTTCCTCTTAGTATTTCTTTACAATTGATTAACTATGCATAGCAGAGAGACAGAGGCAGAGAGAAAATTTCATCATAACAATAATCATACCCAACCCGCTTTAATATTCTTTAATGGCTCAAAATTCCTGGAGAAATGAAAGTATCTTTGTAACCTGCCCTTGCCAAGTTATCCAGTCCACCTGTCAACTGTTGGTATGATCTTCTCTAAAATTAACTCCACTAATTCACCGATTGCTCAAGAAGCCAATAAACTTCGAACTTTGGTGAGATCAATACAAAAAGGATTAAGTCCCAAAGCAAGCCACCCAGGGACTGGAGAGATGGTTCAGTGAGTAAGCCACCCAAGTGTGGGTATGCCACCTACATGATGGCTAGCAACCATCCTAACTCCATTTCCAGGGGATCCAATGCCATCTTCAGACCCCCATGATTATTGCATGACAAACGTGCCCTTACAAACATGTAGAAAGTATACTCATGCACATAAAATAAAAATGATACAAATATTTTTAAAATTGTTCTTAAAAAATATCAACAAAAGAGGGGTGTGCCTGGGTCATAGGAAAAGTTTAACAGACCTCCAAACTTGGCAGAAACAGAGCTGTAGGAGAAAGTGGGAGAGGATGGGAAACAACTGAACTTACTAGAAGAGAAAGCAGGTTCTACACAGCTACCAACTGGGCTTGCTTTAGAAAGTACAAGTCCTTGTCTTCTCCCAAGCTTTCTCATGACAACTGCAGACCCTGAATTCACTCCACTCTGCTGCCCACCTCCATCAATCTGTTTTTCTAGGGCTGCCGTAATAAATACTAAACACTGGGCACTTACACAACAGAAGTTTACTCCTTACACTGTCTAGAAGGAGTCCAAGATCAAGATGTTGGCAGGATGGACCCTACTAAGGCCTCTTTCTTTGGATACATATGGTCTCTTCTTCCTTGTCATGTCCTCACATTATCACCCTTCAGTCTCAACTGTCCATGTCCTAATTTCTAAATTTTTAAAAAGCACAAGATGGGTTGGATTGGAGGCCACTCATGTAATCATTTTATCTTATCTTAGCCCCTATCTCCTAATACTTTATAGCTGAGGTACAAGGCTTACAGCTTGAACAGACATATTTTAGAGGGATGTGATTCAGACCATGGTTCTCAGGGGTTTGTTGGTTAGTTATTTTAAATTGAAAAGCCCTTCCACATGGCTAATTCTTTCAGACTTTCATGCTGAACCTAGCTGTGTTCATTTGTTTAAATTGTTTTCATTATACCACGTCACTGCACAAGAAACATTAACAGTGGCTATAGAATCATTTACATTCCTAATCTAGCATTCATGCCTAAGATCTCATCCTCTCCACTCAAGCCTCGATGTACTTGTCCACTAGAGAATGACCCAGTTTCTTATATTCTACTGGACAGTTTTCATGAGGGGACCACATCGAGTATTTTCATCTTTTTCCTAAATGTTTAAAATGGAAAGATCTTATTTCACGGTTTAAAGAAACCATAAATTCCTTTAAAATGGTAAGCATGACTTAGGTTCCTTCAGATGGCACCCACGAAGAAGCTCAGTTATGTCAAACTATGAGTGCATTTTGTACAAATGGTAGTCACTTTGTTGTTACAAGGCTCCTAGATTACCTCCATTGAACCTAGATGAAATAGGACAATCTAAGAAGTGTATTCTCTTCATTTACCCTGAAAACAACTACTGCAGTAACAAGAACTGACATAACCATAGAAAAAGAAGAATGATCTCATCACCCCAAAACCTTACTACCTTCCAAGGAGATGGCACACAGAAACAGAAAATAAAATATAGTCTGTAAAACGTGGGGTAAAAGAAAAGAACATGTACTGCTGGTAGTTACTTTATGTAATTATGACCAAACTTTTTAAAACAGAACAACTTTTTAAAGTAGGATTATTTCATCTCAAGCTTTCAAAGGTGTCCATTGATCACAGAGGGTAGGTCCAGAATGGAGTAAAAAAAAATTCACATCATGGTGGCTAGAAAGCAGAGAGAAAGGGAGATACAGGAAGAGGTCAGGCAAGATATAGTCCCCAAGAACATATTTCAGAACATCTACTTCTTCCATCTGGGTCCCAACTCCTGCTTTCCAACATCTCTAATAATTCTATCATATTATGACCCCAAGAAGGAACTCATACATTCACTACTTCAGAGCCCTTATGAACTAATTGTCTCTAGAAAGAACATCACAGACATGTGAGGTGATGTACCTTGCTAATCCCATAGGGATTTCTCAGGCCACTCAAGTTAACAAAAGAATTACATAGCTAAAATGGGACTGTTGCTTGAGCAGCAATATCCGACTTAGTATTCATAGCAACTCTAAAAGACGGGTTGTTATTTACACTTCACAGATAGAGAAACTGAATTGTAAAGGTTGTGCACTTTGACAACGATCATGGAACTCTCAAGCTGTTGGGATCTGGAGTATAAACTCCATGCCTTTGCCACCAAGAAACTGAGGAAAAGATTGACAATCAAATATTCCTTTTAATGTCACACTCTGTGCAAAGACCTTGCACACAGGTGTTACTTCATTTGAGCCGAATATGGACAAGTGGTAATGGAGACACAAGGCAGGGAACACGTCACTCTTCTCCAGAAAGCCAGGAAGCATCTAAGGTGTCCCTCATAAGACAAATAAAATATCCTCTGATGAAGAAGACCTGAAAGAATGGCTTTGGAAGACAGACTGCTTCAACAAAGAGCACTGCCTGGGAAGAATGCAGTCCTTGTATGCAGACAGGGGCTAGCTAGAATTCAGAAATAAAAGAAGGCTTGGGGGAGACAAGGATTGGGAGGAAACAAGAAGGCAGCACTTCTCACTTTCACCCTCAGCCAGGTGCTTGTTTCTCACCTGCTACTAATGGTGATCTGCATCTGGTTTTTGCTATGAGAAATCCAGGAAGGAGGCTCCAGTGTAGACATAATCAAGACTAGACTCTCTAAGGTTCTGAATTCAACATAGAGGAAAAAATTCAAGAGCTGTTTCAAAAGTGACATAAATAGAAATGGGAGGTGTATCGGTAAGTTTTAGAGCTGAGGAAGAAGCTTCTCTGCCTCTAGCTTGTTTCTGAGGGAAGATTAGTCACAGTTGGGAGAGAGATGTGCTTGTTTTTGAACATGTTCAGAGTCCAGCATATGTTAGAACATGGGTCTTGGGTCTCAGGTGCAGAGTCCCTAAGAACAACACACTGGACTTGGCATAATCAGACTTAGGAGAGAGAATTTAAAGTTTCAGAAATTATATATGTGAATGATTACACAGTACTATTGTTAAAATTAAATGAGGTAAATTTTGGATTAGACGAATTATATTTTTTACTGAATTCTCACAATTTTCATCTCATATAATTTGATGCCGTTTTGATTCCTACCCTGTATCCACACCTCCGTGAGTTGCCCGCCACCCAGTTTAATGTGCTATATTATATTTATATATATATGCACATATATATATATAAACATATATATATATATGTACATTTCTAGAGTTTTCCAGACAGCTGCTTAATTGTTCATACGAACTCACAGCAATGGTGACATTGTGCATAACAAGTCCCAGGTAAACTCAAACCAGACAAAATCCCGACACAGAAGTACAGAAGTGAGTAAGAAATTCTAAGGGAATTTTGGCAACCAATGGACTCAAGCAGGAGCAACAGTCTCTTCCAAGGATAGGACTCTTGGTAGGTTAACCAGGTTCCAGTAGATGGATGCACTGAAGGACATTTGGTAACACAAATTAATCAGATTATATTTTGAAAGTCAATGAATAGTCAGCACTTCCCAAGTATCTTAACACATCTACTGCTATCTGTGTTCATCAGGTCGTGTACATTTTCTCCATCGGGTGGAATGCTCTGATGCGATGCGGCCCTAGCCACTTCTCTGCAACGCTGCCACACTGACAGCCTGAAAGTGAACGTGGTGAGGGGGCTCACAGCATGAAAACTAGCAAATATGCCACACCAGTGCTTTCCTGTGTGTTCATTGTCAGTTTTATGAGAGAGACAGAGAAAATGTTAATAACAGGGATTAAATTTAAGAGACCAGTGATCATTACATTATGAATAACATAAAAATGTGGAAATATATGCTGAATATTTAAGAATCATTATGCAATTCAGCAAAGAAGGTGTTCAATCCTTAATAAGCAAAGTTCTAACATACATACTTGTTTCCCTTTCATATGAGTATAAATGAACGTGTCAGCCTGCATCCATGTCAAAACTAGACTTGATCATTAGAGATTGACTTTAAGAACTGTGCAAAATCAAAGAAAGCAATTTTCCAGAATCAATTAACTTTACTGAACTTGCAAGAGTTATTGTGCACTCATTATTTGTAAATAATGTACAATAATGTCTCCTTTGCCTTAATATGATTTATTTTGCTTTTACAAAGTACCTGAGGTTGGATACTCTATTTAGTTCACAGTTCTGAATAGAAGAACAAGTGTTAAGTACCTTCTAAGTTCTGGAGAGGTCCTGACGGCAGATTGGATGACTTGATAGAACCATAGCTGAAGAGAGATTCAGGGAGAAGGGCTCCACTTCTCTAGGACAGCCATCCTTCACTAGAACCAATCCAGTCCTATAAGACTTCTTTATTCTCTTGTGAGTGGATCCCAGATGACCTAATTATCTTGCGTTAAGCCTACCTATTTCACATAGCCATACAAAAACTTATAGAATGCCCTTAACTTATGTCAGTAAATATTATAATCAGGTGTATATACACACACAAAGAGAAGGAAAAAGAGAGAGAGAAAGAGAGAGAGAGAGAGAGAGATAGAGAGAGAAATTTCTCACTCAAAGTTCTGATAGCTAAACACAAGTCACAGGTCCAAGAATATTTCCGGAATTCCTTGACACAATGAGTTAACTGGAGCCACAGATAGGATCTCTTTTGGATATGCTTTTATATTTTCTTTCTTTAGGACTCTGGGACAAAGAGTTAGCTCTTTTTAACTACTGATTGTTCATAATAAGAATATACATATGCCAATCAAATCTCCAGTTTGTTTTCATTATAATTTTTCTCATTCATGTTTCTACTTCTTTAGAACATTTATGATTGTCTTTCTGGCCTCATTGCTGTTAACAATTTCTCCTAATTTAGATCCATCTGCAAACGTCATTAACATGCTATTTACTCCCTCATTAACACTGAAACATTATCATTTATCATTATCTTTGGTAATGATCATGGGATTAAGGGTACGTAAGCCTTAGGAAGTTTTGTTTCTAATCAGCAAGTTGCAAAAGATGAGTCTAGACAGACCATGAATTGTTCAATGGCATGCCAAGGGCTTGGGGACTAGGTTTACAAAGTAACTAGAATTCAGCCTTCAAGTTGAAATTTAATAATCCCCAACATGGTATTATTTGAAAGTCCAAGAACACAGGGAGATTTCATACCAAGATAATATTGTTGTATCCTGGCAGCCACAATGAGCTCTGTTTATATCAGTGTCCCATGAGCCTTCAAAGAAAACAGTAAAAAGGATCGCAGTGGCTGCTAATTGGTGTTGAAAATAAGACCTTTGAGCCAGGTAAGTATATAAGTGGGAAAAAGCTACATGAGTTAGAATCCAAATTGATAGGAAGGAATTGTGGGATCTGGCTTTCATCTTGAGACATACCTGATGGCCCTGAAGACAAATATAATTATAATTTAGGTTTCACAAGCGTTGCCTACCCCAATTCTAAAAATTTCTTCCAAATTCCATCAAAGGACAATTTGCTGGTCAAACATACATGCACAGTGATAGCCTTTAGTTGTCAGGGCATAAGCAAGGCCTTCTGGGAGCGAGATCAGAGTTCAGCTACCCAGCATCATCCCACCTTGTTGAACCCTAGCAGAGAAGTACTTGTACTGTACCAAAGACAGAAGTCCAGGAAAACAGCAAAGGGAAGAACAGAACATCACTTGAGGATCATAAAAAGAAAACTCAGGGGCTTTGTTGTGTTTTCTCTCCCCATCACTTATTTTCTTATGAAACAAAATTTGGAGTTCATTAAGAATAGATGTTTTTAAAATATTTTATTTATTCATCATGTGTGTGAGTGCTTTGCCTGCATGTGTGTAAGTACACTGTGTGCATGCAGTTCCTGTGGAGATCAGAAGATGGCATTAGATGCCCTGAAACTGGAATTAACAATGGTTGTCAGCTGCCATATGGATTCTGGGAACTAAACTTGGCTCTTATGCATGAGAAGCCAGTGCTCTTAGCTGCTGACCCATCGCTCTAGCTCTTAAAGAAAGGGTTTAATGTAGTTTAAGCAGAGGTATATGAGAAAGAAAGCGAAACAGAGATGAGGGTACTTAAGAAAAGATCAACAGTGCAAAGTTAGGAGTAAGTGTGGGCTTCTCAAGGAAGGGCTACTCACCAATTTTGGTAGAGAGATAGAACCAAAATGTTCATTTTTATACTTTGCATCTTGTTTTTTACTCCTCATCCCTCACACAAACTGTGCAAACTATAGAATTGGGATTGTTAGTTCAGCTACTGAGAAGAAAATGGGAACCCTGGAAATCTGGACCTAGTCATTCACTCTTACTTTGTTTCAGATCTAAATGAACCCTATATCTATTGAACTGTGGCTTCCTTCTCATGTGTAAGGAGTCACATCCTACCAGTGCTTAATGCTGTGGTTGTCAACTTGCTTCCAGCCAAGTCCGCAGGCACCCTGGAAGGAACAACCCTAAACCACCTCCACTCAGTGTGTCTGAATTCCTGACCCTAGAAACTGTAAGAAATAATGATTATTCCTGATTTAAACCCTTAATTGCAGGGGAGGAGGAAGTGTGTTACAGAGAAAGAGAAAGCTAACAACACAGCTTTCTCAAACCAACAGTGAACAATGGCTGCGGCAGGATTGACTAAGGTGGAGTGAAGGGGACTATATTTTTATGACTGACTCACTAAGACATGTTCATTTAAAATAACATATTGGTATGGGCTAGAGATGACTCAGCAGTTAAGAGCACTGGCTGCTCTTGCAGAAGACTCAGGTTTGAATCTCAGCATCCACATGTCAGCTTCACAACTGTCTGTAACTCCAGTTCCAGGGGATCTGATGCCCTCCTCTGACCTCTATGGCATTGCATGACACAGGTGCACTTAACATATATGCAGGCAACACACTCATACACATAAAATAATAAAAAAACTATATTAAAAATAATATAGTAGCTAAACTTGAACCCAACAATTAGAAGAAAAGACCTTTCAATAATCCATATGTAACTGATCACATGCTAGTTCCTATCCCGCCCCCACTACCCTCACCAAGAAAGCCCCATATTACCTCTGTGTTAATTATACTAACTTTTTTTCATGTGTGATGCTAGTCTGAATCATACTATACATTATCATTTAAGATGCACTCTCCTCAATTGGTACAGTGTTACTGAATTTCATTCCTATCCCCATAACATGTATCTTGATTACTGTATGTCTCATTGTGTAAAGGCTCAGCTTGGTCAGCCCATTTCCTGATGATGGGCATTGAATTGCACCAGGCCTTGCTGTCCTGAACAGGGCCACATATGGCACATTTGAATGTTCCCTTTAGTGCACATGCATGTGAATTTGGAGCAACAGAGACTTAAGGATGGACTTACTGGGTTGTGTTTAGAATGTCTTCCTAGTAACACTTTCTTTTTTAAAATTGGTATTATTTGTGTGTGTGTCTGTGTGTGTGTATGTTTGTGAAAGTATGTGTGTGTCAAAACACATGTGTGGAAGTCAAAAGACAACTTGTGTGAGTTCTCCTACCATGTGAGTTGCAGAGACTGAGTCAAGTTGTCAGGTTTGCAGAAGAGCACCTTCATCCACTGAGCCATCTCACCAGCTCAGACATGCTTTCAGTGTCTTAAAATAATAGTGTGTTGTGGTCTGAAACACATTCTCCAAAACTGTCTGTGACAAGTTTCAAAGTTTATTTCTTTATATTTTCAAGTATTTAATTCACCTGTAGCTACTTTTTTATCATGTGAAGTCATGTTTTAATTTTGTATTTTTCCTTTGAATGCTAATATTTAAATTTGACTCTTATGAGCTGATTTCATGTAGTGCCTGTCTTAAATCAAAGCACCAATCATAGGCTTTTTCCTAACCTTCCTAATTAGTTTCATTCATTCATCAGTTTATGGGTCCTTCAGCATCTTCTTCCTTCCTTCCTTCCTTCCTTCTCTTTCTTCTTTCTTCCTTCCTTCTCTTTATTTTTTGTTTCGGGATAGAGTCTCATTCCATGTCCCTGACTGACCTTGAACTTGCAGTCTCCAGCCTCATCCTCCCAAGTGTGGGATTATAGTTCTTCATGTTTCAATACAAATTCTTTCTTATAGATCCAACATGAAGAAGGACAGGTCTCTCATCATATGGCATCTCATTCCTCCATGTCCTTTATTCAAACATACAGATTTCAGAAAAGTTTCAAGATTCATTAGATAGCACTGAAATTTTGATTGAATTTTGTGTTGAACCCCTAGACAAGTTTAAGAATTCATATCTATGTGATATTATCTTTTATTCATGAATATAGTGTGCTTCCAATTATTTAGGACTATTTTAATGTTATTAAATATAGATTTTAACATTTTTCTTTGAGAGATTACTGTTAACATTACAATATCATGTTTTCTAATTGTTGCTATAGAAGAGGGCCTGACTTCTCCCCTTGTTGCTATACCTGTGTGGAAGGTCATCGCTCGTAATGTTCCTTCTAATTATTCTAGGTCTTCTATGCAAATGATTACATTATCTGCATGCATGTCCTTGTTCTGAATTTACATGTCTCTTAATTTCTTAATTCTTGTCTCTCTATATTGGGTAGAACTTCCAATTTGATTGTGAAAATACGAACTGATAGTCAACTTCTTTTATTTTCCCAATACATATTTTTTGTTGATTTCTTGCACATTGCTCAGAGACCATCATGGAAGAGGGGACAGTCAACTTCCTGATCTCCCGTAAGTTTACATCAAATGTGACCATCTCTTTCCATTTGGTATCACATTTTCTCCACGTTTTTTGACTGTTTTATAGACATTCTTTTGATAATTGATTTTATGTATCAACTAAGTCACAACATAGCCAAATTTTTGTTTAAATATTACTATTGCTCTTTCTATAAAAGTATTTTGATGAGATAACCCTTAAATTGGTGGGGTTTGAGTAAAGCAGATTGCCACCATAATGTGTGTGAGCCATAAACAATCAGTTGAAGGGCCTAGCAAAACAAAAGAACTAACCTCCCTGTGCAAGAGGGAATTCTCCAGTGCTGCTGTCAGTCTCCCTGTGGACTCCAGCAAGTCTTCATTCTCCAGTCTGGTGGCCTGTACTGAAGATTCTGGGCTTCCCAGTCCCCAGAACTTTATGAACTAATTCTTTCTAAGGAATCCTATTTACTATTTTCACATGCACATTGAAGCTGTATATAAGCTTCCAAGTTTCAAATGTTGTTTTTCTGCATCCATTGCAGCTGTGAAAGGATCTTTTGTTAATTTCATTCTTATTCTCTACTCTGTATGTTTTTAAATTTCCAGTTCTTTACACTTAATGTTCCTAAATGTCTCTATGATTCTAGCTATGGATTTTTCTTTCACTCTTGCCCCTGACATTCCTTGAACCCTTTTCTGTCTTTAGTCATTTGATTGATTTTTTATTTCAAATATGTGCTGTCTCAAATATTTTCTCATCTCTGTTTTCAGAAAATTCTCTCTTGAGGAGATCTCTATTTTTCAGATATGAATATACCTCTATCCTTTATGTTTCTTAACTTTTTACATATTCTATTATTTGGGATTTCTCATTTTGAATTGAAAATTGTGCAATATGTTGTTACAATGAATTAGCTGTCTCCTCAATTACAGCCATTCTACTTAGCTTGCTTTTTAAAATCTGACTATTGTATTTTTCATATTCGATATTCTTCTTGGTCCTTTTTCTATTTTCTTAGACTTGACTCAAATTCTATTGTTCTCTATCTTTTTTATGCTTGTCAAAGTAATTTTAATTTTTTTAGTTCTGCTGTTCTAATACTGCTGTCTCGCATGGAGTATAAAGTCTGATATACTTCTTTTGCAACAATCATACTTTCCAATAATTCAAAATCTCCTTTTCTTCTCGGGTTTGGCAATAGGCAGACATAGACAAGCTGTAAAAGGCCAGACTCATACACTATGTATCACTGGCTCCGGGAGAAGAGAACATGGAGCTCAAGAACCATCGAAAATCACTTTTTTCTGACCATGTACAACGAGCTCAGGTGAGAACCTCACCTTTTGACTCCATGGAGAAGACACATTATAGGAAAAGGCAGTTTAAATTGTAGCTAGTACTTGGTTTTTGGTTTTGTTGTTCCCAGTAAACAAGCTGCTCTAGTATGAGGATCTGAATTGTTCTAAGTGTGTTGTGGGAGTCACTGTTAGGTACAAAGAAATGCAATAAGATGGGTAAGCACAGAATTCCAAAATCCTTTTCCAATTTTATCCCTGCAAAGCTATGCTAAACTGCCTTTTCTATTTGACCACAGGTACTGTGCACACAAGCCTCAGTGAAAACCTGTGTTCTATCTGCCATCATCACTAAGGATGGACATTCAGGGATCTGCCTGAAGCCACCTTCACTCAGTGTCTTATTAGGACCATTAATTGTCTTTTAAAAAATATTTCGGTTATTATTTTTATTTTATATGCATGAGTATTTCACTTGCATAAATGTAAGTGCCCACAGAGCTCAGAAGAGAGCATTAGATTCCCTGAACTGGAGTTACAGATAAATGTCAGCTGCTATGTGGATACTAGAAATTGAACCCCAGTCCTCTGCAAGTGCTCATAACCAGTGAGCCTTCTCTCCAGCCTGCATTAACTGTCTTTTTAACAATTATGTTGCTGGAAGCTTCAAGTACATGCAAACATCCCCCAAACCCTTCGTATTTCCACCCTATATAATTTGCTGATGATCAATTGATAGTATTTATAATCTGTTATGTGACAAAATGTGTTCATCTGTTTTGTGTTTTTAGAAGTTTCCTGAATCTGGATAATTTTAAATAATGAGTTCATTTGACTCAGTGAGTGTAGCAACCAGAGGACTTCAAAAGCATGGTGCTGACATGATGGAGGCACCGTGGCTTCATACAGGAAGAGAGCTGTTGTAGGCAGAAGGTTTATGTGTACAAACAAGGAGTGAATAGCCAGGCTTCCTCTTGCTGAAATGTCTCTCTAGAAAACTAACCCACTCCTACCTGACCTGAAGCTCTCCCCAAGACTGAATTAGGACATTCAGAGTTGCTGGAACGAAAAGATTCTCCCTTACACCTCACCTCTTACACAAGTGCTGTTTACCACACCAGCTTCCAACACTCGAACCCTGGTGGTAGAAACCATAATGAAACGGGTCCTCTGGGAATCAGAAAGCATTTTCAACACAGCTAATTCAGTTCCTGACTCCACACATAGGAAGTCTGAGGTCTTGAGGAGACTCAGTCAAGATTAGTGAAGCACCTGGGAGAAAACCCCTGCCAGGGACAAAAGGTCCTGGAGCTGACGACTGTGGGTTTCTACAGCCCTCCACTGCCCCATGCAGCATCTGGCCCTCTTCTTAGTTCCCTAAGATTTTAAGTCAAACCTCAAATGTATACTCTAGAATGGAATTATGAGCCTTATTTCCCCTTTGTGATCTTATAAATATTCGTCTTCTCTCAGAGTTATCTTTCCAGTGTGAAGAACTGGAATCTGTTTCTTCTGCACTCAGTTATCTCCTTGATCACTTTAATTGCCTCTTTCTTGAGATTTTCCATTTTATAATCCCTGTCTTTTGTTTCAGCAACTGGAATTTCAAGCAAAAGAAATATATTTCTGATGGCTCTCCCACTTCTTGGTCCTGCCTATTGGCCACTGGGCTGTAACAGCTGCTTGTAAATAAATCTCAGCAGTAACCCCAGGATTCTTTCCCAGGTAGAAGTCAACAACTGATAATGCACCTGTAGGCAGAACATTTATATTCTCTAGACTCTTCACTCCTGGCAATAGAGGTCATTAAAAACTTCCCAAAGTGGAGAAAAGAAGGATTCACAAAAATCCCTCAAGGGATTTTTCATTCCTTGAAAAAGGAATTGGATTTGCTAAGGGTGGTAGATGATAATGAATCCGAGAGAGGACGCCTCTGCAGAGGAAGCCTGACTTGTGTGTGGCAGGTCACTAAGGGCTATTCAGTTTTCTGATGGCAAGAATCATTTCCCAGATCACATCTGTCAACCCATACTAATACACATAATCACTGATGTTGGAACCAGTCTTTCGCTTCTCCTTTCTATTCTATTTCTCGATGTTTCAAAATACTTTTAAATTTTAATTTTATGCGTATGAGTGCTTTGCCTGCCTGTATACAAGTATGCTATGTGTTCAACACCCACCTAGGCCCGAAGAGGGAGTCAGAGTCCCTGGAACTGGAGTTATAGACAGTGGTTAGCTGCCAAGTGAGTGCTGGGGAACTGAACCCATGTCCTTTTCAAGGACAGCCAGGGCTCTTAGCACTGAGCCATCTCTCCAACACCCCTCTCCTTTCTCAGGAGTGCTCTCATCCTGCCTCTCCTGCCTCTGTTCTGCCATTTGTTGTAAGGTCAGAGACTTACAAGTTCCTTTATCCTTTGGAGGGCTTCTGGACCACTTTGACAATCATCATTTTATTATCACTATTAAAATAATTTTTGCTTCTTGGTAAGAAAATGTTTTAAATAAATACAAAATATAAAAAGGTATAAGTAATAAAATCCATCTGTGACCTCAGAGCCAATAAACAACTGCATATGACAAGCTATGTGTCTTCATGTTGTCATAATGGTACAGACCTTCATATTCTGGCTTCACCCAGTTTGAAGATAATTTCTCCACAGAATCACTGCTTCTAAAACAACCATTTTTCTTTGTTCATACTGGCCTGTGGCCTAAAAGAAGGTTGTTGTTTGTTTGTTTGTTTGTTTGTTAAGTATCACCTTTTTGTTTAAGACTGTATATTCTAAAAGTTCTATGATAAACATCTTGCCTTGTCTTCTTTTTCATATTTTTGAGGATTCTGATGATTGATAATAAAACCATACATTCTTTTCAGTTCTTTAATAGGCATTGCCAAGTGAATGACAAACTTAGTTAACTTTACCAAACTATGTATGCTTTTTCACTGGAGAGCCTGTGTTAACTTTCTTGTTACTAAGACAAAATATTTGAGGAAGGAACCTTAAGGAAGGAAGGGTTTATTTTAGATCACAGTTTGAGGGTGTGGTCCATCATAGCAGGAGAATCATGACAGCAGGAGCTTCAAGCAACCGGACACATTTTATCTGCAGTCAGGAAGCAGAAAGAAACCAAATGCTTGTAGTTTTCAATTGTCTTTCTCCTGTTTTCTCAGTCTGGGACCCCATCCCAATGAACAGTGCTCCATATATTTATGGTAGGTTCTCAAATAATTCAGATAACTCAGTTCAGAAAAATATCTCACATACATGCCTGGGGTTAATCTCTTAGATGATTTTAAACCCTACAAGTTAAGAGCATTAAGCACCACAGAAAATAACATGTTCCAAATATCAAATTTAAATAGGAAGAGTTTCTACCCAAATCTCTACTGTGAGCTAAAACTATCTATAGACACACAATCTACTAGCTGCAAAACATGACTTTCTTACAAGTTGAGAATCCATAATCTGAAAGTACAAACCTGAACCTTCCATTCTGACCAGTAGAAGGCCCCCTCTCTAGAGCCACTCATATATTATTCCATGGTGCCAGAGACACTGTGTCCAATGCTGGGGCCACTTGTGTATTAATTATTTCTTTCTCTTTTTATTGTGCCTGTTTTCTTTGCATAGAGAGAAGTACAAAGACATTACCTGATATACCCAACTAATTGGTTTCAACTTCATTACTTTAAGCTTTAAATGGTCTAATGTTTCATTGCATTCCTTTTACTCCCTTCCTATATATTTCTTCATAAAATAAAGCCCTTTTCCTCCCAAACCAAAATTATTTTCCTTTCAAAAACTGTGGTTCTTCCGGCAGCACTACAAATATCCCCCCTGCTTTGAGACCTTCCCTCACTTCTGTTCTTTCCCCTCAACTCCTAGTCTGAACTTTTCTGGCTATAGACAGAGTCATTTCCCCACATACATACCAACTCTCTAACTAATCTCTATAACTTACTGCTCACCCATTCCCAAGATCTGAGTTGTGTGGCTTCTCCTTGAATGTTAATTAACTCTGAGTTAAGTGCTCTGTTATAAACTTGACAGATAAGAGTTCTCAAATATAATACCGACTGAATAGACCACATGTGTTTGGAAACATTTCAATCGCCTACTCTTTGTTATCTCCTTCAGCTTCTCATATAGGTGCCTGCAAGGGCATGGAGGTGATAGTTCAACCAGAAAAAATGCTTGCTGTGAAAGTATGTGGACCTGTACTTGATCCCTAGTACTCACTTCAAAAGCTAGTGTAGTGGCATGTGCTTGTAATTCCAGCACTCCTGGGGCAGAGACAGGCAGATTCTTGAAGTTTGCTAAACAGCCAGGCCTAGCCTACTTGTTAAGTTCCAGATCAGCGAGACACCCTGACTTAGAAAACTAAGGTGGATTCTACTTGAGGAACAAGAGCTGAGGTTGACCTCTAGCCTCCACATGTATGGTATGTATATACACATTCATCCCCCCACACACACACCTGCATTCCCCACCCTACATAGATATATGCAAATATACATACACAGAATATCTGTGAAGATACCGGAGGGAAATCAGAGCCAAAGAAAAGGACACAGAACAATTTTCTAAAAGGAGACTCATGGATATTCTATTTAGTGTTCAAATATAGGCACCATACTTACAAACTGGAACAACTAAAGTCCTATATATTGTTACAAAATAAAAGTGCAGTGAAGAGGCCCAAGAAGAAATAGAACACAACCCCACTGCACTGCACTCCCAGAGTGCCAGGCTCACACCAACCGGAACGCCTTGCAAGAAAGACAAAGTGTTCTTACTGCAATTGTGTGCAGAAAATGCTGTTAAGCAGAACAGAAGCAGACAGTAAGGAAGGACAGCGAGGGTAGGGCACATGCAGGAGGCGCTCTTCAGTTTCTCGCTGATCTGTTAGCAAAATAAGAGCTTTGGGGCCAATAAATACTGGAGAACGTGGTTTTCTCAAGCCTCCTTGAACTAGGAATTGGAGTAGGAACAATTCAAAGCATAGGAAGCTACAGGGGACATTTCTAAATAGAGAGGTACTGTAGCAGAAAACTTAAGAAAAAAAATAAGAATCATCCTATAATGCAAAAGGTAATTGATAATCTACGTGATAGAGCAAAGTGTCCAGTGACACTACTGCCAGAGACTGTAATGCCTTTAGAAACAAAGAGTATGCACCAAATTTAAGGATAAGAGAATTTGATAGTATGAGTAAGAAACTGAATTTTAAAATCTTTTCTTCATTATAATTAGAGATATCCCATAAAGGCAAGTGAACATGGACAGTATAAAACTTAACTTATGTTTACAAAAAAATGTCAATAAACTTTCACTATCAGAAATTACATGGGTGACTTTCTTGAACTACACTAAAATAAGAAGGGAAAATTTAGAAAAATAAACTTTTAAAAAATGAGTAAAAACATCATCAGTGGTGAATTAAAATCATTCTCCAAAATGACCATAGGATCAAAAGAATAACTAACTCGGAAATCAATTTTCAAATATAGAAAAAGAGCTAAAGACAAAACTCACCAAAATGTCAGGGTACAGAACTTTAATGCTTTCTATTAGAGAGCAAGCCTTAACATTAAGTGGTTACTCAGAAACCAATCAACAAACAGAAAAAAGAGAAATAAAATGAACTAAAATTTGCAGGACTACAACAGTTCTAGAAAATAGTTTTAGACATTAAAAAAATGCCAGAAATAAGAATGTAACTCAATTGATAGAGCACTTTCCCAGTGTGCATGAAGCCATGGGCTCAACACCCAGAACTTCATAAACTGGTAGAGCATGCCTGTAACTTCAGCACTCAGGCAGTGGAGGCAGAAAGACAAGGAACTCAACGTCAGCTTCAACTCTATAGTGAACTGTGAACTCGCTGCCAACCATGGTTACAGGAAACACTGTCTCCCCCCAAAATGCTATATACTTATACAATTACATGATTATAATTTGAAATTTTAGTCAAAAAGAGTCTATATGAGAAAACAAATGTTACTAAATCCCTATCAAAAGTTGAAACTGAAATATTCAATAACCATGCATAAGGGATCAAGAAATTATCAAAGTTTGGGGGCTTTGAGAACAGAAAGCTAATAAAATTCTGTCAAATTTATGAAAAGCACATACTCTTCATGAAAATGTCCCCATGTGTATATGTCTGTGCACTATACACATCCATAAACTGTTTTCTAGACTAAATACAAATCAAGACAAATTGCCTCTCAGGTTATTTCATGAAAATGCCAAAACAATACTTTCAACAATTGATGAAAAACAGCATTCAAATGAAAGCTATAGAGCAGACACACTTAGGAATATGACTGTAAAATCCACACCTGAACATTAATAAGTTAAAGTCAAGAATATGTTTTAAAATAAATACAACAATTTGTTAATTTGGGGAAATTCTATTAAGCAAAAGAGAAGATCACATGAACTCAATACAACAAAAAAGCAGAAGAAAAATTTCCCAACTATCCTATAGTTTTGCAAAGGGATTTTAGTCATGAGTAATTTAAAGCATATTTTACCATGATAAAGATATTCGTTTTCAAGAGTGAACAAAAGGCTGGGCCTAATGGTGTATGCCTTTAACACCAGCACTGAGAAGGCAGAGGTAGGAAATATCTGTGAGATCAAGGTTAGTCTGGTCTACATAACAATGTCCAGGCCAGTTAGGTATACAGAGAGACCTCATCTCACCCCCCCCCGCCACATACACACACACACACACACACACACACACATACACACACACACACACAAAGAGTGACCAAAACAAAAAGTTCCCATGGATCAGTAATTATTGATCTACCTATGGAAGTTTTAGTCAAGAGTTATAGTTCAACGCAAAGGAGACAGAATCATCAGTATGTCTGCTTAGAAAAGACAAGCAAATTATGGTGGTTAATTCTGATTGTCAAAGTTATTGGATCAAGAAACTCCCTAGAGCATTTGTGAAACACATTTCCAGGTGTTCATGTGGAGGTCTTTCCAGCCAAGATGAACTGAAACAAAAAGAACTGCCCTGAATGTGTATAGCTCTGTCCTAAGAGCTGGATGTCAGGACTGAATAAAGAGAAAAGGGAGAAAAGCACCTGAAGGCCAGCATTCCCCTCTTGTGTTTTCTCATGCATTGAGGCCAACTCCCTCCGCCATAAACTATACCATGTCTCCCTGCAGTGATGGACTGTGTCCTCTCAAACTGTAAGACAAAACAAATCTTTCCTTCCTTAAGTTGCCTCTTGTCAGGAATTTGGTCACAGTGACAAAAACAACCAATACAAAAATAACCTGATAGTATACATATAAAAAAAAACTAATAAGATAATTGACTACTGTTGCTGAATACAGATTGAAAATTAAACATCTATCTTGAAATAATATTTTTAACATACATGATGAAAACAGTAAGTGTAGTAGAAGGCAAAAAACATCGACTAGTAACTGAAACAAGGTCGACTAGCTTCCGCAGAGAAAATGTAGAAATCATAAAAATATAGAACGACAAAACTAAGGACAAAAGAAAACAGTTGAATAAGCAGAAAAGCATATCACATTTCCAGAAAGGTAGAGTTAATACTGTGAAGATATTGATTCTTTCCAAATGAATGTCCTGGATTATAAAATACTGATAAAAACTCAACTTGATTTTCCTTCTTTTATAACATGACAGAGTGCTTTTAAATTCAAGCCAGCATAAAAAGCAAAGAATAAGTAAAGGAATTTTGAAAAAGAAGAATAAGGTAGACTTGCCTCATTAGACACGAAATATGTTTTACAAAATCTCACGACTGGATCAGATGCAAAAGGTTCAATAATTGACAGGAAGATCAGCAGAAGAGACAGAATGTACTCAGAATTAGACTCTGACACATGTGATAATATACAAGATGGTAAGGCCGACTAGGGGGTACAGAAGTGAATGTGGGTAGGAGGAGGATATGATTTTAAATTGGAGAGTAAGGAATGCATCACTGACCTTGAGGAAAAGTTTGAAGCTGGTGAGACTTGTTCATATGTCCGTAAGGGGCGTCTTGAAGAGGAAACCACAACTGCAAAGATTTGACTGGGGAGCAGGGCACAAGACCAGGCTGGCCGTCTTTCTGGGGTTGGCAGAACAGAGAAGCAGGAAGAAATTGGTCCAGGGGTGATGACTTGGTTGGGTTTCCATCTTTTTGATTATAAAAAGATTTTACCTTTGGCCCCAAGAAAGGCTCCCAGTCACTGGGAAGGCACGGGACAGATGCATGATATGATATGATTCTCAATTTTTAATCTTTGAACATTTTCCATCTTCTCAAAAACGGTCTATAAAGGAAAAAATAACTATGCATGACTCAGGATGCGGCTCAATGACAGTGTGTTTTCCAGTCATGTAGAAGGCTCAGGGATGGATTCTGAACAGAAAGACATTTGGGACATGATACGTCTATCACATACGTGTAGGCATACAGGTAGAAGAATTGGGAAAGTTGCTATACATTCCTTTAGTTATAGAGATAAGCTTAGAAATAAAAATATAAATATACAGATAAATAAAGTCACGGTGGGAGCAAAGATACAAAGAAGGCTGAGCAGGCACCTGCCAGCATTAAGAAGCCAGATGAGGAGGCACAAACAGAAGAGACAGAAGACTGACAAGGCAGTAGGCAGTGAGGATGAGTGTTGCCAGGAAAGACAGTGGCCCACTGTGCCAAAGATCCAGATCAATTGGAATGCAGCAAAACTGAAACTTGCCAGTAGATTTCACCAATGGAATTATTAGTGACCTTGGTAAGAGCTATTTAGGTGGAAAGAGAGGCTCTGAAGACTGACTGAAATAGTCCTTTATAAAAGAAGCAGAAAATTGAAATTTGTAAGAACAGCTTTTTACAGGAGCTTTGCTTTCAAGAAAACAAGAATCTGAAATGGGTAGTGGTTACCATTTAGAAAAGAAACTAAAATAGTCACATTAATACATATGACTAGGAATATTCTAGAAAGCTTAGCGATTTATATCAAAAAATAAAGTTTTAAAACCAGGTGTGGTAGCACACACCTTTAATCCCAGCACTCGGGAACCAGAGGTAGGCAGATCTCTGTGATATCTAGGCCAGCCTGTTCTACATAGTGAGTTCCAGATCTTACAAGGCTACAGGAAGACCCTGTGTCAAAAACTATTTCAATTAAAATATTAAAGTGAGTTCACTTACATATATGCAAGCATAACACTCATACACATAAAATAAAAATTAATTAATTAATTTAAAAAATTTTAAGAGAAAGAAAATATAGGTGAGTGCTTGTTACTTCCTGGGGTGGGAAAAATAATCTCAATCAAAGATAGTTACTCAACCTAGGGTCCAATGACATCCCACTGTGGTTTTGATTTGCATTTTCCTAACGGTAAATGCTACTGAATATTTTCTCATATATTAGTTGGTCATTTGTATCTCCTCTTTTAAAAAGTGTCTACTCAGATATTCTGCCAGTCTTTACTTAGGTTTGTTGTCATTACTCTTTCTGAGTTCCTTATATATTCTGGCTATTAATCCTCTGTCAAACAAGAGAAGGAAGTTACAGTTCTTGACTTCCAGTGTCAGGCTTATTCCATCTGGTATACACTCCTGGAGTTCCACTAACCTTGCTACAAATAATAGGCTCCATTCTTCTTCAGACTGAATAATATTCCATATACTGGATTCATTCCACATTTTCTTTACTTAGTGTGGTGGTTTGAGTGAGAATGTCCCCCATAGGATCCAAGTATTTGGACATTTTGTCTCCAGTGGGTGGTGCCATTTTGGGAGATCTTGGAAGGTGTGGCCATGCTGAAGGGAGCATGTCTCTGGGTGTGGGCTTAGACAGTCCTTAAGCCTTGCTGGATCTCCAGTTGTTCTCTGTTTCCTGTGCCTACTTGAAGATGTGATTGCTCAGCTTCCGTATGTACTGTAGCCACCTCTGCCACCACCACGCCTGCCCATCATGATGGGCTCCTGCCCCGTTGGAACCGTAAGCTAAAAGAACTCTTCCTTTTATAAGTTCCCTTGGTCAGTGTTTCTATGACAGCAACAAAAAAGTAACTAATAGACCTATTCATCCTTAGATGGGTATATTTTGATTCCATGTGATAGCTATTCTCAATAGGATGGAGCTGAAGAAATCAATAAGAATGTGGGGTAATTAATGATTGCTAGAGCTTGGCAAGAGTGTGGGAAGGTGGAGAGGGCTTGATTGAATTATCATACAAAATGACATAAACAAATTATATATATATATATACATATATATATATATAAACAAAAGATAAAATAGAAGGTAAAAATAAAGAAAGGAAAAACATGCAAACATGATTCCTTTTATGCCATAATTCTAGAAAATCATAGACTAATAGTGGAACAGTATATCTGAGGAACATGTGATATAAATATGTCCTATAAAATCACAGCCTTCTTTACATGCTAAGAAGGCATGTAGGTCAACACCGTCATAAGAAAGTAATGAAATACCAGGAGAAAATTCAGCAAAGTTGACTGAAGAGAAGCAAAAAGTTCTAGGGATGTACCACCATGGCAGAGCACTAACCAAACACCACACAGTTGGGAAGGCAGCACAGTGATAGAGCACGTCTGAGTGGCAACCCCACCAACACACACCAAGAAGAAATGCCCCCATTTAATCTTAAATCTGAAAACATTCAGATATATTTGTTAATAAATTACCAATTGTAATAAATTTAGGCAAATTATTAAAGTCTTCAAAATATAAACCGAAGATATCAAAGTCTATTAGTTTTTTCTGGTTAGTATTGGGAAGTTTCATTGAAAATATGATCACATTGTTAGTAAGCAAATCTTCCCAGAGAGCTTCTGACATCAGAACTTTTTGGAAGTTCATGAATTAAACAATTTCACTTCTAAAACTTATGTTAAATTTAACAAGTGTGATTTATGATATTTAAAAATAGCAGAAACTAAGAATCTTCTATAAAATAGTAGATACCTAATGGAGTATTAGGATTAAACAAGTGCTGGGACTGGAAAGATGGCTCAGGGGTTATAAGCATTTGCAACTCTTGCAGAGGACAGCAGTTCAGTTCCTACCACCCACCAGCACACATGTATTGTACACAAAACCACACAGACTCACACACATACACATAAATAAGAAGTTAAAAAATAATTTTTTAAAAATTTAAGCAAATTCACATTTGCGAAATAGAATGGTGCCTGTTACAGAATTTTCAGTGATTTATTTAGCAATTATTTGTTCAATATCAATAATTTAACAATCATTTGTTAAATAAGTGAACAACATAGTCGGGCTGTGCGAAATGAGCAAAAAATATAAAACTGTATATATTTTCTTAAGACTATGTATACAACATAGAGGAACAAAACTGGAGGGAAATTATATGAAAATATAGATGGTTCTCCCCAAGTAAAAGAACTCACTATTATGGTTCTCCAGGTAAAAGATGCTTTTTGAATCTTAAAAAGACCTAAGTCCTATGACTTTCTGATCAGTAGCTTTTCTTTGAATTCTCAGAACCCAGAACATCCAGTATCTGACAGACAAGAGCAGCACTATCTTGGCTCCCCATCCCCGGTGTACCTGCCTACATAGGCCCATGCCTGAAGCCCCAAAGGAAAATTCTTTGTTGGTAACAAGTTCCAGATTCTTTGATCTACAGGCTTTCCTTGCAACAGTTTATTGCCCACTTATCAGTCATTTTGAATAGTGAACAATGAATTTGGTTCCCAGCTACACTTCTGCCTGGAAGATTCACTCCCTTGTGGCACTTTGGGCATCTCACTTTGGGATCAATTGCTGTAGGAGAAAATCTGCAGTCCTACCTCTCACTTCATCCAGGGCCTCCTTTGTTTCTTGCTGTCCACATAGTCCTTCAAGTCCAAGCTCTAGGAAGTGAGGGATCTGAAGATGCCCTTGGCAACCCCTACAGCAGGACAGAGCCTCTTCTCAAAGATGTTTTCTTCCTCTGTCCTTTTTGAAGTTTCCTCTGCTTTCTCACCAGTCCAGTATGATTTTAAAAGTACTTGTTTCAACGTTCTCAAATATTTTTCAATGTACTAGTGTGTTTTTCATAAGCTTCATCTGCTATATTATAAAAAGGGAACCAATTCTTTGTTTTGGGCATTGAGGGAAAATTATTAGGTGTGAATAAACTTCCTTTTTCCATGGAAGATGCTTACATGGTCACATTCATGTCTCTGTCCATTGGGTTGCCTGTACTTTACATGTCTTTGTCCTTGACATTTTCTAAGTCCTGCCTATCCTTGAAGCTCAGGAAAAATGGTGTCTGTTTAAAGCCCTCCTCTATCTCTCCTGCAGCTGCTCGAATTAAGAGGTTTATTTGTCCCTGACCTTGAGGGAATTTATCATTTTCTTCTCTGTATTGATTAAATAAATACAGTGTTGTGTTTATAGAAGTTGGTGCTTTGGATGTTTGCAAAAGACTTCAAATTTATCTTTGACATTACATTTTAATTTTGCTATTGCTAAAATTTGAGTCAATACCAGAAGTAACTCTCACAGCTACCCAAAGCAGCTTGAAATGTGTTGGGCTTCTACCTCCAAGTTAATCTGTTTTTTTTTTTTTGAATATACATGCATATCATAGGACTTTGAACCTTCTAAATGAAAATACAAAAGAAAAATAAAGTTTTTAATAATTTTCTTCTTCTACCATGGTAATGAACAGACTGAAAAAAAAAAAAAAAAACAGAGATCTGGTCAAGAGATGCTTTAGCCATTAAGGAGATTTTTTTTTTCTAAATAAAATTTAAGATTGAGGATTTAGACTCCACAGTGGCTCAGACACAGAAGATTTAACTACAAGTTCTATATGGGAACTGGGGAAAGCAATTCATGAAAAATACTTTAGCAAGTCATTTGAATAGGGCAAAAATTGTTCAAGTGAGAGATGGTACAGCATAAAGTTTATGTTAAGTATGGGATTTTCATGAATTGCTTTATAAATTACTTGAGCCTATAGTTTTAGAATCATTAGAGGTCCAAAAGGGGTCATTTATATTTTCAGTTATATTTTATTGCATTTTATGTAGCAAATGATATATACTATAGTGAGATTCATGAATACGGTGCTTGATAAAGGTCTCAGAGTACAACTCTAGTGAACGTGAAGGATTATATGAATGTTTGTTATATCCTAAACGGAAAAATATGTCCAGTTTAGCTTTTCTCACCCACCCCATTTAATAGGAACTTTGTCTTATGAGACATTCATGGATATTTGCTGAAAAGAGAGAAACAGAAAAAAAAAAAAGTGCTCTCGTCATGCCTTGACTATCCCGCATTCTTGGATTTCTCCTGAGGTGAGTTTATTTAAGAAATCTCAGAGGGAATAAATGAAGAAAATGGAGTTTTTCTTCAGTTTCCATTTGTGGTACTGTAACAAATAAATAACATCCTCATTCATTATTAATAGGCTTTCTAGAGATCAAAAAAGTAGATTCCACTTTCCAATGAATAATTCTACTGGCAATTATCTGCAGTTTAAATAAAAGGAAAAGCATTTTATGTGGACGATACAAGCACTGGATAATTAAAATAAAGTAACTGATTTCCATAAATAATGAAGATGGGAAATTATCTCTGACTTCGTTTACAAAGCTCAATTTCCAATTCATCCCCTGTGAAGAGGATTAAGCACTTCCACTCCAGCCCTACCATGGTGGGAGGTGCAGAGCATATTATGCATATTGCACAATTTTGTTCCAACAAGGTATAAGAGGGAGCTAATTTCAGCTGCTCACCAGCGAACAAAGCACAGTCTACATAGTTCTTTTGTAAATTCTAGTTGCAAACTGCAGATAGTGCCTTCTGAAATACACAGGCATATTTTCATGTACACAGCCATGTGCTCAGCTACCACAGACTTATACACAAAGTGCAGGGTGGAGAATGGAGCAGTTGATGAATTAGAGCAGCAATACAATGCTCATTTCTCACATTAAAGACGCCTAGCATATCTTCTTCAAAAACAGCAACAAAATGGTTCACTGCTTATATTATCACTTTTAGAAGTAACCGAACCCTAGGAATGATTTGTGACATAAATGAATGCTAAAAAATTGCAAGTTTTGGTTCTTCTCTGTAGCATGTTTCTGACTTGGCAAGAAGAATAGTGGAATGTGCTGGAATGAGTGAATTGTATGGCCAGCTTTACCGTCCATCCCCACCTCCAAGGCGTTTGCCTTACTGGAATTTCCCTACTTTGAAAGAAGTCTAGATATGCATGAAAGTAAAATTTTCCATCCTGAGTGAGTTAACAGTCTTATTCTATTTCCTTCTCCCTTGAAGATAAGTTTCCTCAGGATCTGGAAGGTTCTGGTCTATCAGGCCCAAAAATGTGCTCTCAGAATCCCACATAAGGAGATCATACACTCATGCATATGAGTACCAGGAAGCACTATGCCTGGTGCAAGGAACATTTATGAAAATCTAAGAGCACACCATGAGACAAATATGGGTTTGTGGCATAGTTCTACCTTTTCCTGGCTATGTGACTTTGAATAAGTTACTAAAATTGTCAGTATCCCTTTAACTGTAAAGTAAGATTAGCAATAGAACTTACCTCACACAGTTGTCAGGAGCAAGTGTAATACGGTATTGAAAACCGTTACATGACTAAATGCTCTAAATCTGTCCAATTAGTATCACCCAGAAGTGTGCTGGAATCTTTTTCTGGTTTTGTTCATTGTATATACCCATGGCTTTATTTCGTGTCATAGAAAATTAATGATTTCTTAGCTTTTTAGCACACTGATCTAATTTATAGGGCATTATATTTCTCTGATAGTGAAACAACATTCATTTAGATAGTGGATCATGTTGCTAGATATTAAGAACCCAAGGTGGGGTATATTATGCATCAGGCAACCTAAACACTGGCTGTCATTACATGGGCGCACAGAAACATGTTCAGTGTCGAAGAGAAGTCATCTGCAGAGGCGATGATGACATGGAACTCAGCCCACTTCTCCTTCGCACTCTCCTTTTCCTTTCTGAGGATTTACAAGGTGTTCTGTATCCAGGGAATTGGGTCCATAAAAGTCCATAGTAGACAATCTCCCAGGATACATTTTCTTCAAACAACTAGCAAAGATCTACCATATGGCTCCTTCCTTCCCTTTCAAACATCAAGGAAACCCAGAAAGATCAGGTAACACTGGTAAATATCACATGTACCTCAGTATCTCTGCAGTATCATCTATGCACATCCATAACCGGAATGTCATTCCCTGCTCCACATTCCTGACACCCACCCAAATTCTCTGACTGCAAACTTCTACTTCTTGATTGAACTGTTCAAAAGTCAACTTAGTTATGAAATAATTTCCCATGCTTTCATTAGGGGAAGATTTAGTCACACTATCACCTTTTGAACCATAGCTTTCCATTATGAGACACTTTTCAAAGTGTCTGACTGAGCCTGACTCTAGATAGGGAAGTATCTAAGTTGTACATCCTTACTTCCACCGTGCGCCAGTAAAGTGGAAATCACCAAATACATAAAGATACATAAATGACCCTTTTTCCCAGAGAGCTAGAAAATCTAAGCCCCTTACTTTACAGAATATCATCTTAGAAGATGCCAATGTTGACCCAGGTTATCATCCCCAGCCACAATAGATTATTTTTTATCCATTATGAATGAAATGAAATGAAGAGAAAGTCGTGTGTGGGGCCTGGTGACGAAGCACAGCGATGGAGCATTGTCTAACAAGTGCAAGGCCCTGAGTTCGATGCCTAGCACTGGGAAAGAAGGACAGGAAGGGAAAAGAAAGGGAGGAATGAATGGTCAAGAGGAATGGGGAAGAGGAAGGAAATGAAGGGAAAAAGCAAGCTGTGCAGGAAAGAACAAGAGAAAGCTTTTAAGAGCAACACAAAGGAAGGATTTTTAACATGGACAAGATATTTTGACGATTCTCTAAATGGAAGTAAAGAGTTTTAGAGTCCTGCATATGTGGAGAGACAAGGGGCTCCATATCAAATACAAGCCCTAAACTATTCAAGAGATGGTTTATAAAATGAGCAATCTAAGAACTTCTGAACACAAGGTTTTTAAGGAAAAAAAAATACAGGACTTTGAAATATGTGCTTGAGTTTCCTGTCTCCTCTATCAACGTCCTACTCCTACACCAAGCTATCAAGTCCCCATGGTATTTATACAACTGGAGAGCAGTTTGTGTGGACACAGATCAAGCCAATAGTACATAATATATAGGAAAAATAAATAAAAATATAATAAGCATTTTTAAAAGATGGGAAAGATGTGCTGGGAGGCGAAAAATACATGGGTCAGATCTTCAGATCAAAAGGATCTGCTTTATGCCAAAAATAATGGATTTTGAAAGATTCACGACTTTAAACATCATGGCATGCAAATAATACTTCTGAAAAAGAGAAGTATTTCTCTTCTCTAAAGGGAAAATGATGGGTTCTTTACGAGGGCAAGGGGTGAAAGCCTCCTGTCTCAACAGAAATGTGCATTCACAAGAAAATAACCAGTGTTGTTATTTTGAACCCAGATTCATACCTTGTCTAATTTGTATTTATGTATAGGGAAAGAACGACATTTTTGGATTGGTAAAGACTTCTTAATTTTGCCACCTATAAATATTTCAGGAAAAAAAATACTTATGTCAGGAAAATCCAACAGAGTTAAAAACAAAACCACACAAGAAAGAGCAGTGATCAAATAAAACACTGAAAGTTACGGTTGAGTAGAGATAACTGCTGATGCTTGATGTTTTAAAAATGTGTAAAACAACCATCTGGAATCAGATGTTCCCAGCAGCACAGCCTGCCAGAGAGGGCACTTGGAAGCATAAGAATGCTACATTTTCTATTATTATGTAAGAGGAAGATATAGATACCATAACCATTGACAGAGATGTTAAAATTGTAATGAAAAAGTAACCACTAGGGTATAAACACAGATACATAAATTACAAGGTACTAGAGGAAAGTATAATGAATATATTATAATGAATATTAAATACCTACGTACATGGGAGGCAGGAAGAGAGGGGAACAGAGAATGAGAGGAAGGGGATAGTAAAACAAAAACGTGACCATTTTAAACTGAAAAAGCACATAGCTTCATATACAGTACACAAAGTCCCCTGAAATGAAAATACTCAGTGTGGATAACAACAATAACACTGAAGATGAGAAAACACATGCAGTAAGATACAAGGTGACAAACGGGAAATGTATATATGATCATTGCTCTCTCTTTGTCAGACAGAGCCCCTAAATGAAGGAGTGATGAGTGTCCTTTAATGTAATGAGGAAAACTGTTGGAAGATGTTAGATTGCTTGAGCAAAGGGCTGGTCCCCAGAAACATGCAAGCATGATTAGAAGGTTGGAACTTTCAGCACACTCCGTCTCTAGGAAAGGGAAAGCGCTGGAGAGTGAGTGACCAACACATACCAACAACATGATCAATCACACCAATCCCAACTATTTAATGAAACCTCCATCAGAGTCCCTAAAGAGTATGTTACAAGTTTCCCAGCCAAGGTGATATGAGGATAGCCCATCTGGACAACACAGAAGCTCTGTACCCTAGCCTATTTTACCCCAACTCACCCCCAGACCTTCCTCTGTGCCTCTGTTCATTTGCCTGTTCCTGGGTATATCCCTTACAATAAACTGGTATTAATAAGTAATTTCCTTCATTCTCCAACTATGAAAAATGAATCCTAAGTCCCTTCTGGTAGCCACTTGCTCAGCAGGTAGAAGACTGAATCTCTGAATGGCCTCTTAGGTTGGAGCAGCCTTGGGGACTGAACCTTTAAATTTGGCGGTTTACACTTACTCCAGGTCATATCAGAATCTCAATTATCAGACTTGTCGTTACTGTCAGAGAGTTGATCAGCTGGTAATTGGTGAGGCAAACCCCACATACCTCATGTCAAGAAGGCTATGACTCAGAGTTTAGAACAGGAAGACACTAAAAGTTATCATTAAAATGGTATAGAATAGAGAACCTAATAGCAAAAAGCTATTCAGATGGAAAGATTAAACAGAATATGGAAGAATAAAGGGCATAATCCAAGAGCAAGCTGCAACAGTAGCTACTTTTGTGAGTCAAGTTCAAGGCCAAATGTGCACATCTATACATACAAATATACATTTGTGTGCTGACAAATATGATGAAAATACAAGGAGAAACTAAAGGAATAACATATGAAAGGAGAAAGGGTGGGAGGAAAGAAGAGGGATGTTGAGAACACACACACAAACACACACACACACACACACCACACACACGCATACACACCAGGAATATCATATAATTGAATGTTGTATAAAGAAACTTATGAAAGTTGCTTAAGTACTGAAAAACAATAAATAACCAATTTTTTATAATTACTCAAAAGTTCTGATTTTCTTGCCCAAATAGTAAAAACTACTTTCTGACAACAAACATAAAAACAAAACAGACAAAAAAGAGAAACCCTATGCCATACCAGACACAGATGAGTTCAGAAGAAAAAATTCCCTCTGTTTCAGAGAGAAAGACATTTCCATAAGGCCAGTCAACTTTAATGTAAAGGACCAAAGAACTGGCTGGAGAGATGGGACAGTCAGTAAAGTGTTTGCTGTGCAAGCATGAGGACCTGAGTTCAGATCCTCAGCAGCCACATAAAAAAGCTACATGTGACATGGTACCTCTGAAACACTATGTTAGGAGAGCTGAGACAGGCAGATCCCTGGAGCTCATGGGCCAGCCAATCAAGGCAATTGGTGAGTACCAAGTTCAGTGAGAGATCCTGTCTCAAAAATTAAAGTAAATAGCCACTGAAGAAGACACTGGAAGCCTACCTCTGGCCTCCACATGCACATGTGTCCACCTATGGCCTACACACACATGAACAAGTGTCTACCTCTGGCCTCCACACATACATGTGCATGCATACACAAAATAAACAAATAAGACCTACAAAAAAACTAAAGGAACAATTTTATTTTCCTAAGACTATAAAATAAAAAAGGAAGAAATAAAACCCAGATAGAAATTAAGAGTGGAGTATGAGAAGTCACATTTAACTTGGGAAATCAGAATTGATTGACTTTAGGAGAGTCACTAGCATCACTAGGTATGGAACTGAAAGAAGAGACCAGCCAGACCAACTTAATGAAGTTTAAAAGCACTTAGTGAACTTGTTTCCCATGCCAGGGAAACAAATGAACTTCTTTCTAGCTTGAAACAGTTATAAACTCTTCAACTTTCTAGAAGGCTTTTTTCAGAAATCTATAGCACTGATCTGTTCCATCACGTAGCAACAGCATTCCTATCAAGGTCAGGTGCACAAGAAGTCACCAGAAATGGCAAAAAAATATGCAAATAATACATTATTACAGAGGAATCTCCAAAGTGATGAAGACTTCTACAGCATGATCACTCACTGTAAAGGAAGCCACAAACTGTAAAGATGATTTGTCAGAACAAGAACAGAATCTTCAGGGTGACAGACAAGTATCACACACAAACTTAATGTTCTCACATATTCCTGTACATTATAAGCTAGAACAGATAACAAAAAATCCTGAAGTGGCTTTGTTCTCTCTCTCTCTCTCTCTCTCTCTCTCTCTCTCTCTCTCTCTCTCTCACACACACACACACACACACAAACACACACACACACACACACACACTAACACACAGAGGACAGAGGGACCATAAAATGTACTTTAAATGAAAACAAGTCCAAGAATAATTTGAAAATGAAAAATTAAAAGGCAATTACTATATCAGTTTATTAATACATTAACTTTTGGTTGTTAATGCCATATATTTTTTAAGAATTATAATAAAAACCTGTTGGAATATTGATACAAAAAACACATACATGGACCAAATTTGAGAACTGAGAAGCAAATCGACACTTCATAGACATTTATTCCTGGGCATTCAGTTGCTGTTTCAAAAGAGAGAAAGGAAGCACTGGTCGTGTGAATGCTCCCTACAAAACGAATAAAAGCTAGATCATTGCTCTCATACCGCAGGCAAGCGATAGATAAACTGCAGATTTCCAAAAGGATTGAAAAGGTAAGTATTAAATTAATAAATCAACCTTTATGGTTGTTATATTTTGTGTTTGTTTAAAATATGTTATGTGAGGAAGTGTTCCTGAATGGACTTTAAACATTTAAGTAATAAGACAGGCTTGGTGGTACATACTATAATCCTGGCATATGGAAAGCTGAGGCAGGAGGATCATGAATTTAAGGCCTGGGCTACATAGTGAGTCCCAGTCTCCAAAATACACAAATAAACAAACACAGATTATAAGTCATAGTTAATAGGGCAGACAGATATGATAAAAGAAATATTGTTAACTCCTTGAAGTTTAAGAACAGTCTATGCAATATTACAGGGCATGAGGATTTTCATCATATAATTCAGGCGGAAGCGGAACATCTAATATCCTACACATGTGATGAAGAACCTACACGTGACTAGGATAATTCTAATGCACCCAGGGTGAGGACATGACTCAGTGGATCCAGAGTGTTTGTTTTGTAAGCATGAGCAACCATGTAAAAGCTCGGTGTGACACTGGGAGGTGGAGACAGGTGTATGCCAAGAGTTTTCTGGTCAGCAGGAAGCCCTGTCTTAAGCAATAAGACCTCAAGATAGAAGACCACGATCATCACTTTCCTGCTCTGCACTCCACATGTATTATATCTGCATACCACATGGTAAGATTTCCAAGTGGCCCATCTGTATAGGAAAATGTGCACTGCTCCACGAGATTCAGCAAGAATACTGAAAACAATGCCGCTCGACATATACTGAGCACTTGCTATTACTCAGTGTCTTGGGGTTTGTCTGTACTAATGACTGAGGTCTTACTACCAATCCATATAGTAAGTATGTTTATCCACACAAAGAAAGAAAAGACAGCAAGGAAAGCAAAATAGCCTGACTATAGGAAGGAGCCACCAGTTTTGACTTAGTTCAGACAAGGCATAGCTCAGACATGACATAGCTCAGTCATGAAATAGCTCTGACATGACATAGCTCAGTTATGACATAGCTCAGACATGACATGGCTCAGACATGATATAGTTCAATCACAACATAGTTCAGTCATGACATAGCTCAGACACGACATAGCTTAGACATGAAGGCTCAGATGTGACATAGTTCAGATACAACATAGCTCTCACATGGCATAGCATAGACATGACATAGCTCGGGGTCAAACCAAGCTAGATTGTACTACAAACCAGTTCTAAGCTTGCCATTTCTTTTTCATTCATCAAATTGTTATGACTTTAAAATTGACAATATTCACTATTAGTAAGAGTGAAACTTTTATGCCCAATCATTATTGATAGAGTTATAAACTGATAAAAGCTTTTATGAGGGCAATATGAGATTGACTCTTTAAAAATATTTTAAAGCATAACTTTTGCCCAAGAATTATACCTTAAAGAAAATCACATCAAGAGATAATTGACTTACCAAAAAGACATTAATAAAAGACATTATGACAGCATTATTTTCATGAGTAGAAATTCAGAGTCAACAGGAGACAGTACACAAGATTCTGGTGAAACATTTTAGGGGAACTCGATGCAATGAGACAGCATTTGCTGCTTAATAAAAAGTTTTTATTGAACAGATGAGAACTGAAATGTAACAACTGCAATCTTATTGTTTATTCTTCCATGAAAACTAACTTGCAGAAGCAAACATATTTATATTTCAAAAAGGGAGAGAAGGAAGAAGGAAGGAAGTAAGGAAGGGAAAAAGGATAGGAGGAAGAGAGAGAGGAAGAGGTTTGTGGGTACCTTGCCTGCATTTTAGGAAAGAGACTAGAAGACACACACAGCTGTCTTCACTCTTACTGACAGTTTTCCTACGAGAAAGGGTAGAAATAGGTTGGGATGTAAGGCAACGAGAGGAGCAATGTGGACTAAGGTATTATATTTAATATCAATAGCTATTCCTTGGATTGTTTTGTGAAAGGAAAATGGTACTATAGAACCATAAGAGTAATTATGGTTATTATTATTATTAAAAATGTGTTATAAAAACAAAATAATGAAAAATAACAACGTGATAAAATCTAAACGACATCTACAGACAACAAAATAAAACCCTGAGGCAGCATGTCGTCCTAGCTGAGTACCTCACGTCAATTCAGGATTCTGGCACAGATACAAAACCTCCAGGAAATAAACATGACAGATCAGTCTAAAGGTCCTGAGCACTTTCCAAGAGCCCAAATCAATCTTTTAGCACCACACAACTCCTGTTTATTTCAGCAGAGTGGATTCTACTTGGAGTGGGTTTTTCTGTCATACCAAATCATTTTAGTAGGATCTGTTGATGAGCGATCTGAAGTTTCTGGATCACTCTCATTTTACCATCAACTTTAAACTGTAACCTAGACTGATGCTGGATAAAATCCTAGGCAGAGACAAAGGAAGACCACAGGAAGAACTTTACAGTTCTGTCCTTTCTTTGCGGGCCGAACACTGCCCATCAGAGCTCAGCAAACTCCAGTCCCACCTCTTCGCCCTTACCACACACTAGAAGCCAGGTTGTAAGTGGCTCCTCACCACACTTAAAACCACCTTTGTCCCATCCCTGAGTCCAGAAAGGCTCTGAAGGGGTCACAAAGCATTGTTGTCAGGAGAAAGTGAGGCTTGCTTTGCGCTCACTTGCTGAGCTGCCCATGAGTTCTGTACTGACATTTCAGCTAGTACTATAATATACAAGAGGCCATGGGAGGGTTACTGTCATGTCAGTGAAGAGGTTGTCACCCACCCCATCTACAGAATTATAGAGCACAAAGAAGCACCAGGAAACCCATGCCCAGGTCTCTCCCTCCACAAGGCGAAGGATGTGAACAAATCCTGATTGCTAGTGGTTACAAGTATGAGCTTTGAATTCAGGCAGGCTGACTTTTTGAAACGGGCGGTGCATTGTTGTCTTCAGTCACTCTGCTTGCCAATAGTGTGTTGGTCAGCCTCACCCCATCCCTCTATCCCTCACTTGGCCTAGCCACCGGCCCACACTCAGCCTCGTGAGATCAACATTTTTAGATTACACAGATGACACTGTGTGGTACCTGCCTTTCTGTGCCTGGCTAATTTCGATGAGATAATGATCTCCAGGTCTTTCCATATTGCTGTGAATGACAAATTTCATTCTTTCTCTGGCTAAATAGCATCCCATTATGAATATCTAGCATAGTTTCTTTATCCATTTGCCAATTGATGGACGTAAGTTAGTTCCATTTCTTAGCTATTTTGAATAGTGTTTCAGGGAGCATGGGAATGCCACCTTTTAACTAAAAAACACGTCGGAACAACACTCACCTGCAAGTGGAAACAATCACAGCACTGAAGAGTGAATGAGAAAATCCAACCATAGCACTCACTAACCTGCCTGGCACTGACTAACACCTAAATAATGTGGTTCTTAATTGCAACTAAGTTCCACTAATACTCATGGGCTTGAGAATGTGGCCAAATTTAGTGTAAGTCCAACATAGGACAATGAGAGAAACTCCCATGTAATGAATGAATGAATGGATGGATAGAATACATAAATCAAAACACAAGGTATACAATTTCTTTCCTGGTTGAAAAGATTGTCATAGAAGGATTTCTATCACATGACATTCAGTGAAGACTGGCTCTAGGATAGCCACCTTGTTATTCTTTCTCAGCAAATAAAAAACAAAGAAAGAAAGCAGGGACTTGGAGAAGCCAACTATACAACTAATGACAGGGAGCTGAGCAAGAGGATCAAATAGGAACACTGAGGCAGACCTCCAAAGACCACAGAATAAGTCAGATAGGATTTATCTTAGTAACATGTCTGTGATTTCATGACTTAAAACATCTATATAACTCACCTCAAAGGAATTTGAAGAGATAAGAAACGTGAGAGCAAGGCTTTTAAGAGTAAGCTCTGTTCATCCTACCGACTAGATTTGAACCTTTCACTTTGCTTACTTGGTTAGTAGGAGGCCAAAAAGCCCTGTTTTTTTCTGTCTGAGACACGTAACAATGATGGGACTTGAACATCTGTGCAGCGAGCAGAGCAGAGTCCCGCTTCCCAGCTGCCTTCCTGAACCCTGGGCTCCATTTTCATACTCTGAGTTTGCATCTCTGGTTCCTGCTGGACAAAAGTTAATCTTCACAGAATGTTTTTACATTTTTACCATTGAATGCTTTAAATAATTCTATGGGAGTAAATTTACATTCCAGGAATTAGCTACTTTAAGTTTAATTAATAACTTTTGATTAACTTACATAGCTGTTCAAAGATCACCACAATCCATTTTCGAGTTCACCCTCACTTGTAAAATGTTCTTCTCTCCGGTATGTTCGGATCCCATTGCTTCCCCAGATCCCAGGAAACCAGAACTGCATTTTCTCTATAAAGGAGGCCTTTCTGATAGTCATAGAAATGAGATATCACACTGTTCTGTGCTTTATGCCTGTTTTCTCCATAGCGTGCTTCCTTTTGGGGGCTTCAGCAGCCTGAGACCCCCACCATGCCTCTGACCACCATCTGATGTCTCCAGTTGTTCGGAATGACACATGCTGTTATGAAATGCAGCCGGAAAGTCTTTTATAGACATTTTCACCCCTCATGGACAGTTGCCTAGGACTAGATTTTCTCTGAAAGGGTGTTCATGCTGTTTGTCGTCCCCACCAGCAGCTGCAGGAGCTCCACTCTCTACGTGTCTGCTAAATCTTGTAATTGTCTGATATTTTGTTGTTTGCCTTTTGTTTTTGTCTCTGCTCTTGGTTACGCAGTTCTGGGATGAACCCAGGGTCTTGTACATGCTAGTTATGTGTTCTGCCTCACTATAGCCTCAGCCCTTGTCTGTCTTTTATGACTGAAACTGATTCTCACGGTGTCTTGGTCTGCGTTTTCCTTTTGAGTATAAGGCTAAACAGATTTGCCTGTGTTTCTTAGGCAAATATTTCTTTGGTCAAATGAATATGTAAATTCTATTTCTAATTTTACACTGACTTGTATGTTTCATTGTTGTTCAGTGTAAGTGCTCGTAAACTCTGTATACAAACTTTTATAAGCTGTATTCTCATGCCTTTACAGGCTTAAAAGTTTTAAATTTTGAGAAAAGTCTAGTCTTTTTTTCTTTCAGAAATCATGCTTTTGATGTCAAACTCAAGAACTCTTTGCATAACCAAGATCACAAACATTTACTTTTATGTTTTATTATACAAGTTTTACAGTTTTATTTTCACATTTAAGTCAAAAAATCTACCCTAATTAATTTGGGGATAAGGTAATTTTTTACAAAGGTGAAAATTAATGTTTTTTTTTCTTGTTTAAAATTCTTTTATTTTTATTTTATGTGTATAAGTGTTTTGCCTCACATATGTAATTGTACCTGTGGGTGCAATGACTTGTGGAAGCCAGAAGAAGGTGTCAGATCCCCTGGAACTAAAATTATGGATGATTGTGGGTGTTGGAAATTGAACTGCAAGAGCATCCTAGTGGTCAAAACCCAAAGTTAATATTTTTCATGTGGCTATCCAATTGTCATTCCAGTCCATTTGTTAAAAAGATAATCTTTTACCCATTAAATCACCTTCACATTTTTTTCAAAAATCAATTTACCACATGTATAGATTTTTTTAGACTGTTAGTTCTAATCCATGGACTTCTTAGCACCACCTTTGTTTTTATTACTATAGACATTTACAGTATTTTTAATCCCATGTTTTAGGGATGGATGTAGCATCTACAGATCAAGAATATAAGAAGGAATGCTTGTAACATAATGCTTTGTATACAGAATTCACAAAAACAATATTACAGTGAGTATTGTGGCTCATATCCACTGACAAATTTCTATTTACTAGCACAAAAAAATATAGTGCCACTGACATTTTGTAATGATGACAAAGACCATCTGGAAGCCTGCAAACTTGTGCATTTGTAGATTAAAAAACTACAGGTGTGGGTAATTAGGGTGAATTAGTTTATTATCACCCACAGTAGATTTCAGTCGCCAGATATAACCATGAGTTTGGTTGTCTGTCCAATAAGCCTTCCTCTAACCTCTGGGTTCCAAGAACCTCCTTTTCTTTAGATGTTGGGGAACAATGTTGTCACAGAAGATGGGCCCTCTGTATAGCTCCAGGAGTTGAACACCTTCTGATCTAGGCCAAGAGTCTGGGAACATTTCCTGCAAATGCACAATCAGTAAATAGGATTTCGTGTTACGCAGTTTCTGGAGCAACTACTGACATCTAAAGTGTTCATGGAAACAGCCAGAGACAATATGAAACAATGGATGACTATGTTTCAGCAAAATGCTCACATCTATAGTTAGAGGACACCTTTGACTTGGCCTTTATTTTGCAGACCTTGGGTCTATTCATTAGTTTCTTTAGGCTGCCCCAGCAAAGAACCAAAAACTGGAGATCATAGAAGAACTGAGATTAAAGCCAGTCACAGTGGCTCATGTCTGTAACCCCAGTATTCATATTTGGGAGGCTGAGACAAGATTATATTTGTAAATTCAAGATATGGGTTCCCTAGTGAGTTCTATGATAATCTGGGCTAGAGGGTAAGATCCTATCTCAAACAAACAAACAAAAACAAACTTAGATTCATTCTTTCTTGTGTACGAAGGCCAGAAGTATGAAATCAGATCAAGTGAAAAATTCAAATTCTTCAGTTACTCATCTTGTTTGTGTGAGTCACATTCATCAACTATGTCCAACCCCTACAAAGCAAATTAACATTTTACATTTTAATTTATTTTTTCATTTTTCTCTCTCTCAGTGGAGAAACAACTGATTCAAAATACAATGTCATCTATTATCACAAGGCTTCAAGTCTATGAGATACAACCTCCTTAAAGGCATTGGCTCTCTGAGGCTCTTGAGTGTTGCTTCTGTCACCTGAAGTCCTCACATCGGCACCAATGCATAGATGGTTATTGAAGGACCTATGTTCACTACAACTGCCAACTGTCCCGGTTCTCTCTTTCAAAACATAATCCTTTCTAAAAACTTCAGTATTTCCTTGAAGTATGGGCTTGAATATTCATGGTCTGTAAAGCGGCTACTGCTATTACTAGAATTCTGGCCAATCCTATATTTGGCCAAATTTATGTGATTACTTTGACTTGGAAAAATGTTTTCAATTCTCTGTTATGGCATATTCTGGATTATTTTATTGTAAACTAGTATGATGTTTTAATGTTGGTTTTAGAATGTTTTCATGAAAATAACCAGGGCAAGTTCTCTGACTGAATTACATCTGAGGGAGAAGCTCATCGTTTGAACCCTGAGATGCCTGGAGTTGGCCAGACATCACTCTCTGATGACTCCAGTGAAAACTCCTTACCTCCTGTGGGCTCCAGGGGCTCTGGGCCTTCTTTCATTTGCAGTGGTACTGTTCAGTTTCTACTTCCAAGTTCATATTGCCTCGCCTTCGTCTTTATATCTCTGTGTGCACACACTTCTTACAAAAACCCATGTTGGATTTAGACCAATCATAAATCCTTTCAAAGCCAAATCTTTAAAAATCATATTAATGCAGACTATATTCTAGGAAAGCTCACATTCTGAAGTTCCAGGTAGACATGTACTAAGGGAGGAATGATACTCAAGTCACAACATTTAATCTAGACCAGTGATGATAAACTGACTCCTCTCTGCCATAAATGATCTAGCAGACAAAACATGACCCCACTTCTGGTCAAGAGATGAACCAGGCTTCCTCTTGTGTGATCTGGAGCAAATGTGTTTTAAAATAAGTACAGATCCAGCTCCTATGCTTGGTTGCTGCTGGGTGCTGTTCTATGAAAACACAGTGCTAAGTGTGGAAGACCTTGGGAACACTGGAGGAAAGCCAGAAGAATGACATAGAGGCTGATGCAAAGGCCTCCCTTCATGGAGATGCTAAGCTAACCAACTTTATAGTTTCCTAGGTTGGGATTCTTGTCATGGTTGTTAATAAACTTCTCAGGCTTACTTTGGGCAGCAGTCAAAAAATCCCTGCTTCTTCTGAGCAGCCAGTAGTCTCAGAAGATGATTGCCAGTGGCCAGAGTGGCTCAGGAAGTTGCTGATCCCCCTGCCAGCAATAGAAGACACACCAGTAAAAATCCATTTTCTTTCAAATTCTCTCACTTTGACATTTGATTCACTGAGGAAAAAGGCTATAACTCACTTTCAGATTTAATTCTGGGATGTACTATGAAGACCCAGTAGAAAGAGCTTTGGAACACTTTGTGGAAATGACAGTTCTCTGAGGGAAAAAATGGGACTATTTAGAAAAGAACAAAGGAAAATAAAATGAGAATTATACGAGAGAGAGAGAGAAAGGGAGAGAGAGATTGCTTCTTTCTTTCTGGTAACTGAAGATTATCTTGAACAGCTAACGATTCTTGTACATTTTGAAACTTCAACAAGAACAAAGGAAATGAGAACAAAGCTTTCAGTAGAAGTGGAGACAGCGTGTACAGAGAGGAGAGGTAGTTAGACTATAGCTGATACAGTTGTCCTAGACAACAGTGTGACACATGAGCTGCCAGGGATGCTGCCAAGATAGCATTCAGATCAGAGGCCTGGAACACCAATCCAAGAGACAAACACAGCACCAAGTATATAGCATATATGCAGTTGTTGTTCTAATTTTAGTTTTTGTGAGATAACATCTTACAAAGTGGCCTAGAATTCACTAGCTTCCTCACCTGGCTTTTGACAGCACATCTTCCTTCTCTAATTTTACTTATTATTTTTATCTTATATGTATGAGTGTATTCCATGCAAGTGCATGTAAGTGCACCTGAAATGTGCAGTGCCCACAGAGGTCAGAAGAGGGCATCAGAGTTCCCTGGAACTGGAGTTATAGAAGGTTGTTAGGCCCCATGTGGGTACTGGGAATTGTACCCAGGTCCTCTGCAAGAGCTACCAACGCTCTTCACCACTCTAGTCAGCTCTCCAGCCCCAGCAAATCTTCTTAAAAGCAACGGGGCAGAAACTGACCTGTAAGTCTTCTACCTGAAGTCTAGCTCTCATAGTGCTAGATGATAATGTGCAAGGTGCCAAGGGAGAAGATCGATCAAGAGTTCAACCCAGCCCTAAAGCCTGATAACCATAATGACAACCAGTACAGCAAACTATCTCTATTGGTGCAGTAGTGGGACTGTTATCTGGGGTGTGTGTGGGGGGGGGGGTGAGTTAACAGCTATCTAGTTGAACTTAAAACCCTCTCAATGGGAGAGAACTCATGGATGGCACTGTAAACATAGTCAAATGCACATGACTGAAGAGGTCACAGATCCTAGAGAAAACCCTGTCTCTGTATCTCTAGACAAATGAAATTTCTTACCGTATGATAAATATGGATCCTTCTATTTACAGAGAAGTATACCGTACATCACTCATCAAAGAAATTTCTTTTTGCAACAGATGGAGGCTACTGCAGAATCCCACAACTGGTGAGATACATATATGTCTGAGAGATGAAGAGTTCTAGGTACATATTATGAGCTGGTTAATGACCGACCAGGTCTCATGGCTTGTCGATTCCCTTTTAAATTTTTAAATTACATTGTTTTATTTATTTTAAAAAAGCACATCATATAAATATGCCTAAGAATCCTTAAAATTAAGAGGAACTCACTTTCTAAAGGTACTGAAAATGAAAGTAGAGAAGAATTAAAGAAATTTCCACTTAGAGGATGGGGCTCATGAGTAAATTTCCAATATTTTACAGGCTTTTGCCTGAAGATAGCAGCAGTCAGCGCCCCGTGGAGTAACTAACTATGAAGGAAGATCTGCACTCTCATTGGTCTGGGGAACAAGACAGAATTTGAAGTGATCTCTCAGCAGCTGCAATGAGGGAGGGCATCCGGAAAAGAGGCCCACCATGGGGGAACACTAAACCCTGCTTCAGAAACATGTTAAAGAGCAGAGCCAAGGTTGTTATGACTGGGAGCCATGACTTCAGGGGAGAGACCTGCTACAATACAACCCAACAGCAAACTCAACACACTCAGAGCAGAGCGAGGAACAGAATCCAGAGCTTTGTACTATCACATTGCCCAGAATATGATCAAAACGGCTACACTTCCAGGAAATGGGAAAAATGCCCATAATCAAGACAAAAAGCAATCAGTGAAGAACAAGTATTACAGGCAAGTAGACAAAGGTTCCTGAACAACTCTTGTGACTATACTGAGGAACAGAAAAGGAAACTGACAAGTGGGAGATCTGAGCAGAGAAACTCTTTAAGCTGTTCAGACATATGCAACTAGTGGTAGCAGTTTCATAACTGATTTTATGTATTTGATGAGAATTCCATACCTGTTTTCTTAATAAAAAGGATCCAGAAGAGCAGTGGGCTGGGTGCTGTAGTTGAGAGTAAACTCAGGCAGCTCTTTGTCCCAGTATGAATTTAGCAGAATTGCATTTGAAAATCAAAGTAATTCATATTACAAGTTCTAGCAATGCTGGGAGCATCAAAAATAAACAAATGAATGAATGAATAAATAAACGAAATCCATCAAAAATAAAGGAGGTGGTAACTGAATTGAAAATTTAATCAGAATGAGATGCTGTTCTAAGTGTGTGCATTTTAAAACCGAGGTACCTAATGTCCTGTGAGCCTAGAAAAGGGACTCCGGAACTTTTGATCAGATACTGACTGGAATATTAAACTCTGATGGGAGACGAGCGATGTTTGTTATTTATTGCTTGGCTTTCCTTTTTCATAGGGAATAATTTATTTATTTAATTTCCCTAGGAAGACATTTTTTCTCCTCTGACGAATAGTGCCAAAAATGAAGACAAGCCAAACATACGGACTGCTTAAAAATGGATGTGTATTTTAAATGTTCACTGTTTGTCGTCTCACTGTGTGGAGCTGACAGCCAGGACACCCTCAGGGAGTCTGTGGGCTGGTGTCGGGTACACCAGCTTTCTAAACAGCTCAGTCATAGTTTCTCTCTTCAGTCCAGGGTTCCACTCACCAGTCTTGTGCCCTCAAAATGTCCTTGTGATGGCTATATCCTCACAAGGCATAAGTTTTGTCACAGATAAGGGACCTATGTGCCTGCAAATAGCAGAGAGATGTATCTTACAGATGGAAATGAAAGAAAAGCAGGATAAATACGAATGCTTGTGAACAGAGCCTATACGTAAATTCAGACAATTGGATCACATGAAGTGGTGATATCGATGAGGTATGCGGATGTAGATGAAAGGAAATGCGTGGCACGTGGGAATCTGGTGGGAAACAAAAAGGAATTTCTGCCCACTGTACTTTCACAGAGTCTCATGATCTTAAGCTTAGAAGGAACTTTGCAGGCCATCAGATCCAATCACAGTCCCCAAGCAGTAATCATGGCGGTTGTCAATTCTCTTTCGGATTTTAGGAACTCATACCAGAATAGTCAAATTAACTCGGTCTTCCAAGGTAATCAAAGATGAAGAATTTCATGGAGTCACTTTTATTTTTGTTTTGATTGTAATTGGGATCTAAGTTCTACACACTCACCTTCAGTCTACTTTTTTATAGTGCATGTCTCAAATCTGAATTGCCATAAATGTGCTGTTAATGAGTTACGTGGATGGCAGGATGTTCCAGGCTAGTCTGATCTCACCTCATGAATGGTTTCTTCCCTAAGCAGTTTCAGGATCCCAGGTTAGCAACAGAATGAGTGTAGTCAAACACATGTACCCTCTTGAGTTCTGCCAGTCAAATGCACACAGAATATTGGAAGATGGGATTGATATTTACTAAATATTGACTATAAAATGTTAAAGGGTTTGGAACTATTTATCTGAGAGAAGAGAAGCCTATTTTCTAATCTATACTAATTGCCCTAAATAAGATGCTGATTAACCACTATTGAATTTAATTCCAGAGAATAGGATAAAAGATAAAAACCATAGAAAGGAAATAAAGCAATATATTAGCATCTTACCTATGTCTATCACAGGAAAGGTTACTTTGGGGGAGATATGCCCCAAACATTATTCATTTATCATGACTAGATGGAGAAACGCAGATCATTCTGGAAAATATGTGTAATTTATTTATTAACATCTTCTTGTGTGACATCACAAAGACTCAGAGGATCCCACGGTGAATGATGAATGATAGAATGACCCTTTAGAGTTCCAGAATTCTTCTCATCCTTTGTTTAAAGAGATGGAGAAATGCTTGCATGAATTACATTTGAGTTTCACTTAGAATGTTTACTTTCACCCTTACTCCTTTGTACCACTAACCAACGATTTTCCCTTGAATTAGCATACACAATCTGAAACCCAAAGCTCATCACCTTGCTTCTTTGCCAAGCTCACAAAAAGTTGTGAAAAATTAACCACTGGGTTTTGATATGTTTGTAACAATGCAGTTTTTTAAAACACAGTGTCTCAAATGGCTATCAGACTATCCTGACAATGGATCAACGTTCTAAAAAAGAAAACTCCAAAAGAAGAGAGTATGAGCTCTTTCAATAAGCCAGCTTTTGAGGGGAGGTGATCTTGTGGCCAAAAGCTCCAAACTTACTCACTTGGTTCCTGCAAACTCCTCCTCTGACACACAAACTAGGCACATTTCAGGACTTCACACAAGATTTATACAGTCATGTACAAAGGGAAATTTAAGGAATATTAAAAACACCATCACCTTTACATGCAGTCCCTTAAAACAATTTCCTGTTTGTCCCCAGTGCTGTTTCCCCTTCTAGCTATCCTCAGAAAACTTTAAACAATGTATACATAAGTGGAAAAAATAATAATATCACAGGTCTATGCTCCAGGTTTATTTCTAAGTACATAATAAGGATGACATAAGCAAGATAATAACCAAGGGAAACTCCACACTCTCATTCCCCAACTGAAACATTAATAAAATCAGCTACAAAGTACCCCAACCCAAATAACTGTATGTGAGCTCTGGAAATTGGTCAAAATCTAGGGTACCGAGTGAATGCATACTGGTAGAAAAGGCCACAGTCAAATGGTAAATAGAAAACAGTGTGGTGTTTAACTGACTCACACCTCACCTACTACTGATGTGGCATGGTTGTAAGCAAGTGGCCAATTGCAGTTGGGTAGAAGAAACAGACATGAATATATATTCTTGATGCGTTGACTTGTTTGTTAGCTGTCTAAGTCTTTGGTTTCTGTCTATTCTGTCTTCAAGCTCAGACAAGAAATGGTGACATGTTTGGATCTCAGACTGACAAAATACTCAAAAGAAATGCTGGACATCATGATGTATGAAATCTTCAGAACTACAACCTGTAGACGGTGGGGATATGGGTATAGGACTGTGGAGAGAAGAATATAGTAGGTACCTATGGCTCCAAGAAGAAACTAGATTCAAAGCCCTTGGAAAGTTAATTAACAGCTATGCCATGTGGCAGTTGAGAAAGTCTAAAAGACAAACAGACCACATTGACCCAGACAGAAACTAAGTCCAGAAGAGACCTCAAAATACATGATCCCAAGGGGTCCATTAATTAGGACAGATCATCAGTGCCAAATTGCAAAGTTTGGAAAAACAGAAATATTTTCAATGCCTAAAACTAATCACAAACATACCAAAAATGCAGGAAACATGACCCAGTCAAAAGAACAAAATCATGTCTAGAAACCATCACTGAAAAAACACAACTGTCACGTTTACTAGTCAAAAACCTTTAAACAGCCTCCAGTGTACTCAGAAAGCTAAAGGAAAATGAAGACAAAGAGCTAAGGGAAATCAGGGAGATGATATAGGAACAAAATTAGAATGTCAACAGAGATACGGAAATTGCATTTAAAAAGCAATGAACAGAAACTCTGGGGCTTAAAGTAAAAGGCATATAGTAAAATTCAGTATAGAATTTCAACAGCAAACTTGATCAGGCAGAAGAAAGAATCAGTAACTTGATAACTGATCCCTATCAGTTATAAAGCTGCTAAAAAGAATGAACAAAATCTAACAGAATCTAAGGGACTTTCTGATTCACTGTCAGGAGAGAAAATTATATATTATAAGAGTTTCAAAACTAGGAGAGAAAAAAGCAGATAGAATATTTTAAGAAATGATACTGAAAACTTTCCAAATTCACCAATAATGTGGACATGAGAACACACACACACACACACACACACACACACACACACACACATCCCTAAGCAAGGTAGATCTAAAGAAACTCATATCCAGACACTTTATAATTAAACCAAAAAGGCTTTAATAGCCAGAAGAAATCTGGGGAGTGATTGCAAAGTAGGGTAACTGTAAGCAATGTGTTCTTACAGAGGCCAGAAGAAGGCACTGAATCCCCTGGAACTGGAGTTAAGGATGGTCGTTAGCCACCATGTGAGTATTGGGATTCAAATCCAGGTCCCTTGCAAGAGCAGCCAGTGAAGTTAAATGCTGAGCATTCTCTCCAATCCCATAACAAAATAAATTTTAAGGCATCAGTATAATTTTAGTTTGTACTTTATTTTAATTCTGATATGTTTTAAAATGCAAAAGCACATATATATGAAATATATATATATATATGACATATAAAGATGTGAATTGTGACCACAGTAACATAGAGTAGGAGAGAACTATAAAAAGTAGAGGTTTTGTATGTGATTTAAGTTAGAGATTTTAGTATCAACTTAACAGAAATTATTGTAAATTTAAATTGGTATATGTCATCCCCATGGTAACCAAAAGAAAACTGGAGCAGATGATAAATGATAGATGATAGATAGAGAGATAGATATAGAGAGACAGACAGAAAGATAGATAGATGATAAATAGATAGATAGATAGATAGATAGATAGATAGATGATAGATAGATAGATAGATGAGATTTTTAAGGAGAATTGGCTCAAATCATTATGAAGGCTCAGAATTCCCATGGCATCTGTAGGCTAGAGATCCTGAGATGCAAGAAGGATATCTTGGTCAAATTCCAGAAGTTTCAAAGCCAGGGGATCTGGCTTAGATTCTATATCCAGGAGAACCTAAAGTTTTATTTGTCTGTTTATTTAGGGTTTTTTTACTTTTGTATTTCTGTGGTGTAGGGTATGTGTGTGTGGGTGTGTGTTCATGTGTGTGTGTGTGTTCCTGTGTGAACAGACACATATATGTGTACATGGAAGACAAAGGATGATGTCAGGTGCTTTCCTCACTCATGCTATGCCTTATTTTTAGACACAGTCTCTCACTGAATCTGGAGCTCACTGATTTAGCTCTAGGCTGGATGATCAATGAGCTCCCAAGACCCTCCTGTTTCTGCCTTCCCAACAATGAGATAAGAGACATACACTGTTGTATCCAGATTTTCCATGGATGTTGAATGTCCAGACTCAGGTCCCCATATGCTGTGTGGGATGCTCTTAACTGACTGAATCATCTTCTTAGTTCCTGTTTGCTTGTATTTTTGAAACAGAGTTTCATGTAGCCCGGGCTGCCCTCAGTCATCATGCCTCTGCCTCTCTAGTGCTGCAATTGCAATTGCCATGTCTGGATCTAGAAGCTAAAGTTCTCATGTCCAAAACCAGAAGAGTTTCTACAGAGGAAGGAAAAGATGAAGACAGAGGTGGGATCAAAAGGTACTCTATTCCTTACACCTTTTTGTTGTTCAATCTGGGTCCCCAGCTAATTAGAGGTAGCCTGTACACACTCAAAGAAAATCGTTCCTGCTTGTACTTAGCCTCTATCCCCATGAACACACAAATACATCCAGAAGCAATGCTTTACCGGGGCTCTAGGTAGTCTTTGATCCAGTCATGTGGATACCTAAAGTTAACCAACGTACTCTACAGTTAAGATTCATAGTGCCAGAATGGACTGAAAGATAAGACTCAAGCATATGCCATCTAGAAGAGACTCACTTTAGATTCAAAACATGCATCAGTTGAAAGGGATGGGATGGAAAAAAGATATTCCAGGCAAAACCAGAACAGAGAAAATATATAATATCAGAGAAAGCGGATTTTTAAATTAAAATCTGTTGCTTTAAACAAAGAATGATGTCACATCAAAATAAGAAAGTCAGAACATCAAGAAGATAAAATGCCAATATCAAAGGTCCAAAAAACAAGTAGACATGAAAGAACTGAAGGGAGAATCAGGTTAAAGATAAAATAGCATGAAATTTTAATACTATCAGTGATGTAGAGAACAACCAGATGGAAAACCAACAAGAAAATGGGGAAACTGAAAAACATTGTAGACTAACTGAACCCAATGCAAAACATGAGAGCACTCCATCTGCAATAGCAGAATAGGTCTCTTCCTTAAGAGCACTTGACACATCCTCTGCCATAAACCATATGTTAGGCCATGAAACAAGTCCAGATAAATTTAGAAAAGATTGAAACAATTCAAAGCATTGTTTATTTTTACAAGGAATGAAAATTAGAAATCAGTAACAGTAGGAGCACTAGGAATTTCACAAACATGTCAAAATGAAACAGCACACTCCTAAGTAACCACAGAAGTTACAAGGAAAATTATATCATGAGACAAACAAAAACGAAAAATCAATATCCCAGGAAGAAGCAAATACAGCACTACAGAAAAATTTACAGCTGTAAAAATGCACATTAAAAAAAGTCTCAAATCAGCAACTAAAAAAGCTATCAGAATGAAGAAAATGGGGTTAACCAACAATAGAGAATAGCAAGAAAGAGAGAAAACCAATAAAATCAAGAACTGGTTCTTTTAAAAAGATAAATGAATTGAGTGATTTTAAACTATTTTTAATGAGAAAAGACAAATGATGAACAACTGAATAAAGAAGGGGATGACATCCAACTTTATAGAAACAAAAAACCTGTGAGAGTCCCATGAACATCTGGATGTCATTAAACAAAACAATGTAGGCAAAATGTATGAATGCCTAAAGATACACTCTTCTCATCAAGAATGAATCATAAAGAAACAGAAATTTTGACTAGACCTATAAGTAGTAAGAGACTCGAGTCAATAAAGACAAAACTCCTAAACAGAAAAGTCTAAGACAATATGACTTCACTGGTAAATTTTCCCATATATTTAAATAAATAACATACGTCTTCCTTAAATTCTCCCCCAAAAATTGAAATAAAAGAAATGTTTCCTAGATTATTCAATAAGGTTAGCATCATTTGTATACCAAAATAATATATAGATGATGCAGAACAATAACATTAATACAGAAAACACTAGCTAACAGAACACAGTAACATCTTGAAAGGATTATGCACCATGACTAGGTGACATTTATTTCTGGAATGCAAGGATGATATATGAACGTCAGTTAGTGAAAAACACCATAGTTATACCATAACGGAGCATGGTGGCACATACTTAAAGTCTCAGAACTTGGGAAGTGAACGCAGGAAGATCTAGAGTTCAAGATCATTTTGATCTATATATTGAGTTCAAGGCTAGCCTGAACCATACGACACCCTTCCCCTTCCCCCACACACAAAAATTAATGAAATAAGTAGAAAAATTAACTGAGTCAGAAAAGCACATGACAAAAATTAATGCTATTTTTGAACACATCCAATAAGCTGCAAAGGAATGCATGTAAGGGGTATGCTACAGTATTTAGAATCAGGAATAATAAAGGTCATTTGCAAAGAAAAGGAGCATAGTTTTTGTCTCTCTTTTCATGATGAATGAGTGGAGGCAATGTCTTGCATACTGAAGTTGTAGGAATGATCTCTGCATTCCACAAGAGTCCAATTCATGTTGTCCATTTCAGTCAGTGATTGGGAGAGTTGGATGGGTTCCGTTTTATTCTGTAGATCAATAGTGCAGTGGGAATTGGACATGACTGGACACTGCTCTGTTGGATATGCTGAATAGGATAATGCCATTATTGTTCTTGGCAACTGTTTTTTTTATTTGTTATGACTTTTATAATTGATTAATAAAACTTTTGAAAAGGTCTCACTATGATAAAGGCCATAATTTAGAAACCTAAAATTTTCCTCTAAAATCAGGCACAGTGTACCCAGTTCTCACTTCTATTCAACACACTGGTAGAAATTCTAGCCAGAGTAATTAGATCAAATAAATAAAAGTCATCCAATTCTAATGGAAGAAATAAAATCGTCTTTGTTTGCAGATGACATGAACTTATTATATGCAAAAAACACTAAAGAACAAAGATATAACCACAAATAACACTGCTAGATTAAATTATTTACAACTCAGCAAAGTTGCAGAGCACAGAATCAACAAATAAAAATTGATCACATTTCTATACACTAAAAATCAATAATCTGAAAAAGAAATTAAAGCAATAGGTCCATTTTAATAGTATCTAAAAGAATGAAATACTCAAAAGCAAACTTATCCAAAGACATAAAAATTTATGCAATTAAAACCACAAAACTTTTTTTTGTAAAAAAGACTCAAATAAACCAGTGTGGTGACATACACCTTTAATCTCAGCATTTGAGAGGTAGAGGCAAGAGGATCATGAGTTTGAAGGCAGCCTGAGCTACATAGAGAGTTTCAGGCCAGCCTAGAGTACACAGAGAGATCCTGTCCCCAAAATGAGAAGAAAATGAAGACAAAGAGGAAGAAGAGGAGAAGCAGCTAGAACGACATCTCTTGGTCATGGCTTCAAGGATCTTAAACTGTTGAGATGGGCAATAATACCCAAAGTAATCTAAGGATTCAGTATTTTCCTACTAAAACCGAATAGCATTTCTGCAGAAATAAAAATTCCACCCCCAAATTCATGTGACCAAAACACCAAAAACAGTCACAAGAAATAACAAAAGTAGAACTCTTACACACTTCCTCATGTCTGAATTCACCACAAAGTTACACAAAAACATAGAATAAGCATAAAGACAGATATACATACTGATGGAACAGAACAGGAAGCCCAGAAATTATCAATTAACGATAATGCCAAATGACTTTTGACAAGTGTGCCAAGATGATTTAATGAGGAAAATGACTATCTTTTCAATAAAGTGTTTAGGAACACTACATATCCAAATGCAACAGACTAAAATTGGACCTTACAGTATAACATGTGCAAGAGTGTCTTCCTCTGTTCCTCTGTTGAACATGTACAGACGTGTAAAACTTTTAACTAAAAACATTTATAAGAAAAAGGGAAGGGAATTCTTCTGATGTTAGATCTGGCTATGATTTTTCCTTCCCTTTTTTTTTTCAATTACACCAAAAGCACAAGCAACAAAAGAAAAAAATAGATAAATTTGAAATCATAGTTATTAAGGCTTTTGCTCATCAAAAGATAATATTGACAGAATAAAAGGCATTCTTTGTGCCGGGGGAGGCTCAAAATATGGAGATAAAGTGAACATCTTTTGAAGTACAAAGACATTCTGTGAAGGATTGCAAAATAAAATGATCCAGAGAATTTCAAGTTGTACTATTAAAATATCCAAAACCAACCCAAGAAGTCTTAACTCACCCCTATATAAATTCTACCCACAAATTCTCTCACTTCAGAGAAGATACAAGAAATACACTTCTTCATATACAATGGTAAACTGAAATTAATTTCAATTGCAGTACCTTAATATTTAGATTAGTAGCTTAGATGACAAGGTATAAGGGGGAGGGAGAAAACATAGACAGTGTGTCTTGGCTGCTGAGAAGGGTAGCAAAGGAGCATCTCACCTCCTAAAGCCTAGGCCACAAAATGGAAACACTGCTTTCAAGATGTGTGGCATGTTTTCTGTTACAGTTTTGTTATCTTTTTTGAAATACACATTTGTATTTATTTTGGTGCTCAGAAAAAGAGTTAAATATTGTTATTTTCCTCTGTCTCCAATCCTTCACTCAAGGAAAATGTTGCTTTGTGTAACTACTTTGTAGTTGACCACCTGTGAACTGTGAATTGCCCCATGTTCCTGACAGTTGAGAGCACTGGGATGGATACTCAGAGGTTACTGTCAGTACACTCAAGGCAGTGCTTCCTACACCATGCACTGCTGGTCCAGCACTGGGCAGAATGCAGAGGTCTCTGCTCTGGATGAGCTGAGAGTTCTCCTTCTTGCCCCTTCTCTTCAAGTATTCAGCATGACAAGATTCATGTTAAGGATAGAATTTATCGTGGATTTGCCAGGTACTATTTTAGCTTCCCCTTCCTCTGCATTCTTTGTACTCCTGAGCATGTCATTAAAATCTTAAGAGGGATCAGAGCAATAGTTCAGCAGTTAAGAGCACTGGCTGCTCTTGCAAAAAATCCAGGTTCAAATCCCAGCATCCACATAGTGGCTAACAACTGTCCTTAACCTCAGTTTCAGGGGATCTGATGCCCTCTCCTGACTTCAGCGACCATTGTGTGACATGGGTGCCCTTACACACACGCAGGCAAAACACTTAGACATATAAAATTAAAAAAAAAATGAAATAGTTCTTTTTAAATCTTAAGACAAAAGAAAAAAAGCTAGGGATAGGACTCAGAGACCAAGTACTTGCTGTACAAACATAAAACTTGAATTCGGATTCTCCAAAAAGAAAGGCAAAAAAGACTAGAGGAAGAACTAAGGAGCACACCCCTCCCAAGCCACTGCAGCTGCTTTTGACGCTCATCTATCAGTGCTCTTCACAGAACCCTCCTCGTGCCATATATCAACATTGCAGGAATGGTGAATAAGCCAAGGACTCTGGTTTCTCAGGCTTTTCCTAGGATACTACCAATCCATGCAGACCAACTTCACTGGCTAATTGTTCAAAGTGTCCTCTCCTTCTTCAAACAGAAAAAAAAAGATAGCAGTAAGTTGGATGTAACAAATTGACCTGGTGTATAAACCTTGAGAGACAGTGTGGTGGAGGGCGAAGTAGCTTTGTAATATAACCCAATTGTCATCTAGTGATAGACCTATAGTCTCCCCTATTCAGCCACCTGCTCCTCTGGGCCCTTAGCCACTGAACCTAGCAGTGCTTCTATTTTCTTACCTCCACTGTACCTCATGACCCAAGATAAATGTTCTCAGTACAGAATACCTGGTAAAACTGTGGAGTAGTCCTTTGCCTTTCATTGGTGGCAACATGTAAGGCTGGGCGTGATCCTTGCCACCACCTTCTCCATAGTCCAGGGGGAGAGTCAAGGCACAGCACTGTGCTTGCTGAGCACTGCCTATGGGCTAAGTATACATGGCTAACAGATTTCAACTAGCAAAACAAGTGATGATGATCCATACCTCCTTTCCTATACATTTAGAAAGGATCTAGAGATAAACAGGCTGAGTACCAAGAGGAAGGGTGCCAGGTGGGGGTCATAACAACTCTTTCTTCATTTCCAACACAAGTAGATCTTCTAGGACAACTCACGAAGGTTTGGGCCTCAGGTGCTGCTGTGTGGTGTAGAGAGAACCTTCTGTGTTTCCCAGGATTTCACCTAGTGGAGTCTTAGCCAGGAAAAGAGGGTCAAGTGCAGTGCACAAACTCTGGTGAGCTCTCAGACCACCTATAAAAATGGCAGGGAAGCCCTTAGGGAAATTCTTAGAGCAAATGGTATTAGAATATAACTCACATTGGTCTATACAAGCACCTTGGCCAAAGAGATGATGGGCTCCAGTGAGATACCCAAGAGAAACAAGCTGTCTTGACAAGGTGAGGACACCACGCATGCCCTGTTCACTTATCCCACAGCTTCTCCTCTGCCAATGAGATCACCTGCAACTGCTCCACTTGGGTTGAAGTAACAAGCCACAGGTGCGAAAGAGAGGATGTTCAGCAACTCTTCTCTGCAAGTTAGGCAGAGGGCACTGGAAAGGCGGTGGTCTTCGATCTCCAGGAGTATGAAATGACAGCAGAATTATCACCCCAAGAGGAAAAGTCAGAGGGCTTGAGCAACTGAAAGCCAGGGTGGCCCCCAGGAAGAAATTCAGTCATCCCATTCCAGTATAAATGACTAAGTCTAGAATCTCTCAAAAATACTCTAATTATTTGTAAAATGTCTCTTAGCTCATTTCTTTTCTATCCAGCGCCACTCTACTCCAACCTAGTCCACTGCAGTTACTGCCACAGACCACCACTGCCTGCTTTTTGAAGCAGTTGTCTGAGTTGCTACTTCCCACCACAACAGAACTGTGGGGGTCTTTGTTGCTTCCACGGAGCCTCCACAGTTCTAACCCTGACAGCACCCTCCTTGCTCTTCACCACATTGTCTTTGCCACGTTTGATTGTGTAACTTTTCTAATAATTTGATGCATTGATACAAGTAGAATGATCAAATCAGGGTACTTAACATTCCCATCTCTTTACACATTTTTAAAACCTTTTATGAACTTAATAATTTCACTTAGTTTGCCTGTACATTGTGATATTTCCATGCAGGTATACAGTGTGGGCTGATGAAATCAAAGTAATTAACTTTTTAAAAAATTTATTTATTTATTTCATTTCTGTGTGTGAGTGTATTGCTTGCATGTAGGCAGGTGCTCCCCTGTCTGTTATGCAGTGTCAGAAGAGGATGTCAGATCCTAGAACTGGAGTTACAGACAGTATCAGCTGCTGTGTGAGTGCTAGGAATCGACCCCAGCTCCTCTGCAAGAGCAGACAGTACGCTTAACTGCCGAGCCCTCTCTCCAGCCCCCACTTCTATTTTCTTATCATTACTTTGCATTCAGAGTCCTCAAGCTGCAATTTTGTAGTTACTCATAAAACATGATATAGGTACAAATTGCCTTTTAAACCTGCCAAACCACTGATCCCTAACATAAGGTCCAACTAAACTGTTCCTTTTGCTGTTACATGAAGAAACCTCAAGTCTTTGTATATCTTCTTCTTCCTCCTTAAATGCTTCCCTTATTTTCCATTATTTCTTTGTCTTCTATAAATTTATATATATATATCAGCATCTCAGCTTCCCAATTGTTTGAATTACTAGCATGTACCTACCTTTTAAGGAGTCTTAGGGAAACTGAACTTTCCCTTTATCATGTTGTCAGTACACAGAAACTTCTTTCCCTAAGTAACTAATGCTATTTTGGAATATCTTATGTAAGTCCTCCCTTTCGTTGTTCATGCTTCTTCTGAGTTATACCGTAGTAAGTTATTTGAAGTTGTACACTGATTAACTCTACCCTTCTTCGAATCTCAAATTTCTAAGATCATGATGGCTCTAAGGACCTAAGGCAAACCAAACTCCCCTGAACTGGGGAGGATTTTTTTTTTCCTTTGGGGTGGGGGATAATTAACGTGAATGAAAATGACATGATTTTCTCACAAAATATTTTCACAGCGTTTGTCTCATTCCCTTGAGAATAAGCTCTAGGACTCAACTAATGATTCTATTAGAATTAATTAGCCTAATGTAAAACTATTTGCTCAATCTAGAGACAGTCTGAAAGTGGAGATCCCCAGGGAGTTTAACTGGCCATGGTGTAGAGAGGCTTTCCCTCTTCTCTCTCCCTCTGGTGGGTCCCCACTCACACAGCTAGTTCCAGGCAATCCATCTATCCCTGGAATGAGGACAGCTGAGTAGATTGACAAAATGTGATAGCCCTGACCAGCTATAGAGCACTGTGATTCTGCCAGCCATCCTAAAGCGAACATCAGACCCAGAGAAGTCATCTTTCTGCTCTGCACTCTTTGCCTTGGCAGACTCTGCCTATTGGCTGACTTTTGAGAAAAAGTTAAATAGAGAAACTAAGTGTTTGTTGGAGAAAAACAGCCATGGAAATTCTGCCCTTTATGCCTTGCTCTGGACAAGCACATATTTGCATCTCCAGAGATGCCTGGAGAGGCTTTTTTGGTCTGGAAAGATCATTCGGGGTCATTGCAAACAAACCTGGTACCTGACACAGACTCTGAGAAAGTAGAGTCTATGGGTTCTCTTCCCTAAGATGTCCTTCCACAAACAAACACATTGCGAGACTGTGGACAAGTCGTCTATCTGGTGCCTCAGTGCTTGGATGCTGCAAAGCTGAGTAAGACATGTTTCCCACTCCTGAAGACATCATAGCGATCTGGGGAGCCAGCTCGGAAAACAGACACAAGCATCTGCAGCATATCTAGGACAGACCATTGGAGGCTGAAGTGGATAGAGAAAGCTTCACAGGAAAAATGACAGGGAAATCAGAACTTGAAAGAGTTCAGAGAAACTGAAGAAGCAATCAGAAGGATATATAAATTAGAGTGAAGAAGCGTTGCATAGACTGATGTAGAGCGATCTCCAAGAAACTGTTACTTAAAGGGCAGAATTCAGGACTATATGTTCTCATTGGTATGGAGCGGGTGAGGGGAGAGAGAGAGAATGACAATATTTCTTTACAGTTGCACAGATGTCTTTGGAGGGATACTGATGACGTTGATTGTCCTGGAGGAAAGAAAATTGGCTTCTGGAGCACAGGCATAGAAGAAAGACATTTCACAGGCATAGAAGAAAGACATTTCACAAATATTTCACTCTATTCCCTTCTATGTATTTTGAATTTTGAAGTGTAATTTTTAAAAAACAGACACAGAGAAATGGAGTGGAATGAGATGCACATTCATAAACATATTCTATAAACCTTGAAAACTAAAATAGTATTGTTCCCAAAAATTAAGTGAAGAGTTGTTAAGTAGAACAGGGCCTCATTTTCATGAGATCACATTTTCCCATTACAGGAGGTTGAGATCAGAGTGTGGACGTGTATACAGAGGTAAGCTGCTACCAGGGAACATACAGGATAGAGGGAAAGAAAGAAGGTTGCAGCAGCAGACCAGGTGCGTAATTTACAGGTCCGGCTTAGGGGACAGAAGCAAAAACAGAAACATACAGGCAATCCTTTTATTTTCTACTGGTAAAAATATAAATAGACCCTTTTGACACACTTTTAGAGATGAGGGTCTTTAAATTGCTTTTCCTTTTCTGTATACATCAATTGTACCAACCCTCAAATATCTCTGCCAACGGCCAGGCCAAGCCTTTACTTGGTGAAACTTTGAATGGACCACATGTCCTTTTAAATAGGAACACATTTCTCTGCATTATCTTCCCATGATTACAAAGAAATAGGAGGCAATGAGCCATGCATTTGAATGGGAATCATCACTACTGATATGGTCCAGGTCAGGCCCAAGGACCCTGATAAAACACAGGAAGTATCTCTGAGAGCTGTGGAAACCTGGATGGAAGAGGCCAGGAGACCTCTGCCATAACTGAATCTCTCCTGCTTCTGTAAAGATGTGGCCCTGATGGTGAACTCCAGTCCCTGGCTGCTACTCAGTTTTGCTGAGCACTGCTTTATAAGGTCATGGGAGGTCTCTGAGCCACATAACTTTCTCAGCAGGTTGTCTTGCTGAAGTTTAAAGCTGAGACAGCCAGTAGAGCCTCAAATAGTCCCCTTATCCGGAAATAGCCAGTGGCAATTAGGTTTCCTCTTCCTCCTCCAAGGAATCCTTTTGTCTTTCTCATCTGTGAGGACTAACTAATCTTCCAATGTTTCTGGCAAATGAAAATCCAAGATGGGCTGAAAATATCTATGAACTGACCGTATAGCAATCAGCAGAATCCTCCTCTGGGCACAAGGAAACTGGCACAGTCCTGACAGATTGAACTGGAAGCACTGCAGCCATAGTTGTGAAACCTGCCCCTGCTCTGAGGAGGCCCCCTCCTCACTTTCCCACACACAAATTGTCATACCTAACCCAGGGGACAAAGAACTGTAAGGCAGTACATTCACTATGCCTGGCTCTCCCCAACCCCCTCCCATTCTGGGAGTATACAGAGGCTGGGAATTCAGAGCACTCTTTAAGAAAGATGAGTCTTGCCTGAGGAAGACTGGGAACAGAGGACAACAGCACAGAAATATAACCAACTCTCAGATTTTAAATAAGGCCAGATACGGAGGGCTGGAATTAGGGCTGTGCTTCTATGGAAAACAAAACACATTGTGTGAATCTGATGAAAGGGTGTTAAGCTATCTCCTGCAGCAGTCAAGTCCCTGTGAAAATGTTTGTTCAATCTTATTTTAAAATTGTGATACTAAATAGGTTTATTGACTATAGAGTTGCATGTGGTTTTAAATAATTTCACCGCCTTTTAAAAGTAGGATTGCTGAGTCCTGTGCTTTAAGATTGACAAGGAAGTAGTTCCTTGGTGAACAGGCTGAACTAGCAAAGGTTAAGGCTAAACTGTCACTAAACGATAAGAACAGGCACACAGGAAGCCTTGTAACACAAATCCTCCCCTGCACAGTCTCTTCTTTCTTCTGTTTGCTTTTACTTGTTTATTTTTGCTTAATACGTACATTTGCTTATGTCTTGTCATGATAAATAGTTAATATTCCTCATATAAACATTAATTTATTATTATTTCCCGAGGCTGTTAATGTTCACGTCCTTGAACTAAGAGGTGCATGGTATATGGATCTGGCCAAGGAGATCTGTGTTCCCAGAAAAGAACTAGTAGAACAATAGACAGACTATGCAAGGCTACACCATCCCCCTTTAGTTTTCTCTCCCACCAGATCCATCCACCACTAAAGGAACCATTAACTATGCCATCCTTTATTCATCCAGCTATTATAAATAATTGCCTATTTACCACTAACTGGTCTAGGTCAGAATAGTTACCTTTCAAGAGAACACAGTCTATTGTAAGAAAGAAAAGAAAGAAAGAAAGAAACAGATAAATGCACAGGTGTGTGGTTTCAAGATAGGTAAAACTGTGCGGCCCTGTGGGAGGGCAGAAAGAGCATCTCTGTGTGGCTGAGGCTAGAAGCTCAGGTCAAGGTAGTAAGCATTACCTGAGAGGTAGACTCCGGAAGAGAAGAGGTGAGCAAACAAAGCAGCGGGGATCCAAGAGGAGAGAGAAGTGTCCTAGGTGAGAGAGTAAGGAGGGGCTGTCTGCTGGTGTTAATGTGGAAGGTGGGGACTTAGGAAGAGGCTGGTAGTAAATGGTTCTATGCTTGAGGAAGTGGCCAGATCTCAAGAGCGGTGAGGTGCAGTGCACGCTTTTGTTTTCCTGTGGACAGCCAGGAGTCTTGAAGTTTGACAAGCACAACAGAATCGGGTCAGTTTCTCATTCCAGGAAATCCAGCATTAAATGATGGGCATTCTGGCTTGCGACATGCAGACATGAGGAAGCAAAGGATGAGGAGGAGCTGAGCTAAGCTAGACGCTGTCAGTTTGGAGAAAAGTGGTCCCAGCTCCTAAAAAATATTCAGGAGACTGAAATGATAGGATTTGATGACAGATGTCCACAGAGTGTCCTGTGAATGATCGTCAGGCTAATTTTCAACCTCCTCACACCCCCACTTCGGGGGACACCAGAGTTGAAGGTTTTTCTATCTCTACAGCAAACTTTGCTCCATGAGCAGTCACAGATCCACACAACCATGAATTCTTTTCAGGACATCAAAGTCAAAAAGGCAATTGGTTGTAAACACCCTAGAACCTAGCACACTCCCTGGTTGCCCTCTTGAGACATGGCCTGAGCTCACTTCTTTCAAACTCATTCTCTGCACGAAAGGCCAGATGGCAGGAAGGCTAGGTGGGGAGATATAGGAGACGAAGGGAAGGGAAGCCTTGACTGTGCTGGGGCCCTGACATTTGAGGATACACATCAAGTGCCTGCTTCCTTCAGAAACCATGTCACAAAGAAGGGACTGGAGGCATCCAGGGAGCACAGACATGCAGGAGGGGATGCTCCAGACAAGCACTTGATGTCACATGGCTATTTACAAAGTTTCTGAAGCTCTCTGAGACACTGCAGTTCATTCTTTAGCCTCCAAGCAAGCTGGGCTCTGCCACCATTTCTGCCATAGGAATATTTTAACAGACATCCCAATATTTCTAGTAATATCACTGCCATGTGATTGTATAGTCGTTTCCGTTACCATCATGTCTCAACACTCGGGGCCAGCCAGAGTGGACTTTGGGGGGCGAGCCTGAGGGGGTTGGGAGTGAGTCGACGCAGAGTCAAGCCGCAGACTCCGGGAGTTGGGTGGGAAGCAGGCCAAGCACGTGGCACTACCAACTCGTTCATTGAATAGGTGCACAAGCTCTTATAGGTCTAGATAGCCAGTGACCTTATGGGGTGGGTCCCAAATACAGCCAATAGTAAGTTGTCCCCAGGTAGGCAGGTTCTTTCCAGATGCTGGTCTCACAACTAGCCAGAGCAGAACGCCACACCCACAGGAGCCATTCCTCTATTCCTCCTAGCAGGCAGCCTGGCTAGGCCCACCTTGCATTATGCCCAACATGATTGGGTGTTTCAAAAGTATAAGGAGTTTGTGTCGTGGTTGTTCCGTGTTTACTTTGTTGTTACCACTTTGCACCCTACCCAAGAGAATGTAGTTTGTTCTCAGATCTTGAAGAGCTCAGAAGCAATGACTTATTTCACTTTCTTTATTTTCACCCATCTTTCCCTCCAACTATCAATTACCTTTTGTCAACCATTCCCCTCTCATGCTTTAAATAGTACAGACAGCAAAAGCAAATGTGCAATAGCCAGCCTGTGCTCATAAACGTTTAGACTCTGATTCATCAGGCAAAAGACAGTCTTCTCTGTCCTGTTACAGAAACAGAGGAGAAAGGATTGAGATTTCTAAGGCAGCAATACTAGCATCATTGGAGCTGGGGATGCAGAAGAAATCCCATTCCTCTTTGTGCTTTCAATCCTCTTCTTAGTTTTGGAAAATGACAGAAATATCAGCAGGAGAGGTAACTACTGAAATCCAGTCTTGACCACTGAAAATTATCTATGGACAGCCCAGTGGTGGGGGGGGAGGGTGTCGATTAGGTGGCCAAGGCATCTTCATTGAAAAGAATGGGACATACTGAGCATCTTCCCTTAGATCATTCCCACAGGATGCAAGTGTTTCCAGCTATAACATGGAAATACAGAGGTCCTGCTAGGGTCAGGGAGAAGGTAAAGAGCAAGATGGCATCCATGTCCTCCCTAGGGGCAATGGCAGTGAGGAGCAAGCTGTGCTCATCTGGAAAGCTCGCTGGGAGTGGAAAAAGGATGAAAGCAAAAGCCTTCAAAAGCTCCTGAGGACCACCAGAATGATGACCCAGACAGAGGTCTCCAGTATTCACACAACTGTCACCTCCTGACTGAACTGGCCAAGTAAACTAGAAGTAAGATATATAGAGGAAAATTGCATTGGGCCAAAAATCCATAAAGGTAATTCCCAACACACAGGATCATCTCCTAAGGATTTATTGCCACACCCCTCTGGTGGGACTGTCCATAGGTGGACAGCTCCACATCTCGTTCTTTTTCCAAAGCCTGCTAAAACTTCTATAGATTGACCCTCAGCCAAAGAGCTTGACAAAAATACAAAGAAAGAAACAAGCTAAAAGAAAGAAGAAATACCCAGATAAATTCTAAGCAGACACTTTCTACCAAACTGATTGGTTTCAGGCAGTTAATTTTCTTGATCCAAAATAGACATTACAAGAGAAGCACAGCATTTAGTCTTGCAGTTTATGTTTCAAATAGTTTCTCTGGATAGTAATAATCAGTGGTGATTTTGCTTTATGATTTATTTTCAGAAGCAGCTAAGCCATGGGCTGTTCATTCATTTGTTTATTCAACAAGAATTCCATGCACTAGGCCCCATGCTGGGTGATCTACAGCTGTGAATACGGTAATCCCAGCACTGATTTCCAATAGGTGACCATTAGTAATGTGCTGTTGTTGAGGAGGGCAAGACAGAGAGCAGTGAGAGTCCCCAAAGGGTGCTTAGTCTTGGCCTTCACGACACCATAGCTGATCCACCAGTATATTATGTCACAGCCTAAAAAAGATCTAAGCAATCCACAAATTACAATATCAATAGAGAAACCATTTATTGACTTTCCTTTTTTTTCTAACAAATAAGCTGTAATTGACAGGGGCTCTGAATCTACAGGGTCCTCATTGAGTACCCACTGTTCCTGTGCATAACCGTGTCTGGGACTCTCAAATGCCTCTCAGTTACGAGCACCCTAGACTGGCATACCTTTCAAGGGTATCCCTAATGAAGTGAACTGAATTTTGTCCTTTTTCTATCTCAGCTGTTTCTCCTTCCTCTTGATCCCCATCCCTCATTGTTCAGCACAGGAAGCACTCTTTATCATCAGTTCAGCATAGCACCAGATCTTAAAGGACATAAAACAGTAACTACCTTTGCTCCCTTTAACCTGTTCTCTGAGCCCAGCTCTGGGGAATGGGTGGCTAGCAATCTCATAGAGAATAGTCTTTGTACTTTCAAGATGGGGTGTGCTCTAGTGTTTAAGGCCAACTAGCACCACCTACCCAGGAACAGAGCCTCACATACCTCTGATGGTCAGCCAGTCAGGAGAGGCAGCTGGTGGAAATGCATATCACAGTCATGCAGGACTTCAAAAGAGCCTTAAATCCCATTTATTAAAAAAAAAAAAAACTTGAAAGTATTGCTTGCCAGTGAAAGTTTGTTAGGGGTATATTATTCCTTAGAATAAGCATTAAGACAAGATCATATACACATACACATGCACAAAAATATACATTAGACATATAATAGCTATATTCATGGGGGTATTAGGCAGGGGTCTCTAGGTTAATAGAAATGATAGTATAAAGGGAACTAACTAGGTGACTAGATCGGTTTATGTGTAGGGACTGTGTAGTGCAGCAATGACAGTCCGTATGTTCAAGAGACAGAGAACAAAGCCTGGGCGGCTCAGCAGTCCTGATCTGGCACAGAAGGCATGGGAAACTCCTAGAGAGTATCTGGAGCTTGATATCATTAGACAGTAGCATCAGCAGTGACAGACACATTTACCCAGCATGAAACAAAGACAGGCAGGAAAGTCTGTTTCTCCTCAAAACTTTACACTTGCCCATTGTTGGAAGGTGCCACCTACTCTAAGGACATGTCTCCCCACCTCAGTTAATCCTTTCTGGAAATGTGCTCACAGACATTTCCAGAGTCTACACATCTTCTAGGAGACTCCACATCCTATCAAGGTGATGATCAGACTTAACCACCAGAGTGGCTCAGAGTGTGATACTTATAAAATGTAATGATCATATCAGGGTGATTAGCATTTCTATCACCTCAATCATTTATCATTTCTTGGTGTTAGGAGCATACAGGGTTCACTCCACTACCTCACTGTTGGCTGTAGCTACGCTCTTACATATACAACAGTGAAAGTCATTCCTGCCCTCTAACTGTGTGCCTGCTAACCATTCTCTCCGATCTTCCTTTCCTTACCCTTAGGGCCCAGCCACTGGTAAACTATTCTAGTCTCTACTTCTACAAGGTCAAATTTTTTTTAAGCTTTAACCTACAAACAAGCACAAGCAGAACTTGTTTCTCTGTCTGAATTTTAACAGAATAGATTCCTCCAGGCTCATTGTGTTGCCCCAATTTACAGGATTTCGCTTTTATGGTTGAGTAATTTTCCTTTGTGGATCCATGTATTCTTTTCCTAAGCCATTCATACATGATTGTGCTCATAGGTTAAGCCCCTGACCATGGCAAATGATACTGCAATATGTATCTCTTTCACACACTGATTTCCTTTCTGTTGGCTATAAATCTAGTAGACAATGAATGGTTGGATCATAAGGTTCAGTATCTAGTTTCTAGAGGAAATTGCATACTGTTCTCCATAAAGGCTGTGACAATTTACATTCCTGACACAGAATGACCTCCCCTCTTTTCAGCATCCTTACCAAAATTTGTTAGTTTCTGTCTCTTTGGCCATCGCCATCCTCACACGTGTGAGGTGATGTCTCATTGTGTTTGGATTTTCATTTCTCTGATGATGAATAATGCCAAGTTCCATGTGTTCTTTTGAGAAAAAGATAGCTAGGATCATCTCAACATAGTAAGAGAAATAAAGAAGTTTAATGGGGACCTAGTTCCTTGAAATAAAGGAGAGATATGGTACCTGTGGACAAGGCAGTTCTCAGCTTGGGGGAGGTCTTTCCAGAGAAAGGAAAGTTAGAGACATTCCTAGGTCTCCTTGGAGGGAAGTGCATACCTTTCTGAAAGAAAGAAATAAGCAGAAATATCTACAGCTCTCCCTCACTTCTCTCGGGGACCAAAAGAATATACAGTAGGAATCTGAAGTCCTCATGGAGGGGTAACCAAAGAGGAATTTTTATTTGCTGCTGTTATGAACCCAATTAGATATATTTTGAGGAAAGGGTGTATGTATATTAGATTTTAATTAAGTAGTGTTAATTATAATCTATGAGATGTGCTTATTGCTTATCAGATAATTATGAGAAAGCAGATTTGGCTGCTGGCTTGTGACTAATTAAGTGGAATTAGTAATGATAATTATAGATTCATTTTGGTTTGCCTTCATTGAAAAGGGGGCAAATTTGCCTAGGCCAGGGTGAGGAGGGGTGAGGGTTGGGGTCCTGGTTTACCTGCAGAGCATGATGGCTTTGAAGAATTGAAAGGAGCAGAAGGGGTAGCCATCTGATACTGCCACTCCTACAACCACAGTCTCCTGCAGCTGTCTCTGCTCCGCCTGCGCCTGCTCTCAGAGTCCCTTCATGATCTATTTTAGTGAGGAAGAAGTTTAACCATGGGTAAGAGACCTTAGTGCTCTGAACAAGGGTCTCCAGGCCTGAGAGACTCCAGTGTCTGTGCCTGCCAGTCTAACTTTCTTCTGGGAGTTTCATAAGACAGATGACAGAACTCTAACTGAAGCCCGGGATCTACTTCCTTCAAAAGACCATCTAGGCTAACTTCAACCCTAGACAAACTTAAAAAAAAATAATTTCTTGCCTCTTTATTTCTGTTTGATGCACTATTTTGACATTTCAATTACATGTTTCCTCAGTTAACGTTGCTTCTGCCTGGCCTTCAGTACTGGAGTTTGCATTCCTTGAAAGCAGGTGCTGTAACCATTTTTCATCTTTTTTACTGTGTGTGCCTGCTATCTAATGAACTCCCCCTGGGGCTCTGGCACCTGAGATGCTAGAGTTAAGGGGGAAAAAGTCACGCCATCCTAATTGATCCCAGGTTGTCACTTTGTAGCAGCATTATCTTGGGCAAATCACTTATTCTGTCTATGCCTGGGGTTGTTTTACAGCTTTTTAGAAATCTGTAAAGTAGAAATAGAAGCCATAGTCACCGTAAAGATTCATAGGATTAAATAAAATAACTGAGAGCGTAGCATGGTGCTTGGCCCACAGCAAGTGCTCAGCAAATTAGTCTTTCTCATTTGGTCCATGAACTACCTGCATCAGAACCACACGGGGAGAATGGAACAGAGGCCCGTAGCTGGGCCCCATCCCTGAGCCTTGAACCAGCAAGCTCGACCAGCACCCATGGGTATTCATTCCCAGCGTATATTTTTCAGGTGATTTTCATACACAGTAGCCACAATGGGCTCTAGCTCGAACCCCAGTGTTAGGACAGCAAAAGTAGGAAAGTCTATTGTTCCCTTCCTCAGCCTGTGTCATGATGGGGCAGCTTAGAGAAAATGAGCAGAGTAAATCAGCAGCCTGAAAACTCCATTGTCTGTGTGCACGAGGGTCAGAAACACTGCACAGCTGAGAACCTTCCCAGTATGGACTGCAGTGTGTGTAGACTCCCCCACAGAGGGGGAGGGGCTTCCCTGAAGCTCCGAGGTAAAACAGCACACCCGGTACCCTGCAGTTGTATGACCCTGCCACTATTCAGTCTGGTAAGTGTGGTTCTTATCTATTTGAGCACCTGCCAATCTCCACACAGTGAGAGCATATGCTGGAGGCGCTCCTCAACCCAGTGAACCACACATACACATTAAATTAATGCTACCTGTGGGCTGATACATGCTTTTTGAACTTCATCTCATCAGTGACATCCCTGCCCCCAACCATCTCCAGTCCTTTCATCCCCAGTGTTATGTCTTGGCCTGAAAAAAGCCTCAGACTCTGAGTCCTGTCCTCCTAGTACCGCTTGCTTTCAACCCAGGTGCCAGTCACTTCAAACTCAAGCAGGAAAGTTTCAAAAGGGCCCTTCCTGACTTAAGCAATGTCTGCATGCTCACTCTGTGGACTGGGGCCCAAGTCACCTTTAGAGCGGTGTCCGAGTGCATCCCACCCTTCCCTTCCTGCTTTTGATGGCTTGCCGGCAGGTCCCTCGTATTTATAGCTGGCTGGAGCTTGCTTAGCACTGATAAACTATTCCTGTTTGGCAGAGGATTAGCTCTGTTGAACTGCTCTCATCCTAGGAAATGGCTATTGTTATCACTGTTTTCATGTTACAGGTGAAACTGAGGTCCCCAGATGATGGCAACACTGTCCTGGTTCACATGGCCTGGGCTGGAGAATCAGACTTTGTCCCCCACCCCCTCAAACCTCTACCAGCACTGTGAAGCCCACTGCCCAATGCCCTCTGCTTCTCTGAGCTCTGTGTCTGAGGTCCTGCCAGGTGGCTGAATTCTCCTGTGAATTCTGGCGTGTCTCTGGTGCTTTCAGTGGCCGGCTGCCTCCTGACAGGCTAACTTCCTTACTCTTGATGTAGCGTAGGGGCCATCCTCTCCACTTGTTCCTACTCCCTCACCAAGACCAAATTACTCATTTGGTAGCACCGTCTCAGCTCCTGGCTATAAATTCCCAGCTGTCCTCTGCAAAGGCCACATCACCCAGGAAGCACGTGCTGGCTGCTTCTCCTCACTGTTTCCTTCCTCTAAGGTCTTGTTCATATTAACTTGCTCTCTTGCACAGCTGTGCCTCTGTCCCAATCTCTTCCCCATCTGACTTTCCTGAGTTGTAATGGTTCTGATACATGTATCTTTTTAATGTATATTTTATTGAATTTTTGTATGTTTCATATGAAATATCTTAATCATTTTCATACCCCTCCCCCATTTTCACCCATCTATAAACACCTCCACTGGATTTCATGCATTCTATCATATGAGTCCTACTGAGTCAAGTTTGGATACCCAGGCATCCTTCAGTACAAGTTCATGGAGTTTCACCCTTAAAGGACGATCAACTCTCCCTCACCCAGCAGTAATGAGTTACCAATAGTTCTTTAGTTAAAATTGGGGTTTGCTGTCCATTTTCCCGGTTCTATGCTGGAATTCTGTCTGATTGAGTTTGTATGGATCTTGTGCATGCTGATACCATTGTTGTAAGTTCATATGAGCAAGGCCCCAGGAGCCTGTAAGGTTTTGTTTCTTTACGGGCATGCACCTCCTCCCCTAATAACCATGACATTGACCAGCACAGCAAACTATCCATGCAGTAGTGGCACTTTATCTTAGGAGTAATCAACAGCAATCTAATAGAAATTAAAGCCCATCTGATGGGAAGAAAGGCATATGTGGCCCATAGCCAAATACACATGGTCATAAATCTTAGAGAAAACCCTAAGTCTGTCACATCCCTAGACAGATATAATTTCTTGTTAAATGCTAAATATAGATCCTTATATTTACAGACAAATATGCCAGTCACCACTCATCAAAGAATATTCTTTTGCAACAGACAGAGACTATTACAGAGTTCCACAACTGGTCACAAGCATCTGCGAGATGCCCAAGCTTCAGGGACAAATCTACATTGGAACGTCTCCATTTGTCTTTTTAAGATCATTGGGAGCTAACACAGAGCTTGACCTATAGTGATATAATAAGAGTGATATGACTGAGTAATTTGGACCTAATTTACCTGCTTAGTCTGGGAAGAGGAACAAAACATCTCACTATCGCATCTTGCTGAAATTAACTTTCCATTTAATCAAATGCCTCAGCACTAAGAATGCAAGTCCTCTGCCTGAGCCAAGATGGGGCTCTAGCCAGGCCTCTGAACACATAGTGACAAGAATGGGGCTCATTAGATAAACAGGTCTCCAGTGCTGAATTCCTTTGCTCAAATAAACCAGTTTTTATAAGCAAAAATGCAAACATAGATGCTAAAAATTATGGCATTAGAACTTAATTGATCCTTGGAGGATGGGAATCAAATTTTATTTTACTGGAGACAACAGTATAGTCCAGAAAATGGACACACCTAACCTACAGCCTCAGTTTTCTCAAAGCAGGTATGGTGCTAGAGGTCAAATCTGTTTCATTATATCACCACCCTTCCTCCTGAACAGGAAAACTGTGGCTACGGTTTCAGTTAATGAGAAGCAGAAGCATTTAGGCCAAAGGAGTGTAGAGGTCTACAAAAGCATGACATCTAAGTCACTGGCAAGTTCCATTCCCAATGAAAAATATGCTGTGGTCACAGAAAGTGCTAGATCAGTGGTGTACCTGAGTTAAGCTTTCAACAGCAACAGAAATTTCAAAAGGGTGACATGAAACACAGGAAAAGAAAAGATCAAATGAAACTCTGTACAGCACAATGTTTTGTAGCCTTTAAGCAAAATAAATGTCCCTTATTAACTGTCTAAGGAGATGGGAGAGCCAGCATGGTAGATGGGCTCTGAGATGGTTGATCTCAGTTATCAGCTTGACTGGACTGAGATGCCTAGAGCTAGTAAAGAACGCATCTGAGTGTGTCTGTGAGGGATTTTCCAGAGGGAGTGTAACAGTAACTGAGGGCCAGTGACCTGCCTTGATTATGTGGGCACAGTCAATGGGTTGGAGTCATGGATAGAAGAAAGGAAAGCTAACCAGCATGGGCTAGCTGGGTTCTTCCTAAGGAACTGCCTCTGTAGCTGCAGCCATTGACCATAGACAGCTGACTCAAACTTTTTCAGCTTTCATTATGAACTCAGTGCCAGCAACTCTCCAGGGAGCTTTTGACCTTCAACATCAGACTGAAGCTGTTGAGACTTCTGGCTTCTGACACTGAGCAATTACTGGCTTCTCTGCCTCTTCAAGGGCAAGTGGCTACTATGGGGCTACCCAGCCTCTTATGATGTAAGCCAATTAGGTAAACCACCTATTACAACATATACTTTGGATTCTGTTTCTCTAAACTACTCTGATTAATACAGGCTCTGGTACTCTGAGGACTGCAACAAAAGTGACAAGATTTCCAAGAAAAGAAGAAGAATGTCAAGGCCACTTGATCACGTGTAGGCATCTATACAAGAGGAAGGCTGTGTCTATAAAACCTGACGGGCTGCTGGAGCCTTGACTGCTCTAACAGAGGACCAGGGTTCTGTTCCCCGCAACCACATGTCAGCCAACAGTGGTCCAAAATTCCAGTTCTGGGAGATCCAATGCACTCTTCTGACCTCCCCAGGCATTGCATGCACTGGTGTACTTATACATATGCAGGCAAAACATTCATCTGCAGAAATTAAAAATAAAATAAAATAAATTAATTTTTAAATGCTCCTTGTGAGAATGTAAGTCGCTTTGGTTCTGATTCCCTTCCTTAAGATTTACCATGGAAAAACCTGAATACAGAAGAAAGCATGAGTTTCACAAATTTGCAACAAAAACAAAATTTCTACAGATAAACCTGTAGGATGTGAAGCCTGTCTTGAAATTCCGTGGCTCTGCCTGTAGAGTTGGAAGAGAGAAGAGGTGGGTCTAGGGGGAGAGCAGCTGTGGAACAGCAGTGGTAGCACATTTAAGGTATTCATATCATCTTCTCCACTGTCTCATGCTGATATGGACTAAATGGGCCATCAGTGAAATCAGGTGTCAGAGTCATAACATGAGAAACATGGCAGCATAGGTGGACAAGGTGAGAAGATGAGGTCACAAAGCCTAGCTTCTTATAAAGAAGATAAAATTTGTCATCTATGCAGGTCGCCCTTCAGAGACAGGGCAGAAGAGGTTAAAAAGTGGAATGAAACTGATAAAACTGGCAACTTCATAGAATATTCTTCCAGAAAGTGGAAAAATATCTTTATAACCCAAGGTTATAGGACTGCCTACAAAAAGCCCAAAATGTTACACAGAAATTCATAAATCTGAACACGTTAGAACTAATATTGACAGACAGAGAAGTCGGCAGATAGAATTAACAGACATTGAAGAGACTTTTAAAGTGCTTATCCAGATATGACTAGGATCTGGACTATCAGAGAAATTTGTCTGTAGAAGAAGATAATGTGATGGTACATCCCTGTGATTTCAGCACTCAGGAAGGAAAAGCAGGAGGATCAGAAGTTCAAGGCCAGCTACTGCTAGATAGTAAGCTCAAGGCCAGGAAGACTACATGAGACCTTGTCTCAAACCCCCACATTTTGCCCCAGGAAAAAGGAGCAAAAGAAAATATGAGTAAAGCATTTAAATGTGGAACTTAACAAAAAGAAATATTAAAAAACTGAGCATATGAGAATAAGTTAATTACTAACCAGGAAAAGAAGCTGGAGTTTAAAATGAGGTACCAGTTTGTACCTGGCCGGCTGGCCAAATTTAGAAAGATGGAGGAAGCAAAGAATTGAGGAGAGTCAAGGGCATGGTTACAGGCAGGATTATAGCTAGCTAGGGCCATACAAGTGAATGAAGAGCCAGATCAGATATATACATGTAGAAAAGCATACAGTTAGATACCCACATAAATCAACACATGCACAGAAAGATAATCAGACAGATTCAGAGATATTTACAAGAGCCCAAACATTTGAATGAATGATTCTTTATGAGAGAGACCATGCAGTAATAGTGTTAGAGGCCCAAACAAGCCTTTGTTAAAATTCGCATCCATTCCTAATGTCAGGGAGGAGAGAAGGAGAAAGGAAGAGAGGGGAGGGGAGGGGAGGGCAAGGAGGGAGAGGGGAAGGAGACTTCAAGCAAAATAAGAAAAATGAGTTTCCTAGACATCATAGCACTGTAGCAAAAACTAACAAAATCTCACATTAAAAATTTGACACACAAGGGACTTCTATAAGCGTGGGAATAAGAAAATGGTATCCAATACTGTTCTAGAGATTTAAATAAACACCGAGAGAAGAAAAAGACACATCTGTTGTTATCTAAAAATATGATTGTCTTCTCGAAAATGCAAACACCTCATTTAAGAATTATTAAAACTTGCTAAGAAGTCAATAAAGTGATTTTGTATAAAATAAATATTCACAAATCAATACTTGTCCGTGAAGATTGCAATAAGCAGTTATAAAGTGCAGGAATAAAAAAAATCTACTTTAGACATCAAAATTATATCATGCCTAGGAATTAATAATAAATGTACAAAACCTATATGAATAACGCTACAAAAGATTACAGGCGAACATTATTTAAAGGGCCTGAAAGAGTCACCTAATGAGCTAACTCTTGCTGCTTTCATCACAGGTGGTCGTAGACCTACTGTTTTGTGGAGTCTACCTCTTTTCTTCTTGTGGAAGACATCTCTGTATTAATAATTCTCCTTTGAACATCGTTATCTTTTTCTGTACAAGATCAGTCCTCTAATCATAAACATACAGAAGTATCACAGGTACTGTTAAGAGCAAACTAAAATAAGACCTCCATTGCCACACCAAACTCACGACAGACTTCTTCACAAACTTACTATAGTCTATATGTTCATAAGAGTGAATGTATAAATAGAAGCAAGCTATTTGCTAAAAAAAATATTGTAACTTCAAAGATCAATATTCAAAAACCTTCTCCAGCCATGTGTAAATTTACACAGGTCAACAAAAAAGTTTGAGTCCCTTGGACTGAATGTTCCCACGTGAAGTTGAACAAAATTTGAGGTTTCCATGTCTCAGCTCTTATCCTGTAAACAAACAACCTTTGCATGATTTGCTTAGTGTCAGTTGTCCTACTTTTCTGCTTGATGTTGGTGATGCCGTTGTTTACAGCAATTGCTGTGCAGTTTTGGAATCTTGTCTAATGTTGCTAAGTGCAAAAAGGCTGTGCTTTGCCTTATGGAGAAAACAGAGACGATAGAGAAACATTTGTGTAAGCAAGAGTTACAGCAATTTTGGTGTGAGTTTAATTTGGGGAATCAACTATGTATTAAATGAGATGTCTTTAAACAGATGAATATGCAGAAGTCTGTATCCTTACCTGTTCCTTCCATAGGAATCATGTTCCTTCCATAGGAATCATGTTTATAGAGAAAACTGACTGTGTCTCCTCCTGCTTCAGTCTTTTCTCCAGTCAAGTTTGGATCTCCTTTCATTGTAGTGACTGATTAGGTTCAGTAACCAGTCGTGAGTCTGCAGGGTTGGCTCTGTGCCTGCTTCAGACTTCCCTAACTCCAGCACCTACATAGTCAGCACAACTTCCTGAGGCATGTCTCTTTGTCTCCCTCAGAGCCCCACTGTAGATTTTCTCCCTTCATCGATTGTTATTCTTTCACAACCTTCTTTCCCAAGTCTTCCTTTTTTCACCTCTGTTAAGGAATTCCTCAGAGCCTCTTACTAGCTGCTTCCCTGAAAACCTTATCCAAAACAACAGCTTGAATGGACATCATGCTAATGACTCTCAGATGACCATGGCTAGCAGAACTCCCCCAGTATGTGGGGCTCATATCCAACTCTCTTCCAGATAGCTCTCTCTGAGTGGATTTTAGAGTCTACAAGTGAACTAGGCAGATCCATTGACAATAGGTCTTAAATATATATTAACTGTATGTTGAGAGAAGCAAGAAAGGAGTTCATAATGAAATCTTGATATTGTAGAGACATCAAATGTGATGTGACTGTTTTCCTCTGCCCTCCCATTCAGGTAGCTTCTTTATTCTTTATGTGTATGAGAATATTGCTTGCATGTGTGTAAGTGCCCCCGTGTCATGCAATGCCCACAGAGGTCAGAAGAAGGCTTTGGATCCCCTGGAACTGGAGTTACGGATGTTTGTTAGCTGCCATGTGGGTGCTAGGAATCTAACCTAGGTCCTCTACAAGAGCAGCCAGTGCTCTTAATGGGTGAGCCATCTCTCCAGTCACCTCACATAGCATCTTAATCTGAAGACACTGGTATAATTCCATATATTTTCTCCTCCTCTTCTTCTTTATCCTCTCTCTTCTTTCTCTCTCTCCCTCTTTCTTCCCTTCCTTCCTCCCTCCCCCTCTCTTTCTCTCTTTCTATACACCATAGTTTGATAGCATTTAGATCTATTCACCTCTCTGCCTCTCCCCCCACCATCCCCACCCACTTAATGAAATACACACACACACACACACACATATATATATGTATACATATATATGTGTGTGTGTGTGTGTGTGTGTGTGTGTGTGTGTGTGTATAATGCGGTCTATAGAGTATAATTTGTGTTTCCCAATGTTCTCCAGTGTGGATCCATTCACTAGGCCCACCAAGAGTCCCAACCCTATAAGACATTGTCTTTCCCCCTCCCAGCAGCCATCAATTGCCAAAAGTTCCTTAGTTTGGATAGGACTTCTTACCCACTTCCCCGTAACTATGCAGATATTTTGTCTGGTTTGAGCTTGCATAAGACTTGCACAGGACAACTTAACACTTTTATACTTACTATTCCATTTTTGGGGAATACTTCTTTCTGAGTTTTCCCTAGGTGACTCCTTATGACCTCCAGCTCAGCTAAAATGCCTCTCCCTCAGGGTATTCCTGAATATAGAATCCCAAGAAGGTCCTCTCAGTCATGTTCCAGTTCATCACCCTGTTGCTCTTTTCTTTGTGGTCTTAACACCATCTGGAAAGGCCCTTACACTTGGCCTTTACTCATCTGTTCACGTTGACTCCTCCCTCCACCATTGTAACATACATCTCCCATGATCTTTGGGAATCTTGTCTGTCACTAGAGCTGACAATAGCACCTAACAATAAGTCATTGTTGCTATGAATCAAAATGTCTTTAATTCTTTCAGTTCACATGTAAATCTCATATATGTTTATGGGACACTATGTGGTGCTTTGATAAATGTATATACTGTCTGATGTTTAAATGAGGTGCTGGCTATAGGTTTTCAAGAAACATTTTTTGGCTGAATATGGGGTCTTATTAGGAAGTCTCAGAATTATAGAGACAACAAATGTGCATGTGTACATGCATCTTTGTATAAATTTAACAAAATTTAATTAGAATCTCGGTGAAATTGATGCCATTACTAGCTAAGATGTTAGTATGGAGAAACATTTTTTGAAACTAGCTGAGCCGATAACTACAGTTATCGTCAGTATTGTTATAACCACAGTAACTGGCTGATGATCAATGGAGCCAAAGTGACATTCTAGAAGCAAGAATTTAGTAGATGTCAAGAGTGTCTAATTTCAGTGGGGGATTTAAACAGCTCATACCACAGACATCAGTAGTTTAAAATCAGCTGTGAATGGGGGCTTCATTCCCTGGAAACAGTAAATTCTACATGTCCCGGCTTTTTTTTCTCCCTCAGAAAGCTTGTCATTACCAGCACACTGCTGTGCCAAGGACCCACATAAGACAAACATTCTGAGGGTAAGTGCGGAAACAAAGCAATACTAGGCTGTAACCCTCAGCAGGTACCTGCCATTCTGAGATTCCATCTACACTATCCATCAATGAAGGAAATCTCCAAGGATTTGCTCTTTGTAGTTTAGTATTTCACTCGTGTGTGATCCCTGTGTGTAGTTTAGTATTTCACTCGTGTGTGATCCCTCTGTGTTTATATGCCGATACACTTGAACAATTTATATTCCTTATTTCTCACCTTCACATCTCATATTCTGTAAGAAATAAGTACAGAGAAGAAAAAATCAATGAAATAGGGTGGAGTCAGAGGATAGCAGGCAGGTCAGAGAAGCAAAATGAGACTCAGGAGGGCAGCAGCTGATGCCAGTCAAAGAGAATTCCCAGGAAAGTGGGATGCTTCCGATACACCCTTTCTCCTCCACACAAAAGCCTGGGTCAGCTCCCTAAACGTGAGCCAGACCAGCCTTGCACCCCATGGAAAGCACAGCAGAGGATCCCATCTCAATTATTTCTCATCCCAACTAGAAGAATATCCCACCATATGGGCATCTTTTCCTTGCTGGCTCCGAGACATCCACGCTGCCTGTGGAGATACAGGCAGGCTGCTTCCCAGGAGTCCCCCTGGTCTTATCTCCTCCCCTTTAACCCTGTGCTAAAATGCCATTTTTATTTCACCCAGGCACCAGTTGAATTGTGTTCCATAGCTCTTACCAGCCTACACCAGCCATGTCATTTATTTTTACTGGCCTTCTCCTCTCTCTGGAATGGAAATTGCTCCTTGAATGCATGAATTTCTATCTGCTCTACCTCCAGTACCAGAGGCAGAGTAAGTATGAGTTCAGGAAGTATTTATTGAGTGAATGAATTCATGAATGAATATTCGGCATGGTGAAAGTCTGTGAGGAATCTGGGCAAAGGCCACAGCATTTGGTAAGGGGTAGGCAGCTGCAACTGATGTGAGGGTGACAGAGCTGGGGGGGGAAGAAGTCAGAGGTGCTGCCTGTGCAGAAGGTGGCCTGGAAGCACTGTCCCTGTTTCTATCCCTTTTGTGGGTGGCATTCCAGCCGCGTTTGCCCTGACTCTGAGTGTCACTGGGCCTTGAAAAGGATCTCTCACCCACTTCAGGAAGATATCTCCTTCCCACATGGGGCTGTCTCCTTTATTTCCACGGGCCTCCTGGAGAAAGAACAGACTGAGAACATTGCCACTGTCTGGTTATGAATCAGTTTCTATACCTTGTCCTTAAATCCTTATATAAGGAGTCTGTCTCCACTAAGGTTAAATGAAGGACATTAGGAAATGCCAGGAGAAAAAATTTAGGTAAGAAGCACCTATAGCTATGACAGGGCCCAGAGAACTGCATCGTTGCTGGTGTGATGAGATGTGGTGAGCACGCTGAGCTTTAAAACATTTTCATGGAAGTGGGATGAGGCTCAGAAGTAAGAACATTTGCCCAGCATGTGTGAAAACCTGGGTTCCATCCCCAGCATCATAAACAAATAGACAAAGTGTCATATTCCCCTTTCTAGAGATGAATATCCTGTTCTGGCACCACAGAGAGGAAGTTTCCTACAGTACATCAAGAAGTACAGCAGTGTGTACTTTCAATGAACCACGCATGAAAATACTTGGAGCACTACCTGTGTCTGCACTGAACCCATAGAGAATAGGGCTCTTTTTTTTCATTGTTCCCTAAACAATGCAGACCACCAACTACCTATACATTGTTATCAGCAAATGAAGGATGATTTAAAGTCTGCTGGAGGAGGTGGTAGTTGTGTGCTAGGACCACATAATTCATAGAAAAGACTGGGTGTCTGTTGATTTTGGTGTCCATGGGAGTCCTGGAACCAGTTTCCTGAAGATAGAAAGGGATGAATGTTCATGGAGAGGGAGAGAGAAGCAATAAGTACCTTTAACTTGATGCTAGTATAACAGATATGCCAGGAGAAAAATTAAGTCAGCAGTGAAATCAGACCAAAAAGCAAACCAGATATAACAGAAGGACTTTATTTCTCGCTCATGATGCCTTTCCATTTTATTATCTCACTGCAAGGTTTACACCTTAATTAGAACTCACTCAAAACAGCCTAAGATAGCAGGTCAGGAGATGAGGTAAGCACAAATTAAACAATTCAATGGGGCCTGGACTCAGCCCTCAAAAGAACTCTCAAGATACCCATGCTGTGATGAGCAGGTGACTTCTGTATCACAGGCAGCTTGCCAGTCCTCTGTGGTGCTCCAGGGGAAATCCCACCCTGGACCATGTAGGATGCAAAGACCTGAGGGAAGGAGGGAGAGAGTGGGGCCACCTGAGACTACAGCTGAGCCAGGATCGAATCCTGCGGGAAGCTGGGGCTGCGCTGGTCCTCTGGGATGGACCTCACAGATGTGCCTGAGTACTGAAGGCTCTGAATGGATGCTTTGAGACTTTTAATTTTTTCTATGCTCCCTCCAACCAGACTGTCATTTCAAGTAACCATCTCACTCATTCTCTTCTTCACCTGGATAACAGCTAATGTATAAAGGCAAAAGACACAGCCTAGAATCCAAAGAAGCTGAAGCAGAAACCATTGCTAAGAAAAACTGTCTCTGTTTTCTTTTCCTTAAATGGTAAACTGACATGGCTGAAGGGATGGAGAGACAACTTGTCAGAGACTAGAACCCATGCAGGCTGCGTTAAGATGGAGACAATGTCAAACTACCAATGGGGAACTTTATAAAAAGTAATTCTGATGTTAATATCGAAATCATTGCTAGTGGGGCAATGATTGCTGAAAAGCTCTAAATTCAGTGCCCCTTAAATATTTGGAATAAATACAATACCAGGGGCAACATGTAAAAGCATTTAATGGTTAAAAGAAACTAACCTATGAGAGCTACTGGCAGCAGAACAGACTATCTGAAACAGAACTAGTCTCCTGGGGTAAGTGTTGCCCACGAGGGTTGTGTACAGTGGGAGAAGAAAACTCCCTGGAGAACAGGTCTTTTAGGAGAAGCAGGGGACTCTTTACAAAGGGCATACAGAAGGGTTCAATTAAGATTCCTCTCTCTCTCACAGGGTCACGTGCCTCCAGGGTGCAGGATTCCAAACTCAGATTGAGGCCTCTTCTCCTTCTAAAGTCTCCAGCAAAATATCTGGGACCCAGGGTGAGAATATGTTTCACATCATTGGTCCCCATCCCCTTCGTCCTTCTCCCATCCTTGTTCTTGTTCCCTTACCTACCCTCATCCTTGTCCCTCAGCTGTACACTGAGAGCAGAAAACAAGAAATTGGGAGCAGGTCTGTCCTGAGACTGGAGCCCAGCATGCTTGGGCAGGCATTAGAATGATGCCCCCACCATCCTAGGGAGACCCTGTTCAGGCCCGTTGCCATCAGGCTTACATATAAACACTCAATTGTGGATTCAATTAGAAAGTGGGGACAAGTAAAACAAAGCATCAAAATAAAATCCCTCTGAACCACTCCACCGTGTTGGTTCATACCCTGCACCTGTGTGCACCTATAAACTGTTTCTTACAAAAGTCAGCTGAACTCTAAACAATATTTGGCAAGCTCTAAGGATATTCTCAGCAAGAACAACAGTTCTCCCACTTCTTTTCTTAGTAATAACTATTTCATTGCATCAATATAATGTCATCTACTCAATTCTTGCAATATATCTTTATGCAATTTCTTTTCTCTTGTTTTTTAAGACAGAGTCTATGTATCCCTGACTGGCCTAGTACTCAATTTTATAGCCAGGGTAGTCTCAATGTCCTGACACTCCTCCTGTCTTAACCTCCTGAGTGCTAGAATTCTAGGCATGTCCCACCATTTTCAGCTCTTTGTGCCATTCTCATGAGCATCTTTGCAGTCATCTTTTATTATTTCATAAGACGGAATCATATAAAATGAAACTCCCATGTCAAAAAGTAAGTACAATACTCTTATGGTTTTGACTTGTTGCAAAATGTTCTCTGCGTAGATAGGAACTTTGAGCAGCACCGTGTTTTGGTTGCTGTTGGGGGCAGGGAGTGCCCCATACCTTTGGTTTTGAATGACAGCTGGCCACCTCAGTCCTGTTAGTAGAATGCAAGAAAGGAAGAGCTAAGGCCCTTTAAGCAGGCAGTTGAGCTATTTCCCCAAAGAGAAGGAACTGAGCAAGAGCCTGCAAACTGTCTTAGAAGGAAGAGGCTATCTGCTTGAAACAGCCAAGACCTTTTGCTCAAATCCATTAATCCTCTTTATTAAACCTGGGTCACCTCTGAGTCTTGGCAAATTAACCAGCATTTCCACTGCCAGTGCATCAAGAGGCAGTGCACTGTACACTGCCTGTAATTTTCCAGGACCAGGACTTGAGGGTCAGAGGGCTTCTCAGGCTTCGTCCTTTGCTTTTGTCAATTTATATAAGAGAACATTGGCTGCACTTGTATAAATTACAGCTTGGCCATGCAGAGGCCCACACAAAAGAATGCCTTTACACCATAGGATGGGAGAAGAGGACACAGACCAGCTGCAGGCTGCAGTGCTCGCATGCAGACTTTCCTTCATTCCCAACCCTTCTGAATGGGTCAGTAGCTCAACAAGGTCTGATGCAAAGTCAAGGGTTAGCCTGAGTCTGGCAGAGTCGCTCTCCCAGCTCACACACATTATTTGACCCTCCCAAAGACCATAGGGAAGAGGTGAAATTCTTCTTTGTCTTTTCTGGGCAAGAAGTAGAGACAATACAGGAGTCTGTTGTAGAAAGATCAGAGATAGAGTGAATTAGAAAAGGAAGCAGAGACTGAGGCAGTGGAAGGCATTCAGAACAAGAAGATGAAGAAAGTCAGAACCAGAGGAACACCAGGAATCTAAGCTCAATGCACACAGGCCTCATTCTCAGAGCCTTCTTTGCCTGTCTGAATCATCTGCAGCTAGGATCATCTTACATGGAAATATAACAGGTCCTTCTCCCAGCCTGTTACTCAAATCAGGCTAAAATTTAAGTCATTGAAAGAACAGGTTAAACAAAGTCTCAGGTGCAAGACAGGAATAAGGTCATGGGCTCGAAGCATCTGCAAATCAAAGTCCCATGGAGCCTTGCATCTGTCATTATGTCCCACTCCATACAGAGGAGATGAAAACTGGCAAGAGTCAGAGTGCACAAAGGGAGCATTAGGAGTTAATCCTACAGAACAAGCAGGCAAAGGGATGGCAAGAGCTCATTTGACGGGTAAGAGTCATTGCTGTGAACGAAGGTTTGGATGGTTCTAAGCTACATCATCTACAATGAGCCAAGGATGGAAAGTGTTCAGGAAAATTTAAAACTCAAGAACATTCCACTAAGCAAACCTTGAATGTGTGCTGCTCTAAGTACTTTGCTAATTCACAGACACAGTGATGCGTGCGCACACCTTGCTATAACTTTCACCTTCTCACAGAGCCATGGTCTCTCTCCACACTTCCTTTCTGAACTTCGTAGTTGGGTATATGCTTGTGTCTGCACTGCACATTGTTTAGCCACAATTTTTCTTGTTGTTACTCTTCAAATAATACATATAATAAATATTACACACCATTTATACTGCATCAGGTATTATAAGTAACCTAGAGATGACCAAAAGCCCACTGAAAGATAGGCATAGGTTATATTCCAACCCTACTTGTTATCTATGTGAGTCTGGGAACCAGAAACTGTAGACACTGAGGGCTGACTGTACTTAAGCGTCACAGAACTCTATGTAAAGGGTAGGAACATTATTGCCATTTCACAAATGAGCAAAATGAGACACGATGTGGTTCTGTAACCTATACAAGTCCTCCAACCCCAGGTTGAAAAGCAAGTTAGGGACCACATCTGGCCTCAGAGTGCTGCCATTGTGCTGTACTATGCAGGCACGTATGGTGACCAAATGTTCCTTATGCATGGAGGACAGTTGAAGCCATCCAACTTCCTGCAGATGCTAATTCTGTACTGACCCAGAACCAAGTCAGCCTTTCTCTGATGCACAGTGCAGAATAAAGGGGAAAGCAGAAAACATGTCTGCATAGCTTGGACAGGAAGGGGTCGGTGTGGTTGAAAAGCTTCCTTCTAGGAAATCCCTCTCAAGCATTCTAAACCTGAGCAGAACGGAGGTGCCAGCTCTGCTTAGTATTTGCTTTTACCCCTAACACATATTACAGTTTCAATCTGAAAAATAATAATATCTACATACCACGTGGTATATATTTAAAGAACATTAACCCCTTTGGCCACAGTAGAAATGCATTGCTTTGACCTTTCTTCAGCCCCAAAGGAGTCCATGGCAAGACATTCTGAAATGCTTTGTGAATTGCACCCAAAGTTCATTCTTCCCCTGGAGGCAGCATCCCTGATGGATATTGGTGGGGATGAATCTCTGCCCCTGAAAGAAGGGGCAGAAAGTGTTCCCTGTTACTAGAGGTAGGAGGGAGTTTGCTTTTATTTCTCTACAACGGGAACACTTCAAGGGATCGAAATAAGTGGTCAACAACACTAGTAGGAAATAATTTTTTTTTAACTTGAGGGATTAATCTGATTCCCAATGTCAAAACAGAAATGAAGAAAATCCACTTCCTTCCATCTACACATCAGCACATAGAATTATTGTGCAGGAATCTGAGCCAAACCTACCACAGTCAGCCCCGTGCCACAGAGACTGAACCCGCTACCCAGGCGTGAAGGAGGCATGGATTAGCCTCTATAACTTGAGACTCTTGGCTTCTGTCAGCTTTTCTCCCAGCCATCACACTATTAAAAATGGAGTATTTTGCATATCTAATCACCCCTGTGCTATTTCATGGGCATAATGCTTTTTGCTGGCATGGCAAGTATGCCTTGGGGCTTCAGTTTCCCCACACAGGGAAATTCCTTCCTTTCGGACCTCTGTCCCCACAGGGTCTTACTCAGGGAGCTGGTAACAAAGCCAGTGCTCACTGGCAGGCTTCAAAGCATCCCTCCTGCCCTCCTCCCCTGAACCTGCTGAAGAAAGAACACACTCCAGTTCTCCTCCTACATCTACCCAGTTTCTACTCCCTTAATACACCTCAGTTCTTCCTGACTCCAGTAGGCTGGAGATCCAGAGCTACTTTCAACAGACAGCACCAATTACTGAGGCGTGAAAATAGAAACAGTTGAATTCTAAGGACAGACTCAGAGAGGGGGACTTAATGGAAATGAGAAAGAAGACACAAGAGAGGGAGATGTCTAGGCAGGGAAAGAAGATGACTGACTCCAGGGTAACTGGGAGGCCTGCACAGACACACCCACTTCCAACACTGCACAAAGTGAGGGGCTCTGGATGAGCAGGTGCCAATGAAGGTCTGCGTCCAGAGGTACAGGAGGCAGAAGGTCTTGGAAGTGGGTGGTCTAGCAGGAAAAGGAAGACCGACATAAAGGCCCAGGAGCTATCGGGTAAGGCAGAAAGCTCAGTTAGCCCAGCTTCTCCAGTAAGCCTCATTCACGCCTCACTCATGGGGTGCTCCAAAACCAGAGCTAGGGGATGGGCTATACCAAAGCCACCAGTCTAGCTTCCACATACTGTCTGATGTTAACTGGAGCCCTCTGCTTACTTGAGGGAGGCCTTCTACCTTCCTTGAAGATTTTCTCAGAGAGCGCACTCACCCTTTATGTAAAACTCAAACACACAGATACCTAGTTACACTTTCAAAATTAATTAATTACATCCCTGGTTTGTGCTTTGATGGTCCAAACTAATTAATCATGTCCTTTTATATTGGTCTACCATCCCTTACAAAACTTAAATAATGTAGCTAGCAAATACTTGAAATAATGTTTTAAAGATGTGAAGACTTCCTGAAAGCTGATCTCATTATACAAATAAAAGACCTCTTCCCCTGGGATTAGCTCTGGGATTAGAAATCAAATAAGAATATGCCTCCCTCCCACACAGTAGACTTATTAAAGAACCTTTGAGACAGAATACCCCATACCTCTCTCAGCCCTGGAGTTACTGAAAGGGAAGCTTACTTCACACAAAGCAGTTGCATAACTTCTAAAACCTTGTTCCTGGAGGAGACTAAGACAGTTCAGCTCAGACAAATATCTTCCATAGGAACCACACACTTCCTCTGCACTCACTCAAGGCCTCCAGGAAGCAGGCTGTCCTTCATTAGCCCGGCCTCACTTCCACCCCTTGCGCCCCTTCATTCCAGACTGTGCACCAAGGCACACTCCTGTTCCCTTTTGTGCAGAGTGCTTTCTCCATGCTATCAGCCTCCAGACACAGCCACCATTCCATCCCTGTCACTTCAGTCATTCCTATTGCCTCTATTTTCCTTCCACGATTCTTTCCTCCTGAATGCCTCCTAGGCTCAGTGTGTATTTGGCCATAAAAGACAATTCTGCCTTGGGCAGAAGAAGCCTGCCATAAAGAAGAAGCAGAAAGAAACCTTGACCCCTAGAGATCAAGATGTGGGTTTGAAATCTCACTCAACAGCATCCTAATGAGCACCTTGTGGGTGTTTTCTGACGTATCTCTAAGTCTGTTTTCCTTAGCCATTGCTTTTTATACTTCAGAGGGGCAGATACATAGAGAGTGGCTCCAACTGCTCTGACCAGGCGAAACACCCCATGGTGTTTCAGATCTGCCAGGCTTCTCTTCAACTCTGTGGCAAGCTTCCTGAACAGGTAGAAGGGAAAGCTTCTCTGTCTCTGCCTGGAATTACCCTGGGTTTGAATATAGAGCTCACCCTGGTAAGATGGATAATAGCTCATAAGCATGATTTTGACAACTGATTCCATACGTGTGGTTGCAAGCCCATGTAAAGCCATGTGTTAATACATATGAAAAACAAAAAATACAAATTTAGGTTGAATATCCCTTACCCAAAGTTCTTAGGACCAGAAGTTTCTTGTATTTCAGATTGTTTTTACTTTGGAACATTTGCATATCCAAGATGAGATAGTTTAATGATGGGACCCAAGTATAAAACAAAACTCCTGTATGCTTTATATTCATGATGTACACAGAGGCTGAAGAAACCTTTATTCAATACTTTCAATGGTTCGGAGCATGCTTCCAAACTTGTGCACAATGAGCCATCAGAAAGCAAAGGAGGCATTATCTCCGTCACCCCTAGAGCAGTCTACATTGTCTGGTGTCATGATCATTTTCCACTTGAGGCTTTGTGTGAATGTTCAAAACTTTTCAGTTTGTATCATTTCTGAACTCAGGTTTTCAGATTAGAGATGTTCAATTTGAATCTCATCTCCTTTCCAAGACTCAAGCTAGTGAAGACAATCTCCCTCTTCAGTGATGCAATAAGGTTGGACAACCTCTTTGACTTTCACTCCATGCTACATCATCCTGTCAAAATCTCCATCACCCCCTTCATGGGACACGTCTTTTTGCTGCCCATGGCTTATGTTATATGTTCGGTAGAGGTGAGTGATCAGAATCCCTGCCTTATTTGCTTTGTTGATTGTACCTATAACATTTGGAAGAAGAAACACTTAGTGGTTTGGACTGGTCTTGGGGGACCAGCCATCCCGGGGCAGAATTCCCACAAAGATTTCCTTCTCATAATCAGGACACTTTCAGGCATACTGGATTGATATGTACAATCTACCCTAATTTCAGTTTTGAGCTCCCTCCCCATTTCTTTTTACCATTTTTTTACTACTAGAGTAGTAGAAATGTCACTATTTGAAGAGCTCCAGCGTGCTGTGAGAGCTGGGGATGCAAAGAGACTTCAGATTCTAGCACTCAGATGATTTTTCTCTTCTCCTTTTACAGATGGAACATAATAGTTTTAGAGAAATCTTTCAGCCCAGGAGTCTTAGTGGTAAGACTGAGTTTGAAACTCAGATCTATGGGATCCCTAAGCCGAGTTCTTTCCTGGCCCCATGAGCTCTGAAGGTTCCATTGCCATCACCCACCCCCAGAAACCAGCATCATAATGCAAGGCGGGAGCTGCTTTTGAGAAGTTCCAGACACATGCAGGGTCAGTGGATTTAAACTCAGCTGGTCAACATTTCCTCCCCCGCCTTCCACATTGTGGCCACAGCTCCTCCAAAGGCAGCTGTAAATCCTTTCAGTCTGTAAACACTCCAATACAGTTCCCTCCATTGCTTAGCTGCTTCTGACACTAATTGCTCTGCAGAGTATGTGCAACTGGCAACACCTTATTAAAAGTGAAATATATTATACTGTCCACTTATTGCTGTTTTATAGAGATAAAGTATTTCTGCTACATGGAAAATCTGGCAAAGAAATTGACAAGGTGGTTTCTAAATAGAAAACGATATGAGGCCATTCCTGCGACGCAAGATCTACCTGGTCTGTGCTAGAAGACTTCCTGATTCAGCCTGAATATTTTGCATCCCCAGGAATCTCTCCCTTTTGCTGTTCTGATTTCCAACTCAAAATGAGCCTTTGAGAAGGAAGCCTGGGTACTGAAGAAAAAAATAAATATATAAAATGTGTAATGGCTCTCAGAGTTGAGAAAACAGTCCTGACCAACCCCTTCTGTAGACACCACCCATCTCCTTTCTCTGGAGGACAAAGCCAGATTGGGAAGAGACTGACTGCAGGAAACACTGGGCACAAACGCTGAAAGAGGAAGACCCAGATGCAAACAAGAGAGCTCCAGATTCAGAAAAACTCAGGTCAGTGCCGACTTCTTCAGGAAGACCCACCACATCTCAAACTTCCACTTAAAGCTAAAATAAGCAATATCTCGGAGACTTGCTAGACAGCTGGTCCTTGACATAAGATTGTTGACTTGATGTTGGTGCCCAAGTGGTCTGCATTCAGTAGAAGCCAGACTTAAAATCTTTTAACAATTCTAGTGACGTGCAGTGAGATCGTCTTTTCATGATGCTTGGTGGCAACAGTGAGCTGCCATCGACAATTAGGCCATTCAGGAGGAAGGAGCAGATGCTTTATTGTGTATTGTTAGTGGCGATACACAGTATGGTTGGGCCTCATAAATGCTCTTTCCACATGAGATATTTTCAATTCACAATGGGGTTATAATCTAAGCATCTGGAGACCTACATTGTCAGAGAATTTAACCACCACCTCATCCGGCAGTGCTAACTATTTAGGGCTCTTGATACAGAAGACATCTAAACTAAAAGAAACTAGATTAAGCTCCTCAACCCAAATCCCCCGAAAGTACTTTCGCTAAATAATCCCAAATCCAAGAGTACTTGGCAATTTGTGCAGCTCATAAGCTGAGAATGTTATTTGCAGTTTTTAAGTTAGAGAAAGAGGATAAGACAGAGGCCATATAAAACCCATAAATCCTCTCTTCGGTCTTTCACAAAAGAAGAACATTTGCTGACCTGGTCTTGAAAGAAAGAATGGGAGAGCTGGAAGAAGATGCAGGCAGCAGAGAGAAAAGCTGGGCTGGAGGGAAGGGCAAAGACTGATGCGGAAACGCTGTCAGGAAACAATGCCCTGTTCTTCACCTCTCACTCAGCTCCAGCACTGAGATCTGGGTAATCGTATTAACTGCCGTTTCTGGAAAGAGTCAGCCCATTGGAGCCATTGCCTTTTGTCTTGGCAATGTTTTACTGCTGATCTCCACCCATGCCAGCCTTGAGAAGCAGCCAATTGGGACCGGGTGGCCCTAGGGGCTAGAAGAGAACAAGGGAGATGGAGCGATGGAGAGGAACCTATTGTCCCTGCCACGTTTTGTGTTTCCGAGATACCAAATTGCCTGATCACTTTGACATTTCCGAGACCAAATTAAAACGCGCCACCATGGAGACAAAATGTCATTAGCCTCATTATAAGTGATTGTGTTAAAATAAATACAAAAATAAAGTGGGAATTAGTCCAAACCATTAAAATGCAGAAGCGAAAATGGCCAACAGGGATCTTACATGTGACAGACTAAGAAAGACTGAGACACCCCCTGAGGAGACAGAGGAGATGAATTAACAGGCTCAGAGACTAAGCAGCTCACTTTTGTGACCACAGCAGAGCCTGGGTGCTGAGGTGATGGTAAGTTCTGACCTGCGATGTATGATCCCAGGGAGCACACTCAGCATCCCCAGGCCCTGAGTTCCTTCTGAAGGAAGACAAAAAACACTATTCTTGGCACCAGCCCCTGGGGATAATGGGACAGGAAGCTTCTTGAATTAGGATAGGAGTGTCTTCACGTGGTCTGCTCTTGATTTTCTCAAAGGGTTTTCAAGCAGGACAGACTTTTCCTCAGGGATAAAGTCCAGGTAGGGTACCCATAGACCAGGGTTCCGATGACAACCCAGCTGACTTCAGTTCAACACTTTACAAGAGATACTCTCACAACCAATGTGCTTACCATTCTCCCCCATAGTTCTTACACATGGTCTTCAGTCTACCAGCACCTTGACTCTTACCATCTCCTTCAACCACACTCTTCTCAATCCCATTGAATGGTACTGGCTTTCAGTGCTTAGGACCTTAGCAATAAACAAGGAATAACATGGGACACCCCTAAAAGGAAGAGAGGAAAACTTTCCCTTTGAGGATATCACCTGTAACTAGCACTTCTCATGAAAGTTTCATAAGGTCTGTATACCTAGAAGTAATAACGAGTCTGTGGTGTTAGCCATGCCCAAACTGGCTTCTTCACAAATATGAACTACTCAACTAGAAGTCCAAGAATAGGATAATATATTAGCATGAAATTTGTCCAGTTTTCTAAAGCCTTCCTCCATCAATAGTACCCTGAACACACATAAAATTATGTAGTGTGACAAAGGCAGGAATAAGTATTCCTCTCTAATACCCAAGATAACTGAGGCTACTAGAAAGAAAAATATCTTGACCAAGGTATAGCAGTGTCAGAAGGGGACCCAAGGTCACAGGTCTTAACACCAAGTCCAGTCCAGACTGTTGAGTTACTTTGCCTTGATTTTACAGAGCAGAACAAGTAATTCACTGGAACTGTCAACAGACTTATTCCCCAATGGTTGTTACCTAAGGAAAGCATCCAAAACGCTCAGTAGTGATGAAACAGGGGCTCAGGAGGCTTCGCTAACATGAGCTCACTAACCCTCTAAGTTGCCAGCACAGGCTGTGGAAGGGGATGGTCTTTCGAATGTTGCCCCTCTCCTGGCCCTGCTGAGCCATCACCAGCCCTCAGGAAAGGTAAGGATGAGGAATAACATTTTTTTATCATTTCAAATCCTGAACGAAGGATCCTGGGATGACTGTGTGGGAACACAGGGAAGGACAGGGAATACTGCCTGGCAGCAAAATAAAGTGGGCTCAACCATGGTGACAAATCAGAGACAGCAGGTCCAGGCACAACAGGCAACAGCTAATGGCATTAGCCTAACCATAGAAGCAGAAAAAACATTATCCTGCAACCACAAACAGAATGGCTACTGTTTAATTTGTGTGTGCAAGTGTTACGTTTGTGTGTAGTACTGATGCCGTGTATTTTGTTCATGCCTCTGGCAGTCACTCTTTAGGATTTAGGATTGGATACCTTCATCTGAACTGAGTCCTAAGTCTCCATTTGAATTTCTAGTCCCTGTTCTTCTCTGATACACGATATTTCAGAAATCTATGTGTATATTTTTTTCAAGAAGATATGTATGTATATCTTCCTGTCTATGGGAGTCTTCTACATGTATCTTTCTCCCACTTCCTTTTTTCTGCCTGCTAGTGAGCCTCGGCTACTGGAGCAAAAGACCCAAGATAATCAAATGGCACACAGCACTAGAGGCTTCAGTCTGTGGTCCGTTGACTCTGTTGCTTTGGGCCCCTGTGAAGCAGCACATCATGGAGGAAGCTTATGGCAAAACCATTCACTTCTTGGTCAGGACATTAAAGAAGAGGAAGGGCCTAAGGTCCCAACTTCCTCTCACTACTCCACATTTCTTAAAGGTTTTAGCACCTCCCAGTGGCACCAGAGGCAAAAGAGCAAGCCTTAAACCCAGCGGCCTTTCAAAGAAAGTGAGCTACTACTCCCCTTGTTCCAGGTGAGTATTAGAACACAGAACTTTCTCCATGGCCTACCAGCCCATACTGTGCGCCTGAAAACCAAACAGAGTCATGGGCTAAGATAAGATAAGAAGATCTCAGGAAAGCCTTGCTTCCAGCTGAGGAGACACATCCTCAGAGGTGAAGAACATCAGCATCTTATTCCCCAGGGACAGGAGGGTGAGCTCCACATGCCAAAATGGGTGGAAAGCTAAGCTTCAGAGCTACTGACTGGTTGCAATCAGTGCCCATCTCCTAAGTCCTCATTAAAACTGCAAAGTGTCAGTGCTGGCAGGCACCTTAAGGGATCATCTTTGGCAGCCTATTTTCAAGAGAAAAAAAATCTGAATTGGAAGTAGTTCAGGAACTAGGACATAGATACACGATCATACACACAGATATGGTCTGGAAACGCAGACTTCATGATGCTGACCTGGAGGACTCCACCCACAGAATCAGGTGTAATAGCTCTTGGGAAATAGGAAAACTGTCCTTACGGACTTTACTCTCTTATTATGGAGACAAGGAAAAGAAATTCATGAAATCATCATCAAAAAGGTAGATCATTGACATTGCATGTGATTCGGGACCAATAAGGCATATACAGCTTCTCCCGACATTACATATTAGGATACTAAAAAAAAACTGTTCAAATTATGCTACATCTGATCTCCTGTCCTGACAAATTTCATCAGAATCCTGGGAAGCAGGGTCAGGTGTCAGGGTTATATTGAAGTTCCCCAGGTGGTCTGATAATGGAGCCAAGCTTAGAGTCATTGTGCTAGAAAGTCAGAGAAATAAAAGGTGAATGAGTATTGGATAAAGTGGCCAGGAAATTTTGCTTAAAAGAGAATGCACTTGAACTGACTTTTGAGTAGGAACCAGAGTAAGAGAGGCCTGACATAGGCCCAAGATGTTTCGCTTCTGAGTTCCTGGCCCAGGAGCCATGCTTCCAGTAGCAAGGGCAGAGAAGATCCATTAGATGTCGTTCTTTCCACTGAGTGCCTAATGATCCTGGTGATTTCTTCCCTCACTTTTCTAAATGGAACAGGTAAGGCAGTTTTTAAAAGGCCTCAGGCCCTTGGAGCGAAGTGTCTGCATGTTCAGCGGCCCTGACCCCAGCTGACCTGCCTCTATACTGCAAAATCAGCCCACAGCGATCATCTGGGGGTATCTGGGGATGATGTAGGTGATAATTTCTCTAGCTTAATAGCAAACTGGCCCCAGGCTCCTAATCACTTGGAGGAGTAGGAAAAAGGGAAATAATTGTAAAGAGATCTTTCAAATGTCATCTCTCCCTTGGCTTTTCACCACACATCTCATCCGCCTATGTCAGCAGCCTCATCCCTCCAAGCCAGATGCAGCTGGGCACACACCCAACAGGCAGCAAAGAGCTGAAGGCTACTCCAGTGAGAAACAGAGGCCGGCTGTGCCTCCCATCCAGCCAGAAAGATAGACAGACAGAGGCAGCAATGCTTCCCAGTACTTCCCTCCTGGCTTCCCCAAGGCTCTTTCTGCAGCTTGGCAGTGGTACCAAGGCTGTTCAGTATTTACACTGAGCTTGTCCTGAAAATCCTCTAATGCTCCTATGACTGCTCTCAATTAACCTTCTCCCCTAGGTCTAAGTCAGAATCTCCAATCTCATTTTGAACTGAACACTGAGTCACAAAGAGACTGGAAAAGCTGCCAACTGATGGAGGTCTTCAGTCATTCCACAGATTCTATTCCTGTATGGCTAACCTGCTTACAAAGATCCAGCCATTACTGGATGACCTGTTAAGACGTTTGTCCAGTGAGCATTCTTTACTGAGCACGCACCATCTCTCAGTGCCTCCATTTGGAAGTTGTTGAGACTAACTTCACTCTCTTCACCAGCACTCTACCAAAACTTTGATGGCACTGGAACTGACAAGGAACTGAGACCATGTGGGGAAGCTCTTAATTGGAGAATTCCAAGAAGTAAAGGACGGATTATGATATCATAGCCCTAAGATGTCAAATGTCTATCTTTTTTCATTCATTCAGCTCTGACCTGGTCACTGAGATGGAACTGTGCTTCTAAAGATGCAGGCTTTTTTAGCCCAAGAGCCCTGCAAGGCTGTTCCTAGGTCACTGGAAAGAGTCCTATGGTTCAAATTTTGTCATGTCAGGCTGAGGGGATTGGGGTGCCAGATTTTCAGAATGTTGTATTACTAGCAAACTCCCAGACCGAGGCACAGAGGGGAAAGTAGGATGGCCTTTGAAGGACTGCACCTGGTTCTCTAAAAAGCTGCTGTGTGAAGATGAGCAGATCAGACCACTTTTAAGTCCTGAGTCTTCTCACTTGTAAATGAATCCTTAGCTCAAATAGCCCAAAGGTCCCTTATCAAAACAATCAACTGTGGCACTGGGCTGCCCTCTCCAGTCTTGGAAGAGACTATTATGAGTGGGACCTGGACTTTAACAACATGTTGATTCCTTTAGTTTATACTGCAGTGATTTAGTGAGTTGTAGTCAATCACTATTAACCCGAGGCCCACATGTCACTCACCTAGGTGTTGTTTCCTTGACCTACTGACCAGTGTTACCAACACATTGCCATTGGCAAATGGTTCATGCTTCTGTGAAACTGTGTTCTGGCCTCTTTTGGAGTTCCTGTTCCCAGAACTTAACATTGCTCTCTACTCTTTCTGGACTCCTTCCCCTGTGGTCTTCCTCCATGTAGCCTGTAATCTTAAATATGCTAACATCTCCATAAGTAGAGTCTGGGTCAGAATTTTCAAACACACACACACACACACACACACACACACACACACCAATATTGTAACATATCCAACTGCCTACTCAACATATACAATAGACATATCAAGTACAACATGTGCATCATAAACTCTCAGACATCTTTCCAGTGGTCTCCACTGTTCTAAACCTTGCTCTACATATAGATGTCCCCAGCCTGGTGGCTCTGCCTAACTTACAGATCTACCACTATTTTCTTTGCTATCACCATGCATCATGCCACCACCTTGTGTTTGACCTCCTAGATAGTCTCCCTGCTTCTCCTCTTCAATAGCCAGAATGTCCTTTGGAATGAAGTGAGATCATATACAACCATCTGAAGAGTGCCTCATCTAAAGCAGGTGAAAGCCAAACTTCTTACAGAGGACATGCCCATCTATTCTCCATCATTTCAACAGCTACCTAAGGACAGGAAATGTTCCTGTATTCACTGTGGATCTCAAAGTCTTATAATAGTGCTTTGGCTCATTTGACCTTTGCTTCTGACTGACCAGCTATAAACTATGATTCACATGACCTGGCTCTTTGGGTTTAATTAACTGCTAACAGTAGTGCACAGAACTCTGCAGAACACTTTGATCATATTCATTCTCCTATTGTAAGGGATATTGCAAAGGACACAGGGACATAACCAGATGGAAGAAATGTACAAGGCAAAGTCTGTGGGAAAGGTACAGAGCTTCCATGCCCTCTTCCAACCCTCCAGATGGCTCTACTTCATGGTAAAGCAGCTCTCTGAAGCTTATACTTCAGGATTCTGAAACAGTCATGATTGATTTAACTACTTGCCATCTGTGATCAGTTGAACTTTCGGGTTCTCTCCCTTCTCCCAGAGGAGGAGGCCTTGAAGCTGAAAGTTCCATTCATCACATAGTTAGTTCCCCTAGCAACCAGCCCTCCTCTTGAGACCATCCAGGATCCCACCAAGAGTCAACTCATTAGAACAAAAGATGCTCCTATAGCCCAGGAAATGTCAAGAGATTTAAGAGCTCAATGCCCTGAACTCCTATCACTCAGGAAATTACTAAAGTCTTAGGAGCTTCATGTCAGAACCAGAGCTAGGACCAAATATTAGAACAAAAGATTCTTCTAGCACCCCGATCTACAAAGATATTAGGAGTTCTGTCTCAGAAACCCAGGGCAGAGACCAATATATGTATCTTATAATTTCACAATATCATACCAGGTAAATCCATTTTCAAGAACTCAGTGAGCAATTAAATATAGCTTTATCCTGAAATTCGAGCATGCTGTCCAATTAAAACAAATCCTTGAAGGCATAAAGAAGGATTTAATTTTATTGATCCTGCTGTAGGGAATTCATAAATGTATGGGTTTTTGTTCTATAAGGAGCAAGCAAAACAGAAGACCTGAGTGAAAGTGCAGGGTGTCTCTGACAATGTGTGACGCCCCAAGATAAAAAAAAAAAAATTAAAATATAAAAACAAGGTTTCTCACCCCTTTTGACTCCATTCATAGCATGAACATTTAGAAACTTGTGGGGTTATTGAAAGTTCAGATTTCCTCAGCACCATCCATCATTTTTCTGACATTTAAATTACACAAACCAAATCTACAACAGGATGAGAACACTGGTACTCGGAACATGGAGGCCTGTCCTTCCTCCAGCACTTCACTCTCCTCTCTAGTCTCCTCTCTAGTCTCACTGCCCAGCCTTGTCCCAGACGGGAAAGCACTGGGTCAATGGGTTCTCAGTGGGCTCTTCCACCGGGCGATTTGTGGTCCTGTTAAAAGCCAACTGAAAGACCCCTTTCTGAGAAGCCTCCCCAGGAAGCGAAGCAAAGCTGTTTCTTCTTTCTTCACACTTTCATAAGACTGCTTATGCAAGAGTACAGAGACCGCACCTTGTGCTGTGTTAACACATTTACAGGCCTGGATTTCCAGTGAAGGACCAAGAAAAGTGGTCTTTCTTAGTCACTTCGCTGTCCTAAGCTTCTGGGGCCTGGCAGAAAGTAAATGCACAGCCCATTCCTGTCGCATTATGACCTTGTCCAATGAGTCATTGCCTGTGTTGTTGCACAAGAAAGAGGCTTTTACTTAAACTAAATTTGGCATTTATAATGGTTCATGAAAAGATCCTAATCAGTGAGCTAGATCACAGAGATTAACAGTTTGGCTTTTTAAATTATTGTTGTCAAGAATACAGCAGCAAAAAAAAAAAAAAAAATCAGGGCAGCAGTCAGCTAAACATAAGAAAAAATATGATTCTGAATTCCAAAGGATCAATTCTTATATGCCAAACCCTCTAGGACCATGCAAAGGCTGCTACAGTCAGAGAACTGGAAAGCATAGGCTGCAAAACAAAGTCGCCTCAAGGCCAGCCCAAACCCTAAGAAAAACTCCCCTGGGCTGTGAATGGCTCACTTCACCTAGTGCCTGCAAGGCCTTAGAGCTCCAGCATTATTGGAGTTCATCACAAGGGTCAAATGAGCTAGAACAGCCTAGTCAAATCACTAGCTGCCAGATACGTTTTCTACAGTAGCTACTTACGAGGAAGGAAACTTGGCTTCTTCCTAGGCTTGAGGAACTGGGACAGCGAGTTTTGCCATGTGGACCTGATAATTTCTTCATGGGGGCTCAGAAGGGGTTGGGGAGAAGGAAGCTGCTCATATATTCTGGTTTCCATTTGCTCACTGTGTTGCAGCCCACCTGTGAATGCTCCCCTCTCTTTACCCAGAGCATCTGCCATCTCCTCTTACCAAAACTACTGCAGGTACACCAGAGAGAGTCTGAGTGTCCCACCCACCAACAGCCCTTGTTTTCCACTAAAAGCAGCCCAAAGACCAGTTGAGTGTTTTCCCTCCTCCCCAGTATTCAGGATCGTTCCCATTTCTTGATTATAGGAGACTTCTCAAGTTGACTCAGAACTTAGTTCATCTCAAAACTGAGCACAGGTCTGTGCCACTATTTACAGCTTCCCAAGTTGTAGACACTGCCTTTCAGTTTGACTTTAGATATTTACCAAGAGGAGTCTTACCGGAACTGTCACTCTCATTCCTGATGCCACTCAAGCTAATAGAGCAGAATCTGAGTCTTCCTGAAAGACAGTTGCTGGAACAGTTTGGCTCACAATGACCCCATGCTCGATGAGAAAGCTAGTCTAGCAAAATACTCCTGTCATCACAAGTTCCCTTCCGGTCTATTCCAGGCATACTCTTGCAGAGAACACTCCTACTATTATACCTAATAGCATTACTAAGTACATTCCCTTTGTGCGAAGGATTTCATCAAAGATCACCAGGAAAGATGAAGCCGTTGGGAAATGGCTTACAGGTTCTGGATAAAACAATTTTTCCATGAAACAAATAATCAGAGAACAAGAAGCTCCCTTTAGACTTGGAACACACAGGTCAGAAGTGTAAGTCTGATGATACAAAAAGAGAAGGCCATCTTTTACTATCTGGGAGAAGACAACTAACAGCGTCAGGTAGAGGGGTTGCTAAGATACCATGCTGACCATTTAAAATCAGAGCATGCAACTCTCAGCAGAGTGATTTTTATCCCCTAGGGGACATTTGGCTATCTATGTCTAGAGGCATTTTTGCCTGTCACAACCCAAGAGGTGCTGCTGGCTTCCAGTGGGTAGAGGCCAAGGATGCTGTTAAACATCCTGCAACCCAGGGAGAAATCCCAACAACAAAGAAGAATCCTGTCTAAAGAGTCCCATGCTCAAAGTTAGGGAACCATAGTACTGGGACATGAGGAATATCAGGTACAAGATACAAAATCATAACAATTAGAAACTGAACATTCCAGGAGGACAGAACCAGCTTTAGGAGCCAAATAGTGAATAGGCTCCAGGAAATGAAAAATAAGTGGAGGTGTGGGTTGTATTTCCACATGGTCTAACAGCTCATCAAGACAGAAAGGAACCACCTTTATGATCAGTCCTGAGCAGCCAGGAGTCCACGTGAGAAATCTTAAGAAACACATTAAAAACATGTTTTAGTTACTCAATGTGATGCCAGGACAAGACTTCCAAGGGCCAGGGCTATGTCTTGGAGGGTCTAAAATAATGGGTTTTTACTGTCTTAAAAACTTCAGTCCCTGCAGAGATTCCAAGGCTCCACTTTGCAGAGTGGGTGGCATATATCAAACCTTGGAAGGCCAACATATGGAGTAAAACATTGGTTCTTCCGCCTACTTAACTCGGTCAGCTCAGAAACATTGTGTCAGGCTGGGTCCTCTGAGAACCAGACATCAAGACAGGTTTGAATGTGCAAGACATTTGTCAGGGGAAGAAACTGTGAAAGAAAGTGAAGGAGCCAGGAGGGCCGGCAGACGGTTGAGTCAGCCTGGTCTCTGGTGAAGGTGAGTGGAAGGCAGCAGACAGCACAGCACAGTTCTGAGGAAGGGCCTGAAGAGCTGCCTCGGGGGGGGCCATCAACTCAAAGCAACCAATCAGAGAAGACTGCACCCCAAAGTAAACCTGCAGTGATATCTCAGCCACACTCTGCCATGGCTGAAAGCATGTAAAGAGCCTCAGAACCAAGACAGTGATGGCTTTCAGAGAGCTGCCTGAGGTTCTCAGTCAGCCATACTTTCGACATGCAGGACCTGAGAGTCATTTTCCTGATGGACCCGATGCTGGAGCTGGACTTGAGGCACTGCGGGATAAAACTTACGGTTAGGAAAGCACCCTGAGCTGACTGTCTCTCCTGATCCCACTCTTTTCCATATATTTCCATTAATATATCTTAATAATATCTCTTTCAAAAAGTTCTAACCTTGGGACCAAAGAGACATCTCAGTGGTGAGCAATTGAGCACACACATGAACACCTGAATTTGGATCCCAGCACTCGTGTGAAAAGCTCGGCCCCACAGTGCTTGTCTGGCATCCCAGTACTTGGAGGTAGAAATAGGAGGGTGCCTGGGTTCGGTGAGCCAGCCAGTCTAGCTGAATTGGTGAGCTCTAGGATTGGTGAGAAGTGAGAGACCCTGACTCAAAAAATAAGGTGGAGAGTGACAGGGGAAGATGCCCAACATCTGCCCCTTGCTTTCTCATGTGGACCCACAGCTACACACACACACACACACACACACACACACACACACACACACACACACACATCTGAGAAGTTTAAAAATAAAAGCAATCTTAACCTTGCCTCAGTCTGACTTTCTGACTTTTTGACAGGATAAAAGGTATTGCCAATCTAAAGCAGGAAGGCAAGGACTTCAGTGCATCTAGGCTAGCTGGTACGAGAGACTCAGCCAGGACAGAGATAAAGAGAGCAAGAACTCTGGAGATAAAGAATCGGGAGCAGCTCTAATGGATGGCCCCTGCCCTCAGCTCTTAATTCTTCTAAACATTGTTTTGGCATTTGTTTCCTTTCAATGGGCTTTTTTGATAAGTGAGACATTGCTTTGGATTGCTGGTGTATATCCACTGATGGGCTACCCATCCTTACTGCAAAGTGGATTGTTGAAGAACCCTACAACTGCTCAGGTTGGAATCAGCCATAGCAACTTTAGAGTGCCAATACACAAAGTGATCTGTGGTCAGAGACTCATCCCCACATTCAGTCCCAGAGGGACATAGTCATTAGGAGCAGCTTGCCAAGGATGATCAGACCTTTCTGCCTATACTTTCACATGAAGCACACTGGGGAAGGGTGTGCTTACTGCAGTGATCTCAAAGTGGTGCCTGTTTCTGGGAGAAGAGACCAACTAGTGCTGACATACCTCTGAGCAAAGCCATAACTCGGGCTCCATATAGCATTGGGACATCAAGACACAGAGGGAGGTATCTAGGACAGAACCGGTATTTCTGAAGCTGGGAAGTACGGACAAGAGGAATTTTCTGAGCCAAACTGAATAAATGAGTAACCACAGAGGCTCTAAAAGCAGTGCCTGTGGTCATAGGTGTGTGCGGGACCCAGATCACAGATGTCTGCCTCACTAAGATGAACAAGGAAGATCCTTCTAGTTCTGCCATCCTGAGGCAGAGAACTACCATGCCCATGAAGCAATAAATACACTGTCAGGACCAAAGTGACATTTATCCTTGGGATGTCACAGATGGCCTTCAAAAGACCTTCAAAATATCCAAGAGTTAACTTAAGGAAGAGGTTGGGGTGGGGTATGATATGTGTGTTTGATACAGACGTAGCATACGTGGCATGTAGATGTGTATGAGCATGAGGGAGGGTGGAGTCTGTGTGTTTATAGCTGGCTGGAGTGATTATAGTGTCTAAGTCATGTAGGTGTATTTACATGTGGATGGTATATATAAATACAGATATGTTTAGAGCATATGAGTAAAATGTATAAATGTACGCATGTGTATGTGTGTGGGGTGGGGAGGCTATGTGTATACGATGGGAGACCAGTGTGTATCTCTTCATATATGAGAAGTTAGTATGGGTGAGGGCTGACTGGGTAGATCCTAGGGATGCAGGTGTGCTGTGTTTGGATGGGTGCCTGTGTATGTGTGACTGGATGAGTGCTGTGTGAGTTTACATGCATGCATATCAGTAAGTAGTATATATGTGTGACTGGGTGGGTGGTTTGCACATGGGTGTGTATGGGGGAGTAGGTTGGTGGTATATGTGGGGATGTATGAGGGTGGCTCCCTAGTTGGTATGTGGGTATATATGGTATATGGATAAGTGAATGGTATGTGTGTTTGTTCATTTGTATAGGTGTGTGGTATGTGTGGTGTATATGTATATGATTATGGATGTGGGAGCAGCTGCTGGTGGTGGTGGTGATGGTGGTGGTGGAATATGGATGTAGCTGTGGATAGGGGTTGTGTGCATAGGTGTGAGGCGAGTCTGGCTGGGTTCTGCGTACATGGGTCTGGGTTGGCAGTGTGTGTAGATGGGTGATGTATGTAGATGGATGTGGTGTGGCTGGCATGGAGGGGATGGCAGCATATTGTATGAGTGCGTAGATCTGTGCATGATGGGGAGGCTGGCTAGGTGGCGTATGCATGGATGTGAATGTGTGTGACTTGAGGGTAAGCAGGATGTGAACAGATGTCTGGGGAGTCTGGGAGTGTGGTTGTGTACACAGAGGTCTATGGAGGCTAGGTGAGTGACTTGTGGATGAGTGTACACAGATGTGTGACTGGGTGCGGTGTGTGTGTGCAGTTGTGACAGATATGTGGCTCAGTGGGTGACCCGGGATGGGTGGGAAGGTAGACAACTTTGTATATACAGAGGACCCTGTGCTCAGCCCTCAGGATTCCAGGGCATGTGACCTGCTGTGGTCGGCCTGCTGAGGCCTTGAGCAAAGCCTTACTCAGGGTTCTAGCCCTTCAGGTGATGCCATTAGGAGCTCAGCACTTCACCTTAACACACGTGGGCTCTGGTTTCTTCTCCAGGATGCTATCAGTCTCTCTGCTGAGTGACTAATTCCTCATCTTCATCTCTGTTCCTGCAGCCATTCTGCTGTGGCACTTATGCCCCCTGTACAGGTTAAGCATCCTTAATCCTAACACCTGAAATCTGAAATGCTCCAAACTCTAAAACTTCTTGAGTGCTGACATGACACTTCAAGTGGCATTTTGAATCTGACCTCATGTGACAGGTCTCGGTCAAAACACAGGTACATTCAACTTATTATATACGATTACCTTCAGACTCTGTGTGAAACATAAACGAAGCATTATTAGATTTTGACCCTACCTTCATGGTCTCACAATATTTATGCAAATACTCTAAAATCAAAAACAAATTCGAGATCTGAAATCCTGTTTCAAAGCAAGCATTTTGGATAAGGAATACTGAACCCCTCTGGCTTAGAGATGTCGATCATTCCGCTTCCTTTCTAACCTTCTTTCTGCCTGCAGATTTGCTTTCTGCCTTCACACTGACTCTGTCATCCACCACCACATGTTCAGTGCAATACAAAAGAGCTTGTGTGGAATCTTGAGGGAGTAATTAAGACATTTCTTATGTATTAATTTATTTGAGCAAAATAAAGTCCAATCATAGGGCTAAATGAGAGATCTGCTGCTGGTGAAGTAAGCCCTGAATCAGCATTTTGGAATGACAATAGAAGGGCAGAATAAATGGAAGTGCCATCTCTATATTGAAAAATCTGTCATGATCTTTCTATTCCTACTTGTCACCACAAGAAAAGGGTAGCCAAAAAAGTCACAAAAATTGAAAATAAAGAGGAGTAGAACATATAAGGTGCTTTTGTTGGGGGCAGAGAGGGTTATAATGCATTCCCTTTGATTTTTTCCAGCCTTCCCAATTCTGAACTCTCCTCCATCACTTCTGCTCTTGAACCATAGAATAAGATAGGACTTTGTTGCAGAAATTCTTTTGCCTTCCTGGGCACACAGACTCCAGTGGTGCTTCCAGAAGACTAATGGGGTGGAAATGTCAACAGTTTCTCTGTACCTCTAATCTGTAGACAGATATATCTGGCAGACAAACCTGACTTCAATCAGCCATATTCAGCAATGTCTGATGGGGTTCTGGAAGCATCCACTGTTTCTACAAGTCCTGACGACAGTGCACAGCTTCTGATACATCTGAGTGAGACCCGAGGCTGGGTGCTGCAGGCTTGGTACTGAGCAGTTCAAAAACCAAACTATAAGGTATAATTTATATCAGAAATTTTTTCTATAAAAGATAGGCCAGAAGCCCTTTGTAGATATTAAAATACAATGCAGAATGAATCTTTCAGTTCTAAAAGGGAGCTGGAACAGGCACCCATTTGACCTTAGACAAGACCAGGTTAAATATGTGATTAAGATACAAGAGCTCTACTGTCTTCCAGAGACCGAGACTACATCCAGGCTTTTGCCTATCAGAAGAGAGTACTCTGACATGGAGTCTCACTTAGTGCAGAGTGGAGTGCCAAGGCTCAAGGGCCCTTTTTAGAACCATGGGCCAGTCCCCACATATCCGCTCTACCTAGGTCTTCTGAAACTACCAAGCAACATGTTAGATTAGGGATACAAGGCAGGCAGTCATCCCTATAAATTATCCCCTTTTTCTTTTCTAAGCAAACCATTGAATTAACGGTTCTTATTCTGTACTCAACACATTCATAGGCTGGAAGGGGCTATGGAGACCTGAGATGTTGTATGGCTTCCTTTGGACCTGAACAGAAAAGAATTTAGGCTCTAGGGATTTACCAGTCAGCCTGTGTGGGGCAGGATGAGTCAGGCTCTTCTGTAGCACGCATCTAGGACAGCCAAAGAGGACCACTCTTTCTATTTCATGAGTCTCTTCTCCCTTCAAACACTCCTCCAAATTCTTCTTCCAGAAGGGTTTGCCACCACCATAAGTGAGGACGTAGAACTTCCACAGCCAGAGGGCAATTCTAGCTAAACATCAGACTCTAAGAACAAGCTCTTTTCAGCTCTTTTCCACCCTCCACCCATTCTTAGCCTTTGTCCTCACAACTCAAATGACAGAGTCCCCATTCTCTGCAAAGGTGCAAGCAATTCAGCTAGAGAAATAGAAACCATTTTCCAGCACTCTCCATGGGAACAGGAAAAGCAAACCAAACCCTGTTTCATGCCTGAAGAAGAAACAGTAGGAGCTCCCTCACCATGTCTCCTGCTCCAGAACCAGAGTATATGTTGACCTGCAAGTTACAACCACACAAACCATAGCTACTGACAATGAAAAATATCATGGCAAGAAAAAAGGATGGACAACAGTGGCCTATCCAAGAGACAGAAGCCCTGGTCACCAGTAACTTCAGAGGGCTAGGGTTTTTCTAGAGACCTCTGAGGTTACCCCATTGTTTTATGCAGAGGAATAAGCATCTTGTGGGAGTTAAAGCACTTACCTAAGGCCATTGGGTTCATAAGTACAGAGGGAAAGCCAAAGGTCAGAACTCACTGCGTCAATGCTTCTACAGTTTGGCCACTGACAGGTGAATCTTCTGCTTTAAATACAGACCATTTAAGTGAAAGAAGGAAAGAAATAGTTATCTTGATCACAACGAGCACTAGTCCCATCTCTGCAGACATCATGGGGTTAAGCTGGCAGCAGTTATTAGTGTCCATGATCTCTCAAGACTCCATGGGGCCATCAGAAAAGATGCAGAATCTCAGTAGAGTTTTCATCAGCCCTTCCCATCTGGAGATGCCTACACCCAGAAAGGCATCCATCTCAGTGCCAAGTAAGACTGGGAACTATCCTCTCCATGGGACAAAGCCAGGGGACTCCCAAGGAAACCCCAGCATCTCTTGGAGCCTACAAGCTAATGGGCAATTTCCATCTGCTATGCTCTTTCTTCCAGCATTCCCCTCCTCTCTTTGAAGAGTACAGGAAATCCCTTGGCACTGGACTGTTCAGAAGAACCCAGTTGGCTTATTCAGAGTAGCCTTGAGCTTTCTTATCCTGTCATTCTAGGAATGGGAATGTCCCCAGGCATTTGGCCTGACTACCATCCTGTTCCAGCAGTCTTGCCGTCTAATCCTATCTGGCATGCTGCTGAACTTCAACTCTTGCTTCGTATTCTGAATTTATCTACAGCTCCTTCCAGCTAGCATTGTGATTGTGCCTACACCCACTTTGTCAAATGTGAAGCAGAGGTGATGGGGGCGGGGGAGCAAGGGAAAGAGACTCTCAGTTCTTCTACTTTCTCAAATATAGAGCAGGTGTGATGTATGTGCATGTGATGTGTACATGTAAGTGTCCCATGAACTATTAGTATAGAACCCACAGGAATCTCTGCATGGATTTTCTCTTGGTTTAGCACAGTTCTAAGGCCAAGCAGATATTTTAAAAGGGATGTTTTGATGGCATCATGATGATAAAAGCAGCCACCTGTCACAGTGTGCAGACCAAACAGGTTGACACAATTTTATCTTTTTTTTTTTAATCACACTACCTTGAGAAAATCCTTCCTTGTACGAAGGAACAATGTATTTCTAGAAATCTTCCAGTTTAGATACAAAGGTCATGTTTCTAAAAGGATCAAAGGTTTCACTTTGCTTCTTGACCCCAGGTTCTAACCCATTTAATTACCTGGTCTCACAATGTTCTAAAGTGAGAGAGAGCCAAAGAAACATAATTGTTCTAGTTTGCCTTCAATGCTGTGACAAAGCACTCTGATCAATACTAACTTGGGGAATAAAGGGTTTATTTGGCTTACATCTCCCAGGTCACAGTCCATCACTGAGGGAGCACAAGGTAGGAACTCAGGGTAGGAACCTGGAGGCAGGAGCTGAAGCACGGCCATGGAGAACACTGCTTACTGGGTTGCTCCCCTGGCTCAAGTACAGCCTGCTTTCCTATATAACACAGAACAACCTGCCCAGGGGTGGCACCACCCACAGTGGGCTGGATCCTCCACATCACTCAACAATCAAGAAAATGCCTCATAGACATGGCCACAGGCCAGCCGAAAGGAGGCAGTTCCCCCATTGAGGCTCCCTCTACCCTGGAGTGTCAAGTTGACTACTACAGCTATCTAGCATAATAATAGTAGCCAAGGTTACAGGACTATCTCAAATGGGGTATTAGACTAAGAGGTAAAGTTCAGCTTCACTGGTTATTATCACAAGGAAATGACTCTAGATAGATTATAAGGCCTGTCTTCCAGAGGGCCTTCAGTCACTATCTGTCATTGTGACTTTACGAAAGTCTCTCAAACGCACTTTGCCTCAATGTAGGAATAGACTAGACGATCCTTAAGGTCCCTTTCAGTTTCAAGATTCTGTGCTTCTTAACACATGTTTCAAGGAGCCATAGACACCTTCTGCTCAAATGGCCCCTGGCAGTGAGGGCCTGGGGGGCTTTATACCAGCCTGGAATAATGATTATGTTCACAGTGTAGCTGCATCTAAGGACCCACATGTCACTTGAGAGTCCAATCAAAGCTCCTCTAATCACAGCCTGGCTTCTTCCAGGGGAAACAACTCAAGTAGAATCTAGCAGATAATACAACTAGAGCTCTTTGCCATGTCTCTAATAGATACAGAAAGTCAGTGGCATGCTAGACTCAGAGGACATGAGTTGAGAGCCGAAACTGTTATGCTTCCAGGAGGGGTGGGATTTCCAAAATCCTCCTATTCTTGTTCCAGGTCAAGACCACATGTCAGCTGAAAGAGAAGGCTCACAGCAGGACACTGAGAGACAGTCCCTTCACACTCCCCAAGGAGTGATCTAACTGTGGATTTACTGTTAGAATCAGACACCACAGCTTTTATAAGTCATTCATGATATTTCTTAAAGATTCCTAGGTTCATTCTTGCTTCTCAGTTCCAACCATCTCCTCCTGAAACCTAGGACATGGCTACCTTCATCTGAACCTCCCAACTCTAGTACTCACTCTCAATCTATTCTGCAAGCTTACAAGAATGGGATTCAACAATGTAAACCATGGTCTACACCTTTTCACATGAATCATATCAGTCATGGTCCACCACTTCTAGAATAAAAAACAAAATGATCTTCAGAAACTATTTCTATTTTCTGACCCTGCATGGCAGCCTTCCAGCCTCAACATTTGCTACACTCTCTTTATCTGGGCTCCAGGGAGATATGCTCTTGGGTTTCTCCTATAGGTCCTGTAGGGAAATAGAGCCATACTGGTCAGCACCTTATGTATAGAAAACAACGTGCTGACATGGATAGCCAGATGGACCAAGCAAGCTAACACTTGACATCTTAAGGGCAATGAGTCAGCACAAAATGGCTGACACCAGATATCCAGGGAACCCAAAAGCAAATTGTGATGTTTACTGTTATATAATTATTTCTGGCAGAATGTCACTTTTGTGTGGGTTTTATATAAATATGGCCATGAGGTCAGAGGCCTGAGACTTTGCCTTTGACAGCTTGCCTGTGTGTCTGCTTGCAGGTCTGTATGCCTGCTTCTGTGCAGCCAGTCTGTGTGTGTGTATGCCTGTGCCAGTCTGGCTGTGGCCCTTGTGTGCTGGTGTGTGTCTGGGTGCTTGCTGACATTTGCCTGCCTAGCAGCTTCTTGGCCTCCCATAACCTTCCTCTCCTGGCATCTAGTTTTGGACCTCACAGGTCCCCTGAACACTGTGTCAGTAGTGCTCATTGCCATGCCTCTGCCTTGGAACTAGATCATTTCTGGTCCTAATCTTTCAGATCCCTGCTCAGTTGTCACTATCACAAAGCTTACTAGCATGATCAGCCCTCCTTAGATGGGCTCATAGAAGCATACACTCCATCCTTAACCTTATCTAAGTTGTGACTTCATAATCAAAGGTGTTGGTTTGATGCATGCCTCTCTCACTTCATGCATGTTATGTAAGCACTGCATCACTTAGCTGCAACCCTAGACCAACCATAACAATTTTAGTACAAGCACTGACTAACAAGCAATTGTCACCCAGAAATCACTAAATAAACAACATGGCCAAGAAATGGATGTACTGGATACTGTAGACTACACACAGATTAATAAGGCAAGACCTCTATCATCCAGAGGTACATGGTACAACATCTCTAAAACAGTAGACTCTGAAATGGACTAGGTACAAAAACAATACAACGTTTTTGTTTTTCTTCTGACTCTCTGAGCCTCATTTTATCTTCCCCATAGAACAGCCAACCTGTTCAAGCATCCCTTGTTCATGCTTGACTCACACTTCTGCTCTTTGCATTTTCCTATCCAAAGCCCAATATTTTCCTTCTTATGAGTGACAGAATTCCTCACTTATTGGACCATAGGCAAATCTCTAATTTTCAAATAATTGGGGTCTTTCTAACAAACACCCTGATTAGATATGCTGAGTCACTTTAGTTTAAGCTGATAGGCAACTTAGAACTACATCTGCATTTATAGATGGTCTCACACTCTCAGGCATGTCTGTGAGGATGTTAGCTCTACAAATCTGCAGCTCCAGATCTGAGCTGTGGTATATATCTGGTTGGGTGCTTAGAGCTAGTATTAATTGATTATCATGTGTTGACTGCCATGGCCGCATCCCGCCGGGGATGGGGTAAGGAGTCGCAGAGTCAACGTCACAGACCCTGGGAGACAGTGGAGCCACGATCTCATTTAATTTTAGAAAGGAACAGGATTTATATTTTTGTCAGGCTTGGGGGAGGTCTTTTTCTAGTCATTTGATGTGCTTCATTCTGGTAGATCCTGAACACCTATGATCTGAAGTTCATCGCTCCCATTGGTCCTGGATGGCTGCTAGCCTGGGAGCTGCCCAAGTTCGATCCCAGGAAGTGTTCACTGCACACACATGCTCAATATCGGTTCTAGCTCATTCTAGGCCAGGCTGGAAATCTGCCTGGCCTTGCCAGAATCATCCTACAATCATGAGCCCTGGAATGAATAATTATAGCTAAACAAACATTAGCACATTTTTCCTTCTCCCACTAGCAAAGTCTCATGCTCACTGTGCTAACGGGTGAGCTCTTGTGCAGGACAACCCAGGGTTCCAGACATTTGTGAAGATTCATTGGGATCCAGCAGTATATGTTGGCCTCTATTATTGATGTGAGCTTGGCTGGGCCTTGTCAATTTTCCATTCATTCACCCATTCATTCATTCATTCATTCATTCAAGAAATACTCTAGTACTTATTCCTTGCTATCATGCTAGGTACTGAGGATGTGGTAGAGAACAGAATGATACAGCTTTACGGACCATAGTATACGGAAGAAAGGATGACATAGAACCATTATAGAAACTCACAGTGTTGGAAAAAGAAGCCTAGTACTGAGGACTTGCATAAGAAATAAGGAGGTCTATTCTATCTTAAAACATCAAGAATGTTCTACTGGGAAAGTAATATTTATGCGAAGTTCTGAAGGAGGTAAAAGATGTCTCATTGGAAAAAAATATAGTAAGATCAGAATTCTCATGCTTAAGTAAAGCCTTTGAAGAAAGAGAGGAAAAAGGCTTGTCTGAGGAATTAGCATTGTCCAGAGTGACTAAAACCAAAAGCTGAAGGAGAGGAGGGTGGCAGATGAAACTGATGGGAGAGCAGGGACAGATCGTAGCCTGGGAAACTCATTCAGTTTTAAAAGTTCTTTCTTTTTAAAAAAAAAAAAAAAGTTTTCTTTTTTTTTTTTAATGTGTGTGAATGTATTGCCTCCATGTGTATAAGTGTGCCAGTTTCATGCACTGCCTGTCAGAAGTGGGAATAGGATCCCCTTGAAACTAGAGTTAGGGATGGTTGTTAGCTACCATGTAGGTGCTGGGAATCGAACCTGAGTCCTCCGCAAGAGCAGAGCCAAACTCAGTTGGAAGTCTATACGCTTGGATGACATCTCAAAGTCTTTTGGGGGGCAAGAAATGAGGCTAAAAGTCAAATTTCTAGGCAGATCATAAGGCATAAGGCAATTGTTATTTTTACCTGATCCATTAGCAAACTCCCACTTGTTATAAAATAGCATTTGTAAATTCCCTAAGACTAAAGATTCAAGAATAACCACTCAGGCCATTTCAGAAACTCTGTCCCTTGAAGTACCCAATATGCTGGTTTTTTTCCACTTTGGATTTCAGTGTGCAAACCAACTGCCACTTATCATTTCCCGCGAACACGCAAGCAGCCATTCCAATCAATGGCCTGTGTCCTGATGCATCGATTCATCTTGGCCTTTCCAGGGGTCTCTCAGCACAGCATACCCTGCTCATTAAAGGGAATGTGCCTGCCTCATAATGATAATGCTTTACACTTACCCAGCATATTGCCCAGGGGTGTCTCAAAGCATTTTGCAAACATTTAATTAAGTTAGTCTAGTGGCTGCAAGGGAGTCCCAGCCTCTGGGCACCAAGAGGTCTGCATAGGAAAGAGATCTTAAGAGATAAGGGCAAGTTTTGCCTCTAGTGCCCACAGGCTTTGGGGTTTAGAGGAGAGTGTGTGGCTGAGGAAGACTTCATACATGCATGTGGCTGTGTCTGGCACAAGCTCCTGCCATATGTGCCCACAGTGAGAGCACCAAGGCTGATAGGAGCTCTAAAAGGACAAATACACAAAGCAAAATGGAAGGAGGGCTTGCTTTCTATAAGAAGCTGTGGGTGGGACTTTGAAAGTAGCTGAACTACAGCATAGAAGCATGCATGCATGTAAGTACACATATGCTTGTAGGGAAGGGAAAGAATTCCTGACTGTCAGAAGATGGTGACGATATAAAGATGGCATCTGTGTTTACACACGTATAAGAAAGTAACCACAGTGCATTTGTCTTCACATTCATCTCTGGGTTAGAATTTCTGCTCTATTGTCAGAGCTACTTTCATTCACATGCTCCTGAATGAATGAGGTGGAAACCAGCAGCTGGAATTATATTTGTACCTACTGTGTCCTCCGCACCCCCACCAAGGCACAGGCAACCGAGCTTTAGAAATGAACAGCACATTCTAAGTCTTGGGCTCTCGCCCATGGCATAAACAGCAAAGAGGGACAAGTGTCCTCAGGACCTGGAGCTATGCTGAGGGATCATGCTCAGGAGTGGGAGAGCAGAGTTGGAGCAGAGCTACCCCAGGTGACACCAACCTCCATATCTGGAAGGTGCCAATCAACATCCAAAGATGCTAACATCCACTGCTCCTGACAGCCTGGCTTGTCAGCAGCCACAGGCCATCTGTGGACTGACACTTGAGTTCAGTGACAGGAAGAGGGAGTTTGCTTCCATCTCCCCTCTCGCTCCAGCCACAGGCAGCTGCAGGCGGATGGCAACCATCCACATTCAGACAGGGCAGCAGGCTGATGGGCCCCTATCCAGGGAGCCAGGGTATGAAGAGCCAAGCCCACAAGGTAAAAGAGAGTCTCAGGCTCATGAGGCTATGAGATGAAGCTCCTGAAATCCCAACTGTTCAAGGCTATTCGCAAGTCTGTGGACTTCACACCCCACCAAATATATTGCAAAGCAATGCTCCAGGGAACTAAAAATGACCTATGTACAGCTCCAGTTTTCCACAGCAGGAAAAACAGAGTCTGGGAAGATCCAAGCCTCTATGTGTATCTCAAAGGGGGTCAAAAAAGAAGAAAGGACAAATAATCTCCTACTTCACTGTCATTTTGACTTTGAAGCAGGAGGGTGTCTTAACTCATCTTGTTCATTAGAACCTATATAAAGTTTTGTTGAATAAAGCCATGGGTGTATTGTCTCTTGCTAGATTTATCACCATGGTGAAGGCATCTGTAAGTCAGTATAACTGCAGCTCATCCTCCTCCTTTCTTAGCCGCCTCCATTGCTAGGGAGTAAAATGAATTACTTTGTGCTAACAATTCATAAGTTCCTAGCTTCTTACCACCTAACCTATTTTTCTTGGCTGTTCTGCCCAATGGGAAGCAAGAAGCTTATATAGATTGAACACATTCTACAGAATGACAAACTGAGACCTGGAGATTGCCTTGAGTTAAATAAATCAACTCCAAATCACAAAACTCTGAAACAAAATATGTCATTTTTCAACTTTCAGCAAGCTCGGAGGCTTGTGAGGAGATCCACTGAACGAGAAACACACTCTGCCCCATAAAGCACTTACACACGCCTGAAACTGTGAGCACAGGTGCTGTTTCCAGTGGCTGGCTGGGAGATCCAGGCCAGAGCTGCTCGAGAACAAGCACAGTCAGGTGCTGGCTACTGCAGGCATCTGCTTCACTTTCCAGGCTGCAGGGCTGTGGTTGGAGGGCCCACGTGAGGGAAGCACAGAGGCAAACAGGACTGGAGCAACATGGGAGAATCTCAAGCCATCCGGGATCACTGATTGATCCCAAGTTGAGTAATATTGCCTAGCTCCAGGCAACAGAAAGGCAAAGGACACCTGTCTTCTTCTAAGTGTCTGCCATTGCCACTGGCCAGTGCTGAATGTCAACAGGATGTGGTCTGACCTTATTAACACGTCAATCATTTTAAGGGATTGAGGACCACATGATAGCCGGAGGAGGCGGGTATGAATTTACTTTTGGCAAAAGGATGGTGAGTTCTTTTGATCATCAGATGCCTAGTCCTTGTTCTAACTCTTTCTCAGTGAATCTGAGGCTTACATTTTCCTGGATAGTCCTCTTGCACAACAGACCATCCTGGTTTCTCAATGATAGGAGGCAGTGGGAGCAGAATTCACAAAAATTAACTGAAAATCCCCCTGCCTTTGCATCCATCCAGAGGCCAAAGATGCTTCCTGAAGGAAAAATGTAGGGAGATGAAAGACGAGTGATAGGGGAGGAAGAATCCTAAACCTGGGAATCCCCCAGACAAGCCCAGGGCTTGCTAACACTCGACAGGAAAGTTGAAGAGGCTGAGAGACCAGGTCACAAACCCAGGTTCAGAGATCTGTGCACAAGAGACTCAGTTCAGTCCCCATAGCAAAGTCCCTGCACAAGAGAGCCCCGTGCAGAATGCGACGAGAGAAGGGATGGGAGTGAAGGTGTGCACAGTAGAAAAGTTGCCTTCCAGGTTAGCAATCCAGTCTTTCCTGCAGCTACCCATGGCTCTACTATTTCTAAAACCCTGCCTCACCCTGCACTATGCTCATGGAGCCCTTCTCAGAACCGAGGAGGAAAGTAACAGGTAGATGGAATGTGGTTTTCATTCGGATGCTGAATGCCATGGATGATGGTTTTGAACTACAAACTGGTCTGGAAGTCATGAGAAGGACCTTGTGTGCTTGCTATTTATAAATATTCCTATCCAAGATGGCAAAAACTTCACATTTTAGTCTGAATCCTTCCCCCCAGGAAGTTCTGATTCAAATGTCCAGCAGCCTTAAATTCATCTTCCTACCAACCCCCAGATCTTAGGTCACAAAGGCTCCTAGAACTGAGGAGTGGCTCCCTGGAAGAGTATCTATCAAGGGTCCAGGTTCCATCCTCAGCACCAAAATAGAAAACAAATAAACTCTCATCACAGACTTCATTTCTCCTTCTAACTGGAGTAACCAACTCGCCCCCATCGCTCCTACCCTGAGTGCCCAGGGTCTCTGAACTGTGCCTCTAACATGACAAAGTGTCAGTCCCTGTATGCCGTGTTGTGTCTGGGCTCAGCACAGTCTGCCTCTGTAACTGTCTTCCCACACTAGAGATTCTTCCTAGAAAAGCAATTCATGAGCACCAGTCTCCCCTGGAAGGTATCAGACAACAACAGCATTAACCTGAAAATGATTCTAGGATGGAGAAGTGCTTTGCTGAGAAGGGTAAAGCAATGAAATGGCATGGAGGCCTAACCAGGTCAAGGTTCCTTATTACCTTAGTCTGTCTTTACATGCTGGGAGACTATATGGCTAACAAGTTGGTGTTAAAAGCATGATTTGAAACAAAGAAAAACGTTTGAAAAAGAAGTCTGAAGACACAGAGAAGTAAGTAAAAGAAGTAAGGAAGGGTAGGCTCAGGACTTGTGGGTACTGCTGAGGTTCAGGTGGGGTGCTGCTGCCTTTGAGTGTGTCTTTTGCTCCATTTATACATCCTCATACAGGCTTAGCTTCCTCCTTGTTCCAGGTCTCTCAAGCCAGAGGAGCAGACCTCAGGGTAAGCAGGAGACCACGCCCACACGCTTGGAGAGGACCCTGGGTTGATGTTTGTCTTCCCCTCTCAGAGAACCACAGGGAGCTTGCTATCCTCAGAGAGCAGGAAATGAGGTGCAGCCCCGCTCTTATAGTTGGGTTTAGGTAATGCTTCTCTAAGCCAGGCCTACCCACTTTCCACCAGTGCTTTAGGATGCTAAGTTGTCCCTGGAGGAACATATCACCCTAGATCCTGGCTTCCTTCAAGGTGTACTGCATTGCAGCCTTGGCCCACTAGGCTTTCTTCATGCACATAGGACAGTCATGAGAAATGCAGATACCCTACTAGGCAGGTCATTCATCTCTCATCCCTACCCCATAGAGGCCATAATCCCAGACTCTAGAAACACAGTGATCCTTCTGTGGTGAGCTCTCCTGCTGGGTCTTGAATACACAAGGAAAGTTTATCTTTTCACAGAGGGTCCTGGAGCACCCATCTGGCTCCTTCTACCAGGCTCAAACAGGTACTCAGCACAGGGCTCTATCTGGGTCCTTCCTCATCCAGCCCAATCCAGTGAGCCTAGCTACCATCCTGATATACTAGAAGCCCAGGAAGAGGAAAACAACACCTTCCAGATTCTAAACTTGCCAGCTCCAAACATGCATCTGCAGGATGGCTTGCAGAGACCATCTCTGCTAAGAAAAGTGAAATTCAAAACTACAAAATAAATAAATAAAAATAAATCATAATTACAAAATTAATTTAAAATTTTAATTTAAGATTTAAAGTAATAGGACATAATACACTGGATTTCTTGTTTTCTTTTCATTTGATCCTCCCTTCTCATTTCTCCCAATAAACTTCCATTTTTCTCATTCACTTTGGTAGCTTAGAAGTACTTGGAGAATTATGTTTAAAAGGAATAAAAAAAGAAATCCTAATCAAGAGATTCTGAATAAAAAATGAAAAGTGGTGTGCTTTAACTATTAATAGTCCACATACAGGAGGGTTAAGAATTTCAGCACTCATGACTGTGTACGCATGTAAGGGAATTTAGGTCTGAGCTAATGTTTAACAGAAAATCTGTATCTCAATTTGCAATAACAACAACAAAATAATAGAAGAGAGGAAATCCTCCTGCAGGGCCCAGGGATTGGTGTGGAAGCCCCAGCGACCCTTTGATGCTGCCTAAAACCTTGGCAAGTATCCCCAGCCCCTTCAGCATTGTGTGAAAGATGCCTGCGGACATTCAGTCCTCCGCTTGCAAAGGACTCCTGTGCAATTATGAAATCTATTAAGATGTGCTGGATTCTGCACCTCTTCCACTAGGTTCATTGGGGAGTGTCGCCGCATCTTACCTGTGTCACTGCAGATTTGTTTTCCCCAAACAAGTAACTGCTGTGAGAAGGAGCAGGGCATTAATATCTGTCCCTAAGGTAGGAACGCAGACCAGATCCCCCACCTTCCTTCAGTTTGGATCATCCAAATCTGTTATGGGAATTAATATTTCTGATGTCAGGAGTAGGCGGGAGAGAGAGAGAGATTTCTGAATTTCAAAGGCGTAATCTGCCCATTTGGTAGAAGGATAAAGAAAGGACCCGGGGTGCTGGAAAGGACTCATGAGCAGAGAAGGGATGAGTGGAAGCAGGCACTGACGTGGGAGTAGAGGAAGGGTTCGAAAGGGAGGGAAAGAGAAAAGAGAGAGCATAGAAACGAGAGAGAAAAGACACAGGAAGAGGGGCGGAAAAATACAGGCACGGAAGCAGGGAGACGCAGAGATCTACAGGGATTCAAAGAAAGCGAGACCCATACTGCGAGCGAAAGGATGCCGGTTGGTCCAGCAGGTCCCGACAGCATACGGGTTTGCGCCTGGGAGTTTAAGCCTCTTATCTGTCACCCCTGGGACCACAGCTGGTTAATGCCAGTTGTGCCTTTCATAGTGCCTCGCAGCGCAGTGCAGATCTCGAACCCAGCTCCCTAGTCCCCATGACTGAGCTAATCCCGTGCTATGAGCATCTGAGTGCGTGTTACAGAGCCAGCCCGTGAGTGTATGTGCGTGTGTGCCTGCACACAACAAGCCTACCTTCTCTCACATGCCTCTCACACTCCCTCTCTTCCTCCTTGCCTCTCCCTCTTTCCCCTTCCCCTTCTGCCCTCGCAGCGCATCGCATGGTCGCCCGGAGAGAGAGAACACCCTTCCTTCCTGTACCTGGGATGAAGAGCAGGGCAGTGGTGGCAGAGAAGATGATCCAGTAGGCGGGATGGTACATCTCGAGGCTGCAGCGCGCGGCGGCCCGGCTCGCTCCTGCTGCTGCTGCTGCTGCTGCTGCTGCTGCTGCTGCTGCTGCTGCTGCTGCTGCTGCTACCACGGCTGCTTCCTCTGTGCTGAATTCTGAGCAGGTTTAAATCCAATGTTTGCAAAGGGAGGGAGAGAGAGAGAGAGAGCAGAAGAGAGAGAGCGAGAGAGCGAGATGGGAGCAGGCAGGCAGCGTCTCTGATTTTTTTTCTTGCACATACACACAACTGGTAAGAATCATCAGCACCGATCTGCACTGGGCGCAAAGCGGACCTCCTCCAAGGCACGCATTGGCTCCACTCTCCTGAGCGACACCGGGAGACTTTCCTGTTAGGAAGGCTCCACTCCAAGGGGAGTTGGAGCCTGGCCCCTGCTCACTCCCTCACCGCGCAGCAGTTCTCGGGTCTGAGCAGTATGCCAATGTGGCTATCCTGGGCACACCCGCTCCTGGGTGGGCAACGGAGAGGGACCTGAAGCCCTAGACTTTACCCTAGTGGGGCTCAGGACACAAGAAAGAGGGAAAGCCTGCTTCCCGGCGGAAATTGACTAATGCCCATGCCAAGGCCTTATCTTTCCTCCCCTTTCCTGATCTCCAGGAGAGGGTGCAGCCTGAACTGCAACCCACAGAGCACTCAGTTGTTCTAAGGCCCCCATGTTCCCATCCCGCCACCAAGAATACTTGGAAGCCACCGCTCCCCAGCAGGAAGATGGGCATGTTAAGTCTTTTTTTCATCAAAGATACAGAGAATAAGCTAGTTCCCCAAAATTGGAGCTGTCAGAAATTCTCCCAAGACAAGAAGCTCAGAAAGCTGCTATGATCACAGCACAGTCAGAGACATACAGAGGCCAGGAGGAAGAAACTGGCCTATGTCATCAGAAGGGAAAGCACTCAGTGACACCCACCACAGCTTTCTTCCCTCCTTCCTGCTTTTCTTTGCCAAGGTCTGGCTTTCCTCTTGTGAATGGCTGCTTGTAGAGACTTCCTGGTTTGGGCGCACCTCAAAATGTTGTCAGGCAAGGCACCTGCTCTACCAGCCCTCCCCAGAACATAGTGAGTGGCATCCTGCTGGCATGTTGCCTGCACTTTCAGGATGGGTAATACGAACAGCACTGGGTATCATTACAGAGTCTAGAGAGAGCATTTCTGCTAAAAGGTGCCCTCCAAAACCTCCTATCTTCTGCTATTCCTCCCCAGCTCAATGTGCCTGCTCAGCTTGAGATCTATGAGTGGTTTTCTGGGTGAGAATATTGTTCCTTTTTCCCTAGTGGCTCCTGAGACTCCTAAGGTACACCCATGCCTCCTGTGGGATGCACAGGCATTACCTCAGCTGTCTCCATCAGGAACCTGCCCTTTAGACATGTGAGATTTCAGTCAAGCAGGTATCAGCACTTAAAAGACATTCCATTGCTAATGAGTCCAGATTCAAACCCAGGTTGTCTTGTTGTAAAGTCGAGTTTCTGTGTAGTAGCCAGATGCATTCAAGTCATTTGCATCTAACAGAACTTCACTTCTTCTAGAAAATAAGATCTGTTTGCCTTTAAAAGAGGTACAACAGTTGATCATATCCCTCCTTACAAACACATGCCAATTGACAGCAGCAGCATCTGCCACTTAGGAAGGTCTTGCTTGATACAAAGCCTATGTCAAGACAGGGCATACGAAGAATATTGCTTGCTCTTATCTGTAAAAATCATCTAACACATTTGAAGACTTCTCCAAAGAAACAGTATTAGTGAATGTGTATAGAAATAATGGGGTACATATAGCTTACATATTAAGGTCCCATTTATCTTACATATTAAAGTTGCTTTCTATTGAGCCAACAGTTAGCAAGCATGTCACCCATAAGCAGACCAATCTACACATCCCCTGAACAAGGGTAGAATCAGACTGAAGTTTTGGAAAAGCATTGTCAGTACTGAGACACACACCAAGGCTTAAAGGGCAGGGAGGGATCAGAAAGGCCGCAGAAGGCAAGTGGATGGCTCAAGGAGGGGAGTTGGTGGACAGACAGAGGATTTCAGGGAAACCAGGAGAGATGCTAGGGGAATGAGTGGGAGACAGACAGAAAGACCTGTGATACAGAAATTCCTTTTTACTGCTGGGAAAAACTTAACTTCCTTTTGAGAAGGAGAGGGCTATAAATAAGGGCTTTTATTTATGAAAATGGGTTTGGAAAAACTGAGGACTACTTTCTTATTTGTAGACATGGACCAGGTCTGGTGGATTCTGGAACTATTTGGTGGCAGTGGAAGGGGAATCTGGGAACTCATTGTGACCTGAAGAATTAATCTTCTTGGGTGACTCTGTTGGCTAAGGATTTCAGATACAGTATTTAATCCTTAGCCTTGTTCTTTAAATAGATACAATTATGAATTTTATCGGTCTTTTGAGAAAGGGTCTCCTTGTAGCCCCAACTAGCCTGGAACTTGCTACATATAGGAGGTCTCTTCCAACTGCCAGAGGTTTGCCTAACTCTGCCTCCCAAATGTTGGAATTTAAGGCACATGCTACTGCGCCCAGCTCAATTATGCCTTTATGAGAGATGAAACAACTGAGATTCAGAGAGGTTAAGCAATTTATCCGTGATCACATAGGTAGTGAGTGACACAGCCAAAATTCAATCCCAGCTTTTTGTGTTTCCTCTCTTTAAATAAATTATAGTATTGAGTGCTATCGTGGTGCTGAAAACCCACATACTAGGAACTCTGTTATTGACCTTATGTTTTCTTTATTTATTTTTTTAACAAATAGCAAATAAAGCCTTATTATCCTTATAACATAGAAGACAGCAATTGGAGCTCAAAGAGTTTAAATAGCTCCTTCAAGGCTACAAGCTGCTCTGGTAAGCATCTAGGACTGGAAGCCAGTCATCCTCCCCCTCTCACCATGACTGCTGATTTCAAAGGGGCAAGAAGAGGAGAGGCTTCAGACCCTGGGGAGCACTGAACTCCTGAGCAGCACTGGGTAGTTTCACCAAGTGCTCAGCAATCTGTGTAGTACCAACTGCACTGAGCACCCGAAGACACTGAGGACTACTAGGCGCAGACCTTTGCTGATGCTCACAGGTGCTGCAGCACCAATTGCTCCTTAAACCCATTATGGCTGTGAGGAGCACTCACACAGCCTTGGAGCACAGACTGAATTCATCAGCTTTCCATCATTATAACAATTTTATGAGGTAATAACCTTAGTAAGGTTTATTTGCACTCACATCTTGGGAGGCTCCAGCCATGACTGGGCACATGCAAATTTCTAGGCTTGCAGCCTAGGGAGACAGCGTTGTAAGTGCTGTGATAGAGCATAACCACTTCTGCTCTTGGCAGGAGTGTGAAAGACAGGAGGAGGAAGAGAGACCCACTGCCCGCTTCTAGGCCACACTCTAGTGGCTGATGACTTCCTACAGGTTTTCCTTATTAAAAGTTCCGCTGCTTCCTGATAGTACTGAGGACAATGCTTTCAACACAGGAACCTTAGTGAGGCACTTAAGATCCAGCCTGCAGTCCACACCTCCACCCCATAGCAAGCTGTTGGGGCACAGGAGTGAACCTCTAATGACGGGGAAGCTCAGTCCAAGCAAACTCAAGTTGCCTTCTCTTAATTCTCACTAAATGCATTGACAGCCCATTACACAGAGAAGGAAATAGAGATTACAGAAAATCTCAAATCCACTTCAAGGCTTAAGTTCTTTCACACCCCCCTGTTTAGGAATATTCAATTAAATCATAGAGTTCAGCACAAGAACTACTTTTTACGAAGGAATTCACTTTGGAAACAGAAAAACATGAGCCTGGTAGGTTGGCCAGGCTCCAGGAGATGGACCCACACCAAGGAGCATTTGGGGTTATAAAATAGACTGGATAGACCTGAAAAAAAATAATAGAGGACATCAAGTTCAGAGGGTCGTAAGGTCATAGGAATGAGGAGGGTCTAAATGTGATAAAAATACGTTTTATGAAATTCTCAAAGACTCAATAAAAATATTTTTTTTAATTTTTGAGATACGGTCTAACTCTGTGGCAGGGACTTGGAATTCATTATGTCACCCAGGTTGGTCATGGACTCATGGTAAATCCTCCTGTCTCAGTCTCCCAAGTGCTGAGATTATAAGCATAAACCACCATACATGACCAGAATATTTTTGTTTTAAAAACAACCATTTAATACAGTGGATGTGACTCAGTGGAAGAGGTTTAGCCTAACATGCACAAGATCCTAAGTTCAGTCCTCAATACCACAAAAATAAAATACAGTAAAGATTGTGATCCTAACAATCTACTCCTTAATCCACAGAAGGAATTTCTTAATTAAATTCACACTTAACAAACATCAGTGAAGATCAGGGAATAATTTATGTTGCTTTTTTAAAAATTTGTGCGCTTGACAAAATCTTTTGTAAAGACCACATAAATATGTATTTTTACTGATCAATTCTTCTAGGTCTATTATATGACTAAAACATATGTCTCTTTTATTTTTTAAAAAAAGTAGAAATGTATAAATGCATATTTAATCAATAGATGGCACCAACCCTGAAAAGAGATATTACGGTCTACTGAGTCCATTTAAAGCATCTAAAAAAATACAAATAAAAATAAAGATGCTTCAATGCATATTTACCAGGGGAACTGTTCTCTTCTCAGGTAAATAATATGCAATTTTCTACCTTCTGAGAACTTTTTTTTCTTCTTCCAAAGCAAGCAAAACCACCAAAACTGTATTTAAATATCAATAAAGTAGAGCAACAAACCAACTGGAACTGTGCAGTTGTGTGTGGAGGGGAGAGTCACTCTGTGAGCTCCTGTCCCTTGAATGAGGAATGTAGTCAGGCATACCTACATACTGCTGCCATTACAACTTCAGAAGAAAGACAAAGTGAGATGTGTGTGGCACCTTCACCCATCCTCTGCCAAGTTTTCTGGTGTCAGATGGGCCTGGGACTGGCTGCTTATTTTCTTATTCACTTGGGCAAGGATATATAGCTTCCTTCTGATTTTTTTTTTTTTTTTTTTGGTGAGGGAGGTTCCTTTTAACTTTTTACTTCATTTCATTATTATTTTTTTTTATTGAGAGAGGGTCTTCCTAAGTAGCCCAACCTTGCCTTGGGCACTGGCCTGCCTTGAACTCTAAATGATCTTACCTCAGTATCCCAGTGCTAGAATAAGTATGGACCACCTTGCCCAGCATCATTTTGTGTACAAAGAGCCACATTAATGAAGAAACTGCCTCTGGTACTTCATGCATTTATTCATGAAATATTCACTGCATACCTACTATGGTCTGGGAACATGTCTACTATGTGTGATGTAGAGGAGATAGGATAAACCCAGATGAAATGTTTCTCATCCATCAAAAATCCACACTGTAGAGAGGAAGACAGACATCACACCACCAGTTATATCATTGATTACATTTGTGACAAGTACTTGTAACAACATTGTATCCTAGAAAAGGAGAAAACAAAAGAGCAAAGCTGTGGAGAAGGAGACTGCCCCACTGAATTAAAGTCTCACCTGAGATCCCAGAAAGAGAGCCATGGTGGCCAGGCAGTCAGAATTGTCCTCAGCAGAAGGAACGACTCATTTTAAAACCTCAAGGGAGGGCCTGAACTGGGGTAACACTGAAGTCCACTTTCAACTATCCTTTTAACTAAGTTCAGCTCTGTGCTCAGCAGTGATGGGTAGGAGATACACATGAAACCTAAGAACTAAGCAAGCTCAGTAACATTGGAGTATTTGGTTTTGCTTATAAGAAATAAAAAGAAGATGATAAAATATTGCAGATTGAAATCTGACCCTGCCATTTCAGCTCTATGTATTCCAAAGTGCGTTGGGGCTTCCCAGATGGTAAGTGATTCCCTACAAGTAGCTAATGACTCTGGGAGGCACATTAGCATGTCTAATCCACAAAGGTACCACTTCATTCAAAGGATCAATAATTTATTAAATGCTTTAGAACTCAAATAGTAAACCTTCTTCCAAAGCCCCGGGGCCTTGCTTACAGCGGATGACTTCTGGACACAGATCTTAACCTATTTATGATACTTTCCCAAACTGTTAATGTGTTCACAAAATATCTTAGTTGTCTGTCAAGATTATCATGTATGAAACATACACTATGTGCCAGTGTCCCTACTAGTTGGCTAATACGCACTATAACTACCCTTCCAGTCAGTCCCTGTGACCAAATGAATGATACAACAAACATGTTACAGGTATATGGGGTATGTATCTCCAAGACCACTGACCAAGCTGAGATTCATACAGTCAGAGAAGTCTGACTCCAAAGACCAAATTCAAAAGAATCTGTCTTCAAGGATCTTTACTTCATGAAGCCATGTATCTCACAGATGTCAGCATCTTGCATTTTTCAAATTTGAAAATGTTTAATCAAAGTAATTCACTCCTGTTTTTTCAGGTTACCAGTGTTAAATTCTTGGACTGATAGAAAACAGTTTCTCAAATTCCACTACTCAGAAGCTGCCAGTCCCACCACTTTAGCTGTTAGGTGTTTCCTCTGGACTTGGCTTCTTTCTTTCTTTTAAAAATAGGAATATTCTTCTGTGCACCATCTGACTCGCTACTACAGAAGATACTGGGTTAGCCCATGTTGACCCCACCATCGGCCCCACCACTCTTCTATTACAAAGTTTGAGTGAGTAAGTATTGAATTGGAAGTCTGATGACTATTAACTATTGTCTTTCTTGTACAATATTTTCTTTCCCTGGAGATGATAAACTGTCTTTTTGTGTCATTTGCTTACATTTTTAGTAAACTTATCATTAACCTTCCCCAAACGCCCTACAGAACTCCAAAGTATCTTTTAATATAATTGGGTAAACTGAGTAACTTCTCAGGACAGCATTTTTGAAGACTTTCTCCAGAGTCTTCCATCTCCTTTACAGTCAGCTATGATCCTTTTCCTTTCTTAGCTTTCCCTCCCTTTGCTGAGAGGATACAGTGTCCTGCATTTCTCCTTTGCTTTCTGGATCAAGGTTTCCCTCTTAATGGTCTTTGCTTTAATATAAGGCATTATCTTATAGCTGCTGAGAACTATAACTCCGAGGTCTCTAGGGGAACCTTGAATATTTAAACACAACTTTGTTCTCTAGCTAACTCAGCTGAGACATAGTTGGTTCTACTGCAAATAGAACCCTAGGTTGACAATGAATAACTCCTAATTTTTCTTTAAGATTTGTAATTTTGCTATTGTGTGTGTTTACGTGTTGGGTGCATGCATGCCTTAGCATATATATGGAGGTCAGAGAACAAGTTTCAGAGTGAATTCTTTCCTTTCACCATAAGATTCCTGAGACCAAACTTAGGTCATCTGTTTTCTGGAGGACAAGGTCTTTTACGGGCTGAAACATCTCCCTAGCCCCTCTCCCATAAATTTTGAAACTATTTCCTTCATATTTTCTCCTAAATTTGAGCATTGCTTGATGAATGTGAGTTTCTGTTCCTTTATATGAAAATAATATTATTTTCTTTCAGTACACATTTAGGGTATTTGATTTATATACAGCCTCCCAAAAATCCACAGTGATATTTCTTAATGTAGAACTACTTTCTTCCATAGTGCCAGGCATTCAATAAACTTTCCATGTTTTCCCTGTGATGTTAAAGACAGAACTCAGGACTTCACACATGAGAACCATGTAGTCTACCACTGAGCCCTCAGTAAGTCATTTCAAAATGGTAAAGTCACGTCCTTCAACTCGGAGAATTTTTATTTAATTTTTATATTGTCTTTGAAATTTTCTCTCCTCTATATTTATTTGTTCTTTGTGGAATTTATATTAAAAGGATGGTAGCCATGTAGTTTAGTTATCATATTTTCTGCTTTCTTTTTCATCAAGATGTCCTTGACTTTCATTTTTTACTGACTTAAAAATTATACTTTCAAATTATCAATTTCAAACAGACCTCCCTGTTGCCTGATTTTTAGTGCCCCATTCTTGTTCCTGGCTATGATATCTTCTCATATCTCTCTAAAGATGTTAATTAAGGCTTTCTGAAGTTTCTTTTGGCTGCCAGCGCAGTTTCCATCTCGAGCTCCTTTTTCAGCTCATCTGTGTTAGCCTTTGTGTTTTATGCAGGAAGGGAGCCTCAACTCTCTGGTGATCTTTGGCCTTCCTGCTATATTTCTGGAAAGGCAATGAAAGGCTGACTGGGATCTCTGTTCCTCCATAGAGCTGATCCACTCCTAAGCCCTTGAAAGATGATCAGGCAAGGAGCTGGCCTTCAGCTCTTTTCCTGGATGGCCAAGGGCTATGGCTGAAGATCTTGTCTTCTCTAGCCAAGCAAGTTTCTCTAGGCTTGAGTCCTTCCTTCTCTTGCCAGGAGGCTCCAGGCTTGGCTTCCATCATTCTGGAAGAAAGCCCAGCAAGTCTTGCCATTGGGATGAAGACTCTTAACCTCTATTTTCCATCAGTGCTTCAACATGCCCCGGCGATGGGGCCTAGAGAGGCTCTTCTTCAATTCCTTCAGACCCTGAACTCTGAACTTCTACTTCAAGCTAAAGTGACAGAATTAGAGAGCTTTGGGAGCTGGGAGTTTCTAGTGGAGAATTTCTGCCAGTCCATCACTCTCAGGACTCCTGATTGCTGTCTTCCAAGGCTCCCTCTACCTCTCCTTCCTGGGCCCATCCTAAGGTAACCCGATATTCTGGGAATAAATCTACTTAACTCTCTCTCTGCTATGTCCTTCTGCAAACACATCTCATCTTCTTTACTAAAGTGTCAGAAATTCTTGTTCCTTTTCCAAAAGAAAATCCCATATCCTACCCACTTGTTTTTCCTCCTGAGGTTTTAGTCCTTGAGACTTTTGTCTTTCAAATTTTTTGCTATCAGGGTTGAGAGGCCCCAGAAAACACTGGCAGTGGACCCTCTATTTTAACTTCATATTAATGCCATGTCCTTCACTGCCATAGAGTAGAACAGATGATAAACACGATTTTCTAAACATCTGGAACCCCAAGTTATGTTTCTAATGTACAGTTAAAGTCCTACAGACAGGCATAACTTATACCCAAGTACTGCTGCTGCTGCTGCTGTGCACAGTGGAGATGTGCATGCCGAGCTGACAGTCTCATCTGTTTGCTTCCCCATGTGAAGCAATGCAGAGGAGGGGTTAATTCTCCCACTTCCCAAAAGATGAGGCAAGGAGAATACAAGAAGAGAAAAATATGCCCTGAAGACCAACAAATCAAAGGCTAAAATCTAAAGTTAAACCCTATTTTCAGCACTTAGGCCTTTCCTATGAGCCACCCTAACATTAACATTCATTTTGATCATGGGCTTCGTGATCACTGATCACAGCAACATCCTAGTCCATTGACCAACCATCCAGAAACTGGGTACATTTGCTCTAACAAACAGCTCAAAAGATCGTCAGAACTTTCACTAGGATATGCATGTCTGATGCAATTTTAACTAAATACAGTTGGTCCTCCACATACCTGGTTTCTCTGCCACAGCTAAAGCCCAAATAAAAACATTCAGAAAAAAGTAAACTATGGCTATACTAAACACATACAGACCTTTTAAATTTTTTTCTTATTCCCTAAACAGGACAGTATAACACCTATTTATATAGCATATGCATTGTAATAAGTGTTTTAAATAATCTAGGGATGATTTGACATCTATGGTAGGATACATGTAACATATGCAAATATGGTACTATTCTACATAAGACTTGAGCATGCACAGATCTCGTATCCACTGGGGTTCTGGAACCAAGCCCAACAGATACTAAGGGACAGCTGTATTGAAGAAAATCACACCAGATTATTTGGTCTTTGTGTGAATCTCCCCCCAACCAATAGCTCTTTAGAAAATCTGAAATATTCTGTCTAATGGGAGGACATTCCACAGCTTATTTTCCATGGTGAAGAGCAGGGAGATGAAGGGGCACACACAGAGAGAACGAAGTGGGGTTGGGGGGGCATGGAGAGAGAGAGAGAGAGAGAGAGAGAGAGAGAGAGAGAGAGAGAGAGAGAACAGACAAGGTCTGATCCCAAGCAGGCCCTACCCCAGTATAATCTGCAGCTTCCTGATTGGTTTGCTCCTTCTGTTCTCTCTCAGCCTCTTAAATGCCCTCCCATTTCCTGTCCTCCTTCCCTCCCTGTGTGGAGGGCCTCTCTCTACCCTTCTGGAATGAAAAGGCTACTCTTCTCTCCTTGACAGTCTTGTTAGACAGTGAATACATGTCTATTGATTTGCATTTGCTACAAAAAAAAAGGAAAGGGGTGGAGGGGAAGGGGAAAAGAAAGAGAAAACCACATAGTCACTCATTCCTGACTGTTACTCCCCAGGGGACATGTTCAATCAGTGGCAGAAATTTTCAACTGTGTCCCTTCCTTTCTGCCTCACAACCCCTTCAGCTTCTGCAAGACACCAGCTGCTGCCAGGGCTCCACCAGCCTAAGTCCAAGTCTTCCATAGAGCCAAGGCCCCCTCGCCTACCCCTCCCTCTCTTCTGGGCTCCCACATGCTTGCTAACACTGACCCTTTGTGCAAGGCACTGGACCGAAGTACGTTTGCTAGCAGTATAGAACTGTAGGAGAGACAGATGACCTTGCTGTTGGCAAGAGCTGACCCCGGAGACTGAGTGACAGTGACTTCAGTGTTCCGACTGAATTTGCCAATTTTCAAAGAAAATTTAAATGATTCAGAAATCCGTGTAGGGATCACACACCTAGATTTTTTCCAGTTCTGCTATTTTCAAGCCACACTGCCAGAGAATGCCACCTGATGATGCTCAGGAAATGTTCATGTTCCTTTAAGGAGCATCTATCCCAAAGCTCCACTAGCCCAGGAGAGGTGCTGCCTTGTCCCTGGCATTACTGAGACTGGGACTAGGATAATCTTCAATATTATAAAAACAGGATGAGGAATAGGGGCAGAGGTTCTTACTCCAAAACCTAACCTTGGTCATTTGCCTTATGTTCAAGTTCTATTTGCTGAGCGTAACTGTATCTGAGCATCCATCGTGCTCAGAGTAACAGAGACTCCCTAGGAGAATGTTATCTGCTGAAGGCAGTGCTCCTGAAACTGTGTCCACATTGCCAGAGAAAGGAGGAAGAAAACCAAGTGACAAATGTAAAAGCCCTTGGAAAATCACAAACAGTCATGCAAATGCCCATGTTTCTGTTGTGAGAGCTGATAGGAAAGCCTCCAGGCCGGTCACATCTGCGTGTTTTTACTAAGAATGCACTGGCTATTAGGCAAAGATATTGGGGCCATTTAAATGAAATCAGGCAGGACTGTATTTAAATAATCCCTACTTTGGTTCAGTCCACATGCACACCTTTTAAAATGGAAACACTGGAGCGGGTAGTAATAACAGGGAGAAACAAACTCAAGCTGTATCTGTTTGGACTGAAATTGTGTTGAACTGAAGATTGAAACGAATCTGATTTCCCTTCTCAACGGAGGGTTGCCTTGCTACACAGCAGAGCTGCTGCACTTACATGAAGATGCCCTCCTGCAAAATTAGATTCTTCAAGCTTCACTAGGTACCTGTGTTTGACACACTTGCTTCTGCTTTTGATGTTTCCTTGAAGGATAGAAGAGCCTCCAAGGCCTCCAAAGTTCAGTTAAACTAAAGACCCACAAGTTAGGCTGTTAACCCAAGGACGCCCAGGCTCTGGAGTCCAACTTTTGAATGACAATCTCAGGAGCAAAGTTGTGCATAAGGCTTTCTTGTTCTTTTACTGAAGGGCAGGTTGGGTGCTGTCTGGAATGAACAGTTCTCCCCAAGAACACTGTCACTGACAGAAAAACAGAAACCAGCATCTAAATAGGTTACTTGTACTCTGTGGTGATGGAGCTTAAAGCAGAGCTTTGAGTGGACTTTTGTTCTTTTTTGCTATCTTTAGCATGAACTGTAGGGGTCTCTTTATGTCCACTACTAACAAATGTTTCAAATTGGCCAAGAATGTTGGACCTGAGGTTGTCCTCAAAACCCTGAAGCAAGAAAGATTATTAAACAATGGGTTTGTTTACTCTCATCCTTCCCAGATGAACTTCTTATTGCCTGGCATCTATAGTTCCAAAAGCTCCTTAACTATATATATATATATATATTCTTATCTAAGATGGTAGATGTAGAAAACAGCCTGATTAATTTTGTGACATAGTACCCAAAACAGGAAGTCAGGGGGAGCTTGTTGCTAAATACAGACATCAAATTATGGCCTCTACAAATCTCCCACGCTATCAAGATGCCCAAAACACCTCAAACCATCACTGCCATGTGTCCGTGAATAATTACACACCATCACTACCCAGTCTGAACCCACTGCCTAGATCAGTCCAGAACAGGGTCTCCTGTGGGCCTCCTCCCACCTCTACTTCCCTCCACCAACATGGCAGCATGCTAAGATGGATCTTAGCTAGCCTTTGGTCAGGATCCACAGTGTTCGGGTCTAGAAGCTGAGGAATACAGAGTTGGGATATTGGGGCGGAGGGTATAGCAGGTTCCTTTGTCCCTGCATCTCTCTGGAAACAACTTTTTGACCCAGGCCTTGGAGTATGAGGGCTGCATGGCACCTGCACTCTGAGTTCTCAGCAGTGGGGAAGTGGTTTGTGTCAGCAGGGCCGCAAACACCTTGAGTAGCCTCCTCAGCCTCTTTTCATGTAAGAGGAATACAATCAAGATCTGAAGCTTTTGGGTCTGTCTTTCTCAAAAGTGTGCACCAGGGGCTGCCACTAGACAGTCTGAAAATTGACATACCCTCTGTCACAGGCTCTATGTCCAAAAAGATTTTGAAATACCTGGTCATCAGGATTTTTAGTTTCTCTTGAAAAATCAGAAGACATAGTTCTGCTGGTTCTTCATTTTATATGAGCAGAAATCATATGAAACTTTAACTACAACTCTACCAGATCACTTCATTCACTTATATAATTGTCTCTCCCTAGACCTGCAGTTTAAGCTCTCATCTTTACCATTAGATGATTTAAAAAAAGAGAGTGGTGAGAATGTACCAGTAGTCCAACTTGGAGCCCTAGTGTTGCCGTTTGATCACAATCGGAACTGTAGATCTGGAAGTCATTCCGTACTCTGATGCAAAAGCAAAGATGAAAATAAAAACCAAAGAAGAATTAGGTCCTGAATTACTGCCTTGTCCCCCACCTTCTCCGTTCCCAAATGGTACAGAAGAAACTGCAAACCACAGTCCTGCAACTATAAGTGATAGGACACTAGAATATGAACAGGGCATGAAGATCTATCTAAAAACATCCTTTGTTACACATTATCAAGCTAGGAATGTCTCTGTAGTTAGAATTAGAAACCAAGTGCTCAGAAAGTAACAGTTTCATCCATGGACACAATTCAGATTCACAAAGGGCCCACACATTATGGGCCTCCTCTTGAAACCATTTGTAGATTTGAAAAGGAAACCTAACCCCTCTAGAGAGGCTCCACCCCCAAGCCTACATGTGAAAGAACCATTTTCAGAATTGCATTTCTTCTGTTCCTCTGTTTACCTTAAAGCTGAATCATCTCCAACTTAGGATCTCACGTGATTTGCTATGTTTTGCATGCCAGGCATACAACATTAAAAGCTACACTAAATTCTGAATGTAGCAATGCTGCGAAATAGCTTAAAACTGACAATTTTACAATATCAGTTATGCTTGAAATTCCAGTCCTAGACCAAGACAGTGGGGGCCAGTGTAGACATTCTTGCATTCCAGCACAGCCAACAGTGTCTGTTTGATTCCCAGCTTTAAGGTCTCAGTGTGTCCTCAGCTGACCAGGCTGGCATGGTTCACCTGACAGAAAAATGGGCTTCAGGGGCAGTGGCGGCTATTCTGAAAGGAGTGGTACTGTTTTCTGCTGTCCAGGTGAGACTGGCAGCTGTCTCCAACTTCATATTCACCTTCTGGTGAACAGAGCCAACCTACTTTGTACAGTCAATCACATTATTATGATGTTGGAATTTACCCATCTTATAGCCAAATGAGAAGTCGGTCTGGGCCACCCAGGACTTCATGGTCACAAAATTCATCTGATAGTCAGCTAGCCCTCTTAGCCCAGTACCAGAGCACTACAGACAAAAAGCCCAGTGATGCAGAAGTCCACATCACAGCCCAAGTTGATAAGTTGCTTCTTACACTCTCTTCATTTCTGCACACTTGCCACCCCAGTGTTGAGGGAGAAGGATGACTCAAAAGCCAGATCAATCTGTGCACAAGCTGGTCTTCCATAGTCATCTCAGTGCCCAGGATGCTGTCAGGTTGTTTTTCTGTATATCAGGCTATACTCATCCATTGGTACCTGTTTTCCAGGCTAGGTGGTCTCCCTGTTGACTGATCCTGCGACGATAAATTCCAGTCCATCCTCAGACTTTGTTTTCACATCAAGTTTTATTAAGTCAAATCTGTACCCCATGGGGCTGACATTCATGGTGGATTTTCCAAGATCAGTGTATGTGGGAGACGCAGCCATGTTAGAGGTGAGCTAATATAGGGGCTGCATTGAGGATAAGGGGAGGGCCCAGGCTTCCTTTTCTCCCCTTCCTAATTTTTTTATTGAGCATTTGTATATTTCACACAACAGTTCATAATCAAATTTAGACCCCACACCAATCCATGCCTCCCACACCCCCATACCACTGGACCTCATGCATTCTGCTGTACATGTTAAGTCCTATCCAGTCAAGCATTGGTACCCTGATGTCCTTCAGTACAAATTCATACGCTTGAGTCAGGCTTGCTTTTTTAAAATACCCATTCTCAAGATAACTAACTACAGTCCCACAAGAACTATGCTAATCTCTTCCTGGGGCATTGTCCCCCCAGTGATCTATCATCTGCCAATTGGCTTATCTCTTAAAGATTCTACCACTTCGGCAATGCCAGACCAGTCACCAAGATCCCAGCCTTCCTAAGAAGAGAAACATTAAACTACTGGTTTTGAAGGGCTCACAGCTCCCCATTTGGATGCTCCCATATGCTCACTATGAAATGCTCTTGCTGCATTTCTGAACTCATTTTCAGGTAATACTAACTTCCCTAGAGGGTAATTCTTGTGTCTGGAAACTTGGAAAATGAGACACAGGTTAAAAAAAAAAAAAATCCTTGTGATCTATAAAAGCACCTGTCTATAGAGGACCCGGCAGAAAGGAGCACTTCCATGCCTGTCTTGGGGCAAGGCAATGAGTTTCAGTAGTCGCCAGGGCAAGGAGGCAGGCCAGAGGTCTGGTCTGTGTGCAGACACTGAGACCAGGGTTTAGAATGCTGGAGAAAAACGAAAGAGTAAAAGTCTTCAGTGGCATATCGGGCATACCTTTCTGAAAGAGTCCCCACAAACCCTTCAGCTTATTTTCCACCATGTTTCCTTGACTGTTTCTTAAGTACAGATTTTGTGGGAAGGATTCTAAAATCTAAACGAGAGTATGAAGAAAAATAGTCCATGCTGCCCACAGAATGAAAGGCAGCAGGACAAGGTGTAGCTTTAGCTTCGGAAGAGCAAAGCATTGAAGTAGGAAGTCATGCTACAAATGTAGTCTTTCCCCTGTCAACAGCGGGATCCATCCGTGTGAAGCATCCTTGAGGTTCTATGAGATTGAACTTTTGACAGACATTGAAACATTGCCTCATGATTATGTCCCTAGTATCTGCTGTTTCCCTAGCCTTTCAGATGAAAGGACAGCACAGGAGGATCCGGCCCTGTATAGACTCTACCATGTAAACATGCCTTGCCATATGCAGTAGCGTCTTAACCCTGTACAGGTCTCTTGCACTGTTCAGATCTGTTGCTCTGTGCAGACCCCTTGCTCTGTGCAGGCCCTTGTCTTATAAAGGCTATTGCTCTGTGCAGACCTCTTACCCTGTGAAGACCCCTTCTCTTCTTAGGTTCTTGCTCTTTTTTGCAGGTTCAGTTCCCTGAGATTTCTTGTCCCATGCCACATTTTTGTGGAAAAGAGTGACAATCCATGAGGTTGTGATGGTTCTGCCTACCAGGAATGTTAGGAACTAGGGAACCTGTGTTGGCTCCATGATCACCACTTTGATTTCTGTGTTCCTGTGTTAGGTCCTTCCTAACACTGCTGTCTCTATGCCTCTATGTCACTTTTCAGAACTATTATGCAAGTGCTCGTGGAATGAAAAATAAATGAATTAATGAACATCCCAGTCTTCCTACAACATGAGGGTCACAGATGATCCTCACAGTGGCTGAGTACAGATGGCAAGGAGACTTTCTAGCTCTCTCACCTAACTTCAGGTGTCTTCTTTTCTGAAGTCTAGATTCTTCTGCCTCCACCTGCCTCCTTATTTTTCACTGCTCTCCACAGGGCTCTGAATTGTTGAGCCTGTGTTATCTGGATTTCTTCACAGTCCTGCCCAATACATGAAATAAATCACAACTACGGAATCCTGTGCTTAATGCAGGCACAGATAAAATTGTCTTAGTCAAATGAGAATTGCACTTAAACTATATGCCATAGGGGTTAGGCTATTTCAAACCAAGGATTCAGTGGTGATGGGGAATTTGCAAAATTGATACCTTGAGTACTTGTGGTATTACTGGAAGCTCATTGTAACACTGACTGAGAAACAGTCCATTCAGACCCAAGTGAAGAGAATACCAGTGGTCTGGGTTGGGAAGTCAGCACAATATTACAACTAACCATTTTGCATTCAGACTGCCATTATCTATCCCCAAATCCTTTTCTTACACCTTGATTTCCTTAATGTCCCTCACCACGGCCTCAAAGAATTGACATGAAGATGTCATGTGATAAACTACATGACTGCAGCATGGTGCCTGGCACTTAGTTTTAACCCAGTACTGGTTTACTAATATGATGACTTAGGGGCAAGCTGACTTGAGGGTGCATTTGAGATATTCAAGGGCGAATGCCAAGCAAGTAGTTGAATGCATACTTCTGTGACTCCAAGAGGATTTTTGACTATGGATAAAAATCTATGACCTTTTTTAGTATAGGTAGCAGTCAAAGGAGTTGGCCTTTCCTCTCTCTGGATTTTGTTAGGTTCAGGTAACAGATGCTTTTCCCTTTTCAGGAAAAGTATTGAAACAGAAGCTTTGTCTTGTTTGCCTCACTACCCCTAACTTTTACTACATACACACACACACACACACACACACACACACACACACACACACACACACATGTGATTGGCTCATTTCACTAGACTGATGGCAAAGGTTTGGTATGCCTATGCACTTTTGTTTCTCAGTTGGGTAGAATTCATGCATTGACAGTCTCTGCTCCACATATTTATTTATTTGTATGTTCTCTCTTTCTCCCGCTCTTTCCCTTTCTCCATCCCCTCTTTCATCTCTCCCTATTTTTCTCAGTCATATTACATATCGATAGATCATGTGTGTTCATGGAAAGTCCTGTCTGCAGGAGGAAGCCAACAGCTACAGCTGTCTGTGGCTCAGTGAATGACTGAGTGGAGACCATTTGGGAGAAAGAAGGATGTTAAACGAGAGGCTCTTTTCGGGACTTGGATCAAGGTTGTATTTTGTGATTCTGTATTACCCTTCATCAATTTCATAGGTTTATGCCTGTTTGACTTAGTTTTTCTTAATTTGGTTCAGAATGTGGTGGGGAAGAAATCGCTAATCATGCTCACTCAGTCCAACAGTACTGGAAAGTATCACTGATATTAATGAAATGATTTCCTGAAAAAATACTAAGAAACGAGAGAATCTAGAACTGAGTCTGAAGGAATGCTTTAAAGGCCTAGCCGACGAAGCCAAGGATGAAGGAAGGATGAGGAAGAAGGAAACTGTGATGAGGAGATGGTCCAAAGAAAGGGAAGTGGAAGTACAGACTAAGGCCAAGAAGCTGGGTAGGCTGAGCATCAATAGTATCCCCCGAGGTGCTTATCCGGAGATCATTGTTGGCTACAGTAAAAATTAGGATGCATAAAACAAATTTCTGCTGGTTGGAGCACAAATAATTATAAAGTGAAAAAGCGAGAAATACATAAAGGCAACATTTTGACAAACCCAGCCATGGTAACTTATCTCTCCAAGGAAATCTCTGTCTTCAGGAGCCCCCGTGCCTACACTGCAGACAGCTTGGAAAGCTGGGTTCTGAGGATGTAATTCCTCCTACCCACACACCCTCTTTAATCATTGAGTCCTAGGAATGATGCTCACAGGCATTTTATTTTGGAACTCTGTTGAAATACAACCTCTTACATAAATGAACATCCCAATTCAATGGGTGCATTTGACCACAAGGTCCATCCCAATGAGCCCTCTACCAGAAACTGTGAATCGGGCCACTGTGTTTTCCTGGCAAGGATCATTAAGAGTCATCTACTTCTTTTCAGGGATGTTCCACTGCCTGCTGTATTTCCTGTTAGAGTACATATCGCAAAGAACAGTCATTATTTCTTTATCTATCTATACTCACCCTCAGCTGGTAAAATTCTCCAGGGCAGGGATTTAGTCATTTAAACTTGTCACATGGTAGGGACCCAGCAAGTCATTGAAAACAGTGACAAAAAAAGGCAGCACAGTCACTCATGCTCATGGTGATGCTTGTGGACAAAACTGTATTTCTATTCAAGGTTAATCCAGTGAACACTAAGGAAGCACGCTGACTAAGTGGATCTGATATCCTCAGTGGAATCCGGAAGGAACAGAAGGAGAAAATAATGGAAAAAAGTGGTGAATGTCCTCAGGTGACCCAGCCCAAGGTGCTGAACCTTAATAACAGGTGTCAATTTCTTATTTCTTATGAAGAGTTGAGAGATACACCATCCTACTCTTCAAAGCACTCCAGCACAAGGGCCTGGAAAGAGGAAACCTTATCCTAGTTGTTCTTGCCTCCCTATGAAACAAGCCAGCCTCCTGAAAAATATTACTTAAAAGGAGTCACTCTCTTTCCTGGAATTCCCAGCTAGTTTTCCTTCATATAAGACTGTGTAGACATGAGAAGTTTCAAGATTGGTTTCATGTTTAGAATTTTGTTCTCATCTCTGAATTCTGCCATGAATAATCTCCTATTTAGTAATAGTTGACAGTGGGGATTAAGTGAAAGACCTCTAGAAAAGTAGCTTTTCTTTTAAGAATATAGATCTACCATACCCATGTGCAAATGAAGGTCTCCCAGGAAACCACCTGTTTATATGAAAGAAGAACGGTGACTCTTGCAGCAAGAACACAGAAGGCAATCAGAGAAGGCAAGATCAGAAGAAATCCTTAGATGGTTCTATAAAATCATAAAAGGGCCTGCTCAATTCTGACACTAAATATACACTTATGTCAAAATGTATGCTTCAATAACTTGCAAAGCTTGCTCTAGCAAAATAACAACAATGGCTTTATAAACATTCAGTATTTACTTATCATTTTATATGTACTAGATACTCAACAAAGCATGCTGTATTATGTCACTCCAACCTAACCACAACCTACGGGTTGGTGCTACTGTTGTCATCTTTTTACAGATGAAGATATGAAGATATAGAATATAAAAGAGGTTGAGTAATTTGTTCAGGGCTATTAATTGGTTAATAAGAACTATGCTGGGATTTGAACACAGGTGTGACTCTAGCACCCACTCTCTTAGGCATTTAGCTGTATTACACTTAACTGTAAGTCCAGGATCATAATCCAAGTTCTAGAGCCTTTTGTGAGAAAGACAAGGAGTCGTGGTGCAGGGGGAGTCAATGTCTGTGAATCACTTAGCCCAAATGTGTGCATTGTGGAGGAGGTGCACATGCTCAGTATCTCTTTCCCATCCTACCTTCAGTCTAGATCAGCTCCAGCTCCTTGGGCCTCTGCAATCCTCAGAAATTCCTCTTGATAGACTCCTTCTACCCACCTATCTCAAATTATTCCAAGAATCTGAGACATTTACTTCCAGAAGAATTTATTTGACTAGGTACTGTTACCCCCAAATCCTTATTTGCAAAACGCTATACATAGTAAATAAACTATACAATAACATTTGTCAGACAACATGCTAAGCAGTGGGGACACAAAGATGATAAGCCCTGCTCTCTGATAGCAAATTGATGCACTAATTAACACTAATAGCTTAATTGCTAATAACGGCTTAAAGCATTACCCCATTTAGTTAAGATGTTATCATTTTTCATGGAGTCTTTCAGTGTTCATATGAAAATAATAACTTATAGTGTGAATTTCAGTATCCTTCTCATATTAGAGTCGAGTGGACAGCAGGGAAGAGGTAAGTTTTCTAATCCCATTGTATTACAAACATTTCTGAGTAAAGGAGTCTGGGAGTCTCTTCCAACCCTGATTGTATATGGTTTCTCTACTACAAGGTTAAAGGGCTGAGGGCGATAAACAGGCACATGCTCATGGTAACCTCAATTTCCTAAGAAAGATATACACATCAGAGGGAATTCTGTAGTTCAGGTGCTTTGCAGACTCCAATGTGCACACATCACTTGAAGACCTTGCCACGATTCCCATTGTGATCACAGTGGAGCCTGAGAGTCACATTTTTAACAAGCTTCCAAGCTCTCCTGCTCCAGCTGGTTGGCCACACTTGGCTAAGGAAACCACCACTGTCCCTTCTCCATTGTCACCACACCGTGCCCACTTGGATCTAACTGCATGGATCACACACACACACACACACGCACACACACACACAGGCCATCCACTTCCTCTAGGGAGAGCTTTTCAGTCATTGAGCTATTTTAGAACATTCTTGGTTACGTTAAGTAAAAATGTGTTGTTGTCCCATTAAATGTTGAGCTACCCCCAAATCAATGATTTCCTTACATTCAAATTTTCAAATATCTTTGATGGGCAGGAACTATGGAAATCACTTTCTATCAGAAGGTTAAGTGCAGATACTTACAGGTCATTTCCACCAGCTAAAGTTTCTTCTGCAGCCCTTTATCTCAGTAAAGACTGAATCAAGAAAGATGTCACCTCCAAGCCTTGAGATGCACCATCAGGCATGGTGGCTCCTTGTGTCTATGTTGTTCAACATAGGGATCTGAAAACTGGAGTTTCTTCAGTGGCATGAGAAAGGCCATTGTGATGGGAAAAATACATCCACTTGGAGAATGTGAGTTGTACATAAACACTTACACATCTTAGCCTGTCCAAATCAATGAGCCGTTTCATTTGGAATGAGGAGATTTGAGCATCAGAGCAGCATATGCATTGCCTAGTCTGGCCTTCCTTTTAGACAACCTTGTTCCCTTGAGTGCTTTCAATTTCACATTAAACTCCAATTCTCAAAGGCCTTTTGTGAATCAGTGACATCTCATATTGCATTGGCTTTGGCTGAAGGTAAGAGAAAGCAATGGTCAAACACAGGGTCAAAACACGTCCCATACCTGTCTGGAAACATCTGACATAACTGTTGTACTCTATTAGAAGGTTTAAAATTTTGCCTGAAGCTCTTGGTGAAAATGGGCACCTGTGAGTGATCAGTGCCACTCATGCAAACAGGGTCTGCTACGTGATGGGCTGGTAGTGTCTAAGCCATAACTCGGGTTCATAGGTCACATCTCCTGTTATCCAGATACTGGAAAGCACTGAGACTCATATAACTGGTAGTTCAACAGGGGTGGATGTGAGGATACTAGACATTGATACCTTCATAGCTCCATTTTTCCTAAGAAAAGCTTCACGAGGACAAAGAAGGGGAACCATCCCACCCTCACATACACTCTCATCGACACCCTGTACCAATTGGGAACATTTTCAGGCCCCAGTTATGATTTAAACGAAGCTCACCACACCAATATTGTGTGGTGCCATCTGTTATTTTATATTTCATGAAATTTGGCCAGTTTTGAAATATTATAATTATATCTCCTGCATTACGTATGCAATGCAGACATTTTCTGAAACATAAATACAGTATGTGGGAAATGTGACTGTATTTATAGCCACTGACTGGTGAAAAGCAAAGGGCAGCTGGCACCATGAAGAGTCTGGAGAACACAGGCTGCCAAAGGAGCAGGGCCAGAGACTGGGGAGCTCACCTCTCCAATCCTGTGCTCTAGGGACCATTGCTTGCATGGGCCAGATCCACATGCATCTTCCAAGCAAGATCACATCTGCAATATTTCAAATACTGCATGGTCAACTCTGGGCTGCAGTCACCAGACACCAACAGTCAGTGAGGTCAAGTCCAGAAACAGGCACAAAAGGAGTGCAACCTTGCAGGGATTTGGAAGACACACAAGACAGGGGAATGACAGAGACTTCATACTTAAAGGAACAGGAAGCTGAATGGAAGAGCTCTGGGAGGTAAAAACTCTATCCGAGCACAACCATGTCTGAGTCCCTAGACTGTCTCCTTGCTTCTTTGAAGATGAATTTAGAGCATAATGCTCATTTAGTTTACGTGTCAAGAGGTGCGAAGGAAAATGGTCAGGCATACTCAGAGCCTCAAAGGGTGTGTTCTGGGATTGATTTCATCTTCAAAGAAGAAAATAGTGTTGTTTACTTGAGTGTTGTTTTCTTCAAAATGCTGCAAAGTGCTTTGCAATCGCAAAGAGAAGAAAGCAAATGACAAGTATTTGAGATTCCCTTTCTGTCTGCAAAACAAAGGCATTATTCAGTGATGAGAGCTGTTTGGTAACTCCAGACATTTATGCCCCTGTCTGTGCACTCCTCGCACAGAGCTGCCTCTCAAAACCCTCCCTCTACTGCCTGGACAGTCTGGACAGGAAGTATTTTGTTGGCACTGTATCTTTTCTTTCTAATTATTTAAGTTACTTGGTAGGATTGAAAAATCAGAGATTTCACATAAAACCTAGTTTCTCTGGAAAAAACCATAAGAGCTGGCATCACTGGATGCGTATTTATGCCCAGTAACAATCTGCCTGCTCTGAGTAGCAGCTGCCCCCTTTGGAACACAGTGTTCCTCCGTTTACCCAATCTCCACCCCTCCTACAGTCCCCCACTCAGTCATGTCACCTGCCCAGATCATGGGCTTTGTGTTTATGACTTGCTGAAGTAAGTAATTGACTTTTATGAAGAAATACAGGGTAAGAAATAAAGAAAACTTTTTTTTTGATGTAGGTGTGGTGAGCATTAAAATATACACATGAACTCTGTGACAGGAAATTAAAGTAAAACTTACAAGCCTTTATTTTACATACTTTACTCATCTATTTGTCTCCCTTTACCAACAAGCTGTCAGCATTTCATGATGGCAGTCACGTTCATTTCTCTTTACATGCCAGCATGGATAGACCACACTTCACAGAAGAAGGGAAGGAGTCAACAAGCCAATGGCTGTAAGCTACATTGAGCCTGGAAGCTTCCATCTTCAGTCTACACTCCCGTTCCAGGCTTGCCCTGAATCTGTAAGATCTCCAACACAAGGCAGTACATACCTGGTGGATCCACAGTAGTGACAAGACTCTCTCTCTCCTACTAGTAAGTTTGGCTGATTCTTAATGACAACTGAGGAAGGCAGATAGATGCCCACCCTGGAAACAAACCCCAGCCCATGTTTTGATGTGTGGACAAAATGCCATAGAAGCAGCTTCTCCAATAATTACCACCTGTCATGTTCCAACTTAGCCTTGATGAGAAGAAACAGCTCTGAGTAAAATAACCCTGAGTCTATGAGCACAGAGGCCTATGGGTGCTGTAAGGATGCTCCATGCTGCTGCTATGGTGATAAAGGAGCCTTAGGCCTTAGGAGGAAATAATACAAATATTCTTAGAAAGTCCCTGCACTTCCATGGATATCCTATGAGCATCTAAGAAGCAATGAGAGAGAAAATGGAGAGCCCTCATCTTCTTGAGTCTTCTAACCAGGAGACTTTAAATGTGTGTGTGTGTGTGTGTGTGTGTGTGTGTGTGTGTGTGTGTTATGTCTTGTTACAGAGGTACTGATACATTTAATTTAGGACTTTACAAACTACATCACAAATAAAAATGGGGAGCTGGCAAGATGGTTCAGCAGTCCAGAGGACTGGCTGCTCTTTCAAAGGACTCAGGATTAGTTCCCAGTACCCATATGGTAGCTAACACTGCCCCTTAACTCCAGTTCCAGGGGATCCAATGCCCTCTTCTGGTCTCCACAGACATTGCATACATGGGTAAACTTACATAAAGGTAAAGCACTCATACACATAAGATAAATGTAAATAAATCAAAAAATTAAATTAAGAAAAGAATTAAAATGGAATTTCTATGCAGGAGTTTTCAGTAAATGGGGATAAATTTGGTGGAATTGTCAGCATAATATTCTATATACACACCCAATGCGGACATCAAGTTGAAAGCAGAATCCTCTCCCCACCCAACTGCTCCAGTTCACCCCTCAGCACCTCTCAGGTGAAGTCATGAAAACTTCAGCCTGACCTATTTTCTTGCTTCCGGTCCCACATCATGCAAGCAAGGGCTTCATCCTATCATTAGATTAAAAGTCCCAAAACTACAATCTGATTACATTGTTGGCCTTCCACATAAAATTATTCACTGTTGTCCAGGGCCTGACACTCATATAGATACAACAAATATTTATGCATAGCACATGCTGGACAATAAGAGTAAATGCTCAAATTCTTCAGTTTGGGACTCGAGGCTCTTGTCTGCCTCTTCAACATGACCTCTCACTTCTTACCTATTAGGTTTCTACATTCCTGTCAAGGCAAACTACTGGACAATCACATACCATTTATTGCACTCGAGCCTCCAATACATGCCATTACTTTACCTGGAATGTGTCTGTCTAGCATCTTTTTCTGCTTCCCTCCCATCTCTTAATAGAGGCTGGTTTTAAATCTTTCGTATACACATATAGTCAGCTGCTCACAGAAAAAGACAAGCACACGTACTTCTCTGGGCTCTCCCAAATTTGTCTAGTATATTGTATTCATCCTGATTTGGAGACAAGAAAATAACAGTGGTCTTTAATCCAAGCATTTTTCATTGTTTCATCATTCCAATGACTACCATTTGGGCTCATATGTGACAAATGGTGTCAACCAATCTTGGATTATTTTCTGGACCCACACCCAAGTCCGTAGCTGGCTCGGCCTTGGAAGTTCTTGCCTTGCACAACTGCTTCCCAGGCTTCAAGACGTGCAATGCGTCTTCTTTAGAAGCAACTTTCCACTTCTTCAGAAACATTGATCTGATCCAATCCACAGACCTGTCATGCCTGTGTTCACACCCCTATAAATACCAGACATCACCTCCTGACTCAATTGAACTATACCTTCTGGGGTTGACCCCCTTGGTCCCATCATGTTATGTGAAAGAGTAGGTACTTTACCACTTTCTAGATCCTCGCCATGTTTTACTTTCCTTCATTGTTTACCAGTACCTGGTATAAGGCATGCCTTCTTGCCAACTGTGTGGCTTCACCAGCAGAATGTAAGTATAGGCACTTTGCTTTTGGCACAGAACACCCTTGGTGAATAGGAAATTCACAATGAATGGCCACCAAATTAGTTAATTAAATAATTAATTAAAATGAGCACAAATTGAGGCACAGGCAATTTGATGAATCTCCTTCCAGCAAGAACCACCTCTGCCAATGTGTTCGGTATCCTTGCTAATATGGCCAATGTGTTCGGTATCCTTGCTAATATGACTCCTTTTCATTAAGAGTAATAAATTTCTCACTTAATTAATTTAGACGACATATGGTTAGGATGATTATTTATGTTTTCTGTAAATACTTAATAGAAAAGAGAAGACTACGTAATCTGCAGAGGAGTAAGTCAAAAACTAAGACTTAAACAAAGCATAGTGGCTTACACATGTGATCCCGAGCACTTGAAAAACTGAAGCAGGAGGATTATCATGAGTTTGAGGAAAATCTGAATTACATAATAAGCTTCAAGCCAACATGGGCTACAGAGCGAAGCCCTTTCTCAAACAAAGCAAAAAAAAAAAGCAATAATCAAAAGTTAAGATTTAGACCTCGATCAGCCCATAAACTCGTGGCACACACCACCTCTCAGGAGGACTCTGTCACTCCTGGAAGCTTGCACAGCTTCTTCTTCATAGAATGTGATATTTTTGTTATATAGTTCCTTCACCATCTCTGCAACTGGTCAGAGCTGTTGAGCAGAGCGCACGGCTCTTTTCTGGGCTGCTAGTCAGCACTTGCAGAGGTACCTAGTGGATAGAAAAAGCACTGAACTATCAAAACATGAGGCTTGCATTCAGACTGATGCAATAGAAAGAGCATCTGGTTTAAAAGGTTTGTGTTCATATCACTTCCTTTGCTTCAAGGGATGCTGGGGGAGGCCTTCTCTCCCCATGGGTAAACTAGAGTGTTTTTTCTGTCTCTGCACTTTAGCTTTCAAGAGAAGTGGTATGACCAGATTGTCAAGTTCAGGGCTAAAGAGATGGTTTAGTGGATAAGAGTGTGAAGACCTGGATTTAGATACCCAGCACTCACATAAAAAGCTGGGCATAGAGGCAAGGGAAACTTCCCTTTCAGTCTGGTGGTCCAAGAGACTCCCAAAATAACACAGCCCTTCATTGTCTCCTAGAACTTGAAGATGAGATTCAGTTGCTGAAGATATAACATACTTCCAACACAGAACTAGGAGCAATCAAGCTGGAACTCACCCAGAAGTCTCCTCTCTGAAGACCAGCTTTCATATTACCAGAGGATACTATGCAAGCTGCCAAGAGAGAAAATTAATCAATGATCCTATTCAGCTGTAATCCCACAATCCACAACAATAACTGGACCAGCAAACTATTTCTATTGGGGCAATAACGGGACTTTTGTTTGGGGATAATCAACAGATGTCAAATTGGACATAAGGCCCACTCACTGAGAAAAATATATCATGCATTGTACTATAAACCTAGGTAAGTACATATGGCTGGGGTCATAAACCCTAGAGTAAAACCTACTTCTGTCACTTCCCTCCACCAATTTCTTATTATATTCTGTGTGTATACACACACACACACACACACACACACACACACACACACGTACCTTGGCCTAAGCATAGGCCTATGATGACTGAAAGAATGAAGCAATGTTGAAGATGTAACTCAGTGGTAGAGTGCCTGCATAGCACAAGCAAAGCCCTGGGTTTGAGTCCCAGTACCTTAAGGAGTGAGATCATATACAGAGAAAAAAGATTGACCACACAGGAACAGCAGTTCAGTTAAAACTTAATCCCTAAAGTTGTCTACGTCACTCTGTGGTGCTGTTTCAGAAGATCCCAGTGTTTTGACCTGCTGTGGTCCAAGTTAACTTATTCGTCCCTTTGTTCCTACTTTCTAGGCTCACCTCCCTACTGACCTTGGGTGCTGTGTGTACCTGTAAGAAGTCCTAGACTTAGTTTCTATTGTTCAAAACCAAGAACTTTGATTGATATGCACAATATTTCTGGATTTCACCTCAGCACATTCAGAGATGATAATTCTTATTCTCTGAGTTCATGAACAGTTAAGTGATATGAAGTCCTCAGAGAAGGTCTTACAACAATGGCAAACATCTAGTAAACATGCTATAGACCTGAATTCTTGTACCCTTAAAATGCTTAGGAACCAACCAGTCAGAGGGAATGGGTAATAGAAGTAGCAGCCCCTACAAAAGGATTGCTTGAATGTTTGTGAGAAGTAAAACAATATTTACCAGTCTTCTGGCAGTACAGGCTTAATTAATGTTTGCAAACTACTTGACATCCTTGAAAGAAAGGTGCCACCCAGCACAGGCCATTATCATAATCAGCTGGTGTCACACAAACTTGAAACAAAGAACACAGAGATGTCTGAGAAGGAATGGATTGCAAAGAGGCCCAAGAGACACATTTATTGAAACAGAATTCAATGACCATCAGTACACTCATTTAAAATGTACAAGTTCAGTGATGTTAAGTATATACACAGGTCTATGCAACCATTACTAAAGTCATTTTTAGAGCGTTTCATCACCTCGCAGAGAATGCATATTTTCCCACTGTAGCTTCTCAAGGCCTCTGTCTTTCCACCCTAAATTGCCACAACTCTACTCCCAATCTTGTAGATTAGACCCGATACATAGATCCACCTGCTTCTGCTTCCTGAGTGCTAGGATTAGACATATAGGCCCTCATGCCTGGTGAATTTTCCAGGTCTTACAGGAACACTACATTTAACTTTTGTACAACCATCAGCATAGAAGCAACACACGTTTACAGTCTCGCCAGAATGAAGTTTTTTCTTTGTTGTATTTGGATCATATTCACACACATACCCAGGACTCCTCCTTTCCTACGCTTTCCTACCAACTTAACTTTGTGTCCTTATTTTTCAAAAAGCTATCAACTCCAATTTGTGCTGCTTATAGTCCTATGTGTATGGCCATCCACCGTAGTATAGTCAACACAGAGGCCACACTCTTAAAGACAGCTGACTCTCCCTGAGGAGCTATCAGCTAGGAGTGGGCTTCATGCCCTCCTCCCAACTCCACGCAAGGGTTTTGTCTCTCATGATCCTGTGCAGGTCTTGTGCAGGCTGTCATAACGGCAGTGAGTTCATATGTGCCACTTCCTGTTATCTCCAGAAAATAGTTTTTGTTGAAGTCATTTATCTTCTCTGGCTCTTGTAAATCTTTCCACCCTCTCTTCCACAACGATCCCCATGCCTTGGAAGGAGAGAATGTGCTATAGATGTCCAATTTAGGACTGAGCATTTTTCAGGCTCTTGTTTTCTGCACCTGGATCAATTGTAAGTCTCTGTGCTAATCAACATCTACTGCAAAAAGCAGCTTTTCTGATGAAGGTCTAAGGATGCATCCATAGATTAATGGATTTAAAAAAAAAAGATAATTCAGGCAGGTCATAGTGGTAGGTGCCTATAATCCCAGGATTCGGGAGGCAGAGAAATGCAGATCTCCATGAGATCCAGGTCATCTTTGTCTACATAGTGAGTTCCTGGCCAGCTGAGACTACAGGGAGAACCTGTCTCAAAATAAATAAATAATAAAGCTAAGTCATTAGTTGGGTAGGTAAGAAGGTGATGGTAGATCTGGGGGAAATATGACAAAAAACACAGTGTAGGAAACTCTCAAAGAATAAAAATATATTTAAAGTAAAGTCAGGGACTGGAGAGATGGTTCAGCAGTTAAGACACTGGCTGTTCTTGTAGAAGACTCAAGTTTGAATCCCACAACCCATGTGGCAGCTAACAATGTCCATAGCTCCAGTTCCAGGGGATCCAATGCCCCCTTCTGGCTTCTGCAGGCATTGCACGGCATGGGTGCACTCACATACAGGCAGGCAATACATTCATTCATACACATAAAATAAATATTTTTTTAATTTTAAGAATAAAATAAAGTCAGGCTATTCATCCTACACCCCTCCAAAAGAAACCAAAGATCTAATCAACCACTTTCTGATTGTACTTACAGCCCACTTCACAAGATGAAACCCATTATCATTACCAAGAACCTGTGGCTAAAGAGGTTGCTGGCCCTTGGCGAGAACCTACTAGTATCACTAAACCTAGTAATGCATTTTTGATCTTATATAGATGTGAGCATTTCCTGACATTTGTAAGTATTTATGCTCAAAAGGTTTTTGGATTTTTTTTTCACTTTTCAAAAAAATTATACTGCCTTCACATTGCGTGTCTGGTGTGCCTCTTGCCACCCATGTATCTAGAAACATTTCAACTCTGGTTGTATGTCTACTGAGAGCTCTGTCAGCCTCCCTTCCGCTGTGGGCTTTACTGCCCACCTCATGGCACACTAGACATCTTGGCATGACATGCCTCCTCGCTAAGCCAGCCAACACCAGACTGGAGCTCTTCGGTCCTTTTCTTTCATATCTAGTGTCATTATTCTGGATTAAGCTAAAAGAAGCAATGCCTTCACTGATTTGGTCAGAAATATAGCTCATCCATATCTATGGGTCTGGTTTGAGGTTTAACACTTTAACATGTATGTTGGGAAAGTGCATATGATAGTTTTGCATGCTCATCACTAGAAAAGTTAGGAAATTAAGTAATAAGGGAACACTCACAGAAATGTTTTATTGGAGTGGGCTGTAAATACAATAAGAAAGTTGTTAGTTAGATTTTTTATTTCTTTTGCGGGGAGTGTAAGATGAATAATCTGACTTTATTTTATTTTTTAATTTTAAAACATTTTTATTTTATGTGTATTAATGTATTGCCTGCATGTATGTGAGTGCACCTGTGTTGAGCAATGCCTCCAGTTCTCTCTAGGTCCTACAACTTTCCATTGCTGTTCACCCTCCCTAATTCACATATCTATATTTCCTGCCAAATGCTTTGGGAATTTGAATTTGCAAGCTATCATATAAGGGATCACTGAGAACATGTTCACTTCTTATAAGAACATAACATATCCATGCCTTACCAGGCTCTTTAGGATCAATATTTTAAGAGCATTTTACATGCTAATTATGAATTCTTCCTTGGGAACATGATCAATGAGTAGGCAACTGCATTCATCCCATCAGATACACATTTCAAACCTTTTGATCCTCACATAGCTGCATAATCCTAGAGACTTACCCGGCATCATTCAACACCAGTTCCTTCATGTGCCTTCTTGAAGGATAATATTAGCAACCTCAATAGATTCTTTTGATTACCTGAAAACGAGGACATTAAATTTTTATTTTATTGTCTTCAGTCTCCTAAAGAACCTTATTAGTTGAGATGCAGTTATATATATCTGAAAGCAAAATGCAAGTTGGAGACAAAGGAAAGAGGTATCAGCATGGATTCCTGGCTGAAGAATAAAAGACTGCTTGACCCCTGTTAGGATATACCATTCCTCAGTGTCTCTATTTCCATATTTCCCTTTCATTGTAACATCTTACACAAATTCATATCACACAGAGAGTCAGATGCTCTGAGATAACGGAAACCAGTAAGCAAGAAGGAAAGTGAGATGATCCCAGTGGTCTACCTGATGTTGATCGACAGCAGTGTGTCCCAAAGGCTAGCCCATGCATTGGAATGGGCCCCACTGGCCCTGTTATTGTATCATGAAAGATGAGAATTATTACTTTATAACATCCAGCAAACCCCCCAACAACTATTGCTTTGGTTAGATTTTTTTCAGTGACATTTCTGGGGTGTTTTTAATGTGTTTTGGACTTTAGATGCTACATTCCTTCATACTGGAATTCATATTGGTCTTTAACACAGTTGCTTAGATAGAAACTTATGTTATTTATTTAGAGGTACATGAAAAATAAAATAAATCATAGGATTGAATATCTCACTAGTAGTAACAGATGTTTTCTTAAAAAGCATTATATATATATTTCTTTTTTCATAAAATCTGACATTTGGGCTGGTTTGGGCAACTTGACACAAACTAGAGCCACCTGGGAACCTCAATTGAGGAATTTTCTCCATCAAACTGGCCTGTGGGCATGTCTGTGGGGCTTTGTCTTGACTGCAAATTGAAGTAGGAGGGTCCAGCCCACAGTGGGTGGTGCCAGCCCTAGGCAGATGAGCCTGGGCTTTATAAGAAAAGTAATTAAACAAGCCAGGGGAAGCTAGCAAATAAGCAACATTCCTTCATGGACTCTGCTTCAATTCCTGTCTCCAGGTTTCTGCTTGAACACCTACACTGACATCCCTCGAGGAAGCAACCTAAACCCTTCCTCCTCAAGTTGGTTTTGGTCAATGTTTAATCAGAGCAACAGAAAACTAACTAGAACATCCATGATAGGCTTTTGATAGAGAACTTATATTTCCCGTCTTGAATAATTATAACAGGTGGCAACTCTCTTCAACTCCAAAGTGATCTTTCCAGAGGAAAGCACAGAATTTTGCAACCAAGTGAGAGGTGAACCTCTTGGTATGACCACTGTAGAGAAACATCCCAAAGGACTGAAAAGATATCATTTCATGGTAGAGAAAATGCCAAACCTCCGTTTCCTGAAGCCAGTAATGTCTGTGCGAGTTTACATGTTGGACATTGGCAGATGTTGGCTCTTGGTCCATGCAAACCTAAGGTATAGCTGATGGACTCCAGTTTGCATCATTAAACTATAGGTTCTCTAGAAGAACTTTGGAAAGTGAGGCTCAAAATGGCTCTACTCTGTGAAGCCTCAGAATGCAATAGGCTTTCAAGACAGTAAATGAAATCAAATTATGTAGCATCATATAAGCTTTCCTTTTGGTTCTCCTCCTCTTGACATCTCCCTTTGCAGTGTTCTACCACGTGGAATAAAGTTCCTAAAGGCTAATAAAGCTGACCTTGTTCATTCTCACACCCCTTCAGTGACCATGAATTTCTCAGCCTTACTTTAAAAACACCCAATATTCGACCCCATGAATGCTCTTGATGTTCTCTTTATTTTGTTTGGTTTTCATTTTTTGTTTCAGATTTTTTTGGGGGGTCTTTTTGAGACAGATTTCTCTGTAGCCCCAGCTGGCCTGTAACTTACTATGTAGACTAGGCTGGCCTTGAACTCACAGAGATCTGAGTATTGGGATAAAAGGCATATGCCACCATGACCGACTTGACATTCTCTTGATAGCTCCACACACACCTTTAGTGTTTAGATCATACCACCTACAAACTTTATTCACAGCATAATTGAGTGAGCAGCCATGGTTCTGGGTCACCATCTATCTACCTCAGCCCTAGCTCCATGGTTTGGGTGGTATCGTCACCAGCTACCTGTCTTCAGTGTCCTCTAACACCTCTAAAAATTCTATCTGTTGTTATCAAGTGCTCTCTGACATGTGCTGTAGTGTTTGAATAACCCCAATACAAGAACCTGAAAGGAAGATCTGCCTTGCTTCTCGTTTCATTTCAAACTAGAGAATGAATACATAGTATGGTTTCCTATCCCCGAAGGAGAAACATGCCAAGAGTATTTATTGAGAAGAATATGGGAGCAGGAAATTCCCTTATAAGTTTCCAGAGTCTTCTTATAACAACCAGACACTTCCTTCCTTTTCCCTCAAACTCTTCTTAGCTACCACAGTCAGGAAGCTCCTGGTCTTCTCTAACTCCCCACAGAACAGATACTGGTAAGAGATGGAGTCAAACAAAGGAATCAGGAGCTCTCGTGTACATGTTTTTCCCAGGAGGTGGGACCTTTTCTCTTTCAATCCATTTGGCTGGAACCACAAATCTAGTGGTCAAAACCAACTGAGAAGCAACCATTTCAAGCAAAAGTCCAGCTCTTTGAGAGGGTAGTTTGGCAAATCCTAGTTGCTATGGTAACCAGGCTCACAGCCTTAACATTTTCTACTTATGTTTTTTAGTGTGGGGTTTATGTTTTGAAAAGTTTTTTCCCCTTTTTTTTAACCTCCAAATTTGTGAGAAAATGTTTGCTGGGGGAATTAAGAGAACACACTGCTTATTACTGACTAGGAACCATAGGGATTTAGAGGTCTCTCTGACTGAAAAATATCACACACAGGACTTGGAATCCAAGCAACAGTATATTAAGACTGCAGGTTGTAGTTGGTCTCACAGGCCTCCTGTGCAGCCTCCTTCTTTATTCAACCAATCCTTCTTATGCCATAATGATCACGTCGCATTCTTTAAAAAGAACATAGAGAATCTTACATTGTAGAGTGTGAGCTAGCACTTTTAAGAGGGATGGGCTTAAAATATGTTCAAGAAAGTCATTTACTACATATTTGGCCTCTAATTCATTTAATCCATACCCACATCAGCCTCAAATTATCATCAGTCATTCAGTATATCGGATGAACTTCACTAATGGCTATAATTCTTGGGGACAGGGAAAAGGGCAATGCCCAAAAGAACCTGAAGATTCAGGAGCATTCGTGGGAAGGGTGAGTGCCCAGCCCCATCATTTTCCAGCTGAGAGCTCCCGCTCTGACTCTGAATGGCTAGGCAGGGCTCCCTCTGAAAGAGATGAAGGACAAAGCCAGTGACTCGGATGAAATCCTCCCAGATAAGGTTTTGTCCTGAGTTTCTGTGCCAGCAGGGTAGTTTTGGCAGATTTAAAGTTGTAATGAAAATGGAGTACCTAACTTTGCCAATTATAGAAAGAATGCTGCTTATCTCGCCTGTTAGCTGCTAAGATGCCTTAAGGGTTTAGATTAGAAGACACAGGCAGAAGGAGAGAAGACTTATTAAATTTTGAACCTGACACAGAGAAAATTTAGAGATTAGCAGATGAGAAATAGAATATCTTAGATCTCAGCTGAGAGATCAAGTGAATGAAATCATTAGTAACTTGAAGCTACATAAATAGCAAACACTATATATATATATATATATATATATATATATCTACCCTACAAATTCATAGAACAAACTATATATAGACACATGTTATGAATAACATATACTATGTATTTTTACTATTATACATATTTTCCTTTATATTTATGACTACTCTCCATATAAACATATGCTCTCATGTATTGAAGTGGTCTACACACAGATGAAGACTTCAGAAAAGGTTTTGCTGCCAGCATTCAGCTGCACACGTGTGGCATGCATCATTTCTGGAGGACATGATAATAATCTATCAATTTTAGGAGCTTCACAGAGCCCACAGAGATAATGAGGTCAGGCACACAATGATAAACATGTCAAGGTAAGAGAAGGATTTCTTTCCTGCAACAAGAACTGACAATGAGATGGGAATTTTTCTTCCATGGTGGGTGGGTGAACAACATACCCATAATCAATCTTCCATAATAAACTGTCTCTTAATTTGAGTTAACCTCCACTGGCCCAGGAGATCCCTGGTGATAGACTCATGAAATCAGAAAAGGAATTCTAAATTTTAAATTAAATGTTGAGTTCAGGTTTCAAGGTTTTCCAGGTAGGTGCTTTGAGTCTCAGGTAAGAACTCCCTTAAGCCCATTACCACCTGTTATCATCATCTTCATCATCTTGCTTTATCTTAAACTTGATGCGATTTGAGAATGGTTACTCTGATTTTTAAGTTTGGATGAATGTTAATATCTCAGAGCCAAATTGGCATAGGGCAATTTCTCCTGATGATTTTCTTTTAGCCATCTCTGCTGCTAAAAGATAAAAATAAAATTGATGTCCCATTGTTTTCTCTTCTGTGAAGAAATGAGGCAATTTATAATGACACTATGTGGAAAAGTATTTGGAAATATACCCAGAAAACTGGTGGCACATACTATACTCTCAGCAGGAGAATTGTAAGTCTGAGGACAGCTTGGGCTACATACTAAAACACTGTTGAGGATAGAGGGAGAGAAAGAGACAGTGACAGAGAAACAGAGAGAGAGAGAGAGAGAGAGAGAGAGAGAGGAATGAAAATTGCTGGGTACCTACACTTTTCTAGAAATCATCAGTATTATATTAGATTTATATCTTATTAGGCTTTTTATGGAGACAGAAGAAAATTAAGCTGCTATAGTAAGACACATTTACCTTTCACAACTATTCAAATAGGATGATGGGGGATGGAACTCAGTGGTTAGGAGCACTGGCTGCTCTTGTAGAAGACTGGAGTTCAATTCCCAGCACCCACATGATGGCTAACAATCATCCATGGCTCCAGTTCCAGGAGGCCCAATGCCGTCTTATGATCTCCATGGGTACTGCATGACATAGGTGCACCTGCCTACATGCAGGCAATAGGATCAAACACATAAAATAAAAATAATAAATAAAATACTTAAAAATAAATAAATAAAATGGGATGATGATAACAGATTGTGACGGGCTAAAAGAGGTCTTGTCTGAGTCTGAGTGAGTTGCCCTATAGACCTTTGAGACCTGAAGACCTGAACTCTCATTTTGCTATTAGAATTCCACTTCTAAAATCATGATCCCATCATCAACTATCTCCTGAAAAATTCAGATTAACTCAAATAAGAGATAGTCTATCTGCAGAACTGACTATGTCTATATACTTCACCTACTAGAATAAATAGTTTTACTTGTCAATTTGATACAATCTAGAATGACCTAGAAAGACAGTCTCATGGAGGGACTGTCTCTGTTGTGTTGGTCTCCAAGAATACCTGTAAAGTATTATCTTAATTACATTAATTATGGGAAGACCCAGCTTGGAGTAGACCACACATTTCCTGAGTTTAGATTCTGAACCATGTAAGAGTGGAGGAAGTAAGCCGAGCAGTCAGCCTGTGTGCGTCTGTTCTCTCTCTGATCTTGACTAAAGGTGAGAAACGGCTTCCAGTTTCTGTCTTGACTTGCCCACAATGGTAGACTATAGCCTGCCACTTTCTCACTTAAAAGTTCCTTTTGTCAGGATATGTAATTACAGCAACTATAGACAAAACTTGGACACCCAGGACATCAAGAAAACACAGTTTTGTTTTTATTTATTTCATTGTCTCATCATGCTAATCATGTCATAAAGCCATTTGTGCAGTGACCACATAGCATATGAAAACCAGGTTCACTCCTGAGTTCATTCAGTATTTGAATGAACTTACATACACCAAGACACTTTCAGTTGTAGCATTTTTATGGACAGAGAACAATTTAGATTGAGTAGAAAATGAATGGTAGTCTTAGGAGCTCCTACAAAGGTCACTTCAAGAGTGACAGTTATGCCAATTAGTTCTCCTTTTCTAGGCACAAGGCCTCTGACCTATAATGATCAATTCAAATTAAATGTGAGTATAAGAAGACAAATTAATTAGGAGCGGATCAGTCCAACAACCTTAATTAATAATAAAGACTGAATGACATATGTGGATCTTCATTTTTCAGGCACTGGACAACAGGCCACTCCAGACCCCAGCTTTAAAAAGAAGGGAAACTCTGAATAAGCCCAGAGAGCTCCTTAGGTCTCTATATGAGGATGCTTTCCTCAGAATGGTGCCATGACTCAGCCCACACTAACACAGCAACCTTACCAAGAAGAGACAGAGGTCAGTTTGGAAGACTGAGGACAAGGTCCGCAAGGCAAATGACAAAACAAGAAGAAGCCACATGTTTGGGGGTGAGGGAGAGGGAGTCATGCCTCCATGTAAAAGTTTCCACAAATCTGGGGTCAAAGCCTGAACCGCATGTGCCCAAAGAGAGACCGGACAGAACTTACCAGATAGTGGTCACCACAGGATGACAACAGAAGAAGCTGGATATAAAAAGAATGTCTGAGAGAAGAACGTCATCAACTCCTGCTGATGCCCCAAGAATCCAAAGATATCAAAAAGGCCATGATTTGGAGACAAGAACAGAGTTCTATGCATTTCAGATCCTTCTACACAAAATCCAAAAACCAGTACTAATGAAACATCCAAGAGGAACAGTTTGTGAGTTGAGTAAAGCTGTCAGAAGATTTGGGGTGCACTTCTGGATAAGTTGAGAGAGTTGAGGCTGCTTCTATATGAGCCAATAAGGGAAAGAATCAGAATTTAAAAAAAAGAATTGACTTTATCTCAGAGAGAAATAGGTGAAGACCTTGGAAATCCATGAAAGAGAAAACCAGAAAAGAGCAGGAAAACAATTGTTCAACTCAGATGCAAACTGAGCACAGCCTGAGTCCAGTGGTTTCCTGGGACGGGTGGGGGTTTGGGTGGAACACAAGTTGCTTCCAAAAGCATTTTGTACTTTTCAAATTTGTGTTTGTTTTTGTTAGTACACTTCATATATTCGTACATTCATGAAATTGTTTACACTTTATCTTTCATTTAGAAACAACTTTTTTCTTTGCCTTATTTTGATATCTTTTCCTTTTTTGTCCTGTGTTTCCGCCTCACTTCTCTACATTCAGTACTATTTTGGTTTTAAACTTGATTTTTGATATTCTTCTTAAAATACTTTATTATTTTTAAGTGTATGAGTGTATTGCCTGCATGTGTGTAACTGCACCCCTGTAATGCAGTATCCACAGAAGTCAGAGAGGATGTCTGATCCCCTGGAACTGGAGTTACAGATGGCTGTTAGCCATCATGAGGGTGCTGGAACTTGAACCCTGGTCCTCTACAAGAGCAGCCAGTGCTCTTAACCACTAAGTCATCTCTCTAGCCCCAGTTTTTATTATTATCCTTATCTTTTTCATTCTTAGCTTTACAATTATTGAAACTTTTGGTTTTGAGCTTTTTCAGGATTTGCAATTATTGTTTTGACTTAATGTTTTTCCTAACCTCCTCCTCTCTTGTCTTCCTCCCCAGCATTCTTCTGCACTCTCCTATCCTTTCATTATACATTTATTCTCTTGTTTCTCCCCTTTCATTGTCTTCTTAATTTATTTAATTCATTTACTAATTTTACACTTATCCTCAATAAACTCATCAGTTTCATATCATGATATCTTAATTTTTCCATTTTCAGCATTATGACTATTGATGGTATACTACTGGGATGTAACTTTTTTTAACTTAATTTATATATTTTTATGGTTGAATATTGTTGATACTATGGCAGTGTGTTTTCTCCTCACCAAGTTATATTGGGGATTGGGCCCTTGAGTATAGGCTGGACAACAAGAAAAATGCATCCCCAACCAACAAAAGAATAAGCCAAAAGGTATACAAGTTGCCACACAGAAACATAAGAAACATGACAAAGTAAGGCTACATGGCTTCCCCAAAAGTTCTAACTTCTCAACTATGGATCTCAAAGATGAAAGAGGTAAAATGCCAGGTGGAGATTTCAAAAGCTATATGGCAAAAAATGACCTGAAGGAGGACCCAGAAAAGCAGAGATATCCAACCGAGGACCTGGAAATAAGGGTCTGCTGCAACAGAGAAGAAAATGTCCCCAAATAGATGAGAAAATCAGCAATGTGGATGAAAAGTCAACAACATGAAAGAAAAGTTGAGATTTGGGAAAAAAATGAAAATGTTAAAAATGAAAAACACAATCAAATAAGAAACTCAGTGAAAACCATCACTAACAGACTCAACTAAGCTGAAGAAAGAATATCAAGGGTGGAGGACAGAGTTGAGGAAATGGTACATGCAAACACCAATATCGAAAAATAAAATAAATGATCATGACCACAGCATCTAAGAACTGTGCTTAGGTGAGAACCTATGAGTTAGAAGAAGGGTTGAAATGAACAGTAAATGAAATGACTCAGGAAATTTCCCAAATCCAGAGAAACAGCCGTCCAAACACAGAGACATTTAAAACTCCAACAAACGTGACCAGAAAAGAACCACTTCCTGATATTTTACAGCCAAAATATCAAAAATGCAAAGCACAGAGCAAAACTAAAATCTAAGGAAAAACCCCAACTCCCCTACAAAGGCAGAAAACTCAGAATAACATACATCTGTCACGATGGCTCTCAAAGCCAGGAAAACATGGAAAGATATATTTTAAGCTCTGAAAGTAAATAGCTATGAACCAATGTTGCTATATCCACCAAATTTATCTTTAAAAGCAATGGAGAAATAAGAACATGTCAAGACAAGCACAAATTAAGAAAATTCCTGACCACCAAGCCAGCACAACAGAAGATACTTCAAGGCATATTATACACATTGGAAGAATAAATATAGTCTCAATCATAAAAATATAGGAAAAAATGCATTTCATGAGAGGAGTAGCTGAAAAAACAGAAGCTGGAAAGGAATTTGTTTTGTCCAAAGTATAAACCAGCAAATCCCTAAGAATAATAGGGGAGCAGCCAACAACAATATTCTAACCACCAAAAAATGCCCAAAATTGTAAGAATTAGTAAAAATCTTTCAATAATAACCCAAGTTGCAAATGGACTCAACTTCTAACAGAGAGATGCAGACTGGCTGACAGTCTTGAAAACTAGATACATCTATGTGTTCTCTTCAGGAGCACATTTCACTGGTAAAGGTGTTCATTGACATTTATCAAATGAACAGACACAAAAACTAACTGGCTATAGCTATTTTTGTATCTTATAAGGTAGATTTAAACCAAACAATCAGATGAGATAAAGAAGGCTACTATATATGAATAAAGGGAAAGTTCATCAAAAAGATATAGTATTTATATATATATATATATGTGTGTGTGTGTGTGTGTGTGTGTGTGTGTCAAAGACGTGATTCCAACTTTTTTTTTATGTGAATGAGTGCTAAAGTGCACCCATGCCTTGCAGTGCTCATGGAGGACAGAAGAGGGTTTTAGATCTTCTGAAACTGAAGTTGTGGGTGTTTGTTAGCCACCATGTGGGTGCAGGGATTCGAACCGGAGTTTTCTGCAAGAACGAGTACTCTTACCCACTGAGTCATCACTTCAGCCCCAGAGTTCTAACTCTGTAATAAGAACCCTAATGAATATAAAAGGTAAGATATGTGCTGATTACAATAATGGATAATTTCAATATACCACTCTGATCTTCAGATAGATCATACAAAATAAAAAGTCAATGTCAAAGGTAAAATGGACTATAAATCAACTGTACTTAAGAGATACATCCACAATATTCCTTCAGACATAAGAATACATATTCATCCCAGCTGCAGATAGAACATTCTCTAAAATAAACCATATTCTAGGCCATAAATAAGATCTTATTAAATGTAAAATAAGTGAAATAATCTCAAAACTTATCAAATCATAGTGAAACAAAATTAGAACTAAATAGCAACAGAAACTACACAAATACATGGACCACACAGTACACATTTTAATGACCAGTGAGTCATTAAAGAAATTAGGAAAGAAGTTCAAAAGTTCTTAGAATAAATGAAAATGAAAGCAGAACTTACAAGAACCTTTGAGATACAGTTAAGGCAACTCTAAGAGAAGCTTACCACCATGAGTGCTTAACATAAAAACTCCAGAAGCTCTCATATAAATAACCTAATGATGTATCCCAGTATCCTAGACAAACAAGAGCAATCCAAACCCTCTAACACTAGACAATAGGAAATAATGAAGATAAAAGTAGAAATTAATAGCATGGAGATTAAAATAGCAATGCATAGAATTGATCAAACAAGGAGCTGGTTCTTTAAAACAAAACAAAACAAAAAATTTGACAACCCCCATAGGCAAACTAAGAGAGAGAGAAGACACAGTGAATAAAATTAGAGATGTCTAAAGGAAGATTACCATAGATTCCAAGGAAATACAGAGATTCATTAGGGAGTCTTTTTAAAACTTCTATTTCATAAAACTGGAAAACCTAGACACATGTGACCTACCAAAATTAAACCAAATAAATATTAACCCCTTTTCAGTGGAATGTTATCTCCTGCATTGGTTCTTGGCACAACCATTGCAGTCAAGATATTTCTGTCACTCTAAAGATGCTAATACCATCATTTTAGAACCATAATTTCTTCTCTTTCACTTCTCTCTTACCCCAAATGAATTCTTAACCATTGGAAATGACTGAATTCTGAAATTACTATATTCATTCTTAAAATGTTATCATTTCAAAAATGCTATATAAATGGAATCAAGCATTAATAACAAAATAAAAAGAAAATATAAACAACCTCAAGTGATTGACCACAGTGAGATCAAAGCAGTAATAGAAAGTTGCCCAACAAACAAAAAGTCCAACAGATAGACCAACTGATCTTCAAATTGTTTCCTAAAATCAAAAGAAAAGGAACACTATCAAATTCATTCTGTAAAGCTGATTATTATCTTAATTCTAAAATCAGGTAAGCAGCAAAACAAGAAAATGGGAAAGAGAGTAAACTATAGACCAAAATTTTCCTGATGACTATAGATACAAAACTAAATAATTAAATTATTGCAAACTGAATTCAAGAATATTAAGATTACAAACCATGACCAACTTGCTTTTCTATTAGTGATGCAAAACTGGTTCACATTTGCAAATAAGTGACTTTGACTCAGCATAAAAATAAACTTAAGAACAGAAATTACACAGTTATTTCAGTTGATACCAAAAAGCTCTTCGATAAAGTTCAAACATTCTTTCATGACAAATACTCTGAAGAAACTAGGAATAAGTGGAACATACTTCAACACATGACAAAACTAAAGCCACCATTACAGAAGTTGAGGGAAAACTGGGAGCATTTCCTTTAAAATCTGGAATAAGACATGGGTGACCACTCTGCTTTTATTCAATACGTTGCTTGAAGGTTTAGCTACAACAATAAGACAAGAGAAAGAAATAAAATAAATACAAACAAGATAGAAGAATTACAATTACCTCTATTTTCAGACAACATGAGGTACTTAAAAGACCCTACAATCCCCACCAGAAATCTCTTTGACTTGACTAACATTTTTACCAAAGTAGCAAGATACAAAACCAACAAACAAAACCAGTAGCTTTTTATATATCAGTAATGAACATGCTTCAAAAATTTCAGCAAAAGAATCTCATTAATGACTTTTTTTAAAAAAGCACCTAGGAATAAACCTAACCAAAACGGTAAAAACTTGTATAATGTAAACTTTAAGATGCTGAAAAAATAGACTGAGGGAGCACTAGATGAAGAGACCTTTTGTGGTTATGGACTGGTACAATTAATATTGTGGCAATGGCTGTATTACCAAAAGTGGGTTACAGCATCCATCCATTCTCCATCAAAATCCAAGTGACATTCATCAAGAACTCTGAAAGCAATCCTAGAAGTCATAGAGAAGCACAAAAGATTCCCCAAGTGTCAAAGTAAGCCTTGGTGTAAAACAGTAATGCTTGGAGGTACCACAATACTCCATTTTAAATAATATTTCAGAGCCATAGTAATAGAAATACATTGTACTATTACAAAAATGGATATATGGATAAATGGGATAGAATAATCTCCTAGAAACAAACCCACACATTTATAGACACCTAATTTTTGTAAAACTGTCAAAACACACACTGGCAAAACATCTTTAGAAAATGGTACCCCCAAACTAGATTTCTATTTGTAGAATGATGAAACTAAATTCATACAAGAATCAATTCAAAATTGATTTTTAAAAATCTTAATATAAAATGTGAAAGTTATACACTGCTAAGGGAAAATACTTGACAATACAGACCTAGGCAAGGGTTTTTCCAAAAAAAGGACTTCAATAACACAAGAAATAATCTGAAGGATTGACAGATGGAATTATATGAAATTAAAAACCTTCTTCAGAACAAAGAAAACAATCAGGAGAGTGAAGACACAGTCTATAGAATGGGGAAAAAACCTTGGTCATCTCTACATAACACAGGGGATTAATTACTAAAATATATAAAGAATTTCAAAAATTAAACACTACAAATTCAAACAATCCAATTATAAATGGACCAATGAACTAACTATGACTCAAAAAAAGAGATGGAAATGATGAATAAATACTTGAAAAAGTGGTCAGCATGGAAGTACAATTTCAAACTGCTTTCCAAATCTATCTCACTCCAATCAGAATGGTAACTATCAAGAAACAAATGACAATAAAATCTGGTAAGGATGTGGGGAAAGATAACCACTTATTCACTGCCAGGGAATATGTTTGTGTGGCCACAATAACCTAGATACACTACTCTTGGGTATATATTTAAAAAACTCTAAGTCAACATATCACAGAGATACTTTTATTTCCATTGCAGCACTAGTCACAATAGCTAGAAAACAGAACAAGTATAGCACTCACCCACAGATGAATGCTTAAAGAAAATGTAGCACACATACACAATGGAATAATACTCCATTATAAAGAAAAATGAAATCATGAGATTCTCAAAAAAAAAATAGATGCAACTGTAATTCATTGGTGAGCAAAATAAGCCAGATTCAAAAAAACAAATATCACAGTTTTGTTTATGTGTTGAAGCTGGATTTAAAATAGTGTATGTGTGTGTGTGTGCATTTATATACGTGAATGATTAGTTCATGACACTAGTAATGGCTCATGGGGAAGAGGAAGAGATATCAAGGTAATTGAGAAATATAGAAGGTAATGGAATACATATAAGAAAACGGAGACATGTGAGCTTTAAGGAGGGATAGAGAAGAGGGCATTGGGGAGGGAAATGATCAAGAAGAGAGTATATTAGATTACATGTATGAGAGCGCCATCCTGAAACCCATTCCTTTGTATGCCAACCTAAAAGAACTAATTAAGGGGCTGGAGAGATGGTTCAGCGGTTAAGGGCACTGCGTTTGTAGAGGACCCAGATTCAATTCCCAGCACTCACATGGTGGCTAACAATGGTCTGTAACTACATGTAGACAAAACACTCATACACATAAAGATAATAAACATAATATTTAAAAATTAATTCAAAAGGAAGGAAGGTGGGAGAGAAAGAAAAGAAAGAAGAAAGGCAGAAGGGAAGGAGGGATCAAAGAAAATAAAAGAACTTTGGAAATATCTTGGCTTCCCAGAAACTATTTCCGATAAAGCATAAGTTCAATACTATATAAGTTAAGACCATTAATCAGAGCGATAGGGTGTATTTCAGTGGCAAAGTGCCTGTTTAGCATGTGTAAAGTCTTGGGTTCCATTTTCAACATTGGACAAAAAGTCATGAGTCAGTAATTAACCTACCTTATAAAATAAAATCTTATAGACACCAGTGGTCTCTATGAAGTACTACTAACAATGTCCACCAAACTATACAAAATTGCTAGGTAAGAAATGATTTGAGAAAACATGCCTTCAAAAGCTACTAATATAAACACACACTCAGGTAATCCAGATGTCAACTTTTGCAAAGATTTTAAAGTAGTTTCAAGAAATATGTTTGAAGAACTTTTTAAAATTTCAAGAAAAACATGACCTTAATGAGAAAACACATGGAGACTTTCAGCTGAGAGACAAAACATATTTTTAAAAAACAGCCAAAGAAAAACTCTGCAAGGATATGCATTATACACAATTTTTTCTAATCAGACCACATTTAAAAACAGATTTAGAGGTGACACAATATTCAATAAACTTCAATAAAAAGAAGTTATAACTTCAATTTTAAGAAGTTATAAATGATTAAAGAGGAGCTGGTGAGATGGCTCAGTGATTAAGAGGACTTGGTGCTCTTGTAGAGGAGGACCTGGGCTTAGCTTCCAGCACCCACATGGCAACTAACAACTGTCTGTAACTCCAGTTTCAGGAGATCTAATGCCCTCTTCTGGCCTCTGAAGGTACTACATGCAATTTGGTGCTCTTACATGCAAATACACATAAAATAAAAATAATTAAAATATTTTTAAATGATTAAATAAAGATGAGCAAAGCTTCAGAGACATGTAGGGCTATTTCAACTGGTCTGAATATATAACATAGGACACTGGACAGGAAATGCACTATTTGAATGCTTCCCAAATTTGATGAAAACGTACTTCCAAATTCAAAAATTCAATAAGCCGAAGCAAGACAAATGCAACAAAGACACAGTAAACATATATTAGAGAAACTGTTAGAATCCAAAGATGAAGAGAAAGTCTTGACACAGCAGGGCAGTGGAGCACACAAGCAACATGTTACATGTAGGGACACAGCTAAAAGGGTTATTGCATAATAAGAGAAGGCAGAAAATAATGCAACAGCTCTCTAAAATACTGATAACTCTCCATCTAGTGAGGGTATCCTTCAAAAATAAAGGCAGAACACAGGCTTATTCAGGTAAACGAAGCCAGAATGAGTTTTTCGTCAGTAGACATTGAGAATATGGTGTGCTGAGGAGCTGATATCACTCGTTCTATAGTGAAAAAGCATTTAAATGTAAAACATTATTCTTGTTTCCTTTTCATTATTTACTCCAAAAAGCAAACAAACAAACTCCCCAAACAAACCAGTCCATCAGACTCCAGGTCATCCTACTGGGATAGGGTAATATCAGATCAGAAAAATGACCAAACACATCAAGATACAAAAAAGTGATTTGAATACCCAATGCCAAAAATTGATTGCATTGTGACCCTTTAAATTTTTTTGTCAAGATTTTAATTCTTTGTTCTATGTATATATAAGAAAATGAACAATAAAACTAACATTTATTTGATTTACTGTAACAAAATCTTAGAAACACTGAGAACTCAACTTCTCCTATAAAGAAAGCAAATCACTGAGTTGCGAAGGTGCTTGCCTTCTTTTGACCGTTTATAATACACATTTCAAATGTATTGCATGAATTCAGTGATTTAAGATACATATATTAGGGCATATTTTCTATGCCTCAGAAAATGTGTATACTCTTTATTACAACTGGCATGGGTCAATTTCTTTGGTTGGAAGCTCTGGGTGCTCAAGGTCAAGAAAGCTCTTGAGAGCACTGAGGGGAGAGGTGGTGCCATGAACCTTTTCCATCATGGCTGCCTTTCTCACATCTAGGTCGGCAGTTTCTCTGTAATTCCATTGAAGTTCCATTCAGATTTCACTTCTGGAATTATGCATCTTCCTTTCTTTCATGAGCTTTGGACTACTTCCTCATTAGATGAACCAGTTTCACAAAGTGTGAAACGCAAGTTTGTCACTGGGAAACAAGAAGTGACACAGGACAAGTTCTGCAGGGTGTGCATTAACTAGGTAAGACATGAAACTGATACAGCTATAAACTCTGAAGGAAGTAGCAGAGCTGATGATGGTCGTTATGTGCATCTGGCATTTGTGTTTTGATCTTGGATGGAAAAGCTACAGCAATGTTAATATCTTGTACCATTAACCATTACACTGTCGTAATGAGGCAGATGAGGAGATCCCACCTCTCCCTGGGGCCCTGGACAGGTGTTAAGCACTGTTAAAACACTGTTCCAATCTTCTTAATAATCATTATTTAGTGCTAAAGATAAGTTCTTTCAGTGCCTATTGCAGACACTCCTGCTGTTCATTTTCCTGTAAACAAGAATGGACATTGGAATGGGGAAATTTGACTCCCTAATTAGCAGTTGTTGAACTTTCCTTTGGTGCCTTGACTCTTTATATAGAAGAATGATCAGTCTAACAGCCAGCCAGGCCACCTTTATGTCAGCACCAGCCATCTAGAACAGTCCATGGATGTGATGAGACAGCTACGCAACAATGACAGCTGATGGCCCCATTCTAAAGATGCAACCTCAGCCAGAGTTGTTTGAAATAGTTACTTTTACACGTTACGAGTCCTGATGAACTCGAGATGACACTGCAACAAACCTCTCCCTTGTCAGAAAGGGAGCACCATCCCTGGTAGAGACCATGGTAACCGGTTCTAAGAGGCAGTATAGGTCCAAAATAAAAGCCTCAATGACGGATTGCTCCTGAGCCCATCTGTGATTGGTCCAAACAACCCTTCTTAAGTTCAGTAAGCAGGATACTTACTGAGTCTGCTAGCTGACACTCTCCCGGGCTGCATCCTCTGGCATTAGAACTTTAATAAAAGTCTTCTCCAGAGTTGTATTTTCTTGCCTGCTGTCAGTAATGGGAGTTGAGCTAGCACCAGGGAGAGAGATGCAGAGAGCAGGAGTGAAGAAGTGGCTGAAGAGGAAGCAGCTCCTGGTTCTGTCACCTATGCCACATTCCTTTCACCCACTTCCAAGCCCTAGGCCCCATTCTTGACAGTGTTAGCAACAGTAGTGGCAGCTGCTATTTGATGACTGCAGAAAACAGGACTACGGATGGCCTTCTAGCTAACCTGCCCACTTATTGCCTACTGAGTGATCCCAACTCTGCCCAGGGCCTAGATCCTGAGTGGACTCCTGGATTCTCTGGCTCTTAAACAGCTGTGAGTGTTTTGGCTCACATCCCAGCTCTCAAAGGCAGTCTCTGAAGAAGCAGGGACTCAGAGTCATCTCTGTCACAGACTCTGAGTAGAGGAAGGGATCAGATAACCAGCTGTCTGAAAGCTTAAGAAGCAGCTCAAGAATGGCCATGATAGCAAAACCAAAGAGAGAAGCAGAGACGTCTGAGCAGAGAGCTGATAAGGGCTGTATAAGAAGCCAGAGAAGAACTTACAGGCTCTGGTCACCAGAAGAGTTCCAGAGAACCCTCAAGTCTTCAAAAAAAGGGTCACAGATCACAGTCTAAGCCCTGCAACACGGATCTAGGCTCCCCTTAGCTGAAGCCGACTCGGAATTGCAACAGTAGAGGGCGCCACTTGCCCTTGCTTCATGCTGCCACTCCTGGCTGTTATCCAACACTGACTGAGTTAAAGGAAAACTGCTAGAAACTAGCCTTCGAGTATCTGCTTGCCTATCCACTATTTCTATCCCGTAGAGCAAAAGAACCCTCACCCAGCTGCTTGCTGATAGTAACAGAAACAATAAATCACACTGCTGAAGGACCAGGGCTGTAATTTAGATCCAGAATGTGCCCCAAGGGCTCATGTGTTAAAGGCTTGGTTCCAAATTGGTGTTGTCAGAGTGTGATGGAGACTTGAAAAGGTGGCGTGGCTGCCAAGCTTTCAGGTCATTGGGGGCATGTCCTTAAAGGGGTCTATGGGAAATCACCCCTTCCTCTCACCACCAGGTCATGAAGTAGACAGTTTCTGCCCTGCACCTCCCCCACAGTATGTTGTGTCACCATAGGCCAAGCAATCACAGACATGAACATCTGAAACCATGGACCAAAATGAACCTTTGCTCATTTTAAGCTTATTATTTCAGGTATTTTCATGAAGTAAATAATCTTCAGAGAAAAAAATATTAATGACAGACTATTAATGTGAAACCCATGTTATTGTGGTAGAAAAGACAGGAAGCCCAACCTCATGTCAACACAGCCTTCATCTTAATACCATCCATCTCTTACTTAGCATGTCCCTCACAGCTTGTCTCAAAAGTTGAAAAATCCAAGCAATTTCATTAAAAAGAAAAAGACTTCAAGTATGTGCTCTAGAAATGGAAAAGCTGACTAAAATAGCTATTACAAACTATGGTTGTTGACTTTTCTGTCTATCAAGGCTTCACAAAACTGTCTCCAGCTAAAGCGAACACAACATTGCAGTGTATGGTTTACAACTTAGGCATAAGTCAAAAATCAAGGTCAGTGAGTGAGCTTGATGGCATCACATCGAAGAGCAGCCTTGATTTTTGTGAAATGACAGGTTGGAGGGTTAGGAAAGGGGCACGTGGCACAGCACTGACTCTCACTGGGTTTCATGTGTGTGTGTGTGTGTGTGTGTGTGTGTGTGTGTGTGTACAGGTCACAGTGATGCACACACAGAGGTCAGAGGACAATTTTGGGGATTTGGTTCCCTCCTTTCACCACATAGGTCCTGGGTATCGAACAGGTCTTCAGACTTGGCTGCAAGTATCTTTACCCACTAACCCACTGCACAGGCCCAGATGTTTTCATTGAAATTTCAGTTGAGATAATTTAGAGGAGCATGTGAATGTAAGAAACACAGAGAGAGCCCATAGACTCCTCATTCACCTCTTCCAAAGGTAAAAGCTTACAAAACTTTTGCAATCAGAATCAGAATACTGGCATTTTTATAATCACTTTGTTTTATGCAGATTTGCTTAGTTTTATTAGTATATGTAATTCTACACATTTTTATCATGTTTGTGTTTCTATCAAGATGCAGAACCACTCAATACACACCAGGATGTCTTGTGTTGCCCTTTTGGAAACACATCTAGTTCCCTTTTCTATCCTCTAATCTTCAGCAATCATCTGTCTGGTCTCTATTTCTGAAATGTCAAATTGTCATATAAATACAAATAGACAGTATGTAGTATTTTAAGATTAGCTTTTCCCCTCTGAGTTTTCTCTGAAGATTCACACAATTGTGTGTGTCGACAATTTGTTCCCTTTTTATCACTGAGTAGTATTCCATGATATCACCATAACAGAGTTTAACAAGTCATCCTTTGAAAGACCTCTTGACTGTTTTCAGTGAAGGCTGTCATAAGTAAACCTAATATGAACATTTGTGTACGTTTTATTTCTGTGGAATTTAGAACTTAAGGAAGCAAATATTGCTATTCATGAGAAAACACTAAAAATAACAAAATGAAGTTATTTCTGCATTGGTTTCCTTTCTGCTGCTGTGATAGAACACTGACCAAGGGAACTTATAAAAGGAAGAATTTATTTAGCTTATCATTCCAAAGGATCAAGAGTCCATCATAGTGAGGAGGCATAGCAGCAGAGGTGACTAGAGTAGGCCTAGAAGCTAAACACCCACATCTTCAAGCACACACAGGAAGCAGACCATGACTGGAGATCCTTCAAGGCTTAAGAACTCTATAAGCCCACCCCCCCTGACCTGATTCTTCCAGCATGGCCACAGATTCTAAGACCTCCCAAAACCACACCACCAACTGGGGCAAAATGTCCAAATACTTAGAACCTATGGAGGACATTCTCATTCAATCTACCACAGTTTCTAATGAGCTAATTGAGGAAATAAACTGAAGTAATATTAAATATTTGAGTAACCCAAAAGTAACAGGAACAAGAAACAGAAAGGATCGAACAAAAAACAAATAGAAAATGATCTATTTAAATCAGATTATATAAATTATTACATTAAATGTAAAATAGATGAGGTATCACTAAGAAAGAGCCAGTATAATCAAATTGACAAGAATCAGATATTATCCCGTATTATATGTTGCTTGAAAATGTAAGGAGAAAGTAAACAGCACACAAGTGAAGGGTGGAGGTTCTTAGGGTTGCTAGCGGCACTCGTGATCTTTCCTCTACAACAGGATGCCCCAGAATTTGTGTAAGGGAGCTCTAGGAGATGCCTGGCACACAGGGCACCTGCTACACAAGTGAGGGATCACTCTGATCACAAGTTATCTATATTTTAAAACCAACTCTGTCTGCCCCATTGTCTCCTGGGAGATATGATATTCTCTAGCAAAACAGACTGTACAGCTGGTTCTCAGGACCCATCACAGACAAGCTCATTCTGTTGTCTTGGAAGCCCTTCATAGACAAGACCTCATCCAGTACCAACTATCAGGACCTCCACTTACCATATTTACATATCATGACTTGGACTGATTATTTCTTTCTTGGGCATCCCAGCTGAGCATAGGGATCTGTTTGGATGCCAACTTTCTCACTACCACATAACAGTAATGAATCTATAAAGACTTTATGAGCAACTCTACCATATGTGTACACTTGTCACTTGAGGACTTGTCATTTTTCCTTTGAGCTCTAAACTTTATGACCACTTGTAAGCCACTTTAACTTTTTTGAGCCCCAGAGTCCTAACACCTAAGATGGTCATCACAATATGTAATTAATTAACTTGTGAAAATGAGATATGAGGTGCCTGAATACATAAAAAATGTTCAACAGTAATGATTAATATGGTGCATACATCTTCTGTATTCAAAGTGACTTGTGGAGATTGATCAAAGATCATGTTTTTTCCTTAATCAAAATCATGGAAATGCATAACAAAATCATTTTATTTAATCACTTTATGAGAACAGAACTTCAAAATTGAGATTGCATATATTCCCACAATGGTCCTGAAAATATTATTGCTATAAATATAAAGCACATGAAATATATGTATGTGTACACACAAGAAGTCTTTGCTGAAGGTAAATCATGTGTTCCAAAACTCTATAACAAATTCCCCACCACACCAGTCATCAACCTTTGATGAGTAGGTTTCTAATCATCCTCTCAAGTATGTGAGTTTTCATTTCCAGAAAGTCTTTCCTGTGTCTCTTCTTCAGTACCTGTTCCCATTGGTGAATGTCCCACCTTTCAAGAATCTGAGTGTCTCCATTCATTAGCTGCTAAGATCCTTCAAAGTGTAGACAGTGCCTTGCTTTCTGCTAACTCTCTCCATGTGCTCTCCAAACACATGTAATTCAGTGCTTCGTACATAGTAGATACTTGATATAGTTGCTTCATAGTTTAAGCAACTCTGTGTCTCCTCTGTGTCTTTTCTTGGCCTTAAGAAGACACATCTATAAGTGACTATGCACATGCCTTCCGGGCACATTTTTCAAGTATAAACATTTCAATCCCATCCAGATGTCAACATGCATCTGATTCTTCTGATTTGGCTCCTCTTGGGAGCACGGCACTGGGAACAGTGAAGCATGTTCTACTAATGAGGCATGGAGAAGGCACCTGGAACCCATTAGCAATGGAGAAACTGCCATGACTGTACTCTGACTGGGGATGTCTGTCCTATGTAACTCATGACTGGATGGGACAGGAAATGTACTTTGGCTATGATTTTACCATTTCATCTGTCTCAGTCATCGTAGGTGGTTTCTTGTCATAACTCAGAGAAACAGCATGAATCCAAGTTTTACTGCCAAAGAACTGACTTCTGCTGGGTAATCACTATGGCTGGTCCAATTTGGATCAAGGTCAAGTCCAGATTCAGGAATTTCAAAATCAACCAACTGAGTACCTGCCTATGGTAGGATACCAAACTACGACTGAAAACAATACAGAATAGTAACTAAAGGGAAGCAAACAGTTTAAGCCAGACTGAGCTAAGTGCAGGAGTGGCAGTTTACAAGCAAAGCTCACCTCCAAAGATGTTAGAGTCAGGTCAGCACTAAGGTCAGAAGCACCCAGCGTAGGTGGGAACCCTGCAAGAACAACGTTCTCATCTTATTGATTCTATGTTCTCCTTCTTCAGCTCTCAGTACTTTTTTTTAGACATTAGTAGGAGAAAAACAAACAAAAACCCTTTGAGCAATCAACTTTGAAAGTTCCAATAATTAAGCCATTAGGCCCAAAGCACCCAGAGAGCAATTTGGTTTGATTTGTCCTGCGGCAGCAGCAGAGAGACCTCTTCTCACAGGGCAGCACTATTATACCCCAGATCCATCCTAAGAGCATGAACTCCTAGGGCCGCACCTAATCTCAGGAGGAGCTTGTGTCTTATCCACTTGTAAAAGCAAGCACATGGTCCAGGTCAATGAGATTCTTCCTCAGGTGCTAGGCCAGAGGCCCAGGTTCTCATCAACCTATGGCTCCTCCTGTCCCAATCAGTGACTCTAAAGTCACCATCTCATCTGCTTGCAGGGTTATGAGCACGGTATTTTATGAATGAGACTGGCCTGAAAGTGGCAGAAGCTACTCACCCTCTATTGCTCAGAACAGAATTATCCATCTGGCACTAACTGCAAAAACATTTGCCTTACCTGGAAAGAGACAAACGGCCTGAGGTCCCATCAGACCACCCTCCTACCACTGCTTGCTTCTCAGATGGATCAAGAGGTAGGGAGGACATTTCTCCCTTGAGATGACGAAATCTGAGTTTAATGCAGCACCTCTAGCTTATTTGTCATCTAAAAATGCTACACTGCCATGGAATAATTCTCTAAGGATTTGATAATCTCCCAGTTGAACTAGACAGGCAGAATTAGAATCACTTCCTGTATTTGTCTTTGATATGATGCCAACAATGAGAGTTCCCCTATGGTTTCGTTCATTTGCTCACTCCTCAATACATTAAATATTTACTTAGCTGTTATGCGATGGACATCACTGTTCTGGGGAGACAGGAAGAGACAAATTCCCTCTTCCTGGGAGAAAAGGCAATCCATCTGGTGAACTGGACTCTTCAAGTCACAACATTGTCATAGCAGCCGTGTAGTCTGATTCACCTTGTATTGGAGGTTAGAACCTAACCAAGGGACAGGCTCTAAGCAACGGTACCTACTTCCCCTCATAATCCCTACTGTTGAATCACCCTTGGCCCCTGCTCTCCCTAGCTGTAATTCTTTCTGTGCTGTACCATTCTCTCCATTCATATATTGATTATTTGATTACTCCATTTTAAAGTTTCTTCCCATGCGAGTAAATTAACCATCTCTCAGGTCCACTGAAATACAAAATCCTCTGTGGTCAAACATCTTCAAAAAGATGCTGAAAAATTTCTGAGTTGGAACATGTGTGGATGACAGTTCCTTTTCTGAGAAAGGACAGAAGAAGCAGAGAAGAAAACAGAACTCTCAAGGACACCCCTCCTCCTGTCAGACTGCTGCCCTCCGGTACTCCACAGCTCAGGGAAGGGATCTGCCTCAGGATTCCACATGTGATCAGTAGCCTCCTGCTATGCCTCAGTTACCGATACTTTCTCTTCCCTCCAAAGAACTGCTGGTTTGGCCTCTCTGGACTGGCTGAGAAAGGCCTGGTGACCACCTATAGAAAATGTGGGATGGAAGAAACAGTCCTTTGAAGGAACCAACCCACTGCCATAGCAGTCATTACCCACTGGATTCTCTAGAGGGGTAGTGGGTGGGTGAATTACTCAGGAGCCAAGAAACAGACAGAAGCCTCAAATGGGGTTAATTTCCTCAAAATGTTTTACCTGTTAAATTCCAAAGCAGCCCAGTTTCTGAAGTCAAAGAGATGTAAAAATATGAACATTTTAAAAACATGAACACTTCAGACATTCTGGTCTGAAATACTAGACTGAGGTTGATCCATGAGGAACAGCTGGTGAAAACAATCTTGAAGGTGCATAACGGGATGTAGCCAAAGATGGATCACATATATTGTGATAGCTAATCTTAGTTGGCAACGTGACACCCCTGGGAAAAGAGAACCTCGACTGAGGAATTTCTTCCCTCAGATTGGCTGGGGGCATGTCTGTGGGACATTTTCTTGATTGATCATTGATGTGGGTGTGTCCAGCCCACTGTGGGAAACGTCATCCCCTGGCAGGTGGGCCTGAGCTATATAACAAAGGACTTGAGCAAGTCAGGGGAAGCAAACCAGGAAGCAGCATTCTTCTGTGGTCTCTGCTTCAGTTCCCGTCTCCAAGTTCCAGCCTTGAGTTCCTGCCTTGGCTTCCCTCCATGTGGCTTGTAAAAAATAATCATTTCCTCCCCCCAAGTTGTTTTCAGTCAGTGTGTTATCAGAACATCAGAAAAGCAAATGAGAACCATAAGCATATGCTGGTGGTCCCCTGAGTTATGCTGGAGTGAAAATTTTCCACTGTCTTATGAAGCAGCTGGTCATTACTCCAGTTGTGGTGATGTCTGTGAAAATAATCCTCTGCACTGCCAATCCTATAAAATATAACATTTACAACTATGCACAATACACACATGAGAATGCAAAAAAGTTATATTAGTGGACAGGCTACATGTTGACCATGCACCATATCATCATTTTAAAGTGCATCCTACTTACTTAAGAAAGTAAATTTACTGCAGAACGGTGTTTCACAAGCAGCAGAATAGATAGTGTTTCCTGTGCCTCTTGCAGTTTCAAAAGATCAAGTACAGTGATTGACTCAAAAGGAGGAAATCGTCTGCCAAGGAAGTTCTCAGAAAACACCATCAGGACAAGTCACACATGACTATATTCAAAAGGGACCCCAAGGTTTTCCTTGTGGAAAAGTGGCATAAATGAGGATGAACTCAAGCTGTAGGCAGAGGAAAAATCCAAGAAGAAATCAGTAAAACAGAGTTTTGTGGCATGTAGTCTCAGTACTGTGGTGAGATGCATAATTCCTGTCAATTCCAGATAGATTTTGTAGGGTACTTGGACTCCTCAACCAATAGAAGAGAAGGATAAGAGTGTCTCAAACCATTGGGAAAACTGAGAAAATTTCTTCCTTCAAAACTTCCAAGTGGGAAGAGCAGAGAATAGTTTGGTGGAGGACACTTGCTTGGCATCTTCAGGGCATGTATTCAACCCCAGAACCCCAGAATACTAAAGTAAAATAAAGCAAAATAAAATCCATCTATAATATCTATTTGTGTGGTCAAGAAAGGAGCAAAGATTTTGATTTTTAAATATTATCATTTTTATTTTATGTGTGTGTGTATATTGCCTACATGTACATAACTGCACCTGTCCTGTGCAGTACCCGTGGAGGTCAGGAGAGAGTGTCTGATCCCCTGGAACTGGTGTTACAGATGGTTGTTAGCCGCCATATGGTGCTAGGAATCAAACCAGGTCCTCTGCAAGAGCAGCCAGTGCTCTTCACCACTGAGCCATCTCTCCTGCCCAAGATGTTTAAGTTTATTTTTCTAAATGAAGAACTAGAAGTCAATGTGGTTCCTGAAGAGGTCATACTCACCCACTCACTCAGAAAATATTCATGAAAGTTCTGCTTATGCTGTCTGGTTTTGCTAAGTACTTGAATAGGCACTAACACATGCACATTCTGTATGATAAGATGACTTCCTCTTCATCAGGCTCTCCCAGCTTCTCTTCCATGAGTCCATCGTGCTATCACAGACCCGTGTTGATCAAATGTTTTTGAAAGATCAGGATAGTGGTGCGTGAGCCACAGAGCAGGCTTATTGAGGCATAGAAAAGACAGCCTTTTTGTTTCCCTATGCTCAGTAGCTTAAGAACACCATGATAAACCCTATACTTTCAAAAGGAGGAGATGTATCCACCCACACAGAGCCTTGGAAACTGCTCCCAACAGAGTGGAGAGCTGAGATTGGAGAACACATTTGTTAGAGAGGAGGTGGGTGAATTTCACTTTGAGTAAAAGCTGCCTGAGTGTTCAACATCTCTCATACAAGAAGCCACTAACACCATGTGTGTGCACATCACACTGTGCAAGGGGCTCTGGATCATACACAGGAAATGCAAAGCATGGTCCCTTCCCTATGGGACCTGACAATAGAGCTTAATGAAACCACTGGATAACAATTCAAGGCACCATCCGACTAAGTGCTATGTGAGTGGTCCCCACAATATGTGCTGGAGAATAGCACAGACAGAGAAAATGGAATAAAATGTCTCAGAGGGGAGCCAGTGAGACATCTGGACAATGAGGTAGGAAAGGGGACAAAGAACTGCAGGCAGAGGTGGCAAAGCCCTGTGCTCAGTCTTAAAAGGGATGAGGAACAAGTTATATTGTCAGGGGGAAGCTGCTCTGGCTGACAGGAGCAGAGGTGTTTTCTTGTTTTTAAATAGATTTAAAGGCAATTTAATGATGAATCCGTGTCAGAGTGAAGGAGCTCAAAGAATTGTACCAGTAGAAAATGGAACATCACCAAGAGGACTGACTTTTGAGAAAGGCAATTTGGAATCTACTGCACACAGACTTGAGTGATGAAGACTATGACAGTAGCAGTAGGAACAGTGGTTGAATGCCGAAGGCTTTGCAGGACTTGTTTCCTGATGGGATGTAGGGAAGAAAAGAGAAGAGGAAATGAGGCAGAGCTACGGCCTGATTTTAAAATGTGGTGCTATGTATGAAAAAAAAAAAAAAAGAAGAAGACTGAAAGAACTTACTTTAAAGAATACTGGGGTCAGGAGTCATGTAAGACATCCAAGGTCCAAGATCCCAAGAAAAGCACAGGGATGGGTGTGGGAACAGATGTCTTTGAAAGAACTGGTGAAGCAGCTTTGAACTTATATGAGAAGTTGGGATGTAGACATCATCTGGGCAAAGGCACCAGGGCAAGGGCACCGTGAAATGTGGAAGAACTGTCCAAGAATGAGCAAAAAAAGATACGAGAACACGGCAAAAACAAAAAACAAGCTACTGGGGAGGCTGGGAAAGTGGGGGTTTCTTGAGCCCAGGGATTTAAGGCCAGCCTAGTCTAAATCATGAGACTCAATCTCAAAAAGAGAAATAAAATATCACAAAGCAAACAGAAGTCATAAGTGAGAAGGATGGCAAGGGCATAAAATTATTATAGCATGCATAATAAAGAATTGATACCTAGGCTATAAAATTTTTAAAGAATAAACAAATTATCTAATAAAAAATATCTAAGGTTATAAACAGGGAACTTCACAGAAGAGAATAAGTGAGAGACCCCTAAACACATGACGAAATACTGGGCCTCTCCTAAATTAGACTCCAGAACACAGTCATGGTACATATTTGTGGGCTACTCCTGGCAAGCTGTGAGAACCAGAGCTAATTATTTAATGTCATTTCCATGTTACATAAAGTGGGAATGGTCTCAACAGGAACTCTGTGAAAGGCTTACAGTGAGGCTAAGTAAGTTCATCTATATACACTGCTTAGAATTTGGACGGCGCAGAGTAAGCACTGCATAATCGCAGGCAATTATCAATAACAGGAACACAAATGGAAGCAACAATGAGACATAATTTCTCACTCACAGATTGTCAAAAATTTTAGAGTGTGACAATATCAAGTGTTGACAAGAATTTTGGTAGAATGATAATTATAAAAACTACCATTGAGAATGTAAATCAGTATATCCACTCAGAGACAGAATAGCACGTTTTATAAAATCTAAAGTAGCCTACATTATGACCCAGAAATTCCATCTCTGAGTATATGCCTCAGGAAAAACTCTTGTATGTGTGTTCAAGAAAACTTGTCACATCTAGGGGTGCACACCGTTAGTCTTAGCACTCTGGAGACAGAGATTGGCAGATCTCTGTGAGTTCAAGGTCAGCCCAGTCTGCATAATGAGTGCCAGGTCAGCAGTGAGTGCATAGTGAGACTATCTAAACATAAGTAGAAGAAGAAAAAAAAAACCTTTCAGAATGATGTTTGAATTCTGTTTCTACCAGAAGATATGTATTAAGCAGCAGCAGTGTGTCATTGCAGGAGAGACAGGAGAAATTTTGCCAGTAAGAAGAGAAGGATAAACTTTAACTGAAGAAGTGGAAGCCAAAGGGACACACAAAGATTTCTTTTTATTTTTGATTTGTGTGTGTGCCATGTGTGTACAAGTGCTCTCAGAGACCAGAAGAGGGTGTCAGAATCTCTGGAGCTGGAGTTACAAGTGGTTGTGAATCACTGGACATGGTGCTGGAACTGAACCAGCAAGCGCTCTTGACCACTGACCCAAATCCTCAGCTTCTGACTATATTCCTTTGTTGTTAATAGCAAACATTAGTGAGACTGGAAGTGTATATAAGTAGGTAAATGTATTGCAAAACAATTTAATATATCTAATCTATTAATGATACACTAATGATTAGCACTGTAGAGGAGTAAGTCAGATCTAAGCAAATCAAATGGTCGGAGATTAATGCTGGAGTCCTGTAAGATCTACGTTCACTTAAGGATGCAAGCGTACATAAAACTTCAAAGATGAACTGTAAGGTCTGTCTTAGGGAAGATAAGGAGGAAACGGAAGATGTGACTTCAAGGAAACTTTAATTTTCTCTGTAACTTTGTATTTAATCAAAAAGAAAACTGACTACTAGACTCTCAAAACAACTGCTTGCAGTTGTTGACTTTGGATGAAGATACGCATATTAGTCTTTGCAATTTTCTGTATTTTTAAATATTAAAAAAAGGGTCCTTGATAGGTGTTCTTGGTGACATCTGTGACACTTCTCTTTTAAAAAGGAAGAAAAATGTTAAAAAGACGGGGAGAATAGGTTTTTCAAATGGCATGCTCAGGAAGGGAAGTTGCTGGACCACCTAGCCACTGGGCATGTGGCTTTCTTCACCCTAGCAGCCATCTATCTTGCCCATCCTCTCCTCTTGACGAGGAACCCCACTCCCTTGAAGAAGTAAGTCTGGGTGGTTCTGGCATTGGTTCAAAAACTCCAAACCTATTCGAGAGATAGAACCTAGGGAAAGGGACTGGAAAAGACATGAACAGTGTTTTGAAAGAGTGGAACCCAGAGGAACAGCTCTCTCCAGAGCCGTCAGGGCTGGAGTTGGACTCAGCCAGGCCCACCGGGCACTTGTACGTGTGAACACCCCCTCAATGCTCTGGTCTATACTCTGCCCGCAGGAATCACTGACTGAGACTTTGCAGATTCAGGACAGCTGGATAGCTGGAGGAAAGAGTTTGTGTGCAGGCCAAGCTTACTCCAGCCACCCACAAGCAGTGCTGGCAGTCTTCTCTGGGTGGGGGCCGCACAGCAGATGCAGCTTTCTCATTAAGTGACTTGCATATGGAATGAAGACACCTTCCCCCTCGCCCAGCCCTGCTCCCAGCCCTCACATGCTTCGGGAGCTGCCAGTCTCCCTGGATCTGGCTCACATAGGGGAGAGGCAGCCAAGTCACTGGGTCCTTGACAGCTCAGTACTTAGGGCACACTAGGTGTGGCCAGCCAGGACAAGGAGGGTGGGGAAGACGATCGTTATGTGCCAGGACTTGCGAGGTGGCTGTCTCATGTGAAGGGAACAGTCACAGACAAGGGGCCTCATTATTTCGCTTTCATAGCTCAGTGATCTCTGCTTCTACCTAGAATCCTCCAGGGACCGCGGCCCTAGCCAGCAGGAGTAAGGAGGAGGTCTGGGCTCTGGAAGGAGATTATTGCTGGGCTCAGGGGCCCTGCATTTGAAGTCGGCTTCCTCTCCTTACTTGGGTTTAGTGGTTGCATGAAAGCAGCCCCTAAAAAAACACAGACTCTTCCCTCACCTGCCCGTAAGGGTGGAGCTGAGACCTGTAAAGGGTTCAAATGCTGAGACATTTAATAAGATGGCCCCTTCATCTAAACTGCAACATAAAAATAATATTTAGCCACAAAAGAAAAAGAGAGTGTGCATTAAAATGAAAAGCTTTCTTTCCAGCTTTTGTAAATTGCAAAATCTTAAGAGAATGTTATCAAAGCTGAATTTTCCTTCCATTTCAGTGTCCTGTTTTGCATATGGCCTACGCACATTCTGGGTCTGTGTTAACTAATCCTGACACAGAAATGCACGTGTACACTCATACATGCACAACACCTTTGTGGACTAAGCACACATACAAAGAGGATAATCTCATTCATCTCTGCTCATTGCTTCTGCTCCCCATCAAATGCCTTCCAAATGCCCCCACCCAGTTACCCCGTCTATGCTCAACCCATGGCAGCAAAAATCTGATTTGATGGCAAGACTGGAATCCCATTTTCACCCCTTGTATATGTGACTTTGAGAAAACTCTCTAGATATTCTGTAGGATAGGTTTCAAAAAGCTAAACACAGAAAATTATTAAACAAGTTCAATGGGATTGCAGAAGTCTCAGCGCCATTTAATCTAGGTTGTCAAAAGGAAAAAATATGTCAGAATGGAATTAAATGTGAAAGAGATTTATTGAGGGAAACACCCACAGGAAAAACAAGGAACCAAAGGAGGTTGAAGGATATGGTGAAGTGGGAGGGAAGGAAAAAAGCAAGGCTTGGACCACAGGGAGCACAGAGCAGAGGGGAAACTATTATTCTCCAGAGTCTGATAGCAAGAATTCTTCACTCAGGAGCACTTGCTCTTTATAGGAAATAGAGTGGCCGAGAGGTGGTTCTCCAAAGCCCTGGAAAAGAGAAGCCTGCTCTTACTGCACTGGAAATGGCTGAAGAGCTTCTGGGGGTTGATCAGAAAAAGAATGAAAAAACCTAGAGAAGCAGATTGCAATATGTGGACACTAAGGGAATCCAGAAAACCCCTAGGAGGCTCTGAGGACACACTGTTCCCTAAGGCCCTAGGAGGTTCTGAGGACACACTGTTCCCTAAGGCCCTAGGAGGCTCTGAGGACACACTGTTCCCTAAGGCCCTAGGAGGCTCTGAGGACACACTGTTCCCTAAGGCCCTTAGAAATGCTCTGCGAGTTCAAAGATGTTTCCTCTTCAAGTCAAAGCCAGGGGTAAAAGCCAAAGTCACAGACCTAGGCTGGATAAATTCCCGTTAGGATGATGGAGCCCAGGCAACAGAAGCCAGGTGGCCTGCTTAATTGCCACAATTCATTAAGATTTCAAAAATCAGAGGGCCAACTAAGGGGCCTGGACTTACAGGAAATTGTGAAGATTGGTAAGATTATAGTGCACATAGGGACAAAATTGATGAGCCACACAGGATGCTATTTAACATTCAGAGACATTGAAACAAGGGAGAGGCAAGAACTGAACTAAGTGTGATCATACCAGGTTCCAAGACCTTGCCCAGCACCAGAACCTGAGCCAGCTTCATCTCCAAAACCACAGAGTGAAGAATTGGCTGTGTTGCTGTAGGGCAGACCACTGCAATGCTATAGAGACAAGAGTAATGATTGGGGAAATGTCTTTCACTGGGAAAAGAGAAATGCACACACTGCAAGGACTAAGAGTCGCATGGTCCAAGTTGATTCTGATATTCAGAGACCCAAATGCTTGGGACAGTAGAAATTTGTAGAGCCAGGTGCCTAGTGGAGTCATGGTTAAAACCTGGATGGGAGTTGGGAGGAGAAGGCTGCACACTGAGGATGCAGATTCAGCTGAAAGTCATTCCTCCTCCCATCCCTGAAAAATGCTCAACATAGATAAACTTGACAGTTGGATGAAGCCCACTCTTAATACCACCTATATGGACTTGAATCCCCCAAGAAATAGCCACAAAGGTCACAGGGGAAATACTGTGAAGGAAAACGAAAAGGGACAGAAAGAGCTGGAGAGAAGTGTTCCATCTGGATGGAGGTCTGATCCTTGGAAAGGAGAAAGAGAACAGAAAGAAGAGGCACAAAGCCAGAGACCACTTTGCAGTCCTAAGAGAGCACAAGAAGGCAGACAAGGGAACCTTGAGCCAAAGTCAAATATCTGAGGAGTCAGGCATCCTCTAGGGACAGGTCTGCCTTGGTTTTGTTGTAAGCGTGAAAGCTGACAGCTAGTTGCCCTGGAATTTGGATTCTTCCCAAAGGCAGACAAAGAGTTGACTGCCCAAGGAAGAATGAAGTAAAGACTCAGAAGAGAGTGAAAGCAGACATTTGTTGAGGCAAAAAGCAAAAAGGAAGGCACTAGAAGAAACCTGCCTTGAAGGATACAGTCTCCAGAGCTACTAGACCACCAAGTGACTTCTGGGATGATCCTTTTATAGGTCTCCCATGTCTTTCTCTCCTTTAATCCTCTCTCTTCATATTTTATCTTTGTTCCAGATGGTGCCAGCCAGGTTAGAGAGAGCTAGGACACTTCTGCAGGGTGGTCTTCTCAGGTAAATAGTCTTATTTTGGAGAATTGTCTTGGGTAGACACATACTAGCATTTCAGTGGGAAGGTTATCTCTTTCTCTCCTTCTGGCCTTCCTGTCCCTAGCTAACTCGTAACAGTCTCTCTGCTGTACTCCCTCATAGACAAGGGGGAGACACTGAAAGGGTTGCTTGGGCATAAGAAGAGTGATGGGCAGCTGAGTCCAACAGCTGGGACTTCAATCCCTTGCTCTCCAGGCCCACAACAGAGATCTGAGAGGGGCTCTGCTGGGCCACGATTGCTCCCCACGCATTGTGTCTAGTGCAAGAGCCTGCCTTCCCTCTTCTGGGTAGAGTCTGCACAGCTATCCTCTGCATTTGGCTGGCTGAGATTTTCTTTTACATTCTGTATTTGGCAAACATCTGAAACTCAATAATTCTGCCAACATTTATTGAGCATTTACTAAGTGCCAAGTCGTGTGCTAAGTAGGCAAAGTGGAGAAAAAGATGTAAATATATACCTGATCGCATGACGTTTGCAATCTTCTAGAAAGAAACAAATAAGGGCAAATGGTATTTAATGTCTGTGTCAAAAGTCAAACAAGGAGAGTGGGTGCACTGGGAAAGCTGTCTGTCAGATAGTTTGTGATGAGCTACCAAGGAAAGGGTCTCCCAGGAAGGCAGTTCATTAGAGTGAAGACTTGAGAAGTGAAGAGAGGTTCCACAGTAAACAGGCTGCACGGTGCTTGAAGATCAGAGGGCAGCATGAAAGGCATAAAAACTTTCAAAAACAGATTCCCAGGTTTTAAACCCAAGAACTGCTAATAAAATTCACATGAATGAATGTTAGGAGGCTATGTTTTCACCAAGCCCTCCTAGGATTGTAGGATATATCCCAGATAAATAAATACTGTGTCACTCCAAAAAAAAAAAAGATACAGGAAACTGAGTTCAAAGAAGTGACTTCTGCCTGGAGATACAGACCTTAATCTTATCAGACTTACATGAAGCATGATCATTTGGGGTCCCAGTCCTTTACTTTGATGCCAACAACTTTTAAGGACAGAGAGGGGAAGACCACGAGGCAGAATGGACTGATTCTGTTAGCCACCCTCTTCCTTTTCTTGTTCATTCCCCAGCACCTCTCTGCTCTGAATGTGGGATTTGGGCGGCAGTTCTGTGCATAGCTGAGAGTCCCAGCCATGACAAGAGCCTTGTATGCCAGGCTGAAGCTGCTCAGAGCTTTCATCTCCTTGTGTCTGTAGTGATATTCTGGAAAAGAAGGGAGGAGTCTGCTGAACAGGATTTCACAAGGGCTGTCACACCTACTTTTAGCCCAAAAGGATGTAGGCTGGCTTGCAGCGAGGGAAAATAAAGGATAATCTGAGAGCATGCCATCCAAGTAGCAGCCACAGGCTATGAGCTCTTTACAGAAAGAATCAGATCTCTAGCAAGAAAAGTGAGTGTGCTGAAATCACTCATCTATTTACCTAGTTTTTGTAGGGATGTAGACTACGTGTCAAGAATTGGAATGTTGGGAGTAAAGCGATAAACAATAAAAAAAAAAGGTTTCTCCCTCATGAAGCTTTTAGTAGAGAAGAAAAAATCTACATTAATACTGTTTCAACAGTAATTGAGCCCATTGTTCTAAAGAAAAGTCATGATATCTGTGTCAGTAATGATAGGTACTGTAACAAAGAATCCTCCCAACACCCATGGTTGGTTCAAACTCCATAGTTTTGGAAGAGAGGGAGGGAGAGAGTAAGAAAAGGGTGAAATAGAGACTCGGAGATTGGTATGGTTTGAATGTGCTTTGTCACCCAACACTTCCAGCTTTGTATGCTGGAAGCTCGGTCCCTGGTGGGGTGTTAAGGATATGATGCTTTTTGACAGTAAAAAATAGTTAGCTAGGTCATTAAAAGGAGAATTGTTACTTGAAGAAGGAATCGATGACCTGCATTTCACAAAAGCAGGTTTTTATACAGCAAAGCTACTCCATGAGATTAGTCTCTTCCTCACATAGCTCTTTCATTTTCATTTTCTCCTCTATGTGTGACATAGCCAGTCACTCATGGAACAAAGAGATGAACCCATCTTCTCTTGGACTTTCAACCTACAAAACCATGAACTAAAGAGACTTCATTTCTTTTAAAATATCAGGTATCAGGTGTTTTATTACAAGAATGGAGAATAGACTAATACAAGCATTGTGTGCATTCTGTTAGTGAGGAGGTGTGAAAATAGCTATGCTTACTTCCCTGTATGTCTCTCCAGCAGGACTGAACAAAACGAAAAAGGAAGTTGAGATATAAAAATACTCCTATAAGTAATGGTTAGCACCAACTGTTTATGACTCAAACAGGGACTAATAAAATAAAAGACATGGTGCTGTCATGTGAGTGGCTGTGAGAGAGCCAGTCTGAAATATGGCAACAAGGTAAAAGAATGTCTCTTTCTAATTAACCCTACCCCCAAAAGTATCACTTTCTGATTAATTTTGTTGAAGTGTGATCCATTTGTGAGTGTTTCTTTCTAATACAGAAGTGATTTCCTCCCTGAGATGAAAGATCATCAGGTCTCAGGAGCACACAGACTGGAGATCCCAATGACATGTCCCTTGATTGGCTGTTGTGATCTGAGCTGCACATGGGTGATGGCAGCAAACTTGATCATTCTTACTTCAAATATTAAGTGTGTTCCTATGGAACCTAAGCATCCGAATTCCAGAGACAGTAACCAGGAATCTCTAAGTCTCTCTTGGTCATAGACAGTGTCTTTCAAAGGAAAGATATAGGATTACAGAGGACAGATTCAGAGAAAAGAACAAGCTAGAAGAAGAAAAAGAAAAGCCAAGAAAGAAACATTCCACCTGGGCCCCAACTCTGAAAAGAAGTGGGATCAAAAGGAAGTTAGTTAATTCTATAAGCTACACAAATAATGATACGTGCTGGGGTGGTTCCTATTCTTGACGGAGACATCGGATGTTGGCATTGAACAGATTTTGGAGGAACTCCACTCATTCCTTGTATTTCATTACCACTCCAAAGACGATGCCAAGTGTTGAACTTGGGAGCTGCTGAATTCTAGAGGAGAGGCTTTTCTGAGAATCTGATATTGTTACCTGCCTTGAACAGGGGTATCCAGAGAGAGTCGATACTGCAATAAACTTCATCACATCTTCCCCCAGACCTGCTGAATTACTTCATCAGTGCTTAGTCTAACTTTCTAGGCTAGTAAGGAGGGGATGGTAGTGATAAAGATCATGATGATGATGAAACCATGGCAATGCAACCTTAGTGGTTTCTCAGTATTTGGTAAGACATTGTGCTCTACACATATTGCATTGCATTTCTGCAAAAGAGCCCAGGGATAAATAATAATATTCATTTTATTTAAAACATTTTTATTTTATGTGCATATGTACAACCTGCCTATATGTAAGTGCACCCATGCGTGCAATGACTATGGAGCAAGACGAGGGCATTGGATCCCCTGGAACTGGAGTTAGCTGACAAGTGCTGGGTGCCAAACCCAGGTCCTCTGGAAGATCAGCCTGTGCTCTGAACAGCTGAGCCACCTCTCCAGCCATGATCTCTATTTTAAATGAAGGGAAAAACAATCAAGGTTTAGAGGGAAAAAAATGTGTCCACAGTGTACTTATCATATATAGTGTGGATTATAACAGCCTAGTCTCCCTAGATATAAGTACCAACTTTCATCAAGTGCAGACTAGCCTCTTTCCAACATCCTGGCCACCCTGGCTCACTAGCTCAAGCCCTAAGGTCCTGACTTCCATTATTGTGTCATTCTGGTATTGAGTTCTAAGCTCTTGGAACCACCAAGGAAGAAGAGGGAAGGAAACAATCTCCCTGGAATCCTAATTGCTCAAAGGAGCAGTCCGGAAGCTGCAGCCCCAGCAGACAAGCTGACAGCCTATCTGCATGTGGACACAATTGTTCCTGACAGGTTTATCAGCAGCTGGGTGTCTGTAATGGGATGTAAAACATGGAGTTTGTTTCTGGAGGAAAAGCTGCTGCATAAAGGATGTTAGATGCTTTATCTGAAAGCCCTGGAGCAGGGATTTCTGGGAGATAATCCCACCGGACCAATCCTATTCACATGTTTTCTTCTCCTTACCTACACCTCTAACCTGCCATCTCTATCAAAACTCTTCAGAGATCTGTTTCTTCCAGACTTTTATAGCTGTGCAATGAAACACAGGCAGTCCTTGACCATAAGTCTCCCTATACAAGGGATGAGTCTTGGTGACATGACATTCAGGCAGGTAATACACATGATAAGAAACACAAGTTGCCCTGGTTGCTGATATTTGACCTTCAGTCCCTTGGTGAACTTGGGTGGATTTTTTTCATATTATTCTTGACTTTTTGAGATTTTTCATGCAATATAATTTGATTGTGTTTGGATCCCATCCCCTATCTACACATCCCTGTACTGTCCCCTGTCCAATTTAATGTATTCTATTTTATATATAATAAGACCTATAGAGCCTAATTTGTGTCCCCAAATGTCTTTTCAGTGTGGACCCATTCACTGGAGCCTGGTTACCTGCCAAGAGCCCCAACGCTGAAAGAAAGCGTGTCACCCCATCACAGGAGCCATTGGTTGCCAAAAGTTCCTCAGGATGGGTAAGGGTTCCTTACCTATCTCCCCATGTCTATGGTTTGAATTTGTCCAGTTTGAGTTTGCATGGTATATATGTGTACTGTCACCACAGCTGTGAGTTCATATGGTAATTGCTCAGCTATCTGGAAAACTCTGTTCCCTTATGGTCACCCACCACCTCTGGCTCTTACCCTCTTTCTGCTCCTCCCTTCCATGATGCTACATAAATCTTATGTAGCAAAAGTTTGATATATGTGTCCTATTCAGGGATAAAACAGTCTTCAGCCTCTTGTTCTCTGCATGTGGGCCAGTTGTACGTTTCTGTGTTAATCACCATCTGATTCATAAAGAAGCTTCCCTGGTGAGAGTTGAGCAATGTATTAATCTATGGGTATAACAATAAGTCATTAAGAATCAGTTTAATATGATGATTATTTAGGAGAAGACTAGTATTAAGCTCTTCCCAATGTCCTGTGACCTGCATAGCCTCAGATTCGGAAGCCTGATATCAGTGTCAGGTATGGGCTCCATCCTATGAAATGGACCTCAAGTCCAGTTAGAGAGTGGTTGGTTACTCCTATAATATTCATACCACTACTGCACCGTTGGGCATAACCTGCCAGGGCATTTGTTGTTGTAGTTTGCAGGATTCACAGCTGGGTAAGGCTGATGATTTGATTTTCCTTCTTTTAGCATACATAGCGTCTTCCAGCACTCTGAAAGCTAGCCAGTAGAGATGAGGCTCTGAAGTCAGCACCACCTTGATTCCTCCTTGTTGGAGCTCACACATCCTCAGTAGGGGCTTACTGTCAAACTCTGGTGGGTAACTAAGAGCTTGATTATTTGATGGTCTCTAGGACCCTGGTCAACATCTTCAAAAGAGGATATTCATTCCTGGAATTGGGGTTTTATTTTTGTTAGCCTATGACATCTAGTAAGGGTAGAATCCCTCTGTTATAAGGTAACTTCTTTTGGTGTCTTTTTATAATGTACACGTATATACTGTAAGAAGTTTCTATAGTGGTAGGTTTCCATACGGCTTTTTTCTAAAAGCCTTTAGTGTTATTCGTTTGATCCTTCCTATGAAAATGCTTAAGATGCAGGAAAGAAGAAGTTACCTTCCAGACCAAACTGAGAATCAAAGAGTAATAGACACAAGAAAGCTTACAGAGGCTAAGGCAACCCAAAGTTTATACCTTATGTATTATGGATCTGAGTGAGTGAGTGACTTTACCTGGATCAAAGAGGTTATAAGCATTATCTAAACAAGCCTCTGAACTCTCTACTTATTCTTCAGATCCAGCTCAAGGGTCCTCTTTTCTGGAACCTCCAACTGCGGACATCCTCCTTCACCGTCTTAGCAAACCATCCCCCTACCATAGTGTGCCTACCAGTTGCCCTTTTACCAGGAATTGTGTGCCATTTCTGTCTGATTTCTAGCGTGTCTAGTCCAGAACCAAATATAAAATGAGAATGTGATAAAACACCAGCAAACTTCTATACTCCGTCTCCATTCCTTCTTACTTCTGTCCCCATTGTGCTAAGTGGCTTGTCTGTCATTTAGTTGGAGATTCCAAGGGATGAAATATGGAGTCTAGGATGTTGTTCACTTGGTTGAGTAACAGTGAGCAAAAGAGCTTCCAAAGGGTGGGACTGGGGAAAGGTATCCAAATGTTCACACCACCACCATAATTAAAATGGACTTTCCTGCTGCTGTTCGTGCTCTCCCCATTCTCCTGTGTCTTGAGGGTGTCATGAGGGAGATAATCTATCCCTTTGAAGGCAACATGAGAATGGGGAGGGGGCAGATATCCCAACGCATCCCAGCCCACACTAAATATCTGCGAGAGTTATATAGCAGGAAGAGGACAGACTGATCAGGAGTCCGAAGTGCTACTGCAGAGGTGGCTGGTGCTGCTGCTACCGTGAAAAATGATGCCCAAGTCCAACAGGAATGTCAGAGCGGCTGAGCGGAAGGGATAAGAAGATGGGAGAAAGGCTGATACCTATTTGGCACCTACTCTGCACTGATTGCTCGAGTGTTTTCATATATTCTTTGAGTTAGCTCTGTGAATCAGGATCTGAGGGTAGATATTATCTCCACTACATAGAAAAGGAGACCAAGCTAATAAAACTGCCAAAGCACACACAACTTCTGAGACTCAAGTAGACGGACCAATCAGATACCAACATTCTACAGATAAAACTGAAACCCCTCATCCACACTTCTACTTGTCCAGTATTTTCATGACTTCCTAAAATCCACTTTCCACCTCCTCCAGCTTTATTCCTCTTCATCTTCATCATTACACTGCCTCAAAAAAGGTCTTCTAAACAGAAGGCTGTAAAGCTGTATGGCTTGACTCTCTGGCATCTTTCTTAGATCCATCAATAAGATATGTTACCCAAAACCTCTGAAAAAGAATCTTTACCTACATGAGCATACACAAAAAGACAGGGTCACTGGTCTCAACTGACATATATTAGGTTATGTTATATATTATAGGTTATATTATAGGTTATATAAGTATGTTCGTCTATTTGTTTTACTGTAATGCAATACCTGATGTAAGTTCCTTTATACAGAAAACAAGTGTTTCATTTTACTTGCAGTTCTAGGGGTTTAATGTTGCTGGGCAACAACTGGTGATAGCCTTCCTGAGAGCAGTGCCAGAGAGCATTACAAAGCATGAAACAAAGAATCTCTCTCTCTCTCATTTCTCACTTCTTAAAATAATGCAAGGATTCATTCTTGGAAGATCTACCCTGACAACCTTTCTCTTCCTAATTACCTCCCAATGCCCCCGCCTCCAAGCATCCAGGCATCATAGCTGAAGAAACTTTTTACCATCTTAATACCATTAACAAACAATTGGGGTGTTAAACTCCCACATGGACATAGGGACGTGGGAGAGAACTCATATTCAAACCACAGCACGAGGTGCTATCTGTCCCACTAGCTTCATTCCATTGGTTCCCCCAAAACATCACAGGACCCTGTACTGATCAGTGGCCTCAAAACTGCTTCTACGGGAAAAAACTGAAACAAGTAAGCAAATAAACAAAAAACCATGCACTGTTATCTTTTATCAGGACCATCTTGTAAGTTCAAGGTTTAGCTTTTGCATGAAATAACCATTCCATGAGCACTGAATGAATCTCCTGCATATAGAAGTCAGACCTGGAGTACTTTGTTGGTGTGACATATCTGGAAGCTTAGGCATTAAAGATTAAGATCTGAAGGATGAGTGCATATTCTAGTTTTTATTTTTGTTTTTGTGGGTTATTTGTTTTTATTTTATGTGTTTAAGTGTTCTGCCTGCAGTTATGCAAGTGCACCCATGTCACACAATGAGTTCACAGGCCAGAAGAGGGCGTTGGGTTCTCTGGAACTGAAATTATGGATGGTTGTTAGCCACCATGTGGGTAAGAACTAAACCTGAGTCCTCTACAAGAGGACTTAACAGCTGAGCCATCTCTGCAGCCCCAACTACATATTCTCACAGGTCAAATGGAACCAATGTACTAGAAAAAAAGGACTCTTTGGAGACAAGTCCGGCATGTGAAAGGCATCAAATCAACAATGGTTCCAATGCTGGCGGGTACTGAGCTCTCATCCTGTTTGGATGTGGACTGGAGCTTAACTATTCTTGAAGAAACAAGAATCCTGAGATCTTATAGTAAAGTAATAACTGCTTTACTCTAACATTTATAACATTAAACTTGAGTCTGTCTCAAACTTAATAAAGATTCTTACTGTGGCTCCAAACAGCAGTCAATGCAACCACAAGACTGATGAGAAATAACGTCATGAGGGACAGAGGCAGTCCTGGTAACTTATGCACGTGCAACAGTTACATTACCCCAGCACAATCCATTATAGCATTTGCAAGAAAATGGCATGCCAGGTATAAATACTTTTAACAATTTCAGTAATAAACCTATTTTCCAAAATAAAGAGTCCCTCCATGGGCCATTGTGAAGGTGCCACTTGGCCAGGGAATGCTGCCTTCCTGAATAAAGTATCTTTAATGGCCTCCAGCTCTGGCCATCCCCTACTGAGCCACACTTCCCTCCAAAAGCCTTACTTGTTCCTATCTGAATTATTATCTTTCAGAGTCCAAGAGCCTCTTTTGAGTGTACAGTTGTTATTTTCTCAATTTCTTAAATATATATGTGGTTTTTCTTTTTTCACTTTTCAATGTGAAATAATTTCACTGAGGAAGTGGATTTTGGTGAAGGAGTATAGCTTCCATGTTTCAGAAAATCCATGTTAGTTTATGCTTTCCAGGAAAATCAATGCTTATTTGAATTTAACTCATAGGTACTAAAGAAGGAAATAAATCAGACTGTGCAGGCATCAAGCATCAACTTCACAGCACCTCTTGACTCTCTGATAACCCTGCAAGACAGACAGAGAGTACCTGGAGCCGTGGCGAAGAAAGGGATTCACAGACAGCAACTAAAGCTAAGTTTTTTGTGTGTGTTTTCTTCGGGTTTAATTCTTTAGCTAACATATTTAATGTGTGTAATTTGATATGTTTTGACAAATTTGAACACCAATAAAACCGTCTCCACAATCAAACTAATGAGCATATTCATTAACTCATAGTTTCTTTATGACTCTATGTAAATATTCCTTCACCCTCTTCCCCATGTCCCAAGCCAACTCTGCTTTTCATTGTACATTACCTTACATTTATATTATTTGACTTAAATGGAACTATATGGCTCATATTTGTTGTCTGCTCTTATTCACTGATATAATTATTTTGAGATTCCCACATTGAAGCAATTATCAACAGCTAATTTTATTAGTAATCATACTCTAGTGTGTGGACTTGTTGGTTTAACAGAAGACAGATACTGATGGGTTTTTTTTCAGTTTTTGACTACTACAAAAAATTGTAGTACTAATATATTGTCTTTACATAAATATATGCTTTCATTTCTGTTGAATAAAGGCTAGGAATGGAATGACTAGATCATAGGTACGTCTTAAAAAAACTAGCAAGGTATTTTCCAAAGTGGTTGAACCACTTCATATTCCCAGAAGCAATCAATATGTTAGAATTCTAGTTATCCCATAGCCTTGTCAATATTTAATACGATAACTCTTTTTACATATCAGCCATTTTAATAAATAGTAATATATCATAGTGATATTAATTTGTATTTTCCAGGGCTGGAGAGATGGCTCAGCAGTCAAGAGCACTGACTGCTCTTACAGAGGACCTGGGTTCAATTCCCAGTACCCACATAGTGGCTAACAACCTTCTGTACCTTCAATTCCAGGGGAATCTGATGCCTTCTTCTGAGCTCTGTGGGCATTGTACGACACAAGTGCACTTAGATGCATGCAGTAAAAACACTCATACACATAAAATAAAAATAATAATTTTTAAATTTATATTTTCCTATTAACTGACAGTGTTGAACACCTTTTTAAATGTGTTAATTTATTCTTTGGAGAAGTATCTGCTCAAATCTTGTGTCCATTTTTCTATTTTTTTCTTATTATTTAAACTTCTTTATGTAATCTATACAAAAATCCTGAAATGAAGCCAGAGGAATCATCTTAAAAGTGGCAGGGAGCCAATGGAGAATTTTAAACTGGAAGGGCATAAATAATCAGAATGGCATTTTAGAAAATCATAACATATTAACATGGAAAGAACAGAAGGCTAAGAATTGAGGACATGGTTTATGAGGCATGGTGAAGAGAAACAAGTTCAAATGGCCATCTCTGATAATGAAAGAAGACCTCTACAAAGACACTACTGGAAGAAGAACCAATGGAGGGAAGCCCAAAGAGTTACACAGTGGAATAAAAAATGTCTTGCTGTTTAGCAAGACCACTCTCTGAGCAAAACCACCACCATTTTCTGTAGTTCAGCTGTGCCTGATTGCAAAAAATCATCACAGCTGGGCTGATTGACTGTTGATGTCCCTTCATAGAAGGAGGGTCAGGGACTCTCACATGAACATCCTGCCACTCACCCTGGTTGAATCATTGCAATTCTGTACTAATTGTACGTGGCCTCCGGGAGGGGATAGTGTGTATAGGCTGGGAAGAGCAGAGAAAGGGGTCTCTATCTTGCAGCTATGAGAGTTCCATCATCTAGGCTATGTGAAGACTTTCCTGTGTGGCCTTTTGGGAAAGCACCCACTCTCCTGTAAGTAACCCCTCATTTATCCCCTGTAGATAAGCCTATTAAACTCATTGGTTTCCCATGGTGAACTGTGGTGGAATTGTGCCTTGGTTTATTGTTGAGACCTTGTGGGGTGGTTGTTGTTTACATCTCCCCCAGGGAAGGTATTTTCGCAACACTTGCCCACATGTACATGTAACCACATGGCTGAACACTGTCAGCAGAATATATTGCTTGGGAGCTGTTTTCCTAATTTGGAGATGGATTTATATTGATCAATCACAATTAGATTAAAATTTAAGAAATTGTGTTAGGAATTCTCCAGAGAGGCAGAAGCAATAGGGAGGGGTGAGCTGGGTAGGTAGGTGGATGGATGGCTAGGCAGACAAACACGAGATAGACAAACAGATAATATACTGTGGGGATTGGTTCGTATGATTGTCAGAGCATAGAAGTCTCACAAAATGCTATCCGCAAGCTGGAGAACCAAGAAATCTGACTATCTAATCCAATCTGATCCCAATAGCCTAAGAACTGGGTGGTCAGGGTATTATGCGTGGGATGGGAAGGGTACTGGTATCAGTTCAGGAAGCAGAAGCACCTGGTACTTCTACATCCTAGGTCAGGTGATGACAGATGTCCCAACTCCAGAAGGGGTAGAAACACACTCTTTCTCTTCTCAGTCCCCCCTGGGCCCTCAGTGGACTGGAGGTTCTTTACTCTGTGTACTAATTCAAATGGCAGCTTCTTCTAGAAATACTCTTGCAGATAAACCCAGTACCTGGGCAACCCTTAACCCAGTACAATTGACTGTAAAACTCACCGCCACACTGCTTAGTTTAAGTGCTGTTTTTCAGACTGGGTTCTAAACTTTTACATACATGCTCTTTTGTTTCAAGGTAGTCCATCCACAAAGTAAAGGGGTGGAGTAGGATGCTGATTTTATAAATAAGAAAACTGAGACTCCAAAATGAAGAGGCTTGCCCAAGTTCCCAGTGCTAGTAAGTTGCAGTGCTGAGGTTCTTGGTCTAACTGCTCACTTCTTTAGGGAAATCTTCCCTGTCTTCCAGAAACTGGACAGAGAAAGAACACCTAAGTCATGAGAGGAAGGACAACTGATCTATACCATGCCACAAGCCTTTGACCTTGTTAACATCGGTCCCGAGAGGTACCACCAGGAAGATGGTGACCATCTGTTCTCTACACTCACCTGGAACACGACAAGAGAAATTGGCTTAAAGCAGAACTATAGGGAAGTGAGTTAATACATTATTAACAAGACAAGCATTTGCAGGAAGGGTAGTGGGGCACTGGGACAACTTTCTAAGAAAATATCTAATATTTATGGAATTTTTCTTCCAAGTATATAGAACATTTCATTGTATTTCTATGATAATCTTACGGGGAAGGTTTTATTCTTGTGCCCAGTTTGCAAATGAGTTTCCAAGTCCTAGAAGATAAAACTTGCCCAAGGTCACACAGTAACAGCTCTAGCATTGAATGTGTGCCGGACTCCAGCTGTTTAGCACCTCCTGCCTCTGGGAAGACCCAAGTCTTCACTTCAGAGGACACATAAAGCAGATATATGTTCATGTGGTTGAGAGGCAGAGCAGTCTAGAAAGGGACACATTTGGGGTCTAGACCTCACCTCCTCTGCCACAGTAGAGGTGGCTCCAAAACAAATCTCCCACCCTGTGAAGGTCACCCTTTATCAATAACCACATCCCTAGCACTGACGTCTGAAGGAGAGACAGATGGCACTTTCCTCAGCAGAGAATAGCAGCCAAGGGCAGCTTCTTCCTGGAAGTGATAATGACATCTACAGATCTCGTTAGGTTCAGAAGACATGTCAGTTGTGATTGGGCCATCTGAAATCCCACTCCAGCCTTGACACTGCCATATTGCATTGGATGCAAATCCTGGATATCCCACACCCCCTCCCCTGGGGATGTACTGTAGGTACTTTCCTGCTCCTCTCAGTTCTCCCTGCCTAGCCTTGCTCATCGTTGTCAGACTTGGTTCAGCAAGCTTCCACTGTGACCAGGAGGCCCTAGCTCAGGCAGAGGAGATGCTCAGTGAATTCAGCATCCTACCCTGACTTTGCCTTCCTCCTTTCTGGACTCTCTCCCTTTGGCTGTGATTTCCATCTTGCTTTCTGTTTCTAGTAGGGATTGAGGGGAACTATTCATTCTTTCCTGGGTCGGGCACTGGGGTTACATTGAGGAAGGAGCCCAACACAGTCTTGCTTCTTGCTTCTTGTTGTTCTAGTTGTCCAGTTATGGGGACTGATGCTTAATTAATGATTAGGTAAATAACTAATTATAACTGGGATGAGTACTCCAAAGCTATGCAGGGAAAATGCTTAGCATAGGAGAACATTCAAAGAGATGCTGAGGGGGAGGAGAGAGGTTTTGATGAGAAAAGTGGCGTTCAAGTTGAAACCTGAAGAATAAGTTGAAATCCATTAGTAAGAGATGGAGGCAGAGAGCAGGACTTTTCATGCACAAAGCCTTGAGCCGATAAGGAGTTCCATGCATTAATTAGTTTGGGGATCTGGAAGAGACCATCTTTGCCTGCCGAACAGTGATGAAGGGTAGGAACTAAGTGGTGAGAATAATTCTGACTCCATCTAGAAGAATGTTAGAAGGAGCATGTTTCTAAAAGGTGAATTTCAAGGTCAGAGTCCCATTTTCAAATATCCTCTTGAAATTTGGAAAACAGATTTGGAGGAGAGGGCGGTAAGGGGTGGAACTGGATGACACAGGAGGACCAGATCAGGGAGATACTGTAGTACAGGAAACAGATGATGAAGACGTTCTTGATGATGGAGGACCGGATGGCAGCTTAGGCTCAAGTGGAAATAGAAGAGCTGGAGAGAAGTAGAGATGCTATTAAGTGGTGGATCATCAAACTGGGCACTTGGTTTGACTCAGGAAAGCAAGAGAGAAGGAGGTATTTAAGGTAATTCCCAAGTTTCTGCATGAGCTGTTTGTCCTCCTCCACATCTCCCCGATATGCTGTCTCCATCTCTTCCTGGCTCATCAGAGAAACAGAGCACAGGCAGCCCAGAGGATAGAATATGCAGCATTAGTGCTATTTCTGCACTGTGAAGCCTGGAGATAAAAATCCCTCTGCTTCTTATGTAAGAAGTGGTAAATGTCATGGGGTAGGTTTGCTCCGACTCTAGGGCCTCCCATTTATTTCTGGTTAAGCCCTGACACCTGGGCTCGCCCTAACATGCTGCTATCATGGGAGGAGCTTCCCTTTGGCCAACTTAGCAGACTCAGGCCTCAAGAGATGAGTCCTCATGTTGGAGGCTGTGAGAAACATAACCCTTCAGACTTTATCTTGATTTTTAGATTAGAAAAAACATTGTACTGACTTCTATTTAAATATCTCTCTCTCCTCTTTTTCCCCTTAAATTGAGATACAACCCACACATCATACAGTTCCTCCACTTGAAGTGTATAATTGAATAGTTTTTAGGTTATTTACAGAGTGGTTCAACTATCACCACAATCAATGTCAGAATTTGTTCATCATCCCAGGAAAACACCCGGTACTCATTAAACATGTACCCAATTCCTCCCCTCTGCAGCCCCAGGCAATCACTACTACACTTCCTGTTCCTGTATATTGGCATATTCCTGACAGTTTCTATAAACGCGCCATATTTTATGTGGACTTTGGTAACTAGCCTCTTTCACTTAGTCTGAAGTTTTCCAAGTTTATCTCTTCTGGAGCACGTACTGGTACATCATTGGTTTTTATGGCTAGATAATATTCCATGGAATGGATATGCTGTCTTACTTGTCAGTTGGTGAAGATTTGGGTTGTTTCTACTTTAGGATTATGAATAATGTCACTATGAACATTCATGTACAAAGTTTTGTTTGAACATATGCTTGTATTTCTCTCAGGTCTATATCTGGGAGTGGAATTGCTAGGTGTTTGAAAGTTCCTTAAAGGCAAAGATCATACCTGCTTTTGCTTCATATGTCTTTGAAGAAAATGTGATAGACATGTCTTGACTAAGAAGATAAAGCAGTACTGTTTGAGAGTCTGCAGGTTTAAAGACAAGGAATGCACCTGCAATATGCTTTCTTGAACACACATATGCTAGTTACAGTCAAAATGTAAAAGGAAGATAGCATTTAGAAATGCTACTTAGTGTAGTGTGACCTGAGAGTAAAGATGAGGAAAGCTTCAGGTGACCAAGGAGGACCTGAGATGGCCCTGAATCAGGTTCCTTTGAGTTCATGCCTATAGTTACTTGCAGACTCCATGGCCTGATAGAGCTCACACACTGCACTCCCGATCTGCACAAGTCAGAGAAGAGATTTAGGGAAACCTGATCTAGTCGTTGAGTTCCTAAAGTCATCATATACATTGTGACAGTTAGGAAAGTGTACATCAGTTGGTCAAAAGTGGCTCCCTGTGGCCAGGCCACTACAAAGATCTTGCCTAAACCTCCCAGGGAAGACAGAATGTAGCTGCATAGGAGGGGACACCCAATAGGTCAGGGCAGAGACAGAGCTCACATGAAGAAGACTGCTTACGCTTTATCTCCCAGGAGCCTGAGATTTCATAAGAATCCCAGGGAAGACCCCAGGACTCTCAGTTTAGGAGAACGCTCACAGAAAAGGTCACAAAATGATTTTCCTCTTGTATCAGCAATACAAGGTAGAGCAGGAAGACAAGGCCCTCTAAAAGGGAGGGAGTGCCTGAGCTGTGAATGACCCTCATGGATCACTGGAAAGGGAAGGTGTGTCTTTCATCATCAGTGAGGTAAACCCAACCTATATAGCTTGTGGCCATAGTGGAATAAAGATGGGAAATCTGTAGCTCCTCCAAGCTGAGATCATGCTTCTTGCTGATGGTATATACTTCTGGCCTTGAAATACACATGCAAAAGGTCTTAGGGAGAGGAAATACTAACTACCATTGATTCTGCTGAGATTCTTGAAGAAACACATATCCAAACATGACCATCTGTCTCTTCCATGCATAGAGAGATTGAGCAGGAATTTAAGGGGTCTGTCTCAGGTTTATCCTCTGCTCCTACATCAATCTCTCTTTCTTCCTATTTATGTGCATCACTGAAATCAAAAGGAGAGAGTTGATTCAGAGCTGAAAGTTCTTAAATCCCCACCTTTCTTGGTTTACAATAAAGGCATACAGAGAATTATAGAACATCTGAAATAGTATGTCATGTTTGGCTTCGGTTGTCAATTTATCACACCTGAAAAGAGGGAGCCTCAACTGGGGGATTTCCTCTATTCAACTGGCCTGTGGGTATGTCTGTGAGGCATTTTCTTGTTTGTTGAGTGATGTGAGAAAGCCCAGCCCACTCTGGGCGGTGCCACTCTTGGGCAAGTGTTCCTAGGTTGCATAAGAAAGCAGGCTGAGTACAGGCCAGAGGAGCAAGCCAGTAAACAGCATTCCTCCACAGTCTGTGCTTTAGTTCCTGCCTCCATTTTCCTGCCCTGAGATCCTGCCTGACTTCTCTCAATAATGGACTGTACTGTCACTTGGAAATGTAAGATGCAACAATCCCTTTCCTTCCCAAGTTACTTTTGGTCATGGTGTTTAACACAGCAACAGAGAAACCAAACTAATACAAAGTTGATGATGAAATTCTTCAACTGTCAGGACAGGGGCTGGAATTCAGATACTAAGCACCATGAGAAACACATGTCCAGCTAAAAACAAAGATAATAATCTGTGATCAATTAGATACTTATTGTTCAAGTCCTTAATCTCCACCTAGAACAAGGGCCTACTAGCAGCCTTCTATCAGGATGAACAAGAAAGTTGGTCCCAATCTCCTGAAAATTGTCAGAGAAATAAGGAGACTGGATACCCAGAACAGAAAGATCAAAGTTACCTCCAGCTGCCCAGGCCCCACCTCCATCACCCCTTGATGTAGGGAGAATGTCCTAGCAGACTTGCAGGTTCTGGAAGCTCATGAACTGAAAGCAAGATGCTGATTCCCAAGAACCTCCTTGCAGCTGGGGAAAACCAAGGGCAGAAACCTCAGTACATTTCACCCTCTTCAGTCACCAGCTTGTCACCTTCTTCCAAGGTATTATCTCTCAGCAATGCCGTTAGCTCCTTTTCCAAGTTTGAATCACCGTAGATTGTTTTGCAGCAAGTAGATGGCGGGCGGAGGGCGGTGGATATGTTACCAGCTCAAGTACATTTTGCTCTGTTAATCAGCATTTTAAAAAATTATCTTTTCCATTTCTTAGAGAAGTTGGCAGAGGCTCCCAAATGTTTTGAGAAAATGTAACCACCAGACCATCTGGGAATGACATTTTCAACATGGCAGTCAGGAGAACTCATCTCAGAAACTCCATGGTGCTCAAGTGGAGGTTGCAGAATCTGAATCCCACAACCTGGACGGTGGGATGGAAGCCTCTCACTTGCAGTCAAGTTGGAACCGTGCCCTCTGCCCTCCAGTTTTCCTCCAACTTCTCTCCAGCGCCTCCCGCCTCCCAAGGATGATTGTTCTCAGAGGTTGTATCTTGTAATATTAGTAATGGATGTTGACTCTGAGAATATCAAAATGCCCTCTAAGTTTAAAGATCCACTCTTGTTAAATAAAACTTAGAACCACGAGAGACAAGGATGAAAGCACATATGTATGTTTACATGTGAAGCAAGAGTGACTGTTTCACTAACAAGACTGGGGAATTAAGATTTCTTAATAACTAGGTCAGCCAAGGGCAGTTAAGGGAATTACAAAGAACAGCTTAGAATCACTGGTGTGTCCCTCCAGACCTTCTAAACATTCACAGAGCGAAAGTCCACCTAATAGTTATTACTGCTGTTGAAATCGGGTGTCCCAGGGCTGCAGACCCCCTCCTTGTTAACCACAGAACAGCTCTCCTGGCTGCCAGCCGGACCAGTTGGGATACAGATGACTGCCCAGCTCCCTTAATTACTTCCCAGGCAAACCATCCACCTGTTACTCATTTAGGTTTAGGCTACATACACTGAAACAAGTGAAGCATTCTTTCACCGGCCCCATTTTCCAAAAAGCAAGTAATTTTCTTATTTATCTTTCTAACTGGCATTCATCCTTCGTGTAGAAAATAAATGTGAGTAGAACCAGAACTTGATGCCCCTTAGAAAAGTCTGTAAACCTCAGTATTCTACCATCAGCTGTCCTCCATCCACACTTTAGTTCTTACTCCTAAGACATTGACCCACAGTGTATAAGACAAAAATCTAAATACATTAGAAGAGATACATGACTTCATGTTTCCATGCCAAGGTGATAGAACTTTAACTCTAAGATGATAATTCCAGTTTATAGTCTTTTCCCTGTCTCTGGTACCAGGGATTAAAGTCGGGGCTTATAAAGCAGGAAACAGTTGTTTTCAAAGCATACTTATTGGGTGAATGTCCTGCATCTACAACTGTGCCAGGGGAAGAGAAACTAAGACAGGTTCCCTGTCTTCAGAAACTCATCTTTTGAGCAGGGATCTGTGGTCACCAGTTCATCAAGGTGATGGGTACCTTCCAAGAAAGAAGCAAGAGCAGCAGGCAAGATCAGATGACCTGCTAGAATAGAGAGACCTTGGGTAACTACGAGTATCGGAAGGAAGAGGAGGAGTTTCTTAAACCAGGAACTATAGAGTGTTGCAAACTAATGAAAAACAGAGTAAATGTCACATATGCAGGAGAGTAAAGAAAACAGTGTGTGGTAGAGGGGAGGAAAGGGAAAGCCAGAGGCTCCAGAACCTATTCAGAGTGGGGTCCCACAAGATCTCTAGTAAGATACTGGACATTGCAAGCAGCAGCAAGCCTTGAGGAGTTCTTCAACACCAGGGTCCTGAGCCCAGATTTATACTTGTGAAGGTCACCCTAGCAACCTGGAGGAAGCAGGATTCCAGTTAGGAAGACAGCAAAACCCAAAGGCTCCTCCACGCAGCTCTGAAGACTTTATTCTCCATGCCCCTTTGCACCAACTCCTCCTCTTACCCCAGTTCCAGGAGCCTGTTTGTCTGTTTCCTGTCCCCATTGTCCTGCCTTTTTCAGAATGTCCTATAAATGGAACCATACAGTCATGAGCTGTTTTTGAGTCTGACTTCTTTCACTTAGCATAAGGCATTCGCGATTCATCCATATTGTTGCAGCTCCTTTTATTGTTATATCCATAGTCTCGATGCAACACAGTTTATTTATTCATTCCCTGGCTGAAGGACATTTGGGTTGTTTCCAGTTGGGGAGGGATGATGAATAAAGCTGCTATAAATATTCACATACAGGTTTTATGAGAACATAACTTTCTTTTAACTTGGGCAAATACCTGTAAGTGGGATGGCTGAGCTGCATGGTAAACGTGTATTTAATTTTATAGAAACTGCCAAACTCCTTTCTACAGTGATTGTACTGTTTTGCATTTTCACCAAAAATGGATGTGAGTAGCAGTTGCTCCATATAACACGTGCAGCTGTGAGGTCGTTGTTGGAGCCTGTTCTAGGCACAGTATTAAGTATGCAACTATAGCCCATTGTGGTTTTAATTTGCCATTCTCCTAATAACTAATGTGTTAACTGTTGAGGGTTAGAGTTTAACTACATAGTCCAGGCTGGCATCATCCTCCTGTCTTTCTCTTAAGAGCTAGGATTACACCATGCCCTTCTTTCCAGATTTTGCTTGATTATCTTATGACTATAAACTTTGGTTGGCACATAATGGGTGTTCAATAAACATCTGTAGTATAAATAAATCAATGTCACCATTATCACTCTCTTTATCATCATCATTTCTGTGAGAAGAGATGAGAAATTTCCAAGGCAGTGACAATCATATAGAATAAATATTAAGGAGAAAGAGGCGATGGGTCTTGATGATTAATGGGGAATAGATGAAACTCTCGGGTTGTCTGAGCTGGGTGATCTGGTAGATATTAGACCAGTCAGGAAGAAGCTAATTCAGTTTTGGACATGGTAGGTCTGAGATGACCATGGGGCAATCAAGTGCACAAGCCAGGGAGGCCAGGAGATATTGTCCTGTTTACTATTGTGCTCCCAGCCCTTACCAATTGGGAAATTCATAGTAATCTTGTTTGGTATATATCTTTTGTCATTCCTCACATCTCTGTAATAGAAGCTACAGATAAGGAAGGACCTTTCAGAAGATTGTCTTTCCCAAGTTCACAGTGTTAATTAGTGATTTTCTGAGACTTGAACTCATACTTTCTAAGAGCTATTTTTAGCCTCCATGGAGAAATAAAAGAACCATTTTGAGGTCAACAACCCTTTCGTATGGTCATCATTTCCTGTGGCTTGTGTAATGCTTGACTGAATAAATAAGTTTAATAGGCAGAGTAAGTGGATTTCAGCTTCTCCTCACCTGCACAAAGAAGTGTCTTTGTGTAGGGATAAATAGGCCCAGACTCCTGCATATCCTAAACTGCTTCATAATACTTCCAATCCCACTTATCAGAAAAAACTGGGCCCTATTGTTCAGAGCCATGCTTCACTTACACGTTAGTGTGTGTTCTGAGCACACCCAAAAGGAATCTTCAACTTATAATGTCCCTAGTATAAATACAACAGCTTTAAGTTATGTTTGTCCCACTCTTAACGTGCTTATGATCACAATTAGTTTCATAATACCTTTCAAGCAAAAAAACAATAAACTTGATGAATATTTATGAAAAAGAGGCAAATGGGGCTGGGGAGACAGCTCAGTGGTTAAAGCACTTGCTACACAAACAAGTGTAAGGACCAGAGTCTGGATACCCCAAAGCCATGTAAAGTCAGGCAACTTAGTTTACATCAGTCCCTCTCTTTAATGTGGCTGAAGATATCGGCTATCGATCTGTCCTAGCACCCGGTCTTAACTTTTCACATCAGGGAACCATGACCCAAGGTAGAAGTGGATCAAAGCACAGATTCCCAACTACTTCCCAGATAACCCACCACTGTATTAAAGCTCATCTCTCTGCATTGCATTAGAGCTCATGTGTGTGGGTTAAGGAGGGAACTCAGTAGGAGAGCACTTGCTTAGCACTTGTAAAGCCCTGGATTGGATTTCTAGCACAACAAACAAACAAAATTTCAAAGTCATGCATTGAAGTAAAGGGATATGTAGTTATAAAATGATAACAGCTAACATATAGGATTTATTTGCATCATGTACTATCCTAACTATGATTCCGTTAATCTTCACAATAGCATTGTGATGTTTGTTTGTTGGCAATCCCACTTCACAGATGAGCAAGAAGAGGCACAGAAAAAGGAAGATCTCATAGAGCAAGTGCTTGACAGAATCCATTCAGTCAGTCACTGCGCCATTCTCCCTCCAAGAAATGTGTGTCAGCATGTGTACATTTGCACATAGACCTTGATGAATTTATATAAAATCATACCTGAGGAAGCAGGCAAGATCTAAGAAGAACAAATCCTGCCCCTCACTGCGCCTTGAAGAAAAGGGGAAAAAAATCTCCATTTCATCTGGCTCATGGTAGAGAAGCTTGTGATGTCAGATATCAAAGTTGGTCCTTCCACAAGGCATAATACTTCAAGGAATAGAGTGAGGACCACCCTCCAGTCAGACAGAACAGACATAAGTGCAAATTCCAATGGTCTCAGTGACAAAAAGATTAACTCCCCCGCTGCCAGCCTGCATCGCCTTATCTGGAGCCCTGACAGCCAGGAGACACATGCGCTCAGCTGCCTGCCTGTAGCATACTCCATCCAGTCTGGAGTTGAGCTGAAGTCACAGACCAGGTCTCTTGCACATAACCCTCCCTATCTCTTTCATTGGGTATCTGACTGTTGTAGCCTCTGCAGTACAAGAAGGTCACCTGGACTCTTGGAACTTACAGATGGACTTCACTCTGAGGATATTGGACAATGAGATTTCATCAGCAAAAGGCTCTTCTTTGGACCTACATGGAGCCTGTAACTAGCTACCTGCCTTTTTACTAGGCTTCCTGGTTAATGCAGCACTCCTGAGACCTCGTTTCCCCAGTAGTTCCTTCCTGTGAAATCTGATTTAAAGCATGTAACATGTTGTCCAGTACCTGCAGAACTTGGAAAGAAGTTTGAAGTTCATTTCAAGGTTCAAGCATAGTTGATCACCTGATATGAAAGAATAGGATTCAGGCCTTCAAAATTACCCTGTCTCACCTTTAAGACCAGAATAGTGCCCAGGTATTCCACCCACTCCCTCTTGGGCCATTCCACAGCCAGCCTGGTGTGGAATAGCTTCTCAGCACGAATTCCTCTGCAGCTGGTGGGAATGGAATCATGGAATCAGAGGCTGGTGAGGGCTCAGTTTCCAGAGCACAGCATTGGAAATCATCCCTTTCCTCAAGGGTCCTTCCAACAGGGTCCTTCCTGCATCCAATTAAAACTCTACGAAAGTCAGCATGCTGTTAGGACACACTCAAAAAACTCAACAGCCCTCAAGTGGCAAAGGGTATAATTCCTATTTCTGTCAAAATGCTAGACAAGTGGATCAGAACTTGATCTGTCTGATTCTGACACAGCCACTGCCCTGTAATGACTCAAGCACAGAGAAAAGGAGACAGGGAAAGGGAGGGTACAGGAAAAGGGGTTTTTCTGAGTAGGCCACTTATCAACCACAGTACTAATCAAAACAGACCAATCCAGTCCTCTTCCTTCACACAGACTTTAAGTCATAAAATGCTGTAGTTTGGACACAGAGTCCCCCAAAGCTCTAAGTGTTAAAGGCTATATTTCTAGAGTGATGCTACTGGAAGGGAATGGAATCTTTGGGAAGCAGGGCTCAGAAGGAGGTCCTTAGGTTATCAGGGACTCTTCTCTGAAGGGAGCTGTGAGCCCTGAGTCCTCCTCTTCCACTATTTGCTCATGGCACATAAAATGAGAGTTTATCTTTACCACACATTCCTGCCCCAATGGCTGCTGTTCCAGAGGCCAAAAGCCATGAATGAGGCCACTTGGTCTTAAACCGGACCTTCTAAAATTATAAGCCAAAACAAACCTTTTCTCTTTCTAAGTTAATTCGACCAGACATTTTATTATAACAATCAAAAAATGGCTAATATATAAAGTCATAATATTTTAAATATCTGCATGATTCTTAGAATTCTCCAGGAGTGGAGAGGCCCTAAAAATCCAAGCAGTGATTTCTCAAAGAGTATTCTTACACTACTGAATTTCAGCCACCCAAACATTCTGCTTTTCTAATATTTCTCAATCTTAATTGTTTTGCAGCCCATTTCAACCCCGGGGTATACTAAAGTGAAAGAGAAACAAATGAACTCAAGTATCCCAGGGAGTTGGGCAACCTGGAAAAATGCCAGCTGAACTTTGTATAGGATAGGGAGACTTACTTTACGCTTCTGCTGTTCTGCAACCCTAAGATGTACTATGGGACACTTTATGACATGCCAACTCGCTTAATACCACTATAAAGAAACCTGTGATATGCTGACACCCCAATAAAGCCCTTGATACATCTTATCGCTAAAACCCCTCTTTCTTCCAGATGTCACTTCAAGTACAAAATCAGCCAACGTCTCAGGAGAACGAGACCCACACTGCCTCTGAAGCAGGTGGTCAGAGCCTGCTACATGATGAAGTGCAGAGCCTTACAGGCTGAAGGAGGCTGGAACAAGTTGTATGTGATGAGTGTATGCCTATGTCTGTATCTGTCTATCTATCCAGCTGGCTATCCATAGCATACATGCATGTGCATACATGTGTACATGAATGCGTGTGTGTGTGCATGAATGTGTGTACACAAGCCTGTGCTCATGTGTGTGTAAAAGAAGCAAAACAGAACAGAAGATTCCTTGTGTGCAGAGTCATGATTCCCACAGTCTCACCGGCTGCAAAAAAATGTCCTAACCTGTTCCTTCACTGCCATCTCCATAATAGGAAGCAAGTCAGAAATGCCATTCACAGGTCTAATGGTCTCAAGTTAGCAGTAGTTAGCAGAAATGTGTGTCACCTGCCTGCCCCTCTGGAGGCCTTCCAGGCTGACCTCCTTTTCCCCATGGACAGGCAATATAGAGCCACCTCTCCTCTCACATCATGCAGCTTTTACTTAGCTCAGATGAAGAAGAGTCTCTGCATGCAACAGCTTCCCACAGAGGGTCTTTAGCACCTGACTTAGCAGCAGCATCTTTCAATCCTTGTCCCTTAGGATGCTTTATGGGGATAAATGACCCTGTTAACAGAGACAGATAACAACAGAGGGAGAGATGAATGAAGAGGCAGGAGGCTGCGATGTGAAAGAACACGAGAGACAATGAGGTAGAAATACACAAGGTGATTCCAGGCAGCAGAAAATGACCAAGAGGTTGTGGGCCTCGGCATGGGAACAGGAGAATTCCAGTGCCAGAGGTGAGCATGTGAAGCAAGATGGGTGAAATACTGAAAGCTGGAGTCCTCTGTCCCTCAACCCTGGAAGATGGGTGATGATGTGGTAGAATGAGCAAGGCTCTGGCATCAGACAAACCCAGGTCTGAATCCAAGCACTATCACTTGCCAGCTGTATGTACACATCCCTTTGCCATTCTTTATTACGGTGTGTAGATCCCCTGTGGTAGGGTCAGGATGCTGGAAGGAAAATTGGTTCACAGCAGGTGAGACCAATTCCTAAATTTATATCTTTCTACTGAGTGTTATTCAGAAGAAAGAGACTAAAGGTAAAAGTAACACTAAAGGCAGAAGATGTAGGGAGATGCTGAGTGGACCTGTTTCTCCCCCTCTTGATTCCACTCAGTCTCTTTGCTTCTTGGATTCCGCCTCTGCTCACTACATCACACTGTCACCTCACACCCTGATCTTCGTTGTCATGGCCTCCCAGCCATCTTTGTCTACACATGCTAGACTAATGTAGTGGCCTGACTCTACACTGCCTACTGTTCACAGCTTGTGTAGCCTCCATTCCACCAGCAAGAATTAGGGCTGATTAGTCAACCAAAGGCTATTGCAGGTATCATGTCATGTGACCTCTGAAGCCAGGTCACAAAAGCTGTAGGGTTTCTATTGTGCTCTGTCTTGGATATTCTTTTCTGAGAGAATCTGGCAGACAGCTATGCTTACTCATAGCTCATGTGAGAAAGCCATCTTTGAAATGAACCTCTATCTACCAAGCCTTCAGAGGATGATGGAACCCTGAGCTCACAGATTGATGGTCACATTAGTGGAAAGACACCATCCAGCTAAGTCATTCCTAGATTTTGAATTCATAGACATGGTACGAGACAAAAAGGCAACCTATTTGATGTCATTCTGCTTAGAGTACTTTGCAACACAGAAATAGAGAACTGGTACAATCTTCTGCCACATGTTTCACACTCTTACCACTCTACTCTGATCTTCTGACTGTGCCATGCCAAGATGCCAAAGTTGGTACCTTTGTCTCTGAGGCAGAATTCTACAAGTTAGTACCATGGCTGCTTTGGATTGAACATTTTCCATTCCTCCTCAAACCGTATAGTTGATCCAAACCAGGTATCATTCCTACAAATAGACCCACTCAAAAGCTCCTAATATTTGATTCATGCTTTCATGTTTTCTTAGATATTTTCCTGTTTAGTGTCTACTTCAGCCTTTGCACTGATTTTGTGGGGAAGGAAAGGCAAAACATCTATCCCACTTTATAAATGAAGAAATTGAATTCCGATGCATTTACTTGATTAGCACAAAAACAGTTGCTTAGGGCTGAAAATATTCTCTTTTCTCACATCTTTCTCTACCTCCACAAACAAATCAAATATCCATCGAGTTTAGTTTTATGGTAGATAAAGCAATTTCTACATGAACTCGCTCACCATAGATTTGGTAAAGGTGGAAAAAATGAAATGCTGCCCATTGTGGCAGTATAACAAAACACTCCAGGCTTGAGTGCCTCACAACAACATATAATCATATCCCCTACTTCAATGGGTTGATGGACTCAGCTCAGGGAATCCCTCGCTAGATCCTTTATAATATTGTAGTCATATGGTAGTGGAGATATTTGAAGATGTTTTGACATATATGTCTGTTCTGGGCCTGGGGTGGCTGCAAATGTGGGAGGTAAGATGAGCATCTCACTCTTTCATGCAGCCTCTCCATGTGGTTATCTTTAACTTCTTTATGGCTTGCCAGCCTTAGGGCAACCAAACTGCATTCTCCCGTGCATTCTAATTCTTCCAAGAGAATCCACCAGAGCTGTGTGTCTTATGATATAACCTCAGAAGGCTAGAGTGCTAGTTTGACCACATTCTGTTAGGCAAGTTACAAAGCTCCCTGTTATCACAGGTGACAGAACCATCTACATTCACCCCGCATATTCCAAGTGCTCTCCTTTCTCTCACCTCCAGCAATATTTTCTTCTCCATCTTTCAAGCCCTCACTAAAATCTCTTTGAAGTTCTCTAGATTTTGCTAAAAGACTCCCTGTGGAGATTCTTTCACTTATTACTCTGTCTGAAAACAAATACCACATGCTTTTTATGTTACAGCATCACCTTACTTAGAGGCAGCAAGTTCTGTTTCAGTTACCAATTTCTTCTTTTAAAACTATTTTAAAATTTAGAAACTTACTGTAGCTGAGCAGGGTGGTACATACTTAGAATACCAGGCTTAGGATATTGAGTCAGGAGGATCTTGAGTTCAAAATCAGCCTGTGCTATGTAGTAAGACCTTGTCTCAAGACAAAATAAATCAAGCAAGAAACCTTAATAGCTTACAACAAAGCATAATCTCACTGTTCTAGAAGCTGATGGATGCATCTGAACAGATAAGAAATGACAGCTTCTCATATGACTTTGGTCAGATGACACCAAAGCTGGCAGAAGTTGCAGATCCTCTGCTCAGATGTGGCACAAGTGATTGGAACAGCCAGAGTTTGGATGGGCATCTATCTCTCTCCATATGCCTTTTCTATATGGCTACATTTGATTTAGTCAAAGTGACTCAACATGGTTGAACTTCTCAATGTGGTAGTTGGCTTCCTCCAGAAAGATCATTCTAAGAGCTACAGACAAACCATGATCCCAGAGCTTCTTGTTTCCTAGGTTCCTAATGTCTCAGTGGTTTTGCACAATCTCCTTAAGCCAAAGCAAACATAACTGTGAAAATCCAAATAGTGCATACACTACATAGTTGAACATTTTATTTTGTTTTCTAATATCCTAATAGCTGTGTTTTTTAAAATACACAAGTTGAAATGAAATGCATTTTATCTTAAGTAACAATAATTACACACTGATGGTGTACATACATCTGTTGAGCATGACACAGTTCTGAGTGCCTTGGAATCAATTTGAATGCATCAAATGCATTTCCTGTTCCATAGAGACTTCTATGCTACAATTGTTTCATATTGTGTAAGTACCAAAAGCCAAACCATGAAAACTTGTGAAATCACCAAGATGAGTGTAGCATATCATGGAAATTGTGCATTAGCTTGAACTAGCAGTTGCTATAATGTTCAATCAATGCATATGTGTTTTCCTCAGAATTACCAGATCACAGGTGCTCCCATTGAACAGTGCATAGGAACCTCGAAACTAAACCAACCGACTCTTGAAAGTAGATGAAGAAACACTTTCCATTGGGTCCCATTTTCATCTTCTAGTCTTACCTATCCACTGATGGCTGCACAAATATGCAACAGATTAAACTTCAACCAACATTAAGAAGCTACGACAGCAGAATGAGAGAAAGTTTGGAATTTTCTCCTGTCCCTGCAACTCTGCAGAATATTAAGAGAAGGTACTACTTACTTACATGCTACTTAGTGATAACATTAAGTTTTCACATCTTTTCATTTCTTTACCCAGGTTTCTCACAGAATACCTAATAAATAGCTAATATTAATGCCAACTCGTTAAACAAATAAATAAATGGAACAGACATTAGACAGCAAGGAGAACTTTCCATGAGGACGGTGTTAGTTTGCTAGGTCTTCCCTAACAAATGCTGTAGACAGAAGGATTTAAAAGCAGAAATGTGTTTCTCACAGTTCTAGAAATTGGAAGTCCACAACAGAAGCTACAGGACTGGTTTCCCCTGAGGTCTCTTTTCTGGGCTCGCAAATAGCTGCCTTCTTGCTTCTTACATAGCCTTTTCTTTGTGCACATACATCTGTTATGTTTATTCTCCTTACAAGGACACTAGCCATATGAACTCATTTAATGTCAATCACCTCGTTAAATGCTTCTTCGCTAAATATAGTCATGTTAGACTTAGGTCTTCAGTCTTGTTATTAATTGAGGAGAAGCAGCTATTTAGTCTTTAAGATGCCTATATTAGGGAGTTTGCCTTGCATTATTTTCTTAAGAGATCTTTTGTTCAAAGCCAAGTTTTAATTTTGTATGCATTAGATGATGGAAGTCCTTAACTTCCAGAAAAGGCATACAAAATAAACCCTGTTGAAAGCAGACTATGCCTTAGTTGGAGTTTTGGAAGATGCTCAATGCTCTAGTGAGAGTTTTTGATATAAGTACTGCTGTGTAGACCTGAGGCATGGTGGCTTCTGTAACATTCTCTACACTGCTACGATATACAGCCAAGATTAAGGATCACTAGGACAAAGGCCTTCTATTTAAATTAGGGTCAAAAGTCCATCAGTTCCTTCCTTACCTGCAAACTCTCTAGAGTTAATAGTCATCAACCTAATTTGGGCAGATGGGATCTACAGATCATCGTTTTATTAAGAGCCACAGCTCACTTTTAGGATAAATCAAGTGAAGTTTGAGATGCACTTGCCACTAGTTTCCCACAAATCATGACAGAAAGCTGTAAACATAAAATTTTCCAAACTACTAAGAAAAATCTAAGATATAATTTTGGAATAGGTTACACAGCAGTCTTGTTCTTATGCTTGTAATGAGATTATACTATTTAAATGATAAGGTCCTGCCAAAAGATAAGAGCCTATCACAAGCATCTAATCCACAAAGAAACAGCACAACAAGCTTTGAGTTATGTCCTGGATCAGCCCACAGATGGCCTATCACTTATCTCAAACCATTATGGATAATTACTCAGTAATCAACCTTAATTGGGCTACACAGCATTCACCTTAAAAAGATACAGGTTGCTCTTAGTGAAATAGAGAGTAGCTGAGCTGTGGCAATACTGAAAAACTAAAAAGGAAGGTCAGAAGTGGGAGGTAACAGGAAAAGTGTAAGGGTGGAAGATATTTCACTTTCCTGCCTGGACATCTGAATCCCATTCCTAATCCTTGAACGTTCAGATCATAATTCTTGACCTCTATCAAAGATAGCTCCCATCATTTCTGTAGTACCTTTAGTAGAAAGGAAGTAACTGACTCAGGGACAAAGAGCAGGAACAGGTAGTAACTCTTATGAAGGGGAATCAAGTACCTGAATTATTACTCTGAGTAAGTTACTGGATAAATTTCATTGGATAAATTATAATGATGTAATGATGATTCAAGAATAATCATAACCTTCTGGCTTTTAAGAAATTAATTTCAAGCAGGGAGTGGTGGTGCTTGCCTTTAATCCCAGAATGGGAGGCAGAGGCGGGTGAACCTCTGTGAGAGTAACAGCAGCTTGGTCTACATAGGGAATTCCAGGCCAGCTGAGCCTTTAAGGAGACCCTGTCTCAAAAAAAACCAAACCAAAACAAAACAAAACCAAGAACAGAAATAGAAATTAGTTTCAAAGCGCAGTTCCTCTCTCAAGCCTTCTAACTAGAATGTGTGATTTTGAATTTCTCTCACCCTTTTTTATTTTTTTTTTTATTTTATGTGTATGGGTGTTATGCCTGCACGTACTGTAAGTGCACCCCTGTGCAGTGCCCATGGAGAACAGAAGAGGGTGTCGAATCCCCTGGAACTGAAGTTACAGACGCTTGTTAGCACCATGTGTGTGCTGGGAATCAAACCCTGATTCCGTACAAGAGCAGCTGGTGCTCTTGACCGCTGGACCATCTCTCCAGCCTTACTCTTACCCTTTCTGTCTGACATTACAAGTAGCTGAGTTGAGATTTCCATATTCAAGGGCCAAGAAGTATCGTTAGTGAGATCTCCACCAGCCGCTCCTGGGGTTCCTTCCGACTTCACATAGCCAGGATGCTGTCACCACCCAGGCATCCTGGTCCTTCCGTTGGTTACTTTCTCATTGCTGTGTTAAAATACCCTGACCACCTGCACCCCTCAAAAAAAAACCTTAAAGGAGAACGGAACTTATTTTGCCGCACAGTCTCTGCTGGATACCGTTCATTATGCAAGAAAGGACGGAATAGTGGCAGAGACAGGAGGCTGCCCTGCTCCACATTCAAGGAGCAGGGAGGGAGCAGAAAGGAAGGGTGGGCTATGAAGCCTCAAGACCTTCCCCTTAGTGATGCACTTCCTTCAGCAAATCCCGTCCCCTAAAAGTACCCAACCTTCCCAAACAGCACTACCAGCTGGGAACCAAAGGTTCAAACACAAAAGCCCATGGGGACATTTCGTATTCCAAACACAACAGTCCTCAACTAGCAGAAGCCCCTTTGAATTGAAATTTTAACCAAACTGCTGCGTATTAGAGCTTGTCATTTTTTTTAATACCAGCTAGGTCAGAAATAATAGCAAATATATATGAATAGTCCTAACAGGCAAGTTTATGGATATGATCCCACAACTATCAAAACTTCACTCAATGCAAATTTTACTAACTATCCATGCTAAAACTTTCATCTTGATTAATAACACACTCAGTAATACAAACTTCTAAATCATACATGCCTTTTAGAAGAACATAAAATATCCTGGATTATTTTATACTGTCCATATTTAAGCAAAAATAACATTCATGTATCTAATAATGTCTTATTTAGTTATAATACAAGTCAATAATTATTTTAATCATCTACTTTATGCTTCTGTATTTTCGGTCTGTATCTTGCTGCACACTTTTATTTTCCACAGTACCATAATGTGTTCTAGAGGCATGTTTCTGTAGGTAGAATATATCCACTCTGGTGTTTCAGAATCCTACTGGGACTATTTAGTCTATTTCTACTGAATGTAGTTACTGAAAGTTATGAATTTCTATTTACTAGTAGAGTATGGTTAATTTATATTTGATTGATCTATTTCATGTTACTTTTCTCTCATTTCTTGCCTTTTTCCTTGTGATTAATAAGAATTTTTTATTTCACCTTTCCCCTCTATGACCTTATGAGTCAAACTTTTTTGGAAGCAATTCTAGATATTGTAATCTAATAATATTTTAATAGCTTTACCACTGACTTTCAGTGTTAAAGCCCTATAATATTTTAAATCTCTCATCTCGCCTCTAAAACTTTGTATTTTAATTAATACACACTTTAATTCTACATATTGTAAATCCCACAAAATTTAAGAAGAACTGTTGTTCCTACGAGTAATATAATTTTATGTGATCTGATATTAGTACTTTCTTTCTTTCTCTTTTTTTCTTGTGCTTCAGGAGATTAATACCAGGACCTTAAGTACATCAGGCAAGCACTCAACCACTGAGATGCTCTAGCTGATATTAACACATCCTAATGTTCCTTATTTGTGTCTCTATTTTCTTGCTTTCATCTGAGGTTATTTCTTGTTTATATGAAGAAAAATTTTACTAACCTTTGCAGAACTCATTTACAGAAACAAGCCTTCTCTGCACTACTCAACTTAAAAGAATAATTTACATACCATGAGTCATTTTAAGTTGACAGAGTTATTTGGACTTGGTTTATTATTTCAGTATAGTGAAGCTATCATTCTATTGTCTGCCTTCCATTAATTCTTTTGAAAAACCAGTTGTTATGTCTTTCATTCCTCTTTTACAGGAAACCTGTATCTTACTTTGGATTAATTTTTCAATTTTGTCTATGGCTTTTTGTAATTTTGATCTGATGCACCTAGATTGCTTTGCATTTCTCCTTTTTGGAGCTTACAGGTTGATTTGTGGTTGGTTGCTTGTCATCATTCTGGAAGGATCATCATATATTCAATTACCTAAGCAATTCTTATTCTATTATTCTTCTGGGACTACAATTAAGGTATTTTAGATTTTTTTGCTATGTCCAAAATATTGCTTAATCTCTTTTTAATTTTTTTATCTTTGAGAATTTCATACATAAACATTGTCTTTGAATTATTTTCATCCCTCCAACTCCTCCCATGTTTCTCCACTCCCTCTCAATTTCTTGTCTACTTCTTTGATTATATATATATATATATATATATATATATATATATATATTGCACTGAGTCTGTTTAGTGGTGCTGTGTATACGTGTATTTATGACTGCCTACTTGGGATTAGTTAACATTTCAGGGAGCTAGTCATGGAGGAAACTGATTCTTCCTCTTTCAGTATCCACTGATTGCCTGAGGCACTGCATCTTGGGTAGGACCTGGCGGCATTCTCCCCATCCATCTTGGCATCTGGAGATTTCATTGGTGCAGCTTCCCTATTTTGTCTAGAATGCATTAACTAGCAGCAGATGTCTTGTTCCTTTGGCTTTTATATTCTTTCTGCTCCCTCTTCTGCAATGCAATAGATGTTGCATTGCAGATGTGTCCCTTAGGGCTGGGTACTGCACAGGCACTTATTCCCCCATCTCCTTAGCATGTCTTTATGTGGATCAGCTATCCTGAAAGATGGTCTCCTGTGTGGTCAATTGACAGGTTCAGTTGGATCCATTTTTAAGGCAGAAGACAATAATATGTAAATTTTAGGCAGCTTAGAATGTGATGTCTCCAGCCCTAGCTAGGGTTAGAACTCATGCTGTTCTTTTGATCAGGAGGAAGCAGCTTTTCATTAATGGGCCTCAGAAAAACCCCAATACCTACAGCTGCTCATATCTTTAACTCTTGGGGGGTAGTTATAATGTTTCCCTTTCTAGCATTTCCAAAGAAATGGGAAATGAAGTCCAAAGACTATTATTAGAGAGTAGTCCATCTTCAATGGTTGGACCAAGGCTGTTAATGCCTAACTAACTGCCAACACTATAATCAAAATAAATAAGGCTATGTGAAAATTATGATATGGCCAGTGGCATTCCACCTAACATGAGGAGATACAAAGTACTTTTTCTGATGAAATGTCTGCAAAGAAACACTCCAATTACTCTCATTTTAAGAAGTTGGGGTCGGGGTATAGAAGGAATAGGTTTATTCAAAGCCAGCCCAGAAGGAGACAGCGGAGACTCACTGTCTCAAATCTCTATTTCAGGAGTGCAAAGACCTTTATGTAGCAAACAAGACCTATGCTGAGACAACAGGCAAGAAATCCCCACACACTGGATGGGGTCTTTCCAGAGCTCCTTCTCCTTCTCTGATGGATAAGGATCTGAACCTTGAACTACTGGGACATTATCTGCATTTTCTTTTGAGATATTACTTTTCTGTTAGACAATTCATGTGAGCAAATGAGAGGAGGTGACAGTGGAAAAGTACAGTTAAAAGATGAGGGACGTGATCAGCACCAGCTTGATTTGCCCTTGTTTGTTCTACACATTATGTATATAGTGTCTTCAGCAACGGGTTTGGACCATCAAATTCTGGTAGGTAACCCAGAGCAGGAGGAATGGCCAGTATTGTTTAAGGGTCTATTAGACCTCTGGTAAACAGCTTCAAAAGAGGGAGTACATTTCTGGCATTGGGCTATTACTTTGCTAGCCAATGGTAGCTATAGGTATCTAGCCTGTTATAAGTTAACTTTTCTAAATCTGTTGTTAAAATGTATATGTATATATTTTAAGAAACTTCTATCGTGGTGGGTTTGCACATAGACTTTTCTAAAGGTCTTTAGTATTACTTATCCCTTCCAGTACTCCCTCCTCTGCCCTGTCTTCCCATTCCCCAGCCCAGTCAACGCTCCCTACTCTACTGATCCCCTTTCCTTCTTTATATCACCGTGTTCCATTAACCCTTCATGGCCATTTACTGGTTCCTGACCTCTCTGGATTTTTCAATTGAAACATACCTAGGTAAGAATCTAAACCTAGCATCCAGCTATGAGAGAACATACAATATTGATTTTTCTGGGTCTATGTTACTACACTTAGGATGACTGTTTCCAGTTCCATCTAGTTACCTATAAATTTCATAATTTCTGTTTTAATAGTTGAATAATATTCCATTGTGTAAATATATCACACTTTCATTATCCATTCATCAGTTGATGGACAACTAGGTTATTTCCCTTTCTTGGCTTTTATGAAAAGGGAAGCAATGAACATGAATAAACAGTTATCCCTGTAGTAGGATATAGAATCTTTTAGGTATATGCTCAAGAGTGATATGGCTGGACCATAAGGTAGATTGATTTCTAGCTTTTTGAGGAATCTCCACACTGAGCTTCATAGTAGCTGCACCAGTTTACACTCCATCAGTGATGAATAAGAGTTCCCCTTCTCCACCTCCTCATCAGAATTAGTGTTGCAAGATGCTATAAATGACACCAAAAGAGAAAATTAATCATCAGCCTTACCCAGCTGTGAATCCTGCAAGCCTCAACAACTGACCTAGCAAGATAAGCCTGCTGGTGCAAGAGTGTCTGTAATATCGTAAGAGTAACCAACCACTTTCCAATAGTATTTAAGGTCCTCTTCATAAGATGGAGCCCACACTTGATATCAGGCCTAGAAAATTGAAGCTAGACATGTCATAGACACAGTCTAGTACTATTTTTCTGCTTGATATAGTATTAAAGTGACTCCTAATGACTTTTTGTATGCATAGATTAATGGATCTCTCAACTCTCACCAGAGAAGATCCCTTATGCAGCAGATGGTGATTAATACAGAGACTCACAACTGGTTAATGCGAAGAGAGTAAGAGGCTATAGACCACTTATCCCTGAGTAGAACACCTATACCAAACTTTTGCCTCCCAAGACTCAGGGATCGTTCTGGAAGAGGAAAGATTGTAAGAGTCTGAGGTAGTAGATAACCACAGAGAAATGGAGCTTTTTAAACAGCTGAACTTACATGAACTCACATCATTGTTGACAGTATGCACAAGTCCCATGTAAGCTCAAGTCAGGTAAAATCCCAGCATGAATGTAGGGACATGGGTAAGAACCTCCAACCCCACCTGAGGAAATATTGGCAACTGATAGCTTTCAGGAGAGGGAGATTCAGTCTCGTTTAAGGGTGAGACTCTTGGAGACTAGGTTTTAGTGGATGGATCCACTCTAAAGGCCTGAAGGGCATTTGGCGACACAAGTTTGACTCTATAGGCCTCCAGAGATAGATAGATTATAGATGATAGATAGATAGATAGATAGATAGATAGATAGATAGATAGATTATAGATGATAGATAGATAGATAGATGATAGATAGATCAATAGATAGATAGATGTGTGTTTATGTGTGTGTGTGTGTGTGTGTGTGTGTGTCTGTGTGCGTGCGTGTATTATACATATCCAACTAAGAAAAGATTAGGGGAAAGTTTGAAAGAATAGGCAAGGGCTAATTCCCCGATTTATTGCTTCACATTCCAACTCCTGCAAAATAATCAACTTAGTAATCTTGTTGTTCTGGCCAATGAATAAAAATTTCTAACCTTAGGGCACAATTGATCCTCGTGTTCCAGGATCAGACCGCTTGAAGAAGTTTCAGGTGTGAAATAACAGGGGAGTGGCACTGAATCCAGCCCCCTGGCTTTCAGGGACCACACACCTCCCACAGAGCTCCCTTGCTAATCCAAGTCAGAACAGAGAGACAATCATCCAAGACGCCCTCTTCACATATATTTAGTGCCTGCTAGGAAAGAAACCACTGGAGGGCACTTTGGTAAATGGGGCTTCCTAGGTCTGTCGTTAGCAATTGAAGGAGCCATCTATTCTGAAGCCTGCTCCACTGCTATAATTCACAGGTCTCTCTAATTCAGATGGGTTGGGGATGCTGAACTCTGGAAATAAGCTTTCCCCACCACTGCACCTCGCTCAGCTCTCCGCCTTACATCATTTCCAAAGCATTAAGCACCCTGCAACTGGAGAATCCTGCCACTGGTGACATCTGTAACATCTGACATCACTTAGGAGATGTTGCAAGGGTAAAAGAGCACTTTTTTGACCAGAGACATAAATAATTCTGAAGAAAAATTAAGTTAAAAGGCTTTTCTTTCCCTAAATGGATTTGCAGAATTTGGATTCCTAGCCAGGCTTCTATTAGGAGCTGTGTTTCAGGGAGCTCAAAAAGTAACTTTAAACAATCAGCATTAAGCTATGAGGTGCTACCAAGAACAGAAGAGACAGTGAGCTGCATGGGCCATGCTGACCTCCTGAGACAGGGGGATGGAGGGTATAGCTCTGTTATACCTCTGGATACTCACAGTTTTAACAGAAAATAGAAGCAGAAGATGCTGGGATTTGTTTAAGAAGGAAAGCCCCTTATTTCCAGAGTTATTCACCAAGATCTTGGGAAGCTACATAAGATCATCGGCTGCCAAGAGACTCCCAAAAAGCTTATCCCTATCCCCCGACTTGACGGAATTGAAAAGACTGTGCAAACAGTCTGCTTCGTCTTCCCAAACTCAGCACTCATAGTAGGAAATGAAAAAAGAAACCAGGAGTCTCAGTTTCTTCTCCAAATGTGCCATAACTGTTACCAGGACTTTGTCAATAACAGGATACCCATCTCATCTCATTTCTGTCTTTAAGCAGAGTGGTACCCAGAATGCGCATTCTATGGAAAACTTCCAAGAGTTTTCAGGCTCACCATCTGAAGCTGCTTGGACCTAAGCATTCTAGAGAGAATGTATGCCAATACAGAGCTACAGGGATACAGCAGGGCCCACCTTCTTACCCCATATCCCGAACCAGCCTAGGCTATAGGCATTGAGCCAGAACCTGCACCATAGAGAATTCAAGAACAGTACATTCGTTCCAGTGTCTTTCATTCCAAAATCATTTCAATGTAAGCAGACTGTAAGGAGAGCTGGTCCTTCTCAAAGCTGGTCAGTCCCAGTTGGGCCCTACGCCTTAAGGGTCATCTTACCATTTGTTTTACATACAAGAAAGTTAATTTTCCAGACTACACAACTAATCAAGGACAGAAATGCATACTATGTAAACACAGAGGATTATAGATTTTTTTTCAGGGTCTAGCAAGAAAGAACACATAGCAATGTTGCTGTGGCCCAGAAGTATATTAAGTTCTGTCCAGAATAGAGAGAATAGTACATGACAGAGTCACTGAGCAACACATTGCCTTTGATGGGGCATAGACATAGACAGGAACAGCACAAAGCACCATTGTTTATACGTTCATACATTTATAAGTAAAGGGCCCAACAAAGAATTGAGGGGAAATAGTAAATATTGCTGCCTGTAGCCATTTAGTAATCAAACACCTGGTATGCCTGGCTAAACATTGAGAGCAAAACAGCAGTGCATATGATGCTGCCTTTGCCCTAAAAATGCACAGTCCCCGATGCAAAAACACTGTACTAAGAGATTATTCCTCCACATTATAATGCATGGTAAGACAGAAACTTTGGGAACATGGACAAGGTACATGGCCACAGCTAGGAAGAGATTCGGAGAGTATTTCCAGGGATCTGGCATGTAAACTGAATGGGAGTAAGAGAAATCTATGCAGGAGAAGGTAAGGACAAAGCAGGGACTAGAGAGATGGCTCAGTGGTTAAGAGCACACGCTACTCTTGAAGAGGACCTGGGTTTGATTCCTAGAACCCCCATGGTGGCTGTCAACCATCTATAACTTTACTGGCAGGGAATATAATGCCCTCTTCTGACTTCCACAGACATTGCACGATACAAGTGCACTTACATGGATGCAGACAATACATTCATACACATAACACCAGAAATAATTTTTTTACAAAATGATGAAGCAAAAGTTCAAAGACATTCTAGGAAGACAAAAATGTTGGTTACATTTTTGAAGTGTTTAAGTGGAGTACAAATTGCCAAGGGAAACTATAGTAAGAGAGTTTTGAGTCTAAGGTCTAAATTGTCAGTTGGACTTCAGTCAGAGATCCTTGGCAACATGGCCAGTCTTCAGAACATTAGGAATCCACCGACAATTTTTAAACAGGCAACAAAATGGCCAGGCTTTTGTTTCAATCTTTTAAACACAAACTAGGAAAATGCAAATCAGGCCAAACTAGAGACAAAGCTTCCCATTAAAATGTTGTTAGAATAATTCAGATGAAAAATAATAATGCCTACGAACTTCATAGCTATCTGTACAAGTTTTGAAATTTCTAATTCAACTATTAAGAATTTATCAAACATGATAGTGACCTGAAAAACATAGAGTATTAGTACATAGTAATAGTAATAATATTAATAATAATAGGTATATATTAGATACAGAGGAAGAGTCTAGCAGTTGATCAAATGTGGAGGATAAAGAATGTTTAAGAGAGTGAACAGCTGGATTTTTGGCTTGGACAAGATTTGGTAGAGTAGGAAAAGGTCAGAGGAGGATTGCATGAGAAGACAGCCTTAGGGTTGAGTCTACAGGCTAAACGACAGCTTTACAGATGCAGAAGAAAACAAAAAAATTGCTTTGGGACAAAGTTTCCTATGGGTCTCACCTGAGATCAGCTAAAATCTCTAACATTCACTTTCACCAAACTCTGGAAAAACAAAGACAAAGAGAAAGAGCGAAAGAAAGTGAATAACCAGTTAAGCTCATTACTGAAAAACATCATCCTGGGAAATGTCTAAAAGGCAGTTCTCCACAGTTGGCTGGAGATATAATAGATGAGGGAGATGGGTTGAAGGGTGGGCAGCAGTCATTAAGAAAAGGCACAGATGCACAGAGGGCATTTCACTATATTTATTATCCCGGAAGATCCTTCTTAAAATCTAAGCTCAGCCACTCTCACTGCAAAGTAAAGAGTGAAGGAGAGAGGCTGGCAAATCCGATAAAGATGGATGGAGGGGATTGAGACAAAGACACCTGCGGCATTGTGTCAGCTCCAACTCACCAGCTCAAAAACAAACTCATTAATTATCTACCAGCCAGGGCCAAAGTAGCCCCTATATAAACACTCCGCATACACCGGCTCGCAGCGAGACAAACAGCCCTGAGGTATACGCACCAGGGCCTCTCACTACTAAGCGAATGCATAACCAGCTTTCGAGGGCCAAGAACAATTTTTCCCTGAAGGACATAAACTCCAGATAGCAAAGCTGCACCCAGGACCCTCATTATTTCTCCTTTTTGTAAGATGGTTATAAAAAGCAGATTGCAAGCTTTCCTATGAAGCAGTTCATTCATTGACTGTATTCTTTCCAAGTAAGTTTTTCAAGCATCACAAGGAAGTTAATTTCCATCATATACAAACTTATACACACACTTTGTCTCATTCATTCTTTCCAATGAATCTAGATTAGGAGGTCATAAAGGGGTGAAGGCCAACTTTGAGACAATATACTCAACATTTTGCCCCAAATCTAGATATCTTCCCATGCCCTCAATCTCAGAGTATAAACTTTCCCCTTTAGTTGCTCACTAGGCATGGGACTCTTCCTCCTCTGCCCTCCACTCTCTGTGACCCCCAACTCCCTCACCCCAACATGTACTACATGCTCTATGAGCTAGATCCTACTGCCTCTGTCAGCTTCTTTCCATCCCTTATTGGTTCAACTCTGGCTTCAGCTATTGGCAGAGCTGGTCTCATTTTCTACTGCAGGTTTCCCAAGGCTAGCCTCTACCATTCCAAGACATTCTCTACCCCAGAGTCAGAAATGTCACCTAAAAACCGAAAGCTAATGTTGTCGCTTCATTGTTCAAAATGATTACTCACTGACTTATGACTCCAGTGAATTTTAAAAATTTTTTAACAAGATCTACAAGGATCTTTATGGTGGGGACCCTCCCACACAACCCTTTATATTTTCAGCCTAATTCATCCCCACCATTATTTGTTTCTATATGTTAGCCAAATCCAGTTGTATTTGGTTCCCTAACAGCATCTTCTCTCTCTTCCCTCCAGGCCTCCGTAGATCCTCTCCTTCCCCTTTCTAAGCATATTGCTTACATATTACTTCTACATCTCACTAGGAAACTCTTATCTTTCCACTTTGGACACACATTTCACTTCTTCCAAAAGAGCTTTTTCTAACTGACATTTTTAAATGTTTTCAATGGATACATCTTCCATTGAGTACAATGGAATCCCTATCATAACAAATTGTAATAGCCTATTTCTCTTATTATTCTACACTGGATAAATCTTTTGAGAGTAAAGATACTGTTTGCCTTGGTTACAGCTGTATTGCTAGTTCTTAACAAGCACTTGGAGCATAGTCAGTCCTTAGTACATATTCCCTTAGGAAATAAACAGAGGAACACAATCAAGAAGAAAGTCAAATAAGATTATTTGGTTTGCAAACAAGGAAACCCACTTCTAGACATTTAAGCAAAAATGAATTCTAGGACAGAATATGAGTATTCAGACAAGAAATGTGCAAAAGCCAAGGCAACCATATACACCATATGTCTGAGAAGCAAGAACATAGGTGTGGCTATGTGATAGCAACAAAACTGGTCAGATGAATGAATATCACCATTTTGACCTGTTTCAGTCAATTTAACAGAGACAGAGGATGACCCCAACTGTAGTCGTGTGCCTCAACTAAGAGAGTAGCATAGCTCCAGTAGGTCACATGACCAGAAGAAGGACAAGTGAGAAATGTTCGAAGACAGAGTCAACCAGCACCATAAGCACACAATTCTAATTCTCATTAATAGTACTCTGGAGATTATTTTATTGCCTCTTAGATAGGGTTAGTGCTGGGGACTGAACCCAGAGCTGAATGTCTGCTAATGCTCTACTACTGAGCTATACTCTCAGCACCAATAATTGCTTTCTTAATAGAAAATACGTTAAACATTAAAATATCTTTTCGCAGTGTGTCACAGAAGCTGTGTCTTTTTCTGATGTTTGCGGGTAGGAGGAGAGCCTGGCCTTTCTTGTCATTGCTCAGTTGAAGTTTTGCTTAAAGATATGGGTATGAAGTCAGTAGCATCTCCCTTTTACTCTTATCCTTGGGAACCCAGCTTCTGCCTCCTGCCTGTAGCATCACCTATCTTTTGAAGGGGGAAAATGTGGAAGCTTGGTAACATTTGGTAATTTTTCCAACTCCATCGTCTGACTTCCCCTGGACCCCAAATATACACCAGCCAATCTCCTGTGTCCACTGAGCAGGCTAAAGCACAGCACTGATGACTTATGAAATCAAACGAAACTCAGATAAGGAATAAGTGAAGAGAGGCAATGACTACAGATCTGAATTCTTAGTGGAGTCCCACTCTATCTGACAGACCATCATTTGCTGATAGTTACCCCCCGATTCTAAACCCCAATTTTCTTGAAACTGAGACTTTTCCAGAGAAGTTATTGCAGTACTATTTCCAAACCTGCTGCTCAGCACATTCCAAGAAATGTCCTTTTATAGTCTCACATACTTTTTAAGGGGTTCCTCAAATCTCACTTTTGGTACCATTGTTATCCTCAGTATCATCACTCTAGAATTTCAGTCTCTCGGTCAAGATTCCCTATTAGTCCCTTGCCTTCAAGAACTGCACCTTCATCTTCCTCAGAGACTGACATTGTGAAAGAACTTAATAACTTTACTCTCTGAGAATACAAGTCATGTGAGATGTGAGATGACTGAGCCGCTTTTGCAGAGCTGGAAGAGGATGAAGAAAGACTAGCAGAAAGGTAGATGCTGTCCACAGTGGTCAAACATAATAAACAGAAGGGCTGGAGAAACACAGGGTGAATGAGACAAAGATCATGAGTGAAAAGGAGCAAGAAGGGAAAGAAGGTAAGCAAAATTCAGTGAGGCCTGCATCCCTAGGACACCCCATGAGAACCATAGCCACTGTTGTCTGAAGAGGAACAACTGGAGAAAGAGAGAACTCATGACAAGTGTTCCATGAGTTTGGAAGACAGACCAGGCACACAGCTTAAGAATTCTTAAGGGATTCTTAAAAAGTAGTCACAATCTCAAGATGGGCTACAACCATGTTACTTCATACTACTATGTGTTGCAAGCTGCTCCATCTTCTCAGAGACATCTTTTACTTTTGAAACTTCTGCTTAGTCTCCAGCTTTAGTTTCAACTTCTCTGAATTTCCCAAAGAACATCTGTGGCCACTGTGAGTTTCCACCTTCATCTAGGAATTTTATGTTTATTTTTCACTGCTGTCTCTTCCACTTTAAAATGCTTACTCCGTATACATAACAATGCCACTAAGCTGTGATCTCTGGGCTGCAGACTGAGTTCAACAGTAGAGCTCTTACTGAGAATGTGTGAAGCCCTCATTCAATCCTTAGCGTTGGAATATGCACACACACATACACACACACACACACATATACACACAAGCATGCACATGTACTGTGATTTCCTTGGATATTAGTTTAGGTCTTTGCTAGGCACCATATTCCCATTACATGTTATAATATTTGCCTCAGTAAATGTTTAATGGATGAAACAATCAATAGATTGACAGGATATATTAAAATAGTCCTTAACCAAAGCTACCTTAACCATCAGAAAGGAACTGAGTCTTGCAGTTCTCCCAGTAGAATCCTCCCCACCCCCAAATCTCTTCCCCTGCCTTCACTCAGCTGCTTTCTAGATTCACTAGGAAACGAATTCTCAGCCATGAATCTCATAAATGTCCCGCTCACACTTGACTTGAAAGGCCAGAAATACCGCTATATGGCTATAAAGGCTTTCCTTTCTATGAAAATATCCCCATTCAACAATTGCAGTTCTTTCTAATCACCCCAGCAAGCCTATTTTCAAGGGAAGGCCTTCCAGTAAAAGAATCAATGGAGATATTTATTTTTAAAAATGTTCCCTCTCGTTCTTACACTAGACCTAATTAATCATAATCTAACGCCTGGGACTCTCCTTTTTAACCTTATTCTCCAGAGAGTCTAATGAATACTAAGTTTCAGGATCTTCATCTTAAGGAAATGAGAAGAAGGAAAGAAGAAAGGAGGGGTCAGTGCGCAGCTTGGGGCTAGTGCTCGTGCTCAGCGTGTGTTTGACCCTGGGTATGATTCCTCAGCACTTAAACAAGGCAAATACAACCAAGAAAAGAGAAGGGGCTGGAGAGATGGCCCAGATGTCAAGAGCAGGTCCTGCTCTTGCAGAGGACTCTTGACAAACAGCTCACAACCGCCTGTAGCTTCAGCTCCAGGGAACTCGACGCCCTCTTCTGAAGTCTGTAGGTACCACACGCATATGTACATACTCACCCACACCCCATGCACACATGATTAAAAATAATAAAAATGAATCTACAGCAAAGGAAAGAAAATAAAGGAGGGTTGGCTTGGAGAGATGACTCTGTGGTAAAAAGAGCACTTGCAGGGACCTGAGCTCAGTTCCCAGTAACCACATGTATTAGTTACTTTTCTATTGCTGTGATAAAACACTGTGACCAAGGGAACTTATTATAAAAAGAAGAGTTCATTTAGCTTACAGTTCCAAATGGGCAAGTGTCCATCATGGCAGGAAGGCATGGTGGCAGAGGTGGCTAGATTAGGCCACTCACATCTTCAAGTGGGCCCGGAAGCAGATGCTACTGGAGATCTAGCAAGGCTTAAGAACTCTCTCAGCCCGCCCCCAGTGATGTGCTTCCTCCAGCATGGCCGCACCTTCTAAGACCTCCTAAAACAGCTCCACCCACTGAGGACAAAGTGTCTGAATACTTGGAGCCTACAGGAGACATTCTCAGTCAAAGCACCATAGCACATAAGTCCAGCTCCAGGGAAATCTAACAACCTTCTTCTGGCCTCCTTGGGCACCTGCACTCATGTGTACATATCTATACACATACACACACACACACACACACACACACACACACACACAAATAATTAAAAAATAAAATCTCTAAAACAGAGGAAAACAAGGAGGGCCAGTGCTTACTAGGATGCAAGTACAGTCGGAGAAAATGCAGAATACGTTGAGATTTGTTTTCAAAGTCTTGAAACTTTGAAAGTAAAAATGCAAAAAAAAAAAAAAGCTAGATTACCCATTATCAATTAAAAAAATAGTTTCGTCCTTATAGCAGCATAACACACTACTGCTTTTTCAAGAATTAATCAAAAACTCTCTTTAAATTTAAAGTTCTATTGCAAGCAATAGAAGTACTAAACACAGACCTGAAATACCCAAGCATAAATTCTAACTCTACTCATTGGCTACATAACCTGGGATAATTCCTTCCTCTCCCTAGGATCTTAGTTCCCAGAAGCTTTTTTCCACTGTGAAAGAGCCATAACTATGCAATATTGTACGATTTCCATAATTACTACTTTTTCTCCATTATATACTGTTAGTTAATATGTACCAAAAAAATTAACATTTACATATTATTGTGAGTTCTACATAAATGTAAAACATAATAAAAATTGTTATTTATTGAATGATAACTGTGAAATCAGAAACTTTACAAAGTATTTAAAAATATATTCATTCCCCATAATCAGCAATTTTATAAAGGGAGCTCTGTCATTGTCCCTATTACATAAGCCAAGTACCTGAAGCCCAAAAAAGATGAGCAATGTCTCCAAACTCACAGCTAGTAAGTGGCAGATCTTACGTTTGTACCAAAGCAATTTGAATGTAGAGCCATAGTCTTAATCATATGCTATGAGACATGGGTTTCATAATCGGAAAATTCTCATGATTTAAGGCTCTGAAGCTGTTCTCAGTGAGGGGTTCCAGTTTTAGAATTTCCTCTACATCGTCTTTCTCAAACCAATCATCAGACTGTTAGCCCCCAAAGGACTTGAAATTTTTATCATCAACCTCTCACGTTACAAATACAGAATCTAAACTTCGCAGTGTTGGGTGGTCCTTTGCCCTAATCCCACATGCTTCTCTGGCTACTCATCTCTGTTCTCTCTCAGCCCAGCTTTCTCAGAGGTCCCCTCATGGCTTCCCTTCCTGAAGATTGCCCATGGTTTCCAAGTTTTAAATTCAACAGGAAATAAATAAGTAAACTTAATAAACCAGGGAGTGGTACTGCATACCTTTAATCCTAGTCCTTGGCACATAGAGACAAGCTGATCTCTGAGATTGAGGCCAGCCTGTTCCACATAGTGAGTTCCAACTAGCTGGGGCTACTGAGAGACACTGTTTTAAATAAACCTAAATAAATAAATAAATATTTTTCATCATTTATCTTTCCTTATCTTTGTATAGTTAGGTACTACTGCTGGCCACTGTGTTTGAAATCCTGCCCTCTTCTTTCTTCTGGTTCTGACCTGCTTTCCTCCTGGTCCCGACTGAGCAGGTTTTAGTGCCTGCCTTCTTGACACCTTTTTCAGGTGCCCTTCAAATACTTGTGTTCTGCAGGATCTCTCCCTGGAACAGTTCAACGATATCTAGTCTTAAATCTTCACACGGTCCCCTTTTGAGTTCCAGATCGAGATAATCAACAGCTCCCCAGACATCTCCACTGGCAAGATATATAAGTACCTCAGACCTAAGGAAGGAAGGAAAAGCTCATTGTTGGTTCCCCAACCTCTCAGTTCCCTTGAGTTTACCGTACCAGTGAATCCAAAATCAGTCAGCACATACTCACTTTCTGGTCTGGTCAATTCTCTCTCCTCAGTGTGTTTGGACTTAGTCTCCTCTTCTCTCTTGTCCAGCTACTGTCTCCATGTACCTAAAATGGTCTCGCCCTTTTCCAGTGTATCCACCATGCTTCTATTGAAATGATGTTTTTCAAAAATGTAAAATTAGTCTATGGTCTTCTCAGACTTGAGATCCTTCCATGGTACTGATTGCTTTTGCATAAATTTTAATCTCCTGCATTAGTCAGCTGAGTATTCTAAGCTAGGAAGCTCACAACTTGATCTCCACCTGATTGTCTATAACCTCTTACCGCCCTCTGTTCTACAGACCCCAAATATTCAAACAAAACCACCCACAGGTTACCATTCTTTCCTATGAACTTTGAAACATTCTCTCAGTTTAAAAACACTGACATGCCTACTTCATAATGCTAATTTGTGTCCCTCATTTTAACTCAAAGCTAAACTTCCGCTTCCATGAAGCTCTCTCCTGCTCTTTTCTCCACAAACCTCAAAAGCTATTTTCACAGTATTTATGGACTCTTTTTCTTTTGTATAATAGTCAGTATGCCGCCCTTTGTCCCTCTAGAATATGAAGTCCTTGAGGGCATATTTTAGAAATTATCCCCGCTATATTCTCAGCAATTAGCATGATAACTGACAAACAGATCATATTTAACATGGTCTTCTGGGATGGTTGGATGGATGGATGGATGGATGGACAACAAAATAACAAAGAAAAGCATTTGAATTTAGCTGTTAAGGCAGCAATACTGTATTTGGCTCCCAAGCTTCTCCGTCCTCTACAGTTGTTAGTGTAACACAATGCACAGCTATTTATTTTCCCCTAAAAATAAAAACTCTCTTCAAAATTGTGATTGTGTAAGACTGCAATGAAAGAAACATTTACTTAAATAGAAAGGTCTCTGGCAATTAGTAAACAAGGGACAAATACCAAACTCACTAACTTCCAGGGGCTTTTGTGTTTTCAGTTAAACGCATGGAAAAGCTTGTAAAGAATGAGGCTCCTTTCCCACAGAAAAAGAAAACAAGTTATTTAAATAGCAACACCTCTCTTCAAAAAGATTGTAATGTATATAATCAGCCTGTATTTTTCTCAAAAACTGGTCCTGGGTGGCTGGGTCAAACGTAGGAGAGAGTTCCTCTGGATTTCCATTTCTTCTGAAAGAAAGGCTTTCCCTTCAAGCTACAGTAGAAAACAAAGTTCCAGACTTGTAGGAAAGCTATTTTAGGATCTCCGATAGCTATAACTAACATGACAGAGGGGCGGACTACAGATGTTACACAGGATACAGATTGCCTCTGGGTGCTATGTGCCATGGGCTGTGTGTGGCTGCATGAGTGGGAACACACACCCCTTAGCCATTTCCAGGATATCTGTACTGGGCAAAAGAGAATAAACAGGTCGCAGACCCCACTCCACTTCAGCAGTTGCCAGGAAGGATATGTTCCCCATCCTGTCTACAAAGTCAGGAAGGTAGACTAGTTGATTTTCAAGGTTTATTCTCTCTCCGAAATCCGTTATTTTAATGTTCTACCTTTATCCTAAAGAGTACAAAGGTAAGAAACCCCAACATAAATATTTTAGCGAAACTAAGATAAAACTGTGGAATGAACACACTTTCATTTGAATCCTGTCTTTGCCATGCCTTTGCTTACTAATTTTTAGAAAATTACTGAACCTGCCTGAGTAGAAAAAAACTTAACTCCTTTACAGGTTTGTTTGTTTGTTTGTTTGATGGTTTTTGTGTGTGCGTGTGCATGTGTGTGCGTGCGTGCGTGCATGTGTGTGTGTGTGTGTGAAGATTAAGTCGTAAGTTTAAGAGCAATGTCTTATTCATCTCTGTATCTATGGAGTTAGAGTGACTGAAAGAGTGATAGAGAGGCCTTCATAATCAAACACAGCTTTATTTTGGCAGAGATAGATAAGAGCCTTCAGATAGAGATAGAAATGTGTCTGGCAACCACACACCTCCTGGGTGAATCCCAGAGTTCATGCCACCCATATAGACATGACTCAGTTGAGTGACCTCAACTACTGCTAGGTAGCATGGCCTTGCACCTGGGCATTGTCAGTCAGTCTCTATTTAAGATATAGTTCTCCTGGTCCAATGCCAGAACTGAAGGTCTCCTAGGACAGAGGAAGAGCTAGGCAGAAGAATTCACAGAAAACAGAGAACACCTGTAAGAGATGGCTATGGGCAGCCAGGGGCAGGGAGGAAGCAAGCTCACCCGCCAGACGGCAGAGCCCCTCGTTTGTTCTCATCTGCCACACTCGGCGAGCCAGCAATCTGTCAAACACCAGCTTTATTTGCAGGGGAAGGTCATTAATTTGAATTAATAGCACTGCACTGGTCTGGGCTTCGTTTTGCTTTGTTTCCCTCCTGTGGACACCACAGACTTCTTCGTTGCCTAACTCTGTGAATGGGAATACACTGTGAGCAAGTGCCAAATTAGCCAGAAAAACAAAACCTGCCTGGATTCCTGTTCCAGGCTGAGGCATCTCCTTGCAAATGCATACTCCAGGCATGCTGACCATTTCTGTCCAATTCGCCCCTCTTAGGGTCATTCTTCCTATTCTCCCCTGTTTACCTTACCCTTTTGGGCACTATTCTCACCCACTTACCCAGGCTCTGTGTCCCTCTCCCTCTCTGGTAGCACAGAAATGATATCCACCCCCAAATGTCGTGGTGAGGATCAAAGACATATGCAAAATTCCTGGCTTCCGGTTCGCTCACGATAGACATTAGGTAAACATGACAACAACTATCAGGAATGGACACATCCTGCCTCATCCCTCCTTCCCAGTAGAACAGTAGTAGATAGGTTGGAGTATATAAAGGCAGTCAAAAACAGCAGAATTCAGATCATTCCAGGGAGCTTCAGCAACAGGAATACCCAGCAGTCTCCTAGAAGCAATTCAGTTCCCACAGCTAGGGTAGTCTCCAGTCTTATTCAGTGATCCCCAACTGTGCATTTCAGTGTGCCCACTCCATCTGCCTCCAATGTCTGAAGGGCCTGAGTCTTCTGTTCCTGCTTGTTGTAAACAGCGCATCCCTTTAACTGGCAGAGAAAGACTTAGAGAACTGGTCCATGTAAGCTGCTCTCAGGTACAATAGCTCCACTACAGATCCCTTCCAATAAAGATCATTTCTGTATTCAAACACAGGGCTGCTCTTGGGAAATATGGGCTTCAGACACCAACATAGCTTTCGGGGGATTATTTTGTCACCTTCAATAACTAATAAAGACAATTTTGGACAGCCCATTTCAGTCTTCCTGTTCCAAAGATTGCCCAAGTGGCTGACTGTGGTAGAACTTCATGAAGACCCAGAGGTTGCTGCTGGTCAGCTTCTGAGCACGAATCAGCAGTAGGAGGGGCTGGGCACCAGGGAGATTAGCTACAGGAAGGCAGGCTTCTCAAAGGGTCCTCTATTAGGGCTCTTGGTTTCAAGGAACTTTAGCTTTCTAAAAAGACAAGCAATTTTTGTCACCTTGATGAAACACGGAAAGATCTCAGGCATCTGCAGTATAAAAAGGCCACCATAGGGATCCAGGAGCATCAAGAATTCAAACATGTCCTTATACAGCCATCTCTCAATGCCAGTACATCTGCTGCAGTATAGGAAAGGAGTTGCCAACCTGCAGAAGCCCACTATGATTTACTGACAAATCAGAGTGCCTCCATCTACCACCTTCCCTCCGCCTTCCCCTACTCCAGTCCCACAACACTGCAAAAAGACCAAGAATGACAACTCTAGAGCCAACTGGAAGGAAATCACTGAGAGCAGGTGGTGCCACCTGTCCTCATTTAGTTCCATCCAAAACAATGCACTCTCCATCACTCAAAACTGTGCGGAAGTTTAACCAGTTCTTCATGAGCTCAGCATCATCCAGGGGACGGTAGAGCAAATGGGAAAGGCTTTGGTTCCTGCCACGAGCCAGGTGATGAGGACAGTAGTTCCTCATACTTGTCTGTTAGAGTTGGTAATGAGTGACCCTCTTGGAAACCTACTTATTCCCTCATGTAGAGAAGTGCCCACATGCCTATGCTGCTGAGTGTGTAGCTGTCTGGCTGTAAGAACTTCACGGCTTAGCTGCTGCCTAGCCGAAGACTGGAGGAAAGCCACACTTGAACGCTGCTCCTCTATGCTGAATTGCACAACCCACTTTTTCCCTCAGAAATAATTACTTTCTATCTTTACTGAAATGTCTCTAAACTTCTAACCCTGCTAAAAATTTCCTAGCCAAGATCTTCAGCCTTCTCTACTCTCAAATTAATTTCCTTCTCTACAGCATTTGTCCCATAGCTCACTGAATCGCAGTACTCTCTATGTAATGAGTCTCTAATAGTTCAGATTTTCCAGGACACCAACTGGACCACTTATCAACCCTAATTTGCCTCCTGTTCCAAATTTCATTTTTCAATAGTCCCCGTGGATCCCTCTCCTTTCAGCTAAGAAAGTTAAATGCTTTCTTTGTGTGGAAGAAGAGAACTTGAAAGAGTCATGCAAGTTGAAGAACAAGAGTCATTGAAATTGTATTAAGATGACCTGAAAGTGATGGGGATCTAAATGGTTAGAGGCATTAACCCTATTGCTAAAAAAGAGGTTCAAGTTCAAATACCACACTTTCTTCCTGCCTTTGTACATGAGACACATGAGGCTGCATCCTCTAAAAATGCTGGGTTCATCTCTTCATTCTCCAGAAAGAATGAATAACAACACTGAATTACTCCCATACGGGCATGCTGATCACATCCTCAAAGTTTGATCTTGGGGTCTGCAATGTGGATGTGCACCTTTTAAACCGCTAAGCTACTGAGATGCTTTAACAGTGTTTTCTGTCACTCAAGTGACAAGAAAGAGTGTCATGAGCTAAATTTGGCTTTGACTTGTCCCTTATTAGACTGTTATGTGCAATTTGGGGATTCTAATTTTCCAAAAGGTGCAGAGAAGTTGGAAAAAAGTCCAAGATAGAGCACTGAGCAGTGACAATGATTAAAAGGGCAGAGAGCGAAAACTCAGGGAAAAGGTTAAATGAATGTGAGTGATTTATCAAAGGCATAGAAAAATAAGGGTGGACCAAATATCCTAAAATAAGGAATACATGATGTTAAGGAAACCAGAAGCCGCTGCTCCTTGATATAAAAATACATCAAAGAAACATGGTCTTGAATGTTTCAGTATTAGACAGATCAAGTCTATCCATGCGTTCATTAAATTTTCAAATCATTGAAATCAGATAATGAGTTAACAGAATCATTTTCCTGATGTGTTCAGAAATTATTTCTATCTATATCAACTTATTTAATCTTCATACCAATTTTAAGATAAAGAACTTGAGTTCCCAAAAGCCAGTAGCCCAAAGTCACTTAGCTCCTGACTTGATTCAAGAACTTGAGATGGTGCCTCCTGGGATAGCATTTTAATTTTTTATTGAATTTTTGAAAATTTCATACAATATACTTTGATCATATTTAGAATACCCTCCCCTATCTGCACCTCCTTAATGTCCTCACCTGATTCCACGTATTCTGTCATATATATTAAGGTCTATCAAGTCATATTTGTGTCCTCAAATGCCTTTGGTGTCAGTCTATCCAATGAAGCCTTATTAGCCTATCTAGCTCCATACCCTTCAAGAAAACCCTCTCTTTCTCTCTCTCTCTCTCTCTCTCTCTCTCTCAGCAGCTATCTGTTGCCAATAGTTCCTTAGCTAAAGTTGAGGTTTCTTACATGGGATATTTTATTTTATAATTTATTGTGTTTTTCATAGCAAACATGGGAACATCAGAAAAGACAGGCAACACTAAAACTGCATGCTCACATGTAGGACAGCTCAAAACAGCAAGTAAATGGATGGACTCTGGTGCATGATACAAATGTCACAAATATCATTTAGTGGCCAAAAATTCACTTTAAAACAACAACCAAATGCTGGCCTTTTCCAGAAAAATTTAACAAATTCATTTATTAATTATTATAAAGTTGAATTGTTGGGGGCTGGAGAGATTGCTCAGCGGTTAACAGCACTAGATGTTCTTGCAGAGGACTCGGGTTCAATTCTCAACACCCACATGGCAGCTAACAACCATCCATAACTCCAGTTCTAGAGGATCTGATGCCTTCCTCTGAACTCCACGGAGGACACTGAATGACATGGGTGCATTTACATACATTCAGGCAATATGCTCATATACACAAAATAAAAATAATAAATAAAATATTTAAAAAATAAAGTTGAACTGTTTAAACTTGTTCATTGAAACATTTGATTTGCATTAGTGTTTTACCTTCTATATTTATATTAAAAATTCACAGACAAATGAAAATGTGAACTCTGCTAATACCCAATTGCTGTCACAATATTATACTTAGGTACCTTTTGGTCCTATGTTATATCTAAGATTGGAAAGAAGAGGGAAAATATATCTGCTTAGAGAACAAAATCCAAACAAAATCCACTCCTCAGAGTGGATCCTTAAGTGTATTCTCCATATGCAGTGTACAAGCTGGGTATCTTTGGCATAACTGTCACACATTTGACATGAATAGCCTACAAGTTAGTGTCTTCATAAAGGCCACCCAGAGAGGCCTCACTTGCCTCTTGCAAAACACCAATAATTGCACTCTGGAGCACATCTGCTTTGAAGTCTAGGAAGATTTCTCACACCAGATACTGAAAGGGAAGTTTGCCAATCACAAGTTCAATGGACAATGGACTTCTGGTAACATATAATTTCAGAACGACGCAGGACCAGGCCTGTAACAATGGGGTTTCTTCACCCTCTGAGAGAGGGCACACTCCCACCAACAGCTTCTGATCTTTGATTTTCCCCCCTTGCTACCGCAGCCCTGCTCCTCCTTTCCAAGTCTGAACTGGTTTCATGTCATTCTATAGCTGAGGGAGGACGATCCTCACTTGTCATTTACATTCTGTGAAAAGTGAAGAGGGAATTTCTCCCCAAAGTATGAGTCAGAATCTCCCCTTAGAATATATTTTTCTTATACTACTGCCTGAAACAATAGGTCTAAGTTTGCCAAGTCCAAATACTTTTATTAATATGTGAGGGGTTGGAGGCCAGGGGAGTGGGGAGACAAGATGGCATGAAACGGTCCAGACAATAACTGTAAAAAGGTGGTTTATGGATGAAATGGATGGTAGCTCTGTCAAATATTTTGAGTTCATGGAACCCATGGGTTATTATATAGAGGAATCCCTTAGAGAGCTGTTCATGGTAGTCAGAAAGTTGCATAAGTGCCTGCATTCAAGTTTTATATCTGAGTATTATTGCATATATATACATTATATATAGAACAGTGCGTGTGTGTGTGTGTGTGTGTGTGTGTGTGTGTGTGTACATTTGCCACCCAAGGGCAGAGGTGACTCATAAAATATAGATGGCATGAGAATCTCTGGCAAAGAGGCAGAGCCACATGAAGCAGCCCTTGATGAAGACAGAAGAAATGCTGGAGTGGAGGATGTAAACTTATAGTTCATAAAAATTAAAAGGTACAATGTCCTAAGAAGCTATAACTGTAACAAAGATATATGTGTTGACTAACATAGCACTAAAAATGAACAGAAGAAATGAAGTAAATGAAGAAGGAACCTCTAATGAAGCTCAAATATTGAAAACTGAAAAGAAAAAATAAATAATGATAGAATGTATTTGAAAAATATTAGTGATAATGTATTGAATGATTATAATAATATTAAGCCTGATTTAATGCACATTCTGCATATCCAAATGTATGTATGTACATACAAGGAGAATGCTGCCCATGAGTGGTAAATGGCAGCCATCTGTAATCCTAGTACTTAGGAAGTAGAGGCAGATCAGGAGTTCAACATCATTGACTACAAAGTGAATTTGAGGTTAACCTGGGCTACATGAGACTGTGTGTCAAAAAAACAAGAGCAGAAAGAGAGAACACATTTTTTCAAATGCTCTTCAAACATTGTTAAAATCATAATCATAGTTTGACTATAAAGAAAACCAATATATTTCCAAATATATTGCCTACTTTCTGACCCAAGGTAACTAATTAGCCACAACAAAAAGAAGACAGAAAATAAGTAAAGAAATGTACTTTTGAAATTGCAAAACATTCTTCTAAAGAATCTGTAGCTACAAATGTGATTAAAACAGTATTAGGTACTCAAAAGTAATGTACTAAACATATTGAACCCAAAAAAATCTTTATAGATACAGAAGAAGCTGTGTCCTGAAAGTCAGGAGAACAGACTCCAGGAAGGAGCAATCAACAGCAGCACTTGTTGCCAAAATAAAGACTGAAATTCTTCATTGGATTTGCAGCAAAGAGGTTATTGATGACCTTGCTAAAATCATTCCAACAAACCAGGCTATTTTAATAGTTTCATAGAATAATTAAGATGCTATTGATAGAAGATACAACTAAAACATGAAAAAGTCAAAATTTGAAGTTCAAAACATCCTTTCAAAATGTCTGAAGAATATAAGTGAGAAAAATACCAACGTAACTAGATTAGGATGCAGGATCAACAGAGACTTGTCTCATTTGCATATTGCTTTGTAATTGGAGAGACTTAGATATGTGAATAGAGTAAGTATATTGGACCATTAGAAAGGAAAGAAAAGAAGCTAACAGTTACAAAAGCTTAAGGAGAAAGAACAGTAGATGGGAACACAAGATGTGGAGCCAGACCAGAGAAACAGGACAGGATGGAAGGATGGTGGCCCGTAGAGGATTGACCTGTAGTAACAGAAGATATTCTCCATCCTCACAGATGAAAGAAAGCAAGCGATGACAGATGTGCATTTGTGTGGTTTCAGGTAGTATGCAATACACTCTCTGGTTTGTAAAGAAACAAGTTCACCTTCTGAAGTCAAATGGAGGTACAGTTGACAAGGCCATAAAGCTAAGATTATAAATCATTAAACTCTAACTGGTAAATATTAACATATTTAATCCCGTGAAGAGCTAAGAACTTGACAGGAGATGGCTTCAACTGTTTTTGTTTTGTTTTCTTTTTCTTTTTATTACTGTCATTTTTAAGGTTGGGGCGTTCAAAGGCACAAAGAGGTTATTTAAGCAAACCATATAAGTTATACATAAGTAGGTGAGGGCAGGACCTATGTCTGGGATTCTAGGCTCCTAAACATTGTAGCATATATGTATACATGTGAAATTAAGTCTAGAGCACTTTATATTTCATGGAGGCTTAGATTTACGTTGCAAACATGTAGGCTTATAAAATCAAGCGTAGCTGATGAAATCAAGGTGGAGTGCATCGCAGCCATCTCACTGGAGTTCTGTTGTGTCTATTCCCCACAGCCTATTGATTTCTGCTGGGGAAGTCACCAGGATCTTGCCCAACATGCCCCCTCCATCACCGGTAATTTATAAGCCTGTTGAGAGAGGCTGTGAAACTGATGAACTCAGTGGGAGGATGGAGCAGGTCCTAAGATTGATTCGCTTTGGCTCAGCCAGTCCACCCTGCTCAGGCCATGCTGCCTCACTTGCAGCATTCATCCATCACCCTGTAAATATCAACAGTGTAGATCACAGGCCCATCTTTGGTGTTATGTTTTCTTTTAACATGGCATTTTTAATGCAGTGTGGCTTACTTCTACACTTCCTTTGCACACCAACTCACCACAGAGGGACCAGACAGTGAGAGACACAGAAGCCAGATGCCTCTTGAGAAAGGGGCAGATATTCAGAGTCCAGCTCATGGTGCTGTCTCAGGTGAACTTTTCTCGTCAGGACACGGGTGACCAAAAGTCATGCATCCAAGGATACTTCCTCCACAGAAAAGAAAGTATCTCTAAGCTGTTTCCTCTGGAGTAGCCTTTTGCACAATACTCAATAGATTCCCAAAATACAGTGGCAAAGCTTTATGTTTCCCACGGAACAGGCTTCATATGTCACTTATAAACAGCTACAAAATATGCTGTCAGGAAGCTAGCAGAGGTTTTGCAGGAGAGAAGCAAGCATATTGTCACAGAACTGTACAGAAAGTGTGAAAGAACGGTAAAAAGCGAGCATATAAAGAAAGCATGTTTCATCCACAAATAATAGCTAGATTGACGTTCACAATTCCCCACTCTTAGAGCAAGGGTTTAACCTCTGCTCACAAAGTGATATCTGGCCAAAGACAAATTAGGTGGGAATCATTCCTGGACACAGACTTAGTATACAGATCAGATCCTCTACTCTCATCCTACCAGACAGAGGAGCCCATATGCCAGATTATAGCCTGTTGACCCATGGCTGATTCTCTCCCCAAGAATTTCCCTCAGCCAAAGGGAATAGCTTTACTGAGGGATCAGTATGATCATAGACATCTTCCTGGTTTATTATGGAATTATGACATTTTAGCTCCTTTAGAAGCTGTGTATATTACAGGTCAAAATTATGTTAGATATTCCTATCCTTCTGCATGTCACAGTTTAGCAGCATAGTGCACTGCAGAACACCAATTGTTTCCCTACAAAGGCAGGGGTAACCGGAAGCTGCAGTTTGACACTGATGTTCATATTGCACTTTAAAGAGACAAGACCAAAAATGGCTAGCTTGAGGGAAAGCTCCAGAATCAAGATTCAGAGTATGATTTCTACCAAACATGTATATAAAATCCAAAAATCATAGACTGAGCCATCACAAGTTGAGGACTATAGTCCAAAGGTCTGGACCCTTTTCCGAAATTAGGGGGCCACTCTGTAAGAACCATCCTATCTTTTAGAACTCTCTGTGAGATCAATTGAACCCTTTTCTGTGATTGCGCAGTCATTCAACGTCTGCCACTGCCTGGCCCAACTTCTCTTGTGCCCGCACTAGGTTTGAAACAAAGAAGACGAAGCCTTTGACTTCTAATCACAGTTTTTTCCAAGCACTGTACCCATGACACTAAGGAAATGGAGCCTCCAGAGAGAGTTAACAGAGATATTAAATGTATCAGGGCTGATTACAGTAATAATAATTATAATGGAAGGTTTGGAAGCTCAAATAAGAAAGAACTATTTAAAATGAAATAAAAATGAGTCAGGCAAGCGAATATGCACTGTGCAAATGTGATTCATTAACTGCTGCAAACATTGGGAGTGCTCATGGAATCACCACCCTCTCAGGACATGCCCCCTCTGTCTACCTGAGACCATCTCAGAAGGATTCTCCAGGACTCTTTACTTAGGTCTATCAGGTATTAGAAATGATGCCTATAAAAAAAAAAATCTGAGCATCTTGCTAGTAGGTTTCCATTGCTGTGGCAAATGCCTGAGATAAGTCAGCTTAAAGGGAAAGTATTTTTTTAACTTTTATTAGAAAATTAGAATTTTTAAAAATATTTGATTTGTCATTTTTATTTTATATACATGAATGTATTGCTGGCATGTATGCAAGCGCACCCATGCCATGCAATACCTGTGACGGTCAAACAAGGGCATTGCAATCCCTTGGAACTAGAGTTACAGACAGTTGTTAGACACTGCCATGTAGTTGCTTGGAATTGAACCCGGTTCCTTTGAAAGAGCAGCCAGTGCTCTTAACTGCTGAGCCAACTTTCCAGCCCTAGAAAATTAGAACATTTATAACAAAAAGTAGTTGCATAGCACAATAATGGCATGATCTCATTCAGCATATCCAAAGAGCAGTGTCCAGTCATATCCAATTCCCACTGCACTATTGGTCTATGACCTCGAAAAGAAATGGAAGGGGAATTTATTACAGTTCAAAGTTTCAGATGCTTCAGTCCAGGGTCCTATTGCCTTTAAGCCTATAAAAAGTCAGGATATCACGACAGGACCATGTAGTGGAAGAAGGAAAACTTTCCACCTCGTGGTGGGTAGGAGATGAAAATGAGTGACAGAAATGGGTCAGGGTGGCAATAACTCCTTCAAGGTACACTCCCATAATCGAACTTCCTTCTACCAGGTCCACCACCTAAAGGTTCCACCATCTCCCAGGAGCGCTGGGCACCATGCCTTTGGGTCTTTGAGAGTCATTAAGATGTAAATTCAAGGATAGCCAGGGAAGTGCATTATGCCCTTGTTTGCTTGCTTGCAAAGCCAACTTACCTTTGCAAGTTGGTGGTACACTTATTTGTAAGTACGTGGCCACCAGCATCACAAATTAAGTGTCCTTGGATCAAGTATCAGCTATCTGAATGTTTCAGAGCTGTTTGGTTTTGTCTGTAAGAACATTGTAAAAGTAATTAAAACTGGACAGTATAAAACTTGGTCCCAGTATGAACCACTAGCATTGCCAGATGACATTGTCTCACTTGTTCATTTGAAATGCCTCCCTGGGCCTGCAAATGTGCCATTCCTTTTGATTAACCTATGACAATGGTGGTTCCTAGAGCCTTTCAAGTGGAGGTCATGTTGATTTCGTTCTTCTGATTAGCTGAATGGTACAAAGACAGAATTATGGTAAACATTAAGCTCCTCCAGAAAGAGTGGCACTTTGATGATAATCAAACAGGCTGAAATGGAGATGTATCTCAAGATAAACCGCAAACATTTCAGCTAGGGTATAATCATTTTTGTCTTAATCTACAAATACACCCTTTTTTTCTGACCCAAATTATGGTCTTGCTACCACTGAGAACCATCAATTAGTTCCATCAATAAATTCTCAATAAATCACACTCTGTATATCCTAGATCCACCTGCATCTAACCTTTGGGCCAGTGGCCCTCAAACACTAGGATGGAACTGTATCATAATAAGAAAGAAGGATAAATCAGTTCCTGCTCTAAAATGAATACAAGGAAGGAGAAGGCAGTTAAGAAATGGTCAAAATATTTGAAATTCTGGGTGGCACATGTGAATTTAAGGGTAAAGAAATAATCCTACATATCCTTAGAAAAATCTCAGTGACCAAGAATTTGCTCTTCCCCAAGTAGATGTTGGGAAACAATTTGCCTGGTATTGCAAAATAATTCCACCCACTTTCTTCCTGCTTTCCAGCAGTTCCCAAGAGCCAATGTTGTTCTAGCAAATGAGGAAACTACTCTTCCCTATTCAGCATTCTTAGGGGAGCGGGGGAGAAGGAGATGCTTCCCAGCCCTGTTCTTCTTTATATTTGAACCGGAGTGAGTTTCTGGAGGTGAAACTTTAGTTAAAAAACTGTTTCTTTTCATTTTAATGTTAAATTGGAAGGTCTGTGCTATAGGGGTCTGCCAGCTAAAATTTTTATCTTTTGTGTTCTTAGTTTTTAATATTTACAGATGTTGCATATGCAGCATTCTCTACTATTAACAATCACACCTCATGTGTTACTTAGAATTCTATTCCCTTGGTGCCCTCTACTCAGTTTAACTCCTAAAATACATTTTATAGATGACTGACAGCCTGGGAATATTACAGAAAGCTGAATCGAGGATAATTGTGCTGATAATTTCAAAATTCTGTCCATCATTGTTCCTCCCAATCTCTTAGGTTCAGAGTCTTCCTGGCCCTGGTCATGAAATGCCTAGGGGTAGTTAATAATCATTCACTGAAAGATGAAGAAAATAATGCAGCCCTCACCAAGACCAGAGACCTCTTCAGCAAATGGGTTCCTATTTGGAATCTTGCATTTTAAATTCTTTAATTTATTCTTTATAGGCATGTAGGGAGGCGAGTGGGCACGCACATACCACAGCACACACAGAGACAAGAGGACAACTTTCAGGGATAGGTTCTCTCCTTCCACCCTGTGGGTTCTGGGGATCAAACTCAGGTTGTTAGACTTTTTGACATGTGCCTTTACCCACTGAGCCATCACACTGGACTGTCTTACATTTGTACTCTGTTGTACTACTGATACCTTACTGAGCCACATATCATCTAGATGTCTCTAAATGGTAAATGGAGGTAACAAAGAGCAGGTAAATTATAGAAGATGATAACAGTCTCTGAAACCTGAAAGAAAATGCAAATATATTTTAGCAATGACTTATGAGGTCATTCTTACTCAGTATTAAAAATACTAATAATCTTACCCACCTGGGTTTTCTGGAAGTTGACTTAAGTTTGCATATAAATACTGCATCTGGGGGCTGGGAAGGTGACTGAGTCTGTAAAGTACTTGCCACACAAGCTTCAGGACCTGAATTTAATCCCTAGAACCCACGTAAATAAGCTGGGTATGACAGCACACACTTATGATCTCAACACTGGGAAGGTAGAGACAGTCAGAACCCCAGGGCTCACTGATGTATTTATACAAACAGACACAGGGAAAAAAATGTTTCAGCTGACTTCAGTGGTAGAGAAAAGAATATATTCCTAGAAGGAATGCGTAGAGACTGCTGGTAGTAGGAAAGATGCATAGCTAAGATGATGAAACACAGGAAGAAGAAAGACACAGCAAGACAGGCACAGGGTGACATCATAGAGCAGGAGTTGAAGAAACACAGGAGGACCATGACATTAGCTGTACACTTCGGAGACGGCAGAGCTGTACACATAGAGGGCTATGTGTACCAAAAGCAGACTTTATTCAAGGGTAGAAGAGAAGCGGCTCAACCACTTGCTGCTGCATCTCGGACCACTTAGCTGGACAGTGGCCTTGTTCTCCCTGACTGGGAAGTCTACACTAGAAATACTCCGAAGGCTTCTGTTCTAGGAGGACTGAGTCCCGTCATACAGGATGACCTTTCAGAGAGGAAGGGAAAGGACTAGAAGAATAATGACTTACTGTTGCAATAAAGTTGTCTGAGTTTATATGGGAGGTATGTGGTAACTTGTTCCACAGTGTGGGGGTGCTTTTAACTGAGGGACAACCTGGTCACCAAAATTACAACCAAGTTGACTCTGCTGTTCCTAATCCACACCTGGACCAGCTCCATCACCAGAGTCATATTCTTGTGTTCCTCCATGCACTTGGGCTGCTGCTACGTCTGCCGAATGGAATAGTTAATTAAATAAACTCCGCTTCATTACCAATATCTTTTAATGTGAAATCATTCTGGTGGGTGGGATTTTTATCTTTTTGTGCTCCACTCCCACATTCCTTTTGTTAGGAGAATTGCTATTATCCCTGTTAGTCATATTACTAATAATGTTCTGTCTAGGGGCAAAAACATCATAGTTATCAACTCACTGAACAGTCATCTTATCACAATGTTCCTGGTCTCCAACATCAAATTCTGACAGGAAACCATTAAACTAACAGGGAAAGGTCATCATATTGCCTGCCACTGTTTGAACTTCATAAGTCGGGGAACAGCATTTACCGAGGGCCCCTGGGCATATAGAACCACGCGACAAGGATGGACACAGTGTGCCGCTTGCTCGGGAGACCCCATGCACCTCCAAATGCGGAACTTCTGCTAAGCTATGGAGGAGATGGCAAAATGGGACCCCCGAGTGCTGTTGCTTCAAAAAAAAAATTTAAGAAGAATGGAAAACCTAAATACATGACACTTGGCCGTGTCTCCAGAGGTCTGGAATAACTTTTGTGTTGAAAAGCGCAGTGTTGGGGAAGTTTTGTGAAGTTTGTGCTCCACTCCAGGAATCTGAGCTACACAGACCCTTCACGAAGTTCGAGTGTGATCCTGCCTTCATATCCTTCAGGTATTTAGTACCTGGGCTAGGGCTGGAGACAGTGGGGTGCCAGAAGACGAGAGACTAGAAACTTCAAGGCAGGGAAAAATGAATGCATGTTGGGCAGCTCTACCACGGTGAGCCCAGTGACAGGGAGGGAGACTCAGTTTAGCAGCCCTAATTGCCACTTGAATAGCATACCCATGTTGCCCTGTCAGCCTTTATTCTGTGGGAACTTGTCAGTTCAACTCTTCAACGGGCAGGTTTGTTATCAGCAAGCGGTTTACAGCCCCTGGGCTGTGCATTAATTAAAATGGCTTTGTGCAGAGTCTTATTCATTAGCATGCTGCTTCTTTAATCACTGCCTCTTCAGCCACCAGGACAATCTATAAATCTCCTCAAATATGAAATAATGAAGTGGAATGGTTCAATTTATTACAATGTAATAAGTCAGGATAATGTGGGGGTGGACAGTGCAGCACTAACGTGGGCTAGCTGCCCAGTGCCGCCCTCCTCGTTACCTCAGGCACCCAGGACATGCAGCAGCAGACCAAACCGGCTGGGACACGTCATAACGTAAGGTCCACATGTTCTTTGCATCTGTCATCCAGACAGAGACAGACCACCTAGGAAAGAAGGGCTGAAGAGAAATAGAAATGGATGGCCCAGAGGATGCTATAGGACTGACCATTTATTTCACAAAGCTTTCTGTGGAAAACAGTGTCCATATTCAGCATTTATTAAACCCTGTGGAGTACACTTGCACAAGGCTGAGCAGAGCCCCTAAATCTTCTTCCTGCGGTGAGGTTGTACAGGCAGATGGTACCTGCCCAGAAGCACACAGACAGGGATTCCAAGCCAGCTCTTCTGCACAGAAACCCGAACTCTTCAGTTTACACAGTGGCCTCTCTGAACTACATACCAGGATCACCTGCAGAGCTTGTAAAGCATGCAAGGTTCAAGCCCATCCAGATCAATGAGGACAGATTACCTAGGGTAAGGCTCAGCAGTTACAAAAATCCTGTATAATTTGAATGTATGGTACCCAGAGCTGCAATGGTCCATCTTCTAAGCATCTCCAGCACTGATTAGAGAGGCACGTTCCTGTACTTCCCCTAGAGGACTGATTGACTGACTAGTCTGGAGGTATGGGCCTAATGATTGTTTTTGTTGGTATTGGCATTTTGTTTGCTTTGTTTTGTTTTGTTTCATTTTGAGCCCCAGACTGGCCCTAAACTAGCCTCAGCCTTCCAAGTGCTGGGAATGCAGGCATGCATCACCATATCTGGCTAAGAATGGATATTTTTATTGCATTCCCCCAAAATATTCCTAGGATAAAGCATGTTTGATAGCACTAAACTGCTTCTGAAACATCTAGTCCTGCCTAGACTGCCCCATCTCCTCTTAAACCAATGATTGTCGATTCTTTTTCACATTGTATTTACTTGGTGCATGCCATTTGTATAGTTGAAACACTTCCATTGAGGGATCCAGATTTTCCTCCCCTGAAAGTGTGATAAATGGAAGAAACTTTATGATGGTATAGTTTTCTGTGTGATAACTGCAAACTCTTCACTTCATTCATTCACTCGTCCACATGTCCCCAGAGCTTTGCCTTAAGTGGCATCAGGGGCCAATGAGCGTGGGCCTCCCAGATCTTGCACATTCTTCCCTAACTGCTTGATTTCTGGGACACCTTACATGTAAGAAGAAACTAGAAGCAGGCTGAATGAGATGCTTCAGACCAGAGCCTGGATCACATGCAACCAGCAGAATGTTCTGGGAACTCAACATTCACACCATCATGCTCTATGTAGTTCCACCCACAGTTCCTTGGAACGAAATCCCTGGACTTACACTGCCCAGAAACAATCCAAAGGTAGGCATGGAGGGAGAAGCAGTTGAGGAGCTTCCCAGATATTGTCATTTGGTGTCTAGGCTGCTGAGTGTTTTTATTAGCTTCTCTGGATCGGAAATGTTGAGCCCCGATGCCCTGACTTTCTTTGATATTCTCTGGAAAGAGAAGGGTGATCTACAGTTCCACTGTCAGGTATGGTCCAAGTGGCCTCTGCAACCTACATCTTGACTTTCCTCCTAAAAGAACAAGATAGGGCTGGTCTTTAGAGCCAGGACATTCCTCTGCACTCTGAGCAGCAAATGGGGCAGCAAATGACTTCAAACTGGGCAGCATATGCCATCAAAGGCCTTCTTTGGTGGCATTTTCCCGCCCCCAAGTAATCTCATGGAGTTGGCAAATGTGGAAGTCTGCCCACTCCTCTGGCCCTTTGGGATGTCACCGCCACTCCGCCCACAAAGAGATCTCTAGCACCACTGTTCACCCTCAGGACTACATCAGTTCACTCATTCTCTGCCACAGTTCCCTTCTTTCTCCTTTTCACTAGTATCCACTACTGCTGCATGTCCTATGGCATCTCAGTATGTGCAGGTTGGCATTTTAATCTCTAACAGAATGATACTAGGAAATGGGTATCAAAGTCAGAGTCTAAATGTCTCAGGCACATGTGTTTCAATACTTGGTTCCCAGAAATGCCACTGTCTGAATGAAGAGGCTGCAGAAACTATAGGCTATGTAGCTTAAGTAACAAAAATTGAGTTACTAGAAAGAGAACTTGAAGGTAACATCTACTTCCTGGTGCTGCCTTGAGCTCTTTGCCCTCTGTCAGCCATGATGCAAACAGCCACCACATGTTCTCATTTTCATTACCGGGGAGGTACTCTGCCACGACTTTCCTTTCATGATGGATTAAAATTCCCTGACACTATGAGCCAAGATAGATACGTCTTCATATAGGCTGCTCCTACCAGATATTTTTGTCACAGTTACAAGATCAATAACTAATGCATGAAGCCTTAGGTCATGAGATTGGAACACTTCTTTTTTCCAATTATTTTTTATTTGTGTGTGTGTGTGTGTGTGTGTGTGTGTGTGTGCATGCATGTGCTGGTGCTATCTGAGACTAGAAAAAAGTGTTGGATCACCAGGAGTTATAGAATTACAGGCAGGTGTGAGCTGCCCTACATATGTCCTGGAAGCTGAATTCAAGTCCTCTGCAAGGCAGCAAGTGCTCTTACCCTTTGAGCATCTTTCCAGACCCATGTGTAAAGCACTTCTAAATGGCATTAGTATTCTCTCTCTCTCTCTTTCTCTCCCTTACCCACCCATCTCTCTATCTCTATCTCTCTCTCACCTCCCAGCATCTTCAATCCAGGACATAGGCACTCAATGGACAACTGAACACCAGCTCTACCAGTGCTTCCTTCTAGAACTGGGAGAAGCATCTGTTGTGTAACAAATTACTAAGTCTGTGGTAATTGTTTTAAAAGGGCCAAGCTAAGACACACCACTTACCACGTACTAATATACTATCACACTTACCTATTTATTGCATTTATTTTTGGCTATCTATCTCCTCTTGCTAGCAGATATGCTCCACAAGGGCAGGAATTGTGATCTGTTTTGCTTACTAATAAATTCCAGCTGCTTCCAACAGTGCTCGTCACAGAGTAAAGACTCTATTAAACCACTGATGAGTGGTAAGAAGCATGGGGGACTAGACTGGGGTTACAGGACTCACCCATTCACTGTCTTGCTCAAGCAGAAAAGAGACACATGAGGGAGGGAAAGTGTATATATTCTCCACACCTCTGTCCACTTGGGTGTGCAGGGGCTTTGGACTATCTTCACAGTCTGTAAACAAACTACAAAAATCTAAAGTCAACCTGCCCACTGACCTTTAGTCTATTATCCTGCCATCTCTTTGCAAAAAGGACCCTGATATTTTCATTTCTTGATGGCTACGGCATTGAGAAGTCAGGTTCCCCAATGGAATACTAGATGTTCTTGCTTAACCAGGTGACAAATAACATGCTTAATAAATTATAAATTATTTCATAAAAACCTGATATCAATTTTAATACTTTAAAATGATTTATTAATATGCTTTCACACTGTCTGAGGTGTCTGTTATTTCTCACATTGCAATGACACACTGTGAATGAGGAAGGAAGACTTGACAAGGTGAATAAAGAGAAGAATGAGACTGGCTTGATGAATGGGGTGGGATGAGCAAGGTTCATATAAGCCGAAGCCAAAGAGAAGAAGCACCACTGCTCTGGAAAACTTCCAGATAGATGTGAACTTCTTTGCCATCTCCCTTTGTTAGATGGCAGAGATCACGGAGCCTCTGGGAAGGCATGTCTACCACCCTTTCCTTCTAGGAAAGCAACTGTTCATTTCCTACTATATCATAAGCAGTATCTACTTTAAACATGGCACCTGTAACACAGGCATGCATGAGTATGTGCATTAGATGAATGCATGGATACATTTGTTAATATCCAGAGCTTTCCCATTCAGGCACACTCCACTTACCTGTGGACTCTGCTCTCCAGCTCAGGAATCAGAGCCATCCTCAAAAGAGCACTGTCATGGGTTGAGATAAAATATCCAACACCATGTGTATGAAATAGCAAGGTATTTTATTTTGGCCAACCAGGCCACTTAACTTGGGAGTAAGCACACTCCAATCATGCTCAGAAAGAAGCTTTTATAGGGTCTCTGCAGGGGTGACTGGTTACAATTTGAAACATCCAATAAGAATTAAGCATTTTCCCAGGCTTACAATATCCAATAAGAATCAAGCATTTTCCCAGACTTACAATATTCCCAGTACATTCTTGTTGCTATTGCATAGAAGCAGATTAAGCTGTTAGTTATTTACAACTTTCCCTCCCAGATTAGGGTGTTTTAGGAATAGTGGGCAGGCCAGTTTCTGGAATTTATGAGTTAACTTCTTTTCAGGTATGTCCCTGGGAGGGATGAGCAAGAATATACAGGTAAACTATAAGTCTATTCGAAGAACAAAAATGTAAGATTTTATCCTATTTTCCTAGGCCATTTCAGGCACATTACAGGATAGGCTACCTATCCTGAGTATTGTAGGGATCAGCCAGAATAATGATACTTTAAAGGACACCTCATGCTTCGCATCTTGCATTTTAGCACAGGCATTTCAAAATCAAATTTAAAAGCTGTGTTATAAGAAAGCATTAGACAGCCCCTTGAGACCTCTCCACCAAGGTGGTCCTAACATCTCTAGTTGTTTGCATGCCTGCAGATAAGTTAGTAGGATCAGTATTGTGAAAGAGCTTCCTGTATGTATGTTAAGTGAACTCAAGCAGCTACAGAGGTTCCTACAGAGCTTCAGAAAAAGACACCACAAGGCTGTGTCATGGAAAAGCACAGAAACTCAGAGAGGACTGACTATTTGGGCTGAAAATCCAGTGCTTCTCCACTCACGTAAGCTGAATGACTTGGGCAAGGTATGCAATCTCTTGTTCCTCAGATTTTTCAGCTAGAAAATAAGAAATAATAAACATAAGAAAAAATAAACATATGTCCTTTAAAGTATTTGTGCTGCACCTGTATTTGCTTTTAGCAGTCTTAGATGAATCTCATTTGAGTCACAGGATCATGGATTCAAATCCTGTCCAATCATTTATCAGATTTGTTTGAAGGCACAGCCTGGTGATTCTGGTTCCCATCCACAAAAGGGGAACAATTATATCCATATTCAAAAGCAGTTGAGAGGAATCAGTGAAAAGAAACATAAAATTTGTGGTCTGGCACACAATTAGTGCTCCAAAATAGTACTACTAGTAATTATTAACATTACAGTATTATTATTCATGGTAGTCGTATTAGTCAATTCTCCATTACTGTGGGAAATACTAAGCTGATTATCTTAGAGAAACAGGATTTATCTAGGCTCATGATTTTAGAGCTCTCAGTCCAGATTCAAGTGCATCCATTGCTTTAAAGTCTCTGGTGAGTCAGTATCATATCATGGTGGAAACTGTGATTGAGTCAAGCTACACTTCTCATAGTAGTCAGGAAACAAAAAAGACAAAGATGAAGACGATGAACATGAAGAGCAAGCGGAAGAAGGGGGGGAGAGGAGGAGAAGGAGGAGGAGAAGAAGAAGAGGAGGAGGCGGCTGAGAATTCAATATCTTCTTCAAGGGTACATTCCTAATGACCTGAATGGCTCCCACTATATTCAGCCTCTTAAAGATTCTATACCTCCCAAGATAATAAACCAAGCTTTTTAAGACATAGGGCTTTGGGAGTCACTTATCCAAAACCATAGCAATAATGAACTGTCCTTCATATTTTGGGGAAGAAGACACAGATTTGAAAAGCAGATTGCCTCTTTTCTATTGGACCCAAGGCTCTCAGTCAGCTGCCTTTTCCTGCCAGGCATTCCTATGTGAGCTGAATGACATTATAAATGAACAAAGGAAGACCTGGGCTCCTGGAGGCCTTCCAAGTTTAGCCTGCCTGGGGCTTACATTTCTCTTAATTAATTATCACAGCCAAATTGTTTAGAGTTGTTTCATTTCTTCCATTACCTGATTCCAAAACACAACAAACTACAGACAAAATTTGACCACTACCCTCCCAAAAAAGAAAAGAAAAAAATTAACATTGAAAAATAGGAGCAAGAGACAGGGACAAAGATGTGACAGGGAGGCAGGAAGAGAGACACACACTGAGGGTGGCTCCAGGAAGCAATAAGCTGGGCTTCAGTTTATGCAGAGACAGTGAACTCCAGGGGTTGCTTGGTGAAAGCAGGTGTAAATGGTGTCACTGAGAGCACAAAGCAAGCTGCCTGCTCACAACCTATTAGCGGGTAAATAGCAATGTTCTGTAATTCAGCTATTAAAAACAGCTTAAAGAGAAATCAAATCTCATTTAGCAGGGGTCTTCTTGGACTATTTTAAAGTTTCACATTCATCCAAGGAAACAGGCTCTAATTCGTGAATGTTGGCTTTCTTGGAAGAAATGCCATTTCAAAGCTTAATAAACATCCATTTGAAGTGACAAGGCAGACCCCTTAATGTTCCCCCTGGAGAGTGGGGGAGGGGAGAATGATTTTTCAGGAAACCACTGAGACAGGTGGAATATTTCCAGAAATTTGCATATGAAATGAGCTTTTCTCCCTCTATGCCCCATAAAAGAAGGTGATCTTCAGCAGGAAGAGGGGCTGTGCAGAACCTCACTTCACACGCTAAGTGACATACCACAGGAGCAAGAGGATCCAGGTGGCTTTCTGTGAAGAGTGAGTCAGTGGTTTAGAGCTCAGCCCTACTCTCTCAGATCCCAGAGAACCCTCAGGAGTTTATTTGTATGACCACAGGAGTCACAACCAGAAGACAGGAAAGCTGAGTTCTTTTACATGCTGTCATACACATAAATGTGTTAATTTTCAAGTGCCAGAGTTCAGTATGGTCAAATAACATTAGCTTCCCTGACTCATATAGACAGATAGATGATGATGATAGATAGATGATAGATAGATAGATAGATAGATGATAGATAGATAGATAGATCCAGTAGCTAAATGGTAAATAGACTTTTAAAAGGGGGTAGCTTCAGATATCAATCAGCTGGCAGATGAGAGATGGAGTCAGGTCTCCATGCTCTAGGTTACAAGGTTCCACAAACCTGTCTTCCTTCTTTCAGAAGCAATGTTCCCCTCACAATCCCCCTCCCCAAGACTTCTCAGACTGTGGGTAGACAGACTTTAGCCTAATTCTCCAAGGTCAGATTTTGTTCTGGGTTTTTCTAAACAGTGACTAGACATAGTTCTTTCAAAAATATTCTTGCTAACGCCTTCTGAATCAAGTGAATGCCGTCCTCTTCCACACTATATGAAAAGAAGAATGCCCATTAGGGACCCTAAAACTCTCAGGCAGTCGGTCATTTTTAGGTGTAGAGAAGACTCCACAGCCCCCCTCAAAAGGGCACTAAATTCCCTTTAATTACCATGCACTTCCTGTATTCCTCCTTTTTCATCATTGCTGATTACAGATATACCCATGTCTGAATAATATCTTCCCACTTTATAATCAGACAACTACCACTTACTCTGATAACCTGAGACACTCTAAGTATGATTTTGCCTGCAGAATACTCAGGCTATGCTTAGTCTCTTTTCGGGGGCAAGGCAAATTACCATACTCTTTAAGGCAGAAAGCTGACTAGGACGACATACTAAAAAAACACCCTGCCCAAGGTAAGACTTGGATGATAGGCTTCCAATACTTTAGTTGAAAATTCCCATTCACAGAGGCTGGCAGGGGAGAAGGGACACTGCTGTATCCATTAGCTTCAAACCTTAAGCTTTCCAGCCCCACCCTCATAGCAAATCTGTAAGCAGCTGACCGTTCCATGGGGAGGATCTACTTTCATGATGAAAACGAGTGTTTCTTTATTGGGTCATTTGTGCGGTCCTCTGATGGAAAAGTTGCCCCTACTTTTAAAGTCTCATCTGGATTCATACAGAAACTTTGCAATAAAAGGATCATGAGTGTCTCTGCTAATATGTAAAGCAGAAAAGATTAGAAGGCCTGACCCAGTATGAGAAGAGGAGGCAGGCATGCTCTGGATAGAACTGGGCTCTTCTGTGTAGGAAGTGTGAAGTCATGACAAAAAAGACAGCACAAACCCTATGAACCAGAGATGTGGGTTCTAGCCCTGATCCCACTACCTCATAGATGCCCTGAATACAGAATTGAAATTCCCTACGGGGGAACTCTCAATCCATCCAATACTCAGAATAGCAGAGAGAGCCTTGAAGTAAAAGTAAGAGTGGTCCTGAGCCACTCCCTGCATTCTGACAATATTAGTCTTGATAGGGGGAGTTCATGAGGTTCTCCCTGTGATACTTCATACAAATATGGTTGGGAAGTAACTATCCTACAGCCTTTGTTTCTCCTCCTTTGAAAGGAGAGTGATGATATTCATTCCGTACAGATATAACCCTGCTAGGAAAATACAGCTTAGGCTATATGAGAAAATATTGGGGAATGAAATGATGTATATATTTTAAGTGTATGAAAAGAGACTCAGAAATGTGCCAAACCTTCCAAGACTGACCCTTATATGTTTTCTTTTATAATAATATGTATTTAAGGATTTAGGAGGTCTCTGGATATCATCTCAACATTAACCAGTAAGGTAACTTTGAGTGGAAGCTTCCCAGCAAGATCAAACTTTGACACAAAGAATTCTAGCTTCCAAAGGTTGTTGTGAGCCAGATTCTCTCCCGCTGTTATGACGTCCGTGATCATTCATGGTGTTTGCACAGTTCTTTGCCAGGCACTCCACAAGTCATTGTAGTGTGTAGAAAAAGGAGGCATAATATCAACACAGTGGTGCTTACCACATGGATGCTACCAATAGTCAAGTTGCCATAGAGTCATTGCCAACAAACATGAATGGAGAACCCAGGACTGAGAGATACTTAAAGCTTTAGAGAGATGTGAAAATATATGGAGTGCTCCTATAGATGAGAACTCTGCCTGCTTTGCTAAAGTATTTGGACTTCTTATCCCCACTTTTATAGATAAGAAAATCAAATTCCATAGAGTTTCAATTACTAGCTCAAAGTCACATAGTTAGAGAATTTGATTTCTTTTTAATGAGGAAATGGTCTGGTTAGAGTTTTCTTTAGAAAGCAAATTCAAAGATCAAGCAGGAATGTAGGCAGGAGAATAGCTGCGCAGTAGCCCATAGGATTGGAAAGCTTAAGGTTTGAAGGCACTGGAGGGAAGGTGAAGGAGAGCCATTGGATGCGAACTTGTGCCTGAGTGTTGGGATCATTTGGCTGTAAGGGAGTGGAAATGGGAGAGAGGAGCAGGATTACTGTGCATGAAGTTTGCAATCCTGCACCTCAACCTCGCCCTCAGCGAGCAATCCTGCCATGGGTGGGTGGTCTTACACTTCCTTCATTCTCTTATGCCTGTGAGGACTTCCGAAACTTTGAGATCTGCACAAGTTGGTAATCACTTGAAATTTTTCAATTAAATGTAAAGAAAGAAAAAAAACAAGTAAATCTATTCTTTCTTTTGACTGCTGTATTGATTAAAATGAATGTCTGTGTAGGGACTGCTGAACCATGAAAAGCAATCTGTCTTAGATGGGTAACAGATCGTTAGGAAATCATTGGGTTAGAGGAGAAAGTCAAGAAAAAAAAAATTGCAGAGATTCACATGTGGGGGTGCCAGTGTGGTTATCTGTAGCTACATAGCCATGTATAGATATGTGCATTTCTATATATAGGGGACATATGCCACACACTTCAATCAGCAATCATGAGCCAAAGACACAGGCAGGATTCCTGACAGAGTGGCACTGTGGATGGCTTAGCACTCTAAGCAAGACTGCAGAGTCTCTGCAGTGGGTGGGTGGGGGACTGAGAGGCTATTCACATAATAAGTTCAGCTCTTAAGTGTCTCCTCTCCGACATGTGAGTTTGACAGAACCTTACAATACTGTATTTCAAGACCATTCTCTGGGAAATTTAGGAAAACAAGTGGCATTAATATGTATGCCTCTAATTTCATCAAAATGTTAGTTTATGAGAGCTATTCTACATACAGGAAAGCTTTTGCTTAAGAGGAAGCAAAAAGGGAAATAAGAAAGAACCCTTTGGTGTTACTCCCACCTCTGATGGAACAAACCACAGCCAGTTCTGCAAGGTACACATAAGGGCTAAATCAGAATCAACTCACCATTAGAAGATCTGGAAATAAAGCATTTTGCCTTCCCCCAAATCCCCTTGAATGGGTAGAAAGAAGTAGGAATGGCCATTTACCATTAAAACAGACAAATGAAAGTACAGGGGGGTTGTGGCTGTCCTTCCTTGCATGACTGCCTGCTCTTTTACATTCATTCAGAATTAGCACCGATGTTTTTCCCATAATGTGTTCTTAATGATGCTCCTTCTTCAACATCTTCTCCCTCTCCCTTCCCAAGATCTCTTTTCCTCCAGGACATGGGGTGATTCCGCTTTATCCATACTGAAATACATCCTCACTGGGCAGTGCCCTCCATCCTAAGTCAAGTCTTAAGACACAGTGATTCATCTGAAAAAGTTCTTTGAGTTCACTAAGCAAGGTCCATGGTGAGAGGCCTGTCTTCTTCATACACTAGCTGTGCAGCCTGGGGCTTTATACCTAAACTCTACAATCTTCAGTTTTCTTGTGAAACTGGATTAATAATTACTGTGATAGTAGATACCCGTGGATCTTGCAAACTGACTTGACTCCCCACACATCCTCTCATAAAGTTAAGGATTTTCTGAAAATCTGGAAGCAGTTTTGTATTGTTCAGCTGGGAGATGTGAGCTAGGTGTTTCCCAGAAAACTGGTAGCAAATGCATGTAAAATCTTAGAACAGTGTCCAATACAAAGTAAACATTGGTATCCTTGTCTTTGTTCAGATGCCAAAGAATAAGGATAAAAACTAAATTTTCTCACAGAGTATAAGAAATACAGCAGCATCTGCGTGATAAAGGATGTGGAACAGAGGCAGAGGGAGTGGACAAAGAACATGCTTGAATTCTTCAGAAGAAAATAGGCAATACCCAAAATGGAACCGGAGAAATGGCCAAAGAAGAGTTCTCTTCCAACCCACCTGCTCTCTCCTTCCCCTGTACATTCTGCTAGTGCAATACCCTCACCATGAGCAAGCAAGCTAGATACAGACATAGCAAAGGCCAGGCTATCCCTAAAGTGGAACAGGAACACGGGGCTTTGTGAGTGAAGGATCTGAGAATGAATGAACTAGACTATAAAAATAAGAACTACAAGTTACTTTCATAGGACATGCTTTGTGGGAAAGGGGAACTGTCTGCTAATATGGAAGTCCATTAACCTTTTGAGCTCAATTATGCTTTTATTTCAATATACATAAATAATTATTTAATGCTCATTATTAGGAAACATATAAGCATATAGAGAGGACAACAAATACTTGATATTTCTGAACACGCATAGAATATGCTAGTTCCTAGAAGGACTAAAGAATGGTTTGCTCCATATATGTTTTTATCTTTATCTCTCTCTCTCTCTCTCTCTCTCCTTTGCAAAATTTAAAGATTTTTAACAGAAAAAAATTGATTGAAAAAATAATAGTGTCCTCCAATAATTAAGTTCCTGAAAAGTATAATAAAAACACAGACGATGAAAATAGACTGAATGATACTCTCATAAAGAGTTAATTAGCTGCCTCTTTTAATTCACTTTTCCCAATCAAGGTGTTCCATCCTTTTGCTTAAATAGCTGTCAATAGCACCTGCAAATTGATTTATCCTTTGATGAAGTTAAAGATTTTTCTGAAAATCTAGAAATAGTTTTTTGAATCCTTGCTGTTGTTATTTAGCATCTGAGACTTCTAAGCTGGTTTTTCCCCCCACTATTTTCCATCTTAGCATTCTAGCATCTGCATAAATTTTGAGCCCATCTTGTCTTTTCCTTAGATGCGTGAATATAGAAAATGCAATAGAGTTGCTTATCATGCACTCAGGCTGAGTGAAGCTTTATCATAATGAAACTAAATGAAATTCCCAATTGCTCTGGTGAAGAAGGATGCTTTGATATTGCACTTGTGAGAAAGTGGCTCTGTGCCAAAAATAAAGTGACATCAACCTCTATAAGTGGAAGTCAGAGTCCCTGCTCACAGAAACAGAATCATCCATGATGCTTGCATGGGTTGTTTGTAAGGTAGTCTTGCTAGATGGTCTTTAAGGGAAGTTTGGTGGGAATACAGGGAAGGGTGGAAAGGGAGGATGGTGGGGAAGGAGAGAGAGAGAATGGGAGAGGAAGAGAGACAGAGAGAGAATGTGAATGTACCCCCTCAAGTGCAGAGAGCTGCATTCCTCCTAAGTCTCACTTAGGGAGAGGTTCGTTACACCACGGTTCACTCGTGTTCCTGTTTCTACGCCATTCTTTGCTATTATTTCACTTGATCTCCACGCACAAACATTGGAACACATTTGAAATAGAAAGACAATGGTTGGTGGATAGATGACAGATAAATGGTAGGTAACAGGTAGACAGTAGATACACAAATATAGATATGATATACAGATGTGTTGTACACACACACACACATGCACCTTTGTATACGTTCTTGTAAAACTTTGTATTTCCCTTCTTTATGTGTGGTTCCCCTCACTCATATTATATTGCACAATAGACCTTACTCCATTTCTTCCTGCCTTAAACACTGTCATTTTAAGACCTAGCCATGCTGTGCTGGACAGATCTGTGCTGCTGCTTATAAATGTGTCACTGTAACTCACAGCATGATTCCATCATGCTTTATCTATCTTTTCCTCCGTTGAGACATTGAGATTTCTTCCACCTCTCCACTGTCATGAACTGTGCCAATGAATATCCGTACCTGTGTGTCCACACTGCCTTAGGGAACCTTCTAAGAGATATACCTAGGAGAGAACTGACTGACAGGGGGATATATGTCTACTTAATATAAGCAAATACTGCCAATTATTCTTTAAAATGACGATCTCAGATTAGCATGAGGGGCCATATGGCCCCAGCCCCATTTACATAGTACTCAGATTATTGCCAATTATGGGATGATGACATTTCTTTTACATTTCATTCAATTTCTGGCTCCTCCCTGTATTGTGTGCTGTTTCATTTAGTTCCATTTGATGTAAATGTGACTCATTCCACATTTTTATGTTGGGGTTCATGTCTTTCTCTTGCAAAGCTGTAAGAACAGGTATTAATCTCTACTTAGCTTATCATCATACCTATGAATTCACAGTCTGTCACTGCCAATTCTGTCCACTCTGCCCTTTGTTGAACACATGGCCATAATCGGACTGTAATCAAATTTTGCTTTGATATGCTTTTTGTATTTTAATGTTACTTTCTATATCATTAAAGTTTTACCTGTCAAAGTTATGTCTGCAATTAAGCCAAGTGCACAACTGCACAGAGCTTCAGCTAAGGATTCAGTTTCATTTTTCTCTATGTAGCAATCCATTTATTCCCATCACACAGATCCTCTCCTGATTGCTTTTCAATACCAACAGTAAAATGGGTTAATTATATTTGGGTCTGTCTCTGAATACTGTGTCTGCTCTTGCACTTAAGGGCAACCTATTTTAGGTAATATGACTTCAAGGTAAATCTTGCATCAGGAGAGTAATGCTCTTCATTTACAGTACTGACTTACTCATCTGCCTTTATGCAATTTTAGAATAAGTTTATTGAGTTCTTTGCAAAACTATCCAGCTGGTACTTTCCCTAGAAAGGTACTGAATTCTCAGAATGACTTGGAAATATTGACATCTTTATTAGAATAAACTATCCAATTCAGAGTCTGAAATGATTCAACATATATTTGGATTATTTCCATGTGTCTACCATAGACTTTTATAGCTTTCCATAAAAATGTAGTGTATCCTTTGGCCATAATCACATGCTTTGCTTTTGGTTTTGGTTGTTATCAATGCCACCTTAGTTTTTTTTTTTTAATATTCTAGTTGGTTAATGCTAATGTACAGAAATTTGTGGTCTTTTAAAGTTAATATTGTATCTAAAAATGTCACTCCCTCTTTTACTATAGTTGTAATGGTTTGATCCTATTGACTTTTCTTTGCATATGATCATATTATTTGCAAACAATTTCAGATTTTCCTATCATTTCATCTTTGAGTTCTTCTTTGTATTTTTTCTTTCTTAGAAAGCAGTTTGAAGGGCTGGAGAGACGGCTCAGGAGTTAAGAGCCTTTGCTGCTCTTCCAGAAGACCTGAGCCTCACAACAACCTGTAACTCCAGGTCCCAGGCATCCAATGACTCTGGCCTCTGTGAACACCACGCATACTCCTGTGCACATGCCCACACATAGACAAACATGCACACACATGATTAAAATCAGTCTTTTTTTTAAAAAAATATGAAATTTCTGCCTTCATTCAGACAGATTTTGGTTCAGTTTAAATCATAACTTTGGCTACTTCCCAGAGACTGGTATGGTTCCTACTCTTTGTGGGACATCGGTACATCCTCACTCATTCTCTAGATTCATTTAAATTTTCCATAAATTTGGCTATAATATCCACCCTACTCTGCAGATAGGAAAATAAAAGCAATTAAAATCATTCATCAAAAGGAATGGCAGAAGTAGATTTAAGTGTGAAGTTATCATTATAGGTATTTTCTGATTCCCTTTGTGAGTCTTACATTATGTATTACATATACATACATAAATACCAACTAAGACACATATAATGTTTTCAATATGTCAGTCACATTCTCTTCTGATCATCTTCTATATATTATGTCATTTCATCTAATAGATCGTTCAGATGGGTAGCGTTATTTTCGCATTTCCTAGATGGGGAAATTGAGGCAAGAAGGTAACTACTTTGTAAAGGTCAGGATTCTGGCCCCAAGAACGTGGCCAGGGTCTGTGCTCTCAGCTTAGTGCAGCATTCTCTGTATCCCTGGACACACGGCCACACTCCAAAGCAAAGTGGCAGTACCTCTGATGGCGATAAGTGGTCAGCTCTGCCCACCATCTTTATCACAGTTCCGGTTGGTAAGAATTAAGCATCACAGGCTTGGCCCTTCATATTTAAGATCTCAGTCTCCACTTTCTTTGCTCCAACTGTCAGATTCTCCAAACTCAACTAAGTATATCTGCTGTCCCACAGAACATTCAAGAAAAGAAGAGAGGCAAGAAAGGGAAAGTGACTCCTGCAACCTGCTGCTTTCCATCTGAAATGACAGGTCTGTGCACAGAAAGAAGTGCTGAACAGGGTTGACAATGCAGGAAGTTAAGATGACTTGCTCTCTCCTCTGACTTCCTAGGAGATGTGCTATTCTTTTGAGTATATCCTAAATTCCCAGATTAGTGACATCTATATTCAAATGTGAGTGACCCCCTCCCACTGCCCTCCACCTAAAAAAAATGCCAAGAATGAGCAGCAAAGACCAAGGTTCTGGTTTACAGATATTCTGGTTGTAGAAATTATTGGTTCTTTTCTTTGTAGATAATAGAGAGATGGCTAGATAATAGTGTATTGTCTATCTGCTAAAACCAAACAAGTCTTTTAAAATTATGATGAGGCGGATTTAATGGTGCAAGAATAGGCTGGAAGTTTGCAGCTAAATTTGGTTCTGAATTGAAAGTGTAGTTATTAGAGGCACTAAATGAAGAAGCTAAATCCATTGGTGAAAGCCTTGCTACGGGGAGGCACAGGCAGAGTTAAAGCTTGCGTGACTAGGGTTAGAGAGTGTGAAGTGCATGCTTCTCCACAAGCACTAACTCTCCAGCCTCCAGGTCCTCTCCCATGAATCAATGAGTTCAGGTTCCTATAGTCCACGAGCACCAGACTTTGTTTCCAAACCATCATTGTGCTCATGGCTGCCAGAAATAAGTCACCCTAGCAAACTCAAACGGTAGCAATTTTGTGACGCATAAAATTGATTTATGCTTACAATCAAAATGCGTTTCCCTTGGTAATTTATGCTCCACAATTTAACATGATAATGTGTGCCACAATTTTAACATTTCTGCCTTCCTGACTGTCAACCCTGAGCTCGCATGGTGCACACACACGCGCATGCATACATACACACATGCATACTCACACAAACATACTATACTTCTGAGGCAGGGCTTTAAAAAAATCAATGCAACAGCAGCTTCTTCTGTTTTTTGTTGTGACAAGACTGAATTTAAACAGCCTAAGAAGTCAAAACAACAGGAGAAATATCAATACATATTAGCTTAATCAAGATGCTCTGTGCTGCCATCCCTGTCTACACTCAAATTACGCTTCCACCGTAAGTTTCATGTCACTATTGGCGGCTTGTATCCTCTCCACAGATATTTGCAGTCCATGGCGATCATCCGAAATGAAGGCGAGAAGCTTCTGGACATCTTCTTTGCATCTGTATGAGATTTTGTCACAACTGTTCTAAGAAAATCACTCCCCAGGCAGGCTGGTGCTCACTTGTTTGAATTCACAATCTTAACATGTCTTTTATCCAGTAAATGCCTTTCTTCATGTCCCCCAATGGCATTCCAGCAGAAACTTCCTCCTCTGTTGCTCTGCATAAACCTCTTTGAAAAGAAAACTTAATAAAAGACACGTTAACACAAATAAATGCACATTGTACTGGCCGTATCAAATCCTGGGTTTGCCACACAGCACTTGGAAATAAGCATCTGATGAAAGCACCAGGCACAGAGAGTTGGAGTCATGGGATGCATCAACTAAGTGGAGGGACCAAATCTACTTGACCTTTTAAATGAAAAGTCGGCCGCTATTCATTCATGCCTGCATGTTCTGTTTTTTTCTTTAGAAAAGTAATTGGAACAGACTTACCAACAGTCTCATTAGGCACATAAAACGTTCACTTTATCATATACAGAAATGATTGCTCTGGCCATGGATGCTAGAACTGTTTCCAGCATAACACCCAGCACTTGACCATTCCTTCTCTCAGTCCCTGGAGATGCCATAGCACGACCCGGGGGCATCTTCTAGTCGTGGGAACAAAAGAAGCACAGGTCCACTCAACATGGACTAAGGCTGATATTCAGTGTGGCTGTCATGATTTACAAGAATTTCAAGTCAGCAGCAGTGTTATGTTCATCTATGCTGAAGGTCTTCTGAGGCCTGCAGGCCTGCCCTGTTGCTGCTCTGTCACTGGAGATACAGGTGACACACTGACACATTGCCAGTGAGAGTCAGGATGGGTGACTGTCAACAGAGACCCTTACATAAGCAGCTGTGTCCAAGAAAACTCCCTGTACCAAATCAGATGTATAAATGGTATCATTTCTTCCTGCTCTGGGTAAAATAGGTCCATTTGTTTTACCTTCAAGAAACTTCAAAGAAATAAAAGCATTTAAATTCTCAAATGCCTAGTCACTCTCTAGAAATCTTTCTTTATAAAGAGAAAATAAGTATAACCCTGGTGCTGTTTCTAGAAAGACATGAAAATTGATAACTCTGTTGATAACTCTGTCTATCCATGTTCCCTTAACACTTGGGGATTGGGAGTAAAGCTCCCTGTGGATTTCTAAAGCATTCTATAATAAAGTCCAAGGCAAGTAGTTCTTTGTAGTAACTGAATATTACGACAAATGGGACCTGAGGGCCATCACCCTTTAAATGACGTAACATGGAGAAAGGAGACTTGCATTTCTGCAATGGACTCTCTGGAGTCAGCATTTAAAAATTTCTGTGTAAGATATTATTTGTTATCATCAGAGATATAAAAGATGAGATGGAATTGACTCTTTCCTATTGACTTTAACTCCCAACAGTTTAGAAACATCACAACACAGAGTAGTAGGACTGTCAGCTTAGAGAATGTCACCTTCAGCTTTTCCAAACATGTACAACAGAATCCTGACCTAAAGTCTGTCAACAACCAGGTTAAAATGTCACCTGCAGGTCATTTTCAGTTAATTGATCCTATTAACAAAATTCAATATTAACTCAAGTTCCAAAATATTTCTAACCAACTGTGATTGGTGTGCAGATTTCTGTGTTCTTCGGTAATTATTTATTGAGTTTTTACAGGCCTTACAGCAGTCTGATGTATACTTTAGATTCCAAAGTAGAGGCAGATAGAATGTAGAAAAGTAAATATTAAATATATTGTACTTATATATGAGGTGCAGCTTAATGAAGAGATTACTATCTATTACATAGATTATTATAATTGTAGTTTTAAGAAAACTAGACATGCATGTCGTAAAAGAATAATTGCAGGACTGGAGTTAGGAGATGTAAAATAACACCTCCCCACAGGAAGGGATGCAGAGATACCACTATCTTGCTCTTACTCAGTTATCCTATGGAAGCTACACATAGTCACAAGCACCTATAATCCCAACTCTCAGAAGATGGAGACAGAAGAATTGCCTTGAATTCAAAGTCAGCTTTGACTACATAGAAAATAGCAGACCAGTCAGGACTCAATGCAAAGTATCTTTTGGACTATGAATGACACAGCAAAGCAGTAGTGGGAGAAAAACCTTCCAGCAAGAGGAAGTGGTCCCAACTATAAGTTAATCCACTAGCCCCCTAGCAACCATCTAGGTAGTAGCCTTCTGGTCTGCTAATTCCCCTTCTCATGTGCAGTCTTCCAGAAAAATGTACACATTCTGAACCCGTCCTCTCTCCAGAGCCCTCAGTAATCTGGCTGCTGCTCCCACCTTCAATGAAATGTGTTCTCAGAAAATGTCACTTAGAAGCTCTTAAATGTCACATGTAATGGGCAATTTAAAATCTTAATCTTACTGGATTTCTTTGCTACTTGTGATATAATTAATCATTCTTTCCTTCTTGAGTCTTCCATGACACTACATTCCTGGCTCTCCTTGTACCTTGGATGGTTCCTTCTTTGGCCCCACCACGAGCTCATCCTCTCCCATCTGTTCAGCAAAGGCTGCCATTATGCAGGGTTCTGCCCTCCACCCACATTTTTCTCATTCCACATGCTCCCTGGGAGGACCACAGTCCTCATCAGTTTCGTTACTGTCTATATGCCAATGACTCCTAGGTCTATATTTCTAGCCCTGGCCTCACCCTGTATGCTTCAGATTCACACGTCAGATCCCACATCAGTAGTCTACAGGAAACTAAAACTCAACTTGGTGACAATTAAAATCATTGGTTTTCCCTTACAGAATCTATTCTCTGCCTCACTTAGAGTTTGTAGATTTGATTCACTGTCCATTTCTCAAGTCTGTCACCTCCTTCCTATCCTTCTTATCAAGACCCTCCCTCTGAACCTCATCATCCTTGCTTAGACTTTAGTCTTGTCCCCACAAACTCACCTCCAAATATCTTCTAGGAGAACACAGCTGACTTGCAGAACTATAGATCCACTCATCTTCCTATACACACACATACACACATGCCTTGAAGACTTCTACCAACAGCCTGTTTCTTGGGACTAAGAGTCCCATCTTTTATGGTCAGTTCCTTCATGATCTGCCCTTTAGAGAAGATTAGTTCTGAAACAGCTACTTAGTAGCAATTTGGGACTCATAAATGATTTCTGATAACAATAATGACACAAACGTGATTATAGTGGTGTTTTGACTTGATGCCTTCAGTGCCATACAGAGCAGGACTAATGCAGGATTCATATGATAGAATAATGGAGTTTAAGCCATCCTCCAGACAGACATTAGGTTTTAATGTATAGTTCATGGAAGAGTCCAAATCTGAAAAGAAGACAAGCTGTTATGAAAAAAAATAGTGAAAGCAAAAGAATAACAGTTTTAGTGAGATTTAGGAACCTCACAGCAAAGGTGTCAAAAGATGTTTAAAGGTACATTTGGAAATGAAGCTATTTTAGCAAATACAGGATTACAGCTAGGGTCAGCTAGAGTGTATGGGTAAAATGAAGTGAAGGTCAAAATACTGGAGAAAAGGGAGCCATGAACTTTTAAACTATATAGCAGAGTAGAGCATTCATCGTTCTTTATCATTAATTATGTGAGATTACAAATGTCTGCCTCCATGTGTCTTTACTATACAAAGAGTTACTGGAGGGATAGAGCTAACCTCAGCACGTCGTTTCTTGAGTGGTAAAGGCTTGGACATGGGGAATTCTGGGTCATGTGCAAGGAGTAATATCATTTGGCTGGTTCAACTTCCAGATAGAAATAGCAACAAATAACAATGGAGTGAGATAATGGCTGTTCTGGAATAGCAGGTTGTAGAAACCAAGACTTTATTGTTTGATCAAATAGGAGTCACAGACAGTGTGGGTTTGGGAGAGGTGGACTATAATCAGCACTATATTCACACCTGTTGGTTAAACTTTATGACCTTGAAGCATGGCACAAGGCTGCTTTCTGAATCATCAAAAAAGGATTTTGTGTACTTATAGTAGTAGGTCTGTGCTGATAAGTATATTGTTTTCCCTGTCATTCTTTGGTAATCACTCTCAATTGGCATAGTGGAGATATATCAAATATGTGTTGAATACCCTCCATGTCCCAAGCCTTAGACTAGAGGTTAGTACAATTTATTTTGTTCCATTCAAAAGATCAGTTTGATAAACTACAACTTCAGGTTTCCAAACTATATTGACCAGTGAATATAATGTCATAGGATCTCTTACACACAAAGATCTCAAAGTCACACACGGGATTATATGAAGTTTTTGTTTTGTGGGAGGTAGTTTTTTGTTGTTTGAGGGGATGTTCTTTGTTTGTTCATTTGTTTGTTTTGTTTGTTTTGAGATAGGGTCTCACTACATAGTCCTGGCTGGCCTAGAACTTACACTGTAGACCAGGCTAGCCTCAAATTCACAGAGATCTGACTGCCTCTGCCCCATGAGTACTGGAATGAAAGACACGTGCCACCACACCCAACCTTACTTTGCTCATTTTTTTAATAAAAAGTTTTTATTCAAGAGCAAGGTATATAGGTAGGGATAGAAACCCACCTTCTACAAGTAGAATCATTGAGACCCCAGGTGATCTAGTCACATGTCAAGGCTTCAAGGAAAAGACAACAAAGTCAAAATGAGTCTGCCACCCATGGGACCTTCTGCTACCTCCATAATTTAGATGTAAACTTCCCCAGCTCTTAAATGTGATCTCCACACAACAGACAAGTGGAAAATTGGCCATTCAGAGAAACATTGTGGAAGGGAAGCAGGCTGCTGGGTGAGTTCTATCATTTATTACCACGCTGGTCCTAAATTTTCACACCTAATTAATCAAGCTTGCTCTGTAATCACTTTTCTACATGTGGTGTTGGTGGATTTTACAGCTGCAGTTTTAATGAGCTGTTGTTTCTTTTGACATTTGGAAATCTAATCTGGAAAAATGATTCAATGACTTGTAAAGACCTTTCATATTATATGTTTAGCCATGTGGCTTTCCAGGGTCCTTGGAGCAAACAAGGGCAGCCATGCTTCCCATATAGCTGTGACCTATGCCAGTGTGTGGCAAGCCAGTTCCTATGGAGATCCTGAGCAGATGTGGCTGGCAGCCCAGAGAGCTAATGAAAATTAATATTAGAGATTGCAACCACCTAGGAAAGAAATGGGAATTTAGAACTTGACTTATGTGAAAATGATATTTGAAAACCCAAAAGCTCACACACAATGTTGACTATTCGAGAGGCCATCCCATCATAGGGAACTGAGAGTTATCATAATGGAGAGTAAAATATATTCAATACAGAAGAAACAAGCATTGAATGATAAAAATACGTCAGCTACTGAGAGTAAGCTAACAGAAGGAGCAATATTTCCACTCAGAAGAAACATTAATTAATATTCTATAGCCTATGTAATCCTCATAATTACTTCTCAAAAACTGGGGTGTTTTTCTGAGAAAAGACATCCTAGAGGAAATACACATGTCAAAATACATTAACCCTGAGTGAACAGCACATATGGGTGAGGCAAAATAGGCCTTCTTATTTTCATAGCAGACCCCACGGGTACCCTAGGATTGGAAACCGGCAGTCACTGTTCCATCAAGCTGTTGATTCACAGGGATTTGTGAATTTCAAGCGGAAGGAGGCAATCTGGACATAAAACAATTAGCTATGAGTTCTGTAGCCACTCCACCCCAATACACCAGACTAGATTAGCAAATAATCGCTTCTTTCAGCTCTCCCAGGTTCTGAAACTGCTCTTGTCATGTTATGTTCTCCCATGAGTATGCTGATTCAGGACTTCCTGGATCAAGGTCTTCTCCCTCCCACACTGAACTATTTGCCTCTCAAATTAATTGGTGACTATTTGTACAGTCTACTATGTCCTGCTTTCCTCTTTCTGGGCTTCTTTTATTCCTCAACAAGTTAAAAGGAAAAAAGAAATCTCAACTATGAAATCAAACAATCAATTTTGGTTGCTAGGTAGGAGGACATGAGTTTGGAGAAATTGAAGTTAAGGGTCAAAATTTGCTAATGTCATTTCCAGCTCAGAGCTCATAAATATTCTGAAGCAAAAGGAACTTTGCAAATAGTTTGAAAACAAACAGAATCAAAGAACTAGCTCTACAGTTTGTGATATTTCAAAATGGCACTCTTGAAAAGCAAGGTTAGAAATAGTACTTCAGTATCTTGTATTGTGCTTTGAAACTGCAAATACACACAAATGACTAGCGTAAATGACAAAAGTGGAGGCGGGGACAGCACCTCTCCCCCTGGAAAACAGGATGCTAGTAGACAGAAGGATGGAGTTTCCTTTGTTCTCTCCGTAGGCTCTGCTCACTACATTTGCATCATGCACACATTACCGAGGAAAATCTACCTTTGTGTATTTGGAATTTTGTAACCTATTTTTTGAAACTGTTTTTCTGATTTCTCTGTGTGTATTCATGGGTGTGAGGTGCACAGGCCTGTGCATGTGAATGAAGGCCACAGGAGGGAGTCAAATGCCCTCTATCACTTTCTACTTTTTCTTCTTGTCTCCATATTCCCAGTGCTGGGATACAAGTTCAAACTGCCAGCTTTTCACAGGAGAGCCTGGGATCCAAACTCAAGTCCTCAAGCTTACTCTGTAAGCAACTCACCTGCTGAGCCATCTCCTTAGTCCCAAAGAGGGATTCTATATGCTCACCACATCTAATCTACCTTCAGTATATTCTTTGGAATTGGATATCTCTGTCCACTTATATACCTTTATGGAAACACAGTTAGAATAAAAACCTTTATGTAATTTTAATTTATTCATTTTTGAGTCAGGTCTTGCTATGCAGCCTACAATGACTTTGAGCTTTCAATCCTCCTGTCTCAACCTCCTGAGTGCTGAGAGAACAGGTGTGTGCCACTACACGCAGTTTTCAAAATCTTTTAATAAAAATAATTTCATGCATTTCTAACTTTTCTTACTTAATCAGCGGCAACCACAAAGTTTTTGTCTGAAATCACTCTTCCACTGGGAACTTCTATGAATGGTAAGTTCCCAGAAAGAAATTACATCTTCAACTGAACCTTCTGCAAGAAGACTGGAACCTCAATGATTGTAGACAAGTTAGAATGTTAGAGGTCCAGAGTCTAATTACAATTTATCTTGAGCTATCTTTAGACCCCTAAATTCCTTGCCCACCCTCTGTGTCTTACCTAACTTTCTCTAACTCACAGATAAAACCGTTTGGAGTATAATAACTTAACAAAACACTACTTTCCACCAACCAAAAGGCTAAGCATGTCATCTGATAATATCTGAGGTCTTCAGCTGGGATTTCAACACTTCACTGTAACCATCTACTTAATGTTTCCAGCAATGTGTTTTAAAAGTGCCTTTACTTATGACTTTCTCTGTTCTAGTCCTATAAAAACTTCATCAAACTTACCATTTGGAACATAGAATTGGGGGATAACCTAAATCTGTGTTTCCAGGCCATGGTGCCTATCATTTGGCTCCAGAATAAAAATTTCTTATCCCCTTGAGGTGAGGGTTTTATTTTTTGTGTTGACATTTTCAACTCCATTATAGAATTGCTTTTTCATTTACTGAGATCTACAACCCCACCGCCAACATTTCCATCCTTCCTACTCTTGTTACTGCTTTACCATTCCCAGGAAATTCATTCCCATGGAACTAAGACATCTGGGTTGAAAATTTTGTTGGTTTATGACTCCTAATGCCAGATCTGTCCAATAGAAATTATTCTCCAAGCAGAGGCTTCAGAACAGCAGCAAGGCTGCTCAGAGCACCTGTTCCTGGCCCCTGTATGTATTGATCTGTATGGATTTCTCAACCTCCTCTCCTACCAGCTCATAAGCTATACAAACTAACCTCATTATAACCAAACCAGGAAATGATCATCTCCAACATTAGTGACCCAGGGAAACCCAAGGAAGCTTTAGGTTTCTACTGCTACCAAAGTGTGTCAGAATGGCTAAGTGATCTAAGGTACCAGACTCCAGTGCTGCCCAAGCCATAGAACAAGCTGTTTACAGCACCTAGTCTGGGTTTCAAGTCTCAGATGTGGAGGGAGGTTGTTCTCTAGTCAATAGCCCCATCCACATGGCCCTAAGAAGGCTCACCTACCTAGAGAAAATAGGGAGAAATTGCCACCAGCTAGCTGCCAACCCTCACCAGGCCCTGATCCTCTGTCTGTGCTCTATACTGAGGAATGAGGCTTCTCTTCCCATCAATCTGATCACATCACTCCAGATTCATAAGAACTTTATCTTTTTTTGGCAGGTAACAGGATTAAATCAGAGCCTTACCCAAACTGAGCAAGTACTTTACCACTGAGCTAAGTCTCCAGAGCCACTCCAATTGCCCCCCCCCCTTTTTTTTAATTTTGAGAGTGGTCTTACTAAGTTGTCTAGGTCAATCCTGAACTTGGCTTTTAACTCAGGATCTTCCTGCCTCAGCCTCTGAATAACTGGGAGTAGAGACCTGCACTACTCGGCAAGCTTCAGGTGTAGGAAGTATTGATGATGGGCTAATACCGAGCTAACAGCAAAGTTCTTTCTCATGACCAAGGAAATTTTGCTCTCACAATGCTATACATTCCATTAGTTCACAAACCCCAAATGCCCACTCTTGTTCTGTAAACTGACCTCAAGTTTCTCTGATTCCTTCGATCCTCTCATTATTGAACTACCAGGCCTCCATTCCATTGTTCTCCATGCAATTCATTCCCATTAATATTTAAGCTAAGTGCCCTCTCCTCTGGGAATGCTTCAAGTTTTCAGGGTTTGTGTTTTTCACTTTCTGTCTGTGCAGGAATTGCTAGTGTTCCCTCTCCCTACATCGTGCTTTCTTTGATGGCATTCAGATTCCATTTGAAATCCCCAGACCCCAACAAGAATCCCTACTGAGCCATTGGCACTGAATGCATGGCTGCTGAATTGAGTAGATGATGAAGTGTTCCAGAATCAGAACTACTGGGAGCAAACCTTACCTCTGCTATTTCCTAAGTAGCTGAGCAACTTGGCCTCTAACCCTCAGTTTCTTCAGCTCACATGTACGTTAGTGTTAAGTAATGTCTGTTTTTCAGAATTCTAAAGATGAGGGGGGCAATGCAGTGGGGTGTCTTAGCAGATCAGAAGCACAGTACCCAGTAAGCAGGAACACTACTGCTCCCATCATGAACCTTACCTACCCTTCCTTTCCTCTCCAAGTCTTGACAGTCTCATCCCAAGACAATGAAAGTTATTGTGTCTAAAAGTCTGATATTTGTTAAATATCACAATTCCAGTCAAGCACTTGGCATGTCATAAGACTTTACCATCAGTATGTCATAGGACTCAAAAGACCTGAGAGCTAGCTTGCTTCCTGCCTTAGAAAGAAAGACTCAGGCAGAACCAAGGGACACATGGGAAAAGGGATTTCTGTCTGGCTCTTCCATCAGTGCAGGAAGCATTTGCTACTTACACCACCCTCCACCTGTTCTCTTCCCCCCAAGCAAGCCAAGGCTTTTCAAATTCAGATCAAATGATAAGTTATTTCCCACAGCTGACAGGGATAGCCCAGAAGGCTAGAACCCTGGATCACAGCAGCAATGTGCGTCCAAACCATTCTTTCCATTTTCACAAAAGCCCATTTCTTCTGTGGGAGGAGGGAAGTGCTCCTCAGCACAATAATGTACCGCTAATTTCTTTCCAGGTGAAGAGGAGAGGCCCACTGAGTTGCCTCATTTGCCTTGTCTAGAGGGTCATTAAAATGAAGGGTGGTAGGCTCTTGAGACAGAGCAGGTAGGGACAGCTGCAGGCTGCTGGGAGGCAAAGGGGAGTTGGCAAGAGGTTTTAGAGCAAGACTGATGATACAAACATTTTACAGATGCTGTGTACGTGTGGACCAGACTCAGACACAAGATCACCAGGACCCTAATGCAGCCTTCACATAACCTTTAGCCAATGTCCTTCTGAGAAGACTAAGCAAGTGAGTCTGAACTGGTCCCCAAATCCTGGCACACAGATGCCCTCTTGTTCCTGGCATGCAACAGACTTGCTGCTTTTATTCACATATTACATTAGAATGAGCATTTTGATTGTCACACTTTTCAAAACACAGGCATATGATATTTTAATATTTTATCTACTACATACATCAGGGTTGACACATTACTTTCCTTCCAGATTTTAAATATTTGTAGTTTGGATGTTGTAAACATGGTTGTTTATAGATTCCACATACACCTTGTTTTCCTAGGATGTATCTTCAGAAGTAGATTCAATGAAATAGCACTTTAGAATATTTTGAATCCTGTCTTTATTACAGCACATCCCGGTTCCCGTAGCTCACAGAGGCCCACATTTTGTTGCCAAGCACCCTACGCTTCTTGCTCGACCTTGAATAATATTTTAGTCTGCTTCTCTATAAAACGGGGATAAAAGAACCACTTCACTGAGTTATTGAGAAAATTAAAATTCAAATAGAACACGCATGAAAAATTTGATGTCACTTTTTTTTAATTTAGAAATAGATTAGAAATTTAGAAATAGATAGAAAACACCTTTCCTTTGAAAGTGTCCAGTGCAGCCTCAGCAACAGCATCAACCATAGGGAAGATGCATATTCACCTAGGTCTCCCTGTTCCTCTATGCGGCTAACAGGCAGTCTCCAATTTTCGAGGACCCAGAAAGAAGCTATCCCATTCCTCTTCCTCCCACAGTGCTTACTTTAGCCTCTCTAACTGCACATCATAGCAGTGTTTATTTATAGCATTTTTATTTGATGTTTTTATTTGTCCTCCTTCATGCATTCAGCCAATTTTATTTACATGTTTTTTTCATTATTGGAAGATATTTTTCCTTATTTATCTAAATTTTGTTTTTGAAATTTTTTATTATTGATAAAAATCTTTGGATAAAATCTTATGACCATTTATCCTGAATTTTTACAAATTTCATACAATATATTTTCATTGTATTTAGATCCCCTCTCCTAGCTGTACCCTCACTACCCAGACCCAATTTCATAAACTCTTTTATACATATGTGTGTGTGTGTGTGTAAATATACTTTAAGATCTATAAACTCTAGTTTGTGTCCCCAAAAGCCCTTCATTGTGGATCCATCTGCTCAAGCCTGATTAACCTACCAAGGATTACACCCTTAAAAGAGACTGACTGCATCCTTCCCAGCAGTCATCGGTCTTTAATAGTTCCTCAGGTAAGGTTACAGTTTCTTCCCTACATCCCACATCCATACTGAAATTGTCCAGTTAAACTTACCTGGGACTTGTGCATGCTGTCACAATTGCTATGAGTTCATAATACGTAACTGTCCAGCTGTCTGGAAAACTCTGTTTTCTTATGGTCATTCACTACCTCTGAATCACAAAATCTTTCTGTCGCCTTTTCTACAATGACCCCTGAGCTTTGGGAGGCAGAAGTTTGACAGAGGTGTACTATTCAGTGATAAATCCTCTCCAATCCCTTATTCTCTGCACATCAGCCATTTGTGGGCTTCTGTGTTAATCATAATCTGCTGCATAAGGAAGCTTTACTGGTGAGAGCTGAGAGATGCAGTCATCTATAGGTATAACAGCAACTCAATAGCAGTCAACTTAATATAACTATATTTTTGTATTTTCTTATTTATATTTTATGTGTGTTGCCTACATACATATAAGCATACTATGTCATGCAATGTCCACAGAGGTTAGAAAAGGGCATCAAATCCCCTGGAACTGGAGCTATGAACAGTTGTTAGCTACCATGTGGGTGCTGGGAATCAAACCTGGATCCTCTAAAAGAGTAATCAGTGCTCTTAACTGCTGACCCATCACTCTAGTCCCAATAACTCTATCTATTTAGCAGAATAATAGTATTAATCCTTTCCCCTTTGGTCTGTGGCCTTCTAGCCACATCTTCCTAGGCCTGATATCAATGTCAGGTACAAACACCATCTTATGAAGTAACACTTAAATCCAGTTTAGAAAGTGAGTGGTTACTCCCATAATATGCATAACACTATTGCACCAGAATTTATACATTGTCAACCCAATTGCTGTAGAAGCTCACAGGATTCACAGCTGGGTGAAGTTAATGATTACATTTTTCTTCTAGCAGCATGAACAGCAGCTTCCTGCATTTTGAAAGCTGGCCGGTAAAGATGAAGCCTTGAAGTTAGTACCAGCATGAGCTCTCCTTGTCTGTTCTACAGCTCATGTGCACAGTGTCTTCAACAATAGGGTTTTAGTGTTAAGTTCTGGTGGGTAGCCAAGAGCAATGATTGGTATTGTTTGAGGGACTATGGGATTTCATGGTCCCACCTTCAAAAGAAGGTGTCTATATACGGTATTGGGCCTTTACTTTGCTAGCCTATGGTGTCTGATAGGAGCAATGACCCTTTGTTGTAAGGTGACTCCTTTTAATCTCCTTTTCTAATGTAGATGTAAATACTTAAAGAAGTTTCTGTAATGGTAGGACCGGGTAGAGTAGGGAGTATGCCACTAAGGGTCTTCAGAAAAAAACATAGAAACCTACCAACATATAGTTTTTTATCCTGTGTGTTTGTTTGTGCATGTTTGTGTATACGTCTATATGTATGTCTGTGTGTCCATGTATGTTTATGAGTATATGTTTGTGTGTGTGTATTTGCGTGTCTGTCTGTATATATAAAAAGCAGAAGAGTTACTGCATGTTTGCTTGACAGAACATACAATTATTTTTTAAAGTTATAGTTATTTAAATAGCATGAAAATGCCATAAAATTATTCAAATGTTTTATTTTTCTTTTTCTGTCTTTACTATCCATCACATTTCGTTTGTCCACTTCCCAGAAATGGACAGAGGCTTTCTTTAACTTCATTGCCATAAGAAGCTATAGCAAGCTCTCCATACATGCACTCCTACAGACACAGGCATGTTTCTCCAGATTCCACATGAATGAATACGATAGGTCCTACAAAAGCACCAGAAGAGCTGAATGGAGTCTATCCTGCTGCAGTGCCTGGATTTTCTGAGTTCTTACATATGGGACAGGATTTAGTTATATAAAACTTCAAAATTTTTTGGTGATCCAATATGTAGTTCATTGTTTTCATTTTCATTTCCCTAATTCTGTGCTACAGAGATTGATGATCTCTTCATTCAGACTGTTAGCTATTTGGGTTCCCCTTCTGTGAATTTCTATTGATATCCTTTGCTCGTTTTTCTAGTAGGGTTCTTAATATTCTTCAATGGGTGACTTTTAAGAATTCCCATTATATATTAATCTCTTGTCAATTCCTCTTTTATTTTGCAAATATATTTTATCAATCTGTTACCCATCTGTCAAACTTGTCTATAGTTTCTCTTGCTAATCAAAAATCTTTGATTTGCGTGCATGTGCGTGCATGCGTGTGTGTGTGTGTGTAACAAAAGGTCTAGTTTCTTACACTGGATATCCAAAGAAATGGCCAAACATGAAAGGGGACCAATACAGATGCTCCTTGACTCACAATGGGCATGTGTCCCAGTGAGCCCACTGTAAGTTGGAAACTTCTTGTCAATAATGCATTGAAACTGCTTCTGCAGTGGGTCATAAGGTAAGTTACTCTGTACTACAACCTGACTGCTGTGATGTTCTTCCTCACCATAGGCCCACAGCATTGGAGCCAAGCAACCAGCACTGAAACCAGTGAGTGAATGATAAGGAGATAAAAGAGAGAAATAGTTGGCTGAGGGAGAAGTGGTTAGCTTTTCCAAACTTCAGCCAAGCTCACCAAAAATTCATTTTACAACTGTTGGTGAGACGTAACAGTGTTTCCTGCTGACATTCAGACATCAGTTGCCCAATCAGTCAAAGAGGAAGTGGATGCTAAGTCTAGAGCTACCCACTTTTTTGGCTCTTCGGTTTTCCTAGGAAAAACAGTGAAAATCCTAGAAAGGGGTAGTCTTTGGGGACTTTCTGAGAAGCAGGGAATTATCTGAAAAACCTGCAATGGAAAACTTCACTTTGTGCAACCTCTGCCAATCCTGGATGCGGAGAATAGGCCTCAATAACAGTAGATGTTCTAAGGATTACTAAGACACAAGCTTAGAATGCCTTCCTCAGTTATGAGACAAACTTGGTTTTGTAGGATAGTACTAAGGTGATTCTGAGCCTCCTCAACATGCACCTAAGATGTTAGGAAAAGGACCCAGAAATTTACCAGGAGCATCACTAAGACAGGCTGAGACATAGATATCATAGATGACTGTATAGGAGTGAATTAGCTTCGTACACTCAAGTCATCAACAGTTCAGGCAGCCAGCCTCCAACCCCACAAGGTTGAGCTTGTCTGCTCCCTCTTTCAGTGACAACAAAATCCTGAAAAGTGACAGATGTGTTTTCCTATTTGGTTTCCAGCTTATAAAAGGATCATAATTTAACAGTCCTGTGAACTAATACTAAAACAGTACAAATACTTAGCAAAGTCACATGTCCCAGCATCCTTACTCATCCTCCTGACCTGAGTGAACTGCTGAATGACTCTGTCCTGTGGATCCTATCTATCATGGGGATAGCCACCTGCCTTGCCATTTCTGGAGCCACCACATATGCCCCATAGTGAAGCGTTTTCATTGACACTCACAGAAAGGCTCTCTCATAAGTCAGCATGGAATCCCGAGTACACCAGGATCCCCATGGTACTCTCTGTGTCCTAGAACACAACTTCTGCCTGAGGAGAGCAACAGGCTCTGTCAGCTGATTATTACCTAGAAAGTATAGGAGGGCTCAAACAAGCGTGTGCCCCCCGAACAGTGGGCAATGTGCTATTGATGATGCCTGAAGTATTGCTAAAAGTTTAGAGTCTGTCTTTTGAAACCTGAGAGGAAATAAAGAAAGCATGTTCTGATTCTCTTATGGACCTGTAATGACTGTAACGACTATCTAAGGCCAGGAGCCTTACCCAACTCTGGGTCCTCCAAAAAGCATAAGTTCTGTTCAGAAACACATAACACTGGGTACAAAAAAATCACCCAACGCTGAATGGATGAAAGGAAACAGAGATTCGCTCTTAACAAAAGGACTTTCCCAAAGGATTGTGCTCATTACTGTCTTAAGTGATCTCAGGATTGGATACCTCCTGTAGTGACTGCCTTCTTAATGTAGCTAAACCCAGAGCTGGGCTCCAAGTCTCAGCAGCATCATTCACATGCCTGCGGACAGTGTATGACCTGATGAAATTCTTAACAGCCCCAATTAATCAGAGACTAACTGTAAGCATGAGATCCACTGTTCAGAACGTGAATTTTAGCTCTCAAAATTCAAAGCCAATATTAGGCAGGGAGGTTTTACCATTCAAAAAAATTTAATACACTGCTATTAGAAGAGTCAAAATCCAGAACACCCAGGGCTGGTGAGAATGAGGAACAACCAGAGTTCTCGGTGCTAGTGAGAATGAAGAACTGTAAAGTCACTTAAAGGACAGTTTGGCAGTTTTTTCCAAAATAAGCCTACATTATCATCTATAGCATTCCTTATACTTGTGTGTGTATGTGCATGTGTGTGTGTGTGCATGTGTGTGTGTGTGTGTGTGTCCATGTGCACTCATGAAGACCAGAGGTAGACATCAAGCATCCTGATCTATCATTCTATCTTATTCAATTCAGAGTCTCTCGCTGAACCTGGAGCTATGCTGATGGCCAACAAGCCCCAATGATCTGCCTGTCTCTGTCCCTCACAGCACTGGAATTACAGGCATGCACACAGTCATGCCTAACATTTTATATATGGGTGCTGGGGATTTGAACTCAGTACATCATGCTTGCACAGCAAGTACCCTTATCCACTGAGCCATATTCCCAGCTGCCTACTCCTTGATTTTTACCAAAAGAATAAATAAAAAATCTACACATGGATATTTGTGCAAGTTTTATTCATACTTGTTCAAGCTCAGAGGTAACCGAGATGCCCTTTAGTCAAGAAATGGGTAAAGCAGTTGTGGTATATCCAGGGAAGTGGTACGCTGGTCACTTAAAACACTAACCAAGGAGGGATTTGGATGAGTACTGAAATTTCCTATATAACTTTTGAGAGAAAAAAAGACTGAAACTTCTTTACTTCTTACTAAGTACTTTTCAGATTTGCAACACCAGACGAACCCCCAGGGTTTGGGATCTAGATTACTGAGGTATGTTTCTGAGCTGGTTTTTTTTTTCATGTGGTCAAGGTTGTAGAATGAAAACCATGAGTGCTCTGTGAGTCTGCGTGTTTCCTACTGAGAAAGCCTTTATCGCTCATGGTACTTGTGATGGCTTTCTGATATTAATGCGTTTGAGTCATGTGTAGGCCAGCTTTGGGCTTTCTTCACCCCACCAGGAGTGCCTATGAGTTCCCCTTTCTCCATGTCCTCACCAGCATTTGGTGTTATTTGATTTCTTTGATCTTTGCCATTCTGAGAGGAGTAGGATGAAATCTCTAAATGGTTTTAATCTGCATTTCCCTGATGAACAAAGGTGTTGAACACTTTGTAAGTATTTCTCAGCCATTTGTGTTTCATCTTTGGAGAGCTTGCTCTCTAGCTCTGTGCCCTACTTTTTAATTGTTTGTTCATTTGGTTTTGATGTCTGGTTTAGGGTTTGTTTTTTTTTTAGTTCTTTATATATTCTAGATACTAACCCTCTGTCAAAGTTATAGCTAGTAAAATTTTTTCCCCATTCGATAGGTTGCCTCTTCATTCGAATGATGGTGTCCTCTGATCTACAGAAGCTTTTTATACCCATGACCTACTGAGAGAAAACTTGTTTATCCATATTCATTGATACCTTTTCGTAATAGCCAGTAATTGGAAACAACCTAGATGTCCATCAACTGATGAATAGATAAGGAAGGTATGGTGCATATATACACGATGGAGCATTATTCAGCTCTTAAAAAAAGAAATTATGAAATTCACAGGTAGATGAATGGAACTGGAAACAATCATCCATATAAGTTAACTCAAGCTCAGAAAGACAAATGTCATAGGTATTCTCTCATAGCTGGTTGACAGCTTTGAAATCTTAGATATGCATGCTTTTCAAGTTGAACATTCAAACAAGTCAAAAAACAAATAAATGGCATGGGTAGAAGAGGGAGGCTCCCTGGGAGGGATGGAAGAACACGTGAAATGATGGAGGAGAAAGGAACATTAGGGTAGGAAGGGTTAAATGGAGGGTGAGAGGGCAGAGCAGGAAGTTCGGGGAGGGATAGGTAACACCAAAGGCCTTTACAAAAAGCCATATGGAAACCTACAACTATAAAACCTCCTTAAAGTATATACACATACATCATAAAAAGAAATTTAAAAGAGTTATCTTACAACAGGGAGACATTGCCCCTTCTAGACACCATAGGCTAATGAAAAGGAAAAAATACTCAAAGCCAGGAATGTAATCTTCTCTAGAAGCTGTTGGCCAGGGGTACCATGGACCCTCAAACAATACTGGCTAAGGCTCTTGGTCTTGGTTACCCACCACAGCTTGACAGTAAGACCTTATTGCTGAAGACACATACATGATCTAACAAGGAGAAATCAAGCCTGTGATGACTTCAGAGCCTCATCTTCACAGGCTAGCATTCACAGAGCTGAAAGGTGCTGTGCATGCTACCAAAGAAATGATCATCAACCTTATCCAGCTGTGAATCCTGTGACCTACAGTAACACCAGGCCTGGCAAGATTTGCCCACCAGTATAATAGTGGCGCAAATATTCTAGGAGTACACAACCACTCTTTAGTTAGATTTAAAGTTCACTTCCTGGGATGGAGCCCATACCGGACACTGATATCAGGCTTAGGAACCTGAGGCTAGATAGATCATGGGACATAAAGGAGAACCTAATACTACTTTTCTATTAGTGATTGTATTAAAGTTACTCTTAATGACTTATGCTATATCCATAGATGAATGCATGCCACAACTCTAACCAGAGAAGTTCCCTTATGCAACAGATGGTGATTAACCCAGAAACCCACAACAGACAAATGTGCAGAGAACAAGAGTGCTTATTCTTGAATAGGACACCTATATCAAATTTCTGCTTCCCAAGGCTCAGGGATCATTGTGAAAGAAGGAGTAGAAAGATCTTAAGAGCCAGAGGTGATAGATGACCATAAGGAAACAGTTTTCCAGACAGCTGGTCAGTTTCTCATATGAACTCACAATAATGATGATAATGTGTACAAGATCCATGTAAGCTCAAACCAGAAAAAAAAAACAGCATAGATACAAAAAAGTAGGTAAGAAGCTCCAACCCCAGCTAAGGAAATTGTACCAACAGATGGCTGCTGGGAGGGGCAGAGACAGTCTCTTTCAAGCATGGGACTCTTGGTAGGTTAACCAAGCTCCAGTGAATAGAACCACACTGAAGGACATTTGAAGACACAAATTAGACTCTATAAGCTTTAATATATAAATAATAGAGTACAGCAAATGGGGCAAGGAGCAAAAAGGGAAGGTGCAGATAAAGGAGATCTAAATACCATCAAATTATATTGTATTAAAATAAAAAATACAATAAAAGAAACAAAAGTATATTAATAAATTAGTTTATAAGGTCTACTCTAAAAATATATTACATACACCCAACCTACAAAGCATCACCATCACAGCACACTATAGCACACGAGCTGCTTGGGTAACTGGGAGCTGTTCCTCATTGCCAGTGCCCAGTGCATGACAGAGTATCATTTATCATTAGACCAAGAAAAGAACGAAGTTCGAAATCAAAGCCTGGTTTCTACTGAATGAACAGTATTTTTACCCTACTACAAAAAGAAAAAATTTTAAGTCAAGCCATCATTAAGCCGGGGTCCATCTGTGAATCTATTAAAAAAAAAATCAGTGTAACAAAAGGCATTAGCAAGTTAGCTACATTTAATCAATGGAGAATAGCAAGAAAATATTGTAAAATATTTTCTAACTTATGTAATAGAGAAAAGTCTGCTTCCTACTTTATGCACCAAACTCCCATAGTTAAAGTAAATAAGATATAAATAACCTTGGGCTGGAGAGATAGGGTAGCCATTAAAGGCAAAAGCTAACAACCAGAACATAAAGATGCTTTGTAAGTAAGTAACCTAATAGGAAAAGATTCTGTGAACAACAACCAAAAAAAAATGTGCAGAAGAAGAGAGACAGATTGTAAACATGTGTAAAGATGCAGATTAATTCAAAAAAGCTATCGTATTGTGGTCATCTCACTGACAAAAACAAAAAACAAAAAAAACAGATGCTAAGGTATTGGGTAACACGAGTCTCACACACAAGTGATGAGACACATGGTTCCTTCCTCTGGAAGTCAGCTGGATACTGTCTACACAGGTTTGATATGTGCACAATCCTCTTCTTTGACCATCTACTTATGTGGGTCATCATTTACTGAAACCTCTCATTCTCAATAGGGAAAATTGGGGAACAACTAAAATGATCATGGGCAAGCAAAACAATAATCAAGCCATCATGTACAAACTTGGATTACTTGGAATGAGCTCAGATAAAGCAGGTATTCTACATTTAGTTGATGTGGAATTACGTCTGTGGCACAGTCATTGGAGAGGGACATAAAGCAAATGTAAAATATGTCCAACAAGTTTTGTCACACGGTTGACACAAAGTCCTAAGAAATAACCACCTACTTAGATATAGATATTGCATAACTATAAGCAGAATACAGGGCAAATAACTTTAGAACTCTACAGAACTCATGTATAATGAGGACTATAGGTAAGAAAATTGAACTCCAGTTAAGATTCATGCTAAATGGGTAAATTTTAACGACTCTTACCACAAAAAAGCACACAAGTAACTGTGAAATAATGAACATGTTAATTTGCTTTGCTCTGGTAACATTTCCACTAATATATGTGCAGTAGACTCTCAATATGCACAATGAAATCTATTTTAAAAACAGTGGTTTTTAAAATGATATAGGAGGGCCAAGAAATGATTCGGTTTGTGAAGTACTTGTGAAAGCACAAGGACCTGAGTTCAAGCCCTAGAAAACACATAATCAAGACAGGCATGGTGGCACACTCTTGTAGTCCTAGTGCTTGGGAGGTAGAGCCAGGTGGATCCCTGGTCAGCCAGCGTAGCCTCCTTGGGTTCCAGGTCAGTGAGAAATCCTGTCTCAGAAAAAATGCAAATGGTGCCTGAAGAACAATACTAGAGATGTTGTCTGGACTATACACACACACAGAGGCACACACACCCAGAGACACACACACACACACACACAGGCACACATATACACACAGAGGCACACATACATGCACACACAGAGGCACACACACAAACAAATAAATAGATTTTAAAAAGTAAAAAGCACAAAAGAAATTTCTGGAAGACTCTATTTTAAATTCATAAAACAAATTCTCCAGGGCTGGAGATGGCTCAACCAGTAAAGTGCTCATCCCACAAACATAATAACCTGAGTTTGATCCCCCAACAGTCACATAAAAAAGCTGAGTGCAGGAGCACATGCCTATAGTCACTTGCTGGGGAGGCAGGAACAGAAGGATCTCTGGGGCTTGCTGGCCAGATAGTCCAGTCAAACTGGTGAGCTCCAGGATCAGTGAGAGATCTGTCTCAAAAATTAAGATGGTGCATGAATAGGATGACATCTGACCTCAACCACTGGCCTCCATACATGTGCCTACACATGCATACACACATATGAATACATACATACATGTGCATGCAAAAAGAAGCTTCCTTTGGTAAATGAAAAGAGATGACTTGAAAAGAGGGTAATGAAGATTTCTTAGGGGTTTTATTAGACAGGTCTCCCTGTAGCTCCAGCTGGCCTGTAACTCACTATGTAGATCAAACTTGCCTTGAATTCACAGAGATCCACCTGCCTCTGCCTCCAGAGTGCTGGGATTAAAGGCATGCACCAAGACATCCAGCATGATTTTTTTAAATAAGGAATATTCGAACAGTCTATTTATATAAGAAAAACAAATTTTCAGATGATTTTAAATAGATCAAATGAGATGATTATGTGTGAGTCACTGGTTCAGCATAATTAAGGCAAGTTATAATATAGAATAAGAACTAATCAAGTTTTAAGGGCCTTAGGCATTAAACTTCAGCTATTACAATTTCTACCTAACTGACTTCTGGTTCTTCAGCCAAAGCTGATGTGGAAAAATAAAAAATGAAGTTCATGGTCAGATATGGTGGTGCACACCTTTAATCCCAGCACTTGCAATTGGGAGGCAAAGCAGGAGGACCTCTGTAGGTTCAAGGCCAGCCTGGTCTACATATAAAATTTCAGACCATATAGGGCTACATAGTGAGACCCTATCTCAAAGGAAAAAAGACAGAAAGAAAGAAGTAAATAAATACACAAGTAAATAAAGTAAAATAAGCCAGCACTCCCATTCAGGAGACAAAGGTAGCAGGATCTCTGTAAATTCAAGGCCAGCTTGGTCTACATATCAAATTTCAGACCAGTTAGGGCTACATAGTGAGACCTTATCTCAAATAAATAAATACATAAGAAAAATAAAATAAAATAAAGATAATTAATGAATGATATTCATTCAAACTAGATTCTAAGTCAGATTCTGTAGGTTACCCTTGTCCATGGATTAGCCAACTAAAGATCATGCAGCCTGTTTCTGAATGAGTCCTTGACTAAAGATATATTCTACATTCTTAAATGGTTGAAAACATCAAGAAAAGAAAAATTATTTTGAAGTTTCAGGAAAGTATTTAGAATCAAATTTTAGTGTCCATAAATAAAAGTTTATTGGAGCACAGCTCCTTGCAGTCTACGGCTGTTTTGGTATGACTACAGCCTAACTGAGTAGATGAGTCCCTATCTAGTCTGCAAAGTCTAAGAAATTTCTACCTGCTGTTTTTATTAAACAAGTGCAGCATTCTTTCTGGGTTAGCACCTTATTTGGTAGGGGGTTAGATCAAGCTTGGCATAAAATCTTGTATTCACATTCACTGTTGGTATTGAAGATACCAAAGACTCCAAGTAGCTATTTTTAACTTATGAATGCTGCATGGTCTCTTCAGTGTTCACATTACCTTCTCATCCTATCATGTTCAACTCTGTCTTTTTAACTCGAAAAGGAGTTATCTCATCATAAGCAGTGCTGAGCTCTATTTCTGTGGCCCCCCAGGATTATTTACCTCCAAGGAAACTCTCGGGGTCTTCAGAGACCACCCCCAGTCACCACTGTACACTATTCAGGGATAACACAGCATCTAAACAATCCCCAGTTCTAACAACAGGGCCCTGGAACTTCAAAGATTCTGATGAACCAAAAATCCCTCCTACCCCAGAGATAATTCAGATGTGTGGACAGACTTAGCACCCTGCAGGTCCTCCTCAGCAGAGGTGTCCATGCATCTGAAGGTCAGAAACCTTGATCTGCAGGATTGACTTCCTAGTACTCTACAACTGCCTGAGGCAGAGTGCTCTCCAATCACAGAGAGGAAAAGAAGCATGGCTGGAACTCAGAGAAGACTGAAAATCTTCTCTGTTCAGCTATCACTGGTCACTCCCCTTGCTTGACTTCTACCTTGCATGGATTGGAAGTACTACCTTCAGTGTTCTACTCACTGTACGAGAGAAAGAGACGTGTATCCAGGAAACTGTGATGACTGCGTATGGGTAAAAATGCTGATTACACGCCAATGTTAAGGATTATGAAGAAGAGCTACATTTTTAAGCAACCAGACCAAGTGAAAAGCTGTGAATCTGCGATAGTGCCAGTGTCTAAACCTAGCTGTGCGTCTGCAGGCACGGAGGGAGAGTTCCCAAAACACAGACTTATGGTCCTGTCCCAGATATAATGAATGAAAATCTCTGAAAGAAAAAAGTCACGGATGCCTGCATACGCATATGCACAGACATAGGCAGATGCATCATAATTTATATTTATTTAGTGTATTTGTTTTTATGTTATGGGATACATAAGAATTTCCCACATTGGTAGGGCACTGTGTTATTGTTTAATACATGTATACCTTCTATAATGGTCTGAACAGAGCAAGGATAGCCTATCTCTGACATACATATTTTAAACAAGGCTGTCAGGTTGCTCTAGCCACAGCAAACCTGAAGATATGCACAAAATTGCTACTTAAGATAACAAAATTGCAAACCAGTGTTCCTTCCTTCAAAAGCTGTAAAAATCCCCAAAATGCTACCAAACTGAAATCAGTAATTATATATATATACCAATTATGTACCATAACCAACTGAGATTTACCCTAGGAATTCAAGGCTGGTTTAACATTTGAAACTCAGTATCATACAGTAATAATAAGAGTCAGAGGCCAAAAATGCATAGACAAGAGGCAGTTAGCCAAACTCCACATCTTTTAACCCTACATCTATTGCACTTAATCATAAAAGGTAGCGTGTTTCCCATAAGACCAGTAGAAAACAAGAAGTCCCACCTATCAACCATTAGGGCTGCCTGGAACAAGGCAACCAGGTGAGTGAGCCATGCCTGCATACCAAGCCTGGAAACCCATGTGTGCCCTGCTGCCTCCATTCAGGCCAAGCTAGTGCCCAGAACTGGCATCAGTGTACCTCCCAGTACTGAAAGTTGTAGAATCAAGAAAGGAGAAAATAATGCTGAGCATGATGGTACACCCCATTAATCCCAGCCTTTGGGAGGCAGAGGCAGGCAGATCTCTGGGAGATTGAAACCAGTTTGGTCTATGTGGTGAGTTCAGGCCAGCTGGGACTAAAGAGACCTTGTCAAACAGAAAGCAACATTTTTTTTTAAAGAAAGGAGAAAACAACCTGTCAGGACAACAGACATTATGTATAGATTAAAAGAAAGCCAAGCTCTGCTACCCTGGGAGCAGCAGTGCCCTGGTCAATTAAGGCATCAGGGCAGGAATGGCATGGTTGCCCTGATGCACTGACCAATGGGATTTGGGATCATGGATGGGACAAGAGAAGTGGGCATAGCCAGAATCTGAATCAAAATGTTTTTAGTGCAGCAATCATGATTGCTGCATGGAGCACTGTCAGAGCTGAGGAGAGACACTCCTCCCGGGTGGAAGCGCCTGCTAGTATTATCTCATTTGGATCTGGACTCCCATTTGGGATCAGTCTTGTAACTGGATCACCCATGATGAGAAATTCTAAAGCAGTTAGGAAAAATGTGTTTCAACTTGGGACACAGTTTGCACCTGGAAATGGAGAACAGCTATCAGAGCAGACTTTCATCCTGTCCAGCCTGCCTTCTCTTCAGTCCTTCCACATTGTTATTCTAGGTTTGTACTATAACAGAAAGACAGCTTGCAGTTCAATGAATTTGTAAATGCCAGACCTGCCAAAGGACTTAACACTAAGAAAACTAAGGTAACTTTGAGAAATTCCAAAACTCTCACTTTTCACTTCTAGGATATACATAATAAGCAAGAGAAAAATAGCGATTAGGTAAGTCTGATACGAGAAGAATAGATAACCTTGTGTTTGTGGTGAAATTGTTAATGGTAAGAAGATAAAAGAAGAAAAACATGAACTTCGTACAATAACTAGAATATCAGAAGTCCAAGAAGTCCTCAGGTTTACAGCTACTGATGAACAAGACTGGAGGAACTCACCACATCTCTCAGAAATTGAGGAATTCATACCAATAAGCTCATCAGCTCCTTGGTATACACAGCCCATCTGTGCAATTGTACTAATGTGCAATTGTACTAATTACTGTGCAAATGGACTAATGGAAAGACTCCAGAATCTCCATGACATGATGATTAGAAAGAAATAAAAACTAATGCAGCGGCAGCAAGAGAAAGGGTGAGTGGCTGCAGTATCTTTTCACCGGGGTAGAAGAGGCTTCTCTGGTCCGGCTCTGACAAATGAAGGAGTGTCTGCAGTCTAGTCTGTTTTTCTATTCCTGGGTGCTAACAAATCTTTGTTTTATTGAACAGTCAAATGTTCAACTCTTTGTCATGTGGCTCGTGGAAGAGATGAGGATGGCAATGCTTCTTAAAATGCTCTCTTTTCTCTATCCAAGTCTTTGAGGAAACAAGGAAGGATAGTAAATCACAAGAAAATGGTTTGTGGAAATTTGACCTCAAGTTAGTAAATTTAAACTCTGAAGAGTGAACAAAGTCCCACAGCTCTATTGCCTTTCAAAATTGTATTAGAGACTTGATCCAGGACAATTCAACAACTAAACAAAAAGTTCAACCAAATGGCAGAATATTAGTATTTTCAAATCAACTGCATTTCTATACATTAGCAGTGAAAAACCCAAAAGAAAAATTAGGGAAACAATTTTATTCACAAAATCATCAGTAAGAATAAAACCCTTCCAGATGTTTGACAAAATAAGTCTAAGATTTATATACTAAAAGTTACATAATAATTTTGAAAGATGAAAGAACTTTAAATAAATAAGAATGCATACCATATTCATGAACATGAAACCATAATCAAATTCCTCAGATTCATTTATAGGCCCAATACATTCCCTATCAATATAGGAGCTATCTTTTTGAAAATTGATAAATTTGTCCCATTATTCAGATAGGAATGCAGAAGCACTAGAACCATCAAAACAAACTTGAAAGAATGAATTTGGAAGACTTAGACTTTATGTTTACAGATTTGTTACAATGGTTCAATACCACGGTATTGGCATAATGATAAACATTGATCGATGAGTCAAAAAATAAGTCTACACACGTATGGTTGACTACCATAATAAAAAGTGCCAAAACCTATTGTTTTCAAAACTATTCTTTTCAACAAATAATGCAGGAACTAGTAAAGATTCGCATGACACAGAATGAAGTTGCACCCCATATTAAAAAAAATTTCAAAGTGGACCAGAGACCTAAATGGAAGAGCTAAAAGCATAAAATTCTGAAAAAGCACACCAATTGTGAATGGGATAATGGCTTCTTAGACACACCACTGAATGTATAAGAAAAAAATAATTTGGGAATTAACCAAAATTTAAAATTTGTGTGTTTCATATGATCCATCGAGAAAGCTAAAGAACCCCTACAAGATGAGAGGTATTTACAAATCAAATATTTGGCAAAGGTCTTTATGTGTAGAACATATAATTAATGTTGAAGTTGTGGATAAATCAAAAGAGAGCAAAGCTCTACTGCCCTGGGAGCAGCAGGCACCCTGGTCATTTAGGTCACCAGGGCAGGAATGGTAGAATGGTATAGCTGCCCTGATGCAGCGACCAATGGGATTTGGGATCACAGATAGACCAAGAGAAGTGGGCGTGACCAGAGTCCAGATCAAAATGTTTCTAGTGCAGCAAACATCAGAGCTGCGTGGAGAACTGGGCAGAGCTGATGAGAGAGGCTTTCCTCACCTGCCAGTAGTATCTCTTCTGTATCTGGACTCCCATTTTCAATCAGTCTTTGTTTTACTTTCTTTCTATTGCCGTGATAAAATCACTGACCAACTTGGGGAGGGAAGGGTTTATTTGACTTACAGATCACAGCTGATCAAGGGAAGTCAAGGCAGGAACCCGGAGCAGGAATCTGGAGCACAGAAAGACTGCTGCTCACTGGCTTGCTTCCCTGGCCCTTGCTCAGCCTGCTTTCTTATACAATGCAGGACCACCTGCCCAGGGGTGGCACCACTCACAGTCGGCTGGGCCCTCCTAAATCACTCAATAGTTAAGAAAATTCCCCACAGAAGAAAAATTCTAAATGAATTCTTAAAAGACATCTTTGAATTTGACACATAATCCTCATATCGCAACAATAAAAAGACAACTTACTTTTAAATGACAAGGAAGTTGACCATGGTAGTGCATACCTATAACCCCAGCACTTGAGAGGTAGAGCAAAAAGAACTGGAATTCAAGGTCATCCTTAGTCACATATCAAATACTCCTCCCAAAAGACATTAGTAGCCAAATAAAAAGCCCAGTGCTGAATGTGGGATATTTCCCCTCAAGTTCTTAATCAGAGGTGTCTGAGAGACCCCATACAATAATACAGACTGTCAGCACTGCTCTTGTCCACCAAAACTTGTTGGTAAGATCCTATTGGTGAAGATACCATATACTTTGGTCATGCAACATGTAGAAATCAAGTTGGTATTGACCAAGAAGCTTCTTTCATGTTGGTTAGATTTCATAACACTGGAAGGTGTTGTGAAAACTGCTGAGGGGGTGAAATCATCAATAATCAGACCCAGCTATGTACCCTGTGGACCACAATAATGACCAGCATGGTAAGATATGCCCACGGATGCAATAGTGGCATGAATGTTATCAAGGAGCCAACCTCTTTATGATTGGTATTAAGGCCTAATCCACAGAAGGAAATGCATGCCTCTTACTATAAATCAGACCAAAAACCCATGATGGGGAGTTCATGGACCCTCTTCCTTTTATTTTACTGAATGGACATAGTATTAAACTATCCTTTTAGGTCATATCTCTATACACATAGCTCTCAGACCTCATCAGAGAAGTTTCTTTGTGCAGGAAATAGCATTTTGCAGAAACTCACAACTGGTCAAAGTGCAGAGAGTAGGTGTCTATGGAGTGTTCAGCCATAAATGGGACATCAATATAATACTCCCTTCTTCCAAGGCTCAGGACCATCATAGAAAAGGAGGAAAGATTATATGAGCCAAAGGGTGAGGAGGTCTGGAATGAAACAGTATCTTCTGGATATGATAGGACAGCTGCCCTCATGAAATCATAGCAGTTGTGTCTGCCTGCACAAGATCAGCACAAGATCAAGCTAGTCAACATTCTAGCATGGGTGGAGGCTTAGTAGCCATCATCCCTAGCTGAGATGCTATTAACCCTTAATAGCTTTGGGGGTAGGGTCAGTTTTCTTTAAGGATGTGGTCCCTGGTAGGTCAAACACTCTCCAGGAGATGATGCCACACCCATGAATATATGTTTAGCACAAACTGGACTCCATGGATTTTAAAAGAAATCAGGAGACGGTAAGTTATTAGAGAGAGGAAGTACATGATCTTTCTGGAAGGAGTTAGGGGGAAGTGTGAGGGTTGAATATAAGCAAAATACATTGTATGCATGTGCAAAATTCTCAAAGAAGGGGCTGGAGAGATGGCTCAGCGGTTAAGAGCACTGGCTGTTCTTGCAAAGGACATGGTTTGGTTTTGACTCCAGGTTTGGATCCTAGCATCCAAATGGCAGCTAGTAACCATCCATAACTTCAGTTCCAGGGGATCCAACATCCTCTTCTGACTTCCACAGGCATTGCATGACACAGGTGTACTTACATACATACAGACAATATACTCATACACATAAAATGAAAATAATTTTAAAATCTTCAAAAAATTATACTTTAAAACTACCATGAATCAGTAGGGAAATTCTAATGAATACTTCATATGCAATAGAGATGGTTAGAATCAAAAAGCCAAATAACACATGTTGGTGAGGTCATAAAGACACTGGAAGCATCATATGGCATTGATAATACTGTGAAATGATATAATTGTGTGGGAAATGATTTGACAGTTCCTCAGAAACACAGGATTACCAAAACAAAGGTAGCATTGCCATATAACCAGAGGTTTTTATTCTAGGTATATTCCCAGAGAATTGTAAACATGTCCACAGAAAAATCCGCACAAACAATTCATAGCAGCATTATTCAGGAGAGCAAAATGTGGAAACAATTCAAATATCCATCAACTGACAAATGGGTAAACAGAATGTAGTATGTTCATACAAGGATATATTATTTGGCCATAAAGAGGAATGAAAAGTTGATACATGGCCTACTATGGATGAATTTTGAATGATTGTGCTTAAAAGGAGAAGCCAGACACAAAGGTCACATAGTATATGACTCCATACAAAGGCAATATCCAGAGCAGACATAAAGACAAGAAGCAAAAGATAGTGGTATCCAAGGTTTGACTATTAATGAGGGTTTCATTTAAGGGTGGTAAAATTCGATTGTTCTGGTAATTGTACAAAATGATGAGAATGTGCTTTAAAAACTGAATTATACACTTTACACAAAGTTGTTATGTGATGTGAATTATACCTCAATAGAATTCTCCTAAACACAAATACATACACAGAGAGAGAGAGAAAGAGAGAGACTGAATTGCACACTTTAAGCTAAGTTGTTATGTGATGTGAATTATACCTCAATAGAATTCTCCTAAATACATGCAGAGAGAGAGAGAGAGAGAGAGAGAGAGGGAGAGAGAGAGAGAGAGAGAATATGGGCAGGAGTTGCATTCTTTCTGGCTTCAACAGAGGAAACTATTATGTGGCCAGTCTTACGCGGCATGTTAGAATTGTACCGGTTCCCAGTGCTTAGGGCTGACAAAGATGAAACAGGAATGTTCCATAAAGAGAAAGATGCTGTGAATAGCAATAGCAATTTTAAAATGGGAAGCCCAAAGCATGTGCACATGGGAAGAAATGTGTTGTGCGTTACACATCATGCTGTGCAGCCACACATCTCTGAGCACCTGTTCTGTGAGGTGTCGTTTTATGCAGATGTGAGTTGAAATGCACAGGAATGACTACAGAAACTCTCACCTATGTTCAGACTAAGTCCTATGGTTTATGAAATATTTTTATACTCATCAATGTATTCATCATCAGGTTTTCAAAATGTCCCTATCATTTCTGCTTCAAATTTATAGAAACCGAGGCTTCGGAAGTTTTAGGCTTGCTTCACCATAAGAAAGACATGGGATCTGTACAGATGACCACTGCGAAGGACAGACATGGAGTCCTACTGCTCGAAGCTATGGACTCAGCAATGTTGGGAATTAAATCCTTTTCTCCTCAGGCTTACTAGGAAAAGATTTAGACTATTTTTCACTCCTTTATTCAGTTCTATTGCTACCACTGCCACTTCCTCAGAAATAAATGCATGTGACAGATCAGAAAGACTGCTCTGGGAAAGAGAGCTTCCTGAAAGCCAGGCATCAGAGTCTGGCCTGGTAGCCTCAGTTGTCCTGTGAGTAGAACCTCAACTGGGACATCACATAGGGCACAAGGCATGTTATACCACACAATGTGTTATATCACACATGAGCTGGGTGTCTACCTCCCATGCCAGTCCTCCAGGTTGTCACAGAGACACTGGAGTCTCTCCCTATCCATTCAAGTCCATATCCTGATGGCCAGTAGCCCTGACAGCTAAGTTTCAGGGGGCACATAATGTAGGGAAGACTCAGGCACCACAGACATGGGAAAACCAAAGCTGGAGTAATTATTTGGTTCAGCAAGTGTGCGAAACTTTGAAAACACAAGATCCTTAACAGGGCAGTAAATCAACTTTCTTCAAGGCTAATCAACTGGAGATCCAATAAGTGAAGTCATTGTGATTCGCCCTCCCCAAGAATGGATTTATTAATATCATTTGATATAAGAAAAATGGAGGCACGGAGAGTAAGAAAGATGTAGACCCCACAGAGAGTAATGCAAACCTGAGAGCAGTTTGTAAAGTACCTAGGATTCAGGAATAAAAGCCTAACTAGGGGCCTCGGGCAAATTGCCTACTATCTCTGCATGTCCTATCCCTCAAGTGTAAAACATCTGCAGCCTTATGATCTTTAGGAGATTTTCATGACACCCAAATGTGACAGGACTGTGAACACACCTGGCACATCGTGGATTGCCAAGTGCTAGCAATCATTATTCTTGCCCTAGGGTTCGTCAAGTAGGGATTCCTTCCTTCAGGACTATCTTTGGGTACAAAGAGGAAAAAAAGCTACAACTACATTTATTGAGAAATAATTATGTGCCCGGCACTGCAGGAATCTGTCTTGTGTAATTCTCACAAAGTCCTTTTCGCTCATGTCCAGAGAGATGCTGTTATTAGCATTCTGCACAAAGGGTGGATTCAGCAAACAGGTAGGGGATGTGATTCAGGTTTCTCTGCCCCTAAAGCCCACATCTTCCCCTTCAGTTAGAGCACCTGTGGCCTGAAATGAGATCCAGCTCTCGTGGGTCTAATCCCATACCTACTCATTTGTGTGTTATCTTGTAATGCTGCCTCACAGCCAAGACAGAAGTGAGTAGCTGCATAGACTCTGTGACTGACTCTGCATGGCCTAAAACATTTATTATCTAAAAGAGCCAAAGGAGTAAAGAGGTCATCTGACTCCCCGGATTTGAGGGTCAGCATCTACACTTTGTGAGCAAAGAAGAGTGATGTGGTTTAGATGTCGTTTGAGTTTGCCCCAAGGTCTGGGCTTGGTGCTCAAGGTGCCAATATTGCAATTTGGTGGACCTTTAGGACTTAATGTCTTGGTAACTCGAATTTCAATAGGTTGTCAGGATCCTTGTTCTCCTAACAGGCTGTGATATTCCTTGTGTGATCTGTAGTTGAGAGAGGCTGTCATAGAAGCCAGAGATTGGCCATTCCTAGCTCTCTACCTTCTTTAATTGTTGAGTTCTGCAAATGCTCCAACACAGCAATGCTCCATGAGGTCATATATCCAAGGAAGAACCCTTTCCAGAGTTCAAATCTAGCCGTTTGGACTTTCAGCCTCTAAAACTGTGAACCAAATAAGCCTCTCCAACTTCCCAAGTTAGCTTGTCTTGGTTACTCCCTCAAGGCAATAAAAAGCTAAGAAATAGAGAGTAATTCCCAATATACAAGCTTGACTTTCTTGACCTGTGTGGTTGACTAGTTTTCATGGGACTGTGGTGAAATGACACTGAGCCGCTTGGAGCTCCCAGAAGCTACACAGCCTGCACTCAGTAAAAGCAGGCAAAGGCCTGAAGGGCAATGTGATTCTTCCCTGTCCCTAAGCCCCTCGCCTGGCCACTTGTCTTCCAAGTTTCCATTACTACCAGCCTCAGGAAATGAGCAAGTTCCTCCTTCCTCCCTGTTTCTCAACACTTCTTTCCTTGCCTCTTCCTGCAGATCACAGATCTCCCTGACGCAAGTTTAGGTTAGACAAACCCATGCTGGTAACGCCTATGGGGCTGTCGCTTAGATAGGTTTTGAGTAGAACCAGCAGTGGAGGGGAGAAAGGGCCGCAGTGAGAGGAGACAGAGGAGAAGGGTGCAAAGCTATTCCCCCTCCAGCCCCAACCCCAACTCTGAGCAAATTAACAGCCTCCAGTTTTCTTGGAAAACTGGCATGTTTAGAAGAACACCCCAAGAAGAGCCAGACTGGTGAAGCTTGACCGACCACTGTCTATTTTTAACTGTCTATTCTGCTCACCCAGGCCTTTAAAGACTAGTTCAAATACATCTTTCAAATAGAACTGCTATCCTTTGAAAGGAGTTGTGGTCTTTTAATGGAAGCATCGAGCAGTTTTAAACCAGCTTCTCTAGTTCCAAACCTGCAAAGATTCTTTAGGTAAGTCAAAATGGGATTCACCCTCTGGTTCCAAAGACTCCTGCTATTAGTACCAAAGGCAGGAACTGGCAGGGAGCCGGGCTGTGGAAGCTGAGCACAGGAAGCTCCCACCAGGCTGGCCTTCCAGGAAGGCTGGGTAGGAGCCTTGCTTGACTAGACCACTAGTGGGAAGAAGGGCACAGTCTAAAATACCCAGTGTAAATAAACCCTGACCTCTTGATTCTCACCAGGACCTTCTCCGTCTCTCAGAGGCTGGTTTCTGGGCTGACCATTGATTGAGGACAGCTAATCACAGTTGCACTCGGACTCTTTCCTGGAGCCCTCAGTCTTTTGACCACTACTAGCAGTTGGTGTTTATTAAACATCTATGCCCCAGATGCCCTGCTAGGCCCTCAGCTAAGAAGTGATGGAGTAAGAATTTCATTCCAGCCTGACTTGCTGAACAGTTTCCCATATGCTTTTTTCTGCTCTATCCTGACCTTTCCATATTCCTATCTAGTGACCACCTTTGTCATCTATCCTACCTAGGATAGTAAAGACTAGAAAACTCTGCCAGAACTCTCTGCTCCCCTAAGAGTCCCTGGCCTATGCTATGAGAGTGTCTATGCTTCCAATTAGAAGAATGAACAGGAGGTGGATACTTAGGAGGAGGTAGAAGGAATGAGTTCTTAAGGCAATTCTCTCCTGGCGTAAAGCTAGAACCTGCAGAGTACAGGGGAGAAGACCCAAGGTTTTACCAGCAACAACGGTCAGGAAAACCACACAAGCAATGTACACCAATGTATACTCTTCTAGCTATAAAGGAGTTTTATTCCATGTTAGTAAGTTCAAAACACCTTGACTTGGTCTGGATTTAGTTTTAGTACAAGTGGACATTAAATGCACTGAGATTTATTTGTGCACCTGGCTCCAACTTCAGCCCTCTCTTATCTTTAATGCATTCTGTCTCTTTAGACCTAAGGACCAAACAAGCGGAACTGGAGTGTCAGAGCATGAACAGGGATGGACCTTCAAGGCGACTTCACACTGAAGTTATAGGCAGGGAGAAAGATCTCAGGAGAAAAATGCCAGAGGGGAGGGGGAGGGGGCAACAGGGTCACAGAGACAGGAAACATCCCAGCAGCAATGAACAAAATAGATTAAGCTGAAAACTTAAAGTGGGTTCTCTGTGCCAGGTTCTCCTCCTAAGACCTGCCAGGGAACCCTCCTCCCTGCCACCACTCACAAACCAGTAGCTTCTGAAGCTCTGAACCTGTGAAAGACAGAAAGCATTCTTTGCCTGGGTATAATGCCTAGGATTCTCATTTTCAGAAAGCTTTTATAGACATTCGCTAATTTATTCTGTTCCACCCAACTTGACACTATACCAGAGCTGCACGTGTAGAAAGAGATGTGTCAAAATGTCAGCAATATTGATAGAGTCAGGAAATCAGCAGCCAGTGCACACAGTCTGCAGTCAGGGAGGAGAAGGTTAGAGATCACAAGCATGACAAGTTAGAGGGGAGGCAAGGGCTCCCTCCTTTCTGCTTTCTTACCCTCCTTCCCTCCAAAGAAACATCTGACTCAGCTCAGCTGGAGTTTCCATGTTCAGTGTCTCCCAAAGGTCCATATGTTGAAAATTTGGTCCCACAATGATACTACAGGGCAGTGGTAAAAGCTTTAAAGGATGGGGCCTATTGGAAGGTCCTTAGATCCCTACTGTCACAGTTAATCATGATTGTCAACTTGATTGGAAAGGAAATAACTCTGGGTGGGTTTTGTGACAGTATGTCCAGGAAGGATTAAGTGAGTAGGGAAAACTCTCCACAAGAGCAGGTAGCAACTTCTGAAAGGAACCCAGAATTAATGAGGTCTGAGACACAAGCAATGTTGCCTGTCTGCCTGCCTTTGTTTCTTACTGGTGAGTGTGTCTATCCCATCACTGTTGCTGTTTCCACCCTTTGCTTCCATCAGAACTCAGCTTCTTCAGTCTTCCAGTATAGATGGGAGAGCAGTGACTCTCCAGGGATCCTCCAGGCATTCAGCCTAGATTGGTATTCCTGAGGCATCCAGCCTGTGAACTGGACAGCTGTAGGGTTATCAGCCTCTCTGGTGTGCATTCAGCCTCTATCGTGTAAGCCAATCTAGTCTGCATTTGTAATATGTATTCATGCTATCAGTTCTGTTCATCTGGACAACCTTGACTAACACAACTGGGGACAGGTCATCAGAGGACATTGTGAAAACCTACTCCATTCCCCTCTTTGCTCTCTGGTCACGAGGTGAGCATTTACACCAACATGAGCATTAAAACTACAATCCAGGATACCTGCCAGAGTTCCAAAGCAATGGATCCACGGTATATTGAATGGGAACCTCCTGTGAGCCAAAATAAGATTTTTGTCTTTATAATTTGATTAGCTCAGATGTTTCTTAGAATGTTTGAAAGTTTCTAGGTCTAGTCCCATCTCTGCCACCTAGGAGACACACAGTCATGAATAAGTTCCTTGAATTCTGTGGGCTGCTCTTTCTTTATTTAAATACCTCTGAGGTCCATGACCTTGCAAGGTTACTGTTTTTGCCTGGGGTGTTAGACATACTCAAATGTTAAGAGCAGAGAGGAGGAAAGAAGGATGACACTGGAAATGTACACGACCTGTGGCTAACAGAGCTGGCCTTAACACCACCGTGATGGCTAATTTCATATCCTCTGAGCCATGGAATTCCCAGATATTTGTTCAGACTTGCTATGGCTTTATCTGTGAGGATGTTTCTGGATATGATTAACATCTGTAGGCCCTTCACAATATGCACTTGATCTTAGGAAAAAGGTCCAAAAAAGATGCCTTTCCCAAGGCAAGCAGGCCTTATCCAGCCAGTTGAACACGTGAATAGTACAGAAGAGGTAGGTAAGCAGGAACTCCTTGCACCTGGAATGAACACATTTTTTTCCCTGCCTTCAGATTCATATGAAAATCTCAGCAATCCTTGGGCATGCCAGACTCAGCCTAAAGCTACAATATGGGTACCCCCAAGTCTCTAGCTTGCTAACTTCAGGCTCATGGCTTTTAGCCTCCAGAATTTTGTGAGTCAATCCTTTGTAGTAAACACATATACACGACTTAATAGAAGACCTGACTTATACAACCTCTGAATGTGTCCTGGATATAGATATGTTGTCAAAGGTGACTGAAAACCCTGTTGGAAACCATCCCCACCTTTACAGGCACTAAAAGAACAAGAATGACCTCATGCTGTGTGATTAAGTCATAAAAATAGACAAAAATAACTGCATAACTCAGTGTTGGCTAGATTGTTATAGAGGTCATATGCCCCAGTAAGAACCACAACATAAAGTCATACATTCAGAGGTTAGGAACAGAGCCAGCACCTTGGTAAGATAATAAGCAACAGGACCTCAGAGAGATCAGGGCACGTGAGTTTACCTAGAGAGCAAAAGCCTAGGAGAGAGTTACAGAATTAAAGTGTAAGTAAGATCAGTTTTTAAAGCCATTCTTCTACCGTGGTGGCAAAGCCTGGTTTAAAATGAAATAGATGAAGTCATCTACACATGAGATTAGGAGGCAGAACAAGATAATCCTGAGTTTGAGTCCAGCCTGAACTGCATCAAGAGACCCTGTCTCAGAAACAAAACCATAAAAGAAGTGGAGGAGGAGGAAGAGGAGGAAGAAGAGGTGAGGGGAAAGATGGGCAGGAGAAAGGCAAGCTTTATATGTATGATGTCTTCTGCTGAATGGATTTGCAAGAGAAAAATAGTACAACATTTCTTCATTGTCATAACCCAACAGTTCAATGCATATCTTTCTTAAACTTTCTAGCTCTTCTCCTTTACTTCCTTTTATACCCTATTTCTGTCATTTACTAATATATCATAAACATGTTTCCAAACCACCAGCCCCTTCCATGTACCATAATTTTTAAGTAAATGAATGTCACTCTATCATTCAGACAAATCCCAACTTCTTTAACAAACTCTTGAGGCTTTCAGATTTCTTCTAGTGTTTCACTATTCTAAAGACCACTGCGATACATAACCTGATTCTCAAATTAACATTCCACCTTCCAGATAATTTCCTCAGAATTCACTTCCAGGTGCAGAATTGCTGACTCAAGTATTAAAAACCTAGAGTTGGGTGGTAGCACTCCGGAGGCTGAGGCAGAAAGATCTACCTCATTTTGAGTCTAGTCTGAACTACATAGTGAGAAGCTCTGTTCAGAAAAAAAAGCCATTAATCTATTTGAGGATATTAAAAACTACAAATATGCTTCCTTACTGAGGAGCGAGTGTCCTCTGTATCTAGTGATGAGGAAACAATCATCCGTCCATGTTCTCACCAACCCCACAGCACATTTTTTTTTGCTTGATTTGTTCATGAATTAATTCTGAGTGGGGAACATCAAAGATGTTGTGAATGAAATGGCATTTCAGCTGGCCCTTGAGGGAATGGTATGATTTCAAGCAATGCAAAGGTGTGAAGAAGAGCATTTCAAGGCAAGAAATTTAGCCCAGCAGCTGGGACTCTGATGCTGTTTTTAAAGAACCAAATAATCTAAATGTAGGAAGGTGTTGGGCTCCTAGGTAACATGGGAAGGTTACACTAAAAAGGCAGGCTAGAATGGGATCACGGAGGGTTTTGAATGGCATCTCAAGAAGCTTATATTTCAGTCTGCAGCAATTGGAAGCCATTAGCAGTTTCCAAACCGGGGAGTGATGTGTTTTTGCATGCTATCCTGACGGTGCAAGAACCTGCCAGAAGGTTGTAGGGTGGCAGGAGGAGATTTCATAGTTTTGACAGTAACCAGGAGATGTGTCTATTTTCCCCACTCTGGCGTGACTCTGGGGTTGTAGCACTTCACTAGTGTTTCAACATGCTTCCTATTAAAAGGACAGAACCCCATTGTAACAAATGAAAAGGGAGCAAGAACAAAGATGCCGAGCAGGCAGCATCGAAGGCAGGCAGCCGGGCCCACAAGTAGCATTTGATAATTTATCTTACTCCTTATTTCTCTCATCAATATTTTATGCCACTAGGAAACTCCAGCTTCATTTTCTGGTAATGAATTTATCATGAGACTAAGAGCAAGTTGCTGAAACAGATGCCTGGGGAAGCCTGGGAGGAAGGCAGCTCCCAGTCTCAACCTGCTGGCTTGGTCACCCGTAGGGCAGATGCCACAAGACCCAGAAAAGCAGAGAGGCCTGGGCCCTGCGCAGCAAGGGGCTTCATCTGTGTGGAGCGATGATTTCCCAAATAAACCCTCTTCAGAGATGCTTTCCTTCCCCAGGAGGTTGAGTGACATGGCGGGAGGGGGTAGTCAACACCACTGATTAATCACCCACTGGGCAAAGAACCCTGTAATAGAACTGGGTTACTAGAGTATTCTAATATAGACCCTTCTCACGGAATTCACCATCTTCATCTACATTCTGCATCCAGCTGAGCTTCAAGAGTAGTGGGGCCTCAAAATTCTCACAGTTGTCCGGTAAAGATTCTGATGTCTAATTTCAACTCTAACTCTGACTTTCTGCATAATTGGCGTAAATGCTTTTTATAATCTAGCTTTAGAAATTGAAGTTTAAAAATGAAAAAAAAAAGAATAGCAACTGACATTTAGATAACACTTACAATATGGTCTTTCAGTACACTCAGTTAATTCCCACAACAATCTTGACGTATTATTATTACTTCTGGTTTAGGGATATCAAAGCTTATACCTAGATAGGATATGATCTTGCCCAAGGTCACGAGCTAGCTTTGAATTCAAGCTGTGCTTAATTCTCCACTCCACCATTTTGTATCACCTGTTAGAAAGAGTTTTTGCTATTACATGTAACAACAACAACAAAAAATTTAAATTAACCCCCATTCAAGTTGGCTTACACAATAATAGAACTTATTCATTCACAGAACACCCAAGGTAGTTTCAGTTATGGTTAACTCAAGATTGCAATGTACATACTAGGACTCAGTTTCCCTTTACCTCAGGTGCACTTTCCATAGGAGAACTATCTGCTCAGACAGTAACTGGAGATTCCATGCAGGGGGACTGGCACCCCGGTTACCCATTTGAAACAAGAAAGGGTGTTAGGAAGATCCCCTGACCCTCCACCCAAGGTCTAGCATTGCACCTTCATTGAAAGAAGTCTCAACTGGGAGGTGTGTGTAAAAAAATATGGCACTTCAGTTCCTGGTCTCACTGAACAAATAAATCTGCTTTCATTGAGAAAATTGAAATAAGATTAAAATTTATCTATGGAATTCAGGCATGCAGACTAATTAATTACCTAAGTAGAATTAGAAGAGTAAGATAATTTCAGGCACTTATAGCACAGGACACTCACAACCTCAGGGAAATACAGGCAGAAGTCACCATAGAAGGCATGTGGTATCATACTGGTTCATTTTCCCCCTCTAAAATTAAGTTTTAGTTAAGTCCTCATATCCCATTTCCCCACAGGTTAGCCTCTTATCTATTGCATATGTAAAGTTCATTACTGCAAGGTAATATTACTGCAGATAGGACACCTTTGGAAAGTCGTAAATATCCTACAACAATCCCAACTCATTCTAGGAGCAGAATTATATTCCTCACTTCTCATTAGATTTCTGATGAACTAATGAATGGTTGATAAGCAGTTCACAAGATTGGTGTAGAACACACACATGGGGGTGCTGACTCCTGTAGCCTGTACACCAGCATCCAGACGAAATGTTGCAGATTATACTTGTGGATGACGGAAACAGGGTTCCAGGAAAAGCCATGGGCATAGATCTGCACCCTAAGGCCCCTCCCACTTCAGGAGCAGTCTTTCCTAGGCTTTCAGGTACAGGTTTCCTTGCCAGCCCTGTGGCCAGCTCATCAGAAATCTAACCTTCTCTCTGCAGGGAAGGAAAGTGGTCAGAAAAATAGACTTTCACTACAATCAGGCTCATTACTCTGACTCAACCACACTGTCACTTACTGGCTGCTGCTCATTACTAGATTTCTTCTTGCTTCCTCTCCATTTTCTTTAAACGCTTCTTCCTCTGACTGAGCATTGTGCACAAAATGTACTTGGTAGTATTCTAAGTGCTCAATAGACTTTACTTACTTCTCTCTATCCTTACAGCAACCTGTATGGGGAAAAATAACATAACCCATTTTACAGATGTGAAAATGGAGGCCTAAATAAGCTCCTATAGTTTGTATCTGGAGTGTCCTCCAAAGGCTCGTATGTTGGTCCCCAACTTGATGTTCTTGGGAGGTGCTAGAACCTTTAAGAGAGGAGAGAGCGATCTAGTGGGAGGTTTTATTAGTTACTGCTCTCCTTATTGCTGTGACAGATTAAAGAGGGAAGATGGTTTTAGAGTTCTAGAGGAAGTCCACCATGGTAGATATGACAGAGCCGCAGGACTGTGAGTCTGCTGGACCCATTGGGTCATAGTTAAGAAGCAGAAAGCAATGAACATCTCTATTCAGCTAGCTTTCCCTTTTATGTAGTTCTGGAAATCAATCCATGGAATGGTTTTGCCCACATTTGGAGTGGGTCTCCCCACCCCAATTAACCTAATCTACAGAATCCCTCACAGACAGGCCCACAGGTTTGTCTGCAGTGTGGTTCTAGATCCTGACAAGCTAACAATCAGTATTGACCATCACTGATCCATCCTTTGTCACTGTGACATCCAAACATATCACTTTAAAGTTAACCTTTTGTCACCACAGTCTCATGACCACAATGCGAAAGGTGTTCTATCTTCCAAAGACTCCATAGTCCTTAACAATCCCAACACTTTAAAAGGCTAAAATATGAGTCCCTTTTGAGACTCAAGGCAATCTCTTAAGTGTGAGATTTTACAAAATAAAAACAAGCTACTATTATAGTTCCAATATACAATGGCACATAATAAGCATTCCCATTCCTAAAAGGCTGAATGAAAGCATAGCAAAGAAAGATCAGATGAAAGCAAGACTGTAATCCGGGAGAGAAAATGTCAAATTCTGGAGTTTCATGTCCAGCATGTGAAACTACTAATGAATCATCTGGGCTACAAAGGGCTTAGATAGCACCACTCATCAAACTCTGTTGTCTCTCTGATGGGCCAGACCTATTTTGGACCTGCAACATTTTTCCAGAGATGTCCCATAGTTCTGGCATCTGCAACATCATGGAATTTCCATGACAGCCTAGACTTCCCTTTCACGGGAGCACGATGGGTCCTCTCAGAGTCTCCTCTAAGGGATTCTATGCCTACCACATGCTGCCTAGCTGCATCAGATTTCTTGAACCTTGGAGAAAAGCTCTAGGTTCAGACTGTCTCCTTCCAAATAAATTTGCATTTTTCAAGTTGGAGCCTTTGATGAATTGGGGCTTACCTTCAGGGCACACATGAAGACGAGATTTCTCTTTAATAACTATAGATACTTTGTTCTCTGCCTTCTCCTTGTTTACAATTACAATTAAACTTGTTTACACAACTTCCCTTGCTAAACTTCACATTTTAGTATCTTCATTCTCTCTCACCATAAAACTGAGTGGAAACACTCAGTGGTGGTCATACCACAGCCTGAACACTATGCCATATTGAAACTTCCTCTACGAAAAAAATTAGTCTGTTACTTTTTAGTTCAAATTCACACACATTCTCAGAAAAGAATGCAGCCAGATCTTTGCCAAAAATGCAGCCAGAATGGCCTCTAGTCCAGTTCCTAATAGCGTTCTTCTTCTTTGAAGTCTCTTGATATGGGCCTTCACTGTCCATGTTATTCTCACTTCTAGTCTTCCAAACTCCAGTGAGAATGGCCCGTTAAGAGCTACTTGGATCACTCTAGGGATTTTCCAGTCCAAAGTTCCTAACTCTTCTATATTTTTCTTACAAATCTTTATCACAGCAACAGCCTACTTCTTAGTACCAATTTTCTGTGTTAGTTACTTTGTTGCTGTGTCCAAATACCTGACCAAGTCTGCTTAATTTGGAAGGATTCAGGATTACAATTTAAGGGAATTCCACATTGGCTAAGAAGGCCCTGTGGCAGGAGTGTGAGGCTGCTGGTAACACAGTCTATCATCAGGAAGCAGCTAGTGACAGATAATCCTGCTCAGGTCACTCTCTCCTTTTTATTTGGATGGGGACCCTAACCCATGTCATTCTCCTGCTACATTTACAGTATGTCTGTCCACTTCCACCAAATCTAGAAAGTCCCTCACAGACATGCCCGAAGTTTGTCTCCAAGGTGATTCTAGATCTTGTCTAGTTGAAAATCAATATAAATGATCCCAGAGGTTTAAGTTACTGTGTTGTGACTTGAGAGAATTATGGGATGCAATCTCTTTCTCACTCCTTATCAATTCTTGGGTATGAGGTGAACAGCTTTCTCCAACATGCCCCACTGACCATGATAAATGACACTAACATAGGCCTAAGTAATAGGGCCTCTCAGTCAGTCATGGACTGAAACCTCCAAACATTGGAGCCAAAATAAAAGGTTTTAAGTTGATCATCTTAGGTACTTGCTACAAGAAATAGACAGTGCCTAACAGAGAAGTCAAAAATGGACTTTGGATCAGCAATAATTGGCTACATTTGTATAAGAGCCCGAGTCCTGGCCTTTCTACTTCATCAATTTCAGCCATGGTAAGTAATATTGTCCCCTAGCTAATGGCCATCAACCTCCACTGATGAGGCTGCCTGTGAGCTCCTTTAATAATTAGTTTCTCCTCAATTGCTTTGATGGTTAATCATAAGCAGCCTGTGATAGATCAGCTATTGTTCTCCAACTATTCATTGGTTCCTTTATCTGGATATTTATGTCTCATCTGCTTGACAAGCCTGTAAACGCCTTGCAGGAATTTATCTTCACCCATATATGGTGTCCATCACACATAAGAGACTTCAAAATTATGTCTTACTCATACTATCAGTACTCAGGGTGGCAACATAGAGACCTAGGTGAGAGGCCCTTGGTTTTGGAGTACTTCCCCATTATAGATGCACATGGCATGCCATCTCATATTTACACCCTCTTACCGTTCAGCAGTCCTGTCATCCAGTTCCATAAACCCGTGCTGACCCTGTAGGTTTATACAATCATTATCTTTTAACTTAATCAATTGTTTTCAAGAAGAAGTTCATAAAAATGAAATTGATTTCAAGGAAGAAAATCCCTATAGTTGGCTAATGATCTTTTTCCAACCTACGCTTTAAAGGCCTCATTCATCACAGATGCAGTTTGAAGAGCTCCTTCTGGCTGTGACATGTGCTATGATCTGATGTCCCATCTGGTCCTACTCCATGTCCTCTAATCTAACAGGTCCACAAGAAAAAGATGAGGCCTCAGTGTAATTTTTAATTTTTATTCTAGTAAAAATTTGTCACAAAATATTTACCCTCTTAACTGTTCTTAGGTGTATAATCTAGTGCCATAAGCTACATTCAGATGGTTGAGAACTCATCATAACAACCCAACTACAAAACTTGTCATCAATCTAAACTGAAATTTTGATCCCAGTGAATAGGGTTCTGTGGTCTATAGCGCAATCCTGTTTCCAACAGCAGCTGTACAATTTGATTCTACTACCAGAGCATCAGTTTCTCTCCAGCCTGGCCAATGCTTGTCATTTTTGTTGCTTTTCTTTTGTTGTTATTGTAGTTTTTAATAGGAGCCACCCTAATGGGTATGAACTGTTATCTCATTTTGGTTTTAAATTGCATTTCCTCAATAACTAATGATGTTGAGCATCTTTTCATGTGCTTATTGGCCATCTGTGTATCTTCTTTGGATCAATGTCTATTCAAGTCCTTTGCCCATTTTTAATTGGGTTTTTGTTTATTCATTTTTAAGTTGTAGGAGCCTTTTATATTTAGTTTATCAGATAAATAATTGGAAAAAATATTTTATTCTATTGGTAATGTTCATTCTCTCTCTCTCTCTCTCTCTCTCTCTCTCTCACACACACACACACACACACACACACACACACACACACACACAGGGAATAAACCTGGGGCTTCATGTACAAACTTTGCCACTGAACTACATTTCTATCTTTTTATTTTTATTTTTTTAATTTTGAGACAGAGTCTTGCTAAGTTATCCAGGCTGGCCTTGAGCTCCCTCTGCAATCCGGACAAGTCTTCAATTCATATTCCTCCTGTCTCAGCTTCTCAAGTAGATGGCATTACAGGAATTTATCACCAAGCCCAGCTCACTCTCTTAATAGTATCTTTGACCCCTAAAAGCTTTTTATATATTTATTGTTATTTTATGTGTATAAGTGTTTTGCCTATGTGTATATAAGTTTACCATGTACGTACAATGCCCACATAGGCCAGAAGAGGCTGTCAGATCCCCTCAAACTGCAGTTATGGACAGTTATTAGTGGTCATGTGGGTGCTAGGAATCAAGTCTGGGTCCTCTGGAAGGAACAGCAAGTGTTTCAACCACTGAGCCATCTCGCTCCAGCCACACATAAAAGATTTTTTAATGTAAGTCTGATTTATCTACTTCTGGTGTCTGTTCCTTTGTGTGATATATAAGAAACATTTGCCAAATCAAATGTCATGAAGGTTTTCTGTTTTCTTTTGGGAGCTTCATAGTTTTATGTGTTACAGTTACATCTTTTTTATATCTGTTACTTTTTCATTGCTGTGACAGAACAACTGATAGAAACAACTTAAAGGAGGAAAGATTTATTTTGGCTCAGGGTTTCAAAGGTCTCATGTGATAGTTACTTGGCTGGGGCAATGGAGCAGAACATCATGGCAAGGAGGCATGTGAAGAGGATAACTCTTCACATCATCACCAGAAAACAGAGAATGAGACTGAACCATGGGCACATGTAACCTCCAAGCGTCCCCAGTGATCCAATTCTGTCATCCAGGCCTCACCTGCTAAGAGCTTCACAGACTTCTAAAATAATGTCACTAGCTGGGTACCAAGTGTTTAAAACAGGAGGTAGGAGAACAGGCATTTTAGGTTCACACCATAACAGATGGTTTTGATAGGTTCGTCAAAGAAGCACTTTACTATGTGTGCAAGGCTTTGGTTCCAGGTTCCCTGTCTCATTCCACTGTTCTACACTTGTCTTTAGTCTAGTTCCATAGAACAGCAAACAAAGCTCAGAAAGTTTAAAAGTGAGAAAATGTGAGAGCCGTGAGTCCTCCAATGGTGTCCTTTTTCATGGCGGAGGCTGGGGGGTAAGGTACTTTGAGATTTCACATGAATTTTAAGGCAGATTTTTTTTCTATTTGTGATTGTAAAATTATTGTTATTTTGACAGAGATTTAACTGAATATGTCATTCACGTTGGTTGGTACTGTCCTCTTAGAAACCATAATAAATGGGTTCTAATCCATGAACAGCAATGTCATTTCAGAGATACTACTTAAGATTTAATAAAAGAGCCCTCCACGTACTGCCCCTCATTCAACTGTGTGTGTGTGTGTGTGTGTATGTGTGTGTGTGTGTGTGTGTGTGTATATATCCTATAGAGTCTAATTTGTGTCTCCAAGTGTCCTTCAGTTTGGACCCATCCACTGGAGCCTGGTTAACCTACCAAGAGTCCCATACTTCATGGAGACTGTCTATGCCCTTCCCAACACCTGTCTGTGGCCACATTTCCTTAAGTGGGGTTGGGGCTTCTTACCTACTACCTCATGTCTAGGCTGGGATTTTTTCTGAATTGATTGAGTTTGCATGAGGCTTGTGCATGCTATCACCATTGCTGTGAGTTCATAAGGCTAATGGACCAGCTGTCTGAAAAACTCTGTTTCCTTGTGGTCATCCCCCACCTCTGGTTCTTAGAATCTTTCTGCTCCCTCTTCCACAGTGATTCCTGAGCCCTGAGAGGCAGAAGTTTGATACAGGTGTCCTATTCAGGGATAAGAGCTCTATAGCCTCTTGTTCTGTGCATGTTAGCTATTGGTGGGTTTCTGTGTTAAGCAGTATGTGTTGTATAAAGTAACTAAAAGGACCCCTTTGAGACAATGCAGAACAATCTATACTAAAAGTTTGTGCAGGCCAAATACAATCAAATGTTGGACGACTGTGGATGAAACTGTGGCGACAACTCTATAGAAGGTATAAACTGTGTCCACATTGGAGCCTCATCTCTAAAGGCCATTTCTAAATGTTTTATCTAAATCCTCAAAGGCCTCCTAAGGCAGGAACCATTGTTCCTCCCACTCTACAGACAAAAGCAGACCAAGACAGAGAGGCAAAGTGACTCATTCAAGGTCACACATGTACAAAACCATGGAGCTAGGATTCTGACCAGTTCAGACTTTTGATCCTGTTGAGTAATGGTCCCCCAAGAAAACCAAGTGCTAAGTCCTGAAACTTGCCAATGCTCTTATTTAGAACAATGGGCCTGTTCTAGTCTGCTCCTCCCTTGTGGGTACAAAAACACTGACCAAAACCAACTTGGGAAGGAAAGGGTTTATTTGAATTACAGCATAGTCCATTGCCAAGGGAAGCCAAGGCAGGAACTCAGGGAAGATACCTGGAGCATAGACTGTAGAGAAATATTGCTTACTGGCTTGCTCCCTGTCCTGTGCTCAATCTACTTTCTTATATAACACAAGACCACCTGCCCATGTGTGGCACTACCCACAGCGGGCTGGGCCCTCCCACATCACTCACCAATCAAGAAAATGCTCCACAGACTTGACCAATGGAGGCAATCCAATGGAGGCAAGTCCTCAGTTATGGGTCCCTCTACTCAGGTGTGTCAAGTTGACTATTAAAGCAATCCAGGACACACGGAGGGCCTTTACAGATGTCATTGAATTAAGGATCTTAAGATGACACAAATATACTAGATTATCTGAGCATGTTCTAAATACTATTAAAGTATCCTTATAAAACAAACAGAGAGTTAATTAGACAACCCGTACACAAAGAGGAAAGGCCATATGAAGAGACAGAAGATAGAGCAACACAGCCAAGAAGCTGAAAGCAGCAGACTCCCCCTTGGTGTCCCCAGGGAGGGTATAGAACAGCAGTATTTTGAATGTCTGACCTCTAGACAGTGAGAAAACAAATCTCTATTAATTTTTGTAATCAAGTCTGTAGTTATTTGCTACAGCAGCCAGAGGAAGCATTATGGCTTCTAATCGGGGTCATGGGGAATCTCCTATTGGAAGATTTCACCCTCACCTGAATTAGGTGAAGTCGTAGCAGTGACCACAACTCTCAGGAGGATCTTAGAAGAAAATATCAAGCCAGCTGGATCACTGCCTAAACCAGAAGCGTAACAGTGTGACACTTCTCAAAGCACTTTCTTGTCAGGCCTACTACTCAGCCATCTAACCCCACAGGGGAAGAGAGATTGCTACCAGGTCTGACTTCAGGCTCTCAGTCACAACTTCTCATTTTACTTTAGAGTACCACCTTCCTCCCCACTCTACTCATCCCACAATAAAGAGAAGGGTAATGAGATAGAAGGCTCACGAGCGCTACCTGTGTGGCACTTCACAGTTTGCAGTGCTCATGTGTGTATGTGTTATTTAATTCTCACAATAATGCGAGGTCTCTCGCATTCTTCCGGTCCTATGGTAGAAAAAGCCACGGCTGAGAGTGCCAAGATGAGACACAGCACTGGCAGTGGCTTGCTCTTCAATCCACCACAGCTAATCCTGCTCATGCCATACCCAAGTGCTCACAATTTTTTTTTCATTTAAAAATAAAAATAGCCTTGATGTAAAGTTAAAAACAGGAGGGTGATTTACATGAGGCCCTGAGCTCTCAATTACACCAATTACTTTATAATTACAGGCAATGCCACCTTGGGTTTTTCAAAACCTACATCTATTCTTAAGAATCTGTCAGGAAGAAGGCCTCTTCTCAGGGAGAGATTCCAATTAGTATGCATGCGTGTTGTATGCAGAGGGAGAGAAAACCTGATGAAACTCCAGAGAGAAGCAAGAAGACAGGAGCTTGAGATGCCTCCTGTTCTGAAAATGGGCCTAGTGGTCCTATTAGGAGCAGTTGGCTTCAGGAAACCCCCAACTCTCAGCTTCAGGGGAGAAGCACACCAAAGCCCACTGCCCAAAACTTTTTTCCACCTGTCTGATGCTCTAGCCTTAAGATGGGTAGAAAAAAACAGCTTCACCCGCTAGTTTTAAAGTCCTCATAGTCACTTTATGAACGCCAGGGAAAACAAATAGAATGGAGTCCTCCTCAGTCAGATCCCTCTGGTTAAAGCATGCTGTGTTCCCTCCTGTCAGGTGAGCTCTGACAAGACGTCAAATGTCTGCCAAATGTCAGCACAGAGCTTAGGAATTCTTAGAATGGGATAGAAGAGTGGGTCCACACAGCCAATGAGTGCAATAACTCTTCTCCAGGATGCTTACCTGCGGGTTATAGCTATAGCACCAGTTTCAGAGTCAAAGTCTTCAGACACCATCACTCAAAGAAACAATTTGCTGCCATGAGTCAGATAGACCTCTGGACTAGGGAGGGCTTCTCAGAGCTGGAAAGGAACCACAGCGATCCACGAGGCCATCTCTTCATACTGTGCAGAGGCGTGCCATCAGTACATATCCAAGTAGCAAAGTCTCCATGTGAAGCCACTCTTCTACAAAGCGCACCCCTCGGACCCTCACCCGCTGTGTAAGACATGAGTAGCCACCACAACAAGGGGGCTTTATTATGTTGTGACAGGTGGAACGCATCTCTCCTCGGCCTGCTGGGGCTAGCAGGTAACATATCACCTCTCCATAAGCTTGGTACTCAGTTCTGAACAAGCACATTGGGAGGGTCTGTCTGTCTTCCTCCTTTTCTAAAAGGAACTGCTCCTGCAATTAACAGTACCTTGGATTAACTGACTCATCCGAAGATTCCTAGCCCATAGCTGAGACCCCTTTCTCCCGCTGCTGATGTCACTTTCCACACTGCATTTCTTTAAGAGAAACACCTTCAGTCACAGTTTGCAAAGCACCTTAACTCCAGTCAGCTGAGTCTCCAGGGCACACCGTAGCTGAGAAGGCAAATGGTTTCCATTCTGCCTCTTCACTGTCTGCTCTCTCTCCTTGTCTACTCCAGGAAAATGGCTGAAATAAATAAAGGAAAGAGAAAGAGGGAGGAAGCAGGTCTGGTTCTTGGAGATTGGAGTTCTCAGTGGGATTAAAGCTTGAGTGGCTCCCTTTAAGCAGGAAACAAAGTCTAAGCTCTCTTGCATCAGCTCTCTGCTCTCCTCCCACCCCCTAAATTCCAATCAGACTTTGCTACTTGAAAGGCCCTTCCCTGCCTGAACCACCAGGAACTTCTATTTAGCTTTCTTTGCTTCCTAGCGTGCGTGTGGTGACTCTATTTAAACAGTGTTACTTCTCTAGCTTCTAAAAGGCATGGGCCTGTCTCACCTTTGCTACTTATTTTCCGGGTCCCTCAGTAGTGCCAGGAGCAAGCATCCTTATTCTCATCTTCTAACCCTTTCTTGCACATATCAGAAATATATGATCTTTTTTCCAAGATCATATAACTAGTAAAGGCCTGGCAGGCATGTAGCAGGCATGTAGCAGGCTGTAGTAGCGGTGAGTTGCATGGGTTTGGAATCTGTCCACCTGGCTTCAACCCCTACCTCTGACCCAACAAGCTGAGTGACCTTCGGTGTTGTTTTTAAAATCTGCCTGTATTTCCTCACCTTATTTATTAAAGGAAGGTAATAACAGTGCTTACCACATAGAGATGTTGTGAGGACTAAATTAATTTATGCATGCAAAAAGAGTTTTTTAATGTCTGGCACATAGAATACACTCACAAAATTTTAGCTGCTTTGATCAATCTTTGTCCCTGTTCATAACCAGGTACCATGAGCAACCATCATTCCCAGACTCAAACTCTGATATCCATGGGCTCTGACTTTGTCCCCGCTTTCTCTAGACCCCAAGTGTCCTGTTTTTCTTACAGGATCCCAATATCTTCCCCTTTGTCTCTTAACATCCCATATCTTCCCCTTCCCCTGCCTTTGAACACATCTCTGCCCTGTGTCTTTAATTAAAACTTACCTCTTCCCTGGGATCTGGCATCCTTGTCAGTCTTCCTGAAAAGGGCTCCTTTGCCATCTGGGCTCCCCTGGAACACATTTTCAGTGCTCCTTGGGAATACCTCTTCTTCTCTATAATGCCCTATTGAACACTCAGTCACCTCGCATCCTTGATCCAGTTATCTGAGTCCCTTTACCTTAAGAACTTAGCTCCCTACTATCCTTCTCTCTGAAATTGATCTTTTCCCGCTTTGGTGATATAATATATAAATAATCCTGTATCAAATACCCTGATTTCAAGGGCTGGGAATGAAGTGCACTAGTAGAGCATTAGCCTAGCATGAACAGGGTCCTGGGATAGATTCCCAGCACTAAATGAAAATGAATATTGTGTATTAATTACTTTTTCTTGTTGCTGTGATAAAATGTGTGATAAGAGCCATATAAAGAAGGGTTGAGTTTTGCTCGTAGTGGGAGAGGTCAGTCCATCATGACAGGAAAGGCATGGCAGTAGGAGTGTGAGGCAATGTCATATTACATGAGTCAGGAAGCAGAGAAAGAAGAATGCTACTGTTTTACTTGCTTTCTTCCTTTTACTCAGCCTGCTGTGGAATAGTGCTGATGAGGATGGGAGATAGAAACTGGTTAGGCAGAGACCCTGAAAGTAAGCAGTTCTAGTCCTAGACCAGAAGCAGGGAATGTCCTTGGTTCTGTCCTGGCCAAAATCTAGGGGTACCAGAAGGGGCTCAGATTACTTATTTCTCCTCTCCTAACTTAGCCTGGAGGCTATACGTATGCCTGTGACTGAAACTCCAGTCCAGATACCGAGGAATGGCTTTGAAACTGTATTTCTAGACTTTCAGAGTGGGAATGTTTTATATCTATTCTCCAGTTTCAGTCAAATTCTTAAATGATTTTAAGGTCTGAACTCCTGATGTTACAGTAGCCTCGGAGGCCATTGAGGATGAATATCAAGTCTCTATTGAGAACCTTTAAGGAAAAGCTACTTCTTTCTGGTCAAAAGATAGAATCTGGTCTGCAGTGATGGTTCAGCCATTAAGAGCACTGACTGCCCTTGAGCAGTTCCTAGGTTTGATTCCCAGCACCCACACTGTGGCTAACAAACATCTCTAACAGCTCTAAGGGATCCAACATCCTCTTCTGACCTCCACGGGCACTGAACTGCACCTACCTACATGCAGGCAACACACTCATGTCCTTGAAAAGCATAACTTTTTCTTTTCCTTCTATCTCGTTTTCCAAAGTCTGGGCATGTTTTCCCTGATACTCTGGGCTTTCTCACTTTTCCTCTGAAACCCCCTCCCACCAGGCAGATGCTTGTCTGCCATGTGGCTGCTTGTTTGCCTCTCTTACTGAACGTGCTGCTTTCTTAGAGGCGTGCCTTTCTCTCTTCCTCTTCTCTATCTTCCTCCTCCAGGCAGCTACCAAGATTTATACCTTGCCTGCCCTGTTGTTTTTCTTCCAAATTCCAATATAACTGTCTTTTTGCTTCCTCTTTTTAATTTTGTTAATTCTTGTATCCAATGAGACCTGGAACTCATGATAGAGCTCCCCAAATTTTCTGGTAACAGGGCCACCTACATTTATTATGGGTCTTACCAGCTCCACCCAGTCTAGAAACTCCCTCACAGACATGCCCAGGGGTTTGTCTTCTAGTGGTTCTGGATCTTGTCAAGCTGACAATCCCAATCATCACACCATGACTTCAACTCATCCACGAAGCATTACTACTTCCTAATTTCTCCAGTCACCCTCATGGCTATTCCTTTGATCTTGTCATTATCAAAAACTAATGCCTGTGGCCAAAGACAATGTCAAGTATCTCATCTTCTTACCACCACACCATCTATCTCAGGTCTTTCCCTGCAGGGATTCCAAGTCCATCACGGTTCCTGTATCCCGAACCTTCGGTTCATTGACTCCACAACCAGCTCGCAGCCTCTCCTTCCAGCTCTGTAGCCGATGTTCCTGACAGTCAAGATGCTGTCCCCTCACCCCCACCCTCTTGCCTTCATTCTACTTCCATGTACTTTCTTACACTCAGCTAAACTATAATCTAGTTTCAGCCAGACTGTACTTACACAACTGCACACAGTTAAGAAAAGCCCTCACAGCTGGTTTATTTTAACTCATACTGAGTCCACCCAAGGAGGCCTGTGGTGCTGACTGGCATTTGTAACTAAATGCTTTTGCACATACACACTGTGATTTTGCAAGTCACACAGTCACACATTATCTAAGTCACACATTCTCATTCATGTGGAGTATCTATTCACCAATCCTCACTCGCAACTGATAACCTTGTTTGTATTTGATTGAAAACTAGACATGAAATGGCACATCTATCTGCCTTGTATAATTTGCACATATAACACTTGCTTCTCATCTATTTCTCTGAGTATTTCTATCTAAGGCCAGGCTTTCCACTTGTCCATTAATTCCATCCCTCCTCATCTACTCAAGGACAGCACTCTGGTAATTTTATCTCCTTTCTCTTATAGTAACTATTTTTCTCACTCTACTAGGCTTTTTCCATCAACATACAAACATATTATGGCTTTCTTATTAAGAAACCCCTCTCACTCATGCTTCTCCTCTGCATTTCTCTTTCTCAAGAGCCGTCTGTGCCTATTGTCTCAAATGTACCTCCTCACACTCTCTTTTTCTCCTGTGGTTTACATTCCCGTCTCTTCACCAACACCGTTCTTTATGATCATCAATGGCATCCATATCTCTGAGATCTACATTGGTTTCCAATCCTTATTTTCTTAATGATCAGCAGTATTTTACGCTGTTGATCACTTTCTTTCTGTTTAAATATTTCTTGTAGCATGGCTTTCTGGATTACATACCAACCTGGCTTCAAACATCTTCACCATCCCTTCTCAGTTTCCTCTTGAGTCTGTTTGACCTCACCTCTAAACACTGGAAGACCCAGCACTCAGATCAGTGACCTCCCCTGTTCTTCTGTGCTCTAAGTTTATTCGTTCATCTCTGGTTTTCAGTATCATTTTAATACTTCTATTAGACTTCACATTGAGTATTTCTAACCCAGGCCTTTGCTCCAAACTTAATTCAGATATCATACTGTCTGTAAAACCATTCCATCAGGATGGTTAATGAACATCTGAAATCTACTGTGCCTAAAGCTGTTCTGCCAGACACAAACTTAATTACCTTACTTTCTTACCAGTATCAGTTAATGCAGCTGCATTCTTTCAACTGCAGGGCTAAAAACAATGGAATGATCCTGACATTTCTCCCTTTTTTGTCTTTATATGCAATTCACTAGCAAGCATAGCAAACACTAACATCATCATAGCTTTAATACATATATACAGAATCTTACTGTGATGATGAATCATCCTTAACGACTGGATTTAGATTTGCCTAGGAAACACACTTGTGGAGTATGTCTCTGAGGGTGTTTTTAGGGAAGATTTAACTAAGGAGAAACGGCTCACTCTGAATATGAGGGTAACATCACATGGCTGGGGTCCCAGGCTGAGTAATAGGGAAAAAGGAAGGAGTGAGCTACAGCATTCACCCCTGTGCCCTGACTATGGACAGGATGTGATCAGCTGCCTCACAGTTCACATCACACTTTCTCCTGCCATGATGGGCTGAACCTTGGAACCATGAACTGAAGTAAACCCTTCCTGCCTTAAGGAAGGACTTCATAGCAACAAGAAAAAGTAACTAATACATAAAATTGTTACTAGAGTTGGGGTTGTTTCTGTGACTTCCTAAGCATGTGATTTGTAGGTACCAGAACTGGTTTGTGGGAGGAAGTTGGAAGAATATGGACCTGTGGGTTAGAAGGCCTGGAGTGCTGTAAGGAGAGCTCAATGGGCATTTGCCACCAAGTTTGATGACCAGAGTTTGATCAATGGAATCTACATGGTAGGAGACAACCGATTCCTGCAAATTGTTCTCTGACCTTCACACTCACACTCCTGCCACCTTGCCTCTCCTGCCATGTACCCTCAAACTATGAGCTAATATAAAGACTTCCTATTCTCCCCAGTCGCACATCCTGTTCTCCTCCTAGCCTTGGCCACAGGCCCACTCTTGCTCTTAGCACCCAGATCTCTAGACTATCCTCTTAGTCCAGACTGGCTCACTGCATCTGGATCCCCTGTACTCAGACCAGCTCAATTTTTCAGCCTAGTTGGTTAAACCCTTCAAAGGCTGTGCTTACCCTAGACCAGTCATCTAATTTGACTGCCCCTCCCTCAACCTGACTTGGATTTCTGTGACCAGCCTTCTTCCCTGGTAATCTGATACTGCCCACTGCTTTTCCACTCCCCTATCACCTGAGCAGCAACCCTGCCCCACATCCTGTTCTCCTTCTAGACTTGGGCACAAGCCGACTTTTGCTTTTAGCAACAGATCTCCGGACTACCCTCTTACTCCAGAACCGCCCACTGCGTCTCAGGTCCCTGAACTCACATCAGCTCAGTTTTCCAATCTAGATTGTCAGAGCCTTCACAAGCTGTCCCCAGCCCCAACTTGCCTTGAATTCTGGAGACTAGCCTTCTTTCCTGGTAAACCTGAGCCTGCCCACCGCATCTCCACTTCTCTACCAGCAGAGCAATTCCAAACTCACCCACCACACATCCTGTTCTCCTTCTAGCCTTCGGAATAGTTCCACTTCTACTCTTAGACTCCAAGATCTCTGGATCTTGGATCTCTTACTTCTGCCTAGTTGTAAGCTCTTTATATCGCAACATGCCCATCCCCTTATATTGGTACCATTTGCAGCCCCTCCCACTGTTGCAGGGCTAGCTTTCTATGCCATTAAGTAGGGGCCCAGACCTTTGTAGAATACCTACAAAAGACTAGATTGAGCTAAGTTTTAAACAAAAAACCCACAGCCAACATCATCCTAAATGTAGAAAACCTAAAAGCATTCCCATTAAAATCAAGAACCAGACAAGGCAGTACACTATCTTGACTTCTTTTTAATATACTACTTGAAACTCTTGCCAGAGCAATAAAACAAGAGAAGGAAAAGAAGAGGTCAACTTATCCCTTTTTGCAATTGGCATGTATTATACCCAAAACATGCCAAAAATTCCAGCAGAAAACTCCTAGAAATGATTAACACTTTCAGTCAAGTGGTAGATTAAAAAATTAATCTACAAAAATCAGTAGCCTTTCTATATACCAATAACAAGCAATTGGAGAAAGAGTACTAGGAGACCCTCCCATTCACAATAGCCTCAAAAAAAGTAAAATATCTCTGAATAAATATGACCAAAGACATTAAAGATCTCTACAATGAAAGTTTTAGGTCTTTCTATAAAGAGATGGATGAGGACACCAAAAGATGGAATGATCTCCCACAATCATGGATTGGAAGAATTAATATTGTGAAAATGACCATACTACTAAAATCAATATATAGCTTCAACACAATCCCAATCAAAACCCCCAGGACATTCATCTCAGAATTAGAAAAAAAAATCTTGAAATTCATATGGAAGCACAAAAGACCCCAGATAGCCAAAGCAACCCTGAGCAAAAAAATAATGCAGGGAGATTACTATACCAGATTTCAAACTATATTATAGAGCTATAGTCATAAAAACAGCATGGTACTAGTACAAAAATAGACCAGTACACCAATGGAATATAATTGAAGATTCAAACATGAGTACATGCAATTTCAGTCACCTGATATTTGACAAAGGGACCAAGAACACTCACTGGAGGAGCGATAGCATCTTCAGCAAATGGAACTGGCAAAGCTGGATCTCCACCTGTAGAACAATGAAACTACACCCTTATCTTTCACCATGCACAAAAGTCAATTACCTCAATATGAAACCTGAAACTCTGAAACTGTTAGAAGAAAATGTTGACAATAACCTACAAGATATAGGTATAGGGAAAAAACTTTCTAAATCAGAGAGCAATTGCTCAGGAATTAAGGTCAGTAATCAACAAGTGGGACCTCTTTAAACTAAAAGGCTTCTGTACAGCAAAAGAAACAACCAAGGAAATGAAGAGAAAACACACAGAATGGGAGAAAATCTTCAGCAGAAACACATCTGAAAGAGGTTTAGCATTCAGAATACATAAAGAACTAAAAAAAGTAAGAATCAAGAAAACAAGTGACCCAACCAAAAGATGGGTTAAGGATCTGAGCAGAGACTCATCTAAGGACAAATTCCACATACAATATCTCTACATGAGTCCATGTGCATAACTAAAGGCTACAAAGCAAGAAACAGTGCCAGACAGGAGAAACTTTGTTGCCGTTCCTCTACTCAGGGCCAGCCTAAGGGGGGATGCAGGGTCTCCACCAAGAGCGGGGTGAGAGGCACGGAGTCAGAACACAGACACTGGGAGCTGGGTGGAAGTGGGCAGAGGACGAGCCTCTGCATACTCATTTATTCAAGGAAGTGCGAAGGGTTTTATGGGTTTGGTTAGCCAATCGCCCTATGCGGTGGTTCCCAACTGCGGATGATAGTAATCTGTCTCAGGGTAGATCATCTCAGTGCAGGTTTTCTCCAGACACGGGGTGGAAGCTGATGTCACCTGGTGTTCTGCCTGGCCGGAGCAGAGCAGAACACCATGTCTTCAGAAGCCATTTCATTGTTCCTCATGGCAGGAGGTCTGGCTAAAGCCCATCCTGTATTATACCATACATATTCTCTTTTTTGTTTTTATTAACTGAGTGACCCTGGGAGTAATGGTTCTTTGCCAAGCCATTGTTGACCCCAGGCCCCTAGGGATCACCTCAGTCAGTGGTGCCTGTCTTAGGTTGCCCCATTCATTGGGGTCTTATCCGTCATTGACTATCCACCATCCTGGTGAAAGAACCCAAGGGTAATGCCTGTTGCTTAGGAGGGTAATTAGGATGGAATGGGGGGTTCATGCAGGAAGGTTCCTGTGGCATGCATGAGGGTCCTTGTTGAGGAGTGCTTTTGTGACCTGTAGAAGGCTTAGGAATAAGCAAGATGAGTCAAGTATTGTGAAGAAGGTGGCGCTATTAAGAAGCCAGTTAAACGGGATTGTCCTGTATTCCTGATATACAGATTTAAAGGGAGAAAAAAGGCTGAAATCCTATTAAATAAATCTGGTAATTAAGTAAGAGGGAGTAATTAAGACAAGCATGTGACCATGGGCCTGTGATTCAGCCAGGTGTAACCGTAGGCGGTTGGTAGGGTGTGCCCAGGGTGGGGCAGATGGAACAGTTGAAGTGCTGTCCAAGGGTACATTGTGGGAAGGGTGGGTGTTGTTTTATCGTTGGCAGTTGGGGGTTCCTCTTCCTCATATGAGCTATAGGGAGAGGGGGCCGACAAAGACAAAGCCTGCAGGGTCAATTTTGGTTCCTCTTTACAACTTTCATTATGGGTGTTAATAACTTCCTCGACTGAGGAGCATTTAAGGCTGGTGATTATGGCAAAAAGGGTAGGAAAAAATGGGACAGGGGGGTGTGTGTCCCTTATGGACCTCACGTTTCCTTGCGGGACCAAATGGAGCTATCCCAAATGTTTTGGGGGCTAATCCATGGGGCTAGGATGAGGGTTTCATCCCCAAATCTGTTAAGATCTTTTTGTTTCACTTTCAAGCCACATTGCAGGAAAAGAGCCTTAAGAGCCTGCAATTGTGGTGCTTTGGGGGGGGGGGGGGTTGCCCTTTATGGCAGAGTGATGTTTGACAGAGGGTGTTTGATTAAGGTCCACCTGGGAGTAAAAGACAATGAAATGGAAACTCAAAGCCACAATGATCACGACACAAACCAAGAGGCCTAATATCAAGGCCAACTGAGACACAGAAAATGTTGAGGGGCCAACTGAGACATACAAACAGAATTTTGAGGACCCAAATGTCTTGTGCTTAGTGGGGGACTTCCGTGGGTCATTATGCCACGGCTGTATAAGCACATGGGATCTCCAGAAAGGCTTGGCCGATAGCTTCACCTCAGTTCCAAAATCGGGGGGCAGGGGCACTCATGTGATTTCACCAAGAAGAACCAAGAGTGGTGGGGCTAGCATGGGCTTCGGGACTGTGTGGAGAGGTGTGCCTTCCTATGTGGGGGGAGAAACATGGAAAAGGGGAGAAGGAGGGGGTCTCCCTGTCACCCTCAGGTGAGTGTCAGCACACAGAACAAAGAGAGGCCTACTCACCCACAACCACGATGGGGGCGTCTTGCCAACACTGGAGGGCAGAGGGGCCCGGTTTGGGCACCAGATGTTGCCATCCCTCTGCTCATGGCCAGCCCGAAGGGGACGCAGGGTCTCCACCGAGTGGAGGTGAGAGGCGCACAGTCAGAACACAGACACCCGGAGCTGGGTAGAAGCAGGCAGAGGGCGAGCTGCTGCAAACTTGTTTATTCAAGGAAGTGCAAGGAGTTTTATGGGTTTGGTTAGCCAGTCACCCTATGGGGTGGTTCCCAACTGCGGACGATAGTAACCTGTCTCCGGGTGGATTATCTCAGTGCAGGTTCTCTCCAGACACAGGGTGGAAGCTGGTGTCACGCCTGGCCAGAGCAGAGCAGAACACCACGTCCTCAGAAGCCATTTCTTTGTTCCTCATGGCAGGAGGCCTGGCTAAGACCCATCCTGCATTACACCATACAAAACTTTTCTTTGAGTGGTTGACCAGGGTGGTCCAAGAGACTTGCAAAATGACACAGGCTGCTGCCACAGTCCTTGATTGCCTCCAAGAACTTGAAGGTAAGACCCTAGTGCTGAAAACAGGACATACTTCAGAGAGCAGATTTGGAGCAGTGGAGCTGGAACTAACATGGAAGCCACTTCCCCTGAAGGCTAGCCCTCAAAGCTCTGCAGAGCATCCTGAAGATAAAGCATTCATCAATGATCCAGCTTCGTGACCAAATGACCACATTGATGATCACATTCGATACTGGTGCAATAGTGACACTTTTATCTTGGGGCCAATCAATGGCTACCTAATTGGTCTTAGAGCCCATGAAATGGAAAGAAACTCATGTGTGGTACTGTAATCATAGCTGCATACATATGGTTGAAGAGGTCATAGATCTTAGAGAAATCCCCAAGGCTGTCACATCCTAGGCTAAGGTAAACTCTTACTAAGTGCAAAATATGTATCCTTATATATACAATCAAATATCCCAGTCACCACTCATCAAAGAAGCTTTTTTTTTGCACCAGATGGAAACTATTACAGAGCACCACATCTGGTCACACATAGACATTGTTTTTAATTGTCCATGCGTAAGTGGCACATCTACACAATGCAACCTCCACACCTAAGATTCACAGAACATAGAACAAGGGGTAAAGAGGACGCTAATAAATCTCTCAACTCTCACTAATGAAGCTCCCTCATACATACATAAAGGTCACAAATGACCATAGCATGGAGATTAGGCATCTACAGAGTGTGGGTCCCTGGACCATACTAAGTTTCACTAACTCAGGGATCAGGGACCATTTCAGAAGAGGGAGCAGAAAGATTGTAAGAGACAGTGAGGAGGTGTGTGCCATATGGAAATAGAATTCTATAAGCTCCTGGGACCCTGCTCCTATGAACCTACAGCAATGGTGTCAGCATGCTCAAGAACCATAAAAATTCAAGCAGACAAAAACTAGCATGGAACTGGAGAAATGGGTAGTAGACCCCCAGTCTTTGCTGAAGAAATATTGGCAACTGATTACTGTTGAGTGAGGATGAGGTGCCATTGGACATTTTATCTGAAATTTCCGTGCTTCTTATATTTCCCCATCTATGTTAACTGTTCTCCAAGGTTCTGCTCCCCTTTGGATCACATTGTGTATTCTATTACTCATCTTGGGTGATGGCTGTCTCTTCTAGACCTCATAAGTGAGAAGAGACTTTATCTGCTTCAGTTCTACCTATATCCTAGTATCCAGAGCACTGCCTGGCACATGACAGGTACACAATGAGTTGAGGGTGAATGAATAACTGATATCCATTGTTATCTGCTCGGTAGCAACACATCCTAATTAGAACTCTTGATTTTCAACCTCTCCATTTGCACCTCTGGTTTATTTTCCGGTATTTCTTAATCAAACCTAGAAACCTGGAATTCTTCTCCGATTCCTTCCTTTATTCCTGGCCCCTCACAATAAGCTTGGCCACTCTGCCCTGGGTCATGCCTCAACTCTAGCTCCAAAATCTGACTTCCATCTTCTTCAACTCTGCCATCTCCCGTTAAGAGCACAGCACTGTGTGGGTTGTTGAAATAGTTCCTCTAGCTGACTCTCCTTCAGCTATACCATCCAGCGTTCACTCAACTCTTTTCATTTTGGTCTATGCCCATCCAGAAATAGGCCTCTAACGGATCTGCACATGGGCCACATACCGTTTCCACACAAGCCCTTTCCTGGCTCTTTACTTGCCCCTTCAAGTGCCCCCTGGATTTTCAAGTGCCTTCCCAGAACACCCAGTATTCCACTCAGCCATACCTTCCTCCCTCTTATTCCCATTATCAATTTATTTTCCTCCAAGCAATTGTCAAGCTGCAATGACCTCATTTATTTATGTAAATGTTTATTTTCTATGTCCCCATTGAAAATGTGACATCAGAGAATTAGCATGCAATAAGTAAACTGTTGTAGGCATACAAATACATGAAGGAGGGATGAAAGGAAGCCCAAAATTACTGCCCCCTCCGTAGCCATCAGCTGTCCCTGCCTGCCCTGAGAGCAGCTGTTATACAGAAGCAGCAATGAGGACAGAACAACTTGCTAAAACATCTGGCCATCAAAACCAAGTGATCTTGCTTCCCGAGATTCTCAGCCCATCCTTGGTCTTTGTCTGTAGCAATTTCTCCCCCTTGGGTTTCGTGGGAGGGATGAGAGCCTTCTCCTTCAAGCAGCACCATCCCAGACAATATTATTTGAAAGGGCTTAAGAAGCAAGAAATAACTCATCCCAAAATAACCTCTCCTTGGCTCCCAGCTGCTCTGAACAGCTGGATGCATTTTTCCTAGCCAGATACTTGTGACTTTATACTAATAATATGGGGAAACCAAACACACTGAGACATGCTAAACAGGGTCATTGTTGCTAATTCCCTTAGGAGGATAAATGCTATTAGTTCTCAATGAGCATTTTCAACAGAAAGTTGTAGACTCTCTGCTTAGGACTGGGTTGGATAACCATCAAAGAATCATGAAGCATCCACCCTTACAAAATGTACAAACTGGCTGTGCCAAAAAAATGGCATATGTTAGGCAATGAGGAAAGAATATAAAGGAACATAATTAAGAAGCCAGCTTATTCAGGATCAGAGAAGACCGAGGGCTGGAGTAATTGACAAAGGCTTCTTAAAGGACTTTCGAACTCAGGTTTGACAGATTTGAAAGTTAAAGAAAAGGCAGATGCCCAGAAAGGGAGACAGTCAGGAAGTTCCAGAACTGGGAATAAATGTGGAATGAGTCCATCGGCCCTACTATAAGCTCAGGAGTGGCAGAAGATCAAATGATTGTAAACACTGGTGTGAATCACAAATCTACCACTTATACAAAATTGCTTAACCTCCCTGGGCCCTTTTCTTCACCTACCAAATAAAAGTATTGCCTGTGTTACCTCCCTAGCTTCCCCCAAACAGCCCAAATGGTGTGGGAGAGGACTTTATACATAAGACAACAGGCAATGTCTCTGCTCCCTAGGAAGCACAAGGTTAATGGTAGGATGGAGAGAGCCTTCCCAAGGCTTGGAAGGCAAACAGATTTGGAAACACTTTGCAACTCTGAAGTGACGGATGCATGCTTTGCGGAAACATGCTTCTTTTTTCCACATTGAATACAAGATGGCTGGCAAGCCAAGGCCACATGGTAGCAAGCAATAGCAGCTCCTTTGCTGACAAGTAAAAGATTTTATGAAGGGCACCACCCCAGGATTGGAAAGACATCTGGTGCCTTTTCAGGAAGGCTTTGATGTACCACAGTTACTTACTTGCCCTGCTCTGGGGCTGTCTTACAGTTCTGTCTCTGGAAATAAGACTTTGGCAACTTCCTGTGGCAAGGCTTTGTTACCTCATAAATACCGCCATCTGTATTTAGCATATGAGAAAGCTACCAGTTTGTTTGGCATTTTGCTAGCCTCCAAGTAGGAAAGCACAAACTTCCAAGAAGAAGGGAGCCGCAGTCTGGAGCAGGTGGGGTTAACAGAGGGTAGAGGCAGCAGGCAGGGAGCCATGGAACTTTGCCCAATACCCCAATTCTTCTACAAAAGATTTTGCCCTAATATAGAACCTTTCTGGTATAGGGTTCTCACAGGTTATTCAGGAGGAACTCTAAGAGCATGGGATGCTAACGTGGGGAATAAGTAATTCTGAACTCAGATTCAGCCACTTGTCTTGAATCCGTGCACTCCCTGTCCATCCCCTGTGTGACTTGAAACTGTAAGGTCTCCCACAGGTTCATGTTTTCAGGGCTTGGTCCCCAGCTTGGGGTGTTATTTTGAAGGCTGCATAATCTTTGAGAATGGGGCCTAGGTGACAGTATGTTGGTGTCTGAGGAGAGCCCTTTAAAGGTGGTACATGATTCCCGCCTCTGTTCCTGGCTTCTTGGACCCACCGCATGAGCAAGCTTCACAAACTCTTCCTTCCAAAAACTGAGTTTTGCCTTCTCCAACACAAAAGACTGAAATTCCTCAGGAACCAGGAGCCAAAATAAACCTTTCCTCCCTTTCATTGTTTCTGTCATATATTTTGTCACAGTAACAGAAAAGTAATACAGTTCTATGGCTTAGTTTAAGTTGCTTTCTTAAGGAGGAGGAGGCACAAGTCTCCTTTGGTACAACTCAAATTGTGATTATTGCCAGAATCAGCTTGGACACCTTTCTACACACCACCGCCACCCAACTCCTGCCTCCTAGAAACTCCCGTTGGAACAGTTTTAGGTACAGGCCTTGTCATCTAAACTTGGCAGGTACTTTGATAGGTTACAAAGTTTAGAAATCACCTGATCTCAAGAGATCCATCTTGTCTTCGTTATTTTTCTTGTTGCTGTGACCACATAGCAGACAAGCAATTTAGAGGAGGAAGCTCCCTTAAATTGACTTCAGCTAAGTCTGAGGAGATGCCATCCATCATGGAGAGGAGGCATGGTGGCAGCTGCCCCACGGTAGCACAAGTGTGCAGCTCGGTCTCCTACTTCACAGCCTGGCAAACAGGAAATAGAGGCAGGCTATAAAACTCCAAGGCCTACCAACACTATTTTCTCCAGTGAGGCTCTACCTCCTAAAGGTTACACAGCCTTCCAAAGTAGCACCACCAGCTAGGGACCAAGTGTTCAAACACAGGAACTTAAGAGACATTCCATACACAAACTGCAACACCTCCTGGTCCAGTATTTTCTACTTTCTGACTAGAGACACCCATGCTGGATAATAAGAAACCTGCTTCTTACAGATACTTCCTGGTACCCTCATCTGCCGCTACGAGAACTAAGAGAGTCCCCCTGCACAGTCGTGCTTGTCTTTGAGCACCAGGCTGGTGTTGCAGTTGCTGAATGTTTAGCTCTCCTTCAGTATCTGACTTCCTTAAGGGCAATGAATAGCCATGTCTTATTCAGGCCTCAACTGCGGCTCCTAGCACAGTATCTGGTATGTAGCACAGCTGAACTTTGATTGGTGATATGCTTGGTTTCACGCCTCTGTATTATTTCTATTCTTTGCACCCCTTTTGTGATCAAGGAAGCACTAGGATTAGGATCCAAATTCGTACTTGAGCATCTGTTTGCAGCCCAGGACACCTTGAATCACCAAATAGGGCATAGCCATTGAAAGGGTCAGCTGCTTTCTCCTCTCTCCCTTCAACCCTGGCCCATCAGGGACTGTTAATGCTCGGGAGGTAAGCAGCCCTGTGTTGTGAGGTATAGCCTGAAAGAAAGACCACTCTAACCACTCCAGCAGAGAGCTGGACCACAGCTACTAGCCATGGGCTGCTCTCTGCAGCAATGCTTGTCTTTCTGAGCTCAGCCTGGCATCTCCTCCCGAGCCAGCGCCCCTCCTGAGAGAAGAGTGTGTTTAAGATTCCCGGCACGAGGCCTAAGAGGCGATTCCAAGCATCTTGCTGCAGAGTGAACTAATCCTACCAGGTAAATTCTCCCTCTCAGTTCATTCCATCTTATTAGAGCTGGCAGGCACCCCGTGACGCTTCATTACCTGTGCCACTCGAAGGCAAGACTTCTTTTAATGAGCTGAGCAATGTGGGGAGCCCCCTGCCAAGCACCCCAGAGGATGCATTTGTCTTAAAAAGGGGGAAACCCTAAACTGTCCAGCCTATCCACAGGCCAAGCTGTTGAGAAACAGATGGGGGGGGGGGGGGCTAAAGAACCAATGGCACCAACAAGAAGGACTGCTTTCCCACTCTGCCCCCCACCATCTCTACCCCCTCTCACACAGCTTATAGGACGTGCTTAGGCTCTGTCAGAGTCCCCAGGGCTGGGGCGATCTCACCCTTTGCCCATTTAATCCAACGGTAGCCTCAGTCATCAGATCTTACTTTCCAACAGAGAAATAAAGCACTATTTGCCCCTCAGAAGGTCTCATTTCCAAGCCCTTAACAGCATCCCAGGAAGAAGGAATGAGGTGGAGGCTTGTGCAAAGAGAGGGAAGAGAAGCTCTATAGGAGTGGTGTGGACCTGAAGCGCCCAGGACGAGGCTGGCAGATGAGTGAAGTGTGGCACAGGGCACAGTGACAGCCCTACGGACAGGAGACATCTTTGTCCTTAACCAGCTAGGCCCTCCCCACTAAGCAGGCACACTGAAAGAGATTTCCCCTAATTATTCAGTTCTCTCCTCCCCCTCCTTTGGAGTGAATCAGGGCTCCCACCAGAAGATAAAATAGTGGGGCAGCTAAGGGAGGACAGCCGACTTGGCGTGGCCCACTGGGACGAGGCAGAGGGTCCATCAGGAGGGCTTAATTACATCTCTTGAATGCAGTGCCTCTATTCCCAGAAACCTCAGCTGCCAAGCGTGCTTCCACACTCGCTAGCTCTGCTCTGTGTGTTCCGCGTTTTATCCCCCGCCTCCCTCAGCTCTCAGCCCCCTACCCTTGCGGGGTGGCATTTAATTTGCTACATTCCATGTGCTCCTTTTCATGAGCTTGTGTCTGTGCATGGTTCTGTCTTTCACCACATTTCTCAACTGCTGTTGCGCAAAGGGAGGAAGAAAGAAAGAAGGACAGAGGCTAAAGCCATAGTGAATGCGTGTGGGGCTGCCACCAGTTGGGACAGCTCCTAGATGAAAGGGCCTTTCCATGCCTTGCATGGAGGGAAAAACCTGAGATGAGTGGAAGGGAAAAAGAAAATAGTTTGCTGAATACGCTACAGTTTCCAGCATAAAAGGGCCTCGGCCAGAACAGCCCCTGTGGCGAGGCTCCACTCGCCAGGGAAACGGCAAACAACTTTCCAGAAAGAAACCAAAGTAAAAATAGTGCTGAAAAACAGAACCAAATGGGCTCTGGGCACCTGGCAGGAAAGCAAAGAGAGTGATGACATCCTGAGACGCGTTTTCCGAGTCTACTCCCCCCTCATCCTGCTCGTGTCCCACACCACCCCTACGCTCCTGAAATTCCTCCTTGCCCCTTGATAAAAAATTGAGATGCCTGTGTTAATCAGCTTGGTACTATAATAATGAAATATCTGACATACATTGCTTTTGAAGTAGAAAGGTTTATTTATTTCACAATATGGCGATTCAAGTCCTAGATCAGACAGTCATACCACTCTGAGCCTACACGTCATGCGAGGTGTATTTATAAGAGCAAACCACCCACATCATTATTCCAGGGGCAGAGACGGGAGGGAACCTTCAGTCTCCTTTACCAGCCAATACTCTGATACTTGGTTCCACCTTTCAGAGGTTTCTTCACCTTCCTATAGCGTCACCTAGAGGAACAAGCCTTTGACAGAGGACCTCACTCCGAAGGAGAAGGAAGAAAGGGCTGGTGAATTAGGGGAAATCTCTTTCAGACAGCTTGCCAGCTTGGTGGGGAGGGCCTAGCTGGTTAAGGACAAAGATGTCTCTTGTCTATAGGGTTAGCTGAACCATAGCAGCACTGAAAAGCTTACCAGAATGGATTCTATGACTAAGTCGTATGACTTCTAAGTGCCTCAGTTTCTCTTCTTGTAAAACAGAGTCTCTGATGGCTTCCTATCATACATCAAAGGAATCGAGAGGCTAGTGTTTAGTTGCAAAACTCTCTTGCTGCAGAGACCCATTGCACTAAAGAGTCACGTAGATTTTGCTGCCTTTGGGAAGAATAAGAGTAAGGAGGCAGATGAAGTATTTGCAATCACAAGCTTTGAACTGGCTCTAACTGGCTCTGTTTTCTACATAGAGGGGACCACTGGATTCTTCCCCCAATCCATCATCTGCCCATGATTTCATCCTTAGCCCCTTTGGCCTCTCCTTCCCACTTGCCCTGCTAAGCCCTGCTCTTGCCTTCTTCTGGCCCCTGCCTAAGACATCAGACCCTCCGCACTACTCTCTGGTGCTCCCCAGACCTCCCTCTCCAGGCGTCTGATGTGAAAGAGGTGATTAATGAAAAGGCCACATGGGCATTGCATTACTAGATTAAATTCCATAAAGAGCAGCACCTGCAAGATTGAAGAATACTGCGTCAGCATCCGGGTCACACCTGGGCCACTGCAGGATTTCTGCTGGCATGAGAAATGGCCCGGGCAGAGGGCAAAGAATAGTTCCTGGAGTCATCAAATCATAGAAGGTCTAAGTTGGACAAAGTAGCAGAGGCCATTTCCCTAGTTGACTCAATCTTCCACAGCACATTAGATTAAGTGGTAGTCCAGACTCTCCTGGAACTCCTCCAACTCAGACTTCCCTTCCCCACAAGGGCTCTACCCAAGGCTGTAATTTCTTAGAAAAGTAATTTCAAGTCTGCTTTGCTTTAACTGCTCTCTTCATCAGAGGCCCTTATTCATTCATTCATTCATTCATTCATTCATTCACAAATATGTACAAGTCATCCTAGGCACCAGGCATTGGCTGACATATCAGACACTGTAGCTAGACATTCAGATTGCTCCCTGTCTTTGCAGAATAGTCATGTGGAGACATTCATTGGCAGACAGGCACTGGGAGCTAAATGCTACAACAGGTCAGCAGGAACACCTGGGAGAGGTGCTGGCTGAGCTGTGCAGGAAGAGGTTATAGGTACGGGTCAGAAAGGGCATTCTGGGAGGAACAACGTCTAGGTTGAAAGCAAACCAAATAGAGAGCAAGAATGGAACGAGTTTGGATTGTTAGGCCAAGAGCTGAGCAGATGAACCAAGTGGTGCCAGGGCAGGAAGTGGGCGGGGGCGGTAGGAGAGGGAATGAGCTCTGGAGATTTCATGAAACATTCATTCCAAATGACCACCAGGGTCCAAGTATGTTCAGACTAGTATAATAGAAGACCACCTGCTGAGTGCCGCACACACCACAGAAAGCAACCACTCACAGTTCGGGAGTGACAGAACCACTGGCACAGGCATGACATGGCAGAGGTGCTGCCTGGTGAGGGCTCTTGTTCTGGTTCGCAGGTGGCTCAGTCTTGTCCATCCTCACATTGTGAAAATGGGAGGGTCCTGGTCTCCTCACGGCTTGTAAGTACTTACCCACTTGTTAGGCTCCACCTTCATAACTTAATCACCTCCCAAAGGCCCCACCTCCTAAAAGTGTCCCATTTGTGGTTAGGTTTCCATACAGGTGTTCTAGGGGCCAGAAACATTAAGTCACATCATGCTGTTATCCTGCACTGTGGTCCCAGCCTCTCCACACATCCCTGACCTCTCCCCTCCCACTGCCTACCCCACTTCTGCCCCCAGGGCCTCACACTGCTCAGACCACCCTTGCCCCGTTGTGACAAACCCCCGGGTGTCACTTGCACTCTTGAGGGCTCTGAGGTCCCAAATCACCCTCTCTAGGATCAGCCTGAGAGGACATTTCCCATCAGCAATGAGTCAAAACAGCTTCTGCTTCTTCCTATCCTCCCACCAGGGCTTAGAGACCCTTCTGGAGCTCTTTTCCACCTTACTCATCCCTGCCCGCCTTCAGCTTCAGCTCCTCCCTTCTCCAGTGTCATTACCAGACTCTGGGTGAGACTTTGAAATATAAACTACCATTTATATATGCAAAATGCTGCACAGCCGTAAAACAAGCTAACAGTCATAAAAGAAGCAAAACACTGCCATGTGCTGCAAGGTGAACGATTCTCAAAAAGGTTTTCTTAGTGCAGGAGGTCACATAAGAAGTGGACACAAGCTCTGTGACTATGTACATGGAAGATCCAGAAGAGGCAAATTCATAGAGACAGAGAGCGAATTAGAGGTTCCTTGAGACAGAGGTCGGGGTGGGGGACTGGAAAGGGAGCACCTGCTAATGGACAGGATTTCTGTAATGAAAACGTTCTGATCTCAACTGGGTGACGACTGCACAGTGTTGTGACGTATGCAATGCCACTAAATTGTGTGCTGTAATATGACTACAGTGGTAAATTATGTTACATGCATTTTATCACAATAAGTAAAGCCCTCCATTTGCAGAGCGTTCTGCGTCCTATGCAGCATATTCATGTCCTCTGATTACATCTCCTCACTTTTCTTTGGCATGGCAGCCTTTTTCTTGAAAAATGAGGGAGCTAAGATTCTGCCTGGCCTGAGGTCCAGCTCACCCTGGTGCCTAGGCTCAGCCCAGGCTCAGGGAATCTGATCCAGAGTCCTTGTTTCAAACTGAGGAAGCCGGAGCTTGGACTCACACAGGCTGACTGATCTGCAGCACTGTGTGTTCATGAGGAACTTCACTCACAGTGTAACAGGGGAAAGCAAGTGGGATGTCCACGGCAGAAGAGGAGCTTACCTTCTTAAAAGCAGAACCAAACTAAATCTTCCACACTGCCTTTCTCTGTCAAGACACCTGCAGCCATGACAGGCAGATGCTGGAGGGAAGACTTGATATGATGGGAGTCTGACATGTGGGGAGCCCATCTTTCTTTCTAGACAGAGCTACAGTCTGAATGGCCCACTGGAGCTCACAGGGAAAACTAATCACTCAACTATGATATTTCAGAGGATAATTGAAGTCAAAGGGCATGGTCCTAATTGAATGGGAATGTGGCTTTCTGAAAAGGGGGGACCTAAGTTAAGATGTCTGTCTCACAATGATGTCCTGCACCACTTTAGGACTCTGCAGATTCCCCACCAGCAGGAGGCCTCCTTATTTTGAGCCTACAGACTGATGTGCAGAGTGCAGAGTGAAAGTTGACTCTTTGCAAATTATCCAATTACTTGCGCTTTCTCTCTCTCTCTCTCTCTCTCTCTCTGTCTCTCTCTCTCTCTCTCTGCGTAATATACATGTTCATGAGGGTTATGCATGTGTGCATTGTGCAGGTCAAGGCCAGAGGTCAATGTCAAATGTCTTGCCCATCAACTTTTTTGAAACATGGTATCTCACTGAATCTGGAGCTCATTGATTTGATAGGCTGGCTGGCCAATGAGCTTCGAGGATCCACCTGTCTCCACTGCTACAGTAGTGAGGTTTCAGATGTGCACCAGTGTGCTCAGCTTTTATATGGGTGCTGGGGACTAGGGCTCAGGTCCTCATGCTTGTGCAGCAGACACTTGACTGACTAAACCATCTCCCCAGCTTTGGGACTGTGGCTTTCTAAAATAAGGAGACCTGACCTATAACATCTGTATTAAACATAGAAACCCTGAGCCACTCTGCACGATCCCCACCAGCAGTGGGGAACATAGAGGTTTGGAACCTCCCAACCTTCAGAATGATTTTCTGAAATAAAGAAAAAAATGTGACTTGCCTAGTTCTTGGCGCTCAGTTACGACCTCAGAAAAAAAGATCAAGATAGTCAAGATCATCCAGCTAGGAAAGATGGGCACAGTCTAGTTCAGGAAAGGTGTGACGCCCCGTGTCCTGGTAAGGATACGCCAAGGTATTGGATGCAGAATTGGGAAGCATGTAGGGGCAGAAGCAGGGGGAAGAGGGAGGGTGGAGCAGTGGGTAAAGCCAGAGGTATTGGTAAGGGCAGAGCCAGGGGTGAGGTGGAACTGTGGGCGTATCCTGTGGTAAACTGAAGGGTCTGTGCCTTCTCAGGTGGACAGGCTGTGGGTCGAGCATAGTCTAGAAGGCATCTCTCTCCCACAACCTTTAGAGTACAGGAAGGAACATATATACAGAGCCAGAGTCTTAATTTGATGAAGCCCCTCTGTTAGTTGACAGACTACAGCTCTTGGGATCAGCTGACTAGGAACAGGTAAGTGGACAGAGAGGAGATGAGAGAGAGAGAGAGAGAGACTAGCTGCAAACTTGGGGAAAAAATTGAAGAGGATATGATCAGGGGTCTGTGGGAAGGGCAGCTGGCAGGAAAGTCCCACAGTGCTGAGGCTAGCCCTGCAACGACCAGGCCTCATTTAGTCCCTGGGGAGTCTCCTGGGCCTGCTAGAGAGCACAGACAAACCAAGCCCTCAAGGCCTAAGGATTCTCATTTTCAGAATCTGAGCCATGTAACAACAAAGATAGAGACTTGTGAGTCAGTGTTAACTGGTTCCATCTTTCTAAGGACGTGTCTGAAACTGAGGTGTGTAAGAGACTTGAGCCAACAGCTGAAGGCTCAGAGATTTAAAGCCCTGTCAGTCATTTTGGGATCTCCCTGTTCCTTGGATTTGAATATCAGTCTTTGGGTAAAAGGCAACGTGTAGGAGGTGTACAGGCAAACTTAGGCGTGCTAACTTGGAGATGGGCAGAGAGCTGAAGGTATCAGGGGAGAGCACATGCACAGTGCAGGAGGGGGAAAGAAGAAAACATTTGCTCACCGCTAACTAGGGTCTTAGCAGGAAGCGTCACATGGTCTTTTAGAGTCAGTCCTAAAAGAAGCACTTCTGTCAGGCCTACTCACTGAAACTGAAGCACTGTCCCACCCTTCTGAGCTGGCAGCCCTAATCCTACATCTATGTCCTGATCTCAGTCAAAGAACACCTGTCTCCTGCAGGTTCCATCCCTCAATAGGAGTCACCTGACACAGCCAAGGCCACTTTCTGATAATGGTAGAGTAGATATTTAGACTGGGATGTCTATTTGCTTTTCCATCACACACTATTACACATACACACACACACACACACACACACACACACTGCTCACTGGATTGTCCTTGAAAACTGGTACCTGACACAGTTAGAATTGCCTAAGTGCCAAGTATAAAGCAAGTGATGCGCAAAGCTCCATGTGGCACTATGGCTTTGTATGGAGTGTGATGGCCTACAAAGAACAAGCTTGCCATGTCTAACTCCCCAAGTCCCTGGGCCTAAAGCAGCCATCCAGCATTATGATCTCAAAATTGTAGCTCCCAGCATGCAGGAGGCAAAGGCAGAGGATCATAAGTTCCAGGACAACTTGGGCTACGTGGGATGACTCTATCTGAAAAATAAAATAAAATAAAACCTAATTAATTAATTACATTAAAAAACAACTTTTGCAAGACATTCAGCAGGAACTACTCATGGATCCTTGTAATTATTCCAAATTCAAAATTCTTTGAAAACTAGAAGCTGTGGTCCAAGGCCCAAGTTGCGAGATTTGATAGAGGAAGCCATATACAATCATTCATTTCAGCATTGCTAAGAGATCAGAGACCTCTGTGTGAGAACATTTTCATTAGTTACCAGTCTGTGGAAAGCATTGTCTTGAATCTGGTAATATCTTTCCGCCTCGACACATCGAGCAAGACGTTTAGCTGGGCTGGGTCTCACTTTTCTCATCTGAAGGAGAGGCGAGATCCCAGGCACACAGGACACATATCCTTGCTGTCCTGGTTGACTCTAGCCAAACATCTCCTCTCCCAGAGCCAGGTTCCTCACCAGCAGAATGCACACTATTACTTTTGGTCTACGCAGTATCCCTTATCCTTATCATCATCTTTGCTTTCCCTCCTGGACTGATTCCTTCTAGGAGTCACGGAGCTGGTCCTGGGTCTCAGGTTCCACCAATCCACACACTCAGGCTGTCTGACCACTATAACCAGCACATGTGCAGGCCATATGTACAAGGAGCTCAATTCCCAGACACTTGTTGGAAATGCTGGCAATTTACAGGAGAATGGCATTAGCCTGAGGCTGTCTGGGGCTACCCTAGGAAAGAACTTGTATGTGAATAACACCAACACAGAGGAGAGCAGTGCTGAGGCAGGAAAAGAGACAGAGGAAGGAAGAGGAAGGGGAAGAGATGGTATCCCAGTGACATGACTCCCAGAGCTAGCTGGGCTTGAAACCAATCCTTATCCCTTCGCTTTCTCTTTATACGAATGAGTTGAATTGAATTTTTGACACTAAAACTGAAATGATGCCTGCATAATAGGCTTTCTCCGAGGCATGGTTGAGATAATATAAGCAAAGTACTTAGCCAGTGCCTGGCACATAGTAAGGCGTCAATAAATAATGATAGCTATTATGGGAAGCAAATGAGATGATGGATGTGAAAACACTTGGAAAGATGTAAAATGTTATATAAAAGTGAGGTACCTGTTACGTGCTTTCCGTTCTCCAGTGATCTATACCTCACATCGCGGCTTCATTGCTCACTCTCTCTTTCACTAAATATTTTATGCATGCAATTAGACTGGGAGAACCTCATGGCAGAGGCCATGGTTTTTATTCTGCTTGAACCATCATAAAGTATAACTTGGTTGTCAGTATACCAGAACATAGCAGGTGGTTCAGATCTCAGACTTTGGTGCCTGAATACCTGGCTTCCAACACTGACCCTGCCTCTGGCAACCATGGGGAGATGATTTCATTCCTAAAGGGCCCAGTTGCCTGCTACAAAATGTGGGGCCAAGCTGGTAGCTACTAGTTTATTTGAAAAATGACCTTTGATTCTTTTTTGTTTTTAATTTTCCTTTGTTTTTTGAAGCAGGGTTCCATGAGACAGCTCAGGCTTGTGTCAAATTCACTATGTAGCCCAGGCTGGCCTTGAAGTGACAGTGATCCTCCTTTCTCATCCAGCTTAAGTGGTAGGATGACAGGCACGAGCTACAACTCCCAGGATTAAAATTGGTTTATTTACTCATTAAATAAATTAATTACAGGTATGATTAATGTAGTTGTACAGCATGTATTGACACATAGTCATTTCTATGCAAGTATGTGATAAGACCTCCCAATTATATTATTATAATTAAAATCACCTACTAAGTATTTAAAGATATACAACTCTTTCCTTAATACTGCGGGAAAGATTGTAGAGCCTTCCTTTGAGATGATGACGGCTATCATTTTCTAACTCTGTTATCCTCCTTCATCTGTAATCCTCTTGTTCTACATAAGCCATTAAAATAGAAAGGACCAAAGGAAATGTGCAACTTTGCAGATGAGAAAAGAGAGATCCAGAAAAGCTACATGATTTATCCAAGGTACCCAGCTTGTTAGAAACAGTGTGTGGGAGAATTCAGGCCCTGTGACTCCAGACTCATCATGCCCTCCTCTCCACTGCACTGCCTAAGGAGATGATACACAAGCATATGGCCAAAACGCATAAACACAAACAACTGCAGCTGCAGATTCCGCCCTTCCTTTAGCAAATATTTATTTAGCGCTGAAATATGTACAACTGCCAAGGAATTAGGGAAATGGACTAGAATGAAGTAGAGCCCACTTTCTACCCTGTTGTTCTTGGGAAACAGGTGGTATGGTTTGTCTTTCACTCATTCATTTGGCAAATAATGAATCACTTAAGATTTGCCAGATACTCAAGACGGATACTGTGTTGATAAAGTTTAAAATAGCATGGGTTTCAGAAAATCATGAGTCTTCAATATTGAGCCAGGGAATGAATTGTTGAAAGTATCAATGAATCAATGGATGGATGGGTGGGTGGATAGACGTTTGGGCAGGTGGATGATGAATGGATGACTGGATGGATGAACAGAGAGAGGTATACAGTTTTCTAGGGACATATAAGCTATAAGCACAGATTATATAATTGTCTTCCCTTGATATTTTTTTCCCATAAATCATTTGCTATGGAATATAAGAAAATGAATCTGGTCATTTAGGAGATGGAAAGAACCCAGGAGCACAGAAAATCCAATAATCTAACTTTACAGATAAGGAAACTGGGAGGCAGTTCATAGGTCAAAGATGGGTATTTGATTCTGTGGCCTTTGCAAACAAACATATAGACAATAAACGGCCACTTCTTGAATGGAACCACATCTTAGAAGAGTTAAATTTTATCCAGAGCCCTTCCTTGACATAGAGAAGCCATGGTTCCACAGGGCCCCCACTAGAAAAGTGCTCCATCAGGGCAATTATTGGGCCTTTGTTCCCTCCAGGGATGGATAAGGAGTCATCGAAGATCATCAGATAGGTCCTGGAGCACCAATCTGTAGAGCTACTAATAAAGTCCATCTGTTTATAGCAGGAGTCGGCCTCTGCTTGTGAATACTGCTCAATAATCACTCTGGAGGGAAAACACCTGCTGTTCCTGTCCTGTTGCTTATTGTCATCTCCTACTTGTCTCCCCCTAATGACCAGCAATCATGGCTGGGCTGGTGTGCAGTAGTGAGTAAACCACGGCAGCGACTCTGCTTTCTGCTCTCACAGTCATACGCTGTCCTTTGTCCTCTCCCTCTCTGACACCTCTTGACCCTTTGTTACTTGGTTCAAGAAGTATTTATTCTAACTCAAAAGCACTGGACCCTCTCTCCTAATTCATTGACTATATTGAAATTTTAATGCCTTGGACTCCCCTACCAAGGCATCCCACAAAAGCACAGCCTTGTCCTTTGGAACCTATATTTGTTTTCTTGGTTTTCAATGAGATAATACCATGGCAAAAAGAAAAAAAAAAATCCCAAACTGAGACATGTAGGTGATGGTGTTAACCACAAAAACTTATCAGACAGGAAGCAGGGCATCTATTCTCTGAAATTTTGTTGTAAACCACCAACGCTAGTGTAGAATTCCTGATGCACTTTAACTGCTAGAAGGCAGTGAAATTCCTCAAGCTTCCCCGCAGAAGTAAACATCAAATGACACAGGTTAAGAAATGCAAACCAAGCCACCTGCAGTGCTCTTCAAATATTTCTAACGATTTTTCTGATGCTTTGAACTGATTTAACCCAACATGTATTTGGCCCCTAAATAGTTATTCCTTTGATTTTTAAACTGGGTGTAATTTTATTCACAGAATCCCAGCACTCCACAATTTCTCAGTACAAGGCTAGAAGTGAAAAGTCCCTGAGCCCAGTGATATTTTTCTCCTTAGGACAAAAAAAGATCATGGTGTATTTCTGCCCAAGGAACATGATCAAGTCAGGAAGGAAAATGGACCAAACTGCAGAACCAGAACAAGAAAAAGGAATTGAGTTGAACCTTTAGAAACCAGGAATGGGCTGAGGAGGGGTTGATATGATCTATTCTATACCCTACTTCAAAATATCACTGTCCTCCAACAGCAGGACTAGCAGGGTACAGAACTGTTAGAGATGGCATCGTTTAGGGAGCTGGTTAGAAATTGGCCCATCCTCCTACCCTGTTTTAAAATCTGAACCCTAAGAAATACTGTCACCAACAACTTGAAGCACACACTTTGCATGAGGCAGCGCACCATGAGAAGCATCTCTCTCTATGCAGGCAAATGCTAAGGAAGGAGGGGAGGCCAGCCTGCCTCTGCAGTAGCCACTTCCTACTGTCATCCAAAGTCTCCTAGCTGCTCATTTACACTGAAGCACCAATGCTCTTGTCCTCCAGACAGGAGACTCTCTATCATCACATTCAGAACAATTTACGGAGCCTGTGTCCTTAAATGTTCACAGTATTTTTATCAAACGTTAGGAAAGCCCTGGGTAATTTGCAGCAATTTAGTATGCTTGCTTTGCTTTTAGAAAATCCACAGCAATTCAATAAACACCCAGTCACTGTGGCTGTTAACACACACACACACACACACACACACACACATAATCTCTACAGCTGCTGCCAGCTGTCACTCCAGGAAGAGCCATCAGAGCTGTCGTACAGGCTCCCCATCCCTTTACCCTCACTCCATTCTCTCTCCTCCTCAACCTGAACATTCTCCAGAAGGCCATATTCCCTCCACACAGATTCCATTCTTGCCTTCTCCAAGGCTCTGGGAAACAACACGCACACAGATAAGTGGGGTAGGCCCATTGTATGCCCCAAGTTGGCCTCATTTGGCTATAAGGTGCCATCTGTTGCGTTTCCAAGGTTGATCAAGACCGAAAAAGAAGGATCCACCTCTCCATCTGCTCTCTTTAGCACAAGCTGGCTTGGATTTCCTAAGCCTGGTTGCAAACACACCCCATACAAAGGCAATAATCTGGACTCTAACACCAAAGCCTGCTGCTTCTGCTACATCCCTCAGAGCCATCACTGGTTAAAAAAAAATCCTAATAGTGTGGTCTTTACCTGATTTACTCCCTCATTCCAAAGTCCTCTGGATAACCTCAGAAATTCTCCCAATCTGTTCCAGTACTTCCCATTTTCAAAAAAGTGTGCTGATACAGACAATCCAGTAAGGTCCCAAATCTCATTCTTTCTGAGAAATGCAAGTTCTAGTAGCCATCTACTGTTTTGAGGGGCCAAAGTCACACCCTTCATGCTTTTCCCATGTTCTAGGAAGAGGAACTGATATATAAGTACTTAGTAAGTATGCATTACTATGCAATGACTGAAGCAACTCTTTATCAAATACCATGATCTGCATGACTTGGACATTGGGACATAAAAGAACCAAAACCCTCAACATTCCCCACGTAAAAGGGAGTATGCCTGTTTGATGCCATGTCATACCCTGATATTACTTGCCCACAGCTACCAGGTGACTAGAGTCAGATATCTGGCAATGGCAGCCATGAAGATGTCTCCTTAAAACCGCTTCTCCCCTCTCTTACACAACAAGGCTGTGCAAGCCGAGCCACCTCCTACCTATCTCTAGTGCACAGAGGCAACTGATGGTCCTCTAGGACAAAATTCATCGGGTACCAAAGTGCTGTTGAGAACTAAAGCTGTGTAGCAGATCTAATCCAGCTACACCTGCCCCAGCGGCAGGAGAAAACTACAAAGATTGCCCGAAGCCACACTGCCCCAAGTCTCTGCAGGCCGAAACCCTCCCGGCCACATCAGTCTTTAGCAAGGAGCCAGCCAGGTTCTAAGTTGAGTCATGTTTCACATTCAACATGATGCTTCCCAGCTGGGGGCACACACTGTGACGGATGTCCGTGACACGTGCCAGTGGTCCAGATGGCCCCCACCTCCACACTGTCCTCCAAAATGTACAGCCTCCCCAATGACTGCATGTTGTCACGGCCTCCAAGGAACCCCAAAAGCCAAAAAGAGACAGAATTTTAGATGGCCCTGGATCAAAGGGCCCTAAAAAGGCATGTTTGATAAATTCATCCAAAAATCACAAGTGACCAAGAGTGGGATGAGGACAGATTCTTCACACACATAACAAAGATTAAATATTTAAAGTTGCTACATAGAGCCAAAGAACCAGGTTATTTACTTTTGCAGGGTTGATCAATCATTTGTTTCCCTAAAGAATGCCAGACCTTTAACTACTCATCTGATTATGTCTTCAGCAACTACACTCCCGCCGCCTGGTACTTAATATTTCATCCATGTGCCTCCCAGGCACACCAGTGGCTGCAGAAGCTCGACTCTCCATTGGGACACTGGGACACCTACTTGTTTTGAGGAATCATTTCTCCCACCTCCTTGTGCTCACCTTCCTCCAGCCCCCAGATGAAAAGGTAAAGGACAGAAACAGAATAATAACTGTTTATTTCTTTCCCTTCTCACTTCAAACAGGAGATTTTCTTTCAAAAACCCCATTAAGCGTTTGATATGTTTGCTGAAAAACTGCTCCTGACTTAAAAAGCGCCAGCAAATTACATTGGCCTGCAGCTCCCAGTAGCTGTAAGGCTTCAAGATAAGGTGAAGTTCCTGTCTCAGCGGCCGTGCTGTGGTTTGAATTGATACCAGTCCAAGTAGCAATTACCTTTCCACACATGGGGTGGCAGAAGGGGTTCCATTATTTGTCAGTTTCAATGATAACGATAAATAAGTGTTAAGTGCCTGCAGGTTAGCTAGACATGGTACTAGATACAGGAAAAAAGGGCACTGCCCTCCAGGTACATCAGCCTAGAAAAGAGAAGACAGCGAGCTGCAGCTGCTTTGGGCTCCCAGTCTCAACAGAGAGCCAGCTCCTACCTAAAAGCCAGTCACTTCCCACCGTGTCACACTTGTCTGCTATTATGATGATGATTTAGTCTAGGAGGTCAACCTTGACACTGATGAGGGGAATAGGGGGACACAGGCGTGCTAGTCAAATGCATGATATAAATGGGACAGTGTGGTAAATTGTATTGCTGCAGAGAAGCTACCTGCTTTAAATATTGAGCAGTGAGCACTCTATTATCTCGGGTCATTTAGGCCTCTGTAATAAAATACTCAAACCCAGCTGATAACAAAGCATTCTGAGCCGATCTTGGCTTGGCGGGACCCTTGAAGGGATGGCTTATGAACAACCAGCCCTTCTCTCTGTTTTGGAGGTTGCTGAATCCAAGGACAGTGGCAGACTCCATGTCTGCTGAGGGCATACTTTCTCATTCTCAGATGACCACTGGCTGTGTCTTCACATGGTGTAGGGGCATATGAGTCTTGGGGCCCTGGAAATTTCTTCTGTTTATGAAAATTGATGTTGAAAGTAGAAACTAGATCATGGAGGGAGGATAAGATTTTTTAAAAGGTGAGAGACAGAGAGGTTAACAGGAGGTATGCAATAAGAAAGCAGAGGGGGAACTTACTAGAGAAAGAAAGGCAACCAGATGGAGGGAGAGGAGACATGGGAAAGCGCAGCTGGGGAGGGGACAAATAAAAACAAACTGTGGCACATATGAATGAAGTTGCCATCGTAGGCCAAAAACCCCACCCATGGAGGCTCTGCCCTTGTGACCTAATTGGTTCCCAAAGGCCTGTCAATTACTATCACCTTGGGTATTAGATCCCAACATAAGCATGGAGGAGCACAGCATTCAGACCACCGCACACACAATCACCATTAACACTCTAAATGGGCCAAGGAAAATTTTTCCAAAGTCCAGCAGAAACTGTCCATATCCACCTCCGAGCAAATTTTTTCACATCCAAACTGGAAGGGGTTGTTTTCGTCTAGCACGTACATTTGCAGATATAAACATCAAGGCCCTGTGTCCTAGTATGCTCTCAATTGCTGGGATAAACACCATGACCAATGCAAGTTGACGAGTCAAGGGTTTATTTGCTTTACACAATCACAGTTTATCATTGTGTGAAGCCAGGGCAGGAGGTCAAGGCAGGAACCTGGAGGCAAAAGCTGAAGCAGAGACCATAGGGAATCACTGCTTCCTGACTTGCTCTTCAGGCCTGTGCTCAACCTGCTTTCTTATACAACCTGGTGCTGCTGAGACCAGCTGCTGGGGGCAGCACCCCCATCTCTCACTGCAGTTACTCTGGGGCCGGCCTCAACACGCTCATCTGCAAACTGGGTGGATAAGAGGAAGCACAAGAAGCCTGTACTTCCTGTGATAATGACCCAGTACTCACACAGTAGCTAACTGTCTTTAACTCCAGTTCCATGGGATCTGACACCCTCTTCTGGCCTATGTGGGCATTGCATGACAGAAGTGCACTTAGATATGTGCAGGTAAAATACTCATACACCTAAAATAAAGACAAATAAATAAAAATTTGAAAAGAACCTAAGTGTTGAAAGAAGAAAGGGGGTCATGAAAGGGGAGGGTGAGATCTGAGGGAGATGGCAAATAGAGAGAGTGACGGAATGTACATGATAATAAAGTAGAGGGGGAACTTACTGGAAGAAGAGGAGGAACCAGCTAGAGTTGGGGAGGAGGCATGGGAGAGGCAGTTGGGGAGGGGACACATGAGGACACAGTATGACACATATGTATGAAGTTTCCACTATGAAACCCATTACTTTGGATGCTGATCTAAAAAAAAAAAATTAGAAATATGTCTGAACACCAAAACATTTTTGACATGCGTGAAGAGACCTCCGGCCACCCCACGGTCTCATGGCTCTGCTTCACATCCCCTTATACCACATAGAACTTTCTTTTTTAATCTTAGTATTGATTCAGGAATTTCATGCAATGTATTCTGATCATATTTAGACCCACCTAACTACACCACCCCAACTTCATGTCCTCTGTTATTATTTCATTTTTTAAGGCCTGTCTGTATGGGATACTAAAGCCTGGTCAGCCTACAAGGTATCATACCAGTAAGGAAAATTGACTTTCCTCTCCTAGCATCTATCAATTGCCAATAAGTCCTCAGCCGGGGCTTCTTTTCCACCTCCCCGACCCATGCTACGCACCTGTCTGACCTGGCTTACATAGGCCATGTGCATGTTGTCATATGTGCAAATACTCTGTGGTATCCAGAAAACACAGTTTCCTTATATTCATCTACCACCTCTGGCTCTTGCAATCTTCCCACTCTCTCTTCTACAATGGTCCCTGAGCCTTGGGAGGAGAGGGTGTGATATAGGTGTCCCATTTAGGTCTGAGCACTCCACAATCTCTTAATCTCTGCATGTGGATCTCTGTGTTAATCGCCATCTTCTATAAGAAGCTTCTCTGAGTAAAGAAGAGACATGCACTAATCTATAAGTATAATAATAAATCATTATGAGTCAGTTTAATATTAGATCTACTTACTAGAATGATAGCAGTAGGTTCTTCCCTAAGGCCTGTCAAGTAGGTTCTTGACCCTGATAACTGTGTCAGTATGGAACTCCTTATTGTGAACTAATTAGAAGGTGGTTGGTGACTCCCTAAATATTCATGCCCACTATTGCACCAGTGGGCTTATTTTTGCAAACCAGTTGTTATTGTAGCTCTCAGGGTTCACAGCTGGGTAAGGGTGATGATTACATCCTCAGCCAATAACGTGTACAGCATCTTCTAGTACTGTGAAGGCTGCCAGTGGAGCTGTAGCTTCAGAGTAAGCACCAGCTTGACTTCTCCTTGTTTTGTGACTCAGATATATAGTGTCTTCAGCAATAGAGTCTTACCATCAAGTTCTGGTGAGTAACCAGGTTCAAAGGCAATAGTCAGTATTGTTTGAGGATCTGGGAGATCTCTCTGGTCAACAACACCAAAAAAGGGAGTCCATTCCTGGAAGTGGGCTTTTCATTTGCTACCGTGTGGTGTCTGTCAGCTTCACTGAACCCCTGATAGGGTCACCACATTTGAACTCTTTTTATATTGTATATGTATATATTTAGAGAAGCTTCCATCGTTGGTTTCCATATGACTCTTCCAAAAGTCCTTTAGTGTATGTTATCTTCTCTTTTACTCCCTCTTGCCCTACCCTCCCATTCCCTACCCCATCAAGCCTGTCCCATCTGTTATTCACTTTCCCATTTATCACTGCACTCACACAGAACTTTCTTAATCTTCTGATTTATTTGCTTGTGTGTGTCTTGTCTGCATCCCTGTTTTTCTAGAGACCACCAACAAGCCAGCAGTGAAAAACCACATCCACAGGATAGAGAGACTGAGATGTTCTCTTTCCAGAACAAAGGGGTGAGGCATTTAGTAGTGTCTACCACAAGGTCACAACCCATGCTGAGAAGCTCAGTGTTTCCAGCTCACTCACTCATACCAAGAACCTCCTGTGCCACCCAGGATACATTTGCATAAACAAGTCATTGCAAGAAGCTGTTTGCAAAATCAACTTCTCTCCCGATCCTTAAGGCCAGGCTCCTTTGGAACAGAACCTCTAAGAGAGAAGCTCCATGCTTCTAGGCAAGATCTCCTCCATCTACTAGGCATATGTGTGAAGTACATTTCCCCACCTTCAAAGAAGGCCCAGGAGAGACCAGGACCATAGAGCCATGCACTAAGCAGGTATCCCGTCAGTTCTCCCTGGATAAACTGAAAACAAGTAAATATATTCACAAATGATATCCACAAAATGAAAGAGTTCAGTCTGGCTTTGCCTTCAGTTAGGTTAATTTCAGAAGCTTTACCGTAAGTGGTTGCACTCATCCTCCAAATAAATCCCAGAATAATTTCCAACTCATTGACTGATGTACTTTATGCCACTAGTCACCAAAGATTTGGAGGAACTTTGAAATAATTGAGGAATAACAGTGAGAAGATAAAAGGGGATAGAAAACAATAAGCCCAGGGATGATTAGTTAATAGAAATGTGTTTAAAATGGACCCACCCAGTTGCTAAAAATCTGTATTTCCTAGCTGCCAAAGCAAAATCTTTGATCCAAAAGATTCAAGCTTGTCACTTGTTCCTACTGGGTCCTAAAGAGGCCCAGTCTTACTGCCCGCCTGGCCTGGCCCACATGGAGGTCTCTATTTGTATTTCTCTTACCATCAACCAAGACATAAATGAAATTCAAGGCTTTATTATTTTCTTGCTTATCTCTTCACTCTGAATTCTTCATTTTCAAGTCGGTTGTCTTTTGTGTATTTTTGGAAGTTCCTGCACTTCTCTTCTGACAGGAGGCGGAGGGAAAAGCAGTCAGTGATTTCATCTGATATGTTTGTCTCTCTTAATAGCAAGTCTGACTTTTCTTGCCAAAGATTTAGGCCTAAACTTTTCTTCTGAACATTTTAAAAAAGAATTGTTTTCAGTGGACTGATCCTCTCCCTTAGACTTCTAGTTGTTTATTTACCATGATGCAGTGGATTTCCTTAGAATGGCCCCAGCTAGGGTATCTAGGCTGGAGACAGAAGCTCTGAATGAGACAAAGGCACCCCAGGGCTGCAGAGCAATGAAGCAAAGCCATCTCAGAAAGCTCCACACTGAAGGGTACAAGTCCTTGTTAAGGACAGTGAGTCCCAGCTTAATTGTGCAGCAATGACCCTGTTAACTAGGCCCAAGGACTGAAACAAGACTCAGTGCAATCTTGAAATCATGTAATTTTTCGCCTCAATGAGCATGCAAATGCATTGGGGGAGGCAAAGGAGAAAGGGGTCTTAATTCAAAAACTTCTGAAAAATGCCAGTGAATGATAAAGGAGCTTAGATCACAAACGGGGCGGGGGTAGGGGGTGGGTTGCACTGTCTCAACCTCTTTTCTACCCAAAGCCTTGAAGAGGAAAAGACCCAAGGTGAACAGCTTGTGCCTGACCTGGGCAAGTCCTGAAAGAAGCCTGGGGATCCAGGGCTCAGTAGTGTACTGCCAGGCATAGCCACTGATTCCCCTCCTGCTGTCCTAGGCACTGCTCTGGGACAATGGGACAAATGACTGGCAATGAGGATGAGGGAGGGGTGGCTAGAGGCAAAGACAAGCTTCTTGTCTTGAAGGAGACTTGGCAGGCTGGGAAGATGGAGACATATTGGGCTGAACCACAAAGGTGTGTTCTCTCCATGTCTCCTCACCTCAACAAGACAAACAGGCACCATCTTCATGTTAAAATTTTCCAGAGCTCCTTCATATGGTTCAAACATGTCCCAGTCATACAATTAGAAAAGTTAGTGGTCTTCAAAGAACCACTAAACTGGACAGGAAAAATATCTGAAGAAATTCTGACATTGTCAATAGTCAGGAAAGACAAACTTCACAGCAATTTTCTAATTTTCTGGAATATACTTTTGGGATAAGAAATGGCTCCTACTAGTGCCTACCTCAATTATTGCATGCCTGTGCTTAACCAGAAAGTACCTTGCATATATGGACAGCTCCACCTGGGATAGCAGAAGGTTCAGGACTACTGGCTCCCAGCTGCAAAGAGAGGTGCTGCACAGGGGACTGTTCCCTGTTCCAGCAAACCAGTTCATGCATAATTCTAGGGAGTGCAGAAATGGACCCCTGGGTCTCCCCCAACAAGTCACCACTAAGGTAAATCAACACCTTCAGCACTGACAAGTCTTTGAGTGAGAAATGTACAACAACACACCCTCCAAAACCCAGGGCCAGGGTGGGAGAAGTCAATTGCCTGGATGTCAGCTTGGGAAACCAAAGAAAAAAGGGGCAATAGCAAATGTGATAAGGATCTCTTTGCTATGCTGGCTGGGAAATTCAGTCTTACTGTTCTACACAAGTTAAGAGTTTGGTAACGACATACTCATCAAGAATTTATAGAAGGGGAAAAGGTATCATATCCCCAAGAAAGCATATGTAGCCTCTCCTTCTTATGTTCTTTAATTCCAAAGTAATCCCATTTTAATTACATTTATAAATATAAAGTGGTTAATATTGTGCCATGTAAGACACCCACATCCACCTTAAAACCACACTTTAATTTCCAACTCAATTGCACATATAAATTTGAAAACTGAATACTGGGCAGATGAGAACAATTTCACAGCCTCCCTCACATGAGCCGCTTTGAAAACCACAGTTGCACTTTACTTTCTTCAATCGTATGTATAAATTTTTTAAAAGTTGATGCCATACTGTAGAGAAGAGCTTTAATTGAGTGTTAACGAGCTGCCAGATCAGCTTCCAGCCAGCCGGGTTCCTCAGCAGGGAGCCTCAGAGGCCCTGGATACAGAACTGAGAGCATATAAATAAGTCACGTGTCCCAACCACCTTCCACGAGACCCACGTTGCATTAGGACCACTCCTTGGAAAGGAAATGGATGGACACACACAAGAGGGCAGGAACCTCCAAAGGGAAAACAATCCTGAGGGATTGCTGGCATCCAAAGGTGACAATGTAGTTGTGCCCTTTTAGGGTTCAAAGACAAATGTTCCAGAAAGAACATAAAATGTCTCTAAGCCTTATTTTGTAAATGAAAAAAACAAAAATTACTTTCACAAGAAGTTGACTTGATCAAGGTCTTAGTGAGTTAATAATGGTCAAAATCAGAAATGTCATTCACATACTTTTTCAGTTTCTTCATTGCACCATGACACAGAGAGGCTTTAAATTGGGGGTATCCATTAAACAAAAATAATATACACAAACAACATTTAAAGATGCACAAAGACTAGGAATATAGCTTAATGGTAGATAGAGTGTTTGTCCATCATGTGGAAGTTCTGGGTTTGATCTCTATCATGATGGGGAAAAAGACTCAAGGCCTCTGATGGGGTAGGTCTCTGTCCACCCCTCCCAGCCCTTGAGAGCCCCATCCCACACTCCAGCTGGGGCTGCTGCACCTACTTTTCTCCTGCCATTTTTTAAAAATTCCAACCTATACCTACTTCCTGGATCCAACAAGGTCAGTGTGGGATTTTCTTCTAGTCTAAGTTCCTATTGATGAGACCAATACAAATCCAATCTCAAATATTGTCATTTCTGCCACAACTCCTTCCCCGTCGCCCCCAGAAAATTTTCAGAGCCTCTCCCCCATCACTAGGGCCTGGATGCTGGCAGGAAAAGTCTTTCATGGGCCTTTTTGCCTTTCAATATGGAGAAAAGTTGCCTTCAGTACTCTAATATTTCTGGAAATACTTCTTGAAAAAGTATTTTCTACTTCACTAATCCCCTGTCTTATGTAACTTTCAATAACTGAAAGATGGGCTTTCTTGATGGAACCACATTTTTTTTTCTCTTCTGTATCTAAACACTGGATGTTCTATTTCGCTTTCTATCAGCCTCTCCCGATTTCTCTGTTGAATTAAAAATTTTGTTTTATATATTTTTAATTAGGGGCTAGTTTTCCTTTTCATGGAAGCCTGATCTTTGGATATACAACATCTCTGCTCTAAATTTTTTAAGTATTCTTCTGTTCCCTACATTGTACCTTTAGACACCTTTGATTAAGTTGATCTCTGATTTTTATATTAATTTCATTAAGTATATCTGGTATAATCTACTTTGCTGCTTCTACAACAATAATACCAAAGATTGTGTAATTTATAATGAAGAAAATGTTTTGGCCCGTGGTTCCACAAGCTAAGAAATCTAAAGTCACTGAGCTACATCTGGGGAAAGGCTTCTTCCTTCATCATCCCCCAGCAGAAGAGCCAAGTAGAACAAGTGAGAGATAAAAGGCAGCCAAGCATTAGTGTCCTCTTTACCCCTTGTTCCGTGAGCCTTAGATACATAGACTGTGTTGTAGATGACTTAGGCTTGGGCAATTAACAGACAATCTCTGTGTATGACCAGTTGTAGAATACTATAATCTCTGCCTATAGAAAAAGAAGTTTCTTTGATGACTGGGATACTTGTCTATAAATACAAAGATCCCTATTTTAACCATAGCAAGAAATTACGTTTTTCTGGGGTTGTGACAGCTTTGGGGTTCTCCCAGTTCTCATCAACAAAGCTCCCTTATGCAACAGAGGGTCAGGAACACAAAAGGTCACAAACAGCCAAAGCACAGGGAATAAGAGACTGCAGAATGTGGGTCCTTGAACAGGACTCAGAATATTAAACTTCACCAACCTAGGGCCCAGGGGCTATTGTGGAAGGGGGTGGGAGAGGTAGAAAGATTGTAAGAGCCAGAGAGGACTTGCATGACCACATGGAAACAGAATCCTACTCTATTTCCTAGGACCTTGTTCATATGAACCTACAACAATGGTGTCAGTATACACAAGACCCATGCAAATTCAAGCAGACAAAAACCCAGCACAGAACTGTGGAAATGGTCAGTAGGCCCCAATCTTAGTCAAGCTGGTTACTGCTGAGTGCGGAAGAGCTGATCTTAAAGGAAGGGACTCTGGATTGACTGACTAGACCTTAGTGGATGAACTTTCACTGAAGGACATCTAGGGACACTCGTTTGACTAGATAGGCCTTGAAACAAATAACAGAATGCATTGATTTCAGTAGGGGCATTATGGGAGAATCCCAATGGGGAAAGGGTACACAGATGTACAAAGATGTTCTATGTGAAATACACAAAAATTCAATGAAATATTACCAAAAAACTCCATGTCCGTAAGTACATGAGCAGCACAAATTGGAGTTAGCAGATTAGTTTTTTAAGGAGGTATTGGAGTGATGGGGTGGATCTGGGAAAAGTTAGTAGGAAAGTACAGGGTAAATATAGTCAAAATGCATCGCATGAAATTCTCAAATAATTAATAAAAGTTTTGTATTAAAGAAATAACAAATAAGCTGGATGTGCTGGTACATGTCTTTAGACTCAGCACTCCGGAGGCAAAGGCAGGTGGATCTCTGTTGAGTTCGAGGCCATCCTGGCCTACGCAGAGGGTTTCAGTTCAGCCAGGGCTACATAGCGAGACCGTGTCTCAAAATAAGTGTATAAATAAATAAATGTGTAATAACAATACATTGAAAAGAGAGGAAAAAAGGGTGGCCAAGCTCAGCCTTTCAGAAGGAACCCACTGTCATAACATCCGTATTCGTTCACTCACAAGGACAGTGCCTTCAAGGCCCAATCACCACACATTAAGCCTACCTCCCAACACTGCTCCACTGGGGAGTAAACCTCCAATGCATGCTTTGCGGGGAATGCACTCAAGCCACAGCACTGGCTGTCCTAGCACTCCATTTATGTCTGTGACACCTTTACTCAAAAGCTGGTTGGACAGTTCATGAGCATGAGATAGATCATACACTCACTGTGGCTATGTTCATGTAGTCTGTTTTCCTCCTCCCTGCACAGGGCAAGATTTGTGACTATCTCTGCTAGTTGTGACCAAATGACTTATGATGACCAGAGGCACGTGAGCCGAAGAGAAGTGTGTCCTCCTCCCTTCTCATGGCAGTCAATATCCCAATGGTAGATGTATCACTTTCTATCTTGATGCAAAGATAGGTCAAAGAAGTACCCTTAAATGACCCACAGGGGAAGCTCAAATGAGTAAGGAAAAAATAACTAAAGACATGTCACTGAGTGTTTAGTGTTGTTTGCTACACAGCACAACGCATACTATACTGAGAAATGCCCAAACTGACAGGTGTGCTAGACTGCTACACTGAAGAAGAAGGTTGCCCGTGAGGCTTAACTATGTGGCATTAAGTTACTCTCTTGCGATGGACAATAAGCAAATTGATGAGGAGTTGTACAAACAGTGACTCGTGCTTGGAAATGGGGAAGCACTGTATAAAGCTTTCAGTAGCCGTATCTCAGGAAACAGATAATTACTAAGATGGTTGATTTTATGCGACAACTTGACCTGGCCATGACATGGGACTAAATATCGTTTCTGTGTCTCTGCGGATACTTCTAACTGGCAGGAGCCTTTGAATCTGTAGTCTGAACAAAGCAGATCTCCTCCCCAGTGAAGGTTGGCCTTGCTAGTCTGGACAGAATAAATTACTGAGTAAAGAATTCTCTTTCTCTGCCTGGCTACATGGATCCTGGGACCTCAGTTTCTGTTGAGATCTAGACTCTGCTTTTCTGCTTCGCAGATCTGACTTGGGCTAGAACTATAATCTTAATGATCATGTCAGGACTTTTTAGTCTCCAAATTGGGTGAACTGATTTCTTACAATAACTACATTAATTAATAATTGGTTGTTTTATTTCTCTGGAGAACCCTAGCTATAATGATAACCAAACCAACTTGTTGCAGTTCTAGAGAACCAGAATGTTAGGACTGCATTTCTGTCCGTGGTGCTTGCATTGGGCATAAAGCCAAATACAAGAGATGGTGATGAGGGCTAGAGATAGAACTCACTGGAAAAGTACTCTGTATCATGCTCAAGGTCCTGGAATCCTTCACCAATATTGAAAAATAAAGTGATAGTGATTCTATAGCTATGTGGGAAGCTTAGGCAAGAGGATCACAAGTTCAAGACCTACCTGAGTTACAGAGTAAATTCAAAGCCAGTTTGGTTAACTTAGTAAAACCCTCAAAAGAAAAAGAAAGAAGAAAGAAACAAAAAGAAAGAAAGAAAGAAAGAAAGAAAGAAAGAAAGAAAGAAAGAAAGAAAGAAATCCAATCAATCAATCAACACAGCTATGAATATTCCTTAGTGGTAGAGCACTCACCTAGTATATGTGGAATTCTAAAGTCAATCCCCAGTATCAACAAGAAGAACAATAAGATCATGACAATGATAAGCCTAGGGGAGGATTGTGGGTCTGCAGGAAAGAATACCAATAAACAGCCAAAACTGGGGCATGGTTAGAAGAGGGTCTGCTTCTCTAACTTAAATATCATTGGGGGAAAAAAATGAAAAAGTCTATGAGAAAAAAACGTAAGAGAATCAATTATATCCAACAATAAAACCAAATGAATGAAGGAACCCATTTAAAAATAAAGACACAGAGATGGAGATAGGAGGACCTGGAGTGCAAGGGCAGCCTGAGCTACATGAAACTCTGTCTCAAACACAGACATATTCAGATAGACACACACACACAACACACACACACACACACACACACACACACACACAGAGGCATTCAGAAAGTCCTTTCAAATGAAAGAAAAGGGGAGAAAGGATGGCCTTCCACCAAGGCCTGATCAAATTTTTCCAATGTGCTTGTAATTAAATTGTGAGAAAAAGAGGTATGATAGCAATAAAGCAAATTTAATTCTTTTCTGCAAAAGAACTATTTGTAGCTGTTAGCACATGAACTGACTATAATCAAATAGATAACACAGATAGTAAATTAACTGTGGTTTTGAAAGATTTATATGCTTAGTCAGGACTGTGACTTTCCAGAACTTAAAATGAGCGCTAAGTTCTGATCACCACACACAGACAGGAGAGAATGTGCAAACAAAGCCATTCCAAAGAAGTAATGTTCCCCATACCTGCCTCAGGTGAGGCAAGAGAAGAAAGCAAAAAGTGCAGAACACTGCCAAAGGCAGAGCAAGAACCTTCAGATATTCATGGACAAGCGGACATGTCCAAGATAACATAATCAAAGGCAAAACATAATCAAGGCACATTTCTCTACCTGGCACAGGGCCGGGGATGGAGGTCTAAATATGGCTGCCCTGTGGATTCACCACTAGCTGCTGTCTGTCTCTCTTTCTTTCCTTCCCTTTCCTTCGTATAGGAGTCGTCCAGCCTGTCTTTGTTCCATGACTATGTATCTGTGTGTTTAACTCTTAGATCACCAGATTTGGCTAGAAGTTATGTATGGTTTGAAATGAGCACATTCTTTGATGGTGCCCAGTTCCAGAGGGTACGTTTGATGATGTTGCTAGATGTCAGATTTCAGAAGTTTACCTCAGGGAGAGATAAACTTTACACGTGGAAAGGAGAGTATATAGAACATTTATTAAGAAGATGGGAAGACTTTTGGGCAAGTTCTTCATAATGTCCTAGATCTTTTCCTTCTAGGCACTAATAAAATGTCACTTCCTCATGACCTTTACATGACCACATGACTTACTTTGACCAATAAAAAGTGTGCATGAGAACATACCATTTCTATGGGAAACTTTAAGAATAAAATGTAGACACTATTGATGGGTTTAAATCAATAGTGCCATCATAGAAACCAGATAGGAAGTTCCTCAGAAACTAAAAATAGAGCTACCTATCATATGAACCAGAAATCCCACTTCTGAGTGTATATGCAAAGGAAATCAAGTCTGTATGTGAGAGGGACATCTGCATCCCCATCTTCACAACAAATTATCACAATAGCTAAGTATCTAGTCTGTCTGTCAACAAATAAATAGATATAGAAGTATTGGATGATAGAGGATAGATTAGATAAATACGTAGATAGATACATAGATAGGTAATGATTGATAGATACATAGATTGGAGTACTGTTCAGCCTTTTTAAAGGAGGTGCTGTTATTCACGACAATGTGGATGACATTGAGACATGGATGAACACTGTGTTCAAGGAAATAACCCAATCACAGTGAGACAATGCAACAGAATTTTAGCTATATGTGGAATCTAAAACAGGGAACAGTCGAATTTGATGGCTGCCAGGGACTATACAGGGAAGAGGACAGCAACAGACTTGGTCTAAAGACGTAAACTGTCAGAAGAAAGGAAGTAATAACATCCAAAGACTTACCATACACCATGCTGACTAGAATTCATGAAAACGTATTGTACACTTGAAAATTGCTGAGAGTTGATAACTGTTTTCACCACAAAAGAATGAGACTACTTGTTAATTAGCTCAATTTAACCATCCTATAATGCAAACATATTATAATGTTTTGACATCATATTATTTTCATAAACATATACTTCTTATTTGTCAATGTTTTAAATAACCTAATAATCCATTATATTAAACATTTACAAAAACATTTAACATCTCAGTGCAAGAGCCACCACACACCATGTCTTCTGCCACAGTGAGAGCCAGCACCTGGTGGGGGCTGCTGATTAGCACAGCCCCATGAGAACAGGAGGACCTAGAGCAGAACCCACAGCTGACCACGGATGAATGGCAAGCAGCTCCAGCGAGAAATGAATGTTCACTGTGTAAATCAGTAAGATTAATGCTTGTTTTTACTGTGGCATAACCTAGCCTATGCTGCTGGCTATGCTAGTCAATGTGGGTTTTGCTGCAGAATGGGAAATCGGTGACTCACCTTTGAGTAGGCTCTGCTCAGTACCTCAAAAGCTTTCGTTAAATGACTCTTTTCCTAGAGAGGAATCATCTACTTGCTCTCACAGAAGGATTGGTTGCCTGGTTTGGGGAACAGAATAAGAGAAGGCTGCAAGTTTCCTGGTTTAGGACACAAATTTTCACTTCTTTATTTTCAGAACAAGTTCTTGCTCTCCCCATCTGCACAAACTTCCCAGTTTTTGCTAGGTAGGAGTACAGCAGCCATGCAACTCCACACACAGGCTGAGGAGGGAGCTGGGCTCCAGCACTTTTTTTCAGCAATCAAACCTTTCTTTTCAGTCACAAGGGTGCCAAAGCATCCAAATGCAAGCTTGGCCTTTTCAGTTTGTTTTTTGTTTGTTTATTGTACCCTCGAACACACACACACACACACACACACACACACACCATACACATAACACACATATACCACTCACACACCACACAACCACACATACACATACACCATACACACACAAACCACACACACCATGTACACATACACATATGACACACATATTCACAGACACCAAATAGATACATACACATAGAGTATGCACACATCATATACCTCACATACATATCACATATCACACACACATTCATATATACATTTATACCACACAAACCACACATACCACATATATTAATACATACAACACATACTATAAAAACACATACACACATACCACATACATATGCACACCACACACATACCACACAACACACACAAACATCACAATAAACAGGCATGCACCCACACCACACACACACCATATATACCATATATATATATACTACACACACATGTACATACCACACACACATACATATATATATACCACACATCACACACATCCATATGCCACACCCACATACACATACACATATACCACACCATACACATACACATACCACCTGCACATATATAAATACCACACACATCACATACATATACACATATCACACACATACACACCACATACTCACACTCACATATACACTTCACCACACATATACAAATATCACGCACATCACATACACATGTACACACCACACACACACACACCAGACACATTCTGCACACTCACACACACATACCTACACACACCACATGCACACATACACATTGTACCTTATTACCTGTCTTTCATCTGCTTTCCAGCGACTGACCTTTGTGGTCATCTCCACATGTAGTTCTCTGTCTTCTTAATCTCCTTATGTATTACTAACATTTCATCCTTTTAAAAAAAAATCCCATAGTATCGCTTTAATGAGGGAGAGGGACCAAAACAAAAAAATGTGTTCTCAACTCCAAGTTTAACCAAAATTCCTCAGTTCATTCCACTTAAAAGTCATAACCTGCCATGAGGGAACTAATATTATTTATCAGTCAATTTATAAGCATTACTGAGAAGTTCACATACCATATGGAAGATGATAGCATAGAAATAAGGAAAAGTAAGGGCCAGTTTTCTGTCTCCTCCCCACCCCCCTCAAACCCCAACTTCCCATGCACAGGAGTATAGTTTTCAAGGAGGTAAATAGTAATAAACTCAGTTCAAGTTTGCATCAACAATAAAAGTTCTTTAAAGCAAAGTACAGAGGCTCAGAGTGATTAAACAAACAGTTCAGCACCATGAAGTCTGTGGCATTGTTATTTCACTATATACTTGCATAGTTAAACCTACACTTGCTCTAAAATGGAGTTCAATAACCTAGACTATGGTTAGCTAGTTCATAGACAGGCTACTGACACTCAGACCAAGCCCTTTGTTCTTATGCAACATCTCACAAAACTTGAGACTGACAAGGCCCCTTTCCAAGGGTTCTTTGGAAGCTTCGGGGTAGAGGTACGCTGTCAGCAGGAAGCTGGGGAGGAGGGTATGTCTTGACACAAGGCATCTCTGAGGGAGTATTCTCAATATGAATTCCAGGTCCTGCTGGTGCACAGGAGTCGTTCTGACCACCAAGCCTCTTGTCTCATCCAGTATGATTTCTAACAGGAAGCCACAGCCTGGGTAATTTAAAATAAATTTCCTCACGGTGTTAGAAGCCAAGAGGTTCAAGTTCAATGCTGGCTTCTGGTGAGAACATCTGCTGTGCCCCAGACTTGACCTCCAATGCAGCAGTGAAAGGTGAGGCCTTTAAGGGGATTAGGGACTGGTGATGTAGCTTGGGTAGTCTGCTTGCTTAGCATGCACAAAGCCTTGGGTTTGAGTCTTAATACTGAAAAAAAAGGGCTATTAGGCCATAAGGGCCTGCACTTAAGGATGAACTAATGCCTTGTCTTATACAGGTTCCTGATGAGATGATGCCCTCGGCCCCATCTCTGTTCCACGCTTGCTTCCAACATAACACAGCAAGAATGCCCTTATCAGACATGACCCCTTGATCTGGGACTCACCCTCCAGAAACATGCACCAAATACATTTATGTTCATTCTAAAATACTTAGTTTATATTCTGCTACTACAATACAAAGTGAATTGGGATATCCCTTTGACTTTTTGTCTACATACCCCAAAGCACAGATCTAATGCAGTCTTTGGGTCCTCAAGAGTGAGCGGCAAGAAACTTAGACAGTTAAGATTTGAGGTATATATGACATCTATTTGGGTATCCCCTCCAGGCCATCACCCCACAAACCAAATTGTAAGGGCCAATCCTGATGGAGCCCTTTCCAACAAATGAAAATCTGAGGGCTGCACATGGTCAAGTGTCCCAACTCCAGCTGAGATCTGATTCCCATCCATTGTTTCTCATATGATGTATACTGTCCCAATACATTGCGTTTTAAATTATACTACATACCTTCTTTAATGCCTATTTCTTCTTCCACATCTTCTACCCTCTTTACTGGGTGCAAGCCCCTAGAAGCAATGAGAGACTCCAAATGCAGGCAGAAGAAAGGCCAACAGGAGTGGATGTGTTGACACTTTGCCCAGCGGAGCTGTAAAAGTCAAAATAATCATCATGACATCCTTAGATTACTCAGGTGATATCAGAAACTTTTACGTAAGCTAGCATTCCTTGAAGATAAAGGGAAGAATCTAGAAGCTTTGGCAGAGATCCATGCAGATGCTTGTATATGAGAGAGTAAGTGGCAAGGGAGATGATGGACAGGGAGTGGGGCAGTCCTGGGCACTCACTGTGCTTTGCAGAGGAAACAGAGCTGTGCTGGGATTGCTGACATAATTCCCTCGAGGGCATCAGTAGGTTTGCACAGTGCTAACTAGGCCCCCCGATGGATACCGCTCCGAGGACAGGAAGCAGTCTTCCAACCTGAACTCACAGATGGGAGTGGGAGGGTGAGTCAGAAGCAGCCAAGGAGCTGGAGTGCACAGAAATGGAGTCTTCAAATCAGGTTGAAAATCTCCACTCCAGCAGCCTGATTACCAGTACTTTGATGGCTCATCCAGTAGCTTATAAAGTCCAATGAGTTTCAGGCTTTCACTCCTAATCCTGGCTGAAATTAGCCGTCAGTAGCAGATTGAACCATCAGACAGGAAAATCATAGAAATTGTGCATAAAGTAAAGAGTCCAAGGCAGAAGTCAGTAAGAACACTGTTACCGCTCCACTTTGGTTCCAAAGTTTTATAGTTACTTTTGTGAAGTCGCCAACCAAATGACTAGCTATAATTGTTAACTTTAAGTGTCAGTTTGGAAGAGAAATGCCTAGAGAAGCAGTGAAGATTATTTTGGTGTCTATCCAGGGTGTTTCCAGAGCAGATGGGTGTGTTTGACTTAGGTGAAGAAAATTTGGCCACAGTATGGAAGAATATCATGCAGTCATCCGTGCTTTAAGAAAACAGAGAAGGTGAATTCTTCTCTTCTTCAAGAGCTAGGGTAGACCTTCCTCTACTGCCTTGGATATCAGAACTGAAGGCTCACTGGCTTTTGGACTCTAGAATATGCCCCAGTGGCCTCCCACCTTAACCCTAGACACCCCATCTTTGACCTTGGGATTTATAACATCCCATTGCCTGGGTCTGAGGTCTTAGCTTTCATGCTGAGTTGCAATCCCAGCATTTCAGGGTTTCTAGCTTGCAGACAGCCTGTTTTGGGACTCAGCCACCATAACCATGTGAGGCAGATCCATTAATAAATCACCTCTCACATATCTACCAACATATCCCATCAATCAATCTTTCTGAAGAAGCCTGGTGATATACCAGCCAGTTGTTTTAAGGAGTCATGAATACTCTGGTTCTTCTAAATCAATGGGTAGGTCAGATAGGTTCAACAAATGTAAGAGAAGATTGAAGGTAGGAAATAAAATCAACAGGAAAGTAGTGTGGGCTCTTTGGAGACAGGCGTCTACTGAAGACTTCCTCCGTTCCAGACCAACAGTGTAAGGCACTTCATAGAGGTTATCCTGCTTCATTCCTATGAGAACATCTAAGAAGGTATGCGCAGATGAGACGGCTGAGGTTCAGAGTACTTAAGTGGCTAACTAAGCAACTTGCACTAAATTGCAATTAAGCTTAGGTCTTCTGAAACACCAAATTCTGAAACTCCAAACCATGTCTGTGGCAAACAAACAATCTCACCTTACTGTCTCCCATGGTAAGAGTACAAATTAGAAAGAGCTCTAAAATACAGATTATAGAGCCCTTAAGAAGCCACTCCAAGACAATTAATTCTTTCTGCCTTAGCTAATTGTAAAGTAGAATGGGAAAAATGGGGTTAGATTCCTTCTCTCTTCTCTCCTCTCTTGCTTGGTCCTACTGTCTCTCCCTTCCTCCCTCCCTCTCATCTTCCTCTCCCTCCCACCTTCCCTTCTCCTTTAGTGAAGTCACTGGTTTTTGCCAACTCATTTCCCCACCCCACCCCCATCTCTCCACTCTTTTGCCTTCTGATCTTCAGCAATGTATTCATGTATTCATTTAAAAGTTCTGTCTGTGCTGAAGCCGGTGCTGCTTGTAATTGCTGGCGGCCAAAAGCTGTTCTGTTTTTTCTGGCTGAGTGTACCAGGCAATCATCAGCTGTAATTATTTCGAGTCTTGTTACAGATGGAACTTCGAGGTTTTCAGTCTTAAACAGAATTCATTATTCAAATGTCTCCAGAACTGATGGGCAAGTTTTTGGTGAGCCCAGGAACCACAGAAGGCCCAGGAGAGGAGAGCTGGCTGCCTCATCAGGTACCCTAGTGGCTACACCTGCTTTCTTCCAAGTCTGGAAGCCTGGGCCCATGTGCTCACACCATCCTCCCAGCCCTGGACTCCAGGTCCCTCCTACACCATGACCAGTCTTGGGAACACAGGTGACGTCACAATCTCCAGCTCCAAACCCACATCTTTGGTGCTTCTGTAGCTCCTAAAGGTATAATCTTGACTTCATCAGAACCCTATCAGGTTAACAGCAAGTTTCCTGGGGATGGAATTCTGTTGAGAAACAGCACTTTCCAAGCTTTCTAAGAGAAGCTCGTCTCCGTGCCATCAGCTCTCTCGCTCCAGGTCCCAGTCCATCTTGAGACACTTGCAGAAGCAGTCACTTGGTTCCTCAGGAGTACCGTGAGGGATGGGTGAAGTATTGCCCTCACCACCCAGCCAGCTTCCCAGACTTAGAAGTTCACAGGCTTCATAGTAGAGAATGACAAGGAGAAAGGCCTCCCTCCACAGATGCGTTTTGGGGGAAACGTTCAGAACCACCAATGCACAGAGAGCTGCTGTGCTCTGGGAGCAAGTGTAGGCTGTCCCATAGAGCTTGGGCCCTCAGACGTGAAAGTAACTCCCCTAAGGAGACTCCATCCCTACATCCCACATGCCGACTCCAAATGACAGGGATCAGCATTCAGACAGTTCCTTTCTGGGTCCTGTCCAAAGGAAAGAGCAAAGAGCCCTATATGGACACACGTGATCAGAAACATCTGTGCTCCTGGGCAGCACCTGTGACACATGAGGTAACTGTGTCCAGGATGCGTCCTCTCCCGCTATGGGTGGACCTTGGTGTGTCTTCTGACTGCTATTTGTGCCTGCTGGGTCTTGTTGTCATGTAAGTCCCACATGCTTTGGTTCTATGATTCCAACTGCTGAATGCAGAGTCTTCTTTACACAATTAAAGTTCTCTTTTCAGGCTGGTGTGTAGTGAGTGCAGTGGTAAAGTGCTTGCCTAATGTGCACGAGCCCTTCGGTTTGATTGCCAGCAGAGCAAAAGGAAAATATTTCAAAAGTCTCTTGGGCTGAGCAGATAATTCATTCAGTAAAGTATCTGCTGCACAAGCACGAGGACCTGAATTCAGATCCTCAGTATTCACATTAAAAGAAAAAAAAAAAAAGCCAGGTACAGGGGGATGCAGTCAGGCAGATCCTTGGAGCTCATTGGTCAACTAGTCTTGCTGAATCAATAACCCCAGGTCCAATGAGAGAAGTTAGCTCAAAAAATAAGATGGAGAGTGACTGAGAAAGATATCAGCTGTCAACCTCTGCTCTCGCCATGCCCATGCGCACATGGACGCACACGCAAAATAAAAGTAGCCTCAATCTCTCTCTTTTTTCTACGCCTGTCCTCACTTGGCCCCCATCCTCCATCTCTCTTCCAGCATACTCCTTTGTCCTCCTTTTGTCCTCCTGCCTTTCTGTCCTGCCTGTTTCCTTTCTCTTGCCCATTTTTCTGACTTATTTTCTCTGGCTGTCAGCGTTCTTGCCTCCTTTCCCCACACAGGTCTACATATGCATAGTGAGCCACTCTTTTTCCTAACAGTCTATAGGGATCCGAGAAGACTGAGAAGGGGCCTTTGCCTGACAGAGTGCCCCACCTCCTAATGGAATGGGAACAGTGGTGATTCACACAGGCAGGAGAAGACAACAGGGAACAGCAGACATAGATGGCAGGGCAGCTACACAGAAGTGCAGGCGGAGCCCTGCCCCCACCCCTCCCTCAGTGGCTTGCTTGCACAGCCCCTCCTAAACTCTCTCTCTCTCTCAGTAGTTTTAGCCTACCACAACAAGCCTGTATAACCTCACCTTGGCACATGCTCATGATGAACCTACTGTGTGCTTGGTGTTCTCTGCATGAAGAGTAGGCAAGAAAAGTACTGAAGAGGCCAGAAGCTCATCCGAGTAGTTTATCTTTAGCCTAAATGAGGACTCCATCCTGGCCTCGATAGCTTCCTGGCAGGCTTCATGTCTATGTGGTCCAACCCAGATCTAAGGCCCACAGAGACCTGTATTGCCCATTCTAAATAAACCTAGAAAAACTGTCTTCCTCTCTTTGTCAGATGACATTATTCAAGGAAATAGGGGACATTTGGTAGTGGAAGCCACTTGAGAAAACAGCTGCTCTAATCAGAAAGGAAAGGAACTAAAATCATTGATAACCTTCAATGTATGAAGCATGACCTTAGGAAAATAGCGCATATGATACATTTGATCTTTGCAAGCATCTGCTCATGTAAATATACACATTTTATCCATAAAGAAACTGAGTCTGAAGGTGCTATGTAACTTGCTGCTAAAATGGTGGAATAGAACTAGACCTTTAGTCTTGGGAGGGCAAATGCAGGTGCTGGGTGAAGGGCATCAGTGTACCCATGCATCTCTGTATCCAGTTCTTATTATATTGCCCCGTCACGGGTATGCCACAGCCAGAGGTCAATGTACAGCTACACTTTCAGGTCCAAGAGTAGACCTAACACAATGGTGTGAGGAAGGTGTTGCATGTGTAGTGTAGCATGCTCTCTGCATACAAGAGGTGTGTGAATGACAGAGCATGTATATGTGAAAATAGACAGTTAAGTCCCACAGTAGATGACACATGCCATAAGTTCAGATGATTCTATGGCCTAGATGTTTGATGACATGTCTTGGTCCGTTTCAGAGACTCTGGAGGCCTGGAAATTCAAAATGAAGTCATCATGACATGTGGCTCACAAAAGGGGCCTTCTTACTCCTTCCTCGCAGGATGGAAGGGCAAGGCAGCTCTCTAGGGTTTTTATGAGGGAGTGTTCCATCTTATGACATAGACACCTCCCTGATGTTACAATGAGGTTTCTGACCAGATTTCAACATATGAATTTGGGGATGATATCAACATGCAGAAAATATCATAACATTGGCTTTTTTTATTTTTCAGGACTAGAGTCCCACACTCAAGGACTCATGAATGCAAGCACCCCGCCACTGAGCTACATCCCTAGCTCCAGATTTTTGATGAGAGAGAACAATTACCTTATTCTCTATGTGGGAGAATGGAGGTATCACAGTGGAGGGGCATAAGCTGAAGAAGATGAACTATCCTGGCAAGGGGCAAGAACCCACCTCACAGAGCCAGAACAGTGTGGGCAGCACAGGCATCTGCTTCCAAGTAGAGGAATGACCTATGACAATATGCTCCTTTGCAGAAGATTTAAAAGGGAAGCAGGCACAGAGGACAGCAGAAGAGAAAGGCAGAACGAGACAGTTTAGTAGCTTAGGTACAAAGCAATGATCGCCAGAACAAAATCGGCAGAAGTAGAAACCATAAGAATGCAATTTAAACAACAGACTTGAGGACTTACGGACATGATGGGGAGCTAGGGGCAAGATGAAGCCGATAGGGAGAAGACTTCGGGCAGTAAGCTGAACAAGAGACACTGAGAATGGGGCTGAGGGTCCGGGAGAACAGAGCTGGGACACAGAGACAGCTGCAAATTCAGACACATAGTTGCTAGACACCTCCTTGCACACAAAGAACTGTACTGCCATCCCGTTGGGAAGATAAAATGCAATCATATGACGACAACCAGAGCACAACCGCATGTGGAGCAAATAGAAAATTCTGTGGTGTAAACTCCTTTCCCAAATGCTAAGATCACATTTGCACAGGGTGGGAAGATATGAGGCTCGGTAACTTCTGTGATCAAGAATAAATTGGACAATTCTTTTCTTCACTCCTATGTCCCCTTAATCCTCCCCTCTCCTTCCCTTCTCTGAGCCCCCACCTCACTCCATCTTTCCTCCCTTCCTGTCCCTCTACCTCATGAATTTTCATGCTCACACTACCAGGAAATCGGATGGAGGGACGGGATGACCTTTCCTGGGCTCTACTCGCTCTATTACTACCACACCCAATTCTCATAGCATGTTTGCATTTAGTTGGGTGGCATCTCTGAGTTGCACTTTGCAGGCTACATTGTTTCTCATTTTTGAGGCCAGAGCTTCCAGGGGAGGCAGGTTAGACACAGCAGAGGGCAGACACAAAAAGCAATGACTCTCTAAAGCAAATAGAAATAGGTGGGTGTTTCTGATAACCGCCCTCCAGAGCTGTGATGAGTAAAATCAGAACTCTTTAGACCATGTCTTCTCAGATGGGACATGGAAGAGGATGCATAGGGTCTGTGGCTCCTACCCAGGTTTCTATTGCCTAAGAGAGGAGTTTCAAAGGAAAATACACAAGCAGGACAGAAACTCTAAAAGTTTAGTAAGGCCTAGCTCCTTGACATGGAGGAAAGAGACACCCACCCAGGTACCCCACGTCAAGCTGCTGGTATACGAGCAAAGGTCTGAGCACCTCCCCACCTGACACAGCTAGGGATAAAGGGAAGAATCTAGCAGCTAGACCCCAGCCTGGCCTGACTGTGTTTGCCTAAGACTTTGGAACGACTTCAAAGCCACTTCTAGAAAGTTTCTCCAAATCCAGCCTAGAAAATTGTGACCCTAAGGGATTCATCAGACTAGAAGATTCGTAAGTCTCTCTGGACCACCATTGAAATAAGATTTAAAAGTGTTCCAGAATATGATCTATAACTTGACCAAGGATATAAGCTAAGATGCCTCAAAATCTAGGGGTGCTCTAGCTGACCCCAGAAGAGTGGTGGGGAGACAAGGTACTAAATTTCGGGGAGTGGGGCAAGGAGTGTAGTATGTGGTATATGTACTTGTATGTATGAGGTACATGTGCCCCTGCCCATGAGTGCATGCAGAGGAAGACATCAAATGTCTGTTCTCTTACTCTCCACCTCACTCTCTTGAGACAGTCTCTTATTAAACCTGGAGCTGAACTGGAAACCAGCAAGCCCCAGATCCTCTTGTATCTGCCTCCCCACATAGCACCGGGTCTAAAGGCTTGGCCACGCCAGGTCTTTTTACTTAGGAACTGCGGATCCAGTTCAGATTCCTGTGCTTGGACAGTGAGCAAAAGAGCTCCCTTTCTGAGTGCTGTACAGGGAAAGCTCTCCAGCCAGTGATGCTGGAGGTGGTCTTCACACTCCTGTGGCTCCCTGCCAGTTTGTAGAATGGAGATGAGGTAGGACCCCAACCCTCAAAGAGTGTAAAATTTTAGAAAATCTTCACTTCCCAATCTGTCTTCATCACTGAATGCTCCAGGCCCCTTTCATCTCTGGTACTCTGTGAACCACAGCATGTATAAGGCACCGTTGCCAATGTAATTGGCAAGTGCTCTCATTCAGAAGTATTTATTAAGCCCCTGACAGCGAGGCAGGCACTGTGTTAGTGAATGAGTAGGCGACAGATGACAGAACCAAGTGGGTACAGAATCAAAGGGCTGGGGCTTTCTCCTCTAAGTAAGTCTCCACACCTTCCAACCTCCTTAAGCAACTCAGGGAAAAAACAATTGGTTCTGCCAGAATCTTTGCCATTAGTAATTCTGTCTGATACGCGTTGATTCAAAGAATTTAAAGCCCCGAAGAGACACAATTAAAATATTCTAATTATTTGTACTGGAGTATTTATTTTCCTCAAGCTCTATTAAAAATACATATGCAAATGTGGAGAGGTTTTGGCCTTCTTGTGGGTCTTTTGCCTCCCATCAAGCTCAATACATTTGTTTTATGGAAATGTATTGGTTGGGTTTCTTTAAAAATTATTGTTATTTGGATTTTAAAGGATTTTCCCTCCCATTTCCATCTCAAACAAGCAAAATAATTAATTAGCTGCACAGAATTTTTGCCTTTGTGTATTTTCTTCCTTTCCAGACCAGATTGACAAATCAATAGGGGAGAGTGTGCAGAATGAAGAACAGGAGAGAGCATCATCTCCCAGGAACCATTTGTGGGTAGGTTCAGATCCCCAAGGCTGCTAAAGGGGCAAGGTCAGCCAGGATTTTCATACTGCCTTGGATTAATTTTTAATCTTTTTCAAAATCATCAAAGTCTTCATAACACAGTATATACTCCAGAAACATCCCTGGAAGACAGGCAAGAAGCAGCACCGAATGAAGAAGGAAGGACCAGAGCAGCGAGGCACCGGCTCCAGGTCGGAGAAATTGAGCGAACCCAGAGAGGACAGCTCCCCAAGGGAGGGTCTGAAGGGCTCCTTGTTACTGGGGGGATATGAGAGGCTGGTCAGATGAGCAAGGTCCCTCTCTTGTCACAGATGAGCACATCCAGTGTCTTAAGATGGCACTGCTAGTGAAGAGCCGGGCCCTCTCCTTCCCCACTGTATACGCCTAGTCTGGTACCTGCATGGCTCTACATCTCCCACCTGTACCCTATGAGTCAAAATTGTAAGGGTCAATCCGAAGGGGAGATCACTTATCTGGGTTCCCCTCCTCGCTGGGTGGCCTATGAGAAAGAAGGGAGACAGAAGAGAAAGGAAATACTCAAGGTTTTTGGGTACTCAGATTTTCCATGTCTTGCTTTCCCAAGCATCACTGGGTTTTTATCAGCTCTTGTTTCCTAACTGTGTACATTACTTTGTTCCTTGTTGCAAACCAATTAGCCAAGTGCACTCAGAATCCCAGGTAACAGCAAACATTAATTTTATCCTTTCCTCTATTAGTGAGTCAGTTTTTCCCTCTTGACTCTCTTTGGTTTAATATAATTTCAACTACATAAAGACTGCCTGCGTCTCCTACTGGTTCCCAAGGAAGCATACCTTTGTCACTCTACTGTCCTGCTTGTGTCCTGATCTTACTGTTCTGTACCTGGAGATTGACTTCAAATCACCCGTTATCCATGGATTCCCTGCACTGCAAGGAAAAACGTGTCGTGCAGAGGCCTCACTTTTGCTCATAGACTCCTCTCTCCCATATTCCTCAAACGTTTGCAAAATTCTCAGTGTAGCAAACTGTCCCTTCTTCTAGGGAGTCATGGCCCAAGATGTCACCTGGAGACATCAGGGGCCAGCCCTCTCTCCTGGTCTATTCAACAATGTTTATTTGGTATGTGTATCAAAGGTGCCCAAAGTATAGTGACTGAGCTTGTAAATGGCTCATGCTGAGAAACACAGGAGGAAACATGAACAAGAGAGCTGGTGACGGCCTGAAATCTCCAGCCAAACTTAATTTCATAAAGTCTACTAGATAAAAAGATGAAGGGCTATCCAAGGGTCAAAAGAAGAGAGAAGAGGAAGGAAATCGAGGGGAAGGGATTGACAAGGAAGGGAAAGGGAGGGCTCCGGAAGGTGGGGGGAGGGAAAAAGAAGAATCTACAGAATGAGATGAGGGACATGGTTTTGAAGAAGATGGGAGGAAGACAAATGTGAGACCAGTTCAGAACCATTTTTTCTTCAGAAATTGATGAGTAGATTGTAAAATTTATATGGAAATGCAAAATCATAAACAGTATTTTTAAATGACAAATTTTGGAGTACTCACACTTCCGGATTTCAACATTTACTGTAATGCTATAGTTATCAAGACAGAGACGCATAGAGATAAAAATATAGATCAATGGAACAGAACTGAGAGTCCAAAAATAAATCCTTATGTTTGTAGTCAATGGATTTTGGCAAAGGTACCCAGACAATTCACTGGGGAGAGGGTGTTCTGTTCAACAAATGGTGCTGAAATGCCTGGATATCCAAAACCACAAACTTAGACCCTCACATCACATGCTCAAAAACATCTCAAAATAAAACACTCTACAACACATGCATGGGAATCGTTTTTTAATATATGATCCAATGGAGCAGAATTTAAACCAATGGATACAAACTCTAACTTAGAGGAAAGATTGAGACACAGCACAAGGATGATTTTCTAATCAAATAAAGAAGTTATGTTTAAATACCCATAATAGAAAATCCAAGCAGAGGAAATACAAACTTTTAAAAAATGGAATAACAGAAGACCATATATCACTACAGAACTCATTGATTGTACTACTGACATCTCTTGCCCAAATGCTGCATTGGATCCAATTTATCTATCAATCATGAACAAAATATTTGTGGAAATGTTCCACAATGCAGATAGGGTATTCAATTTCTTCCTGTGATTCTATCAGTTTTAACTTCATGGATGTTGAAGGGTTTATGTTACATATGTGCACATCTGTGCTCTTAGTGAGTTGAACACTGGTTTACTACGTACTGATTTTCTATATCTCTAGAAGTATCTTCAAGTATTTTTAAACCCTGTCACTTTCTATCTCATGCATTACATCATACACAGCCAAACTGACTTGAGGTCTTCTACTGATTTGTTTTTTAGTATTTAATTTTAAATTCTGTGTGTGTGTGTGTGTGTGTGTGTGTGTGGTTATGTACAAGTGAATGCTGGTGCCAACAGAGGTCATAAAGGGCATTAGATACCCTGGAGCTGGTCCTACAGGCAGTTGTGAGCTGCCCAGCATAGGTGCTGGGAACCTAACTCTGTTCCTCTGGAAGAATAGCAAGTGCTCTTTACTGCCGAGCCACCTTTCTAGCAGTTCTTGACAATGAGACATTCTGTGTGCAACCAGAGATCAGGCATCCAATCAGCATTATTTAATTTTCCCTGTAATCTGCGACACACCAATCATAACCCTCTAATCTAGTTCCTGAAACATAAATATGCACAGTAAAATGCATGTTTTCCAGTCACAAACTAGTTAGTTTGCAAAACATTTAAAGCATCTCTTCTGAATCAACAGAAATCAGCATGACTGTTAACAAAATGTTTCCTCATTTGCAGTAATATCTCCTCCATTCAATCCCTCTTCTTATTCTTTTTGCTTTTTCCCATAATTTCTTTCAGCAGTTTTTCAGCTTTCTGGGGAACATGTCTTCCAACACTTAACTAAGAATGAGCAGCCCCTCTGAAGAATGCTTGGTATAAGTGTGCAGTGGCATAGGACTGCTCAGGCGGGTACAGCCTGAGATGCCTTTCAGCAACATTCAAAGTGAGCATTCTCCCTGCTAACACTTGTCAAACCTTCAAAAATCTCTATACATGATTTCAACAATTGTATTTAGAAAATAACTTATTTTCCCTGAAATCTCTTTGCTAAAAATTGAGTTTGGTTTGATGGGTATAAATATAAAATTTCCCCATATAACTCTGGATGAAAAAATGTTATACTGAGAGGCTTCTTTATTCCATAAAGTCTGGCTAGTAAAATAACTTCCCACCCGGAAATTTTAAACTGGAGAAAAAAAATCTACAATTACACTGGTACATTTCCTACTTTCATCTCTGTTGGTCTTGTAAATGGGGAGATTCTTCTTTTACTATTTATTGTAATATTAACAAAATCAAACCTCTTCTTATAGAATATATTTTTATTGTTGCTTTATCTCACATTTTGCTTTTTTTTTTGATACAGGGTCTTCCTGTAGTCCCAGCCATCCTAGAATTTATATATAGGTCAGGCTGCCCTTGATCTCACAGAGAGATCTGCCTGTCTCTGCCTCCCAAGTACTAGAATCAAGCTTAGGCTTATCTCACATTTTTTGGTGTAATTTAAACTATTCTTAACTTTTTTAAATACAGTATTTATTCTTCATTTTTCATTAGGTTTTTTTGTTTGTTTGTTTTTTGTTTTTAGAAAGCTCTCACCATGTATACTTGACTGGCCTAAAACACACAGAGATTCACCTGCCTCTACCTCTCAAGTACTGGAATTAAAGGCATATACCATTCTAATTCAACAAGACTTTTAGGTCACTCATACATCCTTCAGTTTTTGTTTATGTTATTTTAGATGTTTTACTATAGGTTCCTTTTTAAAGACAGCACATAGGTGTTTTCTCTTTATTTCTTTTATATTGGTAAATACTAGATCAGTTCTTCGTTGGTATTAAATATGCCATCCAAAACTCTTTTCAGGGAGATTATTCCTGAGACAAGGCCTTGTGTGTCAAAGAATCTTATTCTGCCCTCACATTTGAACAATGATTTGGCTGGATATAGTTCTAAAATAAATTACTCTTCAATACTTGAAAAATACTATTCCAGAGTTTTCCTTTCCTCTCTCAAAGACTGGGGTCAGAAACGTGAACTCACCCCTGCCACAAAAACCACAAGAAAAACAAGACCTTGTTTTCCCATGATGCACCCAAGAAAGCCTATGGGGATTAGGGGAATCTATGCCTGTAGGAGAGATAAGACAGGGTAATTTGCTAAACTTGACTAGAGGCAATAAGGTGAATTCATTCAGGGAGATGTAAGAGGACATTAGCTGACCAAGTCCCTAGTGTTCTCTAGAACTGGAAGTGTCCACACACTCTTACAGGAGCTTTCTTTACACAACCTACTGAGCACACACTTAGAAAAGTCTGGGGGCCACAAGTACTCTCCTTGTACCACAGACCTAAATGAGGGGCAAAGTAAGCACTACAAGATGGCACCACATCGTTGCTGCCCTTACTCCCAAGGCCCAGGTCAAGAACGAAACCTTAATTGGTGGAGCAGGAAACACTGTCACCTTTGGTGTACAGGATAAAGCCCACTGTAGCTGAAGAAAGGTAGCAAAAAATAAAAGCATTCTATACATTGGTGAGGGGCTCACACAGGAGATGAACGTCTGCATGGAAAAGGCCACACCCAAAGATCCAGCGACACAGAACCTGCTGAAGATGGAAGCTCAGTCAGAAGAAGAAAGTCCCTTCACTCCAATGGCTAGGTTACTGGGCCTGAAATGGGGACAATACTGCAAGAAGCAGACTCCCCAGGTACAAGGCACGTGAAGACTAGGGCTGAAAAGTGGGACAGTTATAGAAAAATCTTCCTCTTTGCAGGAAGCTCCCACAAAAAACACAAATTATTGTCAAGGAAATTCAAGATCTGTTAATCTTTATATTTCTGTCCTTTATTACATAATGAGATTTTATTATCAAAGACTTTACACACAGGGGGAGCACAAACACTCAAGGCTTACACTAAGTTAAATGCCCTTGCCATGTCTCTAAAACAATGTGATGTGATCATTTCAGAGGTCCCCATGAAGTCTACAATTCACTAAGTATAACCATAGCAACAACAAACCTCAAATCCAAGGCAATTTAGGACGTTTAATCTAAATTGCTATTTTAAAGTCTTTTTTGAGTGTTTAAAAATATTTTTATGAATGTCATACATCTTGATATCAATGTACATGATAGCATCTCTACATTCATGTACAGACATTCTATGTGTGTTCTTCAGCAGGCTTTTGAACTAACACATTTCTCTCTCTGGTTTTTCACACCACCTGAGCATTTTTTCTCTCTCATCTTTTTCACCCTATCTAAACTTCTCTCTTTTCTTCCCAGTTAAAGAAACCCCATTTTCCTCTCTTCCCCTTGATCAGTATTATCCCCTCTGTTAAGTGCCTTCTTTCTCTTTGCCTCCATGGTTCCTTGTATAGACAGATGTCAACCAAGAGGGAAATCGGGAACAGGGGGTATTTAACTGGGAAGGAATGAGGGAATGACTGTATTGTCACTTTTAAGCAACATTTGTCTTCATGTTAATATGGGGTTCTTAAGGTCAGCGTAATGCTGGGCACTCACTGCTCTTCTCAGGCTCCAACTTGATAGTATTTGTATTTTAAATATGCTTCTATGCCATTTCACATTTAATGTGATTATGGATGTATTTGGATTGAAATTTTGCAGCCTTGTCAATAGTTTTCAATTTGTTTTTTTTTCAATAATGTTCTGCCTTCTTATGGGGTAATTAAGAATTTTTATGTCATATATGTACAGTGTGACTTATTTGTATCCCTTAAAACTTAAAAAGTGGTTGCCCAAGAATATACAATGGATATCTTTTGCTAACTAAGGTATACTTTCTTTTAAAGATTTATTTATTTATTTATGCATGCATGCATGTGTGTTGCCTGCATATTTGTATGTGTACCATATGTGTTCCTGGTGATTGTGAAATCCAGAAGAGAACACCAAATTCCCCAGGACTGGAGTTCAGATTATTACGGTCTTTGGCATAATGCCCATGTGCTAGTGGATAGCCCTACACTGATGCACGTGACATCAGCACTAATTGAACACAGTGTAGAAATGATAAAGGGTAAGGGAGAAGTTGGAGGGAGAGGGTGGATTTGGTAGAAAACACTGCGTATCTGTGTGAAATTCCCAAACAATGCACTAATCAAGCAGAAGAAAGCATACGGAGAACAGAGTTGATGAAATACTTCATTCAAACATCAGTAAAGGGGAAGAGCATATGAACCTGACCTCAACATACAAGAACTCTGTGTTGTGATCAAGAGACCAAATTAAGAATCATAGTAAACAAAAAGAACAGAGATAAACACAAGAGGTATAGAGAATCTAGTCATGGAAATGGCACTAGGAAATTTCTCAAATCTAAAGAAACAACGGACATTTAAATACCAGAAGCATTTAGAACTCCCAATAGACATGGCTGGACAAGAACCTTTAGCATATTACAGTCAGGGTATCAAAAATACAAAAATGAAAGAAAGAAAGGAGAAAGAAAGAAAGAAAGAAAGAAAGAAAGAAAGAAAGAAAGAAAGAAAGAAAGAAAGAAAGAGAAAGAAATAATTAAAATCGTCGTGGGAAATTGCCAACTCACTTAAAATGGTAAAACTCCCTTCCCCCAAAGGCCCTTTCTACTTCCCAGGCTTTTGGTTTTCTTTAGGATACATACTCACACCTAAAGATTCTCAGCCAAGATCCACAAATAAGAGAGAACATGCAATGTTTGTCTTTCTGGGTCTGGGGTTCCTCTCTCAGTATAATGTTTTCAGTTCTATCCATTTACCTCCAAACTTCACCGTTGCATATTTTTCTTCACAGCTACATAGAACTCCATTGTGTATATGTACCACATTTCCTTTATCCATTCCACAGCTGAAGAACATTTTGGTTGTGTCCATTTCCTGTGCAGGATGCTAGTTATGGGTCGAATTCCAGTCTTACTGCATGAGGACATCCAGTTTTCTGGGCACTGTTTGTTGGAGATGCTGTCTTTCCTCCGGTGGTGGGTTTTTTTTGTTTTTTGTTTGTTTTTTTCTTTTGTATCTTTGCAAAATATTGGATGTCTTTAATTGTGTGCACCCATGTTTGGATCGTCTATTTTGTTCCATTGTCATGCCCACTTTCATTTCAGTACCGTGTTGTTCCTGTTACTTACAGCTCTGTAGTACAGCTTGAAATCTGGTTTGGAATTCCTCCAGTATTGTCTTTCTTCTTCTCCTCTCAGGATTGCTTTGGCTATACATCATTTTTGTGATTCCATATGAATTCTAGGATATTTTTCTATTTTTGTGGAGGATGTAATGGGGATTTTGATTGGGATTGTATTAAATCTGTGAATTGTTTTGGTAGGATGTTCATTTTTACCACATTAATTTTAATAATCAAGGGGCATGGGAATTCTCTGTCTTCTGGCAGTGTCTGCCTCAGTCTCTTTCTTCAGGGATTTAAAGTTTTCCCTGTAGAGATCTTTCACCTTCTTGGTTAAGTTTATTCCAGTTTCATTCGTTTACCTGTGAATTTCATAACTTCATTTTTGTTAATGAAAGGATACAAAGTCCCAGGTGCAGTCTGGCTCTATTGTGTAGAAGATCTAATTTTAGCTTTTTGAGAAAGTTCCACATTGATTTCTGTAATGTTTGCACTAGTTTGCACTTCCATCATGAATAAAAGAGAGTTCCCTTTTCCACACAATATTGTTTGCTTTGTGGATATCAGCCATTGTGACTGACATAAGAGGAAATCTCAAAATGGCTTTAATTTCTATTTCCCTGATGGCTAATGTTGCTAAACAGTTTTAAAAATAGTTCTCAACCATTTGTGTTTCATCATTTAAGAGCCTGTGTGTAGATGCTTGCCCCAACTTTTTATTTTTTTAATGTTTGTTTTTTCTTTGAGCACTTTATATATTATAGATACTAACCATTTGTCAGAGATGTAGCTGGTAAAGATTTGTTCCCATTCTGTAAGTTGTTTCTTCATTTGATGTTGTCCTTTAAAGTAAAGAAGTTTATTATTTTCATGAGGTTCCATGTCAATTGTACTTGATTCCCACACTACTAGGGTCCTGTTCAAAAAGTTCTTTCCTATGCCTATAAGTTCCAGTGTATTCTCTACTTTCTCCTCTATCAGATTCAAGGTATCAAGCCTAATGTTGAGGTCCTTGATCTATTTGAAGTTGTGGATTTTGCAGGATGAGAGATAGAATATGTCTGCTACTTCCTAGCTAAGAGTCTGTTGATCTTATTTATCTTTTCAATGAACTGAACCAACTCTTAGATTCATTGATTCTTTGTATTACTTTCTTTGTTTCCATTTCATTAATTTCTTCTCTGATTTTTTTTATTATTTCTTACCATTTGTTGGACTTAGATTTGGTTTGATACTGTTTTTCCAAGTTCTCAAGTTACCTGTGCCCTTTCCAGTTATTTTTAAATGTAGGTACTTAGAGCTATAAATTTCCCTTATGACTGTTGTGTGTCCCAGATGTTTTGTTGTATGTATTGTCATTTTCATTTATTTCCAGAAAATTTTCAATTTCTTTATTGATTTCTTCTTTGACCCATTAATCATTCAGTAGTGTGTTGTTTAATCTCCATGAGTTTATGTAATTACTAGAGATTCTTTTGTTGTAAATTTTAAACTTCATTGCATTGTGATCAGATAAGATACATGCAAATACTTCAGTTTTTCTATATTTGTTAAGATTTGTTTGTGTTCCAGTATGTAGCCTATTTTAGAGAAACTTCCGTGAGTTGCTGAGTAGAATGTACATTCTTTCATGTTTGAGTGGAATATTCTTTAGATATCTGGTAGGTCCCTTTGATAAATGATGTCATTTATTTTCAGTGTTTCTCTGCTTACTTTTTATTTCTAGATGATCTGTCTATTAAGAAAGTGGGGTAATGAAATCATTTAACATCACTGAGTTGAACTTAATCTGTGTCTTAAAGTCCAGTAGCACCCTTTTTTATGAAATTGGGCACTTGGGTTTTGGCTGTGTATATTTTTAGGATTATAGTGGTGTCTTATTGGTTAATTGTTCTCTTAATCTTCTTTATCTCTTCTGATTAATTTTAATTTGAAATCTCTTTCGACAGATGTTGGAGTAGTGATGCCTGTCTCTTTAATGGTCCCATTTACTTGGAAAACTTTTTCTATCCTGTCACTGTGAGGTGGTGCCTCTCCTTGAATGTAAGATGAGTTTCTTGTAGACAACAAAAGGATGAATTTTGTTTCTTAATCTATTCATTGTGTCTTTTTATTGATGTAATGAGACCATTAATATTTGAAGGTGTATATTGTTGCTGTCATTTTGTTTTTGTTTCTTTCTTTTCTTTTGCTATTTGTGTTCTTAGTCTTATTTTGTGTTTCAGTAATTATAGCTTCATTTGCTTTCTTTCTGTATTGTCTTAGCTATGTTTATTTCTCTCTTTAGTCTGAAGTATTGCTAACAGTTGTGTCTATAGGGCTGGGTTGATGGCTATTTGGTCTTTTAGCCTGTGTATATCAATGGAGAGTTTTTCTTTCTCCTTTAACTGTGGCAGAGTGTTTTGAAGGATAAATTAGTCTGGCTTAACCTCTATGGTCTTTTAGAACTTGGCAGTACATTGCTTCAGGTTTTTAAAGTGGCTTTTAAAGCTTCCATTGAGAAGTCAGTCATTATTCTGATGGGCTTTTCTTTCTACATGATTTGTGGCTTGCTTTTCTCTTGAAGCTTTCAATACTCACTCTTTGTTCTGTATATTTAATATTTCAACTATAATATGTGATGGGGAATATCTTTTCTGGCCCTACCTATATGGTGTTCTATGTGCTTCTTGTATCTGTATGTGTATGTCTTTCCTTGGGGAAAAGTTTGCTTCTGTGATCCCGTAGAAAATCTAGGCTAGGTCATTGAACTGGGATTCTTCTTTCTTCTGTGTCTATAATTCACCGATTTGGTCTTTTCATGACATTCTAAAGTTTCTGCATATTTTGCATATTCCTTTGGGTGTGTGTGTGTATGTGTGTGTGTGTGTGTGTGTGTGTGTTAATGTATAATGTTCTTTGATTGACTGGTCTGATTCTTGTACTTTATCTCTTTATCTTCAGGTCCTGATATTCTGTCTACTACTTGATCTATTCTACTGGTAAAGCTTTTCTTGAATTTTCTAATTGAGTTGAGTTTTTTCAGTTTACTTTAGTTTCAGTTTTCTTCAGTATTTCTCTCTCTTTTCTGAATTCAGCTTCCAAACCCAGAATTGTCTCTCTCATTTTATTTAGCCATCTACTCATGTCTTCTTGGACTTTACTCAGGAGATTATTTCCATTTTCTTTAAGTTCATTAAGGTGTTTGTTCATGTCATCTTTAAACCCACTGAGTTCTTTGATCATGTTCATGATTATTATTTTAAACTCTGTGTCTTAGGGTTCATCTAGGTAATTATTAGAGAATATTCTTATGGGACTGGTGGTTTTGTTGGGGGAACATATTTTCTTGGCCTTTCATGTTGTTTGTGTTTTGCAGTATAACTTGGGCATGTGGATTTCTTTTGTTAGTTGGTTATCTGATATGAAATTCTAGTCTGACTCTATCAAGGAGAAGTTTGGTTTAATTCTTGCTGTTACCTAAACTTGGTTGAATTCAGGTCAATAACTCCATGCTGGGTCTGCCTGGGATGGTAAGCAACTTTCACTATGCAAACTAGGCCTGGGAATGTGAAGACAGCTTGGGCAGGCACCAGTCTGGGGTCTCAGTTCATTTTCAAAAAATGTGTGCCCTTTGGTTTTTTGTTTTAATATTATTCTTGTTTATGGTTCTCTGAGAGCCTTAGCTCTGTGGTTTGACATGTTTATTAACAGTGGAAAATATTTTGCTTACTTTTCAAATACTTCTGCCTTATTATTTTCCTCTCTTTCTCCATCCTAGTTTCCCAGTTTGACCTAATAACTCTTAAACTCTGGCCAGTTATCATTTATATATATATATATATATATATATATATATATATATATATATATATGCTTCAGTTTGAGTACACTCTAGAGATCATCAAGTTCTTGAATCAATCTATTTATCATCTATCTATTTTTCTTTCTTGATTTTTTTAAAGCTCATTGACTACTGACAAGCCAGTAGAAGGTGCTTTTCCAGTTACAGAATTTCCATTTGATATAATCATTCAGCAAGCCTTGTATCTGGTTTAGCGTTGCCTCATGGATGCCTAACATACTGTGTCTGTTTATTTATGAACTACTCTTGTACTCTTTGAACACATGCATCACGTCTGAATCTGTTCCTGTGACAACTTTTTCCCTTGGAGGTGCTGCTTTTTCTTGCCTCTTTGTAAGCCCCCTTCCCATAGCCCCTGAGCTGGAATCCATAAATTCCTTCATCCTTGTTAAAGTCTATTGTGTCAAGTTACTGTCCCCAGGTAACTTCAGTGCAGAATCATCCACTGAGGTCCAGTCAGCCTACCCAGATTCCCTCACTCTAAGAAGACTACCTCATCCTCAACCAATAGTAATCAGTTGGCAATATTTCTTCAGCAAAGATTAGGGTCTATTAACCACTTCTCCAGTTCCATGATGGTTTTTGTCTACTTGAGTTTGCATGGATCTTGAGCATGTTGAAATGATTGCTATAGGTTCATATGAGCAGGGTCCCAGAAGCTTGTAAGATTCTATTTCTAAATGGTCAAGCAGCTCCTGACTGGCTTTTATAATCCATCCATCTTCTGGTGCCCTCATCAATCTCTTTCTTTAAAGATCTAAAATTTTCATTGTACAGATAGATCTTTAATGTCTTTGGTCAGGTTATTCTGAGGTTTTTTTGTTGAGGCTATTGTGAATGAGAGGATTTCCTTGTAATCTTTTTCCAAAATTTTGTTATTGGCATATAAAAAGATTAGTGATTTTTGTATATTAATTTTTTAACCTTCCACTTTACTCAAAGTGTTAATCTTTTCTGGGAGTTTTCTGGTGGAATTTTTGATATCTCTTAGGTAAAATATCATTTCATTCACAAAAAGGAGTAATTTGACTTCTTTTCCAATGAGTACTCCTTTAACTTTTTGTTGTGTATAAGAGCCTCATCTCACATTCAAAGACAGGTACTACTACCTTAGGGCAAAAAAAATGGAAAATAAATATTCAAAGGAAATGGCATCAAGCAAAGAGACACTGAGATTCTATTTTCTGACAAGATAGTCTTCAAATTAAAATCAATCAGAAGAGATAAAAAATGTTACTTCATCCTGAACAAGGGAACAACAGAACAAGAAGATATTACAAGCATGAACATATATGCATCACGCTCTGGTGTACCCAGTTTCATAAAAACAGTACTACTAGACTTCAGGACACAGAGTAATGCCAACACAGTAATAGTAGGGGGCTTCAGTACCCCACTTTGCCTAATAAACATATAAAAAGAACAAAGAATAAACAGAGAAACACTTGAATTAAATGATAGCATACATCAAATGGACTTAACATACATACAGACTATTTCATCCAAGCACCAAAGAAAACACTTTCTATTTAACAGATCATGGAAGAGCACAAAAAATATATCAACAAATACAAAAAATATGAAGTAATTCCATGTATTCTATCAGCTCACAACACAATACAGCTTAAAATCAGTAGCAAAAGAAGTTCTAGTGACCACACTGACAGATTAAACAACACATCCCTGAATGATGAATAAGTCAAAGAAGAAATCAAGAAATAAAAAAAAACTATTCCTGGAACTAAATGGAAATAATAATACAATACCACAAAAGCTCCAGGACACATTAAAAGAGTCCTACAAGGGATTATAACTCTAAACGCCTATATGTTTTAAAAAGCCAGAAGGTGACTGGAGAGATGGTTCAACAGTTAAGAGCACTGGCTGCTCTTGCAAAGAACCAAGGTTCAATTACCAGCACCCACATGGCAGCTAACAACCACTGTAATTCAGTTCCAAGGGGTCTGATTCCATCTTCTGGCCTCTGTGGGCTTTGCATGACACAGGTGCACTTAAACAATGCAAGCAAAACACTCCAATACATAAAATAAAAATAAATAAACAGGTAGATAAACCAGAAAGAACACAAATAAATGACTTAATGGTACAACTCAAGAATTTTGAAAAGCAAGAACCAAACCAAAAGCCAGCAGATGAGAAGAAATAATAAAAAACAGAACAGATATCAATGAAATAAAAACAAAGAAAACAGTATAAAAGATCAATGAATCTAAGAACTGATTCTTTGGAAAGATAAACAGGCTAGACAGATACTTAGTCCAGCTAACAAAAGAAAAAAAGAAAGAACAAATCCAAATCAACAAAATCAGAAATGAAAGAGGAAACATTACAACAGACAAGAAGAAGATCCAGCTCATTTTAAGGGAATACTTTAAAAACTTCTACTAAATTAGAAAACCTAAAGGAAATGGATAATTTTCTAAATTTAATGGATCTGCCAAATTTAAACCAAGAAGAGATCAACAACAGAAATAGACCCAAATCTAAACATAATAAAAAGCCTCCTTACAAAAAAATCCAGGCCCAGATGAATTCACAGCAGAATTCTACTAGATCTTCAAAGAAGATTTACCATCAATATTAAATTATTCAAAAAGATAAAGACAGAGGGCGAACTCCCAAATTCCTTCAATGAAGCCAGTATTACTCAAAAACCAAACCAGGTAAAGATACAATAGAAATAAAAACTATAGGCCCATATCCTAAATGAACAAAAACGCAAATTTTTTCAACAAAATATTAAAAAATCACATACACATCAGAAAGATTATCCACCATGATCAATTTGGCTTTATTCCAGAGACGCAGGGATAATTCAACAGATGTGAGTTAATAAATGTAATAAGTCATAAAAATGGACTAAAAAACAGAAATCACATGATCATCTCAATTGTTACAGAAAAAGTTTTTGACAAAATTCAAGATGTATTCATGATAAAAGTTCTGGAGAAAATTGACTTGGAGGAAATGTACTGCAACAGAATCAAGGCTATAAAATCAAATCCACAGTCAACATCATTCTAAACTGAGAAACACTGGAAGCATTCTCATTAAAATCAGAAACCAGACAAGGTTGTCCACTATCACCATTTCTTTTTTATATGGTGCTTAAAACTCAAGCTAGAGTAACAAAACAAGAGAAGGAAACTAAACAGGTACTAATTGTAAGAGAAGATGTCAAATGATTGCTATTTAAGGTTGATATGTTATATGGAAAAGATCTCAAAAATTACACCAGAAAAGATGAACACTTTCAACAAATTTCAGGATACATAATCAACTTACAAAGATCACTACCCTTTCTATATGCCAATCACAAGCAATCAGAGAAAGAATACATGGAAACACTACCATTTACAATAGATTAAGCAAATATCTAGGAATAAAGTGGTACAATAGCTGTAAAAATCAGTGTGGAGAACTCCTAAAACTAAAAATAAATCTACCACATGATTCAATTATACAACTCCTTAGTATAACCGAAGGACCCATCCTACTGCAGAGATACTTACACAGTCATAGTTGTTGCTACTCTTTTCACAATATCTAAGAAATGGAACAACTTAAATGTCTTTCAACTGATGAATGGATAATAAAAATGTGGTACATTTACATAACAGATTCCTATCCAGTGGTAAAGAAAGATGAAATCATGAAGTTTTCAGGTAAATAGATGGAACTAGAAGCTGTTATATTAAGTGATGTATCACAGACACAATAAAACAAGTAATATGTACTCTCCTTCATTTGTAGATCTTAGTTCTAAATCCTTAGACATGAGTGTCAGGTTCAGGGTTCGAGAGACGCAGCAGACAGAAGGGACCGGACTCTGCTGGCAGCTAACAGGACCCGACTTTATTGAGAGAAGACCAGATGGGACTAGCTCCTCCGCACCCACGAGTGGAGAAACGCTAGCCTCCCTTGAGGGCTAGCCTCCCCGAAGAGATGGGGGAGGCTAGCCCCTCACCCCCATCTTGGGGCTGGGGCTCCGGGTAACCTGGCGGGCGTGATCATCACCAGCAGCAGCAAAAGCACAAGCACCAGAAGTACAAGCACGTTATCCAAGTCCTCAAAACCTTTTAAACCTCCAGTCCCCTCCTGGCTTTTAGGGGAGGGGGGTTGCCATGACATCTGATTGATGTTTCAGGCAAGCTTCTGTCCAGGAAGTAGTCCTTTTCCAGAGCTGTTCGTGAATTCCTTGCTTATCTGCCAAGGAATTTGGGATCTGGAGCGGTTTGCAAGGCTTAGATAAGCTCTGGCTCCAGGTTTCTTCCAGAGTCCGAAACTGTTGGGGGTCTCATTCACACCTTACGATGAGTATATATCCTTATATAACCAGGGAGCCAGGAAAATGGAAAAGAATCATAGGTGTTAAGGGGAAGAAGGAGTTCAAGAGAGGAAAATAGTCAGAGACAGGTGTCACCAAGGGGGAAATGGAGAGGGAGGAGGGAGGGTTACACCAGGAGGAGAGATAAGAAGGATTAAGTGCTTAGGTGGCATGAAAAACTGGAGGGAAACGTATTAGAGCAAAAAGGCTACTGACCATATGATATTCATCATATATCTATAAAGCTATATAAAAACACAATACCAGGCAGGAGAAACCTCCCTTTGAGTTGAGATATATGCAACGTTTTTTTTGATTCAATAGACTTTATACATGTAAATATATTTGCATGTTACAGCTAAAGGCTATATAACAAAAACACAGTGCCAGGCAGGAGAAACATCCCTTTGAGTTCTTGGTCAGAGTATTCCAAGAGATATCCCAAATAACACAGGCTATTGCCACGGCCATTGACTACCTCTCAGAACTTGAAGGTAAGACCCTATTGCTGAAGACAGGAACCACTTTGGATATAGGACTTGGAGCAATCAAGCTGGTACTGACCTGGAAGACCATACATAAGATCATACGTCCCCCTTAAGGAGTTTTAGGAGCAATGTTAGCACAAGCCATCTAAAACAGATATAAGTATGATCCAGAACCTCAGGCTAGGGATGGTGGTATGTGCCTATAATCCAATCACCTGAGAGACTAAAGTAGAAAGATTGTAAATTCAAAGACAACCTGGAATATGCAGCAAAACACTGTCAAAAAATTTCCAGAACTTTATAATATCATCTAAAATGTTTCCGTTGCAAATCACTGGTCATACCCAGAAACCAGGTTTAAAAAACAGCCTCTGAGTTTTTAAAGAGAATGTTATCAATAAACACCATGAGATGACAGATGGTTAAACTCTCTTGCAAAAGTTTTAAAGCATCATGATTAAAAAATATATTTCAATAAGCAATTACAAACATGCTTGAAACAAATGAAAAAAGAAAGTTACACCAAAGAAGTAGAAAGGAAGAAGAGCCACATGGAATATGAATAGCCAAAGATCTACAGTGAGCAGGGGAGGTTCAACAGTCAGATTTAAAGGCAGGAATGCATAGACAGAAGAAAGAGTAAAAGAACTGAAAGATAAGGTAATAAATGTTACCTGGTGTCAACAACAGAGATAAAACAGACTGTGAAAAAGTAATGAGAACCTCAGTAACCTATGAGACTTACTATAACAGCGGCATCAAAATCTCGCCTTGTGCTGTTGGAGGAAGGAAGCAGATGAAAAAGAAGGCAGAGCTGAAAAAAGTACTCAACAAAACCATGCTTGAAATTTGCCAAGAGACACAAATCTACACACATAGAAACTGAAAAAAATCCAAAACAGTACAGCTTGAGAGTAACTAAAACTGAAACACATCACAGGTCAATGAGAAGGCTCAGCAGGTAAACGAGCTTGGGGCCAAGCCTTGACAACCCAAGTTCAAACCTAGAGACCCACCTAGTAGAAGGAAAAAAATGATTCCCACACACTGTCCTCTAATTTCCACATGAACATTATGGCATGCTTGACAACACACACACACACACACACACACACACACACACACACACACGCACAAATAAGTAAATAATGTAAGAAACTATATTTATTTAATATAATAAAAATATATTTAAGGGACTAGAGAAATGGCTCAGCAGTTAAGAGCACTCACTGCTCTTGCAGAGGACCAGGGTTCAAGTTCTAGCACCCACATGGTGGCTGACAAGCATCCTAGAGCCAGTTCTAGGGGATCCGATGCCCTCTTCTGACCTCCGCAGGCATTGCACAACACGGGTCCACTTTCACTCACTCAGACCATACACTCATACACATAAAATAAAAAATAAATAAAATATTTTGAAAAGTATTTAAAACATCACTGTGCAATTGAGAAAACGAAGATAAAAAAAAATCTTGTGACCAAGAGAAAAATGTCATCATAGCTACACATAAGAAGGCAATTCAAATGATAACAGATTTATGAGCAGAAACCACAGAAGTCAAAAAGAATAGGCACAGTGTGTTTTAAGTGTGAAATGAAAAGAGCTGGGAGGAAAGGAAGACTCTGTAAGATTCAGGCAGACAGGAACAGTCTACAAATCAAGTCGAGGTCTCAGAAGCAGCCAGCCCTGCTGACACCTTGATTGTGGACCTCTAGCCTCTAGAACTTAAAGATGAATTTCTGTTGTTTGAGATGCCCAGTTTATGGTACTTGACTTTGGCATCTCTGGGAAACTAGCACATCTAAGAGGAACAAAACCCAGAAGGGACAGCTTTTTCCCCGTTGCTTTAGCTTACTTCCAGCACTGCTATCGAAACACTGACGTCTACGGCCCATGGAGAGACCATTTGGATTTGGTTCCTCAATGGTAATGGCATTTGTAAGGCTCCTTATGGAAACCGTGTATAAACAGACATCAAATGAACACATATAGAATGAAAATCCTGTGCATCTTGCTGTCAAGGTTTGAAATACTCTAATTTTATCTCTGCAAGACAACCCTCTACATTCATTCCCAAATCTTGGGAATTTTGAAAGGGGTTCCAGTTAAAAGTTTGCCTTGAGTCTCAGAGAAGACTTTCAACTTGGACTTCTGAGTAACACTGGCACAAATTAAGACTTTGAAACTATTAACAGAAGCACATAAACCTTGGGGTCCAGGAATAGAAGACTATGGTTGAATATGTCTTGCATTGTCCCCAAAGGGTCATGTGTTGGAAGTTCTGTCCTCACTGTGGCAATGCCAGGAGGTAGCACTGAGTGAGAAGCCACTGCTGGCCCCTCCCCAGCTTCCTGTTTGGAGATGGGACTTCCTCATACAACTGTCCATCATTTTAAGGACTGCACCATGAGGCCCCACACTAGAACAATACTGGTGCTTTGTCCTCGCTTTTGTGGAATTGTGAGCTAAAGAAATTTCTTGAAAGAGAGAGAAAGAAAGGAAAGGTGGGAGGGAGGGAGAGAGAGAGGAAGGGAGGGAGGGAGGGAGGGAGGGAGGAGGAGAGAGATGGGGGAAAGGAGAGGAGAGAAACAGATGAACCGTCACCCCCAGAATTCTCAAACTATTAAAAATATTCTTCAAGTATGAACAGAAAATTCTCAGATGAAGAAAGCCTAAGAAAACTTGGCTCTAGCAGGAAGACCCTAGATGAATGACTAAAGGTTACCCAAACAGAGAGAAAGCACAGAGGCAGGAAACAGAACTCTGGGAAGAAAAAAACACAATTATCAAACAAATTATCAAACAAACGGCTAAGTAGATTTCCTCCTCCTCTTGAGTTATCTCATGTTTAATAATTGAAGGAAAAATAACTATACTGTCTCATGTGATTATTAGACAGTCACATTATAAACGTAGAGAATAAAGAGCAAAACTTAGAAGGAAATGGTACACTTGAATGAAAAAAATGGCAACACCAGTAGACTGAAATGAATTCTGTATCTCAAATTAATTTTTAGGGAAAACGCTAAAAACTGAAAACACTAAAAAACATATGTAAAGAATCCACATACAGATAAATAAAAAATTGTTCAAGTAACAGAAAAAAGAGAAAAGCAAAATAGAAAAAAGGCAAAAATAAAATATAACCAACTTCTTCCCTAAAATAGTAATAAGGCATTAAATATAAATATGTCTATTTAAAAGAAATTGACAGTATGGACTTTTTTAAAAGATCCAGTGACTTTAAGCAAATAGAAATCTCATCTATAGGATGTATGCGTGTTGACAGGAAAAGAGTAGGAAAAGCTATATTGCTGGTGTTAATCAAGACAGCTACAATTATAGCAAATAAAATAGATATTGGTAGCAAGAAAATTACTAGAGAGGGGGCCTTACAGAATCATAAAAGAATGAATTTGCTAGTGGGCTACAGAGATGGCTCAGCGTTTAAGAGCACTGGCTGCTCTTGTGGAGGACCCGGGTTTGATTCCCAGCACCCTCATGCCTTACAGTTCAAAGGGATGCAGTCCATTTCGTCAGGGAGGCATGGGAGCAGGATTAAGGTACGTCTAGTCTCACTGCATGCACAGTCAGGAAAAAGAAAAATGAATGCTGGCTGCTGCTTAGCTCTCTTTCTCATTTTTGTTGTTTGCGGCCCCAATTCATTTGGAATGGTGTCACCTATATTTAATGTGGATCTTCCTACCTCAATTAACCCAATCTAGACACACTTTCAGAGATATGCCCAGAAGTTTATCTCTTAGATGATTCTAGATCCTATCATGATGGCAGTTAGTATTTGCAGTCACAATCTGCATACATCAAACAGTGGAGTCACAAAGTATATGAAGCAGTACTTCTAAATGAAAGGAGAAAATTAAAAATTTGTAATTATATTCAGAGATTTCAACATCTATTTCTCAACAATTGATGAGCACTGAGACATAAAATCAGCAAGAATATAGAGGAATCAACATCATCAACCAACAGGACTTAATAGAACACTTTATACCACAAGAGCAGATTATATATTCTTTCAAGCACCGCATATATAAAAGTAGAACATGTCCTGGGCCATAAAACATTCCTTAGCAAATTTAAAAGAGCTGATCATGTTCTTCAGCTACAGTTGAGTATGGTTTGTGTTTCTCGAACATAAGGAATAAATCAGAAGTCAATAACAGAGGATAAAAAATCTCTTCAATAGTGCCAAAACTGAAATCACATACTTCTGAAGGTCCATGGACCAAAGAGGAAATTTCAAGAAAAAGAGATGTAAAAATGAACACACTTATCCAAGTGAAAATGCAAATACAACAAAACTAGGAAACATAGCTAAAGAAATTTATAACATTAAATTAATATATCAAAGAAAAAATCTCAAATCAGTAATCTAAATTACCACCTGAACCAGGAAAACAAGGACAAAATACACTGAAGGCAAACAGAAGGAAGGAAATAAAAATGTAATGGGGGAACTGACAGAACCAATAGAGAAGGTCAATGAAACGAAGAGCTTTGTAAAGACAAATAATAGCCTGTATCAACATAGACCTTGCAGACTACACAATGATAACAAAAATACAGCTCTATACCTATTCACTTGAAAACTTTGACAAAATGGACACATTCCTCTACAATATTAAGCTATCTCAGCTCAGAGATAATTTGAATATACTCATAAGTATGAAAAAATAATAATTTCTAAAACAGAAACCTCCAGGACAAGGTTACTTTGATGCTCTACCAAACAAGTAACCAAGAATTCACATCAATTCTATACTGTTGCTGCTGGGAAATAGAAGATGGCAGAAAATATTTCAATTCCTTTTTTGAAGGTGGAATTACCTGCCCAAATTAAAAAGAAAAATCCAGATTGATATTCCTCACAGACACAGAGGCAAAACAAAGCTCTAACAAAATATCAGCAAAGAGTGTTTGACACTGGGTTTTATCCCTATGCTATAACACTCAAAATTTCAAAATCAGTATTTTGTCTAATATGTCAGACCACTAAACATAACTCATCATATTGACAGGTTAAAGAGGGAAAATTACATAATTATACCAATTGATATAGAAAACCCAGTGACCATGATGATAATGGATATGATTTAGTAAGTGAATAGACTAAAGCTCCATAGTGCATCCAAGCAAGTGAATATTACTCAACAAAGAAATGAGTCACCAAGCCATAAAGAGACTAGAAAATTTATAAGCCAATCTGCAAGGGCTACATAGTATGTGACCCTAACAATGTAACATTTCCAAAAGGTCAAAGTTATGAGAACAGTAAAAGGATCAGGGGGTTCTATGAGTTACTGGGAGAGGTGGGTGAATACGTGAAACACAGAAAGTTTTCAAAACCCTGAAAGTACTGTGCATGATCTCACAATGGTGGGTGCATGTCATCATACATTACATTGTCCAAATCTATGGAATGCACAACATCAAAAATGAACTCTAATGTGAACCACTCGCAGGTGACAATGATGCGTTACTGAAGTTTTGATTGTAGCAAATGTGCCAGTCTCAGTCTTGTAGGAAATGTTTCTAAGAGGGGTTGTGTTTACGTGGAGCAAATGGGTCAGTGAGAATTTTTCTGTCATTTTCTCTCTATTAGTATGAACTATTCTAAAACAAAGTCCTCAAAATACAAGGTAAATAAAAATTATTTAAGCTCCACACCCAATCATCATTTTAAAAAATGCAAGAAACACTTTCTCAACTTTAGAAAGAATGTCTACCTACCTACCACCTACATGGTATGTAAGCAATAGGCTATTTTCCCTCTGGGATCAGAAACAGTAAAAATGCCCGCTTTCATTGACTGAAAGACTTAACACACTCAACTATGTCAATTTTCCCCCAAAATGATATATAGATTTAATACAATACCTATCAATTCTCCCAACATATTTTATAATGTAGACAAAATCATTCTGAAATTTATATTGGAAGACAAAGGAACTAGAATTGTTCAATTATTTTAAAGGAAGAAAAGAGGCCAGTCTACCTCATTTGAGGACGTACAATATTACAACAGTGTATTGGTCACTTATTTCAGCTCTGCAACAAAAAAAAAGCCATGGAAACCAACAGAGGAGAGTTTATTGGCTCTCATGGTTTCAGGGGTATCAGTCTCTGGTCTGATGACTGTAAGCCAGGGGAGGCAGAACATCAGATTGGAGAGTGTGTGGTGGAGCAGAGCTCCTCACATCATGGCAGCAGAGAGACAGGTGGGAAGAGGCCAGGACACGATGTAATCTCGAAGACCTCCCCCTGGTGGCTTACCCACTCCAACCAGAACATGGCCCCTAATAGTCTTTTCAGCTATGATATACTGTTTCTGTAGTTTCTGGGAATACTGAACACGCATTGAGAAAGAAATTTTCAGGGAATACCCCTGATGCCAGTTAAAAGCCAGCCTTGACCTCTGGAAGGCTTAGGCATATACTGTGTGAATTCTTCACTGGTCACACTAGAAGGGCTGTTTTAATCAGGCAACATGGACTTACAAATGGGGAATCTTATCAGGGATAAATAAGTAGATTCATAATGAAGAATTCACTTCCTTCTCAACAAAAGAAATAACAACCCTGTCTATACAACACAGCTCCAAAATGAAATAACAGCATCCAGAGTTATAGCTGGCACCTTCATGGTCTTCTTTGAGTCCTTAACAGAACAAGCAGGCAGAAAGCAGCCAAAGATAGGCAACTCCTGAACAACATTATAAACCAAGCTTTACCGAACAGACACAGAATACACATGTTTCTTAGATTACATTACCACCAACTTTCACTGTCTTCCATGACCATGACAAAACACTAGCAAGGGATTTTGAAGGAGGCTCTCCATTTGGATTTTTCTGAAATTTGTTAATGAATAGATGGAGACTACAGAACTTCGGGGAAATTTTCATGAAAGTGGTGCACCCTTCTCAGTGCGTCATGTCAGTAGTAAATTCGGCTACGGTGGCATCTTTCATGTTTCTCTATTATAACGTTGGGATTTCCTCTGTGATTAATAAAGTTTGAAGCTTTCCCTTCTCTATTCACACTGGCTGGAAATAAGCCCTTTCAAATGAGGCCCTTCTTACCTTCCCCCTATGTAGCCCAGGCTAGAACTCATGATTCTCCCACTTTTGCTTCCTGAGTGCTGGGATTGCAGACATGTGGCACCATCCTTGGCTAGATGGCTGTTGTTTAATTTTATTTTGGAGAGAGGATTTGGCAAGGTAGGCCAAGTTTGAAAACAGTATCCTACAGTCTCAGGAGAATCCTACCATGACTGAATTCTTTCCTTTTCTCTTCTCGATCCAGAAAATGTGCATTCATTATTTCCCCCAGGATTTTCTCTTGTCTGATTTTATTTCTTGTATTCTTTGATTTCCTCTGAATTGCTGGCTTCAAGAAACCACTATTGAAAGGATTGTCATTCATCTGTGGCTTTGTCCCATCTCTTTTACTTTTCTGTTTCTTTGTCTTTTCAAAATCTTTCTCAGAATTCTCTCAGATTTTATATTCTAACTCACCAACTTATTTCCAGTATATCCACTTTGCTAGGTAACTCATCACTGTTCAGTTATTATAGATTTCATGTCTAAATCTTTAGATTGTTTATATTTTTAGAGCCATACCAGCTAATCTGTCAGACAAGGAATAAAGGAAAGCCAGTATCCCAGTGGATATTAACCTAACTAGCTCAGATGAATGAAATCCAGAACAGAGAACTTCAGGTACCAGAGAACTATAATCCACCAGTCTGCTTCGCAAAGCAACTACCCAGTTCAAGGTGTAGATTAGATGGTCAGAGGTAGGGGCGCTGACCAAAGAAGGTACGTCCTCACCTTTCACATGTTTCTGCTGGTTCCTAACAAGCATAGGGCTTTTGTGCTGCCCCTCATTCAGATAATCTCTGCTACATGCTTCATCTTCGTTGTCAGCTTGACTGGATTTGGAATCACCTAGGAGACACATCTCTGGGTATGCCTGTGAGGGCATTTCCAGAGAGGTTTAACTGAAATAGAAGACCCTCCCTGAAGGTGGGTGGCACAATCCTATGGGCTGGGATCCTGGACTAAGTAAAAAGGAGAAAAGGAGAAGGCCAGCTAAGAACCAGCATTCGTTTCTGTCTACTTGCTGAGTACCAACACAATGTCATCAGCCACATCCCACACTTGCCATCATTCCTTACCACCGTGATGGACTATATCCCCTCCTAAATTGTGAGCCTCGGTAAATTCCTCTTCCCCTCAAGTTGTTTATGTCAATTATTTGATCACAGCAACAAGAAAAGTCACCAAGACACCTTGAGTTGCCTTTGGTACAAGGAGGAACTCAGCTCTTCCTGAAGCAATGAGGAGCCTCCATTGTTCTGATCTCTGCTGTGTCTGCCCATCCTGTCCCAATCTAAGCCTTTTTTCCCCCACTAACAAAATCAAAATACCTCTATATTCCAGGGGGGGGGATTCTTATAGTTTTTCCATTCAAGTTTTGGTTTTCACTTTTAACAAGTTTCTCAAAATTTGAAGCCAGATAGTTCTTCACTGAGGCAGGTTCCTGGGCACCATAGGGTCCCCACAGGTTCCCTGATCTATGTCCAAGTTTCAGGTAGCATCCTCTCCCAACTGAGACAATAAAAGCCATCTCTCTGTGCTGCATCTCTTGCTGGTGAAATCATGCTTGGTGAGAACCTTCATTCTCCAGTCCCTGTGCATCTGTCCTTGGGCCCGTGAGCATGTCCTCACTCCAGCTGGAAACCAGCAGAGAGCAGTCTCTGCTACATTGTGACCTGATAAGGTATGATAAGGATGGTTGCTTTCTTCTTCCCCCATCCCCTCCACCTAGGAGAAAGGTTTTCAACAGTCAGGCCTCAAATTAACCTTGCAGTAGTGCTGGGGATAACTGAGGGGAGACTATACAAAGGAGGTCACGGATGATCAGCCTGGGAGGCTGTGTGGTCCAGCTAGGGCCCTGAATGGGGGTAGGGAGCTCTCTGTTGGCTGAGCGGTCACTAGTCACTGCCAGTCAGACTTCCCATCTCCCAAGGCCCAGTGCTGTCAGCAGAGCCAGGAACCCCAGGCTGGCCAGCTCCATTGTCAGCTGATGGCTGTCTCATCTGGGCAATGCACAGGCTTCAGCTCCCCTGCATTTAATTGGTATTAAAGATTAAAAAGCAAATTACCAAAGCAATCACACAGAATCCACTTGTCTATATCTCGCTCGGCTCCCAAGCAGTTTGATATTTACTGTCAGCTGGCATTTAATTACTCAGCCAGATTTGGAGGCCGTAATTGACAGAATGCTGAAGACTAATTCTTTAAAAGGACGCTTTCCCCATACAAGAACACTTGGGCTCAGAGGTGACGTCGCTTCCCGTTCCAAGGATCAGGAGGCAGCACCAGAGCAGATTGGCTCCCTCTGGCTCACTCCTCGACTGTTCCCCAGTTGACTTGGTCTTTGTGCTTGCGGGAGACAGTGGGGAAAAGCCAGAAACACTGAGAGATGAAACTCCCGTTCCCAGACACCATATCCACATCTACACAGCCCCAAATCCACAGAAAACTCACAGTCTAGAGAGGGACATGCCCCTGAAGCAGAACCTCCACAGCCCACAAACCCAGGCTGACACTGAGGACAAAGGAAGATAGTTTGGTTAGAGACAGTGTTGGGGAGACAGCAGCTACTGCCGGCTGTTTAATGAGGTTGGCTGCGCATTGTAAAAACCTCCAGCTCACCCTTGTTGCCCAATCTCATGTCACCACGTGGTCATTGTTCTAACTCCCTAATCTGGTATCAGTGACATCATGTACTGTTTAATAATTTAGACCCTTAAAGCTGGATGGGCTCAGCTGCATAAAATAGAGAGGAGAGGCCAGTGTCCTTCTAACGAAGTCTTTGAGGGCACTGTCCCGACCCTATGCTGGGGACTATCTTGACAGCACACTTTGATGTAGTCACAGTTCTTGGTTTGGTGAGAGGGACTTTTAAAATAAATAAGATTGAAGCTCCAGGTACAGCAAGCTTTCAAAAATAAAAAGGATAAAATTTCCACTTATTCTTACATCTCCGTTACCGACTCATCAGGGTCAAGTTGAGTAAATAAAACTCTTTTGTTCTATCTGCTCAAAGTGGGAGCGGGGCTCAGGAGTTAAAAAAAAAAAAAAAAAAAAACTATGGACGGCAGAAAGTTAAAGCAAAAGCCTGACTTTGGAGGAATTGTTTGCTTTTGAAACGCTAGGGTACACACTCTAAATCTGCTCCTGCTCTCTCTGTCTCCCTCCTCAGCACTGCTTCAGACCTGCCTAGCCACAGGCACTGGGAATCGTGGCTCTGTTGATCTTACCTGACTCTGCAAGGCCAAACCACCCAAGCCCAAATGGAAATGCAGGCAGGAATTTTCTAAGCCAGATTTGCATTCAAACCCACCGGACCTGAGGACGAGAGAGAAACAGACCAAGGCTATTTTGGACATCTCTTTCAAAACCACGCACTTTTCTGCGCAGATAGCATACGCTGTGGCTCAGGGCTTGCCGTGCAGCTGTCAGAGGCCCGGGCAGGACTGCGCAGCGCAGATGCTCACCACGCAGCGCAGACTGGGTGGATTCTGTATCTGGATTTGCTCCAGACGCTCTGCACAAGCGGCCGGGCTCTTCTGCTTGGCTTTTCCTCACATCTCTTCTCAAAACAGTCTTCTTCAGAACTTCCATGGACAATGCCCCCTCCTTCGGGACTACGGGTGCTTAGGGACCTTTATGCAGAGTTGGCTGATGGCTTCTTTTATGAAATCAAAAGCTGACGGGTTGTTTGGAAGTTTCTTCTGTTACTATGTACACCGTTTGTGCGGTGAAAGGGGAAAGGAGGTATCCTTTCCCACCGTCCCCCTGCTGCCCCCTGGGCTGTTTGAACTTTGGCCAGAGAAACTCAGCTCCACTTCTGTTTTTGTGCTCACACAGTGAGCCTGGTAGTTTGAAGTCTTGACCACAATGCTTCAGAGTGGCACACTGAAAACCAGCATGACCTTCGGATGTCAACAAAGAATATGTGCTATAAAGTAACAAGAATTTATATGAATACACATTCCTTGAAAAACATTGCAAAGAGAAATTTTATTTTAAAGCTTAAAAATAAAATCCCATTTGCCAAGGTCCTTTTGATAACATTTCTTTGCAATATTTTGTTTTTAAAATGTATTTCTTACACAATTATGATTATACAATGTGCTTATTTTTGAACTTTGTATTTATCACTTGTTTGGCGGGCATTTTCTCATTGAAGTGTCTAAGAGCTTCATTTTTAAGTGGAAGCACAGCATTCTGTAGTTGGAGTCCCTCTGCTTGTTTAATCATTCTCTTATTGTTGGGCAGTCACGTGGTTCCATTTTTTTTTCATTATGATGAATGACCCAGAATGAACATCTCTGGATATAAATCTCTGCCCCTATCATTGATTGCATTGGTGGGTTTCTAAAAGTGGAATTATTGAATCAAAAGATATGAACATGTTAAAGCTCTTAAAATAAATTGCCAAATTTATATCCAGAGGTTGTTTCAATTTGTTCTCCTACCAACATGTATTATCTTCATTAAAAAAAAATCTTTAATAATCTGATAGCCCCAAGATGGTGTGTAGTCAGTTATTGATTCATTCCTTTGTGATTCTTTCTACCATTACAGTGCCTAGAAAGGCCACTGTCATTCTGAAGGCAGGAAAATAATCATCTAAATATTGCTTTTTAATGTATTTATTCTCTTACATTTAACTCTTTTTCTATGTGGCATTGTTAGAATAGTTAGCAGCAGATCTCTTTGAGGGGAGGGGCACCCCTTCCTTCAAACTGGAGATTTCTATGTCTGTCTTCTTCATGTCTGCTTTCTCTTTTGTTCCAGTTTTATTCAATTTGATTTTTTACCTGGGGCAGATAGCTAACCTAATTGGTGTGCATGTGAGCTAGGCATTTTCTTCTTTTCTCCTTGGGCCTGTGCTCCCTCTGGGTGCTCTAGTCTGCTAGTCTAGTCTAGTCTGTTTGCTCTGCCCTGTAACTTCAGAAGTGGTTCCATGGGAAGACTTAGAGTTTAGTGTGGCCAAGGACTGAAAGTGTCCTCCTCATCAGGTACAGACTCATAGCATCAGGGGCCTCGTCATAGTCATGGTCAGTGTATTTGATAGTCTGCCCTCCATATATATGTCCTCTAGCTCAAAAACTTATCTGTTCCAAAAATACACAGGTTATTTTTTTGTCATTATTCCCTAAACAATAAAGCAGAACAGCTATTTATGTAGTATTTACATCAAAGCATTGTAAGTGATCTACAGATGACTTAAACTATTCAAAAAGATGTGTGCAGCTTCTATGCAAACACCAGAGCATTTGATACAAGGGACTTGAGTATCTACAGAGCTGAGGGACCCATCGGGGACTTTAAACAAATCCCCCATGAATACTGAGGGACAACAGCATAAATCGTCACCTTTCTGACTCTGTGTTCATCTCAACCTTTTGAACATGAATAGTATAAATCAGGTTATACTCAAGACCCCAGAATTGCAACAATTTAACTTACTTTTCAAAACAGCAAGGTTATATTTTTTACAGTAGCTCCTTTTTTTGTGCCAATCTATGCGTTTTCCTTTGCTGAACATATTATATTAATACATACTTAAGTCTAGATTTTAGTTTTCTATACTCTGTTCACAATGGTTGCTTATTCTACTTTATACAATACTATATATACACCACCCAGAATGATATTTATGATACTGATTCAAAAATGAGTATCAGATTTATGAGAGTTTAGTATTTGCATTTAAAATTTTTAAATTACATTTATTTACTGTATACAAGTGAATGTGTGTGTGCATGGTGGGAGAAGGGTGTGCTGTGTGAGTGTGTACAAATCAGAGGACAATTTGTAGGAGTAGGTCTCTCCTTCTACCATGTGGGTCCTAAGGATTGAACTAAGGTCATCAAACTTGCTTTCAAGGCCTTCACCCACCAAACTATCTTACTAGTCCCTATTCTTTGTATTTTTTAAAGTTGTAATAAAGATATTACTCACTTTAATTGTCTGAGAAGTCCTAAGGGCAGTGAGTCCCAGATTTTGCTGTATATTAGAATCAGGTAGGAAGCAGATTAAATAGTAATCTAAGGTTACATGATAAACTACCAGTTAAATCAGAACCTCTGCAAGCCAGGTGTGTGTGGGGTTGGGGGTATGTCTTAGGTGATTTTAATGTGATGCAAAGTTTAGAAACAATTGTAGACGACATCTGTTCCAAACCATGCCTGTTCCAGAAAAGTTTTAGGCCAGTTCCTTCCTTACCCCCTTGTCTTCACTTGAAAAATGAGTTGATTCATCCCTGATTACAGATTCCCATATTGCAATTAAGAGCAAAGAGTTTATATTAATAAAAGAATGTCTGGTTAATACTTCACATTACGTAAAAAGAAATACATGGAATTTTCTTTAGTTGTAAGATTTACTAGACAGAAAGAGTATGTTGATACAGTCTTGATGCATGCATTTCCAGGAGTTAATGTGGTAGGCCAGACAGTAGAAATGTAAACCAACTATAGACATAGACTGAATCACAAAAAAACATGATTCTTAAATCTTAGATTCAAAATAAGCCACTACTAAATAATTGCACTATCCACTCATTTTATCGATTCAAAGTGCAATAAAAAGACTGGGAAATGTTTCCTTTTGATTTATAGCATTTGCAATCTTGAACCTGGTCGGTACAGAAAAAAGCCTAGAATTTACATAGCATGTTTCATCTCCACCCCTGGCCCAAATGTGCATCTACTGTTTCAGCTTTCTGATCCTCTCTGCTAGAGCATCCATGTGAGGCAGGACCATAGTCACTTCCTCCTTCCCTGATGAGCTGGTCATAACCAAGCTACATAACATCCGCTGTGCAGAGCTTGAACAAAATGTTATATGCCCTCTGAGAATTTCCTGACTCTACCTGCCACTGTTTTAGTGCTCAGAGAAAGATTCCCCTGCAGAGCGCTACATGGGTTCAATGCCATGCTAGGCTACAACTCACAATCACCTTATTGTAGTCCAAAAGGTGTACCCTGTGTTTCTGTTTCTTCCCTTTGGATTGCCCCAGAACACCAGCACCCTACCAGTATTCTCTGGATTTGACTCTCCCTGTCCCCTATTCCTGTACTTCTCTGCCCCAACCCCTTTTCTCCTCCAATCCTTGCACACCATTAGGTACACAGAGGCACAGCTCAACCAGCTTCCCTCAGATGATAGCTAAGCTGGCTTTGCCTAGTGGTCTGTCCTTCTTTGGAACATATGCCACTCTATGATGTCTTCTCTCACTCCCTGTACTGTCAGATGGCATAGTGCTATCAAGTTTTCTGGATCCCTATCTTTCCAACCACTCTGAACCTAGGATATGGGTCTACTCCAAAGTTTTGTCCAAACCATCCTCTGATCATTCTCAGTTGGACCCCAATATGATGATTGTATAGTCATAATTTTCACAATTGCCCTCTAACAAAGCCATCATTCCCCTGGCATTCTCCAAACTTTCAGGTCTGTATCTTTGCTGGCTGCCAGAGGCCCTCCAATGACCATTTCAAGGGCCTTAGTTACAAAGACTCAAAATTCAAATACTTTCACTCCTCTAGTCTTTTGTGACACTCTGGTATCTCCTTAGATAGCTCCTCAACCAGAGGCAAGATAGCAACAGTAATAAGAATTAATGGCATTTATCAGGCTGGTACTCAAGGCCAGGCACTGTGCTGAAACTCAAGCCTGTGTCTCATTTATTGGGCAGCCAGTCTTCCAGGCAAGCAGCAACATTCCCATTTTATGGCTGTGCAAGATAAAGTTTGAAAAACTAAGCACTTTGCCCAGAGCAATGCAGCTAACACAGATTCTGCTCTAAGAGTTTTCACTGCTAAATGCTGAGTCCCTTATTCCCCTCTCAGTATCCTCTGAATACAATGGGTCAGCACTGTGAACAGCTCCTCACAGTCTCTCCCCGTGCCTTATGCCAATCAGCCCTCATTACAGACATAGGCTGTGGTTTATCTGTTGAATTGTCCACTCTACATACACACTTGAAAAGAAAGGCTTCATTGGAATTCTAGCCACCAGGATCTCAGAGTGAGCCCTTACTTGGGGATAGGGTCACTTCAGACATAGTGCAATCTAATTCCTAATTTAAATGATTGGTTGCCCTATAAAAGTGGGAGATTTAGACCCAGTGCCTCACAGGGCATATGATACCTGAAGATGAGAAGTTGGCCATCCACCCTAAGGAAATCCCTACCGATAGCTAGGAAAGAAGCTGAGAACAGATCCCCAAAGTCTTCAGAGGGTCAATGAGTCACCAGTTCCTTAGTTTTCTTGACTTCTGATCTCCACAATTGGGAGTCGATAAACTTCTCAACCTCTAAGCCATGCAGATCATAGTACTTTCTTACAGTAGCAATAAGAAACAAATGCAATTGATCTTCATCAGCTTTTGTGACCAAATGAGAGAAAAGCTCCCTGGGAAACCCAAAAAGCCACTCCCATCTCTCACTAGCTGTGAGAAAAGGAATACATTGTGATGTCGCCAACTGATGATGGTGTGCAACTTGCAAACATAAAGTACGGCAGATCCAAGAAGATGACTGTGCAGGGGCCAGGGCTCCTGACTTCCTGCATTGAGCAAGTCCACACCTAGGAGTTCTCTTTCTTTAGAATGATGGATTTCTGCTTGTCCATATGAGCTGTGGTTATAGCAGCAAGTACCATTACCAGGGGACTTTGGAAGGCGAAGCCTGCCCATGACTCCCAATCAATATGGGACAGAGATGGAGTATCAAGAAGGTACATGCAAACCTAAACTCAGTGTTCCTACCTACTTTGCAGTGCTATCTTTTACACTTAAAGCTTTGGGTATCCTAGGCTGCTCCCAGCAGAAGCAAACCTCCATCTTCTGGTTATGTTTACTTCCTTGCCTTACACTTTTCCCATCTTAACCTACTTATATCTTCTTTCCCAAACCTTGATTCTGACACAGACATGAAGCTCTCCTTTTCATTGTATTTTTTAATACTTTATTATTTTGTGTGTGTATGAGTGTATTGCCTGCATGTATGTAAGTGTGGACCCATGTGGGAAAAGAGTGTCAGATTCCCCTGGAACTGGAATTAAGGACAATTGTTAGCTGCTATGTGGGTGCTGGGAATCAAACCCAGGTCCTCAGTAAGAGCAGCCAGTGCTTTTAACTGCTGAACACCTGAGGTTTTCCTTTTAAATCTGCGATGCCTCTTTCAGACATGTGCCACTGGTATGCTAGACTTCATACCTCTGGCCACTCTGGACCACCAGCCCACATCCTCCAACTCCAGATTTTCTGAGCTTCAAGGAGGCATTCAAGTTACAGCCAGGTCTGGCCAAATTCTCATAATACAATCAATTTCTCCCAGTCTAATTGATGGAAAAAGCCACTTGCAGACCTCTGCTCTAAGACAGGTGACTACAGCCTAATAAATTAAAGCCTTTATGGGCCCTATACATTTGTCACACCAAGGATTTAGTAAGAAGACTTGCAATAGACCACAGTAGTAAATGCAGCCAATCCACAACTGTAATCTCAAAAACAAGTCTCTTTAAATTCTGACTTAGATTTCAAGCCACTTAAAAAGTCAAAGCAGTAGCTCATTGCTTTGCCACATCGTCATTTTTTAGAACTCAATAAATATTTTAAATTTTTTAATATTGTATTTACTATTTTTGTGTCTGAGCATATTGTCTGCATGTAAGTGCAACCATGTCATGCAGTGCCTGGGGAGGTCAGAATTGGGTATCAGATCTCCTGGAATGGGATTTATTGATGGTTGTTAGCTGCCATGTGGGTATGGGAATCAAACCTGGGTCCTCTGCAAGAGCAATCAGTACTCTTAACTGCTGAGCCGTTTCTCCAGACCAGATATTTGAAAATACTTTAATACCTACTATATGAAGCACTAAGTTAAAGAGTAACTAAAGATTTTTTTCCACCCTGAGCTGTATACAAATGAAGGGGGAGGAAGTGGTGGATGGGAAGAGGAAAAGGAAGAAGAGGAAAAAGAGGACAAGGGAAATGAGGAGGAGGATAAAGAGAAGGGGGGAGGACAAGGAAGAAGAGGAGTAGGAGGAGAAGCAGGAAAAAGAGGTGATGGTAGAGGAGGAGGGAAGGGAGCACTAGGCTTATTAAGGAAAGAACTGGCTCGATATATTTGGTACATGGAGTTGTAAAAGATGAAATTAGACACGAGTAAAAAAGCCTTAGATACCTTAAAATTACGTTAGTCGAAAACTAATTGACTACCAAATAATAATTATTAAATCACTTTGCATACTATGTCATCAAGTCACACTAAAATATATATGTAAAGTGCCCCTTCACTCTCAGGAGGAGAATTGGTACCCAAAAGATACTGGGTAAGAGTTAAACTAGTCATTGGGTAGTACTGACTTAAAAGTCAGGGTTTTGCCTCCTTCCACAATCCAGTACTTTTTCTGCAAGTTTGCTGGTACAGCTGATCTGGTGGGCAAATCTTACTCTGGAAAAAAAAAAAGCTGTTTCCTATCAGCTGTGCCAGGGTTGGCCCCTGCCCTGCTGAGCTGCAGGGCACTGGGCTTTAAGAGCTGCCTTGGAAGTGACTCCTTTGATGTTTTCAAAGGTCGGAGCACATCGTTCCCCTTTTGGAGTGTCACTGGGCTTTAGGCAGAGTATGTTTCAGCTGCTGGGAGAGCCAATTAGAGCCAATTATAACCCAACTAACCTCCCATGACACTGAAACTCCTTGTAGAACTTGCCAGCTTCTTGCAAAAACAGTGTGCATTGGGGCTACTCCAGCATGGAGCATGCCCTGACCACAGATGTCCCCAGTGACTTAGTCACTGTCCACTGTGGCTACACACTGCAATTATCTAGGCAGATCTTTAATTACTGTTACCTAGATTCTGTGCCTGCAAACCAATTTAGATGGTATGAGTTGCAGGTCTGAGCATCAGTATTTTTAAAAATATCCCCTGCTTCCAAAAATGGAGCTGCATCTGAACTCACCCAGTGACAAAGCTGGGCTGCTGTGAAACTCAGCTTCTGTCTCCTTTGCCACCGTGACACATTCTTCTGAATTAGTTAGCACCTGCTTTTATTAACATAGGATCTTTATTTCATTTTTTAAAATTGTTTACTCTAATTTATCATCCATTTATTTGGTGGGGGGGGCGGGTTGAAGGAGGCAAGAGATTGAACCCAGGTCCTCTTACAAATTAAGCACACACTCCACCACTGAGGTACACTCCCATCTCTATCATTAACTCTTTCAGATATGTTGCTAATAAATTTGCACTATGATTTTATTCTTTTATAACCAAAAATATTTCAGATATCTAAACTAAGCAAGTAGACAAAGGAAAATGTCTTATAAACTTTTTTTCCAAAATATTATTTATTTAAATCTATTTTTAATCCAACAGGAAACTACATCCCTAGCATCTAAAAATAAATAGGCATCTTTGGTGATTATAGGTATGTACTTATTATGTATGTATGTGTTTTTCCATGTTTATAAACATATATTCCTATTTCTCATATGTACAAATACACACATCTCCCATAGTACAGAGTCTTGCATAAAGAAGATGTCCAATAGGAAGCAATGAGTGAAGAAACCCATAGATATAGGCACAGAGCTGAAACTATAAGATAAATAACTTTTATTTGCACATATAGATGTGTGAATATGTAGCTTATATGTAAATATAACCTTATTTCCAGTTGGCATCTGATAGTAGGACATCTGTTATAAACTTCACATTTTAATTCAATCAGACTATGTAAATAACTGATATATACATAAAGCAGGATATGACTTTTAATTTTTTAAATGTTAGTATATTACACTGATGCCTTTAATAATGATTAAAGTTTCATTATATTCCTAAATGAGTATTTCCAAGACGAATCTTGAAATGTAAAGTAGGCTCACTCAATTCCAGGACTGCAAATGTAAATTAACTTCCAAACTAAATGGGTGCTTCAAGTCATGAGAACAATTCCAAACAGAGATGATTAAGTCCAATAATTACATTTGGTTTTAGCAGCACAATTCTTTCTCTTCACAAAACCTGAAGAAGAAGAAGAAAAAAATATATATATATATTCTATATATTCTATATCTATATTGTACAATATAAAGGAAAGATGACATATAACTGACAGATAAGTAACTTTACTAACATTAAGAGTGACTGTTTTGTTGTGTTTTATGCACACAATCTCATTAATCTGTACAACAAACACATGAACTTAAAGTCTTAGATCTTAAAGAGACTTAATAAGTTGCCAAAGATCATAGAGATTTAATTGGCTGAGTTAAGAATTAAACACTTGTTCAACAATTCAAGAACCTGCACTTTTAACCAGAGTATTTGAAAACAGAAAGCACAACTCCTCATTGACCTTGATTTTAGGGGGACTCTCAACTGAACCCAAGGCTCTGAGAGGACATCCTGGTCTCCCCTTCCTAAAATTCAAAGCATCCTGCTTCCAAAAGGCCCATCCTCTGGCCAGAAAACCTCTTCCCACCTCTGTGAAGAAAACACTGCTCCAAATGAATCACATTAGTACTTCTTTGTTTTGAGTATTTATTTCTTTATTATTTGCTCTCATTATCTGGAAATCTATATTTTAACCCTAATTGTCTCCCTGTGGTCATGATTAAGGCATGACCGAGATTTGCATTGCAAACACCACTGCCTTCAACCGGAGCACACAAATTCTGAACTTGGCAGCTAATGGCATTTATTACTTCATTTTCATGTCTTCCTGGCTTCGTTCTGGGCCCAAGTTGTTCATTTTTTTTCAAGTTGCAAAGGTTAGGAGGAGGTGGGATCCAGGATAATGATTTCAAGTCTGTATTGACTCTACTGAGTAGATCAAAATTGTACTTTTTTTTTATTGCTGAAACCATAGCTTTGAATAAAAAGCTTGTGGATCAGTGCCGCTTGTTATTTCACTAATGAATATTTATCGGATCACCCACAGAGTGCACAATCTTACACAAGCTGCACTATTTATGTGATGGCTATTTGAGAACACCAAAGTGGTCTTAGAATGAGACATGTTGTAGATGGGATGCATTTTTATCCCTCCCCAGGGGAGATGAGAAGACTTCAATGGATATTTGCTCTTCTTCAGTTTTGTTGTCTTAACGGTTTTATTTATTTTAGAAATAGTTACAACCTAGCCAGGTAAATATATTGCCATAAATTCCATTTAACTTTTTTTCTTCCCTGGAATAGGCTCATAAAAGACAACAAAAACCTGCAGAAAATTCAATGAGGGAATAAGATTGTCAATACAGCATGTGTATTTGGAAATAAAATGGCACAATCAGGTATAAAGAAGACTCTGCATTCGAGTTAATAAAAATCAATCTAGAAGAAAGCACCCTGCATCTTGGTGTCTAAGTAATCTTATCTTTTAATAACAATCAAACTTTCTAGGGCTCTTTCTTTTGTGTCTCTAAGAGTTTGTCAGCCAACTTCTGGGGTAGGATCGATGGAGAACAGACAGCCAAGCCTTCCTTTGTGTTCCATCAGTAGAGATGGAGAGACACTTCATCCATAAGGCATCTCAGCTGTACATACCCAGCATCAACACACCTGAACCCACCAATCCAGAATACTGACAGGCCAAGTATTGTTCCAACTGTAAAACCAAGCATAATTAACAGGAAATGGAAATTTTGTAGAACAGTGTTCATATTGGGCACTATTTTGTTGCAAATAATGAAACGTATCTAATAAATGGTAGCTATGGCACTTTAATAGATGTCTCTAAATACTCGGGTGAAAAATTATAAGTCTGCCCTCAAGAATCTCATAAAATTATTATATTTTTATTGAACTACCAGATTTTCATGTCTCTAAGAAGCCACCGACTACAAGGCACATTATCAGTTTAATAGCTTTGCTGTAGATAAAGAAAACATAATAACATCACATATATGTGTATATATATATATATATATATATACTATATATATATATATATAATTTGTTTTAATTGTCAACTTGACACAATCTAGAATCACCTGAGAAGGGCATCTCACTGTGAGATTGTCTTGATTAGGTTGGCCTGTGGGTGTGCCTGTGAGGGATTTTCTTAACTGTGCTCACTAAGGTAGAAAGATTCATCTAGAATGTGGGTGGCACCATTTTATAGGTTGGGCCCAGGACTAAATGAAAAACGGAAGAGGATGCTAAGCCCCTGGGTATATGTGCTTAATTTACTGTTCTCTGCTCTTGACTATGGATGTGATGTGATTAGCTGCTTCAAGTTCCTGTCACTTTAACTTCCCCACAATGATGGACTGTAACCTGGAATTATGAGCCAAATAAACTCTTTATCCCTTAAACTGCTCTTGTCAGAGTATTTTATCTCAGCAACAGGAAAGGAAACCAAGACATACATAACAGAAGCCAAACCTCTAAGATGGTCATTTATTTGCTCACACAGGTAATAATCCAATACTCTTGGTTCTTTATGCTAAATTCAATATTCTTTCCACCACCCTATGCTATCTTTCTGACTTAAAATTGTAAAACGTTTGTATCTTAATATGTTACTGACCACTAATAAATAAAGTGCATTTTTTAGATATCGCTACAGCTGAGTCTTCTCCACTGCTCTAGAAATTCCTTCGCTCGTGTAGCTAAGTCTTCACCTCAACATATAAAGTAATTCCTCTCCTCACTGTGCGCAGGAGGAATTAATAAAGGAGCTTCCGACCCAGTGGAATACAAGCCTGCAGAATAAGAAAGGGTGAATCTTTAAGACTCAGTTGAGTCCTGGGGCAACTGGCCCATACTATACCTTTTGTCGCTTATCTTGAAACAGAAGACACATGTTTTGTGATTACAAGTGAATTGGTCACATCTGTTTGTGGCCCTACTGAGAATCTTCTTTCTGAACCCTTGGGGTGATGAATGTGCAGTATCCATAAAGCTTTAATTCACTGGACTGCAGTAATCTGTCCCTGCAGTATTTTAAAGCACAGTTTGCAAGAAGTTTTCGCCATCAAATAAATTGGGAGAAATTGACTCTGTTGTGGGAGTTTGGCTGTGGCTTATTGCAGCCTGGAAGCTCAGCAAAGCTAGAGTTCAGATATGTTTGACTAACAGACATGATCCTTGGTGGTAGGATTCGAGACGCGGTGTGGGAAGGATGGCTCTGGGGGTTATCTGACACCGACTACACTGCTGTCAGCTACGGAACGTGTAAGCAGAGGGAAAGGAGTGCCCCTTCCTCCACAGCAATGCCATCCCAGCCTCGTGTCCTTTCTTTTCCTCCAAGTTCCCAGGCTGCTTCTTCACCATTAAAATAAAGGAAGTGTGATTTGCAATACCTCTCTTTCTCACTGAAGGGAAGGGAAAGAGTATATATTTTGTCCCAATAAGTACTGAGGAAAAACTATAAATATTCATTTATGTGTTTATATTACTCAGCAAACAACAAAATTTGTGGGAATTGTTTGGAGTGTGGCTTGCGTACTGATGCTGCTCTGTGCTTTAGACCTAGTGTTGTCCATGTCACATGTGACAGTTAAAAGACAACAGTGATTGTGAATAGTGTGACCAATATAGAGGAGGAGGACAGAGGAGTTGGCAGTAACTTTGAACCAGTGAATGTTCCAAAGCAGCAGCAAAGTGGCTTCCCTATGTGACAATCAGACCTTCAGAGACCAGTGGACACTCTTCAAGGCCTCGAGACAAAGCAATGCAGCAAAGGGGAGAGCTGTCTAAATCTTCATTTTGTTTCACCCTTTACATGCTTTGTAAATAGATACTTGGATAAATTATACTTGGAAAACAAATTTTAAAGGTTGAGCTCAATCATTAAAAAAACAAGGCAGCATCACACCTGTTAGAACGGCTACTATTCAAAAGATGAAAGGTAACAAGTGCCAGCAAAGGAACACAGGAAAGGAAAACCATGCTACTGGTAGAATGTGTATTAGCACGGTCACTACTGAGAGTAGCATGGATGAAAATTCCTCAAAACATCAAAAACAAAACGACTATATGATCTAGAGATCTCATGTCTGCACATACCCAAGTGAAATAACACCAGTTATATGTCATGGTTGGCCTTACTGTCATCTTAACAACAGGAAGAGGAAAGTTCAACTGGGGAATTTCCTCAGTGAGATTGGCATGTGGGCATGTCTGTGAGACACTGTCTTGATTATTGAGTGATGAGGGAGGACCCAGCCTACTGTGATCGATGCCATCCCTGGGCAGGTGGTCCTAGGTTGCATGAGAAAGCAGCCTGGGGCTGGAAAGATAGCTCAGCTGTTAAGAGAACTGGCTGCTCTTGCAGAAGACCTGGGTTCAATCCCAGAACCCGTATGACAGCTAACAACCATCTATAACTCCAGTTCTAGGGAATCCAATACCTTCTTCTGTCCTCCTTGGGTATTGCATAATAAGGGTACATTTACATAAATGCAGGCATAATACTCATACACATAAAATAAAAATAAATAAATATATAAAATTTTTAAGAAAGCAGGCTGAACACATACCAGAGGAGCTAGCCAGTAAGCAGAGTTCCTCTAAGGTCCATGCTTTAGTTCCTGTGCCCAGTTCTGCCCTGAGTTCCTGACTAAGTTCCTTCAAAGACAGACTATCATTTGCAAGTGTAAGATGCAGTAAACCTTTCCTCCTCAGGTTGGTTTGGTCAGAGTGCTTTATACAGCAATGGAAGAAGCTAGAACAAAATACAAGAGAAGTCTGTACTCTTGTGTTCCCTGTCATGTCTTTTACAATAGCCATGATATGCTCCCAGCCTGTGTCCATCGATAGATATATATGCATATGAAAAATATGATTTATGTATGCAGTGGAATACTACTTGACCTTTAAAAAGAATGAGGTTCTGCCATTTACACCAGCTTAGTTGAACCTAGTGGACACTAATCTCTGTGAACAATGGCAGGCATAGAACAAATTCTATATGACCTCACATATAGAATCCAATGCAGTTGAAGTCAAGAAGCCCAGAGTAGTATGATTAGCTAACTATGGCTAAAGTGTAAGAGAATAAAGAAGATCATTCAAACTGTCAGTTATGAGGATTCCAGATATAAGGTGAATGATAAAGAACACATTATTTGATAGTAGTAACCATTTCACAATGTAGACGTAGCAAATCACTAGGTTATATACCTTGAATATGTACAACTTTGTCAACTAAAGACTTTCAATTAATTTTGAATGCCCTGATTACAAAGAAAATCTGAAGTGTGAAACTGGAGAGATGGCTTAACAGTTAATAGTATGGACCACTCCTTCAGAGGACCAGAGTTCCATTCCCAGCACCTACATAGGGAAGCTCACAATTCCCTGGAACTCCAGCTCCAGAGGATCCCACAACCTCTTCTGGTCTCCCCAGACACAAACCCATATAGATAACAACTGCATACACATATAATTTTAAAAATTAAAATAAAATCTTTTTTGAAAATAGGAAGAAAATCTAAACTAGGAATAATAGCTCGTACCTATAATCCCAGTACTTGCAAGGCTGAGGAAGGAGGACTTAGTTCAAAGTCAGTCTGGGCTACAATAAAAACAAAATAATAAAAGAATGTCTAAGTCAGATACTTCCAGAGAAAATACTCCATTCCAAACCCTTGTACAACAGAGCAAATAGTTGCTTCATGGCCTCACCCTCAGTCCTGTCCAGTGGCCAGAGAAGGCACTGCGCACTAACACCACAACGTGTGCGCAGGTGCGTGCACACACACACACACACACACACACACACATACACGCTCAGGGCACTTGAGTTTTACTCTCCCGTACTCCCAGGGGCTCTTCTCTCTTTTGTAAAAAAGGGAGCAGATGTCCTCCCGGCAATTTTTCTCTAAAGGACTTCAGAAAGCAGCAGCTGCTGCAGGCTTTGCCCGCCCTTCCAGACACTTCTGAAGATGAGGGAATTTCCTTCCTTCCTGGGCTGCCCCTCCGTGAGTCTCCACCCACAGAGCTGAGTTTGCCTGGTCTGCTCCACCACAGAGCATGAGGACAGATCTGATATACATAAATCAACATATTACTCATTTTCTAGCACTGCCTTTGACAGCTGTTACATGAGCACATTGTTAGAAACTGTCAAGCAATGATACACAGTGCCTTTTACAACATATGTTGACTTTTATCTAATGTAGTTCCATAATTAGCCCCGGGGAAAGCAAAGCCAGGCATCCACCTGGCTGTGTGATCTCAGTTAACCTTTGCTGTGCTCTGAGGAAAGTTAGCAGGTTTGGGGTGGAGCCCCAGGCAGCTGGGACCCAGGACTCAGGGGAAAGTCAGTGCTGCGGCTGCACAGGACACGCTTCTTCAACCTTCCTCCCCTCCAGCTCAGGAAAAATAAATCAGCAGTCAGAGCCTCCAGGGACTCGAGAGCTGGCTAGGTTATTCCAGATGCCCAGACCTGGATGAGCTCTGGAGTCGTATACAAAAACTTCTCCCTGGAAGTGGGTCACTCCACATGGAGGAATTTGAGGGCGAAAACTGAGTGTCACTTCAAACATTATTCTTGGGACTTCTTGATGTTTCTCTTTCAGGAAAAGATGAAACTTGCAGACTACACATGGGAGCAAGTCAGGGCTCAGTAGCAGGCCACTCACCCCAGCATAATGGCAGGCGGGCTTGGGGTGAGAGGGTCTGGATTCCGGTTCTGACTGTTTCAAGCACTTGCAAAGTAACTGTGAAAAACCATGTAATTTTTCAGATCCTCTATTTCCGTAGCAGGAGCAACGTGTCATTAAAGCTGGTGACACAGGAGTTGCTCTCATGGCTTTTTCACAGCCTCGACAGTATTGGAGATCAAGAAATACTAGGTGTCATGTGTATGTGTAGCTGTGCCTGCTGGCGAGTGTACATGAGTGTAGAAGTCAAAGGTCAATGTCGAGTGTTTTCCTCTACCACTCAACCTAGTTTTTGAAACAGGATCTCTTGCTGAACCTGGAGCTCACTGTGCCAGCTACCCTGGATGGCCCACAAGCTCTAGGAATCCTGTCCCCTTCTCCCTAGAACCAGTATTATAGGTGTCTGCCACTCTGCTCAGCTTTTCTGTGAGTGCTAGTCATCTGAACTTGGGTCTTCATGCTTGCACAGAAAGCACTTTACTGATTGAGCTTCCTTCCCAGCCCAAGAAATCATTTAATGAATGAATTCATCTATAGGGATTTCTAATGAAGACTAAATGAGATAATACAAACACATCTTGAGGAAAGAAAGTCAGTGCCCAACCACAAGTTATCTGTTTTAACTTTCCATGTCTGCTTTGGGAGCCAGTCAGGAATAGAGTCCCAGCTACCATGGAAGCAACAAGCCAGAATAAATCTGAAGGAATCTGAAAGGCATATTGGGACTAAAGACACAAGAGTTTTCTAAATATTCTTTTGAAATATTTGAAGACAGCATTTGCCATGTAGATACTCCAAGTCAAAAATGGGGAGGACAGATGAACTCCCAAAAGGCTCTGGCAGAAGTACTGTCACAGTTCTTACTTTACTGCTGATGGCTTGGACCTGCTCTACCACTAGACTGTTAGCTCCCTTAAGTCAAGCTCAGTGTCCTGTTTTCAGGGCATCCCAGGACCTAATCCAGAGACTTGCAGAATGCATTACTGAAGAACAGATCTGCCTTACTCCCACAGCCACTCTGATCGCGAAATGTCTAGGCTCTTGGGGAGAAGGCAGTGGGACTGATGCTCACGAGTGGCTTGGGCAGGAATTGCAAGCACAGCATGAAGTAGGACACATAGAAGTAGAAGAGAAAGAGAACAGAGTGGAAGACTGAAGAGGTTCTATAAAGCGGTAAAAAAGAAAACTTCAAGGGCAGTACCTTGTTTTCCAGCAAAACATAACACGAAAAATTCAAGTAAGACAAGAAATAAAAACAATTCGGCAGATGTACCAACTACCAAAGGACAGATGACTTTGTTGAAACATGTGAAAAAATTAAGTAGCATTATAATGAAAGATATCCAACCGTGTGTCAAATGGTAAAAATTATACATGTTGAAGGCACTCGGAAGATGGATAGAAAGGGCTCTGTAGGACAAAGACATGAAGGAATAATGGATTTAGGACACATGAACCAAAGTGAGCCTCAAAGATTGGTAGAATATGAGGAAAGAGAGGACATTAGGGAAGTGGGTCACAAGTCGGGGCAGAGGGCTGAGCAGAGCCAGGCTATATCTATTCTTTCATATCCAAAGCCGGAGAAGAGGCTGCAGTATGTGAGGCTGGGTAAGAGTCTGATCAGATTGATCAAACTTAGATGTCAGAATTTTCATTAATGAATGGGATTTGGGCAGAGTCTAACATAATGTGCTGAACTCCAGAGCTGACTAAGACAACAACTTAGACAAGCAGAAGAGCCATAACAAGAGGAGAGAGAGGAGCCACGCATGGAAAACATAAAGGTCACTTCTTCAGTGATGAAAACAATCTTTCTATGATAATAAAAAGAAAAGAAGGAAATCATTTGCCTGCTTATCATGACATGGAACAGATCTTAGCCTTAAATCAGTTTGCTGGGTGTCCTCGGAATTTGAGAGCATGAGCTCTGAGTCTCATAGAGCTGGTTCAAACACCAGACCAGTGATCTTTCTAGTCTGTGACCTTGTTAGATGACTTAATATCAATCTCCTCATCTGTGAAATGGAAAAATCAATAGTATCTATATAGTGTTTCAAGAGTATCAAAAGAGGTAATGCATGCCAAGGGCCGGCAGAGAACAAGAACATGGTAAATACTACCTGTGATTCTATTTTATTATTAAAGAACATTGCTCCATCAGGTCAGAGCAGCATCTTCAAACAAACAGCATAATGAAATACATGCTTGAGAAGTATGAGTCACCAATGAATGGATGAGAAATTGTTTCAGACATTCAACAATTAAGCAATCCAGTAATTGAAAATCAAATCATCTAACAACAGGAAGGGTAAGCTCCAGGATTCCTACCCCTGAAGTACTCAGTTAAAAAATGTCTTTCCCTTGCATGTGGGCAGAAGCTGTGAATAGGATATCAGGCTTGTGATTAGATTAGCAATCCATCAACTCCCAGTTAATCAAAAGAAAGTATGTTGAATAGGTCTGACCAAATCAAAGACACCTTTAGAAGGAGGCAAGTGTCAGAGATGCAAGCTCTTCATGGTCTTGAAGATACAGGCTCAACAAGCCCAAAAGCTGCAAGAAAATGTATCTGAGGATGAGACCAAGCCCAAGCCAACACCTTGACTATAGTCTTATAAGACTGGAACAAAGGACCCTGTTAAACTGTGCCCAGACTTTGACTCATGCAAACAATAATTTTAAACTAAATTGCCAGAAACTTGCTAAGCAGCAGTAGAAATCGTCAGTGCTAGCATATATATAGATAGATAGATATGGATATATATATATATATATACATATATATATATATAAAATCCCATATAATTAGGACATTTTATCCACCATTCTTGACAAAGTATTTTGATTTCATTTGGAAATCAATTTGATGTTGTCTACTAAAGTTGAAGGTGACCATGAATTAAATGGCTGTGTGCTTTGGGGCATACCTGGATAGGAATACATAAGTACAATACTGCTAGCAAATGGCTTCAGTGGTCAGATTGTAAAGGCAACCTCAACCCATGTCCATCAGAAGAATGAATCATGGTACATTCAAAAAGAAAGATACTAGTCTGCAAAGAAAACTAACAGACTACACTTGTAAAAGTTGTGGCTGAACCTCAAAATCAGAGCAAAGAAACAGGATGCAAAAAGAGTCCAAAATTCCCACCTACATAAAAAGCAGGCAACATTAAACTATTTGTGCTTGGGGAATATTCAGAAGTCTTAAAGATAGGGAGTTTAGAGTATTAAAGATAGAGTTTAGAGTTTTAGAGGCAAAGAAAAAATTTTCTCAAACTTAGGCAATGAATATCTCTCTGGAGGGAAAAAGGATTGAGTCCAGGAAAGGGAATCAGAGGACCTTGTGAGGTCCTGGCAATGTTTATTTTAGAATTCTCTTTCACACAGATGTTTGCTCTATAACTTTAAAATTATTCATATGTATCATGTGCGTAGTTATGGGGGACATGGATACGTGGAAAACACATTTTACAAGAAGAAACAGAAGTCCTCCAAACGGAAAATCTTAGTTTACCTAAGACATTTGCCAGAGAAAGTCCTGGGAGCAAAACTTTAGAGGTTCCCTGGATATTCGGGAGTCTCTAATAAGAGTCTGGCTGCAAAGGCCAAGGCTGATGGCTCAGGGTGCCCCCTGTTCCCAGTGCCTGCAGAGCCATCAGCTTGAGGACACCACGCAGCTGCCATAGGAAGACGGGTGCTGTCAGGAGCTGTCACTGGCAAGAGACTAATAATAAGACTCATTTCTTTGAGACTCGAAGAACACTGGGGAGACTGGAGAATGCTAATGCCGCCTGCTAGGGCTCTGGGGAATGGCTACTTTTTTATTTTCTAAGGTCAATTGTTTCAGGTCCATACATTTATTACAAGGGGACCAGTGAGAAAAGACCATGAGCCACTGTTGTAAGCCTGAAAGTGGGGGAGGGAGAAGGCATTCATTCACCAGTCGTGCCTGGATTTCTTTTCTTTTCTTTCTTTAATAACTAAAAGTCTGATTTTTTTTTTAGCTTAAAAATACTGTATCAGCCTTGCTTTCTTTAAGAAGTAACATGATTACATTGAAAGACTTTGTATAGGTTAGAAAATTTGGAAAGGGAGTGAATGGCAGACTCACATTATGGGCACAGTGACAAATTTCACATTACTGTTGAAACTTGGAAGTACAGTTTTGTCAGTAAACAATATTCAAAAATTATGATATACATATAGAATTTTGAATTTGTATTCTAAGATGTAATTGCATATATTTAGTTTGAGAACTGTATCTGTTTAGTTATTACAGTCCTACTTCTTCTTTTTTTTTTTTTTCAATCTTCCCAGACTGTGATTTTTTTCTCTAGAAGTTCAGTTAGGGCATAGGTGAAGGCGTAATGGGGATATAGAAGAGAAGTAGAAAACCTCTTCATGCCTGCTAATGGGAGAGGTTCAACATCAAGATCTGGATGCCCAGGACTATGTGTGGAGTGAGAACAACTGGGCCTCAGGGGAGGTGGGAGGCTCTTTCTGGAGAACTGATCCTCCCAAGGCCAGAAGAATCACAAATAAGGGGGACTTCCCCTGTCCTCAGCATAAGAAGCAAAGCCTCTGTCAAGTACAACCCAGGACCCCAGGGGACGGGGCTGTGGAGAATATACTCACTAAGAGAAGACTGAAACTGCTGCTCAATGTCAGGAAGTCCTCCATGCTCTGTTCTGTTCCAACATCAGCCTACTGCCAAAGGAATCTGGAACCACATGGCTCACGGTAGAGGTTCAAAGTTTCAGGCTCAGGTGAGGGGCCCAGGGCTCCAGCTCACAAGAAGGAACCACAGCTACACCTCACAGTAGGGAACCACAGCTCTAGCTCACAGGATGTGACCAGAGCTACAGGGTCACAAGAGGCAACCACAACTCCAGATCACAAGAAGGGACCACTACTCCAACTCTCATGGTATGACAACAGCTCCAGCTTACAAGAAGGGACCATAGCTCCAGTTTCATGGATGGGACCACAACTTCAGCTCACCAGAGGGGACTTCAGCTCCAGGTTCATATGAGGGGACTACAGCACCAGGAACATGGGAGGAGACCATGGCCCCAGATTCATCAGAGGGAACCCTAATGTTAGCTCAGCCTGGAGCTGAGGTCCTCTTATGTGAGCTAGAGGCCCTTCTGTGAGCTGGAACTGTGGTCCCCTGCCATGAGCCAGATTTGTGATTCCCTGCCATAAGCTGGAGTTGTGGCTCTTCCTATGAACCTGGAGCCATGGTCCCTTCCTGTGAACTCAGAGTTGTAGCCCCCCCCCCCCGAACCTGGAGCTGAAATCCCATCCTGTGAGCTAGGGTTGTGGTTCCCTCTCATGAACCTGGAGTTGTAGTCTCCTCCTGGATTCTCTTTTTCTAATGCATGCTGAAACAGGCAGGGGCAAAAGAAAGATTTGCAGTCATTCTGGAGCTCAGAGCAAGAAGAGAGAGTTGTGACTGTGGTTCAAGCCTGGGGCTTCCAGAGCCTTAGCAAGTTTGTTTCCCCTTTCATAACTAGGTCAGTTTCCCATTGCTCCGAAACAAATTGCCACACTGACTGGCTCCGCACATAACATAATTTATAGTCACAGAGTCTCTAAGGTTAATTTCGGGAGGAGTGGCTCGAGGACTGAGTAGAATCTGCTTCCAACCCCATTGTTATGACAGAATTCAGTTGTAAGTTGGAGGTTCTCATTTCTTGCTAGCTGCTGTGTGGCAGTGGCCCACGTTTCTAGTGGTCACCCACGTTTTTCATCATGTAGCTTCTCTTCACCTTCAAGGCCAGCAGCAGAGAAGTTCCTGCATATGTCTAATGTTCAAATCTCTAATGTTCATGAGTGTAGGCATGCATGCACATGTCTATGAATTCTGCTTTCACTGAAATCAAGTAGTTTGATCCAGCCCTCCTGAACCATCACCTTGTGTTAGTTTGTACCTTGTGTATAACTGCCAAATGTCTACACCGTGGTACCTAGATTAACATTTGGACTAACTGGGAAAATATCAATATTTCAGAGTTTGGGAATTTTGCGAAAACTTAGAACTCTGTCTACGTCTACCATAAATGTTAGTATTGTTCTTCTGAACCCAGAATTTATGAAGATACAAACAAATCAATGTGCATACACAGATGAGGAATTTCCAGAAACACTCAAGCAATGGGGAGTTTTTAGTTATCTGAGTTGGATCTATGGGCTTGCATTCACTCATTCAACAAGTATTGTTAGGTACTGGAGAAGTTAGATGAATAAACAAAATACAGGACTTCTTATGGCATGTACAGTTTTAAAAGACAGGAAAACTACAATAATCATCCACTGGAAATCTACTATTGGGCAAATGCTAGATACTGAGAGTGTGAATGTCTAACATGTCCAATATGCAATGCTGAAAGAAAGAGTGTACAAGAAGCACAACACTCAGAAATTCAGACAGCTTCCCCAGGCAGGGAAACAGTCAAGCATTACACTGCAGGAAAGGAGACCAGGATGTCGTACTTTAAGAAATGAGGACATGAGGGGAATGATTTACTGTTAAAGACATTGATGTCATCAAAATCCCAAAGGTGAGAAGGAGCAGAGAGAACTTGGGTAGCAATATGAAGCTACTTTGGAAGACTGTACATGATAAGGAAGTCCATTATGCAATATAAGAATATGAAGGAAATGTGGGGTAGATTTCAAAGGATCTTGAAGGTCAATGAAAGCATTTACTGGGATACAACACACCCAGAAGTTCACTCTGGGGAGGTCATTTTAATAGCACTATTCATTTATTCCTTCGATATATTTATTGAAAATGCAGTAAGTAAACTCAGGCATTGTTTACAAAATACAAGCCGAAATCCCTGACTTCGTGACATTTTTATTCGAAGGGCGGAGACAACAATAAGCAAAGTTAATAAACAAGACAATTTCAGATAGCGGTAAGTGTTGTATGGAAAAATAAAACAATAGAGGTTGTGGGGAATCATGTTAAGTGAGATGGTGAAAGGGTGCATCTCTGATCAAGCATATGACAACCCCTGTATCCAATAGGCAGCAGACCATGTAGAGATCCAGGGGGAGGGAACAGGAAGGCATCCTGGTGCAGCATCACACATGAACAAAGCAGTTAGTATGGTATGTGTTGAAGGGACCAGGAGGAACAATATCAGAGACGTCATCAGGATCTAATAGTACAGGATTTTGAAGGCCTTTAAAAGTAGTTTGAATTGTATTCTAAATGCACTGAGACACTAGTATCTAGATAAAGCATAGAGCCAAAATTACCTAATCACTCTGTCTGAGATGGAGCACCCTAGGGAAACAGAGAGAAAAAGAAATGGGATGCAGTGTCTCCCAAAACTCTGAGCTTGGTGATATGGTAACAGTGATGACTGACAGTGGGATGGGATGGTGGTGGTGACAGTGGCAGTCATGGCAGTGGGTGTTGGTTGTGGCTGGTACTGACAGTGGTGGTGGCTGCCGAAGTCACGGTGTAGAGGTGATGGTGACTGTGGTGATAATGGCAGAGTGGCAGTGCTGGCGACAATAGTTACCAGGGAGTGTTGATGATGGTGTGTGGTGATGGTATGATGGCAACACTGGTGATGATCATGGTGCTGGTGGCGATGGTGGTGGTGGTGGTGGTGGTAGTAATGGGTGGTGTTGATAATGACAGTGCTTGTGGGTAGTGGCAGGGATGGTGATGGCGACAGTCAGTTTGGGAATGTTTTCAGAATCTGAAGATATTAGATTTATGAGAGTGTGAGAGATGGGAGAAAATCAAAAGAAAAAGAGCCTGTAACAGAGGGAACATGGAGGAACTCATTGTCAATAGGCCAGAAGAGTAGACATGATGACCTGGTGGCCTGGAGCAAAACTGTCAGCAAGAAGAGAGGCCTGGAGAGGGAGTACCAAGTGAAGAATAACCACACTGAATGATGACTTTCACATGGCATTAAAGAAGAAAGCAGGTGTCTTCCAGATATGACATGACCAGTGTAATCATGGGCATACCACAAGATCCACTGACACTACTCTTGGTCATACACCCAAAGGACTCTATATCCTACTACAGAGACCCGTGCTCATCCATGCTCATCACTGCTCTACTCACAACAGCCGGGAGATAGAGACACTCTAGATATCCATTAACGATTGAAAAGGTAATGAAAATGTGGTACATTTACACAATAGAATATGATTCGGCTGTTAAGAAAAACAAAATTATGAAATTCACAGATAAATAGATGGCACTGGAAACAATCATCCTAAGTGAGGTCACATGGACCCAGGAAACAAGCATCACATGTTTTCTCTCATTTGTGGATGTTAGCTTTGAATCTTTAGGTAAGTATGTTTCATTTAGAATCCCCAAGAGCTCAGGAAATTAGTAAAGAGCCATGGGGGAGCCACTTCCAGAGCAGGGAAGCTAGGACTCACTAGTTTAAAGGGATGAAACAGGAAGGGTTAAATGGGGTGAGGAATGGGAGGGCGGGATGGAGGAGAGAACACGGGGAGGGAAAACTAACACTGAAGAAACCATGTGCGTACACACATATTAAAAGAGATTAAACTGAGTCACCTTATAACAGGAGGACAATGTCCCTGCTAGACACCACAGGCAAATAAATTAAAAACTCAGTGCCAAGAATGGGTTACCACTTTTGGACTTATTGGACGCTAAGTTCCCATAGACCCTCAGACATTACTATTGTCAATGCACTTGGTTGCCCTCCCAAACTTGATGTTAGGACCCTATTGCTGAAGAAGACACTACATACTTGAGCCCTAGAACATGGAGAAATAAAACTGGTACTGATCTGGACGTTTCATTCTTACTGTCTGGCTTTCATAGTGCTGGAAGATGCTATGCATGCTAACGGAAGACAGAAGTAACCAATGGTCTTACCTAGCTGTGAACCCCACAGCCTACAATAACAGCTGGCCTGGCAAGACATGCCCACTGGTACAATATTGGCATGAATGTCATTGGAGGGTTTTTTTTTTCTATTTGATTTAAGGCCTGATCCACAAAATGAAATTCATACCTGCACTGTTATCAAGGACCGAAGACATATTTTAGATCCTACTACCATGATTCTGCTAAAAAGACATAGTATTAAAATGACTTTTAAAGGCTTATTGCTATATTCAGATTAGATTATCCCTCAACCCTCATCAAATAAGCTCTTTTAGCAGCAGATGACAACACAGAGGCCCACAACTGGTCAAGGTGCAAAGGATAAGAGACTGCAGAGTGCTCAGTCCTAAATGAAATATCGTATACATGCCTTACACCCTACCGAGGCTCAGGGATTGTCACAGAAAAGAGAGTAGAAAGATTGTAAGACAGAGGCTGTAGCTGATTATTAGGAAAGAGTGTTAGACACACAGGGCATGGGTACATATGAACTCATAGCACTTATGAGAGCATGCACAAGATCTGCACAACCTCCAGCACTCTGAGGGTAAGTGGGCACAATGCCACAAAAGAAGCTACTGGGCATTTGAAGCTGCTGGGAGAGGGAGAGTCAATTTTTTTAAAGAGGGTGGCCCCTGGTAGGTCAGCTGTGCTACAGTGGATGACCAAACACCAAGTTTTATATGGGCAACACAACTTGGACTCCACTAATTAAAAAGAAAGAGGACACAAAGTCGGATGGGTAGGAATTGGGGCACGGAGCATGGAAGAGTTGGGAGAGAGGGTATGTATGATCAAAATACACTGTATAAAATTCTCAAGAACTAATACAATGAAAAAGGAACTCCCTCACATAAATTCTTCTCTGTTTTGAATGCCAAACTGTCTGTTCATATTATTTCAGATAAAGTTAAGCCATGAATACTTTAAGAGTTCTGGGAGGGCGGGAGCTAAGGGCCTGCACAGTTGTTCAGAGCATATATATAATCAGACAGTCTCTATTAGCACTCATAGTCTAATGTGTAGTGAGCACTGTGACAAAAAGTTGTTCTTTTTTATTTTAATGAAGTCCAGTTTATCAGTCATTTCTTTTAGGAATCATTTCTTTGATGTTTCATCTAAAAGGTAATCTTCAGGTCCAGGGTTATCTAGTTGTCCTAAGACTTTTACAGTTCTTCATTCTACATTTACTTCTATGATTTACTTTGAGTTAATGTTTACAAAATGTGTGGAATCTGTATCTAGGTGCCCTTTTTTGAATTTAAGATGCTAGTTGTTCCAAGACTGTTTCTTGACATTTATTCACTGGGGTCATTCTCCTGGGCTCTCTGATCTGTTCAGTGGTTTGTTCTTTCTCCAGTACCACACTCTCTTGATCACTCTAGCTTTACTAGAAGTCTTGAGATTGGGCCATGTCAATCTTCTGATATCATTCCTCTCCTGCAAAATTGTGCTGGCCATTCCAGGTCTGCTGCGTCTCCAAATGTCTGTTAGAATTGACTCACCAACTTTAACAAAATAACTTACTGAGTATTAAGATTGCATTAAGTCTGTAGACCACATTAAGAATAACTACTAGCACATTGACAATGTTGTGCCCCATCCATGAACATGGATCATCACTCTCTGTGGGATCTTTGAGATCTTTCTTCAGAGTTTTGTAGTTTTACTCATATGTGTATTTTCCTCAGCTTATATCTAAGTATTTCATTCTTGGAAGTGTTAATGTGAAAGATAATACATTTTTTATTTAAAATTATTTCTGTTCAACTCTGGGTTCACTTTTCTTTTTGCTGAAATTTGTCCTTTAATGTATTTTTATGAAAGATTATGTATAGAAATCTCCATTGTCTATGTCATTTTCTCATGCTGTTCAATAACATTTGAATGAAGGCTAAGTTTTCAGCCAACAGATTTATTTTTCCTTCAACACTTTGGTGATATTATCTCTCTGTCTTTCAAGCTCTGTTTTCTTGTGAATGCCGATGTTGCTCCAGCCATGTCCCTCTATCTGGACAGGGGCTTACTTCCCAGTGACTCCACACTACAACTTTCTCAGAAGTTTGCTCTTGGCTGAAAAGAGCTGCCTTACCCTAAAGTGAAGAAGATGCTATATTGCCTCTGCACTCTGTTACCCAAGTTCCCATGGACTCATCCAGTGATGAGCTGATACAGGAATAGAATAGCTTAGCCCTATTGCAAACAACTCTTGGATCCCTTCGTGGATCTCCAAGATCAGACTGAAACTCTCAATTATTCCTTCACACTGCCTTCTTCTTTAATCCCCTTATAAGATCTGTACCTTCATCAAATAGCTTACATAAGAATATTCCTAAGAAGGGCTCGAGAGATGACTCAGTGGTTAAGAGTACTTACTGCTCTTAAGGAGGACCCAGCAACCACATAACGCAGCTCACAACCACCTGCAACTCCAGCTCCAGCTCCAGGGAATCTGACACCCTCTTTTGGTACTCACATGCCTATGTGCACATACACAGACACACACGCACACACACACACGCACACACACACACACTCATTAATAATAAAGAAATAAATCTTTTTTAAAAAAGAATCCTCAGAAGGCTCTTCTAAAGAGCTAAAGCTAAAATTATATATTTCACTAACAATAAGTAATTAGAATAATCACTAACAATTATTGAGCTCTTGATATAGACCAGGCATTAATAGGTAAGTTCCTTATTCATATTATCTTATTTTGTAATCACAAGAGCCCTATGGGATAAGAACACTGTAACTGCCAGTTGTATTATTATAGTTTTATGTAACTGATGTAATAAATGAATACAAATCGGGTAGCCTCAGAAAACTGAAATGTATTCTCTAGTATCTCCAGAGGGCAGATGTCCTAAAATAAGTCATTGGTAAACCACATTCCCTCTAGAAGCTCACATGCATAATCTGTCATTTCTCCTTTCCTTCCTAGGGGATGCTAGCTATTCTTAAACTAGTGTCTACGTCATTTCAATGCTGCCTCCAAAGTCACTTATCTCCCTCTCTCATATGTGCCTGTACAATAAGAATATGCATTACATTGCACAGAACTTTCCTGGATAAAACTTAGGATGAGCATCTTCTCAAGATCCTTACCTTAAGCACACAACTTGTCATATGTGGCAATGTTCATTCTTTTGCCATATGAAGTGCTACTCACAAATTCTTAGCATTATAAAGTAGACACAGACATTTAGAGATTGCCATTTACCCCACTTCACCACTTTATAGAAAGGAGAGAGAGAAAAGCAAAAGCCAAAAGAAAATTGAAGAAATACATCATTACAAACAATAAATGTAAACGTGTGGGCATCTAAGAATGGGATAACAAATTTTGCTCTGTAATTTTTATGGAAAATTATAAAACCTTAAAATGTTGATTAAAAAATACTGAAAAAGACCTACCAGAGAAACACTATATCATATAAAATTGGAGCCATTATAATAATAATAGACAAAACATACCTTAAGGAAAGGTGTTAGTAGGGGTAAGTTTGGGATATTAGCCAGGGTACGTTAAGTTAGGCTGCAGTAACAAACAGCCCAAAAGATTCCAGCCATTTCAGCAATGGCGAATTTCTCCCTCACACATCATTCCTTTCACACACACTAATAGAAGGTCTGCTCTAATATGTTTACCTGCTAGACACAAGCCGATGACTCATTCTTTATCTAAAATATTGCTGGTCTCATGGCAGAAGGAAAGAAACAGCATTATGAGCTGTGATCTGGTTTTAAATCTTGTTTAAGCATGATGATTCTCACTTTCACCCAGATTTCATTGCCCAAACCAAGTCACAGATCCAAGGAAACACAATATTCTCCTTAGCAAAGAATTACCAATGATACAATCTACTGTAATGAGCCACTGCATAATTAATGACCAAGAAAAGCTACTCCCCAAGAATTTATAGCAGTTCTGTTAGTTTAATGTGAAGAATACCTTAGCCTCTAAATACATTGAGCAGGCAGCATTGCATTTGGAAGATGATCATTTTTATAATCATACTTGTAGATTTTACAATGTTTCTACCAAAAATGATAAATAGAAGAGATGAAATTAATAAAGAAAATAAACATGTCCATAAAATGGATTATGCATCACCTATAAATTCCAGCATTCAGGAGGCTAAGGCAGGACCATCTTAGTTCCAAGTCAGCCCAGGCTGCATAGAAAGACCTAGTCTCAAAATAAAGAGGAAGAGAAGGAGGAGGAAGAAGAAGAGGAGAAGGAGGAAGAGGAGGAGAAGGAGGAGGAGGAGGAGAAAGAGGAGGAGGAGGAGAAAAAGGAGGAGAAGGAAAAGGAGGAGGAAGAGGAAGAGAAATCCTATCATTGTTTCTACATAAATGAACCTGTTCAGTAGTTATGAACTAATTGTGTTAGTGAATTAAATAAATCACATGTGCATATTATATGTGAAATCTAAAACTGTTGAACTCATAGAAGCAAAAAAGCAAAATGGTGGCTTCCAGAGGCTGGAAGAAGAAAATGATTTGCTACTCAATGAATATAAAGTTCCATTTATATAAGCCAAATGTCAACCATGAAATATAAATAAGTTCTAGAAATGTGCTATACAATATTAGAATCTATGACTAATGATATGATATTGTGCATTTGATTTTTTGTCATGAAAGTGGAACTCATCTATTGAGTGTCTTACCACAATCACACAAGGAAAATTCTGACTGTTACACTATTTCCTTGAGTCATATGAGTGCATATGTTCAAACTTATCTAATTGTATACATTAAATATGTGGATAAGCTTTATGTACATCAAGTATGCCTGAATAAAACTGTTTAACTATTTATAAGGACACTAACAGCCCAAAGAACAAAACAGGCAAGTCTAATCAAACAGACATGAAGAGAAGATTCTGCACTAATGAACACCAAGCATACAAAAACCACTTCAACTTAAGCTGGCATAGAGAACATCTCAGAAATCTGAAAGTACCAACACACAGAGAAACAGATCTTCCAGACTGCAATTAAATGAAAGTTAAGCATAAAGAAATAAATCAAGATAATCTAAGAAATATATGTGTTAGAAATTTTAGTGTAATCTTAAATAATCCTTTATATATAGTAAATTACTAGTAATAATAAAATATTTTGAATCAAAATGAAATGTAAAGTAGTAAAATTTATAAGATAGAGCTAAAGTTATAGTAGCAAATATTTATAAAATTATTTGCTAGAAAATAAGTTGAGATATAAAATAACAAGCTAATATTCAAAGAAAGGATTTAAAGAAAATAATAAAAGTTTAGAACAAAGATAATAAAGAGAAAATAAAGAATTAGAACCATTAATAAATGTGGCAAGTTTATCAAGATATAGTCAGTTTATAAATATCATTTGTATTACTATCTACTAGCAAAGACAGTTTAAATATTTCTTAAATTTAAAATTTTTTGAAGATAACAAAAGTAGAAGATATTAAGGGAGTAAAAAACAATACCAAATGATACATCTTACATTTTGAAGGAAATAATAATATTTTATTGGAAGATATTAAAGAATACATAAATAAAAAGACATGTCATATCCAAAGGTAGAAAGCAATATTATAAAACTGTCAGCACTCCTCAAATTAATCTATAAATTTTGTGTAATTCTAATTAAAATCAGGAGCATATCTCCAAAGAACCATGACAAGCTGATTCTAAAATATATAGAGAAAAATCAAAAGACCAAAGATTGAGTAAAATTTCTGAAGCAAGACAAAGTGGAAGTAATTATTGTATCAAATCTGAAGACATTATAAGGCGACCGCTGAGATAAGGTGTCTGCAGAAATAGATAAGACAAAATAGAGGGTCAAGATACAGAGACTTCAATCTGGAACAATCTAAGACTGTGACAGAGGATGACACAAAGCAGGAGGGGAAGTAATGGGTCGATGAACAGCAGTGCAGGGACAGCGAGGAACTCCTGGGCCAAGGACAAGCCTTATTCCTCACATCACACCAACAGTGCATTCACGTGCATCTCAAAACCAATGCAAGAGCAAGTCTTTAATACCTTCACAAGACAGACTATATGACCATATTACCTGGTGCTACCGGCTTTATCATGCTACATACATGCTTTACCACTTGAAATCTATGAACATCAAAATTGTTACACAAGACATATATTCAACAAAGGATTTGTACCTAGAATAAATGAGAAATATAATTCAAGGGCTGGAGTATTGGTTCAGCAGTTAAGAGAGTGTACTGTTCTGGTTTGATTCCTAGCACCTAAGTCAGGCTGCTCTTAACACCCTGTAACTCCAGCTCCAGAGGATCCAACACCTTCTGGCCTCTGAGGGACCTGCACTCATATGTACACATAGAAACGCACACATACGCATATTTTTAAAAAATTTGAAAAGAAAGTATAATTCAATAATCATAGGAGGAGAACCTTACAGAAAACTGGCAATGACAATCAACACACGGTTCACAGGGGAAACCTAGAGTAGGCAGTGAACATGTGAAAATACAGACATTCCCACAGCAGTCCTTAACAATATGCATTTACAACTGTAAGCTGTGTTTCTTATTCGTATATTGGCCAAGGTTAAAAAGTCTGGTGATAGCAAATGTTGATGAGAATAAGGAGCAATATAACTCACAACCAAACAAAAGGGAAACAATTTGGCTAACTCTAGTTGTGCTAAAGACATACAGTCGTAAGATCCAGCAACAGCAATTCTAAGCACATCCCCTGAAGAAACCCTCTGTGTACTTTGAGCTTGTGTGAGGATGACTGCTGTAACACTGAGAAAAGTATAAGTAAACAATCTAAAAGATCATCAATAGAAGAATGGGTAAATTGTGATATATTCATGCAGCAGACTACTCTATAGCAATAAAAATGAAAAGGTAGACAGCTAGCCAATAACCTTGACAAGTCTAAAATATACAACATCAAATGAAAAAAACGCAAGTTTCTACAGAGTAAAACCAATTATATAAGGTTGAATATAAACAGAACATGTTAAAATGTCAATGGGCATATTAGAAATGGTAAAATTATGTCTCATAAGTAAAAAAAAAAACTTTGAGCAGTGGACATCTCAGAGGAATAGAAGAAGGAAATGGAATTGAGGAGAGGTCTTAGAGTCTTTCAGCTAAATACAGCAAAAGAAGAAAGCTAAGACTTGGTAATTTACTTGGTTGGTGTTTAGTTATTTTTCTGTTGTTGTTATAAAACACCATGAGCAACTTATAGAAGGAGTTGATTTGGGCTGACAGTTCCAAGTCCATCGCAGTGGGGGAGAATGTCAGAGGAGAAAGCTGAGCATGCATATCTTCAAGTACACACAGGCAGCAGAGAAATAGAAACTGGAAATGGAGCAAGGCTTAAGTCCACCCCCAGAGATGTGCTTCCTCCAGCACGGCCACATTTCCTAAAGGTTCACTGATCCTCCCAGACAGCACTCGGGTAACGTCATTCAAACCACAGCAGTGAGTACACAGACGTTCATTCTTTCCTTCTATGTGTGGGAGGTGGAGAGTAAAACATTCCAGAAGAGTGGATGCCTCCTCCACAACTTGCTTCTACTTGAAGAAGAGGTAAAAATTCCTGTTCTCTAACAGCAGCAGTTAACACATAAGGAGGAAGAAATGAGATCCCTCCAACCCTATGGAGAGAGAACACAGCAGGTTCCAACCATTCGGGCAACAGTGCTTCTCTCCTGCGGTCCCTCTTCTCCGCCTTCTATTATATCTATTGCCTCCCCTGGCTGCTTACTACAGGACATCTACGCACTGCACACTCAGGATCCTCCAAACACCCCTGTCTACCGGGTTCATAGGCTCAGGTACCTGTGCTGACCACATCTGATTCTTGGTCCACATTTCTGAGTACATCTGATGAACCATAGCTAAGCCCATAGTCAAATGTCTACTTCTAACTCATCAGTTTAGGCCAAAACAAGAAGAGGAATGTAAGTAGTAAGGATTCCTTTCAGGGCTTTATGAATAGAATAAGGTGCTCAAAAGATTTTTGGTAAAATATACAAACCTCCCCACCCAGTCCACCAACCTAAGTGGGGAGGAAAGCACATGGACTTCTAACTGAAATCCGCTCAGGAGTAAAGGCGGAAGGAAACACTCTGGCATTACCTTGCCATACGACATCTCCAGTGACCATCTCAAAGGCTGAATCAATATCATTCCTCACATCAGATGTCTGGCCTGGGCAACAAACTCAACACGATGAGAGCCAGATGGAAAAGCAGCATGGATGGAGAATGGGGTAGAAAAGGTTAGTCTCCTGGAGAGAGCTACATGTCAGGAGGAAGGAGTCCAGAGCGCTCCGCAGACACTCGGTCAGCTGGGCCTGCACTGAACTCAAGCTGTCCACCTCCAACCCATGCAGAAGGCCCTCCTCTGGAACTTCTAACTCTGTAAATAACAGCATTCCTCCCAAGCCAGAGACCCGGCGTAATTTCCCCTTTCCTCTCTCCTGTCTGACCACATTTTGCAGCTTCTACCCACACACAGTGTGCTCCTCAATTTATGCCCACGCCTATCTACTGGCCACTGCCACCTCGCACCAGTCTCTACTCACTTTTGTGGCTATCCTGGTTTTCTGCAGAAGAGTACATAATTTAAGCAAAAGAATCCTTGAAAGTCACACATCTGACTCATCCATCCATTCAGTCAGCCTCCAGAGCGTTCGCAGTGTGGCAGCCTCTCTGCATAGAGACGTACCAGTGATTGCCTTGCATTCTCAGAGGTGAGGAGAGACTGTCATTTAGAAATGACAAGAGGGCCAGCTAAATGGCTCAGCAGATAAAGGTGCTTGCTGAGAACCCTGATGACCTGAGTTCAATTCCTAGAACCCACATGGTGGGAGGAGAGAACCAACTCCAATCTGCCTAAGTCTATGTAGTGTTCTTTCCTTAATCAAATTCTATTGTGACCATCTCTTTAAAATTGGTTAGAATTCTATCTTGTCCACTGTGTTACTATAACAATACTTGAAACTAGAAATTTTAGAATTAAAAGAAATGTCTTACCATTCTGAAGGCTGGGAACTCAGGGTCAAAGGTCATATGTGGTAGCCTCCTTGTTACATGGGAGAAGGCAGAAGGGAGAGTGAGAATGGCAGATCAGACTCATAACCTTAATTCGTTTTATAATCAGCACTAATACATTCATAAGGGTGGAGCCATTGACCTGCACACCTCTCTTTAGGTCCCACCTCTCTCCATTGGTGCATTATAGATTAGGTTTGGAGACATTCACGCCATTGCACATGTACAGGGAAATTTCTGTCTTCTTTCTTTGTGTATCTCCATGGCCTTACGAAATTACTGCAGGAGTACAGAGATGACTCAGCAGTTAAGAGCACTGGCTGCTCTAAGAGGATCCAGGTTCAGTTCCTAGTACCCAGAAGGCCACTAACAACCATCTGTACCTTCAGCTCCAGGGAATCTGCCTCGCTCTTGTGGTCTCTGAGGGCACTCACATGAATGCACTTACATGCAGGCACAACACCTATATATATGAAAGCTATATATCATTTTTTAAAACTAAATAATGGAGACTGAAGCAATGGCTCAGCAGTTAAGAGCACTGGCTGATCTTGCAGAGGACCCAAGTTCAATTCCCAGCACCCATATGGCAGCTAACAGCAGCCTGTAACTCCAGTTCCAGGGGATCCGACACCCTTTTCTGGTCTCCATGGACTTTGAATGATACAGGTGCTCTTACATGCATGCAAGAAATGCATTCATATACATAAGATAAAAAATCAATAAATAAACCAAAAAAAAAAAAGAAAGGAAATGAATGAATATAATCTGACTTTGCTTTTTGAGAATTCAGCACCTTCAAATGGGAAAGGACCTTAAAGTCACTGTTCCTCCTACCAAATCTTACACAGTACAGAGGTTCCTAAACTTTCATTTGTCTTCCCAAGCTTGGCTGTTTGGTTTACCTGACTTGTACCTCCTTCTCCTGAAGAATCACTAACCAGACAATTACCTCTCCATCTATAAGTAGGTAGTAGAGCCAGGAAGTAACCTGCCTTGGGGGATCCAACAACCCAAACATTTCCTCATCAATACCGTCACTGAAGGCCACTAACTGTAAATGCATGGCCACCCTGCCCTGCAGATCATCCCAGAGTGTCCCCACTCCAGCATTCCATTTGCTTCAAGAAATTCCCTCTTTGGGCATCGCACCTCCTCTGCCATGCTGGCCACGTGCCTGGTTAAGTCCTGTGCTTCCTCCACACTCAACTCTATTACAGAGAATTAGCAAGGAGCCAAAAAAACCGCCACCAACATACGCACACATGCACATACCACACACACACACACACGCACACGGGCACGCACCCATGCATGCCACACACCTATGCATGCACACACAGGCACTATACACATGCACACACCAGCAAGCTCCAGAAATGGAACTTGCTTCACTTCCGTCTTTAGGGCAGTCTCCAGCTCCAAGTCCGCCCTCTTGGCAGCCTTCGCCTTTGGGAGAAAGACAGGCAACTTTAGAGTGATATGGAAATCACTCCCTAAACATTTGCAAGCCTTGCAGGACTTGGAGCAGGTCCCAAACCAAATTCAATCAGCCCTTTCTCCCCCATACTGGCTGCCTCCAGCTGAGACCGTCTCATACAGTGGAGCCCAGTGAGTGAGGGGCACCTGATGAGTCCCAAGAGGCTCCACCCACTGAAAGTCACCTCCAGAAAGGGGGGTGCAGAGAGAGGATGAACAGAGCCAGGCCTGGGACAGCTGCCATGCAGAGCTTGCTTCTAACAGAGGCCTCTGCCTGCCGTGAGAAGGACTTTTGGCAAAAACACAAATTTACACAGCAAGGAAGTGATGGGGCTGGCCTGTGGGGCCCGGTCCCTGAGCCCTTGAAGACTGAAAACGTTCAGCTTCTCAATGTTTGGCTCAGAAAGCCCTAAATCCTCCTGGCTTCTCTGGTTAATAAATGATATTTGCAACTGGATGCTGGGATGCAAGCTCTTTCCCCCATCTCCTACCCACAGAAACCTAATTGTGAAGTGTTCATTGATTCCATCCTCTGATGAGACAATGAAATTTCAAAAGATCCTTAAAGAGAGGCTGAGGAAAACCTTCATCACACAGTCCTGTGTGCACTGAACATAATGGTGCTGTGTATAATTGAGTCTTCCCTAGCAAAAGGAGGATGCGGGCATCTGGAAAGGGGGTGGCAAGCGGAAAGAAAGAAAATGACAAAATGGGTGCAGGGAGAAGGGCAGAGACGAATTCTACAAGGCAGCTACCCTGGGCCAAGTTCAAGTGCTCGCCCTCCTCGTACGGCTGGTGAAATAACATGTTCCTTATCTGTTACACATGACAAATACTCCACCTCTGTAACACGCTAACCCAGGCTCTTCCTAGCAAAGCCTCAACCAAATCCTGCTGCACCAAAATACATAGCAAACTATATGGAGGACTAGGAAACACCTGTGTGAAGCCTCTCTCCCCACATGGCCTCGGCCGTGGTCTGAAGGGGGATTAGACAGCTGAGATGATGGAAACTCCTTGCACGGCAGGGTTAGAAAGCCAGCTCTGTCCTCCAAGCAACAGATGTTTTGTTGGGCTGGTTCCTTCACTTCTGTGTTTGAAGACATGAAACATGTTGGAGCCAAATGCTCATGAGCTTTACTCCAGGCAGAGTAAATTTATGACTTGAGACAAAGCACTCAATGCCTGACTTCCCTGGGAAGAGTGGGAGAGGGATGGGAGGAACATGGCCTTCTTTGGCCCATGGTGAGACCAGGAATTATTATTATGAATTGTAATTGTCATCTGCGTGACCTGCTATGTTCATTGAGGACCCTGTGACAGGCAAAGACGAGACAGGTGAGGTAGTACTACACCAGGAACTTTAAAGTTACAAGCATACGGAAGCTGTATTTGCTGATCCCTGCTGGTAAATGATACAAAATCCTCATGAATTATACAAAATGTCTCATGCGTAAACAGAGATATCATTTAAAGCAACAAACTCATTTCTGAACTGTGCTTCAGTGACTGTGAACTGTGGATTCCTACTTAGCTGTAACTTCTGATTTCCTAATTCAATCCCACCTCTCTCCCCTATAAAAAAAAGACCAAAACCATACCTTCACCTCACCCTTGAAACAGTCATTTCCGAGAATACATTAGAAACCTTGAGAACAGGAATCAGTGACAATGTCCCACAAGGGACCCTGGATCTTCTAGCATGCATTCTAGTAACAGAGACATTTCCCAAACCCAGGGTAGATACAGGGTGCAGAGTCAGATCCATGGCCTGCCTGGCTCACTGACCTGGACCCCTCTGCACTCCAGCCCAAGTGTCACAGTAGCATGAAGCCTCATGAAAGGAAAACAACTTCTTTCTGGCCAAAAGGATAAAATCTCTAGCCTGGGTAGAGAGCAAACATTCTAATTGGGCAGGTCAATGACCTGGCTAAGGGACTGTGGTGGTTTGAATGAGCATGTCCCCCATTGGTTCTAACTATTTGAACTTTATGTCCTCCGTTGATGGCGCCCTTTGGGGAGTTCTTAGAAGGTGTGGCCCTGCTGGAAGAAGCACATCACTGGGGGCGGGCTTTTGCTGGCTCTCAGGTCACTCTCTGCTTCCCCGTGCCTGCTTGAGGATGTGAGCACTTAGCTTCTGCGTCTACTCCAGGCACCTCTGCCACCATGCCTCCCACCATGATGGACTCTTGGCCCTTTGGAACCATAAGCTAAATAAACTCTTCCTTTCATAAATTCCCTCAGTCAGTGTTTCTATCAGGGCAACAGAAAAGTAGTTAAAACAGGGACCACCCCTCAAGAAGGCAAGACCACCCTTATGAAGAAAGGTTCATCTTAAGCCATTTAAAAAAATAATAATAATAATAAAGTGAAGCATCAGAAATAATTAGCCCTTTAGTGAGACCATGCGGCTTCCTTCCCAGAATTCCTGCCCCAGCACAGTAGCGTACAAAGCTGCAGACATACAGCTTCCTAAGTCTGCCAACTCCTGGATCACTCACAAAAGTGTAACTCTTCCTTTTCTTTGCTCTCTCTTTTCTAACCAAGATTTCCCTAGTACCTTGGGCTTCACTCTTTCTCTGAAGCACCCCTCCCTATCCAGTGACTGCTGGTCCACCATGTAGCTCATGATGGCTTACCTCAAACTGCTTGGCTTTTTCTCCTTCACTGCTTCATCTTCCTCCTCCAGGCAGCTGCCAAGATTTATAGCTTGCCTGCCCTGGGGTTTTTCTTTAAAACCCTGATAAAAGTGTCCTTTAACGTCCTTTTCAGTCCATCCTCAAGTTCTTTTATTAATGAGACAACAAACCCCAAGAGGGGGCCCTGATTTCCTTGGTAACATGTGGTGACTCTGGTGGTACTCCCCCCAGTTTTTTGGTAACACAAGGATGTGATTGTGCTTACACTGGAATTCTTTCTTTCAGGGGTGAGAAAACATTGCTGACTGACACTAAGAGGATGATAATTAAAACAAACAGTAAACTGAAATTTTCACCAGCACTTTCAAAATATGTTTGCAAGCAGCAGCATCTCACACAGAACTGGGACAATTTCATTTTGGCCAACATGAAGAGACCACCATGTCTGTTCAGGAAAGGGGGGTCTAGCTGGGTCCCCAGGGAGCCAACCAGGAAAATACTTGCTGCTGGTGGCCAGACCTCCCCTTGCTGTCATCAGAGCTCTGCAGCTTCTGCAACGTGATTGTGAGAGCTCTAAAATGCCGAGCCTCTAAGAAGTGACATTCACCAGATCGAAATGAGTCAATCATCTCTGCTTGGGAAAATCAGGCAAATCCAAGTTAACAGGGAAGAAAATGTGGTCAGGCTAGACGTGACAAGACTAGAATGAAAGCTAAGAATTCGAAAGGCTCCATAAGGTCAGAGCCGGCCTTAAAAGCTGACCAGCGAGTCCCCAGAAGGGCCAATTAGAGCAGAGTAGAAATTCCAGGGTCTAGAGTCTGTGATGTAAAAGGGCCCAGAGAAGGGCCCAGGAGCAGGGCAGCTGAGAGAAGATTGGAAGCAAAGGATCAACTAGGTCTTCCAGGGGGATCGGGTTGCTGAAGCCTAAGCGTGATTCTGTGCTAAGGAGATCCACATCTATTGCCCCAAGAGCCAGAGGCTGCACCCAGCACGCCTGTGGCAGAACACAGCCGTGAAGTGCCGCACCATGAAACCCATGACCAGTGCAGAATGGGAAGAGTCTAGAATCTTCTGGATGACTAAGGTTACCTCAGACAAGGGAGTGATGCCAAAGAGAAACTCTGTCAGGGGAAACCTGCTCTGTGTGTCCTCAGCTATTTTTGGTGGTTTGGGGAGTTTGGGGGGAGGGGGTTGGGGAGGTTGGGATTTTTTGTGGGTTGGTTTTTTGTTTTTGAGACAGGATCTCCTTGTAGCCCCAACTGGCCTAGAACTTGCTATGTAGAACAGTAGGCCTTGATCTCACAAAGATCCACCTGCCTCTGCCTTCTGAGTGCTGGGAGTACAGGCATGCACACCACCTCAGCTATTTTTAAAATGTGTTTTGTATGCCTCAATTTCAGCTTCAGATATATTATAGAATTAAAATCTAACTTTCTTCTGATTGCTGTAACAACATATATTCTTAAAAACAAAAATGTAAATGGTAGGGACTAGAGAGATGGCTCATTGGTTAAGAGCACTGGCTAATCTTGCAGAGCAGCTGGGTTTGAATCCCAGCACCCACATGGCCTAGAACAATCATATGTAACTCCAGTTCCAGGGGATCTGACACCCTCTTCTGACCTTCAGAAACATTGCACCACACAGGTGCACTTACATACATGCAGGCATAATACTCTTACACATAAAACAAAAATAATAATTAAAATATTTTTTAAATGTAAATGGTAAAAGCACAAGAAAATGCAAACATTATACTTTCTCCCCACTCCCTAAAATATTTATTAGTGATATGTTGATGTTTCTTCTCTATTCCTATATACCTACATAATTATTGTCATAAGTTCATCCTGCAAAATCCACTTTGAAACCTGCGGTCTTCATCCTAATACCATGGATGCTTCTCCCTGCTGCTTCGGTCTCGATCAACTGTTGTTTAATATCATAAATGAAATCTAATGAAGCTAGATGTTATGGGTGGATGGCTGAATAAATAGGAAAAAGTCACCTTGTGCATGAAGAGTACCTGGGAGTCTCCCTGCCTGCAGTAGGCGCTCTGCTCCACGCACAATGCTCTCTGTAACTCAGATCCATGCTTCCATGCACAGCAGTGAGCCTGCTACCCACACTACCCACTCCATTTCATCCCTCATGCCCTATCTCATCCCAAATGTATAATATCCAGCTCCAAATGCCTACAGTAAGCAATCTGGCCAACTCTCTGTGTACCATCTCTGCACCCTTGAAACAATCGGCATGGCTGGAGTAGGGAAGGCAGAGACTTGTGTGCTAGTCCGTTCGAGAAACAGACTGACTTTTAGATGTTACTTCCTGCTTCTACAAAAGCTATGCCAGGAAAGCCGCCTGTATTCATTAGAGGAAACTAATTACTGTTTATGAAAACCTCAAAGGTTTATTTTTTGCTCATATCGCAGCCCACTCTTAGGCAGTGGAGATGGGACCAGGAGCCAGGATCATTCAGATCATTCATGGCTCTTTCCATCAGGTCTTCCTTATCCTATAGATCATTAGAATTCTCCCCAGGACCCTCTGAAACTCTTAGGAAGCTGTTGAAGCTGTCTAGGTACTTCAGGAAAATGACAGTATAATGTGTCCCTGGAGGTGTCCATGTGCTAAGCTTTAGATCTGGAAATGATCACTCAGCTTGGCAAAGGAAACCTGGAAGATGTGAGTAAAGTTAAGAATTTGAGATTACCCTGGATTGTCAAGGACAGCCCAATGTAAAGACATGAAACTCAAAGCAGAGAAACTTTTTCTGGTGACAGAAAAAAGGGAGATTTGTTCAGAAAGAGACAGCGGTGCTGGATTTGAAGATGCCAAAAGGAGACCATGAGCCGAGGAACTTGAGATACTGAGACACAGGAGCAAAGGCAGAAAAGAAAGCTAGGAAGGAACGAAGTCCAGCCAACTCCTCAATTCTGACTCAGTTTAAGGTTCTCACCTTCAGAAAGACACAAAAATAGATTGTGTGTGTGTGTGTGTGTGTGTGTGTGTGTACATGAATGCAGGTGCCACAGTAACCCTAAGAGGTCATCAGATCTCCTGGAGCTGGAGTTGTGAGCTGCCCAGCATGAGTGCTGAGAACTGATTTTCCGGAAGAGCAGCAAGCGCTCTTAACTGCAGAACCATCTCTCCAGCCCCATAATTGATGTATTTTAAGCCAATAAATTTGTGATCATTTGTTACAGCAGCAGAAGAAAACTAAGCAGCCACTGTTTGCTCTCATCTCCATATGCAGTATCTAATATCTCAGTAGTTCATAGTACCCTGCACTCTGGTAGAAAGAAGCTCCATGTTCTTTAACCTGGAGTCTAGAACCTCCAAGGCACAGGCTGTGCCTGACCTCTACCCACACCAACTGCTCCATCGTCATTCCTCAGTGCGGTGCAAACAGAAACCACCTGTTCTAAAGTAGGGTATGCTCAGCCTGCCCAGGCATCAAACAGCTCTCTGAGTTCCTTCTCAGCTATACACAGTGCAGATAGATGCAGGACTCCCATGCTTGGCCTTGGGTACAGCAAGAAAGTAAGCTACCCAAGGACAGCCAGCATTCTGCCCCAAGGTCCTGTGGTCAGAGGACTCTGCTTTGCAACCCAGAAATAGTCCCTGCCTTCCACGAAGCCTACTCAGAAGCCCACTCAGGAGCACCTACTCCTCCTCCACCCATAGTCTCAGGCAGCCCATCTCCCTTCCTGTATCCTGCCAGGCCTTGATCAGGTGGTTCTCCCGAATTCCCAAGACCATGTTTGCCCATACATAATCCTGGATAGGATAGATGGAGGCCTGGAGAAGCAGCCCATCTCTAGAAGCTCTAGGAATGTTCTCCCATCAGCCTCCTGGATTCTAGAATAACCCCTTCAGATGCTCTTGGGAATTCCTGTCACAGCCCACCCAAGACTCCCTCTGATGAGCCATGGAAATTGATTAGCATAATTAGATCAGACACACTGTGATATCATTACAGTTTCTTCTGCTGTCTTCTCCCTTCATTAATAAAATGCACACTCAGAGTATAATCGTCTGGTCCTATCTTTACTGGCCCCAAGTAAGTGCTTGTATGGAGAAGGGACAGGGAGAGAGAACAAGACAAGCGAGTGACTTAAGACACTCCTCACCCCTGCACTCCTTCACCGTCCTGCTCTGGGCCCATACATTCCAATCCCACTGGACCTGCCTCACACCAAGTTCCTATAGGAGGGGAAATTGAACTGTACCCTTAAATAAGACTTTCTTTTATGTATGTGTGTATGTGCCCAGCTGTATGTTTGTGAACCATATGTATACAGGTGCCCATACAGACCAGAAAAGGGTGTTGGATCCCTGGAGTTAGAATTACACGTGGTTGTGAGGGCCCTGATATGGGTCCTGGGTGCTGGGTGCTGGGTCCTTTGCAAGAGCAACAAGCACCCTTAGCCATTGAGCCATTGAGCCATGCCAATAAATGTTGAAGTCAGAGAGTTGAAGATAAGCCTGCGGGACAGAGGGGGCTCATGGAAACTGAGAATCCAGCCTAGACAAGACAGTGTTGGGCACAGGACAGTAACAAATTAGGGACAGGGACACTGAATGGTACTATGAAGAAGTATTTCTGGTTAACCATAGAGAGCAGTATCCAAAAAAGTTAGAGCTTAAGAGACTTCATATATTATCTGGGTCCCTCTGTTTAACTGAAAATCACTAATGGACATTTGTTCCTCAGAGCACCTTTCAGTTTCATCTCTTCCCAAGTCTTTTATGACTCAAAATTTAGAACTTCCTTCAAATATCATTCCAAGAAATAAATCCAATTATTTAATTCAATAAAGATGCCAAGGCCATGGACAGCACTTATCTGAGAGAAGCCAGCTAGGAGGGGAGCCAGCTGGACTTGCAAACCAGGTATTCCCATCACCCAATCCAAGTCCTCACAGTTGAGTTTCTTGTACGTACAAGGGGTCTCAAAGAAAAGTGGAATATACCAAGTATGCCAAATTAGAGGCCTTCTTATCTGTACAAATGTAGTTTATGACTTCTAAGATGAGGGTATGGTTTGGTCGTTGTTTAAGTGTGTCCCCTAAAAGATTCATGTGCTGAAAACTTCATCCCCAATGTAGTGGTACTGGAAGGAAAAGAGACCTTTAAGAGGCAGGCCAAGTAGAAGATGGCTAAGGCACCCTCACAAGGGAATGATGCTGATCGTACAGAGTGAACTGGGTCTACTGAGAACAAGTCGTTATAAAGCAGGTGGCACTATCTCAGTCTCTGAGGCTTCCTGTTTCCTCCACACACTCCCACCATTTTGATGCCATCCATGTAAGGTCCTCACTACAACCAAGTAGATGCTAGCACCATACTCTTGAATCTTCAGTGAGCTCTTTTCGTTATGAAGTACAGTGTCTCAAGTTTATGCTATCACAACAAAAATGGGCTTATACAAGGAGTCAGATTCCTAGATCAAGTAAAAAGATATGAAAATGGTCAGAAAGAATCTCTCCTATGAGAATTAATGTTGTTGTTTAGTGTTATTAACAACCCTAAATCAAAGTCATGTTCACTGGGTACTTCAGCAAGCTACATACTTCCTTACATATTCCATTGGTTAATCACAACCTTGTGGGATGGGGGAATGCTGGTGTTCCTGATTTCCAATGAGGAAACTAAAGAACCAAAGGTTAAAGTGCCTGCCCTCATATCAGTTGATAAAGCCAGACCTGGATGACTATTAGTCCATCTGCTTGACTTAGGTTCTGATCCAGCCCCAAGCACCTGCCCTCAGCCCAGTGGTACAGATGCACATCAAACACTTTCACATCATTCCAATGACAGGTATTCACTGGGCATGTCACAATATGCCTAACACCGCTCTGTGTGTTGTGACACAACAGAGCAGCGAGGCTCCCGTAGTCTCTGGAGCCCTACAGCACTGACAAGAAAACGTGAAAATTAGAAAATCACATACTCTCTGAGAATGGGGTTAGGATAAATGCTGGGGGCGGGGGAGCACAGGAAGCAAAGAGCAGAAATGCTGGAACAGTTTGATGTTAAATAAGGGGTTTGGGGAAGACTCACCCCAACACTGACATAAGAACAAAGGCTTGGAAAGGTTAGTCAGTCTGTTCACAGAGCAAAAGCTGATCTAGGAAAAGTTCTCCCTTCTCGGGCATGGTAGGTCCTAATTTCAAAGAACCCCGACATTTTTAGCTACGAGATATACAGGGATCTGTGATTGTGGCTGGCACAGAGTAGGTATTCAACATATGTTAATTTCTTCTCCTCCTTATGTGGATCAGTTTCCTTTCTAGGAAGAATATTTGAAAAGAATTCAGATATTTGGGTCATGGAACGTCTGGAACAGAGATGAAACCGAAGAAGACTTTGAGGAACAAAGGCCCCTTCGTCATTCTCAGTGCAGCAAAGGGGCCCAGTCCCGTCACAGAGATCCAAGGAAAGATGCGGCCTTCCCCTTTGTAATGGAAGGGGACTTCACATGCTCAGTGTCTCAAAATGTGACTTCACAGACAGGAGTGGGTAAGACGAGGTCATTCTGAGAGTCGTATGGGCCCCACCCAACTTACCTAGTGTCCTTTTAAAGGGGGGAAATTTTGGACACAAAAATAGGGACACATGAAAGTGCCAAAAGGACAGGAAGCAGAAGATGGAGTAGGAGCGCAGAAGCCAAGGAACACCGAACATTGCCAGCGAACACCAGGCTCCAGGAGAGAGAGACATCAATCGGTGTCTCAGGTCAGTGGGAACACTTAGGGCTGAGGCTGTGCAGTCTCCAGGTGTCTTTTGTGGAAGCCACTCCATTTGCATTACTCTCTTATAGCAGCTCCAGCAAACTAATATGTCTTCCATGCCTAGTGTTTCAGGGGTCTCATGGTGGCCATTATTAAACTGACAGAGAGAAAGGCATGGAGAAAGCACACTTGAGAACTAAATCTTGGAAAAAATTCAGGTAGCTGATGCTAGCATTTGGAACTGATTTGAAGCAAGTACTTCAGACACGTACCAAATACTGAGGAAACTGAGTACCAAAAAGTATAGAGTTGGTCTAGATGTACCTGATAATGAAAAGCTCTCACCAGCAGGAAGCAGACAGATACGCTTTTCAGGCCCTCCTAAGATGTGACCATGGATGGTGGTCGAAAAGGGCAAGTCTGCCTGAGGGCAGGACAGGAGCTCTGGAGAACAATGAACAGGACATTTGTGAGTATAAAACCAGGGTCCAAACAAAGGGTGACACCCCCTCCCCACAGGGAGCACATCCTTACACAGCAGCTCTACATGATGCCATCACATCACGGGTGTTGTGCCTCCGCCTGCCTATTGAGATTGCTTAGACTGTTCTTATGGTAGTTCATCTTGGTCCCTATCTTCTCTTATATCCTGAGAGTGGATAAATTGTCATTCCATTTCTTAAGATGCCGCTTGAAGATAGCACCCTAGGTGAACAGGGTGTGTAAGGACACTCTGCATGGGAAGGAGAGAGCCAGTGGATGGATATTCATTCACCAAGAGGATAACCTGTGATACAGCGTGTCAGCTGTCCTCCCCCATCCTGTGGTGGCCTGTCTGTTTTCCTTTTCTTTCTTGATACACAGGTTATAGAGAAGTGCCTCCTTTACCTGCAATTTTGCTTTCTGTGGCTTTAGTTACCCATGATCAATTAACATCTAAAAATAGTAAATGGAAAAAATCCAGAAATAAGCAACTTGTAAGTTCTAAATAGCTTTTCTTACAGACTAATGGTGTGACTATATGTTATCATTATTGTTAATCCCCTACAGTTCTTTACTTATAAATTAAACTATCAGAGATGTGTACATGTAAGATAAATATGATGCACACAGTGCTCCCTGCTACCATGGTTTGTGCATTGCTAACTCTCTCGGATCATAGGTCTCATGGATAAGGGGAACTGAGGTATTTCCCTGCTGATCTCTCCTCATAAGCTATGTCCGCATACATGAGCTCTCAGCCATGGAACATGGGTGGAAGGGATGGAAACCTTTTCCAGGCCATAGCTTCAAAGAAGCCTCCTTGTTCTTCCCAGTTCTCCTTCTGCCTTCCACAGGAACAGCCAGAAGGCCTTAGGAGATGCAGAACTACACAATGAAAGACCTTGCGTTCCTGACTCATTGTGGGATGGAATGCCATCTGCTGATCAGCATATTGGCTGTTTGTTACAGCAATGAAAAGTAAGCTTCAATCACACCAGACTTCTAACTTCCTGGAGCCGCCAAGGTTACCTTACCTAATTAGACAGCAACCCAGTCCACCATTATTATCAAAAGCACTTCTGTGAAGAGACATAGTGTCTTCATAAAGTCCTTAATTAGGACTCCCTATCATGAATCAGGTCCTTTGAACAGACCTAACCTAGGGAATTACAGTTGCACATTTGCCCCACCTTGAACACACAGCAGTGTACCTCAAGGGCTAAGTAAATGGGACCCCCGACAGCACCTGCACTACAGCAGAATCAGCTGTGAGGTGCTCTGGGCTGCCACTTAGGATTCTTTTCTGAGGTCCTGAGAGCAATGGGTTTGCTCATACAAGAGAAATAGAAGGCTCTGACAAGGGCATCCCTGAGGACTGTACACTTGCGTTGGAGACTCAACTCCTTTGTTCTCTGTTCCACCTCCTCCAGAATCCCAATGATGGAATCGCAGAGTAAGAATTAAAACCTGGCTTCCTGAAAGTCAGACCTGAGCTTGCACTTCAACCTGTCCTCCTAGCCCCACTCTGAGCGCTCAGCAATGCATCAAGGAAAATGTGCGTTTTTTTCCCTGCTATGTAAAACTGAGACTCTGAGAAAGCAGTGTCATACCGGGGTCACGGTGCTAGATGACACAGCCTGAACTGAAGCTCACATCAGTCCAAAGCCTCTCACCCAGCCTAATGTCATACCCCCATGGTTCTGCATATGATCAACTAGAGGACCGTGGCACTGAGTCCTCCCTCCGCCTTCTGTGTTGTGACCTTGGCACATAGCTTCGTGATGTCAAAGTCGGGAGGAGCCCCTTCCTGCAGGAGCTTCCTGGGAAGTAGGGCTTTGGTCAGTAACAGGACAGCTCTTTGCATCAGAGAAAGGGAATTTCTCTAGATTCCTTTAGAGTGGTGGAGGTGGTGTGTGGACCTTTCTGCCCTCCAGGAATGCTCCGAGGCTCTCTACACAAATACTCTAAGTATTCACTGTATATTCCTTCATAGTTCTACGAACCTTTCTTAAACACTCACCAAGTGTTTAAGAGTAAACCACCTCCCTGCTGTTTCCTCCATTCGTCCTCTTTTCATTATTCTCTTTCTCCTTTCTTTATGAGCTTATTTTATATCTTGTGACTCCGAATTCCTAAATCTCTTCTGCAGCCAGTCCTCCTAAATGCTCAAGCAAAATGAACTCTTTACATTGACGAAGCTGTTGGATATCGAAAACAAAAATCATTTCATCATTAAATTTGTTATTGTTTTCTATTGCACATTACTTAAGAATAACAAATCTGGGGCTGAAGAAATGGCTCAGTAGTGAAGCGCACTGGCTGTTCTTCCGGAGAACACTGTCCTGTTCCTGCACTCACGTGGCAATACCAACCTTCCATAGCTCCAGTTTGAGAGGATCTGATACCCTTTTCTGGACTTGGCAGGGCATTTCACACATGTAGTGCACTTGCATACATTCAGGCAAAAACATATGCATAAAGTAAAATAAAGCAAAAAATAATAATAAATCAAATTTTCACTGAAAGTTTGAGGGTAAATAATGTCACCGTTTATGGAGAACAGTGACATGCTTGGTTTTATTCAACAATCACAACTATGGGACACAAACAAGACAAATTTCATTATCCCCACTTTACTGATAAGGAAACTGAGTCACAGATAAACTGCGTGATTTCTTGACTGGAGAAGATAATTTCCAGAGGTCTGGATTTTTCTACAGGTTCATTTCAGTGATGTGTTATGACTTCCCAGCCTCCTTTCATGGACCAAGAAACTTTTCTCAGTATCATTCTCATTAAAGTATCACTTTCACTAAATTCAGCAAATTTTATGATGTTTTCCTTTCAAGTAACAATAAGTTGTCCTCTCCGTGGGAGAAAAGACCCAGGGTCGCGGCATCTTCTGAATGGAGAATTCACTTCTTCCTCTTCTCTCTTCTCCATCTGCCAACATTTGGGTCCAGCTCAACACCTGCAGGAAGATCAAAAAACTTTGAGTTACCTAAAGCTTTGGCACTTCGCTCTTCTGAATGGCACAAGAGATGCAAGGAAGAACTTCAGAGCATGGGGCCAAAAGGAAATTTAGAAGTGTGCCTGTGCTGTGATATCAATGCCAGAGGTTGGGACGAGGGGAAGAGGCAGAGCAAGCCAGAAAGGGAAAGAGAGCTGTCTACTTCTGTCAGCCGCAAACTCCGGAGCAATAGAGATATACCAGGAGTTCAATTTCTGTTTGCCTGAGCCAGAGAGAAAATCTAATTAAATATGGTGTCTGAGTTTGGAGAAGCCAGGATGGGGCTGGAATATAAAGTGTGGCAGCCAACTATAGATCAGAGGGCAATATTAATAAACCCACAGAAAGGGACAGCAGGATCTGCCCGTGGTGTTGATAAAATGCAAAGCAAAGACAAAGCGGGCTTGGAATATTCCATGATAATGCTGATAAAAGCCACCAGCCACCGAGGCCTTTGGCCTGCAGCAGGAAGAGGTTGAGGGCTCAGCCTCTGCTTTCTTCCCTCTTTTCCTCCTTCTCCCCCTCTTCACCTGGACTCTGGTTTCACTTCTGTTTCCTACCAGCATGTGAACTCAGCATCGATGCATTTTTCTAAGAGCAACTAAAGCTGGGACAGGCAGTAAAGAATGAACCAGAGTGTGGGAGAAAATGAGTCTGTACCTCTGAGAGATGTAGCAAAGGGAAAAAGAAAAAAGGTGGAGAACTTCCTTCTCTGCAAACTTTCAAAAAGGGTGGCTGTGTATGTGGCTCACGTGGAGGAGACTGAAGGCTGCCCTGAAATGACTCGCAGAAATCTTGGCTAAGCTGCCCATGACATAGTGGACATGTGAGCTATTTCCCAGCCCTCTGACACTTCCAACAAAGTGAGAACTCTAGGGATGTAAAGTTTCAAAGGAAGCTTAGGACCTTCTTAGAAATGTCAGAGTGTAGGCCAGTAGGGTTTGGGGGTGAACGTGCAGACTAGTTGCCAATATTGCCAAGATCCCCAGGCTCACTAAAATCTATACCTGAGCAGAAAAGTTCCTGGCTTTTGGAAGCCGTATCACCTGTACCCTCCCCCCGCTTGGCCCCTCGTCATCTCCACAGATGCAGCCAGGCCCTCCAGCTCAGCTGAAATCCACTATTCTTTCATCACCTGTAGTTACCGCCATCGTTTGCTATGTTATGACTTTGCCTTACTTCCCTACGCTTCTGTGTTATGACTAGCATCTGCCCAGAGTATTTGTACCAATTCTCATTATGTATTAATCTGCACAGGCTATATAATACTATATTCTTTTCCAAGGATTGCTTGTATGACTGTCATAGTCACTGCTTTAAATAAACCCATCTCTGCTTAAAATACAGTTCAGCTTTAAAGCTCTCTCTTGACCTCACCACATTCTGTATCCACCAATACCTAGCATTCTCTTCTTGGAAATGTCACCTAGAATCAGATAGTATGTCCTGAAAGCTGATCTTCAGCACTCGCAAGTCTCTCCATTTCCAAAATCTTAGTTTCCATTTTCTTTAAATAGGGTTAATACCGAATTGGATGACATCCCATCTGAATAGGTTGTGAGGATTCCAGGAAATTATCTACGCCAAAAGCATTCTTCAAGTTCGGAGACACTGGCCACAAGGAAGGAGAAAGAGAAATGTGCTCTCCCACCAGAAGAAGGCCTATCGCCTATCAAGAGAGGCCTACCGGCTTAACCCTGCCTGACAGCTTCAAGCAGCACGTAGGAAAGGTCACATTTGACCTTGATAGCATCTTATGGCAGCACTGTTGTCATTTGATAGATGAGAAAACTGGATCCCAAAGATCCATAGAGACCTTGTAAGATCCACAGAGATCTTGTAAGGTCCACAGAGACCTTGTAAGGCTCCAAGCAGGGCCTACGATTCTCCTGCTGCCTTAAACTTTTACATTAGGAACATGGCAGTCCCAAATCCCCCCAGTCAGTCTAAGGCCTGCCCAAACTGACCTAGGACGTGCTGGCTGGCCTCCCCCAGGCCATTTTCCTTCTCTCTCCACTCCAGCTTTACTCCCTTTTCCAAGAAGGTTAACATCTTTCAACTCATCTGCCTTGACTATGCCCACGTCTGCTTCAATCATGCCACAGAAAAGAGCCGTTCTCATCCATCCCTCCCCTTCCTTCCTTCTTTCCTTCCTTCCTTCCTTCCTCATTTATTTATTTGGTTCTTTCTTTCTCAGTATTGGGGATGGAGTTCAGAGAATTGTGTGAGATAGGCAAGTGCTCTACCACTAAGCCATACTCCCAGCCCTTAGTTTGTTGAGTCAGTCTTCTTATAAAACTTGGGTTGGCCTTTAATTCACTGTGTATTGCAGGTTGGCCTCAGAATCCTCTACCTCTAGAGTCCTGGGCTTACAGACTTGTCACCATGTCCAATTTTCAGTTTCTTTTTTTAAAAAATATAGTACATTTACTTGTGTGTACACATATGTGCAAGTCAGAGGAAAACTTCTAGGAGTCTGTTCTCTCCTTCAACTCGATGGGTCTCAAACATTGAACTCAAGGTCCAGCAAGCATCTTTACCCACTGACCCATCTCATTGACTCCCCCACTTTACTTTCTTTTAAAGTATATAGCACCATGGCATGCTATACATCATCTAACATAAATCATCTGCCTCTTACCTATCATCTAATTCTATTATCTACCTACCTGCCATCCATCATCTATCTACAAACTGACTTATTGCCCCCCCTCCCATTCACTAGAACGTAAGAGCAGGAACTTTCTTTTACCTCTGTGACTTTAGGGCCTACAAAGAGTCCCTGGCAACCAAAAGGTGCTCGGGACCTAGCATCAGGAAACAATCCTTTATCACTTCACTCTTCCAGTCATTCCACCCACCAAGAGATGGTATATTTAATCACTGGATACCAGGTGAGGAGCCAGAGAGCAAAAGCTAGACTCTCCACCATCACCCTCCACTGATAATCTGCTGCTCTCACCTCAGTTCCTAAGCCCCTCTGGGCTCAGCACCACAGTATGTGAAATACAGATGTGGATAGAACCAACATTAAAAGAATATTTTGAGGAGTGAGGAATATAATCAAGCACACAGTAAATGCTCGACAGATATTACCTATATCTATTATTGTAATGGCCACTGCTACCAACCTCACCATTAGCATTGGCCCTGTTGTGTAGCCCAACAAACATAATATTCCTTTAAGATAAAATTTTTTAAATACCTAAAAAGTCATTGGCCAAAGTCCCAAATCAATGTCTGCCGCAGCTGGAACAAAAGCCTGTTCATCGCTCTCCTAGGCAGGGTCCCTGTAATCCTGACACCACTCCCTTTGCCACAGTTGGGCACTAAGCCTTCAAGTGGCCAAGTGATGCACCTCCTCTTCCCAGCACTGCTCTCACTCTGCAGAGAGTGGCCACATCCACAGCCTCACACCTGATGCTCTTTGCTCCCATTCAGCAGGAATTCTTTCTCACCTTCCTTATAACAGAATTCTGGGCCCATGGTTAAATCTGTCATTGGTCTACGCTAGTCACAGAAACCTGATTCTCCCTTGTCCTTGCCTGACCATTGAGATAGAGGAGGACCACGCTGGAATCCAGTAGAAAACACTTCCAGGTAACAAAAAAAAGTCACTTCACAAAAGAGAGCCACTCCCAGAGAAGATCCTTTTGTAATGTGACATAGCACCTGGAGCTGTGGATGTCATCTTGCAACCATAGACTGTCCACAGGAAAAACCAGGATAGGCAGACCTGTTGCAGGAAGAGGGATGGAGAGAGGCAGCCTGATGTCATCACTGGCAGTTGTCCTAACCCTGTATACTGTCTTGTGGGAGGACTACACGGTCTGATTGCTCAGTTAATCTGGTGTTGTTGCTTATTATCAAGAGCATGCTAATATCACTCACTGACACCCCATCCTTTTCTGGCATCATTCCATCATGGTTTATCTGGTCTTCTGTCTATTGCTTGCAAAGCCTGTCTGCATTGCACAGCTGAAATAGTAGCTGAGCTCGTTTTCTTGATGTATGTCACTCCCGGTGGCTGTGAGCTACAGTCAAACTATGTCATTGGCTGTCCTCGGCTTCTCCTAAAAAGCAAAAGACATTCCAAGGCCCTGTCTTCACTGTCATCACTTGTCATATCCCTATAGTATGGCATGAGTTAAGAACCTTTCTGGCAGCTTTCACTTATGACCCCTCCTTTATATCAAGCAGTGGGCAGGCAGGTGGCTAGAGAGAAACAGATGTGAGCACAACACTCACAGGCTTCACCTTCAAGGACATCACTGGAATTGCATTTCTCAGTTCTCAGTGTTTCAACACACTGTACAACAAGCAGAACAGAAATTAATGGTTCAGTAATTCTTTTTGTATTTAATTTTGTAATTTTTATTTTTTATGTATATGAGTATATGGCCTGCACATGCCTTGCAATGCCCACAGAGGTCAGAAGAGGGTACTAGATTCTCTGGAACTGGAATTATAGATGGTTGTTAGTCACCATGTGGCTGGGAATTGAACTCAGGTCGTCTACAAGAGCAGTCAGTGCTCTTATCTGCTGAGCCATCTCTCCAGTCCCAAGTTAAGTAGTTCTTAATAGATATAGATTCACAAATTTTCAATTTCAGTAACTCAGAAATATCAAAAATTAATCACATATCTAGGAAGTAACAGAGCTACAACCTCTACTCAGTGTTCTTTCTATAATATGAAAGGTTATAAATAAATGCACTTCAAGGCTATCATGATACGTTGAGGGAGCTGTGATCATAGATGCCCCACTGTAATGGAAGAAGCCGTTCCCCTACAGCTGCTCACTGATTCCAGGCAGCACCTGAGGGAAGCCAAGGGTTGGGAGGACAAGAGAAAGCTGGGCTCACACTTAAAGGATAGTGACCCAGTACTAGTGTTCTTAGCCAGCCTGGTACATCTGGGCAGAGGTGTTCCACAGGCTAATTCTTTCCCCCCTTACCAATCCCAGCTGTATGAATAGGAGGGAACCTATTCGTGGGAACCTTTTTGCCCTGGATCAGGAAAGATGAGGAATGGACTGGAATATTTTGAAGATGAAATTTGTGGAACGACATAAAAGTAGATAGACTGAGAGAAAAGGCAGAGAGATGGAGGTATGATGGATACTATACAAGACAAACAGATGAGAGGAATAGACGTGGCTGAGATAGAACGCACAGATGAGAGGAATAGACGTGGCTGAGATAGAACGCAAAGGGGAGTCTTCGCAGGAGATTTATGCGCATGCTTCCTCCAAGTCTTCAGTCCCCTGTAGGGCTTTTGAGTTAAGTCCTAATTATAAACAGTAATTCCAAAGGAAGGCACCAGAAGGATCTTTTGGAAAGATGCTTTCCACTGCCAGGGTTCACGTCAAGGGGGCCTTGTCATGAATGTGTCCATGACAGAGCATTAGTCAGGAAGAAAACAGTCTAAGGACACTGACTAAGGTGGGACAGTTGGTCTTGGAAAGAAGAACTAGGAACACAGGCAGAGGGTAGTGTGAGCCTGGGTCTATAAATTTAGTAGGCGAATTTAACAAGCAACTGCTTGGCATTTCAGTGTGATGGTTCAGGAGGGACTGAGTCATGCAGGCTTTACTGAGCACCCTTTAATGATAAGACCCAGATCTCACTCTAAAGAATCTTGCAAGGCAGTGAGTCTCCCAGGAGAGAGGAAGGTGGCACCAGGTTAGACCCAAGGTTTGGCAGAAGGCAGGGTTCTCTCTCATATGATTTGTTTAGGCCACTGACAGGGGTTAGGAAAACTCTAGAAATATCATGTTCCTACCTACATATCTCTAGGATTTGCAGAAACACATTACGGAGCGCTGCATACACACAGCATCTGCCCACTGGCAGCTCACCAAGGAAGGACGGCATTATTTGTCCAAACCAAGCTCACCTGGAAGCTCCTAGCACAGGAATGGGAGGGGCCTCAGATCTGGGGACTTTGCAGGGCAGAATTCTCTACCAGCAAGCACTACAGTGTTTTTCCCTTCCTGTTATGGGAAAATAAATTGTATATTCCTTACCTCTAGGATTTTGGTTCGTTAGTTGGTACCCTTCCCTCTGAAACTTCTCCTTGGTGTTTCAAAGCATGAACAGTTTTTCAGTGAAAACACCCCCTAAGAATTGGAAGAAGGGAAACCTACTATCCTCCCAGAATTGTACTGATCATACCACATTTATTGGGGCTCTTAATGTTTGAAACAGCAATAGAAGTAATGCATTTATTTGCTGTTCTTGCTATGCAGATATTATTATCATCATTCTCATTTTATCTATGAGCTCAGAGAGGCCATACAGCCAGTGCAAACTTTGATACACTCTACAAAATTTATTGAATGTCTACTATACTGAGCACAGGGTGACCCCCAAGGTCCAGCTGCCCAGGATTGCCCAAACCCAGTTTGAGAACAGGAGACCAAACAGGCCTCCGAAGCAGAGAACAATTTCTTATCAACATCTTGGCCAGGCCCACAAAGCAAGAGGAAGCAAAAGTATTAGTCAAAGCAAGGTATACCTCCCTCCTCCAACCCCTTCCAATGAGTGGCCAGGATCTGCTCTGGGTAGAAGGGCCTTTCAACAGTCCTATTGCCAGAGGGGTGAACTGGGGTCTACCTACATGGAATGGCCTGTTGTTCTCTTTGGAGAAGAGTGGGGGTGGGGGTGCAAGAAGAGAGGTTGAAGGCAGCATCCAGTAATTACTAGCTCCACCCAGGCACTGTGCTGTAGATTTGTGCACAGTGCCTCATCTATCTCAGAAACACTGATAGGACATACTGTGTCACAGATGGAAAAATAAGAATTCAAGGAACTGAATCATTTTTTTCAGGGTGAGAGAAAGACAGAGTAGCCTAGACACTCCTTTCTACCTCCAACTTACCCTGGTGTCCCCACACAGCTCACCAGAGTGTCAGACTATGGCCTGAGAAGGAACCAGAATGGTAAAAACTCAAAGAAAAGCACTCTGCGATTCCTTCACCTCATAAAGTTTCAGTGGATCCCCAGAGCAGTGAAATGTATATATTTCTGGATGTGAATGGTGACTGCCTCGGTGAGGACCAGGAGATGGTCATGTCTCCATGGGTGGTCTCTCCCCATAGGAAGCAGAATCAACCCCATTGAGGAAGAACTCAAAAGGGCTAGAAACCTAAATGCTCTTAACAGGCTGGAGTTGGTGAGGGAGCTTGGCTGGAAGGGTCACAGCAGGATCAAGCTGAATGTTCAATGGATGCCTCTGGACTGCTATGCGTAAGGCGCTTCCCTCTACTTCTCTCCTTTTGCTAATTCTCTTGGACCACAGAAGAACAGGACACTTCAAGGTGGTAGCAAAAAAACAAAAAGCATTGAGGGAAAAGCAGTAGAAGCACCCAGCGCCCTCTGGGGACTGTCCTGGAGTTGACAAGTCTGCCTCTGCATCTCACTCCTGGCCTGAGGACAGCTGTCTTGGGGGAACTGATGGTATAGGGAAATGCCTGCTTCCAGATTTGCTCTGACCCCAGGCATGGCTACAGTCTTGGCCCTTGGGCTCCAGAGGGAGCAGAATCCACACAGGGGCACAGATGGAGCAAACACTGGAAGCTTAATTTTAGCAAAACAAGCAAGTAAAGGAGAGAGCACACCCTCCAGAAGGAAGGTGGGCCTGGGCCTGGTGGCCAGCAGCAGCGACACCCCGTCTTGTAGTTCAGCTTATAAATCTTGGTCTATCAGTTCACCTCCTTGGTCCTCTACCCTAGTGGTCCAGGATAGTCTCTTCCTTGGAATAGACAGAGATTTAGAAGCTGAACTTATACACAACTCAGTTAACAGAAGCATTAGACATGCAGAATGTATAAAAATGTAGCTAACCATAACATTGAGACGTTTACTAGAGGAAAGGGCAACACTGGGTACTCCTCAGGGAGGGGCGGTTTGGTTGTTTTGTCCAGAGTTCTATCCTTCCTCCGATCTGGTTAACTTGGCAGTCTCATATCCCAGCCACAAGCCCTCTTATTCTCTCCCCCAATGTTCCAGACCTCTCAATTTTAATCCTAACAGAGACTGATAAAAGTGCAGGTTCCTGCTTCCCTCCCAAGCTTGCCAGGAAAATGAATCAGGGTACTGAGTGCCCATTGATCTGCGTTTTCAATAAGTCTCCTGAAGGCCTTTGTTGGCCCATAGATACCAACTCAGCCTCTGTCAATACACTCTGGACACAGGTCCCCAAATGAAGCATCCAAATCCTGGAATGCTCATCTCCACAACATCCCCTCAAGGCATTCAAGCTGGCTGGTGAGGCCCATGGTGAAGCCAGGAGTACTGCACAGGTATAACCTATGCACAACGGCAGGTGAATTCACTCCCCTTGGGAGTCAGCACCAGTTCCTGCAGAGCCCAGCTGAGCGGATGCCTGTGACAGAGCACCTCAGAGGTAGAGCTGAAGGCCGCTCTCCTCTGCTCCTCCTAAACTTTCGCTGGGCACAGGAACTCACCCACTGTTAAAGTAAGCCAGAGCTGTCGAAAGGCACTGACAGGAGCATGCTCCCAGCTTGGGCACTGCATAGTTGGTGGGAAAGATTTTAGCAATTTGCAGGCACCACTAGATCAACAGCACCATCTTCTGTCCAAAAGCAAACACTGCACCCTCCTCCAAGCAGGGCCTCAGGAAAGCCTGAGCTGGCACATGGACAGAGAAAAGCAGTCCACCCGCCTGTCCCATCACCAGCCCCACACACACACCAGGGTGTGAGGAGTCTAGAGGCAGCAACCCTGCCCCACCTCTACAGAGAACACGCAAGCTGGACTCAAGGAAGAGGCACTAATCCCTTCCCAAGCACAGGCCCTCCCAACACTGGCTCTCAGAGGTCAGATGTCCGTTATTTTATCTTTTTTTTTTTTGGACATGGAACCCAGCATGCTAGACAAGAGCTGTATCTCTGAGCACATCTCCAGCCCTGATTCTTTTTTTTTACTTCCTAGGTATTTGTCTGTAGTTCTCTGTTATTGTAGAGGGCCTTATTGCTTTTTGCCTGAGAGCGCATGGGCTGAGAGGGCAGTAATTATTTCCTTGTGGAATGACAAGGTCACTGTCTCACACAGCAAAGGCTTCTGAGGTGGTTCATAATGTGAGGAGCAACGGTCAACAACCACTGCAGCATGACACACATAGACAGACGACACCATGGCTACCCTGTCCTGAGGTTTACCAAGTGCCAGCACTGTTAACAGTGGTTATATCACTTGAACGTGGGAAAGACTCCGTGAAACTGAATCATAGAGGTTAAGCAGGCTGCTCAAGATCACACTGCCACCTAAGGGGGACTGTTGGGATTCCAGACCCAGGAAACATGCGACATATCTCCCAGAAAAAGCCTACACATGCAAGCTTCTGTCAGCAAGTATGCAGTTTTTCCTGAGCTTTCCAGCACCTTAGCTACAAGGTGGGACACCCAGTGCCTGCCCTCCTCCCTGCAACCCTCCTCATACACCAAGTCTCCCCACGTGACCCTTCAAGCCTACCTCCAGGCTCAACTAAAAACAGGCATGATGTGAGGACATCACTATAAGAACTCTAGGAGAGAGGAGACCCCTGGGAAAGGCTATCTGAAGAAATGCCCTCGCCAGAGCCTGAGGAGCATCCTATGCTTCTGTCCTTCCCTGAGGGTTCACTGAATATAGGTATTGTGAAAAGGGCTCTGGAGAAGACACGGTGAATGTCAGGGCCCTCCTGGGCTGTCCTCTGCCCTCCAAAGATATGCTTCCCTATAACAAAGTCAATTAGCAAATTCAGAAGCTGATGGTAACCCTGTCTGCAGCTGTAAAGGAGGGCTGGAGCAGGTGAACTGGTCATCATCTCACGAGGGTCCCATGGCCTGAAGACAACTCCTAAGTCCCTGAGTTCTCAGGAACAACTGCGGCTTTCTCTTGCATCTGTTTTCCCTGTCTCTGGATGATAGACACTGAATTTCCAGCCTTGCTGTGGAGGCTGCCAGGTAACTGGAAAACACTTCAAACGCTATGTCTGCCTGCTCCGTGGAGGAGTATGTTCTGTCCCTTGGCCCCGTGCACACCCCTCTAGTCTGGGAGAAAGGGATATGTCCCTGAAGCAAAGACAGAATGCAGTACAGAGACCTGGGTGTGCCTCCAACTAAGCAGACCTAGTTGGTCTTGGTGTAACAGATACAAGGAGAGCACACAGACCACTAAGTCCCTCTGTCTGTACAAGCACCCAGATGTCCAGTCCAGGGGGCGGGATGGGTACTAAAGCCTGGATCTCCTCCCTGTATTCCACGCTCCTTGGCCTCCAGATTATTCATCTGCCCCTACTTGGCTGTGGCTGAACCCCTGCCTCCACAGCCTCACAGTCAGCTAGGTAACTGCTCCTACTCTTTGTGACCAACCTGCTTTGTTTTTAAGTACTGGTTTGACTAACTTCCTGCTTCAGTGATGGTTCAGTCAGATTCCCACCCCACTTGACAGTGGACATTCCAAGACACTGACTGTGTCTTTACCATGCAATGCTGTTCATGAAAGCACCTTTGTTCTAAGTCCTCCTAGACACGGCACTCCGCAGTAACTCCCCATGAAAACATTGGCGTGCTCAAGGTAAACAAACCCTTCCCGATATTCAGGCTCTGAAAATGCTAAGATCTAGATGAAATGACAAAGGCCCAGGTCAGGCCCAGTCAGGCCTGGTCCCTGACTCTATCTAGAATCAACAAGGTACATTAGGAAATGATATACACCTGGATGACAAGGACAGGGCACAACGTCATTGCAAATTCTACCCGGGCAAGCCAGGGCCAGCTCCCTAACCACTTGCATACTCCACCTCCTACCCTCCCCTTCTGAAAGATCCATGACCCACAAAGCTGTTATTAGCTCTTTCAGCTCCATTTAACTACACAAATGACTTGGTCACAGCTGACTGGTCCCAAATTTGCCCATGATTTTCTTTTAATTCACCATGGCTCGGTCCCCCTGTAATACAGGTAGAGGAGGTATATTTGTTCCCAAACTCCCCTCCTGGGGTTAATCATGCACAGAACAAAACTCCATTTGAGCCACTTAATGATTTCATTTCCACCCTAGGTTTGAAGGCGCTGTGTCTAATACTAATGCAGGTCCCTCATTCCCCACACTCCAGATATTTGTGTGTGAGAGACATATGGGAGGGGAGAGGGGCTTGTCAGCAGCACAACCATTCCTTCCCAGTCAAAGCCTCCAACCGCAGGGCTCCACCTCCTGTGTGGGGTGGGCCCCTCTTTTCCTGGGCTTCTCTCCTCTCCCTGGGAACCACACTTGTTTCACGGGGTTATTTTAACACCCACCTGCAGAGTTGGTACCTGTCCACCTCACAACCTCTTCTACCATTGCACCAGCCTCCCTCCCCTGACGTTCAGACACAATCAGGCCTGGTTCCCTAAATATCTTCCATATCTTCTCTTGGGGACAGTCCCCATGCCTAGCAGATCCCTCCTTAATGTCAGAGCTTGACAATGCCTCGGTCCTCTGCTCAAACAGCCCCTCCTTTGACAACAAGCTTTTCTCTCTTTCTCTTTCTCTCTCTCTCTTCTCTCTCTCTCTTTCTCTCTCTCCTCTCTCTTTCTCTCTCCTCTCTCTCAAAACCACTCCCACCCCTACCGTCACCATGTAAGTTCTTTTGGATTATTTTCACACAGCATTTCATAACCAATATACATTCCTGTCTGCTACTCTGAGCTTCCTGGGACAGGACTACTCGCCCCGCATCCCTTACTGGATGTGCTCAGTACATTGTATTTGAATGAGTTGCCTCTATATCATTTTATTTGTGTGAATATGAACTGTTTTTATAATTAAACAAAGATACTCAAGGACATCTCGTCTCTAGGCTTCCCAAACAATGCTAAGATCTATTCCAGGGCCTGGTAGGAGCCAGATAGAGGAAAGACCAGGTCACCTTCAGGACATGTGGTTTATGTGGAAATGGCACCATCTAGTGGTTTCATGCAAAACGATCACTCAGCCCATTATAGACACTTCACCAGGGTTCTCTGAAAGGTGTCCCCCTATGAAGGCTTTCTACTGTATTTCTCTCCTGAGCTCCAGACTGCAGCCCTCCCCTGGATAGGCTGCTCCCTCCCACAGGTACCTTCTCTATTTTGAACATGTTCTAAACTTCCACCTCAACTTGTGTGTATGGCCCTGCCAGCCTGTGTCCACCCACCATCGAACATATACCATCAAGTCACCAGTCCTGCTCAAATCAGTCTTTTCTCTCCACTCCAGCCCCCACTGCCCTAGGGATGCGGAAGTGTCCACTGGGCCCCCTGCAGCATCCTCTGCCACAGCCTGTCTGGAGTGAAAAATCACCCTCTCCTTTGGCGTGTTTCCCCACTGTGACAAACACCAGAGAGTAGCAACTTAAAAAGAAGAAAGATTTATTCCGCTTACCTTTCAGAAGCTCAGGCAGTGGTTACTTGACTCCATTGTTTCCGGGTCCTGAGGTTGACTGTGGTGGCAGGAAGCTCATAGTGAAGCAGAGCTGCTTACCTCATGATGGGGCTGGGAACGACTTGGGACAGAGTCTTCCTGCTAGACCCCATTCCCTACATTCCACTATCAGACAAAACAGAGCCACCTGCTGGGGACCACATTCCACAAGAGCCTGCAGGGGACGCTGGGATCCACATTCCACATGAGCCAGCAGGGGACACTGCATATTTGAATTCCATCAGCTTCCAGCTCCCATGTACTACCACATCACAACACCTCCCTGTCCCCTTCAGACTGAGAGGCCTGGCCTTCAGTCCCCTCTGTCTCACCATGCTCTCTTTGCCCCTCAGAGCCCAGCACTGCCCTCTGGTCCCTCTGACTGGGGGATTCATACTTGCTTCTCTTCCTATGCATGCCCCACTGGAGCAAGCAAGCATGGGAGCTGAAAACAGGTGACCAGGGCAGGTATCCCTGATGCGAGGGAACAGTTGCGTCAGCATGGATCCAGACCTTTGTGATGTCTATCCCTTTCTCTTTCGGAGATACCGCCTGGCTGTTCTAAATGGACCACCCAGATGACCCATCACCCTAGCTGAGTTCTACAGGGAGCAGCTGCTCACTGGCTCTGGACAATTGGACATAAATCTTAATTCTACCATTTAATGGTTGTGGGATATCGGGGAAGCAACTCAACCTCTCTGAACTTGCTCTTCTCTGGAAATTGGATTGATGATTTAAACACAGAAATAAATGTTTTCTTTTCTGAGTAGACAGGTTTCTATTTGGTGGTAATTACAAAAATTAGAATTTAAGAAAGAGTACCTTCAACAAATGGTGCTGGTAAAACTGGATCTCCATGTGTAGAAGAATGAAAACTGCATCCTTATCTTTCACCTTGCACAAAAGTCAGCTCCAAATGAATCAAAGACCTCAATGTGAAACCTGAAACTCTGAAACTTTTAGAAGAAAATATAGGCAGTACCCTAGAAGATATAGATGTAGAAAAGAACTTTTTAAACAAAACATCAGTCGTTCAGGAATTAAAGTCAATAATCAACAAGTGGGACTTCATTAAACTAAAAAGCTCCTGTACAGCAAAAGAAACAAACAAGGAAGTAAAGAGAAAACACACAGATTGGGAGAAAATCTTCACCAGCTACACGTCTGACAGAGGTTTAACATCTGGAATATATAAAGAACTCAAAAAACAAAGAATCAAGAAAACAAATGACCAGGTAAAAGATGGGCTATGAATCTGAAGAGAGAACTCTCAAATGAAGACACAAAGATGGCTAAGAAATGCCTTTAAAAGTGTTCAACATCCTTAGTGATTAGGGAAATGCAAATTAAAACCACTCTAAGATTTCATCTAACCCTGGTCAGACTGGCTAAGATCAAGAGAATAAATGTTATCAAATGCTGGAGAGGACATGGGAAAGAAGAACCTCATTCACCACTGGTGGACCTGTAAACTCATGCAACCACTCTGGAAAGCAGTGTGGAGAACTCTTTCTTTAAAATATTTTTATTGAATTTTTGTGTATTTCATATACATCTTAATCTTCTTTATACCCCCTGTAAGGTTTTGGGTTCGAGAGATGCAGCAGACAGAAGGGACCAGACTCCACTGGCAGCTAACAGGACCCGGCTTTATTGAGAGAAGACCAGATGGGACTAGCTCCTCCGCACCCACGAGTGGAGAAATGCTAGCCCCCCTTGGGGGCTAGCCTCCCCGAAGAGATGGGGGAGGATAGCCCCCTCACCCCCATCTTGGGGCTGGGGCTCCGGGGAACCAGGCTGGCGTGATCAGCCCAAGTCTGAGTCTCAAAGCCCAGTGCAGCACCTGCAGCAGCAGCAGCAGCCGTACCAGCACGTTGTCCAAGTCCTCAAAGCCTTAAAACCTTTAGCCCCCTCATGGCTTTTAGGGAGGGAGGTTGCCATGACATCTGATTGATGCTTAAGGCAAGCTTCTGGCCAGGAAGTAGTCCCTTTTCAGAGCTGTTCATGAATTCCTTGAGTCCTGAATCTTATCTGCCAAGGAAGCCCAGTGTCCTTTGGAATTTGGGGTCTGGAGTTTTTATCTGAGGTATTTGCAAGGTTTAGATCTCTGAGAGGTTGTAAAAGGTCCATCTTTCTTCATTCCTCTTTTGCAAACTCTGGCTCCAGATTTCTTCCTGAGTCTGAAACTGTTGGGGGTTTCATTCAACCTTACACCCCCTATCCCGTCAGGACCTTCTACTAGCACACACACACCCTGAATTTCATGATTCTGTCATTCATGTTAAGGCCTATCAAGTCAAGTTAGGGTCCCCAGATGTTCCCTCATTGCAAGCTCATCCACTGGGGGCTAGTCAGCCTATCTAAAGTCATTCCCTTAAAGAAAATCAGTTCTTCCTCACCCAGTTGTGATCAGCTGTAAACTCTTAAAATAAAAACTAAAAACGAACCTACTATTGGGCCGGCTTATACTACTCATCCTACTGCAGAGATACTTACACATCCATGGGGGGTTTGTTGCTGTTCTTTTCACAATAGCTAAGAGATGGACGCAACCTAAGCATCCCTCAACTGATCAGTGGATAATGGAAATATGGCACATTTACACAATTAAGTTCTACTCAGCAGTAAGCAAAGATGAAGTCATAAAGTTTGCAGGTAAATGGAAGGAACTAGAAACTGTTACACCAAATGACATAATGCCAGCTCAGAAAAAACAAACGATGTATGTTCTCCCTCATTTGTGTATCCTAACACCAAATCCTTATATGTCAATATATTACTGATGTAACTGCAGGAGCCAGGAAAATGGCAAGGAACCAGGGAGGTAAAAGGAAAGCAGGAGCCCAAGAGAGAAGAATAGGGGGCAGGTGTTACCAATGAGAGAAAGGGTAAAACAGGGGAATTTCAGCGGGAGGGGGGAGGGCCATACACATAACTATGGATGTAAAGGGGAAGACAGAGCTCAAGAGACGGGGACCACAGGAGACAGGTGTTGTCAAGGGTGAAGTGGGGGTACTTTAACTGGGGAGGGAGAAGGGAGGGCTAAAGGGAGAGAGAGGAGAGAGATAAATAATGTCTAACTGGTGTTTTAAAAAAAAGGAAGCATATCAGTTCAAAAACCTACTGGACAATTACATGTACAATATCTCTACATGAGTTCATGTGTATAGCTCAAAGCTACATAACAAGAAACAGTGCCAGATAAGAGAAACTTCCCTTTAATTTGTTGACCAGGTAAGTCCTAAAGACTCCCAAAATTACACAAGCTATTGCCACTACCCTTGATTGCATCCCAGAACTTGAAGTTAAGACCCTCTTGCTGAAGACAAGGACACAGGACTTGAAGCAATGGAGCCAAAACTGACCTGGAAGCCACCTCCCTGAACGCTAGCTCTTATAGTTTTAGAAAACACTATGCAGGTTGCTAAGAGAGACCATCAATTGATAGTCCAACCCAAGCTTTAAGGGCTAATAGCCACAACAATGATAGGCACAGCAAACTATATTGGGGCAATAGTAGCACTTTTATCTTAGGGATAATCAACAGCTATTTAATTGGACTTAAAGTCCATTCAGTGGGAGGGAATGCATGTGTGGTACTGTAAACAGCCAAATACACATGGCTGGAAAGGTCATAGATCTTAGAGAAAACCCCAAGGTTGTCATATCTCCTAGACAAAATTAATTTCTTACTATGTGCAAAATACGATTCTTTATATTTACAGACAAGTATCCCAGTCATCACTCATCACTGCTGGATGAAGAAGAGCTGATTTTCTTTGAGTGACTCTAGATAAGCTGACTTGGCCTTAATGGATGAGCCTGCACTGAGGGGACACCTAGGGCCAGTAATTTGACTTGATATTCCTTAACATGAATGACAGAATGCATGAAATCCAATGGGGGGCTATGGAAGGGTGTCGATGGGGAGGGAGATATAAAGATGATTAAGATGTTGTATAGGAAATATGCAAAAATTCAATAAAAATATACCAAAATTTTAGAATTTATATGATTCATTTTTAATTTCTCTGCTTCTTAAAATGAAAATTTCATGAAGGCAGGCACTTAGTGGACCCAAATACATAGTACTAGTGAGTAAGACAGAGGACTGACTAAGGGAGAAGGTCAGGCCAGAGTTCCCATACTTCCTGGTCACCAAAATGACTTTGTCCAAAGTATTCAGGTTCCTTGGTCTTATATATAAACTAAAATCCAACAATTCAATTCAGGTGGGGTTGGTAGTACAAGCCTGCTAGCTCAGCACATGGGAGGTTGAGGCTGGAGGGTCAGGGGTTAAAGGTTATCCTCAGCTACACAGTGAGTCTGAGATCAGGCTGGACCACTACATGAGACCAGTATCAAAAACATAAAATCAACAGCTATTCTTGGATCAATTTCTGGCCCGCAGGTTGAAGGGACAGATGTGGATATGGGTCAGGAAAACATAACCCAGGGCCGACAAAGATCTGAAAGTTGAGTGGAGATCAGCCTGAATGCTGAAAGGACAAGACACTTCAGCATAGACAGCCTCGCAGACATGAATTTTATCCCCAGGGTCTCTCAAGTCCTCCCCCTGAAGAATAAAAAACCCCTCCTCTTCCAAGAGAGAGGAAGGTAGGTATTTAAGCCTGCCCAGAGCCTTCTGCTCTCCTTCACAAAAGCCTATCCTCAAAGGAAATGCTTTCCAGAACCAAGCAAGCTGAAAAGAAAGGTAATATGCTACCACGGCCCTTCTACCCCAGACATCCAGCCATTCCTAAGACCTGACTGTGGGGAAAGGCCAGGAGTGCTTGTGAAGGTCCCAGCCCAGGCACACCAGCTCAGTAAGTACTGAGGCCTCATCACAAGACTGTGTCAATTTCTCCTCTAGACACACACACATAGAACATACACATACACACACACATACACACACACACACACACACACACACACAATTTTTGTGTATAACAGGGATTGAAGTTGATAGAATAAAAACCTCAGATTCTATCTGTGAAGGAGTCTCTAGAGAAACCTACAGATGAGGACACAGTGGGTGCAGCCTGACCCCTAGCCAGCTAAGCATAATGCCTAGCAGTAAAGGCCTTTCTCCTTAGTCCCCTTACCTGATTCATCATGTCTGCCTTTCATCAAAAACTTTAAAGACTTGCCATTAATAAAAGGCAAAAATGTAGATTCTGGAGAAACCCAGCAAGATTCAGAACCAGACTCACATGTAGCAGATGTGCTGGAATAATCCCACCAAGAATTAAAAACAACTTTGATGAATGCTCCAAGGGCTCTAATGGAAAAAGTAGGCATGTGGGAATAGATGGAACAGCAGAGAGATGGAACCATTAAGGGAAACATTCTAAAGGGAACGACAGGAAGAAATCACGCTACAGAATTGAGGGATTTAGAGGCCTCATCAGTGGACTAGACAATGCTGATCAAAAGAACCCACGAGCCCCTAGAAATAACAGCAGGAGCTGGCAAGACGGTTCAGTCTTTAAAGTGCTTATTGCATAAGCATGAAGACCTGAGTTTAATCCCCAGAATCCACATAAAAAGCCCAGTGTGGTGGCATAAGCTTATAACCTTAGTGTTGGAGAAGTAGAAAGAGGAGGATCACACACAAACAGACATACACACGAAGAAAAGAATAATAAAACTGGGGGTATAACTCAATAGCAGAGCACATACTCAGTATGTATGAGGCCCTGGGGTCAATCCATCACCAAGAAAAAATAAGAAATGTCAGCAGAGAGAACCAAACTAAAAACCAAAGGGGGTGGGTGTCTGAATTCCCAAGAACCATGATTGAGTTACAAATCGCTTTTGTAGCATATGTGTAACGGGACTACCAGAAGAACAGAGAAAACAACACGTAAGTATTTGAAGTGATACAGCGAAAAGTTTTCCAAATCTTATGACAGACACCAAGCAAACAGTTCCAGGAGTCTCAAAGAACACCCAGCAAAATGATGCCAAAGAATCTGTGTCTGCTCATATCACAGTCAAACCACAGAAAGTCAAAAGCACAGAAGCCAACCTAGGGCATCTGTCGGCAAAGGAATGAACCCAGATAATTTGGTATATATACACAATGGAAGCTTATTCATTCATAAAGAATAACAGAATTTTGTCATTTGCAAGAAAATGGACACAGAAGATCATTAGATTAAGCAGATTAAGCCTGTCTTGGAAAGATAACACATTTTGCCTCACCTGTGAATTCTAGATTGCATAGGGATACATAAAATCATGTATGTATATTTGACATGAAAGTGGAAGCAAAACTGTCTAGGAAAACAAAGGGAACTAACAGAAGTGGGAGAAAAGGGGGAGAGGGGCTAGGGGACAATATGCTCAAAATGTTACATACTTGAATGAAAATAGCCTTCTAAAACCCAAGACTTTGAACAATGAATATAAAAATCTTGAAAGAAAGCAGGCAGAAAAGACAGAGTTAAGGAAAACACCTGATCTATAGAAGAACAAGGATAAGAATCACATCCCCTTCTCAGAAACACACAAGAACAAGTGGTATGAAATATTGAAACACTGAAAGTAGGCAGATGCCAACAGACTCCAGTATCCTGCACCATCATCCCTCCAAAGTGAAAATAAAGACTTCCTCAGACTCAAAATTGAGGAAAATCTTCACAAGTAAACCTGCTTAGCAGGAAATAGTTCAAGAAGTTCTTCACAGAGGAAAAAAAAAAAAAAAGAATACCAGCCAGAAACTGAGAGCTATGTAGGAGAGATGTTAAAGAAACAGTAAATGTAGGTATAATATATGTGGGTAGAGGGAGGGAGGGAGGGAGGGAAGATAGATGGATGGTGGCAGATGAAGGAGCCACACCAGCATCAGGACTCGTTGTTAAATAGGATGTCTCTTTATTAGCAGTTCAGCGAGAGGATTCCAGTACTGTAACTGTGGCAACCAAGGGCTTAAAATCTCTCAGCTCAAGTCTGCTTGCTCACCCTTCAGGTCATTTGCAAGGTGGACACTCTTTGGACACAGGCTGGACCCTGGAAGCCTTCAACCTGGAAATCAGAGAAGTGCTCATTGACCCTTCACTGGAAGAACGGCATCTGCTCTCCAGCTTGCCTTCTGTATAACGCTTGACTGGATCAAATGAGAACCTTTAACAAAATATGCCTTGTGCTTAACAAATGCTACTGTTGCATAGTTCTGGCCTTCTTAAGCATGTGAAGTCCAGTTATGTGTAAATCACTTTTGTCCCCACCACAGACATCAGAACACCTCACTCAGATAGGGTGCCAAGACTGCTTCAGGATGGTTTTGCCTCTGGCTCTCCACTTCCCAGAACTATATCAGCATCCAGTTATGGCCACTGACTTGTACAAAGCACAAACAGAGGCTGCATAGCCCAAAATTTCTGGTGGGTGGCAGGCTCAAAAGCCATACACTTTCCCTCCTGACTGAAACCTTGTATCTCAAAGTAAGGTCAGTGGAAAGCAGAAGCATTGCCAGACTATTAAATATGCAAATACGAAAAAAACTTTTTATTTTTTAATATTGTGTGCTTGAGTGTGGATTTGTGTACATAGGTGCAGAAGACCACAGTGGCCAGAGGAGGGTGTCAGATCTCCTGGAACTGGAGTTACAGGCGATTATAAGCCATCCTATGTAGGTGCTGGGATCCAAACACAAGTTCCTCTGTCATCTCTCCAGCCCATAATACAAATTTTATAACACACAAGAAGCTACATAGTGAAATGTCACACTCCACATCTATCTCTTCAAGTCTCTCAGTATTCTAGAAGCAGGTGCACATTTCTTGGGTCTTTAAAGAAGTGTTGTCTGTAGTGTGACCATGAGTCCTTCCAGAACTGAGCAGCACTGTGGAAGACCACAGCAGATACTTCTTCCTCCCGCCTCCTCCCAAGGGCAAACCCGTCACTCAGGAAAGGGCAAGCCTTACTATGTCACTAGGTCTCCCTTTTGGTCCCATGGCTAGGGCCACCCTCTCAGCCCAGGTCCGCACCTGTGGGTCTCCTCACCTTAGCATTCTGAGAAGGAAGATCTGAAGTTTGAGTCCTGATCTGAGTCACACGTGAGATGGGATATGCTACAGAGGGCAGAGGAGAAAGGAAAAGTGGAGGTGAAACTTCTGTCAAAGCCTATCCGGATCTTACACTCAGACCGTGGGGACAGATGCTGGGTGGGCGGGCCAGGCCTGGGCTGTCATTATGCATAAATCTTGAAATAGAAGTCCAGGAAAAAAACCTTCAGCCTGGAGCCCATGGCAGGTACCACAGGAGATTAAGGCTCATAAAGGACAGAAGTCCTGGGAACTGACTGTTCACACTCTTGATGTGAGAGCCAACAAGGAGGTCATGGATGGGATCGGCATAGCTGTACAGTCACCTCTGCCCCACTTGTCCCAGTTAGACCTACAAGGCAACTTATCCCAAGCACTTACCTTCGTCTCACTTGCTCTATTCGGTCCTGCATGACCTCATTCATCATTTCACTTGGTACTTGGAATATACGGGTATGGCTGTAAAACACCATTGAGACAGGATTCTGAGCTTTTAACAATTAAGCCTAGTAAGACTATTAGGATTGGGACTATAGGAACAACAGCTCTTACACAGTTGTTGTGAACCTGAGACTTCCTCACCATTCCATGTGATGACTAACAAAGTACCTCTGAGCCATCCAGCCATTGCAAGCAGGCAGCAAATGGTCCCCAGGAGAGATAGGAAAGAGAAGCTGAGCATCACCAGGGTGACAGTGTTGTGGAACTTTCTGAATTCTTCTCCAGCTCCATTATCACTTCTTAAGATCAGTATTATGATATATTCACTATGATTTAAGAAGCTTCTAGAAAATCTGCCACAGGGAAGCTGCAGGCACATCCTGGCCACTGTTTGTCTTATATCTCTGTGTTGGACTTGCCTCCCCTCTCTGGCCCACTTTTCAGGCCCTCTGTCGTCTGAGGAAGGTGCCCAATGCCCCTTCCTTTAACTACAGCAACTTCCTTGGTGCCCTATTCTGGGTACACTGGGACTTTTGAGACTTCTGCCCATAGGGAAGGGAGGTATGATTGTGAATGTGGCTCATACCAGGCAAAACCAGTCGGAGCCCAGAAAGGGAGATAAAGCAGACAGGGCCTTTTGTCCTTAGTCCAGGGGAACATGGCCCCTCAGAGAAGAGGAGTCCCAGCACTGGATCCTAAAGGCACCTGGGGTGCCCAAGCCACACAGGCCCTCTTGCTTTCTGCAGTTTCTACCTCGCCTTCCTATTTCTCTGGTAGTAAAGCCCCACCATGAGCCAGTTTAAGCAAACAACCCCCAAGGAACCTTTCAGAGACTGCCTGGCAGCAATACCAAACACACGTGCAGCACAGATCCCAAGCTGTGCTCTCAGGCGCTCATCATGGCTTCCCTAACACTTCCACATGTCCTGCTAAACTTCTATTCATTTGAAACTGGGGTCCATGCACGGTTCTCCAGACAGGAGGAGTGAACGGCCCTCCAGTGAGTGTGTGCGTGTCTGTTAAGGGAATGAAGAGCCCGTACCACTTCATGCAGGGATGTCACCCTAACTGGCTACTACTTACTGGAACCTAGAGGAAAACACCAGAACAGTGCATCATGGGAGAAAACAAGACAAAACTGTTGGTTTCAAATCACCATTGACAATTCTGAGCAGAGGGGCTGGAGGGATGGCTCAGTGGTTGAGAGTACTGGCTATTCTTGCAAAGGAAGCTCACAATTCAGTTCCAGGGGATCGGATGCCCTCTTCTGGTGTCTGCAGGCATTGTATACATGTGGTACCCTTACATGCAGGTAAAACACTCAGACCCAAAATAAAAATAAATCAATCTAAAAAAAAAATTATTAAAGAAAATTCCAAATGGAAAAATTATACGTAGATAATTGACTAAGGCCTGCAGCATGCCTCAAAATCTTAGACTAATTAAGCTGTATGGCCAAGGTTTAAACAATATTGGAAAATTTGGTTCATATCATCCAAACCAAGGAGAGCAATGTATGCAGTTCCATAGGGCATCTGCATCAAGCAAGAAAAAGCTTGGACTGCAGCAGGCAAAACGATGATTTGAGGAACCTCAACAGATTTCTCCAGGAAAATATCTTTTCCAGGTAGCCATGAAATTCCATTAGTTAACCCTCCCTAAAATAATTACTGCGTATTTGACACCTCCTACAATACAATGCCACTGGAAAAAAAACACATGAGACCCAACATCCTGAAGCAAGAATACACTTACTGAGAAATGATGCTTTTCTTAAGAGAGCAAAGCAGAGAGCGGGGACAGAAAAGAAGAGAGGCAGGAGATGAGAACCCTCCCTTAGCTGCACATGGACCAGTTTAAGCTCGCAGTTCCTTCAATGGGAAGGAGTGTGGTGATGTGATTCGTATACAGATGAACTCAGAGAACAGAGAAAAAGTAGGATGCTTCTCCAGGAGGAATCAGGTAGCTTCAGACCCAGCCCTCCACCTGGAGTCTTAGCATCTATAGAACCAAGTAAAGTTGTTAAGAATGGGTTGCACCAGGGTGGCAGGATGCTGACATGTGGCTTCAGCACAGAATTCTTGCCTCGGGCACTGGAAGACCTCCACACACTAAAGTTGCAGCTGAGGGCTTTGGCTTTTGCATTTTAAGAGCTTATTTTCTTTTAGCTCTTTAAAGTGCAGCCACTTCTGAACAATTCAAGTGTAAAAATAACAGAAATCTGAAATGTATTCAGAAGCATTTAGAAAACGGAGAGCAAACTCAGTTTCCCAACCCCTAAAACCATTGAACATGTCCAAATGAACTAAGCTTTCCAGATAGCACAAATACTTCCTTAAGACCCCACAGCAAGGGCTGGAGATGGCTCCAAGGTTAAACAGCACCCATCTAGCAGTAAACAGCTGTCTGCAACTCCAGTTCCAGGGAATCTGATGCCATCTTCTGACCTCGGATGGGCATTGCATGACATGGGTGCACTTACCCATGTACAAGGTACACATTCATATACATAAAATAAAAACAATAAATAAAATATTTAAATTTAAAAGGACAGCTAAAGGAGGTGGTGAGTCTGTAGAAGAGTGGAGGTGGGGTTTGTGTTAGCCAGGGATTCCGAAAAGGGACCAGCGCCTTCCCAGTGCCCTCCCCGCCCCTCAGCTACTGCACCTCCATCTTATGAACTGGATTCTTGTTCTCTCCTCCAGGACCTCTTGATTTGAGTTTGCTAACATATCAGACTTTGAAAGACGATGCTTCACCTAGGAAATCCAGATAGAATAATGTGGTTACTGACCAATGTGGACCCCCATGGCTGGAGTATACAAAGCTTTTTGCCCAGTATTTTTTACCGTGGGCCATCCAGCCTAACCCCTAATCCCAAGGCAATTATCTCAAATTCTGTTACCACATCTCTGGTCACATGTATGTCGTGGCCATGAATCGGAGGGTCATTGGTAGACATCTTCTCCTTTATGCTTCGGGAAGCTTCTTCCTCCGTCTGAAAAGTGAATGATTTCCCTTTCAATGTGTCTGCCTCCATCTGATCACTCCAAAATCCTTCTATCCTCTTCTTTCCCTTTGCTGCTCCCCACCACAACACACATGCTACACATCCATCCACACACACACATCTATACTCCTCCTATCCAAACTTCTGCACTAAACTTCTCCATTGCTATCTTTCTGTGAATACCTAAGAGCTCCCCCTAAGTCTCTGGCCCTATCTCAAGGCACTCCTGGGACCACCTTGAACAGAACCCCCTCCTTTAGGACACTTAATAGGCAGGGTCAGTGAGTGGTGATGCCAACACATCTCTTACCCATACAAGAGCTTCCACATCCTCTCACACATTAGGAAGATTACTAAAATGTCCCAACTATTGGTGGGACATTTTAGTAATATACTCGAGTTTCCCAGTTGTATTGGGAGTCGAGTCCAAACCCCTGGCCCCAGTGAGACCTGAACTCTAGAATTTTGAATACTGAGTCATAGAAGCATTCTACTCACTTTATTCAACCAGTGCTGTACGACGGATACAGCTTCACTCTCTACAACTTCAATGTCCTGGAAGAAATTAAGAAAGTGATGACCTCAGAACCCCTAGAGACCTAGCTCCCACCCCCACCACTCCTATCCAGCGTGATATGACGTGAGATATCTCTAAAACACAGCAGGGCGCAGAGGAGAAGATGCTGGACAAGGCACAGTTCCATGTGACCACCACCACCACCACTCACCGAGCTTTTCTTCGGTGGGAAGGGCAGCCCTACACTTTTGCGGGCAAAGATGTACACCATCCATGTTGTAATGATCATCTTCAGACTTAGAGAGGACCTCCTTCTTGGCTCCCTCCTTCCATTGAGGCTGCCTAAGAACTTCTACGGGAGAGGGGGGTCATTCATTGAAGGGAGGTTCCCTCCTGATTGGCTGACCAGTGATGATGTGACAATGCCCTCCTTTATCTTTCAAGATCAGAGTGCAGATGGAACAGAGCGGGGTCTGGAGATTTCTACCTTACAGCAGCTTAGAAAAAGTGGGGCAAAACTCTTCCCAGTAAAACCCCTACTAAGCAAAACACAAAGGGAATTACCCAGACCATAGGCAGAGAATCTCAGGGTGGCTCAGGAGGGATGTTGCGGCTGGTCACACAGACCTGAGCAATGTTAAACCAAAAAAATATTCTACAAATCAAAAGACAAAATTATGGCTAAAGTAACTGAACCCTGTAGACATTCATGCAAAATCATGTCACAGTTATTTCGTAGTCTATATATATATATATATATATATATATATATATATATATATATGTAAGAGGAAAAGAAATTCTTGTTTTAGGTAGAGACAGCTGGATCTCTGGGGCTCACTGACTGGCCAATCTATCCCATTTGGTAAGTTCCAGACCAGTGAGAGATCCTTTCCCCTGCAAAACAGTGGATGGTGACTAAGTCCTCTGACCTCCAAGCACGCACACACACAAATGTGCCTGTACACCACATGGACACGAGTGCACACACACACACTCAAAAAGGAGTCCAAGCAATCAAAGCTGTAAAGTTCAAAAAAAAAATGAAATCATCATTTCTTTCAGAGATCTTTTCTGACAATTCTACTCCACTATGTCCTTGATAGACTGTGTTGGGGAAGGGAAATGAGAAGATTGTGCTGAGACTTTAGAATTGGGGGCAAAAAATATCTTAACAGTGTTCAGATACTGCTGTTCCCCATTTAAGCCTTCTGCCAAGAAACTGAGGGATGCACAGCATGTCCTGCAGTGCTCTGAGCTAGTCTTTCAGAAGCAGTTGGAGCTCAACAGCCCTCACCCTCAGGAACAAAGCAGCTCGGAACCCAGTCTTTGCTGCCAACTTGTTAATGTGTCTAGAGTTCTCAGCCCCTTTGGCACTCCTTCTTTGTCTCAAAATGGGAGAGATGAAATACTCTGATTTTCTTCCAGCTCTATCTAATGTTCTGCTAGCCTTCCTATTACACTTCTTCTCAGTCTGACATAAAGCAGCCCACCTGAAAATTTTCCAGAGAAATCACTAAATCTCACACTCAGCAATAGCCTCAATGTTCTATCTTCCCTGTTAAGGCCAGAGTAGTCCAGGCTATCCTAAGGGCCAAGGCAACAAACCAATCCCAAATCTTAGAGGTTTTCTTATCATTCTCAAAGACTCAAAGACAGTATGAGATAGGTGACTCTTGAGATTAGCTGTGCTCCCCATGGGACGCAGAGATGCTGGCAGCTTCCACCTGGCTCAGGATGGAGTCTCAGTGGGAGGAGTGGAGAGGTCAACAAGGTCAGGTTGTTATAGTTTTCAGTAAGGCTTGCTACCTAAGGCCTTGGGCCAACATTAGTCATGTGCCACAATCTGAAACAGGTGAAGGGATTCGTCAGCATCTCCAGGCTAGTGGTACCCTGCCCTAACAATTGTGTTCATCCTCTTTGAAAAACTTTGTTTTTAAACAGTAAAATGATATAACTCAAAAATCAAAGCAACATAAAAAGATACATTCAGAGAAGTTTCATCTTCTCCCCCATCCCCTCACCTTTTAACTCATTTCAGAAGGAGTTTTTCAGTGGTTTCTAAGATATGTATCCTGTGTTTATGTTGTCAGAATGAAGGAGATAAATAAATTTGTCTTTGCTTTATGATTACTGTATTAAATGCACATTTATCAACTCATACAAATATATGTACAAAAGACACACACGCACGTCCACACAAGCATGCACACACGAACCCACACCTTATTTAAGTTACTTTGCAAATCAAAGACACATATAACTTTTTTTAATGCCCCAGAAGCTCTGCAAGGATTTCTTCCAAAAAGCATTTTTAACTTTGCTGCTGTAGATAAACTTTGCCTAAAGCACACACTATGGACATTCTCTCTGTAGCCTCCCCCATTTACATGTTGCTGTTGCACGAAATTCTAACATATCATTTCATTTCTGGATAGTATTTATTGTATTACTTTAATATAATTATTTACCAAATTCACTATCCATATGCATTTGTATTATAGCCAGCTTGATGCTTTTTAAAGCAATGCTGCTATGAGCATTTTTAGACATTTCTTCTGGTTGCCATAAGCAATAAAATTTCTGGGTACATAGATCCTCTTTGTATTTGACACTACTCTGTACCAAAATGTAATGTAAAGTAATTACTCTGATCCACTGGCCATAAGCAATGTGTAAAAGTAACTTGCTCCATATTTTTGACACTTGGTATTATGCGTCCTTTAAATGTAGCTGGTCTGGTGGAGGTATAGTGATAATTACTAATAGTTTGGTTTGCAATAAGTTGATTATTAATGGTGTTAAGCACCTTTTAACTTTCCCATCGACCCTTGATGTACTTTTTTTTTGTTGTGCACATTATTAATGGAGCATCAGCCCTTTCTTCACAGATCTGTAGAATTTCTCTGTGTATTGTTAATAGAGGCTTTTGTAGTATGTGTTTTCCGATTATTTTTTTAATGCTCTTTGACTTCTCATTCTTTTAGTGCTGATTTTTGAGAACCAGAAACTTGATTATGTTTATATGTATATGTGTATATGTGTGTAATTGTGTGTATGTGTGTGTTTGTGTGTATATGTATGTGTATGTATTCATGTGTGTATATGTGTTTGTATTTGTGCATGCGTGTATATGCGTGTACATGTGTGTTTGTGTGTGGTATATGCACACACAGAGGCAAGAGGAAGGCATCAGGTATCCTATTGTATCACTCTGTATTGTTACCTTGAGCTAAGGACCCTCACTGAACTTAAAACTAGACTGGTGACCAGTAAGCTTCAGTGAGCCGTCTGTCTCTACCTTTCACAGCACTGGAGTTATAGGCACACATATAACCATGGCCAGCTTTTCACATGGGTTCTGGGTATTTGAATCAGGTCTTCGGGCTTGAGCAGAAAGCACCTGAGCCATCTATCTAACCCGGAGACTTTATTTTCAGGTGAATTTTATCGATTAAATAATAAGTTTGCCTATTGTGCAAGTAAATGAGTTTCATAGATGTGTAGAATTATGCAACTATCACATCAGTCCAAATTTAAATGATTTCCTCCTCCCTAAAAAGTTCTTATGATACCCATTTAGAGTCAATCTGTTTCCATTCACAGCCTCACTGTTCTGCTTTCTATCTCTATAGAATGCCTTTACTGGACACTCAATACAAATGGAATTAAACCATGTTGAACCTGGCTTGGGTCATCTACAGTGTTGCCTGTGTCAGAAATCTTTTCCTTTTCACAGTGTAGCACCACTCCATTGTGTGGATGTACCACATTTTGTTTAGAACCTTCACTAGTTAATGAGATAGATGACTTCCAGTTTGAGGATAATATGAATGGCACTGAAGAGAAAATTTGAAAACCTAGTAAGTATATATTTCATTTTCTTGGATAAAGTCCTAGGACCAAACTGGTAACTTGGTGTTTAATTTTTTTCCTTCTTTTTTTCTTGCAGTGATGGAAATAGAACTCGGGGCCTTGTGCATGCTTGTTAAGTGTTTTACCACTGACTGAACTGCATCCCTAGTCCTTTTCTAAAAAGAGTTTATTGAGAGATAATGCACATTCCATTAAAATCACCCATTTAACATGTACAATAAAATAGCTTTTAGTTTGCTCGTAGAGATGTGCAGCCATCACTTCATTCCAATATTATATTTTTATTATCACAATAAAGAAACTATACCTTTAGCAGTCAAACTACTTTTCACCAAAATATGACCTTAATCCTAGGCAATCATTAAACTATTTTCTGTCTCAGCAGATTCTCTTATTCAAGACATTTCACAAGAATAGAGTCATACGATAGCTGCTCTTTTGTGGCTGGTTTTTCTAACTTAACATGATGGTTTTTGAGAGTCATTCACCTCACTTATTAACATACATTATGGTATACATCACTAATTCACTTCTTACTGCAGAGTAGTATTTCATTGTATAGATGTTCCATGTTTTGTCTACCTATGTCATCAGATAGACATGTGGATTGCTTCTAGGTTTGGATATGTAAGGTGTTACTACATACATTTACATACTGCCTTTTGTGGGGGCTTGTTTTCAATTCCCTGAGCAGCAGAATTGCTGGGTCATAGGGCAATCCAGTGTTTAACATATAAAGGACTGTTAAAAATATTTTTCTAAATGGGGTCTGCTGTCCATTTTCCCAGTTCTATGCTAGGTTTTTGTCTGCTTGAGTTTGTATGGGTCCCATGTATGCTGCTACCATTGCTGTAGGTTCATATGAGCAGAGCTCCAGGACCTAAAATAATATTTCCTAAATGGCTACCTCATTTTACTTTCCCTTGATCAATCCATGTGTTCTGAGTTTTCTGTTTCTTTGCCAGCATCACTATTATCCATCATTCTAATTTCAGACATCCTAGTGAGTATGAAATACTACCTCACTATGGTTTGGATTGGTATCTCTGAAGGATTAATGATGCTGACCATCTTTACGCATGCCTCTCAGTCATTGGTGTATGTTTGGAGAAATGTCTACTCAAATACTTTGCTATTTTATAATTGGGTTATCTTTTTATTGGTTAGTTGCAAGAGTTCCCTACATACTCATATAAAAGTGCTTTATCAGATGAATGATTAGCAAATCCTTTCTCCTATTATGTAAACTATCTTTTCTTTTTTGTTACTGTCATTTGAAGCACAAACTTTCTGAACATTTGATCAAATTCAGCTCTATTCTTACCTTGATTGCTTGTGAAATCATTGGTATGATCATGAAGATTTACTTCTGTTTTCTTTTAAAGAATGTAAGAGTTATAATTCTTGTGTTTGTTTCTATGATTTGCCTTGAGTTCTTCTTTGTATAAAGTGTCCAAGTTCATTTTTGTACATGTCAATATACAGTTGTTTCCACATGATTTATTAAAAATAATATTCTTTCTTTAATGTGCAATCTTGACAACCTTGTCAGAAATCAATTTGCCACAAATTTAAATTTTTATTCTAGATACCAATTGACCTGTGTATCTGGCCTTATCTCTGTACCACATTGTCTTGATTATTGTAGCTTTTTTAGAAGGATTTATCCTTTGACATTGCATTTCCCAACTCATTCTTTTATGTTAGCATTACCTTGATACAAAGACATCACACAAAAAGAAATCTAGAGACCAATATCCTTTCTGAATATTAAATCCTCAGTAAGCCATGCATGATGATGTATACCTATAATTCCAACATTGGGGAAGTAAAGGCAGGACAATGAAATGAAGGCCAGACTGAGCCACTAGCCCTATGGCAAAAAATAATCTTAACAATATACAGAAAACTAAGCAGTATATTTAAAAGAGTCTACACCATGTTTAAGAGCTGTTGAATTTCCATATGAATGTCATGATTAGCCTCTCAAATTCTACCCAAAAAAATCATGGCTTGCATTTAATCAATGGTTTCATTGACTCTGATGATCAATTTAAAGACATTGTCATATCAATAATATTGTCTTCCATCTATGGAAAAGCAGAAAGTCATTCTATTTATTTAGATCTTAGATTTCTTTTAACAAAGTATTGTGGGGTTTTGTGTATAAATTTTGTACTCCTTACTATTAAATATTCTTTTTAATACTATTTTAAACAGAACTCTTAATTTCATTTTGGAAGTTTTCATTAACTATATAGAAGTACGGTGGACTTGTGTGTGTGTGTGTGAGTGATGTAAGTATATGCATCTTCACATGTGTATAGGTCCATGTGTGCATGCAGGTGCACATGTGCTTGTGAGCATGTGTATATGTAGTCCTGCAGTTGGTACTGGGTGTCTTTATCCATCCTTCTCTATTTATTGAGGCCAATGTATTGGTTACTTTTCTGTTGCAGTGATAAAACACTAACCAAAACCAACTCGGAGAGGAATTTATTTCAGTTTACAACCACTGAATCACAATTCATCACTGAAAAAAGTCAAGGCAGGGTCTCAAGACAGAGACCTGCAGCAGAAACCATGAAGGAATGCTGATAATGGCTTGCTTCCCTTGGTTTACTCACTGCCTTTCTTACACTCTCCAGGCCCCTCTGCCCAGTGGGATTATTCCCACCGAGAGTTGAAGCATATTGGTACCTAAGTATAAGCAGAAGTTAAGAAGGCTGCTGACAAGAAATCTTCTTTCACTCATTAAGCTACATAAGTTTCTTACTGTCCAGTGAGAAGGAGACTGAGATGTAAACAGTCATTTCCTACACTGAACTTTTCAAATTTTACAGTTTGTACACAGGCCTTTATTACCAACTTAAAAAGAAAACAAGCCGGGAAACTTAGACTTATATAACTAGTTCCATGTCAAAAAGCATGAAATGTAAGCATAGCCTTAGGAAGTACTTGAGACACTCCATGAAGTATAAGCCTCCTTTCCTTGAAGTATAAGAACACCATGAATCCAAATGGGAAATGTGCCACTTTATGAAGGCAAGTGACAAAAAGTACTACTACTCTTATGCTTTGAATGAAGCAAATTACATGAGTTTCTTACTTACCAGTGAGAAGGAGACTGAGATATACCCAGTAATTCCTTGCATTTAATCCCACAATCAGAAGAGAAGGCTTTAGAACTTACTTAAAAGCAAACTTCCAAGAAATGTCAGACTTTCGTTCCTAATTCCTCCAAAAGCTGTATAATGTAGGAATAGCCTTAGGATATAGTTGAAACATTCCCTGAGTTATAAACTTCCTTTTTTGAAGCATATGAACACCATATATCCCAATGGGAAATGTACAATATTGGTACCTAATTGGTGGGATGGAACCACCCATAGTGGGATGGAGGAGTCTTCCTATACCAATTAGCAATTAAGAAAACACCCCACAGGTATGCACATAGGTCACTCTGGGGGAGGAAATTCCCCATTTCCCTCTGCCATGTGTGCCAAGTTGACAACTAAAGCTGAATTATGCCACAAGGCCTCTCACTGAAACTACAGCTTTCTAATTTGCAACCAGCCAGGTTTCCCTAAGGATCCCATTTTTCCTCCTGAGTGCTGGGAGTACAGGCTGCTAACATACCTGGCTGACTTTATGTGGGTTCTGTGGACCATAACTCCAGACTTCATGCTTGTATAACAAGGGATTTGCTGACTGAGTGAACTCCTCAGTCCTTATGGTGAATTTTTGAATAGAAGACCTTACATCTTGCAACTTTTCTAAACTCATTTATAATTTTTGGTGGTTTCCTTAGAACTTTCTTTGTTCCACAGCCTGTCATCTGCAAATACAGATAATTTTTCCTCCTCCTTTCTAGTCGATACATTTCATTCTTTTTCTTGTCTGATTGTCCTGGTTATATATTACCAAATGGGTCTAGAGAGAATAGACATCTTTTTTCTTTCTTTCTTTTTGATATGTTTTTCTTACTCCTGATTTTATGAGAAAAGCATTGCCTTTCATGATTAATATGAGGTTAGCTGATGACTGTAAGCAGAGATCTTTTATCACATTCTCTTATTTTGGTTTTAGTGGGTTTTGTCATCAAAAAAAAATATATTAGTGCAGGACACATTGACACACACTTTTAATCTCAGCACTTAGGAAACAGAAGGTGAATTTCTATGATTTGCAGTTCAACCTGGTCTACATAGAAGGTTCCAGGTCAGTCAGAGCTATATAATGAGATGTCTCAAAAGAAAACATATCAGTCATAATCTAGCATGGTAGTGCATGATAGTGGGAAAATACCAGAGGATGAAGCAGATCCAGAGTTTAAGGCCAGCCTAGGCTACATGAGATCCTGTCTCAAAGAACTAAAAGAAAGACATAAATATTAAATTTTTTCAAATCCTTTCTTCTGATTTTACTAAAATGACCAAGTTGTTAGGTATATTATATATATGTTAATATATTATACCTATGCTAATATTGTATATTACACTCATTTTTACTATTTTATTTTATTTGCCTACATGTGTATAAGTTCACCAATGTCATACAATGACCGTGGAGGTCATAAGAAGGCATTGGATCCCCTGGAATTATGAACAAAAGCTAGCTGGCATGCGAGTGCTGAAAACTTAGCCCAGGTTCTTTGCCACAGTAGCTAGTGCTCTTAACCGCTGACCATCTCTCCAGCCCCTACACTCATTTTTAATGTCCAACTAACTCTTAGGGCAATCTCACTTAATTAGGGTATTTAATCTTCTTTAATATGCTAGTTTGCTGATATTTTTGTGGAGGATTTTTTTCATCTGTGAGAGATTTGGGCCTATAATGTTATTTTCTTGTGGTGTCTTTTGTTATCAGGATAAGACAGACTTCACAGGATATGTTTGCATGTGTTCCTGCTTCCTTGTTTTACATGTATGTGTGTATGTTCATATAAACTGGTATGTGTGTATGCACATGTATGTATGCACATGCGTGTGCATGCATATAGAGACTAGAGGTTAAAATCAAACATCTTCCCTCAATCACTTTCACCTTATTTTTTAATTAATTAGTTAATTTTTATTTTATGTGTATAAGTATTTTGTCCGCATTGACACAAGTGCACCATGTGCACGTGAACCCATGGAGGACAGAAGAAGGCATTGGATCCCCTGGAACTGGAGTTACAGACAGTTAGTTAGCTACCATGTGAGTACAGGGACTCAAATCTGTCTCCTCTGGAAGAGCAGCCAGTGTTCTTAACCACTGAGCCATCGCTCCAGCCCCTCCACCTTATTTTTTATATGAAATTTCTCACTGGTCTGGAACTTACCAACTCTGCCAACCTGGCCCGGTGATCCTCCTGTTTCTACCTTCCCAGCGCCGGGCCCAAGTACAAACCATCACAGTCAGTTTTGGGTAGTTTTGTTTTGTTTTGTTTTGTTTTTTATGTGAGTGTTGGGGAGGAAACTCAGGTTCTCGGGCTTGCAAGGCATGCACTTTATCAACTGAGTCATCGCTTCCCTGTTTTAAGAAGAGTTCATAAAGGGTGAACAGTAGTTCTTTAAATGTTCGGTAAGAACTTTTTTCAAAGAAATTATAAGCTTTTGTCCCAAAGAAAAGGTGTTTCCCAAACACCTTACATTCCCATCAGCTGTGTTGAAAAGTTCATTTCCACCTGCGGAGTGAATCCATTCTTCGCGGGAAAGGCCTGACGAGCTGTGACCAAACACCCCTCCCAGAGTGGTATCACCCAGGACCACCTTGTCCAGAAAGAGGGAACAGGGAAAGTCCTATGCCCCACCCACCCTGTCCATTGGCCTTGGATGTGAGAAGAGTATTTAAACTGGGGGATAAAAGTATTTAAACTGGGAAGCCAGGAGACCGGCCCTTTTTTCTCCCCCATTGGCCCTTTGGCTCCGATCACCAGGAAGTGGCAAGACCCAAGCCTCGTGGATTTACTAATGTAACTTGCAGAGGGGAGGTGGGCGCCCATGTTCTGTAAGTAACCCTCTACCCACTGCTCTGTTAGTAAGCCGAAGTAAACTAGCTAGAATTTGCCTGTCAGTGGAGAAATTTGTGTGTTTGTTGCAAGACCCCAGGAGATTTTTAGGTGGCCCGGCCTGGGGAGAGAGGTTGGTCTGCCTCTCCAAAGAGAAATTTTGATAATACCACCAGACCCTCATTTTTATTACATGTTTGTTTGTTTGGGACAGAGCCTCCCTGGAACCCCAGCTGGTCTAGAACTTGCTATGGAGACCAGGCTGGCCTTGACCCCTGCCTAGCTATGGGATTAAAGGTGTGCTCCACCATGCCTGGCTCCATTACATTTTTATTCTCGCCCTTTTAGTTGGCATATAAAGAAGTGTCGTCATGAGTCGTCATTCACCTTCTCCCGATAGTGGATGCTGTTAATAATTGTTGCCCACATATTTTTCTACATACGTTAGTGTAATCTTCAAATCTTTTAAAAATTAATTTGTTTTCTTATTAAGTTGTAAGAGTGCTATATGTGTTCTGGATGCAGATAGTTTATGAAATGCACGATTTGCAAATGCTCTCCTCCCATCTGTTGCTTGCTTTTCCATTTTCTTAATCCTTTAAAATGGAAAAAAGCTTTAATTTTGATGAAGGCAATTCATTTTTTTTTTCACTGATGGAATATGTTTTGGGTATCATATCAAAGAGCTCTTTGCACAATCTGAAGTTTTGTTAAAATTTTTCTGTCTTCTATAAGATTTGTATTTTTAGCTTTGATGTGTAGGTGTATTTTCCATTTTGAGTGCTGTTGTGTGAATGTTTGTTTCCTGTGAAAACTCATGTTGAAATGACATCCTAGTTATAAGCTATTAAGAGAGAAGAGTGAAAAGGAGTGATTATGGATCTTCCTCCATGAATGGATTAATTCATGCAATTAATGGGTTCATGAACTAAGGGGTTAGTGAGTTATCTCTAGAGTGAGTCTCCTATAGGAGTCGATTATCTAAAGAGATAGGCAGAATAATCGTCCATTTAATGAGCTACTGTACTCTTCCTTCCCAGAACTCCCACACCTAGCCCATTCCCTACAAGCTATCCAGGCTACCATTTTATCCATCGGGTCTGCTCACCTTTCTTGAGTTCTGTCTCAGAAAGATGCAGCTCTTCCTTTCTCTTTATTGTCTCTTCCTCTTGGATGCTAATAAGAACCTAATTTTGCTTTTTCGGATACTTGGGGCTTCCTTACTCTTTCTCTAAAGCCCCCTCCCCATCATGTGACTGTCTGCTGCCATGTGGCAGACCTTCATGCCAGTAACTCAAACACCATGTCTGTATTCCCTCTCCCCACCATTCTCCAGACACCTGCTGAGATTTATAGCTCTCCTGTGCTGGATTTTTTTTTTCATTTAAACTGTAATAAAATTGTTTTTGAGGTTCAAAAGGAAAAAAAAGAGGATGTTTTGTGACCCTCCCCAAACCCCAGTGTCAGTCAGTCTCCCCTCCTGCCAGATACCCCACCCTCATCCCACCCCAGGACCACATGGCTTCCTTTGACTCCCAACCCCAATTAGGCACTCCCACCTAATACTATACCCACCACAACTCCTGGGAGTCTGTGGTTCCTGTGAAACCTAGACAGGCACTCCTAGAGCCCATCTTCCATACACACTCACCCTGACCCTTCCCCCCACCCTCAGATCAACTGAATTCTACCATCCACCTCCCTTAACACCATTCTTCTTCCTCTCCACCAATGGTCATTTTCTAGTTTCCTGGATTCTACAGGTATTCCAAATTAAAGTAAAAAAATCTAAAGATTTGAAAGATCCAATATAAGTGAGATGTGACATTTGCCTTTCTGAGTCTGGGTTCTTTGACTAAGTATAGTGTTTTCCAGCTCCATGCATTTACCTGCAAATTTCATACTTTCATTTTCATTACAGCTGAATAAAACTTTGTCGTATGTAAATATCACATTTCCCTTATCCATTAATCAGTTGGTGAACATCTGGGCTGTTTCCATGTCATAGCTATTGTGAATAGAGTCGATATGGACATGGATGAACATGTCTCTCTGTAGTAGGAGGTAGAGTCCTTTGAGTATATGCCCAGTAGTGGTACAGTTGGGTCATATGGTAGTCCTTTTTAGCTTTCTGAGGAACCACCACATTGATTTCCTCAGTGGCATCATGAGCTTGCAGTCCCACCAATAGAGAATGATGGTGCACCATGATCCCTGTCCTTGCCAGCGTTTGTTATCTTTTTGTTTTCTTGATCTTATCTACTCTGACTGGGGTAAGATGAGCTCTCAAAGTAATTTTAATTACAATGTCCTTCCTGGTGGCTGAGGATGGTGAACACTTTAAAAAATATTTTTAGCCACTTGTATTTATCTTTCTGAGAACTCTCTGTTCAGTTCCATAGCCTGCTTTTTAATGGGACTGCTTTCTTGGTGTTTAGGCTTTTTTTAGTTAATTGTATATTCTACACACTAATCCTTTGGCAGAGTTTTTCCCATTCAGAGGGTTGACTCTTCAGTTGATTAAGAGTTTCTTTTGAAGTATAGAAGTTTTTTAGAAAATTATTTGAGAGTTTCTTACAATGCATTTTGATCATATTCACCCCCCACCCCAAGTCCTCACAAATACATTCCCCTTTCCATCCTTTGTTTCCAGACTTTGCTTCCTCATTTTTCTATGTGTTTGTTTTCAACAGGGTCTCATATGTAGCCCCAGTCTGGCCTGGAACTCACCATGTAGACCACTCCAGGCTGGCTTCCACCTCAAAGTGATCTGCCTGCCTCTACTTCCTGAGTGCTGGGATTAAAGTTATGTGCCACCACATCTGTTTCATTTTTCCTTTTTAAATCCATCGAGTCCAAGTTGTGCTGTCCATATTCTCTTTAGTGTGGGGCCACCCACTCGAGCATGTTTGACCTACCAAAGGTCACACCCTTAAAGGAAATTGACTCTCTCTCCCTCAGCAGATTTCAATTGCCAAAAGCTCCTCAGCTAGCGATGGGACTTGGTGTTGACTACCTCCCTCCATTCTGGTATTTTGTCTAACTTGTACAGGTCTTGTGTATGCTGTCACAACCACTGTGAGTTCATATATGCAAGTACACTGTTGTTTCTGAAAAAACATGGGTTGTAGTCATCTATGATCTCACAATCTTTCTTCCTCCTCTTCTGTGATGAGACCCCGAACCTTGGGAGGAGGGGGTGTGATATTGATGATCTCACTTGTTGATTGTTGATCTTATTTCCTGAGTGACCAAAGTCCTATTTTCAAAGTCCTTACCTGAGCCTATGTCCTGCAGTGTACTCCCTGATTTTTTTTTAATGTAGACAACTAGAACCATAAATTTCCATTTTAGGACTGTCTTCATTGTATCCCATAGCTTCAGATATGTTGTATTTTCATTATCATTTAATTTTATGAATGCCTCTCTTTCCTTCTTGGCTTCTGCAATCACTCATTCAACATTCAGTAGTGTATTGTTTCATCTTCATGACTTTGTATGTTTTCTGTAGTTCCTCTTGCTGTTGATTTCCAACTTAGTCCCACTATAGTCAGATAGAATACAGAATGTAGTTTCAATCTTACTATATACTTGTTGAGACTTGCTTTGTGTCCCTAATATGTGATCTCTTACAGAGAAGGATGCATGGGGTGCTGAGAAGAATGTGTTCTTTGGTATTTGGAAGGTTCTGTAGATATATTAGGCCCATTTGATCTAGTTATTTAATTCCAGTGTGTCTTTATTCATTTTTAATATAGTTGATCTGTCTAATGTTGAGAGTGAGGTACTGAAATTCCCATTACCACTGCATTGGGGTTAATATGGGATTTTAAATCTAGTAGTGTTGATTTGCAAAACTGGATGAGCCTACATTTGGTGTGTACATATTTAGAATTGTAACTTCCTCTTGATAAATTGATTCCTTGATCAATATGAAGCAACTCTCTTTATGTCTTCCAACAAAAATTGGTTTGAAGTCCACGTTCTCAGATATTAGAAAAGCAACACTTGTTTCCCGGTTCCATTTACTTGGAATACTTTCATCCATATTTTCACCCTAAGACAATGCTTATCTTTGGCAACACAGCATGTTTCCTAAAGGCAGCCAAAAGCAGTGATGTTTTCTAATCCAATGTGTTATGTCTTTTGATGAGTGACTTAAGACCACTGACATTCAGAATTTTACTGAAAGGCAAGTATTGCTGTCATTTTGTTTGGGACATCTGTAATGTTTGAAACTGTCTTATCTTCTTTTCCTTTATTTTTTTAAAACTCCTCTACTCCCTTGAATATGTTTATCTTTTCTTCAGACAGACATAGTAATTCCAGTATCTGAACAACCTAACTTGGTGGTCATGAGTTGCTTTAGCCCGTTTTTGTCATGGGCTAAAGTTTTTCTTTCACCATCAATTATGACAGATGGTTTTGCTGGGTATATTAGACTGGGTTAGCATTTGCGGTCTTTGAGAGTTTGAAAGACATCAGTCTAAGTCCTTCTTGAATTCATGGTTTGTATTGAAAAGTCACACTTATTCTAATGGACCTGCCTTTGTATGGGACTTAGCCCCTTCTCTTTTGCAGACTTCAATTTTCTCTCTTTGTTCTGTACATTTAATGCTTTCACTATAATATAACCCTCTCTGATTGGTGTTCTATGTGCATCTTGTATCTGGATAGGCTTCTCTCTTCCTAGACTTGAGGAATTTTCTCCAATGATTTTTATTAAAGATATTATTGTGGAACAGACATCAAATTCAATCAGAAAGTAGTTCATTTCCCCCATAACAAACTTGACACTATTGAATCAGTGCACCCATCTTGCCTGGGAAGTTGGTGTTGTTGCACCCAAAGCCCACAGCTGAGTAAGACTGCTGATGACAATTCTCACCCTCCCCCGGAACTCTGCATAGCACCTTCCAGCACCATAAGGACTAGCCATCAGGGAGGAAGCTTCCAACCCTGCTCCAATTTGATTCTCTGTTCTGTGACCAAATCATGTGGCATTTTTCGGGAGAGTCTTATTATCTAGTTCTGGTGGGCAACCAAAACAGTAACAATTGCCAGCACTGGGGATGGGAGCCTGAGAAGCCTCCCAACAGCTCACAGAGAGGTGAATGTATCTGCAGATACAGACCATGGGCAACTCCATATCATTTCACTGATTTCTGTTCACCATTGTTTTGCTGAGAAGTTAGCTATTAATTGTGCTGTTAATTTCAACTCCTTCAGAGTTTCTTTGTCATGGATCCATGAAGAAAAAATAAATAAAATAGATAATGCAAGTGTAAAACCCCCACATGAAGCTCCATTGCTTCCCTAAAATGTGTCAAGTTTGGGCCTGGGCAAATGTTTCAGTGACTTCCTTAAACTAGCTATGTGATATTTTTATTTGTGTCTTAGTTAGAATGAAGTGTTTATTTTTTTAAATTGTATTATTGTTCCTTATGTGTGATAAGTCATTTTTCTCTTGTTCTTTGTGATGCTTAATTTTTATGTCCACTTGGCTAAATAATCTATGGTGTCTAGTTGTTTGGCCAAACATTTGTCTAGATGTTGCTAGGAAGGTATTCTTTAAGTGTGATTAACATTTGTTAACAGTTAACTTTAAGTAGATTACTATCTATAATGTGGGTAGATTTTACCCAATCAGTTGAAAATTTTCAGAGAAAATACCCAAGTTTCCCTAAGAAGAATGAATTCTGCCTTAAGAAAGCAACATATAAATTCTACTTGAGTTTCCAACCTTCTGGTCTTCCCTGAAGATTTTGAACTTGTTAGCTACTATAATTACATGTACTGATTTAAAATAAATGTTTTGCTCCATAAATGATAGGTATGGAAGACGTAGCTATAGATACAGATACCCAATTACTTCTGCTTCTGCAGAGAAACCTGAATAACACATATTTGGATACAAATTTTGATTCTAGAAGACAGAATTCTATGGATTAAATTTTTGATTTAGTTCTGAGATTTGTGAAATTAAATTTCCATGAATAAAAAGGTCCTGATAAGGCTGGGGGTATAGCTCAGCACCTACCGTGTGTGAGGCCTTCCTTTCCATCCTCAGTACCAATGAGAGAGGGAGAGGGAGAGGGAGACAGAGAAAGAGAGACAAAGAGAAATAGACAGATACAGAGAGAGACAGAGACACAGAGACAGAGAGATAGACAGAGACAGAGAAAAAGAGACACACAGAGAGTCAGAGACACAGAGAGAGACAGAGACAGACAGAAACAGAGAAAGAGAGAGAGCTGGTAGTCCATGGCTGAATTGGCAATAGAAATATTTAAAATATAATCTGTGGTTACTTCTAATAAAACACTCAGGAGAATCAATGTTCTGGGTAAACTTATATTTCCTATTTTAATTTAATTTATCATTATTTTGCATGTGTGTGTGTGTGTGTGTGTGTGTGTGTGTGTGTGTGTGTGTTGTATGTGGGCACACGGATGCCACAGCAAGTAGATGGAATTCTGAAGACAATTTTGTGGAGTTGGTTCTCTGTGTTCATCCTTACCCATGGGTTTGGGGGACTGAACTCAGATCAATAGGTTTGCATAGCAAGTGCTTTGCCTGCTAAGCCTCATTCCAGCCCTCATATTTTAGAATGTTTTTGTTAAAATAAAGAATGCAATGACTTTGATGGCTTCTAATTGTACTGAACGTAGCAGGAAATAAAATAATGCATATGAACTCTTATTTCTAGTTCAAGCACTATATAAGCGGGAAGCTTCTATGTCTACCCTAATGAAACTCAGGTTTTCTGGCTGCAGAACTGAGACTACTGAAAACCAAACCCAGAATCTCACTTGTGAGTTGCTGAATTACAATACAAATGGAATCCCCAACTGTTCTAGCCCTATCAGCATGCAAAAAACAACACAATACAGACTGATAAACGAAAGAAATTTCTTGCTCATAGCTACAGAGGTTAGAAGGTGCATGATCAAAGCACCAGAAGACTCAGAACTGGTATGAACTCATTCTGCTTCATACATGGTACCTTGCTATGCATCTTCACCTGGTGGAAGAGCAGTTACTTTCTACCCCAGTTCTGAGGGTATTCATTCACTCATGAGGGTGGAGCCATTATGATGTCAACACTTCCCAAAGTGTTCTTATCACTTATCATTATCTTCTTATCATCACGTTGGGGATTTAGTTTCAACATGAATTTTGAGAGAGACAAACAATCAGAACATAGCACCAAGCTTGCTAGGTGTTTGCTATTAAAGTGGAAGCCTGGATTGGCACATCCTGAAACCCTGGAAATTGAGACAGAAATATATGTAAAGAATCTCCTGAAGCTGGGGACACTGAGACCCTAAATCTTTCTGCGTCTTTATTGAAAGATCAACACATCTTTTATCCTCTCCAAGGAAACTGACCCTGTAATGGGCTTCCTGAGGCACTTGACCTCTTAAGATAGCACTGGCTTTCCTCAGGACCCACATCCACTTTCTCTCTTTGCTTCCAAACCTCTGTGTATATTCAAGTCCCAATGGTCCAGTAAGACACAAAGTATGACCAATGAATAGTAAGAATCACGTGATTTTCCAATTTTATACAAACAGGATTTGGGAGGAAGTGTGTGGAAAGGAAATTAAGTGTTGGACAATAGGAGAAGGAACTTGAATCAGAGTTTTATTCATACAGGTCTACTTGGGAGAGATTTTAGACAAGAGTATTGCAGCTCAGAGAGTAAAAGCAGGCATTTATTTTGTGAACACTTCCTAAGCTTTCCTGTTTCCCTGTTAAGTATTTAATTCTCTTACTTGAATTCTTGAGAGGGGCTTTTTCAATATGATGGCTATAGTAGTCCTCTGTCTGTTATATATGGTATAAATATTTTCTCCCAGTTTATAATTTTTCACTTTTCCCTTGCTTACAATGTTTTATAATATAAAAATTTCCCTAGCTTTTTGTAGGTGATGGTATTAAGTTTTTAACTGTATCCAGATCTTGAGCCATAGTAAGCTAATTTTTCTCACACTATAATTTATAAAGGAAGTTACCTGTGATTTCCTCAATGTATATAGATGCAACTTTATGTTTAGAACTTCAGTACTTTAGGAATTTATTAAGAACACTGGCTTACTCTGTTAATTAGCTCTTGCTAGTCTCAATAATGCTGCATTAAAAATCAATACAGGGCTGGGGATGTAGCTCAGCTCTCAGAGTACTTACTTAGCATGCATAAAACCCTGAGTTGAATCCCAGCACTGCATAAACTGAGTACATGCCAGCAATCCCAGAACTCAAGAGGTGGAAAGAAGAAGATCCAAGTTCAAATTCATCCTCAACTACATAACTAGTTCAAGGCCACTTGGCATACATGAGACCCTGATTTTTTAAAAAATCAGCAATAAAATGTTCGTGCCATAAAAGAGTATTTATTACTGCAAACTCTTGGAATCCAAAACACTTGGAAAGGGAATCCTGCCTTTGTAATTGTCTAAGACACACATCTAGGGATCGGATGACCAGCAATACCTTCTTATGTGGTTCTAATCTAAGCAGTTACATCAATGTAGTTCTGTGCCATATCTTCATAATCTTCCAGCAGACTATCATGGGTAGTTTCATGGCAGTGACAGAAGGTGAACAAAGCAAACCCAAAGCACAGGCTCATTTCAAGCATTTACCTGTGTAATATCTGCTGGCAAGCCTCGTCCTCAGTAAAGCACGAAGGCACTAGGAAGCTACCGAGCTAAGGGGTTGAATACATGAAAGAGTAAGCAAGGGAGGGCATTTTGCAAGATGCCCTAGCCCACAGCCTCCTAGAGCTAGATTATTCTGTACTTCTTGTCCTCTCAAACTTTTGGGCTTCCATTGCTATCTCTGTTTCCTGAGATAGGAAAGTGTACTGAGATTTGGTTTCCTCTTCTGATCTTTCTATCATGTGGTGCTATGATTATTAGGGTTAACAGTCAACATAACAGACTCTAGAATCACCTGGGAATGAGTCTCTGGACACTATGATTCAATTAATTTATGTTGGGAGACCCAGCCTAATTGTGGATGGGGCCATTCCCTGGGCAGGGTGTCCTGGAATGTAGACCACTGAGAAAACAAGCTGAGCAGAAAGGTGGTGTTTGTTGCTTCTTCTTCTTGACTGTGGAGGCAATAAGACCAGCTGTCTCTAGCTCCTGCCACTGTGACTTCTCCCAAATGATGTACCGTAACCTTGAATTATAAACTAAAATAAACCCTTCCTATATTAAGTTGCATTTGTCATGGTATTTTGTTGTTTTGTTTTGGTTTGGTTTTTGAGACAGAGTCTCCCTGTAGCCCTAGCTGGCCTGGAACTCACTATGTAGACCAGGTTGGCCTCAGTCTCACAGAGATCCACCTGCCTCTGCTTCCTGAGTGCTGGGATTAAAAGGTATGTGCCACCATACCTGCCCCGCTTTTGTCATGGTATTCTATCTCAGCAAGAGGAAAAGAAACTGAGGCAGATAATAACATCTAGATACTAACTGCTCTGGGTTCTTTTTAAAAATAATAATAGTTTTATTTAATCTTTGAGAATTTGCTATGACATATTTTGATCATATTAAAGCCTTCTCACCCATCTCATTTCAGATCCATCCCCATCTCCTTACCCTTTGCAACTTTCTGTCCTGGTTTTTTCAAGCCCATCGAGTCCAATTTGTGTTCTCCAAATAATCCTGAGTATGCATCCATTCTGGAGCCTAGTCAACCTACTTAGAGTCACACCCTTTAAAAAACTGGCTCTCCTTCTCCCAGTGTGCTGATTTGAGTGAGATTATCCCCCATAGGTTCTAAGTATTTGGACATTTTGTCTCCTCTTTTGGGAGGTCTTAGGAGGTGTGGCCATGTTAGAGGAAGCTCGACACTGGGGGCCGGCTTAGAGAGTTCTTAAGCCTTGGTGTATCTCCAGTCGCTTTCTGCTTCCTGTGCCTGCTTGGAGATGTGAATGCTTGGCTTCTGCTCCTACTCCAGCCACTTCTGCTGTCATACCTCCTCACCATGATGGACATGTGGCCCTTTGGAACCATAAACTAAATAAACTTTTCCTTTTATAAGTTCCCTTGGTCAGTGTTTCTATCACAGCAACAGAAAAGTGACTAATACACCCAGTACCTATCAATTACCAACAGTTCCTCGGCTTCATGTCTCCCATGCTGGGTTTGTGTCTGACTTGAGCTTGCTCAGGTCTTGCGCATGTTGTCATAACCACTGTGGGTTCTTATGTGCACCTGCCTTGTTGTGTTCAGAAAATACTGTTTCTTTGTAGTGATCCACCACCTCTGGCACTTACAATCTTCCTGTTGCCTTTTCTACAATGATCCCTGAACCTTGAGAGAGGAGATTACGATATAAGTGTCCCATTTGTGGCCGAGCACTCAGCAATTGGTCTCTTATTCTCTGAATATTAACCAGTTGTGCATATCTCTGTTAATCACCATCTGCTGCAATAAGCTTCTCTTCTGAGAGTTGAGAGATGTCCAAATCTATGCTTATAGTGATAAGGAGTCTGTTTAGTTCTGTGTCTGTTTAGCAGAATAACAGTAGTAGGATCTTCCTTACTACCTACAGTGTGTCTAATCACAGGCTCTTGGCCCCAGTGATGGTGTCAGGTATGTGGCCTCCTTTTGAAGAGGGCCTTAAATCCAATCAGAAACTGTTTGATTCCTGCCACAACATTAGTGCCACTATTGTACCACTGGGTATATCTTGCAAGGCCAGTTACTATTGTAGCTTACAGGGTTCATAGCTGGATATGACTGATGATTATTTTCCTGTTCTGATAGCAAGCATGCCAACTGCCAGTGCTATGAAAGCTATCAAGAAGGGATAAAGCTCCCAGGACAGTTCCAGCTTAATTTTCCCATGTTCTCAAGTATGTAGTGTCTTTAGAAATAGGCTCTCACTATCAAGTTCTGGAGGGTCACCAAGAGCAATGGCAATAGCCTATTGCACCTCCTGCCCAGCAGCACCAAAAGACATTTCATGGATGTGGGAGGATATAGGAAGACTATGTTAGCACAAGAACCCTTGCTATCTCTCCTCCCTTGAAAGATCATACAGGGCTCCTTATTTTCCTGAGCTCTATAGATTTTCCAAATGAAACACACATATCTAAAGATTCAAGCTTGCATTCATATATGAGCGAACATTTGACATTTGTCTCTCTGGGTTATCTCACTTAGGAAGATTATCATCAATTCTATCCCCTTACCTGCAAGTTTCATATTGCTTGAGTAAATGCACCACATCTTCATTACTAAGTTGTTTCCATTTTCTGACCATTGTGAATAGGGCAGCAATGAACATGGATGAGCAAATGTCTCTACCATAGGGTATAGAGTCCTTTTGGTATATGCCCAAGAGTGGTACAGGTGGACCATGTGGAAGATCTATTTCTAAGTCTCTGAGGAACCTTCACACTGATTACACAGTGGCTGCACCAGCTGTATAGCAGTGAATAGGTGTTTTCGTTTCCCCACATCCATGCCAACATTTTTTTTCTTTGACCTTTGCCCTTCTGACTAGGGTAAGATTGAATTCAGTAACATAAAGGAAGGAAGAAAGGAGGAAAAAGGAATAATAGAACTGGAAGGGTTAAGTGGGTGAGGTGAAAGGGGAAGGTAAAGGGAGTACAGGAAGCAATACCAAACATGAAAGGCTTTTTGAAAACCATATGGAAACCTACTACTGTAGAACCTTCCTGAAATATATACATACATAAAAATAATTTAAATAGAATTACCCCATAATGTGGGGGAAATTCCCTCACCATATGCCACAGGCTAGCAAATTAAAAGCCCGGTGCCAGGAATGCACTCCCTCTTTTGGAGCTGTTGGCCAGGAGTGCTATAGACCCTCAAGCATTACCAGCTGTCGCCATTGCTCTTGGTTACCCTCCAGAACTTAGTAATTCTACTTGATAGCTGAGACCCTACTACTATCGTCCTGCTAAATGGACAGAGGAGTAGAAACTGACTCCTGACAACTTATTGTTATCCCCATAGATTTGATGCATCTCTCAGCTCTCACCAGAGAAGCTTCCTTAGGCAGCAGGTGGAGATGAACCCAGAGACCCACATCTAGCCGACATGCCGGGAATAAGGGACTGTAAACTGCTTATCCCCGAATAGACACCTACATCAAAGCTCTGTGACCCAAGGCTCAGGGATCTCTGTGGAAAAGTGAGTGGAAAGATTGGAAGAGAGAGAGGTGGTGAATGACCACAGGGAAAGAGTTTCCCAGACAGCTAGGAAGTTACTCATATGAACTCAAAGTAGTGGTGACAGCATGCACAAGACCCATGTAAGCTAAAATCAGACAGAACCCCAGCATTGAACCGGGGAAGTATGGGAGAAACCCCCGTCATAGCTGAGGAGCTGTTGGCAACTGATAGCAGCTGAGATAGAGCAAGTCAATTCTCTTTAAAGGCGTGATGCTGCATAGATTAACCAGGCTCTGGTAGATGTTCGCACACCAAAGGACACTGGGAGACACGAATGTGACTTGACAGGCCTTAATACATATAAGAGAGTACATGAAATTGGGCAGGGGTTTTAACAGGGGATGCAGATAGGGAGGTTGTCTAAAGATAATCAAAATATATTGTATGAAATTCTCAAAAAATTCAATAAAATGGTTTTTAAATCTTCCTAGAATCATTTGTTTCCTATTGAAAGAAACCCAGCTTACACAATTTGGCCAGTCCCCGGTATATCTGTGTATATCTAGAACTTGAAGGTTCTTCCTTTTAGGCATCTAATCAAATCCAATAAGTTATAACAAAGCATAAAGGAAAGAACAGGAAGACTACCAGACACCTACTCTTTGACAGTCTAGGAATCATATGTTGTGGCAGTGAACCAACACAAAGCATATGAAACAGTAAGAGTGCGGACTCCATGTAAGCAGTAGGTGGTTCTCTACAGCCTGTGGAGCACTGCGAGAATGTGCCTCCTTCCTCTGCAGCCTGTGAGCACTGAGAGAATGTGCCTCCTTCCTCTGCAGCCTGTGGAGCACTGCGAGAATGTGCCTCCTTCCACATTTCGATGCACTGATCTCTACACTGGCAATGGTATAAACAAGAAAATCGTTATGAAACCTTTTGAGAGGACAAGGCTCTTGAACTTGCATTCTCACTAGCAAGACACAAAGACATGCAGGACTGGGTCCATAGTTCAGGTAAATATGCCAGTGACTCTGAGAAATAAAAGAATGAGGAACCTGGGAAAAAGCTGTCCTTCCTTTTTCTTTAGCAAACAAGACACATGGTAGGGTTTCAATGGAAAGCTAACCTGATTACCATCCCAGCTATAAACACACAGGCAACATTTACAGGACCTTTGTCAGATTTGACCCTGCTGACCACTTCCCTTTCTCAACTCTCTACTTCCTGGTTCTCCCGTCATATTTGTGATTCATCCTTCCTAGGCACTCTTTTCTATGCCTACTCCTTAAACACTGGCATATTCCAAGATTCTATTCTTGGCCATCATCCATCCTTCTCTCCACAGTTTCATAAGCAAACACAACCCAGTTCATGGCTTAGCCTAAGGCTCCATCTGTTCTTCCTCTGCAGTGGACTGATTTAGCAACAAGTGTTGGGAAAACCTCAGAGCCAGATAAGGAACATAGTGGACCTGGGAGTAATCTTAGCTTGTGGAGATACTGAATCCCAGGGAAAACAATTACAGCCCATAGTGCTAGGCCTGTTTTCTCGGTGATCCAAGGAGCAGAAAAGAGCTGAGCAAGGAAGCTGAGCCTTCTCTCCCTTCAGAGACATGAAAGATGGCTGAAAATCAGCTGCTATATTTCTAACAGAAGGGGTCAAAATGATACTTGCAGAAGTGCATGGTGTAGGACCTTTGCCATTTAACACTGTCGAAACAGAACTTGAGTCTTTATTCTCAAAAAATAAATCAAAATCAGAGATTTTAAAATTAATGATGATGGAAAAGAGAAAGCAGTGAGTGAAAAATACATAGACATTCACATATGTGTGTTTGTATTCAGAGATAGAACATATTATACATATTCAGCTACAAATTGAAAATGTGCATCTGAAAATACATAATTTAAAAGTTGAGAATTCTTGGAGCTAGAGAGATGGATCAGTGGCTAAAAGCATTTGCTACTCTTGCAGAGGACCTGGGTTTGGCTCTTGGCACCCACATGGTGGCTCACAATTGTCTATAACTCCAGTTCCAGGGAACCTAACGCCATTTGCTGACCTCTAAGGGCACCAGGTGCCCACATGGTGCACATCCACCCAGGCAAAACACTCATAGACATAAAATAAGTGAATCTTTTTACAAATTCTTAGACAGAAATTACCCATTTACACAGATGAAGTTCTAATAACAGCTTAAAATAAATACACTAAATGCTTGCCAAAATCTGGGTATTAGATGGGGAGGTAAAAGTAAACATGTTCAAAAGTATGATACAAATTAGAGAAGAGAACAGAGGGAAGTGAAAATTTCCCAAATTTCTTTATGTTCTAGGTGAGGGGGGCAGTGAGCTCATGGTGGCTTGGTAAAAGAAGAGATTGACATTTGTTGTCGCTTAATAGTGACAAAGGACATATGGCCTTGACTGAGTGCCTGGAAATGAATCATAATCATTTCTGGAATGGAAATGACATGTAAGCACCCAAATTTAATAAGGAAATAAACAAGCAATAAATATCAACTGAAAATAAACAGCACAAACCATCAAAAATATAGAAAGAGAAAAATCAAGAATCTGAAAAATAAAGTGAAATAAAAATACAAAAGAAGATTGGGTGCTATATAAAGTGTAACTTACTGTTACTCAGTGTGAGTGAACTGAGCTTCCTTTGCAAAACAGACACCACCACATGGAGTTTTTCCCTATTTAGAAAACACACAAACCTGGGCCTGTGGTGCATATCTTGAATGTCAGGACTGAGACCACTGATTAGGAGGATCATGGATTCCAGGCCATGCTAAACTACACAGCAATATCCTGTCTAAAAAAAAAAAACAACAACAACTAAACAGAAAACATACTCAAGAGGCAAAGAAAGATTGGAGGATTCCAGTATTGGTGAGAAGATCAACAATAGCATTTTAAAATCCCCCTGAAATCTAGAAGGCTGGATGAGCTTCATTGTAATTAGTCAAAAATAAAGAGGGGTGGTAATGCACCAACTGATAATAGCAGAGAGAGTGAGTGGGGGGCAGTGGAAGAGCCAAGCTTGTAAGGGGAGACCTTTGGGTTTAGCACCTGGACAGAGGTGTTAAACACAGGTTTCTGCAAGGCAGATTGTTGGTCCTGACAGTCCCCTTAAAGGGCTACATACCAAAAGAAAGACAATATAGGGAGTCATGAAAGTTAACTCATCTTCTTTGTCCTTAAATCTCAGACTTAAATCCTACTATTTATCCATTTTCATGAAACTCATTCCTTTTTAGCTTATTTCTTCACTGTTGTCATCACTGTTAAAAGTTACTTCATTTGTCTGATTGTTTTTGAGAGTATTATGCACCCCAGGCTGGTCTGGAACTCAACAGCATCCTCCTTGGCCTCCCAAGCCTGGGATAACAAGCACGCACCATCACGCCCAGCTAAAAATTACCTTTTCAAATGGCCCATTTTTAAGCTGGGCATTATGGCAAAAGTAATCCCAGCAATGGGGAGATGGATACAGATGACTGGGGGTTTGACTGGAGAATCTCAGACTAGTGAGACACCCCCAGAAATGACACATGAAGCTGCCCTCTGACCTCCATTCACATATACCTATATACACACAAATATACCCACATACACATGCACACCCCAGATAAATAAAGCACTTATTTTGTTTCTAATATAAACAACATCTGTCTGAGGCTCAGCAAACTTTCCTTGGTCTCTTACTGTGTCTAATGGTCTGTTACAGATTCTGTCCTAGTTAGCTTTAACTCTCAACTTGACACATGATAGTCATCTGAGAGCAGACTCAATTAAGGAATTTCCCAGACAAGACTGGCCTGTTGACATGCCTGTGGGAGACTGTCTTGATTGCTAATCAATGTGGGGGAGCCTATCCCACTGTGAGAGGCACCATTCCCTGGGCAGGTGGTCTTGACTTCTATAAGAAAGCCAGCTAAGCAAGGGCCTATGGAAGCAGCAAGCAGCATGTCTCTAAGACTCCAGTTGTACCGCTGTCCTTACTGTCCACTGAGGCTGCCATTGTTAATATCAACCACCTCCTCTGTGCAACCCAAACCTGTACTCCTCTGTTGTTTACTTGGGGGCTTTTGTGAGTTGCCCCCCTGCACTTTTGTATGCCCCGTTCCCCTAGGGTTTAAATACCAATTCACTGGGTCCCACTCCAGGCTCCCACTAGAATTCCAGACTCCTACATCTAGTGGTATCTCCAGTAATCATTTCAGACCTTGTGACTCTAGATTTCCTTCCTCTTTTACCTCTCCTCTCATTCTCAGTTGCTAAGACAAACACCTAGGTTCTATCTCAATTTTATCCCTTAATTCTGATGCTAAGTGTCTCATAAAACCTGGCAACATGCCCTTGTAAGCGTATCTAAACCGGTTCAATCTCTCTTCATCACTACAGCTTCCTAATCTAAGTCAGGTTCTCAGCTTTGGGTGATGGTGGTGATCTTTTCACTGGCTTCTATGACCATTCCCCAGCCAAAGACTCGTCCCCTTAAACACTTATTTTCTTGGTTTGTGAAGCCCCTGAAGTTTGTTGTCACATGCCCTCGACCTAGCTCTTTCTTCATCATAATAATTTATCTGAATTGCCATAAAATTCCCATTCAATACTGTTGGGTTCCCAGGAGCTATATGACCTATTTGAGGGAACCCAGATGTCCTGGGGGTGTCATGTCCCTATGAAGGAAATCCACAGGAGAACGTGCTGGGTGCTGGGAGCTGGGAGCTCTCTTCTAAGGCAAAGCAGCTGTGGAACAAGGAAGGGAAGGAGGGGAAGGAGGTGACTGGAGGGAAGGAAAAGAAGGGAGAAAGAGCCCACCCATTGGCTCAATCACCAGTTGTAACAGGAAGAGAGATGACAACAATATGTTTGACTTAACACACGAAGTTAAGGTGAGCACAAAATGAAATGGATGTGAAAGTATCTTGTAAAGTACGGAATGCCACATCAACGTGAAGTTGGGGCACTTTTAAAAGTGGGTTAAATTCATATAAACACTATTTGACACAGAAAAGATCCTCTTGGCTATGTTCAGTTGTATAAATAAGAAACAGGAAAACACTTCACACCTCCCTATAAATTAGTATCAAATCACATAAAAATATCAAAAATGTTCTTTATCAAGGCCTGCCAAGAGGGCAGAGGAAAGAGGAAATAGAAATCAAATAGAATGAGAATTGCAGCAGATTATTGATACCAAAGACAGCTGTGTAGATACTAGCGATCCCTATCTCACAGCTTTGGGGACATGCTATATGTAAAGTTTTTAAAACTACAGCAACAGTTTCCAGATTTTAGATGAACCCATTTAGGGTATCAGTTGGATGGTGCTAAGGCTTGAAAGTATCCCTCAAATGGTATATATGCTAAAGGCTCTGTCCCTAGTCTATGTATATTTGAAACACAATGTGTCCTCCCTATCTGTCTGTCTATCTATCTATCTATCTATCTATCTATCTCTGTTACTATCTCCCTACTTCTTACTTGCCTTGAGGTGAACAGGTCTCCTTTGCCACCACAAGTCCAAAGTAATGTGGCCCAGTCATCAAGAACTGAGATAGCTGACGTGAGCCACAGTAAGCATTCCTTCCTTTTATTTTATCCTCTCGGTTATTTTGTCAGTGTTGGAAAGGTGCTGACACAGTTGGCTGTTTCCCTCAGTGAGACAATAGGCATCCTGCTCTTGGTTACTCACCAGAACCAGATAGTAAAATCCTCTTGCTGAGACCACTACAAACATGAGCTGTAGAACAAACAAGGATAAGTCAATCTGGTACTGATTTCAGATCCTCATATCTAATGGCCAGCATTCGTAGTGCTGGAAGTTGTTATGCATATTACCAGAAGTAAAAAATAATTACCAACCTTTCCCAGCTACGAATCTTGTGAAGTACAATAACTGGCCTGGCAAGACGTGCCCGACAGTGCATGAAAATTACTAAATAACTACTCCCTAATTGGATTTAAGGTCTGTTTCCTAGGATGGAACCCATACCTGACTTTGATATCAGGCTAGGAACCTGAGGTTAGGTCACAGGACATAGGAGAGAGCCTAATACTAGTTTTCTACTCAATAGTTATCATAGTCAGCTGACTAATAGCTTACTGCTATACACATAGATTAATACAGCTCTCAATTCTCACCAGAGAAATTTCCTTATGCAACAGACAGCAATTAATACAGAAATCCACAACTGACCAATGTGAGAGAACAAGAGATTGGGAATATTTTTCCCTGAATAGGACACCTGTATCAAACTTCTGTTTCCCTAAGGCTCAGGGATCACTGCAGAAGATGGGGCAGAAAGACTGTAAGAGCCAGAGGTGGTGGATGAGCAAAGGGAAACAGAGTTTTCAGACAACTGGTCAGTTACTCATATGAACTCTCAGCAATAGTGACAGATGCACAAATCCCATGCAAGGTCAAACGAGAATTAAAAACCCCAGCATAGACATGAGGAAGTGGGTAAGAAGTTTCAACCCTGTTGGGCATAATACAAGGTGGGCCTAACCAGGCCACCTGCTAGGAGGAATAGAGGAATGGCTCCTGTGGGCGTGGTGTTTTGCTCTGGTGAGACCAGCTTCTGCTCAGCATCTGGAAAGAACCTGCCTACCTAGAGACAAACTTACTATTGGCTGTATTTGGGACCCCACCCCATAAGGTCATTGGCTGTCCAGACCTATAAGAGCTTTTGCATCTATTGAATAAATGAGCTTGCACTGCCACCCACCTGGCCCGCTTTCCGCCCAGCTCCTGGAGTCAGTGTCTTGATTCCACATCTACTCACCTCCCCTGCCAGGGCAGAGGTGTCCCCCCAGGCTGGCCCAGAGTGCTGGGACCCCCGATATTCCTAAGGAAATTGTGGCAACTGATGGCTGCTGGAAGAGGCCAAGACAATATATTTTAAGCATGAGACTCTTGGTAGGTTAACCAGGTTCCAGCAGATGGGCCCACACTGAAGGACATTTGGACACACAAATTAGTCTCTATAGGTCTTATTATATCTATAAAAGAGTACATTAAATTGGGCAGGGAGCAATAAGGGGAGAAGGGAATAGAAGAGGGAATCTAAATACCATCAAATTATATTGTACGAAAATCGCAACTATTCAGTATAAAAAAAAAAAATCCCTCCCCCAAAAGAACAATAGGCATACATAAAAGGAAAATTCCTATCTTGGTATTTCCCCTCCACTAAATCTCAAAGTTAAAGGGCAGAAAAACTGTGACTTCAAGAGCAGCCTTGGCTACATAACAAGACTGTCTCAAAAGACAAAAATAAAACAAAACTCCATATACATATGTAGTTGACAAAATAAGTAGGAGGCATTGCTTAGAAACAAGGAAGGATGTCAGGAACTGAGAAGGATAGCATGCTTAGAGAAAAGGCCTATTCCAGTGTTAGTAGCCAAACCACCAAATCAGCCCTGGAGATGAGTGTGAGACATGGAAGTTGCTTGCCGATCTCTTCACCTGGAAGGAGAGACGGTTGTTGAACCCTCGACTCTCATGGGTTCTTGTGGGTGGAGTCTCAGAGATGGACTCAAACCAGAAAGGGACTGTCAGCACATAAGGTTTCAGGCAGAAGGAAAAGACATTTATGAGCCTATGGCAGGGATAAAGCTCCCTTTGGGCTCCTGTTCCAATGCCATCTTCCTTGTGAGGCCTCCGGTCATCCTTTTAAGTCCCTCCTTGTGGACTCTAGTAGCCACTGACGTTTACTCTACTTCTTCCCAAAGCACTAACCATCTGTGTAATCCTTCATGCAATAATGGCCATCTAGCCATCACTACAACATAAGGCCCCCAACCTAGAGGATTATCTGTTTTTCTCCCGGGCAGATCCTAGGTGCACACAGTGGTGAGTCATGCAGTGCATGAGTCCTTTTGGAACACATTTAATAGGTGAATGAGGAACAACTTGTTCAGAATCATGTTGAGCCATGAGTTAAATGGGTCGGTTAGAGAGACAGAGAACCAGCAGTGAAATTAGATACACTAGCAAGTCTTTCTAGGTACAAAAGGAAAATAGAAAACAAGCCTTTTTTAAGCAAATGTTTATTTATATCAAAATACAAAACATTTCTGAAGCAGAGTAATGTTACATGAGGAGCAATTAAATACTAAACTTTTTTTTTAAATCAGTTTAACCTGCAACATTCCCAGGGTACCTTCACTGGCTACACATCTAGCTGTTGGATGTGCCTCCTTTCTCTCTCTCTTCTTGTGTTTGTTCATGGATTGTTTGCCTGTTTGTTTGTTTTTCGGGATATGAGTCGGTTAGTATTTAGCAAGCCTGAAAGGGCAGTGGGTGGAGCCTGGTGTGATAGTCTGGGTCAAGGCAGACTGCAGATTCTCTCCCAAATGGGTCTGGGTTGTCACTCAGCTTGACACTGGTAAGTCTGAGGACAAAGGAATCACTGTCCTCAGCAGCCAAGGCAGGCATTATTGCTTAGGACTGTGGAACAGGTCACCAACTGTGGTGTCTTCTCAGTGGGCAAAGGAGTCCACCTGGGCGGCGGGTGGCAACAACTGCAGGCCTGAGGCCAGGTATAGGCGGTGCAGAGACCCTGGAGGAACCCATGTCAAGAAATCAGGAGAAGGTTGGAGAGAAAAAAGGGTTTCTCCCAGCCTTAGGCGACTGTGATTTGGTAGCTGAGGTGCTGCCCCATGGACAGGCCCATCATAGATTTTAGAGTTTGGAGATTTTGAGGAAAAAAGCACCTGGTTGAGTGTAGTTGTTTCTGACATACCTCCACTACTAACTGAGAAGAAAGGAAAGATGGGAAAACAGGAGGGCCCATGGGCCTCAATCCCACAGCCGCCCCACTCCCAGACCAACCTGGGTCTCTCTTTCAACTCCCAGTTAGTGCATTCACTTTGGCACTGCAGGCCAGCAAGCTCATGCACACATGCATGCAGCCACACGCACGCCTCACCCATGCCTGGTTTCCCTTCAGCAACCACTCGGCAGCAGAAAAGTAGCCCATCTCTATCATCAGCCTCTGTTCTCAGGGTCCCCTTGGCCCACGGGTCCCCAGGACCCATCCCTAGGCTTGGCACACGCTGGCATTCCCAGGCTTTTGAGAAGAGAGTGATGGAGCAGGGAGCTCCTCAGAGACAGAATATACAGTGTAGAATATGTCATAAGGCTTTGGTACAGCACCAATTTAATGTCCATATAATTTGATTTCTATGTAATCTTTTAGAAGAAAAAAAAAAGCTTACTGAAAAAATAGTGTTTTTATTTACTTTTCAGTTACATACCTGAATTTCAAAAAAGTAAGCCTCTAGTTGCTATTCAAATTCACACTCAAAAGTGTTCTATACGCAGCTGTACAATGTGTTGGTTTATCTTTAATTTGGAACCAAAGTCAGCTGCCCATGATAACTGACTTTAACCAGTCCATACATACATACATACAGAGAGAAAGAGGGCAGAGGAGAGAAGAGAAAGGAGGAGGGGAGAGAGGCAGATGGAGAGAAGAGGGAGGGACGATGGGGTAAGGGGAAGGGAGAAAGAGAGAAAGTGAGAGAACACAAAAGCCACCCCTAAATCTCCCACCCCAACCCCCCAGGGAAAACATTGAATAGAGACAAAATACAGCAAAATCTAAGGAACCAGTGGGACGAAGGTGACTGATTCGGTCCAGCTGGCCTTCTCAGGAGCAGCACCATAAAGCACCCTAGCGCAGTGATGTTGTAATACTACACATTCAAGAAATGGAAATGAGGTCTGAATGATCTTCACAAGAAGACCCGGCATGGATGGGGAGAACCCCAAAGAAAGTCAAAGAAAGAAAAAGTTTGAAATGAGAGCAAGAAATCTCATGACAATAGTCATGTCCAGATGCCTCAGAACTAACAGCGAGAGGCTGCCAGGCATCCAAAGGGACACAGTCTATGAGGGACCCAGCAGGTTGCATCAGGAATCCCCTCCACTTTCCCACTTCTGTGTGTATCTATGGCGATGACAGGAGGAAAGCAATTCATTGAAAAACTGCCTTTACGTGCGAGATGGAAGAAATATGTCCAAGGTGATAATGTCCCTCTCCTGATAAAAGAGAGAAAAGTGGAGATAAAAAAGGGACCCAGAGTCCAAAGCAGGAGGACACCATCTGTTCAGTCAGCGACGTATAAGGACAGATCACTTGGGAAAGCACACCCTGTCTGTGCCCTCAATCTCTGGCCCCACAAATGGCAGTTAGGAAATTAAATCTGAATGGAGCTTTCAGACTTTCTTATACTGATGTGTACAATTCAGTGAACAGGGCACTGGTCCCCTGCTGCCCTTCCAACACCTCAGTGTGGAGTTCCAGCATCAAGACTGTTCCATAGAGCAGTCCCTCCCAGTCCCTGAACTGGGCACTAGTTACTTCCTTAACAATAGGACAGATCTCCCCATACATCAACAGCGTGATCAACACCTCACCCACAGGAAGTGGACTATGTAGGCTCACCTGCTCCCAGCCTCATGCTTTTTTATTGCTCAAAATGGTTCCACATGATATCTATAGCAACAGATGGCAGGGCCCAGCCAAAAAACAAAGGAACAGTGGATACACCACTTTTTCCCAAGTTCCTGGTTAGAGACAGTGGGGAAAAGGAGAGAGCCACATCAGTCCTTAGGAGAACCATTCCCTCACCTGTCTCCCAACTCTTGTTCCACATAAAAGACAGAAGTAGCATGTTTTTTTAAATCTTTAGATTCCCCCTACCTTCCAGCCAAAGAAAAGAGCACCACAAGTCAACAGTCTTCCACATCCTGCAGACCATCGTAGGTCACCAGCATACAAACAGTTCAGTCCTGGCAGTGGCTTTATAGAGCACACCTGCAAACACCTGTCCCATTAACTGAGGGTTTCAAACACAAGACAGCTTGCCTACTCAATATAAAATCAGATCCCAGCCTACTCTGCTCCGTGTACTCTCAAGAAAAATGGGAAACTGACACTAGGCCTCCACTCCCTCTCCTCCAATGCCCACGCTTGCACCATCTTGGTGAGGTCTGGGTCATAGAAAGGACACGGGTAAATTATTATATCTTCCTCAAACCCTAAAACTTCAAAGAAAGGGATATGTCCTGCCTTCCCTTTTCTAGACAATGAAGGGTCTGCTTGGGCATCATGAAGCAGGATAGTAGTCTCATGTACCTTGGTGCTGCTGAGATCTCTAAGGACAAGCCTTTGGCTCAGTGTGGAAAACCTATGAAGCATGAGCCCCTTGATGCTAAAGTACTTGACTCTGCTGGTGTCATGTGACCAGAAACGAGATGGGGTCTACCATACAAAGAGATGGGGTGGGTTCTAAGAACCAAATAGACAGTAGAATCGCCTCTTTGGTGGTTTAGGAAGGGACATAGAATTTGCTGTTCTTCCTGCTCAGTCTCCCAGAAAAGTCCCAAGAAATACCTGTCTGTATCCTCTTTGGGCCCCCTAAGGAGGCAGCAGAAAAGACTGGTTACACTGCCTGTTAGACCCAGTGCTCGAGCCACCCAGGACTGCACGGACAGAGCCTGTATCCTTGGAAAATGGTACTTTGGGCAGATCATCACAGGGATCAACCCTAAGGTCTCCATAAGGGTCCACTCCACCTTACTCCTTCTACCCACTCCCCAAACGAAAAGAGCCTTTCCCGTGGTTGAGGCAACTGAGATAAGAGCTCTTGGAGAGCATCACGTTATGGTGAACAGAGTTTTGCCTTTTCTTGAGTGAGGAGCAGGAAGAGCACAGAGACAACACCCATGACTCTCTCCTGGCTCCTGCACCAGCTTCAGGCACATCACTCTAATCACTTGGCACATCAGAAGAAAGATAGCACCAGGAGACACCAGCTGGGGCAGCAAGGCATGTGGCCCTTGCAGCACATGTGAGGTCTTGAATTCTCAGAGAGGTATTCTTCAACGCACATTAAGTTTCCTACTCAAACATAAGTGAACTCCTGCTCCCAGAACCCCATCCCCACCCCATTCTGAGTCACATTCTTCCAGTGCATTGTTTAGTTTCATAGACCCAAGCTAAGTGCCAGACAGAAGGTACCAGTAAGATCCATTCTTCAAGTCCTACCCCACATCAGTCTTTCATTCCTGATCCTCTTACTCAGTGTTTCAGGATCGGAATGCCCCATTTCCAACAGCATTCTATTTCTAATTAAAAATAAATGAAAAAAAGCATAGATGCTATATTTATATTAGATATCACATTCACACTGGTTCCAAGAATCTGCAGCAATAATTACCAGGGTGTATCTTCTCTAAGACTGAGCCCACGCAGTCAGCCTCAAAAATCTCATCACCACACCCTCCTAGGGCTGCTTGAGCCCAGGTGCTACAAATCAGGACAGGTGTTACTGTAAGCCCAAAGTGATTAATCCAACCTCTGTCTTTCCGAGCAGCTGTGCTGGGTTTCTTCCAAGGAACTGGGTACCAACACAAAGCCATAGGCAGATAGATTCATAGAGTGCCTAGCTCTCCATCATCCTCGTTATACAGAACACCTCTGTCAAACACTTCTAGGCACAGAACCCTCCCAGCAGGAGACATAAAGATGCAGGTTCTTTGGGGTTATCAGATCCAGAAGCTCCCCACAACCTACAGCTCACTTGTCCTCCAAATGAGTTATTTTAGTTTTTTCATTTTAGTTTTTTCATCAGAAAGACCCAAGCAGCTTTAAACAGAAAGCACATCTCAGGAAGGATGGAGAAGGAGGTGGCATCAAGGCATGAGCTAGCACCCCAGACCACCTGGGGAAGGTAATACTGCTCAAAGCATCTCTAAGCACAGGTACAAAAATAAAGCAAACTATGACTTCATATAGATATATAGATATATAGATATGATAGATAGCTTTATATAGGTTTTCTTTATATTAATATAGGTATGCAGAGGGTATGAGCCCCCGCTCATCCTGCCCAGCTTGCATCTGTTCCCCACCCAAATCCCCCCTCCCCATTCCCCATGTGGACCACTTACCTGAAGCTCCCACTATTAGTCACCACTATTGCATCTGATCCTTGCCCTCCCCCCATAAGTTCTCCTCTTGCCTTAAAATAGAACACATTATATATTTATATAATTTTATATACAATCTCCATAAAAAATACACTCAAGGTGGTGTATTACTAGTATGACCCTCCTACCAAAACAGAAGTTTGTCTAGCAAAGAAAGAGTCAGCCATAAAGAAGATTTCCTGGGCCTGATGCTACTCAGGCAAAGCAGTATGTCTCTACAATGATCTCACACTCACACCCACACCCATATCAAACTCACATACACATCACATCCACACACCACGCACCATACACACAGATACCATGTACACACACTAAACATCACACAGACACACCCATCTACCACACTTACATCTGAACACTGGAATAAACAATTGGCTGGGGGTTTAAGACCAGTCAGATAACCTGGCGCCTGCAGAGAGAGAGGGAAATCATCCCATTTCTCTGACCCAGTGAGGGCAATATCAACCCATGAAAGACTGTTCAATTGTTTTCAGTAGGCAATGTAAAGACTCGGTGACAGTTTCCCTTCTAAGGTTTTCAAGGTGACTATGAAAGGGATTATTCCCCTCTACCAAGTATAATAAATTCCTAAGCCAGAAGGAAGGAAAAGCCCCAGAATCTGAATCCCCCCCATATGAGGAGCATTAGCCCTGACCATCAGCTTACATGAAAACCCCACACCTCTCCCAAAAGCATGCTTACAGTATTTTAAGGGTGAAAATGCAAATCCCCTTCCCCAATCCAACCCCTGTGTCCTCCCCAACTCTCTCCCCAACCCAACACCTCCCTATTGTAAATCATGCATAAGCCAGAGATGCCTGGAGCCACACACAAGTGGGAAAGGAAGGCAGGGGAGCCTGATTGGTATAAATATGAGGCAGAAGGACAGCTTGCCCTACTTCTAAAATGGATTCAGGAAATCCGGTGCCAGGGGGGACGGGATTGGTGGAATACACTTCTTTAAGACCCAAAAGAAAAACAAGCGCAGTCATTTGTGTTGCCATACAGCTGGATGGAAAGGGTAGACAGTCGAGGCCAGTGCTACAAGCTGAGTTTGTCCTGCTTCACTTGAATTCCCGAGACAGTCCAAAGCCCATCAACTCATCAGCTCTCTTCAGGATCCCTAACCACTGCTATCAACCCAATGAAGAAGAAAATGTCCAAGTGACTGGTTGCTGACCTACCCAACTATTTAGCAGTAAGGATACACCAACTCTTTTTCTTTCTTAAACATGGCCAGCCATTAATAATATTTCCATTAATACATAATGTTTCCTTATCTACAAATAAATCCTTAGGATCTAGGAGTGTCTTTGGGATCAGACTCAATTGAGTACAAATTTTTGATGAATTTAAAATGAGGTCATGAAAAAATTCTACCCTCTTGGCAACCCAACACACCAAAAGTCTGGTGCCGACAGTGTATCTGTTCCTATAAGGCTAGTTTGTGAGTACAGACAGGGGCCCAGAATTAAGACTCTAGACCCACGGTGATTTAGTATCAGAGGTGACAACCACCCCATCCAAATACCAAGTGGGTAAAAGTTACTAGAACCCAACCAGGGCTCTAAATCTTGGTTTACTGGCTTCCTCTAAAGAGACTGTCAGTTCCACCCCTTGATCCAAGAAAAAGATAGACACATTAAGGAGAACAGAATGGCTGGTCTCTGATTTCAGGTGAAATTCTTTTACCCTCCTACCTACCTACAGTGGATAACTTTAACCTATCAAAGGAAGAGAAAACCTCTAGGCATAAGGCCACTGTGTAGTTTCCAGGACAAAGGAAGCCTCTACACTTCAAGAAGCAAGAGTGGCAAATACAGAAACGAGGCCCCAGGTCTTCCTCTCCACAACTATCACCAATGTCTGCTGAGCATTTTCACACGCAGCCAAAGAAGAAAGGCAATCCTCCACTGCTGTCCAGAAGAATAAACACCACGCTCCTGAGATAAATCCTTTACTACTGGCAAAGAGCTAGTGATGGGATGACAGCTGAAAGCCAGTCTCCCAGCATTCACCGGAGGAGACCCACAAAGAAAGAAAGCGGAAGAGCATGAAGACAAAGAAGTCCGAGTGGCACTCAGGGTTAGAGGCCAGTTCCACAACAAGCAAGGAATCCTTTGTAAGACCTCTTCCAAGATCCAGTCTGGGCCTGCTCATCAGGCCCTATCCAGACCTTTCCCATTGACTACCCCTGTCCCATGCCACCGGAATCTGCCCCTCACAGCCCTCACTCCTCAACCTGTCTCCACAGGCAGTTCCCCATTTCCTTAGAATGGGTCCCCCAATATGTTTATTGTAATGTTAAGGCTAAGTTATCATATCCCAAGAAAACTGGAGGCCTTATGCCCTGTATGGGTCTTACCAGGCTATCCTAAGATTCCTGCATACTCTACCATAACTGATTTAACATTCTGTCCCTTCCAACCTCATACACCTGACCAAGATCAGGCACCCTCTCCAGGTTCCAAGCTCCTTTTTGAATCACACCTGCCCTATCAACTACTATATTCAGTGTAGACCGGACACTAAGCCACACTGAGTCTCTCCTCAAGGGGACTAAGACAGTCAACAGGGCTCTAACAGCCTCCATCTCATCAGAATCTGCTCTGGACTCATTTTGTAGAAGACACAAAAGGTAGGGTCAAGACAGGGCCAGTAGAAATGCTCAGGATCCCAGAGAAAGCTCTGGGGTGCCTCCCCACATTCCCCGTCATCTCTATCTTTTGACTCCATCCCACTGCTCCTAAGTCCTTGCCGTGCCTCCCAAAACTCCACATGCAAGCAAAGTAAGCCCAAGATTAACCATTAGCTTTTCTTTTCCTAGAGTTCTCTACATAGTAATAAAATGTATTTATCTACAATTCTTCCATCCCATTTCAAGCTCCCACAGGATTTGGCTACCAAAATCAGAAGAAATAGCTCCACACACACACCTCAGCCCCAGATTCAAAGATGTCATAATGTTCTGCGGTGTCTGTCACACTTGAATCTAGTGTTTGTCAATCTTGCCAGGAGGAGGAGGGAGGGAATTCCACATTTCAACCTCAGGGGGCTTCCTCTGAATGAAAAGGACAGAGGAATGAACAACTAAAATCTGTTCAACCTCACATATTTTAGATCAATACCCAAATGGAGAGCACATTGGAAAAATATCAATGAAGTTATTGTTCTAAACCACCCTGCTGAAATCTCCCCGAAAGGCATAACCCAGATCCCTGGAGGAGGGGTGCAGAACCTGCTCACTCTTTGAGATGCAGCATCCTTCTGTTGAGAAAGTAGAATCCCACACCGTCTCTCCTCTCCTACCCTAGCCCCTCCAAGAAAACTGGGAGGGAGACAGCTGGCCAGTAGGCAGGGGCCAACACCAGACTGACTCAGTGGCCACCAATGACCATTCATGCACAGAATTCTACTCAAGGTCATGAAACCCTCTGGTAGCCAGCCACCAAAACAAGAAACAGGATTCACTTCTCCTTATTGCTCATCTTCTTCTCCAAAGTAACTGCAGTCTTTCTGGCCCCTTGGAGAACTTTTTCCCTCTTTCTGATTGGTGGTTTGAACACTGAGATAGACATCCTTTCTAGCCAAGATGAAGAAAGAATAGGTAGAAAAGATTCTGAGCACAGGAATAGGTTTTGAACTGAGTTGCTTCTGCAAGGCTACCAGATCCAAAACGGGGAGATTTGGAAGACATGTGATCTCCCACAGTGAGGAAGAGGAAGAGGAAAGCCCTAAGAAGCCCAGTATTGGTCATTGCCAAGTTCACAGGCAGAGTGTACAGGACATTGGTCCCTAGAAGTGAATATACTCTATCATGCACACATTACTAATCAGGCTGTTAAATGTATGCCCACACCCAGGACTTAAAGACTGTGCTTATGACACCCTGATCCCGCTGATGGGAGGGGAGTATATCCCACCAGTCTCATCCTAGTCATCACAGGAAGGGCTGAAACAGTTCCCTGTAGTTCAGGAAGACTGCTGGCCTCCAGGAAAAGTCACACGAAGGAAGACCACTTGAGAGGAGAATGAGTCCAGTTCGAGGTCATTTTGGTACAGGTAGACCTTGTGTCCCTTCCCAGCACTGGAAACAGCATAGCACAGCTGCCACCCAGCAGTCAGCCAAAAGCACAGCTTCTACCATTTGGTCAGCTGAGCTGAGGTAAGTGGCACTGCCAGAGGCAAGAGGAAGGAGTCAGCACCTATGTTAGCACAGCCTGCAAGCCCAGCCTGCACTGGCTGAGGTACCTGGACCCACAGGGTCTGGCTCTTGACCCCATACAACATCCAAAGGAAGCAAAGTCTTCCACCTCGACTTCTCTTCTTTTTTTCTAACCTCAAGGCCCAGGGGCAGCATCAGGGTCAGAATTCCCAGGAGGATGCTCAGAACAGTTAGCCAATTTCATTTCAAAGTCCCCTAGTCCTGATACTCGACTTTTACGTTCCATCCCATGGAACCTGGTACAGGAATCATATGTTGCAAGAGGACAGGTGAAGATCACAGACTGGCCCACTGTCGGCCTCCAAACCTCACCCCAGTATTTCAGGTAGGATTGCTCCCAACATCCTCAGGAGATGCTCAAGCAAATAGCCCATTGTTGTACAGGGGCAGAGGTATAGCACTGCCTCTGAAAAAGAATGGAGAGTCTCCCAACTCTGCTCGTTCACTCTGCCAGAGTTGCTGTCCAGTGGTCAAATGGACTCCAATGCCCCAGAGAAGCACATCAGTTGGAAGGTCTAATGCATGGCCTAATCCTGGAGCAACAGAAATTCTTTTGCTTCTCTTTTATTCTTGTTTAGAAGGGAGCTGTGGTTGTTGGGCTTGCATGGTTAAAGCCTCAAGTGTAGGGTTTGTCCCTTGCTCACTAAGAGAAAGAAGGAAGCACCAGGGCCTGACTGCAGAGATGCAGTCCATTCCCCAACATGGAAGTTCTGATAAAGGACCATCTTTCCAGCCCCTGGAGGTCATATCTCATCAAAGTCACTAGGCCAAATAACTGGCAATTCCAGGATACCAAAAGAAGCCTTCTAGTGCTTTGACCTGGCTAATGCTCAAGCAGGTCCCTGGGGAGAAGTACACATCCCCACACTCACCAAGACAGCAGCACCAAGAAGGAATGCTCATAGGAAGCCAACAGCTTCCGCTACTCTAGGCCAAGTCAGAGGGAAGGTGAGGGAAGTCCCACTCTCCCTGCTCTCTGCCTCTTCCCCGGTCTCAGGTACTGTCACAACCTCGTAGGAAGAAAGAGGAGCATCCAAGCTGGAAAAGTGGCATCAGGAAAGCTTCTAGGTGCTAACAGTTGACAAGATTTGAATTAAGGAAGGATTTGGATGCGGGCACTGCCCACCATCCTTCCAGCTACAGTCCCGTGCCTCAGCCAGCTCCGCCGAGAGCTACTGAGGGAAGAGAAGTCAGGAATCTGAGGCACCCTCACTTCATCTCATGCACTGGAGACTGGGTCCTGGGGGGTGGAGAAGGACCCCAGGGCAAAGCAGGGTTGGCAAGCAGCACATGGAGAGTGTGCCAAGGAGCTACAGGCAGCTCCCACAAATGGCAATTAATCAATCTGGAGAATTAGCAGACACAAAAGGAAAGGAGGAGCCAATCAGCCACGGGGAGCAGTGCTCAGAGTGCCAAGCTGAGCCGCGTATAAATAGAGCAATGGCAGCTTAGTGCTCGGCACAGGTGGCTGCAGACAGAGGACCTCGGGCTGCAGGGCTCCTGGCCCTGGCTGGCCCAGCAGCGACTAATGCATGACCACATGACAAGGGGTGTACACCAGGCCTGCCTGTCAGCCCCACTGCTAAGCAATGTCTGCTTCTGTGGTGTGAGCCAAACTGTGACAGGAAGAAAGATGCCGATCTGGCCTTGTGCCTGGCCACGCTTTCTTTACCCAGTAGGCAGGCAATAAAGGCTTTTATGTCGAGTGCAGGGGTAACAGGTAGCTAAACCCCTAAGCAGGGAGCTGGAAATCATGGCAGAGCCTCATTTCTGCTCTTGATAGGAGAAGCTAGAAAGAACAATGAAGCTGAATTCAGCTGAGAGGCATGGACCCTGTTTCAGCTGGAATGATCCCCCAGCACAGGCACGAGGGTTCCCCACCATCTTGTAGTGAGTTCTGCTCGCTAGCCCCAGCTTTCATTAACTTCTTCATACTTCAGTGACCACAGGGAGACACAGCGCTTTGCCTCAATGTACATATATATATACACATAGAGAAACCCACCAACTACACACAAGTGCATCTGTATCTATATCTATATATATATATGTGGAGTCTGGAGGACAGGGTGGAATTCCAGCCCTCTTCCAGAACTGGGAAAACAGAAACAGAAGCAGACAGCAGTAAAAGCCATTGCTTTCCTCTTCTTTGCTTCCTAAGACATTTGAAGAGGTGAGAAGAATCAATCTAGTAAAGAGGGAGAAATAAAGTGGAGACAGATGTCTTTCTGTTCCCCACACACTTCCCAATTCTGACCCATTGGCAAAATCTCTGCCCCGAGTCCTCTGCCCTGCAGACAAGGCCAGCCAGCTAATCTAGGGGGAAAGGCCCATATTGGCAGAAAGGAGTACACACGGGACAAGAGTCTGTGCCACCCCACGGTGGGCAGAGGAGGACAAGGCCCCCTGCAATGTCCCTCTCTGCCCCCTTAGCCTACTACCCTGCCCCAGGAACACTTAGAGTGAAGTTAAGTTATAGCAGAGTAGCATGGCCTGGGTCGTCATGATCCACACTGTTGAGGATCGCTGTTTGGTCTTCTGGAAGCTGACGATGGCACAAGTCTGAGAGCCGGGCAAAAGGATCAGGACGAGTGTGTCTCTTCTTCTTCCGGAGGCAGACAGCTTCGTCGGGCCACAGAACCTGAGAGTTGGGAAGCTGCTGAGCCTGGGAGGCAGAACCGTCTACAGAAAAGGAGACAGACACAGAAAAGAGTGAAAAGGATAGAACGCAGCCTCACACGCTGCATGCATCTCCCAGGACTGCAATCTGAGTTTCCGTTGGAACAGAAGGAGTATCTGAGTGCGTGGACTCTGAGGCCAAACTGCTCAGAGAAACCTCCTCCTTTCCACCCTGGAGCAAGGAGCAACCCAGCCTTGCCCCTCCCTCGCTCTGATGAGGTCCAGTAAATAGAACAGAAATTTTTCCTTCATTGAATTGACAGATCTCTATAATATAGATTATATATTCAAGCTATTGATTAATTAATATTAATAATCAAGCTATCTCAACACTCAATCTACATACATTTGCTTTGCAGTACATCCTGGACACCAGGCATCATTCTAGGTAGTAGGAAGCAGGACTTTAATACAGTTTTCTCTCCTGTCTCCAGCAGTGACAGGTGTTGTTACACCAGACTTCAGTCACGTGCAATAGTCAGGCCTGGACCCTTCTTCCACTGTCAGGGTCACTCTCCTGCCTCATGGCCCTTTTGTAGATGCAATGGGAAGGTTTTGCTTTCTAGATTATGCTTCAACATGGGGGAAGGGAGGAAGAGACAAACTGTCAAGATTTGAAAAGTACAGAAACTGGACTCTCAGATGCTGCAAGTGCAACAAAGAGAAATGAGATAGGACCATGCCCCTGGCCAGGACACTGCTTCTGCTTCCGAAGGATCAATACCTGAGTGGAGTCTTGAATTCTGAGCTCTCCCCAAAGCTGAGTGACAATGACTACCATCAGAAGGAACAGCATGATGAAACCCAAGAGTAAATGTAAGCCAATATGGTGGCATTCACTGTAACCCCAGGACTCGGGAGCCTGAGGCGGAAGGACTATGACTTTGAGGCCAGTCTGAGCTACACAATGAGACCCTATCTCAAAAATTAAAATGAAACAAGCAAATAAACAAATAAAAACAGAGCAAGCATGGCATGCTCCAGAGAGAGAGAGAGATGGTAGGCGTGTCAGAGAAGTGTGAGATTTGTTCTTGTTCATTCTTGTTGCAAGCAGATTATAGAAGGTTCTTGTGTGTGTTTGTGTATGGGAAAAACAGGGTGCTGTAAAATCTCTACAGCTCACCCTAGCTACTGTCTTAGCAGTCACAAGGTAGAAGCAGGGGGATTGAGAGTTCAAGGCCACCCTGAGCTACACAGCTAGTATGGGCCAGCCTGAACTAGTAAGACGTTGTCTCAAAATAACAGTAACAAAATAATTTTCTTTTTCTCTACCTCAGTATTACCATCCACAAACTGACAGAAGACCAGTTATACCGAGTGCTAAGTGACCCATGAGCGATCCCTATCACCCAAGGATTCAGGAGCTTTTTCTCTGTGGAACACTGTAGGAGTGTGGACAGGTAAGGGGGAGTAGCCGAAAGGTGCTTCAGGAAGGAGAGGAAGGAACTCAAGCTTCAGTTTCTTGCAGTAAAGACAGCCAAAGAAGGCCAGATTCGGGATACACTGCAAAGGCTGAGCCAACAGATGTTACCAAACAGATCAGGCGTGAGCCACGAAGGTAGTAGAAGAATCTAGGGGAAAGCTGCCTGGAAAATTGAACCTGAAGAAGTTCTACTTACTAAACTGGAGAGACGTGGGAAGAAGCAGGTTTGGAAAGGATAAACAAAAACTCTTTAGGAGACGGTATGAAAGTTACAAAATATCCAAATGCAATTTCAACCAGCAAGTGGCAATGTGAGACCTGACCTCATAGGAGACATAGGCTAAAAGGCAGACATGTGAGAACTGTTACCACAAACAGGCAGCAGAGCCACCATCACCAGAACAAGAGAGAATGTGGGCCCCAATATGACTTATTTCCCGATAACTAAATAAATTTTATTTATGAAATTTATAGTCTTGCATCACATAGTATTTTGGCCAAAGACAGATAATATATTCAGCAGCAGTCCTATAGGATGGTATTGCATGATGACCATCCCCATTAGCTTAAGCACATTATGATGCTCATGCAGTGCCAAAATCACCTAACAGTGTGCTTCTCAGAATGTGTCCCTATTATTAAATGATGCACACACACACACACACAAAGAAATATGTGTATGTATATATACACACATTTCTATTTAAGACCCATATGTGTATGTATATTAGTTTAAATATTTTGAAGAATCAGCTTTGAATTCCAATCTCACCCATGCCTTAGAAAATTCTTTTTGGCTGAGCATGGCAGCACATACCTATAATCCTAGCAGTCAGAAGGTGGAAGCAAGAGGATTGAGAACTCAAGGCCAGCCTGGGATACACAAAAGTTTTAGACCAGCCTGAGTTATACAGCAAGATCCTGCCTCAACAACAAAATAATTTTCTTTTTCTCTGTTTCAGTATTCCCATCTATAAGCTGGTAGGCAACCAGCCACACCCAAAGGCTAAGGAATCCAGAATTGATGGCTGTCTCCCAAGGATTCAGGGACTTCATCTCTGTGGAATGTAAGTTCATTACCTGGTTTATAAAGAAAGTTAATCTACAGTCATCACGAAAGATCTGAAAAGAAACTGCTTAACATTCTTCCTTGGCAGGTTGCCACAACACTGCTTTCTACCATTGGTAGAAAGAGTAGTTACTAAATATCAACAGCTCTTCTAAAAAGGGCTGAGTTGTTTGTCCACTGCTTCAGAAGTTCCCTGTCACTGCTGGATATGCAGTGGGCATATTTCAATAGAAGTGCCCTTTGGGAAAAAAGAAGATTGCACTCTATCTCCTTAGAAAAATTTAGTCAATGCAAAGGCTGGTCCATGCCATGTGAACTCTAAGTCCCATCACTCTTGTGTTCAACCACATGACTTGAAATGATGGAGGACAGTGATACAAGGAGACAGGGATAACTGCAAGGTATACTGCAGAAGGAGCGAAAATAGGATACTACTTAAGTTGCTCTAGAACACATTGAAACGATACAGTATTTTTTCTAAATCTCTGAGTACAGAAAAGGTTCCACTGGCGCACATGCCCTGAGAGCAATGGCTCCCCAGGGGAGAGGAGATGGACTGGGAAGGAAACGGCTCCCCGGGGGAGAGGAGATGGACTGGGAAGGAAAGGCAACCAGATGTCTTCCTTGTGTTTTTAAAGGAAAATCATTTGTGCATTATTGAAAACTCATTTTTAAACGGGAATCAAGAGTAAGAGAAGCTGGTTTCACTTCTAGAGAAAACCCAAGGTTGGGATCGTGGGCCCACGAGTCTCATCATATGGGAAAAGCACGGTGGAAAGAGGAGAGCACTTCCCACCATTTACCGGATCGTTTCTTTGACTTCGAAGAGCCCTTGGATGACTTTTTGGGCTTCTTTATCCGTTGGTATCTCAGAGCCTCCAGCCTCTCAGGCACAGCAGCGTTCCCGGGTGCAGGTGGAAGTATTCTGCAAGGAACAATTAGAGAGGCACAGGTCAGCTCCCAGAAAGGAGCCTTTGAAGAGGGCTGGAAGAAAGCCAAAGGGCTGCCAAAGGATGGAGCCCAGGGATGGAGTCCGGAGTGTCCATGATTGTTCCTGGACACCCGCCTTCCTATTGCTCCTGGAAGGGAGAAAACCCAATAGAAAGCTCCAGCAGCAGGAGGCCTACCTCAGGTGGAAACCAACCTGTGGAGCAATTGGAAGATCCTAGGAAAGGAGAGAGAGACTTTAATGATAAGCCCATTACGCATCGCTCAGGCTGAAATAAGCAAATGCCAGAGAACAGTCAGTTCCTAGAAATCACCAGCATCAAGACCTTTAAGTGAAAGTGAAGAGCAAATTAAAGCAGGAGCCAAGCACTTACAGTCGCCAAAGCTGCCTTCCATCTCCAGAGAAGGAAAGCGGGAAGCAGGCAACCAAGGCCCAGTGAGATAAGGACGCCACAAAACTTAGCTTCACTGGACTATACCCTCCATCTGCAAGATTCATCTAGAACCTCACAGCTAATAGTAGCAATTGCTGTAACACACCAACATCTTCAGCAGGCATGGCTGCATGTCCCTCTGCAGACTAGCTCAGATTTCTTTGGTCTCAAAAGAGAACAGAAGAGAGTAGTAGATTATGACAATGATGAGGTGTTCAAATCTTATGGCCTCACAGAGTCTTTGCTGTGCGTCACCAGTATCCTGCGAATTCTGCATTTTGAAATGCAGCCTAGGTGCTGAGATTGCTGGGACCCCACCCTAGTTGTGGAATGGATCATGTCAGTCATTTAATCAGAGCCTGTGCAGCCCAGATCACAAAGGGAACCAAAGCAAGTTGAGAGGAAAGCAGGATGTGACACTCTGTGCCTACAGAGAGAACTCTGCAAGAGTCATAAAAGAGGAACACGGAGAAGACATGTCATCAAAGTCAGTTTTTCTCAGAGTAAGACAACTTGGAGCCTGAGGAACAGAGAGGGAAAGAGAGGCAGGACATGCTTTCTTCCCATCAGCACTGGTATATGAATGAGACCAGGTTCAGTAAAGATATTCTAGAGCTATGGTAAGCAGAGGTGACTCTCTTCTGTCCCTAACCACCACATCTCCTTTCCCTGAGTCCATCACACTAAGGTTTTAGAAAATCCTGATCAAGAAATTAATAGTCCTGTCAGTGCCAAAGAAGTCCCCAAAGACTGACAAGCTCTCTGGTTAAAAAAAGAATAAAGAGAGAAAGGATGAAAAGACTGCAGCCATCTCTCCAACATGGGAGGTCTCTGCAAGCATGGGGAGAGAAACTTACAGACTCATGGTAGGTAAGTTTCTGGTTGCTGGCAGTAACTGGCAATGAAGTAACTGCCATCTTCCTTGGTGGATGCCATCACCACAGAGTCTTTTAGTGCACAGAGTTCTCTCAAGTTCAAGTCAGAGACAAATCCATAACTTTGCACAACCCTGACAGCATCACTATACAGCAACACAGGGTCACACATGCATGCGCACAGAAGCCCACAACCCACAGAAAAGAAATCTAGCTCAAAGTGGAAATCAAGCCCCACACCCAAGACTTGATATGTCAGTGCCCTGCCCCTTCCTCTTTTCTCAACCCAGTTCTACTCAGAGATACCCACTCCCCAAACACCAGCAGCATCTGGAAGTGATTTTGAAGGGAGCCTGCATCATCCTTTCTCAACCTGGACCGATGTTCTTCAGGTTGCCTGAAAAGAAAATCAAAGAAAAGAATCCACTCCAGATCCATGCCCACATTCAGAAAGGCCATCCAAGGTGAGCTACACAGTCAGAGGAGACACACAACAGGTAAGAACAGTACTCCCCAGCACAGTCCTCAGGGGCCCACAGTTAGAACACAGTTTTCCCTTATTCCCCAGCCAATAGACAGAAGCAACCTAGGAGCTACCTCCGCTTACTGTGGGTAGAAGGATGGGGAAATCCACTCACAAACACACCATAGCCAGGGAAAAGGTGAAGTCACTCTCTGTAGATATCCCATAAACTACTATGAGTTTCACAAGCCAGTGCCAACCCAACCCAGTCACAAAGGGCTCCCTCTCCAGTGGAGTCAGGGCATAGATTATGCAAGAAACTGGTACAGAGCACCCCTGAAAACCCCCAGGGATACTTCAAGGTAGACAGAATTTCCAGGGGTGGAATACCATTAGCACAAGTGACATATTATTACTATTATCATTTGTATCATCATGTAACACGTGCTTACCACTCACCATGCCAGTCATTGTTTAATGTTTGTAATAAGTCTAAGATATAAAGGCTGCACAGGCTGTCGATGGAGAAACTCAGCTTTAGAGAGGGTAAGCAGCTTAGCCAACAGTCCACGTATTATCAGACACAGCCAAAACTCTTTAGTATTAGGCTAAATTGCTCAGTAAGTTTCTTCCCAGTAAAAGTCGGTACAGGAGCTACAAAAGAACAAAAGCACAAGCTTCTCTGCCACACCCGCCTGCTCTGCAGTGCACTGACTGCTGATGGCTGCAACTCTAGCTCTCTGCCTCTGTGTCAGGGCCAGACAGGAACAAGAGCTGAAGTCTCATCAGTTCAGACACAAACTCCGAAGCAGCAATGACGCACTGAGGCAGAGAAGCCAATTTTCACCTGAGAAGCAGCCAAACTCCAGCCCATCCAGGACACCTGCTTCAGCTTCTGGCTCAGGGCTCAGACACTGTAACATGGGAGAAGACGACTCCTGGATGCACCAGGACATTTGCCTAATGCCAGAGGCAAAAATAAAAGCAAGAGTCTAGCCGGACAGGTGGGAAGAGAGGGACAGTCATAATGAGATTATTTTGAGCAAGTTATATGGAAAAGACACATGAAATGTCTTCCAGAAGACCTCACCAACAGCACCAACAGCCCTCTGGAACTTGTCTCCCATTTTTAGAAAAGATAACCATGTCCCGTGTCAATATCAAGTCTACCTGACATCATTACAGTTTTGAAGCTTTTGGTATTGATATCCGGAATAAGAAGTGCAATGAAGAACTTTTAACCCTGAAATAAAGTTATCCAAGTAACCAGAACTTGACTTATAGGTGAACCCATTACAACAGAATTCAAACCTAGGTTTCATTTCTAGGCAAGGTTCATTTCTCCTGGGAGTCTTGACTTTTCTCCACTCTCAAGTTTCCCTTCCCTCAGTAAATGACCCAGGTATACTACCAGAAGATGAAGGCCTCCAAGCTTATGGGGATTTCTGGTCTCTGCAGTGCACTGACTGCTGATGGCTGCAACTCTAGCTCTCTGCCTCTGTGTCAGGGCCAGACAGGAACAAGAGCTGAAGTCTCATCAGTTCAGACACAAACTCATAAAGCTCAGTTCTGTGATCCAGCAGTGTTCTATGCCAGTCAGAATTACCCCAAATTGCCAGATTGTACCTTAAAATGTCTCTCTTTCATTTTCTCTGTCTTTCTTCTCCCCCTCTCTCTCTCTTTTTCTCTCTCTCTCTTAAAATGCACACAAAATCCCCATCTTACCCACTTAGCCCAAGAAGTCTTATTTGAGTGGCATTCTGCTTCCTTAGCTGAGAAGAGACAGCGGGGTCACAACACAGGCAAACCTTAGGTCAGGAAAGTCAAAATCCGGCTATTTTCTTGCCTTGATGCCCTAAGAGAGTTAACCATGAAGACACAATTCTTCACTATTCCCCAGCCAACAGGTAAAAGTAGCCTGGAAGCTGCCTCCCCTTTACTGTGAGTGGAAGAGTCGGGAAATCTACTTCCATATACACTATAGGAAGGGAAAAGGTGAAACTATTCTCTATGTACCCTATAGACAGTCAGGGGTTCACAAGCCAGCACCAAGCCCAGTCAAAAGGGGATCCCTCTCTGGTGGACTCAAGGTTCAGATTCTGTTCTGCCCCCAACACTCGGAAGTCTGGAGAGACTTGAGTCCAAATCGGGGTTATTTCCTATGGTTCCTTCCCACTTTGTAAAAGGGGACCACATCCTGGCTTTTCAGTTCCCTGTACGACAGAGGTCACAGTAAGGAGAAATGGAACTAGACAGAAATAGAAAACAGGGGTGCTATCAGCATCAAAGGCAAGCTGAGCAAGTGGCTGGATACCCCAGCAGTCTACAGAAGGACAGATCCACATACTGCAGCTCCCACACCGAGATGGAAAGTGGGAAGAGGATAAAGAGGTGAGAGAGAAAAGAGGACAGGTTCGGGGGAAACAACGACAGGTATAAACAGGACAGGAGAGAAAGAGATGGGAAAAGAAACAGGGCAAGAACAAATGCAGACAAGAAGCATCACAACTTCTCCAAGCAAGACCAAGGGGACACATGCAAAGGCACAGCATGAAGACAGCATTGACAAAGGAACTGCTGCCTCCCCATGGCCCGCAGCTCCTGTGCCCCGGGAGGTTTTCAGCAAGCAGGAGACAGCAAGCAGAGGATCCTGTTGCCCAGCACCATGAACTCCTAACTCAGACAATGAAGAGGACTTCATTATCCTGGGCTCCCCGGGCCTGGGAGGGAGAGGAGCAACAGTCCTTCATCACTGCCCCTGTTTTCTGGGTTTCTCACAGTGCTGATAAGATGCTTGGGTTCTCTGAGATCTGGCATGGATGGGACACTGGGGAGGGACATAGTCAGTGGAATTGGGGGGAATAGAAACTACAAATAAGACTAGAGTGCAGACATTTTTCAGTATCTGGGAGAGAGCTGGCCAGAGCTACCAGGGGCAACAGAGGAGACACAGCGGAGGACAGAGGGAGGACAGGGATCAAGCAGGGAGGTTAGTTTCTTCCTCCTCCAAAGCATCTACCCAGAGTCACAGGAGGCTGGAGGAGCAGGTGAGCTCATAAGTACTACCTGCTGACTTGCATGACCCTGCCAGCCCTGGTGGTTAGAGCCTGACACCCAGGTGGCTTCACATACAATGTTAGGGCCTCTTGGCCACTGACAGTTTTATAGCTTCAGGTTATAAAGAAATGTCCCCACAGTCTCTTTATGGGAAGCCTCTCACAACCAATGAGATTTATAGTCCTGAGCTAGGAAGAATAGCCTCCCGTGGCATTTAGAGTAGAGGGAAGCAAGTAGCTCCTTCTCACCTGGGAAGCCAAAAGCACCCACACTAAAGCTCCCTCTCTCCTATGCAGGTGCCTATTGCAATCTGCCAGCTCCTAGAACACTGGCAACAGAGCATGTGGCAAAACAAGTATCTTTTTAGGTTACCCTGACAGGGAACCCCAAGAGTCCTGAGCATCTTTAAGAGACTAGGAGGACTTCCACAGCCACATTCCACCCGGAAAGATGCTGGAGGATGAGCTGACCACAGCAGGGGAGGACACGGTGCTGATCTCTGCGGTTTCAGCTCTTGTTAACTCAGCTCCCTCCTCCCTAAGAGAAGCCTGCCCTTTCTGTGACCCTTTCCCATGAACATGACTCAAGGAGGCCAGTTTAGCTACTACAGGGGCTCTCTGAAAGCAATGCAACTCAAGGGGGAGGTCACGCTTCAGTGCGGCAAAAACCATGAATGGGCTGCAGAATGATGCAAAGAGCATGGGGGAGTAGACATTTCACCACCCTCTGAAGGGGTGGAAACCACCTGACCCTGAGGAAAACCCCGATGTGGAAGGGGGACCACTACCATTAAGAGCTCAGGAAGGGAGAGCAACTAGCAACCTGAGGAAAAGATCTGAGTCTTGAAAGAAGGGTTGGTATGGAGAAAGCGGCCACTGTGCCTGAGTCTGCTGGGAAACTAGGGCAGTGGGTGAGGGAGGGCAAAGAGAGGGTCCTGGATCCGAGTATGGGCCCAAACAAGTCCCTGACAGTATAGGTGCAATGCAAATTATGACATTCTGGGCCCTCGGGGTACATGCTGGGTCCTAGAGCCGCTTGGGCGTCTCGGGGGTGTTCGCAGCAGGATGGCAGGGGTCTGAGTGAAAACAACTGTAGGGAGCTCTGGGAAGGTGGGCGTGGGCTTAGAGGTTAAAAGCTACAGCTAGGCGGTACCCGGGCATGGCCAGCGGGCAGCTGGAGCAGCAGAGCAGTGCAATGTGGGGAACCCGGGAGCAGCAGCCGGCCCTGTGGGGCGATGAGGGGATGTGGTTCGGATGCCCTTTTACGGAAGCAATGGCCCTGCCAAAGCCCCATCCGCCTGCCCGCCCCCGCCCGGCCCAGTCGAGGAGCTCCCTTACCTATTGAGCTGAGGAGAGGCTTGTCTCGACAACACTGCCCAGATAGCTGAGATAATCAGAAACAAAGCAGTTACCATCACCGGCCAGGTGAACCACCCACGCACACCCAGAGGGGAGGAGGGGGCATGGCGAGCAGAGACCCCCAGATGAGGTCAGAGAATGGGTTAGGGAGGAGAGGAGAGAGACGGAAAACCAGACGCACGATGGAACAAAGTAGGTGAGCGGGCTGTACAAGGCACGGACGGGGCGCGAAGACAGCATCTCCTGCAGACAGATGCGAGAGCCCTAGCTACCCTCTGCTCCCCACATCGCCTGGCGCGGCACTTGGGTGAGCTTGCGGAGCGGTGGGAGGGGGTAAGCTCCCTCCTGCCCAGCTTCCTCCCACCAGGCCAGCCTCCCCTAGAACTACCCTCTACAGGCCACTACGTCAAGAAGAGAGACCACAGTACTGAACCAGAGAGAAAGAGAAAGACTGAGAAGGGAGAAAGGGCAAGGGGAAGGGAAGAAGCAAGATGGGCTCTACTGGGTTCATGGCAGGCTCTTCTGAACAAGTGGAGTCAACCCGAGGCAATGGAGGAGGAAGAGAGGTAGACAGACTGATTTGAAAAGGAACGAAGGGTAGGAGGAAAGGAGGACAAAAAAGGCACAGACAGGCGTCCAGGCCAACTGGTACCTGGAATACCAGCTGCTACAGTACAGAGTGTGCACTCTCAGGCGGGCAGATCGCAGGAGTTTGTCTGTCTGTCTGTCTCTCTGTAGCTTCCTGCGAGGCACATAGGTAGGGTGGGGGTATGGCTCCCCACCCAGAGGCCTGAACTTGTTCTGTCAGCCTCCAGGGTACCTTCCTGGAGAGACTAAGGACAGGGCCTGGAGTCCAGCACTCACTAGGGCTGCTAAGAGGCAGGGATTTGCATACAGGGGGCCCTGATTCAATGGCCCTACTTGGTGAGGAAGGAAAAGGATCCTTAGATAAAAGGTCTACAAGCAACTGTAGGGAACCACCACCCAAGCCCACGATCACAGGGTATGCAGGCATTCCACATCAAGCGTAGCATTCACAGAAGTCACTCTCTGCTATGCGGTTCCCCTCCTTTTCCCGATACACGGAGAGCCTTCTGGGAACTCTGGACCAGCTGAGGCTCCTGAACCTCAGGCAGGTAAGCATACCCTCCCAGAGAACACGCCCTGCCAAAGTGTGGCCAGAACTCCTCTCCCAGGGATGCTGCAGCATGTCCCAACAAGCCCTGTTGTTGGGATGATGGAGAGGTGAGGGAGAGGTTGAGCATGGGGGAGACTGACCAGAGGTGGGCCAGAGACAGTGGCTTACACTCACCCTGAAGTAGGTAATGTTGTTGGGGGCTCTGGCCGGAGCAACTCCTCCCCCATCCTCCGAGGGGAAGGCGTCTGTCCAAACACATCCAAGTTGTCCCCTGGCGCTGCGGGAGCAGGGCCCGGTGGAGGAGAAGGGTAGCCTGTGGCCAGAGTGGTGAAGCCCATGGTGGACCTGTAGCTGGGGCTCCCGCTGCGGCTGCTCTGAGAAGGAGAGCCGGTGGACGGAGTGGACTTGCGAGAGAAGCTGACTGCAGCTGGGGGCTGCAGGGTGATCTCTGACATCTCGGCCTGCTGCAGGAGGCCTGGGCGAGGTCGGGCACGGGCAGCGAGCTCGGGGGAGCCAGTGCGGGAGCTGAGGGGGCTTTGGGTCAGAGGTGAGAGCCGAGAAGGCTGTAGCACCACTTGATGTAAACTGGGCTCGGCTCGCCGGGCCTGCCGGGGGCTGGGCCGGGGTCGGGACTGGGGCTCATACCACCGCGTGTCCAGGCCGAATGTGCTGGGGCCACCGTGCCCCCCGGGCTCAGCTGGCTCCGGGTAAGGCAACACGGGTATGCCCATACCTTGGCTGGTATGTCTTAGCTGCCCTTGGCTGACCAAAGGTTGCATAGGTCTGTCCTGCCACTTGGCTGTAGGAGGCGCCGGGATGGGGCCCCTGCCAGGTGACTTGCCTACCCAGCCCTTTGGTGCCTCCAGAGACAGCATGCCCGGGTAGGCTGCAGGCACCTGGAGGGAGGTGGGGGGCAGTCCTCGGGGCAGACATGCCTTGGGCTGTAGACTCTCAGCCACATCACAGGGGTGCAGCTGGTGGGGGAACATCATGGCTGGGGTCTCCAGCCCCCCAAAGGGGAATTCTGGTCTGCCCCAGGGCTCAGGGGAGCGCCCTCCTGTGGGTGTCTGAGTCAAGGGCAAAGTACTGTTGGAAGCATTCTCTCCATTTTCCTCAGGGATAGTGGGGTGGCCAAAAGGACCCTCAGTATGCAAGGGTGGGGATGACATGACCGAGCTCAGGGGACTGCCCACTTCCGGCATGTAGAAGGGTGGAGGCTCCACCTCCCCCGGGCTGCTGCTGCTGAGGTACCCATAATACTGGCCATGGTGGAAGGGCCGAGGCGCCGGGGGCCGTGCTTGGCCTGTAGCCTGGAGGCGACCTCCCAGTCCACTGGGGCCCTCGAGGCCACGAGGCTGGAACCGAGGGCTGTATGCTGGTGGTGGCAGGTAGGAGTCCTGGCTGGAAGACATAGGGGTCAGCTGGGACTTCAGGGCAGCCACAGAAGTGGGCACCAGTGGGTCCTCATTTTCTTCATCTGACTGCCGGAACTCGGGGTACATGTCTGTCTCCTCCGCGAAGGGGAAGCCCTCGATGCGCCGACCCTTCACTGAGGGCTCCATCTCAGAGGGGCCCATGACAAAGCGGCCATCGGGGCCTCTGCTGATCAACTCGATGGGTGTGGTAGCCTCGGCCTCGGCCTCCGCCTTGGCCACGCTATACTTCCTGCTGCTGATGGCCCTCTTGGTCTTTTTGTACAAAGACAGTTCCTTCTCCCGAGTAGGGCTCAGCATCCTCTTGGCTGCAGGCTGGCCCTGGTCATCAGAGGACTCAGAAGGAGCACGGAGTGTGCGGATGCTCTCAGGACTCACCTTGCCGGAGGACAAGCTGTGAGTAAATGAGAGCAGACCGTGATGAGGACTGCTAGACACCGTCTACAGCTTCTCTTCATTGTCTTAACAAAACCCACAAACATCTAGAAAAGTGACTAAAGAAAACTAAAGAAAAAAGCATGGGCTGCATATTTCAGTGAGAAACTCTGGCCAGCTCTCAATTGTCTAGACATGTATGGTCCATTTTCGGAATAAATACCCATATTGCTACTTTTCTTCCAGTCGGCCCCTAAATTTGGCACACCCGGCCTAAGCACAGCTCCGATTTCATTGGCTACTTGTTCAAGAAATGTAAGCCCATGTTCACACTGACTTGAGCAAAGCACAAGGGGAAAAATTACAAAAATAACATTGTAAGGCTAAACAAATAAGCTGCTAGTTTGGATTATCTACACTGTTCTCCCTCCATCTATGTGAACAACTTGAAATTAACATGCCAGTCAGTAAACAGGAAACATGTTAGGCAAGGAAAAGGGCTAAGTGAGCATCCAGCCTCCCCCTTCTACCTACCAACCCCCAACAGTCAGAAACACTTACGGAGACTCAAGACTCTTCCTGCAGTGAGTGATGGAAAGTGGAGGGTCTAGAAGAAGAAAGGAAGGAAGAAGTCTGAGCCCACAAAATCTGGCACCCCACACGGTAGGGTCAACAGGAAGGACTGATACACAGCCACAAAGGAAAAAGCTACATTGCACTGACATCTCCATGCCCAGCTCAAAGGCCTATATCACCACCAGGCCCTCCATCCCTACAGCTCCGGCCCATCCTTTTCTCTCTGACACCCCTGCTTTCCTCTTCTGCCTTTCAAATCAAGTCCCCCTGGACATAGTGGTACATGCCTGGAATCCAAGTGCCTGGGAGACTGAGTCAAGAGAACCTCAAGTTTGAAGCCAACCTAGCTATAAAACAAGATCTTCTCTCAAAAATAAATAAATAAATAAATAATAAAAGAACATGGAGTCAGGAGGGAAACAGGTTAGTGAAAACTGAAGGACATAGTACAGGACAGAGAAGATCAAAATACACTTTCAAATTTTCAAAAAATGAATAAAAGCAGTATTAACGAAAAGAAAAAAAAGTCAATTCTCACTGGCAGTTCTACCTTCAAGATCCCATTCTCGCTGTTTCCAGAAGAGAAATACTACAAGTTGTCTACCCCCTGCGGGGAACTATCTGACCTGGGCCAGGCAGTGTAGGGGGACAAACACCCACCTTTCTTCCGCTTGAGTTTGCGCTTGCGCTGCTTGTTGACAAAGCAGGCAGCCAGAGTACTGAAGAGGATGGCAGCCGCCAGGAAGCAGATGGTGGCCACGATACCAGCCAACACAGGCCGGGCGAGCCCGTCATCAGTCAGGTCCGGCTGTGGGAAAATGTCTGCAAGGGGGGGCCAGGAGCACTCATGGGTCTCATGCCTGCCAAGTTTCCCCTACCTGCTCTGACACTTGCTCCCAAAGGACTTTTCTCTGCAACAGACAAGGCTGGGGACTTGGCCTCCATATTCCACTCTAACATGGAATCTTTAAAGAAGTGTAAAGAGGCCTGGGCATGGTGGTGCACGCCTTTAATCCCAGCACTCAGGAGGCAGAGGCAGAGGCAGGCAGATCTTTTTGAGATCAAAGCCACCTTGGTCTACATAGCAAGTTCCAGGCCAGCTAGGGTTACAGTGAGACTCTGTCTTAAAAACACCAAAAAAAAAAAAAAAAGTGGAAAGAGTTTGTATGGCAGTGTGCAGAAAGTTAGAGAGGGATGGTCTCCAAAAGTCAACTGACCGCCTTGTCACTTACAAAGAAATGGTATCCATGTCTTCCCTCATGGGGATAATCACTAGTCATTTTCTATAGCTATCATCCTGAATGCAGGAAAGCTCGTCCATGCCTGTCACCAGATCTTCCCATTGGATCCTTGTGAGCTACACATGGACAATGCTCAGACTGTGAAAACACTGAGACTGGCTGAATTTGAGTGACTGGCTCACGCTATCAGTCCCTATCAAGAGCATAGTTGTTGTGACCCATTTGGGATTTTCTACCTTCTCTCATACCATTTACAGAACAAAGACACCTTAAGGATAAAGTACCACAACAGGAGAGGAATTGTGACTCTAGACCAATCCATCTTCTAACACCTTACAGGACAGGCTGACGACTTCCTACAGCATGGATTAGCACATCTCAGCCATCCAGGCTATACAGCAGAAGGCTGGAGCTTCAGGGATGTCGAGATGGGCTCAGTACCCGCTTCTATAGTTAAAGATTGAGTTTCACCTTGTGCCAGATTCACAGGTTAATTGGTGACAGAGCCTGGATCAGACAGCAGCCCACTTAGCTGCACTCATAGGGCTGTGAGATCAGGAAGTACCACTATTAAAGTGCATCAAAGGGAAAGCTGACATGCTGCATCTAGCTAGAGTTTATTGCCATGTCCATAATGAGAATGGATTAAAAGAATCCAAATTATACAGATGGGCAACAGCCTTAGGAATAGGGAATTTAACTACAGGAAACGCTCTTGTTCCTGCATCTTCATGGATAGGAATGCTTCCTTTCCTTTTGGGATCCAGGCACAAGGCAACTGAGGAAGAGCACTTCATAGAATGAATGCAAGAATACTTAAGCTGACTACTTTGGTTCTGGCTGCAAGCTATTTTCTGTATTCCTCCATCTCTGAGCCTCTTCCCTGGAGATAAGCCAAAACAGAAGCAGCTGAGTTTTGCTGCCTATGGGAGGAAACCTTTTGGTCTTATACCAAAGCCCCAGGGTGCCTAACATATGAGACAAAAAATCACACCCAACTTCTCCCCTTCCCCATGCACTCTTGGCTCCAGTTCTCCCCTCCCACAGTCTGCCCACACTGGTACTTTTATAACTCTAAGAGGCTCTCTACAAGAGCTGTTCAGCCAAGACCTTTGCAGAGGTCTCAGGGCATGCTTTGCCCAAGGAAATGGTGCCATGAATGGCTTATGAAGCAGGAATCTCTCCTAAACCAAGGATACCACTTCCCTGGAGAGAGATTCTGCTGGGTTTCAGGAACCGTGGAGGGAGAGAAGATGTGCAGAAATGGGGCCAATGCCAAGAGAAAGAAAAATAAATGAAGAAAATGCTAGGGAGTTGGCTTTATTTAGTCTGAAAAAATCTAGGGAGAGGAAAGAAAGAAGGAAAACAACACCAAACAACAATTTTCCAAATAAAACCCACATAATTATAAGGAAGTCTATAATAGGCATCCAACAAACACTTGTTGACCTGCTATCTTTTCCCTCTAATTCACGATGCCACCCTCATTACAGAGTACAGCACTAGAGGAAACAGAACATGTGTGGTAAACAGCATGTTCTGATAACTACAATGAGAAGATCCACTGGACTCCTTCTGTGACTATCCTGCAGACCTATCAAAAGACCACGGGTCATGGAAGCATGCATCTGATGGGCTTCAGAAGCACCAGGACTTAGGAGGCTTCCACTAAACATCTGCTTACATTTCTAACCCAGCCTGTCCCCCCAGATTAGCAGTTTCATAAAAACACTCTCATGTGTCCCAATAGTTGTTAGACAAATTAGAACCCCAAAGTACCTGTACTGGAGACGCCGGCGATGTTACTGGGTTCGCTGATCAGATCCTGCATGACAGCCAGAACCCGGAATTCATACCAGGTATCCTACAACCCAGGAACAATAGTTAGCTAAGGGACTCAGAACCATCACCATTGAGCCTGCACATGTCTTCCATAGCACAGGGCACCCTGAGCACTGGAGTCCTGCGAAGTACTCGGTGGTGACTGTTCACATCGGGCAATGGTTATAGTCCACAACCCACCATTGTGGACTTCAAGCTATGAACATGAGGCTACTGACAGACTGGAAAGATAGATGCCAGTGATCTCACAGAAGGTGTAATGAGCCAATTCCAGCTGGCTATAAAGAGCATCCTGGACAGGGGAAATGGAAGGATCCATGAGATGTTTTATTTATGTAAAAAGTTTCTTCCTCTCTCCAGAAAATGAGATGTTCACATTTAAAGGAGGTCCACCAGAAAAAAGGTAATGAATGCATTTTCTTCCAAGGACTCTAGATTATTAAAGGAAGGGTCCTGCACTTGACCAACCTACAAGACAATCTTTCTGGGGCCTCCTCAGCTCACCCTGGCTAGAACTAGGAGGCCAGCAGGTCTGATGATCCCTGTTGGCTTCACCTTGCTTTACCCTAGCTGGTGCAAGTACCTAAGAAAAACCATCTGCGTAGCACTCATCCCCAGTGCATCCAAGCTAGCTTTGGCCTAGGAATGAAGCCCCATCCTTGGCAGCAGATCTGGTCAAGTCTAAGGACTACAGGTAAGAAGGGTCAGTACAGGGCTTGACTTTATGCTCCTGAAGTGGGTCACTCAAAGTCTGATGGCTTTAGAAAGAGTTATGCCCTGGGACAACAAAGCATAAAAATTAAAGCCTGTACCTGTGACAGATCCTTGGCAAAGAAATCTCCATCCGTGCCTGGAATGCCATCATCTAGCATCTCCCAGCGTTCCCCAACTCGAAACTCCATGATGTAGCGGTCGATGGGGAAGCTGTGGTTGGCAGGTGGGAGCCAGGACAGGAGCACACCCTGCTGGGTCCGGTTGGCTGTGAGGCACCTTGGTGGGGTAACCAGCACCAGGGGTTCTGGAGTTGTAATAGGGAATGCTGTAAAAGGGAAAGGAAGAAGGAAGATGGCAACTAAGGAGAGACTCTCAACCCAGTGAAGGAGGCAGAGCCCAACAGGGGATGAGTATGTTCAGGGGGTGAGAGAGTATCACCTACAAGTGCCCTCGCAATCCAAGGAAAGAAAAGTCAAGGATGGTGACCCAGAGCTCCATGACTCTTTTCAAAGTAGGACAATTGCAAGAGACCAAGCAACTCCTCAAAAGGAAAGAAATAATGGGCATTATGGAGAAGAAAACAGAATACAGTCAGGTACCACACAACTTTTAGGTCAAAGTTCTCTAATGGGGTTTCATGTGGTTATGGAACTGAAAATTAGCTATATACTAGTAAAAGAGCATTCATTATAGCACCATAGAACACATTACTTGCATATCTGAGGTAACATTGGTACAAACAAACCTACTGCACTGTCAGTCAAAAGTATAGCTGTGGACAGCACAGAACACTTAGTGATGGTATTACTCAACTATACTAGTTTGTTATGTGTTTACTATGCTATACTTTTTATGGCTAGAGTGTATTCCAACTGTATAAAAGGTTTCTGGTATTAACAGTCTACCCTGCTTGACCACCATCAGCTTCACTGATCTCATGTTCACTATGTCTCTTGGTTGCATCATTTTCGCTTGTGCTGTATTATTTACTTTTGTGTAAACACACTATTTGCACAATGACCATGTTGCTTAATGGCATGCTTCAGGGATCCTCAGATGGCATCCCTGCAGTTAAGTGGCACATGATTGTATCTTTTGTTCTAGTCCCAAGAACTAGTAAAATCTTCTCACAGCACGTGGTTCATGCTTTCAATTCCCTTTTGGGTCCTGGAGCTCAATAATGAGGCCCAGTAGAAGCACTTCAGAGTTTAGGTTGAGCATTCTACACCTGCTGCTCATAGGGCAGAAAAGGGCTGAAGGCCCCCTCAACTCCACCTGGGCTTCCTAGGCCCTCTCTTGGGCCCCAGATAACTGCAGCTAGGCAGCACAGAAGGACTCCCTGTCCCCCTATAAAGCCACCAAACATTGAGACGTATCACTGAACCTAGAAGGGTAAAATACAAAACCTCTTCCCTCCATCTGAGGATGCCACAGGAATTAGGCCCAAAATACCATGATATGGGCCTAGGTAAATCCTACAGAAGAACATGGCAAGTTCTTACTGGGAAAGCAAATGGAAATGTTACAGAGAGTACTTAGTAAGGTATTGGGCACACAATTAAGCCCTAAATGTTAGATCTAAGGCCATTACTGTTGTCACCCTTGTCTATCCCGGCTCTGCTAAAAACAGCCCCCAAACACACCAGCCCTGAGGCCTCACCTAAAGTGTTCACAGTGACCACCTCACTGAAGGCGCTGGTTCCCAGCTTGTTCTGGGCCAGGACACTGAACTGGTATGCTGTCTCGGGCTCCAGGGTGTCCACTAGCAACCAGCTGGGGCCCGGTGGTACTGACAAGGACAGCCAGTCATGGGGCCCAAACTGAGCCCGCTTCATCCTGGCCAAAAGAGAGAGAGGGGACGGGGGAGAAGGGGTGCGGTGGGTCACACTGGAGAGAACAGGCACGCAAGGTCCTCAAGGAAAAGGCAGTGAGAGGACAAGCATTCCCAGGTTCAAGGGCAGGAAGAGGGATGGCAAGGTGGGGTGCCCTGCCCATCTCTAGCCATGCCAACCCTTATGGCGCCAGGCTGCCCCCAACCCTCGTACCTCCCTTTAAAAGGGGGCCCTCAGGTATGAATCCCTGGTCAGGTTACCAGTTGCATTGTGAGAAAATTTCACTCTGAGTACCATTTTATGAATGGTCTCTGTCTCAGCAGAATAGGGACACTGGAAGGAAGGATGGGCAGCTGGGCAAGAACATAACTCAGGGAAGAAGCCCTTGGCTGTCCATTCTCCTGGGAGAGACAAAAGTGGGCCCCAGAGTAATTTGGGAAGCTTGCTCAGTCCAATCCAACTTAAGTCATCTGAGGACATCCAAGGTATATAACAAAAATGACCAAGGGTTTCCCTGCAGCAGGACCTTAAGGGTTAGGAATCACAATCAAGGTTGTACTAATGGGGAGAACTGAGACTGGGGGTGAGGTTCTCCCTTCTGAAGCCACCCGACTCCCCAACCCCCAATAGGCAATGAAGCCAGCTGCTGCAGATGCAGTTCCAGGCTCTCACCACAGGGAGGAGACATTGTCCTGGGTGGCTGGCATGCTCTCTGCAGCCCTGAGCTGCAACTCAGCTAATGCACACAGGTTCTCCACTAGGTTTCACACCTACTGTTACTACTGTGTTTGCCCAGGAATGTGAGCTAAGAAAAAAGAGAATGTAGCAAAAAGTAATTTAAAAAAAAAAAGCAAGTGCCAAATGTCTAAGTTAGTACAGAGAACTAGGGGCAGTCAGAAAGGAAGGAGAGACTCCTACCTCTACCTTGACACCCACTCTGCCCCACCAAAACACTAAAGCAAGTGAGCAGAGTGCGCCCAAGATGCAGATGAGCAGCAGTGTGGAGCAGCACCTCGGGCATCACGGGAAGGACCTTCCATCCATCCCCAGAGACGGCTCTGCCATACCAGGTGCCCCTTCCTGAGCCACATATCTTGCAACATCCCCGTGCAGTGATGTTGAGACCCTCCCCCCATTCAGAGAAGCGCAGACAGGGGATGGGAGAGTGTTCTGACTGCAGCTCCCACCATCCAGGCACAGTTCACCCATAGAGAACTCAAAAGTCCTAGGAGATTCATGCAGCCTGGGAACCGCTCCCCCGCCCCCACAACGGCAGACTCCCTCAACCCTGTGCTGTTGAGGGCTCTCTCTGAGGTCCACACTGCTGTCTGTATGTTCCTCCTCCCCAGATTTAGACTGAACCTGGTTGGTGGAGGAGGAAGTAAAGGCTTCATCTTCCCAACTTCAGGATGCTGTCTGGGAAGCAGAAAGGTGCCATTCTGGGCTCAGGACAGGAATGGGGAGGGAGAAGCCTTAGGGGGATGAAGGGAGGGAAACTCCACAGGGAGTCTCCCCCGACTCCATGCCTCAGATCTTCATCCTGGTCCATGTATTTGTAAGATCTCTACCTGTCCTAAGGTTTGGGCAAAGATCTTAAATCACTGATCTGGTTAATAACAGACATAAAAGCAACAGACACAGGGTCCTTGAGAGAAAATATAGCACTGAAGACAAGGCCAGGAACAAGTACACTCATCCTCATTCCTGTATCTAGACCCTCTGGGCCAGGGACAGAATGAAAACTAGACCCTACAGTTTAGACTCAGCTAGTTCACAACGCCCTCAAAGATTAGGAAGCTAGAGAAAGAACGAGGCAGGATATGAAATGAGGGCACAGAGAAAAGCTCGAGAGAGAGTTTGGGGGAACATTCTAAACTCAAATCAACTTCCCAGCCTTCAGGGTAGGAACCCAAGGGTGCTCTGAGTCCCTCACAGACAACTTTAGAACCCAAAGAACCCAATCACTATCTGACCCACTTTGCTGTCTTCAGGACTCACAAGTGCAGACCCCAGCCTCCTTGAACCCTCTATCAACCCAGGGATGGGACGGGACAGGACGGACGGGATGGCCAGAGTGGGGCATGGGAGGGAGAAGCAGAGAGCAAAGCATGCGGGGCTGACTCACAGAGGTCCGTACCAAACTGAGAATGTCTGCTCGTAGCCTCCATCATAGCCTGGCTCCCAGGACACATTGGCAGTTGTCATGGAGACCTGGACCCGGACACTGCCTGGGGCATGAGGACTGGTGCCTGGAGACCAAGGTAAACAGCTCAGACCAAGGGGAGCTGAGCCTATTGCTAGGTCCCCATCATCTTCTTGTAGGGGACCTGGGAGAGGCCAAAGCATGTAGAAGCAAAATGCATTATGGGAAGTGGCAGTGACCAGGGAGGATCCCAGGTTCTTGCCACTTCGGCCCTGCCAGGGTCAGAGAGGAGAGCCCGCTACCATGTAGGCTAGTATCACCAGCAGGAACACAGGCCAGAGGGAAACTATTACCTTCCTCATCAACATTTCCCCTTACTAGACTCCAGCCACAGGAAACAGCCATGTTCCACATAGCAGACAACAGTGGGCTTGGGTCTGAGGCCAGGTTATGAAGGATGTGACACTGGGCAGGATGGCCAGCTCCCCTGTTAGGTTGTGAGTGATAAGATGCAGACCACTTAGTTCAGAGCCTAAAACTAGCAAGCAGTAAATGCTCAGTGTTGGCCTTGGGTACAAATGTGGCTTGTCAGGCCCCAGAGGGATAGGCTGCAAGGAGACAGACTGATATGTCCTGAGTAATCACAATAAGAAGCATCAGTCACTTCTCCCTGCTCTAGGCTCTGGACACCAGAATAGGCCTCAGGCAGCTCAGTGACTCCAACGTACTATATGATCTGAATCTCTGTCATTCCAGTCCCTCCAGTTTCCACATGCCTATGTTCCCCAAGATGAGACAAGTGTGGACCCTCCTTGCCAAAGCCTACGGAGGCCAAAACTGCAAGTGGTAGATTCTGGGCAGGCCTAGGAAAGACATCTGCAGAATGGTGACAGTGACCCCCAGATGGCCTGCCCAACCACGTACCGATGACAGTGAGGTGAGTGCTGGCAGTGATGCTCGTGACCACATTGGTGGCGACACATTCCCACTCCCCGTGGTCCTCCTTACTCAGGGCACGAAATTGAAGGCTCCCGCTGGGCAGGGCGTTGTGCTTGCTTCTACTGGGCTTCCCTACCTTGACCAAGCAAGCAAAAGGGAAGAAAGTAGGTGCAAGGAATCACATCAGGGGAGGAGTACTCATCACTCAGGAGTCCAAGAAAGATGAAGATGGTGAGATGATCTCAGCCCTGTGTCCACACCCTGTCATTATCCAATACCCCCAGATGTTGCCTTCCACCCAACATTCAGCTTGTCCACACAAGTCTAAGCAGAACCAGCCACTGGGTCTTCCCCACCTCCCCCACAAACCAGGAGCTTCAGAGTCCAGGTACCTTTCTCCAGGTAATGACAGGGAAGGGGTCCCCTGCAGCCGCACAGGGGATGAGCAGCTCCCGGCCAGCCTCCTGCCTGTATTCCCAACCCGGTAGCACCGTGAAGTACGGGGGATCCTAAAGGGCAGCGCAAGGACACATTTAAAGTGCTAGCAGAGGAAGACTGTCCACCACAGAGGCCGTGCACAGCCCTGAAGCCTCACCTTCAGGACAAGCCGCGCAGGGGCAGACTGGCCCATGGTTCCCAAGGTGTTGTAAGGCACACAGGTGTAAGTGCCAAGGGCTTCCTCTGTGGCCTCCTCGATGCGAATGGAGCCATCCTCCATCAAGGTCCACCCCAAGTTCTGTCAGACATAGATAAGCGGGCAGGGAGGCATGGTCAGGGCATAGGAACTGCATCCCAGCCACACCAGGAGAGGATTTGAGCTGGGCCAAACCAACAGGAGCTCAGCTGGGGCAGGCAACTGCCATGGGCGTGTAGCACAGCCAAACTCCTGCCAGATCATTGCTCTTTGATCTCCCAGTCTTTTTAGGGGGAGTGTGGCAAAGAACCAGAGCCCACAGCCAGCATCTTGAGTCAGAAGGGTACTCCTCATTCTGAGCCCAAACATGCAATTCACTCGTACCTTCTCAACTTGTAGAGGGCGGCCATCCTTATTCCACTTCACCACGGTGGCAGGTGGTTCTGCATCCACAGGGCAGCGGATATAGCCATGGATTCCCACGGGCACATAAATTACAGGGGGCATGTTGAGGACTCGGGCTGGGTCTGTGTAAAGGGTGGGAAGAGCAAATGAGAGAATCCGGATGAACAACCCAAACAGAAGGCTCACCTGCACACACACAGACATTCACCTGCAAAGGACAGCCTTCACATCTGCCTCTTCAAAGATACTCAATGCTCAACACAGTGCTAGAAGCCAGAGCCACCACGATTAATAAGACCAACAGACCTAGCTCTCTGGGTCACTTACCTTGGGGCCAGTTACAGCTGGCTGGGCCAGGCCACACTTCTTTTGTCTGTCCAATAAACTACAGCAGGTTTTAAGAAGTTTAGGATGTTTAAGAATTCTTAGAGGCATTCAAAGTTACATGTTTAACTGCCCATCTATCTTTGGTACTTGGAAATGGTACTTTACCACAGCCCCTAAATTCTGAACTGCTGAGTCAACAATGACAAGGAAACTACTCCCCAACCTGAAGTTTCTCAGGAATAAGCAGTTAATCTCTTCACATCCTAAGCCACAAGATAGTCTCCCTATCCCCACATCCTAATGGTTGGTATTCCTTCGGCTAGTTGTCTGGCCTCCCTTGGCCTCAGTGTTCCCACCTGACTCTGCAGTTAAAGGCAAAATCAACCCCGATGGCAGAACAGACACAGAAAGAGGTCCTGCAGCCCTCTGCTGCAAGGCCGAGTCACCTCCTCTCATTTCTCCCCAAGTACCCCTAGAGCTACAGAGCAAAAAGATCAGGAACTAGGAAGGCTGCGCAGATGAATGAGCTGGTATCTTTTAAGCATTCTGAATTCTTCAGAGAACAGCCTTACATAAATACCAGGCCGAGTTATATATTTAGATATAGCTTCCTACTTTTCTATGATAGTCTTTTTTTTCCCTCCAAGATTTTCAAAGGGTTTATGAATGGGAAATACTCTGAACGCTGCTCTTTAGCAGAAATAAAGAGCCTTGTCTCACCCACCTATGAATCTCAACCCCCCTGGTTCTCTTTGAAAGCAGGAAGGAAGTAAAAATGGACAAGCAGGAGTGGGTGGCAGCCCCAGTGCTGGGGAGTCGGGGAAGCCAAAACACCCCTGCAAGAGAACAGCAGCCCACAGCTATGAGGACAGAGCCTCCGTCTTGGTTGGCCTGTCATCGCTCTGAAGGCCAGTCGCTGTTGGCTTGCTCCCTCCTGGACCACTGCCATCTTCTAGTCCAGGTGGCTATGCCTGCAATCCACCCAGAGGGAGAGACACTGCGATGAAGAGAAGCTCCCCCTTCCTCCAGCACTCTTCTCTCTGGCACAGCCAACACACACCTGGCACATCTAGTCCCTTGCTTTTTTCTACTACAGGTCTAGTGGGATGCACCCAGATGTCCCGGACTCCCCAGCTCCTAAAAATCAAGAACTTGCAACCACAGCAAGCTCCAAGTTCTTGCGAGTTGTCAGCACTACAAGAGAACTGAGGCCTTTGCCTTCACCAGCAAAGTCATTCCAAAGTGATGAGAAAACAAACGATGTGAATGACATTGAAGGCTGAGGTGGGCCATGGCAGGTCCAACAGAGCTCCATCACCTCACCCATGACTGCTCAACAGCAGACCCATCCGAACACTCAGATCTGTGCAGCCACTGGGGAAGCTTACAAGGCCACAGACTGTTCCCTTACCTGAGCTCGGCTCAGAGGCTGACCTATGAAGGTGTCTCCACCCTGCCACACTGCTCACCCTGCCACTTGCAATCTCAGGTGTATGTAATTCTTCCACATCATCCTTCTAATAATGGAGGGCTTCACCTAGAGCAACAACTTGCATCCTTTGTTGCCTAAGTGACAAGGCCATTCATGAATCAAAAGGAAGACATTAATCTTCATTATCCATCCTTCTCTCCAGCTCTCTCACAGTGCCCAGCTTGCTAGGGGGTGGAAAGGCAATCCAGCAGACCCAGGACTAGCTGGTGCTCACATAAAAGCCTTCATGGGTTTGGATAAGGAACTCCTCCATTTGGATCACACAACCCCATAGTGGAGGGACTAGACAGCCAGGGGGAGCCAGGTATGGGAACCAGACCAAGTTGCCCAGAAGGATCCTTTCCCCCTCACCACACACTATTAATGTGTGGAAAGGCAGAGTGCAACTGGCAGAGAAACTAACCCTGCTCCCTGAACCACTTCAGGAAATGTGACCAGTAACAACCAGTTCAAGGTCCAGGTGTGAGCCAGTACTCAACAGTACAAGGACAACCATTCTGAAGGGCAAATGCTCAAAGCTATAATCTGTTTACCCTTGAACCTAACCTAAGCTTGAATCAGTGAATCAGCTGACACCTACACAGTGATGCCTGGCCCACAGAAGATTCCTGCTAGCAGTTCGCCCTGTGGGCCAGCCTTGTCATAGCCTCCTCTGGAACAGTCCTTAGTCCCCCCCCCTCAGGCATTTGTCCATTCCCCAAAACACGGTGGTCTTTATTTACTCTGGCTTGTGTGGCTAGAACCAACTGGAATGCCCAGAACCCTCTCCCTCATTCTTACTTACACTGCACGGTCAGGTATGCTGAGGCCGAGGGGGAGCGTCCCAGGCTGTTGCTAGGGACACAGGTGTACTTCCCAGCATCCTCTGGCTTTACCCGAAAAATGATCAGTGTTCCATCAATCAGGATCCGCACCCTCAGCTTCAGGTCACTGCAAAACCAACAAGCAAACAAGGCGGGGAGGAATGCCGGCAGGGGTGAGGAGGGCGAGCAGCAGAGTGATTCCCTTCACCTCCCCTAGAGGCAGCAAGGAAACCTTGTGCTCCCAGGCACTACCAGGGCCCCTTCTGTGCAGAGACCCTTGCTCCCGGGGACCTGGGGCGGGGGAACCCATGTAAGAGGGTTGGAGCAGGGCTGTGCTTACTTCTGGAAGTAGACATTCTCATCCTGCCAGTACCAGGTATAGGTGAGGTTGCCGGGATACGCCTCTGCTCTGCAGGTAAGCAGAGCATCTTGGGAGATGTTGACGGTGATGTTCTCAGGAGGGGAAACAATGAAGGGAGGCCCTAAGGAGAACAGGGAATAAGCGTCATCTCTCCTGATGGGGAGGGCAACTGCACCAGTCCTCTCAGGAAACTCTGGCATGCTCAGGACGGGGTTTCAGGGCAGCAGAGCCTAGGCAGTCATCCCAGACACATCCAGCTGCTGTGAGACCTGCATCCCCTGTGCCACACCTGTGCCTGCCTCACAGCAACCAGATCAGCCATCTATAACCTATACCCGCACCCTTCCTGCTCAACTCTGCAGCAGGGCTCAGGCAGGAGGGAGCGAGGCCTGATCTTATCGAGTAGGTTGAACCTCCTGCTGTTCCCCAGTTAGAGTTTCAAAGGTTACTCGAGGGAGGGAGGCTGGGGAACAATAGAGCAAACTCTGCAAGCCCTGAAACCAGTAAGCCAGACCTTAGGGGTCGGGGCTCCCGCCCTATCCTGAGAGGTATATGGCTTCCCACTCAAAAGCTCCTGCCCTCAAAGACAAGAAAAGCCAAGTACCACCATAGCTGCCCTGCCAACTGGATACAACTGCCTTTAACTCTGTCACTCCAGCAGGCAGAGGGTGGGGAAACAGAGACCCCCACCTGGGGCTCTGCCCATCCTGGGCAATGAACGCTCAGCCAGTTCCTTTCAAGCACTGGGTCCAGGCCAGACAGGCCAGCATCTTTCAGCTGACTATACAGACCCCAGCTCTACTTAATCTTCTGGGTTCTGTCTCTCACCTTCCTCATCTATTTTGCAGCCCCTCCTACCTTTACAGAAACGCGCCCCCCCCCCAGTATATTGAGGCCAAGGAAGGTAGAAGTATTATCATGACCTGCACAGCTTTTGGGAACCCCAAGCATTGGCATTTGGGAACCCTTGGCATTGTTTAAATGTCAGGTGCTTGGATTATATTCCTATCTTTACTTATTGATGCTGTCACCAATGGATAAATGACCCAAGGATGTCTCCTCTCTGGAGGAGGCAGAGACATGGTGAACAAAGGAAATCAGAAATAACTCAATATGGTGCCTCTTACCCTGCCACATCATGTGATAACCTTTAACCAGATAGCCAAAGTGGGAGATAGGCACCCCACCCAGCTCCTCTACCTCCCTAACTTGGGCAGGTTATGCCCTGAGAGTTCTCCATGGTTCAGAGGGGTTGGGAGCCTCCTACACAGCTCCAGGGATAAAGAGGCTGAAAAGGTACCCCTACCTTGAACAAGCAGGTGGGTTGTGTGCACAGCCTCACCCTGGATGCTATAAGCTCGACAGGTATAGGCGCCTCTGTCTTCCCGACTGACGGATGTCACAGTCAGGCTGCCGTCACTCACCTGGGGGCCAAGAACAGAAAGAACTTAACTATGGGCTTTACCAACATGTCTCTCAAGCAGACAGATGGGCTCACAGAAGCCAGAAAAGGCCTTGGAGTCACATGCTCTGGGGCAGAAAGATCAGGTTCCTCCTTATTTAACTCTCTGCAAGAAGCAGCAGAATGTCTGCAGTCAAGCCAGACTAACTTCACCTCTCTCTACTCTTAGTTTGTATACGTGGCAGGCTTAGGTGGCTAGTTGCCCTGGAGGAGAGAGAGAGGCAGGAAGAGAGGAGGAGGAGGAGCAATTATAATACGCAGCTGAGAGCCACACATACCTGGTACTTTCCACTAGCACCGAGGAGGGTCCCCTCCTTGAGCCAGGTGACGATAGGCTTGGGGTTCCCAAAAGCTGTGCAGGTCATGGTAATACTTCCACCTTCCTTGGCCTCAATATACTGGGGGGGCGTTTCTGTAAAGGTAGGAGGGGCTGCAAAGGAGATGAGGAAGGTGAGAGACAGAACACATCCACCTGTACAGTATTCTCACTTTTCTATAAGATACAATAACAAAGGTAAATTCCTACCCAGTATATCACAGGGTGGGGAGATCTGGGACCCATTCTCGATCTGGCTGGCTCCAAATTCTACACTACCCATTGAACTTAGCTACTCCTCAGTAAAGTGTTTACTGGGTATCTATCTACTAAAGGGAAGCTGCCATTCTCAATACTAGTGGCAAGACATAAATAATATTGTAGAATCTCCTACCTACCTTCAGGATTGTCATGATGCACAGTATCCCCACTTCCTGCATCCCAGATCCACCAGGCCCCTTCATTTGCAGATTTCCTGAGTGAATCTGGTCTAGGCCTAACACAGGTCACAGGCCAAAGGTGCACAGCTTTACTTTCCCTTCACTCTACAGACAGAAAAAAAATCTTCCCACTGCCTGCCTCCTCTTTGGCTTTTGAGGATGAAGGTGAGTAGTGAATTCAAAGGCTCCACCCTTCTTAATTCTCCTCTGATTGTGTGAAGTTATCCTCTCCATGCACTGAAGGTGTGGTTAATACTCCATCCTGTTTGGATAATCGGCTTTTAAGAGATTCCGTCCTCTCTGTTTGTGCTTGCAAACACAATCTGGTCAACTTTGACCTCTTGGACTATCTGTTCCATGGTCTTCCAAAGTGGCTATTCTGAATGACAGCACCAAAGCCCACAGCACTAGGTTACACAGGCCATTCTCAACTCACCTCAGGGACCCAAGTTCAAATGCTAGCCTGCCATATAATCTTGGGCAGGTTCCTGAGCATCTCTGGACTTCACCTAAATATTCTATTCTCTAACATTGATATGAGGAATAAATAAGATAAAGTTTATGTAAGGTCTTGTGCAAAAAACAGGCAAATGCTTAAAACAGAGCCTGATTTCTCTGCCATCATCATCCTCATTTTCATCCCTGGGGGCCACTGAAGACTAAGGAGAAGCTTCAGGAAGGCCCCCTGCCTCTCCACAGCCATGCTCCGAGAGCTAGGGAAAGGATGCTAGGATTGGGTCCTGGTGAGGTCCAACCTCATATTCTGATATGTTCTCCTTCTGCCTCTAACAACACTGGCCCTCTTTGTCTTTCCCTGCATGGCAGGAACTTCGAATCTCAAGACCTTTCCATTTGCAGTGTTCTCCCCAGAAGTCTGAATCCAGGTTCTGTTCTTCTGATTCACGAGGGTCTGTTAATTGTCATCTCTGCCTTCCTAGTCAGCCCAAAAGAGACATTACTTCCAGTAGTCCATAGTCCTTTACACTGCTGTATTTCACTTAAAGCACTTACCACTGACTGAAGCATGCTAACGGAAATATATATATATATATATATATATATATATATATATATATATATCTGCTTCCTATCTGTCCCCATTAGTGAAAATTGTGCTGTCTGAGAGCAGACACCTTTCTGCAGTCCCACTGAATGCTCAGCTTTTAGCATAGTTCCTAGATGTAGTACAGTGCTCAACAAGCATTTATTGAATGAAATAATGAATGAAATGAATAAATGAACAAATGCCTACAACATACACATCTATAGGCCAACATAAATGAAGTATATAAATCCTCTTAGAAGCAAGACCATGAAAGACCATAGGTCTCTAATCTCCAGTGCCCATAGGTCAGCATAGGCACACAGGGACATCTGGAACTATGGAGTCAAAATAAGAGGTATACTTCATCACACAAAACACATCCTCAAGAAAAACAGTACTTGTCAGTGTTCAGGAATATACTTTAATGGCAAAAGCCCTCCCAGGTCCTTGTAAGGGTGTCCTGAGACCCCAGCTTCCAGGCCCTAAGAATGTGTACTCATCTCAGGGCCCACCCCCACCCACCCTGCACTGAAATTCAGTTAACTCTACCACAGCCTCTATTACCTCTGGTGTCAAGCTTAAAAGGGAAGATAATAAATTAAATTACGTCCTGAAGTGACAAATTAATTACTAATTATATAATTACTTTATTACTTAGGTGCTAATCAGAAAAGTACTTTGAACAATTTCAAGTTTTCAGGAAAATAATGGTTTGACTCTCAATTATTTACTGAATTAGGTGTTAGCTTGCCAACTGCATTTCCAGGCTTAATTCCTCTTGCAGGCGCCCTATAATTAATAGCACAGGTTAGAAATAGGCTGGACTCCCCTCTAAACCATCTACCAGACCTAAAGCAAGATTTGGCTTGGGCTTTGGTAGTATTTTACATGTGATAAAAAATAATTGGGTTTATTTCCACCCAACTCATAATTAAAGAAAGTGCAGGCAGGAAATGAGATAATCTATAATTCTGACTTTTGTGCTAGCCTTTCCATTTTCAGTAGTCCCTGTCACAAAATGTCTAATACTAAACACCCTGCTCTGGAAGTGACAAAAGTCCAGTGCCTGCCTCTTTTTGTCAAGAGTAGAAGTATTTATACTGAAAGTAGCCTCAGGAAGAGGAGAAAGAAATTGGGTGGGAATCCTGGGCAGGAGCTCTTTTCACATAGGAACAGGGGAGGCATGTGTTCTGTTCTTCCCATTTTACAGGTGCCTTCTGGGTGATGTCAAACTGTACTCTATGCTAAGCCCAGGTTCTCAAGCATAAATGGTGGCTCGGTCTCAGTGTCCTGCCCAGTCCTTACAGGTCCATAACCTGCCTGCTCTCTCTAATTGAGTTGCTGTCTCCACCAGGTTCCTAGACACACTGGTCTCTGTCATGGAGGACCATTCTGACCTCACTCCTTGCTCTTGCCTAAGTCTTTCCCTGGCCAGTTCTTTGGACAGAGGCCAAGTCTTTAGAGAAGCTATTCCTTCTCCACATTCCTAAAGGCATAAAGCAATCATTTCTTGACCTGACTCGAAGCCTTAAACACCAGGATTGGGACATGCCTTCTGCCTGACCCCTGCACAAAGAGGACATTAGAAAATATATATTGAATGGATACTTTCTGGTAGATTCACAAGAACTTTTAAAAAGAGTCTTCTGTGCCTTCTAGCCAGATATCCCTGCCAACCACACTGATCTGCTTGCCCTTTTCCCCATTGTGAAGAGGCCAGCATTTTACTCCTAACTACCCACAGATAATTAGTGCTCAAGACACAATCTCACACAGCAGTCTGCTGAATCTCACAATTCCTGCAAATAGACTTTCTAACTGGAGAAACAAAGCTCAGAGAGGTGACTTAACTGGCCCAGAATGACAGTGTGGGTTCAGGAAATAAGCCAAATCTTTTAAGGGTCTTGGTCTACATTTATTACACTCTGAGCAATCAGAAATTCCTAAGTAATCAACTCCTACTCATGTAAACCAAGACAGATATCTCACATATAGCTCCAAGCATCTCTTCTTTCCCAGCACATGAGTGTTGGCTGAACAGATGACATCTAGAGTTCCTTCAACAAACACTAACAACCAGATAAAATGAGAGACAGGCACATCTCAAGACAGTTTTAGGCAGGTAGAAAGGGCACAAGAGAGAGAGGAAAACACACACACACACACACACACACACACACACACACACACACACACACGGTCTGCTGAGTTGGTGCTCAGGGAAGCCTAGGCAGCAAATCTACCTTTTGAGTTATAACTTGCTTGGGCTCCTGGTAAAAAGAGTTTCTATACTCTATACATACTACAGTTGGCCTGGTCACTCAAAAGTTGGCTGGTGCTGGAGACAATCCACATGAGATTTAAAATATGCCTCAAATCAGGCTCATGGGATTGACTAGCAGGAACCTAGTCACTGAGCTACCTCTGACCTTGGACCACCAACTTTAAAGCGTCCTGGGCTATATTCCAATATTCTTGATAAAATAAGCTATTTTGGAGCTGAGGATGTAGCTCTGTGGTAGAGCACTTTCTTGGCCTCCACAGAGTCCTGGGTTTGACTCCCAGCTCTGAGGGGAAAAATTATTTTTTAAAATAAAACTAGACGATTCTTCCAAGATGCTGGATTGGTTCTCTGACACAGAGAGAGTATAAGTCTCTTACCCAAACCCACTAGACAGAGAAGACAGAGCTACCCTTGAAGGCAGAATCATCTGGAGAAAACTCTCTAAGTTAGGAACATAAATTTCCCTTTTCTGGTCACAGCACCTACCATTCCAGGCACCAAAGCTATAAGGACCTGTGCAGGATGTGGCACATCTAAGCATGCATGCTGCTAAGACCTCAGTAGCCAGCACAGTGTCTGACACACAGCAGGGTTCAGTTCATTTTGTCATTAATTAAAAAATGAAAAGCCAGGCATGGAGGCACATGCCTTTAATCCCAACACTCAGAAACCAGAGGTGGGTAAGATCTCTGTGAGTTTAAGTTCAGCCTGGTCTACATAGCAAGTTCCAGGCCAGCCAAGACTACATAGTGAGATCATGTCTCAAAAAGAAGAAAAAGGAAGAGGAGGAGGAGGAGGAGGAGGAGGAGGAGGAGGAGGAGGAGGAGGAGGAGGAGGAGGAAGAGGAGGAGGCAAAGAACAGCATATAACTACAATAAGAATCAGACTGAAAGAACAAAGTAAAAGAGAAAACTCCTTCCTCACCCACTCTCTCCATAGGCCAGCCCCTTGGCTCCCTCACATTTCCTCCCTGGTGAGGACTCCCAAGGACACAAAGGGAGACAGATCCTCCTGCTGTAAAGACCCAACCCTTGATGCCATCTCCACTGTCAACCCAGTCTAGGAAAACCCTGAGGGCTCAGCAAGCTCATCTAAGCTTCCTTGCCCCAGTCAAAAACTTGAAAAGCATCTGTGCATAGCACAATTCATTTAACTTGAGCTATAAATAACTGACAACCATTAAAAACAGTTCCTCTTCCCAGGATTCTCACATTTTATTAGCTGGTAAACCCCATTCAAGCAGAGAATGGTTCTGGGTTTGCTCCACAGTGTTTACCCATCATCTGGTGCAGGGCTGGGAACATTACAGACCCTCAGTACTTATTACACAAATACATACATTTAACAAGAAACTAAAGGAGCAACCTAAAAGACTAATGCTGAGAGTCTAGGAATTCTGCTCGAGAGGAGGCACCTCGTAGGCTGGCAGGGTCATTGGAAGCTGGGAGATGATACCAACAGTGACCAATTCAGTCTCCGTGGTTCCCAGTAGCACATTCAGGTCTTCCTAGGAGGAGCTCCACCTGCACCCAGGAAGCTGTTGTCCCAGTGTACTCCACTGACCCAGAAGGCAGAGGAGACCAGTTAAGATCTCATGGGGTCAGGGTTTTTTTGGGCTCCCTCTTTGGACAGGGGCTTCCCCAGAACAGGCCACAGAGGCCATCTTCCTGGGCAGCTCCAAAGAAGCCTGTACGCACCGTTGATGGTGAGGTGGACCCAGCTGCCGTTGTGGAAGGTGTCATACTGCTGGTCCAGCATAAGCACTTTGCACTCGTACCAGCCCTGATCCTCGGAGCGCACCTGCTCCAGCCGTAGAGATGCTTTGTCATGAAGACTGGCCCGGCCTGGAGGAATATAGGTATAAAGCCCAGTAGGCCATCAGATCCAAGCCACTGGAGCAAGTCTATCAGACCCCACTACCCCAGACAAAGGCAGGGGACCCATCACAATCTTCAGACCATTTCCCATGGCAGGGTCCCAAAATTACAGTCAGCACCCCTCATAGGCAATAGATAACAAAAGAAAAGCAAATACTTTGGCTCTGGAGCCATTGTCCCTCCCCAGGCAGCCCTGCCCCAGCCTACAAAGGTAGCTTGCTGTGTGTAGCAGTGAAAACAGCCTCTGCTCCTTGGAATACACTCACTCTTTTGGAGATCTCCCAGAACAAAACAAAGGCATGATGGACTAAGAGCTGAGAACAGAGAGAAAGGAGAGTGCTAACAGAAAAAGACAGGCTGGGGGGCCCAACAGGCCCCGGGGCATCCTTGTCCCAGCTGGGTGCTCAGGGCTGTCTTACCCAGCTTCTCTCTGTCTAACTTCCCTAAATAGGAAGAGGGAAGGCAGTCTAGGGGCAGACAGCAATACCTGAGACTACATATCCTTGCAAACACTAGCCTGGAAAGTGCTGGAAGCAGCAGGCCTATAAACCCAAGAATGAGGCAAAGGCTGGAGACTCTTCCTTAGTTCCATCAAGAGACTACTTCTGTGTAGTAGTGAAAAGGAGCTTCTCCCCACACTGCAGTGGCCAGAGCAGCTCACAGGTCCCTTTTGCTTCACAGTTAACTCCAGCCTACATTCATCCAAACCAAGGCCACCACTTCCTCTGCTTTCCTCCCTGCCTCAGCATGGGCAACCTGCCTGAAAACAAGACTATCAATACCAACCCTGATCAGAAGGAGAGTGAGAGACATAGGCTCAGAAGGACAAATAGGAATGGGCCTGGTATGATGGCATAGGCCTGTAATTCTAGCTACTCAGGGGGGATGAAACAGGAGGACTGTGAGTTAGAGGCCAGAATGGACAACTTGGTGGAAGGGGAGACCCTGGTGTACAGTTCAGTGATACAAATGATACAGCACTTGCCTAGCAAGAGCAATGCTTTGAGTTCTATCCCCAGCACCACAGACAAAAAAGGAAGGAAGGAAGGAAGGAAGGAAGGAAGGAAGGAAGGAAGGAAGGAAGGAAGGAAGGAAGGGAGGGAGGGAGGGAGGGAGGGAGGGAGGGAGGGAGGGAGGGAGGGAAGGAAAGAAGGGAGGGGAAAGGGAAGGAAGAAACAAGGAAAAGGAAGGAAAGAAAAAGAAAAAAATGCATTCTGAGGGGCTCAGCAGTTAAGAGCACGTGTTGCTTTTGCAGAGGACCCAGGTTTGATTCCCAACACCAATATGGTGGCTAGCAACTGTCTATAACTTCAGTTCTTTGCAGGCATTGCACACACAGGTCACCTACATACAGGCAGGCAAAACACTTACATATATAAAAATAAAAATAAATCAAAAAAATTTTTAAGATGCATTCTGAGAGAAGACAATTCAAATCTCCAAAGCTCTAGGAAAAAAAAAAAAAAAAGTAAAAGCAGGGTCCTGCCTGTCTCCACTCCTCCTTCTAGCCCCAGCACTCTTACACATGCACACGACCGCGCACCCTCCTTACTGGCAAGCTGGCAGGCAGCAGGAGTGAGTCACAGGGAGGCCACTCTGACAGAATAATTACAGAGTGAGACATGAATGGGGCCAGGGGAAAGGGAGGACTGTGGCAGAGGAAGTAGAGACCAGGCATTCACCAGGACAAGGGACACAGACAGCAGTAGGTGTAGATACATACCCAGGCTCAGGATAGGACACCGCAACTAAAGAGCTAGGATGGGGAGAGTGGGGGCATGCAGACAGCAGATCCTGTAGCCCAAGTTGCATTACAAACAGGGAAAGGTGGTGATGTCCAGCTCCCTTCCTCCCTCCAGTCCTTGCTCCCTCCCAGTGGACCCTCTCTTGAGTTTGCCCTGGACTCCTTGTCCCACATCTCCAGACTGGTTCAGAAGGGCTTCAGGTCTGCTTCGTCTCTTATTTCCTGTCCTCATACTATTAATGAAAACCCACCAGAAGGCAAAGACAGAGGGAAAAGTCAGAAACCATGAAAAACAGAGATAATAGATCAGCCCTAAAAAAGATCAGAAGTGACAGAGATAAAAGTCAAAAGGTCCTGGGATCTCATGGGTACCTCTGAGGCCTGCAAGGAAGGCACAGTACAGCCAGAACCTGGAGGGAGATGGAGACAGTGAAGGGGCATCCCTCATCACTCACACCTTACCTGCATACTCAGGGTCCACGTGTGGGGGGTAGTAGCCAAACTTGATGAAGATAGGGATGGGAACCCCAAACTTGAACCACTCTACAACATAGGGCGGGGGCTGTCCCGTCACTGGGTGGATCACGTCGCATCGCAGGACAACACCCTCACCAGCTCGAGCAGTCACAAACTCGGGCTCCTCTCGAAGGCCGTGGGCACCTAACCGGGACAGCCAAGGTAACACATGAAGAACTGGTGAAGAGATCCTGCTCTTGTCAGCTCATGCTGATGCTGTCCAAGGCCACCCTCAACTCCCAGATCCACCCTTCCCCTTCCAAGGGTCCCTAGTGCACCCTAGACACTCATCTCTGTGCAAACCACCCTCTGCCCTGGGGAAGTTCAGCCTCGATATGCCTTGGACTTGGGGAACAAAGGAGGAGGGAATGTCATTTTCTCTGGTAATACAAGCAAGACTTCATTTCCCAGACCCAAAGAGCAGCAGACATGATCCCGCCTGGCATGCCCTCTTCAGATACCCACTGCCCCTCCAAAAGGCATCAGGAGCTATAGATGGGGGTGGGGGGTTGAAGGCCCTCAGCCCTGGAGGACCTGCCCAGTTAGAGTCCCTGCAAATACTCAATATTCTTTCAGAAGCAAGGAGCTTCCCACTGGAGCCTGGTGGGCGAAGGCAGAGCCAGTCTCCTCCACCGCCCCACCCCCAGCTCAGCCTGGTACTGCAGTGCTAAACAAGAGGGCTCCATACAGGAGCGGGGAATCCCTAACAAGCTAAGGCTGCTTGGCAACACCAGAGGGAAAGCCCCACGGGCCTGAGCGGCCTCTCCAGCCCCTCCTCCAAGCCACTGCGCCAGCCTTGCTGCAGAAGGGAGCGGGAGGCACTGCAGTTCTCCTATTTTCCAAACCTTGAATCTATCAGACTCTCTACCCCAGACATCACCACTAGGAGAGAGAGGCGCCGGTGATGAAGGAGGGGCGCACTGGAGCAGTCTCCTACCTTTGTCTGAGGACATCAAATCAGGGAGCGGGAGGGGGCATACCCACACAGGTGACAGAGTGAAAGAATCAGGCAGGTAAAAGAGGTCTCCACCCCACCCAAACTGAAAGCTGAAGGAGCCCAGAAAATGGCTAACCAGGTAGGCACTGCCCACACATCAGAGCCATTAGAACCTTGGGCCCACCTCCCACTAAGACGCTTCCCATGCCAAGGCAGAAAGAAGGAGATGCCAAGGTCACCTTGTCCATTTCTTCCTATGAGGACAGCCTCGCCCCTACATCCCCTGGACTGCCCACCATTCTGCAGCTAACCACACTTTCCCCATCACCACCCTTCAGGCCCAGATTTCCTGGGCAGTACCAAGGACAGCAGCCCAGCCACCAACTGGAGGCTACAGGCCAGGAGCCTGTGGAGCCCTCCCACCCAAGGATGCCTGGAGGAGGGCGGCAGAGCTTTGTGCTTTCTGCACTTCTGACCCTGTGAGCTCCTGCCTCTGTCCTTCACATCTGTGTTTCTCTCTCTCTCTCTCTCTCTCTCTCTCTCTCTCTCTCTCTCTCTCTCTCACTTCCTCCCTCTGTCCTTCCTGCTCAGTGTCTCTCTGTTTCTGTCTTTTCTCTAGGTCTTCCTGTCTCTCTGTTTATTGGTCTCTTATCTTTTAATCTAGCACCTGTGTCTGTCTCTCCTGTTCTGCCTTAGGTCTCTCCTCTGGGACTCTCTCTCTCTCTCTCTCTCTCTCTCTCTCTCCCCTGCTCCTTCCCCATGTCTCTCGGTCAATGTCTCCATCTGTTTCTTACTTTTGCTACCACTCTCTGTGAGTGATTCTTTCTACCTACCTGTCTCCATTTCTGTTTCTATCAGTCTCTCCATCTCATTCTGTCTTTCTGTGTGTGTGTGTATGTGTGTGTGTGTGGAAATGAGAACTATGGATTTCTGCTGGCCCTATGCCAGGAGAAGGGGCTTTGCCTGCTTTTCAATTATGGCGAGTTCTCTGTGTGCATATGTGCTTGTCTGTGTATCTCTATGTCAGTCTGTGTCGCCTATGTCTCCTTCTCCCCATTTTCCCTCCCCCTTCACTGCAACTTGCAGAAGGAGGAGGAAGAGAGGGAGGCAAGCCCTTCCAGAAGCCTATTGGCTCCTGGTGACATCACTGTTTTCTAGAGAAAGAACTAAGATCACAGAGTATTTTTGGAGCAAAGCAGAGTGTTGCACTCACCTGCTAGAGGCCCCGGCAGGTTTCCCAGCTTCCCCTCCCCCAGCCTGACTGCAGCCCCAACCCTCCAGGAAAGGAGAGGGCCCAGCTGCAGGGAGTGCCTTCCCTGCATCCCAGGGACACCTGGGCAAGAAGCCTGCCTGCAGAATCCAGGCACACAAAGACCAGCACTGGATAAGAGGAATGGGTGGACAGCAAGCTCCATGAGCAGGAGAAGTATGTGTGTGCATACACATGTGTGAGGGTGTATGCATGTGTATGTACACACATGTAAAAACTATCTACAGCATAACCTGTGAGGAGATGGAGACAAACTAAAGGACCCTAAGGGAAGGACAAGGAGTTTTCCCAGGGCCAGTTTACCTTGAGAGAAAGGCAGAGTGGACCACTGAAGGTAGCTCCTTTGCCCCTAGAGCCTAGGCAGAAGGAAGAGAGTCTGGGAAGTACCAGGCACCTCTAACAGTGAACTTCTGCCCTGGACAACAAACTTCTGGATCCAGGGCTCTGGAGGGCAATGCCAAGAGGTAGGTCAGCTTTGACATGGGTTCCTGCAATGCCAGCTGCTCATTTGTACCTAGCACTGCCTTCTTCTCACCTCATGTCAATGAGGCAGCTGCTTTACACCTTCCGTCCAAGCCCTGGAAGGAAGGCTCCAGGTTCCCATTCCCAGCCCCAGCCAGCCCCTGGACTGGGCCCTGAGCCCCAAGCATGAAGTGCACCCCAAGGCAGCAGCCAGACAGATACTCTCCCACCAGCATCTCTTCTCCAGACCCTTCCAACCACAGTAAACTGGTGCCAAGCAAACACACCCCAAAGATGACGTACGAGACAAAATGAGACAGATTTCTCCACAAGGAAGCCGAAAGGGGAAGCCATATCTCAGCCATCAGACTCAGGCCAAGCTCTCCCGATTCCTGGATCTCTACTCTTCCTCATCTCATACACACACACACACACACACACTGGGTATATTCATTCTACCACTCACAAGTACTTCTCCCTAAGCCTGATCCTCTCTGAGCCAAAATATGTCTAATAAACATTCCCTCCAGAAAAACTCAGTGTGAAAAAAGAATGAGAGGAAAGTCATCAGGCTGGCATACAGTGGGAAAAGGGAGTTCCACAGAGGAGAAATAAGGAAACCAAACATAGGGGCCAGCAAGTCCAAATCCAGTGTGAGAGTGACTCAGAGACAAGGAAGGTGGGAGGTGCAAACAGGCCTTATGCAACTCAACCAGCGAGACACTTGGGTCAGGTAACATGACAAAGAGACACTGGGACTTAGGAAACCCTAGAATCAAGGTATGGAGCTGAGCCTGCATGACACAGGCAGAACTGTCCCCAGAAGGACCCAAGGAGCAACGGGAAAGCAAAGGAAAGAAAAAGGTGGGCAAGAAGTAGAGAATGGTCAGGAACAGTGACCAGAGGAGATAACTATAGGTCCCTCCCTCAGACTGATTTTAGCTGGAGGAGGCTATGAGAAGCCCTGCATCTCATATACCCCTTTACAAGAAGGCAGAATATAGTCTTGTATACCTAGTAAATCCAAATCCTGAGTGTCTTCCCAGCCCAACCTAGTGCAAGCCACACTGGCAGGTGGATGGAGTAGGTCCCTTGCAGGTTGGCTGACCTTTCGAAAAACCCATAGGATACAAATCTTCCATTCTCTGGGCCAGGTGGTACGCAGTATGTAGCCGAGTCCAGAGCTGCCAGCAGACCCCTTGTGGGCACAGAACCACATGGTATCCAAGGCTTGGCACAGTCCCACATCCAACACACAACCTGGAGTTTGTGTGCTAGAGAAAGACTGGGAAGGAAGGGTCGTGAGGACGGGAAACCACTTCTAACTACCAGCAGAAGAAACAGGAGCCAGATAGAGAAACCCTCTGCTGTAAGGCAAGTAGAACACACTGCCCAGCTCTACTACATGGGGTCTGTGCTAAGAATGTGATGCTGTATGCCTAAGGTGGCCACTGACCAAGTACTGCTATCTCTGTATCACAAATGGAGACATGTGTTCTCCCCAAGGTAGAAGGCAATAAGGTAACCTAGGTAACAAGTAGTGGGTCAGGATTCCTTCCAGAGCTCAGGTGACTGAAGCCTCTTCCTTCCTCCCCTCCCCTTCTTCACATACTGAGTAGAGTTCCCACACCATGTTCTATGCAGTTCTGATAGTCCAGACCCTGCAGCCAGGACCACAGAGAATTCCAAGATGGACTTGCCTCTCAAAGGCAACGGGATCAGCTGGAGTATCTCTGGCCAGCTCTGGGGAAGGTCATTCTACCTGAGACCCAGGAGCGCTATACGGGTCTCATGATAGCTAAAAGGAGGGAAGATGCAGGCTGATGAGCATCAGCCTCCTTGGCTCCTTGTTGCAGCAGCCTCTTCTTCCTCCTCCTCTGGGCACCAGACTCTCAAAACCACAGGCCTGTTGTCTAATAATACCAGCGACAGCCACTGCCACCTCCATCTGCCAGCCTAAAAATAATCCCTGCTGAGTCCAAAAAAGGCACAGTCCCCAATAGTCCCCCAATCCCTCCTCCTTGACATGCAGGAGGCTCTAGGAGATTCCAGGAAGCTGGCAGGCTTGAGCTACCACCACATGGGAGGCACACACCAAGAGGAGGGCCTGAGGACAGCAGAAGCTTGGTTCCTGCTGCTCAGCACCAGGTGAGAAGCATATAGAGAATCTGAGCCGAAGAGGAGACCGATGCTCAGAAAATGAGGGTATCCCATTCTCCATACAGGGCGAGTTTGAAGTCATCCAGGACATTCACTCCTCCCTCTGCCTAGGAAGGACCTTCATACCCTACAGAGAAGCCCTGCCTTCTGTAGCTCCCCATCAGTGCCTTTGTGACCCTCAGCACCCCTCTCCAACAGGTTAAGGAACAGTGGGTCCAGCCAGATAAGCCCAGTCTTAGGAACAGCAAGGCACTGAGTGAGCTAGGGCTCCTTCCTCTAACCTCTCCGGCTGGTCTCCCCCCAGCCACCATGAAGTGGTGATGTTATTAGCAACCTTAATTTGCTGGGCTAGATTATATTTCCAAGAGCCCTTTCCCCAGGAGCCACAGGCAGGAAGGAAGTCTGTAATTCAATCTCAGCCTAGCTCCTTTAATGGCTCCTCAGCAGAAGAGAGAAGCCACACCCCCTACACCCACAGCCCTAGCCCTGGGTGAAGGCCTGTTTTGCACACAGCCTGTGTACCCAATGGGGCAAGCAGCGAAGGGTACCACAGGCTGGGCTGGCCACAAGGTGAGGAGCCAGCCAAGCACTGTAAGTGGGTGGGAGATTACCCCTGGGGTAGCAGCAGCATTTCTGCTCTGAACCAAAGTAATGATCACTCATAAAACTTGGGCCCATGTGCAAGTTTTATGCCACAGCCTTTTATATGTGGGTACGTGTGACTAGGAAGAAAATAAGGGGCAGAAAACAGAGCAGAAGGCGGGGTTTGTCAGGTCAGGCAGGCAGGCTGAGATCTCCCTCACTGCCCTGACCCCCATGGAAAGTTTCCACAAAACCCTCATAGAGGCCCCATTGCTACTCATCACTCTCCTGCTTATTCACGCAAGAATGAATAGGAAAGGAGGAATATTTCTAAGAAAAATAGGTCAGTTGCCTCAGGCAGACCAGGCCCACACCCATGGGCAGTGCCCTTGGGGCAGAAGCCTGACTGCAAGCTGCCTCTCCAACTTCAGCATCCTTTCCCGTCTCCTCAGGCACCCAGAGCCAGCTCGACCCTGGACTGTGCCAGGCTGATGGCAACGGATGCCTCTTAGCAAGAGAGGCAGTGTCAGCTTCCCCAAGAGCTGAACCTCTACCCGGTTACTCCAGCTTTCTCTACTGGATCTAAGGCATTCTTTAGTCTTGACCCTGGGCTGAAGCCTCCAACTTTGAGAACATCTGGGCTGCCTCAATGCAGGTATAGAGAGTGAGGAACAGGGAAGCAAGCAATCTGCTGAGCATAGTCTCCATTCCTCCTATAACGCCCAGAGGAGCAGCTCCAACTTCAAGCCTAAACCCAACTGCCCCTGACCTGCTGCAACCCCTGTATGTGCACACACACAAGTGTTTGTACATGCATGTGCACACATGTCCAAGGGTGCACACCATACACAGGCAGGTACACAAACAGGAATATAAGTGTGCAGACATGTGCACACATAGATTGTGTGTACACACATCACATACAAGAGTACCTATAGATGTGCATACATGCATACACATACACATACATTTCCAAAAAGCTGAAGGTTCTTCCCAATCACAGGTCATTCTAGCCAATCTTCACACAAACTGCTTAACCCATCCTAGAAGCAGGGGGGGGGTCACTTCCAGGGGGCACCAGATGAGAAAGCCACAGAAGAGGGGGGTCTCTCATGAAGATGAGAACCAGTTAAATCTCATGCTTACAGTGGAGTCCTCACTGGGGCTCACCTCCCACCTCCACATTTCTAGTGCAGCAAACAGGAGGGCTTCAGGAAGACTGAATGAGCACCCAGCAGGCTGTGCTGAGAGAAAGCCAAATAAGCATACATGCTGGCCAGCTCTGAGAGCTAGGGGCTGTCCTGCTGAGAGAGCAGAAGGAGGCCCAGGCACAGGAAAGAGCAGGGCACTGCAGAGAAAAGCAGGGAGGGTGCAGGCTTTCAACATTTCCTAGCTAGACAGCCTTTGCTCCTCCAGTAACCAGATCTCATATTTCTGTCTTAGAGCCATAAATATGAAACTACTAGAACCTGGTACCCGACGACTCCAGAGACTGCCGTGTATGTCGGGCCATGGGCCCACAGCTGCCAGCTGACTCTTTCCAGCATCCAGCAAAATGCCCTATTCCACATAAATCCATCCCAGCTTCTCTCAGAGGGCCTGCTACTAGACACAGACGCACACAGCCGCCAGCACTTACTGATCACTTCGTGAGCCAAGTCCTTCTCAGCTGGTAGCCTGTTCACAGATTTAAGCCTGCTTCCTCCTGTCTCCATCAAAAAAGAGAAACTAGGTAGGCCAAAGTCAGGTAGAGAACAGAGGGCACTGGTCCAGCCACAAGCAGAATTTGAGTCAGGCCCCAGTTTACCTGGTCACACTGGAGTCAGAGCAAGTCCACCTGCATTCTTAAAGACTAGACTTCTCTCCCTTATGGGAGGTTCAGAATCAGTTACACCTGGTCCAGGGTCACCATATAATGTCAAAACCCCAGATTGCTGGGCTGATGCCTGGGATGCTGAATCAATAGCAAGAGCCCCTCTCTTCTCCTTACTCTCTTAACCTGTCCTAAGTTACTTCTAAGACACACATGATCAGAGTCAAAAGAAGGAGTCCATATCCACTTCTGTTCCATACTTGTGGATTGACAGAGTCCCAGCCCAACACAACTTGAGGGCCTGATCCCATTTATGCAGAAGGGCTCCTGCTTCAAATTCTAGAAGTAGCATCTCAAAGTCCCTAGGGCTCAGGGCTTTCCCCAGAAATCATCTCTGCTACTCCTAGAATAGCTGCGGGTCCCATAAGGACCCTCACCACAACCCTGTTCTCTGGGGCAAGAAGGAGCATGCCCCCTCTCTAGCCTGGGTGAGTCTTGCATCCTTCCACTAGCCTCTGGCAGCTGCAACACTTCAGCTCTGCAGACCTTGTAAAGGACTTCCAAGCAATTCTGCATGCCCCGCCCACACACCTCTGGGATGCAGGGGACAAGAGGTTCTACCCAGACAAGGTCAGCCCATGAAGGGGTCTCACTTCCACAGAAGCAGCCTTTTAAACAGCCCCAAACACTCCTAGTTCCTGGTTCCCAGAACAGCCCAAAGGAAAGGAGCTGATTAGGAGCCAGGAATCCCATAGATACTGAAATAATAATAATGATAATGTTTGCTGGATACATACTTTACAACAAGCAGCCAGTCACTTCTCTATCACACCACTGCTCACCCCAAATCTCTACAAGTTCATACTGTTAATTTCATTGAGGAGAGTGACATTTAGAAAGGTTGAGAAATTTGTCCAAGGTCATAGGGTCAGCAAGTGGGAGAGCCAGGATTTGAATTCTGACAATTATCTGTAAACCTAGGTCTGTGGTTGCCACATAGAGTCATTTTAGGCTAAAATAATATCCCCAAGACCAACAGGCCTCCCTTGCTCCCAAAGAAGAGCAAAGATCCCAGACAGAAGGACTTCCATCCAGAAAGAAGATATCCAACATAACCTTCAGTGTTAGGGACTTTTTTCTGTCTTGTCATTCTGTGATTAGCTGTAATAGAAACCTAATTTTCTTTATTCTGTGCTTAAACTTGCAATAAATAAATAAATAAAACAAGCATATTCATTCCCTGACTTAGGTTGGGAGGCTATTTCATATCCTTTCTTCAGTGTCTCTTCAATTCTGATCCTAGCACAGCCTTTTGTGCTTTCAATGACAGACCCAAAGAAGGAACATACCAAAACCTGGCGGGGAGGAGGTCACTGACAGACTGCAAGGAAAGAGGGAAGAGAGTGGGAGAGGCACAGTGAGATCTACTCCCTTTCTGTAAGCTTCTCAGGTCACCCGGTCTCAGTTTTTCCACCTGGCAAATGGAGAGCTGTAACCGTTGCGACCATCACAGCACTGGACACAAAGCCGTCCTTCCCTTCATCCTCGGCTCTTGTTTCAGAGCCCCACTCCCAACTGGCATAGGAGACATATTCTAATCCAGAAACTTTCTCAAACCACTCCCCCGCGCACGTCCTCAAGCAAGGTGCAAAGAAGCCGGCAGCCCAGGCGCGTCCTGCAGAGCCCTTCCCGAGGCGCCCGGGTCCTCCGGTCCTCGCCGCCTCCCCCCCCCACCCCCCCCACAAACCGCTTCACTCCCGCCGCCATCTCCTCCCTGCTATGCGAACTTGCCGGCGGCCGGGTCGGTTCTGCGCGCAGAAACCGTGAGCTCAGAGTTCTGGCAGCTTCCAGGCCCAGCTCCGACTTCCATACAAGGGTTGGGAGCCGGCTGCCAACCTGAGCTCTGCCATCTCCAAAAGCCCTCAAGCTCACGCAGCATCACCCCAAGGCGCTGCCGGCTGCCTCGCCTTTTCTCGGGCTCGGATCAAAGACAAAAATCCCGCGGGGTTCAGAGACACAGTCGAGGAGACCCCTGGGCAGTGGCCCTCGCCCCCGGGCAGCTGGGCATGGGAGCCAGGAGCTCGGCGTCTCCGGGAACTTTTGCCTAGCCCGGGTCGGGGTGCGGCTAGCATGGGCGCCGGTGGCTGCCAGGGCGGGTCGGAGCAGAAGCTGTTTGGAGCCACTGGGTCAGTTCTGCCGTCACCCGCGAGCAGGATCCGGCTGCCGCTGCCAGGACGGGTGGGCAGAAGGCGCGCGGGGCCGAGAGCGGTCCTTAGAGGGGCAGCGGAGAGTCCCAAGCTCTGGGTCGCGCCTCCCTATAAGGGCTCCTCGGCGGAGCTGGGCTGCGCAGGGCTGGACCGCGCCGAAGCCTGCCGGAAGACCCCGCGAAGTCCCCAGCAGCTAGAGTAAGGGGGATCACGAGTCCCCCGGACCTCAGGCTCTCCGTGCGAGCGCGAACCTTGAGGCCCAAGGTGGGCCAAGTCGACCTCCATTCCAGCGCGTTCCTTCCCCGTCTGCTCTGCAGCCCGGGGGCTCCGGCACCTCTGCCCTGTACCTCCGGCCCGCGACTGCCCGGCCCTGGCGCCAGTGCCTCAGTGACCCCGGGCGCGCCGGGCAGGGGCCAGAGCCTCGCCGACCGGGCTCGGGAGCACAGCCCTGGGGAAGGTCTGAGAGCGCCAGGAGGTTGGAGGAGGGAGGCTGCTCTTCAACTCACCTTGAGCCGCAAGACCTCGGGTGCTGATCACACTTGCTATCAAAGTGGCCACATACCAAATCATAGTACTACCGCGCGCCAGCCAAGAACCTCATCCTATCGCAAAGTGCTCCAGCGCCCGTACACTTCTTGTGCCTGAGCGCCCGCCTCTCGCCCGCCTACACCCGGCGCCGGTGCTCCTGTAGCCCGGGTGGCCAGCTCTCCATCCCTCCCTGGCTAGTCTCTGCTCTGCGCGCAGCCTTCCCGGCCCCGGCGCAGCGGCACCTGCACTAGCAGAGGAGGCAGAGCTCAGCCAGGTCCACGGTGAAGCCTAGCCGGGCCGGACCACCTGGCCCGCCTCTACCGCTAGTCTATTGGACGCTGCCCACAGGTCTAGGGATTGATTGGCTCAGCTATCTGCCCGTCGCGGAGCGAAGGAGGCGAGCCCATTTCAAGGTGCGTTGAAGTGTGGCGAGCACAGAGCCGCAGAATCATGCGCATTGCCCGGGAGAAGGCGTTGTAGCGTCTTTGCTCTTGTCTGTTCTCTGCTCAGACTGCATGGCAAGTTTCTGATAAATGGTAGCTTCTTGGGCCGACTAACGGGACCTTAGGAGTCTCAATAACCTTTGACAGGTCCGAGGTGATGGAACCCCCTCCCTCTCTGGGAATCCAACATCCGGTTTCTTTCAAGAAAAAAAAAAAAAAAAAACAGGTCCCGGGGGGACCACGCTGATTCAGTGATGGGGAAACCCTGGCATCCTGGAGAAGCTAGGGAACGTCCTTTCCTGGAGATCATTTCAAAGAGGTCACGTGCTGCCTCCCCTCCTCCCACTCCCTTGCACACCCTTCTCTCAGAACAACACCCCACCTCCACCAAACGTGATGTTAAGTTAGTCTGCATCCAGCCCGAAGGCAGGAGGATGACTAAAATGACCTCTAAAAGTCGAAAAGATTTGGAATGAGTCATTGGCTCAGCTGCGGCATGTCACAGACCCCTCTGGAACACATGTGCACACGTTCTACCACCCCCACTGCTGGTCATCGTTGCTCACGATTACTAAATCCCAACTCTGAGCAATAAAAGTTTCCCTCCTCCTTCTAAATAATAAATGCTGCTTCTCGTGCACACAATTCCTCGCCTCCCACCTCACTCACTGCCTAGCTCCATCTCAGGAGCATGGAGCCACGGTGGATTTGAGGAGCAATTAGAAGAGAGGATGAAGATCCAAGGAAAGGAGAAAGGGCTTTTCATTCCTGAAGAAGGTAAGTAAGGAAGTTGGAAGAGCTTGCAATTTCCCATCCTCCCTGTCCCGGTCTCTCCTCATCTCTTCCCCCAATACAGTTGTATTTGCAGATGGAATACATGAGTGTCATGGAAACATGTACAAACAATCGCCTCACACCAGCATTCTGAGACTTCAGTGAAGATGTTTATTCTTTCAAGGAGTAAAAGCAGTGCTGAGGCCCCAGCTGTTGGCCAAGGAAGGAAATGGAGAGGCAGGGAAAGAGAGCTCAGGGATTTACCTCTCAGAGCACCCATTAGTACAGCAACCCCACCTCTATGACAAGAAACAGATGTGCTCCTGGAAAAGCCCATGCAAGTGACACATGTACACATGCAAACATACACATGCACCTTACATAGAAAGTGACCTTGAATGATGGAGGGATAGCCTTCCCTGAGAATTTAACCTTTGTAGTTCATTGTCATCCAGTAAGTAGGAAACTGGGACGTTATGCTGAGAAGGTATCAGCTGAATATAATGCAGAGAACCAGGCTCCTGAGTAGCCTCCTGCTTGCCCACTCAGCCCACTCGAGCAAACACACTCAAAATGTATCACTCTGGGCATATGTCTCTATGGGCCACTGCTTTGGGTTTTCTTTCTGAGCCAAGATGCCTTTCTTGGGGCTTTGAAGTATGTAAGCTGTAAACTCTAAACCTTGTTGATGCATTAATGTTCAGGTAACAAGCCCCATAAATGCATATGAACAACATCTTCACGTGCACACATACAATACTTTTCCTGAACGCTAAGTCTTATTGGGATCTGTGCTGGTTAGTTTTTGCTAACTTGACACAAACTAGAGTTACCTGGAAAAAGGAACCACAATTGAGGAATTACTCCATCAGACTAGCCTTTGGGCATGTCTGTGAGGCATTATTTTAGTTGTTAATTGATGTGGGAGGGTCCCGCCTGCTGTGGTGATGCTATCCCTGGGCTGGTGGGCTTGGGTTATACAAGAAAAATGACTGAACAAGATAGGAAGATGGGGAGAGTCAATAAGCAGGTTTTCTCCATGGTCTCTGATTCAGTTCCTGCTTCAGTTTCCTGCCTGACTTCCCTCAAAGATGGTCTGTGATGTGAAGATGTTAACCAAATAAACCCTTTCTTCCCTGAGTTACTTTGGTCAGTGTTTTATTGCAGCAATAGAAAGCAAACTAAAACAGGATCCATTTTCAGGACCGGTGCCGTGGCTTGGCTATGGTTAAATGTGCCCTCCCAAAGGTTCATGCGGCAGTGTTGGGGGGCAGGGGGTGGAACCCTTAAGGGAAGGGGCTGGAGAGATGGCTCAGCAGTTTAAGAGTGCACACTGCTTGCAGAGGACCAAAGTTCTTTTCCCAACACCCATGTTAGGTGCTCACAGCAGCCTGTAATTCATCTCCAGGAAATCTAACACCCTCTTCTGGCCTCTGGAAGTACTGCACTCATGTGCACAAACCCACACAGACACACATATCTACATAATTAAAAATGAATAAAAATAAATGACAGTTTATTTATGAGTCACAATGAGAGGCAAGATGGTTCTCCTGGGACCCTTCTCACTAGAGGATTATTATGAAAGGAGTTGGACATGGTGGCTCATGCCAATAATCCCAGCACTGGAAGGTAGAGTTCAAGATCATCCTCAGCTACATAAGAAGTTTAAGGCTAGTCTGAGATATATGAAACCCTGTCTCAAAAAACAGAAAGAAAAATGAAAAAAGAAAAAGGGAATGTTGTCATAAAGGAAGCAAGGCTGGCCTCTCTCTGTTTGCTATCTGGTTTGAAATCCAGCCCCATGTCAGCACACACCCCCATTACTGACATCTGCCATCCATCTCGGGGGCCCTCGTGAGAAATAAACCAATGCAGACACCTTGCTATTGAACCTCCAGAACTGTGCACTAATAAATATCTTTTCTTTGTGAAGTTAGCTGCCTCAGGTATTTCATTATGACTGCTACAACTGTTATCACTGATTTTTTCCCCCTTTCAAAACCTCTAAGCAGCCATTTGTCACCTGCGACCTCTTGAGGTATGAACAGGAACACCTGTTTCAGAGCATGTGTACTCTGAAAAACTTTCTTCGATGACCTGAAAGCTGGGGAAAAGGAGGAGTCTACTCTTACCATCTATTGTGTCACATTTGTTCGGCCCCCTGCTTTGTCCTAATGAAGATGGTGGGTTCTGCTAGGAAAATAAAACTGTTTGTCAGATCAGAAAGGAAAAATATGTAGAGCTTAAAAAGATAAGCCAAACTGGAAAGTTACTCAAAGGAACTCTTTAACGAGAATAGATTTTGTCTGGAGAAGTCCACTAGAAATAAAGTAGAGCACAGGAGTGACATCACAGAGGAAAGGGAAAAAAAATTGAATTGAAAAGGGAAAAATTAGCATCATGGCCATTATCATCCAACATGTGTCAGTTCTTTTCAGATCAGCTCAAGAGAGATATGCTGCAGCAACTGGTAGAAAGGAATGAAGCCAGACAGATCTTTTCTTCTTGACATATGACTGAGTGTTTGATTAAAGAAGGATGGCAGCCTCTCCTAGGATGAACATCTAATTGATCACTCAAAGACAGCAAAGACCCCAGCTGTCCAAGAGGCACATTGTCCAATAGGCCCAGCCCTGTGAGTAAGGACACCTGGTTCATCACAGGTGCTCAGGGGATGCTATATATATCAGATATGGGAATGTCTGTCTTCTTTTAACCTCACAGAAAGTTTGCTTTTGAAAATACAAAAGGCCACTCTTACCAGTTATCTCAGAATAAAACAGATCTAGCTGCGTACTGACTCATGCCCCAAAAGCCCTCCAAGGACTAGTGAAGAAGGTAGAGGTTGCCTCAGTTCCTCTTCAAGTCCACTGAGCAGTAGAACTCAGAAACAGCAGTTTGTCTCTTCTTACCTCCTTTGGTGGTTGCAAAGCTTTTGGTAGAGCTTCGGCTAGGGTGGAGGCAGTTCTTGTAAAGAAGAGAAGCTATAACTCAAAGGAATTTTTCCAAAACGAATACAAAAAAGGATGTTTGGTGTTTATATAATTAGGAATCTGGATCAATCATCTTGCCCTAAAAAAAACCCATCCTCAAATGATACAGTAGCTTAAAACAACAACAATCACTTATTTGCCCATTGGTTTGTAATTTGGGCAGTGCTTGGCAGGAATGCCAGGCATCAGCTCCAGTGAGCACGGAAGTTCTGCTGTCAACATGGCTCACTCACTTGGCTGTTAGCTGATTGTTAGCCAGGCTTGTCAGTGAAGGTCTGTGTTTAATCCTCATGCAGACTTCTCTACATGCTACCTGGGCTTCCTCACAGTTTGATGACTGGTTTCCAAGAACCCGTGTTCCAACAAAACTAAGGAGAACTGATGCTGTGTCATCCAAGGCATTTACAGGTATGGAATACCTGTAATATTGAAAGGGACAGGATGTAGATTCCTGCTTCTCAGTGCGACAGTGTCCCCATCACATTATAAGATGAGCTAGTGCAGTGGACGGGGTGCTGCAGCCGTCTTTGAAATAATACAATTTACTGTGAAAACAGTATTCAAAATCAAAGCAAAAAGAATGAACTGTAGAAGAAATTTCTAGAAGAAATTTGATATTATGGAAATTGCCTCATGCAATTATGGAAGCTGAGAAGTCTAACAATATGCTGTCTAAAAGCCTGAGAACCAGAGAAGCTGGTAGTATGATTCAGCATGAGTCCAAAAGCCAGAGAACATGACATAAGTTATAATCTGAAGATCTGAAGGCCTGGAGTTCTCCTGTCTGAGAGGCCAGAGAAAATGGGTGTCCAAGCTCCAGGGGAGATCAATTTACCCTTGGTCCACCTTTCTGCTCTCAACAGACTGTAAATAGCTAATCTTAAGAACTGATACAGGTAGTTGGAGAAAAGCTCTGCAAGCCTCTCCAACCCTCCCATTGTAAGGCTTGGCCATGTAGACACAAAATGCAAATGACCTTGCATGAGCCTTGCTTGGCTTCCTTCTCTCCCACTTGCTGCTTGTCTCTCCGGCTGTGGCCTGTGGTCAGGTGTTGTTTCTACAGACCCCAGAAACTATCCTAATGATCCATCTTTCCTTCTTCAAAAAATAGATTACTGACCATTTTTTCTTATATTAAAACTCAAATTTGATTATGATTCAAGTTTCCAAGAATATTCAGAGTTCTCCTCAGTTGCTGTTACCCCTAAAGGTCATAGCCTGGTTAGGTAGCATTGACTGATCTACAGGCTGATATTGTTCTTCCTGGTAAAAGATACCTGCCCTGACCATCACAGGATATACCAAGTCATCAAAGTGAGCCCACAAGCCCAGGAAGAGAGTCTATCATAAGGTACAGTTTCCCATTGTTTCACTATGATCTCGCCATCATATATACATATATTTATATACATACATACATACATATACATATATATACATGCACCAAGTGTAGAACACTCACCTCAGATGCCTATGTCCTATCCTACCTCACACGTGGACAACAGCTATGAACAGGTGCACAAATACAGCAGAATTCTTATAAGCTGAAGCTGAAGCCGCAGATCTTTTTTTAAAAAATTATACATATAAATGTATTGCTTACACTTGTGTAAGTGCACCCATGTTGTGCAGTGCCCACAGAGGTGAGAAGAGAGCACCAGATCCCCTGGAACTGGAGTTATGGACAGTTGTTAGCCACCATGTGGGTGCTGGGATTCGAACCTGGGTCCTCTGCAAGAGTAGCCAGTGCTCTTAATTGCTGAGCCATCTCTCCAGTCCCTAAAGTGACAGATCTTAAAGTTGTGTTTGTGGTACTACAGTAGGAACCAATTCCTGAAATTTTAGACAAACCGTATTCATTTCTTGTCAAGTTGAAAAAAGGAACAAATTCTTGCCTGAGGCAGAAAACAGATCTATAATTTAGGACCAGTTTATTTGAAAACCAGGCAGATAAAACCCTCAAAAATCACACCAACCCTTCCCTCCCTTCTTTCCTCTTGGTGTTCCAAGTCAACTATGAACACTCTCAGAGAAGACACATGTCCTGTTTTCTTGGCTTCATCTGGAAATAAAAAAAGTTTACTGTTGTATATAAACTTAGTCCCACAGAACATGAATGCTGAGTGACAGCCTTCCGGTACACTGTCCCCAGATTATGGCACATTGTTCCTCCAACAATTCTTCACCTTAACAAAGGCTGCACCATGGCCAGAGTGGTTTTCAACCTCCTGGCACACCTGGTTTTGCCTGTGCCTGCTAAAGGATCCACTGGGGAGGTGCTGGCACAAATAGGCTACAGTGGTCCTCTATTCCACACTCTGGCATGAAGAAGCCTAAAAGACAGTCGAATCACCCAAGCTGTGGCCACGGCATATGGGGGTTTGAGTCATTCTTTTTAATCTGAGTTTTTCTTCTTCCAACTCTAGAAGAGACTGTAGAAGGTGATTGGAACCGAGGTCTGAAGGAAAGGAGATGAATATTCTTATGGAGTGATTCTCTTTCATATACTACCCCCAAACCCAATTCCAGGCCCCTGTGATGCTGTGTAAGATGGCAAATAGTATCTGGAGTTCTACTCAAAGATTGCATGGACAGGAATTCTGATACAGCATAGAAGACTCCCCATGTTCTAGTTAGATTTTTTATTTCTGTGACAAAACACTCTGACCAATACCAACTTGGGAAAAAGAGGGTTTATTTGGCTTATATCTCCCAGGTCACAGTTCATCACTTAGGGACCCTAAGGTAGGAATTCAGGGCAGGAACCTAAAGGCAGGAGCTGAAGCACAGGCCATGGAGGAAAGCTGCTTACAGGCTTGGTCCCCTGGCCTGTGCTCAACCTGCTTTCTGTACAACACAGGACCATCTGTGCAGGGTTGGCACCACCCACAGTGGACTGGACCCTCCCACATCACTTAACAATCAAGAAGATGCCCCACAGACATGGCCACAAGCCAGTTCAATGGAAGAAATTCTCCATGTACCCAGGTGTGTCAAGTTGACAACTAAAGTTATCCCAAACACCCCAGGAGCACAGGGGTCATGTGCCTGGGAAAATGGCAACTCGAAACCAGCAGAAGGTTGATATAAGCAAGCCGAGGATTAGAAAGTTTTGTGAAACCAGCAGGTCATTCTAAATGCCAGTGACGGGGAGACCAAGGACTTGGGCCCTGGAAACATCAACAGAAATAATTCTTCAGTGGGTTAGTAGACCCTGGACACGAATCTGAAATTGGTACCTTATCAGGCACTGGGGAGGAACATAAAGTAGGAACAAGCCACTGTGTTTGTCACCCAGGAGTTTGTCACCCAAAGAGAAAGGTGAGTCTGACCACATGAACAGGACTTACTGAACTCTGTCTACATGGGGACACAAGAGAGGTGACAGTCCATTTTTGTTACTATAACAGAATACCCAAATCTGGATAACTTTCTTTTTTCTTTTCTATTATTGTTGTTGTTGTTGTTGTTGTTGTTGTTGTTGTGTGTATGTGTACGTGTAGTTTGTGGGTGGAAACACACATGCCATGGTGCATGTGTGGAGATCAAAGAACAACTTTCAAGAGCAGATACTTTCCCTCCACCCTGGGATCCGGGAATCAAACTCAAGAACTGCCTTTGTCCCTTTCAGGTCAGCTCACTCAATGATCTAGGCTTCTCTTCCTTCTGTGTTCCACCTCTTAAAGGTTCTACCGCCTCTCAGCATTGCCACAATAGTAACCAGACTTCAACACATAAACCTTTCAGAGACAAACCATGTCCACACCACAGCACCCAAGCTCAAACTGCAGTAGATCTGCAAGAAGGTGGTGATGAGGTGGATGATCTCTGAGCTCAGTCTTCAAAACGGAGAAGAGAAAGAAGAGACTAGCAGAGAGGGCGATGTCGGTCTGCAACCCACCAAGGGCAGGAGCCAGTGTGGTGAGCATCCTCAGTATCCATCTCAAAGTACACATTCAACAAATGTTAGCAGTAAATGAATGTGGAGAAGTGGTAATATCTGGTAATATCCGGCCAGTTCGCAACACAAAGAAGCGTCCATGTTAAGAATAGGGGAAATGTGTGGATAAAATGAGGAAACTGGTAGTCAAGGAGAGATGAGACAGAGGAGTAGGCAAACAGAAGTAACATGGATAACCACAGCATTAATGGAGAGAGGTGACAGATAGTTTCGTCCTAAGGAAGGACAGCGAAGAAAGCAATACTTTTGGATCCAGTGAAGCCAGAGGCACAGAGGCATGGGGATGAGAGTCAAAAGAGGCCCCTGCAATGGTGTGGGGAGGAGTCTAAGCTTCTGCTTTGGACCCACAGATGGGCAGGCTGGGCATGGGGGAGGAGAACAGGCCCTGGAGCCACAGCTGGCTGGAGAGCTTGCAGGGGTCTATTTTTGGCACCCATTCGACCCCAGACCTCTCATTCCCGGACCCCTCCACACTTAGCTCTCAACTCCACACAAAAGGGCCTTGTGTGGGAGTGCAAGTGGATGCAATGCATCTTTATACCATTGCCTCCCTCCCCAGAGCCTTGGCATGGACAGGGCTCCGCCAGGTGCGGGGTACAGGAAGGGAGGGGCTGGGCACCAGACATGAGCCAGAGGTCAAAGGGAAGCACCAGCCTCTCTCCCAGGCTGTCTCCTCTCCCGCTCTCCCCTCAGGGTCCCTGTCCTTGGCCCTGCCCCTCTGCCTGCTCTGTTTCCACGCCCCCTCTAGCACAAACGCTTCCCCTCAGTTCTTTCCTTCTCTTCTTCCCTGTCCTCCCCTTGTTGGGCTGCAGAGTCGGGGGAGCCTGGAGACAGAGCCTGATTTACTCCTGGCAAACATCCAGGACAGAGCGTACCACAGCAACAAGTTTCCATGGTGCTTGGACACAAGGCAAATGAGGTCTGAGGAGAGACTGCTGGCCTCAGAGTCACAAACCCCGAGTCCCATCCCTGCCATACCTCATCAGTGATATATCCTTAAATAAGAGGTTTAACCCCCGTGTCAGGAATTATGTCAGTGCCCCATCATTCCATCACCCTCATCAGGAATGCTGCAAATGCCCACTCAGCAGCCAGCACCCAAGAGCACACCAAGTGATTGCTGCCTTCACACAATTTGCAGTTAATAGCAATAGGATTGCTCAGAAGAACAGAGTGAGCTGAGGCTTTAATAGATGGCCAGTCCACTGTCAGAGTTCAAGGGCTGCTATGCCTATAGGATAAACCAGAATGCCAGGGTTGAGAGCATGGTGCTGAATCTCAAAGCTTGCCTATAGCCAATGTCTGTCCTGGGTAATGAGAAACAAGGGACAACAGGAGAGAGTGTAGACTCATCTACACAGGAAGAGGATCACCTGACCTGAGAAGGCAGGTCTAGCTGGAGAGATCTTGGTGTGTGTAAGAAGATGTATTCCTGAGGAGAAGTAAAGAAAAATAGTGTGGTGGGGCCTATTTGGAAAAGAAAAAAAAATTTATTCAGAGTCCTGGCTCCTGAAAGTTTAGGACCTAGGTGCATGGGACACAAGTACACACACATACAGAGGGGCAGCGGGGAGGAGACAGAGGACAGAGGGAAGGACAGGGGGAAAGGAGAGAAGGGAAGGGGAGAGGGGGGGGGGGGGGAGAGGGAGAAGGGAGAAAGAAAGAATCCCTTTCTAGGAAACAAAGTTAGAAAAGCAAAAGACTGTGGACTCGGGGGTAGGCACAGCTGCCAGAGAAGCCTGGTGGGGGACTGTGAGGAAGCCATTTGAGGCTCTGAAAAGGGAGTCTCATGGAGAACCTAGAACAATGAGCCAATAGAAGGGGGAATGTAGAGAGAAGAGGACAGAGGGGCAGGGTGCCACGAGCGCTGCCCGCCTGGACACTTCCCAAGGTTAATTGAGGGGCACCAAGCAGACTCTGCAGCATTCCTCCATGAGGGAGGGAGGAGGGTGGAGGAGAGCAGTTACTGTGGGGAGAAGAGGCCTTTCTCTGCCCTAGGCTGCTGTCCCTTCTGGAAGTTCTTTGAAGCATGAGCCCTGCAGCTCATGGTGGGTAAGCAGTGAGGGGAGAGGGAGAAACCGACTGGCTTTCCACTCATCATTGAGGTAGACAGTCCATCGCTGGCAGACAGCAAAGACGTCAGGGTCTGGCTTAGCTGCCCTTGGATCCTGAGACGGTGGCAGCTAGGAAACCTCTGTACATGGAATTCCACAGATTCGACCTCCACTGCATCAGTGATGACATTTTAAAAGGCACACGAAGGAACAAAAAGAAAAGAAGGGACAGCAATACCATCAGAGGCAGGAAAATGAGGCCTCTATCCTGTGGGAGATGATGTTGGCACTTTCAGGGGCCTGTTTCTAGGCTAAAGGGTTTGTCATGAACAGAAATGCCAAGCTCTTGCCATATGGTGTTAAAACAACTGAAACTCACATCTGCACACAAATACATACAGCAAACATATTGCACATACACTCATTCAAGCAACATACATGTGTGTGCCAAAGTATATTATAAAAGCCTACATATCAATGCAGGAGACATCTGAACACCGATTCATACACAATCTCTTCAGATAACCACATGCACGTGACCTACAAGGTCTTACACCTTTTATAACCATTCTGTAGGCAAGTGTGACACATCCTCAGGCATTATGGGTCTAACACACACAGAGCCACAGTTCAGGTGCACATGAAACTTCCTGTGATCTCCCATACCAGAACTCTCAGCATGGATATCCCTATAAACTTCTGCTTGTCTTGCCTAAGTCCTGTTCCAAGGACAGGACCTTTGTCCACAGGAAATATATATTTTTTCATGCTCACATAGTACCCAGTGTCCATGCTGACTTGTACTTCATCTTAATTCTGGTTGGAAGGGGTGCCCAGCTACCCACCTTGAATAGCTATAGAGGCTCAGGAACAGTCACCAGCAGGTGGCGCCATCAGGAGCCTCTTGGAACCAGGAGTGGCATTAAATGAGGACAAATCTACATTTCTAGTGGGAAACCCATGCCAGCGGGTGAGAAACCCTCCTTCTTGTGCAGAAACAAAGTCTTGCAGTTGAATCTGTCAGATGTTCAGGCCAAGGATGGCCACTCCCAGGGCAGGGGGGGCGGGGATAGAGGACACAAAAGGTTGGCACAGAAAGAGGGAGCGGGAGGGCAGCTTCCATGTGGGTTGTCTGGTTTGGACATGTATGTGCTCATGTTTGGTGTGCACATATGTTGAGTCTCCATGTTCGCTGAATATGCACTATAAGGCTGGAAAGTTACTTGCGTGTCAGTGGATGTGGATGAAGTAGATACATAAAAGCTTGAAAACGGGAGGGGGCATGTGCACGAGAAAAAGATAAAGCAGCGCGAGCTCGAACTCCTCACAGCCACTGACCATCAGCACTGCACAGACCACAGCGCCAGCCTTCTCCCACACACTCCCCACACCATGCACTCCAGGGAGACACACACAAGGGACACACACACACGCTCATAACACCCACACAAACAGGTGTTCTGCTGCCACATACAGACCTGCCTGCCCACACACTTTCACACATATATATGGCCCCATAGAGAACCATAGGATACATATAGCTGTAGCAAAGACACACGTTGCTCTGCACGCACATGCGCATGTGTGCGCTCTCACACATTCAGCACTGTATCTGCAAATTCTCTTACCCTCACACCCCCTGAAAAAGGGAGAGGTTGAAAGAGGAGAGATGAATCTCCTGTTTTGTGCAGAATCTTAGTTTCTGAGCCTCTGGGGATGTGAGAGAGATGAAAAAGTCAGAGAACCTCCTGGTCTGAGAAGAGGAGGAAAGGGAGGACAGAGGGGAGCAAGGAATCTTCTACACACCCGGCCAGGTTCCTCAGCACTATGGACAGCACCTCTGTAGCAGGGACAGGAAAGCCCCTAGCAGGTCCTCAGAGGTGGAGTCCAGAGTCTTTTACCTGCATCCAGAAAAGTGTCTAGAGTCAAATACAATCCAGTCTTACCTCTTTGACTTTGAAGGCTTATAAACAACCCACAAAAGTTTCTAAGTCTCACAACTGTTATGAGCCACAAAGCCCTCAGCACTATGCCTGGCACATGATCGACTCTCCACAGAGGTGAAAATACCTCTGTTTCCATCACTGTCAACTCCCAGGCCAGAAGGTGAATAGCCTGTACAAAGCATACTAAATACCTTGGTGACACAGCATTTCTACATTTCAAGGTTATAAGCCAGGAGATCTGGCTTCCCACCCCTATCTTGCCAAACCCTGTGATCTAGGCAAACTGTCTTCCCATTGAAGTCTCAGGTTCCCCTTCTAGTGACCTAGAATAGTCACAACAACAGCACTTACACAAATTGAACTTTCTACTTGCCAGGCACTGTTAGACCACTTCACAAAAATTAAATCTTTGAATTCTCATGACATTAAGTAGAATAATCTGTTACTCTCTCCATTTTATAGAAAAAAGAAATGAAAGCACCTGCCTGTGATCAGATCCATGATAGGAGCTGGACCCAGACAGCCATCAACAGAATCTGTGCTCTTGGTCATGACACTGCACTCACTGCCTTCTGTGGCATGCATGTGTCAAATGACATCATGGGTATAGAAGATCTTTGAAGATTGCAAAGCATTATACAAATATGAAGATATATTGTTATGCATCCCAGCCTGGCTCATGGATGAGTAATTGCATAAGGAGTGAGAACCACACAGAATACAGGAAACAGGATGGGAATGGGAAACCATCTGCGACTGGCACATCACACCAAGAAGAGAGAAACGAGTAGAATATGGGCCAAAAGGGGTCCGTGCATCCTTATGTGGCTTCTACCTCTCCGTTTTTTAGTCAGCCCACTACCAGCTTGGAGGTCAGACTATTTTGCGTAAAAAAGAATTTTTTCAAGTCATCCCCAAATCCTCTGCTTAATTATAACTGCTGCCTCAACAGTCTCTTTTTACCATATTTACCTCCTGCTCCCAGGTTTCAAACATGTTACCTAGCCCACCACAGTCCTAGGACAAGTATCAGAAGTACAGAAAAGTCGGGAGGCTCAAAGGACTAGAGGAAGTGCCTCTGATACTTCAAAGATTAAGGCATGGAGAACAGGTACATTTTTTGCTAATTTCCTTGGGAAAAGGAACGCTCTGGACTCTGTTCTTGGTCCCCAATCTGATTCATACCAATATGACCTACAATTTCCTGAGAAAGTTCCCGGTTCTTAGGAGAGAATTATTTGCTGTATACAAGGACAAACTCCATCTCTTTAAAAGTCACATATCTCTCATTCTAGGGTGGCTTGTACACAGGACAGAAGGGTCACTGGCCAGGGATGGCAGGTCAATCACTGCCTTCACTTGCTATGTTTCCCTATCCTTCTTTACTTTCCAGAATCCCTGGCAGTCTGAGGTTCTTCCCTCCCCTCCTTGCTGATGAATCCATTAACACAGAGTTCTTTTCTTGTGCTCCTCAAGCTGGCAAAGCGATCTCAGGCATTTAGTGGCAATGGCTGTGAATCTGTCACCATTAGCAGAGCAGTGAAAGCACCAAGCCCTCGATGCGGCTCTTGCTCCTTTTCCAGCTCTTCTCACATTCTTCTCCAGTATAGTCAGGACCCACTAGAGCCTAAGAAAGATGTGAGACTCTCCTCTAAACCTCAGGGAGCAGAGTCTTAAGGAAGCTTCACAAAACTGGGGGAGGCTGGAATTGCTGGAGAGGAGCCCCACTGGCCCTCAGATCAGCCTGGGCTTTGAATTGTCACTCTACCCTTTCCTCCTTATGTATAGATGGGACAGGCCCTCTCTTCAGAAGCCTTCCTCTTCCCTACAGATATACAAGACACACCATCATGCATGCTTCTTTCTTAGAAGCCCCTTGCCTTCCAGCTTATACTCCTACTTCATAATACCTCTCACCTCCTCTTACTCCCTGAAGCTGGGTCTCCAAACATGGCTCATGAGTTGACTGCATTAAAATAAAGGTGCACATCTTTAATTCTGGTACTCAGGAGGTAAAGGCAGGCAGAACTCTGTGAGTTCAGGGCCAGCCTGGTCTACATAGTGAGTTCTAGGTCAGATGGGTCTTTAGGGAGATCCTGTCTCAAAAAGACCAAGGAGAAAGAACAACAGCAACACAGGTAAATACTCTGCCTATGCTTCTGAATATCCACTCCGAATCAAAACCTGGACAGGGAAAGTGGGACCTCAGAACCTCTGAAAACCTCTCTGTGACTCATCCATGTAGCAGCTTGAACCAAACTGCCATAGTAGTAGCAGGGTCCATCTTCCCAAAGCCACCTGAGTTACTTCCTGTCCCCCAAGCCTTCCCCAAGATGAGTAAAGATCCTCTCAAATACAACTCTGCATCTTATTTGAGAAGCACTGCTACAGGACCCATTATAATCTAGAGTTAGAGCTGGACTATGAACCCAATGGTACCAAGAACCTATCATGGAAATTTGGGCAAATCATCTTGCAGGTTCACCTCTGCTTCCTAAGCACCAAATGGGACATAATGCTTATCTTCTCGGCTCGTGATTATGATGTAATGTTCAAATGAGACAGCAAAAATGAAAAAGCATTAAAAGGCAGAAGCTTTGAATAAATGGCATGTGTGTTCATTATTACATAAAAGATGCATGTAAACAAGACATGCTTGTCAGAAGATCCTGTTACCACACTACAGAGCAGTAAGGATCAGTCCCCACCACTCTCTGGAGGGTGTTTTCTTGAGCTTTGTTCTGAGCCCAGTAGAGAAAAGGGAGCTAGACCAGAGGTCATGCATTGAGGAAAAGAGCCGTTGAGCCTCTTGGAAAAGGCCTCCCTTACATCCATGCCCTGCTCTTCCCGGAGGCCAGCAACCCCCATCAAAGGTAAGGGGACCAGTCCTTTGTATCAGCTCCTCTCTCCCTAATTACTCTTTACACACTCTGGTGCCAGGCCCTCTGACCAAATTACAATTGATTCCTCGCTCCTCTTAGATCAATGTCATCGACCTGGAACAGAGTGGACAAATCCTAACTCAGCCTCTAGGAAGCCAACAGCCCAAGGCAAAGACCAGCAGAGATGCCTGCCCTAACAAACTGTGGACACGCACACACACACACCTCACCAGGTGCCCAAGAAGCACATGTGCACTGATAGTACTGGACCTCATGCATGAATATTCATGTGCAGACACACACACAGACACACACACATGCTCATGTCCATCTATGTTCTACATATGTGTTCAAAAAGCACACACATGCATTCATACATAGTGTCACATACATGTGTTGTTGACTGGAAGAAGAGGTACTCTGGGGGGCCACAGAAAGCATGCTCTGACCAAACAATGCACAGAATTTGAGCGCATCCAGGCCTCCTTCCAGTTGCTCTCCTAACCACACACATCATCAGAAATGGGTAGGTTGAACCCAGCATGCTGTGGCATAGCTCTGAGTAGAAGTGTTTTGGCCAGTTGTGGAGGACTTTGGAATTCCTTTTCTGAGATGGACCTTGCCTGACATCCTTTTGGGGGATGTTGGGGACATGCCCAACTACTTCTCTTCCAGGTAGAGCCATCATATGTCTTTTGGACTCTCTGTATCTCCAATCTAAGAAGCCTTGACATATACCTGAGGGCCCCAAATAATTGGAAATGAGGTAGAAAGACTTGTAGACATGTACTCAAATTGACAACCATCATCCTACAACCATCCAGTACAGGCATAGGAACTCAAGGCATAATGGGCACCAACTCAAACCTAAAGTTGCCCCAAGACCTCTGACTACATTAACCCTGCCCTGTGATCATTTGTTACTCTTCCTCACACATATCCCACCAGACTTATTTGAGTACATAGTCACAGAAAAAGAGAACATAGGAAGGAGAAAACCCCTTGGAGATCATTAAGTCACCCCTGCCTACACTCTCTCAATGTCTCAATTTCCTTATTGACCTTCTCCAAAAATAACTGTCTATTGTGTTAAACATATTCACAGACACCATGAAGAATGGAAAATCCTGTCAAGCAGCTAGTCTTCTAAGAAACTTTTAAAATCTCTCATGACAGAGTGAATCTCCTTCTCCCAAGGTCTACCAATTCTCATGAAGCAAACAGGAGTCACTTTAATTCTAAATGATGGGTCATATTACTGAAACTGCTTAAAGAAAGGACCACTGTTTTACACTACTCCATTTTCCAAGTGTGACAGCATGAAAGCAATTGGACCCTTGAAAGGATATGCAGGTATACATAAAAAGAAGGTCTTGAAAAGGTCTAATGATTTCCAGTCTCTTAATTTTTTTGTGTGACAGTACAGAAATTCTTGGGTCTCACTAAGCCTCACCTCCTCTCAAATAAAATAAGTTAATAGGATTCCAGGAGATGATAGAGGGTTGAAGATTCTTAGTATTGCACAGACTCCAGAAACACCCCTAAACCTTGGTTCCAAGATAGAAAGTGATCTCTGGCTTTGTAATCTCCATGTGTACCATTCAAATCTCTGAGTAATCTCTTCTCACTCCTCACACAGAATTCTTCCAATTAATCCTTGAAAGCTGAGGACCATCAGATGTGCCTACTGGAAATTCACACACCCTACTGGGCATAACTGCTTAGAATGAGAGGATCTTGTCATCATCAGTCCTTTGTAGACCAAAGCAATAGAGTTCTCATGGAAAAGAGACACATGGCTCTACCATCCACATGCCATTCCCTCTGCCCTATCATATGTACAGAAAGGCTGGAAAGCATTCCCAAACCTGGCAGTCATATTTCTGGGAGTGAATTTGATGCAACCAGTTGCATACATTCTCACAAAACCTGAAAGAAAACCAGGAGGTAGAAGTAAACTTCCTGCAGCCAGTGCTGCTGATGGGTATCGAGGTTAGAAGTCTTTTTGGAAGGGTCGGTGCTCAGTGTTCATTTTCTAAATTTAAAGGGGAAAAAAGCTTGTGGTAAATAGCCTCTTGATCTGACTGCCTAATCCTTAGATTCCACAATCCCTGGATTTCACTCTTTCTTCTTGTATTTCCAGGTTTCCAGGAAACGCTTCTCAATGGCTATTGGCAGCTCAGTCCAAATGAGCAAAGCCCCAATGGCAGCCTGAGTTATAGCTTCCCAAATTCTGTATTGTTTTGGAAGTCAGCCCAGGAGTCTCAACCCTCAACCTACTTCTGTCCCTGAAAGGTTGTGTAAGCCTGACATTTCTGTATTAAATCCCTTTTTCTTAAGCTACCTAGAGTGGTGCCTTCTCCTCCACTGAACCCTGACATGCAAGGTACAAGCCGACCCAAGAACAGTTGTAGTGTCAACCACTCAACAGATATCTAGTGAGTGTCAAACACTGAACCTAGCTCTGTGCAAATCACTGTAGCTATAGTGCTAGCACAGAGAAATGATCTCTGAAATGTCATTGCTGTCCTTACATGGTCTGGAGAGGAAAACGTAGAGGAGACAGAGAGACAGAGTAGTGTAACACTGGAGTAAACAGTAGATGTGCCTCTATATACAACAGAGTTATGCTTCAATAAATCCATTATAAGACAAAAGTATCATAAGTCAGGGGTTGGAGACATGGCTCAGTAGTTAAGAATACTCGACACTCTTGGAGAGGATTAAGCTTCAGTTCCCAGCACCCACATGATGGCAAACAACTGTCTGTAACTCCAGTTCCAAGGGGTCCAACACCCTCTGCTGACCTCCATAGACACCAGTCACACATATGGTGCATATACATACATCCAGGCAAAATACTCATACATATAAAATAAATATAAATCTTTTTAAAAAATATCATGAGTCCAAAACGCATTCATCCAGGCATGGTGGTACATTCCTATAATCTCAGAACTTAGGAGGCTGAAAAGGAGATCCTTAGTTCAAGACCAACCTGGGCCACATAGTGAGACTGCCTCCCATAGTGTGCTAATACACTTAACCTATCACGTTGCAAAGCTCAGTCACACACTGTAAACTGCAGGTTATATTCCCTTCTAATCACTGCCCCTGGCCAGTATCTCAAATAGTATATATCACTAGCCTGGGGAAAGATCAAAGTTCAAAATTCAAAATACCATTGCTACTAAAGTATGTGACTTTTGTAAACCCATAAAAATAAACCACAAGCTGAACCACTGCTGTTGGAGATTGTATTTGTTTCAGGTCAGGTTCCCCAAATGCACGGCCCAAAGCAGGGGTTCGTGTCTCAGGGATTTGCTGCAGAGTGCAGAGGTGCTCTAAGGACAAAAACCTTATAGAAGTGAGGAAAGGGAGGGACTGGAAAGGGAAGAAGCGAAGGAGGATGTGGTTTCATTTGCCGTCTTCACACTGTTCTCAGAGTTCTGCAGCAGGAATGGCCCCACAGACATGCCCCACAACAAGGAAAGGGCCCTTTGTAACCACATCAGTCAGTCATGGCTACAGGTCACTTAGCTGGACATTCAGCCCTTCAGCATGTCCCTGAGGGAAGGCCACAGCTGTGAGCAGTAAGGCCGTACTCAAAAGCCATTGAGGGAGGGGGACACCGGCCCCTGAAGGAACCTGGGAGGAGCCTAACTGCCAGGAGTATAAAATAGCAAATGCACGACAGGACTGCTGGGGAACAAGAATTGGACAGAATGGGGTCAAGAGAAAGAGCAGATTCCTAACACGGCTGCCTTTCTCCCCCATTAGCTGAGCCAGAGCTTAAGACAAGCAGATTCCCACCAAGATGCCACATGGTCCTAACAGAGAATTTGTTATGTGTGCAGGTGTTAGGGGATTCATGATGAGCTTATTAATTAAGCAACATATAGCTGCAGGGTGTGTTTTTTTTTTATTATGTGCTACAAACAGAGCTGTTGTTTAAGCAATCATAAGTTCTGAGCCATGCATGGGACCTGTGTGCCACTGACAGAAGAGAGAGGACATCTGGGGCTGTGCTGACAATATATGAGCACTATAGACATTCCAGAGTCACGTCTTCTTAGCAGCTCTCAGGAGGCAGTAACTACCTGGCACCCCCTCTTTTTTTGTGTGGTGCTGTCCCTCTTTTTGACCAACCAGCCTATAAGATACCTCCTTTCTTCCATGCTGGAAGGTGATAACAAAAGCCAGACATGGGCAAGAAAAGCTTTGTGCTTGGTATCCAAGGCAGCTCAATAAAAACCCCGAGTCAGAAGAAAAAAAGGCCAATCTACTGTGACTTGGACACCTCGAATTCTGGCAAGAGAGGACAATGCCACAGTGACCTGCTGTCCTGGAGTCTCTTTCCAGGGAAACGGTATGCTGTCTGCCTGGTGATGGAGTACCAATCCTGGTTCTTTTAAAATCGCCTCTGAGCCAGAAATCCTGAATCCTTTCTCTCTGTTCCCAGCAGACTTTTGGGACACCAAAGCTGCCAAACCAGGAAAGCAGGTGTTTGGGGAATTCTGAAGAAGTCTCAGCCTCCCTCCCCTCAAGGTTCCATCCATCCATGCCATTCTCAGCCCTGTCAGAAAGAAGCAGGTGAGCATTTTTCTTAGACTGAAATTGGCCCAAGAGAGCATTTCCTCCGGTAAGAAGAGTAAACGATGGCAACAGGTTCCAGAGAATCTGTCCTTCTGAACACAACGGGTGCCGGGTCAGCAAATCACACACCCAGTGCCATTGCCCCAAGCCCTGGAAACTGTCCCGCTCTTGTCCTGAGAAGACAAGACACTGGTGGCTCCCTGATCACCAGGCTGGCAATATACCTTGTCTCACTTTGATGCCTAAGTTGGCTGTTATTGACACAGTGAGCCCAGAGCTAGAGCACTAAGAACAGGTCACATCTTATAACAGAACTAGGAGTATTCTCATAGGGTAGCGGGTTAAAAGGGAAGACCCAGAGCCAGAACAGAAGGAAGGAAGGGTATCAGGTCACTGTGGTATTGTTCCTTCTTCCCAGGAAAATGGGTTTCAGTCATCACTGAAGGGAAACGTTGATGACAGGAGGAACCAAAGAGGAGAAAGGTATAAGGTGCAGACACAAGCACACAGTCTGTCTGGATCAAATGGTTGCTCTTAATCAGTAGCTCAGGGTAAAATCTGCCTTTATTTCTTTTCATTTCCTCCAGAGAGTTTTCTCCCACTTTTCTTGGGAATGTTGCCCCTCCAGAAGAAAACACATCATTGGCCCTACTCCAAAGACTTTTCAGAAATGCTGTTTCAAAACCTTGATTAAGCTGGGAACAGTGGCACAAGCCTTTAATCCTAGAACTCGGGAGACAGAGGCAGGTAGATCTCTGCAAGATCAAGGCCAGTGTAGTCCACACAGGGAGTTCTGGGCCAGCTGGGGCTATAGGGAGACCCTGTCTCAAAAGGACCAAAAAAAAGAGTCAAAACCTTAGTTAGTTCTGGAGGTCTTGCAGAGATCAAGATACACATCCCCCTGTCTCCAGAGACTGACACATCCGAGAATGCCAAGCATTCTCCTTTTCCTATATATAAGTCATGTTAGAGCAGAATATAATGCTGATCAAAGACCAAAAGCCCCGCAGGCCTGAATCCTTTTATGACCACTCTCAGTCTCTGTATCAGCCCTTGTAGAGTTCCTATACATGTGGGCAGTACAAAGCCAGGCCAAGACATACTCTGGAAGTATGTGCTGCCAAACCCCGATGGTCACCAGTGAGAAATGACACGTGTAGAGGTCTCTTCTAGCTAAGACTGACTAGAGACAGAGGTCAGTCCGTCCTTCTATCCAGGTTTATACTTACTTGAACCAATAGGAGATCCACAGCAAAGTGCCACAGAAAAGCAGAACAATTTCTTCTTCAGGCCCAGAGTCTAGAGTCCTGGTAGGAATCTATAGGTCAGGACAACTCATCACAGGGAGGAGAGAAAGTTCTGGGCCACAAAATCCTCAGAGAGAGAGACATATCATTTCTTAGTTCAAATCCTCCTTGCTCTTAGCCCACATAAACCCATCTTTGTTTGTGAAATGAGAGACAGAATGAAGGAGCAGAGAGATCCCAGAGCATCTGTGCAGAGCAGAGGTCCTGGGCCAAGCTGAGTTACTAGACTGTTCAGCATTTCCCCACATAAATGTGTTAGACTCTGCCTGTATTCTCCATCTTCAGGGTCCTCTTACTCTCACCTGAGCTAACAATAAAAGAGGCCCAAATTGCTGATGCCGTGGGAGGCTGCAAATGGTGTTTCCTGTGGGTATTATTCTCAGACTAATGTTGTATGAACATAGCTCTGCCTGGTGATTACTATATTATTATATATTAATCATAGGCTAATGATACACACTCACCCTCTTTCCTCAGTCTGCACGAGTTCTCACCTAAAGCCTGAGGAATCTGTCTGCTCTCCCTAGGTCTGTACCCCACCCAACTATCAGGGATCCTCAGAGCCCCTTTTAACAGAGGAGGTTCATTTGCTTGTGGCCGCACACTATCTGGCAATGTCTTAGGGCAAGGTTTAAAGTCCATGAATCCTTGATCCCATCAGCCCTCTTCTACATCCTCAAATGGCCAAGATCTAGGAGGTAAAATGAAGTCTGGGAGAGGTTGGTGTGGGGGATACACCCCATAACTCTAGAATTCAGGAGGTAGAGGCAAGAGGATCATACTTTTGAGGTCAGCCTGGGATACATAGTAAGTTCCAGGCGAACCTGGAATCCATTATATGCCCTTATCTCAAAATAAGCAAAAAAGTCCAAAAGAAGTAGAAAATTATTTTGATGGTTGACTGGGATCTAGAAGAGGAAAGAGAAGCTTGAGCAAGATTTTCTCAGACTTGTTAAATCCTCCAAGGTCTAATTTCATGTAACTTAAGGTGAGGCATTCATTTAGTTAATAAATATTTGTTATTTATTATTTGTTACTCAACAAATATTGTTTCAAACAAAGTGAGCAAGGTCTCCAGCCACATCAAACTTGATTTCTGACAGAAGTTTAATCTCAGGCTTCAGGGATACAACAGTGAAAGTCTTGATCTACAGTGAAAGACTTGGTCTCTGACCTCCCAGTTAGATCATTTAAGGGGAGATCTGAATCTCCACTAGGAGACTATTTAAAATGAAATGACAATAGCAATAAACCTGAGAGAAAAGATATCCTCCCTGATCCCAAGGAAGGCAAGCTCTCAGAGAAAAATAGTACAAATGAACTCAGCCCTACTGACCAGAAAAGAGTGTACTAGGAAGGGGCTCAGTGTGTCATCAGGGGAATGTCTCTAAGTGTGTCTGCATCTGTCCAAGAAGTCAGATCTCATCTGTGATTTCTCTGTTGTCTTTGAAGGCATATACATTCTATCCAGGAGGTCTTCTATGCCATGAAGAATATTTGTACATGTTCATCCACAATATAACTAGGGCATAGAATATGCCCAGACACGTGGAATAAAATCTTGTACATAATACTAATAGTGCTACCATGACCAGAAGGAAGAGGCTGCTGGTGATGAAGACACTGGATGAGAGGCTTTCTAGGCAGGAAAACTGGCCATAGGCTGAGTCCACATCATGCCAGTTTACTTGCAATATATGAGCACAGCAGGCTTCTGTTTGTCCTATTCATTTTGTACTTTTAGCCAGGCATTTTATAGTGTGGACCCAATCCTCCTGGCTTGCTGGTACAGATAGCTTTTAAAGAGTACCCTTCTTTAGGGCTAACCAACAGTGAAGTGATACAATATAACTTCTGATGCTAAATCGCAAAGGCTATGGCTTCTGCCTTAGTCTCCTAGATGGCTCATTTGAGAGAAAGTCTGTGCCTTGTCATGAAGACACTAGAGCAGACCTATGGAAGGGTCCATGTACAGAGGGACTGAGACTACCTGCCAAGGTCCAGAGCCATCTCACCAGTGTATGGATACTTCATGTTGGAAACAGTACTCTAGCCATGTGAGTACCCAATGCTGGAAGCTCCAGAAAATATAGACACTGGGACTCCCAAGAAAGTCAAGTTTTCAGATGATGGCAGCCAGGTGACATCTGATTATAGTGTCATGTAGGAACACCTACATAAGCTAACATCATAAGCTACATCAGTAACTTTTGAGTTACTGATCCACAGATACTGGAAAGTAAGAAATCATATGGTTGTTTAAAAGGTAAGAAATGGCATGATAATTTTATACTACTAGATTTATTACAGTGTGTTATATAGTAGTAACTAACACATATACATAGCAAAAACATGGTTTCTGGAACACAGCATGTGCTCAGAAAATCATTGACGAATGTTGACTAGATGGAGTTTCTACCAGGACTATAAGTCAAATTCTGTGAACTCTGATGAGAAAGAAGGCATGTCTATATTAAGAAGGCCCAATACTCAAAAGTTAAAACCTAACCTAACCTACAAACTTAGGTATTTAAGAAATGTTCTTTATTTCCTATAAACAAAAATAAGTTGATTCTAAATCATGGTTTTCCCAAGGACCTTTCTATACTACCTCAACCTCCCCCCAGAATCTGAGTAAGAACCCCACATGGAAGAAACCTCTGCTCTAAGAACTTTCTTGGGAGTTCCGGTGTCTAGACTGTAGCCTATTAAAATACAATGAAGCAATTCGCTTCTGAGTCTTACAATTCATTCATTTGTTCATAAGTATATGTTAAGTATGAGTCAGGGTTCTCCAGACAAATATAGCAAATGATATGTGTGTGTGTGTGTGTGTGTGTGTGTGTGTGTGTGTGTGTGTAAGAGAGAGAGAGAGAAGAAGAGAGAGAGAGAGAGAGGGAAAGTACAGGCAGACAGAGGAAGAGACAAAACAAGGAGAGAGGAAAGGAAGGAGAGATTGATTAATGATTTTAAAGAATTAGCTCATGCAATTGACACTCCAGTCCAAAGACTGAAAAACAGGCTGACAGACTAGAGACCCAGGGAAGATGTGATACTGCAACTCAAGTCTGCCAAGTGAATTCCTTCTTCTCTGGGGGAACTGATACCCACTTGACTAGATGAGACCCACCCACAGTATGGTGGGTGCTATAATTTTGATCTTGAATGTTCCAAAAAGATGCCGTGATGCATATGGAGGTCAGAGAACAACCTTGGGTGTCAGTCTTCACCTTCCACATTGTTTGAAACAGAGTCTCTTCTTGTTTGCTGCTACACTCTCCGGGCTCCCTGGATTCTCCTGTCGTTGCCTTCATCTCACTATAGGAGTTCTGAGATTACAGACATGTGCCACTGAGCCTGGCTTTACATGGGTCCTAGGGATTATATATATCATATATATATATATGTATATATATATGATATATATAATGCATATATACACTGTATATATGAGTGTATTGCCTGCACATATGTAAGTGCACCTGTGTCATACAGTGCCCACAGAGGTCAGAAGAGGGTGTCAGGTCCCCTGGACCGGGAGTTATGAATGGTTATTAGCCACAGTGTGGGTGCTGGGAATCGAATCCCTAAGACCCATGTAAAGCCAGGCACAGTGGCACATGTCTGTAATCCCAGAACTCCTATAGTGAATTCGAACCTGGGGCCTCTGCAAGAGCAGCCAGTGCTCTTAACCACTGAGTCATCTCTCCAGCCCTGGTTCTAGGGATATAAGCTCAGGCCGTCAATGCTTGTATAAGAGGTGCCTTACCTACTGCATCATCTCCCAGTCTTCATTACTTTCTTTTATTTTGTCTGACTTACATTTCTTCATCTCATTTGTACTAACATATTATATATTTATTTGATTGTGTATGGTTTTTTCCCACTCTTAGAATATAGAAGTTCCAGAAGATCAAAGGTTTTTGTGCAGCTTGGTTTACTCTTGAATCTCCATGGCTTGGATTGATTACCTAATTAATATCTGATTTTGTGTGTCAACTTGGATAGGTCATGGTGTGTAGATATTTGATCAAACAGTAATATGGATGTCACTGTTAAGCCATTTCTTAGACAAGATCAATGTTTAACTCAGTAGACTTCGGGTGAAGCTGTTACTCTCTGTGTTAGTCAGCTTTCCATCACTCTGACAAAATACTTGAGATGATCAACTTAAACGTTAATATTGGCTTATGGTTTCAGAGATTTCAGTTCAAGGTCATCAGCCCCGTTGTTTTGTACTTGAGGCAATACAACATGTCACAATGGGAGCATGTGATACAAGAAGTTGCTCTCCTTGAGGCGGCTGGGAAGAAATGAGGGGGTTGGAAGGCCAAGGTTTCTACACACTCTTTAAGAGCAAGCCTTCAGTTATCTAACTTTCTTCCATTAGACCCCATCTCTTCAAGTTTCTACCATCTTCCACAAACAGGTGACCAAGTCTTCAACACATGGACCTTTGGGGACATTCAAAATACATGTGGCAGCACCCTCCATAATGTGAGTGGGCCGCATCTAATTAAGTGGAGGTCTTATGAGAAAGAAGACTTATGTCCCCCAAAGAAGAAGGAATTCAGCTGGCAAACTTGAGCTATTACAATACATACAATACATCTTTCCTGGGTCTCCATCCATCTGTCTGTACTGCAATCTTTGGCCTTGTTTCAATTGCATGAGCCAATGTGTATATGAACACACACACACACACACACACACACACACAAAGATTTTTAAAGTAATGAAAGCTATTGTTTTATATAAGTTGACCAGTGAAGAGCTTGAAATATTAACTGTGGAGCAGAGAAGTAAATGAATCAAGCAAGCAAGTCATATGAATATTGGAGGGTAGAACGTTTACGGTTGAACAAATAGCAAATGCAAAGATTCAGTTATCCAGAAGCCTGAGAGACCCTGGCCCTTTTCCCAGGCCATTCCACTTCATACCAGGGCATCACCCCCACCTGGGAAGTTCTCCTTACACCTCTTTCAATCTCGCCTCAGTCCTCCAAAGAGTCCAGACTTTAGAAACCAAAGCCAGAAAAGCAGTGTGTCAACAAACCACTTGGTTTGGGGCTCTACAAATCACATCTATGTCAGCACACGAACACAGAAGGAAGGTCTGGTGACTTTCTTAGAAAAGAGTGGGTGTGGAAAACATAAAAGACTCATTAAGTTCTCAGAAAAAGCTGCAAACAGCCACAGAAAGGGCAACGCTTACTCCCAAATAGAGTCTTTAGGCAGATTTGAGGGGTAAGATAAAGAATGACAAAGGGGAAGCAGGAGACTGCTCATCATTACTAGAATTCTAATTCAGGAGAACACATTAATTTCCTGACAAAAACTACAAAAATTCTCCCCTCAATATAAGGCTTCCTCTTCCCCCAACAGTCAAAGAGGGATTGCAAATCAGAGTAGGAACAGCAAGCCTGTCCACTCACAGTCTCAAAAACTGGAGCCAAGATCTCATTCTCTAGACACCCTGACCTGACCACTGTACCTGAGCTATTCTAAATTTGAAATAAGATGGCTGGAGGGGAGACTATACGCCGGCACCCCACACCTTCCCTAAAGTCAAGGACTGGTTCCTGGGAGGGAAGCAGTAAGAAAGAAACCTCATTTCTGCCCCTCAACATTTCCCTGTCTCACCATCTTACACTCTCACTCTAGCACACTTATACACACAGCCCCTGGAGAAGATGGAACTCAATCCAATTTGTCAAACTTATATGCATCAAGTGTGGTCCTGTATACCAAGTACTCTGCCAGTCAGATGCTGGAAAATCCAAAAGAAATAAAATATTGTCCTTGTTCTCTGGAAGCTTGTCCAAGGTCATGTGGAATCACTTCAATTCCATTGGTACACAGAGCAGGAAAGAGCAACTCCACCTGGTGTGGCATGGAGTATATTTCTACAAGAAAGTTGGTGATGGCACATAAGGCAGGCAGGAATAGCAAGACACAATGCGTGTTCCAAGGGTGATCTCTAGTGGGCAGTTCATAGAAAGGGACATGGTCTTAAAGAAGACCAGAATGGGCTCATGCTTCTATTCTGAAGGGTCAACAGAAAAGCGTACACCTCATTCCATAAGTAGTTTTTAAAATATTTTACTTCTTATTTCTATTTTATGTGCATGACTGTTTTTCCTGATATATGTAAATGCACCCTATCGTGAAATGCTCACAGAAACCAGGAGAGGGTGTCAGATCCCCTGAAACTGGAGTTACAAATGGTTGTTAGCTGCCATGTGCGTATTGGGAATGGAACCCAGGTCCTCTGCAAGAACTGTCAGTGCTTTTAACTGCTGAGCCATCTATCCAGTCCCCATAAGCAGTTTTGAAACTTGAAAAAATTTTAGAGACAGGCTGTCATGTAGCCCAGGCTGATCTCAAACTCTGTATGCAACTGACTATGACTTTGAACTCTTGATCCTCTTGGCCCCACTTCCCAAGTGATGGAATTACAGGCATGTGCCACCATGTCCTCCTTTAAAAGTTTATGAACAGGAACACATATCTATGAACTCTGGGGGAAAAAAAAACACTAGTATCAGCAGGTATGATGGTTTATCTTCATCAACTTGACTGGATTTAGAATCAATCACCATGGAAACACACTTATAGGTTTATCTAAGACTGGATCCATCTTGAATGTGAGCTGCACCATCCTATGGGTTGGGATTCAGTACTGAATTAAAAAAAAAAAAAAGCTGAGCAGCAGCATTTTCTTCTGTGTGCTTCTTGACTGTGGATACAATCAGCTGTGTCATACTCCCCGTTATGGGGAGGTCTCTTCAAACTGTGAACCAAAATAAACCTTTCCTTTCTTACATTGCTTTTGTCAGGTATTTTTGTTAGAACAATAAGAAAAGTAATCAATACATCAGGGCATAGAATCAGGGTAGATAACAGCAGAGAAAGATTATGGAAAAGGAAATTGCACATTTGGAGTTCCGATCAATGGTCCGGATGTCAGGTGTTGCTGGGACCTACAAAGGAGTGGCAGAAAGGATGGGGAAGAGAAAGCAGATCTGAGCAGCTTCTGATGGAATACCAATCACTGACGGCAGAAGGACAGGATGGATGTGAAAGCAGAGAATGCAGACATCCTTATGACATACAGCGGAAGAGCAGGTTTGGAAGAGAAAGCTCAGAGGTAACTCCCAGGAACACAATGGCTATGTCAAGCTCATCCTCACCTTACACAGTAGGAAACACAGAAGATGCTTGATAATCATTGTGAACCAAGAGATCAGGAGAGTAAATGTAAAGTGTTCGTTGTGCTTTGGATATGAAGTCTCCTCCACAAAGCTTGTATGTGAAAGGTTTGGTTCCCAGCTATTGGATCAATCATTGAGAAGTGATTGGATTGTGAGGTCTCTGGCTCAATCAACGATTCGGTGTAGTCTGAGAGCATTATTAGATGATAATGAGAGGTGGGACCTGGCTGGAGAAAGTAAGTCACTGGGTGGAGGCCTTTGAAGGGTATCTTTTCTCTGGTCCCCTCTCTTCTCGCTGTGTCCAGCCCCTTGCCACGAGCCAGCAGCTGTACTTCACTATGCCATTTTTGTCGTGATGTCCTGCCTCACCAATAGCCCAGAAACAATGCAGCTGAACGACCAGAGACTGAGACCATGAAACAAACAAAGCAATCTTTCTTCCTCAAAGTTGTTTATGTCAGGTTATTCTGTCACAGTGACCCAAAGCTGACAAACACAATAGTAGACAAGGAAGAGCATCAGGGCCCAGTGTGCTGCCCTGCTAGAGATAACAGCAAATGTGCCTCATGGTTTGCCCTCCTAGTGGCAGCAGAATTTCATAAAAAGGAGAATAACACACAGGAAGGACTGGCTGTTGACAGGGTGCTTGGCACCACAGAGGAAAGTAATCTAATCAGGGGAGGGAGGGGTCTTGTCGTTTGTGCCTGCTCTGTTTAGCTTTCAGGCTAAATGGAAAGCCAGGGCCCAATGGTGAGTGCGAAAATGAGAAGGGCAGATCCTACAATGGGATGAGAGCTGTCAGGAACAGCAACAGAAGAGGCAAGATGAGGACAGTGAACAGACTGAAATCTATTAGCCGCAGGAAATCCATAACTGGGTCTGAGGCCAAGAAAAGGGATTTGCAAAGAAAATTTTATTCAGGGCATATTTCCTTCTTATCACAGTAAATGGTCTGCCAGAGTAGTATTGCTCCATGTTAAAAACCTGCTGTCCTTTCAAAATCACACACAGACACCCATACATTACATCTGCTGTGCATACATAAAGAAAGAGAAAAACATCCACTGCTCCCATTCAGAAACACAGAGCCCCGTGCTCAGACGTGGAGGTAATTCTTCAGGATAGATGTTCCTCTCCTAAGCAGGGCTAATTCTCCACTTATATACTGTCCTGGAATGGATGCTTCTGGAGAGATGCATCTTCTTACTTCTTTAAAGCTTTGTTTTTACTTTACTTTTAAATTCTTTTCATTAGTGTATATTCAGTGTACAAAATAATGAATTTCATTATTTGGACTTAACAATTTCATTGAGACTTCAACCATATTCACCACTCCTCAGTAGACTTTCTTGTCTCTTCTCCCGACTCCTGCTGCTCCTCTTCTCCTTCCCAAATAGTCCCCTTTGTTTTCATCTGTTTTTAAATGTAAATTCTACATATGAGAAAAAAGACATCATGTTTGTCCTTCTGGAACTGGCTTTCTCTGATCATGATGATCTCTAGCTTCATTTTCTGGTAATGACATAATTTCATTCTTCTTTATGGCCAAATAAAATTTTATTACCTATATAAATAGTGATATATATATACATACATACATATAGTGTGTGTTATATGTGCACATATATATTCAGTCAATCCTATGCACACCTACAGAGGCCAGAAGAGGACCTAAGCTAAGCCTAGCAATCCTCCAGTCTCTGTTTTCCTCAGTGCTGGGATTACAGGTGTGTACAGGATCTCATGCAACTTTTACTTGAGTTCTGGGATCGGAACTCACATCCTTATCCTTATGTTCACAGAGCAAGCACTCTTAACCAGAGTCAACTCTTCAGAACCACATTTTCTTTGTCTATCCATCTGTTGACATCTAGGTTGATTCCATATCTTGGTTATTGTGAACAGTACTGAAATGAACATGGATGTTCAGTGTCTCTGTGGTATGCGGACTTAGATTTCTTTAGACAAATACCCAGGAATGATATGTTTGGATCATATAGTGTTTCTGTGTCTAGTGTTTTGAGGACCTCCCCATATACTCCACAGTGGATGCACTACTTTACAGCAGCAGTACATGGAGTTCCTTTTCCCCCTCATCCTTGCCAGCATTTGATCTCCTGATGATCATCATTCTGCCTGGGGTGAGATGGAATCTCAATTTAAAGTTCATAAACTCATTTTTAATATACATTCTTAGTGAATTTTTTGTGTATTTATATATCTTAATCACAGTTAGATCCCTTCTCTATATGCACCCCAGAGCTCCTCCACCAAATTTCATATATTCTGCCATATATGTCAGATCATCCACTGGAGCCTAGTCAGCCTATCTAGTGTCACTGTCTTATAGAAGACGAACTCTTCCTCACCCAGCAGGGATCAGCTGCCAGTACTTCCTCGGCTAAAGTAGGGGTTTCCTGCTCATTTCCCCAGGTCCATGCTGAGTTTTGTCTCAGTTGAGTTTGCATGGGTCTTGTGCATGCTGTCGCCATTGCTGGAAGTTCTAATAAGCAAATTGCCTGGAAAATCCTACTTCCTTGTGGTCATCCATCAGCCCTGGCTCTTACAATCTTTCCACCCCCTCTTCTACAGTGGCCCCTGACCAAGGGGGGTGTGAAGTTCAATATAGGAGTCCTGTCCAGGGACATGCACTCTGCAGTCTATTATTCTCTACATTTTGGTCAGTTGTGGCTTTCTGTGTTAATCACCCTCTGTGAGAGTTGAGAGATATATTAGTAATCTCTCTACCCCTTGGTCCACTATGTTCTGTGAGCTTTAGGTGAAGAAGTTACATTGTAGATATGTCCCTTGGGACTGAGTATCTCAAAGACAATTATTCTCTATGTTTTACCAGTTGTGTAACTTTGTAATAGTCTCCATCTATTGCAAAAAGAAGCTTCTTTGCTGAGTGGTGACAGGTATACTTGTCTGTAATATAAGGATACATATTTAGTATACAGTAAGAAATTGTGTTTGTTGGGACTGAAGTTAAGAGCACTAGCTACTCTTGCAGAGGACCCTGGTTCGAATTCCAGCACCCACATGGTGACTAACAACCATCCGTAATAACAGTTCCAGGGGAATCTGACGTTCTCTTCTGACATCCATGAGCATTGCATGACATGGGCGCAATTACACACATGCAGGCAATACACTCTTACACATAAAAAACAATAAATAAAATACTTTTTTAATAAAAGAAATTACGTTTGTCTAGGGATATAGCAGACACAGGGTTTTCTCTGGAATCTACAACCTCTCCAGTCATGTGTATTTGGCTGCATTTAAATTGCCACACATTAGTTCCCTCCTTTATAGGACTCCTATAAGACAGTGTCTTCTATAAGATAGTGACGCTAGATAGGCTGACTAAGCTCCAGTGGATGATCTGACATATATGGCAGAATATATGAAATTTGGTGGAAGAGCTCTGGGGTGCATATAGAGAAGGGATCTAACTGTGATTAAGATATATAAATACACAAAAAATTCACTAAGTGAACTAAGTCCAGTTAGATAGCTGTTGATTACCTCCAAGATAAAACTGCCCCTACTGCAGCCATAGAGACAGTTTGCTGTGCTGGGCTTTGATTTTTAAAGGTATCTTTTACATTTAATTTTAATATTACACAGCAAATTTGACTATCCTTTCTTTTGTCTCTAATTCTATGAATTTTCACATCTGCACAGGGTCATATAACCATAAAGTGAGGATATGCAACAATTCTATTACCCCAAAAATACTGCTTCAAGTCGCCAATATATTATTAAATCCTCACACAGTCCATGATTCTCCAACAAACACTGATTTGTTTAGCAACTGTATATTTTTTTCTTTTGTAGTGAAGTAAATGAAAAATCATGCATTTTGTGAGCTTTTGAGATTGACTTCATTCACCAAAGCTATTCGCTATATCATTAGCACCCACCCAGCCCCACTGCTGAGCAGTGTCCCATGGTATGAATGGGCGGCAGTTTTCTCTCCTGCCTGTTGGCCTGTCTCACATTCTTAGTACATTTTTTTCAGCACAGTGCCCTTCTGCTTTGTGCCCAAGCCTTTGTACCTTGGATTTTCCTCTTCTTGCATTAAATTATTATTTACAAAGTACCTCCGATGCACTGGCCACTTGTTGCATGATTGCTGGTACACAGTAAAACCAAAAAGGCAACAATCCTTGCCCCTGTGGAGCATCAGGTTTAGTGGGACAATATGGGTGCAAGTTATGGACACAGTCTATAAAAGGTGTGGCATGGTGAGAGGTGATGTGTGCCACAGGCGAGCTAGAGGATATGAGGAATCAAACTGAGAGAGGGTTGTGGTTTAGGAATGGGGCATCAGGGCATTTCATAAAGGAGAAAGCATAAAGCAGAAAAACGTGAGCAGTACCCAAAGGAAGAACACCCCACTTGAAAGAGAAATGCCAGGAAGGACAGGCTACATCCTGTGCCAAAAGAACAAAAATGAGTTATTCAGCTCCTGTAAGGCAGAGTGCTTTAGCACTATGCGTCCCCAGTTCCCTCTGACTGGACAGAACATTCAGAATCATTGTCTCTTACATGTTTCTCGGTGCAGGCCTGGAAGAGGATGCAGGGGTGAGGCACATCTGAGTGTATGGGCACTCGCTAGAGAGGCTTGAGAGACAGGGCCACTAAATCCTCCAAGAGAGCTCTTTTAAAGCCCTCTTAGAGCCAAGCAGAAGGGCACTAATCCACTCCTGCCCCACAGGCAAGGGTTCCAAATCTCATTAGCATGTACAAAAGTGGAATTAATCTTCTCTTGATAATCTGGTGGTTATTGATTTTTATTTTTAACTCTTGTTTTATGAAGACAAGTAAAGTGCCTTCAGCAGCACAGATGTCCCCAGAGGTGGAGAGGAAGTGGGGGGGAAGGGCATTCAGACAGGATCAAGAATCTCCTGTCTGTTTCCACCAGCAGGTTCTGGATGCAGGATAGGAAGACAGACATACCTACACCATTTATCTGATCTTGAGCAGAGAGGACCCCTAAAGAAGACAGAGACCGGAACCCCACTGCCCCAATTAGACCCATCTGCAGCTGGTAGAAAGAGCTCTGATTCATCTTAATCACATGCAAGTTAAAAATAAACATCAATACCCAGAAGCATGGAGGAAGGAGGTGACATTTTGAAATGCAAATGAAGCAGGAAGTCTCAAAGCCAGACAGGAAGACTCACCAATCCCAGGGCCCTCAGCATGTAAGGCCTGCAGACAATTTGGAGATCGTGCCCAGCCCCCACACCTCACACCAGGGACTTAATGTCATTTGTTCATTTTTCAGTGCAAAGGCAGTGGCTTGTTGTCACAGGGCCTCCACAGTTAGCCACAGTTTCAAGAACAAAAGCGGGCACTGCAATTAGAGGAATGAGCATAAATCCAAGCTCCAGCACTTCTCATCTCCTGAACCCCAGAGAGATGACATGAAGGGGATGCATCTGTGATGTCTGACACCTAGTGCATAACAACCACTCAGCAAATGACTTTCTGGTCTTCATTTCCTTCTAAAGACAAAATAACCCAGTATTTAAAGAAATTAATCTGAATCATAGAAGGTATAATTCTTGATGAGATCCCAAATTTTCTCATACTCTACTAGGCATATTGTGTATCTATTTCCTTAGGATTAAAACACTGCCTCCTGATGGGAAGAGTCGGGAAGCTCTTCAGACTCGAGAAGCTCAGAAAGTTCCAAGATTCACAAGGCTCCCTCCCCAAGACTGAAAACTAGACAATTACTGACAGGAAATTTTCCAGGGGAGCTGCCTGCAAGTTGAGCAGGGAGCTCCAGGGATACAGCTTTCATGAGTTGTCACCCACATTGGGGTGATTCTTTCAGTGATGCAGATACCTGTGAGTCACTCATGCTCCTATGAGTAAGCCCAGGAAATTCATTAGTTCACCAACTAGACTTGGATGGAATTGTTTCTTCGGTCTGTCATCAGTGCCCCATCTGGGGCAAATAGACATTTGTTCGTGTCTCCCCAAGAAGAGGCACACAGCAAGCATCATAGATTCTATGGGAACATGTGCAGTCCGTGACACAGGACCTGTCTCTGCCTCTAAAGCACTAAGGTTACAGGTGTACACCATCCCACCTTGCTTTTTACATGGCTGCTAGGGGTCTGAACTTCCGTGATAAGCACTTTACCAACTGAGCCATTTCCCCAGCTCTCCTGTGCTAGACTTTCTATTGTTATCTTAGAGTATTTTTTTTTAAGTTCACAGTGAACTGGTGCACCAGCAGCATCCTCATGCTCACTGTGTCTTATAATTGCATCAAGAGATCATTTGAGTACTAACCTTATGCCCTCTAGTTGGTCAGTACACTCAAGTTTGCAAAATGACAGGATTACTTAACAGCACAGCTGTTCCCATCAGCAAATGATGCGTGCCTGTATGTGAAACAATAAACTCCAACTCCTGTCTACACAGAGCTTAAAAATCTAATAGGGGTATTTATAAAGGATCCATTGAGCATGAAAGAAATAAGTGGTCCATGGAGACTGAATGGACCACTTCCTGGTAGACATTGTTGTCTGGCTTATATCCCATCTAGCCTGGAAGCAAACACAAATTGGGAGTGGGGCTGGGCATCTCCATCTATGATGTCGAGTTTAATCCTCACAGCTACCTCCAAGAATCACTGTTCTCACTGTCAGGTGAATCAACCAGAACTCAGATTAGGTAAACTTGCCCAAGCCTGTGTATTATCTGGGGTTCTAGTTAACCAATGCCTGTCAGCTTAGAACTCACTCCTGACTAACTCTGCACTCGGGAGTGCCCAGGCCTCTCTGGCTGAGCTCACCCTCTGCAGCCTCTTCAGAGGCCCCATGTTAGTACAAACTCCCTGAGTTGCTATCTTCATGTTCGCTTTCCACTTTAAGCTTGCCCTCTGCACAGCTCCTGCGCCTCAGGTCCTGGCCTTCTTCCTATTACTGTGGTCAAAGCCAGCAGAAGACAAGAAAACCAGGCAAAGCTCAGCCACCGTCCTACTACCTATTCTGAATGGGCTGGGTCACTTCTGGCACAAAAAGGACCAGGCTAGAGTGTTGACCCCCAGAAAAATCTTCCTCTTCTGGTTGCTGGTGTGTGGGGAGATCAGATACAGCAATTGGCTGGTTAGGAAGGCTACATTAACACCCAGTCAAAGTAGCTCCTTAAAACAAGCTTTGACAAAATTGTCACATTAGATGTATCTGAATAAAGTCGCCCGGGCAGCTGGCAGAGCACAACTCTACTTCATTTTGACAACCTGCATTACGAAGCTGCAGGCACCACTAGGAAATCCTCCACGCTACGCCCAAATTACAGCTAGTGCCACACACTCCACCCTCCGGAGGGTGAGAGGCAGCCAGGAAATGACTTAGAGGGCAAAGAATAGACATCTTCTCCTTTTTCCCCTCCCTCAGGAGTAGAGCGAGGTGCTACTGCCTGGTGGGGACCCAAAATCGATTTTCATGCCATTAGAGAACCCCCTGCTTTCACCTAAGGTTTGTATTTCTTCTGGGCTGGCATTCTAGTAGCCCAAGAAATGTCTGGGATGAGAGGGTAGTAAGGCCTCCTTCTGTTTCTAAGGACCTCTCCCATCTTGGGCAACTTATCTCCCCTTCCTAGCGCTCTGTTTTCTTTCCTAGGAAACGAACAAACAAACAAAGGACTAGAATCAATGTTGTACAAACTATGTTCCTAGGTTTGCAGACAGTATCCCAGAGAGGATGTCACAGGAGATAGGGAATGGGAAGCAGTATTGTTTAGCATCAACTCCAGATACACTGGAGTCCATGTTACATGGCTAAGCCTCTAGGAGAGTATCTTTGAAGGATGGGTACTTTTGCTCATAGAAGAAAGGCTGAAGAGATGAGTGAGTGGGTAAAGTGCTTGTGAAAACCTAAGTTCGGCTCCCAAAACCCATGTAAAGGCAGAAGCAGTAGTAATCTCAGTACTTCCTCTGGAGGCATGGGAGGTAGAGACAGGAGACTCCCCAGAAGCTCAAGGGTCAGCTAGTCTGGCACACACAGCAGTAAAACAAGAGACACTCTTCCAAACAAGATAGAAGGAGAGGACCGACATCTGAGGTTGTCCTCTGACCTCCACACATGTATGCTGTGCACGTGTGCCGTGGCATGCACACTCCTCCATTCACACACATGAACAAACACACACACATACACATACATCATGCACACACAAATATTTTTGTGGCATGAGTATTCCTGCATTCACACACATGAACAAGCACACAAACACACGTAGGCACACACACAAAAAAAATTTTTGGAAGAGGAGGAGGAAGGGAGAATGCAGGGAAAAAGTAGAGAACAGGAAGAGAAGGGAGAAGGCAGACAGAGGCTGGAGAAGGAGGGAGCAGAGGAAGGAAGTTAAAAGGAGGAGAGAGGAAAGCGCCAGACTTCTAATTGCTCTTATAGTCTGTGTTGAAAGAATGCCATATTTTGCTGCTTAGGATGAGCCCTTTCCAGAAGTAATCGTCCTCACAGACTTCACGGCAAGTAAGGAAACCTGTGTGTCTTGCATTTTCTTTAATGGGGATCTCATGGCTTGAGCCTTCTGGCCCCAGGAAGTATAGGAGAATCTGGGAGAGGCACCTCCAGTCCCCGGCACATCCTAGGCCTGGAAGGAATTAGGAGGAGACTCAGCCCTGAGGTCTCGGTTTCTCCAGCTCCTGAAGAATGTCACTAATGCAATCTGATCCACAGCCTGTGTAAGGAGAGACTGTGTGAAGAGAGGAAGCACAAGGGCGAAAGGACTCTGAATATTCATGATGCTAATTAAGCAACAGCTAATTGGAAAATGCTGGATTTTATTAAGACCATAGACTTATATCATTGCAACAGGCATCAACATAATAACAATCATCTAATGGACACCCTGGGTTCTTTCCAGAGCATCTTTCCTCTCTCCCTGGCTGCTAAGGTGCAAGCTAGTGGGTCAAAGCTGAGGCAGGCCAGCACTATAGACCAGTCTATGCAATCCACTTCCCTTCAGAACTAGGCAGTCCTTTTAACTTCCTTGTGTTTTGAGATTTCTGAGACTAGGGAACATGCCAGCACAGAGGCCATGTGGAAATCTCCTTCCACCATGTGGGTTCTGGGGAGCTCAGGTTGTCTGGAGAATCTCAAGTCATCAGACTCGACAATAAGCACCTATACTAACTCAGCCATCTTGCTGGGCTCGAAGACCAATAAGTTCTATAGAAGGAAGTTGCTTGCCAGTGCCAAAGGTGCAAGGAGGCAGAGCCTAATGCCTTGGACTTACAGACAGTGAACATAGTGGTGATGACAGGGGACTTACTTAGATTGGGGTCCCTGCAAGGCCTACTCAGCCTCCTGGAGTCTTCCTCTGTGAAACTGAGATCCAACTGGCTCCTCTCCGATCCTAAGGGCATCTCAAGGTCCACGAAGCCCTGAATATCTTCAGAAGTTGGGAAAACTTCGGTCTGCTGGTTTCAGTCTCCCTTCCTGCGAAAAGAGACCTTGTTGAAGGAAACAATCTAAAAGACAAAAGGTACCTTAGATCCCTGCGTCTTTTAGGCAGGGACTCTAGCACTGAGCTACAGCCAAGCCTGGAAACTCCTTCATAACAACTTTCTCTGATATTTCTAAGCGTGTCAGAGCTCAGATGTACTCTAAGTTTACAGTCCCACTTTTATCAGAGAACTTGACAGAGAGGGGGAAGTAATAAACACTTATTTAGAAATAAAAACTGAACATGAGAATCAGGATAAATGGCTGTAAATACCCCTTGATGGGTAGTGCATATGATTAAGTCACCTACTTTTCAGAACAGGCTATATCATCTAACAACAGGCAGCTGCTTCCCTAGAATGGGAGACAAAGTCTGCCAGTCTTCGGACCATGAAAGAAGAGCAGGACAGAGCTGTGCAGAAGTCCCTCCACCTACCTGCTCCCTAGGTCCAGCCCGGGCCCTTTTGACAATGGTCTACAAAGGCAGCTCACAAAGAAGATTCCCCCTCAGGCATAATAGGCAAGACTGAGATCCAAACTCAGGCCTAGGGAGGAGGAGATTTCTGGGTGTGCATATGAGGATGAAGTTAGCATCGACGCAATAGATTCAGTAATGATTTCCCAATATGAGCAGGCCTCCTCCAGCCCACTAAAGACATGAATAGAGAAAAGCATGCCTAGCCCCTTCCTCCCGCAGGCCTCGGCTGCAGCACCACGCCTCACGCAGTGGTCCTCCCTCCCTGGTCCTCAGATTTAGACAAGAACCACACGCAGTGGTCCTCCCTCCCTGGTCCTCAGATTTAGACAAGAACCTCACGCAGTGGTCCTCCCTCCCTGGTCCTCAGATTTAGACAAGAACCTCACGCAGTGGTACTCCCTCCCTGGTCCTCAGATTTAGACAAGAACCACACGCAGTGGTCCTCCCTCCCTGGTCCTCAGATTTAGACAAGAACCTCACGCAGTGGTTCTCCCTCCCTGGTCCTCAGATTTAGACAAGAACCTCACGCGGTGGTACTCCCTCCCTGGTCCTCAGATTTAGACAAGAACCTCACGCGGTGGTACTCCCTCCCTGGTCCTCAGATTTAGACAAGAACCACACGCAGTGGTACTCCCTCCCTGGTCCTCAGATTTAGACAAGAACCACAACAATCCACTTTGCTGGGTCTTCAGCTTATAGTTAACATCAAGGGACTTCACAGTCTCCACTGTCACCTAAGCCAAGTCCTCCCAGTAAGTCTCTTAAACATTTTTTTCCCATATTGGTTGCATTTCCTAAGACCTCTAATGAGTTCACACCCTACCCCAAGACTCAGAAACTCAAGAATAGGCCGACAGCAAGGCTGCAATGAGCTGACTCCCAGGCTCTCTACTGACCTGAGTCATGGTTTCCATCCACAGAACGAACAATGAGCAGCCTGGAGTCCATGCAGGAGATTCATCTGGACACCTTTGTATCTAGTTTCTTAGTCGGAAACTCCCTAAAGAATATAGCATGCCCATTAGTTGGTTGTGGTAATCACTTCACAATTAATACACAACTTTTCTATCATGCTTTAAAATATAAGTATGTATATTTTTATTTGCTATTTATACTACAATGAAGTTGAGAAAAAATAAGCACTTTGCTTCTTAAAAAATCTGAGTGTGTGTTTTGTCCCTTTGAAATTCTGGTGTTGCTTCTATTTTTTATTTTAATTTTAATTTTATTTGTGTGAGTACTATGCCTACATGTATGTGCAATTCCATGTGTTCAATACCTATGGAGGTCAGAAAAGGGCATCAGAGTCCCTGGAACTGGAGTTACAGATGGTATTTAGCCACCAGGTGAGGGCTGGGAACTGAACCTGGGACCCTGGAAGAGCAGACAGTGCTCTTGATCACTCTGAGCCATCTCCTCAGCCCCTGATCTTACTTTTAAAAAGGGAAGATTTAGTTCATTGTTGAAAGTTACTCCAAAGTTGATGGAATCCATATAGACCACTATATGAACAATATATTAGCATATATGTAAATATTTATTCACATGCATGCATACATATATATGCTCATAAAATACACATACATATATGTATTTTCCCCTTTCTCAATTCCATATTTCTTTTTTCCTTTTCCTTTTTTTATTGAATTGCTGTGTACCTCACGCAGTATATCTCAATCAATCCCAATCACATCTACACACCCTTCCCCACCAGCACCCCCACACACAGCCCTCCAGTTGGAATCCATGCATTCCTTCATCTGTGTCAAGGTCTATCGTGTCAAGATAATATCCCCAAATGTTCCTCAGTCAGGTTCATCCACTGAGATCCACAAATGGGGGGAAAACATACGTTATTTGCTTTCTGAGTCTGTGTTACTTCACTTTGCATAACAGTTTCTAGCTCCATCCATTTACCTGCAAATATCATGATTTCATCTTTCTTTACCACTGAGTAGGACTCCATATATAAATGTACTACATTTTCATTAGCCACTCATCAGTTGAGGGACATTTAGGTTGCTTCTATCTCTTAGCAGGCTGAAGAAGGCCACCCACAGGAATCCAAGGCAGGTTGGGGGAGGGGACATCCTGGGTAGAGGGTTGGTCTAGGGTGGGCGGAGGGAAGTTATGGGTGGAAACAGCTTGTGAAGGCGCCAACAAACCAGATCAAAATATTGAGCTGGTCTGAGTACCAGGGATCAGGATGAAGAGAGTGATCCTGGACCAAGAGAGTAGTCTAGAGACATGGGGTGCTAAGAGCCAGAGCAGGCCTGTGCCCAAGGCTAGAGGGAAAACAGAACGTGGGGCCCCATATTTATTTCAAAAGCTTGGCAAGTCTTCTAATTTTTAAGCATGAACTTTCAAAACATGAAATGTCATCATAACTCAGATAGTGTGTATATACCTGAGGTTTCCTGCAAGCTTGTCCTTCCAAGTGTTTAAAAGTAAAGCCTTTACTCATAAATCATCTGCAGTCAGTCATAACCCAATTGTGGTGTCATTAAACTGTACAAGAGGAAAATTGGCCAGGGCTGTCTCCCAAAGGTCTCAGACTGGCCAGAGTACATGGTAAGTAAGAACCCAGGAGGCGGTGTCAGTGAACTGGCAAGAAGATGAGAGTGCCCATATGTGAACAGAGGATCAGGAAGATGTGACAGGTCAATGCAGAGGCTCAGATGAGAGTCAGGGAGCCCCAGGGATGGAGCAAAGGGACATAGAAAGAAAGAATCACCTTGCCAGCACCCTGTTCACAGGAAGCCCATCAGTGAGACATAGGTCCAAATGGGATCCTGGCCCACGCTAGGTTTGACCCCAAAGTTCCCAGCATATCAGGCTGCCTCAGAGGCATCTTTAAAGGGAGACGGGCCACTAATTCCGTCATTTTCAGATTCCCAAGTTGTTTCTTTTAGTCTCCATATAACTATGTTCCCTCCCTCTTTTTATTTTAAATTTTATTTATATTTTTTGCATGAGAGTATATTGCCTGCATATGTGTGAGTGCACCTGTGTTGTACAATACTCACGGAGGTAAGAAAAGGGTGTTGGGTCCCCTGGAAGTTACAGACAGTTGTTAGCCACCGTGTAGGTTCTGGGAAGTGAACCCAAGTCCTCGCAAGAGCAGTCAGTACTCTTAATTGCTAATCCATCTCTCCAACCCAATACCCCCTCCCTCTTTTTTGAGACAAGGTCTTGCTGTGTTATAGGCTAGCCTCAAACTCACAATCCTCCTGCCTCAGCTTCCCAAGTGCCAGAAATACTGGCAGGTACTCCCACACTTGACAATGTTTTCTTGAGAGAAGATACTCTCTGCTCACTGTCGTTCTATTGCCCCCTGTATCTCACCTCCCCACATGCGGAGGATGGGCCTGACTGCCCATCTCTCTAGCTTGAGAGTAGCCTTACCCATCCCAGATACTCCCTCCTGCCTTTGTGGCCTTCTTCAATAACCTGTGTCTCAGACATACAGGGATCAAACTAGAACTGACCTGGAAGCCTCCTCCCTGAGAATTAGCTCTCATAGTATTGGTAGGTGCTGTACAAGCTGCCAAGGGAAAAAAATCAATCAATAGTCTTACCCAGCTGTAAAGCCTACAAATCACAATGACCAACCTAGCAAAATATCCGTAATGGTACAATAATGGGATTTTACCTTCCAAATAACCAACAGCTTTCTAATTGAACTTAAGGGCCACTCAATAGGAAGAAATTTGTGCCTGCAAAAACCCATGGCTGGAAGCATCATAAACCCTAGAGAAGAACCTACTACTGCCACTTTCCTAAACCAATATAACGTCTATGTCCTAAATACTTGTCCTTCAACCCACAGATAAGTGCAGCTCTCACCACTCATCAAAGCTTTTCAAAAAACTGTTTTTAACTTATTTTTATTTATGTGTACGTATGTGTATGTGTGCCTATTTGTCTACAGTACATCATGTGCACACAGGTGCTCTTACAAGCCAGAAGAGGGAGTCAGATCCCCTAAAACCGAAGTAAGCCACCATGTGCATGCTGGGCCCTCTGCAAAAGCAGCAAGTACTCTTAACATTTAAGCCAGCTCTCCATCCCCAAAGAAGCTTATTGGGGGTCGGGCGGTGAGACCATTATGGAGATCAACAACTGATTAAAATGCAGTGAATAAGTGACTATGGTGTGCACAGCCCCAACTGATACATCTATAGTGTAAACCCTATGTTTAAGGCTCAGAGAACGTCACGTAAAAAGGGACACAAAGACTGAAAGAGGATGCCTGCTACTAGACAGTGTCTTCTCGACCTGACAGGGAAGCTGCACTGATGAAATAACAAAATGGTTGCCTTAACAGGACCTGAATAGTGGCAATACTTACTGTCATGCCAATGTGTATGGGAAGGAATTTCACAAGGTCTCATTCCTAGATGAAGAGTTACAGGCAAACCAATGACTGTTGAGAGAAGGAGAATCAGTTTAGTTTCTTCAGGTACAAGCTCCCTGATAGGCTATGCGTCCCTAGTGGGCTCAGTAGAGTGTGTGTGTGTGTATGTGTGTGTACACCCACAGACATATCTATGTAACCATAATAATTAAAGAAAAGATCTTGAAATTGAAAAGGACTAGAGTAGGGTGAGTAAGAAGAGCTGGAGGAGAACGGAGGTAGAAATGATATATAGTATTCATGCATGAAAGTCTCAAAAAAATTAAAAATATTAACCTGTGTCTCCCAAAGCTCTTCTCTTTCTTCTCCTATGACTCCTATGCCTCCCTGATGCCAAACACAATAACACCAATCCTATGGAACCACTAGTCTATCTTTAATGTGTCCTCTCCACAGTGAAACATGCCAGGGCTCTCCATATGCCAGGCACAGCTCTAGGTTCTAGGAATTCCAGCATGAACTATTCAGATCCTAGCCAATGGATGGCTTCAGCAAGAGATGCTCAGACCATAGGTCACCTGATTTCTTTGTCACTTCTCCATCATTCACGAAAGGCTGAGGCAGCCCATTAAGAGAACAAGCTTAGGCAGCAGCCTGAAGGGTCTCTAGGAAAAAGCTGCAGAGACAAAGCTGCCTGCCTGAGTAGCACTTTAGCCCTCCCCCAAACCCCACCCCAAGTCAAGGCTGCCCTTGACTTGGTAACTTGGTAACAGATTGGACCGCTCCTTACCCATGGTCTGGCTGCCTCCCTGCCAGCCCTGGGTTTTGGCTCCCTCTGAGTCACCCTGACCCAGCTGCCACTCACAGCAGGCTCTGTCAGACACACCATCTCCTTGCTAAGTGACAGCTCTGCTACATTGCTGCAGCCAGGCAGCACCTGATGTCCTTGAGTTTCTCCTGCCTTCAGCGCATCTGTGCTCTCTGCCTGCTGCAGCTCTGTTCATGCTCAGTGGTCCCCATGTTCCCTACTGCAAAATCGCCAGCAGCTGGGAAACTCAGGTCGCCCTAGTCCCTCTTTTCCACAGACACGAATATCCTCATGCAAATCACTTGCCCTTTCTAAGACTCTTCTCTCCTCTCTAGAATAGCAATCATTATGCCTACTTGACTACCTGGAAGACCACTGTCAGGGTGAAATGGGTTCATATGCATGAAAGTTGTCAGCTTTGAACAGTGCTGTGACAGTCTAAGATATAACTGTTGTTATTACTCAGACTTAGCCCAAATCTGACCACGATAAAGCTTGCTGGAAAGATAGCCAGGGACTGTCTCCTACCTTCGCTCATGGGATTCAACTTAGTCATACCCAGCTTACCCCAAAGCTTAACCCTGCAGGAGGAATATTAAAGCTTCACAAGATCATGGTTAAATTTATGCGTAAACTTGCCTGCCTAGATCAGGACTGGTAAGATGGCTCAGTGGGTAAAAGTGCTTATAGCCAAGTTCACCTGAGTTCAATCTCTGAAACTCTCACATGGTAGAAAAAAAGAACCTCCTCCTACAAGTTGCTTTCTGCCTACCGCACTTGCACTGTGGCACAGACAGATAGACAGACACACAGACATAAATAAATAAATAAATAAAATGTAATAATTGTAACAAAAACTGTTTCATGAGGTACCCAGATATTGGGCCAAGCACTGTTCTTCAGGTGTCTTGAAATGTCTCTGGATGTGATTAACATCTGATTCAGCAGACTAGGTAGAGCAGATCGCCTTCCCCAATGTGATGGGCTTTCTCCTGATCGGATGAAGCGACACGGCTGACTTTCAACAAACAAGAAAGAATTCCTCCTGACTAACTTCACATTAAGACACTAATTTTTTCCTGTGTTCACACTTGAAGCACCAGTCCTTTCTGAGCCCCAGGTTGCCCACTGTTGACTACCAGATGGGATCTACTCCATTAGCTGTCCTGCTCTGGAGGAGCTCACTCTCTGGAAATCTTTGGAGGTCTCAGCTTCAGAACTGTACCAATAAATTCCTGTTACTAAATCTCTTCAGATACACATAGAGACAGAGAGACTCTTCAAATCAAGATGGGGTTATGTCTCATAAACCCATCATAAAACGAAGGTTATAAGTTGAAAATACATTTAACATACCTTACCTGCTCAACATCACCGTTCAGCCTTCATGACTGTGTTCTTGAGTAGTAGCTATAACTTTCTACCACTGCATAGCTTCTCAAGAGGTTGTCTGCTACATGTCACTATCCCAGGAAAGATGAAAATTCAAAATCCTAAGCACAGTCCTATTCAATGCATGTGGCTTTTTCTCCATTGTAAAGTCAAACCATGGTAAGCTGGGACCTTGTGTGCGTGTGCGTGTGTGTGTGTGTGTATGTGCGTGTGTGTGTGCACCCTGTTCATTCTGTTTCTCGAAGAGCCATGACTAATACAGAGATCTTCCAGAGGTCCTCCTGAGACAGTGTGTGGGAATGGAAATGGTTAGGGAATTTTTTGGTTGTCAGAATGAATTGGAAGAGGAGGTGCTACTAACATTTAGTAGGCGAGGGCTCTAGGTGCTAAATGTCACCCAGTATCCTTGCCTGTCTCACCCAAAATGCCAACAGGGCTCCAATAAGACAGTGTGGCGGGAGCCTCTGCCAACCTCTCCAAGTAGAGAGTTCATCCCTCCAGTCTTGTCGATGCTCACTGCTGCTCGCTCTGCTAGAACCATGCAGCAATCCTGGTCCTTTATCTTTTTCTCAAACACCTGGAGTAGTTGCCCCTAGGGACTCTGCAGTTACAGTCTTTTCTGGTTAGAGCAATCTTCCCTAGCCCTTTATCTCTCAATAATTAGACTTAGCAGCTGTTTTGCTCAGCTCTGATAGCACCATCTAACCAAAGCCTTTTATGACAGCCCAACCCAAAGTGGTCCTCCATCATAGATTCTGTTAATCCACGTCTTCTACCTTCTACAGAGCATTCAGTTCTCCAGGAAACGAGAGTGCTCTTTGCTTCCTACCTCACTGCTAACTGTCTACTGCACTAGAATGCTAGCCCTGTGAGGACAGGCATCATGCCTCACTTCTGTATTCCCACAATGGAGAGAGCCCTATAAAACCTAAATTGGGGACCAATATTGTGTGTGGTGCTGTGCTACGTACTAAAAGATACAAAGCAGAATAAGCTTTTCCCCACTTTGAGAGAAAGGCAGACTCTAGGGTGCATTTATAAAAGTTATCTCAGTTCTATCATTCTTGGGAAAGAGCCCTGGAAACAACCCCTGCTCAGGAGCCGTCTATGGCCAGGTCCCCACAGGAATTCTGGAAGCCCCTCTCTACCTCCAGGCTGCTCACCCATTCTATCTGCTCTCATGTCATCAGTTCTTTTCTCTGGGGCTAGATCCTGCCTACACACACACACACACACACACACACACACACACACACACACCTGTTTGTCTCTAGAAGTCTGACTGATACTGTGCTGGTGACCACAGCAGGCCTCTGTGGCCAGTCTCCTGCCAGACTCCACCTGCCTGTCTCTAATGACAATCGGCCCAGAGAAGCTTGTCTGCACGGCCTCTCAGCAGCATGGAACAAGGACATGTTCTCCAGCAGTCTCACTTCCTCTAGACCCCCACAGATCAGGTCTCCAGACCCAGCCAGCTTGTGCTCAGACCGACTTAGTTCAGATGGACAGACCAGCCTTGCCCCAGGATTTGGCATAAGGAGAATGTCTCCAAAATGGACTGACCTTTCATCTTGATCTCAGACATCTCCTTACTGACTCTAAGGTTGGCCAAGTCTGTAGAGGTCACCAGTAAGTCTTTTATCTGATGGCACATCTGGAAACCAAGGTCTATAGCTGTCTGCAGAGAACAGTGAGATCATCAGTATTGTAAGAAACCATCAGCAGTAAAAAAGGAAAATGAATTCAGAAATGTCAGTGACACACCAACCAGTTCCACAGTTAAGTCACCTTTTGCTTCAACCTGTGGTATCTACTCTTGTCTTTATTTTATAGTCTAGTTTACTTTAGCTGAGTGTATTTCATCTTTTCAGCACAGGAGTTGAACCCTAGGCTTTACCTATGCAAAGCACGTTCTTTACCACTGAGCTATATCTCCAGACCCTGCTCCCTGCCTTTAATTCTGACACCATCTCCAGAAGCCTTTTGTTTAAAATGTAAATGCTATTATTAATATGCATCTGGGGAGGGGTAAAGCCTCAGGATTGCCACAGGAGCGTTTTATCAAGCTAATAGATCAGATACCTGAGGAGAAGGGAACAGAAAGAAGGGAAGAAGCTTTGGAAATAAAGATTTTTTTGTCTCAGAATTTCACCTCAGGTCGCACCTTTGTGATATGCTCTCTAGAAGGAAGCACTCTGGGCAGGAAGGGATCTCCAAATGTCAGTCCCAGCTGACTGCCTTCACACTTAGTTGCCGCCTTGCCCTGGCACTCTCAGAGTAAAACCACTGTCATCCCCTCCCCTTACGGATGCTGACCTGATCTCTAAACTCTGCAATGACTGAACAATTATTTTTTTGTCTTAGATCGGTTGATATGAGGATGAAATTATTCAAAGAGAATTCTCAAATATAAGAGGAGAAAGGCACAGTAAGAAACCAGAAACAGTAATCCTCAGTATCCATGGGGAACTGGCTGCAAGACTCCTGTGATGCCAAAACCCACAGACATTGTCTCATATGAAACGGTGTGGTATTTGCACGTAACTTACATAATCCTCCTGTAAACTTCAAATGGTCTTTAGACAAGACAAGGAATACAATGTAAATGCTATGTAAGTGAATTTTTCAGAGGAAAACAATAAGGAATAAAAGAGTATCTGTTCAGTATAGGAGCAACTTTTTCATATATACTGTCGATTCAGGGTTGGTTGAACCTTCAGATGCAGGGACTAACTGTATAATACATCTATAGGTGGCTCTGCTTACTGGAATAACTTCTAGGTGTCCTCAGGATTTAAGACTTCCGTTCAATAAAAATTTTGTCAAATCTGTAATGTCCTATTGTTTTCTTAAAGTCAGAAGTTTATTATGTTATGATATAACTTATGTGTGCAAAAGCAGTGCACTTAGGTAACATATATCACACTGCAGATTATAGTCAAACTGTGTAATATATGCTTTTATTTGATCTATACGTTTTTGTTTTTACATTTATTTATTTACTTATTTACTGTGAATGTGTATTAGACAACATGCAGGAATTGTTTCTTTCTTTCTACCGTGTGGGTCCACGGTTTGAACTCAGGTCATCAGCTTCCATCATCAGGTGATAAGCACCTTTACCCACTTAGCCATCTTGCCAGCCCTAAAAGTGAAATTTTCCAAAGTAAAACAACTCATGAAGAACACAATGTGTGTGGTCTAGGAGCAGTAAACAGAAACGAGTAGAGAGAATAACCTGGAGCCAGGTAGGTTAAGTGACAGCACAGTACAATAATGGTTCAGGTGCTTGGGCACAGGATGGATTTGCTGGGTATAGACTGGGAAAGTGGTGGATATGACTGACATTTTGAGGAAGATGTGCCTGAATTTGCTAAGGAATGGTAGTAATGCTTTTAGTTTTGTTCTTGTATTCTAATCTGCTTTTCTGTTGCTGTGATAAATACCACAACAAAAAAGCAACTTGAGGAGATAAGGATTTACATCAGCTTACAAGTTACAGTACATGGTTGAGGAAAGTCAGGGCAGAAACCTGGAGGCAAGAACTGAAGCCCAGTCCATGAAGAGCACACTGCTTACTAGATTGCTTCCCTGTGCCTCTTCACTTATCTTTCTATCTTTTTTTTCCAGTTATCTTTCTTACACAGCCTTAGGCCTATGGATGATACCACCTACAATGGGTTGGGCTTCCCACATCAATTAACAATTAAGAAAATACCTCTCAGACGTAGCCACAGGCTAATCCCATAGAGGAAATTCATCAGCTGAGGTTCCCTCTTCCCAGCTGTCTTTATTATGTGTCAAGTTGACAAAAACTAACCAGTACATAGAGTTTAAGAGGGCAGCCAGACATTTGAAAAGCATGCCATTAACATGGAAGCCTGGCATTAAAAATCATGAAGGATCTGAGATTTTATTCCACTTATGAGCTAACACAGTAGCTAGCCACAGCTTTATGGATGTGGACATCATCCATGACTCCTGTTCAGAGACATGAGCAATGGCCAGAGAATCACCATTTCCTAAGCCCCAGGTCCCATAAGACAAGGCTGCACAGGCTGGAAAGGCTGTGTCCACAGGAAGAACTGAAGCACAGGAAACTCACATCCTTTATAATGAGCTGTTAGCTTGCCCAACTCTGGTTCAGAGAAGAAGTTATCTTTAGAATATTTGTGACCATAATAAATCTGTCCCAGTCTCTGAAGAGAGACATTGCCCAAATATCCTAGATAAGATAGTGTCAAAAAGACAGTTCATGTTTCTATTCACAGTACATGCAGAAATATGAGACTCATGAAGAACTGACTCCAAACACCAATCTGGTTCTTTAAGAACAGAAAGAAGGGCTGACAAGATGGCTCAGCAGGTAAAAGGGCTTGTTCTGTACAAGCCTGATGACCTGAGTTCCAACCCCAAAACCTATGGTGGAAAGAAAGAACCAATTCCCAAAAGTTGATTTCTGACCTCCGTACATGAGCCATGGTATATCAGAACCATATCCCCTACCTCACCCCCTGCACACAACATGCACACATACAGAATAATCAAAAGTTAAATAAAAATTTTAAAAGAAGGGCTGGGATTATAGCACAGTGGCAGAGTATTAGTGTAGCATGTACAAGACCAGGAGTTCAGTCCTCAGCAGAGGAAGAGAAGGAAGAGGAGGAGGAGGAGGAAGAGGAGGAGGGGGGAGGGAGGAAAAGAATGGAAATTAAGGGGGATCTTCAGCTTGACTCATGATGCCCAATCCTGTGAATCAATTTGTATTTCTTAAGATTCTTTATCAATCAGAATCTTCGCAGAAAACAACAACAACACTCCATCCTGCTGGCTAAAATGGTAAGATTTTTTTTTTTGAGACAGGGTCTCATATAGCTCAGGCTCACCTTGAACTCTACATGTAGCTAAAGATGACCTTGAAATTCTGATCTTCCTGCCTCCATCTTCTGAATACTGGGATCACAACTGTGCACTACCACACCCAGTTTTATGCAACTGAGCTACATTCCCAGACCCTGAAGTGACAAGATTAAGAAGAATGTTGACCACAGAGGTGAAAGCAGGCAGAAGGAGTGTCAGATGCAGCATGAAAGAAGCACCACCTTCTGGTTGGCTATTAAAGGCTGCAGGGTCTCTGCACAAGACCAAGCCTGGCAACATTCTAGCATGGAATGGGAGGGTATTCATGAGCCCTCACTCTAAATTGAGGAGCCATGGAGAGTTGATATCTTCTGGGGGAGAGTCATTTTTCTCTGAGGGTGTGACTCCTGGTAGGTCACCCATACTCCATTGAACGACCCGACACCCAGGAGTATATGGGCGTCACAAATTGGAATCTGTGGGTTACTATTTTAAATAGGGCAGGAAATTTGGGTGGGGGGCAGTTAAAGAGGTGAGGGTGGGTCTGGGAAGAGCTTTGGAGAGGAGTTGGAAGTGAATATGTCCAAAATACATTGTATAAAATTCTCAAAGAATTAATAAAAATATTTTTTAAAAGAGTAAGCCAGGCATGGTGGCACACGCCTTGAATTCCAGTACTCAGGAGGCAGAGGCAGACAGATGAAGAAGAAAAAGAAGACAGGAAATTGGGAGGTGGATGGAGAAGTGGAGATGGATCTGGGAAGAGTCATGAGAACCAGTGGAGGTTGAACATGATCAAAATACACTGTATGGCCTTCTCAAAGAATTGATAAAACTATTGTATTTGCTTGTTTATTTGAGGACAGGGTCTCACTATATAGCCCTGGATGACCTGGAACTCACTATGCAGAACAGGCTGGACTCGAACGCACAGAGATTCATCTTCCTCTGCCTCCAGAGTGCGGGGATTAAAGACATGCATCACCACACTCTGCCTAAAAGAAACTTTAAAGTTTACAAGTCTAAGACAGGTGTGGCACCTTCCTTTGAGCAATTTCATTTGCATCATCATGTTTAACCCTTATAAATTCCTTGTCATGTGACACCTTATAATCTTCATTTTACAAATTGGGTAAGTACATTCAGAGATATGTAGTCACTTAATCCAGGTTACAGAACTGTTCTCCTTTTTGTATCATTATCTTTTTACTATGCCAGAGCTGTACAGGCAAGAGACATAGTGACTTAATTTACGTCCTAGTTTGCTTCTCCATTGCTGTGACAAAGCACTCTAACCAATACTAACTTGGGGAAGAAAGGATTTATTCAACTTACATCTCCCTGGTCACACAGTTCATTACTTAGGGAGCCAACAGTAGGAACTCAGGGCAGGGACCTGGAGGCAGGAGCTGAAGCACAGGCCATGGAGGAATTCTGCTTACTGACTTGCTCCCCTAGCCCATGATCAACCATCTTTCTTATACAATAGACAACAACCTACACAGGGATAGCACCACCCATAGTGGGCTGGGACCTCCCTGCAATGCTCAGCAATCAAGAAAATACCCCACAGACATAGCCACAGGCCAGTCCAAGGGAAGTAGTTCTCTAATTGAGACCGCCTCAACCCAGGTGTGTCAAGTTGACACTAAAGCTATCCAAAAAACCTTGCAGAGCATTCTAATATTATTCACAAGTATTGCCTTCTGTCAGTGCTCATTGTGTTAGCCAGCCTTCAGTTACTCCGATGAACACCTGAGATAACCAACTTATCCAGAGAAAAGCTTGACTTGCTTTTCAGTCCTTTGGTGGTTGGAGCCTATACGGAGATAGCACGTCAGGCCAGCAGAGTGTGAAATGGAAAAGGGGAAGCAACCATCCCCTTTGAAGACATGCCACAAAACTACCCACTAAGCTCCGTCTCTTAAAGGTCTCACACCATCCAGTAGTGTAATGGGCCAGTGCCCAGGCCATTCACATATAGGTCTTTGGGGATCATTTATTCAAACTACAACACCTTCTGTGTAATAACTGTCCTTGAAGAAATAAAACATTACAGCTAGGATGAGCTCTTAACCTGTTTATCACACAGTACCATCCCATGCTCTCTAACCCTTCAAGACATACCACCAGCCAATGAAAACAGTGAAAAGTCTTTGTTAGTTCTTGAAGTCCTCTGGGTCTGGTTTTAGATCCAAATTCCTCATCCCCCTTCATCGGTACTCCTAAGCTAATCCAGCCTCTTTGACCTCCCTTCAACCTGCCATGTACTGGTCTTATCTGAGGACTTCTGCACTGACTGGCGTTTCTTTAACCCACAATTCTCTTCCTCCAGGTTCCACATGGCTTGCTTCCTCATTTTATCAAGGTCTCTGCTAAAATATATATTTCTTAAAATATGCTTCCACTAGGAAGCCTTTAAGGGAACCCAACCCAAATGCAAGCAAGCGCATAGACACACCATCACTCCCAACCCGTTTCCTTTATCACTACCTAGCAGTTTAGTTATCTGTTCATTATCTGTCTTCCTCACCGGCAAAGAAACTCCATGAAGGTAGAAACCTTCTTTTCCCCTGTCTCCAATACTTGGAGCATATTAGAGGGTGTTTGTGCACACACACACACACATACACACACACACACACACACACAGAGCTAAGATGCTAAAGAAATGAATGAACAGGTAAGCATGTGCAACAGGGAAGGATGAGAGGGTGCACAGGAGTCACAGGGGCTGTTCCACCCCATCTTCCTCTTCTCTTTTCCTCTCCCCTGCCACAGGCTGCACCTGTGATCTTCCAAATGTTAGCTCAGTGCTGGCTTGCAAGGCCTGGGTCTGCTAAATATTGCAGAGCTCTTCTGGGCAGAACAGATGCTGGATGTCAGGAGGAGGTTTGTCTTGGGGAACAAAGGTAGGAAATACTCTCAACACTCTTTTCCAGATGTCAGAGGTCCTGCAGACAGGGAGTTATAGAAATGGATGCCGGCTTCATCCTGCTTCCTGGTTTCTTCTGGGGATTTCTTCATAATTGTCCCTCTGCCTCACAGTACTTTCTCCCTATTGCTTCATCATTAGCCCTGTGGAATCAAGAGAGTCCCAGCATGTGCAAAGGCAGCAAGTTCACAGTTGCCTCATGTTTGGAATACTGAATGTGTGAGGACTGGGGGAGCTCCATGACAGGACCGAAGGAGGCTATTTTCCAAAGTAGTCTCACAAAGAAAAGGTGCCTGCACATAGTAGGAGCTTACATGTGTTGTAAAGGAATGAATAATGAATCATGACCCACCTTTGCGAGTCAGATGTAGGTGGTGAAAGAGGAAGCAGTTTGGGCTCAGAATAGACAGTCACCCTTGAGCCAAAGTTCAAGTTTCCATTCTGGGACTCCAAAAAGAGAGTGGTTGACCCCTGAGGTAGCCCCAAGTCATCTCTGTCTGCACCCTTCTTGTTGCCTTCCTCCAAAGACAACTAATGGAAGTCCTGACATGGATTCCTTAAGCAATGACTGAGGCATAGCTGCCCTTGAAGCTCTGAGAAGGCATGATTACCCATTTTCCAGACCATTTGCTGCTGACAGGGATCTTTAAACACCAGAGAGAAGCCTCTCTTCCAAAGTGGAGCATCATTGTTGTGTTGCCAGCACCTGAGGAAAAGGCTGTGAAGGGCGGCAGTAGTGGCACTGGATGTGGTGATGGGGAAGTCACAGCCCCTGCTGCACAACACTGAGTCCCCACCACCAGAGTGGGAGAAGCAGAGGCACAGACACCAGCCTTTGGGGATGGGAAGCCCAGCACGCCATTCAGTCTTTTCCTGGAGACTATATGATGATGATATCACCAAAGTATCAAGGGAAACTCCGGTCATCCTGAAGAGCCGAAGGCTGGGAATTAGAAGACCCACTTTCAGGTTCAGCCCTACCACTAACCAACTATGTGCTATCAGCAAACACATTAACGGGAAGGCAGCTGAGGAGGAGCTTGGGAGACAGCACCTGCTGCTGCATGCTGTGTAGAGGCATGTCCTGTCCTCCCTCCCCCAAAGGAGCCAAGGGAGCCAAGAAGTTCCTAGGGCAGGAGACAGGCAACAGAAAGAGAAAGCACTCACTCATATACCACCTCTGGGTTCTTAGCAGTCTACTAAGTCAGGAGTTTTCTAGATTTGGGGGGTCAGGGTCGACACATGTGCTTATTGCCTGGTGAGAAGTTATGCTGAGAAACTGCAGGAAGGATCCAGAACAGCTAAGGGTATCCAGAAACAGATGAGAGATGGGGGTCTCACAAAGCCCCTTAAGCTTTCTCAGCTTCCAAAGCCTAAAAAATCATGAAGGGTTGTGCCATGTCTACCAGAAAAGGCTTCACTACCAAGTTGATTTGTGAAAGAGACCAATTTGTTTTAGGTGTCACCAGAGTTGTTCTTACATTGAGACAGAGTCTCATATATCCCTGGCTAGCCTCAAATACAATTATGTATCCAATATGACCTAAATTTCGGATCCTCCTGCCTCTACCTCCCTAATGCTGCATTTATAGGCATGTACCACCATACCCGGAAGATTTGGTGATAGGGATAAACTCAGGACTTCATGGATGTTGGCAAGTACTCTGTCAGCAAAGCTATATCTCCAGCCCTTCACTAGGGTTTTTTGAAGGTGATCCACCATCTTGGCTTCCAAGGACTGCAGGTTCCCTAGACCCAGGGTCACCAGTGTTAAAACTAGGACTCAGTACACTGGGATGATTTCTAACTCTCTCTGAGCATGCATGCTCTCAGAAACAGAGGAGGCAACCTTGTTCTAAACCAACTTTCTCTCCAAAATGCCTCCACCTGTCATGAAAATCTCCCATCCATCTTTCTCCATCCCTCCACTGTCAGGACCTCTCGAGCCAGACACAGAAAGAAGTGGGACATGAAGAGATACACTTGTGACAGGAGTAGACTTTCTAGAAATTGAGCTGGGATGAGTGATGAAGGCAGAATCCAGAAGTAGTGAGAAAGCAGACAAAGCCCTGAGCCATTTCATTAATGAAATACCACCCACTTTTTGACTAAGCTAGGCCCAGCCTCTCAAACGCTACCCCTCCAGGCTCTGCATGCCCCTCTCTCTCTGGTTGTACTTATGAAGGATATGACATCCTGCTGACAGCTTTGACAGAAACATGTTTAATTTAGATGCAAAAGCAAGACAGACACCCCTTCCTGAGTCTGCCATCCTTTGTCCCACTAGGAACAGATCTTACCCCAGTGAAGACTCCTCACCTCCTCCTTCTGGGAACTCCAAGCCAGGGACGGGGGTAGCTGCTGGATCAGAAATGGTATCTGAAGAATCATGCTGGTTGCTACACTAAGAGCCTCCTTAGCTTTTCTAAGCACTGTCACCCATAAATCTTCTGTTTTGATCCTCACATCAACCTGGTAAAGATCCTGGGAGCCCAATTCGTTCAAGGTCACAGCAGAATCGCACTGAGGCCCAGCTCGCTGCTTGCTCTTCCTTCTGGCCTATTTTGCTTCACTCGTGAGAACAGCACCATCTAACAGGGCCTGCCAGGTCTCGATCGTCTGGATAGACAAGTGTCACACACGTTCAGATAAACACCAAGCTGCAGGTGTCAAGGACCCCAAACATGGCCCAGATGTCTCTACTCCCAGAGCCCTCACTTTAGACTTCTAAGCCCAGCCTGAAGCCAGAAGAAATACCTTTCAGGACAGACTGTACCTGCAGAGTTGTCGGCAAGAGCTCAGCAGGTCTCTAAACACTGGCACTCCTTCTGACAGATACCAAAATATAATGGAGGTGTCAGCTCTTTTAAAGCTGCATTTTCTATCCTTTCTCCAAATCAAAGAAACTCTCAGCAGCATCTTTGGGGCAATCTTCTGCCAAATAAGACAAGTGGGAAGCCCCATTGTTAGGATGAAAATGCCCCCCTGTCTCTAAGACACTGCTTCTCAGGGGCTCTCAGAGGCAAGGGTGGAGAGGTGTGGACTCTCCCAAATTCCTACGGCCTGTGAAGTATATGACAGTTCTTATTTTGAACAGAAGGTGCAAACCTTGATGGAGCGTGCAGGAACTCTGTCCACACAGGCAGAGCCCTGTGGTTCCTCCCCTTACCAGCTATGTGACCTCCACACTCAACATCATGCCTCCACTTTTCGCATCCCTGAAACAGGAATCTAACGAGAGAGTGCACACAGAGTCTCACACAGGTTGTGTGTGTGGAAACAAGACAGCCTTTTTCAAAGTCTGGCTCATAGAAAGCACCGTATAAATCTTGACTACTGCTATTGCTGTGCCAGAGTGTGGAGAAAGGATTCACATAGGGACTTTACCTGTGTCACCTTGTCTGATTTTTTTAAACAAAAGAAGTGTTTAAAGACTTGAGATAGACACAGCTGATCCTTGCTTTGGGATGAGAAGCTACGTTTGGGAGAGGAGTAGAAAGAGTGCGGTTATGTCAGGGTACAGCTAGAAGTTATAGGGTGTAGCAAAGACGAGGATATTACAAATCCAAGTGGTCACCTGTTAAAACACTAACCATGAGGTAGCCTCTGATGACTTGGGCCTACACCAAGTTGAAAACCCAAGGCCTGGGTGAACGCAGGGTCCTGCCCCAGGCTGTCTTCTGCCTTTCCTGGTCCTTTTACGACCTTTTCCCATGGCACAGCTCTTTCCTTCTCAGTGCCTTCACCTTGTTGTATACTGCCTGGTACTATGATGTTGCCCCATGCAAATTAGGAAAAAATATTCACTTTGATTGGGGCAGCACTCAGCCTCGATAACCAATGCAAGTATTGCATCGTTTCCCAGAGAGATGTGATCAAACATCTCTTCACCCCAAATAGGGCACCAATGAGAAGACCAAAGAAATGATTCCCCAGGCAGGCAAGATGGCTGGGCTGGTAAAGGTACTTGCTGTACAGCCTGGTGATTTGAGTTCGATTCCCAGGCTTCACAAGGAGAAAGGAGAGAATCACCTCCCACAAATTGTCATCTGACATCCACACACTTGCCATGGAATGCCTATTTCTCCCTCACACAAAACAAATAAAATGTAAAAACAATTTTTAATGACCCACCACCTGTCTAGATTGATGAACGGATGAGTTTAGTCGGAACAGCTTACAGGAGTATGGGTGAGAAGTTACTTTCAAGAGCACAGGTTGATAGGCAGCTATACCAGGCAGGAAGAGTCTTCTCCAGAAATCGGTAGCCACTTAAATCTCCTTGGGGAAGGTCAGAGCCTCATGCACAGTTAACTCCCATACCTCATGACTCTTCCCTTCTCCTCCCAAGGAAATGTTAGTGAGGCCATTCTTGTGAGGGTCTCATGTGGTAATTACAGCTGTTCTGATGTCAAGACAGAGCACAGCATCCCACAACCTCAGGCTGTATTTGAGAGCTATACATCGTTTACCAGGTACCCACACAGGTACAGTGTGGCAGTTTTCCATTACTATAACAAGTATCAAGAGTTGAATCAACTTCAAAGGAGTACAGAGTTGGGACTGGAGAGGCACCTCAGCAGTTAAGAGTGCTGGCTGCTCTTGAAGAGGACTGGGGTTTGATTGCCAGCACCCACATGTGGCTAACAACCATCCGTAACTCCAGTTCCAGGGGATCCAATTTCCTCTTCTCACCTCAGCAGGATACACTTACATATGTGCCTACACTTACATACAAGACACTCATACATGTAAAGTATAAATAAATAAATAATTTTATGCTCCCAGTCTACCTAAGCCTTCTCTCTAGGCCTCCACATCTAAAGTCTGTATTGTGATTCTCCCAAAGGACAAAGCACATGTATATTGTGACTCCCTCTTGTAGATCATCACTTTCCACTGTCCTCATTTTGTCTTGCCGGCACTCATAATAATCAAGATTGTCTTTATTTTTCAATATCTGCCACTTCCTCTGGACCCAATGAGGGGCAGCAACTGCATGTGATTTATGAGACTCATTGGCCCTGCTAGGTACAAAATAATATGAATTCTATAACTAAGTAGATGAATGAATGAATGAATGAATGAATAGAAATAAGTATACCTAAATTAATTAGGCTCTCTGTTTGGATTCTGAGGACACAGTTGATCACGGGTAAAGAATATCTCTGAGGATACCTACAAAGGAGCTGTACGTTTCATCAAAAGACTTGTCTCTGCTTAGAATGCTCAGTATCACATGGTGAATTTCCAAAGTAGTTATCATCACCACAGAGTAAAAGATAGAGACTTGCTCTGTGTGATCCCCATGATAGCTCAAGAGATGTCACAAATCCTAGTGCACAATGCATTTTTTGTGAAACTAATAAATGTTTCCAGCAGGTATGGTTTCAAAGCAGTCACATTTATAATGAAATAGGGCACAATCTTATTTCATTTATCAAATATTAGTTGGAAAATCATATTCTCTAGAAATTAACAGCAAGTTCCCTAGAAAATGTGATGCTTTCATAGGCTAGGGCCTGAGCACTCAAGGATCAGGATACTGAATATCTTAGTTTCTTTTCTTGTTGCTGTGATAAAATTCTCTACAAAAACAACTTAAGGGAGACAGGGTTTATTCTGGCTCACAGTTCAAGGGTAAAGTCCTTAACGTGCAGAAGTGGAACTTAAAGTAGCTGCTTACATTTGCATCCACAATCAGGAAGCAAAGATTGGTGAAAGCATGTTGCTGCTCACCTTCTCTATTGCACAGTCCAGGATCCCATCCAGGAAAGGATGCCACACACAGTGGAGGTGCCTCAGTGAGGCACACTCAGTTAATCAAGATAATTTCCACAGGCATGTTCAGAAACCCATCTCCCAGAAGATTCTAGATTCTGTCAGGTTAGCAATTAACAGTAACCATCACACTGAGTTAGAAGATCTTGCTGTCATCATCTCCTTACAAGTAAGAGTAATGTAATGCACATCATAAATCCAAAAGAATCTGACCAAAATCCAGTATCCACCATTTGTGGCGACTTGTCTTAAGAAAAGCATCTTCCCTAAGCAGCAGTTTGCTCATCTATAAATGTAGATCATTAGCATAACCATCCCTGAAGGGAGTTGTGGGGATTTATGCTAGATATTACCTTGCACACAATTAACATCTATTAACATAACCACTTAAATCATAGGTATCATCTCAGAAGGAAGTTGTTTAAAACTCTGAGAATATTTTCTAAGGGAATATTCCTGGCATCATTCTATACACAAGAAGATCAAGACATGTTTTTTATATATGCTGTCTTACTAAGGTATTCTCTCCAAGCTCCAGTTCTACCACAATCAACTCTCCAGTTTGAGGTGGATTATGATTGAAATTAGGAAAAAAAATTGGCAACAGGAATGTATATTGCAAAACAAAATGTGTTGCTTTTAAAGTGATTTTGAAGCCTCAGTAATTAGTCTAGCAAGTTCCAAAGATACATTCTGTAGTCATCACTCAGTATTTGTTTCCTTTCTAATCTGTCTTTTTAAAAATCAACTGGGAGAAAACGTGTCCTGAAGCCTCTGGAAACCGAAAGGCTCCCAAGGCCTCTGCTGGCTGTGTGTAATGAGGAACTTCCCATGGATCCCGTGTTCTTTCTTCCTGCCAGACTGCTCCTGGGTCACTTCACAGCTCTGGTGGCTGCAGAAACAAGACAGATGCTACTACACAAAATAACTCAAGAACATACCAGAGCCTGTTGCTTCCAGCACTTGGAAAATTTGACATTCAAATATGCAAATATTGTATGGCATGAAGAGAGAAAAAAAAAGAGAAAGCGCTGGAAAGTCACATTTGAAAGGAAACACACTAGAGATGTAAGCAAACTGGAATTTACACTTCTGGATTATAATTCAACAGGTCTGTTATCAGAGGAGGGCATGGAATGGGCCATGATTTACCACAGAGGCCTCTTCCAGACACATTACCTAGCCATCAGCACCCGTACAAGGACAGAACTGTATTTGCAGCTCCAGGTATGAACCTAGCTCTCAGCCTGTTACAAAAAGCCGTGAGTGGAATGAAGGAGAGAAGTTGATAAACTCCCTTCACACCATTTCCCACAGTGCAATGTGTGTGTTTTCGTGCGTGCGTGCGTGCGTGCGTGCGTGTGCGTGTATGTGTGTGTATGTTTTCAACTACTTGGGTTAAAATCTTGCCAAGCAATCACCAGCATTTGCACAAACTAAGTTATTTTCCTGGAGCTGTGAGGGAATATGCAAAACCTCTTACTGTCTCAAGAGGTGATATAACATGACACACCAGAAGTCCGAAGTCCACCTGGGTCAGACCATTAATAGCTGAATCGTTTTAATCAGTCACTGCTTCTGTCTCGCCCGTACATGTGTGTGGAGTTAGTCTAAAAGATTCCAAAGCCACCTGCCGGGTATTAGACTCTTTGAATGATGGTAGTAGAAAAATTAGAATCAGACAAACCTGAGTTTAAATTATGGTTTTATTATTTACTTGTTCTGTAAATTTGGGCAGCTCGCTTAGTATCTTAGAGCCCTGGCTTCTCATCTGTGGGATGAGAGGGTAACAAGTGCTTTTATCTCATAAACTTGCTATTTAAAAAGTGCAAATATGTGGGCCCTGGAAAGATGGCTCAGAGGTTAAGAGCACTGGCTGCTCTTGCAAAGGATCCAGGTTCAAATCCCAACAGCCACATGATGGCTAACAACCATCCTGTCTGTAACTCCAGTTCCAGAGGATCTGATGCCTTCTTCTGACCTCTGAGGGCACTGCCCAACAGAAGTCCACCAACCTATGTGCAGGTAATATATTCATACACATAAAATACAAAATAATAATAAAATATATTTAAAGTGCAAATATGTCAATTTAAGATAGGAGAAAATATGGTTTTATTATTTTTTATAATTTCTTCTCCTTTGTGATGGAAGCTGGAAAATACAACTAAATAAACTGAAAGAGAGAATGTGTGTGGCTGAGATAGAAGTGCTATGTTCTAGCCCTCAGAAAGAACTTCAAAAGTCTCGATTCAGACACATTAGTGCATGAAGCTGTCTACTAAATCCAAAGACTTGGCACCTTTTTACTTGTACTTGGCCATTGCCTGTTGTACTTCTGAGGATGCCTAGACATCATCCAGGGGCATGTATTTAGTAAATAAAGATCACAAAAGATATGGATGCCAGGAGGCAAAGAAAGGTGTTACTGGGTGCAAGATAATCTCTTCATGTACGACTAGACAGAAAGAGAATTCTGACTTTAAACCACGGAGGGGGCACTGAGGTGGCAACTCCACCCAAAGATAAAGAAAGGAAAGAAGGAAGCCGCAGGGTAAATCTCAGAGAAGAAACAGAAACTATCCAGCAAGTTTCACCTTTGTCAGGAAGGTAGGCAGACGGACCCAGCCTCCTGGGGTAAAGACAGGAAGGAGACTATGAGGGTCAGAGGGTGTAAGGTCCTGGGAGAGCTGATGCTGCCCAGGAGTCCCTAGTGAGTTCTGGTGTTATAACCTAATCTCCAAATTCATGTTAATGTTATTTTGAGATGGGGTCTTCGAGAGGTGATTAGGGTTACATGAAATCTTGAAGGTCAAGTCCTCATGATGCCATTAGTGGTTAAGATAGGAAAAAAGCCCCAGGCTGACACACCTACTCTGCCTTGACCTGTGATCCCTTCTGGCACATTACAGCATGGAGGTTCTTTCCAGGTGCCAAGTAGACACTGGAACCGTACTCTCAGATATCCCAGTCTCCAGTACAATAAGCTAAATAGATTTCTATTATTTTGTTAACACAACAGAAAACAGACCAAAAAAATCATATGGAATGTGCTGAGCCAGGTCATGAGCAGTTCAATCACCTTTAATACAATTTACTACTCCAGCACTCAAGGATACAATCAATGACAGATAGAATGGCCTGGAGGTAGACAGGTCCTGTCCTTCTATGTTGCATTGAGTCCAGCCTGGACTCCTGTTTTTACCACTTGGTCCTAGCCTCAAAAAATTTTCCAGCCCCATGTCTAACCCAAGACACATACACACACACACACACACACACACACACACACACACACACACCAAGACCTTTATTTAAGAGCTTTCATCTAGATACTAGCCCCTACGTGGAAGTGTCTATGTGTGTTAGTTACGTTTCTGTTGCTATGATAAAACACTGAGAGCAAGGTAGCATATAAAAGGAAGAGTTTATTTGATCTTACAGCTCCAGAGGAATCAGAGTCCATCATGGCGGGGAGGCATGGTGGCAAGAGGTGGTTGGAGATAAAATTGGAGGAATCACATCCTCAAGCAGATACAGGAAGTAGAGAGTGATTGGAAATCCAGCAAGGCTTAAGAACTCGCTAAGCCTGCTCCAAGTGCTTTCTCCAGCAAAGCCACACCTTCTAAGACCTCTCAAAATAGCACCACCAACTGGAGACAAAATGTGCAAATACTTGGAACCTATGGGGGCCATTCTCATTCAAACCACCACAGCCTGGAATTCTTTATCCTTTAGTAAACTATGCTATAGGTATCGTAATTTAAAAATAAGGATAGAGACTGAGTCTAATTTATGTACACAGTGTTATCCTGCAAGGTACTGTTCCAAGGCCCCTGGGATCTCACAAGGCATACAGTTGAGTTTTCCTAAGGCCCTGTGTCTTTACCTGGGGGTACCTTGGGGAAGTACTTCCTGCCTTGCTGCAGGCTGTTTGTAGGTGCTGAGTAATGATACCCTGTGGCCTCTGCTCCTGCCGAATGTGGTTCCACCCAGCCCTCTCAGCAGAGGTAATGATCCCTTGGCTGCCCCTTAGAGAGGCTGAGAAGTGACAAAACCCATGCCAGCTGTTTCTCTGTCCTCTTTCTTTAGCCCCTAAAGATTCCAAAATGGAGGGAAGGTGAGGAAGCTAGAGAAAAACTGTCTATTGCTGTGTTGCTGGCCCTCACAACTGACAGCTCAGAGCTGATCTGGTCCCCAAGGACCCTCAGCACTGTGCAAAAGTGAATCTGATCTCAGATGCTGGAGGTTTGTGCTGATGTGCTTTGCACTGGTAAATAATGAACTCAGGTCCTTTCTACTCAGAACCACCCGGCTGCATCCCTCCAGGGAGAATACAGGACAGAGATACAGGGTCCCCATGGCTTCTATGTTATCCAGTATTCACAGTACCTGTCAGGGTATATGAGCAAAGATGAAACTAATCTGGCTAATAAAGTACATTATGCAAGCTGCAGAGCTTCATAGAGGTGAGTTGAGAGGTAAACGCTAAGGGCACAAAAAACAGCAGTCCCTTCCCCTGAGTCCTTCCACATCAACCAGGAGCACTTACAGTTAGGAAGGCCTTGGAGAGACTTGTGGGAATCTTGACCCCTGGATCCTTCCCCCTCCACAGAAGCCTTGGCAAAAGACAGAGGCACACTTAGTCGGTTTACTTCTGGGGTCCAGAAGACCCAGCCAAGTTCCATCCAGCTATTTTATATGCATTCTTGTCCCCAGTATGCATTCTTTTGCTTCTTCTAGCACAAAACCCCAAAGAGAGGAACCTGCATATTTTCTCCTTTAATGGAGAAGCAAGAGATCTGAAATTCCTAAGCCCTTGCCTAATGGCCTAGAAAAAAGATCCTTGTCCTGCTAGAGTCTCTCTCTCTCTCTCCCTCTCTCTCTCTCTCTCTCTTTTCCTTTCTCTTTCCTCTCCTCTTCTCTCCTCTCCCCTCTCACCTTATCTCTCTTCCTCTCTCTTCTTCTCTATCCAGTACACAGGTGTCAGTCAGCAAGATGGTTCAGCAGGTTAAGACACTTGCCAATAAACCTGATGACTTGAGTTCAGTCCCCAGGACCCACATGGTGGGAGGAGAGAACCAAATCCCCTAAGCTGTTCTCTGACCTTTACACAAAAGCTCCTATGTGCATACACACACACACACACACACACACACACACACAAATAAATTAAATATATTTTTTATGTCTATGAGTGTATTGCCTGCATGTACGTAAGTGCACCTGTTTCATGCAATGCCTGCGCAGGTCAGAAGAGGATGTCAGATCCCCTGGAACTGGAGTTATGCACAATTGTTAGCTGCCATGTGGGTGCTAAGAATCAAACCCAGGTCCTCTGGAAGAGCAGGCAATGTTCTTAACCACTGAGCCATATCTCCAGCCCCACAAATAAATAAAATAAAGAAATTTAACTGAATTAGATAGTTTTTTTAAGTAAATATTGAAAAAAGATGACTCAGCAGTTGTACACTGGTTGCTCTTACAGAGGACCTGAGTTTGGTTTCCAACCCCCACATGTCACGTAACTATCTGTAACTCCAGTTCCAGGATGTTAACGCCCTCTTCTGGTCTCTGTGGGCATTACATGCATGGTTGCATTTAAATACATGCAGGCAAAATACTCATCACATAAAATAAAAGTATGTTTTAGGGGACTGGAGAGATGACTCCGTGGTTAAGAGCACTGGCTGTTCTTGCAAAAGATCCAAGTTGAAATCCCCACACCCACATGACAGCTAACAATCATCCATAACTCCAGTTCCAGGGAATCTGAAGCCCTCTTCTGTCCTCCGCAGGCACTGCATGACATGGGTGCACTTACATACACATAGGCATAACACTCATACACATAAAATAAGAATAAATAAATATTCAATAATAAATACGGTTTTTTGAAAATTAAAAAAGTATATTTTAAAAGATACATGTGTGTATATATAAGAGAATTTAGAAAAAAAGTTATTCCCAAAGAAAAATGGACAAAGAGCCTGAATACTGAATAGACAATTCACAGCAGATAATATCTAAATGGCCAGTAGATACATGAAAATACTTCAGTATTCAAGAAAATGCAAGTTAAAACTACAATGAGATACCACTACACAGCCATTGGGGAAGTTGAAATGAAAAAGACTAATAACATAAAATTTTCACAATATTGCCAAGCAACAGGAACTCTCATATGCTGCTGGTAAGTAGTTCAAAAGGTACAATCTGTGGAAAACCGTTCGGCCGTTCTATTATCTTTGCTCATGTGCATCTTCTATGACTCAGCAACCTCCCTGTAGAGCCATACCAAGACCCACATCAGAATGTCGGACATTAGGATTTATAACAAAGACTGGCAAGCTAAATGTCTATCACCAATGAAATGAATAAACTTCACATATTCATATAGTAAAAATTAACAAACCAGTCACACAGAATAATTTAAATGCAGCCTAGACAATCTTTAAGCATAATCTTTACTAAAAGAAGTGCAAAAATATGTGCTGTGAGATTCTATTTATATAAAATTTATAAACAGACAAAACTACCAGTCTTTAGGGATTAAAGGCTGAATGGTAAAACTATGATGTTGTACTAAGAAACAATAATGATGACTTGGTGGCAGCAAGAAAGCTGGCAACTGGGGCCCTTGTGAAGAGAGGGGCTGGGAGGGTATGACAATGATCTGTTTACTTGACCTTGGTTGCTAGACATAAGGAGTTTGGTTTGTGATAGTTCATTGACTTAAATATTTTTGTTCTCTGCATAATTCTGTTTATATGTATATTTAACAATAAAAGCAGTAACTTCTTTAAAAAGTTGTCTTTCTGTCCTATATCCATCATATAGGAATTGGGCTAAGAACAGGTTTGACAGATAGGATTAAATTATATCCCTAATCTTATCACCCAGGTGACTTTGGCAAGTGACTTTACCCTCTAAGTTTCAGATTCCTTTTCTAAATGTTACAGATGCCAGTGATTAATCAATTGGAATCTGTGAAAAGACTGTAGGTCTTATAATAAATGGAGAGCCCAGCACCATGTTAGAATGTGGAAAGTATTCAATAGATGGTGGGGAAGAAGTCAGCTGTTGGTGCTTTGGTTCTGCTTTAAGTTTGCCTTGATCAATTTTGCTGTGTAAGTCAGTTTTTGTTGCAGAAAAAAATATATTAAATAAATCAACTTTTAAGGCATGAAGGTTTATTTTGGTTCAGTTTTGGGCCATGACTGGCACTGTTACTTTGGGTGTATAGTGACATATCATGGACGGAGAGGCAGAAGAACTAATTGCTGAATGTGGAAACAGAGAAGAGATCTGTGTCCCATCATTCCCTTTGAAGGTATATATATTCTTAGTGACCTAAGACTTCCAAGAGTCTTCTTAAAGACTTCTTAAGGACATCTCTTAAAGAGTCCTGAAACTTAGCATCTTCTAGAACCATGGCATCTTTCCAATAGTGTCAAGCAAGAACAAATCTTTTAATATACAGGCCCTTGAGAGACATCCTTTACCCAAACTACAGCAGTAGCTTAAACTGTGAAGGGTGGAAAGCACTCTGAATCTGGAGTTGAGTGGAGGAAGTCTTCTTAGCATTCAGGTACCATGGCTTCAAATGTAATGAATATTATCTACCTCAGATAATCCTTAGGATTCCCTGAATTTGTTTCTCCAATGGTGGTAGTTGTTAAATCAGGACACTCAGTGGTAAGATGTTATAGAAAGGAAGGCTGGAACAGTCATAATCCTCTAATTCAGTGGCTCAAAACAACCACTTTCTTTGTTCTTTTGTTTCTTTGGGTCAGAGGAAGGAGGGTGGATAGGGCTGGCCTATGCAATTCTACCTGTGGTCTCTCGTGTGAACATTAAGATGTTCACTGAAGCTGCAGTCCTTTGAAAGCTTAGCTTGGCTGAACATCCACAGATCCTTCCTTACTGGCTTCTTGGGTTCAGACCTCACCTGGAGCTACTGACTTCTGCTGAGCACCTGCACATTGACCTGCCCTCAGTCTGTACTTCCTCAGAGCATGGTCATTCCAGGGCTCCAAAAATGAGTGTCAAAACCAAAACTGACTTGCTTTTATGACTCAGCATTGGAACTCTTCTAAAGTCTCTTTCCTATAACTTGTTAGTCAAAGCAGTCACAGAAACTGCAAAGATTCAAGGAATGGAGGCTATTTTAACAGTCAGCCTACTTATGAACACCAACATTGTGTATGAGTTCTGAAAGCCTTACCTCTAACTTTTTAGGTAGCCTTGAATAGTGAATAAGAGTTCTGTCTGAATTCAAATTCTGCCTCTGCCTCATTGGCTGCATTTCCTTCAGGAGCTACTCAGTATTCCTATCTTTTGGAATCTTCACTTATAAATTGAAAAAATGATAGTGTCACCTTCATTGGCCTTGTTACAGTGAAGGTGTCATCTACGGTGGACAATTACAGTGATGGTAGCTTTTGGCATCTTTACCATCCAGAATTCTATCTTGTTCTATGGTCTTGGGCTCTGGCTGTGTCATCATCCATAGACCTCCACATTCTTCTTATACAGATAGTCCTGATACCTATGGGCCTTACTTTTGAGGAATATGGAACCAGATACTTACATCATATAAGGAAGAAAATTGGAATTGGAACCAGACATTCCTGAATCCAGCACCTATTTTGTCTCTTTTTAAATATTTTATTATGTTTATGTGTATAAGTATATTGCTTGCAGGTAAGTAGGTGTACCTGTGTTGTGCAATGATGCCCAAGGAGATCAGAAGAAGGTGTCAGATCCCCTGGAACTGGAGTTATGAATGGTTCTTAACCACTATGTGGATAATGGGATCAAACCCAGGTCCTCTGCAAGAGCAGTCGATGCTCTTAATAACTGAGCCATCTCTTTAGTCCCCTATAGATATAGTCACTTACCTGAGGTATGTGGATTAAGTTCCCTGTTCTCTGAGATGTAGTTTCCTCATCTGTGGAAAGGAGAAAAATTAGAGATCTTTGACCAAAGGGCTGAGGAAGTATTAGTAGAAGCAGTTAGCAAGTGCCTGTAATTTCATAGGTATTGGGTATTTTTGTTTATTTTGAGGTGTTATTTCAATTGATTGATTGATTGATTTTACGTGTATGAGTATTTGGCCTGCATTATGTAAGTGCACCCGTGTTATGCAGTGCCCTTGGAGGACCAAAGAGGGCATTAGATCCCCTGGAACTGGAGTTACAGACATTTGTTAGCCACTATGAGGGTGCTGGGATTCAAACTTGGCTCTTCTGCAAGAACAGCCAGTGCTCTTATCCAATACGGCATCTCTCCAGCCCATATTTTTAGTTTTAAGAAGAAAGAGAACATGAGTCTCAGAGACAGAAGTGAAAGAAACAGGTCACTGTGCCTAGAAGAAAGAGTTCAATGAAACCATCCTCTTTGGCCAAGAAGGACATGTAAACTCTCGGCCATAGATGATGGGATGATTCCTCCTCTGCCTTACTCCTCTCTTCCCTGCCCAGCTCCCAGCTCCCTCCTGAGCCCACACCATCCCAGACCTCCACAGGACACAGATGAGGAAACACAGTTTCAACAGCCCAGCCTGATGAATCTGCAGCAACCCATGGTTCTGGCTGCCTCTAATCTTGCCTGGTTCTGTCTAGCGGCTTGTCTTCTCACTCTGACCACTTTGGCACATGCCAAACTTTTACAGGACTCCATTCTTACGTTCAAGATACTCTGGTACTTGTAGAAATGTCCCAGAAAGTAAAACACCAGGAAACAAGATAGGGTCCTTGGGTGGCGGTGTTACTAATCTGCTGGCTGGGGTCTTTTTGCTTCACCTGGATAGAAATCATGGGTATGCAAGCAGAAGCTCTCCAAATGCCATGTCTGAGCAGCTTTTGTTTCCCTCAGTCCAACCATTAGCAATGAACGACAGCAGCAGACAAGAGGGAGCAGCAGCAAGTGGTGCCCTCCAGTGTTACACTTCTTGTGTAAGACTAAGAAGTTGTAATTTCTCAGCCTTTGGCAGAGCAGGCATTGCATTTTCTTGGCAGGCACTGAGATTCCTCAGCCTTCCACAGCAGTCAGTGTTATCTTTACCAGTCCTGGGGTCTGTGAGCCCTTAGCCTTGAAGGCTTAGCAGCTCCCTGGAACTTTTCAGTAGCCAGGGCCTGCAGTTCCCCTTTTCCGGCTCTTTACAGCTTTTTTTCCGTCTCTACCCTCAGCTGTCTGTCCTGTCTCTATTTCTGCCGCCTCCTTTTCTCCTTCCTTCACTGCTCTTCTGAACTGTTCAGGTGGCCCTTCTTGGGCTGTCAAGAAGACAGCCATCTTGTCAGTTTTACATCTCAGCCTGCTGGTTGCTTAGCCGTCACTGCCACTGTCACTCTGCTTCTCCATCAGTCTCTACTGCTTCTTTGTCTCATCACCAATTCAGCCCACTCAACTAAAAGCAGACAGGAAGAAACTGGAGCCTTTTTATTGGGTCTAACGTTAAAACGGCAAGGGAAGCAGCACTGGAGAGTATCTCCTAGCCAACTCACCAAATAAACCAAATTTTATATATCCAGAGGAGAGATATTTACACCAATCACAGCAAATCTCGCATGCAAATAAAGGCTTATGTCTACACCATTCACAGCATGGTCCCTTAGACACCTGTCACCACAGTGCCTCTGCTAACAACAGAAAGTACTCTCCCACTGGTCTAGGGGAAGAAGACAGTTGCTGTGAATCTAGAGTTCACTAAGGTTGTGACAGCAACAAACCTGGCTGAGCATGTACCTTCAGGAGCCAAACAATCAGCTTGAATCACAGTGTAACTTTCTCAAGGCATCTGTGGAATGCTTAAAATGGACAGTATTGGCAAAAGGGTAATCTGGCTGGCTGTTTGACTGACAGTCCTTTTGCTCAGAGGAACCAAAACAGCAAGGAAGATTCCACCAACTGCCAATTAGGGCGTCAAATTGTCCCATTCATCCAATTTCCTCACTTATTTACAGGAACGTGAACCTCAGAAGGTGTGCTTGCAATAAGAACCTAAAGAACTTGCCATTAACACTGGTAGTGATTCTAACAGATTTTTAAAAATTGTTTCTGCATACAAGGTCTCACTCTAGCCCTGGCTAACATGAAACTTACCCTACAGCCTAGGCTGATTTCAAACTCAAATCTATCTTACCTTAGCCTCCCAAGTACTGGGTTTTCACACATGAGCCACCATATTCAGCTGGATTTTAACAGATTTTAATAGTGTTTTAACTATACTTGACATTTACCCTGAGTCCAGGGAGATGATCCCCCTCATCTATCTCAGGAGCAGGCTGTATACTTTGTTACCTGCCTACTTCTGTCTTAGTTTATCTCCTTTTTCTTTTTCTGCAGTGCTGAGGATTGGAACCCAGGGCCTCATGCATGCTAAACAAATACTCTACCTCTTAACTACATTCCTATTCCTTCCATTTTCTGTTGCTGTCATAGAATATCTGAGACTGAGTAATTTATGAAGAATAGAAATTTACTTAATGATAGCTTCTGAGGCTGGAAGTCCAGGACCGGGCAGCAGCGTCTTCAAGTTCTTCATACTATTTCACAGTATGATAAAGCACTGGAAGAGCAAATAAACATCTGTGGAAGAGATGTAATAAATGAGTAAAAGCATTTGCTCTTCTCCTTTATTTTCTAGAAGAAGGCTCTTGCACTGCTTCCCAAACGATCTCCTCTAGCTTTTGCCTCGGAAGGAAATTCTAGAAGACATTGTACTACAGAAGTTGGAGGGATGGGATCAGTTCTGGTACAGGCTGATGGGGAAGCAATTACTGGAGTAAGTGGAATAGGGACTCAGTTACTGACCTGGGAGGAGCATGGACTGAGTTAGCTCCCACATGGATGGGGCATGGGCTAAGGTACTGGCCTGAGTAGAACTTGGGTTGAGTACTGACGTGGATGGAGTGTGGGCTGAGTAACTGATGTAGGTGGAGCTTGGGTGGAATTATTGATGTGGTAGAGTGTGGGCTCCACTACTGATACGGATAGATCTTGGGGTGAGTGAGATGGGTCACAACTGTGGCAACAGGAAGTCAGACCGACATGGACAGACTGCTCTCAGAATTAGAGGAAGCAGCAGGATGGCGAACATCTGACCAGGAACCCCAGGAAGGCCAGCCAAGAGAACATGGGGTCCAGGGACAGTTTCTCCTCTCTCGGGGATGCAGGCCATCCTTTATTAAGGCTGTAGTAATAAATTGTGAATGCGGTTCTTCTGCTCAGACTTTATGAACCAAGCCAATGGCTGAGTACTTCAAACAAGAAGACAGCTCTGCTTCTCAGAGGCACAAGTGGTTGCTTCGCTCAGGGCTTTCTACTCATTCTCTCATGAGAATGGGGCACTGGAAGCCTTAAGAGGAAGTGCCTTTTGGTTCTGGGGAAAGTAGAGGTCTTTCCATTCTCCTGAATTCCACCCTCCAACAGGCCTGGCCTTCTCCCCTGATAAAATGTGAAGTCCTGCAGAATTCACAGGTTAAGTAAAGCCTACACCCACCCCACCCCCCAGTAAATGTATGTGTCCACATTTTCATAAAACAACCCATACTGTATAACAAGATATTTCTGTGGAGTGTTCAAAATATAACTTACACAATGGGTCAAACCTGAACAAAAGAAAACAAGTATTTAAAATTCTTGGCAAACTGCCCAAAAGTCCATCAATAGCACTCAGTTCTTCTGAGTCACCTGCCGACCTCTGGTTCAATCCATCTCTCACAAATCACAGCTGGCAGCGGGACTGCACAATCAGAAGGACACGTGGCTCTGACGTCTGTCCTCTGAAAGGAACAGCCTTTGGAAACAATTTAAGGTAGAGGGGAAGAAGAAGTTCCCGAGGGAACAGCCAGAGACAACTTAACCAAATTATGTAAGAGTGACAAACACACTTACCTTGATCTGTGCATAATGTTAATGCATAATGACATATTTTACCTTTTTGAACTTTGTTCACTGTGTCCTGTGGGTGGTTGCTTATATCACACTTTGATTTGATTTCTCAAAAACAGCTCTCTGCCTTACATGAAAGTTTTTATTTTAAAACACGAGCAAAGTAAAACAAGCCAGGGCCAGAAAATCAAAGTCTGTGTGTCCTCACTTGGACGAGGAAGCTAAAGCTGTCATGGAAGCAGAGAGTGGAGTGGTAGTTACCAGAAACTGGGAAGGGTGTGAGGAAAGAGAAAAGAGGTTAGTGACTGTACATGAAAGTGCAATTAGGACACACTTCATCAGCTGTAGAACGCAGTAGGGTGACTATAGTTAACAATAGCCTATAGATATCAAAATAGTAAGAAGAAAGGACTTTGAATGCTCCTGACACAAGAAAATGATGAATATTTTAGAGCGTGGACATGCTATTTAGTTTGATTTGATCATTATACATTGTATACATGTATAGAAACCACCACTCTACTCCATAAGTACACGCAACTATTTATATAGCTATTAGTTGGCTTTTGTTCTATTTTATTTAGTTTCTTTTCTTTCTTTTTTTTTTTTTTGAGACAGTATTTCTCTGTAGATCCAACCGGCCTGAAATGTACACCAGGCTGACCTCAGTCTCACAGAGATCCACCTGCCTTTGCTTCCCAAGTGCTGGGATTAAAGGTATGTACCACCATACCGAGCAGCAACTTTTAAAATTAGTTGAGCTAGTAAGTGATTCTACCTGTTTACATAAAGAAAATGACCTGGGGTTCAGGGGGAAAAAGTAAGACTACCCATTCCTTCACCTTTCCTCAGTTTTCGTTCCTCAGTTCAGAGGCCTTTGAAGAAAGGAAGTATATGAAATCTGGAAACATCTGGACAGAAATTTTGGCAGAAGTGGGATGCTTCTGCCTAGAGGCCAAGAGCCTGGGCATTATTGGAAATGTTTCCAGAAGTCCTGAAAGAAAGAGAGGAAACATTTTGATGGTAAAATGTTCCCACCAATTAAAAACAAAAGGTTCATAACTGGACAATGCAGGCTAGATCTGGATGTATTTGTTAGGAACATTTGAGTAAGCATTGGTAGAAGACGGGGTTGGGGAGATGGCTCAGTGGTTAGGAGTACATACTGTTCTTACAAGGGATCCAAGTTTGGTTTCTAGCACCCATGTCTGATGCCACACAGCTTCCTATAACTCTAGCTCCAAGGGGTTACTATGTCTCTGGCCTTCATGGGTGCACTCATGTGCACATACTCCTACACACACATGCATATCATAATTAGAAATACTGAAAATAAATATAAAAAGGAAGTAAGAGGCTGGAGAGATGGCTTAGCAGTTAAGAGGACTAGCTGCTCTTGTAGAGGACCATGGTTCGATTTCCAGCACCCACATGGTAGCTAATAACTGTCCATAGCTCTAGTTCCAGGGGAATCCAACCCTGTCTTCTGACCTTCGAGGTCATTGCACAACACAGGTGCACTTACATACATAAGGCAATATATTCATACACATAAAAAATAAGTAAAAAGAATAAATAAAGGTTTTAAAAGGAATTAGCAGAAAAGACTCTGAAGCTAGAGCAGACAGAGAGCAGGAAGCTAATAAAAGCCAACTACAACTGTAATAAAGAGCAATGGGAGCCAGAACAAAGTCTTCACAACTCACACGGAGGGCACTTGAAGAGAGCCTGGTCAAAGGATACAGAATTTCAGCTGAGAGGAAAAAGTTTGAGGTCTGTCGTATGATATGGTGACTATAGTTACTAACAATGTATTATGTGCTTGAAAACTGTTGAGAAGAGTTTAAGTGTTCTTATCAGATTATAAACATGAGGTAATGTGTGGGGTCTGGGTCTATCATAAAAGGTATTGAGCAAGCCAAGCAACCCTGGATACCCTGAAGGGACGGTAGGAGTCTGGCCTGCTCTGCCTGATGCAATAGCCTAGGTACCAGGAAGCCACTGCAGACCTCAGCAGTTTCTTCACCACTCCCCACCCCCGCAAAGATCAGCCCAGACCAGAACCAGGATTTTGGGTTTCGTTTCCTCCTTCATAATTTCCACGTCAGCCCTACAACCTTCCTGCCTTTACCTAAAGATCCCACCTTTAACTTTCCCGTCTCTGTAATGGCCAAAAAGGCCTCCCTATATAAACCTCTGCCTTGGTTTTAATAACCACACTGTCCACTTACGCAGTATCCCGCCGCACTCTGAGCCACCTGAGGACCTGTTCAATCGTCCTCCATTCTCTGGGATGACTGGAGCACAACAGCCATGCTGGAAATGGAGACTCACCCACATACGTGTATGAAATTAGCTCAATTTAGTCATTCTGCAATGTACATATCAAAACATCCTGACATACCATAATTATATATATATATACATATATATAATTTATGCATTTCACTTTTATAATATAAATGTATGTAACCCTTTTTAAAATGAATATGTTCTTTGAGGCAAGTTTTTATTATTTTTATTTTATTTACCTTAGGTATTTGTTAATTTTTCTTTGTTCTCCTGAGACAGGGTCTTATTACCTAACCTAGGCTTGTCTCAGATTTTCAATCTTCCTGTTTCAGCCTCCAGAGTGTTGGGGTTTATAGGCATGTGCCACCATATCCAGCTAGAAATATTGATTCTTAACGGCTAATACGGCACTAAATGGTGCAATAAATGGCATCGCACTGATTCATCTTTCAAACATGAACATTCATTTAAGTACTGCAAAAAAGGCCGTACAACCACATTCACTTTCCCAAGTAGTGGATGTGTTCTTGTACTGTGTTTTAAGGAATGTGACAGGTGCTCATTAGGTATCCTTGTTTACTATTGTGCTGGACTGTCCCACTCCTCCTCAACTACATCCAGCTGATTATGGCTCTGTTGCCTGACACAGGAGCCTAAGATGGGTGTCAAGCCTGGCTCCTGGGCTGAGTCTCACACATTCTGTGGAGACCTCACACTTATGTCTGTATTTCTCCGTGATCAAGACTTGTTCGTGAGTAATTTTAACCTGGCTTCTTGGCAGGTTTCTGAATGCTTCCCAAGATGCTAATGGGCACATACCGAGGACTCAACAATAGAAAATTGGGTGTTCCCCTGAAACCAACCCACTACACTTCTATTCTCGAGCCCCACATAGGAGGGTCCCTATCTTGCTCTCTGTCACATCTTTACTCTTTGATGTGCTTGAATGCCTGGAGCCTAGGCTGGCTCTAGACTAATAAATTATACTGAACTTTGGCTTGAAAGGAAAGAGAAAGCTTTTAAAGATATTATGTTTTTGGTCATTAAGCAGAGTCAGTTCTCCAATTTATTGACCTTTATTTGACTTTGGGAATCATTTGGCTTATGAGTTTGGGACTTGTGTTTTTTTTTCACATCAGCAAGAGAAGGCTAGACCAGAGGAAGAGAGGGGAGGCCTGTTTGTTTTCTAAAGGAAAACATATTACAAGTGGGAACCCCTTCCTCCCTCTTCAGTGGAATGCTTAAGAAGAAGGCAGCAAGACAAACCATAGCCAGCTGAAGAGAAGGGTTTCCATGATGCTAGGGTACCATGTCCTTTCTGAAGGGATTAATAGATAATCCAAACACATTTCCATACTAGACTTAAAGGCACTTTCCCTATGAGACATTTAGAAATAGGAGAGCTACCTCAAGAGGAACTGTACTTAAAAGTGGAGGTAGGGCAATCCAAAAGTGAGTTAGAATAATGGGAGTAGCGTAGAGGAAGTAGTGACTCTAAGTGGCTAGTTATTCAATACATGGGGTCTTCAGTGTCATCTTCTATTAAATAAAGAGCTAGAGTGAAAACCTTTAAGACCCCATCAGACTTGAACATAAGCAGAAAGTTTCATCAAGCCAAAGAAGCATTAGATTCCAAATCACGAGCCCCATTAATGTTTACTACAGCTCTAGTGTCTGGCAAGGCAGTTTTTTGGAAGCCTGTTGTGGAGCCTTGGAATCCTATGTGTGGCAAAGAATAGATTATGATCTAGTCAGAATGCCTGTTTACAGAAAACTCATGCTGTGAATTATGTGAAGACCTCTTCACCCCATGGGGTCAATAGAAAGGATGATGCTGGAGGGAGAGACAAGAAAATGTGGCAGGAGAAACAAGACCACTGGGAAAGCTCCACTTTTATTGTTGGTGGAGGAGGAGGGGGAATTGAATATTTGCCTGTCCAACAAAGAGATTATGTCATAGGAACACATAGTTGTCCTTGTATTTATTCATGTTTATTCAACGTAGACAAGTGGCAAGGTGACCTAGGAGGCCCTGACCCTATTATAATACTCATTCCCAGATCTTTAATGTTTTGTTTAGATACAAGACAGGTGACTAGGAGGGCAGATCATCTGCTCTCTCCAGTGACAGATGTTAATGTTGTTGCACAACAGTAAGTCACTTGGCTAAAAGTACAGCAGGGTCTTATTGTGCCAACTACCTGTTTAACATTGCTCTCCAGTAACTGGAAAACTCACCTCTGTGTCCCCCATCAAGTCTAGCAGCTTTGGTTTGAGCAGCCCAGTGGTCAAAAACATTGAGACTGGCATCTCCCTGTCCTGTGAAAACTTGCCACCTTCCTTACATGCAGAGTGATGTTAATTTCTGCCTCGTCTTGTAGGGTAGCAACATGATCAAGTGACTGTGTGTTTCTGAGAAGTCTTGACAAGCTTTGGGCTCTGTGCTAACACAGGCTGTTGTCAACACTGCCCTCTGTCAACTGCACGGCTGTCATCTTGGACCTGTTGCCACACAAGACATCTCAGCCTCTCGCCACCAGGAACGTCATCTTGCTTCTGTTTTACTGGTTGCTATCTAATTCCCTTCTTTGTTTAAAAAGAATCCTTTGGAGGGCTTTCCACGCAAGTGGAAGGCCTGGAGTTGGAGCCCCAGAACCTGTGTAAATGTTGAGTGGGTGTCAGAGTCTACTTATAATTCCAGTAGATGGAAGGCAGAGGCAGAAGACCCTCTGAGCAAGTAAACTAGCTAGACTGACCATATTGATGAGCTCTGGAATCAAATGGATAGTTTAGGGAGCAAGCAAGAAAGGACTCTCCTTGTCAACCTCGGTCTCTACACATGTACACACACACACACACACACACACACACACGTGCACACACACATGCCCCCGCACAACTGAATGCAAATGCATACCACATACACATATACATGCAAAAACAGTCTTTCTGTAATCTAGATATGGTGGCACAGGCATGTAATCTAATCTTAGCACTAAGGAGGCTGAGACAGGAGGATTGCCTCAAGTTCAAGACCAGCCAGAGCTACATCATAACACCATATCTCCAAAAAACAAAAGAAAAAAAATCAAAGAAAAAATTTACTTTCCCTTGCTGATGCTGCCTAATTTCTCTCTTCCTTGACTGTTATTTCAGCAGCTCTGCCATTTAGCTCCACGGCGTCATCACAGACAGCTGGTGAGAAAGGAGCTGTGCTAAACAGCGTCGCACTGAAATCCAGGGCTGGCTGCTGGGTAGCCAGAAAGCCCTCCTAAAGCTCATCAAAGTTGAACTGTCTTGCAGGGAACCTCTTTTGGTAGGAATAAAGAAGTACCTTCACGGGCTGGAGAGGTGGTTCAGTGATTAAGCATATTGGATTCTTTTGCAGAAGACCAGGGTTCGGCTTCCAGCATCCATATGGCAGCTAACAGTAGTCAATAATCCAAATTCCAGAGGATCCAACGCCCTCTTCTGGCCTCCGCTGGCATTGCATGCAAATAGTGCATTCACAGGCACTCACATGAAACAAACAAACAAATAAATATTTTTAAAGGAAACGCCTCGCAAGACTCCTTAACTCTCATGTATACCACATGTACACCCCAGAGGAAATCCAGGGAACCTGAACTGACAACAGTCATGTCTGTGAGCATCCTTCCTTCCTAGGTGGGAGGAGATAGATGCACAAATATAGGAGCACAGGTGCTTTGGAACCCAGACCACCGAGCAGCCAACTTCTCATTGAATAGCTGTGTGGAGTGTGCAGATGTATGCATATTCTTTCAGCACATTTGAACTTGTGTGGGCTGCCTGGCATGAGTGAGTATGCCAGGTTGACCATCAGGAACCAGGGTTTCATGCCCAACTCTTCCTCTTACTTGCTGCATCTCTATGAGCAGTTCCCTTCTCCTCAGACTCCTGATCTACAACAGAGTTTATAAACTCTTGGAAAATCACTGCCTCTGCCTGTTCAGCAGAAAAGTTATGACTTGGTTAGCAGAAAATCAGGGTTGAAATCAGACTATTTGAATCATAGTCCCATCACCACTGTGTGATCCACAGCCAGTCGCTTTACCCTTTCAGGCCTCAGTTTCCTTGCCCTTAGAATGAGAACCAAATGATTAAAATGTTGATCTTCTATAGCCTTCTATAGCCTGGAACCAGCTATATAAAGCAGGCTGTTCTCAAACTTGCAGTAAGCCTCCAGCTTCTGCCTCCTGAATCCTGGGGTTACAGGCATGAGCCCCCACACCCAGAAATCCCTTATATTCTAATAGTTCATAATTCTAATTCTTTCATTGACTCATAAGTCCCGAAGCTAGGATTACAATTAGCAGCAAACCAATTATTTATTGGAAGCCTACTGTTTGTCAGTCTACCCTTTCCCTTGAGAAATGCAAAATATAAATTAATGCAAATGACAGAATGTATGAAATTGAGTGGGGTGGGCTATGGGCAGATGCCAGTGGGGGAAGGGGCATAAAGTTGATTAAGATCTTCTATATGAAATATACAAAAAATTCAATAAAAATATAAATTAAATACATTGTTTAAATGACTAAAATATAAGATAGATAGCACTTGCTGATTGAAAAATGCTAGAATCAGTTAAGCAAAATTTCTTTTGGATCCCAAAGAAGTGACCACTCCAGATGCCACGGTAACATGCATTTATCATCCCATTCTCTGTATAACTCAGAGGACCTCTATTTGACTGAACCTATTTCCAGTTCAGTCAGAAGAAGCCAAGCAAAATGGGTTACTGGGAGGATTAACTATTCCAAGTGTTGGTGCTAGGGAGTTAACTTTGTTGGTAAAGCGCTTGTCTTGCAAACATGAAGACCTCAGTTTGGATCCCCAGATCCCACATAAAAAGTAGAGTTTGAGGGGTTGGAGAGATAGCTCAAAGGTTAAGAGCACTGGCTGCACTTACAGAAGATCTGGGTTTGATTCCTAGCACCAACATGGTGGATAACAACTGTCTGTAACTCCTTCCAGGAGATCCAATGCCCTCTTCTGACCTCTACTGGCATTGTATGACATAGGTCACAGATGCACTTAAACACATGCAGGCAATACACACAGACATATACAATAAAAATTAAAAAGAAGCCTAGCTTAGGGGGAAGGCATGAGCCTTAGGAAGGAACTTAATACTATTCTTTACCTAAATTGACATAGTGTCACACTGCCTTCTATGTGAATACGCATGAATAATGTTGTTCTCAGTCTTCATCAGAGAAGCCTCTTTCCAGTGAAGAGGGTGAATTGCAGAGACTTGTGGCTGCACAAGATGCTGAGAATAAGTGACAGCTGAGTGCTTAGCACTAAACAGGACATTTATATCACCCCCTCTAAGGCTCAGAGAACTTTGCAGAAGGGGAACAGAAAGAATAAAGATAAGGAGAAGGACTGTGAAATGACAGCTTCTGAGCAAGACACAGTCATTGCAATCACAAACTTACAGTGACTGTAGATGCCTGCACTGGGTCTACGCAAGAATGAGCTGGTCGGCAGCCACGTATGAATGGAGAAGGGGCTCAAGGGCCCTATCCTTCACTGCTGAGCTATTTGTCACTGATAGATTGCCTCCTCAGGGAAAGGAGGAGCCTTCAGTGGTGTACCTACTGGTGACCCCAACAAGGTTCCAATAAATAGTCCCAATCCAGTGGTCACACAAATGGCCCTGGTTAGACTAAGTGAGTCACAAACCAAAGCAGAAGTTTTAAATCTGGGAGAGGGACTAATGAGGAGGAGATGAAAGACAATAGGGATGAGAAAATATGGGGATAAAATAGTCAGAATGCATGGTGCACATGTATAACATTGCCAAAAAACTGGCCTGACTTAGTAATATTACAGGTCAGTGAAAGAACTTGTTTCAAATAGGGTAGAAGATGTTTGAAGACTGAAACCAGAGGTCATCCTTTGACTTCTACAATCACTCTGTGCATGTACACACAGAAACATATAGACACACCAGAGAGAGAGGGGGCGGGGGAGAGATCGACACAGACATACACACACAGGCACAGAGACAGACAGACAAACATAGGCAGACTGACAGACACACACACACATACATACACACACACATACACACACACACACATACACACTCCAAGTATTTCCTTCTCAAAAGACATAACAAGTTGTCTCAGGTCTCACCTAAACAATCTATTTTGCTAGCCCAACAATTCAGGGAATGGTGTCAACAGAATTCTGTCAGTGACCTTACAGCCTTGCGGGAGAAGAGGCTTCACCCAGGTTGTGTTCACATGGGAGTGCCAGGAGACAAAGAAGAGGGCACCACTTTGACCTACTAGGCATCTGTCCAGACTCTGAGTCTTTGCTCTTCCCCAGATTTATAAAAGAAAACTTGAGCAGGTTAATTGCCATTTCAAGGATGAGGAAACTAAAGCACAAAGTAGAGAAAGAGGTTCAAACAAAGTACCCTAAAAAGTTGTAGTGAGTGCTGTCTGTACCTGCTCCAAGGACTAGCTGCCTAGAGTGACTGAAAGATGGTAACTTGAGTTCCCTTATCCCTCAGGGAACTTTACTTCTAGCCTGAAGACAGGTGCAGGGGAAGGGAAGAGGCAGAGATCTTATCCTGGAAAACAATTACTCTTGTGGCTGGGTTTGAGGTTTTGGAATAAATCACTTGGTTTAATAATAGAATGTACACACTTGTAATGAACATTGTATTGGTAAATTATCATATGCTGTTTGAGCTCACTGAGAAGCTGGCTCTGGAATCAGGATTGGCTCACTCCATTTCAGACCAAAGTACGTTGGTCTCAAACTGTCTTCCAGGACCCCTTGTCTGTGGATGAGCACCCCACCCCACACATACACCCAACTCTATAACAGAGAACAGAGAGGGAAGAGAATAGCAAAAGGGCTCAAGAATAAAACCATCCTGTCCTTGAGAACAGCTAGAATCTAAACCGTTTCCAGCAGATGCTACTATTGTTTATCTCATGCTATAAAAGCATCTACAATGGGAAAGAGAAGCCAGAAGTTCACATGGGAAGCTCAACCATGGAGAGAAAGCTCAAGTGGGAACTCCAGCTGGCTGTCTGTACAAGGCTTCTCTAGTCAGTTTCCGCTACATATTCATAAAACCCCCTGTGATGGTTAGTTCAGTTCTTACTGTCAACTTGACACAATCCCGAATCACTTGAGAAAAGAAGCCCAGTGAGGAACTGTCAGATTGGATTGGCCTGTGAGAGTTTTAGTTGGGTTACTTGAGGTGGGAGACCTCATCCTGAACGTGGGGAGCACCATTTCATAGGCTGTGCCGGGGACTGTATAAAAGTAGAGGGGGCTAAGCACAGGAAGAATGTGTTTATTCCCCCTTGGCGCTTGACTGTGGATGTGACTAGCCGCTTCAAGTTCCTGTTTGACTTCCTCACAGTGATGAACTGTAGCCTAGAACTGTGAACTAAAATAAACCCTCTCTCCCCTAAGTTACTTTTTGTCAGGGTATTTTTTCACAGCCACGGAAATTAAACTAGGGTGCCTCCTATGTGATGATGTTACCCGTTCTTTCACTTTGAAACCTCACCCAAGAGAGACACTCTGTTCTGCCTGGGACTGACTCTGCTGGGAACTCCAGCTGACTGCCTCAGCAGGGCTTCCCAGTCGATTTCTGCTAGATGTTTTGAGCATTCAGTTTGGAGATGTTTTATGATCTATCACTTGCTAATTGTTCTTTGATGTGGGCTTGCTATATGCTTGATAAACTCCCTCATTCCAGACCAAAGTATGGTTATTACAGATCATCCTCCAGACTATACAGAACAACGCTGGAACAAAATATTATGGTAGGAAGTTCCCTGTCAATCTAAGTTGGTTTGAAGGTAGGGAAGGAGGGAGGGAGGAACAGAGGGAGGGAGGAAGGGAGGGATGGAGGGATGGAGGGAGGGAGGGAGGGAGGGAGGGAGGGAGGGAGGGAGGGAGGGAGGGAGGGAACTCGTGGCCTGAATGGCCTCTTGCTCACAGACAGGAGTCCTGATCCAGTGAAAGGGATGCATGTTTCTTTTCCCCTGCAGCTCACTTCACACTTTGGGAAAGAGCAGGATCTTTCCACCATCTTTTCTGACCCTAGCATTTGCCAATCTCTTCCCCTGGCAGTTCCCAGGTAAGGACAGACGGAGTCATCTTTTGTGCCCTTCTTCCAGTTCTGCTCATTCACTTCACTGCTCCTCTGTCTCCAGTGCTGTCACCTCCTCTCAGAAAATGGAGGCTGATTCTCAATTTGGTTCTTAAAACTCCTGCATCTTATGACCAGATGTAGGGATGAAGGTCCATCACATTGTAAGGCATTTCCTCATTCACCAGAGTGTTCCCATCGGGGCAGAGACCCAGTTTCAGGTGACAATGTCCATCCAGCAGGCAGTACCAAGAACCTGGCACAAAACAGGCACACAGTGAACTTTGCTGGACAGAAACACACCGCGAGTCAGTGTCTGGTCCACCAGCACAAGCAGCCCCACTTCTGGGCAACTGCAAGGCTTCTAGTCTCAATGAGCTTTCTTTTACTAGCCTCCAGTTTGGGGGTGGGACAACACCTCTGATGGGACAAAACCAGCTGTGCAGTGCCCAGAAAGCAACAACAGGTGGAGTGGAGGAGTTCTCAGTGGAGGAAGTGATAGAAGGGAGGGAGGACTGAGAGCACACTCAAGATCAGTTGTAGGAGTTGTGAGAAGTCCAAATGTAAGGAAACACTAAGTCACCAGGAAATCATGAGCCATGCTGCGTGCGGGAGAAATCAAAGTGATGGAGGGGAAATGACTGGGTTGACATTTGTGGTTTCATTTACAGCTTTTTTTACATTTATTCTAAGATTATTTATTTATGTATGTATGTATTTATTTATCTATAGTGGAGGGATCTCTCCTTCTCCCATATGGTTTCTGGGGATCAAACTCAAGTCATCATGGTTGGTGGCAAATGCTTTTACCTGCTGAGGCATCTCGTTGACCCTCATTTAGAGCTTTGGCTACTACAGTGGCTAGGAACCCAGGAAGCAAGGTGGCTTGTCTCTAGGCTTAACACTCCGTGTCCATGGCAACACCTCTGTGTGCCCCAGTAATGCTGTCAGTCCAGGGAAGACCCTGGAATGCACATGACACTCAGAGCCATATACAAGATGTTTAACAAAGGGTTTTAGATAATGGTTGTTGAGCAAGAGCTTTGTTCAGTTGTCAGAACCATACTACATATCTTCACAGAGCTTTCTATTTGGGGGAAGGCTCTGTCACAAATAGGAAGGGCTGAGTTTAATGGCCTGAGTTTCATTCCTGCTTCCCCACCAACAAACAAGATCTTTGATAAATTGTTTCATCTCATGAGACTTCAATTCATTTTTCTAGAATCCCAAATGTTATTGTAAAACTTCTATAGTTACTCACCCCTTGAACCTTTGGCTGCGTATGTGCTTTACCTGAGCTAGCTGTCTTGTGTTCCTCTACCTTGGGTTTAACATTGCATATTATCTGCCCAAGAATGACAAGACTCAGCAATGATCTGCTTGTCACAGAAAGCACATGAATTCAAGGAGGACCACCCACAGCTACCGAAAGAAGATCTACAGATGAAATCTCTTCAACAAAGACGGGACCAGGCCTCAACACGCAGGCTGGTGGATTCCAGTTTAACTCCTTTTCTTCCTTTCCTTACTGCTCCTATGGGTATCAGGATCTGTGTCCTATAAGACGCCTTCTCCAGCTCCTTCTCCTAGTGGCAGAGACAGCCGATCAGCCCCTCCTCTGAGAAGCTGTCTTCTCTCCTGAAGAGGCCAACTCAGCTCTATGACATTTTTCTCATATTAGCAACTCAGTCTCTGTGCTGATTGCTGTTATCCATGCATTAAACAGCAAGAGGTTACAGCCCACGAATGTTAAGTGAGGAGGAAGCTTCACAGGATAGGGATATTTCCTGCTCTGCAGCTGGGAAAAGCTGAAGATTATGTGAGAAACCAACCTTCAGAAGAAGAAGTACTGGACTCTTCAGAGGCAGAAAGGATGCTCAGAGGGCCATCAGCCCTCTCCCCTAAGGAGAGCCATGCCTCAAGGTAGAAGTAAGAATTAAGGCTTTGTTTCTAATGATCTCTGCAATAAAGATCTGGGTTGGCTGGCTACTCATTCTGATGGCTAGCTTCCTGATTGTCAGAGTTCTTGTGGCTAGAATGCTCTGGATATACACTGCAGGAAAGAAGTCTGGTAAGTCTGACACCCAAGCCTGCTGAGGGATGCTCCCAATCAAACGGTCTTTGGTTTCCCTAATTTCATAATAAACAGTAGGGAATGAAAAGGAAGCTCTGCATGAACTTTTTGGACCTGAAGAATAATAGGCCAGCTCACAGCAAGCCAGCAGAACCTAGACCAATCTGATGGTCAGGGTAACATGAGGGCAGAGGACAGCAAAGAAGAGCAGAGAATGAGGAGAGGCTCAGGGCAAGCCCCACAGGATCCAGTCTCTCTGAGTAGTGTTATCCCTAGCTATGATTATCACAAGAGCTCTGGGCACCTACGGCTGTGTCTTGGGAATATAAGGTAGTGACCTCCCAAACTTTGTCCACATGTGTCTGTCTCATGTCCTTTACTGCACTTTTGTACTCTGGTAATCATGCAATATCTACTCTTCGTTCTTCTTACTGGTCAAGTCTCTTTTTCCCTTAAAATAAAAAAAAGTTGAAAACAGTGAGATCTTCTAAAGCATGTGTTGGTGCTGCCCTAATGTTCTGTAAGATGCAGCCCCAGCCCCATGAAGACAGCACACGTCTGCCGTAGGGACCACAGAGAAGCAGTCACAGTAGAGCATTTTCAGTATTTCATATCAAGCTCTTCTGAAAGCCGACAGCCTCCTGACTTTTCCTCTCTAGGACTCAAACAGAAAGCAGTCCCATCTGAGTCTCCTCAAAAACAAACTAGGCATTTTCAAATTATGTGTATTTTTATACCTTCCCCCAAGGTAGAAGGGCGACTAACAATAATAACCAGTCTCTTTTATTAACTACTTATTTGGGTACTTGCATATTGTCTACTCTACTGTTCCATTGTGGCAAATACACATCATCCCAGCCTGGCCCATTTCACTGCTCTTCAGAAGAGAAGAATTGAAGAAAATTAATGCTGCTTCTTTGAAGGCATATGTTCAGCATGACCTATTCTGTGATGAGAGCAGCCAGAGCCACCTCACCCGGGTCATCTTTTAGCTCTGCCAATAACTTCACAAACACCAGCTCACAAAGTGCCTCCTGACAATGCCCTGTGAACTACACATTTCAGCCTTATTTTACAGACAGGTGAAACTAGTGGTCAGAACTGATGACTGACTATTCATTTGTACTTGAAACTTGGGACCCTAAACTAGCAAGGTTTGGCTTAACATTCTCAGGAGAGAAGTTCTCATCCCCCCTTTTAAGGGCTACAACATTGTTTCACATGTCCAGGGCCCCAGTATTTTCGTCTCATCCACCCCAGCTTCATACCCCTCATCTCAGGGAAGACCCCCCAAACTCCTCCTATTTATATTAGAAAATCAAAAAGTTAGAGAAAGAGTCTTTGATATTTTTATTTTGTGTAGGAGGTGTTTGGTTTTTGCAATGCTGGGGATCAAATTCAAGGCCTAGGCATGCTAGATAGGCACTTTACCTCTGAGCTACATCTCCAACCAAGAAACAGTCTTTAAGAACTTCAGAAACTTCCCAGTACAAAAAAAAAAAAACACACAGCTTCTTTTACAGCCTCTGAATCACTCGCCTCTCAGGCATCCTCCCTCCTCCAGAGGCAGGTGAGGCAGGCGGAAGAGCAAAGCAGTCAGTCAGCTTCAACTCTGAGTCAACCATGACTCCCAACGATGCTTCTCCTCCACCAATTAATCACCTTCAGTTATGGCTTGTGATTAGGGCCCCAGTCATTTGCAGCACAGCCTTTCTGGTCTGGCCCTTTCCTCCCTGCCAGCATGTTGACTGTGTTATTTGTATGCCGTGATTCCACGAGTCCCAAAAAGGTACCTGGCAGCTAAATGACTCAAGAATAAGGACCCACCCTCTTCCCTGTCACCGTCTGCTCTTAGCACCATGAGTCTTCTGGGGGCAAAGAGAGAAAGAATGAAACTTCCCCCTCATAGCAGCCTCTGAAAGACCATGAAGCCCTCCATTAGCTGATTGGATAATACCTGTTGTGCGTCTCCTCTGCTGTGACTAATAAAGCTTGTTCTCAGCTGCACTAATTACTCAGCCTCCTAGAGGAGACTGCCACGCCCCCATGTGGTCTATGACACTTTGGAGGGTATTCATGGCTTTGCCCTCCTTCTTGCCCTCACTTTCCTCTCTGGCCTCTCATTCACTGCTGCCAACAAAGTCTGGGGCCCAGCTGTCTCTATGGAATTCCTAAGCATTCTCATTCTGGCTCCTAGCCCGGGCACATGGGTACCCAAAGGCACGATGCCATCTGTCTGCCACAGGGTACCACACTGGGCTCCCTGCCTTGAGTTGCCAGCTGAAGGAAGAGCACATAGCCCCATGAGGCATAAGCAGGGGTCTCAGTAACCAGATATTGAATACATTTCTGTAGCATGATACCATTCACAAAGAATTTTCCCAGACGGCCTTTTGTTTGAGCTTTGTATGTCCAATAATGATCACCAAACAACTATCCTCTGATGATACCACCACTCCTGGGCATTGAACAACGTGTGAATAGTGCTTATAAGTCATAGAACTCGGGTTGTAACAACAAGTACATATTATCTGGATTGCAGTGAACTCCTGGGCAAAGCTGTGATGAGCAACGAGGCAAGAACAGAACATTGAGAAGAACTGTACAGGAAGGAAGACTCCCCCACTCTTTCCTCTCTGAGCTCCACTGGACAGTGGGAATCCTGTGGGCTGGAGCAGCCTCCAGAGCAGTGTGCTGCATGTTCTACCTCGTTGCTGGCTCTTTTTCCTAAGTATCTCCCCAAGTTTGCCTGTTATCTGATTCTTAAAAGCACGTTTTTGTAATTAAGGTTCTTAGTTACCAGGGACCTTCATTGTCTATGAGAATCTGAAAAAAAATTATAAACCATTTTAACAGAAAAGTCTACACATAGTCAGATATACAAGAATGCTCTCAGAGATTCAGGATGATCATCAGATCACAAAAGGTCCTTCTGAGCCCAAGTTGACGAGCCTCTTCTCCATCAAACCAGAAAGCATCCTTAAAGTCTTGTCGTTGCTGCTAAGACTGCCAACCCTTTTCCTTTTCTTTCCCTCTCCAGTATTGTACTAGTCACACAGCACACACGCTAACACACACACACACACACACACACACACACACGCACGCACATTCTACCCTCTCCCATCCCACACCTCCACCCTGCTCCTCTGGACATTGTCAGTGGCCAGTGCAGAAGCTGTGGTGTTGGTTGCGATGGCAATGGGAATGGCTGTTGCTAAGAGAGCCAGGAGGCCAGGGCTGGGGGAGAGAGCGGGCAGCCCAGCAGGGCAGCACACCCCGCACCATGTGTGTCTGAGAGCCTTAGGCCCTGGAAACGGAAACGGTGTTCCCAGCTGGCTGCCATGGCAACAGCAGGCTTGGGAAGCTATTCATCTCAGGCTGGACAGGTTCCCCAGCCTGCACTTGTGCTTTCTTTTCCCTAAGTGGCTAATTGAGGTGTGAAAGGGTCTGCTGTGGGTTGTCAATGGGGCACCAGGGTAAAGGGCTGGCACTGAGCAGACCCCTCAGGGGGCTGAAAAGCTGAGGGTGGGGCGCCAACCGGTTCCCCAGCAGAGGGTTCCAACTACTGAGGAAGCAACCCAACCATAGAGATGTCCATTCTTCTGCCAGAGACCTCTGCTTGTGAGCTCCAGCTCCCTACCCAAGAGCCATCTTGGAAAGACCTCCTGGTTCTATGACAGGTGAGCATGCAGTGACACCTGGCTACTGCTAGGATAACTATTAGAAAAATGGAATGGCTGTGCATTTTCACTCAGATGAAGGGGAGGGGTTTTCAGGATGAGAGATGGGAATGGAAAGTCACTGGCTATAATGTAAATGAAGCTAAGGAGCTGATGAAGTTAGAGGCTACTGAAGCAAGGTGCAACCTCACCAGCACCCAAAGACCACCACTTCACTGGTCTATCTGTGTGGTTTAATGTTGTTTTCCTCCCAAAGCACTGCCTTGGTTGCCTTTATTGAATGGTGATTAAACATTGTACCTATCATCAAAGCTTTGGGGTTTGGGTGCTAGGGATTAAACCCAGGGTCTTATACATGCTAAGCATGTATTTTATTGCTCAGTTATACCTCAGACCCTAAAGCAAACCTTTAAGTAAAATATTGTCCTCATTTTACAGATGAGGAAACTGAATCTCAGAGAGGTAAATCACACCTGGATTCATACAGTCACAAGACAGTAATGGCCAGGTCTGAGTTCGTACCTGCCTCCTCACAAATCCCATCTCTCACTGATATACCAGGATACAGCAGGGAGGAGGTCTGAGATCCGGTAGATGTGATCTTTGTCTTTAATGACCAAAGTAAGGACCAAAGTGCAGGACTCAAGTCCAGAGGCTGAGTCCCCTTCTTCAGCAATGAATCCTGAAACACATCCTCTGAAAGGAGAAGCACAGCATCTATAACCCAAAAGTTGTTTCAAAATCACATGCTCATCTGTGGCCCCTGAGCAGTAATGGACTGGTGATGACTCCAAGAAGCTCCCACAGGGAAGAGAATCCTCAGTGGAATACACTGAACTCTCCAGAAGCTGCCTGGTCAGCTGTACCCTAGGGAGTTAAGAAAGAAGACAGTAGCTGGGCGTGGCTGAGATTATGTAAAGAAGGGATCTGTCATTTAGTAGTTCTAGAAATACTAACAGGTTTATTTGTTTAACCCCCACAATAACTCCACAAGGTTAATAGCATTAGCATCCCTTATTATAGAGTAGGAAACTGAAATCAGGTAACTTGAATGTGCAGCCATAAAGGATTTATGTCCAATCGTAACTGGATCCACACATTGCACCATTTCTGGCCCATCATTGAACCTAGATCTTGGCTGTTCCTTGTGCCCTGTTAAAGCCAGAAATCCCCAATCCAGCCTCAGAGCTTGAAGTCCAAGCATGCACCTTCTTCTTCAGGGCTTCCTCACCCACACAACAGATGGCATCTTTCTGGCTATTTTTATTTCTCTTTTCCCTTTCTTCATACCCTCCTGGCTCAGGCCAAGGAGTAGAGCAGGAGGAAGAGCCTGAAGTCAGAGTATAACTCTCAGCCTATCGCCTTATCCTCATATTCAGAAGAGAAAATGGTAGGGGTCCTTCTTAGCCTTCAGTGCTGAGAAGCCATCATGGGGACCTGGATGTAGTGCCTCTGCCCTCAACCTGGCCTGAATGCAAGTTGTGTCCACCACAAACTTTCCTCTCTGATCTGTGATTACTTGGATAGTACATTCATACCTATAGATCCTGTCTGAATCACAGGGAAGCCCTTGATGTGACCTTTCCATTATCTAGAGTGGACTTGTTCAGATCAGGCTGCCCTTCTGTCTCCAGGCACAAAGTAGACTGCAAAGTCAGCCTGATTCAGCACCCATGTCTCTCTTTGGGATCAGTCCTTTAAAAGTAACTTATAGTCTGGCTTGGTGACACATAGCTTTAATCCCAATTTGGGAGGCAGAGGCAGGTGGATCTGTGAGTTGGAGGCCTGCCTGGTCTATATAATGGACTCCAGGCCAGCCAGGGCTGGATCATAAGATCCTGTCTTTAAAAAAAAAGAGGAAAGAAAAAGAAGTCATTTGTAGGCATTGGAAGAGCTCAGAATTGGAAATCAAGACCCTTATTCTATTTCCAGCTCTGTCACCAAGAAACTGTCACATCTTGAGCAAGTCACTTTACCTTTAGGCCCTCAGTTTCTTCTTTTGTAGTAATTGGACCAATTCACCTGATCTTACATTTTAAGATGCTTCTCAGAGCTCTGTGACTCCTCACATCTATTTTACATCTCCCTGCCCTCAGCCACCTCTGCCTTTCACCCCCGACAGTCTGATGTTCCTATCCTCTCCAGACCCTGCCAAGATCGAAAGAGTGCAAGGCAGTGGGTTTGTTAGTATTATGACTTCTTTTCTTTTCAGGCAGGAAGTTGAATTTAAATTGTGCCCTGGATCAGTACCAAAGCTCAGATGCTCAGGTCTCCTACACAATGGATTACATAAAAACAACTCATCTCTCTCTCTCTCTCTCTCTCTCTCTCTCTCTCTCTCTCTCTCTCTCTCTCTCCCTTTCTTTCTCTGTTTCTGCTGTTTTCCAATCAGTCAAGTAATATGTATTAAGTAGATGTGTCTGCAAGGCACTGTATGGAAATTAATTCAAAATGACAAGGTCCTTGTCTAAGAGGAACCTAAAATCCCACGAGGACCCAGCATAGACGGGGCGTTAAAAAGGCAGCTTGCTGCCCTCATACAGCAGGAGACAAGAAAGGATCTTTTAATACCTTTAATGTTTTAGCATTTCTTTTACCACATTGTTTGCTAATTTTATAGTACTATCATGTTTTGGATATCTGTCTCAGAGCTATCACCCTTTCTTTTGCCTTCTTATCCTTGGAGAAAGCCCAGCTGCTCAGACATCGGTCCTCTTCCCTACAAACTGCCACCCATGCCCTCTCCCACCAGTGCCTCACCTTCATACCCTGATATGACAATCAAATTCTGCATCTTTGTAGCCCAATGCAAGGGTCTGAAGGCTGTGATATAAATTACGGTGTTCTGAGCAGATGGAGTTCTGGAGAGTGTGCTTTGCCTTCCTTCTCTCCTGAGGCTCTGGGGCTTCAAGGTATCTCGTGTTCCTAAATTCTTCTCTGAATCCCTCATTAAGCCTTGTGGAAGACAAGTGCTGTTCATGGCCTCCTCTCTTCTCTTGGTCCTGATGCCTGAACATGCCACATCTGCTCATCCATAATAACTTCTCTAGAGCTCTTCACAATGTTCAAAAGGTTTTCACTTAAAGTTTCTTGTCTAATCTTCCCAGCAATACTGTGAGATGGGATTATTATTCTCTTTCTTGAAAGAAAAGAACCAGGAGCTCACAGAGATTTCTTGAATGGTTCAAGACCTCACAGTAGGAAAAACTGAGCTGAACTGCGGCTTCACGGGACTCTCTTGGTCCTAAGCACTGCCTTTTTGGTAGTCTTTTATGTGAAATTAAGAAGAGGCTTTGCTTCTTCTGGTCTATTCCAGTCCATTCCCATAACATATCAGATGACCTGTTCCCCTGAGACTGCAGAACTCTGGGAGGCTCCATCTCAGGCTCTCACTGAGTCTTCTTATAAATCATGAAACAGCATGCCATAGAAGGACCAGAAGCTCAAAGGAGGTTCCAGGCTGCACAGCAAATTCAACCCCAGCTCTGATGACATGAGGCTGTCTCAAAAGATTGAAATAAATAAATGGATAACAAATAAATAAAATTCACAGAGCCCAGAGTTTGACAGGATGAGACTTAGGTTCCACAATGGCAATTAGAAACAGGCCACGGGATGCTCTGCTGGTATGCCCTGTGTCCCCATTTAGGCACAGAGGCAAAGTGGTCCAGATGCTCACACAGTGAGGTCCTCTGGAGACTTAAGTCATATAGTGCATTAAGAGTTTGTTACCCTCCTAACAACCATCCATAACTCCAGTTCCATGGGATCCAACAACCTCTTCTGGCCTTTCCAGGCATTGCATGACATGTGTGCACACGAGTACACTTACATATATGTAAGCAAAGCACTCAGAAACTCACAAAATAAAAATAAATGAATCAAAAAAAGGGGACGGGCATGGCAGTATATGCCTTTAATCCCAGCACTTGGGAGGCAGAGGCAGGCAGATCATTGAGAGATTGAGCCAGTCTGATCTACTGATCTACGTAACAAGTTCCAGGTCAGCTGGACTCCAGGTAGACTCTATCTCTCTATCTCAAAAAGACCAAAAAGAAAGAAAAAAAGAAGAGTTTGTTAGCCTGCACTGGGAAGATGGCTCAGCAGTTAAGATCACTTGCAGTTCTTATAGAGGACTAGAGTTTCATGCCCAGTACCCACATCCCACGTTGGATAGTTCACAATTGCTTCCAACTCTAGAGAATCTCAAGCCCTCTTCTGGCCTCTAAGGGTACCAGAATTCACGTGTACAGATATACATCTATGTACATAATTAATTACAAATTAAACCTTTTTAGAAAGAATGTTATATTTTTCTGGACAGAAATAAAAACAAAATTAAATTTCAGAAAAAATCAGGACGGAGCAGGGCCTGGTGGTGCATGCCTTTAATCCCAGTCCTTTGGAGGCAGAGACAAGCAAACCTTTGTGAGTTGGGGGCCAGCCTAGTCTACATAGTGAGACTCTGTCTTAAAGAGCCAAAACAAAGGGACATTGGCCTACGAAGGCCATGTGAAAACTCAGAAGTGCTGGTTTTCACAAGCCAGGCGAGGTGACAGAAGGTGTCTCAGGGTTGACCAGCTGTCTTTGGACAAGGGGAGCTAGTATGTATAGGGGAGGTGTCAGGAGCTCTCCCTGGAGAAGAGGAGATCTGTCAGCTCACTGCTGCCAAGGAATCACAGAACAGAATCGAGTGAGTCTGTGAAAGTCTGTCTGGAAAGCAGTCCTGTGGCAGACATGGGCCCACAACCCACAGTTCTCCTAAAGGGGAGGGGCATGGGACTCCTGGGGGCTTACAGCAGGACAAGGACGCAGTCTCAGGCCATGTTTCATGGGCCCCACTTCAGGCTTCTTCCCCATACCTTAAACCTGCACTGGTCCCTTTGGCAAGAGAAAGCAGTGCTGGGGGAGTTGGGCTTAGGAGGAGGCAAATTGGGAGCAAGATGGGCACAGGGGTAGGATGGTAGAAAATGCTGGACCTCAAGGACATAGAGCAAGTGGAGGGCATAATTGAAGGGAGGAAGAGGAAGAATGAAGAGGAAAGGGTCCAGGTGGCCAGGTAATAACTAGGAAGAGAAAAGAGATTGAGAAACACAGGGGCTGGGGGCCGGAGGACACTGCGCAAGGGGAAGAGGACATGATGGCCACACCCCACTCTCCACAGTGGTGGTAGTTGTTAGAAAGCAGCCGATGAGGAGTCTGTCTCATACCCTCCCCCTTCTTCCCCTCCCTCTTCATCCTTCTTCCTCTTCCTCTTCTTTCCCCATCACTGCCCCTTCCTCAGGGAGATAAATCACCTTCTGCTTGGATTTTCACCTCTCTTGTCCTTGAACTGCCACTTTCTGAGTCTTTCCAGACTTACTATTCACTTGCCTCTCACGGTCAGAAAATCCAGAAATTAAGTTCTTATTCCAGCTCTGTTGGAATACTAACCAAGCGACATCTAGTCCAAAAGCACCACTTCTTGATGATAGAGAGAATGTAAAAAGATTGTAAAAGCACCAAAGGTTATAAACTTTCAATCCTAAGTTCCTTCCCAGGGCTGGGCTTCTCAGGTTCCTTCAAAGGCAGGTCATCTGCATCTCCACAGCATCCCCTAAGCAAGGTGATCAGGCTTGTCTTGTGGGCCTCAACGGATATTGCCCAGCACACCTGCTGGGCTTCTCTGACCACATCAGAAAAGAAGGTTCTGTCAAATGGTCAATGCTTTGGTGGAAGACAGGCAGACTGTCAAACATCTAGATGGTCTGGACTGTGATCTAACATGGAGTCCTAGAGTTAGAGATCAAAACGTTTGATCACTGAAGCATATCTAAGCTTTTCACATAATCCAAGTGACTTTTCAAGGAGGCACTGAATATGTATGTGTGTGTGAGAGAGAGAGCGCGCTGAGAAGAAGCAAATGATGGATAAAGAATAAAAAAGAAGAAGAAAAGAGATCAAGATGTGAGGGATGAGGCATGAATGTTGTGGGGCAGAGACATGGAGAAGGATGGGCAGAAGGAGCCAGGGGAATGTTCTGGTAGAACAAAAAGGAGGTTGAGAGGAGCTAAGCCAGGCAGCCGGTGGAGCAGGCAGATGGAACAACAGAGACAGAGAGCAGAGTCACAGAGTGGGCACACAGCGAGGTCTGGCAGCCAAGCCCTGTGGATTTCCGTGCAAAGCAGATGCTTAGATGGGAACAGCTGATGGTTGGTCCTGGAGCATGTGCATCCTTGTTGACTCCAGGCCCAGTACAGCCCCTTTGGCAGCCAGCTTGAGCCTGGAGATGCCTTCTGGGTCCAGAGGGGCAGATGAGCGACAGCCCTGCCCCTACTGGGGCTCCGTTTCTTCTCCGTGGTCCTCCCGCAGGCTGTGCCCATCCACTCCACCTTCATCCCCAGGCCTCGGGAATCTCAGGGAAGCCATGAGCGCCCTCCTCTCATGCCATGCCACGGAGGAAGCAGACGCGTTGCAGGGGTGAGTGTGAGCAGCGCAGGGGTGTGCACCCTGGTGGGAGCACTGGGAAGGGAGAACATGACTGGGACGTCTGTAGCCAGGAATCGGTGCCAACAGGCATGAGTGTGGGGTACAGTACTGCTGGAGAAGGAGGGGCTGTTAGGCTGCCTTCCCAGAAGCCCCTCCTCCCTAGGGTACCCTGCCAAGTCGGCTGTCCCACCTTTACCACCACCCAAGCCACAAAACCGCCACGGTTTCTTCTAAGCCAAAAAGAGCTAAGTATATGCTGGGTTGAAGAAAGTTGGGGTTCCCCTGGCCTCATCTTCCCAGCTGCTACCTATAGGCCAGTTCCTGTCACGGGCAGAGAGCAACATCTTTGAGTTCTGGTGTGACTATGACAGCCTTCCCCAAGAAATCCCTCTGAGTAGGAAGGAAGCTCAGAAGAGCTAGGGGAGGGAGACTTGCCCCATGATCTACGTCTCCTTCCACTCCAAAACAATTCTGGTGATGCCCCTCCCTACCCACCTAAGCCCCTCCCTAGAGAGCGCCCCTGGGACAGCACTGCAGTGACACCCACACCAGGCTCCTCTGCTGTGCCTACATCAGTCTCTCACCGGTCCTACACCGAAGGTCAGAGGTGTTCTCACCAGTGGCCCCAAAATAGACAAGAGTCGCCATGCTCTGGAAGGGAAGACGGAAGGGGGAGGAAAAGGAGTGAGACTGCGCTATCCAGTGCAGGCGCAGTCTGAGTGAAAGACAGGTACCGGGGAGCCAGATGGGCCAAGAAGAAACAGAAGTTAAGTAGGAAGAGACGGATAAACAGCAGACAGCAAGCAACCAGCCAAGCATATGCTTTACAAGCAGGCAACACAAGCGCCCAGTGGGGTTTGGGGTGGGGGAGGGGACATGGGCCCGCAGAGAGAGGGGCTTGGGCTTCACTGTGACTCCGTGTTGCCTGGTCAGAGTTTGTGATCTAATCCCCCTCTGTGGAATTTCAGAGAAATGGAACTGCAGCTAGTGCTGGCAAGGGGAAAGAGAGGCTTGGCAGGGTGGGAAGGAGCGCTTAGGCCCGTTGCCCAGGGGATCGATCTGGGTGGAAGAAACAGTCCCAAATTTGAATTGCCAGGTGCCATCTCCAAGACTCCAAAGTAGAGACCCCTGAAGTCTGAACTGGCCCAGAAGAGGGGCAGAGGATTACTGCATGCGTGCTCAGGAAGTCCTTCAGCCCGGCAGGTGCCAGCATCCCGCTGATGAAGCCCTTCTAGGCTGGAGTCCTCAGTCTGGGTGATGTCATCCCTTTGAGCTCTAGGCAGGGGAGGGGCGGAGCCAGGCTGCAGTCACGCGGAGTTTGCAGGCTCCACCTCCAGTCCAGTCTCTGCTTCTAGCCCCTCTTGGATAGGTTTCCTGACCAGCCCTGGCAGAAATCAGATGCTGCAGCAGCCCTGCGGGGAGGAGAGCCACTTAGAGTCACCCCTCCCGAGAATGAGACCTCTAGAAGAGTCGGGCTGTCCAAACCTGAGCCTCCTCACCCTTTCCCACTGTCATTTGGGGAAGTTCTGAGGTTTCACAGAAACCCAGTTTTCTGGTACCCCAGCCTCCCTCCTCTCTTAGCCTCCCCCAGTGTGTGCTCCAGTGTGCTACCAAGTACCAGTATTTCTTCTCTAAATACTGCCCCAAGGGAGGAGGGACTGAGGTAGACACACAGCACCGTACATCTGTCAGTGGTAAGCTAAAGGAATAGAGGCTCTGAGCTGAATCTGAGCCTGCCCTAAGCCCTAAAGCCAGCCAGCACCCCTGAGAATGGTGTTTTCATGTCTCACACTCTCATACTGGACATAAACTAGCCCTGTGCCTGCTGCTGGCCTCTCTCCAAAACTGGCATTGACTCCAGCTTTCTGCCTCCCTCCTCCTCCCCTATCCCAAACTAATCACTGTGATTTGGGACATTTGGGACAGGCAATAATCTGTCTTCCTATGCCCATCTTAATATCAAAATGCTTAGGGGAACTGACTCCAGCAACACGGTATCTGCCTGGGGTAGCACAGATGCAAGAACCAGTTCCAGTCTGTCTTGGGAAACACCACACCGCAGGGCCTCTTGTTTGCAACTCAGCTGCTTGGCATAGTCCCAGTGCCCAGGAATGGAGAGGAACTTCCCTAAGTGCAAGCCCTCAGGAGCCCAGAGGCAGGCCCACGTGTGCCCACATGGCAGATGTTCAATGCCAGGTCTTTCTTAGCCTCACTAAGTACAGGCTCTGAAGCCATGTTGTTTGGTACTGGCAACAGTGAGGATGAGGTGACTACCAGGAGAAGGAAAAAAAGGCCTGGGAGTGAACTTTCTGCTTGGATTCAAGTTGAGCCCTGAAACTGGGCCTCTTGTCAAGACCAGCATTAGGGTCAGTTCTACCAGGAAAATTCTCATAACCTTTACACATCAAGCAAATTGCCCTACTAGCCCAAACCAGCATATATAAAAATATAACTAGCCCAAACTAGTGTGTGTGTGTGTGTACAGCGTCCCATAAAACTGCTGTGATGAAGATGAAGCACATAGTAATTTGATCCTTTCTTATTACTGAGGAAACTGAGACAGGATTTGAGTGTCTCTCTATAGAAGTTCTCCCAAGATTTGTGGAAGTATACAAAAACAAGTCAGCAAAATACCCCATTATGAATCAGTGAAGCTAAGAACCCAGGTGTCTGGACATCTAATCATTTGCAGCTTCATATTCTCAGCTCAAAATGAGGAGACATGGACAAATGACTGGAAACAGACGCTTCCACCCACAGAGTCATGTTTGAAGAAGGAATGAGAAAAGAAAGTGGGGCAGTTGTGTGATAAAATAGGTTAACCCCTGACATGTGGGCCTAGATGGAGGGGCATGATTTAGAGGAACTGAAGGGTGTGGTCTGCTATGGGGATGTGGCCTTCCTGATGGGCACGGCAGGAGAGGGTGTAGTCTGAAAGGGGCCATGGCTCATTGTGATTACTCAAACTGAAAAGACTCATTTCTGTGTGCTGGTGTGTGCATTTGTGTTAGATGCATACATATATGTGTTTTCAAGAATATACTATTAAAGTGCTATGCATGAATGTGTTATAAAACTGTATTATATCTACATAGTGTGTATATATATATATATATATATATATATATATATATATATATATGTCAAATTCATGATGGATTGAAAGGGAAGGGAAAGATGTGTTTGTGTGGAGATGTAGGCAGGATCTGTATGTATGTTCTGGGTAGCTATAAAGGAGAGGTTTTTCAGACAGGTTTGGGCATGTGTATATAAACATCGGTCTATGTTTGGACGTACCACTAGAGCCAAGGGAGGACACTTCTTGACACTCCAGCTGAGACTCAACACCAGTGCTTCTCTGTCCTCCTCACACTGGCGTTCTTAGAGGATTCTTCAATGATTTCTTATCTAGAGACACACCCACAAGAGGGCCCAGTCCTATCAACTCTAGTAGAGCCTAAGTTGCAGCGCCTCCTTCGCTGCCCTCCCCTCCCAGTTCTGCAGAGCACTGGTGAAGCCTCAGTCCTGGGCAAGTCAGTTATGGCTAATGACACTTAAACTCAGGTCTGGAGGCATGGAGGAGGCCCAAGAAGAAGGAAGGTCTTTAAGGGCAGCAGAGCCTTGGAAAGTCTTGTGTTTGGTACCTGAAATGTCTGATCCACGCCCCTCAATGCCTAAAACCTCGTGCTGGACTCAGACCTGATTCCCCAACTCCTCCCTTGTGTTATTAAAGCCATGGCTGGGTCTGAAGGCCAGTACTCTGAGAATGATGGAAGGAAACGTCCCTATCCACACCTGTGAAAGCCCAAAAGCAGCCCAGTGACCTTGAGCAGGCAGATTGCCTTCTCCATCCTTCTCTGCATCTCAGGAGTAGCCTCAACCAGAGGATAGATAGGGCAAGTCCTTTCAGAGCAGTGTGGCTCTACCCAGATATGTGCCATGAGTCTCAGGAAAGTAGATGCCCTCCATACCCACACACCTGGGCAGCTGCTGGGGGGAGGTGGTTCACTGTCACCACAGGATAGCCCTACCGCTCCTCTATTTTGGCTGTTTGAGCTGTGCTGAGCCTTTCTCTGTAGACCCGAAATGTATAACCTGTGCCAGAGCCAAAGTAGGATTGGCTTTAATCACAGAATGAAGTGCTAACTCCCTAAGTCCAACAGCACCCTCTGACCTTGTCCCCAGCCTCAACCTCAGGGGGAGGAGTTATCCTCAAAGAGAAGAGCAGAAGATGGGAGTGGGCGAGGACCAGGCAGTATGGCCACTGGGAACATCTGGGAGTTTTCCTACCCAGGACTGGGGTTCCCTCCCACCCAGAAAGACTGCGTCATCTGAGGCTGCGCCCTCTTTCTCCCTTTCATTTTCTGTGAAGTCACACCTATATGACAACATAGCCCAGCCGGAAGGGACCTCTGCTCTTCTTCAGTATCTTGGGGCCCCCCCCACCCCATTTTATAGACCAGAATGCTGAAAGCCCAAGGAAGGGAAGAGATTAGGCCAATGTGCCGGAGCTCATTGGGCCACACAGTTATAAATTTTTAGGATTTTTGTGATTCTTTTCTGTGATTCGGTAACACTTGGAAATTTTCCCAAAGGTTCAATGGTAGCCAGCTTCCCTTAACCCACACTGGGAGAACACAGTGATTAAAATTCAGCTGCATAGCTCTTGCCGGGAAATGCAGTGACATATGCACTGCACCTGTGCAGCCCAAGTAGCTGCCTCCACCTCTGCAGCAAGGGAATTCAGAGCCCCTCAAAGTATCAGCAGGTTTTGAAGGATCTGGGCTCTGCTCCTCTGAAGAGGAGCTCACAGTTTTAACTGGTTTCTTAACAGATACACTACCTAGACAAAGTTAAGAATCATTGTCTCAGAGCAATAGGGAATCTAAGCTCCAGAGAAACCTGATCTTAGCAATCAATTGCCAGGCACCCAGCAGCATTCAAAGATCTAAAAGAATGGGATGGTTGTTTCTTAGGATTATTTTGCCCTGTGAAAGAGCTTACATAATCTGGAATGTAAGTTCCTCAAGGATAGGTTCTTGCCTGTTTGCTTACCTACCAAGGTATCTTAAAGCTTGAGCCAGCACTTGGTCATAATATGTGCAAATACAAAATTAATGACTTGATTAATCTGCACAGCATTTCTCTTTCCCTGTCCACTGCTAGCTACTTGGAGTGCAAGGATCACAAGAACTACTGTCCTTAGGAGGCCCTTATGACAAGAATTTGCAAAACTTATCTGGTAATTTAATATTGTGTTTCAGGACCTTTTCATCCACTGTTAAAGAGCTTCCACCTTGGAAAAGTAAGGCCATGCACCCAAAACCAAGTCCAAACCTATGAAACAGATGATGGACTCCTGGGAGCTGGCACAGATGTGCTGAGCTTGTTTGGGGATCCAGTGGCCCCAAATAGAACAGAACTACAAAGTTCATTGTCGCAGAGCCTGCACCTCAGGAAAAGAGCTCTCAACCTGGCCAGGACATACTAGACCTAGACACTGGCTCCCGGGCTTCCGGATCAATCCTGCTTGCCCCTCCCTCCTGTCCCATTTTGCAGCCTCTGCGTTTCAGCTGCTCTGTCACTGGAGTTTAATAAGTGGGGATGGGAGGCAAGCCAGAGAGACTCATCCTGGGACAAAAGGGCTGCTTTCTGGGAAAGAAGAGAGGAAGCCATGTGGGTTCTCAGGGCCTCACTGGCCAGCCCTCCTCCCCTTCCTCAGCCTCACTCACAGTATCTGGAGAGATGAGCTCAGAGAGGCAGCTCAGAGAGGCGGTGGACAGCTGCTGCTTCTGTCTGGGGCTAAAAATAGCCTCCTCTCCCCATATCCAGCTCTGGCTGGGCCGGAGAGCTGAAGACGCCAGCAGGGACAGCAGAGGGTGGGGCCAGACATAAACACCCCCAACTGGGCAAAAACCAGGTGAGGTAGGAACCGGAAAGGCACAGTCTCAGAGCCTGCATACCAGTTGGGCTGTTCGGAAAGTCCATTAGAAAGGAGATAGAGCTTCTCATTGCAATGCTTGGAGGAGAAAAGAGGTAAAAGGGCACAGAAAAGTTGGGCAGGTGACCTGGGTGAGGCCCTAAGATCCAACACTGATGCACACTTGGCACACCAGGCACTGTTTAAAGATGTGGCAGGATCTTGGGATCTAGGTGTTGGCATGATTAGCCTCTCTGACATATAAAGAAAGGAAGTCCCTCAGACAGAGACATTGGCCTACCAAACTTGCAGAGTCAGAAGTGGGGCCTAGATTCTAGATCATGCAGCCTGAAGTAGAGCCACACACCACAGCTCAGAGAGCTCACAAAGGAACTGGGAAAGGGAAATTAAAACCCAGAGTTGTCATGCTTGGGGCAGCACCAAGAGAGATAGCTTCATCCCTTTATGATCCACCTTCTAGAAAAGTCTGTTATATTGGACATATGTATCCTAGCCAGTCTAAGTTGTTAGGTAAACCCTCTCCAGCTTCCTTCTTTTGTCTCTGCATATCCCCATCTTCTGACAAGGTACAGGGACATGATGACCAATCAACTCTGTGGGTACAGAGACCCCAACGAGATGAAAAAACACAGCCTATCCAGGCTGTCAGGAAACCATGAGACTATAGGAGCAGGGTAGGAAGTAAAGCTAAGGGCCTCTTAGGCCTAAGTTGTTTAAACACAGAATAAAGCAGATTTGGGTTGAGATTTCATAAAGGGGGAAGGATAGGAAGAAGAGATGGGACAGGGAGAGAAAGAGAAGGGAAAAGGATTTAAAAAGAAAGAATGGCATTCTCAAGGATATCTGCCAGGTTGGCCTTTCTCTCAACTAGTGTCAACCAGTGGAGCCTCAGAAGGAAAGGCCAGTCTTGCTGAGCTAAAATGGAGAAAAGACCCACAGGGGCAGGGACAGTGGGGAAGGAAAAGTAGTCCAGGATGACAAGGCACTACAGGATGCCCATCACACACTGCTATATCCTGTCTTCCTTACAGATGCCTCTGCTGGACTTGCTTTGTTTAAGGCCAAACTGTACACCATCCTCCCACAGAGCCTCTAATGCAATTAGCAAAACACATTCATAAATCTTGCATGACGTCCGGAGCTGTCTCCTCTCCCTGAGCACAGGGGCCAGCTCCGGAGATGCTACGCAGAGGGTTAGCTGACCTCTCCAAGCATCCAAGTCTCTTGAAAGAGATAATATAACCTTAGTAGGACAGCAAGACCATCCTTTTCCTGCTGAGCCCCATTGCAAAGGAAGAGAGGGGACGGGCATTACCGAGAAAACAGAAGAGGCTGGGAACAAGGGAGTGAATTTGGGATGGCTGACCAGTACTTCATGCCTTCAGAGCTCAAAGGCAGTGTTCTGCAGAAGCACTTTTTAGAAAGTAAATTTTCCTCAGGAGGACAGAGCAAGAGCAAATGCAGGAGCTCGAGGGCACCTATGTCAGGCAGTGTGAGCATGACTTGGCAGCGGACTGGTGTTTGTTTGCATGTGTGTTTGTTTGCATGTGTGTGTGTTTGCATGTGTGCATGTGTTCAGTTAGGAAAACTGGTAACTCACAGAGACAGGGAGCGTTCTGATCTGAAGAGCTTATATTCAGCTATTTTTATCTCCTCTCATCTCTTGGCTCTTTTTTCCATGATCTTTCTCAAATGTAAAGGGGCTTTGGGGGCATGCATGCTGTGTGAACATGCTAATTTAAAGTTTAGGCTGAAAAGATGGGGATCCACCTGAGGTGCAGAGATATATGCTCATATGAGGTTAATGAGTGCATAGCAGAGACCCAATGGTAGCGTGAAACACATCACTGCATTCTGTATGTACATGTCATACCATACACATAGATAGGCATGATAAGGACTTAATTATTGCTGGGAACCAGGTGAGTTCTCCCATTCAGCTCTCCCATACACTATGTAACTACCACTCCTATGCCTCACTCACGTCACACCGACCAGGTGGGCACATACCCATGAACATGACCCCCATCCAACCCTGGTACCAATGAACACAGCCGCCAGCGTAGTCCTAGGCCCCTGTCTTAGGGATAACTTCTCCTTTCTCTGCCCAAAACCACCTTCTTCTTTATCCAAAAGTTGTGACTTCTTTTCAGGTAAGCCTTTCTGTGATGTTGGTCAATAGAACAAGAAATGCCAACCGCTGTGACTTCTGCTTTCTAGTATCCATCTAGCTGTGTAGGCATGGACCAAATATTGCCGTCCTCCTGTCAATGCCATTCCCCTAGGCAGGAAAAGGGAGAAGTCGCACTGGTAGCCAGTGTGACTTCGAGCAATGGTGTCCCAACCTTGGAGTGGTTATGAATGGACTTCATTCTTCAGGGTTCTAGAATGCATACGTGCCTTGCCCTTGACTCTGTGTTGACACGATCATATGTGCATCCCAGTGTCACATCCCAGAAGTACACACAGCATATAATGCGCACTTTCAGTGCCTGGAGGCCTGCTGTACATTGGCCCCGGCGACACATATCTGCATGTACACATTCTTAGACAACTAAGAGAAATCAGGTAGAGAGGCCATTATTTAAACATGAAAGCAAGCTCTGAGCCAACAGTTTATGAATGTTTCTAAAGCCCCAGCCAAAGAGCTAAATGCTAGCTGTGTGCTGCTCCACAACCTGTGTTAACCTCTACTGAGGGATTGTACCAACCTGGGGGAAGGATGGAGTTTGGTGTCTCATTTGTCTGCCAAAAGTTCCTGGTGTCTGCTTGGTGGTGGCCACCAGCTCCTTTAAGGTCTCCTCCATCCATCCACTCAGTCATTTCATTCTACTCCACAAACACTGGGAGACTTAGGGCTTAGAAATGGCTCAGCATATAAAGCACTTGCCACACAAATGTGAGGATTGGAGCTCAGTTCAAACTCACATAAAAGCTGAATGGGCATGGCAGCCCACCTGTAATCCCAGTGCTCTGAAAGTAGAAACAGGTGAATTCCTGGAGCAAACTGGCTAGCTAGACCAGCCCAACCAGTAAGCTCTAGGTTCAATATAAATAAAGTGGAGAGTAATTAAGAAAGACACTCAATGTCAACTTCTGGACATACACACAAAAAGAAAACAAAAGAGTTCGGAGACTACTCAATGTGAGGCATTCATAGTAGTCATTGCAAAAGGCAGCAGGCCAGTCTTCAGATTCCCTGGCCCTACAGAGACTATTGAGGAAGAAGACACCTGCACAAGTAGCTGTGGCAAGTGTGCCTCTCAGTTGTGTATACAAGCTCTCAGAGAGAAGAATGGTCTCTTCCTATGGGATTTGGGGGACTGTATAGAGATCAGGTTATGACCGATGAATGGATTTCCTAGGTCTAGGGCAAACTTCTCCACTATGAGACCTGAACTGTCTACTGGTGTATAGACAGCAGGGGAGTGGCAATTAGATCTTATCAGAGAACACACTGAGGCTCCTGTTCTTCCCGGACTAGTCTCAGGCTTTTGTGGCTCTTGTTTTAAGAAGTTGTGAGCTACCTGTCTTCTTGCCCCATATGGAAAGACAAGGTCTGTCCTTCCTAGAAGATCTAGCTTCCTACTAAATGGGAGCTTTCTAAGAATCTGTAAGACATGGATAGTAATAGGACCTACATCACAGGAGTATTCTAGAGATTAAGTGAAACTTCATGGAAAGATGTTAGCAAGAACTAACAAAATATAGACTGTTAGTAGTTACTGTTAGTCTCTTTTATAGGGTGTGCCAGTGACTCTCAACTGAATTCACACTCTATAGAACATGTGACAATGTCTGAGAGATATTTTTGATCCTTATATGTAGCCATACCTGGTAGAGATAGACACAGTTGGGTGTGGTGGTACAAACTAGCACAGGAGGTAGAGGTAGGAGGATCAGGTGTTCAAAACCAACCTGGACTACATGAGACTTTGTCTTAAAACCAACAAACCAAGCAAACAAAACATGGCAGAGCTGGGAGGTGGCCTATTACAAGCATCTACAGGCAAAGGCCAAGGATATTGCTAAGCAGGCTGTCGTCACAGGACATCCCACAATGACAGATAACCCACTCAAAATATAAGTAGCTTGAGGAAGCTTGAGCTGAGTGAAGGATCTTGATGTTATCCTGAATATAATGACATGATGGTAGTTTTTAAGCAGGAAATGATACAACATAAGTTTTAGCAAGAAAACTCCTTCAAGAGGCCAACTGCCATGCACACAGAAGAGGGGGGTCACTCAACCACACCCTTTCTCTTGGCTTTTCCATACAACTCACCACTGAGTTAATGATGACAATGATGAGTCCCTACAGGAAGGCAGGCTTCCCAAGGACTCTGAGAAGACAATCCAAGGGTAGAAGCTGACCTCTTTGGACCTAGTGGCCAAAGTCCATTGCATCTTTCAAGGAATCATAGTATCTGTGGCTACCAGGGATAAAGAAGAGAAACAGGAATTCCAGGGTAGCTTGATCAGCAGAGAGACCCCGTCCTTTCCAGTGCCAACTACTCTTATGAACTGAGTTTGGGAGACAGGTAAAAAGTATAAGGGAAACCCCAAGCAGTCAGGATATCAGCAGGTGAGCTTGTGATTATCCTGTCATGTGCTTAGTGCTGGGAGAGATACCAGAGCAATCTGCCTGCCCTCACAAATATTACAGCTTTAATTGGGAAAGCACAACTAACAGATGGAGTACAATTAAAGACAAAGAGGCCCCAGGGATGGTATAAGGAGCACTGGGTAGAAATTAGACCACTATCCCAGTGCCTTGATTCTAATGCAAGCGCCTATACCCCAAAGCTCCAGCTACTTCCAACTATAGATAACGTCTCTATAGTCTGCATGGTGAATAGCAATGCCATTCCTGATTGATTGGTACTGTCTACCTGGAGCATTGTGTTGAAAAGTATTCTGAGGCCATATGTAGCTTTGGTAGGAGTGTTGTGATAACTGGGATGCTTCTGTATGTGCCATAGAGATGTCATGGCAATATGCTTGCTGTTTATTAACCATTGCTGATTAAGAGCAACTGACTGCGGTCATTTCTGAGGACTCTTCCACTTCTCAAATTCTGTAATTCTATGATCTAACTGTCCAATTTCCAGGCATTGGCTGGAAGCACACCCAAGCATAGATTTGTGTGGGTTGGGATGATCAAGGAATGAGGCAGCACTTCAGGGAGGCCTTGAGATGGGGGAGTGTGAGAGGCTGTGCAGGAGGTGGGAGGACACTTATGTACATAAAAATGGGGCTAAGCATGGGTTTTCTTGGTAGGAAAAGAGGAGACCAGCATGGCTGGGTGCACTTGATTGGTGTAGTTAAGATTAGCCACGTATGGCTGGTTATGGATAAAAGCAAGAGCTAGCATTTATCGAGAGCTCACCATGTGGTACGCCACAAAACAGAGATGATGTTCCATGTAATATCTCTTCCGGGACTCAGGACTCTTTCCCAAAGTAAGTGCTTTACCACCCTTCTCTGAGAAGTAGAAACAGCCGTTCAGGGCCTTACCCAGGGTCACATGACTGGTTGGTAGTAGAGTCCAGTGTTCAGTTCTGCAAAGTAGTTGACAGTTGTAGGTATAACCTTTCTGCTCCGTGTCCTTTTCTGCTCCTAGACACCAGCAGTGAGCTATGCAATGCAGCTGAGACATTACAGCCCAGTCTATAGATCTGAAGGCAATCACTTGTATGAACAGATCCAAGTCAAGACTAGATCAGAATGAACAAAGATCATTGGTGAGTGCTGAGAGCCATGGGTGGTGGGTGATTCATTATGGAGCCCTTTCCCAAGTCCTAAGTAACCTATTAGAAGTGATGGAAAATCCCAGCACTGTTGGACAAGGCAGGTGGTATGGGAAGGCACAAATCTCTAGAGACTTGGGACTCAGCTTGTAAAGGTAGGAACAGAGCCCATCATGGTCTTCTCACAAGCCCAGAAGCAAGCAGAGGTCTGAATGAAGACCTCACTGCAGATAAAGCTTGGCAACTGTCTTTACCCGGGGCTGCAGCCTGCAGCCAACTCAGTGCTGTCCCTGGCTGGCACCTGGTGGTGTGCTGGGGAACTTCTGTCCTTTCTCCTCCCTGCCTCCTGACTCATAAGACAGTTCTAGCTCAACACTCAGCTTGGTGCTGTGTGCGTGTGTGTGCGCATGCATGTGTGCGTGTGTGTGTGTGTGTGTCACATGGCATTGTAAGCAGGGGAAGACACTCTCTTTTCCTTGTCTCCATCCCCCAGCAGTTTCATGCTGTCCAGCATGGCTCAGAAACCTCAGGGTGAAAATAAAACCTGCCTAGTAATGAACCAGCCTCACCCATCAGCTCTTGCTGATCCTCTTGACTAACCTCATATTCCCATTCAATCTCAAGGCCACCTGGGGAGTTCGCACTTTCCTGGCTTCTTTGTCTGACCCCATGGAACTTCCTGGCACTGAGAAAGGGGCAAGGCTGAATGCTGGGCAGGAAGATTCAGAAACCACCAGGTCTCTACCCTAGCATTTGCCAAGTTCTTACTCCTATTCAGTATATACTCCTTGACAGTCTTGACTCAATAACTCTGTCCACGAGTACTTTCTCCTTTCTAGGCTACTGGGTCAGGGTGACCAACCTCATTGCCAGGAAATTCTTCTGTGTTTTCAACTTAGTTTCTTAAGTGCATCCATTTCTTCTACAGAGAATAGCTGGTACATTGATGCAAAGATGGTATCCCTTAGTGCCACCCCCAGCAAAACCAATGACCCATCTTATTTTTTTATCCAATATGGCCTCAACTCCTTAGACCTGAAGCACAAGAAAGAATCCTTTTCCTTCAGCTCGTTACACAGGAAGACATGCCTGGGCTCCTTCAAGGTACTTCTAGCTGCCTTGAAGAGGCATTATGGAAGGTCCTGGGACTCTCCACTGACCTCTGGCCTTTGCTGTTTCTTCCAGCAGACCAATTGCCAGGTCCTCTCAGCCAGGTAAGTCACCAGCACCTATCTTGACAGACTAGACACATTCCTCTCCCGTGCTTCTTTTTCCGTCTGAGTGTCTCTTTCCGTCTATACCCACACGCACATGTATCTGGCCCTATCTGGAGCTGTCACTGGAAACTGAGGTTGCAATAGGAAAACTGGCTCAGTGTCAGAGACAGGAACCCAATAGTGCATCTCTGCCCAAAGAGTGAGGCAGTAAGAGGACAGGGATAGACTACATCTTCCAGTAGCACTGGAAGGAACATGCAGCATGGGGTTGATTACCTGCAGCATGTGCCTACACAACCTCAAGTACCCTCGGGAACTGGCTTTGTACCCACTCTCATCTCAGGCTTGACACTGGGCTACTCCAATGGGATTCACTAAGATAACCTCAACTGTTTTCTAGTGGGGGTAAAACATCTGTGGTCTTCAGCCTCACCCCAGCCCCTAGCGCTAAATATTAAGGACAAGGCAAGACTCCCAACTCTGACTGTTAGAAGAGGCTTAGAGGTAGGAACTGTTACACAATATCTGGGAGCCAGTCTGATGCCATCACACCCCTGTTCATCTGTAGAGTGAAGTCCCAGTTACATAAAAGCTCCAGCTGACTTGGTATAAGTTGTGACTAAGAAAACTTTCCTAACTTTCCAAAGACAGTTGGTGATCCTCCACCCTCTGCCCGTCAACTGGTGAGAACTACCCCCACAGAGAGGCAAGCAGAGAGGAAGGCTCCCCGCTCCCAGTGGCCCTGACTCATCCCGTACATAAACACTCCCCAACGTTCTTTCCCAAAACAGTTCCCCTCCCACCCACCCACCCTCCTACCAGGGATAGGTGACGAAAACAAACGCCCCAGAGATCTTGCCAAGTTCTGGGCCAGGCTTAGCCCAGAGAACAAGCAAGGAGCAGACCTCCCACAGAAGCAAGTCATGTCTATGATGTCAGTCAAAGGAAAATCACCACTTGACCCTACCTGCCTTGTTTTCCAAGCAGCTCTGACCACTTTCCCTCAAAAAGATGGCAGAAGGCAGGAGTGGTGGTGTACCCTGTGATTCTAGCAGTTGAGAGGCTGAGGCAGGAGGGTTGCCAAGAGTCTGAGACCAGCCTAGGTAATATGGAGTTCTAGGTCATACTTTGCTTAAGAGTGAAACCCTGGCTCAAACAAGCAAAACGAAACAAAAGAGCACAGTAATCATAAGCTATTTTGAGTTTAAAGAAATCTCATCTTTACCTCTTCTCCCCTTTCCTGTTCCCCTGCATCTACCATCCATTCATTTGTTTCTCTCTATTCATCCATTGAATAGCTATTGAATTCCTGCTATCTGCCCTCTACAGTTCAGGCACTGGAGATCTCAGACATAGACTGTTTCCTCAAGAAGCTATCCTCTAGAAGACACGCAAGTGAGGAGCCAGCTGCAGAGTGATCAGCATTGTAGTGGAAAGATCAAATACCCTGAAGCACTGAGAGGACAGCCCTCTCAGGTAGGGCAGGAGAAGGCATTCATGGAAGTTGGCTGGGATAAACCATGTTTCGGTTGAACTTGTAAAGGAAGGGCAGTTCTTTTTATTCAGTAACAGGCCTGTCTGTTCAGCGCTTATTACGGTGGAAGCGTTACATAGAAATGTGTAGACAGGGTACCCATAGCATGTATGCCTGGTGAGGGGCATCACAAATACACTATGAAGCACTGGATAACACTCCCAGGAGAGACACACTTGAAGTCCCAGGAAGGATTTTAAAGAGAAGGTGAAAGGAAATTCCCAGGCAGGAAGACCAGAAAAGATTCTACGGAAGAAGTAGAGTTTTGAGTTCACAAAGAAGAATCTGAGATCAAATGGGAAAACACTCCTAACCCAAATAACCATTCTGGCAAAGTTAGAACCAGTGTGCCACGTACACTAGCTTGACTTAGTCATACAGGAGGACAGTAGCGGCAAATGACACTGAATGTAGTCAAAACCTATGGACAGCTTATTTTGGGGGTATGGAGGACAGAGTCTTGCTATATTGCCCAGGTTAGCTCAGTGTACACAATCCTCCTGCTTCGGTTACTCAAGTGCTGGAGTTGTAGATGTGGACCATCACACCCAGTTCTTAAAAGCAAGACTTGGAGAAGTTAAATGATTTTTTCAAAGTCACAGCTTGTAAAAGAATATATATTTTTTGAAATTCAACTACAATACTTGGGCAATCGACACAGAGGTTCCTCCCCTTGGGAAGCTCGTTTCCTTCCCTGATGTTGGAGTGCTGCAGCCGCTCCACGCCTCCACAATGTCTCTAGACGCAAAGCAAACTGATTGAAAGCAAACAATTAAAACTGCTTGTTCTGTTCTCATCTGCATTTTAGAATAGAAAAATCATCCTAATAGACTGATTTTCAGTCTCACATTGACCCTCGTTGGTCCAGTTTGAAATATTTTGGATTCCAATGACTTTCTTCTTTATCTGATCACACTGATCTATGACCTTTAGCATTAACCAATTGTTGTTTCCCATATATGTTCACCTCTGAGTTTCTGTCCACATGGAGTCTCTGTTTATAACTGCAAGCTCTCAAAATGCCACGATAATTTACATATAAAACCAAAGCATTTAAAGGAAATATTTGGCATTGTAGGACTAGGGGTGGGGGCTGGGGGGGGGGCGCAGAGAGGAAAGAAATTGTAATAGTAAGAATGGACCACAAGGTGGAGCAGTGAGGCTGGGGAACTGGAGGCCAGAGCAGGAAAGGGATCCCCCACGCCCACCAGCTGGTTAGCCCTCTCCTGGGAAGATTAAGATCAGGATTCTAGAACATAGAGAAGATTCATAGAAGCAGCTTTGTTCTTTGCTGTCCTCCTCTCCTTATGTAAGCCATCTGTGACCAAGAGAGAACTAGATCAGTGTCTTTTGAGGACCACTGCAGTTACATATTGCTCAGGGAAACCTGGTAGGTGTTGTAACCCCATGTGCCGATTGCCAGAGGCTCTGCTAGCTACAGAAAATCTGTGCACAGTCTTTAAAGTTGGAGTAATTGGTAGCTGGGATCAAAGGTGCTTTTAGTTAGTCATTTGGTGAACTTCTTAAAAGTAAACCAATTCCTGAGGGAAGCTACACCCCTGAACATTAACTGTTGCCTTGGAATGTTCTCTCTTTTTCTCCCCCAGTGTTTTGTTTTGGGTTGTGTTGGTTTTGTTTTTGTTGTTGTTGTTGTTGAGACAAAGTCTCATTCTACAGCCCAGGCTAGGTCTGGAACTCACCATGTAGGCCAGACTGACCTCAGGTCCCCCAAGTACTGAAATTATACATATGACCCACAATACTTGGTCAGAATTGAATATTTTAAGAGACTGTCCTGAGAGAGGATTTGAATGCTTCTAGGAAGCACAAGAAAACTTCCTTTCTGGTTTTCATCCAAAACCATCCTCCACAAAGATCATGCAAATAAAAGATTTCTCCTGCTTCAGTTCATATCCCTTCCATATGTCCTTTTCTAGACACTTCTCAGTAGCGTTCTGCAAATTGCTGCTTGGAAACATATCTATGAACAGATGCACACATACCCATCCTCTTCACAGTCACGCATTCCACACATATAGCCACCTGTATGTCTCTAGTCTCCTCATGAACAGACCCTACAGAAAAAGTTACCTGAGCATACATATGTTTCATACAGAAAAGCAGATAGGTATGTGTGTCACACACACACACACACACACACACACACACACACACACGGATAGACACAACCTAAAGCAGAGACGAGAGTAACAATCTCATACAGCTTGAGTGTTGTGCATTATCTGACATTGGAGTTGAGCACTTGTTTCTCTCTTGTGTGTGCTGGTTCTGAGCTTAGCGTGGAGAGATGGAGGAGGAAGAAGAGGAGAAATAGAGGAGAGGGTCTTGAACAGCTGAGCTGCAAGCTCTCCTGATATTTAGAAAGCAAAAAAAAAAAAAAATCCCAAGAAGGAGCCTTTGATTTGGAATTTTATATGAGGTCAGGGGCGTGTGAGGAAGGCACACCCAGAAGAAGCTGTTCTCAGGAGCAGGGAGGGACTGCTTCATATCTTTGAGGTTAGCCTTCATGGGACAACTGGAAGTCATTATGTTTGTTGATGGAGGAAAGAAAAGGTATCTGTGTGTGTGTGGAGGTCTATGTGTCTCAGGGCATGGTTATAAAATAAGTTTGGTACAAAGCCTCCATGGTAGCTCATACTTGCAATCCCAGCCCTCAGGAGGCTGAGGCAGGAGAACTGCTATGAGTTTGAGGCCAGCCTGGGCTACATAGTAAGTTCTAGGTCAAGACAGACTACAGTATGAGATTGTCTCAAAATCAAACCAAGTACAAGCAAGAAGGAGAAAAACCCAGTGGAATGCAACATACAAGATAGGGAAATGTTGAAACTAGAAAAAGACAGAGAAGGTTAAGACCGAAAGGGGCCTGAAGGAGGAATCTGTGAAGAATGTGAGCGGTATAGGCAGATGTAAAGAATGCGAGCCATTCATGCGGAGTGGCAGCCTTTTGAGGAGTGAGCCCCGAGAAAAAAGAGTGGTGAATGCAGACCAGAGAGTGGCAGTAGTGGGAGCTGAGCCAGCTCTGATGAGCGCCGGGCTGGGCTGGCTGTCTGTCTGTGAGCCCAGCCAGGCCTGCGGGGAAGCCACCCAGCTCATCTGTTACTTATAACCACAAGCTCCCCCTCAATCCTGATTAACAGGAATTAAGTGGCATATGGCTAATTCTCCCTGCCACAGTTATTAATACTTTTCAGACAGTGCGGAGGAATCAGTCGGCCTCCTTACTCAGCCCTTCTTAAAGCCTGTCATTGGAGAGGCAGGCTCTGGCCACCCACACCTGCTACAGGAAGGGCTCCCCCAGGAGGGAGGCAGAAGTGACTGGAGAGCTTTTTCTAAATCCTAAAGGGACTCCCAATCCTTCACAAGTGTGTGCATTGGGCACTTCTTTCTTGTGAAATAATTTGTGTCTGTTGTTTCACTTAATCAGTCCCAGAAATCCTGTGAATGATGAAGGAATATACACTATTTTACCCATTAAAAAAATTAAGGAAACAAATCCAAATAAAAGTAACTAGGGGGCTGAAAGAGATTCCTCAGCAGTTAAGAACACTGACTGCTCTTGAAGAGGACCCAGATTCTGTTCCCAGCAGCCACATGGCAGCTAACAACCATCTGTAACTCTAGTTCCAGGGGATCCAGCGCCCTCTGCTGGCCTCCATGGGCATTGTACATAGGTGAAGCACTTAACATGAATGCAGGCAAAACACTCATACACATAAAATAAAAGTAAAATGTCTTTAAAGTATCTAAGGACCTGACAGTGGGTATGTAAAGAATGGTGGTCAGCTCACACCATGACTTAGGTGGGCACAAAGCCATCCCAATGTTGAGACTCCATGAGGAAGAAAGTGCTTCCATGGAGAAACTACAGAGGGCTGTAGGAACAGGGCAGGGCAGGAAGTTTGAGTTTAGCAGGCCCCAACCTCCACCCATCCTTGGGAGAGCTTGGGCAGGAAATGGTTCCCAAGAGTTTGGCCTGACTACAAGTCAAGGAGTTTTAGGGCCACTTCAGATTTCCTGAGCATGGTGGCCAAGTGGCTGAGAACTATGGATGCTTGTAACAGAAGGACCAAGCACTAGCACTGTGCTTTAAATGTGGTATGTTCCATGTGCTGAAGACCTGGTCCCCAGTGGCACTATTGTGGTATGTTCTATGTGCTGAAGACCTGTTCCCCAGTGGCAATCTTCAGGAAGTCAGGCCTTAGGTCACTAAGGATATAACTACAAAGGACACTAAGTGGCTTCAGCTCTCTTGTCTCTCCACTTCCTGGTCATGACACCAGAGGTTTGCTCTTCTGTGTATTCTTTCCATGATGTTCTGTTGTCTCCAAAGGCTCAAAGAAGTCATTGGATCCAGTCTTGGACTGGAATCTCCAGAACTGTGAGTCAAAATAAACTTTTTTCTCTTATAAGCTAATTGCCTCAGGTATTTTGTTACAGTGACAGGGAACTGACACAACCACGGTTTCCACAACAAACAGAAAGAACTCTATTGAAAGACCATCGACTTAAATTTGCAAAATACTTCTTCCCTTAGGAATTCACAATAAATAGAAAGATAGTTATGTGCATAAAGAATGTATAAACTGACTGATGCTTGAGAGATAGCTCCAAAATTACTTTGGAACCAGACTGATGTAACTCTTCCTAAGTAGGTTGGAGAAGTATTAGGGAGGATTAGCTTTTGCTTGTGTGTGTGTGTTGTGGGGGTGGGAGTGCACATGCATGTATAGTGCAGGCCTCACATTAGCTTGGAGTGTTGTTCCTCCAAAGTCAACCACCTTGCTTTTGTTTTTAAACTTATTTTTATTTTCATGTGTATGAGTATTTTGCCTGCACATGTGTATATATAGCATCTGTGTGCCTAGTGCCTGCAGAGGCCAGAAGAGGAGGTTGGATCTCCTGGAACTGGAATTATAGACAGTTGTAAGCCACCATGTAGGTGGCTCTGCAAGAGCAGCAAGTACTTTTAACATCTGAGCCATCTCTCCAGCTACCTTTGGTTGCGCTTTTTGAGACAAGGTTTTTCACAGGCTCACTGATTGGGGTTAGACTGACTGATGGAATCACCTTATCTCTACCTCCCCACCACTGGGGTTACAGGCACATGCCACCACTCTTAGCTTTTTACAAGGGTACTAGCGACTGGATTTATATCTTCACGCGTCTCCCAGGTGGGGTTAGATTTGAGCTACACTCCCGCCTCTCCATCCCCGACATAATCAGTGACAGATGATTCAACCTAACATTCAAGACTCCATGAAAAATATCCTTTCAACTTCTCTCTTGCTCTGAAAGTGGTATATATTTCAATTCTATCTTTTTAAGGACTGCCTTTAAATACTTGGACTATAAGGTTAAAACAATGTTTTTGAACAGGGTTTCAGGGGCCAGGCTAGCCTGGAACTTACTATGTATGGTTGCTTCAGCCTTTGTGTTTAGGTTAAGGTGTGTCTCACCACACCAGGCAATTTTTCTTTACTCTCTGCACTAGTAACTTTTCTTGTTGCTGAGACAAAATGTCTGACAAGAGGAAATGCCTGATATGAGGAACTTAAGGGAGGAAAGGTTTATTTGTTCTTATAGTCCATCATGGAGGGGAAAGCATGGTAGCAGAAGTGTGAGCAGTGGTCACACTGTATCCTTAGGCAGGAAACAGAAATGAATGCTGCTGCCTACTTCTTCTCTATATTCAGTCCAGGACCCCAGCCCATGGAAGAGTGCTGTCCTTGTTCAGTGTGGTCTTCTTTCCTCAGTTAAACCTTTCTGGAAACACAGACATACCCAGAGGTGTGTTTCCATGGTGATTCTGAATCTAGTCAAGTTTGTAGTGAAGATTAACCATCATACTCTACTAAAAGATGAGCTGGTCATAGAATCTTGGGATTTTTAGTATAACTGAGGTTTTTCTCTCTCCGTCTTTGAGCTTTGCTCTGCTATGCTTAGGAATGACCCATGTGGCCAAATATGATGAACAAGATGAGAGTTGTCATACCCTGGTGTATTAGTCAGGGTTCTCCAGAAAGCCCAATGGGATATGTTTATAGATAGATGAGGGGCAATTTTCTAGGGGAATTAGCTCACATGATTATGGTGACTGAGAAGTCTTTTGATAAATTGTCTACAAGCTGGAGACTCTGGGATGCTAGGACTCTGACTCAATCCAAGTCCAAAGTCTTCAAAACTATGGAAGCTGATGGTCCAACTCTCAGTCTGAGGACAAGAAGCTTTCGTCTCAACTTTTTAACAGATTTTTTCCATCCATTTCTGAGTTCATGGCTTGTTGACTGTGGGAAGTCAAACAAGTTCACACCCCACACAGGCATTTCACATAGACCTAGAGACTTGAATTTCTCACAGGAAATGTTTTTTCTTTCTCCCAGAGTGTAAATGTAGAAATTGCTTAGCTTTATTTCCTGGTCAGTCTAAGGGAGCAAGATTTCAATTTCAGACTCCTGTTGGAAACAGGTTCTAGGATCTGTCTCCTTAGCCAGTCGGTGCTAGTCCAGTTCTGCTCTGTCTGATTTCCTGTTCATCTCCCTGCTCTTTCCTTTCTTCCTCCTCCTTCTCCTCACTCATTTCTTCTTTTCAGTACCATGGCTCTAACTTGCAAACATTATTTTGGCTTCAAATTCCTTCCAGTTTGTCACTTGGGAATTTCTTTCTCTTTCCAGTTCTGTGTATTTAAATTTTCTTCTTTCTTTTTATTCAGAATTTCTCTGTATAACATGGCAGAGGAGTAGAGACATCAACATCAGCTCAGTTTATAATCTATATATTATACATATATAGATAGCCAGGCAAATAGACAGAGATATAGAGATATAATTATTGTGTGATCTGAGAGTTCATATTAGTAGTTAAGATCAGACTTTTAGGGGCTGGAGGGATGACTCCATGGTTAAGATCACTGGCTGATCTTGTAGAAGACCCAGAATTGATTCCCAGCACCCACATGGTGGCTAACAACTGTCTGTAACTCTAGTTTCAGGGGAATCCGACACCTTCTTCTGACCTCCACAGGCATTACATGACGCAGTGCACTTACACACATGTAGGCAATACACTCAAACATATAAAACAAAAATAATAAATAAAATATATTATTTAAAAATATCAAACTTTTAAAAACCTGTGCTTGCCTCAGCTGGTTACCAAGGAAAACATTCTGGAAACTGCATACCATATTGTTTAAATTTTTGACAGTTTGTAATGAGATATTAGGAAATCTGTAATTATAGTGTAATATTTAGCACAACTTTCCCAGAAAGAGAACAAAATAACCCTGCAAAGATACTGAAGATTTGAAGAGTAACATAATGCATAAATTTAACTGAATGGATATATATTTACAGTCCTAGATCTAATCATTAAGAACATACCTTATTTTCTAATTACAAAAGGCACATTTAAAGTTAGCCATCACTAAGACTTCAAGTCACTTTTAACAAATACAGAGCATTAATTTTATTCAGACTTCATTCTGTGACCACAGCAGAGAGTAAGACCCTAGTAGGGCTGGGTTAACTCAGTGGTAGGGTCATTATTTAGCATACTCAAGGCCCTGGGTTTTATCTCTAGCACCAGGAGGAGGAAAAGAAAAATTTTTTAAAAATTTAATGGAATTTTTACAATTTTCATATAATATGATTTGATAGTATTTATATCCCCAACTCTATCTGCACCTCACCAGATGCTCCCACTCTACATATTATAGAGTCTGTCTAATTTATATCCCAAAATGTCCCTCAATGTGGGTCCATCCATTGGAACCTGGTTAATGTATCAAGAGTCCCATCCTTGAAGGAGATTGTCTCTCCCCGTCCCAGCAGTTATTAGTTGCCAAAAGTTCCTTAGGTAGAGTTGGGGTTTCTCACCCTCTTCCCCATTTCTATGCTGGGAGTTTGTCTCATTTGAGCTTGCATGGGACTTGTGTATTAAAGCTGACTTTTAAATGATAAATAGTAAACTAGTGATCATAAATGAAATCATAAAATACTCAAGACCACACAACAATCAAGGCAATATATTTTAACTCTGTATTAGCTAAACAGCTAAAGCTGTTGTTAGAAAGGATTATAATCTCAAACATGTACCCTAGCAAAGAAGAAAGGTTCAAAGCATCATTAGACTCAAAGTCTATAACAGAACTACAGAGAAAACACAGCATCACAGGGCAATATCCTATACTGTAAAATAGAGGTACACATGGTATGTTTGGAAGGACAGAGGAAAGCCATTTAAATCATATTAGAAGGGACAATGGGACTAGGAAATTTTTCCATGAGGACATGACCTTGAGCTCACAGAGATCCTTCTGTCTCTGCCTCCTGATTTCTGGAATTAAAGGCATGCCCAACCATGCCTAGCTGATAGCTAGTCAAAGTCCTATTACCATGAGTTTATCATTCAGGTTTTGCTAGCTTTTAGTCAGGAAGTCACAGCTAGTTGCATCTACTGTCCTCTGCTTACCCTTTAGCTTTGTGCCGCTTTAGGGTCTCAAGCTGTTCTTTGGGATCATTTTTATCTAAGCAGTTTGAGGATTGCTTGCTGAATGTTAGAAAGTTTCAAGCTACCTATTGAGTTCAGTCTTCCTCATTTCCCAATTCTGTAACTTCTTACCTACCTCAAAACATGCATTTGCCTTTTTGTGGGACTACACTGCTGTGTAATTAAAGAGAAACTAGAGAGTCTTAACCAAAACCCTTGCCCACTGGCATAAAAAGTATGGTAGTGAATAATATCTGGACTTCCAGAAGCTTCCTTCATGTAAGTGACCTGGAAAATAGGATCAAATCCCTACTGTTTTCATTCTTAGAACAGGATACCCGGAATCTGCAACAGCAACCACAGAGAAATTCCCCTGTCCATCTCTGGAAGGTCTGATCAGTACAGGTCACCATGTCAAGCCCTGGGCCCATTGCTCCCTGGAAGAACTTGTCCATCACAAAGGCCTGGAACACCAAATTAGTTCTAGCAGGGGCTCTAATAAAAGCACAATATCCCCATAGCAAAGGGAGAGTGACAGCAAAGCCTGCTGGTCTCTTTCTGGTGCCTCCAGGAAATAAACACTCCATGGTGCAATTTGTGTGAAATGAAAATTACCTCTAATTGGAGGGCTGGGATATAAATATCTCCAATCTGTAAACAAAGCAATTGCAGTATGCTGGAGGCATACAACTGTCTTATTAAGTGCTACAGGTTAGGAATACTGCAACAGGATGTGGTCCTACCCTCCCTGAACCTCAGGAGCAAGAGTTGCTCCAGGGTTTTGTTTCAAGACGGCTCATGCAGCACACTTGTCCTTCAGGCTCCTCAGAGGTCCCCTAATGTAATGTGTTGTAATGTACTGAGGAGCCCCTGTTGGTGGGGCTACAGCCCAGACACTTTAACTCCTGCTCTAATATGTGAACAACCTTCTTTAGAGCAAGGCACTTATAAGTACCTAAACACAAACACACACACACACACACACACACACACACACACACACACCCCTATACTTGGGCTCCTATGATGTGTTTTTGTTTTTAAATTTTTAGACAGAGTCTCATGTATCCTAGACTGGCCATGAACTGGAAACACAATCAAGGATGATTTTCAACTTCTGATGCTATTGCCTCCAAATTCCTGTGTTCTGGGATTACAGGTATGTGCTACCATGCCTGGTTTCTGTGGTGCTGGGGATTAAACCCAGACCTGGGCAAGCTATTTACCAAGTGAATTATTTCTTCAGCTCCCCTTCAAAATTTTATTATGTAGCTGCTGCTACTGAAGCATCTCCATAGATAGCTGTTTGAAAAAAATTTGACACCAATGTGACCTTTTTCAGGTGAACCACAGAGGAGAGGAATATGCAAATCAATTTATTGGAGGAGATGGAGGTTGTATCTGTAACCATTTCATTAGGTAGGTGGCAGAAGGATCTTCCTATTTAAATAATTAAAGAACTGCTTGGAAAACAAAGAAAAACAGATGATAATTGAGATAAAATGTAGGCAAATGTTGTGGAAAATATTTCAAAGAAAGTGGGACTTGAAAGGAAAGGGAGAGAGAACAACAAAACCATGACCAGGCTGTCAAGAAGCTGTGCAGTGCAAGACAATGGGGTCTAGACACCTATAAGGTAAAAGATCTTACTCTATCATGCTGGGAGAGTTGACTTCAGGAGCATGTTCAGAGGTTAAATGACTTAGAGAAAGAAACTCTATGATTGTGTTTTAAAAGAGTAAAAAACTCTTTTAAAATATTTTGTTTATTATTTTTATTTTATGTGTATGTGTTTTGCCTGCTTGAATGTAAGTGCATCCATATTATACAATGCCTGTGGAGATCAGAAGAGGGTGTTGGATCCCCTGGAACTGGAGTTACAGATGGTTGTTTGCTGCCAGGTCCTCTGGAAGAACAGCCTGTGCTCTTAACTGCTGAGCCGTCTCTCCAGCCCCAATTGTGTAACTTTTTAAGAATACAATCGCAGTAAGAGAATAAGGACACATTGATGGAGAACCCTCTCCTTGCTTTTCATTCTCTCTGACTCCCCTGCAGCCTGAAGGTTGTAGTATTTATTTATCAAAGATCTTGAGGAATTTTTGAATCATTTTTGCTTGATCAGAAGCAAAATAGTGAGAAAAGAAAGAAACACAGGCAATAAGCACTTAATAAGCATCTTTTATGTTTTAGGTGCTTAATCTCAGGTAACCATTTCATTGAGGTAAGTAAGTAGTGCTATCCCTGTTTTATAGACAAGGAATCCAAGCCTTAGGGATGTTAAAATAACTCCCAAGGGCACTAAAATCAGAGGCAAGTCTCACAGGAAATCTATTCTTTGACTCTTGATTTCTCTTTTGTGTTCATATTATGCAGTATGATAGAACTTTAAAGTTTCAGCAAATGCAGACTTAATTCCCTAAACTCTTTCAGAAAATCTGCCTCTTCCTAGTATGTCACACTTTAGAAATAGGCATACTCAGATGGATAGTACTGTGGTAAAGTCACAGGCCCCCAGTTCTACTTACCAAATGCTTCCAGAACATTGCTTCTGACCTCACTGAGCTCTGATCCCCTACTTATCAGGGTCAGACTATTCCAGAAGAAGAAACAGACCACTTCACAGCCACACGTGTAATGCCGCCTTGCATTTCCATTCCAGAAACATGCCTTAGCCATCATTAATGACATGTGACTCCATCTGTGGAGTAAAATCAATGCTTTACAATGAAGCACCTGCCACCCTCTCTCCCAGGAACCTCTCTGCCCCTTATAGAATATTCATGAAGTCTTTCTTTGTAATCTTTGTCTGAATTTCAGAAGATTCTTTAATACAGAAGAGTGAGTGCATCTTAAAATGCAAACACAAACACAGGAAACTCAGCAGGAGAAGTAAAGCATCTAAAAACTGTATTCTGTCCACAACCAAACACCATTTCACATTCCCCAAGTGGTTTCTTCAGCATGTGACTAGATGGGGAAAAAAATGGAGCAAGAAAAAACGCAGTGGGCTTAAGCAAAATCCCACTCAACTCCACTTTATTTTGTGTTTAATGCAGGGAGAGGGCCCATCATTACTTAAGAATTAGGCACACAGTGACCTGAAATGGAAGGAAAGTTTAGAAACAAAAAGAAACATAGACTCTCAGTAGGCATGTGTACCTACCCCCACATCATACACACACACAAGACTAGTTTTTAAAGTTAAAAAATAATTCAGAGCAAAGCCCTCCCTCCGTCCCCTGCACTGTCCAGGATAAACTATTGGGTCACTATGCTTTAGTTCTACTGTAAGTAATATGTTGCTTTTATGTACTGTGTATGTCTTAGTAATGTTTTAAGCAGATTTATAGCACTTTCTCTTTTCATTACCGAAGGAATCAGGGACTCTACAGGAGCGAAGGCGTTAAGCTTTCCAAGATAGCTAGCTACATCCTGATTTGTAAATAACATTCGTTTACCAAAATTTAATGGAACATTCTTTCTTAGATCTGTAGTGATGTTCTAGTTTTAGAACCATAGACCGCCTCCCTCCCAGACATACTTTTAAACCTTCCTCCCGCTAAGTTCGCTGAAAGAGTCTAGAGCATCGCTGCATCCATAGCAACCAGACACCAGCTTCTTCTGTTACCATAGGGGCCAGCTCCGCCAGGCCCGGTGGTCGCTATGGTAACTGGAGGCGGGTCGCAGGGTCCTGGCAGGCTGGGCGCATGCGCGCGGGGCCGGTTCGCTGCGCAGCGCGCCGGCGAGCCCCTCAGCTCCCCGCGACATGGCGCTGAGGCGGCGGCTCCGAGTTCGGCTCTGCCCCGGGCTGTCGGACTTCTTCCTGCTGCTGCTTTTTAGGGGTGAGTTGGCGCCTCTCCGCCCCGGGGAAGTAGCGCCTGGGGCGATGGGGACGGAACGGGCCTCTTCGGCTGGAGCGCGTCCAGGCGGAATAGCGGTTGCAGCTCCGGGACTTCGGGGTCCGGCCCGAGGCGCAGCGGGCAGCGGGCGGGGGTCGGACCCGGGCGGGGATGCGCGGCGGCGGGCGGCGGGCGGCGGGGTCGCCCGGGCGGGGTCCCGGGCCGGTCGGGCCTCGAGCTGATCTCGTGGCCGGCCCCCGGAGGTGGACACAGCCCTCGGGAAGCACCGCCGTAAGCTGCGCCGCGGGCTCGGGAACTTGCTAGAAAACCCTGCGGAGCAGCGAGGTGTCCCGGAGCGGAGGATGGCGAGCCGCGCTCGGAGCACCGGCCGGGCGCAAGTCCAGAGGCCTGTCCTGTGCGTGGTCTCAGCCTCCGGGGATCTGCTGCGGTCAACAAAGGAACTGAACTGGGCAAGGCCGGCCCTCCTTGCGCAGGGATGGAGCTCCGCGAGGATGAGGGGGCATCTTTGTTGCATCCTGGTGGAGAAGGAGACCTTTACCCCCAAATAGCGTCTGGGCCGTTTTGATCCAGACACGCTGCCAAATTTTTTTGAAAGTTTCGTTCTTTTTCTTTATGCGCTTTGGAATTCCCGGGAGACACTATTTCCCTGGTCAGTTGGGCAGAAGCACTGTGAGCTTACTTTAGCGTTACTCTGTCTATAAATCTACGTGGCACTTTGAAGCTATTATCTTTATTTTAGTCCTTAAAATAGCTGTGTGAAGTGGATTTTATGAATCCATTGGAGGAGTCTTTTTTTTTTTTTAATCCCCAAGGCTACCTGCGGAGTAAGTTTTGTCAAACTCATGTTTGTTCAAAGCACCACCCTACATTTACAAGTAACCAAATCTGCACCCCTTTCAGTCCTTGGGTCATGTTTTTTGGCTTCGTTGATATTTTTCCTCAAAAATACAAATTAAAACACCAAGACACTGGGATGGGGGCGGAGTGGTGGACAAACTTAGGAAAACAAAGCATGCTTGTGTTGAATGCTTATTCTAGATGCTCAGAGTGGTGGTAATGAGAAGAGGCTCTGGCACCTAAGTGCTGGAAACAGAGTAGTGTAATAAGGACGCGCCTTAGCATATAGTAGGTCACCATGTATTTTGCCTGAAAGTTATTTCCAAAACCAAATGCATTTGGGAGATAGAGGTGACCAGAGGGTAGCCAAAGTACAAGAGTGTCAGGAATGTCCGGCTCCTACTGTGTTGGTCACACTAACACTGTTCTATTCACAGGCTGGAACAGCTCCCTATTGTTGAAGAGATTTGCTCACATGAAAGTTTGCAGTTTTTATTGGAAAAACATTTGGCAGTTGAGTTCAGAAATGAATTTCACCTTGGTGATTTGTTAGTAAAACTAGAAAATGCTGAGGACAACATATACCTTTAACCTCTGATTTTGCTCTCCTGGAGGGTCTGATTTTGTGGAATTCTTGCTATTAGGAATAAAAATTGTCAAAGCAGGACTAAGGACAAAGATGAAGGGGGTAGGATGCAGTAATCCTTTGTAGTTTTCTTTTTTAAAGTAAAGGGTTCTGTTTCCATTATTTGGTTTATATCTTAAGAATTCGTTAAAACTGCATTCTTGGGGCTGGAGAAATCGCTCTGTGTATAAAAACACATACAGCTTTTGTAGAGGACCCAAGTTCAGTTCTCAGCACCCAAATTGAGTGACTCACCCAAGAACAGGGGATTGAATGCCCTCTCCTTCTTCTGGACCCTGAGGGCACCTGCATTCACATGTGCACATCCCCACCCCCCAAATAAATACTCTTTTTAAAACCTGTATTCTTTACAGGTCATGAAAACTGCCTTTTTAAATTTTTAGGATTATGCTATTTAGGAATTGTTGTTACTATTCAAATATTTTCATTAAAATTATGCTAGTTCCAACCAGGTATGGTGCAATAGCACTCTGGAGGCTGAGGTTGGAGAATCACCTTGAGTTTGAAGCTGTCCCAGGATACAGTGAGTTCCAGTTTAGCCTATGCCTTGAAACAACAGCAAAAACAAATTATGGATTCCAAGCTGGTGGCACATTTGCTTGCAATTCTAGCACTCAACATCACTGCTGGTTCAAGGCCAGCCAGGGCTATTTAGTGAGATCTATTTCCAAGAATAAAAAAACGAGTTCCTAACACAATAGTAACCATTTCTTTAGTAATTACCCTTTGCTGGGCTCTATTACCAGAATTTAATATGAATTAATTTAATTTTGATAAGTCTTAAGAGTTTGCTATTATTTTTCATATTTTGTGCATGAAGAAACACAATTATATAGAGATAAAATAAATTGCCCCAGGTGATCTCTCAAGCATTTTAAATTTGGAAATCTCCAATTTATGTTAATTCAGTCTTTGCTTACTTGTTTATTCTATCTGACAAAGGCAATTCTTATTATGGCTCAGTTTAATCAAATTATCAAGGGTTCAAAGCTATGTCACTTGTATAAAAAGTGTTACTTAGTGGAATTGATGACAGGTGTGATTCAGCTTTACAAACGTTATGCCACATGCCTTTTTTGAATGATTATGTAGCAATTACTGTAGCTTTCCAAATCTTTTGATGTACTAGAGAGAAGCCTTCATTTACAATTAAAACAATAACAGTTTATATTCTTGAGTTAGACAGTTTGTGTGCTGAAACTTAACAGAATCTGAAACAAAATTTTTGGCCAGCTATTTGAATTCTCCCATTTATTTAGTCTTCTGAAACACATTTTAGAATGCCCTACATTGATTGATTGATTGAGGAACCGGGGTTGAACTCAGGCCCTTCCCAGGAGCTGTATCCCCAGTCCTTTTAAAGTATTTTAATTCATTTTGATTACTTGGTTGTTAAAGACACTGTCAGACCTGTACGTGTTTTTTAAGAAAAACAAAAACTCCAAAACATGGAGTGCTTCAAATCAGGTGCTCACTTCCAAATGACTTGTTTGTGGTCATTTACTCTTGGGTACTACAAGCCAAGGAGACTGAATGGGTGGTTGCTAGAGATCTTAGTCATGAAATAATTGCACTGTTATACCCAGACAGAATTAACAGCCACCCAACTCCTAAGTTCTCTGGAACTTGCTCTTAAGGTAGCCCCTCCAGAAAGGTTTAAATCAATTCTTTTGAAAGAAACTGGACTTTCATCAAACGTATTTTAATCAAGCGTGTTTTCTGAAGCTTTGGATATAGTACATTTACCTGCAGCTGTTAGCGATGTGGTATTAACAAATTCCTTCTCCATAAATTCTTTGAATTTTTTCAAAGCACAAGTGGGGTAAAAGAAAAGAAACTATGTGTGAGTGAGGTTAGAATGTACAGTCTGCTGAGGACATCCTAGTCATGAAGTCAGATCTCTTTTAAGATGTGTTTGGAATCAGGTCTAGGAATGTGATGATGTTAGGGTTGGGTGTACATTTTAAATCTTTGCATGTACCCTCTGAATTCTAGTAGAATAAGCAAATCTCTTCACTGGAGTATAAAGAGATTCTGAAACAAAGTTTGGGTAAGCACATTCTTTTACACTCAGTTTAGCAAAGACAGTATCCCCTATATGGGAGCTTAAGCATAAATTTACTGCCTCTTTCCTCTTTGCCATGGTGCACAGAAGTCTTCCTGAGAGTTAGTCCTGTTTCTGACGTTCTAGGAAGCAGTGGTTTTCATGTTTTGGTGTGTGTGGGGGCTTCTTTGCTTTTAAGTAGTATCTGTTATATGCTATATATTACATTTCCCACGAGTAGTTAATGTGTATAGCAGAAGTTGCAATGCTATCGGGTGGTGTGCACTTGCTGGAAAAAATCAAGCTATAAGGAAAATTAGTACTGTGCAAACATCTTTCCTTGTGTCTTCTTTTAAAAATTTTTGAGAAATTTTATTTTTATTTTTTGTGTATGCATGTATGTGCCTAGTGTGTACCTAGTGTGTACAGGTGCCTGGGGAGGTCAGAAGAGGTGGTCAGATTCCCTGGAATTGGAGTTACAGGTGAATGTGAATTCCCTGATGTGGATGCTGGGACCTGGGTCCTCTGTAAGAGCAGCAGATATTCTTACAGTTGAGCCATCTCTCCAGCCATTGCATGTCTTCTTTCATTTTCAGAATATCCCAAGACTTCTGTGGTTTGCCTCCTTTCTGCAATTACTGCTAAAATAAAGCTCTTCGCATCACGTTTTCTGTTATGTCTGGCAGCCTCAGCTCCCACGTTGTCTCTTGTCTTTAAGTAAGTTTATATTTTAGTCTTTTGTTCATTTCATCACAACAAACTTTTAAAAATCAAATTTGAAAAAAATTATGTGCTGGGCATGCTGGCTAATGCTTTTAATTCTAGTACTCAGGAGGCAGAGGCAGGTAGACCTCTGTGAGATGGAGGCTAGACTTGTCTACAAAGTGAATTCCAGGCCAGCTGAGGCCACAGAGAGACTCTGTCTCAACAAAACAAAACAAAACAAAACAAAAAGGCCCAAACAAACACATCAGTAAAATTTTATGTGTATGAGTGTTCTGCCTGAATGTATGTAAGTTTACCGTATGTGCAGTGCCTGTGGAGACCAGAAAGAGTCCTGTCCTCTTGGAACTGGAGTTTCACACTGTTGTTAGTTGCTGTGTAGGTGCTGGAAACCTGTGCAGGTTCTCTGCAAGACCAGTCAGTGCTCTTAACCACTGAGCCATCTCTCTGGCCCCACAAGGAACGTTTTTATTGTCTGTTTTATGTCGGCACTACTCTTTGTGGTCAGGGTACAAGATGAGTGAAGCATCCTGTCTCTTGAGGAGCCCACCTGTCTGTGTGCACTCTCACGTTGGGCTTCGGGTGGTGTGTGTTAGTACATATTCTTAGTGATGTTGAATTTTCTTGGGAGCAGCTGTCGCAGAGCAGAGTACTCCAGTGAGTCCTGCTTGCTTATCTTTGTCACTCAAAAACCAGTTAACATTTCTTAACTGTTCTATGAACCATTTTTGGTATCTCTTATCTTAGTTTCCTAGGAACTTTTGGAAAGTCCTACTCTACTATAGTAGCTGTTGTAGAAGAAAGTGGTATTTTCTTGACTTTCAAAAACCTGTCTGCCTTCTATTCTCTGTAGCTACAGGGTTAAGAAGAAAGACTTGGAGAAATGCTTTGATACAGCTGAAAGGACACAGGCTCAACTACCACATTTCTGTATTTTATGATTATAATTACACAAAACATTAGGGGAAAAAACCTGGAAGAAAAGCCAGAACGTTGATAGGTTCTGTTTCTGAATAGTAGAGCTCAGGTCTGATTGTCTTCTACTTTTCTTTTCCTATCTGATGCTTTTGCCTTGTTTTTAAGTTACTTATTCAGATTTTTTTTTTATAACGAAAAAACCATGTTTTGTTTGGTTTCTTATAGATACGATAGTAGAATCTTAGATTTGACATTAGTGAAGGTAAAAAAAAACTTAATTTCTTTAGTGACATACATGTGGTTTGTGTCTTTTTCTAATTTCTTCAGGGCAGCCACATTGAATGAAGGAGGAATGTCCTTGGAGTTCAGTTGTTTGCTCGTGTATTCTTTGTAACTCATTTGAGAGATTAATTGTCACTGGCTTTTGGTAGAACAGCTGTGACATCTTCAGCAAATGGCTGAAAGCTGAAAGAGCAGCTGAGAGGGCCCCCCCCATTCACTGTGAACAAACAAAAGAATTGCTTGGGCAGCCTCACCTCTTCAGAGCTGCTCAGCGTTTAGTGAGCACTGCTCTGTGCCAACCACGAAGTTCCAGGAGGATGTTTCTCTTGGGTGATAAGATACTAGGTCAGATTGACTTCTATGGAAAGTGGACTCTGAAAGAGATTTCTTAAAGAATACTATCAGCTGATGTCCCCATTACTTCTTTGTGCTCAGTGTAGACTTCCTTGTTTGGGTGACTTTCTCTAATGAAAATACTTAATGTCTTTAGAATGATATGCAGCTGCCTGGAGGTTTACAGAGAATATAGCAAATCCCCAGACAAGTGCTTCTCTTCTTTTGGCATGGTTTTCACTAAAGCATTTCTTTCTCTTTTTCTTTCTTTATTTCTTTTTTTTTTGAGTTAGAGTAGTATAGCACAGGGTTACCTGGAACTTCTATGTGTGTGTGTGTGTGTGTGTGTGTGTGTGTGTGTGTGTGTAGGCTAGAGGTTAATGTCAGGTGACTTCCTTAATTGCTGTTGACCTTTTTTTAAAATTTATTTTTTAAAATAAATGTAAATACGTGTCTGCATGTGTGTAAGTGTACTACATGCCTGCCTGATGCCAACAGAGGCCAGAAGAGGGCATCACATCCTTCACCTCCCCTGGAACTGGAGTTATAAATGGTTGTGGGCTACCATGTGGGTGCCAATACCCAAAACTGGGTCCCCTGTAAGAACAGCAAGTGCTCTTAATTGCTGAGCCATATCTCCAGCCCCACCTTAATTTTTCAGACAGAGTCTCACATTGAACCTGGAACTTGTCAGATTCTGCTGGACTACATGGACAGCAAGCCCCAGGGATCCTCCTGTCACTGCCTCTCCAGCCCTGGGATTGCAATATGTACTGCTTTTATGTGGGTTCTAGGGACTGAACTCGTGTCCTCATGCTTGCATGGTAAGCACTTTACTGACTGGGCTATCTCCTTAGCCCCTGACCTGGAACTTTTATCTTTCTGCCTCAGTGTTCTGTATGCTGGGATTACAGGCATGTGCCAGCCACATAGGGCTTTTTTAGGGACAATTTTGATTTACTTAAGTGTAGATTTGGGTGAATAGAGAGTTTGAAAGAGAGATAAATGGAGAAACTAGTATGATATAAGAGATGCACTTGGGAGGAAGAATTATTATGATAAATAATAAGCTACTGAAAGCTGTGTGACAGGTACTGTACTGATTGCTTTATCTGGTATCATGGTTCAGGCTCTTAGAACAAAGCTCCATAAACTGTGTGCTTTGAACCATAGACATTTGTTTTTTACCGCTCTGGAGTCTAGGATGTCTGTGATTAAGGTGCTAGCAGATTCAGTTCCTAGTGAGGCTTCCTTCCCTTGCTGTGTTTTCACATAGTGGAGGAAAAAAGAGCTCTGATATCTCTTCTTACAAGGGTCATTAATCCCATGGTAGGGTCCTTCCTACCATCATAATCCCATAATCTAAACCTAATTACATTTCAAAGGCCATACCTCATACCAGCATATTAGGGTTTTGAGTTTCAACATGAACTTTAGAGGGGCATAAACATTCAGTTCTTATTACTTGAGCTCTCTGGTTTTTTTTGTTTTGTTTTGTTTTGTTGTTGTTTTTTTGCCATAGGGTCTCCCTGTAGCCCCAACTGACCTGGAACTTGCTGTGTAGCCCAGGCTGGCCTTGATCTTACCAGATCTACCTGCTTCTACCTTCTGAGTGCTGGGATTACAATTGTGCACTACCCTGTCCCACTTTCCCGAGCTGTCTTAATTGGTGTAACAGTCAGTTCTTTTGCAGTTTACTGATTTTGTAGGCATTGAATCTGAGGCCTGCCCCAAAGTCACAATAAATTAAAAAAAAAAAAAATACCCCTAAGTGGGATATTTGTATCACTCCCTTCAGGGCTCAGGGAAAAATTCATAGGAGAAGGCAGAAAGAAAGAGCTTGAGGAAGGGGTAGAGCACTATGAATGCTATCTTCCTGGCATGACTCAGCCGTTGTACCCTTGAACCGTGTGTGTGTCTGTGTGTGTGTGTGTGTGTGTGTGTGTGTCTGCACATGGTATGTATTGAGTGATGTTTCATATTTAGTTGTCATGCAGCTCTCATATCTCTCTGCATCATGGTTCTCTGTCTTGGCTTGTGAGGTCCACAGGGATGCCTCTAGCTGGGATTTACAGTAATTAACATGGGGTCACAATGAGCAAACTGAATTCAAGATGCTTGGGAACAGAAAGGATGAGGATGAAGATGTGGGTCTTGAGTAAGGGCCTAGACAGACTGCTCAGCCCACAGAAAGTGAGGCCCAAGCAAGGCCCCAGAGGATCCATCTAAGGGAGAATCTTAAGACACTGTGGTGAAGGACATGATTGGCACACCAAGTGTGGTCTCCTGGTCTCATGGCAGCTGCTGGCCTGGAACCAGGCAATGAGCATTCCATTTAGAAAGTCTTTCTGAACTCCTGCAAGCAGCATTCACTAATGAAATTGGAGACAAGGTCTTTCTTGGAAGAGAATGCTACAGGAGACACCCTGTCCCAGGACCTGCCAGGTCCCTTCTAAGGTCCCTGAGATAGCAACCTGGGAGCAACTAAGACTTTCAGAGGCTGACCAGGCACAGAGTGGATGAATAACAAGGTAACAAATAAAAAAAAGTAACAAAAAAAAAAAAAATCGTGTGTGCTGATTACCTGTACAAGATCGGACTTGTCAAGATTCCGTCATGGAAAGGGGAGGAGCCTGTGAGGCCCTGCCCCTCCGGAGGATTGTTTGCTCGGGAGATAGTGCACACTCCTCTGTGAGGATCTATAGGTAGTTAACAGTTGTTGGAGAGAGAGACATTGTCTTCAGTGGTGTAGCCACTGGTAAATTGCCTATGCTCCTTAAATAACCCCTCATCCGTGCTTCTGTAACTAATCCCGATTGAAACTATTGGTTCAGCCCTTCAGAATACAGAGGAGCCAGATTGTCCATCACCAAGACCATTAACAAATAACTAGGCTGTAAAACACATTAAATGCTAGTCTGAAAAATTTAGACTTTACCATGTGAAGTGTAGAAATTCATCTTTCTGTTGGAAGTAGGAATATAGCAAAAGAAATCAAGATTGTAGAGGAAAGGTCACTTTGAAAGTTCTTATTAATAGCTTTGTTTGGTAGCATTCTGTCTCTTGATGCTAAACTAGGTTTTGTTTGTATACTCTTCCTCCTCCCCCTTAGCTATGGGAAGTATGTTCCAAGACAACCAGCAGATTCCTGAATCCTGTATGTCTTGTTTGTTTTTTCCTATGTATGATACATAGACCTGATGCCTCTCCCTTCTTAACTAAGTACTTATGTACTGAGGTTGAAACTTTTGCAGTTTGAGGACAGCAAAATATAATGAACTTCTTTTTTATCACAATTTCATGGTTAAAAGATTCTTACCATATATTTTAACCACTTCAAATGGCTTTTTTCTTTGCATTTTAAGTCAAGAACTTTTCATTTCAAAGTGGCACTATCTGGCTTCTCTGTAGCATGTCTGAATTGCCAGCAGTAGGAATTGGGACTGTTATGTAAAATGAGGGTTACTTGGACATAGTATGGTATTGTGATAGTTGATCTGATAGCCAAGATGCCTCCTGAAGTGAGCAGTGAGCAGCAGCATATACAGTGTAGGTCTTCTGGACAAAGGGACAATTTATATCCCAGGCGGGACTGAGCAGGGTGGCACGGGATTTCTTCTCCATACTCACAATGACACACAATTTCAAACTGAGGAACTGGTTTTTCTGGAATTTTATCTTTAATATTCCAGACTTCAGTAACTACAACTGCAGGTAGTGGGGGCTCTCTATCTGAAAAAAATACACCTATTTTAATGTTGTTCTTGAAACACATATTTACTGGATATATAATTTTAGGTCCCAGTCATTTTGTCTCAGAGGTTGGGTTATATCCATCTCTATCTCCAGCCCTATCTGCTGTTTTTTCTAGATTGTCTTTCTTTCTTCTCCCAAACTGCATTAAAGATCCTTTTTCCCTTTCCTGTTTTAGTTTACTACTTGTTGTATTTTGTAATATGTGTACCTATGAATTTTTTCTTGTGAATTCTTAGGTATTATCTGTTCAAATAGTTATCTTTTATTTTCTTAATTCTTTCATTTTATGATTCTGATTAAATGTTTTAGTTACTCTGTCCTCCAAGACTGCTAATTTTTCTGTCATAGATTTATTTTCCTGCCTCTTTGAGGTATTATGAGTTTATTTATCTTTGTTTTACAACTTACTTCCTTTAATCTTATCTATTATTGAACAATTCATGGAGAGAATTTCCCCTTCTGATTATATGGTTCATTTAAAAATTTTTACTTGGTTCTTCTTGCAAATTGTTGCTTAAGTTTTCAGTTTCTTTGAAAAGAAAAAAAATTGGACTGGACCCAATGATGCAGTGACTGAACCCTGGCACTCAGGAGATTGACACAGGGGGGTCTTGGGTTTAGGCCACAGAGTGAGACCATGTCTCAATCAACAAACAATATTTAAACATTTTATGTATGGCCATTTTATATTGAATATTTCACACATTTCAAATTTCTAAAGTCTTAGGCATCTAAGTCTACTATTTCTTGATTCTTATGACTTTTACATATTGCGGTTTTCATATTTATTTATAAGAAAGAAACATGGTTAATCTATGACAGCTAGGCCTAACTCAAGGATGCTTTCTTTTGAGAACTTACTTCCATCCAGTGCCCACCTTCCACTTTCTGGGATGACCGTAGTCCCTTGCAGGATCCCTGGAGTAATGTGAGCCTGTCAGGCTTCATTTCCCTGTGTCCCCGACGTGGCGTAAGGGCCCCTGGAATATTAAAAATGAGCATTTTCCCTAGTGTTCCCCACCCTGCTTTCTGGTTCAGCCCAAACTTTTGTTTTGTCCTTTGTGCTATTCTCCCACTGCCTGTTAAGTCCAGAGGTGCATTAAAAATAGTTAATGGACTGGCCATTGGAGTGCACTGTATTTCTGGAAGCTCAGTTTTACTTATCTTGTTTCCCTTTTTAATTAACAGAAGAGCCACTCACCTTTGTCTAAATGTTTTATGTTATGAAAGCAGTCGTTTTTGTTATTCAAATATACTTTAAAATTTCATATATATTTCAGAGTACTTACTTCCAGGAGGTTCTGCCTAGGGAGAGAGTGCAAAGAATCACTGCATTAAGGTTGAGACTTTGTCATTGTAATGATACACCTAGTCCTACAATTGTAATCTATGACCTTCATCTGTTATCCAAGATACAGCAACCTAAACTTTGGAGAATTACAGCTATCCACAGCAGATAGTCACCTGAAATTGCCACCACGGCAGTAACAGCTGCAACTGAAGACAGTCAGAGGCATGGGACAAAGGTAATGTTGAGCTTTCCAGCTATCGTCCAAGATCCTGTTTGTACAGGATGAAGTACTGACTTACCGAAAAAACGAAAACCACTCAGTGCATCTCTACGGCTCTGTTGTTCATGTTCAGACAGCTTTCTAGGTCATGAAAGGGGCTCTGCATCACGGTGTTTGAAATTGTAGATGCTTTTCCATCTTTGCATATGATTCTATTTTGGATCTCAGGGAAATAATACCAGTTTTAATACAAATCATTTGAAAGTGATTTAAACTCTACCTCTCTTTCACTAATAACAAAAATGTGCATTTTTCTTTCTCTTTGTTATTAGTTAACTGACTTTTAACTATGAATTTTAGATTCCAAAAAGTGATTTCATAGGCATTTTCAAAATTTTAACTGATAAATTTAACTGGTGTCTGTTGATGCTTTACAATTACATTTGAGTGTTTAGTAGTTTTAGAAACTATTGAACAGGAAACTCTTCTTCCTCCAGAAGTTTAGATGTGGTCTGGAGCTAGGTAAACTTGATTTGAAGCCCTATTCTGAGAAACTAGATAAATTCATCTGTCAGAGCCTCAGCATTGTTACCTCCCTCATTTAAATCTCTTGTATTACTGAGTCTTTGTTTGTTTGTTTTTAGACAGGGTCTCCCCATGGCCCTAGCCAGCCTGGAACTCACTATGTAGAGCAGGCTGGCTTTGATTTCTACCTGCTTCTACTTCCTGAGTGCTAGAATTATAGCTGTGTGCCAACTTGCCTGGCTATCTTACTAGATTTGTATTTCAAGAGTTCCTGTGTTTATTAACCATGAAGAAAAAAAGTCATAGGTAATTGGTTGGGTTGTCATTCTTAATTAGTATGTTAATATATTTTTAGAAAAATTTTATGTATATGAGTATGTTGTCTGCCTGTATATAAGTGCACCTGTGTTGTACAATGCCCACAGAGGTCAGAAGAAGGCATCAGATTCTCCTGGAGTTACAGATGATTGTTAGTCTCCATGTGGGTGCTAGGAACCAAACCTAGGTCCTCTGTAAGAGCGGCCAGTGCTTTTAAGCTCTGAGCCATCTCTCTAGCCCTAGTATGTTAGTTTTAAAAGTATTTTTACATGTGTGCATGTGAGTACAGATGTCTGGAGACCTCAGAGGCCTCAGATCCCCTGAAGGGGGAGTTATAGGCTGTTGTGAGGCGCCTCTCATGGGTGTTGAAAATAGAGCTAAGATCTTCTGGAAGAACAGTGCATACTCTTAACTTCTAAGCCATCTCTCCAACCCCAGTGTGTTAGTTTTTGTTGCCAGACAATGCCCGAGAGAAACAGTTTGAAAGGAGAAGGGATTTATTTCATGATGGAGTCAGGACTTTCAGTCCATCATGACATGGACAGTATGGTAGAGAAGAAGCTTACATCGGGGCGGTCAGGCAGCAAACCAGACAGAGAAGCGAGGAAAGGGAGAGAAGGGAGAGTGAGATTGTCTAGAAAAGTACCCACAGACAGACTCTCTGATGTGCTTTACTAATCTCCTAAGTGCCTAACCATCATGCTTATCATCAGATAGGAAATTTTACCCTTTACTATATTAGCCTTTAAGTCATCTGGTTTTAAAGAATAGGTTTGGAGTCTTAGCTGTGTGTCTGTGGAACAGTTACTCAGTAACAACAGCTATTTCAGTGTCTTTTATCTGCCAGGCAGTGTTTTAGACCTTGAGGGAACACAAACTTGTGTTTTGAACACTTGATAGGAAAAGATGAAAATTATAATCTCTCACCTTCAAAAATTTTTTAAGTATACATATTGATTTAAATTGAAAAAGTGGGACCAGGTAGGTGGCTTATTGGGTAACAGTGCCTGCTGCCAAGCCTGACAATCTAAGTTTGATTCCTGAAACCCACATAGAAGAGCAAGTGAACTGACCCCTCAGGTTGTTCTCTGGCCTCCACAGGCATACCCTGCCCATAAAAACATATTTGTAATAAAAGAATTTTAATTGGGCCTGGAGAGATGGCTCAGCAATTAAGAGAGCATGCTGCTTTTGCAAAGGGCCTGAGTTTGGTTCCCTGCACTCCCATCTGTAGCTGCTTGTAACTTCACTCCAGATGATCTGGCTTCTGCAGGAACCACCTACATGTAGTAGATACACAGACACATAGACATTTAAAAAAAAAGTTTAAAATATTAAATTGAAAAAGTATGCATGCAGTTTTAGAGAGGCATAATTCCGTGACTTTCTCAGTGTCTCACCGTGTTGATACAGCCCAGGAGATGAGCAGAGTTAAGCCACACAAGAAACAAACAAAAACTGCAGGAATGAAAATTTTCTGGACTTTCTTCTGTATCTGCCTTTGGCATCCATTTATGACAGACCCCTCTCCCACCCCACCACCCCCAAGTAGACACTGGTGTTGAGAGGATGTTTCGTATCATTGAATGAGGGATGTCGACCTCACTGAAGCCAAAACCAATGTCTCTCCTTCTGTTACCCTGTGGTTAATGCCCCACATGCTGTTTGAAAGTTACAGCAAGCCATTCCTCAGAGTGAGTTCAGAATCAGGTAAATTTTAAGGAGGTGTATGTTTTGTGTTTTGTTCTCTCTTGAACTCACATATTTTACTTTCTGTGCTTTTCTTGGCTAGTACGTTTGCTACGTGCAAAGTAAATAAGAGCTGTTAAAACTTCAGCTGCTTCTGTTCCTGTGTGTGAGCAGCACCTTGTAGCTCACACCTTTAAAAAACTCTTTTAAAGAGACTTCAAGAAAGAAAATTAGCCCAGGTTTTAAGATACTGGTTTTTATTTTCTTCTTTATTTTATATGTGTATATATATATATATACACACACACACACACAAGGAAACATGATCACCTCCTATTTCTGTGTCTCCCATCCAACTTCTTAAGTTCCTTCTGTCCTAGTATGGTTTTTGTTGCTATGATAAAACATTGACCAAAAGCAACTTGGAAGAGGAAAGGTTTTATTTGGCTTAGAGGCTACAGTCCATCACCCAGAGAAGCCAAGACAGGAACTCTGTGTGGGAATCAGAATCCACAGAGGAACGCTGCTTACTGCATTGCCTCCTCTGGCTTGTTCAGCTACCTTTCTTGTACATCCCAGGCCCACCTGCCTAGGGATGGCACCACCACAGTGCACTGGGCCCTCTATATCAATTAATAATCAAGAAAATGACCCAGGAATATGCCTACAGACTAATCTGTTAGAGGAAGTTCCTCCTCAGTTGAGATTCCCTCTTCCCAGGTATGTCAGCTGACAACTAATAGCCTTCATACCTTCTAACAAAATCCCCTCCAAGTTTCTTGTCCTCTTTTTTTTTTTCTTTTTCTTTTACTGATACTCTGACGTTGTTAAAATTCCTTATAGGATGGGGTGGTGTAAACAACTTCTACCCTCTGTTGTTGTTTGCAACAACAAACCAAGGTACAATTTGGCTAAACTGCATTGTAGGAAGCCTGTGAGTTTATGGAGCTTACTTATAGAGCAGTGGGTTAGGGTTTACTTACATGAGTATGATGCTCCGCTCCAAGGCCCCACTGGAAAGTTCATCCAAACATGAATAGCAGCTTCCTGATAGCCACATAAAATGGCAAGAGAGCCTCTTTAGGCTTCCTCAGCCTATAAACCTTTTGCCCCTCCCACAGACTATGTGCAACTGGGTCCAACTGGTTGGTTGGGAGGTATGGCTAGACTCTTAGGGTCCTGTGACTTCCCCACCCCTCCTTTCTTGTGGGGCAGGACAGTTAACAAGCTCAGCTGTGAGAATCCTAGGCAAGCAAGCAGCCAGTTGGGAAGATAGAATCTGTCTATATATTCTGTCTGTCTGTTGGAGGACAGTCCTATACAACATCTGCTAAGTCCAGTCAGTACTTCCTATATATGTATAGGTGTGAGGTCATCCACCGGAGCATAGGAAATCTACCCGTGGCCACACATTAAAAAAAAGTGATTTTCCCTCCACAGCAGCTATCAACTGCCATTAGCTCCTTAGTTAACTGATGAGTCCTGGAGAGCACCTCTTTCATGTGTGGGGGAATCTTGACTGGATTGATCTTGTGCAAGTCTTTTGCAGGTAACTACTGCCGTGAGTAGATGAGTGTAGTAGCCATGTCAAGTCCAGAAGATTGTATTTCACAGCACTTCCATCCATCCTTAGGCTCTTAACATTCTTTCTTCCTCTTCTATGCTATTTCCCAAATCCTGGTGGGGGTAGGTTTCATAATTATGTCCCATTTAGGGCTAAGTGCTCAATCTTTTAATCTCAGCACTTTGACCATTTATATCTCAGTAGTGACTGTTGCCCAGTGAAGAAAGAAGCTTCTTTCACCAAGGTTAGGTATAAGCAAAAATATTTAAGAGACAATTTGACAACATGACCATGTAGCAAAAACAACTGTGGGTTCTACCCTAGAGTCTACGACCTTCACAGCCATTGGCTTTGACCAGGATTACAGTATCAGGCATGAAATTCCTTCCTCTGGACCAGGCTTCACATCCCTTCAGAATGCTGCTACCTAGTAGTCTTGCCATTATTGCACCATGGGCACATCTTGCCTGGTAGGTTGATATTGTAGCATGCAGAGTCCAGCAATGGTAAAACCGTTGGTGGATTTTTCTCCCCCATCAGCCTGCATAGCATCTTCTGGCACTATGCCAGCTAGTGGAAAAGAAGTTTCCTGATCAGTTTGATTGGTTTCCTTGTGTCCTGGGACAGACTGTGTGGTTAAAACACTAGTTTTAAGCCTATGGCTTGTCCTTTTCTTTCTCTTTAGTGGAATAATCATGTGAAATGCCTTGTTGTAAAGTCTTGATGTCTTGTGGAAATCCCCTTACCTTCAAGAGAAAGCTCATTACATTTGGCTCTCTGAATGTCAGTAATGATGCCTTTCTTTCATCCCCCGCTTCCCTCGGAGAAAGTAGGAGATAACAGAGCTGAGCCCTAGAGAAATACTGCTTTTCCCCTTTGTATTACAAGTGTATGGCTATGTAACAAGGAGAAAATAGATAATAAAACTTGAATGATTGATTTTCTGTTGGAGATTCTGAGAGTGGTATGCCCTCTGGCTTTGTAGAATCTCTTGTCCTCTCCTGAATAATCCATGCATTGCTACAGCCTATGTAGGACTAATGCAAGACATTAGCTGTCTTCCTGTTTTCCAGTCTCTTCCAGATATCCAGCTACATGAACTTTTCTATGATGCGTCTCTGGTAGAGCTTAGGGTGGGGCAATGTCTTCCCTAGTCACATTCTTATTTATCAGAAGAGAGTAAGCAAAATTTAGGTTTGAATCTTACTACTGCTATGTGACTTTTAAAAGTAAGTTTCCTTATCTAGAAAAGAGTAGTAATGTATAACTTTGTAGGGTTATTTCATAATACACTAGCTAAATAAATATCTCATTAAAGTGTCTAATAGTAATAAAAATAACTGCTTAGTACAGTAAAATTAAAATATTAACAATTTACAGTTTACTGTGGCCCTCACCTATAGTCCCAGTTTAGCAGGAGAATCATGAGTTTGAGGCCAGCCTGGGCTACATGTGAGTTCTCAGTTAAGGTGAGTTGATTTGGGAGGTAGCAAATTAAAAAAGAGTTTTTCCTATATTGGAAAATTATTATATTCAAAATACAACATTTGTTGTCCTAAATTGTTGTTGTCCTTTAGAAACATAAATCTGGTTTTAAATTTCATGAGTACAGAAGATAAATTTCTCTGACATTCTTAGTCTCAAAAAGTGGTTCCCTGATTAGTTATAGAAGAGATTAGACCTCTTCTGCCTGGGATAAAATTTCATGCTTCAACTAGCAAACATTGCATAACAAGAAGTTTTAATGGCAATTCCAGCATACTTTAAAGTAAAGGAGCTGCTGGTTTAAGTCACTGAGTTTACACTAAGAATCAACAGCTGATTAAATAAATAGCTGTTAAGAATGGATGAAGCTGGATGTGATGGTGCATATCTGTAATCCCAGCTCACAGGAGGCTGAGGCAGGAGGATTGAGTTTCTGGCCTACCTAATAAGACTGCATGTCAAAAGAAACAAACTCGTGAAAGATAAATCTAGGTCAGAAAAGGACATGAGGCCACATCAGCCTCTATGGGGTGTCTATACCTGGAAGTTTTAGTTTGTACTATCTTTTCCATAATTTCTCAATAAAATGTATAAGTATCACATTCAAAGATTATCATGCCATGTAGTAATGTTCAGGTGAAGGACAGATGTATCTTTTGTTTTTTAGGGAAAAGTGTGGATGAGTGTGAGAAGAAAGGAAAACACTAGCTCAACAACATAATTCTGTTAAACACCAGATGTTCTTACTTTGTAAGAAATGTTGAAAGGAGCCATGTGTATGGGCATTAAGCCAAAGCATTGTGACATTAAATCTGGCCTCCCAGATCTCTCTCAGATTGTATACACATTCATTTCAAATCTTTAGTTGAAGTCATTAGAGTCTGGAAGTATTCATGATTGCTTAAGTTTGGTACATGCACTGAAGAGCACATCTTGGAATCTGCCTTGTTCTAGACCTAACTAGATAAGATAATTTTTCTTTTCCTACCAAGTTTGCTTGTGTTGGACTTCTCTGCAAGAAGCTATTTTATAAACTAAATCTTATTTCTTAGTACCTGGGCTGATGGTCAGGAGACCTGGGGTATGCCACTGGTTTTCACTGTTATCCCAGCAGGTTATTTAATCCCTTGGTGTTATTTTCTACCCATAAAACAAATACTCTTCTTCTTATATAGATGAACAGGTTATAGAATGTAGAGGTAAAAGACACTGTAAGGCCCTCTCCACCTCAGCACCATTAACATTTTGGCTGGATAATTCTCTCATGGGGGCCATGTACTGCAGAGTATTAAGCAGAATCTCTAGTTAACTTCATATCAGGACACCTGAAAGTGGCTGCAGATACTTCCAGATGTGTAAGGCTGTATATGCTGAGAACTGCTGTAAGGCACAGAATTCAGCCACCACCTTTAGATCACAGATGTTTAAGGGCAGAGAAGGGACTGAAAATCCAATGTGATAATATACTCTTGGCTACATTCCTGCTTTACCTTTAGTTTCTTCTTATAGTTAAAGAAATGCATATATTTAAGTTTTTTACACAAACCACAAAAAGATTGACAAATGCTCTACATTTAACACTTGCTGCATGTCACCACCTCTGAAACTCTAACTATTCATCCCTGCTTTCCCAGGCTCTTAAATGCTGACAGATTGTTTGAGCAATAGTAAAAGCAGCTGGAGTGGATTGTTGGGGAGGACTCAGTTTGCCATTATGGGCCACAGAGTAACTCTGTTTGACGTGATGTGTGGGATATTGACAAGTAGTGAATTCCATTCTAGTGAATACAAGATAACATATCTCTGGAATCCAATATCCATTTGCTAAATAAAATCAGCTGCTTCAGGTTTATGCTGAACTTTTATGTATCTTCCATTTATCCTTTTTATACCTTGTCCAGTTTACAGTTTTTAATAAAGGCAAAAGTCTACACATAGCATAAGCCTTTAGTTCACTTTGTTGTTTAATTCCATGTTTGATTCTTTTATAATCATATCCTGGGTCTTCAGGGTGTAGAAATTAAGAATTGGCCTAGAATGCAGGGAATGTCATGAAAGGGGAAACTAGATAAATACAAACAAGTTGAGTTGGCCTGGTGGTCTGTAATCTCAGCATTTAGGAGATAGAGTTCAGGGTCATCCTTAGCTACATGTCCTTCATGAAACTCTGTATTAGTCAAACAAAAAAAAATCCAATAAGTTGAGTACAGTTAGATCTCAGAAAAGAAACTGAATGTCCGGCAGGGAAGTTTGGAACTACTAAGGAAACTGCTTTTATGTCAGATATTGTCATCTGAACACTGAATTCTGAAGTACTTTCTGGTTCTTTGCTAGGACATCTTTAGGCTGCATTATAGTCATGAGAAGAACATTTTCTTTGATAGTTGTGTAACAAAGCCATTTAGCCTTTGAAATCCCCAAACTGCTTGCAGTGTTGAAGACCTCAAATACTTTGCTTTGAAGGTGCTTTTTTTTAATCTACTGAAATTTGAGGGGTTTAGATATAATTGGGTTGTTATATAATGTTATTCTAAAAATGTATGAATTCACAACATGAAAGAACTTGAATCCCAGGCTCTGAGGTTTGCAGTCCAAAACCAAGTATACAGTGAGGGACATTAGACATTTAGGGTAATTATAATTATTTTAAATAGTAATTATATTTACTTATTCTTTTCCCATTCCTTTTCTTGTTAGGCATGTTGTAAACTGTTTCACACTAACATATTGGCTAGTTAAAATCCTTACAGGTTTCACTTTTTAAAAAATTTTTTAAATTGGGCGTCAGTATTCTTAGTGCCATTTTCTCACTAGAAACAAATGTATTGGAACTAGCTGGATGTGGTGGCTCATGGACTAAGGCAGAACAATCAGGAGCCCAAAGCCAGCCTAGACTACATAGCAAGTGTGAGGTTAGCCTGAGCCACATAACAAAACTTTGTCTCAAAAATTAAGAAAAGCAGAAATGTGTTGAGTTTTTGTGATTTTCATACAATATAATTTGATGGCATTTAGAGCCCCTCCTCTACCTACACCTCCCCATATTGTCTCCTTAGATAATAAAACTTATAGAGTCTAGCTTGTATTTCCAAATGTCCTTCTGTGTGAGCCTGATTAACCTACCAAGAGCCTTATCCTTGTAAGAGACTGTCTTTCTCCTTCCCAGCAGCCATCTGTTACCACAGTTTCCTTAGACAGGGTTGGAACTTCTTACCCACTTCCTCATGTCTATGCTTGGATTTCTTCTGGTTTGTGCTTGCATGGGACTTGTGCATGCTGTCACCATTGCTGTGAGTTCATATGAGTAACTGACAAGCTGTGTGGAAAACTGTTTCTTTGTGGTCATCCTTCACCTCTGGCTCTTGCAATCTTTCTGCCCCATCTTCCATGATGGTATCTGAGCCTTGGGAGCAGAAATTTGATATAGGTATCCTGTTCAGGGGTAAATACTCTGCAGGTTCTTATTCTCTGAATGTTGGCCAGTTGTGGTTTCTGTGTTAATCACCATCTGCTACATAAGAAAAGTTCTTTGGTAAGAGTTGAGAGATTCATTAATTTTATGGATATAACAGTAAGACCTTAAGGGTCAGTTTAGGACTGGAGAGATGACTCAGTGGTTAAGAGCACTGGCTGCTCTTGCAGAGAACCTGTGTTTGATTCCCAACACCCACATAGCACCTAACAACTGTCCCTAACTCCAGTTTCAGGGGATCCAGTGCCCTCTTCTGACCACCACAGGCATTGCATGACATAGGTGCACTTACACACATGTAGACAATACATTCATACACATAAAAAAGAGGTGGTTTAATATAATAACTACTTAGTAGAAAACTAGTGTTAGGTTCTCCCCTCTGTCCTATGACCTGTCTAGCCTCAGGTTCCTAAGTCTGATATCAGTGTTGAGTATGAAACCCATCCTGTGAGGTGGACTTTAAATCCAAGGAAAAAGTGGTTGGTTACTCCCATAATATGTGTGCCACTATTGCACTGGTGGGCATATCTTGTCAGGCCAGTTATTAGTTCACAGTATTCATAGCTGAGTAAAGTTGATCATTTTTTCCTTCCGATAGCTTCCTTAGCACCTTCTAGCACGTGAACTCTAGCCGGTGGAGATGAGACTCTAAAGTCAGCACCAGCTTGATTTCTCCTTTGTTTGTTCTGCCATACTCATGTGTGTAGTGTCTTCAGCAACAGGCTCTTACTGTCCAATTCTGGTGGGTAATGAAGAGCAGGGACAATGGCCCGTATTGTTGAAGGTTTATGGGACCCATAGTCAAGAGCTTCAAGAGAGGAAGCCCATTCATGGCATTGAGGGTTTTTTCATTAGCTTATGATGTCTAGAAAGGGCAGTATTCCCTGTTACAAGGTAACTACCTTTAATCCCTTTTTTATGGTGTACCTTTATATACTTTAAGAACCTTCTGTAGTGGTGTATTTTCATATGGCTTTTTCTAAGGGCCTTTACTAGATACATATCTCTCCCTGTACTCCCTCCTGTGCCCTGCCCTCCCCTCTCATTGCCCACCCCACTTAATCCTTCCTAGTGTAATGTTCTCCTTTCCCTTTACATACCACTGCACTCTACCACCCCTCCCAGGAAGCCTCCCTTCACCTATCCATAGCCATTATTAATTTCTTGACCTCTGTGTTTTCAAACTGAAATATATATATGTATATGTATTTCATGTATATATATATATAAGCTTTCATATATATATATATATATATGTATATAAGATTTCAGAGCTAGCATGCATCTATGAGAGAGTACATGTAATATCTGGCTTTCTGAGTCTGGATTACCTCACTCAGGCTGATTGTTTCCTGTTCCATCGATTTACCTGCAAATTTCATAATTTATACTTCTATTTTGTTTTAACTTAGCCTTTTCTGTTTCTGTTAATTTTATGTGATTTTGTATTTTGATATATATGCGCGGGTGTGTGTCTGTGTCTGTGTCGGTGTGTCTTTGTGTCTGTGTGAGTATATGCCGTGTACATGTGGGTACCTTCAGTGGCCAGAAAGGGTGTTGGATCCCTGGAGCTGGAGTTACAGTTTAGGGAGCTTGACTTCCGTGCTGGAACCTGAACTCCAGTCCTCTCGAAGAGCAGCATGTGCTGATCTCTTTATTTTAAAGTTCTTAGGTAGGGGCCTGTTGTTTGAGCAGATGTTTGGCTAGGGCTCCAGATACCTGTTCTTTGTTTCTAGGGCAGCAGCCTCTTTGGAGTCTCACTCCTATTGTCTACAACCTAGTTCTGCAAACTGCCTGCCTAGTCTTTTCTTCCAGAGCAGTGCTTGATTCTATTGGTGTGTCCAGCTGTGCTGTTCTTTGATTTGATTCTTCTTCTACTAAGGAGTACACAGTGGCTAGATTTACTTTTCACCTGTGGTCTAACAGTTGATAAATGATACCAAATTTAACATATCTAATTTGGTTTAATATTATCATTAAACATTTGTTGAATGTCCACATTGTACTTGATAATTTCCAGAATGGTTTATTGATTACCTAAAAAGAATGCATTGGTGTCTTGGATGTTGTGGAAAGGACTAGAATGTAGTCACTGCCTTTGCAGAATCTCTTTTTGTATATGCTACAGAAACACCTTTGTCTTTGTGTCCTTCACTCCTGTCCTTCACTTTGGACTGAGCAGTTTGAGATGAGGACAGATGAGGAATGGAAATTGTGGCTGCTTTTATTTCCCTGTGCCAGCTCCTTCCTCTCCAATGGTTTGAACTTAACATCTAGTTTCTAAGAAGAAAATTTGGCAAATTGTGACAGCAGTCTTTAATATCTGCGTTTCAGGACCTTTTCCTGTGAGTGTCTCAGTGCTCTCCACTCTGTATCACGCAGTTAGGAAGAAGGTACATGACCTCATTTTCCATTTGGCAAAATTTTGAGTCCCCGTAGAATCATTTGATGAATCTCTTTGGAACATGACACAACTTAATACTTTTCTGCAGAAATATGTCTTACATCTTACTGGCTCTGGTAGCTTGGAGGAGCAGGCTCACTTCTGACTGTGAAGGTAGCTCTTTCCTTTTTCCATTAATAGAGAACAGAAGCACAGGGCATGGGAAATCGAAACAGAGAACCATCAAGTCAAACTATTTTCCTTTAAATAAAATTTGTTGTATTTCTAACTAAATAAGCTTATCTCATGTTAATTTTTCTTTTTTTTCTTTTTATGCTACAAGATGTCATGGTCATAAATAATATAAATTATGGGAAGTACATTCAAGGAGTATCCTTCAGGTTTCTTGTTTACTTTTTTTTTTTTCCAAAACTGGGCCTTGCTGTATAGTATAGTCCAGCCTCAAATTTGTGATTCTTCTGTGTCAGCCTCATGAATGATGAGATTACAGTTTTGCACTACTACACATGACTTTATCTTTTAAAATTTGAATTTTTGAAGATTTCTTATTATATATGTATACTTCACACTGTAAGATTGATACCAAGTTCTTCCCATTGTTAAGGACTCCAGCCCTTGAGTTTTTGATTTGTGTTTGTGTGTGTGTGTGTGTGTGTGTGTGTGTGTACACTAGCACAACACAGTGTACATAAGAAGGTCAGAGGACAACCTTGAGGAGTCCATTCTCCCTTTAGCCTTGTTTGAAGCTTTGTCTTTCTTGTCTGCTGCTGTGCTGCATACCCTGGACTAGCGGGACCATGAGTTTTGGGGTGATTCTCCTATCTCTGCCTCCCATTTCGCTGTAGGGATGCTGGTATTACAGATGTGTATTCCTGCATCGGCCTTTTATGTGTGTTCCAGGGTTCCAAACTTAAGTTGTCAGGCTTTTGTAGCAAGTGTGTTTACCCACTGAGCTGTCTCCCTGGCCTGCCATGAGTTTTTTTAAGCTCTTGAAAATTTAGTGCTTGTAAAATTGAGAACCATGTTCATTTTTTCTAATCATTTCAGTCTGCAAAAGTATAAACTTTATGTAACACACAGGAAACATTTCCTCTTCCACTTAGTTTCCCCCCAAATCTGGATCCAGTCCAGCCATCGGGCCCAGTTAGTATTTAGGGCATGCTCGCTGCACACAGGATCATTGTGCCTGAGTGTGACGCAGGCTCTGCCCTTGAGAAACAGCAAGCCATGCTTTTTATTGCAGCCTCACAATTCATATCACCTGTATGCAGAGACCTTAGAAAAAACTAAGAATAATTCCAGGTTAACTGAAATCTGTTCTGATTAGAAAGATGTCTCTTAATGAAACAAAAGCCAGTTCTTGGAAGAAGCACAGTAGCCAAAACCAAATGAAACCGTTTAGAAAGCTCCTGTGAGATATTTGGGATTTGTGAAATTAGCTTTAATAAGTTGGAAAAGAAAATTAAATGACTTTTGTATTTTCTGCTTGTGTAAAGAACCAGTAGTCTCTGACACTGAAGTGCCAGGGCAAGTATACAGCTGCGTGCTTGCTTTGTAGCTGGGGACTGTCTTCCCTGTATGTTGGCCTTATCCTTAAGGACGGGGAGCAAATCCCTTTTGCATTGTACTCAGGACATTGTCCCAGTGTCCAGAACTGTGAATGGAGCAAATAGCAACATTTTCTCTTCATCTTTCCCAAATCTTATTTTAATACTGAGCTTCTTATCAGTGTGACTTCAGAGCCATCTGGCAATATTTAGCTTTCTACCTGCGAATATTTGTCAGGGATCCCCAATAAGCAGTCTGTTTTTAGGATCTCTTCCCTGTTAATATTCACTGATACTCCCCCATTAGAGACAGAACTTTGGTTCAGAGTCTCTAGAATGTCCCCATTTAAATGTATTTAGGTTGTGTGGCACAGGAGTGAGATATTGGAGGAAGCCCTAGACAAGTGGCTCTTGGCTTCAGAATGTAGGTTTAGATACAGGTGACAAGTTCTGTCAAATGTTGTTAAAGTCTATTTGCATTCTCTTTTCTTTTATCACCCACTCTTTACTACTTAGAAGGGGATTTGAGGGTGTTCACATAAGGAGTCTATTTAGCTCTTTCTCTTGCTTTTTTTTGTCTGGGGTAGTATTGAAGGAGAAGACATTGTTGTCAGCTGCAGTTAACTGTATTGTATTTATAAATGAAATTCTGCTATTTGATCTGTATATGTTTATTTCAAGATTTCTATCCTTTTATTTTTCTTTTTCAAGTGGAGAGTTTTCAGTATTGCCTTAAATATATTATAAATCAAAGTGTGCTATTGTTGTACTAGTGACTGAATTCTCCTTTGATAAAAGTTAAATCCCATGGTATGGGAAATTGATATGTTTTATTGAAACGTTAGATCAATGGAAATGTATTCATGTGTGTGTGTGCATGTGATTGAACATGTGTGTGCAAGTGGCCTGCATACATGTGGAGGCCAAAGGTCAACCTTGGGTGTTACTAAGAAGCTGTCCGTCTTGTTTTTTTGTGACAGAATATCTTACTAGGATCTGGGGTTCACCAGTTCAGCTAGGCCGACTGGCTGGAGAGCCCTGTTGATACTTTTGTCTCAGTCTCCCTAGCACTGGGATTACAGGTATGAGTCACTATGCCTGGCTGGGAATTTGAACTCAGGTCCTTTCGCTTTACTAACTGAGGTCTCCGTTCAGGCCCTTTTTTGTTTTGTATTATAAATAATGAGTCATATCAAGTAATATCAGTATGTAGCCCTGGCTCACCTGTACTTGCATTAATCCTCCTGCCTCTGCCTCTGAAATACTAAGATCACACTTTGTATTCTTATGACCTTAAAATATTTCATTAAAACTGTGAAATAAATTGTTCTGACACAGATTTCATTCATTCATTTTTAATTAACACAAAACAACAGTTTTCATTGTGTCATTCTTTTTCAAATGTATTTTTTTTATGTGTGTGTGTTTACCTCCACGTATGTAAGTGAACCATGTGCATGCAATGTGAGCAGAGTCCAGAAGAGGGAGTTGGATCTCTTGGAACCTGAATTATGGTTTGTTGTTTTTTATCGTGTGGGTGCTGGGAACCTAGCCCGGGTCCTTGCCAGTGCTTTCAACTGCTGAGCCATCTCTCCAGCGTGTTCTCTCTCTCTCTCTCTCTCTCTCTCTCTCTCTCTCTCTCTCTCTCTGGCATTCTTCTGCATACTTTGTTTTGGTTGATCCTTCTCTACCACTCCTCACTCCCCCACGCGTTCATTCTCAGCAACTGCTTTGCATGTTTATGTCACATGCATTCTGTTACCTGCCCCGCAGCTTTTTCTCCAGACTTCTTTTCCCACCCCAGGATCCCTTCTCTAGTTTTGTGATCTGTGCTCGCACTTACTCCCACACACAAATACACATAAATGAAAATCAGAAGCTTGATCCACATTTAAAAGAGACCGGGGCACCTCACTTAATATGACATTCTCCAGATCCATCAATTTTCTGGAAAATTTTCATTTCATCTTTTGTTAGAGCTGAATAAAAGTGTGTAGTATATATGCACCACATTTTCATTATCCATCTAGGCTGATTCCATTTCCTTCTTGTCATGAATAGAACAATAAACATGGCAGTGTAGTTTCTCTGTGATCCAGTATAGAAGCCTTTGCATATATGCCAGAAGGACATAGCTGGGTCATGTGGTAGTTCTACTTTTAGGGGTTGTTTTGAGAAACCTCCACACTGCTTTGCAGAGCAGCTGACAAGTTTTCACTGACACCACCTGTAAATGAAGATTCCTTTTCCTGCATCTCTTTACTGGCATTTGCTGTCATTTGTTTTGTTGATGGTAGACATTCGGCTAGGGGGAGATGGGATTTCAAAGTAGTTTTAATTTACATTTCCCTTAAAAATCTTTATTAGCCATTTGTGTTTCGTTAGCCTGTTTATTGATTGGCAGGGCTTTTTTTGTGAGTATGTCTATTTGTTTGTCTTTTGAGATAGGATCTCCCTGTAGCTCCAGCTAACTTAGAACTCCCTATGTAGGCTTCCACCTGCTTCTGCTTCCCAAGTGCTGGGGATTAAAGGTGTGAATGCTTGGCCCTTTTTTTCTTTTATTTTTGAGACAAGGTCTCACTATGTAGCCCTGGCTGGCTAGAAACTGTGTAGACCAGGCTGGCCTCAAACTTTCAGGGATCTGCCTCTGGGTGCTGGATTAAAGGTGTGTGCCACAATGCCCAGTTTGGTGTCTAGTTTTTGTAGTTTGTATATTCTAGAAGTTAATCTGTCTGAAGCGTAGCTGCATAGATTTGCTCTCATTCTTTACATTGTCCATTCTGCTGATAATTTCTTTTGCTGTGCAGAATTTTTTTTCCTTTCATATAATTTCATTTGTTAATTCTTGGGGTTATTTCCTGTGCTGTTGGAGGGTCCATCTCAGAAAGTTTTGCCTATGCCCATATCTTTTCAAAATATTTTATTCATTTTTATTTTATGTGTATGAGTGTATTGCCTGTATGTATGTAAGTGCACCTGTGTTCTGCAGTGCCTGATGAGGTCAGAAGGCATTGGATTCCTTGCAACTGGAGTTAGGGATGGTTTTTAGCCACGCTGCGGGTACTGGAAATCGAACCTGAGTTTGCTGCAAGAGTAGCCAATGCTCTTAACTGCTGAGCCATCTCTTTAGCCCACTATGCCTATATCTTAAATTGAAATTGTAACTGGCCTGGTAGAAATGAAGATACCTTAAAGAGGTCAGAGTCAGTCTGACTATCAGACTACTGAGACTGTGGAGCTCAAGAAATGAGATTGCCCCCAGGAATCTTCTGCTAGGAGAAGGAAAAGGCTCTTGCCAGAAGAACTTGTCTCCAGGAAAGAGATTCCAACAGTTCTAACAATTTGTCAGACCATCTTGTAAGATGATACTGAAACCCAGACAGTGATGAGTCGGTGGTGGGTAGAACCACACCTTGACCTGGGTCTTTTCAGTGTTCATATCCATGCTACTCTCTGAACTTTGATCTCAAAGGTAGATTGGAGGAGGTCACTGGATCTCTTTGTCCCTCTTCCCAGTGTAGCCATACTGAACAAATCTCTCTTTTCTGTTTTTTTTTTTCTCTTAATTTGGGTGTTTTGTCTTCTCAAGGATGGGTGGCCAAACTTGGCTTCTTGGGTACAGACTGTGACCCCAGTTTGGTAGCATTTTCCTCTAGCAGTTTCAGGTTTCACATGAAGGTCTTTGATCCAATTTTACTTGTTTTTCATGCAGGGGTGGGAGATGATAGATTTAATTTTATTATTCTGCAGGTGGATATTCAGTTTTGCCAGCGCTGTTTCAGAATAGTCTGTCTTATTCCAGTGTATACTTTTGGCAGGTTTTAAAAAATTAGGTAGCTGTACAGTTTATGGTCAGGTGTTATCTATATCCTGTTCTTTCTGCTTCGAATCGCTTTGGATATCTCTGATCTTTTGTGTTTCCATATAAAATTTTGAATTGTTTTTTCTAGTTTTGTGAAGAATCTGACACATTTCTGATAAGAAAAGTACTCGAAGTTAATCCCCCTTTTCCCTGCTTTAAAAAAAGTCAATAGTTCTTGTCTGTGTGTTTTCAAAAAATGGATTCCTTTTTTTTAGACCCAAACAAGTTTCTGTGACTCTTCTTTAAGGCCTTTGTGTCTTCTGAAGAGTGTTTTCTTTGTACATAACATACAGTGTTCTCTGCTGGTTTCCACCCACAGAGCCTTTCTTGGTGAGGAGGAGGTGTGATATAGGGAAATTATGAAGACTTTTCAGACCTGCTTGATTTGATGGCCCAGATGGTGAGGGAAACCCTGTGGGGAGCTAAAAATTAAATGAGTGATAGCAGATCTTAAAAGTCTATAATTAGACATTCCTCCCCCCCCCCCCCCCATTGTGCGTTTAGTTTTTTGAGGCAGTGTCTCATGCAGCCCAGGCTGGTCTTGAACTCTCTGAGTAGGTGAGAATGGATGACCTCGAATTCCTGATTTTTCTTGTTCTTCTGTCTCCACCGCCTAGTTACAGAAATGCACTACCAGCTTGCTGGACCTCAAAGTTTCTCTTTGAGGCCACTTGAAAGTTCCTCTTTTTTTTTTTTTTTTTTTTAATGCATTTGAGTTCTATTCCCTAGTCGATAATAAGTTCCTTCAGGTCAGCCTTGAATCATTGACACCATGGCTCCTATAAAATTGTTCTCCAATATCATAACAGTAATGGCTATGGTAGGTTGTATGCTCTCGGAGTGTCAGGTACTGCACTTTGTGTGTGCTATCTTCTGTCTTGAAAAAGAAAGCCTTAAAATTATTAGCATCTTATAGATGAGACTAGATTAAGACCCAAGCCAGCACAGCTGGTAAGCAGTGGTGCTAGAATTTAAGCTCTTAGTCACTATATTGCACTGCTTCTTTAACTACTTAGTTTTTAAAGAAATACTTTTTGAACAAACAGAGTGGTCAGCTGGGATGCTTGCTTGTGCTACTTGCAATTAAGGAAGGTAATGCCTCTGTTAAAAACAGCCAGCATGGGGTGGCATGTAAAACATTTCTTCAATTCTCCTTCAAATTAGAACCACCAGGAGCAATTTAAGTGTGATGTTTGAGTGAGGAACTTCACACATACTGCTTAGTGGTAATGATGAGTTAATGTGGTATTATTTATAGAATGATCTTGCTATTTAGAAGCAAATTAAGATGTGAATTTTCACCCCAGTTCTATAGTAAGTGAGTAGGAACTATTGAGTATTCAGGAGAAAGGCCATTAAAATAGAATCCTTGATTTGCTGAGGATAAGACCAGAATATTTATTCAATGATAGTGACAGGATTATGTTCAGGGATGGTGACAAGATTCTTTTGGTCACCAGTGATTTAACAATTGCTCTTGAATCCTGGCAGCTGTGATCACCCTCAGGCGACCCTCCAGAGGGCCTGTTAACATTCCTTTGTAGTGGGAGGCAGAGGCTCACCAGGCTCATTATATGGTTTATGAAATTCTCAAAAGACCCCCTCCCTCCTTGAGGTTAAGTAAGAGGTGACAATTGGTACATGTGGAAGGAAATCTTCCATAGTGTAGCTGCTTGTAGCGTGTGCAGGGGACCCCAGGGGTGCAGCTCTTTTGGTAAGTCTTCAATGCTGTTTGTGGGACTCTTGTGGTGGAATGGCTATAAGTCGCTCAGAGGACCTCTGGTGGTCTAGTTGCCTTTGAGTCTAACCCCAAAACACTTTGACTCACCAAACTGGACCTGTATGGAATCTTTTCTTTGATCTGTTTGTGCTCTTTCTGTGTGGCATGAATAGGGATTCAGAAATATTTTTCTGAGATTAAAAAAAAAAGTGTAGAATCCAGGCATGGTGGTGTATACCTTTAATCCTAGCACTCAGGAGGCAGAGGCAGGTAGAGCTCTGTGAGATCGAGGCCAGCCTGGTCTTCAGGGAGACCCTGTCTGAAAAAGACCAAAAAAATAATAATGAAAATAAAATAAAATAAAGTGTATATGTATGTGCCTGGGTGTAGATTTATGCATGTGAATGCAGTGCCCTTGGAAGGCAGAATAGGGCGTCTGGTCCCTTAGAACTAGGGTTACAGGGAGTTGTGAACTGTCTGACCTGGTTATGAGAATGAAACTTGAGTCATACAGTACACATTGTTAATCACTCAGTCATCTTCCCAGCTTCTTGCTGAGCATTTAATGTCTCCTCAGGAAATTAGCAATAATTCTGTACCTTACTGTTGAGAACACTGGGATGTAAGTCAAGATGTCTGGAATTTAGGTCTATCTCCATTTTAAATTTCCAAGTTTAGGCATTCCTATTGTTAATACTGTTTCTCTGGAATCACAGAAAGTATCCTAAGACTCCTTGTGTTTATGTCATGACAGTCTTCTTTTGGTAGGATTTGTCCTTCTCCCACCAGTAACACCTCTCATTAGCTTGAAAAGAAATCTGATCACAGCATTGTACTCACTTTTTTTATTCCTTATCCCTGTGCTGTTTGAGTACTTACTATGTATTATCTCAGTTACTTTATGAGATAGGCACTGGCTTCAGACTTTTGCAAATGAGAAACAGTTAATATCCAAAATGGCATAGTAAGTGATGGACCATTTATCAAACCCAGGCTCTCCAGTCCCAAAGCCACAGTGTCATTCAGCTACTAAGGAAAACACCTCAAGATTCACACAGCAAAGCAGTTCTGAGCTCCTATTATATGCTAATTCTTGTGCTAGCACTGAAAACTCAGAGGTGACCAGACACTGGCCCTTTCTTTAAAGTGTTCTTGACTGGAGTACCTTGCTAATAACCTTGTAAGTGATTGAATCTGGGGCTCTGGGCCACTTCAGCTCCTGCCCGTTACACAGAGGGCAGCACATTTAATTCTCTTTAATAGTAATCTGTTGCTTCAAGCATCCCAGGAGACAGATTTTTATCCAAATCTTCTTTTCTCATGTTGAAGATGTCTGTGTTAACAGCTTGTACTATGTGAAGACAGGCTGTCTTAAATTTGTGCAAGGTGATAACCACAGAGTGAATACAGATACGTTCTCAGAAAGCCCTGTTGGGTTCCTTTCCTCTCCTTGTACCTCTTAGTAGCTGCATAACCCCTCTGACTCAGTTTCCTCATCTGTAATTGGGGTGATCACAGTACCCAACCTCATAGATTGTTGGGAGGAATTAAATTAGCTGTTTGTAAGGATTATGATTATTGGTAGAGAAAATTGTGTGTGTATGTGATGTTATGTGGGTGCATCTGTATGAGCATATATAACTGATGTAGTGTACACACATGTAGTTTAGATCGTCTGACTTGAAATACATTTCCATTTTTATGTTGAATATATAGTTAATTTTTTGTTATTGTTCATTTGTTTGTGAAGTGGGGTCTTGCTCTGTAACCCTGGCTGGACTAGAACTCAGTATAGCCCAGGCTGGCCTCAAACTCATGGAAATTCTCCTGCCTTAGCCTCCCAAATGCTGGGATTACAGATATGTGTCACCATGCTTGATTTACTCCGCTCATTTGAAGTCGTTTCCTTGAGATGAAAACGGTGTGTGTGAGATGGGTAGTTTTCACATAGAAGCTGTTTCCCTTCCTTTCCCTCCACACCCTTACCTTCCTTTTCACTTCTTTTATGCTAGGGATCAAATTCAGGGCTGCATGCATACTAAAATATAGAGCTATGCTGCATACAGCCCATTGTTTTCCTTTCTTATACTGTGATCTTATTCATTCTTTTTTCCCTTAGGATTATACAGAAGCAGCAGAAAGATAAAATTGTTTGACTTCCTCTGTGTCCTTCCAGAGTGAAATGTATTAAATGGGATGCCAGTATGAAGAAGGGACAGGAAAGGTGTAGAAAGAACAAGGAAACAGTGTCCAGAAACCATCCTAGTTTTAAGTCTCTGTTCCCTAAGCATCTTCCAGAAGGAAATGACTAAATCATTTCCATATCTGTCCTCAGGTCATCAGATCAGTCACCCTCTTAAGGGGTCTGCATATGAGAGTATTAACTTTTAGTTTTGGAATAAAAAATTGATGTTGCCATATGATAAACTATACAAATTTTAAAATCCTCTTTGATAAATTTAGTATGTATGTAGGCTCTTGCAATCACCACCATAAGATGATAAATGTAGCTACTACCTCCACATATTTCCCGACATCACTCTAGCTGTTTCCCCATGGATGTGTTACCACTTTCAGTTGTTTCCTAGTGGATGTACGCATCACCCCAGAGTTTCTTAGCGTTCCCTTGTAGTTTTTTCCCTCTGCCGCTCTTCTCTCCTTTTCCCCTACTTTGGCACTACATAAACGCCTACCCGTGTGCTGTCATTGTATACTAGCTTGGATTTCCTACATTTTCTAAAAGATTTTTAATAATGTTTTAAAACGTTTTTAATTATGTGTATATATGTTTGTGTTTTCATGTGGGTTTGCGCACATGAGTGCAGTACTCATGAAGGTCAGAAGAGAACTCAAGTTATAGACAGTTGTGGGTGCTGGGAACTGAATTCAGGACCTCTACAAGAGCACTGTATACTCTTAACTGCTGGACATCTCTTCAGCCTTGATTTCCTACAGTTTTACATGGTGGATAATACCTGATACATCCTTTCATCAGGTTTCTTTTGCACAGTATAATTATTTTGAGCTCTATCTATATTGCTCCATATATCAGTAATTCATCCCTTTTTCCTTGATGAATAGTGGTATTTTGTTGCACAAAATAACACCATGTGTTCTTCTTTTTACTATGGATGGGCATTTGCATTATTTCAAGCTGTTAATATTAGAAATAAAATTATTGTGAATATATTTTCATTTTCTGTAAAAGACTAGTATGGCTAGATCAAAAAATAGGTATACATTTCAGTTTTTCAGGACAGTTCTCTCAATTGCTTTATATCCTCAACCTGTAGCGGATGGAAAATCTGATTTGTACACCCTTATCTGTACTTGTGCTCAGCCATTTAATTTCGGTCAATCTTGTAGGTGTACAGTGGAATTTTACTGTGGTTTTAGTTTACAGTTCACTAGTGATGGTGAACGCCTCATATTCATCACCCATGGTCTCTTCCATTTACTCATCTCTGTCATTTATAGTGCAGGCAGCCATGGACAGACAGTAACTGAAGAGTGTGGTTATATGCCAGTGAAATCATATGCACAAAACAACACCCACCATGCAGCAGGTTGCATTTGGCCACGGGATTGTAATTTATTCTCCATCAACATAGATGACTGTGTCCTGTGTGAATAGAGACAGCTTTGACCTTTTCCTTTCTAATAAATATGGGTTTTTGTTACTGCTCTTGTTTAGTTGTTCATGCCTGGCTCACTGTCTAGAACTTCCTGTACAATATTGCATAGAAATAGAGTCCATGTGCTTGTCTTGTCCCCGGTCTTTGGGAGAAGCAGTCAGCATTTTCTTACTTGTTTTTATAATCTTAGCTGTAGTTTTCCCATGCATGTTGTTTATCAAGTTAGGAGATTATCTGTGGTTCTCATTGTTGGTTTTTAGAATAAACTAGCTTTTGGTTTATTGGTTTTCCTTTAGTGTTTTTCTATTGGCTATCCCAGGAAATTGTCTTTTATTCTAAATTTTGAAGAGGATTGGATGCTGAATTTTGTCCATTGACAATATCTTCCAGCTGTTATTTTTCCTGATGTTGTATTTTCTGATTAGCAAATGTTAAACCAGCCTTGCATTCCTATCCTAATCATTATTTGGCCCTTCTGATGACTGAAGATTTTGTTATTTTTAAAATCTGTGCTTATGAGGGATACTGATGTGTGGATTTCTTCTCTTAGGGAATCTTTGGTTTTAAAAGTCATGCTGCCCTCACAGAAAAAGTTGGGAAACATTTCCTTCTTTGCACTTTTCTGGCTAGTTTAATAAGAATTTGTATTTTTTTCATTAAATTTTTGGCTAAAGTCACTGATGAAGCTTGCAGGCCCTGTAGTTTCTTTAGGGGAGGTTTTTTTTAATTATAGAAAGTTTTGTTTTAAGTCAATATAAAGCTATCCTTCTAACTTGTTTCTTGAATAAGCTTTTATAGTTGCATCATTTAAGGAATTAATTTTATCAGTTGTCTGATTTACAAGCATGAAATTGTTCATATTTCTCCTTTTAATTTTATTATAATTATAATGTTCCTTTTCTTGGAAATTCTGATTGTGTCTTCTCTTTGTTCTTGGTTGGGCTATGTAGAGGTGTTTTTAACTATTAGTGTTTTTAAAGAACTAGCTTTTAGTTTTACTAATTTCCTCTGTTGCTTTTCCGTTTTCTATTCTGTGTTTTTTGCTTTGATCGCTTATTTTATTTTGCTTATGTTGGATATAATGTGTTATCTTCGACTTTGTAATATCTAAGATCATTGATTAAAGACTTTTCTTTTTTAATGTAAGTTTTGAAATGCTATAGATTTCAAATTACTGATTTAGTGGCCTAGCACAAAAAGTTAATGTCAAGGTTTTTTTTTTTTTTTCATTCAGTGCAGAACACTTTTTTCTTTTTCTTTTTTTTTTTTTTGAGATAGGGTCTTACTGTGTATCCCTGGCTGTCTTGGAACTTGCTATATAGAACAGATTTGGGTTGAATTTATATTTTACTTTATCTCTTTGATTTATTATCTAGAACTCATTAATTTAACCCTTTTGAAGAGCCAAGAAGCATGTTCAAAGGTTCCCTTTGGTACCCCTTGAACAGCAATGAAACAAAGGGACAGAAGAAATGGAGGGGATGACAGATGTTATCTGTTAGAATACCTAGAAAAACCTAGGTATCCTAAACCCTGGCTAGCTGTATTCCTCAGTTTGAATTTTTGTGATGTTCTCTCATGATTGGAGTTAGTTTATATAAGGTGCTGAACCCTTCTCAGCATGCTACCTTGATCTCTAGGTGCAGATGGCATCTCCAGGTTTCTCCACTGGGGAAGTGGCATGGTTCCTTTCTCTTTTGTTTGCTAGAAGCCCAGCTCACAGTGAGAAGGAGGGGAATTTGTAAAAGTATGTTAGAACAGTCACAGTAATTAGCAAATATTTTGGTGAATCATATGTGCAGATATTCAATTCTTAAAATGTTCCCACTCAATTTTGTAATTAGTGAACCTTGCCTAAAGCAATTATTACTATGTTCTAGTTTTCTGTTTTCTTCATTTTTAAAAAATTTATTTTATCTGTATCAATGTTTTGCCTGCATGTATATAAGTGCACCATATGCATGCAGTGACTGCAGACACCAGAAGAGGATGTTGACTCCCTGGAACTGGAGTTGGAGCTGTGAGCCACCATGTGGGTTCCAGGAACTGAACCTAGGTCTACTGCAAGAGTAGCAAGTGCTCTTAACCACTGAGCCATCTCTCCAGCCCTATTTTCCTTATTCTTTCTACATTTAGTGATCATACTTCTCCTTAAAGAAAGTTTGTCCATCTCTCCCACATATTTCCATATTCATTTGCTTATTTATAATAGAGTGAATTCATGAATATTTCTTCTTTGTATTATAGTCTGACATTGTAATAATTCATCCTCCTCCTCTTTCTCCTCCTCCTCCTCTTCCTCTTCATCATTCTTCTTTCCCTTACCTTATCCAGGCTTCTCTTGTATTTTCTCTTCCCTAGATTCAGCAATTTTTTAAATGTGTCCTGGATCCTGTTACTAGAGAAATGTTTTTTGAGCTAGGTAGTAGGTGTGTTCTTTGTTACTAAGTTGCCAATGCTCTGAGTAGAGCAAGGCTAGGAAATGTATACATTTATATCTATTCACATATTCTCACAAGTTTATATCTATTTCTTCTTTTGTATATATTAAAATAAAATGCTACTGTTGCAGTTTCTTCTAATCAGTACAAAAGGTTGAATTTCCTCCATGCATATTCATTATGTCTCTCTGTGAGAAACTTGATCCATTGTTTACAGCATGGTTGTAACTATTTGTGTAACTCTTATATACAATGGTGTTACTTTTTTTTGAGTTGCTAACTGTACTGCTGTGAAAAAAATCAACTAGAGTCAGTTGTTTTGTTTTTTAAATGTTTATTTATTTATTTATTTTGTTTTTGAGTGTATTGCCTGCATGTATATAAGTGTACTTGTGTTGTACAGTACCCACAGAGGACAGAAGAGGGCATCAGATCCCCTGGAACTAGAGTTACTAGTGGTTGTTACCTGCCACGTGGGTACTGGACTTCTAACCAGGGTCCTCTGCAAGAGCAGCCAGTGCTTTTAACTGCTTAGCCATCTCTCCAGTTCCAAGTGTGGTGCTTTGTGTATTTTACTTTCTTGATAGCTTTGTCATATCCAGTTAGAATGCTGTCTTCCAGAGCTGTTTATGTTAAGGATCCCTGTGAATGAATTATGTTATTGTAACACAGTTAGCTTCCTTTGCACAGTCTGTGGTCCATTTTGGTTCTCTCAACATCCTGCCTTATGTTTTTTTTTATTTTTTGTCCATAGTAGAACCATTTAAAATAAGTGAATGGTAGTTAACCAGTTAAAAAGACATCAGATCTCACGTGTAGATGGCTACCCAGGGCGTCCACCCTTAATACTTGTGGAATCACTTGCACTACAATGGCGTGGCCTCCCTGGCTCTGTGTGTTGCCTTTTCTTTTCTCCTTCTTTTATGCTTTTGTCACTTTTGCCCTTTTCTCATATTTATGAATTTATTCATTCATTCAGTGAACTTTACATATTTAGTCCTGACTCTGTATGTGGCATTAAGGTGAGAATTTTATTCTTATATTGACCTGTTTCCTTAATATAAAAATATGTTTATATTGGATTATTAGTTGTACTCATTGACAGTATTTCTTCATAAAGTCTGTATTTGTGTAATTTGTACAATGAATGTACATGCATTTCTTCTTTCGTATTTTAATTTAAAATACAAATAGTTGGATTTTTTTTTTTTTTTCTTTTGTGAAACAAGGTCTCACTGCACCCAGACAGGCCTCTCTAGCTTGCTGTGCAACCAGAGTGAACCTAGACTCATCACCTTTCTGTCTCAGGGTTCTGAGTACTGGAATTATAGGCAGTCACCAGTACATCTAGCTGGGTTGAACATTCTTATTTCTCTTTGAGGAAAGAAAAATAAAATTTAATTGCTTTTTACTGTAAGTGTATAAGTCAGTAATTGTGGGTTGGAAAAGGTTTTCTGACTCATATATGAGTGAAATGCTTGGTAGTTTACATTCTTCCTCTACTGTGGTGGGATTTGCAATGTGAACATATGTAAATTTAACTCTTTTGTAGACCCGCCCTCGGCTTTCCTCATTCTTCAACATTTCAGTTACCATTGGTGGATTTTATAGCTTATTTATTTTCCTTTTAACATGTTAAACCTAAAGTCATGCAGCTCAAATATGTTTCTTATTATGTCAGTGGAATAAAACAACTCATCCCTGTCTTCTTTTTATTTTTTCAAATTACATGTATTTATCTTGTTTGCATGTGCATGTGAGGGTCAGAGGAAAACTTGTAGGAGTCATTTCTCCTACCATGTGGTTCCTAGGGATCAAACTTAGGTCATTAGGGTTCCGCCTAATGGAACCTAATGGTTAAGTGCCTTAACCAGATGAGCCATCTCATAAGCCCTAGCTCTGTGTTCTTTACAGTGGTCTGTGGTAGGTTAAGTTACCTCACCATTTTCAGTCTGGGGGTCTGTGAAGCTAATCCATTCAGATTATAAAGTAGGATCATACTCCTGCACTGCTCTTAACAGCTAAGGCTTTTTCCATGAACCTCTTGTGGATGCAAAGACAGAGTGGCCCCTAGAGAGCTAAGCAGGACAGGAGATTACTGATTGCAAAGTTTCTGTAGTTGGAAAGCAAATATAACTTTGAATTATTCTTTCTTTGTAGCATATGAGAACACATACTCCTGTATTGAAATTCTGATGCCAGAATCTGTAATCAGATACAAATAGTATCTTCAGGACTAGGCTCACACAGAGAGTAGTTTAATGCCAGTGTTTTCCACTCAGGGCAAGTGTTAGGGATGATGTATTTGCAGATGAGGTGTTTTACAGAACAACAGTAAGCCTTGACACATGTTCTGTGTTTAATCATAATCATTTGTCATGCCTCAGTACCTCTGAGATGGGTCCCATGGAAAGAGATAGGATGATTTTATGTGTTTATCTAAGCTTTAGAGCCAAGAATATTTTATGCTTAGTCTGAATAGCCTGCTGTTAGAAAGACAGTGCTAATTCCTAAGAACATGCTGCCCTCCCCCCAAGTGTGTATAGTTAATTACTTATTTCCGTGCAAGGTTAAATGCATGACAGGTAAGATGGGGGTGTGCCATTCAGCTCTTTTCACTTATATAGACTTTTTGAGTGATTTCGAAAGGTTGGAAACTATTGATCCGTGGTGCTGTTTTTCTGGGTCATTCTTTCCCTTCCTCTTCTTTCCCTTCAGCCTTTCTTCTCCCTGCTCCTGCTGTTGGTCTTATTTGCTTCCTTCTCCTTCCTTCTCTTCCCAGGAGAGCCTGTGGTGCAGACAAAGTCCAGAGGCACCTAATTTAGGGTGCTTCACCCATAGTTTTACTTGGTAGTTTGGTACTGAAAAAATGAGTACAACTTAGCTGTCCCTCTTTCTTCTTTTGTTTGTTTGTTTTTTTTTTTTTTTCCACAGTTTCCATTAATACAACAACAATATCTTCCCTATACTAATCTTGGTCCTTCTGCTTAAAGGGTATAAAGCTGTTTATTAGAGAGCAGAGAGGGGGTAGGTAATACTTATTCCAGGACAATTATTTCTTTGATCATTGCTGTCTATGGTATTGCTAAATGGAGTTTCACTCTATTTTTATATTATTAGACTAATCAGATTTGTGTTTAAGAAATCTTTGGTGGTTAGGCTAGAGAGGTGGTTCAGTGGTTAAGAGTGTATACTGCTCTTAGAGAGGACCTGAGTTTAAGTTCCCAGCACCCATGTTAGGCAGCTCACAGCCACCTACAACTCCAGCTCCAGGGAGTCCTACACCCTCTTCTGGCTTCCTCAGGCTTTGCACTCACACGCACAACTCCTTCCCTCCCCATACAAACATAATTAAAAGCAAAAGTCTTTTAAAAAAATCTGTGGTGACTTGAGTTTGCAGACAGCTTTAGAAACAGTATCTCATCTCATGTCTTCCTGCTAACTTAACATTGGAATGTTGCAAGATACTACTTTCAGAGCAGTAACCTTTGTAAGCCTATGTATAGTGGAATATAGTCATAGATTTTCCTTCTAAAAAGTACCATTGCTAGAGCATTACTACGTTGGCATTCTTCAGAGAAACAGAGATCTCAGGAGATCGAAATTTATTGTAAAGGAATATAATTTATTGTAAAGAAGTGTATTATGTGAAATGAAAGTTGTTAAGTTCAGAATTTGCAGTGTGGGTTGGCAGCCTGGAGACCGGAAAGCTGATGGTGCAAGTGAAGGCCAAAGGCCTTTTGATGAAGCATTCTCTTTTGTGTGGAGAGGTTGGTTTTTAGTTCTATTTAGGTCTTTAACTGAGTTTAGGTTAATATCTAATGATGTCCTGGAACCTAGAATCAGAAATTTAAATGGTAATTCCATCCAGAAGCATCCTCTAAGTGATACATAAAATTAATATCTCCAGCCATATTTATTTTGAATTTTTTTTTAAGAAGAGTCTTGCTCTGTAGCCCAAGCTGGCCTCAAACTGATGATTCTCCTGCCTTATCTTCCTAAGTACTGGGATTGCAGGTGTGCATTACCAGCCAGGCTTGGATTTTATTTTTAAGATCTATTTGATTGTATTACCATTTATATTAGCTAAAATCACAGTGGACAGTTTTAAGCTGCTAAAGTCAGCTGTGTTATGGTCAGAACCTGGTGAGGTTGATTTATAGTCTGCTGCATGTATAGGTGAATGGTTCTAGAAAATTGTGTTATATAGTTTTTCTTTTATAGTGCTTGCTCTTAAAAATTGGATAATGAACTGATTATGTTAGTTTATAAAACAAATTTTTAAAATTTATATTTCTTATATTTATAAAACGTAAGTTTACATGTTTTCTGTGCATTGAGCAGTATTTTTCTAAGTTATCTATAGTGAAAGAATTTTGAGAGTTTTCAACACCTTAAGTGTTATGCTAGGCTGAATGAACTAAGAACCCCAAATAATCAACATAGAAGTTTATTTTCATGCTTACCACATTCAGTACACAAAATACTACTCCGTGAAGTTGCTGTAAACATTTTAAAATGTTGACTCTCTGTTACCATGTTTACCTGAACAATATTTCCATGGAGCACACCTGAACAGCCCCTGGTGAGTGAGAAAAGTCTAATATTTTTAATATTATACACTTCTGAAAAGATTCTATTTAATAAAATGTATTTTTCTGTAAGGTGGATTTTGCTAAGCTAGTATAAAAAAGTGTTCTGTTATAAAGAATAAACATGTAGTTAATCTCCATGAAAAAGTGTGTGTTACTCTTTTATATTTAGACTTGAGCCCCAGTGGGCCAGTGCAGTCCCACAGTGCTGTATGCTGACGTGCATCCGTGCTGCTTGAGTCTTGGTCAGACAAACTGGTCAGAATGCCAAAAGGCTAAATATAAGTCTTTTGAGAGCCAGGAATACATAAACTAGTTCTTAGCAAACAATGTATCATAGAGTGAAAATATTTTTTAAAGGAACATTTCCATCCTGGTTTAGCATGAGCATAAATCTCAGTATATTAATATAATTTTCCGTGAAATGGTAAGATGGTTGATTTTTCTCTTTTAGTTGGTCCTGTAGTTAAATAATAACTATTGTTAGAGATCGAAACCCTTTTATCTCTCATTATTGTAACATTTTGTTCTTGAATCTGTAGATCTGGTCTACTGTTCCCTTGACTTTAACTTTAAAAAGTCACGTTGTTTGCACAGTGAGACTTTGAAATATGTTAATGTGGGTTGTTTGGTCCTCTTTGGAGCTTAGTTTGTATTACTGTGTTTTAGTTCTTGGAGCAGTCAGAATAAACCAACCTCTCCTGAGCTAAGAAGGCTTTGGGCTAAAACTAACACCATTTCACACTTCAACATCTTTTATGATTTAAATATGTTTTTGTTATGTTTTATATTATTGGTTGGTTTTGCCCAAGGGTCTCAGCTCTTCAGAATTGTAAAGGGAAGCAGGAACATTCTCTTGTTTAACAGTAGGCCATGTTTCTAAGTCCAGATTTGGGGCCTGACCCACCACAGAATGAGTAACTTATCAAGTAGGATTACATGTAAGAATCTCCAGGTATGCTTGGGAAAACCTAAAGATCTAGCCTGCTGAATTAGAATTCAAGATATTTGTATTACAGTGAATGAAGAAGTGAGTTGGACAATTATATTTTAACATGTTTTTGAAAATTAACTTTTTTAGTTAGCATACAAAATAGTGGGTTTCATTGTGTCTGTGTGTCATTTTACCTTGCACGTATTTGCCTGTCCTTCTGCATACCTCCCTTTCCCCACTGGTTCCTTTCCACTCCTCAAATAGTCCTTTTACTTTCATGCCATACCATCCATTCATCTATCATCTATCTATCTATCTATCTATCTATCTATCTATCTATCTATCTATCTAGAAAATGTAGATTCTACATATATGAGAAAATATGTACTATTTTCTTTTTTCCCGTCACTTGCTCGTCAGCTCCTCTCCCCTCTTTTTAGACCTCTTCTCATGCTCTTCCTTCTCCTTTCATGTCATACATGTTTTCACACAGGGATATAGGGATATATATATATAGGGGGGGTGGGGGAGAGGCTGAATCTGGCTTAGGGAAGAAGTATTTTAAACAAGTGAAGTGTTCATTGTCTAATTTGTCTGTCATTCTAGACCCTGGCAGAATCTCTAGGAGGGCTTTCAAAACTGAAGGAGGAAACTGCAGTTGTTGTCCACAGCTGCTACAATTGTTCCACAGAAGGAAAGGGAAGGGGAAATGAAGAACACAGTAGCTCTGGAGAAGACTTTGAGGAGTCCTGGAAATGAGGATGTCAGAGCATCAGTATTTCCCCTCCTGCCTTATCATTCGCATGTGCCTGTTCCCTGCACTCTCCCATGGCTTAGTTCCATGCCTTTACTGGGAGGAAGAGGTGTTGGTTGAAGGTGAATGTGCCACTGCACATCATGCTAAGCACTTTTTAGGCCACTTCCCTTGCACACTCATCTGAGACAGGGTTTCAGTAAACAATGGGGCTGTCGGTTTGGCTTCAGGATCTGACTCCATGTCTTCCTTTTTCTTTTAGTTGCAAATCTTCTTTGCAGAAAACTCTGTTGTTGTCTTTTATTTTAGGTAGATCTTAACACCGTGTTTCCTTTAAGAAAAATTATGAACTAAAACAGGACGTAGGGCTTTTGATCTTTATTGCCACTAACCTTTCTAGCTTCTGCTTCCCTGCCTGGGAAATACATGCAATAATTCTTACTGATTTCAAGGGATGCTGGGAGGCTGAGTCAGTGTTCAGAATGTGATGTGAGACAGCCGAGGTGATGCTTAAAATGTGCAGCTCATTGAAGTCCTGTAGCACTGTGCTAGCCTGTTTACTTCATTACTTATTAGAAGTACAGTGAGTGTCTGCTTTGTCCTTTTCTCTACAATAGGCATCAGTTCTGCAGGCAGGTTGACAGTTTTCTATAGCATATTAGTTATCTGACCTAACAAGAAGCAGCTAACCATCATTCTTGGTGCCTGTCAAAATAATGCTGTCTATGAGTTTTAGAGGTCTCACTTCTGGTGTGTCCTCTCTGCTGACTGGATACTCATATGTCAAGTTTTACATTCCACAGCTGGCAAGTTTTCCTATAATAATGCCTTCCTTTGACTACCCTTTTCTTCAGGGAAGGCATAAATTTCCTTGTAGGTATAGTATCCAGAAGAGTGGGATGCTGATAGTTCTTGGACCTAGGTTCCTAACCAGAGGACAGAAACATTAGGAAATGACCCGAGGTCCTCTGGCTCTCTCAGCAGCCTTGCTTTGCTTAGACTGCTGACCAAATGAGGAAGAGGCCATTGCTCAAGACTGTGACTCATCTGTAGATGAAAGGCCCTGTATGTTCCAGCCCTGCCATCATCTCTTCTGACAAACCATAGTTGGAGTGCTCTGCAGATTTCTGTCCATACATGATGACTCTGTCGTATTTTTCTGAGATTTCAAAGAAAAACCTCCCCGTTGGGAAGGGCCTGTATACTTTATTTGTGGGTGGCCCATGTTTCTGCAATTCAAGGCACGGTTCAGAACTGGCTTACTTCTCTGCACAGTACTACATCTTTCCTGAAACTCTTTATTAGTGTATTTCAAATGGGAACATACAGATGAGTGTGTGTTGTTGGTAGGACTACACTTTTGGAGATAGTTGAGGAAATGTACTAGAGCTGCAGTAATAAACCCAGCCTCTTGGTCAGGCGTTCCTCTATAGAAAACTCTATGCTAGATTCCACTAGGCTATGAAAGTAGATTAGGGAACTACCTAGGTGGAAGGGTACAAGGGAGGTGGGTGGGGAAGATGGAGGAGAGAAGTGGAGAAGGATAATCAGCCAAAGCAAAGATGAAAATGTCCTGATAAAGACTGGTACTTTGTAAGTTAAAGAATGCTCAGAAATTACAATGGCATATTTGAAACCAGGCAGCAGATAAAACCATAAAATAAATATTCATCAACAGCAAAACAACAGATTCAGCTATGCTAAGTTTGGGAGCAAAGCTGTGCTATGGGTAATCTTTCTGAAGCCCAGTTTGTTTCTCTCCCCCTTAATCTCACTGATTATATCTAGCTGGTTCAATACCTAGTCTGTGTCTTGAGAATATCAATAACGTATCTCCTGCTTGCACATTTGCTTTCAGTGTGCTATAGATAATCCATCTCTGATACATTCTAGAATATCCTTGACTTTGGACCATCTTAGTTTTGGGGGAATAAGTGGTTAGATCACAGATGAGGGATTTTCAGACTCTTTCCATCGTCTCCCTCACCCCTCTTCTTTGAGATGAGGTTTCACTGTGTAGCCCTAATTGGCTTTGAATGCACTATACATCACAGACTAATCTCATAGTCTTTTTAAGAAAATATTTATATATTTATTATTTTGGTCTTTTTGAGACAGAGTCTTGTAGCCCCAGCTGGCCTGGAACCCACAAGGGTAGACCAAGCTGGCCTTGAACTCACAGAGATCCTCATGCCTCTTTCTGTCAAGTGCTGGGACTGTGCACCACCATGCCCAGCTCTAGTTATTTTTATGTGTGTATGAGTGCTTGTGTGAGCTTATATGTACTGCATGAGCTTTTATATACCTCATGAATGCAGGAACCCAAGGAAACCAGAAGAGGAGATTAGATCCCTAGGAGTTGTCATTATAATTGGTTCTGAGCCATCATGTAGGTGGTAGGAACCAAATCTGGGTTCTCTGCAAAAACAATAAATGCTCTTAACAGTTGAGGTATCTCTCTAGCCCTGGTCTCACCTCTTGATCCTCTTGCCTTTACCCTTCCTAGGGCTGAGATTACAGGACTGCACCACCATACCTGGTGCCACATTTCTTTATCTATTTTATTTTATTTTTTAATGATATTTTATTCTTTTAAAGTTTCATATATTTATACAATATATATTGATTATATCTATCCATCACTACCTCACTTCAACTCACCCAGTGCCCTGCACCATCTCCCAACATTATGTCCTCTTTTTATTTTTGTTGATAACTCTGAGTCCAACTGGTGCTGCTCATATGTTTGCAGCCATCCACTGGGGCATGAGCAGCTTTCCAGCAACCATGTCTCCAAAGGAGAATGACTCTCCTTCCCTCAGCAGCTGTCAGCTGTTCCTTTGACAGGTGTGGAGCCTTGGGGCCCCTTCTCACCCATACTGGAATTTTGACTGACTTGATCTTGTGCAGGTCTTGTGTGGGTAAGCACATCTGCTATGAGTTGGTGTGTGCAGTGGCCAAGTTATATTCAGAAGTCAACTTTCACATCTCTCCTCCCCATCTGCCAACATTTACATTCTTTCCATTTCCTCTTTTACAATATTCCCTGAACTTTGTATGGTGGATGGTTGATATAGTTGACCCATCTACATCTGAGTGCTCAGCGTTAATATTTATTTATTTAGTTAGTTATTCCCTGTGAGCTATATTTATTCTTTTTTATTAAATTATTTTTTATGTGTACTTGTATATTGCCTGCATGTAAGTATGTGCAGTACAGTGCTGCTCACGGCGGTCAGAAAAGGGCACCAGATCCTTGGAACTGGAATTACAGGTGATTGTTAGCTGCCATATGGGTGCTGGGAACCAAACCCAGATGTTCTACAAGAGCAGCCATTGCTCTTAACTGCTGAGCCATCTGGATTTTCATGTCGTATCCATACCTCCCCTTATTGCCCCAACCAATTTAATGTACTGTGCTCTTATATATAGACTCTGTTTCCAAATGTCCTTCAATGTGGGCCCATCCACTTGAACCTGATTAACCTATCAAGAGTCCATCTTTGAAAGAGACGGACTCTCACCCTTCCAGCTGTCATCAGTTGCCAGAGTTTTCTTTGGCTGGGTTGGGGTTTCTTACCCACTTCCAGGGTCTATGCTGGGATTTTGTCTGGTTTGAGCGTCCATGGGATTTATGCATATGGTTCATTGCTGTGAGTTCATGCAAGTTTCCAGCTGTCTGGAAAACTCTGTTTCCTTGTGGTCATCCACTACACTACCTTTGGCTCTTACAATCTTTCTGCTCCTTCTTCCACAGTGATTCCTGAGCCTTCAGAGGCAGAATTTTGATATAGATGTCCTATTCAGAGATATGCATTTAGAGTTACTCAATTATTTATGATCAACACTTAAACGAGCTTTGAGTCTCTAACCACCACTCACTACAAAAAGAAGCTTCTCTGGCCAAAGCTGAGAGCCACACATGGACTTTTGACCAGTTTTACAATACCCGGCACGAAATCCTTTCTGTGGAACAGGCGTCATGTCTAGTCAGAAAGCTGTTACCCCCATTACTGTCATGCCACATCTTGCCAGTAAATCCGTATTTGCAGGATCCAGTGCTGGGTGAGACCACTGATGTCGTTTCTCCTCCAGCAGTTTACGTAGCACTGTCTGGCATTGTGTAAGCTAGCAAACAAGGAGAGAGTTTCCTGGCCACTTGAGATTACTTTCTGTATGTCCTGCATTTGAAGTGAATAGTGTCTCCAGAAATAGAGTTTTGATGTCTAGTTATTGTAGGTAACCAAGAGCAGTGGCAATAACCTATGTTGATTTGGGTGCCTCTGCAGCCTTCTGACCAATAACTAACTCTTAGGGAGGCATCCTGTGCTGTGTACTGAGATTTTCACTTAATAGCCCCTCCCAAAAACACACACACACACACACACACACACACACACACACACACAGACATACCTCAGATACAACCTTATTCCATTCTCTAAACACGTGCATGCTCATATAATTTTAATTTTATTATTTATGTATTTATTTTTATTTTATGTGTATGAGTGTTTTGCCTACATGTGTGCCAGTATACCTGTGTTGTGCGGTGTCTGTGGAGGCCAGAAGAGGGTGTTGGATCCCCTGGAACTAGAGATAGTTGTGAGCTGCCATGTTGTTGTTGGAAACTGAGCAGCTAGAAAAATGAACCTTTATATACTGATGGTAAAAATGTAAATTATTTCTGCCACTATGTATGTTTCTCAAAAAACTAAAAATAGAATTACTATGTCATCCGGCTTTACCATTCCTAGGTAAATAACAACACTGAGCTGGCATATTTTATTGTTTGGGGGAGTAGGGGGTGATGCTGTGTGGTGAACCTACAGACTTGCATTCTGGGCATGCTTTTATCATTCCCAGGTCGTCAACATCAGGATATTATAGAGATACTTATACATTCATGCACTCTTCACAGTAGCTGTGTTATAGTATCAGCCTAGGTATCAATCAAGACATAAAAAAGGGTAAAGAGAGAAGGGGGGGCGGTCATCTTCAGGAAAATATATGGACATGGAAAACGCCTTGTTAAGTGAATCAGGTAGAGTCATCTCTTCTCTCATACGTGAAAGCTAGATTTAAAGAGAAAAAGACACAAAATCAGAACAGAGACTGGGAACAGGAAGGTGACCAGAGGAGCTGGGTGCAGTGCAAAAGAGAGCAATAGGGTATATGATCAAACTACATTATATACATATACGAAAATGTTCCTATGAGTCCCATTATTTTGTACATTGAACATACACTAAAAGTGGAGCCTAGGTTTCATGATAGTATTTTATAGCCCTGACATCTAAAAGAATTTTGAAGATGAATTAGAAGCGTAACGTTGACTAGCCCTGTATCCTGAATTGGTTCTTATGGTTTGAAAACACTTTTTAGTTCTAGTTGAAGCAGTTAAGTCTTGGGAAGTCATTTAAGGCAAAATGCCACTTCACCAGTTTCTAGTGGGAGTGAGAGCTCCAGTGTCCAATGCATGTTGTGTACATGCATTGAAATGAGACACTCTCCCATGAATATATAAAGCCAATTAAAAAGAAAGTCATGAGCTGGGGAGATAACTTAGTGCTTACTGTGTAAACATGAGAACACGAGCTACGTCACCAGGGTGATGTGAAAAGGCTGGATGTGGTGGCATACACTTACATCCCAGAGCTGGGGGAGGCAGAGACCAGTGGATCCCTGGGGCCATTGGCCAGCCTGCCAGCCTGCCTGCCTAACCTAATCTGTGAGCTCTAGCCCAGTGAGAGACTCTCATAAAACAAAGTAGATGGCTTCCAAGGAAAAACACCAAGGTTGACATCTGGCCTCCATGCATGTGAACATGTACACACCCACAGAAACATGCACCCACACGCACACAAAAATAATAAAAAGGTAAAAGAAAATCACTGATAGCAAAGAGAGTGATTCAGAGAGGCCAGGGCTGGAATTTTGGCTCCTCAGTCAGTTTTGTCATACATTTTTTTTTCTCATTGTTGTGAGAAGATACCTGACAAGAAACAACTTAAGGGAGGAAAGGTTTATGTGGGTTTACAATTCAAGGGGACACAGCCCATCATGGCAGGGACTCTCTCTCTCCCAGAAGCCCATGCTGGTATCCTGCTCCCTTTGTCCTGTCTCCCAGGTGTAGCTACTGTCTTACTGTGAACAGTTGTTAGCTGGTTCTCAGTTGTTCTTGAATGAGAGTGCATTATTATACATTGTCAGTCATAACTTGTCTGAGGTAATGCCTGTGGACTAATGCAGGATACTTTGTCTTACATAGCCAGAAAAGCAGGCAAGAGAAGCACATAGCACTGCTTGTGAGAACTGCAGAGCGACAACAGACACAAGGAGGCCTAAACAGAGTTTGGCTGGGAAGATGAGTAGTCCCAGAGTTACAAGCTAAATGATAATAATGCTAACTCTTGTAATTACCTTCCGTGGAACTCTTAACATCAGCTTACAGCTACAAGTTACTATCTACTGTGCTTTTATGTCGACCTGATTCCATTCAGACTGCTTTTCATATTTCTTGTATAGGTCTCATGGTAATGAACTCCCACAACTTCTGTTAAATGGCATTTCCTTGATTTCTTTCTTGGTTTTCAAAGAACAGTTTGCCTGATACATATTTTCTTTTTTCTTTCAGCTTCAATATATGATTCCATTTCTTTTTGACTTTTAAATTTTCTGATTGGAAATTGGCTTCTATCAATGAACATTTAAATGAGAGAGACACATAAATGTCCAAAGAGAAAATATAGAGAGACGAGTCTTGGCACCCACAAGGGATCCTGAAGAGGACCATGAGCCATTTCCCATCAGAAATCTTGGAGGCCAAAAGGAAGTGGAGTATACTGAAGGTGAAGAACCAAAATATATGCAAAACCTGACTTTGAAAACATGACTTATTGCAGTTATGGTCAGAGTACATATTAAAAATCAATTTTAGGAGGCTGGAGAGATGGCTCAGCAGGTAAGAGCACGGGCTGCTCTTGCAGAGAACCCAAGTTCGAATCCCAGCACCCACATGGTAACTAACAACCATCCTTAACTCTAGTTCCAGGAGATCCGACACCCTCTTCTGTCCTCTTCAGGCATTGCATGACATGGGTGCACTTACATACATGCAAGCATAACACTCATACACACAAAATAAAAATAAATAAATAAAAAGAAAATCAGTTTTTTGATTGTGATAATTTTGTCATGATTTCTGTGCTTTTGGCATTTCAGTTCTGCTTTAATGTTTGGAGGTTTTGTTGATAACAGGTAGGTAAGATACACATTCCTGCCCAACTTATGTTTAGTGAAGACCCTGAGACTCTAGGACTGAAAGACCTTTCCTTGCCAGAGTCTGGTATTCTGTTAAGAAACCGTATTTACTGCTGACTGTGGGAGGCGCCCACCCCACGATCTTCTCTCTGTAATCTCTGTATAGTCTGTGTGAGTGGCCTTGTTTCTTCTCTATCCTTACTGTCATTTGTATTGTCAGTATTTTCAGAAACTCTTATTGTGGTAAAATATACATGAAATTTGTTTTTCTGAATTTTAAAGTGTACCATTCAGTGACATTATTTACAGTTGTAATGTGTACCCATATACTATTACCATAACTTTTTCATCAGAGAGACAGAGGTATTTTAGACAAGTAATACTGTATTTAACCTTCTTTCTTCATTTCGTAGTAGTGTGTAATCTGCTTTCTGCTTATGATTTGCCTATTTAGTTACCTTATGCAAAATGAAGTAATACAGTATTTTAATGTTTATATTTATTTAGTATAATCATGTACATGAAATAATATAGTTTTTATTTTTATGTCTATATTTATTTAGTATCATGTCCTCAAGTTTCATCCACGGTGTAATATTCATCACCCTCTGGGGAGTTAGTGCCACCTTGGTGACTTCAAAATGTTTATTGGCCTGGAGTGTGCAGTATAGGGCCATGGGAACCTTGAGTGATTGGCCTAGGCCTGAGAAAGGGGTGAAGTGGAGAGGTGGGCAGCCAGGGCAGCTGACCACACCTTCTTTGTGGGCATCCTGGCGGTGGAGGTAAAGCGGGTGACACTGGGTTTGTCCCATCAGGCCAGACCAGCAATCTAGGTAAACATCCAAAGATAAAGATGGTAAACGGAAGCAGTTTGCGTTTGTGAATTTCACACATGAAGTAGCTACTCCTATGTAATGAATCTACTCATCAGAATCAAACCTTTTGGGAGGGCCATCAAAAACAAGTTTAGGTCAGGAAATGGTCAGGCATGTGAAGCAGCAAACATCAGCTGTCTCTAGCTGGTTATATCAGAATCATGTCCCCATGAATCCACATGTCAGAGACTTACTTAAGTTGTCCTCAAATGTTGGATGCTTGGCTTCTAACTGACATAGCACTCTGTTTTTCAGTGATTACCAAACTGTAAAGCGGGATCCTAGGCTTCAAAGATGGGCAATGTAAGTAGTTCTAGAATATTTTATTTATAAATTAAGAATTGTTGACTACTGGGTGTGGTAGTACAAGCCTTTAATTCCAGCACTCAGGAGGCAGAGGCAGGTGGATCTCTGTGAGATGGAGGCCAGCCTAGTCTACATAGTAAGTTCTGTGCCAGCTGGGGTGCCAGAGAGATCCTGTCTCAAAAAGACCAAGGTGGGGGGTGGATTATTGAGAGTTGAGAAAGGACTTTTGGTTGCTCTCAGATCTGGTCCCAGCTGATGCAGGTAATCCCTCAGGCCAGAACCTTTCTTGTCTTGAAGTGGCCTCTGGTTAATGAATCTTCTTGGGATGTACTTTTTTAGTTTTTACTAGGATTGGCACAAAAACTACCTTTGAGCCCTATCTAGAGTTGTTGTGACATCAGTAAGGTCACACAATAAGAAGTATAGAAAATTGACTTCTTTATCCCAAAATTTGCTGATTTAAAAAATGTTTTATTGATTTTTAAAAAAGAATTGCATATAATATATTGATCACATCCAGACTTCCTCTTACTACCCTGCTCAATTTCATGCCCTCGGTTGTTATTTTTAAAGCCTATCAAGTCTTAGTGTCCCCAAATGTTCTTCCATGTGGGTCCATCCCCTGCAGCCTGATCAGCCTGCCCAGTGTCACATCTAAAGAAAATTGACTCTCCTTCTCCTGGCAGTTCTCAGTTGCCTAGTTCCTTAGCTGGGCTTGAGGCTTCCCAACCCCTAAGCTTGGATTTTGTCTAGCTTGAGGTCTTGTGCATGCTGTCAGAACTGCTGTGAGTTTGTATGTGCACCTGCCCTCCTGCCTGGAGAGCACAGTTTCATTGTGGCTGTCCATCACCCCTGACTCCTACAGTCTTCTTGCTCCTCTTCTGCTTACAGTATTCTTGCCTCTTTTCCTCAGTGGGCCCTGAGTCTTGGGAGTGGAGAATGTGATTCTCCTCTATTCCCCTTGTGACTATAAGCTCTCTAATTCATTTTCTTATTTTCTTTAGCTTCATGCTTGTTAGAAAAAGGGCCTGATTGGGTCATGCTGTCTTAATCCAGTTGTGTAAGGTTCTCTTGAGTCACCTCATTGAACCCTTTGATAGTCTTTGGGTCAGACACTGATTCCTGGTGACAGTCTCTGAAGCCAAAGTTCTAGAGTATCATATAAACCCAGTGATCATACCAAAAGAACTGTTCATGATCACTTCCATTTGAAGGGATCTTGCAGTGCACTGTGTATAATAATTCATTAACAGCTCTGGGAGCTTTCAGACTTCAAGGTAAATAGCAAGTGTTGCACATGCACCATTTTCTCCTGGCCCCCAGGAGTAAGTAGCTCTGATTATCTAACACGAAATCATCTCTAGCTGTCTTGGTTCTAGTCTTCTTAGAGGTGGCAGCAGCTTGGGTGTATTGTGTTCTCCCTTCCATTCCTTTTAGTCAAGATCTTTCAGACTTGTGCTGAAATGTGAGTGAATTCTTAGTAAGTAAGGAAATAAAAATAAATGTACGCTTGGCATGGATACATGCACCTGGATCATTGTGTGACAGAAAGGAAAACAATGGATGGTTATGGCTGGCTACCTGCTAATGTAGGAAGAGTGAGAGGGCAGATCGTGTTCTAGAGGAGCTAGGCACACTGCCTTCAAGCATTTGGTTCTTGACTTCTAGTCCTGCAATCTAAGCTTCTCCCAGTCAGAGTAATGGCCAGCATAGTAAACCAACACCCAGAGCCATCAGTAAAGTTTTCTGCATAAAAGCCTTAGTTGGGGAACAGCGAGTTTCTTAGAAGCAAGAAACTGAAGAATGGCATTTTATAGGTGGTTGTGATCTCTACAAAATTTGTTGAAAAATGTTGAGACCATGGAGGCAGCACATCTTTATTTCATCAGCCTTACAAACTCAGTGGCCTGAAAGATCATTGTATCGTTCTCGTTCTGACTTCGCCAAAGGCTGGTACAAATGAAGGCCGGGCCAGATGAAGCTACAGCAAGGTAGACTCTTAGCTGGCTGATCACTGAGGTCAAGAGGGTGAGGATGCAGGTCCTGGGTTTTGGACGAGGCTGGGGCATTGAGATTGCTTTTACATGACTTGAAGCCTAAAGGAGGAAAGGCATGGAGGACTGGCACAGACCCACACAGTCTTTATGAGAGCTGGCAAAAACATTAATAGAAAAGTATTTGGTGGTACTGGAGAGATGGCTCAGTGGTTAAGAGGACCCAGGTTTGATTCAAGCACCCACATGGCAGCTAATAACCGCCTAATAACTCCAGTCCTAGGAGATTGGACACCCTTTTCTGACCTTTGTGGGCACTGCATGACATGGATGCATTTACATGCATACAGGCAATACACTCATACACATAAAATAAAATGCTAAGTCTTTAGAGCGCTAGGGCTTTGGGACTGAGAAGGGGTGTGGGTTTCAGATTTCACTCTTTCTCTTGGTTCCTTCCAGCCGTCATACTAGAAGGCAAAAGCAGTCAACTGCTGTTTGTCTCTAAGAGATTTTCAAAGAATGTACTTTCCCATTCCCTGTACTTTGTGACGTCATCCAGACGTCCATGGACAGGAAAGTTGTAGCTTCCACCCAAGGGTTTCTTGCTGTTATAAGGATTCAGAGCCTCTGATTTTACTTTTCTTTTTTCTTTCAGGCTGCTTGATAGAGGCAGTGAACCTCAAATCCAGCAACCGAAACCCAGTGGTACATGAATTTGAAAGTAAGTACAAAGAAACAGAGAGGGGAATGGTCGCCCTCTAGTGGACACTGGGGAGTTCTGCAGCCAGCTCAGCACCTGCTTCTGTTTTTATTCCTTTAAAAAAACATTTACTTATGTATTTGTGTGTCTCTGTGTATGTGTGTGTGGGTGACTGCAGAGGCCAGAAGAGGGAATATCCCCTAGAACTAGAGTTACTGGTGGTTGTGAGCCACATGTGGGTGCTGGGAATAGGACTCTGGTTTCAGCAAGATCAGCAAGTGCTCTTAACCATTGAGCCATCATCTCTCCAGCCCCTGCTCTGCTGTTTGTAATGACGAAGGAGGTGTAAGGTGGCTACTCTGCATGGGTAGACCAGGGCTGCACTTTCTGCCTATTTACATTGTCTCCCATTTGTGTCTACCTGGTCTTGTATTTAGACAGGAATGCCATGAAATGCAGGGTGTTTAAGGACTGTGTGCTCCATGTAGTAAAATCCTTTGTTGTTTTTCTAACAAAATCTCATCTTGGAACCTTGGAGAGGTTAAGCTTACAACCTGTGTGAATGACTTCTCTTGAACTAAAGGTGGTTGGCAGGGACTGATGTATAAGAAGCCCAGATATATTCCAAGTTACCAAGAATTCTTTCCTTCCATTGCTCATCAGGTGTGGAACTGTCTTGTATTATTACGGACTCACAGACAAATGACCCTAGGATTGAGTGGAAGAAAATCCAAGACGGCCAAACTACATATGTGTATTTTGACAACAAGATTCAAGGTATGACCTTGTCATCCTCTGTGCTGCTCACCTCTCTTTTATCTATGGGTCTCAGCATAGACTTCTGGCCAGAAACTTACCCTAGATCCCCAGCCTGCAACTGTAGTCAGAAATGTTTTGATTTTCTGAGTTTACTGTTTTCAGTCATTGGCAAAAGAGTTTGTATTAATGTATTGAGCCTTCCTGTACCTGTAACACAGCTTCAATAAACACTAGCTCATTAGTTAGGACTTGAATCCATGCATGGCCCACCTTTCTGAGAAATCACAGTGAACAGTTTTCTCAGCCATCTTGTTGTAATCCACCACAGGAGTGCTGTGAGTGAGTCCACTAAAAAGACCCTCACACAGCATGCGGGCCACAGGTGCTGCTGAACCACCATGGCATCTAGTATTTGGTGCTAGGGATGTCCCTTGAGGAGATGGGCTCCTAAACAGGCTAGCAGATATTATCTGATGGGCAGGACTGAGCATAGGCTGGTAAGAAGTTGGAAGAATCGAGGCCAGGAAGGTGGCATCTGGCCAGTGGAGTGTAGAGTGCCCAGTTAGCCAGGCAAGATAGTGAGCGTGCAATGGAGGGAGATGTGGGGGCAGCAAGAATGCCGCAAATGGACACACAGAAGCCAGGGCAAATGTGGCTGTGAGAAGAGCTGCAGTCCAGGGCTTGGGCAGCCATAGAAGGAGATGGGGAAAGCATGAGGGGCACTAGTGCCAGGCCAGCCAGGACAGCAGATGGCTCCCACTAGAGGTGCTGTTGCGAGTGATCTGGTCACGTGCTTGGAAGACTTGTGGCTGTTCTGCTGAAAAGACTGGGGGTGAGCAAATCTCAGAGCAGGAGCACATGAGAATTTCTTTAGTGTCTGCGGGATGAGGTTGCTCACAGTGGCCTGAGCTGAGGTAGAGGCAGTGCAGATGCAAAGAGAGAATGGCTAGGACTTGACTGTGCTGAAGGACAGAGGAAGGGTGACAGGCACAGAGTGGAAGGTCCTCCAGTGAGTGCAGTATGCTCAGGTCAGAGAAGTTTTTTTTCGTGGTGTGAGTTCTCCATATCATCAGAACTTACATGCTCTTTAAAAACACAGCTGGCCAGGGCTGTAGCTCAGTGATGCAGCACCTGCCAGTGTGTGCACAAGACCCTGGATTCAGTCTCTTGAATCACAAAATATCCAGAACAAACAATACCCTCCTAAAAACACAGCAGAATGACCAATGACTCTGAGTGTAACTCAGTGGTGGAGAACCCGCCTGGCACCTGCAGGCCATGTTCTCCATATAGAACACCCAGGTTTTTCTGCAAGCATGGCACCCTTCTCTCCCCTTATTTTAGAAGAGGAGGAAATGTCATTCTAGACCTAGTGAACTCAGGCGACCAGAGTTTGAGCCTCAGAACCCACATGGTGGAAGAAGAGCAGTAACTCCCTGACATCTACATACATGCTATGGCATGCATGCCCTACCATCCCTCAAGATAAATGAATAGGTTAAAATTATTAAAGAAAATGTTATTCTCAGAAGAAAAATTGAGTTTCTTTGGCATTATTGTTAGAGAAACCAAGTAAGAAATTTTTTAAAATGTATTTTTGGGGCCAGTGAAATAGTTCAGCTGGTAAAAGCACTTGCCAATGAGCCTGTCGACCTGAGTTCAATTCTTTGGACCCACATAGTACGGGTTGCCCTCTGACATGCAATTGCGTACTGGGATATGTGTCTATGCACATACACGGGCGCACATGAATGTAATAAATAAAATAAATGTAGTTAAAAAAACCCAACAATTCACTTTTGGATCTCCAAGAGGGATGACTCAGCATTTGATAGCATGTACTATTATGAAGGACTTGAGTTTGGTTCTCAGCACCCACATCAGGTGGCTCACAGCCACCCACACCTCCAGCCCCAGAAGATATGTCACCCTCTTCTGTACTCTGAGTGTACTTGCACCCATGAGTGCACATACCTGCATGTATACACACACACACACACACACACACACACACACACGCATACACAATTTAAAAATTAAAATAAATCTTTAAGAGGAAAAAAAAAAAGCCTGATTTCCCTAGTGCTCCAGATGTAGCACAGTGACAGAGCACTAACCCAGCAGGCACAAAGCCCTGGGCTGTAATCTCCTGTGCCACAGACACCTGTTAAATGTCACTATTTTGAACTGTAAAATCCTGTGGCTGTTATATATTCACACAGTTGTGGAAGTACTACGACTGTCAAATTCTAGAACCTTTTCAGGAGCCGAGAAAGAACCCCGCATCCATGCCAGTCAGCCCCCTTCCCTCATCTCTCAGCAGCCCTCGTCTGCTTTGTCACTCTGGATTTGCCTGTTCTAAAGACGTTACATAAAGGGAAGATTAGTCCTTTGTGTCTGACTTCTTTCACTTAGCATAATATTTTCAAGATTCATCCATGTAGAGCATATGTCAGAGCCCTGTTCCGTTTTACGGCTGAGTAATTCTCCATTGTAGATATACAGCATTATTCATTCATCCGATGATGTACAACTAAGCTGTTGGCTGTCATCAATATAATGAACACATTTCTGTGTGAACCCTAACTTTTCATTCCTGTGGGATAAAAGACCATGTGTACAACTGCTGAGTCATCAAGTAGGTACATATTCAGTTATTAAAGAAACTGTCAAACTACTTTTAAAAGTGGCTTCAACCATTTTACGGTTCCACTAGCAATGTTTTTAGCCACCCGTACCATATGCTTATCAACAGTGATCTTTGAACTTAGTAATCTTACAGGTATAACGGTATCTCAGTGAATTATCATGTGCATATTGGGTGGGGGTGTAGATTTTCTTGAGAGAAATATCTATTCAAATCCTATGTTGTTTTTTAAACTTGGTTGTATATGTTATTGAGTTGTAAATTGATATATTCCAGATCCTAGAACTTTTTTCTGATACATGATTTGGAGATGATTTCTTCCATTCTGTGGACTATCATCTTTTGTTCTACTTGTGTTCTTTCAAGCACTATTGTTTTTAATTTGATGAAGTCTAACTCCAATTGTTTGTACTTATACTTTTGTTTTATGCTTTCTTTTTTTGAGGCAGCAGTTTGTTAAAGTTGCCCAGGCTGACTTCAACCTCAAGGTCCTCCCGTCTTAGCCTTCAGGGTGCTGCAGTTACGGGCATGTGCTATCATGCCCACCCGTGTGGTTAATTCTTACGTAGGTATTTGTTGATCGGAACATGGAAGCAAGCCAAAGCTGGATCTCTTTCTGCGTGTGGATACCCAGTTGTCACAGCATCTTCTGTGGAATTTTTTAAATGTTTACTCTGTTTTCCTTTTAATGAGGGTTATCTCCTGAAGATGAGAACGGGAAGAGAAAGTTCCTGGCTTCATCTTAAATACCAGCTACTATTTTTGATGCTCAGGTTATATACAGGAAGCTGTCATGGTTCCTGTTTTTAGAAAAATCATCTCTTCTACCCAGAGATAGGAACAGAAACCCATCTTTAGTCTTTCTCACTGTGCCTCCAGGTCCAGCCCCAAGTCTTCAAGTGGTGAACATGTTTAAAGAGGGTTTTCAGTACCTGTGCTTTCTCTTCTACAGGGGACTTGGCAGGTCGTACAGACGTGTTGGGGAAAACTTCCTTGAGGATCTGGAATGTGACACGGTCAGACTCAGCCCTCTATCGTTGTGAGGTTGTTGCTCGAAATGACCGAAAAGAAATTGATGAGATTACCGTTGAGTTAATTGTACAAGGTAGGAACTCATTATTGCAAACTATTTTCATTGCATCTAGTTACATGAGGCTTTAACTCTAGAATTAGGGATCAGTTCATATTTTGATTTATTTCTTCTAGAGCTGCATTCCTAGGGGTATCCATGATTTGGGGAAGGGAAGGTGAGGCTGAGGCTACCAGATACCAGAGTTGGGGTGGGAGGACAGGAAGTGTATCATCTGCTCTACTCCTTACGAGGTGTAGGGATTTACCTTGTGTAGTCAATTCTGCTCACTAGCAAGTGAAAACCAAAGGGGATCTGGACATAGGATAGGATGAGCTTGAAGAGTGGGCAGGTGTCGGCAGCAGGCAGTCTGAAGATGGTCTTTGCAGCTGGTTTATTACATTAGGCGTTCTTTGGTAAAAACAGGGCTATGTACTGAAGTTTTAAACACGAAACCATATTTTGCCTGCAGTGAAGCCAGTAACCCCTGTCTGCAGAGTACCGAAGGCTGTGCCTGTAGGCAAGACAGCGACACTACAGTGCCAGGAGAGCGAGGGCTATCCCCGGCCACACTACAGTTGGTACCGCAACAATGTGCCACTGCCTACAGATTCCAGAGCCAACCCCAGATTTCGAAATTCCTCTTTTCTCTTAAACGCTGAGACAGGAACTCTGGTAAGATCTCTTCTGAGGTGAGGACGGAGAAGCCTTTGTTGGGGCTGGGGTGCCTGTTAAGGAGAGTCAGTAAAACTGCTGTCCAAGACAGGAGCTTAAAATTCAGAATGTCAGAAATTTTGCAGGACAAGTGGCGCTCTCTCTCTCTCTCTCTCTCTCTCTCTCTCTCGCTCTCTCTCTCGCTCTCTCTCTCTCTCTCTCTCTTTTTATAAATAAGTGCTAAAGAGCTAAAACAAAGGAAGGAAACCTGTAATTTTAAGAGCTACTTGAGGGGCACAGAAAACAAAATGAATGGACATATAGGAATCCTGGTTTGAATATTCATCTGTACACAAATCATTATGAGAAGGAAATATGATTACTAGGCAAATATTTGATGTTAAGCAGTTATTAATTTACAGACAATGTTATGATTATGGTTTTAAAAGTTACCTTCTATGGATACATATTGAAATATTATGGATAAACATGTCTGGAATTGCTTCAGAGTAATCCAGGAGTAGTGGGAGGCCACCTGGGGGAGAAGAAACAGCATGTCATTTACCAGAGGATAGGCTGGCCTTATTTGCAAGCCACTTCTCATCAGGAAGGTGCCTTTTGGCTTGTGAAATGTCCAACTGCATATGGCAGTCATGGATTGTTACAGGATGCTTGGTATCTGTGTCGTCAGAATCCCACTGACTTCAGAGTAGTCTTTGACCAGCTTTGCTACTCTGCATCCTGAAAGGACTTCTCACTGCAAGCCTAGAGGAAAGAATGTCAGGGATACATGGCAGGAGGATGATCCTGGGAAACCATAGTGACACAGCATATGTGCAGACACTGACTGCTCTGTGGCCTCATCTAGACCTCAGGTGTCTTGGTACCCGTCCCTCAGAGATTTACCCTCAGAGAGTGAGTAAAGTAACACTTGCCATTTTCTGAAACAGGTTTTCAGTGCTGTCCACAAGGAGGACTCTGGGCAGTACTACTGCATTGCTTCTAATGACGCAGGTGCAGCCAGGTGTGAGGAGCAGGAGATGGAAGTCTGTGAGTCACTTTTTGAAGATTTCATTGAAGGCTGGGAAATGAATAGAGTATTTACAGTTGAATGTTAGACATTAGTTTAAGTAACTGTTTTGCCATGAGTCAATTTCCTTCTGAAGATGATAAGAAATCATCAAATTCACTGGCGAGAATCTAAGTAGGTCCCCCAAAGAGACTTCCTGGGGTCTTTGTGTGTTAGAAATGTAACTTCACAGAATGTAATAAACTCTTTTATAGTTCATAGAACTAGCAAAAGACAAAGGTCTGTAAGGCCTCTAGAAATCTATCATCCAGTTCGAGTGACTGGTTTTCAGGATACTGAGACTCTGGTTTTTACCCTGGTCTGGGAGGTCATCTCTAAGGAGCTTGTTAACGGGGGTGGGTAGGTGGGGGGGTGGAGGGGAGTTGCTGCTGCTGAGGAGGGAAGTGGCTCGGGTCCACCTGGAGTGTCTGGAGTCCTTCCCTTTTGCAGCCTCCCCCCAGAACAGTGTTCTCCAAAGCTGCTTGATGATTAGAACCCTTTGGTGAATTGTTCCACACAGGCCCCAGGGCACACCCAGGTAGGCTGGGCGTTTAGGCGTGTCGGTGCTCCGGGGCATGTCAAATTTTGGAAGCTCCTTTAGGCTCATTCACTGTTTTAAGTCTTCCTATATTCCTCCATGTGTTTTTATTTACATAAAGGTAACAACCAGGAGAGCCTCCATACCGAAGGAGACTGACCAAGTGCCTTTCTAGTATATAGTGCTGGGAAAAGATTTGCAGGGGGGTCTCTTGTAAGGTAGATAGGCAGATGGTGAAGTGAGGTCAAGCTCCCATGTAGCATTTTTATATCTAAGACTTGAAACTTTCTTTTCCCTTAAGTAGTGTACAGCAAATGTAGGCTCTAGAATTAGGGTATTTTTTTTTTTCCTTAGGGCTCCTGGCTCTTAATTCTACATATAATATAGTCATTTTCCCATTATTAATATTCTTAGGCATTTAGTTAGATTTTAAAGTCTTTTCACACAATGCTAAGTCTCATAACAGTTTTTAGTATAACTGCATTTGAACCATAAAAGTCCCAGTACTTTTCCTCTATGGTATCAGGGGTTATGATGTATTGTATTGTCTCGGAGTAGAAAGATGTTAAGGTTCTCACTTTCCTCTTCTGGCTAGGGAAAGCATGAAGGGGCAGAGGGGTAAGTGGGTGGTGGAGGTGGGGTGGTGAAGGTGAGCCTAGCAGTCAGGGTCTCTATAAGAATAGATAGTATCTTTCAGCTTTTCACACAAACCTTTTCTGCAGATGACCTGAACATTGCTGGGATTATTGGGGGAGTCCTGGTCGTCCTTGTTGTCTTGGTGCTGATAACGTTGGGCATCTGCTGTGCGTATAGACGTGGCTGCTTCATTAACCATAGACATGATGGAGAAAGGTATGCCTACCTTGTCTGAAGGTGAAGTTGAGACTGGCTTTACTATGGTAACCACATCACTGAACTGTCCTTTTCTATTTACAGTTATAAGAACCCAGGGAAGCCCGATGGAGTTAACTATATCAGGACAAATGAGGAGGTAAGGGAAGAGAGCAGGAAATCTAGTGGTCTAGGTATGTCTAGTCAGGATAACCCCCTTCTGCTTGGAAACCCAGTGGATCTCTTACATTGCAATTACTGACAATGCACACCCTGAGCTCCTTGGCCCTTCATGGCAGCATGTTTACCTGACGGGATTCACACTTTGCAGGGTCTAATGGATATTACGGCTTAAGAATAGTGATTTTGCTCCTAGTTTCCTCTTGGGGGACATTTTTAGCCCACATTTAATTTAATCAGTGTGGTTCCTTTCCAACACCACCCAGCAAGGTTCCTGAACTGACTCTGACTTTGTGCTGCCTTTGCAGGGTGACTTCAGACACAAGTCGTCCTTTGTTATCTGAGACTCAGCAGCTGCTGGGAGAGCACATGCAGATACCTCTATTGGAAACTCCAGTCAAGGTGGCTGTGAACCCAGGGCATCTGGACAGAGCTAGAGATGCAGAAGCTTTTTGTTTTGGCCAAAGTTGACTATTCCTTTCTTACTTTCTAACAAGCCACATGAATAGACTCTCCTTCAAGATGGGCATAGAAACTACCAAGAAATGGGAAGAGTTCAGTTGTGTCCCCAGTCTGTTGCTGGCCTGGTTTCATGGGTATTAAGGTGATCTTCCAGGTTTTCCTGTCGCCTTGGACTTTTAACAGCTAGGACAACACTGGCCATGAGAGGACAAGGGGTTGGGCTACGGCAGCAGCAGTGTGAGCATGGCACAAGGCCTGTGGCAGTGCCCAGGTCTTTGGGCAGTACCTCGCTCCATGCCCCTAACCCACCATCATTGACTCTTTTAGGTCTCCGCTGAACAGCCAGTATTGTCAGGTCCACTCAGGAGAATCTGTTTGGATCAGCATTTTATAAAAAGCCAAATCAGAAAGGTAAATTGCTTGCTGGAAGAGGGATCTTCTTACCCAGGGAGACTTCCTTGTCTAAGAGAGGTGTCAGGATTTAAGGAAAACCCTCATCTTACCCTAAGTCTGAAATGGTACTGAAGTATGCTTTTCTATCGGTATTGCTTATTTTATAAAATTTTAACATTCTAAATTTTGCTAAAAATGTATTTTGATTATTGAAAATTTCTATATAAACTGTAAATATATTGTCATACAGTGTTTCAAAACCTATTTTTTTAAGATTTCAACTTAAAGTAGAAGGTTCAAGCTACTAGTATTAAATTGGAAAATAACAAGAATGTCTTTGACCCAAGGAATTCTCTTAAGGAGGCTGACTGGAACATTCCTCTGTTCACAGTAACTTTTAGCATTTTTCATAAGAAAACTTATGCTGTCTGTACATCAGACCATTGTTTCATTAAAGAATTCCAATCTAGTAATGTTTTTATCCTTGTATAAAAAAACCTTGGAACACCAGGTTAGCTTTGAATGGTTTCTTCCTGAGATCACTAAAACTGTTTGCTATTCCCAAAGACACACATGTACAGACCATGTTGGTTGGCTCCCAGGGTTAGCGGAAGCCAGTGTACAAGGTCATTTTGGGTCACTAACCTTAGTGGGATGGTATACCCATTTCAGTCTGCACAGCCCTGACATTAGCTTGATGCCCTAATTAACTTCAGTGGGCTGCGCAGTGCTCAGTGGTAGGTATGAATTTCAGGAAAGCTGGTGGCCATGTGGCATCCCAGCCTTTTGATTCCTGTGACAGAACTCCTGTTTTGAAATGGCTCACAAAACAAAGTAGCCAGAGTTATTTGTTTTTAAAGTTCATTTTAATTATTTGTATAGTTGATCAGTATCCAGGGACAAAGGCAATTTTGAAATAGAACCTGTCAACTATAATATCTAAAAGAAAATGATCCTGCTGTTCCTCTTTGCTGTGAAGAAAACATCTCAACGCCCCAGGCTGTCTCCTTCATGACAAGCCGTGGTGTAGTAGCAGCCAGGCTAGCCCTTTGAAGAATATCTGGAAGTATAGCCATGGTACAAAGCCTGATGGTGAGCAAAGTAAAATACCTGAGCCAAAAGCAGTTTTCTAATTTTTATTTAAATCTTTTGTCTACCCGAGACACAGCTCATTTGATGGGGACATTAGAAACACCATTCAAAAGCCTTTGTTCTTCAAGAGCAGATGTTCTTAGCCTCAAAACAAGTCAGACTCATGATGTAAAGTGGTTTGAAGCCAGGAGCTCCATTTTGGTAGGAGCACCTGATTCTCTCCTGTGCTGAAGGGTGTTTCATGTAGCAGCTAGCCACTTTGTCGTCTGAAGTTTTCTTTTTCCTTCCTTCACTGAATACTTGAGACACGCTGACTTTTCTTAGGTAATGGGAAATGCTATGTGATAAGGCATCGGCAGGAGCAGCAGGGCAGTTCTGCCTGCTCAGCGGTGCCTGCCTTCTCGTGAATACAGTTAATACTGCCCCACTTCTCTCCTTTCTCTTGGTAAAGGGGTAGCTGACCCAGTCTGACTGATGGGGAACAATATACTGTCCTTGTGGCTGTCAAAGCTTTAGAGTAGCCATATTGCCTCTCTGTACACCCTAAAGCCTTCTGCCACAGTGCCATGGGAACCAGGTCTGACAAAGCAATATGTGAGCCTGGAAAGCAGCAGCTCATGATTGTAAAGACACAGATCGAAGAGACGCTCACTCATCTGTAGGATGTAAAATGTGACGAAAGACTGAAAAGGCCCCAAAGAGGCTGTTCTTTGACTTTTGATACAGATGTTGTACCTATGTGTTACAACTTGTACTAACATACCTGCAGTTTTGCTGTTTGTCAAACCCCATTTATAAAAGCTTAAAAAAAAAAAAAAAAAAGAAAACATTTCTTTATTACTATCTCTACCCTGCATTCTCAGCATTGCTAGGCACATACTCTGAAAAGGTACAGTTGTAGGACTGTAAGGAAATCTGCACTGAAGCCAAGTTTGTTCACCCAAGAGCAGCTGTGTGACTTACTCCCTTACTGTCAAAGTTTATTTATGGCAGAGCACAGTGACTCTATCAACTACCACATGTACACTGAAAATACAGTAAGTTGGTGGCCAGAATATGGTTCAGTGGTACAGGGCTTTCCCAGCATGCATGAGGTCTTGGGTTAGCATGGGGTGGGGTATGGGGACAGCAGCCAAGCATGGTGGCAAATGCCTGTAGTCCCAGTTACTCAGAAGGTTGAAGCAAGAGGATTGCTTGAATCCAACTTAGTGTCTTGGGTCACAAACCTCAACCCAGTCTCCAAATAAAGCAAAACAGCAATTCTCTTTGTTTGGATTGGGTATATGCACATGAGTGAGTGTAGGTGCCCAAGGAGACCAGATGTGTCAGACCCCCTGGATATGGAGTTAAGTCTGTTATGAGCTGCTCATCCTGAGTGATGGGAATTAAACCCTGGTCTTCTGCAAGAGCAGTACTTGGTCTTAACCACTGAACCATCTTTCCAGGTACCCAAAGAAATGATTTAAGTTCCTCTAACAGTACCAACAGAAGAAATTCAAATGATGCTCCTGATGTGACATAGTCTTCAGCACTGTGTCACACCAGTACCAATGCCACTCTACCAAAGGATCATGAAGCCACTTCTTTCAAAGTAGGAGTCCTACCTACTGTACTAATGATGTCTGTTGTCAGGGAGACAAAGTTTCTAGAACAAATTTGGGCAGGCAGATGAACTAAACTCTTAAGGATAACAAGATCATCCTTTTCCTAATAGGAAAGATTTGGTCTTCTTAAACACTTAGTTAAGTTGCCCACCAATGAAACCCTGTTTCCAAACCAGAAATGTTCTACTGAATGCTAGGCTGTATTCATACTTAACCTTTATTACTTTATTACAGAAAGGATGAACACTTTTAATAAAATCTGCAATTATAAATAATAGAAAAATACTTCAATCAAAATTTTGTCTTAGTTATGGGAAAATATCTACTATTAGGAATTCAAACAAGCTAATAGAAGCTTAATTTACATAAAAGAAAGCTGAAGTTTTTACATTTGTGTTCCTTAAGGACCGGATTGTAACTTGCCACAGTAGATTTGACACTCAATTAGAATGTCATATTAAATAACTTAATGTTAGGATAAGAAAGTCTAAATATATCATTTCTCTATTTACAAATTTTAACCACAAGTGTCATATATAGAAGGTTCACCAGCCAAACACAAGGGGAACAAAGTGAGTGTCCTAGGGAAGAGCTTTGGTATTATATAAGGGAACATCCCCCCCAGGTGGAGGCCAAATGATCCTTCTTCTCTTAGATATGCAAAAGGCAAAGTTCCTATAGCAATCTACAGACACTTCGCTGGAGCAACTTTCAGTTGGCTGTCTTCAGGGGAGTCTTGCGGAGGGACCTCCTGCTGGGTGTTAGGTTGCCCTTGTTCCTGGCCAGAGATTTCACATTCCATTGTGGAGATTGTGGCTTCCTTGGGGGGAAGGAGGGAATCACACAGTTAACTAAGATAAAAAGCCTGACAAAAATGTTTCCCTGAACAGAAACCCTCAGAAAACTTACGATTTATCAGGAAGTGATAAACATAAAATGTCATTTCCTTGATCCTGGGCTCCAACTTTTTCTGGAAGGGAATCAAGTACAAACAAATCTAGTTTTTTTCAGAATTTCAAAGGCAGCTAGCTGTATTGAAAGGAAAACCCAGAACTTGCCTTTGGATGGAAATGGGGTTTGCGGTGTTCCTATGTTGCTGACTCCTGCTCCAAATGTGACATCACTGATGGACTCTGGGTAAAGGGGGAAACATACTGTTGATAAAAACTTGGAACTGCTAGTCTCTACCTCATATACAAAAGTCTCAGTGTGACTCAGGACTTTATTCAGACTGAAACACCCTTCCTCAGTCTCTCCTGACTTCGCTTTCTGCATGGCCCTTCTACAGCTGCCCCCTGCAGGCCTAGCCTTCATTGTTCACATCTGTAACCTCTCACCATGCTCCTACTTTCAACAACACCCATATACCCATGACTCTTAACTCCCCTGTTGATCCTATTGTTGATTCCTATTGTACCTCACCTGGATTCTCTCAGGAGACCTTGAAACTCATTATGTATGCCCACAACCCATTCTTTCCTTGTTCCTATGCATTAGAAAGGACAAATGTGTCCTCTGAAGCTAGACCTGCCAGGAATCATCGGCTCTACCCTGTCCATTCTCACTCTCAAATATCTTGTCCTGGAACTTTTCCTCCTTCCTCACAATATCTTTGTCCATCTCACCCCTTACACTCTTGACCTTTCATGGTACTTCCCTGACCTCCAAGGCCTCCCCATCCTCCAGCCCAGCCTTAGGAGGGAGGACAGCATGGTACTTAGAAACACTGAAGCAGACTGAGACTCTGTTTCTGTTTCGCTAGAAGGGACAAAAACAAACCTAGCCCACCAGGGTGAAGGTTAGAAGAGATGTCAGATGTTTAGTACAGTATCTGGTACAAGGTAAATGCTAAAGAAATCATTTATTAGCCATTACCTTCTACATCACTGGTGTCAAGTTGAATTAAAGAACAGGTAAAGTTACTGCCCTGGTAACTGGATGGTTCTATCAAGAAGAACCTAAATCCACCCCACTGAGCTGGCACTACACCTTTACAAACACGCAAGCCACGTGCACATGGTGTAATCCACTGTGTCCACCAGGTGTGTGGATGACCTTTCTCCGGTTGGTCCTGGCCTGCCACACCCATGTACATTCAGCACTCTGTCACCTCTTAACTGCCCACAGTCCATCACATCACCCTGGAGTTCTGCCTGCAGGTGTAGTTTTGGTCTTAATTTCCACCCACCAAACTGCTAACAGCCCTATGAGGGAGCAGAACCTGGGCCATTTTTGTTACAGTGGCTCTGTGATATAATTTGCTATCTAGTATGCTGTTCCTCCGCATTGCTCTTTTTGCTCAGGATTTATTTGGGGTCTTTCGTGTTTCCATATGAATTTCAGAATTGTTTTTTCTGGAGCTGGAAAGCCACTGTGCATTCCAGGTAATAAGTCTCCCACCTTTATACAAGTATTGATATGGTGGGCTCTGCTTAAAATCAAAGGTAGAATGAGAAACCAGGAAAAAAAATTCATTTATAATAGCCTCAAACAAAAATAAAAGCAAAACATGGAGCTGTCTAACTGGGGAGAACTAGAGACCTCTACAACGACAGCTATAAAACACTGAAGGAAAAATGAAGACATTAGATGATAAAAAGACTTCCCACACTCCTGAATGAGCACAAATCACATTATGAAAATGGCTATGTCACCAAATAATCTATAAATTCAATACAGTTCTTACAAAAATTCTAATAATATTTGAAGAAACAGAAAAACCAATTCTTTTAAAGTACTCATTTTTTAAATTTTATGTGTATGAATGTATTGCCTGCATGTATGTAAGTGCACCCATGTCATGAAATACTGGTAAGAGTCAGAACAAAGCACTGGATTCTCCTGGAATGGAGTTACAGACAGTTGTTAGCCACCATGTGGGTGCTGGGCCTTGAACTCAGGGCCTCTGCAAAAGTAGCTGGTGTTCTGAATTACTGAGCAATCTCTGCAGCCCCAGAAAAACCAATTCTGAAATCCATACAGAAACACAAAAGATCCCAAGTAACCAAATCCTGAGCAAAAAGAGCAATGCTGGAGGAACAGCATACCAGATTTCTAACTATACCACAGAACCACAGTAACAAAAATGGCACTGGCTGGAACAACAGCCAGATGAACGGAATAGAAGGCTTGGAAACAAACCAATGCAGCTGGAGTTACTGATTCTCGACAAAGGTGCAAAAAATATACAAGGAAGGAAGAAACCTACCCTCATCAACAAATACATGGCGCTAGGAAAATTATGTATTTACTTGTAGAACAATAAACTGGATTCCTCTCTCACCCTTGGCAAAAATCAACTTGAAATAGATCAAAAGCCTTAAATAGATGAAAAGCCTTAATGTAAAGCTTTGAAACTTCTAGAGGACACAAGGTACATCTCAAGATACAAGCATGGACAGTGACTTTCTGAATAGGATTCCAGTAACATAGAAATAATAGCAAGAGCTGAGATAGGGATTGCATCAAATCACAAAGTTGCTGCACAGTGAAGAAAACAGATCAGGTGAGGCCACAGAATAGGATGACACCTTTGCCAGTTGTTCCTCGGATGGGGCTCATATCCAGAGTATATAAAGAGTTCAAAAAATTAAACACTAGTGAACAAAGTCTGATAAATGAGCAAATTAACTGAATAGACAAGTTCTCAAAACTATACATGGCCAGTAAATACATAAAAAATGCTCAGTAGCCTTAGCCAGGAGGGGAATGTGAATCATAATGGAAATGAGATCAGATCTCAACCCAGTCAGAATGATTATCATCAAGAAAAGAACAAATGATGGCTAGGATGCAAGGTGGGGGTGTCAGGAGGGATCCTTGTGCATAGCTGGTGGAACTGCAAACTAGTAGAGTCACTGTGGAAACTAGTATGGTAACTACCAAAACTAAAAGCAGAATTACCATATGATCTAGTTATACCAATTCCTAGATAGATGCCTGAAGGACTCAAAGCTAGTATGTACAGACCTATATACCTAAGTTTACTGTGGCACTATTAACAGTAGTGAAGTTATAGAATGAACATTGCTACCCATCATCATAGGAATGGATAAAGAAAATGTAGTGTATACATATACACAATGGAGTTTTATTCAACCATAAAAATATTACATTATTTGCAGGCAAATGAATGGAGCCAGAGATCATGGTACATGATAGAAGAGAGACGCAAGATACGCAGGTAGAAGGGGCTATTTGGGAAGAGGAAGGAGAGTAAGTGTTAACAGAGGGCACCACCAAAGTATGCTATACAGATAAATGGAATGTTAAATGAGACCCATATCTTAGTTTTAATTATTATATTAATATGCACTAATAAAAATCTTCTAAAACATCAAAGGCATCTTTGTTGCCTGAATTATAATAGCAAGAGAGATTTGCTAAAATTTCCTGCAGATTTTCGGTTAAAATCTTACCTCAGACAAATTATTCCTTTCCATTTAACAAAATCACTGTTCATCTGAATACCACTGGTGGGCTGCAAGTGCCGAAAGGGGCAGTGGTCTTACTGACTGTTTTTTTTTTTTGTAGCAGTGAGACTGTGTGACGGTTCCCCCATCTGAACTTAAGTCACTAAGAAGAGCATGACATGCTCTGAAGGGCTGTAATTTCCCAATTCCCCAGGTTAGAACAGTTGCCTTCCTTCTGTCTCAAACCTAATCAAAACCATTATTTTGAGAGAATTATTTTACAGGCTGAGGATTCCTTATCCAAAATGCTTGGGACCAGAAGTGTTTACAATTTTAGGTATTTTCAGATTTTGGAATATTTGCATATACCTAATAATTGGGAGAAAAGCAAATGGGGGCCCTTTCTAGCTGTTCCTTCTTGATTCAGAATAGAGGTGGACAAAAGTAGTACCAACAGCTGGAGAAAAGAGTACATTCTGTCCTGACCCACTAAAACCTGAGTGTGATTTTCCATCCAAGCTGAGTTCATACATGCAAATTAAAGCAGCAGTAGTGCACCGTGCCAGATTCCACCTCGGAGAAACACGCTGCCAGGAAACCAACTGAAGATTGAGATCAGGGACTCACGGAATGAGAAGATCAGAAATGAGATACATTCGCCCTGCATCTTTAGCATATGGTACTCAACTGCCAAAATAGAAGCACTTAGTTCCCCAGAGCCAGGAATGCAGAACATAAAAACTTTTCTCTGTGAAAGAGGACTATTTTACATATCTAACATCACACCTGCTGGTATATAACAAGCCAAAATTAGTTACTGCCTTTCATATAGAAAATTGTTATTATCCAGTTGTCATATAAGGAGGAGATGGGAGTTCTGTTCACCCGTATTCTCTGTTAAAAAGGGGTCCTGCATGAAAATTACCTATAATCCTTTAACTATTAAAAGGCTGTAAGTTAATGGAACCAACAAGCAAGTCGCCACAACCAAGGAAGTGCTCTGTGACAGTATGCTGACTGAAGGCATGATGTCATGCTGCCCCACCACTGCACAGAAACAGCTCTGTTCTGAGCTCGTGGTGCACAGGATCCAAACTAGGAAACAGGTTTGGAGAGTGGTGACAGAAGTTGCAATCTAGTGCTTTGAAATAGGTCTCCGTGTGACCCCTACCCAGGATTTTTATCGTTGGCCCATGGAAATGTGAATAAAATAACTTACAACAAACAGCAAGGACAGAGGCTTGGGACAGCAGAGAAGGGTATGGCTTGACATAGCTGGGGCAGGGAAGGAGGGCATGTGGCACACCAGGCAGGCCCTTGAGACTAGAGCATATATGTAGGACAGTAAGTTTCTTTATAGAAGTTCAAAAAACCATAAACTGAAAATTGGAAATCAGAAATGACCAAATCTCTGAATTTTTTTGAGTGCCAATATGAAGTCAAAGTTGAAAATTCTACATATGAGCTCATGGTGGTAGTTAAAACGCAGGTGCACTGAATTTACTGTATAAAATTACCTTTATACACACACACACACACACACACACACACACACACACACACACAGTATTATACATGTGAGACATAAATACATTGCTTTTCAATGTGGGTTCTATTCCAAAGATACCTCATTAGATATATGCAAATATTCCAAAACCTAAAAATAACTAAAATCCTAAATATTTCTGGTCCCAAGCATTTTGAGTAAGAGATTTTAAACCTGCACAATAAATGTCTAAAAATAATGGCTTTGATTAGGTTTGAGACAGTAAGAAGGTAGCTGCTCTTACTTGGGACACTGGGATGAAACACACAGTAGGGAATAAAGAGGCACACAGGTTTTTTTGGCATAGCTGGGAGATGATGTTCAACGAATCTGGACTCTCAGTCTGTTCAAGGTAGAATTCCAGAGCACACAAGGTACATGCATGCCAACCTCTGACTGCTCCCTAGGGCAGACCAGCTGAGCACTTCCCAATATACCTCAAGTAGCACAGTATCTCCATAAAGTCACTTCTGGGCTAGTGACCTGACCTATCTGTCCCTCACTTTCACAGTGGTCAGACAAGGATCCCTCTCAGTTCATTATCCGGTTTAACTGAGTTAATGCATGCACAGCACTGGGAAGAGTGCTTAACATTAAGTGAATTCTCAAGTAATGACAATCACTGTGAAATATTCAGTCTGAATATTTCTGATACAATGAGCATCAGTAGAACCTTTATCCAATTGTAAGGACTATTACCACAGCAAGTTTTATTACTGCTCCAGGACTAATGGAGTGACTGTTGAGGAGGGCCAGGGAACTAGCCTGTTTAAACTGGTTACTTACTCTCCGGAGTGCTGATTGCTCGTTTAGCTACATGGTTACTAGCTCTATCAGATTCTTGTTCCAAGCTGTAGGAAGACACTAGGGAAGAACAGAGAAGTATTTATCTGTCCAAAAATCCCAAAGCAACATTAGACAGCTAAACAAAGAGAAAACATAAGATATATTAAAAAGGTCAATGTTTAAAATGTTCTTAAAACAACCAACTCAAAAAACAATACAGATGAATGATGATATGTTAAGGAAAAATGTCCCTTCTTACAGAATTCAAAGAAATGGGAATTAAAACTATGCATTTTTTTTTGGCCTATAAAACTCACTAAAGACAATGAAAAAAGTATAAGAACCAGTGATCAGGAAAATGGACACTTATATATACTGTTTTGGCAGCAGAACAGTTTGAGTACTTTTACATTTTATTTTATTTCTTTTTGAGACAGGCTTTTACTCTATGACCCAGGCAGGCCTGGAAATCACAGCAATCCTCCTGCTTCATCCTCCCAAATGCTGGGATTACAAGTACAAACCACCACATTCAGCTTCAGGTTTTAAAATATAAAGCCACTGGGATGAAAGTTTAGAAAAATTTGTGGGAAATTTTTCACTGCTTATCATTATAGGTGTATGTTGGCTATTAAACAGCGCACACAATTTTATAAAGACACAATGCTGTGTGCAAAGAGAAAAGCTAGAGTCACCACTGGTGACTTTTATATTCATTTTATTCCCCAAATTATTTAGCACAGACATGCACTGTTTTCTTACCTTCAGTCCCAAATCCCCAATTGATCTTATTTATTTTAAGGACAACAGGAAGCATTTTAAAAGGAATGAGACCAGCACTTTAGAAGCTGCACATATTCATTGTACCTGGTGTCAACCCTAAGGCTTACCATGGCTGTAGGGTTTTTCTGGGCTTCCCGACTCTATGGTGAAAGGCAGCACTCCTAAGCTCCTATTGTGATTCTTGCTCTTGGACTCCACAGCTTTCTTAACAGAATTCAGGATCGCAATGGTACTCAGGGACATGCGCCTGTGGACAACATGTTGCTGGCTCTCAGTACACACTGCTGTGGAGACATCAATCCCTACCCACTTCCTTTCAACCACCCTCTTTCCAGTCTCTCAGCAAAGTGTGCGAGGTGACTCTGGCTAATGCCAGGCCAGGGAATGAAGAGATGGCTCTGAGAACACCAAGAGAGACAGCCTGCCGCTGCCACCGTGGGCTCCATACCTGGCATTGGGCATTAATATCTTCAGAGGCCCAGTTTCTGGTGTGAGAGGCAAAGTCGCTGTGTAGCTGGACCCAGGAGCTGAAGGCCGGTTCACAGCTGGAGACACACTGGCATTTTCTTGGCCAGCCGGAGCAGGCACTACTTGTAAGCCAGGAGCAACCTAGGCGAGGTGAATAGAAATATCGTATGCTGTAAGTCCACTGCAGTCTGCTTTAAAATGTATCGGCCCTGGAAAAGGTGACTTTCTCTTTAAAACAATTATCAACAAACTGCCACACACAGACATGCGTGGGGCAAGCCTGTCTTTATCAATGTTTAATGTAGCAGATCTGCTTAGATTCCTCAGACAGAAGAATGTGACCAACAGCTACACTCAGAAATGTCCTTGGAGATGAAGCTCTAAAGGGGAGGCTTCGAGACTGGCAGAACTCCGAGACCCCAGCAATGCAGGAGTAGATGTCCATGCAAATGCAGAGCACATGCCTTCCACCAGTGTCCACTGAAAGCTCATGCATTCCAGTGATTATCATAAACTTCCAGGCAAGGTCCTATGATGGGAGAGGTGAACTCCTGAGTTACCAGTGTGTCTACCACACGTCACAAGGGAACACAGTGCTGACCACCAAGGATAAGCCCAAAGGCCCAACTCTGATGACCTGATTACATGTGGATTTTGAGAAGTGTAAAGAAACATGACTTCAGATCAGCAGACTGGACAGCTGGCCAGCCTAGGTGGCCTCACCCTACCTGCAGGGCTTGTGCCTTCTCACCACCTTCGGCCACTCTGCTCCCATCTGCCTGCTTTGCCAGCTCTTGCTCCTGGGCTAGCTGCTCACTGTACTTCTTCATGTCGTACTCAAGTTCAGATGCCAGCTGCTTGTCAACTGCAAAGAAGTCCTTGATTTCATCTCTGTAATCTTGCATCACCTCCTGAAACAGACCCGGAAACATCCTTTAGTGTATTCTTATATAAAGAAATGAGGTCAAGCTGGGTGTGGTGGCACACTGTAATCCCAGCACTAGGGAGGCCAGCCGAGGCAGGAGAATCTTGAGTTCCAGGCCAGCCTGGGCTACATGGCAAAACCTTAAACAACAATAAACCATCCAGAAATAAGCTCAGCAGGACTATTTCTATTACATTAACCAAGGGGTTACTTAGCATAATGGCATTTTCTGAGGAAACACTAACCATGCTCACACTGACCACAGAAGCAACTGATCATGAAATGAGTTACTGGGTAACAGCTCTCTCAGGAGACTTCCTGTCTAAGCTGGCTCCGGTAGGCCCCTCTAGCAGGTCCCAGAGATGGTAGAGCCTGGAAGCTGCTCATCTGTTTATTTCAGCTTTCCTCATTGGTGCCCAGGGGGTCACAGCTAAAACTCGAATCCCATTTTTGTGTCTTCTGCAGATTTTGGGGAATTCTCTTTATAGTATCTGGGTAGGAACATTCTCAGGTCTTGAAGAAGGCTGCTAGAAACAAAACCTCTTAGCTAAGAGAAAGAAATCTTTCCACCTCACAGTATTAGAGAAAGAAAAGTCACACTGCAGTTCTGAGCAGGAGGAGGAGGGAAGCCCCAGCAAAAGAGAAGGAACCTCATCCGCTTCTGCAACTGCCATGAAAAGGGTCTCCCCAGGGCAAAGCAACCCCCAGCTACCGCTGAGAAAGCAGCCCTGTGGAGATCTTAGGGTATAGCTCAGAAACGTGAGAAACACTTGTGTTCTTGAAGAGCTTAACTACTATAGAAACTAGGTTCTTTTGTTTACTTCCTTCTCTGAGGTTTAAAACATTCTGGACAATAAAAAAAAAAAAAAAGGAGAATAATGGCAAATTCTCATTTTCTCCATCTTCCCCACCTGACTGTCCCTGGTATGTAAAATTGTTTGAAAAATTATATTGAATGTAATTTTGCGACAATCTCATACAGGGATTAACAAAAAGGCGAACACTTTTCATCTCACTCTCTACTTGAATGAACTTTCCCTCAACTCTAGCACAGAAAATCTTTAGGATGGAACATAATCCAAAAGACATGAATGCTCAGCTCACTGGCCTGCCTTCAAATATGAGCTGCATGAGAAACGGAAGGCATTAACTCTGGCCAAACTCCTCAATATCTCAAAATCCCCACTGCAAAGTCTTCAGTAGTCACAGGCGGTTGGTCTGGCAGGCACATGTCTAAACAGACTACTGTGATGTAGGGTTAGGAGCATTCTGAGTTATCATTTGCTGTCTAGCTGGCAGAAGTCCCTGTGTAATGAACTTAGGGTAGAAGAGGGAGAAAACCCCAAAAGACAAGCTCCTCACTTACCCTGAGGTAGTTCATGAGTTCCCGCAAAGCAGGAATCTTATTTTTCTCCAACACAGTCTTTAGGGAGATGATGATTGGGATAATATTTTCTATGAAATTCCTCTTCTGAACCTGTAGTAACACAAACAAAAGCAAACTGTAGATGCATGTATGTCTGAAAAGTGATGTTTCCTTTCTAAATTTATTTTATGTGTATGAGTGTTTTGCCTACATGTATGTAAATTCACCATGTGCATGCAATGCCAGCAGAAGCTGGAAGGGAGCATCGGATTCCCTGGAACTGTAGTTTCAGATGGATGTTAGCTGCCATGTGTGTGCTGGGAACTGAATCTGGGTCCTCTACAAGAGATGTCAGTGCTCTTAGCCACTGAGTCATCTCTCTAGCCCACTTGATTTCTTTTTTTTTAGGCACACTAAATCTAGAAGCCTGTGTGATACTAATCATGACATGAAATGAAGAACTACAGTGTTTCTTCTCAGGAGTTCAGAAGCACTACAACACACCTGGGTTTATGCAGAGAACTATTCATATTCTAAATGAGAAAAAAGAGTAAGAAATATGTTAAAGAACTTGACAAAGAACTCCAAACCACCTCATATAACCCCTCATAAACCCTTTGTTCTGGCCTCACCCCAGTCCTTCTATGTGGCATCCTTCCTTTTTAGGAATGAAAATCTGCTGGCAATAATGACTGGGTCAGCACACTATCCCTATTGGTGCAATAGTGGCACTGTTATCTTAGGGGTAATCAACAACTACCTAATTGTATTTAAAACCCTCTCAATGGGAGGGAACTCCTGTGTGGTACTGTAAACAGTCAAATACACATGGCTGGAGAAGTTGTAGATCTCCGAGAAAAACCTGCTTTTATCACATCCCTAGACCAAGTCATTTCTTACTGTATTCTAAATATATATCCTTATATTTACAGACAAGTGTATCTCTCAGCACTCATCAAAAACAACTTCTTCTTGTAACAGATGCAGACTATCAGAGGGTTTCACAACTGGTCAAATGCAAAGAAAAGTGTCTGTGAGATACTCAGCCCTAAGTGACACATCTACTATGCAACCTCTACACCTAAGGCTCAGGGAACACAGTAGAACATGGGGCAGAGAGAGTATTAATGTATCTCCCAACTCTTACCAGCGAAGCTTCCTCATGCAGCAGATGGTGATTAACCCAAAAAAGCTACAACTAGCCCAAGTGCAGAGAATAAGAGACTGCAGAGTGCTTATCCCTAAATAGAACACTTGTATCAAACCTCTGCCACCAAGACTCAGGTAAGAGGGGGCTGAAACTGTAAGTCCAAATAAGCTCTTTCTTCTATAAGTAACCATCTGAACATATGCTTAAGAAGTCTTGAAAAATGGTCTAAATGTATTCACTCAGGGGGTATTATCAAGCACATTCTCCGACCAGACATAGCTAACCTCTGGAGATACAGAAATGAGATCAAGAATTCTTGTCAAGCTAGGCATGGTGGCACATGCCTTTAATCTCAGCACTCAGGGGGAGGCAGAGAGGCAGGCAGATCTATCTCTGTGAGATCCAGGCCAGCATTGACTTTTGTGTCCTGTCTCAAAAAAAAAAAAAAAAAAAAAAAATCTTGTCCTCAAACTGCTTCCAAATCAGTGTGCACTGTGACAAGTTGCATGGGTTACAAGAGGGATGTCTGGGAAAAATGAGAACAATGAGATGAGCACTGAGATGATGCTCAGAATGGAGGGGATCAGGAAGGGGTGAGGGCGGAGTAAACGGAGAGGGCACTGCAGACAGAAGAATCAGTACCAAAGGCATGGAGCAGAAATACAGGTCTGAGGAAGGAGGGAAAGAGGTGGACCAAGGACTGACAGAGTCTTCTATGTTTTGGAGGAGAATCAGGATTTTATTCAGATGTGATAGGACCCCACCAAAACAGCTGAAAAAGATACATCTCACACATTTACTGATTTTATGAGAAGGGTTCATAAGCACTGACAAAAGTATATACCAAGTGACCAATACCACAGATCATCCCGAACCCATCACCCCAAAGTTCCCTGCTGTATCTGTCAATCTGCCTTCAGTGTATGTTACAGAGAATAAAATGGTTACATTTTCATGTAAGAAAGATTGTTCTACAGTTCCAAGAGAAAAACTAAAGACAGAAAGTGTGTTTACGGGACATGGTACAGGCTTTAAAAGAACCAGGGGAAACGCAAAAGAGAGACAGACCCGCAAGTACAACAGACAAGATCTGGCAAACTTGATGTAATCAAAGTCTATTTCTTTGGGATGAAAAGCCTCAAGATCAGATGGGAAATATAAACCAGACATCCAAGCAAGGCACAAGAACATGGGGCCTGGTGAGGACTATGACAACAAGATTTTCTCATTCCCTGAATTTGTCAATCCAAGCATATTCCAAGCCTGCCAGACTCCTGACTCAGGACAAATTATGAGAGGGACCTCTGACTGCATATGCATTTGCTATACAATGGTTCCCTTCTCCACCATAGACTGGAAGAAAGAAGATAATGATTAATTCAGTTTTGAAAGAATAAATTTGAGACACCCATGGCATATCTGGGCAGGCAAGCAGACACACAGTCAGGTTCACAGGAGGAGCAGAGACTCTTACCATCTGAGCAGGAGTTGAAACCATTGGTAAGAAAGGATCCTCTAGGACCCAGGTACACAACCCACTGTAGACAAGCAGAGTGCACACATACCTGTGAGATGAGCTTTATCTGGGCTTCCTGCATGACCACATTTGCCAGGGCCATGTCATCATCTTCTAGGAGGTCTTTGTAGGTTTTAGCCCTCATTGCCAAAAGCTTGATCTCCTTTGAGCTGAGGATGTCAAATGTATCTGAAAGCAACTCGCTGGCTTCCATGTCCAGGGGTAGGATGCCATCAGTGAAACATGCTGAGAGACAGCACAGGAGACAAGCTTCTGAGAAACACTTAGGTCAGAGGGCAAGGGGAGCTCACAGAATAGTGCATGTCTGGGGCATGCAAGGGGGAGGGGTGTCTCAAGAGACAGCTGATACCAAGAAGGAAAAAAAGACAAGTCTTGCCAGTGCCAGGTCCTACTGGCTAAAGATCTGCTGGGCCATAAACAACACAATATTTTTATTTTTATGGATATTCACTCCAAACACACTAAACCTACCCAAAATACTAAGGCAGATCTTGGAAGTGACGTTGAATCGCTGCTCATCTGTGAAGTGCTCAAGAAGAAACTTGTACAGTGTCATCCTCTTCTCCTTGTTTGCCTTCCCCTTAAGTGAAAACAGCTGCTTCTCTCTGTGGCAGAAGAGGACAATATCACCCCCTTGTATGGATAAAGGTGACAAAGACTGAGTTCAACATACTAAAGGCTGCATGCCAACACTGATGAGGTTCCATGGCATTACAGATAACAGAATTCCTCAGGATTATCTGCCTTAGGGATTAATGCCTTAGGATTCTGTAATCAAGACTGAATGTGCTTCCTCCATCTTGCCAAGGAAACTAACGACCACCATAGCAGAGAGTCGGTGTTCAATCTCTGCATGTGACACATCCAAGCTCTTCCTGAGAGACAAGGAGACTGCTCTCCTTCACTGCTCCACCCACCTCTCTGACTGGGAAAATCTGTTGTACTTCTCGTGCTTCTCATAGCTGTTGAAATGGAATATGCATTCAATGAAGTACTGGAAAAACATGGTGGGGTTCCTCTTCAGTAACAAGTGAGCCAGGCAAAATTCCCCAAGGCTGCAAAAAGAGAAGGAGAACCACTCCTAGTCACAGACAGCCTCTACAAATATACTAAGAACTCTGCAAAACAGAAAAGCACGGTATTTGAAATACACCAATGAACAAGCTTCATCAGATCAAAGCACGTGCTTTGATCTCGCTCAATGTTTCATTTCAAACCCAAGAGCCATAATGCTTTCTCTATCAGGTTTTATTTATTTATTTCCTTATTATTTTTTAAAATACATTTTATGATTTTAATTTTTTTGATTTATTCATTTTTATTTTATGTGTATGAGTGTTAGGTTTGACTGTATTTAAGTGTACCCATGTCATCCAGTGCCCAGAAAGGATAGAAAAGGGCATCAGATCCCCTGGAACTGGAATTACAGATGGTTGTTAGCTGCCATGTGGGTCCTGGGATTTGAACCTGAGCCAGCCAGTGTTCTTAACTGCTGAGCCATCTGCCTAGCCCCTTATTTATGATTTTTATTTTTTGTACATAAGTGCATTGCCTACATGCATGTAAGTGCACCTGTGTCATACATTGGAGGTCAAAAGAGGGTGCTGGATTCCTTTGGAACTGGAATTATGGATGGTTGTTACCCGCCAGGTGGAGAGTGGGAATTGAACGCGGCTCCTCTGCAAGAGCAGCTAGTGCTCTTAACTGCTGAGTCATCTCTCCAGCCCCTATTTATTTTTAAGTTTTTAAACTGTGTGTGTGTCTGTCTGTCTGTCTGTCTGGAGGTATGTGCACATGCACAGGGTGCCCAACCTGTGGAGGCCGGAAGAGGGTTTTGGACGTACTGGAGTTGGAGTTCTAGACAGTTGTGAGTAGAGACCAAGTTCCTCATGGCTAAACTAGTGAAAATAGTCACCTGAAAATGAATACATGGACTTCATATTCCAATTCTTAAGTTATTGTCCATAATAATGTGTAAAAATCAATTTTAATTCATGAACCTTTCCATAATAATAGCAGTAAGTAACAAGAGTGTCACAATTTGAGGCAGTAAGGAAGTCCCCTCCAGAGAATGAATGGTTGTCACTGCCTTCTGGAATCACCTCAAGTTCCGGTCACTTGCCCTGCATCTGTGGCCCCAAACCTGGAAGATTCTTTCAACATGCCTGTATACTATGAAAACATCTGACAAATACTACCTAGGACCATACCAAAATGAAGGACAAATTCCTAATGGTTTCCAAAGCCAAACTGCTCACATGCAGGCTACCTGACCATCCAAACTGCCCCACAATAGTGAGTGAGAAAACACCAAGCTACTGGTTTACCAAGGGGCCAACCTAAGGTGATGTGATTCACTCACTGTCAAGAATAGGATTTCAGTTTCACTTTGTAACTTGGATGTAAGTCCTACCTACTGAGAAGCACCAGAAGACTCTCCAACTGAAGAGCAGGGACAAGGACAATCCTCACAGCTTACACTTGACTTTGGAGGCATTGGGACTTTGCTGGAAATTCACTTCTCTCGGTCATGTTCCTCAGACTGAGATTCAAGCCAGTTAATAATGTGTATGACTGAACTGGAGGTTCAGAGATCGTGATGTAAAAAAACTTAGGTTCTTAAAAGTTCTACTGAGGATAATCAGGTACTAACTGCCCAGGAAATAAAGGAGCAGGCTGTCTTTTAAATATGGTAGCAAATACAACTTCGTGTGGTAATAAAAGCAGTCTCTGAGGAGACTTCATTTAAGGCCAGCTAAAAGAACCTGCTTGATCTAAGAGTAGTCAATACACTCCTTTTTTAGGACAGGGTTTCATGTAGCCCAAGTTGGACTTGAACTTGCTATGTAGCCAAATTCTTGATCTTCCTGTTTCTACCACGGGAGTGCCAGGATTGATTACAGGTTATGAGCCACCATGCTTGGTTCAGTACATTCTTTACAGAAAGTTCTGTTTAGAAACCTCGGTTTGAAAGGCAAAGAAGGTCACAGCATCAGATGAAGCTCTCTCTAAGCTAAGGTTACTTTGGTAAAGCATCTGTGAATAGATATTATTGCTAAATAAACAATAACAAATCCCCCATGGAAACAAAGACTAAGAATTGCTTTTTATGATCTATGATCCCAGTAGCTGGTGCAGCAAGATCAGATGCTATGAGCTGACTGTGAACTCTAACTTCTTGAAATGGAGATCTCTGTGGCAGCTTTTAGCCTTGAGCATAGCAATCCTGGGGAGCTGATATGACAGTTACATTTATCTGTGTAGCTTCCATTAGGACACAGACTCCACAGTACCTCACCCATCACTCTTACCTTGTTCTGATCTGGATTCCTGGCCTAAAAAACTCTGAGTAGATTAACATTTGATCTGAAATTAAAAATCAGAGCAGCCAATCTTCTTAATGAAAATTTAACAGATTCTGTTTTTAAAATTTTCACAGTGAATTCAAGTGTAGGGGGAAAGTTCAAGGTAGACGTGAAAACCACTGTGCCATAGTAGGCTGACCATAGAAAGAACCTACAGTCCTATATGAGCATGTTTTAAAAAAGTAACAGACATGTTTAACTTGATTTAAACACTTTACAATATATATGTGTGTTGAAACATCCCATGGCACCCAATAAATATGTACTATTCATCTTTTTATGTAAAGGTTAAACATTAAATTAAAATATATTTAAAGAGTATTAATCTGTGCATAAACCTTATGTAGAAGATGTGAATATAGATATTCAAAACATCAGTCAGAAAGAAGTTAGAGCAGGTAAAGAGATTCCTTCCACTGTGGTAAGACTATCAGCACTTTCAGCGTTTTACTATTCCTTCCTCAATCGTTCATTTAAAATAGTATCACATTTTATTTATTTATTTCTTATTTGTTGTGTATGTGTGTGGGCACATACATGCGATAGCCTGTATGCGGTCACAGGACAACTTGAGGGAGCCAGTTCTCTCCTTTCACCATGTGGGTCCCAGACACCAAACTCAGGGTATCAGACTTAGTGTAGGCACTTTTACCCACCAAGCCATGTCGCCAGCCCCTTTCAGTTTTATCTCTGTATTTTATTTACAACTAAGGTTCAAATGTAGACAAGAGTTTTCTTCTTTCAGAAAAACTGATGTCTTCACTTGCTAAGGCAAATGTTAGGTTGTTAGTTTCTTTCCTCCCTTTCTTCCTCCTTCTCTCTCCCTCCCTTTCTTTTTCTTTCCTTTTGCCAGGAAAGGGTGTTGGATCCCCAGAACTGGAGTTGTGGACCACTGTGCACTGCCATATGGTGCTGAGAACTGAGCTCAGGTCCTCAGCATGAGCAGCAAGTGCTCTTAAGCACTGTGTCATCTCTCCTGCCCCTTATCTGCTTACATTAAGTAGATCAGTTCTCCATATGTACCTGTTAACTCAGATCTTACAAAGATACTATAGCGGCACAGTCTACTGAATTTAATTTTGGTCTGGTTGGATTTCCTGAAGATTCTGGCATGAGGTAATAGGGGGAGAGGAAAGTGGGACAGAGATTGAACCAGGACCCTACAGATGTCAGCTAAGTACTCTACTGCTGAGCTATATCCCAGCCCATCTTTCATTTATCATATAAACCCCCATTTAAAAAAAATTTTTGAGACAGTATCTCCCTGTAGTCCCAGATGGCCTAGAACTTGCTATGTAGACTAGTTTGGCCTCAACTGCACAGAGATCTGACTGCCTCTGTATGTAAAAAGACAGGGTCAAAGAAGTCCAAGGCCAGAAAGTGATTGCTAGTAACAAAGCACCACCGAAAAAGGAAAAGGACAAAAACCCCAAAGGTATCTTAGTTTGGAAGAACAAGGAATAACTCTACCGTGTAGAGACTTAGTGAGATTGTAGAAACAAATGTGATGGAGGAGTTAAGACAGCTGGGAAGAGAGGCAGGGTTTTCTCAAAGTGGGCTCTTCAACTCAGTGCAGTGGTGGGTCCGTGACGGGATCACAGGCTGGTGACATGCAGCTGCAAAGTAGGTCATTAGAGGCAATGAAGTCTGGGAGACGGCAGGGCGGGGTGGCAGTTGAGCTCCCACGTGTGAGTACTGCTCCTCTTTAAATATATTTTAAAAAATGTAATTTTTACCTAATACATAAAAACATAAACGGTACATGTGTATGGGGTACCATGTGATGTTTCAACATTATGTATATACTGTAAAATGTCTAAATCAAGCTAAACATGTCTATTGTTTCTTTTAAACATGCTCATATAGGAGCTAATAAAAATGAGGGAAAAAATGGGAATGCAGGTTAAACAGTCAATCTTGCATCCTATGTTCATCATCTGAAAGCATTAGCACTCTTGCCTGCCACAGACTGTGCACTATGTAGAGAGCTTTGTCATAAGGGTCAGTGCAAAGGAGCATATTAAAGGTAGGTAGGAGTAGTGCAGCCATCTTATCCTTCCTCCCACTGTACAAAGAAGAAAAACTGACAGCCCTAGCCTTTTCCTTCTGGCTCTGGACAGTATTAATTAGAAGGGTAATGTCTACTACTATGTTATGTGAAATGTTCCCCTTTGGAAAATTATACCCAAAGAAAGCTCAGCAGCAAATCTTCCATGGAACATAGACTAAATTATTGGTGGCCATATTTAGAAACAGAAGGAGCCATTATTACAAGCTATTTATAGATAATGAACTTTGTAAAGACCTTTTCTCCACGGCAGTGGGTTTTGCCACAGTACTCAACATTGTTTCCTAATAAAAACTTACTTTAAAAGTAATTATTCATGTAACATAATCTGGGGTAGCAAATTCTATGAGGACATTTCTCAACCTCTTGAAAATAAGTCGTAAAAAATAATTCAAGAATAGGAACTAACAAATGGCAAAAGAATACCTGTTCCTTCTAGTTCTCAAGAAACACTCATTTCCAAGAAGTCTTGCAATTTGTGTATTGTATTTCACTATGAAACTCACTCTTAATTTAAGACTCCTAGAATTTATTCCTTATGATTTCTGCATTTGAAAGAAAGTTATGTCTATTCATCAAAATAAGCTGTTTTTTTCCCCCTCCTAGAAATCAACATAGCTAAGTCAACAGCTAATGGCTTCTATACTATATAGTTTAAGATGATAAAATGTCTTTATAATTTATTATTCTTTATTATTCCTTTAGGGAAATTAAACAATGATAGCAAATGTAGTCAAAGCTGAGATTATTTAATTATGAATCTGGTTGGTTGGAGTTTTAGTTTTAATGTGAATATAAAAGACCTGTTATATGACTTAGCATTTTGAACTTTTCTGGCAATTGTTAATTTAGCTTAATAAATCCCGATGAACTAAACTCTAATCTGAAAAAAAAGATAGTGTATACCAGAAATGAGGTAAACTGTTGAGCGACCTGACACGGGGGGAAGGAGTTACCTGGCAATGTCCGGGTGTGAATCTACCAGAGTGCTGACAAATCGGAAGAACAGACAGCCCTTCCATTTCACGAATTCTTCCTGTAAAAGCAATCAGCATATTTCAGGATGAATTTTAATCAGCAAACATTAGACACACCAAGTTGCACAGCCATTTGTTGACTGTCCTTTGAATAACATCCTGTCTCCTGGCTACTAGTCTATCTCTGGACAGGTGGACTTAGCCTGGTAGTAGTGTGTACTTCCCAAATACATAGCAATTGTTAGCTGAAAAAGACAAGGAAGATTATCTGACCAAAACCTTATAAAATCTGCTGTGTAAGGAAAGTGACACAAAGCATACAGCTTTAATGGGCAGAGCCACTGGTGCTATGTCAGATCATTATGCAGGAGAACATGAACTCATGAATATATATATATATATATATTCATGAGAACAGATATACCACAGTGAATGCCTTCTTTTAAACAATCAAATATTTTTCCTTCTCATTACAGGCTAACCACATGCTCTCAATGTATAGAAAAATACCAAATGCTCTACATAGTTTTGTAGTTCACTATGTTCTCACACAGGGAAATAGCTCACTGTATTCTTGGAGTAATGCTATAACAGTCCAACACAAATATTATGATCTACACTTAAAAACAGAAGACTTTATGACTAAAAAACATGGACTTGTTCAAGTTCAAGAATAACAGAAAGAGAACTAGAACTACTTGTTACTGAGAGTGCCTATCTGTACATACTACTTATTTTCAAAAATGGAACTTTGCATTGCTTGAGAGGATGTCTGTATAAACATCCCAAATGAATATGTGCAGGTTAAGGATCCTTTTAAAAGACTGTGCCAACATTATTAGAGTGATATTTTAAACCAGAGATGAGGATAATTATTTTTGATTCTACAACAAAGCAAGCACATTTCCCATTGCTAAATGAATATTCCCTTAAACCAGAAACAGTGGTGGAACAGAAAAAGAACAGTTTAATTCTCAACTTACCTGTAAGAGGCTGGTAAGTAGGATGAGTGTCTGCTTTCGGATAAATGGATCTGAATCCTTCAGACAAATGGAAATATTGGGAATATATTTGTCCACCATAACAGTATATCGGATACAAAGATCACACAAGACAATGATGACGTTGTTGCGCACAGCCACATCCTCACACACCTCGAGCTCCCGCACAAGGGCTGGGATGCTCTTCTTTGCAAGGTCCTCATGCTGCAAACACAGTTTACCTGTCACAGAAGAGAGGAAGATGCTTGGATTCTAGTCTATGCGTTTTACTATGATTAAAACATGCTTACAATTACAACAACAAATACTTGAAGATAAACAAATACTAGAAAGTTTAAAATAGCATTAAGAAATTAAGGTTCATGAGATGCACAGTTGTTTTTGCACTAATAAAATCATCTTCTGCTTAAAAGTCAAACTTTGAATTTTATAGTTATTTACTTACCTTAAAATGATCAACAAAGCCTCACACAAGTCATTTTACTTTTGATTATATACATACATAATGTATATACCATAATGTATATACTAAATGCCCTTCTTGTTGAATTAGACATGTGAGCTAAGTAAGCAGGAAAGAATGATGCCTTATAGGTTTTAGTTCTTGTCCACAGTTAGGAGGGCTGATTAATTTTATTCTCCTCTGTGTTTGCTTTGGCCCTGAGAATGATTTGTTCTTACTTACAATTCTTAAGTATTTTTCAAATAACCAATATTACAAATAAAACAAAACAAAAAACCCCAAACAATCATATCTCTATTTACTATAAAATATACCATCATCTTTAAAGAAAGAACATTCAAATTATAGCCAGAGATCAGTGTGTTCAAGATTAACAATTTGAGTTCCTGGAGAAATATACTTATAGCTCATCCGCCAGTTCTGGAACTTCAAATTCTTCCATTCCTAAAACTCAGCAATGTATAGAATACAATTCTTTGCTTTTTTGTGTGCACATATGCATGTGTAGATACAAGTCCATATGCACATGTGTGTAGGTGCCCTACTGTGTGTAGGTGCCTGTGGAGAACAGAAGACAACCTTGAGTGTTCTCAGGTACTATCTACCTTTCCCTTGAGACATGGTCTTTCACTGGTCTGGGGTTTGCCACATATGCTACTGGCTGGCCACTGAGTCCCAAGAATTATAGAACCTTTGGAACAAGAGGCATGTGTCATTAGGGGTGAGCTTTTGAGGGTCTTACGTTAGCCTGGCTTTGCGTCAGAGAAATTTGCCATCTTGAACTGACCAGCCACTTCCACCATGTTCTTCCCACTGTAAAATGGGCTGTAGTTCTCTCTGCACTGTGAGCCAAAACAAACCTCTATTCCCTCTAACTGCCTCTGTCATATATTTGGTCATAATGAAGAGAAGTAATTACTACACAAAGTTATAGTCCCAAGGGTTCTCAAAGTCAGCACACTGTTACATATGCAGAGCTGGGCCTTCAGTCAGAATTACCTCTAAAACCCACAAAAGCTAGTGCTGGAGAGTGGTACAGTGATTATGAGCAATGGCTACTTTTGCAAAGGACCTGGGTTCCAGTACCCACATAGCGGTTAACAACTGTCCATAACTCCAGTTTCCAGGGGATCTGACACCCTCTTCTGGCCTTGGAAGGCACTACATGAAAGTAGTACACTTACATACATGCATACACATGAAACATTCATACACATAAAATTAAAACAAATATACATACATATATAAATCCACAAGAGCTAGACTAAGCATAGCCTCAACAGCACAAAGTGCATCATGTGGTTAAACTTCACAGAAACAAACTACACAAGCCACGTTTCCCCATGTGGTATCCTTACCTAAGGTGATGATGGCATGTGCTCTAATCACAGAAGGCATGGCAGAGCCTTTGACCTGGGAAGGCAGCTGATTGGCTGTGGTTTCAGTGGTCCCTTCAGATGATGGTACTATAGGGAAGACAAAAGAGAATTACTGGCAGAACCCTAGCAGTTAACTAGGCTCAGTGTATACGGTATGACTTCAAGGGCCTTACAGAGATCCGCATCAGCAGAAGAAGCCAGAATGGACTGAATTAGAAGGAAGACTCTCTTCTCTACTATGGCTGGGCATAGCTGGGCTATATCTCCTATGGTAAAAATGTATTTCACCTGTAAAGAGAATTGAGTTTGAAGTAAAAATAATGCAAAAGAAAAATTAACTCTAAATAGAGTAACAACATGTCAAGAGAATAATTTTCTTTTGTCTCACAAATTACAAAAACTTTACTACATTTTCAGAAAAATAGATAAGCATTATAAACACTCAGCTGCTACTTAGTAATGTTCATTCCAAATTAAGATGACCATATAATTTTATCATCTAAATTCAGATACTTCTGTGAATAACTAGGGGTTCTATTAATAACTGTGTTGTGGCAGTCAATATATACAACATGTCAATATATACAACAAAAAAGTTTAGTGGCTATAAAGATGCTAAGTAAAATCTATGGATTTCATCATAATTTTGCTAACTGCTCCACAGTTAGCAAAAACTATATTTTCTAATTTTAAATAAAGTAACTTTATTTCTAACTTTATACTAGTTCTGGTGAATAGTTCTGTAATCTTGGATACTGTTTGATTTTCTTAGTGAAATCCAGACTGAAAGAGAATGTAAGGGACTGGGAATCTTGCTCAGTGGAAGAAATTACTTGCTCAGCATGCTCAAGGCCCTGGATTTGATCCCCAGCATTTAAAATGCTTAAAAAGGCATGTAAATTCATTTTACATTATTTCTAAACTGTCTTCCAAGTTGTTTTCTATTCAAAATCCTACTCTGAACACAGAGAGAACCTGCTTCCTCGGTCAGCCACCACCATTTATTATGTTTTTAATGGCATTCTCCTTAATAATACTGTTCCTTTTTCTTTATCACAAAGATGGATGAGTGTTGTCAGAGCTAGGTCAGCTGTATAAGCACGCCTGTAATCTTAGCCACTAGGGGTAAGAGGGACGTGTGGGAGGTTCACTTGAGCCCAGAAGTTTAAGGTCAGGCTGAGCAACAGAGCAAGACCTTGCTTTAAATAAATGAAACAAAATCATACTCTATGATAAGAAAGCTAATAGCAAATGTACTTGGGCTTTAAAAATCTTGAATATAAGGTTATTGTGTAATGGATTAAAGAAATATTTAAACCCTACTTAGGGAAGTATAAATTAAACAATGTATGTAGGGCAATACTCCATTATCCTGTGTGTGAAGAGTAGGTTTGGGTGCTATGCTTAATAGATGAACAACAATAACAGAAAACTTGGGCAGGGGGAACTGACCATAACAAGCATTTTTTCTTGGTGTTAAGGACTCTGATAATTGGCAAAGGTCAGGTGTTTTGAAACCCGAGGCCAAATCTGCACTGCAAAGCACCCAGATTTCTGTAGTGACACTGTTTATTACTTAATGTGTGTACACAGTGTTGCAGGCACAGTGTCCTTACCTTATACATCTAATCCTGGTCTAAAATCACCTACAACTCTAAGAGCTGAGTTGGTTGAGCAGGAACTAAACACAGAAAAAGAGGTGCTATACTACTCTAAATAGATGAGAAAAATAGCCATCCATACGAAAAACAAAGCTCATTATGTCCTTTATTAGTGTCAGATGCTAGAATCAGAATTACTGTTAATATGCCTGGACAACAACCCAAGGCCTCATGTGTTGTGGCTCACAGGGGTCTTTCACACTGATACTGCTTCTAAAATAGGAATGTCACTTACAGTCTAGTTCTGCCAAGGAATTCTGGATGGTCAAATCTCCCCTTTTACTTCACACAACAGATTAGTTCTATCTAGTACTTTGGTTCAATGTTTTAAAAGCCTAGATGACATGCTATAATTATTATAAAAGTCAAAGCAAAGGACCAAAGAACATACTGATTGTCTTACTTTATTATTTCTAAGCTTGACTCTTATCGAGCTTATAATATACTGTGTTCTCTGCTGTTATCAGGCTGGTAAGACCAAATTGGCTGGTATTCTGTTTCCCCCAGATACAAAGAACATAAGACAAAAATGGAAGGCTTATTAATAATAATTAAAAAAATTCCCTAGGGGCTCAGTGTGTACTACTCTTGCAAGACCCCAATTTGGTTTCCAGTACCCACAGCAATCAGCTAATGACTACCTGTAACTCCCACTCTAGGGAATCTGATGCCCTCTTTTGGTTTCCACAGGCAACTGCACTCCTATGCACATGCCTACAGACATACATATAATTTTTAAAACATCTTCTAAAAAAGCTTTAAGAGCACTTTTTTTTCCTATTAATAGCTATTAAAGTACACATTATAAAATCATCCTTAAAAAACCCTTCCATGAAAAGGAAGAAAAGCAACTGCTTACCACGAGCTCTTCGTCCATATTCCCTGCCCCATCTTCCTTCAGGACAATGTCAGAGAGGCGGTGCTCACAGGTGGAGAGCACATCTGCACACACCTGCTTCAGTAGTTCCTGCAGCCAGAAAGTCACAGGTCAGCTCTGAAGGGTCCCATACATCTCTTGGGTGACCCACCAAGCCTTCTCAGAACCTTAGGCTCAAGGACTTAAAAGACCCCCTCTATCACACTCATGCACTTTTCAGCTTTCCCATGATTTGGGCCACAACAACACAGTTTTAGCAATCTAGCCATGAGAACTGGCTAGGCTGAATTTTAAAAGGACATCTTTTTTTTTCACATCTGCTCTAGAAGAACAAAAGGAAAATAGGAAAATCAAATTCTCGAAGATATAAAACATCTTTAACAACAGCACCCTTCCAACAGAGTGGGGGGGTGCAATTCTTCTAGCATAAAAAAATACATGAAGTAAGGGCTGTTGTTGGGTTAGACAGGTTGGTACATGCCTGTAATCCTAGCACTCAGGAGGCAGAGGCAGGAAGATTCTGAGTTCCAGTTCAGTTTGGGCAAATATCGGAAGTTCCAGGTCAGTGTGACTACATAGCTAGACACTTAAAAAAACGTCAGGGAGCTTGAGGGTTGCAATGAAGAGTGCTTGGTTTGCAATCACGAGGACTAAAGTTCAGATACTATCACAAACACTGCAAGATGGGCATCCCCACAAATGCAGATCCTATCACAAACATTGCAAGTTGGGCATCCCCACAAATGTCTATTCCAAAGAGGAGAGAGACAAGACGATTACTGGAGGTGGCTGGTTTCCAATCTAGCTCAGAGTAAACTCCAGGTTCAGAGAGAGAGAGATGCCTTTCAAAAGGAAAAGACAGGGAGCAGTAGAGGAAAACACCCAATGTAACTTCTGGTCCCTGTGCATATGCACATGTCCAAGCATCCACATAGATACATGTGCACATATGTGAATACACACACACACACACACACACACATACACACACACACACACCAGATAGCTGTTATTCTGCTGAAATTTATTCATTAGGGACAAATTTTCAGTCCTTACTGATTACAGTAACTTCTAAGAGTCACTGCTACTACATAACACTGAGCTGCACCTCTGTGCCAAAAGAGCATTCTCAAGGTCTAGACTTCTCAGACTTCATTTTCTCTAGAAGGCCATTCCACAATATCTAGACGGAGCTAAGTGTCTCCACCCCATGAACACTACGTGACATGTACTTCTATTTTAGGGATAACTGTATTGCCCTGAAATTTCTGTTCAAAAGTATGTCAACATTACACTGCAGATGCTTTAAGAAAAAACTGTCTTTAGGAATCATCTAGTGCCAAGTGGTACCAGATCAATATTTGCCAAAATGCAGGAAAACTACTATTATGAACAAAATGTTTCAATCTGACTTGGCCTAGAATTTTTCAAAACTACTACCACTACTACTCTTTTTTAAAAAAGCATTTATTTTTTATGTGTTTTGCTTGCATGTATGTAGGTGCACCATGTGTGTGCAGTGCTATGGTAGCCACAAGAGTGCTCTCTTCTCTCCAGTCCATTCCTTCTTTATTAAAGAACAATCACACCTAAGATTTTTAATCCATTACACAGCCTAACCACCACATACTGCCCCAAATAGCCCCTCAACTTGATAGGCCTTATTTTGAGAAAGAGACAAAGACTAATTTGTACAAAAGCTGGAAACAAGCACCTAGGTGATCTATAGTAACAACTTAGAATCACAAAGCTTGGGAAAGCTGTCAATTGATTCTGGGACTCTCTCCACATAGCAGTTCATGTCAAGTCATTGTTCAGCTTCTTGTGAACACCTCTAATGACTAGGGACATGTGCTTAAGTAAATCGTTTATTTTAGGCATACCTCAGTATTATGTTTTCGCCAGTTGGCCAAAACCAGTCCTTTGTGATTTCCATCCACTGGATACAGATGGGACATCTGGGTACATCAAATGATTCCAAGTCTTTCAACTCTTTTACTTGAAAGCCTTTCATATATTGAATTTGGCTAGGCAGCTTGTCCCACAAAATTTTTTCTTCCTATATGCTAAGCCCTTCATCAGGCCCTTGCTGACCTTTACACGATTTACTTTACAACCCCCTCATCTAATTTTTGCCCTTCATCTGAAGTTATTTTTTCACTACATTTCCAAAAAGGGGTCACTTAAATTGAATTACAGAACATGTCAACTTAAATTTAACTAGGACAATGAACAGGACCATCAACCCTCTTATTCAAGCTCTCAAGATTGTTTTTTTTGGATATTATCGAGACAGGGCCTCCCAGTAGTCCCAGCTGGCCTGGAACTAGCTATGTAGACCATGCTGGCCTTGAACTCACAGAGATCCACCTGCCTCTGCCTCCTGAGCGATGGGGTTAAAGGCATTGAGCCACCATGCCCAGCTCATCAAGATTTTAATGATAGCTGCAAAAGAATAACTAATGCCAAGCTTACAGATAACAAAAATGCCCTAAGACCTGTCTTTAAATACGTATTACCACAGAGATATTGGCAGAAGAAATGTGGCCTTTAAAAAAACAAAAAAAACATTGTTATCTTTTCTCTTAGCTTTGTATCTAAATCAGGAGACAACTTTTTGTCTTCTCCCAGAGTCTAATAACAACATAACCTAATACCCTAATGACAATGGGCACTTATAAGCACAAGTCTATAGTGCAGATGATTCTTTTTCTAGCAAGTACCGGTAGAAAGAACACTGGAAAGAGATCAGATCTCTGTTCTAATCTTACCTCTGCTATCAGTAGGCTGTGTCTCACTCACTGAGCCTCATGATCTGCCACTGATTTTCCCCAGATCTTATTTTAGATTCAACACAGTACCAGCTACTTTTTGCTTATTGTTTAATACTATTCATATGAGCTTCTTTTGAAAGATTTTCATATAACATCTTGGGTCTTGAGATAAAGGGTTAGAGAAATAATACTGCAAACATGCCTTTTACCACTTTCAGTTCTGAAAGTCAGAAACAAGGAAAACACAAAACACCATTTACATAAAAAGTAACTCAAAAAAATTTTAACTAAGTATGCCAATGTGTCTTAAATTGTCAGCAAAAATTTACAGTACAGTATTTTACTAGATCTGTTACTTTAAGTAAAAAATTTTTTCTTGAGGAAAGTTCTACAAGAAAGGGAAGGAAGGTAACTAGCAACATGAAGAGACTTCTTTTTCTTTAAGCTTAATTCTGGCTAATTTTTAAAAAATTATAATTAAGAGCCAGTCATGGTGGTGCATGCCTTTAATCCCAGCACTAGGGAGACAGTAGTAGGCAGATCTCTGTGAGTTCAAAGCCAGCCTGGTCTACATAGTGAGTTCCAGGCCAGCTGGAACTACAGGGAGACCCCCTGTCTCAAATAAATAATGACAACAAAAAAAACTATAATTAAAGCACTGTTTTAGAGTATATCTCATGAGGCTGGACAGAGGTTCAATGGTTTAGAACAGTGGCTACTCTTCCAGAGGACCAGAGTTTGGTTCCCAGCATGTATGCTGGGCAGTTCACAACTACCTGTAACTCCAGTTCTAAGAGACCTCATGGCTTCCATAGGTACTAACACACACAGCATTCACATACACTCACACATACAAATTTTTTAAAAATTTAAAAAGTATGTCTCGATAAAAATAGAAGACAATGATAAATGATTTATTAGAAATACTGATAGGGTTGTTGAGATGACTCAGTGGGTAAAGGTGCTTGCTGCTAAACCTGACAATCTGAATTTAATCCCTAGGACCCACCAAATAGAAGGACAGAACTGACTTCTGTAAGTTGTCCTGTGACTGCCACATGTGTGCTGTGCTATACACACACACACACACACACAAATTAAAAAAAAAATTGATACAGTTAATGTAACTGTCTCAAATAAATCATTCATTTGGACTGCTGACTGTGCATTCAGATAAATAAAAATCATCCATAGGCTAGGCAACTTTAGAGACAATACCAACAGGAGTCATCTGAGCAAAATATAACATCCTAGTAACAGCATAGGCATCTTCCAGGATTATGATACACCAAAAGATCTAAAACCATCTGGTTTGCAAAGAACTGTATAATCAGGTAAAAACCAATGTATTAGATAGTTCTAGAATGATGGTCAAGCCTGTCACTTACCAAACAATAATCTTGCAAAGCTGCAAGCAGGAAATAAACATCAATCAAAAGGCACACATTACTAAAAGACATCTGTACCAAAGTGGAGACATCTCAGGTAACCTTATGTCTTCAGTCATCAAATCTTGAGGAATATCAGCTGTTAGACACATGAATGCTGACTTGTACCAACAGTTATTGGGGACTACACATCCTTCCATGTCCTCCATTAATAGAGAACACTCCACAGACTTAAAAACAGAGTAGCGTATCCAAGTACAAATGCATTAGAAGCACACTAAGGAGCACGTGTGGCCGTACCTGCTCTTCCACCGCTGTCTTCGCAGCTGCGCTACAAAGCCTTTGCAAAGTATCAACAGCTGAGCTGATCAACTCCAGAGACCATTGAAATCCACTCAGCTTACCCTGGACAACATCTAAGAAAGTCAAAGCATGTGAAGTTTAACAGCTTAAAAAAATACACAGAAATATAAAAAACTGAAGTGAATGGCAAGGCATTTTTAAGACAGAGTCTCCACTAGACACTCACCAGTGACCTTGTCCCGGGTACTCTTGGGAAGATGCTTTGCAATATGCCCAATGACACAGAGAATATATCCTAAAGTGTTTGAATGGGCAGTATGTTCACTAAAGAAAAGCAAGGAGAGAAATAAATTCAACCTGGTGCTAACAAAATCAAAATACAACAACAACCCCCCCTGCCTTTTCTGGACTATTAATATTGGAAATAGAACAGTTAAGATGGTTTAACCATTGGCTGTGGGAATGTTAAGGTGCTAAGTGAACTCTGACAAAGGTAAGCTGACTGCTTAAATGTGATTCTTATTCATGTTTGTTCTAACGTCAGAATTTAAAACGTTAGCTCTGAAACAGGCCATTTCCTGAGACATGAGCTTTGTTTCCAATAACCTCTGCTGTCCCTGAGAGGCTACCTGCTGATTTTCTCCCAGGACTGCATTATCTTGGTGTAGTCCAGCTTGGGTGATGAGCACGCAATCTTGGAGAGCAGCATCCAGGCTGGTGCAGAATGTTCCGTGCCAGTGTGGGATATCACACTGTTTATGAAAGTGGATGAAAATTTATCTTTCTTGGACCAGATATGAAAAGCCTTATTTAAATAGCGGCTAGAAAAAAAAGAGATAGGAAAGCAGAATTGTAACTATAAATATAAAAAACTGTTCTAATCAGCTCCTCTCTGAAAGGGTATCAACTTCTACAACTCCAGGATTCTTCCAGCACATAAAACACCCATGCAAAGAGCCTAGCTATTGCATATCAGATACCAAACTAGGTATCTTCTTAATTCTCCTTTTAGAATATGTTGTCTTTATTTTCCCCTTCATGGAAACACTTATTCTTTACAACAAAGAATAAAATTTCATCATCATTTGAGGCACTTTCTATCCTTACCCCCTCCAAAATTTCCAAACAAATATGTCAATTTTCCATAACAAAGTAGGAACAATGTGACAAAAGAATAGAAACACTGTCCTTTACTTAAGGGAGGGAGAGAGAAGCAGAGCATTTAAATATGGCAAAGCAATAGAACGTGCTACACTTTATTCATACAAACACAAAATAAAAACGCTTCTAACATACAAAGATGTTCATGTGACTTTTTTGTGTAACAGCTTTATATGTACATGTCATGTATGCACATGCATGCAGAGCTTGATATCTAGTGTCTTTCTTAATCTTTCTCCACCTCTCCATTTTGAAAAATATTTTATCATTTTTATTTTATGTGTATGAGTGTTTTGTCTCATGCCTGTAAGTATACACATCATGCAGTACCCACAGAGGACAGAAGAGGGCACTGGATCCCCTGGAATTAGAATTACAGTTGTCAACCACCAGGTGGGTGCTGGGATCTGAACCCAAGTCCCCTGCAAGAGCAGTCGGTATTCTTAAAACTGAGCCATCTCTCCAGGCCCTTTTCACATTATATCTTTTAAGACATGGTGTCTAGCTGGACCTGGAGCTCACTGCTCGACTAGACAAGCTGGCAGGCCAGCCTCAGGGAATTCATGCTCCCAGCCTCCTCACTGTTGTTTTTAAATCATCTCTTCTTTTTTTCCCACAGCTTTGTATGAGATCATATGACTCATGAGACAGTGCATAAAAAATATAACTCTTCTAATTAATTTTTCTTTGACTATTGGGAACCCCTACACAAAAACTTTAACAAGACTTTCTCATTAAACTTTTAAATTGTGTGTGAAAATCCACCCACAGGTCAAGTGCCTTACCATAGTAAGCCTACATGATTTATATGACTTACATCTAAGCACAAAGACACATGAAGTCATAAAATATTTTCAAAATCTGTTTTAAAAGAATTATACCAAGTGATGTTTACTCTAAGACGACAACAAGATGGGCAAAAAGAAATCTCTAAAATTTAGCTTTTAAATTTCAAATTTGGCTCCATTTTGACAAGTCAGACCCCTCTATGTCAACTGAGCAGTTCCTGATGAGCCTCAACCCTACCAGTCAGTCAGTTCCATTGTTAATGTCAGCCAATACCCATCTAATCAGAATGAGACTCAACAAACATTAACAGTCATGTCAAAAACAGTAACAAGTCTCTAGTCCTTACTTACTCAAGTTGGCATCTACTAGAGGTGTGGGCTCTGACTGTCACCCTTGCACTCTACCCTGTGTGTGGGATCTCTTCTGATTACCCTTTTCTAGTCTCTTCTAACCACTGTAATTGCTGACTTTGAACAAGCTTTATTCTTGGTTCTCTTACCCACAAGCTAACTCTGGGTAAGCTTGTTCACTACTAAGAGCTCTGCACGCTGATGTGATCAAGCACTCCAGGCGTCTAATCAAAATCTGAATGTCTGGCCCTCCCTCCCTCCCTCAGGTCCCAACTGCCTGCATGTTTTTCATATTCCTGGCAATGGCAAGTGAGGCAACAACTTTCCTTACACTTGTGTAGCCCTGAGGTCTCAGCTTCTGCAGTTTTCTCTTGTGTGGGAACCTTCACAGCTACAGATGCTTGGCAGATTCCTACACATTCTGTACTATTATCTGCTTTGGTTTGCATGTGTCCTCCAAGGTTCATGTGGAAGTGTTAAAGGTGACAGAATCTTTAAGCGATGGGGGTTGGGCTGGTGGAAGATTAGGTTACTAGGATATCTCCATCAGAAAGAATAGGAAAGGTTTTTTGGAGTTGTCATGACAGCATGAATTAAAGTACAAGCCTGGCTCTCCCTTGGATTCCTCTTTCTAGGTGATCATTTCTACATGGGTACCACCAACCATGAGGCCCTTCCAGAGGCTGGATGTGAGGATCATTTGACTATGAACTATTTAGAATCTCCAAAAGGGTGAGGTAAACAACTCTCTTTTCTTTATAAGATACCCAGCCTCAGGTATTTTGCTATAGCAACAGAAAAGGAGCTGATAACATTCTAAGCTTAAGAAGAATGGGAGGACCTGGGATGTAGCTTGGTGGTACAGTGCATACCCAGCATGCACAAGACCCTGGATTCAGTCTTCTGCCAGAGGAAGGAGAGAGGGAAGGACACAAGGAGGAAAGTAGGAAAAGAAGACACAATAAAATGTGAATATATCCTTCTTTTGTGTTCTTATAATCCACTTCCCACTAAAACTGACTTTGTCAAATTCCACTAGACCAAGAAACCCAAATACAGCAAGTGTGTCAAAGCCTGCAAATTCCAATCACTTTCAGCAAGGTCTTGAAAATGAAATACTGAAGAAGTCTTGTTTCTCCAATTCCACTGGCTCTACTTTAACTTAACTTTGCCTTAACTGTGACTTCAAGCACTTCACTCAGTGGCCCATGTTCTCAATCCAGTCTGGTTCTCTTGGTCACCCAACACAAATCCATTTTCTGTATTTCCTAAATTATTAACCTCAGTATTTTCCCCCTATTTTAAGTTCATCAACCACGTCCCCCTTATTACTCTGCTTTTACTATAAAGTTCAATTTCTCAGCATGCTGTATTATACTGCTCCAATTTCATTTGGGGCCCTGTCCCGACACAGTAATACCAACCTACTGATGTGCTAGTGTAGTGCACACTACCTTATGCACCCAGAGCTGCTTCCTCTGTTAGCTGTTCTTTTGCTCCTTATTAGCTTTTAAACATCACTTCAGGGAGCTGGAGAAATGGCTGAGTGGTTAAGAGTATGTACTGTTCTAGCAGAGGACCTGGGTTTAGTTCCCAGCATCAGCATCAGGTGGTTCACCACTACCTCTAATTCTAGTTCCAGGGAAATCCAATGTCCTCTTCTGGTCTCCTCAAGGAACAGTACTCATGTACGTATACCCCAATACAGACATAGACACAGACACAGATGGAGACAGACCCACACAAACACAGCAATTTAAAAAATAAATCTTAAACAGTCAATTCAAGCTGAGCAAGTGGTGCACGCCTTTAATCCCTGCACTCAGGAAGCACAGGCGGGCCAGCTTGATATACGTAGTGAGTTCCAGGCCAGCTGGGGCTACAGGAAGACCCTGTCTCAAAAAAGACAAAAAAAAAAAAAAAGTCAACTCAAAGGCCAACTATTCTATGAAGCTCTCACTCTGAACATATATTCCAGCTTGATATTCCAGTAATATTTGATTAAAAATCGTAACTAAATCCTATTTATAAATGGTTATTAAACTTGTTCATTTCACCAGCCTTATTGTTCTTAAGAGTGTTTTTCTGGGGTTTGCGTATATGTGTATCAGTGTGGGGGTATGCATGTCTGTGAGTGCACATACGCATGTGGATGCATCCATGCATGTGGACATAAGAGACAACAGGTATCTTCCTCCATCATTCTCCACATTGTTTTCTTGATGTGTGTGCTTGTTGTGAATGTACATGTTCATGTGTACACCTGTGCATATAGGTGTACATGCATGCATGTAGACAAAAGTTCAACCTCAGAAGTTATCTTCAATTACTCTCCACCTTATCTGAGCTGAGACAGGGTCTCTCACTGAACCACTAAACCACACCCTAGTCAGAGATCCCTTTAAATTCCTCAAAACTAAAAGATCACCCTAAAGAACTTTTATGTAGATTATGTATGTATCTACCAATATGTGTCATGTTAAATTTAAAAATCAAGAAATTTAAAGATGTTTACTACTTAAAAATTAACAATAAGGTGGTCCTAGTGGTGCAGACCTGTAATCCCAGCTGTTTGGAAGGTTGATATAGGAGGACTACAAATTCAAGGCCAGCCTGGACTACAAAATGAGTTATGACCAGCCTTAGCAACTCCATGAGAGCCTGTCTCAAAAAAAAGTAAAAGGAAGGCTGAAGATATAGCTAAGTAAGAGAGCACTTGCCTGTATAATGTGCAAGGCCGTGGTTCAATCCCTACTACTGGAAACAAACCAACAAGCAATAACAAAAAAACCTCAAACCAATAAGCCTGTTAATGTTACTATAAATAATTGCATTTTTAGAAAAATACTGTCCCCAGAGTAAAAGGAATGAGAAGAATGTCACCGTTGGAGTCCGTTGTAAAGCTCTTTTAAGTCTGGCTTAAACAGAGGGTAGAGGTTTCTTGTATTTGCTTTTGCATGCAATCTTCCAATATCTTAGGGCTTTTGGAAACTATCACTCTATTACCATGAAATAGAGTTAAAAACAAAAACAAAAAAAAACAAGAAACATTTTAATATTATGCTTAAAAACTTGACTTCACTAACGCACCCACCATCACTATTGTTCTGGCCCACATCTTCCAATGGGCGACTTTTACCAGTGAATTTGAAAGGCTGTTATTTCCTCTTTTGTGCTTCCCTTTCCCCATTTCCATCTGTCTCAGAAGTGCTCTCCTCCTCCTCTGTAAACTACAAACCTCTTATAACTTGTTTCCTCATTAAGCATCACCTACCTTTCACTCATCCTCAATACTTTATCTGCCTCTATCTCTGACCTGAATATGCACAAGTGGTGTTCTCTATCTGAAAATGAGAACAAATCTCATAGGGGATGCCATGAATGTTACAGGACTGTAGTTAAGCCTCAGTCTCAGACGTTATCTGTCTCACAGAATTAAACAATGAAGTAACTTAGGAGTTGAAGAAAACTTCCAGAAATAAGTAAAGGACTTATCAAAGGACAAGTGAAAACAAACAGAGCAGAGACGCCTGAAAGAACATTTTATGCTGCTGTGCTCAAAAGTATGTGAGACAACTTGAGAGTATGGGGAGAAAAGTGGGGTGTCAGGACCCACAGTGCACGGGAAGAGATAAGGAGGAGATGAAGATGAAGCAATGGGAGGAATCATATGACAGAGAACATCTTCTGATGCTTCATAAAGAAAGCATTTATGTAGAAGGGTAATGGATGGACTGGCAGACAGACAGGAGAGAGGAAGAGCCTATCTGTGGGTTGGGAACACCAGAGAAGGAACACAGGCCTGGAGTGATGAATGCCAAGTCTTTTTTCTTGACATATACAGTGTTAGGCTGTCCCTTTGGCAGGTTTTGACAATTTATGCAAGTATGTATCAAGTATGCAAAAATGTCATTTTTTCAAATTCTCAAGAATACTTGGTTACAGTATAGATTGTCAAGTCACATTTTGACAAACTGAAATTTGTTTCATTTTTAATTCTTCTGACTGTTAGAAACATTTAATATCAGACTCAATATCTCTTTTATGTTCACTGTTCATCTCCACCTCCACTTCTATGAACTTTTTTATGTAGTTTATTTTCTATGAAGGGGTCCTTTACTGTTATGAGTCATTAATAAAGGGTCAGAGAGATGGCTCAATGGTTGAGAGCACTGACTGTTCTTGCACAGGACCCAGGTTCAAATTCTAGCACCCACATGGAGCTTACAACCATCTGTAACTCCTGTTCCAAAGGATCCAATGCCCTCTTTTGGCCTTGACAGCATTACATAACAAGTGTACTTACATACATCAGGCAATACACTCATACACATGAAATTTTTAAAAATTAAAAATATATGTTAAAAAAAATTTTTTTTGAAAAAGAGTCATTGATAAATACAGGATATCATCCTTTGTCTTGTTACAGTTTTCCTAGTTTGTCCTTTATACGAATTTGTGGTATCATCTTAGGCTTTTGAGTTACTGTTAACACCTGAGAAGGTGTAAACAAAAAAGAACAGGAAATCTACGGCTCACAAATCTGCAAAGTCTAATGTTTGGGTTCCAGGTTTAGTGTCTGCTGAGGCCATCCATTGTTCCAAAGCAGAACTCTGTATGCTACGTCCTGTGGAAAAGGAGAGCAGTGGGAACTCATGTGGCATATACTCTGAAGACGGAGCACGACAGCCCACACCTGAAAGCTTTTTTTATGCCAACATTAATTAATTCAGGAGGATACAAGCATGGTGGCCTAATCAGTTCTCATAGGACGTTACCTCAAGATATATTTTTAAATATTTTATTTTTATGAGAGTATTGCCTACATGTACATAAGTGCACCCATGTCGTGCAATAGCTGCAGAGATCAGAAAAGGTTGTTGCATTCTCTGGAACTGGAGTTACAGATAGTTGTTGGCTACCATGTGGGCATTGGGAACTGAACTTGGGTCTTCTGCAATAACAGCCAGCACTCACTGCTGAGCCATCTTTTCACTCCCACTCATGATATTCATATACCTGCCAGTGTACTTCAAAAAGAGGGCTAAAGGGAACATTCAGCTACAGCAGCTGTTCATAATCTGAAAATTCACTGTTCCACTATTATCCCAGGTAGGAAGACAGCTTAGGTTATATGTTAAAAGAAGATGCAGTCTGTGGTGGTTTGAATGAGAATGTCCCCCACAGGCTCTAAGTATTTTGTCCCTAGTTGGTGATACTGTTTTGGGAGGTCTTAGAAAGCGTGGCCATGCAGGAGGAAGCATGTCACTGGGGGCGGACTTAGAGAGTTCTTAAGCTTTGCTGGATCTCCAGCTGAGCTCTGCTTCCTCTGTCTGCTTGAAGAAGTGAGTGCTTAGCTTCTGGGTGTACTCTAGCCACCTCTGCCACTGTGCTTCCCCGCTATGATGGACTCTTGCCCCTATTGAACCATCAGCTAAATAAACTCTTCTTTTTACAAATTCCCTCAGTCAGTGTTTCTATCACAGCAACAGTGAAGTGACCAATACAGTAACTGATACTAGAAAGTGGGCTGTTGGCTGTGAAGAACCTGGCCATGTTGGTTTTTGGAGGAATGTAGAAGACTATGGAAGTTTAGGCTAGAAAAGCGGTTGATTACTAGAAGCAGAATTTATCAGGCCATTCTAGTAGGAGCCTGGAAGAAATTACTGCTGAGAACAATGTAGTTCTAGATGGAAATAAGGACTTAAGCAGCAATTGGGATATTTTAGGAAAGAGTCTGGCTGGAGTCTGCCCACAGCCAAAAAAGCTTGCCTGAGGCTAAGCTGAAAAGCAATGGACTAATTTCTTTAGAAGAGGACATTTCAAGGCAGCCTAATGGAGAAATGGTATCATGGCCATAAATGGCAAATATTATGCAGACCTACAGCGGAAAAAGGACAAATGGGGTAGAAAGAAATACAGAGTGTTAAGTGTGGATTGAAAAAGAGCACTAACAGGATTAATGCTGGAGCCAAGGCATGAGCTAAAGTGAAGATCCCTTTGATAAGGAGATTAAAGTGACTAAGAAGAGGTCTAGAGATTTGTCCTTAAACAAAGGAGAGAGTACCTCCAGGGCAAGAACACACCAAGCTAAGCCTCCAACTTGTGAAAGGAAAATGCTGCAAGGGTTTTCTACTAGAAAACCAAGGAAGAGAAAAAAGCTTTGAAAGTGGAGGAAGCAGGCTGGGATTCATCCCAAACCTACAGCCAAGCTTGGCAGCATTACTCACCTGGTGCTGGCTTTAGAGGCATGAAAGATGCAAGAGTGAAAGAGTCACTGATTCTTCCTCCATGGCCTCAGAGAGCCCCTGAGGCCAGGCATCATGCAGCAGGGGCATCACTACATAAAGAAGGCTCTGACAGACCAAGAAGTCCTGATAGGGCATTTTGTGAAGGAGAAGCCTGGTTGGTGGGGGAGAACCCAAGAAGCCATTCACGATGCCAGAGCTGTGACACCTGCCAGGAACTGAATACAGAGAGTGGTACCAGCCCGAGAGAGATACATGCTGCACGAAGCAAAGCTGGAGGACTTGAGCCATCTAAGCCCTTTGGAAGGAAAGTCCTAGAATTCCGACATGGAGCTACTGGATTTGGTGTTTGCCCTGCTGGTTTTCAGTCTTATTTTGGCATGGTATTTCCTCATCACGTCTCTATTCCCTTGGTCAGTGTTTCTATCACAGCAACAGAAAGCAAACTTATATACAGTCTTTCCTTTTAGAAGTGTGTTATGTATGGACTGATCTATGTCCCACTAGAATCTATGTAAAAGCCCTAACACTTGTAACCTCAGAATGTAAGTATATTTGGAGATAATATCTACAAAAAACTAATGAAGTTAAAATGAGGTTAACAGGGTTTTCCCAAGCCACTTGACCTATGTCCTTATAAGAGACTGGACACTTGCAAACTCCAGAGATATGCAGTTATAGAGACAAGACTCTGAGCTCATAGCAAGGCAGTGCAGTCTGCCGACTAAGAAGAGGCCCATGAGAAAGCAAAGCTGCTGGAATACTGACTTTGGACCTCTAGCCTCCAGAACATATGAAGTAAATGTCTATTACTTAAGCCACTCACTCTGATTTTTTTTTTTAACAGTAGATCTAGCTAACTAATACAAGGAATTTATCAATTAAAACTTTACATGTAACATTCCTAAAAACATCTAGAGAACCGTGCCCCTTTTAGTTGCACACATATGGCAAACTTATATCCATGCAGGCAAAACAATCATACACAGAAAAATAAACATGTATTTTTTAAAATAAAAAATGGGGCAAGGGCTGGATGAGGTGGCACATGCCTTTAATTCCAGTACTCAGGAGGCAGTGGCAGGAAGATCTCTGTGAGTTCCTGTCCAGTCAGTGCTACATAATGATACTCTTGTCTCAAAAAAAACCCAAAAACCAAACAAATAGAAGAAATGGGATTGAAATTAAATTTAAACACTTTTTAAACACGAACATTTCACTTAAAAGATTTAAGGACACTGATGTTCGAGCAGGCAAAAGGCATTTTAAAAAAGAAACCTTAAAATTTTATTTTATTTGAAAAAAAATTTTTTTCTGAAAATTTTACTAATGTGTAATATGCCTGTAGTTATTAGACCAATTTCACTGATAATATTGTTGATTAGCACCTGCTTGTTTCTACTTGTAAATTCTGTCAGGAGATCTCTTTCCCATTAAGCTTTGAAGAATCAAGTTTTACCTGGTTAATCCATTTAGATAAATCTTATTTCTGCTTTGTGCTGGGATAGAGCCTAGGCAAGTGTTCCATACACTAGCCTACATATCAGTTCTTAATTTTTGTCATTCTTCCCTTCAGATTTAGTTACTTTTTAAAAGACTTCTTAAATATTCAGCTCATTAGTACTCAGTCTTTTTCCTTTTATATTATACATTAATGATATATGACCTCAGCATCCTTCAACGTGCATTCCATAAATTCTTGTGTATAATCTCGGTCTTTGGGATTGCTGATCTTGGAGCCAACTGGAAATACCTCTTTTGACTCTTCTTATATTCTAGTTGAGATTTTCCCCCTACTACTTAACTGTATTATGAACACAGATTACTACCTAACTAATGGAGAAATTTTTTTTTTTGGTAATTTTTAAGATTGGCTTTAAGTCTTAATACGTGATTAATTTTAAAACATTTTCTTGAATGTAATGGCAAAGAGATAACATTGCCAAAGTTATAGAGAAACACTGTCACTGGACCTATGAAACTAGCAGATATACTTTAAGGCAGTGTTTAGCATATTCAAATGAAAAAACATTTATTAATTTCAGCAGAGAACTGAAAACTGTAATGGAGAAAATGAATTATTTGAGAAATGAAAATTATGATAACAATAACTCAGTAAATATATTCAGTGGCAGGACTGCAAAAAAATAAAAATAAATAAATAAAATAAGGAAGGCAAGGACTAAGTGACACTGGGCTGGTGAGATGGCTCCGTCTGGAAAGTGCCTGCTATGCCAGCATGAGGACCTGAGTCTGGATCTCCAGTGTCCATGTAAAAGCTGGGCATGTAGTGTGTGCATCTAGTCCTGCGGGTAGGTGTGAAACCATCAAGACTCCCAGACCTTACTGTCCAGCCAGTTTAGCCAATTGGTGAGCTTTAGACTCAGTGAGAGATCCTGTCTCAAAGAATAAGGTAGAGAACAATGGAGGAGGGTACCCAAATCACCCTCTGGTCCCTGTGTGCATCCAAATGCATTTATACACGCACACACGTGTGGAGGAGGAGGAGGGTACCCAAATCACCCTCTGGTACCTGTGTGCATCCACATGCATTTGTACACGAACATACACGTGTGGAGGAGGAGAGTTCCCAAATCACCCTCTGGTCCCTGTGTGCATCCACATGCAGTTGTACACGAACATACACGTGTGGAGGAGGAGAGTTCCCAAATCACCCTCTGGTCCCTGTGTGCATCCACATGCATTTATACACGCACACACGTGTGGATGAGGAGGAGGGTACCCAAATAACCCTCTGGTTCCTGTGTGCATCCACACGCATTTGCACACACACACACACACACACCATTCTGTATACAATGTGACCAGCTCCCTGAAGCTCCTGCTGCTGTAATTTCCCCTCCATGACAGACTATAACCTGGAACTGAGAGCCAAAATAAACTCTTTTTCCCTTAAACTGCTTTGTGTTGAGGTATTATATCACAGCAACAGGAAAAGAAACACAGAAAATAATGAAAAAGGAGTAGATTCTACTACTGGATAAATCTCTCCCTTCTAGGAAGCTCAGTAAAAGCATAGTTGATACCTAGAAAATACTGACTAGGTAAATGAACTTTCATTCATAAGGTTTTAATATCAAAAGGGATATGAAAATATCAAATAACCCAACTTGTAGCTCTTGCAAATGAGGAAACTAAGGACCAGAAAAAAGTAATCTGCGAAGGCCAGAGAACAGTATTTTGAGACAGTGAATCCATTACTATGTAATCCCTCCATAACTACATGCAAAAAGTCTGTTTCTTATATGACAGAGATGTAAGAAAAAGAAAAATGCATAAACTAATTGTAAGACTACCGAAGTAAGGTTAAAGGTACCATTACAGATTCCAGTTCTTAACCACAATGTTCCCTAAACACAGTATCAGATGATCAATGAGAAAACAAGCACAGTGTTATTAAACCCACTAGTCCAATTAAGACTTACAAAGTTTAGCTTGTAAGAACAAGGAAGTTACCTATGCTTACAGCAGTAGTAGGGAATGGTAACGTGCCATGTTTTGTGTTACATATGATGACAGAAGTCTAAAACTAGAAAGCAGTCAGAGGGAAGCAAAGTGATCAAAGGCACCACAAAACACTCATCACAACAATGCTAAGAGATGTGAAGATAATCAAGAAAGAGACCACGCAGACTCTTCAGATATACTAAGTATTTGGATAACTGATGTTTCAAGATCAATTGAAAATTTTATTAAAATACCATGTTATCTTTAAGTCACACAGTTAACATACCTCAGATCCCGGCTTTCTGTGAGTAGAGCAAGCAGTGCCCAAGCAAGCACTTGGTTGCTGTCCTCACTGTCAAATTTCCTGTGATGCTTAAGGTTTTGCAACAGGAGCTGGTCCAGGCATTCCAGGGCCTTCTCTTGCACAGTGCTCTCACTGTCCATCACCACGGGGATGACTCCCATCAACCAGGCTTTCTGGATTGGAACACACGTGGGTTGGGCCTAGGGTTGAAAACTCCTATCAGAAGGTTTGACACCAGTGCAGGTCTAAATATAAGCCAATGAAGTTGTGATCAATATTTTGAGAGACATATGAAAATTAAACATACCTATAGGGGCTAGGAATATAGCTTTGTGTTAGAATGTATGCTTTGTATGTTTGAAGTGTAGGATACAATCTCCAGAACTGTGCCAAAACGAACAATTGCATCAAATAAAATATAAAGTGTAAAAAAAAAAAACCAAAAACTTAAAAGATACCTAAAAACAAAGCACAACCTCCAGCTTATTACAAATCAATGAACTTTTACATTAAAGTCATTTTATTATTAGTGAATAGAACATTTTTTGGTTATTCAAAACCAACAGCAAATGATATTTACTCCAAGGAAAAATGTTAATATATGCTGCCAGAAAGCCAAACTATGCATTGCATAATACCTTCTCTGACAAACATAAAGAAATAGACATTCTTTCAAACTTCTTCAACAGTTAATTGAGAAGTAAATTATATGCAGAATTAATGAATATAGGACTGGAGAGATGGCTCAGAGGTTTAAGAGCACTGACTGTTCTTGCAGAGAACTCAAGTTCAGTTCCCAGCACCTACATGATAGGTAACAACCATCCAGATCCTGAACTCCAAGGAATCTGACACCCTCTTCTGATCTCTACAAGCATTGTACAACACAGGTGCACTTATATACAGGCAAGCAATACACTCATACACATAAAAAATATAAAAAGCAATGAATATGCTTTTAATATTATCTATATATATCTTAACTGACAAAAGTTAATCTATGCCTTGACCTTAACCAAGCTGATTTGATGTTTTTATTTCTGGGTCAGGGAGATGGGTCAGTGGGTTAAGAGTGCTTACCACTTTTCCAGAGGACCCAAGTTCAATTCCCAACACCCATAACAGGCAACTCAGCAACTGCCTATCACTCCAGCTCCAAGGGATCCTACAGCTCTAGCCTCAAGGGCACGTTGGGCTTAATTTGACCCCTACATATGCACACACTTACAGCTTACATATACACATAACTGCACACACACACACAAATAAAAATGAAAATAAATGAAATAAATTTGTTGTTTCTTTTTCTGGAGTTGAAGAGATGGCTCAGTGGTTAATAGCACTGGCTGCTCTTGCAGAGGACCCAGGTGTTTGGTTCCCAGCATTCAACATGGCAGCTAACAACTGCCAATAGCTCCAGTTCCTGGCATTTCAATGCCCTTTCTGATCACAACACAGGTGCACTGAACCATGCAGGCAAAACATTCATACATATAAAATGAAAATAAATTTTAAAAATTAAAGTTTCTTTTTCTGAGATTTATGATAAAATCATGAAATGGCAGAGCATAGCATTAGTTCCTAATTATATATAAATAGGAAGTTATGTGTCAAAGATAACCTCTCCCCCATCTACAGTGTTTGGTTCTACAGTGGACTTTGTTCAATTTCTAAATGGTTAACTTAACATTTAACCACAGGGCAATTATTGTACAGAAGTATCCCTGCCCCCTTTGGTGCTAGGAATCAAACTCAAGCACCCTGTACATATAAGTGATTTACCCCTAAGCTACATCCGAACCCTAGAACTACTTTCAAAACAGAAATAAATAACAGGGTCAAAGCTGTAATGCAAGATGGCATCAAATTCACAATCACTCTCTTGCCTCAGCCTTTTGCATGGTGGGACTACAAGTGTGAGCTCAGAACTGCTTTAATGTAAAACATTATGCATTCAACACACACCATGCTTCTCACCCACCGTAAGGAGTTCTGTGAGAGACTGTAAGGCTTGCTTCCGGACAGACACAGCAGGGTCTCGACAATGGTCCTGAAGAATTAACAGGTCTTCCTCCATGCCCAAGATGGCACAGTGTTTCAAAATGCTTACTAACACCTAAAAGGCACAACATGAAGTAATGACCACAGGGTACAAAAAAGTAAACAAATACTTCAAGTTCATAGATTTTAACATTTGGGAATCATGAATCAGTCTCATTTCCCCGCGGTATTCTGTCTTTTGGATGGACTCTCTCTAGAGAAAATTTAAGATTTTATATAAAGAAATAAAATCAATTAAAAAAATCTATTGAAATTCAAACATGGCCTCTCTTTAAACATATTAAACATAAAGTTGTGATTCTTTGTGCTGTTTTGCTGTTGCTGTTGTTGGACAGTGTTTTGCTATGCAGCCCAGACTGACTTGGAACTCACTATGCTAATCAAGTTGGCCTCAAGCTCAAACTTAGATCTGCTCTTCCTCCTGTGCTGAGATTACAGGTATCTGCCACACATCCCACAAGTTGTGAGTCTTGAAAAGCCAGCAAATAAGAAAGCTTAGAAAAATGGGAAATTCTTCTACTACATCTATATAATTTATTAAATGGTACAATTGAGGCCAATTATGAAAAATCAAGTTAAATAATAGATAATGAATATGGTCTTAAAAACATTTCCTTGCATTTCTAAGTTTTAGTACTTAATTAAGGTATATTTAAAGGAAAAGTTCCCACCTGGAGTGCAGACTTCCGGACATTGATCTTCTCATCCCTGATTCTTTTTCTCAGCATTGCTATGACACATCTTTCTGTTGATGGAACACCAAAGAATCATAGTCTTTTTATTATTATTTTACATGTTTGAGTGTATTGCCTGAATGTATGTTAAGTGCATCCCTGTCATGCAGTGTCCACAGAGGTCAGAAGAGGGCACCAGATCCCTTGGAACTGGAATACGGATGGGGACAGCTGTTAATCTCCAAGTGGGTGCTGGGAATTGAACTTGGGTCCTCTGCAAGAGTAGCCAATATTCTTAACTGCTGAGCCATCTCTCTAGCCCAGAATCACAGTCCTGAGGAAAGCCAGACACTACCTAAAAGCAGACAACACTGAAAAAACAAGATTCTCCTAATGGTTCACTAATATAATACACTGTTTCAAGTCTTAAGAAATGAGAGTATCAATTTAAAGAAAAATTAAAAAATCAATATTTACTATAAAAAGCAATAGTTTTAGAATATGAGTAATTTGATCTTAAATCCTGACTCCTACATCTAAATTTTTAAAGTTTATTTTAATTTTTATTTATGTATACGTCTCTGTGTGTATATGGCAAATATGTGCAGGTCCTGCACAAAGTGTCCAGAAGATGGTGTTAGTTCCTCTGGAGCTGAAGTCAGAGGTAGCTCTGAGCTGCCTGACATGGGTGTGGGAAGTGCACAGGGGTCCTCTGGAAGAAGACTAAGTGTTCTTAACTGCCGAGTCATTCCTCCAGCCCTGTCCCTAAAATTCTGAATGGATTATTTACCTCTTCAACTTTCCTTAGCTACAAAAGGAATACCACATAAAGATTTGATGAGGTGGTCTGTGACAACAACTTTAAACTTTTCACTGGAAAGACTCCTGAATTAATTAGTACCCTAAATACTTAAGTACCTTTGCTGTGTAGATTCTAATTTTTAGTATGAGTTAGAAATGTAAACTGAGATTCATTAGGAACATTTAATAATTCATTTAAAATTAAGAGGAGCTGGCAAGATGGCTCAGTGGGTAAAGATGCTAGTCTTACAAGTTCAACAACAGTGGTCTGATCCCTGGAACCCATGTAAAGGTGGAAGGAGAGAGAGAACTTTCCAAAGTTATCCTCTGACTTCCACATGTACACCATGGCATGTGTGTGCCTTGAACTCCCATTATATCCACACATATACAATGAAAAAATTAAAATTAAAAGTTAAATAAAAGACACGTTAATCTACAAATAACATTTTAATAAAAAACAGCTCTATATTCTCCAAAATATATAAAAGAAAAACAGTGAAGATTGGTACTGTTTTTCACTTTTGTAAGCTCTAATGCTTAGCCACTCAGAAGGCTAAGATAAGACAGACAGTTTTAGGCTAGTGTAGGTCATTTAAGGAGTTACAGATAAAAGTGGAATGCCCAGTGAGGATCTTAAAGTGATTTTTGTTGTTGCTGCTTACAAAACACAAACCAAGTCAGACATGGCGGTACCAGCATGCTGTACTGCGTGTGGAGACTGAGGTTGGAGGAGGGACATACAGGGAGACTTTGCATAAACAAAGGTAAAGAATGCAACAAAACATCACTGAAACAAAGTAAACAGCAAACAAACAAGTACCTGATACTGACAGATGAGAGGAATACCACATTAGTATGGTACTAATACTCTTTAAATTGACATCCAAATCAATCCCTATTAAATGTACAATGGATGTTGAGTGTGGTTACATATGCCTGTATTCTTGGTGGTTGAGGTAGGAGGACCTCCAGTGTTAAGGCAGCTTGAGCTTTACAGAAAGCCCTTGTCTTAAGACAAAAAAGACATAAAAATCTCAACAATGAAATAAAAGAAATATTAAGAACAAAGCAACATGATTTCTCCAAAAGATTTTAATTCTTTAGAAACCAACCCCAAAGATGCTGTCATAAATGAGATACCAAATAAGGAATTCAAAAGAATAACTTTTGTAAAAGAATTGATAATTCCAAGAAAACATAGAAAAACAACTGAACAAATTAAGGAAGATAATGCAGGTCATGAATGAGAAGTTCAATAGATAGAAATTTAGAAAAACATTAGTAATAAGTGCCATACAAACTTAGACGAAAGCCTTATCAATTGGTTAGCTCTAGCAGAAGGACTTCAAAGCTGAAGACAAGGTTAATGAATCAAAGCATCCAGATTCATCCAGACAGGAATAAAGACATAAAGATTATGAATAAAACATGAAAAACCACTGGGGCAGGATTAAAATAACAAATTTATGGGGTTAGAGAGACAGCTCAGTGGTTAAGAGCACTGGCTGCTCTGCAGAGGACCGGGATTTGATTCCCAGCACCCACATGGCAGCTGATAACCATCTGTAACTCCAGCTCCAGGGGATCTGATGCCCTCTTCTGACCTTCGCAGGCACTGCATGACACAGATACACTTACATGCAGGTAAAATAAAAATAATAAATATTAAAAAATAAATTATTTGAACATATATAAAATATTATATATTGAGCGTAGAAGGCAGCATGAAGACACAGACTAAAGGCATAGAAAATCTACTCAATGAAATAGAAATTTTCCCAAATCCTAGGAAAGATATGGTCACTGATTTAAAAAAGGTAGCATTCTAACCAAACCACATGGCCAGAAAAGATCTTCTCCACATCATATTCCAGTTGAAATGCTTAGAGTAGATAAGAAGAAAGGATACTGAAACCGGAAAAGTGCCATCTCTATTATAATGAACCAATCAAAGGCATGGGAGGGGGACCTGGCAAATCAGAGGACTAGAACCAGGAAAGCCTCTTTGGAATCAAGAAAGAAATAAAAACCTTCAAAGAAAACATACTAAAGAACTTTATGACCACTAAGCCAATACTACAAAAGATATTAAAGAAATCCTTCACAGAGAAAAAGATAAACAGCCTCAAGGGCACAGGAAAAAGAAGAGAGTGACTATTAGGAAAGAATCAAACATTAAGAAAACATTTTGAATCAAGCATTAGAAAATGATGTGAATTAGTATGTACCTTTCAACAACAACCATGAATACAAATGGTCTTAGTTCTTCAATTAAAATACATGGGCTGACGGATCGGCTTAAAAAAATTGTTGCCTACAAGAAATATACCTTGTTAGCAAACACATACTTTGACTGAAAGCAGAAGGTGGAAACGATATTCCAAGCAAATGGAGGCTGGAAGCAAGCAGGAGAAGCAACACTGGTATCAGACAATGCATAATTAGTCAACAGAGAGGAGCATATTAGTAAAATAATATGTCAAAGAGATACATACACTGAATGTCAAGTGTACTCAATTTCATAAAAACAAACATTACTGGACCTAAAGGGAGGGACAGTCCTTGATACAAAGTAGTAGGTGTTTCAATATCCCAAAACATCATATAAAGTGGGCATGGTGGTGTATTTCTGTAATCCCAACACTTAGGAGAGGGAGGTAGGAAGATTAGGAGTTCAAGATCATCTTTGGCTACAAGAGATTGTCTCGAAAAATATAAAAAAGGCAACTACTGCAGGCAAGGATATAGGATGAAGTGGAACCGATACACAGCTAGTAAAAATCAGCTTCTTAAAATAAAACCAGAACTGCCATACACTAGCCATACCACTTGTGAGTTTTTATTGGAAGGCAATCTAGGTCAGCATGACAGGTATCCCTACCTACATATTCATGTTTTCTGTGGCACTATTCACAATAGTGAAGTAACAGAATCAACTCAGTGTCTCCAGTGGATAAAAAAAAGGTAGTATATACACATGATAAAGCTTTAATTGAACATAGAAGAACAAAATGATGCCATTTGCAGAGAAATGCAGGAAACTGCAAATCATTGTGTTAAAGAAAATAAGCCACATTCAGAAACATAAATATCACAAACGTTCTCTCACACATGAAATGGAGATTACACAAAAGTACATTCATATAAAATACATGTGACATGAAAGTAGACAGGGAAACCTTTGGGAAGCAGAGGCAGCAGGAGGAATGGGAGGACAGGACAGGTGTGGGTAATGCTGACGTATGAGAATGATGCTTTGGACAATGAATAGATACTAATAAAGTTTGACTTATAAAAAGGAGATATAACAGAAATTAATTCATTCATAAAGAAAAGCATTTTAATTCTTAAGGGTAAATTAATCAGAAAAAAGAAACCCTCTAAGGTTTTTCATTATATTTATGGCTGTCTATAAAACTATAGTTGTCCAGCAGCATCACCCATCTGATAGTGACAAACCTGGCATACCAGATCCAAGTCTTTCACTACTGTCATCTGTGTTGCTTTTCGTTGAGGCCTTAGAAGAGATAGATGTCCAATTCCGGTAAGAAAGTACTATTTAAAAGAAAAAAAGATTGAGGTAAAAGCATGTTACATTTTCCAGAGTGTAAGTGCAACACAGTACTCAAGGGATGAAATGACTGAAAAGGAATTTCAACTTTTTTGAAGAAGAAAGAACAACATCACATCAGGTAAATATAGAAACGGAAGAATTCTTGCAGATACTCAGCAAGTCTTTCCAATTATTCAGTATCAGAAAACATTCTCATCTGTTACCTGATGAATGTCTCAGTAAGGTACCAGGCTGACTCTGTATTCCTGAAACCAAAGGACCTAAAAGCAAGCACATAAAAGGGGGAAAATATCATAAATCCCAAGAAAATATCCACAGAGGACTCAAAATCAAGACAGGCCTAAAGTCAAAGCAGACAGATTCTAAATTGCTGACAATTTTCTCTCCTGTTTTAGAAAAGTCTTCCAAATATACCAGGCGTTCCTATTTAAAAAGGTACTTGAAGTTGGTAAAATATCAGAATTGTAGGGTATATGTGTAACGTGTATAAGGTGCTGGGATTGCGCTTTCACACAGAGAGTAATATAACAAGGAAATATAGAGAAAATGGCTTATGAGAGTAAAATTAATTATACCACACTTTTTGTTTTGGTTTGGTTTTTGGGGCCATAACCCAACTTGCAGTCTTTTTTGACTATTGTTTTTCTTTCTTGGCCATGGTGAGTATTGAATCCATGGGCCTCATACACACTAGGCAAGTGATCAATGAAATATGCCCCAGTCTTCCCTACTCACTGTTAATGAAGAATTCCAGTATACTCTCTGATGTGTTGTTAGCAGACAACTCCAGACAATGAGCAAAGCTGGACAGTGCCTTGCTGCGGACGGTAGGTGCCTTGTCTAAGCAACGGTCAAACATGATTTCTTGCACCAAGAATTTATGCTTTAGAAACTTTTGCTGTTCCAAGAATAGACTGTCATCTACTTCTCTCTCAGGCAGCTCTAAGAGAGCTAGAACAACATCCAGAGTGAAAACCCGGTGTGGAATCTGGTACGGTAGAAGTGGAAGGACCACCATCAGTAGGGAGTAAGAAGCAAAGAAAACTCTTCTACTACATTCAGACCTGTCTATCATTAATTACGCTTGCTGAGTCAGGACCCAGGCTTTTATTCAGACATGACTCCTACCTTGGAACTTCGTGAGTATTTGTAAAGCCAGGCAATGAATGTAGCATATTCCCCAGAAGGAAGCTTATTAAGCAGCTGGACCAGGGACTGTGCTGCAAAGGTCCGATACTCTGATTTATCTACCACCTGAAACACACAAAAAAAGACCAGCCATCTACTCACAGCATGACTAAAACTCACAGTAACTGAAAATCAGTGAGTGTAATGAGCACAGTGATCGATCTCTAAATACTAGACAGATGACCAAGAAATTTTAAGTTTCACCCCCTTTTGAACTCTAAACTATAAATCTCGGCAGAAAAATGAACATACAATTTCAGAGACTATGCACCTCTATGGTTGTTAGGGATCCAATTAAGACCTGTATGTTTAAACAATTACATAAATTTATATGAGATATTAGCAAAACTTTGAATAAGAAATATTTGATATTGGTTTATCTTTTAGGTATGTTAATATTAATTTTTTTTAAAGTTCTTATCCTTTTAGAGATAAAGGCTAGAATGCAATGAATGAAAGAATATGACGGAATCTGCTTCAAAACAAACAATGCAGTGTGTGTGTGTGTGTGTGTGTGTGTGTGTGTGTGTGTGTGTCAAGTATACAAATCACGAAAACCAATGACCCAGGATGGGGGGAACATGCTGGTTTATAACACTTTCTCACTGTTTCTGTGTACACTGAGCATTTCGAATGGAAAAATTTTATGTTTTAACCAACACTGTAATAGCAGGCTGTGGTGATGCTTGCTTGCTATCTCAGCACTCAAAAGGCTAAGAACAAGAGGATTAGGATTTGAGACAGGCTGTGGTGATGCTTGCCTGCTATCTCAGCACTCAAAAGGCTAAGAACAAGAGGATTAAGATTTGAGGCTTGGGGCTGGAGAGATGGCTCAGTGGTTAAGAGCACTGTCTGCTCTTCCAGGGACATGGGTTTGGTTCCCAGTGCCCACGTTGTTTCTAACAACTATGTGTAACTCTAGTTCCAGGGGAATCTGATGCCTTCTTTTGACCTCTGCGAGCACTGCAAGACACAGTGTACTTACACATATGCAAGAAATACACTCATATACATAAAATAAAAATATTTTTTTAAAAAGATTTGGAGGCTAGCCTGGGCTATGCAGCAAGACCCTGTCCAAAAACACTGACAAAAATCAAACAAGAAGCCACTTTGTTTAGGTGTATATTATTAAATAAAACTACCTTTAGTAATGAAAGAGACTCATTCCCAAGAACAAAATATATACACACTTATCTTTCCATATTTAATGCACTTATATATTGTAATTCCTAAGGCACACAGTACCTTGGCACAGATATGCTGCAGTAAAATACGAAGGACTGGGAATATACTTTCTTGTAGTTTGTCCACAAGTGAGCTATGTCAAAGAAAAACACAAATCCAGTTTACAATGTAGCTATTATTACAACAACACTTAATTTCTTTTAACTTGCTGCTCAAAAACCAGGACTTGTATTTTAGAAATTCCAAATATTAAAAATAATCTACTCCCTTGTGGCTGGTAAAGTGGCTCAGCAGGTAAGGTGCTTGCTACACAAGCCTGGTAACTTGAGTTTGATTCCCAGAACCCACATAAAGGTGGAAAGAGAGAACTGACTTCACAAAGCTGACCTTTGACACTCACATATGCATAGTTGCATGTACACACATACACACACACACATACACACACATAATGCATATACAAATAATAATAAATAAACATTGTAAAAACATTGTAAAAACAACCTACTCTGAAGCTGGGCATGGTGGCACTCAGAGGCAGGCAGATCTCTATGTGATTGAGGCCAGCCTGGTTCACAGAGAGTTCCAGGATGCTTATGGCTACAGGAAGAACTAGTCTCAAATAGACCAAAAAGAAACAAAACAAAACAAAAACAAAAAGCAGCAACAAGAACAAGAACAAAACCCCAAGGAAACCCAACCTATTCCACAGTAATGAGTTGTTTCAGTAAAGAATAAAGACACTGTATCACGTTAGAAAAATGTCCTTCTTATGCAGTTTTATGGACAGCTATCACTGAGAAACTGAGTCATTAAGGAAAAGTAAAAATACAGTCTTCCATATGGCTCTTTTAGCTATTTATTATGAATTTCATAGTAAGATGTAAAATACATTTTAGGATAAAATAAAGAACAGACTAAGACATAGCAACACCATGTGGCAGCTCAGTGAAATGCTACTACTTTAAATGCATTTGTATTATTTCTCCTGCTCAAGAAGAATTTACTATGTTATCTGAAACATTACATAAACACTATTCAACTGGAAACATAATGGACTCTTATGCAAAAACCAAGCAAGTGTTTCCACCTAAAACATTCTAGTTATCTAGTATTTTAAAAAATCCTAGCTATGAGCCACAGAGATGCTTCAGTAGGTAAAGACATCTGCTGCTAAGCCAGTGATCCTAGGTTCATCTCCAGGACCCACATGGAAGAAAAAGAGAACCAATTCCCAAAAGCTGTCTTCTGACCTCCACGTGCCCGCCACCACACAACCTGAAGAAAAAAAATATCCTAGCCAGGCAGTGGTGGTTCACACCTATCCTAGCATTCAGGATGCTGAGGCAGGAAGATTATCACAAGGTCTAAACCAGGCTGTTCTATATGGTGAGTTCCAGGTCAGCCTGGGCTACAGAGTAAGACTCTGTCTCAAAAACAAAACAAAACAAAACAAAACAAAACAAAACAAAACAAAACAAACATTCCTATGGAGAGGCATTATTCGGTGACAAGACAAACACCATCCAACCACACCACATGCTGGAGAAGTCAGCAGCTATATACACCTCATGTATACATATTATTTCTCCACATTGAACACCAAGTAACTGAAGAAGGAAACGAAACACAGAAGACACAGCAAGCATACCTTTCCCAATAAAAGTAAGAGAAGACTTAAGAAGTGAATTGTGATTTGTGGCAGAAAAAGAGGTTGACCAATTATTGCTAAGAAAGTAAAAGTCATTTACTTACTTTTTTCCTTCAGCAAATATTTTCTGTAGAGGATGGAGCAGAAAAGTGAGAAGAAACAACAACAACAAAAAAAAAATGGGCAAGAAACAAAAGTGAAGAAATGCCAAGCAGAAAGATGGAGACGAGGAGAGGAAGCTCACTTGTTCTGTTCTGGAAAGGTGAATACCTAAGTAGACACCGAAAGGAAAGAGGCAGACGTCCTCTCAGCTGAGTGCACGGAGGACAGAATCAAACGGGAGGCTGACTCTGGTTCAATGCCGTGTCTTTAACAATGTCCCAACAGAGAAAATGTCAACTGTGATCCAGACCCCAGAAAACAGATTAGCTATGAAGTGCTTAAAACTTTGACTCACAAAACTACTACCAAGTGGAGTCAGATAATACCTTGGTTAGTGCAGGGCCCAGGCTACTAAGGAAGAGTGACAAAGAACAGAAATTCAAGAGTTATGTGCTTCACCTGATGAACTGAACTGCCTGGTTTCTACAATTGATGACTTGTGAAGTAATAGTAGCCGGGGCACAGAAGGACCTTTCGCCTACTTCTAACATCAGTATTACATTCAGCATCTGATGAAAAATAGAACCAATAACCTGGAAGAGAAAAGAAAGTTCAACTTAAGGTATAATGAGAATCCAGTGGTCTCAAAGATGTTGACTTTAAACACTTAGGATGTGTTTCTTGATAGTAAGTACACACCATGAACTTACACCTCACATTTATTTACAATGAAAGCAAGTTTGCTTAAAGATAACTTTAAGAACACTACCTCACTTGTCTCCCTAATCTCTTCACATCATAACCCAAAATTCAGGGAAAGCAGAAAACTTTCACACTAATAGGTCCTTATTGTAAAATAGGGAGAGGATACCTTGCTCTTGTATTTTTACTAAACATTTCCCAACATAATTTCTCATATAATTTATTCAACTGATTAGTTTATTCAGCAAATAAAACTTCTACCAAAACCCATATATTAGACACTTTTGGATATGGAACTAGACTTTACTGTTGTAACCGTGGGCTTCTGAATAACTGAAGCAAGCAGGATGATAAATAACTTCCATTTTACAGATAACAAAGTAAACTCCAAACATCAACAGCAAGTCATTAAATCTCTGTTAAAACCAAGGTTGTCTGACAGGAAGTAAAATACTCTCAAAATTAAAAATTTTTAGACACAGTACATTTACAAGGATGGACTTTACCAACCACACTTAAAGTGTATAGAAGGGCATGAAGATTAAAAACATTTCTGCATATTATACCACATTCATATTTCAAGCACAGAAATGATAGACACAATAAATTATAAAATATTTCATGTTTTAAAACAACAGGAATTGCATTTGGCATTCAGCATAACTTCATTTAATTCTATGGCAATTCTAGAAGGAAATAAGACCTTCAAGATGTAAAGCCCAAGGCTTTCCCAAGGTCAAATAACTCATGAGAGGACACACAGCCAGCAGGAAGTAGAACTGGAATTTGAACCCCAAGTGACCTCCAAAGCCTTTTGAACTACATACTGCTACTGTACATTAACAAATCAGACACAGCAACAGGCACAGGACCTGGATCTACCATGTACTCCCCAGATAGTCTTCTTTTATTTATGATATCTAAGTTTAGTAACATTATAATGCATGATGTGCCCTTATTCCAGTGTTTACTGAAGCAAATATTAGTAAGGTAACTTGGGGGCAGAAATCTAGACTATTAAAGCTAACAATTAATGACAGCCTAAATATTTCTGTTGAATATCAACAAAAATAATACAAGTACTAGTAGATATACCAAAGCACACATGAGTTGCCAAAGAAAACTTGAAAACTGATAATTCTATATCCAAGTATCTGCTAAGCACCTGACTTGCTTCTCCTAGTTAAATCATATCAAAACACTGTTTTCCTCTCTGAAGCTTAACAATAATTTTTCTGGATCATCAAATATATTGGCTGTATACCAGTATTGAAGACTAGACAGCAAATAGAAAGAGACATTTGTATTATACAGATAATAGAAAGTACAGAAAATAACCTAATACATTAAAATGGCATCTCAGCCAACTGCTCTGTATCCACACAGCTCAAGTACCAAGTCTGCCCACTTACCTATGGATGCATAAATTGTGGTTAGTACCAAATGCTGTACTAGTTTTTCCTATAAAGACATACCTACAACACAGTTTAATTTATAAATCCACATAAAAGCTGAGTAGGCATGGCTGGTATCTGTAATCCTAGCACTCAGGCAGAGTTAGGGAATGTCTAAAACAAGCTACTAGCTCAACTAGAAGTAATGCTGATTAAGAAGAGGTTAATAAGAACAAAAACATAGAACAATTATAATAATATATTATAACAAATGATAACAGATGGGCATGGTGGCATACACTTTTAATCCCAGCACTTGGGAGCAGAGAAGCAGGCATATCTCCGTGAGTTCCAAGTTAGCCAGGCCTTCACAGTGAGTTTCAGGCCAGCTAGAGTTGTACAGTGAGACCCTATCTCAAATAAATAAATAACTGAACATATTCTCTTCAAAGTATCTTATTGTATAGCATGGGCCCCTTTTACTACATGACTGCATGTAACTGGAACCCTGCAAAGTAAAACTGAGGACAGATGGGGATTAGCAAATGCTTTTAACATCTTTTCATTATGTGGTTTACCCACAATTCAACCAGAAAATCAGACCAGTAAGTTAGATTCCTCCTTTCCCCTACCTTATTTCCTTCTCCATGAACTGGGGAGCACAGTAAATACAGCCCACTATAGGCCAGTTCTGATATGTGTCTTGCTTCATGAAGATTCCTAAAGGAAAAGGCCAAAATGTTAGCTAAAGGATTTGCTTTTTCTAGGAATATTCCTTAGCTGTCAAAGTCTTATTTAAGGATTTAGCAACACTGTGTTGCCTAGGCTGTCCTAGAACTCCTTCACTCAAACTACTGCTGTCCCTTAGCCTCCCAACCAGTTGGTACAGGCCAGTGTTACCTCAGCAGGCTTCTCGAAGCCATATTTAAATGAAAGGACTTGACATCTATGCCAATTAGAATGCAATGGCACTTACAGTTCTGAAGCAAAAATCATCTCACTGTCATACAATTAAGATTTAATGGCTTACCCGGCTGGTGAAACAAGAAATCCCTGAAGAACTGGCTCAAAGGTAGTTAATGCAACAAAGACCTGGATAACAAAGAAAGGTCTGAGCCTTTTCTATTCATTAAGTATCATTAAGTCTATGTCCTATTCACTTACTCCAAAGTTCTTAGAATTGTCACTAACCTCTATACAAGTTTGTACAGACTGTGGCTTTTCTTTAAGGGAAAACTTGGGTAGAAGTCTTAAAAAATTCTTTAGAAGATCAAATAGGGCATTTCTGATTTGGGAAAGGTCGCGAGAAGAAAAATAAACACTCTCTTCCTCTTCTTCTTCTTCTGTAAATTCATCCATCTGGATTATGAAAAACAAAAAGTGTGTTTGCCCCATGGTTTTCAATTTACCCAAAGGAAGCAAATGCCAGGTAGCTGCAGAGATGCTCACATGATGTCACTTTGCCCAGGTCCCTATGACTATCCCAGGTCTCTATGGTTACAGTGGGGAAAAAAAAAAAAAAATCACTGGACTCCTTGACTACTACAGTTCTTTCTACCCCTGTATTTTTTGTGTGTCAATAAGATTTCCTTCCTTAGGAATTGTGATACCAGTAAACTACCATTCTACTTTACCATACAAGAATTTGGAAATCCATATTCTTATGGCTATAAGCCCCAGAACACTTTAACTCCCTTCTTTAATGTCAATAAGAAAATGTGGATAGAGGGCGGGGCATGCAGCCAGTTGGTAGTTTGCCTAGCTTGCATGAGACCCTGAATTTGATTCTCCGGAGTACCATATAAACTAAGCATGGTAGTGCATGCCTGAAATTGCTGTACTCAAGAAGCAGAGTGGGGCGGAGCCAGGGGAGGTGTTAGAAATTCAAAGTCACCCTTGGCTATATAGAGAGCCCAAGGTCTCAAAATAATAATAATAATAATAATGCAGCAAACATACTAGTTTTCTGCCAAATATATTTGGGGGAAATGACTGGAAGTTAGAAGAAACATTTCCTTAGTAGTATAGAAGTCCAAGAGACAACCCAAATCATAATGGATAGCAGGTGATAAACAGTTTAGGATCTTACAGTTATAATCAAGATGCCTGAAACCATACTTCAGAGAAATTCAATCATTAAACAGGGCTGGAGAGATAGCTCAGTGGTTAAGAGCACTGGCTGCTCTTCCAGAGGACCTGGGTTTGGTTCCCAGTGCCCACACGGCAGCTGACAACCACCCGTATCTCCAGTTCCGGGGTTCTGGCCTCCACAGGCACGGAACCACACCGGTGCACTTACACATACGCAGGCAAAACACTCATACACATAATAGAAAAGTTAAAGCTGGGGATGGAGGTCGCTCAGCGGTTAAGAGCATTGACTGCTTTTGCAGAGGACACAAGTTCAGTTCCAGGCACCCACCTGGTAGCTAACAACTGACTGTAACTCCAGTTCCAGGGGAATCCAACACCCTCTTCTGTCCTCTGTAGGCACTGAACAACATGGGTGCACTTACATTCAGGCAGGCAATACACTCATACACATAATAAAAAAGTTGTATATTGACATAGTGAGGTCTTCTTATCCCACCTACTTCTTACCCGATTATCCTCTTTCCTGGGAGGCTTTCCTCTTTTCCTGCTCCTTCTATAATTATCCTGACAACCTTTGGGCTGTTCTTTTTTCCTTTTCTGATTCAAGTTAGATTCGTGAGGCCAGCTCTTCTTTAGAATTTGAATACACTTGTCAAACATCACTGGGTGGAATACTTGATTGGCTACACTACCTAGTTATAGAAAAGAGAACACACAGGTCAGATTTTATTTTTTTTAAAGATGGGGTCCTGCTAACTTGAAACTCAGGAACCTCTTGCCTCTTTTGGAGCACTGGGATTATAGGCATGTACTTCCATCAATTTAAGGATTTAATCGTCTTAAAATATGTGCATACGGGGAAAAGGGGGTGGCTCAGTGAATAAAACATTTGTGGAAGTGTGAGGAGACTAGCGTTTGGATCCCCAGAACCCACATAAAAGCTGATCAGGCACAGGAACCTGCTTGTGATGGTAGCACTTGGAGAGGAACAGGAGATTCCCCAAGACAAGCTGCTAGCTTGACTAGGCGGAACTGGTGAGGAACTGGTGAGCACCAGGGTCAGCGAGACATTCTGCTTCAACAAATGAAGTGGAGAACAATAGAGGAAGATACCTCAAGCTATTCGGGCATATATACACAAGCCATAGCCATGCCACACAAACATGCATAAACATAGGAATGCACACTACTCATGCATACACGCAAAAATGTGTATTAACAATATATTAAAAATTTTAAAAAGCAAGAGATAAGCTTTCCACCAACTATAAATAATGGTGACTCTTCAGGAAAAATGTGCCATTTCTTCAGAAAGAAAACAACTAGCTAGGTGTGGTGATACACACCTTTGGAATCAGCATTCCAGAGGCAGAGACAGGTGAATCTCTGTGAGTTAAAAGCCAGGCTGGGCTACATAGTGAAATCCTGCATCAAAAAATAAAAACAAGGGGCTAGAGAAATGGTTCAATGGTTAAGAGCACTGACTGCTCTTCCAGAGAATTCAAGTTTGATTTCCAGTACTCACAATGATGGCTAACAATTGTCAGTAACTCCAGTTCCACAGGATCCACAGACTCTGTACGACACGGGTACACTTACATACATGCAGGCAAAACAGTCACATACACAATATAAAAATAAATACAAAAACAAAGAAAAGAAAATTATGCTAAAACTGGACAAAGATGTCTAAATAACCACTGTAAAGCACTAGGAAAACAGAGGTAAAAAGTGAAATTGTTCTCATTTTTTCTCTGGAGATAATTTCTAGGTAACATAGAGAAATGGTAAATCCAAGGAGATAGTGGTTTTGCAAAGCAGAGACCAGAGTCCACAGGGCAGCTGGGATGTATGGAACAGAGCATTAAAGAGAGGCTGCTACATAAAACAGGAGCTCCAGAATTCTGCAGAGGCTGAGCATCAGGTGGATACATGAGGTGAAACTCCACTATGGTGAGCAAAGAACCAAGAAATCAGAAGAATTACTTTCACAACTCATTCAGAGCTGATGCATTTGAGCTCTGTGCATCCAGAACACAGAGACCTTTCAAACAGCTGAAGCATTCAGTGGAGACAGCAGATGACTATGTATACCAAAGTTACTTTACATTTGCAAAGTTTTAAAAAATTTTTGAAAGGATCAAATTAAAGGAAAACCATAAAATGCACATAATCAACAACCTTATCTATAAAATGAATATCATCCAATAAAAATTTATTGCTCATTCTAGACAGGAAGAAAATATATTCCATGATGCAAGAAAAGTCACTCAAGATAAACTGTCCAAGTAATGACAGAGGCAACAGAACTAGCTTAAAGCATACATTAGACTTAAGCTAAAAATTAGAAGTAAAAAATCTAGCATACAGAGAAAAGAATTAAGTAGAACTTACTCCATTTCAGAGCACAAATATTCACGTGACAGGCTTAACAGTAGATTGCACATTACAGAAAAACAGGTAATGGAGCTTGAAGATACAGGAGGGGCACAAAACAAAATACTCCACGACCCGGGGAAGAACATCAGAAATCACATGCTCCACGGGCCAGACGTGGTAGTGCACACACTTAATCCCAGCAACCCGAAGGCAAAGTCAGGCAGATCTTCGTGAGTATGAGGTCAGCCTGGTCGACACTAGTGAGCTGCAGGCCAGCTGTGGTTACAAAGTAAGATCCTGTCTCAAAAACAAAAGTGTAACATAAAAGTCCTACAAAAAAGGTAAAGAATATGTGGAAGAAATAACTGAAAATTTCACAAATCTGTTGAAAACCTCCATAGATCCAAGATGCTTAATGATCCCAATCATGTACAATAAACAGGAAATCACACAGAAACACAGGAAATCTAATCAAATTAATGAAACATAAAGAAAAACTTTAAAGTAATCAGATCTCAACAGAGAGGAGTTACTGAAAATCAAACCAAAGATGGGCCAGCAAAATGTCTCAGCAGGTAAAAAGCACCTTCCTTATGAGCCTGATGACTTTCGGCACAATCTTGACTTGTAAAAGTTGTCCTCTAACCTTCGTAAGTGTATACATACATATGCACGAGTGCGCGTGTGCGCGCACACACACACACGAGAATCACAAAGACAAAACTACACATGGTGACACAGGCCTGTAATCCCAGCACTAAGGAGGACGAACAGGAGGGTAATGAGTTGGAAGCCAGTGCTGGGCTACACAGAGAAGTTCAGGCGCCCTTGGCTACATACTAACTTGTTTCAAAACAAAACAAACAGAAAACAAGAAGCACAAAGATTCCTCATCAGAAACAATGTAAATCAGATCACAATGTATCTCAAGTGTACTTTTTTATTAAATTTTATGTTTTGACAATTTCATACATGTGCATAATTAGCCTTCTATCAAAAGCATTCTTAAAAGTCATTTTGCACAAAGTTCAAGAGAGTTGATAGCTGACAGAACTGTCTGTACTAAAGAAGTATAAAGTACTTCAGGCTTTAGTTAAATAATTGTGGGATAAAAATCTAAATATGAAAAGTATTTACTTTCCATTGCAGGGTTGGGGAAAGAAAATAGTACTTAAAGGTTACTGTAATATATGTAAATTAGTCAGTTCCCTGAAGATAAACTGTTAAAAGTGTGCATTGTAGGCTAGGCATACTGACACACACCTGGAATCCCAATACTTGGGAAACTGAGGCAGGAATATCAGGAGCTCAAGTCATTCTTAGCTAGGTGGCAAGTTCAAAGCCAACCTAGGCTACATGAGACCTTGTCTCAAAAAAACAAAAAAGTGCTTACTGTATACCCAAAGCAAGCACTTGAAACACAAACATTCAAAAAAGTATAAATAACCCAAAAGAGAAGAAAATGTCAGATAGTGAAGAAACAAAAGAAAACAACAACAAAAAGGAAAGAACTGGGGAGAATGGGGATGGAAAATCTAAGGGACAAATACAAAGTAAATAACAAGATGGCAGAAACCCAATCATGCTAATAATCACATTATGCCTAATCATGTAAAGAGCGTAAAAATTCTAATATGTAAGTAAACAACATTAGAATGTGTAATAAAGCACAAAGTATACAAAAAGCTTTTCAAATGCAAACACAGATAGATTAAAAATAAAGGCACAGGTGGGGCTGGTGGCACAGGCCTTTAATACCAGTATTTGGAGAAAGAGGCAGAGGTGGAGGCATGTGGATCTCTGAGAAGATCTAGGCCAGCCTCGTCTACATAGTTAGTTCCAGGGCAGCTGGGCTATAGGGAGACCCTATCCCCCAAACAAAACAAAAATAAAGGCACAGAAAATGATGTATCAGCCAAGTAGTGCATCAACCCTAAGAGTAATCCTACGAACAGAGAGAGCATCAAACACCAGGACAAGCAATGTCATCATACAAGCAGGGATATAACATAAACAAGATGATTCATTAATCAGGAATGACAATCACAAATATGTTTTCACTTATTAGAATTTCAAAATATCCTAGTTAAAACTGAGAATTAAAAGAAGGTTGACAATCATACCTGGAGGATTCAACACTACTATGCAACTAACTGACAGAATACAAAGCATACATTCTGTTCAAGTGCAAACAAAAGATTCAAGTTGGACACTTATGCTGGATTATTTTTTTAAAAGCCACAACTCAAACATTTTAAGGTATCATAATAAAAGAAGAATGCACTCTAACTCTTGGGGATAGAGTAATGCTTTGTATAGCCCACACTGGTCTTCAACTCCTGATCCTCTTACCTCCACCTCCCAAATGCTAGAATTTCAGGTGTGCCCTAACACTCAGCTCTTATTCTAATATAATTAAAATAAATTCATTGCAATGATATTTCAGGAAAGTCTTAAATATTTAGAAATTAACCACATTACTAATTAACTCAGAAATCTAAGAAAAAAAATTTTTTAAATTAGAAAATCACTTTAGCCTAAGTAGTAATGAAAACTAATAGCAAAATTTGTATGATAGGGTAAGGCAGTACTTAAGAGCAAAATTTATAGTATTAAATACCTATATTAGAGACAGAGTACATAGAACAAAGACCTAAGCATCCACCTAAGAAGGCAGAAGAAGGGGCTGCAAAGATGGCTCAATAGCAAGCTCTTGCAAAAAACCTGAGTTTAGTTCCCAGCACACATGTCCAGTGGTTCACAATGGCCTATAACTTCCAGCTCTGGGATCCAATGCTTCTAGCCTCCATGTACTCACATGCACATACCCAAATACACACTTTAATTAAAAATGTAAAACTCAGAATGAGAACAAATCAAATTCCAGCTAAGAAGGAAAGAAGCAACAGAGATAGCAGTAGAATTCAATGAACTAGAAAATGGACAAACTACAGAATATTACCACTAATGGCAAAAGCAGGCTCACCAAAATGATCAGTAAAATTAACATCTCCCTTTCTAACACCCCCTGATTTAACACACCCTTATTTAGACACATGAGGAATTTTTTTTAATTGTCAGTATCAGGCATGAAAGAGAAAATACCACTACAGATTAGAACTTTCAAAGAAAACTACAGGCCCAGACAGTAAGTTATATAAATTTAAGGAAGAAACGAATTCTTCAAAAATGAACTCAGAATATAAAAGAGAACATTTAAACAACTTTTATTAATGTGAGACTGATATTACCAAGACACCAGTCAGACAAGAACATATCAAAAATCAAAACAAAAAAGGAGCAAATCAGGGTTGATGAGATGACTCAGTAGATAAGTGCTTGCTGCTTAATCCTGACTACCTGAGTTTGATCTCTGGAACCCATGTAAAGGTGGAAGGAGAGAACCAACTCTATAAAGTTGTCCTCTGACCTCTGCTTACAAACCACTACATACTTCTATACAAACACACAATAATTAAAAAAAACATTTTATTTATTTTTTAATTTTATGTGTATGAGTATATTGCCTGAATGTGTATAAATGCACATGTGTCATGCAATGCCCAAGGAGGTCAGAAGAGGGCATCAGATCCCCTGGACCTGGAGTTACAGATGGTTGTCAGAAGCCACATGAGTGCTGAGAATTGAACCTCGGTCCTCTGCAAGAACAGTCAGTGTTTTTAACCTCTAAGTCATTTCTCTAGCCCCAAGATTTATTTAAAAGCAAAACTGATGCCATTCTTTACACAGATATAAAAAGTGAAAAATAAACAAAACTACCAGGGCTGATAATATGGCTCAGTGGGGAAGGGTATTTGCTGTCAAACGTGATGACCAGAGTTTGATTTCTGGGACCCATATGGTAGAAGGAGAGAACTAACTCTCACAAGTTATCCTCTGATCTCCACACGAGTACTGCTGCATGTGCAAACACACACACACACACACACACACACACACACACACACACACACATTAAAACACATACTACCAAACTGAATCTAAAAACATAAAAAAGGATTATATACCATGACTAAGGTCATACAAAACTGTTCTGATCTAAGAAAATCAGCATAATGAATTTATAAGAGTAAAAAAAAAAAAACAAAAATCACAGCTTCACAGATGCAGAAAAGCAAATAACAAAATCCAACATCATTTCATAATAAAACATTACTCAAAAAGCCAGGTGTAACTATTTTGGATAGAGCACATCTTAGGGAAGAACTCACAGCTATGTCTTATTTACTTATTTAGGTTTTTGTTGCTGTTGTTCGTTTTCCTGGGAGTTGTTTTGTTTTTGTTAGGATAGGATGACCTCAAATCCATTATGCAGCCAAAACTATTCTTGAACCTTTTTCTCCCAGCCTCACACCCCGAGTGCTAGAATTAGAGTGCTGCAATTATAGGCACCTGGTTCTAACGATACATTTGAGGGCAAAGACTGAATGTTTTCCCTGTGGTCAAAAGGAAAACAAAAATACCCATTCTCAACTTCTACTGACACAATACTGGAGGTGCTAGCCAGGGTGATTAAGCAAAAAACCAAACAGGTGGCTAGAGACACGGCTCAGCTGTTAAAAGCACTGGCTGCTCTTGCAGAGGACCTGGGTTTGATTTCCAGCAAGTACATGACAGCTAACAAACATCCTAACTCCAGTTTCAGGGGAATCCAATGCAAGACCTCTTCCAGCCTCCATGGGCATGGCATGACACGGGTGCACATACATGGATGCAGGCAAAATACACATACTCATAAAATATAAATAAGTAAAAACTTTATTAAAAAGGATATCCAGATTGGAACCAAAGAAGTAAAACTGAGACTATTAACAGGTTTGATATAAAGAAAATCCTTTTAGAACCAGTGAGTGAGATTAGTGGAATACAAGATCAATAATAATAATAAATAGTGTTTTATAAACTATCAATAAACAGCCCAAAAGGTGAAACTAAGAAAGTTATTTCACCGAGTGATAAAGACCTATACTTGGGAAGGTGAGGAAGAAGGATCATGAATTCAAAGATAGCCTGGGCTACATATGAAGTTGTAAGCCAGCCTGAGCTATATAAAGCAAGATCCCATCTAGAAGAAAATAATTAATAGATAACATCTCATTTGAAAAAAGTGAAGTAATCAGGAACAAACTTAATAAAGTACAAGAATATATTTTTAAAAGAGCTAATATAAATGGAAAGACATCCTGTTTTCAGAGACTCTAAGACAGCATTAAGACAGTAACACTCTCCAAACAGTTCTACAGATCCAACGCAATCCCTGTCAAAATCTCAGCTGCCGTATTTTGCAGAGATTCACATGAAGATCTTAAAATTCCCAAGGAAATACAAGGAACCCAGAACAGCCAAGACAATCTTGAAGTGTGAATGAATATCAAGTACCGATAGCATGGCAAACATCATCCAGAAATATTTAAAAACAGAAGGTAACTGGCAAGACCACAGCTTGCTGGGAAAGCTGCAAGTGGCCCACGCAATTTGTAACAGCCACCTACTTGCTCTGGCACGAACGGCAACCTCAATCAGAAGAAAATTTATCTGGCAAGAGAAGACAAGGGCAAAACTGGATTTCTAAAACTACCTTTCTCTGAGTCTAACTGCAACTAAGATATTGCAGAACTTAGCAAGCAAGTTCTTGGGAAGCCTACTGTAAAAGTCATTAAGTAGCCTTTACCTTTCCCAAATCACATAGAATAAAGCTGTAAAGGCATCTGTATAAACAATGACAAGCTGGACGCTGAGTAACAGCGATTTTGTTTTCAGTAAGAACTTTAGGTTCTTCATCCTGATCTCTGTTTCACTCTCTTCCTTGGTTCAGGGCAGACAAGACTTTTTCAGTGCGCACAGGGGAACAGCCACCTACATGTTCAACAAGCACAAAAGACAAGAAGAGCAACAAAGTGCCAGTTTTTTGAAATGTGAACAGGAGGGTGGGAGAGGGGACACTATCAGAATTTTATCCTGAGGTTGGAGAGGGTTAGAGTTAGACCTTTTCCAGTGAAAGGAGCATTCTCTCTTCAGTCTGATCTCAGATTATCTGTATTATGTTATAGACAAAATATGATTTCAGAAAATAGGTGGAGGGCATCTTCCACAAGCCTACAACATGCCATGTACTTACTGTTTAATCTTCAGATCAACGCCAGAGGACTTACCACTGCCTAATTTTATATGTGAGAAAACAAAGTATAAAAACTAAAGCAAACAAAAGAGCGGAAACAGCCAGGCGTGATCCCTGCATATGTGTGAGTTAAGAGATAAAAGGATTAAGGATTAAGTTCAAGGCTAGTCTGGACTACACAGCAAGTTGGAGGCCAGTCCCAGTTACATGAAATCTTACTCTAAAGTGCTATCCTGCAAACAGAACTGTCATCATCTTCATCACAGAAACTGTGAACAACATGTAAGACGTCGTTAAGATCAGACTTGTTAGGCCAGGTGTGGTAGCACATGCCTTTAGTCCCAGCACTTGGGAGGCAGAGGCAGGCAAATCTCTGTGAGTTCCAGGCCAGCCTGGCCAACACAGCAAGTTCTAGGTCAACAGGGCTAGCCACATCATGAGATACTGTCTCAAACCAACCAACCAACCAACCACCAACCAACCAACCCTGATACTAAAATCTGAGAATAGTAGGTATTTGATTCCCTTATAAAAAATGGCTTGCTATTTCCATATACTATAAACACATCTTCCTGTATACTTTAAGTCACCTTTAGACACCCAACACAGTGTGAATGCCATGTAATAGCTGCTCTACTGAATTGTTTAGGGACTCGAAGTCTCTATTTTTTTAGTATAGATCCAACCATCATAGACCTAAATATATAACACATTAGCAACATTGCAATATTTTTCCTTTCCAATACTTTTCCACTCAGTTGGCCAAATACACAGATATGGAACCCATGACCATGAAAGGCCAAACACATACATACCTGGTATTTCTAGGAGCAAAAAGTAAAGCCCAGCAGCACGAAGGCCGTATTCTCGATACTGTACACTGGCATTCTTCTTATGGACGGCTTGAACAAAGTGATAGAGTAGTGCCACCAGTGTGCTATGAGAAATATTGTTCTCAATGAAGAAGGTCCAAATGCTCTGGAAGGAGATGGCAAATCACAAAAGCCAATAATTAGAGGAATGGAAAAAAATGTTTACTTGATTTTCACAAGTACCTAGTACCTTTTCAAAGAGTAATAAGGACTGTGAATTCAGCTCAGTGCATGCTTAACATGCACAGTGCTTGGGTTTGCAATGCACGCATGAGTGACAGTTCAGGCTAGCTCCTAATTATAAATGTTTTCCATCTTCAAAGAGGTAAAGCAAAAATGTCAAAATTCACTATTCAAAATTACCAAGATAAATACGTTGATATAGTCAGAACATGAAATATTACAACAGGCTCACATGTGGCGTGCTCCCTACTGTTTCCCAGCTGCTGCAGGTGTTCTATGATGCTCTGGAAGCTTTATGAGGTAAAGACTAGCTGGCAGAAGTAAGTCATCAGGGAAAGGCTTTTGAAGATTATAGCCCAGTCCTTGGTTGCAGCTGCCTCTGCTTTCTGGTCCACAATCATGGGGAGTGTTCTAGTTTGCTTTCTATTGCTGTGATAAAAACCAAGGCCAAAAGCAACTTGGTTGGGGGGATGGGGTTATTTGGCATACAGGTCTAGGTCATAATTCATCACAGAGGGAAGTCAGTGCAGGAACTCAATCAGGAATTGAAGGAGAAACTGTGGAGGAAGACTACTTACTGGCTTGCTCTTTATCTTCTGCTCAGCTAGCTTTCTTATACAGTGGAGGACCCTTTACATAGGAATGAAATCACCCACAATGGACTTAGCCCTCCTACAATTGGTTAGCAGTCAAGTAAATGCCCCAGAGACCTACCTGCCCACAGGCCAATCTGATCTAGGTAGTTCCTTAATCAAGGTTCCCTTTTCCAAGGTGTCTCTAGCTGTGTCAAGTTGACAATAAAGCTAACAAGTACAAGGAGCCTCCAACCACCACAAATTCTGCCTTTTCCGAATATGAAATCCCCTGAAACTGTGAACAAAAACAAATCTTTCTACTCTTAAAATGTTCTGTTAGGTATTCTGTCACAGCAATGCAAAGGTAAAATATTTTCAAAAAATGTAAGTTTGAAGCATAGGAATTTCTGAAATTGTTATAGTATAAAATTATGCTGACATTTTGGAGACTCTATATTAGTGATTGCTCAGATAAGTTACTCCTCTAACTATGTTAAATGTACTCAAGTCAGAAAATCAGAGCAATTATTCAAATTTAAATGTTCTCAAGTCTGGGGGCAGTAAGTTTCTTCCTCAGTAGAGTTCTGAAGTAACCTAGGCAACAAAGGAAATAAACTCTGGAAGAGAAACCAAAAACTTATTAATTTTATCACTGTCCTACAGTTTCTCATATTAAAAATATGAAGAAGAAATGGGTTATATCTATAAACCTATAAGCTAAATATACTAGGAGTTAAACATGGTTCTGTGACTGTTGTTTTATTTGTATCTTTTTTTAAAGAAAGGATCCTTTATGTAGCTAGCCCTGAGTTGTAATTCTCCTGCCTTGGCCTCTGAGTGCTAGATTACAGGAATGTGCCATGATACCATACTAGATCTTTAAGAAAAAGAAAGGCCCTCAAATTGAAGAAATCAGATCGTGTATTTCCTTCTTCATTGAAAAGCCAGGGTAAGTTAAGCAATGCTGCAGAGTAGCCACACTACATAACACATACCGGATCAATGACAATCCTAATCTGGGTATTAGGGTACACATCTGTAATCTCAGGACTTGGGAGGCTAAAGCAGAACAACTGAGAGTTTGAGGCCAGCCTGGACTACATAGCAAGACAATGCTGGAGAAGAAGGAAGAGGAGGAAGAGTCAGGAATCAGAGTTGGAAGTTGGTACTTTCCTTCATTACAAAACTTCAAGAAAGAAACATCTTTCTGTCTATAAGCAGTCACATTCTCACTTCAACACCCTGTCCACATGGTCTCTGCATGCTGTGTCATCTCTGCTGATGTGATTCCATGGGTGCTGTCTCAGCCACAGTGGCCTGCACTCTATACAAACTGCTACTCCTGCACCTTCTCCATTCCAACCTGTCCTCTTCTCGCCCCAGCTAGTATCAAGCTTGTCTCAGTTTCTACTCATACATGATCCAGAACATTCTTCTCTATCTTTGGAGCTGCATTTTCCTAACCAAGTTACACCTCCCAAGGATCTCCTAACATAATCTCACTGTGGTTAAATATAATCTTTCTGCTGTAGAGTTTTGGGGGGGCAGTACTGGGGATTGAACCTAAGAACTAATGCATTCGAGGCAAGCACTTTACCACTGGGCTACAACCCAGCCCTTCTTTTTTCCTTATTCCTAAGTTAGCACTTCATGCCATCTTTAGTTATCTGACAAAGGTTCTAAAAGCTCTACTAATTCTATCTCAAGAAGTTTTGGTTTCTTAGCATTCCTTTCCAATTTCCACAACTAAAACTCCAGACCACACCATTATAATTCCTAATACTTATACCACTACAATAGTTTCCTATGGGATCTTCCTGGTGTACTTTTTCTCATTGTAGTCTCCCTATGGGCAAAATCATTTGTCTTAAAACATCTTTTCATGCTGTGAGTTAATGTGTTCATGATGCTTCAAACAGAACCTCATATAAACTCCAAAGGTGAACACCATTTAAAATTACCCCACATGTTTTCAGTCTTACTGTCTTATGTCTACAACATGCTCTACAAATGCTGAATGCTATTCATAACACTGTCACAATTGTCAACATTCACTGCATATTCCCACTATGGGGTTACTTCACTCATGGCCTATAACCCTAACCTCTGTTAGTCCACATTTTCTTAAGAGGGAGGGTGAGACAAGTTTTCATTATATAGCACAAGCTGGCCTTCAACTCAAAATGTTGCCCAGGCTGGCCTTGAACTCATGGTCCTTCTGTCTCAGCTTCCTGAATGCTGGGATTACAGGAATGAGCCACTACATTCAGCTAGAGTCTATATTTAAAAACGAAACTTTGAGAAGCTATAGGCTAGCAAATAAAAAGCCCAGTGCAAGCTGTGGGATACATCCCCTTGAGTAGTTGGTCACGGGTGTCCCAGAGATCCCCCAAACAATATTGGCTATTGTCATTACTCTTGATTGCCCATCACAACCTTATTGCTGAGGATAACAGACACTTTGGTCACAGTACATGAAGAAATCAAGTTAGTACTGATCTGCAAGTTTTCACCCTGCTGGCTATCTTTCAGAAGGTTCTACACAGGCTACTAGAAGAAAAAACTTATCAACAGTCTAACCCAGCTGTAAATCTTGTGAGCAACAGTAATACCAGCGTGGCAGGATAGTCTCATGGATGTAATAGAGGCATGAAGGTTATGTGGATAACCAACCAATTTCTGATTGGACTTAAGGCCCACTGTACAGGAGGAAACAGATGCCTGGTACTATACATCTGAGAACTCATGGCTAGGGAAATTATAGGCCCCAGGGCTAAATCTATTCCCATTATTTTGCTAAATGGACACAGTATCTAATTGCCCTCTAAATTTGTATCTTTATGACCACTAATCAGTTCAGCTCTCAGTCCTCATCCGAGAAGTTTCTTTATGCAGTAGATGGCAGCTAACACAGAAACTCACAATTGATCAAGGTACAAGAATAGGTGTGGATGTGTGCTCAGCTATAAACGAGACCTGTATAGCACACCCTCCTCTCAGGGCTCAGAGATCACCTTGGAAGAGGGGATGGAAAGACTCTAAGAGCCAGAAGTTGAGAAGGACTGGAGTGAAGCAGTGTCTTCAGGACATGACAGGGCCACTATACTCATGAACTCACAGTGGCTGTGATTGCCAGCACAAATCAAACCAGTCAGCATTCTAGCATGGAGGGGTAGGGGTTCATGAGCCCCCACCTCTAGATGAGGTGCTACTGACAGTGTTGACTTCTGGCACCCCTAGCTGAGGCATTACTGACAGCTGATGACTTCTTGAGGGGAAGAAGAGTCAGTTTTCTTTAAGGGTGTGTCTCTGGTAAGTGATCACCACCCAGTGGTCTATGGTAGACACTAAGTATATGGGCAGCACAAACTGGACTTGGTAGGTTCTCAAAAAAATAAAAAAGAGGTAGTGATGATAGAGGACACAAAGCTGAGAGGGAGTAGGAGATGAGGGCCAGTCTGAGAGGAGCTGGGTAGGGAGTGATGATCAAGTGGCGGTTATGATCAGAATACACTGGATGTATGAAATTCTCAAAACACTAAAAATATTTATTTAAGCCTTAAAAGAAAAGGGTTTCGTTATGACAGATACACACACACATTTCTTCTGTTAAATTTACTAACCCTAACCTTTTGGAGGCAGTCCAGGAATTAACCCTAGGACACTAAATATACTAGGTAAGTGCTGTATCACTATGCTTTATCTCCAATCTTAGTCCACAGTGTAACCAACCATAAAGATTTGCCTGTGGCTACTTTCTTTCTGGAATAGCCAATTCTATCATGCTCCTTTTCCCATGGTCCTATTACAAGACATCTGCCATACGACTCACAAAGTACCCCTGCAGCTGCATGTGATCACTGGATATGCTTTAACCAGTGCTTAAGTGTCCTGGGAGGGCCCTTGATCTAGGGAGACTCTCTGTACCTTAGTTCCAATTCTACCTTCTAAGGTTTCTTATCTTCTAAGGTACCTAATGCAGTACTTAGTATTACACTAACAGAATGTTTAATTTGGTGATTAAGTCTTGAGCAACTATGTGGAATTTTTTACTAAATATTTTTGTTGATGGGGGCTGCAGAGATGGCTCATTGGTTAAGAGCACTGGCCGTTCTTGCTGGGTTCAACTCCTATCACCCAGAGAGCATCTAACAATTGTCCAATTACTCCAGTTCCAGAGGATCTGATGCTCTTCTGACCTCTATGGGCACTGCACAACATGGGTGCACATACACACATTGCAGGCAAAATACTCAAACACATAAAATAAAGTAATAAATAGCATATTTAAAAAATATTTTTTGTTTACTTAAAATTTTTAAGATGTAATGGCACTTTCTTACTCTGCTTCGAAGACTTTGGAGTTCCTCCACCTCTCAAGTTTTTTAAAATTGCATTTATTTATCGCACGTGTATGCACACAAGCATGTGAATGTACACTCACTTATGACCGTGTCACAGTGTAGGTGTGGAGGTCAGAGGACAGCTTGCAGGAGTTGGTTCTCTCTTTCTACAAGGTAGGTCCTAGGGATCAAACTCCAATGTCAGGTTTGGTAGCAAGCACCTCATCTGCTGAACCATCTTGCTGGCCCCCTTTTGATTTTTATATAGCCTGAAACTCACTACAAAGCCCAACCTGGTCTTGAACTTCCAGCAATACTCTGCCTCATCCTCCCAAGTGCTGGGTTATAAGTGTGTGCCACTATGCCCTACTTCTTTTTGATAAGAAGTTAATGATATAATATCAACAAGCATACTCGGGCTGGGGAGATGGCTTAGTTGGTACAGCACTTGCCTCAGAAAGCATGAGACCTGAGTTTAGATTTCTAGAACACAGGTAAAAAGCTGGTAGTACATGTCTGTAACTCTAGCCATAGAATATCCCTGACAATCACTGTTGAGCCAGCCTAGCCTACTTGGTGAAGTTCCAGGCTAATGAGAGACCCTGTCTCAAACAAAAAGATGGCAGGCACTTGAGAAACAGGACTAAGTTGTGCTCTGACTTCTTACCTGCATGTACACATATTAACTTGTGAAAACCCACACACGCACCCCCTGTTCATCAAACACACAAAGCACACTAGGTAGAACATAATATTTAAACCCATTTGTTAACTCATCTAGTTACTTTTCAGTTTAATAAAAGTTTTCTTAAAGCTAAAGCCTGCCTGAATTACTGTTTGCATTTTCCTTGGTCTTTTCTCTTTTGGTTTGTGTAGTTTTCTTTCTTTTAACCTCAACTTTAAACTGCTATTATGAGAGGTTGGAGAGATGGCTCAGAGGCTAACTGCTCTTGCAGAGGACCTAGGTTGATTTCCAGCATCCACCTGGCAGCTAACAACCATCAGTAACTCCAGTTTCAGGAGGATCTGATGCCCTCTTTTGACCTCCAAGGGCACTGCACAACATGGGTATATTTACATGCAGGCAATACACCCAAACACATAAAATAAAAATAATAAAATATTTAAACTGCTATTGTGAAAAGGTGGTCATACTGTGGAAAAAAAAAATCACAACTAGAACTTGAAACATTTTAGAACAAAGATACTAGGACAGTCCAATACTCTTACCCAACAAAATTTTTCTCTTTTAATTAAGACTCTTAATAATTTCCACCCTCTTTAACATCTAAAAAATGGGCAGCTTGACTTGTTTATTTTTTTACCTCCAAAGATCCATGTTCTTCACTAGCAAAGGGGAGAAGGCCTTCATAGAGTTTTGTGAATGCACTCAATCCAGTTTCTATGATCTCTGCTTCTATGCTGGGATCCAGAGGCTCAGTCTCTGTGAAGTCCAGTTCCCATACTGTGTCGACCCATTCTAAAGAGAAAAATGCAGTATATTTAACAAGTTCTCTCAGACAAGTGAAAAACAAATCACCTTTAGACAGTACATATAGTCTACAGGATAGAAGTCATAATTGACATCTTAGAGGTGTAGTGAAATTTAAGGAGGCAGTAAAGGTTAAGAAAACCTTTTTTAAAATTATCTTTATTTTAGTGTATGAGTATATTGTCTGCACGTGCGTGAGGGCACCCATGTCCTACAGTGTCTGTGGGGGTCAGAAAGTGCTGGATTTCCATGGAATTGGAGTTACAGACAGTTGTCAGCCGCCATGTGGGTGCTAGGAATCAAACTGGAGTACTCTGCAAGTGGAGCTAGTACTCTTAACCACTGAGCCATCTCTCTAGTCCCCAAGAAAATCTTTTTTAAAAGAAGGGCATGGTGGGTGAGTACAAGATGAGCACTTGGGAAGCTGAGGCAGGAAGATAGTCATGAGTTCAAAGGCTATAAAAGGCCACATAATGAGTTCTAGGTCAAATTTAACTACATAGCAAGACCCTATCTCGACCAAAAAGTAAAGAAATGAAGTGAAAAAATCTCTCTTTTAAAAATCATAACTGACAGATGGCCTATTAGGTTTATTATACAAAAATATCAAGAAACAGAACTTTTTAGATGTACCAGCTTCACGGAATGGCCCTTGAACAAATTAATGATCATGCTTGCCCATAAATTCTATTGAGAAGGCATGCTCATCATTGGTGGCCTCAGATGCTTCTCAGTGAAAAACTCCTAAGCAAGTTCATAAACCCAAATAGAACACATGGCACTTCTCTGGGTCCTTGGATATAGCATAGCATGTTAAAATAAAATAAAAAAAAAAAGATACCATTTCCCCCAAGAAGTTTAAACTAGAAGAGACAAACTAGGATCACAAAAAAAAAAAAAAAAACTCAGTGACTTCCAAGCACACCAATGAAATAATGCATGAGAAAGACCCAGCTGTACTCCTCTGCAGGCTCTCTCAACTCTAAACCGAACTCATATTTTTCTAACCATGTATTTTTCTTCTGTGTGTCACTTTTATTCCTCAACATGTAAAATTGGGACTAGATACATATATTGACTAGATACACATATGGACATCTCAAATTATTAATTTGTCAGGTATATCTCCAAGTTAATATTCTTTATTAGCTCACCATTGATTTAGGAAGTCGAGCAGAGTATGAATACAAAAACAAAATGAAAGAGATGGGAGGCTTCTACCTTTACTTCATGGTTCTGAGTATTACACTGCACTGAGCAAATGGAGAGCAGTACAGTTAGCTGGAGCCGTCCTCGGGATACAGTCTGTCCATAATCTTTTGTCACTTGAGCTTAACCCTAGAGGAGGAAGTTTCTGTACCCCAAAGAGCTTTGCACAGCCTTCTTTCCAAAGATATGTAAGCTATCTGAAAGAAGGCCTAATGGGGCTGGGAATGCAGCTCACCCTGGACTGCACCCCTAGAAAACTGAAAAATTACAACTGCCCCTCTCTTTACCCCCAGAAATGTTTTCATGCTCTGATGCCTCACCCATCTCTAAAAGATCATGTCTCACTACAGCGTCAATACAGCCAGTAAAGCCCCATACTAGTCCTAAGGTCCCTGCTGAATTCCTTCTTAAGTCTTCTATGAATACAGTCCTTTCCAGTCCCTTCTCATGCCCAACTGATTCAGTAATGCCTGTACGTTCTCCGTTCCTTCCAGTCCCTGAAATTCATGGAGCTTTTGACCAGTGATGACCAAGTGTACTGGCTTGTATGAGTCAGTCTATGATTCCTCTCATATTACCTACCTCAGATTATGAAGCCTTTGTCTCAATGAGGGAGTAGCGGTTATATTACCCAGTTTCTCTGCTTCGGCAGCACTCCAACAGATCCCATCTGCCCCTTGTCCTACAGTCTCACAAGCTAGGCTAAGAGAGTTCTTTCATTGCTTGCTTCAAAGTTTTTCCCAATTCAAGTAGTTTTGACACAGAGCATTCCCTGATTATGTTTCCTGTACTGGGCCATTATTAAGGGTCCCATCTGCATGCTGAATTATGACCTTTCCCTTCTGTATTAAAAGTCAAACCCGAGGAGCATCTTCTTTCATTTCTCCCTTATTTTCTAACTCCCACTGATCCTTCCCACAGGTTTCAAGCTTTTGGATCCCAGGAAAAGTCCTTTAGCACTGACTTAATTTGTATTCTTTTCTTATGCCTCACCAGTGATAAGAAACAGCAAGCCAATATCTCTATCTTCTCCTCCCCTTATCCACTTTTCCTGCCAAATCATAAGCTAGTGGAGGACAGCATCACACGTCTTCTTCCTGTTGTAATTCCTCCTTTATGCAGACAAACTCTGGGAAGACAGCTCTGCCTCAACTGCCTGTCTTACTTACTACTTAGAGCAAGGCCCATAAAGCTGCTGCCTTACCTTGCTTACCACCCAGCTGCCCTGTGATGCTTTCAAAGACTGCAACATATTCTCTAGTTCATGAGCCATTTTCAAGGCATCTCTACCACTACAGCTTGCTTGTATGGCGAGCTCCATTCATCAAGCAGGCTACCACATAGAGGAAGATGGCCACCTTAGAATTCCCTCCAAGCATACATCACCCTCAGCTCAGGCTCAGTTGCATGTCTTACCACCAGACAGAAAGGGCATGAGCAACTAAAGAAAGATCTCATCCATGTCCAGCTTGGTGAGCCAATGAGTTTGTTTACTGGGGTAACTCTCATGCAGCTGCATCACCAACCCAGTGATTACTGCATCACTACAGCTGTCGTTCTACCTCTTGTATAGCCTAACACATCCCCTCCTCCAGAACCGGAGCAGTAGAGACAGGGTTATGCGAGACTGGGAAGGGAAACGGCGGAGAATGGCTGTAATTCCTTGAGAGGGTCTCCTGACACCCCTCTTCCACCTCTAAGCTTGTGAAGGCCTCTTATGGGTAATTACAACTGCTCTGACTTTAAGAGGGCATATGCCATGGTGCCGTGCCTGCAGAATTCCACGATTCCTCTTATATGGTAGGCCAAGGATCTGGTGATTTATTTAGGAAACAAATGGGAAGAACTGACACACTCCAAGTTGTAGGTTTAAAAAGGGTGTGATAACAACAACTGGCAACATGATAAGAGGAATGAAAGGGCAAACTCCCAAGTTTGGGGTTTGACTGAGATTAACTGAGGTAATTAGTTGGCTTTGGGAACCTTGAAACATTCAGACATCCAGTTGAAGTTATGACCATGAATTTCAAGAAAAACGTCTAAATAAATATTTGCTATTTAAAAACACCTGAAGGTGCTGGAGGGATGGCTCGGTGGCTAAGAGCACTGGCTGCTCTTGCAGAGAGGATCCAGGTTCAGCTCCCAGCACCCACATGGGGACTCACCACTGTCCATAACTCGAGGGGATCCGACGCCCTCTCCTGGCCACCGCGGGGCGGGCATTGCACCCACAGGTGCACTTATATGCAGGTAAAACACTCAGACACATAAAATAAAAATAAATTAAAACCACCAAAAGAGATGGACTAGGGAGGTCCAGGAAGACATGGCAAAAAAAACAGACAGATGGAGAAAACAGACGCACTGGCACCGGAAGAGGCCATCTATTCGCTTGGGAGGAGGGGTTGTTGTTTTTTGAGACAAGATCTCTCTTTGTGTTTGCAGGCTGGCTTGAACTCGACTGTACAGTCCAGGCTGGCCTCCAATCGCGGCAATCCTCCGGCCTCAGCTTCCTGCAGATTGGACCAGTTTGGCTCTTTTTAAACGGTTACTTGTCTGCACCAAGTCTTTTATGGTAAGGCTGGCTGGCCACTCTTCAGGATTGGCACAATCCTGGGATTCCTAGTCACCACAGAGACCTGGGCGTCTTTTGCCCCACCCCCACCCGCACCCCGCAAGGGCTGGGGTACCGTGGGCGGTGCAAAGCACTCCATGCCCTGCCCCCAGGCCTCGCGGCTCCGCTTTCTCACCATGGCTGAAATTCAGAGGACACCAAGGCTGCAGGCCGCTCAGGAGGTCCCGCAGCGCCATCGTGACCGCGGAGGTACCGGCCAGCCTCCGCACAGCTCAACTTTTGAAGCTCGCACCCGCGCGCGCTCCGAGACGTTCCTGCTGACCAGTCACAACGTTCGGGATGTACAATCGACCAATCACCGTGCTGGACTTAGTTCATTCTATCAACCAATCATCCGGGTCGTCCTCCGCATGCGCAAAAATGGGCGGGGTGAAGCCTGGAGGTTAAAGAAGGCTGGTTGGAGGCTTGCTTCAGCTTTCCTGTCAGAGACAGGGTCAGGAACCAAGTTATACCCAGGAGCTTTGTTTCTGCCCTGTCTTTCTTATAAGGCAGGAAACCTAGAACACCCGAGGCACGGTACTTCCTGTAATAATTGTTTCCTTTGCCCCTGTCGAGCGACATCTCGTGTGCGTGTCAAAGTACCTCGCCCGTCCGACAGCACCCCAATGTTGTACATATTTGTATGTGAAGAGAAGCCTAGAGTTTAGCAGGCTAAGAAATACGGAAAAAGTAATCTAAAGCATTGTGGAAACACCCCTGCAGTTCTTAGTATTTCACGGAATGTCTGGGCCCGGCTTCTGCTGGAAAGAGGACAAGGCTGCCATATTAACTAAGGGAAAGACAAGGCACCCTCCTTCCACTGCGCACGCGCAGCTGAGCATACCACCGAGCGGCCTGGAGGCCCGAAGGAGAAAAAGACCTGCGCGTGCGCGTGGCATCTCCGTCGCATCCGGGCTGGAGCTCTCGGACCCCCTCCCCCGCCCGCAGCCCCCGAAGCACCTCGGTGCGTTGCACCGCGGGAGGCTGGGCAGCTCGCTGCGCTCCTGGGCGCTGGACCCCACCCGGTGGGCGGCTGTCTGCGGTTGCCGTCGCCAGCGCTGCACCGCCGGCTCTCGCCTGCTGGCCGCAGCCCGGACCGGTGAGGTGCGGTGCCTGGCCTCCCGGTGCATCGCCGCTCCGGGCGCCGCAGCCCGCAGCCGCCGGCCTCCCCCGGCCCTGCCCCTCCCCCGGGGAGCAGGCAGTCGGTCCTCGCCCACCGCCCAGCTCAGCGGAGTCGGGCTGCGGCGCGGCGTCCAGCGCGCTCCCGCAGCGGGCCCTCTGGCCTGCGTTCCCCGAGGGCAGCTCGCGCCTTGGAGGAAGGGAGCTGTCTGTACCGAGACCGGCGCGGCGCGGTGGGGAGATGAGCTTCTTCGGCTTCGGGCAGAGCGTGGAGGTGGAAATCCTGCTGAATGATGCGGAGAGTAGGAAGCGAGCAGAGCACAAGACCGAGGATGGGAAGAAGGAGAAGTATTTTCTCTTCTACGACGGGGAGACTGTCTCCGGGAAGGTGAGCTTGTCGCTGAAGAACCCCAACAAGCGGCTGGAGCACCAGGGCATCAAGATCGAGTTCATTGGGCAGATTGGTGAGTTGATTCCCCGGGATCTCCCCGCGCCCGCGACGTCCATCCTGACTCCGAGCCGCGTGTGGGGCGGGCGGGGAGCGAAAATTTTAAGGGACTCACTCCCGGGAGGCCTGTCACAGGCTCTTGTCAACTGCAGTCTGAAGCCTGGGGATCAGCCACAAGTCCCACCCGTGGGCGACGACTCCCCCTGCATTAACCTTCTTCCATGCCAAAAGTGACTGCGTGCTGCCAAGAGAGGTAGGGACAGCCTGGATGAGCTGAGCCCCTGCTGAGGGCCCGGGTGCTCACCAGGTCTCTGGTTATCCCCATTGTCTCCACAGCCTGCTCTCCTTTGCTTCTTACCCCCAGGATTTCAGAGTGGGGTGCTTAGGCCATATTCTGCAGATGGGTTTGTTATGCGGAGACCCCTCTACCCATTCACTGGACAACGAGAGCTGTCTGATCCAAAGTTGAGCTGTGCTCCCCATCCACCGCCTTTTTAAATATGGTGTGGGGAGAGTTCTGTCTTATCTCACCTCCACTCTGAACTACCTATTCTGTGCGTGTTTTGAAGACCTTTAGCCTGCGTCGTTCTGACTCCCTATATTTACCAGACGTCTTGTTTAAAATGCTAGTCTTCAGTCTCATTTTCTTAAAGTCAAAGATGTGGTGTTACAAAGACCACGATTAGTAAACAATCACAATTTTTGAATATTCAATAATAGTCTAAAAATATGGTTGTTAACCTTACTAGAACTAGACAGCAAAAGACAGTAACAAAGATTTGGGGAGTTGCCCATCTTGACTAGGATTTCTCCAATTTTGTGTATTATTAAATTGCTTGGTACTTGTAAAATAAAACTTTTTTTTTTCTTTTTTTGTTCCTTTGTTTTTATTTTTCAGAAAGGAGCTCACCATGTAGCATGGCTGGCCTTGAACTCAAAGATCCTCCTGCCTCTGCCTCCCTGGTGCTGGGACTAAAGGCATGCACCATCATGCCCAACCAGAATAAAACATTTTTGGCATGAGGTCAAAAGTAGATTTATACTTTGTGGGTTGTGAACACCTCTGGCAGAAAATCTCTACCCCGTACCCTATACTGCACATATGGGCACTGATTTTAGAGACTTTTGGGGAAAGCTTGTAAACTTTTATACTGAGAGTTCAGCAAAGTCTTGTGCTCTCCCTTTTACAGAAGCAGGGAACACTGGGACGCTGTATTTCCCAGGTAGGAAGAACCCTGAGAAAAGGAGTCCTGGTGGCTGCATTCTGCAGCCCACCATACAGCCTCAAGCATTTTCCTCTGGTATTTAAAAATTTGAAATTCACTTGAAGACTGGCTGATAGTAAAGAACCTTTTGGTTATTTTAAAGCCAGGTTATGAAAGGCCTACTGCTGTGCCAGAGAAGGAAGTGGAGAGTGGGTTTCAGGCTATTTTCCTGCTTCTGACTTGATTGGCAGTATTTCCCAACAGCACTTTTGACTGACATTTGGGGCCTGATCATACTTCATTGTCACAGGCTGTTAGCAGCCTCCCCTCATCCAAAACTAATGACATCACTTACTTTTGACACAGTGATATCTTGAATCCCTTTGGACTGTAGGTCCCTTTGAAGAATAAAATCAAACCTTGCAAAGAATCACAGGGTGGATTATATAAATCCAAAGCATGTTGTGGTAAGTATAATATATGAAAGTCAAATACCTACTGAGAATTGCTATTTTTCAGTAGGAGTTTGAAGTTACTACATCAGTTCTTTTAGTTCATAATACTAGTACAAATAGGTATGTTTTAGTCTGTCTATATCATGGCTCCCCAGTATGTGAAAGATAACCCGGCCTATTCCCTGCCCCAGACAATATGGAATGCACCATTCTAGAAGGAATTAATGGTATCAAGGTCTCTCTGTGCTTATCTAAATGAAAGTAACAGAAGAGGCTGTTTGCTGTTCCTGGCCCACCTGGTCTCTTGCTGGCTCTTTCATTTCAAGATAGTGTCCTTACTGAATTTTCTTAAAACCTTTTTGTTGCTTCCTTGAATATCTCTTTCTGGGCTGAATAAGTTGTGAGACTTTAGGGAGGGTAGGGTCCTAGCTTTCTCAACTGTAAATCAAGAATAATAAAATCACACGGTTATTACGAGATGTTGGAGAACCATTCCTCATGCCCCAGTTAGAGGGTTCTTTTATAAAAGTAATAGTCAATGTAGTGATGCCTCCATTACACAAATTCAGTTCTAGTCACTGATTTACAGCTTTCCCCCCAGACTCTTATACCCTCCCCAATCAGATCACCATAAGAGAGCTTTTATAGACAGTATGTATTTCAGCCCTTTGCCTTAAAGCTTTTACTTTTGCTACATGGGCTAGTCATAGTTGCCAGTGGGTGTAGTGCTTAATGTATGTAGTTCACCCTCATTTTCCATGGATACATAAGAGAATAGTAGAATGATATGGAATTATGAACAGTCACCTGGTCCAGCAGCAAGTTCTAAGCACTGAGATAAGATTTCTTGATCAAGGACAAGGCACCAGAAAAAAATGGCTTTTACTCTCAGGACTCCAGAGGCCAAGCCAGGAAGATTTTGAGTTCAAGACCAGCCTGACTGCATAGCAAGACCCTGTCTTAAAACAAAGCAGAACAACAAAACCAAAAAGAAAAACCTTTCTAGTTAATGTTTGATATAAAAGAATCGCTTCCCCTTTCTCCTCTCTCCCTTCCCTCTTTTCACCTCTCTCATGTTTTTAAAGTTGACTGATATTAAAGGTGTACCAGCTTAGTCAGAGGCACGAAGTTCTTAGGCTGTGTCTTTATTATCTTCATAGCTCCCCGAAAGAAGCAGGGCATGAGTATTGTGTCATACACCTGAGACAGTTATTATGAACTGACTAAAGGGCACCAGAGCGTAGCCAGTGGTAACTTTACTGAAGTTGCGGTCCTGTGGTTTTCTCCTTCACTGCATTCTTTGACTATGTATCGGGTGGGTGGAACTTCTGTTAGATTCTAAGGTCAAGCTATGCAGGTAACTGTAGCTACAACGAAGACTGAGTTCTGCAAGGATGAACTTCCTAAAAGGCAATTCTCATATTGCCAGTCCTTTCCTTAAAGTATTAGGGTTTTTTTTTTGTTTGTTTTTCCCCAACCCCCTACTTGTTACAGGGGGAAATATATTTATTTCCTTCGGGAGGTTGTCACAGCCCATCTTTCCAGATCCATCTCTCTGAACCTTCACCTTCATGTATTGTGGCTTCCTATAAATACCCTCTTATGACTGGGCATACTGGTTGACACCTATTATCCTGGTACTTGGTAAGAAGCAAAGGGATCATGAGTTTCAGGCCAGCCTGGCCTACAAAGTGAGACCTTACCTCAAAAATTTAATAAATAAGTAAAACCCTCTTCTGCATGAGACCCTGGATTCTAATCCTAGTACAAAAAAACCGTCTGTTCCTTCTGAAGTTCTAATGTCTTCTCTTTGTATATTAACATCTTTCTGAAAAGTCTGGCCTCAGTTTGTACTTTTCTTCAAAGGCCTACCTAAGCCCTTCTCTGCTGCTCTTGCCACAGTCCCAGCAATACCTCTTCCAAGCAGGATGTGACTATTGGTTTATTGAGGGGGGAGTGTTTATTGTTCTTTAGGTTGTCTGTCTTCTCTGAAGGCTAGGAGACTGCTTTCAGTCCATAACTAGTCCAGTGGCTAGCACATAGAAAGTGTCCAATAAATGTAGTTAACTGGTCAGATCTCAGATTTTAAAAGAAACTATTTTCTGGAAATCTTTTTCTCATCTTCTAGAGAAACCAGTTAATTTTCACAGTGCTGATGAATGATCTTAGGACCACAGGTTTGTCACAGAAGCATTCTGTGATGGAACTATCTACCTAGCCTAGTGGAATTACTTTGATGAAAGAAAGGGACAGCCTAGATCAAGCAGCTGTGCTTCCTGCACATGCTTGTGCAGGAGACATTGATGAGCTGGCTAGGTATCCCTTTCAGTCAAGGCCACTGAGAACTCAGATGTCATGTGACTAGCATGTACCCACCAAAGAGGCATCTTTCTGAGGGAACTGGGATGTGAAATCTGATGTCACTTCTCTTTTGCTTTTTTTTCTCATTATGTTTAACTGTGTCAAATTGAGACTGACTTCTTCCTGTTTGAAAAAAGAGGAGTTGCCAGACCTATGGCTCATTTGGTCTTATAGCAATTGCTCAGATTTGACAGTTCAAATATTGCCCCAAGACACAGTAGTAAGTTTCTGTTTCTTAATTTAGGGCCTCTATGTTTTTGTTATCTTCATTAAGTTTTTGAGCTGAATTGGTATCCTCCGTAAACCTAATATGCTTTTTCTTATGACTTAGTTTCTGTTCCAGCAATGCCAATAAATTGTGGTAAGGGAGTTCTTCTGGGTTAGACCCATGGAGTTGGAAAGATGCAACAGTATACAAAAAACAGTGTGGGAATTACTATATTGTTACAGAAGAAAAGACCATTTTTTTTGTGGAATCCTTTGGGAAGCACTGGTAGAGGCAGATTTGGGAGCCTTGGAGATTAGTAAGGTTAAGTCAACCAAATATGATTAGAAGGCCAAACTTGTGGGGTTGGGCAGACACAAATATCCTTGTGTTCCTTAGCTAAATAAATCATTTTTAAAGTTGTTAATGGTCTTATCAGTACCAATAAGCCTGTACTTTTAGAAACTTCAGAGACAGGGTTGAAAAGACAGGTTGAAAAGATGGCCTGATGATTGAAAGTGTGTACTGCTCTTCCAGAGGATCCAGGTTCAGTACCCAGCACCCATATCAGGTGGCTCACAACCATCTGTAACTCTAGCTCCAGGGGATCTGATGCCCTCTTCTGGCTTCCAGGGGCACTCTCCATTCTCATTTAAATAAATGTTAAGTATGTTTTTAAAAGAAGAAACTTCAGACTTTCTATTTCAACTCATTAACCCTTGAAATGCTAAGTTAAAAAGCATGTTGAGGTTAACTAGATTGATTCTGGCATGCTTAGTTGCCAGCAGGGCTTTGAGTCCTGCACAAAGCAGAGATAGGTATGGGCAGCCCAGAGGTGTAATTACTCCCATGGGCAGGGGTGGGAGCTCTGAGTGGACTAGAGCAAGCATGACTCTTGCTCAGATTGCCAATCAGCAAATAGAGGCTGGGAAGATTAAATGAAGAGGAGGTTCTTGCTGATTTGTATTTCTTGCAAATCCAATATGTAGCCTGGATTATATGTGGTCACCTGGTCCAGCAGCAAGTTCTAAGCACTCTTATCACAGAATCAGCCTGTGATGCAGAGCTGACTCACTTTCTTTCCATTGTGCTAACTTCACTTCTTGGCTGTTGGTTGCAGGTTTTACTATGAAAATATCCTAAGTACAAAAATTGGATGGGAAAGGAAACTAATGACATGTTACTTTAAAAAAAGAACAGAGTGAGGGGTTCAGGTTCTACTTAGAGAAATGAGAGGGCTCTGAGGGATGTAGTAGTTGGGATTGCTTGTGGTTGCTTCTTTGAAATGGAATAAAGGCTGCTTTTACAGTCTTTTAAAGGCCCAGGCCTCTTGGTAGAGCACTTGGATTTTCTGCCTTGATTTATGTAAGATGAGCCAGTCTTTCTGGCAGATAGCAGTGTAATACTACCGTTTCAGACCTTTTGGCCTGCAATGTTTGCAGAAGCATTCCAAGTGACTTATAAAATTATACGTCAAAAAGACCATTCCAAGACAGGGTTGCACTCACTTGAAATCTTAGCACTAAGGGAGGTTGAATCAGGAGAAACACCATGAATTTGAGACCTGTCTGGGCTACATAGGGAAGCTCTGTCTTAACAAAACTAAATAGCAAAACATTCTTACCCTGCTTAGACCACACTTGTACCCTGGCATTTCATATAGGCACTGATACTGAAGTGTTGTGGGAGGAAGAACACTGGGAAGAAGGTGATGCTGTGCAGGAAAGGACTCCTGCCCATGGCCTCTGCTGGGCAGGCAGTGTGCTCTGTACACTGATGCAGGCAGCCTGAGAACAGTCTGAACCTTCTCTGTTTTGTTTATTTCTCATGTTACCTTTAGGCTCTGTGATCAGTTTTGTGCTTTTTTTCCATCCTCTTCCCATCTTTTTAACCCTGCGATTTTCCATCAAAATATATGGATATTGGGACCTTGTTTTGCCTGCTTCTGTACATTGGAACTAGAACCAGAGTCTAATTCTTGAGAGCTGAGGTACAAAGTTCCCAGGTTAAATGTTCAGTTCTCAGTTCACATAGCAGCCAGCACCATCCACCAGGCTAAGTAGCAAGAGTGAGTGGAAGATTTTCTGTCACCCACACTGAACAGGGCTCAGCTGTTTGCATATGGTTTTACTATTGGGGGCACACACTTTCTTCCCTACATAGTTTGAAACTGTCACCTCCTTTTAGTGGATTTGTGGGTTATCACTCAGTATCTAAAATGCCACCCACTACTGAAATCTCTTGGTGTTTGGAAGAGGAAATAGATTATTGCAATAAAAGACTGATCAAAGTTTAACTTGCACAGGAAATCAGCCACATACATTAATCACAGAATGCAGTATAAATTCATGTGGAAATGTCCTTACTAGCATGGAATTGTCCACACTACTACCACTTTTCATGAGTTGGACAAATGCTTTTTGGGTTTTGCTTGCTTATTTCTTTTTTCTTTTTTATGGGTGTTATTGTTTGTTTGAAATGCTGACATAGATCCAGGGCCTACTCATGCATGCTATGCAAGTGCTCTACCACTGAGCTGTGTACCCCTAGCTCAAGTTGAATAAATCTTAGAACAGCCTGTTCTGCTTTCAAATGCTTCCCAGGCTAAGGAGAAGCTCTCCATTCAATAGGTATGTCAGGAGAAGCTCCTGGGCCAGTGATGGGGGAGATTTTTCATTTAGACTGAAGCATACCAGCTGAAATTGTTTCTCTTTTTCTGGGGATGGTCTCTCCCACCTCACCCCCATTCCTATCCCCAGGACAAGGCAGAGTGGTGTGTTGACACTGGGAAGGCAAAAAATCTAGTTTCTTGGAACCAAAAAGTCTTTGATCTTAATCAAGGCTCAGTTCTTGTGCTTTGGGGCCTAGATCCAGAGCAAGTGCACTGCCTTAAGCACTCAAGTCATCCCTGAGAGAGATGATGATATCTTGTGCTCCAGAGATGCTAAGGACCAGGCCCAGGGGGTGGTGGACCTCTCTGAAGCATCAAGTGTACACATCTTGTCTTCTTGTCCCAGTTCATCTCCCTTCTGTGGGTTGCAGCATAGTACAGTGCTTGAATTCAGGAGTAGTAGAGAGGTGACTATCATATGACATGTATCTTCACAGGCAGAATTCAGTGTTCACTACTGTGGGGCCAGGAAATTGGGGATATGGGCCTCATTGTTAAAGGGCTTTCAGTCCAAAGTAGAAAAGAAAGACCATGTATATAGCAAAACTTAATACTTAAATAGTAGAATACAAAGAAGCCTAAAAGTGATATGAGCTTGTGTAAAGATGGATCACATCTGAAATCCCAGGACTTTGGGAGGGTGAGACTAGATGACTGCAGTGAGTTTAAGCCAGCTTGTACTACACAGTAAATTCTAGGTCAGGTCAAACTACAGATGAGGCTTTGCTTAAAAAAAAAACTATATGCCAGAAATGCTTCCTGAAGAGGATGAATTTAGAGCCCTGTTTCTCAAAGTGTGGTACCAGCATTCCCTGGGAACTTCTTAGAAAGGCACATTCTCAGGTCCCACCCCAGATTCTCCAATTAGAATCACAGGTCTAGGGCCTAGCAGTCTATTTGGATTTGTTCAACTGCATTTTAACCAGCCATTGAGGGCATTCTGATGCATACAGAAGCTGAAGAACCACTGACTTTGGTAGCAGGAATAACAGAACTTCCATGTTGGATGGTCCACATGCCTGCCTTTCTGAGCAACAACAGCAGCTTCTGGCTCTGTTTATTATCTGCCATCTACTAGGTACAGTTCTAAATCATTTACCCCCATGACTCCTATACTTCTCACCAAATTGTGTGATGTGTGTTGTGTTACTACAGGCACCATAGCAGATCATAGACATAGTTCAGATGGAGGCCTGCTCTCATCTCAGCCCTGTACTCTACTCTTTGACTCTAAGTCAACCTTATAACCATGCTATATGCCCAGTTTCCTTCTTTCTCAAATGGTGATAAGGGCTGACCTACCCACCTTATGCTATTATTCTAAGGATGGTTACAATAAAACAGCTATGCATAAATTCTTCCAAAAGTTAGAAATGTTAACAGGATACTCATGTTGATGACCTGGATACATGCTAAAAAGTTGCTTATTGAGGCCAACTCAGGCTGTGTTCTAACATTCTTAGTATCTCCTTGCCCTTGTCAGTGGTGGAGTACATAGTGGATTGCTAACAGAAGCAATGGCCTGAAGCAGGATCATACTAGCTTTTCTTTGTACCATGGATTCTCAGTATTGGGGAAAAAAAAAAAAAAGAGTCATCAGCTAGGTGTGGTACGCACCCGTTCTTCCAGATATTTAGGAGACTGAGGCAGCAGAATCACTTGAGTCCAAGAACCTGTCTCAAACAAACAAAATAAAACAGGAGGAATCTTTGGAAAGGCATGTTTATGGGGAATTCAGTGAAGGGGCTAAGGTCAGGAAAAGAAAATGAACCCCAAATCAAGGCTAGAAGGGATATGGTTTCTGGGCACTTTGGAAGAGTGGTGCCTTCAACCTGGCTCCATATAGTCCAGGTCATCTAGAGGAGACTTTTTCTTTCTACAGAGCTCTACTATGACCGTGGGAACCATCATGAGTTTGTGTCTCTGGTGAAGGACTTGGCTCGGCCAGGAGAGATCACCCAGTCACAGGCTTTCGACTTTGAGTTTACTCACGTGGAGAAGCCGTATGAGTCCTACACAGGACAGAATGTGAAGCTACGGTAAGTGGTCCCTGCTATTTCTCCATCATGATTCAGACCCTGTCCCACAGGGACCAGACCTGAAGTTCTATGGCTTTTAAGAGTTTTTTTAAATGGCTATTAAGAAGAAAGAGTATTGCAAACAGTAGTGTGATAGTAAATGTTTAATGTTGGGCTTCCTTTGGGGAAAACCCCTTGATGCACTGTGGCTAGTGTCCACTTACTAACCTGAATGCAGAGGTGGAAGAAATGTAGAGTCACCACCTTTATACACAGAGTTACCATCACACAGACTCCCCTGTGTGTGTTCCCTCAAGATCAAGAGCCTCATAGAATGTAGGAAGATAATTAGGAAGCAAAGAGAGTTTAAGGCATGCTGCCCTTGTTTCCAGTATAACTCATTTGATTGTAAGTTTATATAATTCAACTTTAAACATAGCCATCTTTAACAACCAGTTTATAAAATTCTTAAAAATTCAGTAATTGCCTTTCATAATTCAGCTGGTCCCAGGTACCCCACACTTGGTTTCCAGAGATAGTAGCCCCCCCATCTGGATCTGCCACACAACAATGCCATTTTATGCTTTGTCTTTTGAAAAATGCATACTAGGTTTGGATTCTAGCTCTAGCTCTGTCCTCTCTATCTTTTGGAAGTGATAAGAAAACAATGTAACACAGTGTAATAAAGTGTTGGCAAAATTGAACACAGAACTGAGGATTCGGCTCAACAGTACAGAGATTGCCTAGCATGGATAAGCACCTGGGTTCCCTCTCCAGAACTGCACACCAAAAAGATTACTGAACACAGAAACACATGAGATTGTTTTTACTGTTCTGGTTGTAGAAACTCTTGAGGATGGAGACTGATGGCCAGGCCTCCGGTGTGAAAAAAAGTTCCATAGCAGCTCTAGACTTAGATGTGACCCTGAGATTAGTCCCCTAAGCAGAGTCCTCTGTCACCCGAACACTTGATCCTAAATCTTGATACCATCACATAAGATCAACTTGTGTTTGTCACCTACAGGCTTCGGTCTTAGGGTGGTGAGACCAACACTGCCTCTTCTTATTTCTGGTTTCCCTTCTATCAAAACAGAATTTATAGATTTTTAAAATATCTGTCAAGCTAAGTCCAGACACTATCTCCATTAAAGACAGTGATTTATTTCATCACAGAAGGAAGCAGTGGTGGGGATTACCTAGAAATCACTTAGCTTGACTATGGGATTTATTATTTTTTTTCCCTTGAGATAAGGTCTTTTGTAGCCCAGGCTGGCCTCAAAGTCTCCATCCTTCTGCCTCAGCCTTCTGAGTGTTGGAGTTATAGGTGTATGTCACCACGCCAGGTAATCTTTGTGTGTTGTTGTTGTTCAGTGGATTTGCCTTAGTATTTTTATGTCAGAGATTCTGAAGCTGGGCATGGTGGCACATGTCTTTAATCCTCGCACTCTAGCGGAAGGAGGCCAATCTCTATGAGATTGAGCTCAGTTTGGTCTACATAGTGAGTTCCATGCCAGCTGGAGCTACAGGGAGAACCTGTCTAAAAAACCTCTAAAACAACAGCAAAGCAACCTAAAGAATAACAAAAGGTATTTAAAACAGTAGGGTAGCTCCTCAAAAAAAAAAAAAAAAATTAAACACAGGATTGGGAGTGTAGATTGATCTTAGAGCAACATATATGCATACTTAAAGAATGTACAATTCACTGGGTTCAGTCCCTGTAACATACACGTGCACGCACAGTTAACAAGGATTAGTATGTAAACCAGCAATTCCACTTCCAGTTATAGATCAAAAAAAATTGGACACAGAGTCTACAGCGGATATCTCTATATTTGTGTTCACAGCAGTATTATTCAAATGATGCAAGTGCTGGGAACTGAACCTGGGTCCTCTGAAAGAGCAGCCAGTGGTCTTAACTGCTGAGCCATCTCTTCAGCCCAACTGGTTATATCTTATACAGGCAGAAGAACAATGAAAAGATTGCTCTGGGCTTTTCTTTTGGAAGATTAAGTTCAATATGTAGCATTGGATGGATGGGATGACTACAGCAGAACTAATAGAAGGCTGAGTTTTACTTCAGTGGAGACAATGGAAACAGACAGAAATCAAGTAATTCAATAGATACCAGTGGCGTTTACTAAAAGGGAAGACTTGTAACAGTAGAGGTAGAGTAGATCATCAGAAGAAAGAGATGATTTGGAAATGAAGATAATTCAGCTAATTCTAGAGAAGAATTTAAAGTACTAACAATATGTAAAAACTCACCAAATTAAAACTAGTCCAAATGCTAAAGACAGGGAACCTAGAATTGCAGTCCACAGAGCATGTGTGCCCAGAAATAGGAGCTGTTGTCTTTCAGGTGGGGACAATGCAGGGAGATAAGAACCAGACCTATTAGGAATGGAAGGAGAAGGAGGTCGGTCAGGTTACTGGGCTCCTACAGAGCCCCAAGATATCCATTTCAGGAACGATGTATTTTGCACCATTCAGAGTAAAGGATTGTTATATTTGCACTTTGAAGCCACATGTCCCCTCCAGGAGAGCTGTTATTTTAGGTAGGAGGTGGCTGAACTTGTCTGTTTAAGACCTGCCTTATGACAGTTGTCAGTAGAGAAAGGAGAGAAAGGATAGATAAGTCAAGACTAGGTCAGAGAATATGCAGCTTAGAAGGCTTTAGAGGTTGTGCTTTGGAACTTTTTTATAGGTTTAAAGGAAGAAGACTTTAGCTGAAAAGAGACAATTCTGGGAAAAACAGATGGATCAAGATGACAGATCAAAGTTCCTATATTACGATGACTTGGGGAGCTCTTAAAAATGCTATGTCTGGGTCTGGAGCAATGACTCAAGCGGTTAAGAGCACCGGCTGCTCTTACAGAAGGCCCAGGTTCAAATCCTAATATCCACATGGCAGCTAACAACTGTCTGTGACTCCAACACCCTCTTCAGACCTCCGTGGACATTGCATGATTTGGGTGCACTTACATTCATGCAGGCATTTTAACTCATAAACATAAAATAAAAATAAATAAATTTTTAAAAAGTGCTTTGTCCAGTTAGGCATGGTGGTATATGCATTTGGGAGGCAGCAACAGGACAGCTACAAATTCCAGGCCAGACAGGAATATATAGTGAGCCTGCCTCAAAAAACAAACGAAAAAGCTGCAGTCTATCAACAAGCAATTAAATGTCATCTCTTCTAGGGCATCAGGGAGTGGTTGTGTGGGAGAGAAAAGGTCTTAAGGGGATACTGCTGGAGAGAGCAGATGAAGTGAAGGGACAGAGACATGAATAAAAATAGCACAAAGCAGAAAAAAATTACAAAACTTGACTTGAAAATCCTCAATAGAATAAAAAGTAGTCTAGAGACAAGGAAATAGGTTTGAGACCTGAGAAATTAGGAAAAGGTTAGAGACAAAGTCTTAGGCAATGTGACTGAAGTTAGTGACTAAGGTGAATAAAAAGGATTGCTTAGTTGGGTGTGGTGGCACATGCCTTTAGTCCCAGCACTTGGGAGTTAGAGTAGGCCAGCCTGGTCAACACAGCAAGTTCCAGGCTAGCTGGGGGTCCAGTGAGACCCTGTCTCAAAAGAGGCACAAACAAACAAACAAACAAACACCACCACCAAGAGGGATTGCCTAGAAGCAGTCAGTGCCACACAGAGGATTGTCCCCTAAACATATAGTTCATATGGCTGGTATGTCTACAACTTACTCCAGTAATGCTTACCAGGCAGTCAGGATTATTGAAGTATCACTTAGAAGAAATTATAACCAAAGGAGTTATTTTCTCTCTCACTGGATCTTAACATAGTATCACATCCAGGGGGCTGGAGGATTGGTGAAGATGGTGCTGAATGGCTATTAAATCGTGAGTCTGTCTGTCTGTTTTCTTTCAAGCTTACCATGCTGTCTCTTCCTCAAGGTTAAACCAGAGATTTTCTTGCTAGTCAAAGAGTATCTGTTGCTTTATGTGAAGGTTTGTTCTTAAAGTACCCTTTTATCCCCACAAACCTGTATTGTGGTTTCTGAATTCCACTTTCCCTTTCTTCTAATTTTTGTGTTTATTTTCCATTCCCTCAGTGGATTGTGAGCTTCCCACGAGGCTGTATTTTACGCATTCCATGCCTAGTACAGGGTTACCTAAAGGATTACTGGATGGTTGGCTTGATTTCTCCATTTTCTATTCCCCTCTTATTGATCAGATATTGTTTAGTGAACTGGCATGCAAATATAAAAGTATACATGAGATCTCTGTACTTAAAAGCCAGGAGTTAGGTGAAAAACAAGCCCTGTACACAAATACATGGTAGACAGTGGTAAGGGTCATGAAATGCTTTCAGATAACATGCTACTGGAGAGCACAGCAGAAGAATTATTTTTACTTAGACAAGGCTCCTAGTCTAGAGACATGGGCTTCAAAAAGGATTTACAGGAGGGCTTTGATCTTCTTAAAATTGTAGCTGTAGAGTTTGTGCATAGGTGCATATGGGCACTTTTCTTCTGAGAGAAGGGCCTCTAAATTCCCAAAGGAATACAGAGCCACAAAAGGTTAAGCATTACCACAGGGTTCCCTCAAGTGGGCTCTTTTGGTGCCTCTCTAGGTAGCATCTACAATCTGGAAATGTTCACTCATGACAACTCTGACTCTTACAGATACTTCCTTCGAGCCACCATTAGCCGCCGCCTCAATGATGTTGTCAAAGAGATGGACATTGTAGTTCACACACTCAGCACATATCCAGAGCTGAACTCATCCATAAAGATGGAAGTTGGGATTGAGGACTGCCTGCACATTGAGTTTGAGTATAACAAATCCAAGTAAGTGTCCTGGGTTCCAAGATCATGTAGTAATTATTTAGGGAGATTAAGATAGATCTTGATCTGAGTGTTTATTGATGAGGGCCTCATGACTCCACAGCTTCATGGTAGCATTCTGCAGGGCAGATTATAGCAGATCTGGCAGAAATATATATAACACATATAGCAGATATGTGTTAGGCTAGGTACAGATGGATATACTAGGAAATAGAAACTTAAATTTTTCACTGTATTAAATTATTTAAGATGGCATATTAAACATCTGAAGATGCCTTAAAATTTTTTTATTTATGTGTATGAGTATTTTGCCTGCATGAATGTGACTGGTGTCATGCAGTGTCCATGGAGGCCAGAAGAGGGCATCAGGTCTCCTGGAACTGAAGTTATGGCCAGTTGTTAGCTGCCATGTGGGTGCTTAGAACCCAGCCCCTGTTCTCTTTGCAAAAGCAGCCAGTGCTCAACCACTGAGCTATCTCTCTTACATCTCTGTAAGATGCCTTTTCAGGTCAAGCCAAACTAGCTTTTTTCAGTAATTTGTTTTGGATACTAGGTATAGTATCCTTCTCTAGATGAGAATAATCACAGAACACAGTTCCATTATCATTTGTTTCCTCCATGTCTTTAGAATTGAGTGAGGAAACCAAACATTGGTGATGGTCTGCTGCTGCTTCTCTCAACCAAAATGAATCATAGCAAAGAAGAACTGATGCATTTTTATAAAGGTCTTAAAAATAACCCTAACTGGGCTGGAGAAATGACTCAGTAGTTAAGAGCACTAGCTGTTCTTATAGAAGACCTGGGTTTGAGTCCCAGCATCTACGTGGCAGGTAACACCATCCCTAACTCCAGTTCCAGGAGATCCAACACCCTCTTCTGTCCTCCATTGGCATTGCACAACATGTATGCATTTACATACATGCAGGCATAACACTCATACACATAAAATAAATAAATAAATAAAATTAAAAAAAATCCTAACTGGCAAGGTGGGAAGATCTGCATGTTTTAAATTGTTATTTACTATTAGAACATTAAAGTATTTAACTTCCTGTAAACCACAAAAATTTCTGCCAGTCTTCCCAGTTTCTTACCAATCTCAAAAGCATCTTTTGAATATATTCTGTTCTTGGAAAGTATATGGAGGTGAAATGTCCAAAAGTGAAAAGTTGTTCTATTTAAAGACCTCCCCACAGTCTTTCCACTCTCACTATAGGGTCCCTCCCCTAGGCTCACTGTCAACCAGAGGCTAGGGTTTAAGCAGAGCTAATCCATCTGATTCGCCTCTGAAGGAGCTATGGATAGAGGGTTTTGTTTATTTTGGTATAAGGAATTGCTTTTGGTTTTTTTGGGACGAGGACTCACTATATAGACCTGACTGACCTTAGACTTGTGGTAATCTTCCTGCTTCTGCCTCCCAAATACTGGACTTAGAGACATGTGCTACCATGTGGTGGGAACATAGTTTGTTTATTGTTGTTTTTTTTAAAAATATATTTATTTTTTTTATTTGATGTGTATGAATATATTACCTGCATGTAGGAAGGTACACCTGTGGCTTGCAATGCCCACAGAGGTCAGAAGGGGGTGTCAGATCCCATGGAACTGAAGTTCTTGAAACTGGAGATCTTGAACAAGTCTTGAAATTCTGTGTGGTCCTGTCCACTTATGTCCCAGCTGTCTGATAAAGGCAGATGGTAGCAGAAGTTCTGCCTATAAGAGCTTGAAGCAGCCATTAGGCAGAGGCTTTCTGCATAAAGTGTTTTAGAGTAAGTTACATGCAGTCAGAGACAGATGCTTCTAGGCTGCCCCTCTCCTTTGTACAACAGGCTGCAGTATATAGAAATATTTGGTTTATATGTAATAGAAAAAACCCAAGACAAGGAATTAGGTCCTATTCTGCCATTAAGAAGTTTTGCCAAAGTTATCAACAATAAATTTTTATATCTCATCTGAAAAATGTGATCAGCAGGTCAGACATACACATAGTAAGTGAAGTAAGTCAGGGGCCAGGGATTGTAGATCTCTTTCCTCAGTCCAGCAGCAGCTTCACTGTGTCTCTCACATGGATGTGCCCGTGTGAAATTTCATTATGATAAAGAAATGTTCCATTTATGAAGTTATAGAAAACTTTGGAATTTACAGCAGTCTGTAAGCATCCATGAGAAATGCTGGGACCAGCCTCCTGCTGTTTCTACAGGTATATGGTGTTTGAGGTTACCTACTTTGTACCTGCAGTTTTCCCAATAAACTGTAAACAGTGTGGGGGGCGTTGAAGCCTGGGAATTAGGAACCTCCTCTCTAAACCTTCTAACATTGGTCAAATGACCTTTTCTCTTTCAACTTCTTTTTTTTCATCTGTCATGTAAGCAGCGTAGTTCTGAAGTATCTATTAGGATTCATGTGCCATAAGTCTGAGCCTCAGGTTTGAAGAGTTTGCTATCTTTTATGTCATACCTGAAAAAGGACTGTACATGCAGACTACCGGCATCATTGTCTGACCCACAGAGAAAAACTGAAATCCCGGTTAGAAAAGAAAATGTTACACAACACCACTAAATTCCTAGTAGCTCATGGAGCACAAGTTGTGCAAGCAGAGCCCAGAAAGCAGGCATGGGTCAGAGGGAAGCTCACTCATTTTACTCTACCACTCCTGCCTGGACTGTCCAGTAACAGAGCTGACAGAACTATTTGCTATAAACTATTGAAGCACAGTTCCTAGAAGACATTGTGTGGAAAGTAGAACGAAGGGGAGACACCCAATTCTTGTGTTTGTGGGACTAATACATAAGAAAACACACGCATTTAAAAAACAAATACTGGGGACTGGAGAGATGACTTAGTGGTTAAGAGCACTGGCTGCTCTTGCAGAGGACCTGGGTTCAATTCCAGCACCCACATTGTGGTTAACCGTCCATAACTCCACTTCCAGTTTGAGGCCGTCTTCTGACCTCCATGTACATTGAACTACTTGGGTATACATACACACATACAAGCAATAGTCATACACAAAAATGAAAAATAATAAAATATTAAAGAAAAAACCCCAAATACTTAGGGTACATGCTGAAGAAACAGAGCAGATGAAAAATAATAATGGGCAAAATACTATGCAGGATACATAAATCTTTTGAGTGGAAGCCCTCAGATTCTGGCAAAGGATATATGAGGAAACTGTTCAGGTAGTGAGGTTGAGTGTGTACTTCAACTAGAACTTTAACCAACATGGGTGAGTGACCTAGACAGTGTGCTCTCTGCTGAAATACAAGGGAGCCAGCCACTGCACCATCATTTACTTCCTCTCTTTTTTCTTCTTCAGATACCACTTGAAAGATGTCATTGTAGGGAAGATATATTTCTTGCTGGTGAGAATCAAAATCAAGCACATGGAGATAGACATCATCAAACGAGAAACAACAGGCACAGGTCCCAATGTATACCATGAGAATGACACGATAGCCAAGTATGAGATCATGGATGGTGCACCAGTTCGAGGTGAGCCTCCTGTCCCAGGGCTTCCGCCATCCTTTACTCCTGGGCCCTGTACAGAAGGGCTTGAGATATTATACTGTTGAAGTTAAATGTCTTCTTTTTTTAAGACAAGTCTCACTATGTAGTCTAGGCAGGTCTGGAACTCACTGTGTAGACTAGGCTGGCCTAGAACTTCAAGTGATCCTCCTGCCTTTGCCTCCCGACTCCTGGGATTACACCATGCCTGACTGTGAGATGGCCTATTAATCTGTGATTCCTGATCTCAAATTGTGTGTGTACCATTGTTGCCAATGTGGGGGAATAGAAAGTCTGGATGTGGCTCAGTGGTAGTGGACAAAGCCCTGGGTTCAATCCAGCACTAAGCAGGGAAGAGGAAGGAAAAGCTGTATCTGAAACTTCAACTTCCTACCCCATCCTCAGCCACAACAGTTCTACATTAACTTTGTTTATATACTGACTTCTATTTAAGATTTTATCTCAGCTGGGCCTGCTGGTATATACCCATAATTCTAGGACTTGGGAGATACAGGCAGGAGGATCAGGAGTTCAGGGTCCTCCTTGGCTACGTAGAGAATTGGAGACTAGCTTGGGCTACATGAGACAAGAAAAGTTTGGAAAGTTTGAATATTTCATTTTTATATTCTGACAGATTTTTGATGCTCTTTATATTCTGACAGGTTTTGATGCTCTGGGTAAGGATTTCATATATTCTAGTCATTTCCATTGCTTACTGTGGTAAACTAAATCACACTGGTAAACTGACATACATGAAAGGGCACTACTAGATTGTGGGCTTGAGACAACACATGGGACGTCAGATGATTATCTGGGAATAGCAATAATTTATATCTTTCATTGGCTTTGTTGAAACTGAGGATTAAAGTTTCTTCTCACTTTGAAGTGCTTGGTGGTTTCAAGCTTTTCATCAGTGTATTTACAATATGTGGTCCATGTGGAAGGAAGGTATCCCATACTGGTCAGTTCCTAGCACTGGAGACACTATAGCTTTAGTAAACTGTAGCATACACTTGGGGTTCTTTGAATCCAACCCTCGTGACTCTGGTATTCCATTTTTTTGACAAGTGGTGTAAGTAGAGCCAACTATCATTTCTCCTGCACTAATGAAATGGGGCACAGAGAAAGAGCACAGAAAAGCAGATAGTTAAAGATCGTTTATATTTAGCTTTATACTGCATTACTGGGTTTGGCCTTTCTCAGTAGAATTACTGCCCTAATTTTGTTCCTCTTGTTAGTGCTAGATGAGACCTAATTTATCATATAGCTGGATTCTCTGATTTTCCACATTAAAGCAAAAATTTATTCGGAAGTCAAACTGGCTAATGGGGAAACAGGGGCCAGAACAGAGTTGTTTTCCAGACCATCACACACAGCAGATCAGTATTTGAGTGGGGATGTATTCTGAGGATACACACTAACTTGGTTGGAGGAAGATGGTATTGCAATGTTGGATGATACAGCAAACTGACAGCTGCTTCTTAAAAACCCAGTAATTGGCACTAACTAGGTTGGAAGGAGGTGGTATTGCAATGTTGGATGACACAGCAAACTGACAGTTTTGACAGCTGCTTCTTGGAAACCCAGTAACTGGGCTGGAGAGATGACTCAGTGGTTAAGAGTGCATACTGCTCTTCTACCAGGACCTAAGTTTGGTTCCCAGCACCCATGCTCCAGTTCCAGGGGCAGTTGATGCTCTGGCCTCCAGGGGCATCCACACTCTCACTTGTACATACACCTCCCTCACATACACATAATTTAAAATGAAATAAATCTTAAAAAAGAAAAAACCCAGTAATTTACTGGGCACATTGGCTCAGGTCTATAAATCTAGTACTAGGGAGGCTGAGGCTAAAGGACTAAGGCTTAGATCAAGGCCATCCAGGACTATACAGTGAGACCACGCTTCAAAATAAAAAAGAAAACCCAGTAATGAGACACACTGCACAGAAGTACAGTGCTTAACAGTAGTTTCCCTGCACTGTTCACCCAAATTTTCTTACTGTTTTCTGCATTGGGATGCTGATATGATGCTCAGAAACCAAACTCAATAGAGCTGGAAAGCCACATTTTTACTTCAAGAAACTAAGTAGCACTCTGCAACATTTCCAAAAGCCTTTTTTTAGTGTTCCATGCCTTGCTCAACTGGAGTCTCCTGCTGTGGCCAGAAAGGGAGTTGTCTTTGCTCTTGCCTTCATTTTTGCCTCACTCCTACAGGAGAGTCCATCCCAATCCGGCTCTTCCTGGCAGGGTATGAGCTCACGCCCACCATGAGGGACATCAACAAGAAGTTCTCCGTGCGCTATTACCTCAACCTGGTGCTGATCGATGAAGAGGAAAGGCGCTACTTCAAGCAGCAGGTGGGTGCCTTTTCCAGGACCCTAGATCCCCTGGGGACAGAACAGAAAGGCAGTCATTTCCACAGAGGGCCATCTTGACACATCAAGTAGAATGCTTTAAAGGGAGAGAATGTCAAGCCTCAGTATCACTTATTTTATTACCAAGTGGTGCAAACATGAGATTGCCCAGAATCCTACAAGCAGGAATGAGGGTTCCTAATTGATACCTAGGGTCTGCTTTCCCAGGCCTCATTCCTCCAAACAACCTGCTTTGTGCACATAGACACAGGTATTGGGAACCACTGCTTTGGTGAACAATGGAACAGAGGTTATTCCTGGAGATTCCCTGGGACCAAGATGGGAGCTCCTGAGAAATGCATCCCTGAGCCTGTCTCTGAGATACTGTGTTGTCCTTTCTAATTCTATAGGAAGTAGTGTTGTGGCGGAAGGGTGACATCGTACGGAAGAGCATGTCCCATCAGGCAGCCATTGCTTCACAGCGCTTCGAGGGCACAACCTCCTTGGGTGAGGTGCGGACCCCCGGCCAGTTGTCTGACAGCAACAGCAGGCAGTAGGCCCCTGGGGCCAAGAAGCTGCTGGGCTTCCACCACAGCACCCCCTGTCTACCAGACATCAGCGACTGGGGGAGGGGGCGGATGGTGAGGCTCACTGACCGTTACTTGCAACCTTGAAAACAAATCATGTTTTTGACTTAAATTCTTTTCTCTGAGGAACCTAAGGGGCTTGGGTTGGGCAGCAGTCTCCTTGGAATTCTGCAGCTCAGGTGGAGATAGGGAGAGGAAACATTTTGTCTCTCCCCAGAGAATGAAAGCTGTCTGTTGAGGCTGTTTCAAGCCCGAGCTTACATCTTGGCTCCTGGTTCTCAAGCTGAGTATGTCCCTGGGATTCACTTGCCAGTAGGGCCCTGGGTAGTCATGTCTCATACTCCCCTCGACTGTCCCTGAGGTAGTGGCAGAAGTTGTTGGGCCTGCCCCATCCTAAATTGGGGGAAGACTCAGATCAGAAAGCTACCTTTTGGGGGAATCTGGGACGTGGTGCTTTGAAGTTTCCACAGACACTTCTGGCACCAAGCATCTCCCTTCTCCATCTTCTCTGACTTCTCAGAATATATTAGAACAGCCTAGGGGGAAGGGCCTGGGACTCTGTTCTCTCACTTATGAGAAATAATGTGGACTCAGAGCCCTGAGACCAGTGTCACACACAGATGGCCAGGAGGCTAAGTCCACTGAGGAAGAAAGATTGGACAAGGCAACTACAGTCATTACAGGACTCCACTTGGCTACCCCAGGCTGGGTTGTTCTAGGGAATTATTCTATATGACCCAAAAAGCTATAAGCAAGAGAATCTGTTTCCTCTAGTGTTTATTCTGGGAAGGGGCCAGGATCTTTGGCCTCTCTAAAAGTGATCTCTAGTCACTCCTTGCCCTCCACTTAATTTCTGGAATTGGGGCTCAGCTTCATGGACTTAGAACTTTTGTTCTTACTCTCAACCCAAACCCTTTCATCCTATCTACAAGCTAAGAGAGAGAGATGAGGCCCCTGCAGAACTCTCTGTCACCACTTCAGAATGATTCTGCTTGCCAAATTATGTCTTCATCTTGACCAATTCATTGGCCTGAGTTTAGGACCATTGGTATTTTTTATTTAAAAACAAATAGGAAAACTCTCATGGATATTACCTAGAGAGGAGGCAGTTAGTTCTTCTTGCTGCTCTGTGCTTAGGCCTGTAGTAGTAAAGATGTTCTGTCTTTTCTGCCTCGTTTGAGAATGACCAGGAATTATCTCCTTGGCTTCCCTTCTCTACTTAGAAAGATCAAGCATAGAAAGACCAAACAGACCCGACATCCAATAAGTACAGTATTTGGCAGTCCGTGTTCTTGGTAATTTGGAAAGTAGAGGATTTGTTTCCTGTGTCGTCTTTCAATTAGTGTAGAAAATGGGGACGCTTCCTCAGAAATCAGTGCAATCTCACTGGGCAGGGCTCATGGGTCAGAGCTGGGACGGAAGGAAAGACAGTTGAGGTGACATTCAAGGTTGTCTAGGGGTAGCAGAACAAGGAAAAATAAATTTGTTTTCCCCATGCCAGACCCCAAGTTTAGGTGTGACATACAGTTCCTATGGGAACAGGTTCACCCATCCAGCTGCCCTTGGATTATCAAGGCTGGGCCTTAGCATGAGAGAGGCAGGTTCTTTCACTTGTCTTTTTCAGGGTATAAGACTAGACTCTGGTGTGCCTCCTTTTAATAGCTAATTGAAAGCACTGTCAATTTCTCAGCCTCTAAGCTGACAACACAAATTCCTTTTACAACTTTGCTAACATCTTAAGCCTTTCTTCTGGGAGAACTAGAAGGTAGCATTTGCTTTGTTTCTCTCAGGAGCTGTGCGCAAGCCAGGTCTTGTTTTCTCTGACTCTGCCCCCATTCTCTTGTCTCTGCCAACTGTGAAAGTGTGGGGAGGCTCCCATCCCTATCCTTTAAGGTTCCCAAACCTGGAGTGCATAGGTACTAAACCAAGCAGTGCAACTTGTAATTAAGAAACTGCAGTGTTTACATGTTTCTTAATGTGTTGTCTTTTCAATGGCTGTATTTTAAAAGAAGAACATTTGTTTTAATGGTGTCTCTAATTAAAGGAAGCCCCTGTGGCTTTGGAGGCATTCTGCCCATGGTCCATCAGATGCTGTGGTCTTTTCCTTCTGGTACTATCCCATCTGACATGTTGGGAAAGAAACATTCAGCGTGATTCCAACTTCTACCTGCTTTCTGAGTAGATGGTCCTTGGTAAACAAAATGAACACTTTACTAACCACCTATTTTAGACAAGTGCATTGTTTGGTGAATTCAGGTTTTATCCTTGTCTGACAGCTTATACTGAATCACTTATGTTTTAAACCTCTGCAGGGCCCACAGGATTTAGATCAGATGAAGAAGACCAAAAATGGTATAGAAGGATCAAAAGTGAGATATACTGGGTGTTCACAGACCAAGGAATTCAAACCTAGATTCTTCTATTTACTGCATAACTAAAACAGTAACAGTAACAGAAGTGTCTGCATCTTCTGTTTGCAAAAGGAACCAGCCTAGGTGTAAGACTTCTACAGTATAGGATTCTACCACACTCATTGCAGACTTAGAAGAAAAAAAAAAGTTCAACTATGACACTAAATGTTTTATTGAAAAAATTAACAAACCACCTATGTATAATGATCCCAGGTGAACACAGCAAGCATTCTCCTTCTTTATCTTATAAAAACTTGACGTTTTTTGGAGTAACAGCTTGTCCATTCCATCAATACAGCCTTTGTTAACTTGGTTCTGTTTCCTCCAGACTCAAAATAAAATCAAACTCTTCTATCAGAAAGGAAAAAAGAAAGGAATTAGGTTCTGTATCCGCTCCTGCATGGGGAAGTTAGAAAAAAGCACAGGTAGGGTACACTTGACAAGCTGCTGAGGCCAGCAGTCATCCATTCAAAACCTATCAACTAAATCAGGGTGTCGATCATACAGTAATGAGCAGCTCTACATAGATTCTCTTCCTCATGGATGACACGAGTGAAAACACCAACTCAGAGTTTTAATTTTGTCTCCCAAGGGTTTTAATTCTCTCTCCCAAGTTGAACTCTTACCTTGGGTCAAAGGCTGAACTGAAAGTCTCTGGCGAGTGAAGAGAGCCATGCTTTTTAAGGGGCCACCAGTAGCTTTGTGGGCTTGATGACAGGTTTTGAGCTCAGCTAGGGAGATGAAGCGTTTCATCATCCGAACAAACTGTACATCCACCTGTGTGACAGCATTGTACGGGACAGAAACGTGTTCAGCCAGATTCTGCCCACTGTGTATGTAATCTTAAGATGGGTCTCTATGTTGCTTAGACTGTCTTTGAACACCTCAGCTCAACTGATTCTCAAGCCTTAGCCTACTGAGTAGCTAAGACTGCAGGCATTTGCTTCCATGCCCACCCAGGAAGCTCCCAGGGTTAGGGCTGCCAGCATTCTATTCTGTTCTAATATCCCATTTTAGCAAACCTCATCTGAGTGAGTTGGCATGTGCTCCTTGACCTAACAGTACCCACACTCTCTTCTTCCCCTTGTCCATCTTTCCCCTCTCATGAAACAAAAAGAAGTCATTACCATAGACCATTTGGGGTTGTCTTCTTTGCTGGATGGGTCATAATGGGGGTTATTTTTCTCAAACTGTGTGTGGTCTGGGTAAGCCTCCTTTACAATCTAAAAACAAATCCAAAATTTCTGATCATTTTAGCTCCCTAGCCAAGTTTTAATATGCATCTGACTTTTATTTCCTACCCTAATATATTGCTATAAGGATAATCAGTGCTCAGACATCTGGAAATAATAAGTAGCCTAAGCCAGCATAATTATGAAAGCAGTCCTTTTTTTTATAGTCTTACAAGCATGTTCTAAAACTAAACAGTAAAGGTTACTTTTGGAAACATTTTTATTTTCCCCCTATTGTACAATTAAGAGTTTTATCCTGAAACACTTAGTTAAGAGGAACTGACTGAGACCTCAGATAGAGAGAGCATTAATAGACCTGAAGCAAAGGCCTGATTCATTCTAATCCTTATCAGAAGTCAGGGCAGTTTTTTCTCTTTTTCTGGCACAGGGAGTGTGGGGAAGACTTTTGTTATGACTTATTTAAGCTATCTCCTTTACATGAATAAGTCTCCCTGAAGGGAAGAATCTAGACCAAAACTTGTGCACCGACCTTCATAAGTCCTACAATGCCTGGCTGTTTGCAGTTGCTATGGTAGAAGAAGGCTTCTTCCTCCAACTTCATGGCCCTAAGGAAGTTCCGAGCCTGTATGAGGGGAGAAGAAATAAGGATTATCCTCCTACCAGTTAAGACACATTAGCTTTGAAAAGGAATCAAGTCTGCTTTTCTTAGATGCCTTTTCTTGTTTTGCAGCTTCTCCCAGATTTGTAAGATAAAGCCTGTCCTTTTGTCAAGACTCCTAACCATCCCAGAACACTGGCCAGAACCAGGCCACTTGCAGAGTAAATGCTTTCAGAGAAATTGTGCTGTTTTGGAAAACATTTTTAGGTTAGGGTTCTGGGAAAAGCAATATTGACCAAGAGGTTCTGCTACCAAAGATTCATGTGGAAAAGCAGGCACATATGCCAGCCTAGGTCTCGGATTCGTGCCCTTTAACTCCTTACCTGGTAGTTTCGAACACCATCCCAACATGCTCTCTGCTTGGGTTGTGCTTTGAGATCCTCGATACTGAACTAGGCAAGAGGAAATAAAGTTATTCACTAAACAGTCCTTGGCCAGTTGATAAGCTAATATGGAAACAAACGAAATCCCTCTTTAACACTGAAAGGTGCTATAAGCTATAAAGGAACTATAAGCTATAAAGGTATCAAATACTGAGAATTAGTTCCACAGAGCCACTGATGTTGAATGAATATAAATAAGCCTTGGGTTTCTTCTTGTGATTTTTGCTAATTAAGATGATTAGTTGAATGAATGATCAGAATGATAAAGTAATCTGCTGCCTCCCTGTATTTCACTTATTAGAGTATCATTATTATTTTATAATATTTCTATTTTCTTCAAGCTATGGTTAAACTTAGTTTGTATTCGTTCCCTGAATATATACCAACTGTTGGCATGGAGACACCTAGGAGCATGGCCAGTGGTAGGAGCAACATCAAATAACACCAGGTGTGGTGGTACACACCTGTAATCCCAGCACTCCAGAGACTGAGGTAAGAGCATTCAAGGACATCTCTGGCTACATTTTGAGTTAGAGGTGAACCTGGGCTACACAGTGAGACTATCTAAAAACACAACAACAAAATCCAGCTAAGATCGAGGTTGGTGAATTATAGCCTTTAGACCAAATTGCACTACGTACCTAATTTTACAAATAAAGTTTTACCTGATTATAACCATACCTATTTGTTTTCTGTGATATGTATGGCCAATTTCTTGCTACAGGGACAGAGTTACAGTGCAGACCATAAAACCTATAAGCCTATCTGGCTCTGCAGAAAAAAGTCTGCCAACCCTTGCTTAAAAGATTTATAAAACAGATACACGTTGAGCATGCCTAATCTTAGTATCTGGAATCCAAAATACTGTTAAACATGCCAACATTCATTCAGAAAGTTTTATATTTTATTACAGTATTTGGGATTTCCGATGTTTTTGATTAGGGGTGTTCAACCTTAAAGTCTATGTAAGTATTTCATCATACGAAACACTCCAAAATCTGGTACATTTCTAGTCCCAAGAATTTTGAACTTACCTAAAATTATCGGGTTATTCAACTTTTTGTTAATGGTAATAAATACTGCTGGTTTATTTCTTTATTTTAAAATTTATTTATTTACATGTATGTGTTTGCCTTTATGAGTTTGTGCCCCACATGCATCCAGGAACCCTTGGAGGCCAGAGAAAGGTTTTGGATTCTCTGGAAATGGAGTTAAACCACCTGACATGGGTGCTAGGAACTAAACCCAAGTCCTTGGCGAGAGCAGTAAGTGCTCTTAACCACTGACCCATCTTTCCAGCTCCTCCTTGTGGGGCTTCGTCTCCAGAGACAGCTGTTGCACACCAGCGGTCCTAGAGAGCGGAGAGTAGAACAGTTCCTCAGATGGCTCAGAGTGCCACAGGAAATGACACCCGGGAAACTGCGTAGGTGGGCAGATCATTTATTGGGACCAAGACAGAGGTTTTTATAGGAAGGCCTTCTGGCTGTTACACAAGGCGGGAAAGTTAAAGGTGGGATTTTGGGATTAAGGGCGGGAAGGCTGTGTAAGTTTAGGAATGAGAAAATGAAACCAAAAAACCTGGTTCTGGTCTGGGGTGAGGAAAAGGGAGATTCATATCTACAGTGGCTCCCTGGGGCCAGGTTATCACATCAGGCAGAGCAGGACAACTATGGTCCCTTCAGGGTCTCTGGGGTTACTGAGCTTTGCGCAGTACCTTATTGCAACAAACACCCACATCTCCTGATTTTATTACCCTTTCTCCTTATTCTTCATGGATGAGATGCTGATGATAGGATCCAATGGTATCTCATACTCACCTCTTTTTTAAAAAAAAATTTATTGCTAGTGGTGTGTGTATCTGTGTCTGGTGTGTGAGTGTGGATATATGTGTGAAGGTCAGGACAATTTTCAGGAGCCCTTTCTCTTCCACCCTGGGTTCCAGGGATCAAACTTAGGTCATCAGACTTACCCAACAAGTATTTTTACCTATTGAGCCATTTCAGCCTTAAATTTTCATTTAAAAAAATAGCATGATGGGCCTGGACACATATAAGAGTTTCACCTTCACGTCTACTCCTTTCTCTAGCCGGCTTTTGGGCTCTGACTTCATCAACCAGTAGTTGCTTGAATTCTTCCCACAGTTTTTAGAGGTTGAAGTCTTTTGAGGGCTGGAGTTCTCCAGCTTAGCTGATATATTTTCTGAGTTCTCAGTTTTAGTTTGTTTTCCTGGTAGTCCCCTCTTGTCTGAAATAGGAGAGCAAAAGGAAAAGACTTGTCACCCTTCTGAGAGGCAGTGATACCTTTCAGTGTCATACCTGGACTCAAATCTTGGATCCTAGAACTACTAGCTTGTGTCACAGTTTTGTACAAGTAACTTCACTTCCTCTATAAAAACTGGACAAGAATACCTGCTTTATGAAGGGCTACAAAGTGCCATCCTCTGGATTCAACATGATTGAAATCAGGAACTCACATCAACTGGTTACCTGCTCTGGGCCCACACATGATTGGTACTGTCAACAGTCATTCATGGATCAGGGCTGGGTTCATGGGGTCATATCCCTAACTGCTAAAATTACTGACTATGAGAGATTCTGGAAAACAGGGAGTCACTGCCTTCGATTGTGCATCCACGTCTACTGCTGAGCCCACCATACTCTAGTGAATAGCTCCAAACACAGGGCCACACAGATAACCTTGGCTAAACATAGTGGGTCACAAAACAAAATGAACAGACAGGAAATATGAGATATGTAGGCAAGAGTGGAGACAGGTAGAGATGGGAGAAGGGGGAGGGGTAAGCGTGGTCCATATACATTATGTACATATGTGGATTGTCAAAGAACGAAGTTAATTATTTAAAAAATACCTCTCACAGGAGATCTTCTAGATTATTCAATGAGATAAAACACCCTCTGGAGTTAAGATTAAAGAGTCCTGGTAGTGTTGAGTAAATGTGGCCCCTCCTTTTCTGTGCCTTTACTCGGGCTGTTGTTTTTAATGAGGAAATGGAGACATACTTGGAACTGTTTTAATAATTATAAGATAATCACTGATTTATACAAAGGGAACAGTGAGAAAATGACTGCTCATAAATATTAGCCATTGCTATCATTACCTCATATCTCTTGTTTGCTTCATACATGCCCTTCTGGTTCTTAAAAGATGCCAAAAGAAGTTTATTCAGGACCTTGTATAGATGGCAAAGAATAGATTCTTCCTTCAGGGTGGGGCCTGACCCCAGTGCCTTGCCCATGCTAGGCACTATGTATCAGTAAGCTCTTGCTCTACTCCCTTTTTGTTGTTGCTTTGTTGTTTTTATTTTGAGACAGTCTCACTAAGTTACCTAGGCTAGCCTTCAACCCACTCTAGTTCAGGGAGGTCTTCAATTTACAATCTTCCACGCCTGACTAGCTTCCATTACAGGCCTTCTCCATCGGGCCTAGCTTTTTATTTTTATTTATTTATTTATTTATTTTGACTCCTAGTAGTAGAGACTGAGCTTGGGGTATTCTATATGTCAGGCAAGTGCTCTAGCAGCCCTAAAAACTGGCCTCAAAAAAAATAAATAAATAAAAAAAGAATGTACCTGGAACACAATAACCTCTCAACAGTTAAGTCCACGTCCTAACCCTAATTCTGTTAATCAAGGTAGCCTATCAGATGTTCTGTCCATCTGGATAGTGTCTTCCACATCACAATCCAGTCATGATAGAATGAAAATATGAATCAGGACCTGTCACTAAGTCTGTTGGAACCTACAGTTAACAACTTACTGTACTATTTCAAAATTTAGTCTGTTTCTACATCAGTCTTCATTAAATGTCATTTATGGATGTCTGATGCTTTGGACTTAGCATACTTCTTAGCATGATTTCCCAGCAGTCCCTTAAATATTAATAGGTACACAATAGTTGGTATTGCTAAATAACTACAATAATGTGTTATCAATCAGAAACCTTTGTCATTCCCAAAACTCATTCCTAAAACTCACAAGCTGTGATCCTTAGAAGACCCCAGAAAATAATTTCAGGGTCACTCAGAATGAAATCAAGTTGTAGTTAAAACGTTTTAGCCTGGCAAGTTGTCCTCTGACCTTAGCAGCATGTGATCAGTGGCACACACACAAATCAATCAGACTCTACAGGTAGTTAAGGGTGACATTAACTCCAGATCTTCCTGCCTCCACCTCCAGCTTGTAACTATATTTCACAAAAGATCATTTACTGCTTGTTTTTCATGCCTGCCTTGTTTCACTTAAAAGAACTGTGCCAGGGAAATGGCTTAGGGCATAGAGGTGCTGGTACCACGTCTGATGACCTGAGTTTGATTCCAGGGATACATATGGTAGGAGGAGAGAGCAGACTCCCACTAACTGTCCTGACTGTTACACTCAAGCCACGGCACATCCCACTAAAATAAATGTAATTTTTTAAAAAATGAAGCCGGGCGTGGTGGCACACACCTTTAATCCCATCACTCAAGGAGGCAGGGGCCGGTGGACCTCAGTGTATTGCAGGCCAGCCTGGACTACATAGCGAGTTCCAGGGCATCTGGGGCTACCGGGAGACCCTATTGCAAAAAGCTAAAAAAATAAAATGATGTGTTCCCACTCATGTTATGGGAAAGGATATACAAATCACACACACACATAATTTTTGAGACAAGAGTTATGTGTAGCCCTGCCTGGCATCGTACCCACAACTAGGGAATGAAGGTTGTTAAACTCAAAGTATTCCTATGGCCTGCCAAAGCCTCCTGGGATTACAGGCATCACTTTGTATTGCCAATGTCCTTGAAGACAAATAAATGGAAGGGACTTTCGAATAGACGTTCCGCAGTAAGGGTAAGGATGAGTTAACCCAGAGAGGTCTCCCTGCCCAAACCGAGTGGGCCCTAGAGAAACGATCTTCACGCGCTGCCTTTTGCAGCCTCGGTGCCACTCACCTGGCCCAGCAGCCCCAGCCAGCCTCTTCCGGGGTCTCGGCATGGTCTTTCTTCAGGAGGCTGAAGCGACAATCCGGGGAAACAAGATGCAATTCTGTCTCCCAAAACCTGCATGGAACAATATGGACGCAACCCTCAGACGGGGAAAGAAGAGGCAACTATGATTAAGCCCTGCGAATTCTCTCCTCTGCTATCCGCGCCCTTTCCATCTCTCACAATCTGACTCGAAAGGCTCCTCAGTACCTTCTAGTTACCTCTCTGTTCCCCGCCACCCTGCTCACAACACACCAAACTCACTTCCCGAAACCCGGAGGACACTAGCGCGCCGCCTCGGACTTGGCGGAAGACGCGTCTGGGCGGTGCTGCCTCGGGGATCTCTTGGGACTTGTAGTCCTAGTATCCTAATCGTCCGTGTGAAGCTCGTGCTTCGAGGGCTCGGTGGACTACAACTCCGACAGTGCTGCGAGGAGGATCGCGGGATGCCGGCCCTGGTTAAAGCCAGCTAGGGTCTAAGGAGCTGGACTCTGGTTGTTAGCAGCTGCGGCGATGTTGCGGTCCTGTTCCCGGCGCCTCGCGACGAGACTCGGATGCCTGCACCACATTCTCCCGGCCCCCTCCCAGACCTGCCGCCGGAGCGTGACCTTCTGCATCGATCGTAAGGCTGGTCTGGGCTAGGGGAGAGGGGGACACAGGACTTTGGGACTTCGGCGGGCATCCACAAGGGGCCTGGGTCTCCGTCCGCTTGCTGGTTCTGGGCTCAGCCCGGACCCTCGAACCTTCTTGCTGGGTCTGGTCCTCTTGTCCCTCTCATCCACCCACTTCGTCCCAGACCCGGGTTCGGCTGCGTCCCCGACCCACTTCCTGCCCCTTCCAATCCCTGGCCTATTTCGTCCAGTCCAACGCACCCACTTTCCGTCTCCTATTCCTGGATCCGCTCTGTGGACCTGTCCGGTCTGGACCCCGGACTCGATGTGGTCCCCTGAATCCGCTCCAGCACCACCTCCTTCCGCCGATGCTTTAGAGAGGTTAAGGAACTTGCGATTTTGGTTGGTTGGTTGGTTGATTGAAATCATACAATAAATTCTAATTGTAATTAAAATTTAAGAATGTGGATGCTGGTCGTGGTAGATGAAAATCTCCAGATAATACAAGATAATCTGCCCTTATATAGAGATTTTACAATTTAAGGACTGCGAGGATGCCGTAAAAAGTGCTGCAGGAAAAATAAAGATAAGCATAATTGAGAAACCCTACCAGAAATTAAACACTGATTGTGTTCGGGCACCTGGCAGATAATTTGGCTGTAGTAGAGAGTAGTCACCACCCACATAGACTATGCAGTACTCAAGCAGTTTGTAAATTCTCTGTCAGTTACCTAACTGCCTTCTTCTCCTGAAATAATTTTTTAAATATAACGTATTTATTTTAAATTGACACTTTATGGCACGATGAACTCATAAATTGAAAAACAGATCTCTAAGTTCCCTAAGGCATAGTAGAATACTGTTTTCTACAGGAGTCCTGAAACTCCAAGTGCCGCCCCATTTACACAATTGGAACTGGGTAAATAAGTTCACCCTAATTGATGACAAAGGTAATAAATTATCCAGTAATAACTGATGTAGATGTGAGTCTTCCAAGTAGCTCGTGGTTTAAAGAGCAACTGCGATTATTACAGTTAAATATTCCCTTTTTGTGTGAATGAACCATATTTATCTTTGTAAAACCAGCATTGTTGCAGAGTAGATGCTCAATAAATATTCTTTGTTGGGTGAAGGGTGCTGGTGTTCAAGCCTAGGGACTTGTCATGGCTGGGTAAGTACTAATCACTGAATAACACTGAATGCCTGGCTTTAATTTACTGTAAGACTCTACCACTCTACCACTCTACCATTTATTGAGGCTGCATTTTCTGCCTCAATAAATGTTCTTTTGCAGGAACTGAAGGATGGCACAGCTGTTAGGAACTCTGGATGCTCTTGGAGAGAATCTGGGTTGAATTCCCAGCACCATAGGGCAGCTAACAGCCATCCATAACTCCAGTTCCAGGAGATCCAACACCTTCTTCTGACCTTCGTGGGTACTGCACAACACATGCAGGCAGTATAGTCATACAGATAAAATAAAAATAATAAAAAAAGATGTCTTTTCTTTTGCAAATAAACTTTCAACTGTGATCTATAGCAGTACTTAAACAAGAAAAAAAAAAAATTAGAGCATGAAAAAAAAAGAAAAATGACCTGACTCTCTCCCTTCTCTTGTAGTCAAGGAAACATGAATTTTTTGTCTCATACCATATTCCTAAGAGTTATACCCTCAGATTTCCACTCTAGGCTTCTCAAGAAAGCCTAATCTTTTTTAAACAAACATTTTACTTATTATTTTTATTTTATGTGTATAAGTACATTGCCTGCATGGATATAAGTGCATTCATGTCATGCAATGCCCAGGGAGGTCAGAAGAGGATATTGGATCCCCTGGCACTGGAGTTACGAATAGTTGTTAATTGCCATGTGGTACTGGGAATGGAACCCAGGTCCTCTACAAGAGCAACCAGTGTTCTTAACTGCTGAGCCACTTCTCCAGCCCAGGAAGCCTAATCTTGAGTCTTCACAACTTTCTCTTTTGGGAGTTTCTCTCTTTTTTTTTTTTTTGACAAGAATTTCACTATGTAGCCCTGACTGGCCTCAGAGTCAGAGACTCTTCTATCTTCTGGGTGCTGGGATTAAAGATATGCACCTCTACACTGAGCTGTCTTTGCTTCCCTTTTTAATAAGAGTGATGCCCAGATCCTTCGTAGAGGAAGGATTGTGTACATCTTGCAGGCACCGGAGTAAATTGTATCATTAAGTATGACTCACAGTTTTCCTTTAAGTGTAGCTTCCACCCTGAAAGTGCCCTATCTCCTCCTCACAGTTTTCAGTATTCATTAGCATCATTCCTAATGACCAAAGTGCTAACATTGAGGAGTAATACCTTAGAAGGTAACTGCAGAGCCCCTACATGTCCTTGTTCCCTCTTTCATTTTTCTCAGCCAGACTGAACCCCAGATTTTGCTGTGCCTTTGGGTACAGCCACTTGCATCTTCCATTAGTTTGTGCTAGTATACTGGAGGCAGATGTTCTTTTCGGAGTAAAAGAGAAATGTGTAAATAGTGTAGATCTTTCTGATCCCATACAAAGTGCTGGTTCTACTCCAGTGTGCTGGCTCCTAGAATTTCTCACAGCTTCTAAATTTTCTACTGTAGTCCACAAAGGTCATTACTTTTCATAGGAGCTTTGCCTAAGTTCTTTGCTTTTGGCATTTGGCCTCTTTTAAAATCTGATTCACTTTGGAGAGCATAAAAAGTACTTTAGGCTTTATTCAGTCCTTCTTTTCAGTTCAGTTACCTTACTCTGTGTGGTCTTTGCGAATATAAGTAAAACTTACATTCTCTGTTTTTATCATTAGGGGATCAGGTTATTTACACCGTGAATTAAATTTTTACTAATAATTTTTTTTATATAGGTAGGTAGTTTTGCCCACTATTTCCTCTGATGAAGTACTATTACAACGTAGTCTTTGTAAATTTTATAAGTTCCTACAGAGAAATGTCTCAGGACCTCTATAAGTCTTTTCTCTATCAGCATCATTTACCAGTTTCTTCTCCTTAGCTCAATTTATCTTAGTCCAGGAAATGAAGCAGTTAACAGGACTGACAGTTAAGACAGAGAACTTTCTAAGAACCAAGCACCTCTACTGGGGACTTCAGCATGATGAAAAAAGCGTCTTCATCAGTGTTATCTGTGTGTTTTAGTCATGTCAACAGATGTATGACTATATTGTTCCATCATCTCCTTAGTTGGAAAGTAAGTCAAAATACACAGGTTATGATTTTTTAGCTGATATTTTAAAGTGAACATGTTTATGGAGATAGGCAGCTACTGCCAGGTATGTACACATAGGGTGGGTTTTCCAAGTAAACTAACACGGAAAAGCCAGTGCAACCCATCAGAGAGCGTGTAATTTGAGGGCTACTGTGTTTTTGACTTTCTGGTTTTTAGGTTTTTTTGTTTTGTGGTACTGAATTTAAACAGGGGCTCCAGTACATGCTATTCAACCTTCTGTCTTGGAATAATATTCCTAGCCCTTTGTTTTTATTTATTTACTTACTTATTTTTAATTTTGTATGTACGAATATATTGCCTATGTGTATGTAAGTGCTCCCATGTCATACAATGCCTGCAGAGGACAGAAGAGGGCATTAGATTCCCCTGGAACTGGAGTTATGGACGGTTGTTTAGCCACCATGCTGGGAATTGATCCCAAGAATAGCCATTGCTCTTAACTGCTGTGCCATCTCTCCAGCCCCTGTTTTTTGTTGTTGTTTTTGTTTGTTTGTTTTTAGTTTGGATTTATAAGTAAGAGATAAAAGGATTTTTGAAGTAGGTAAGTCGGTAGTTCCACTTGAAATAAAAGGAAGAAGAATGATGGGCCATTGAGATGGCTCTGTGGATACAGGTGCTTACCACTAAGCCTGATGCCCTGAGTTCAATTTCCCAGAACCTATGTGGTAGAAGTAGAGAACTGGCTTCCACAGATTGTCCTATGATGTCCTTATGTATGCCCACACATATACACATACACAAAATAAAATGTAATAAACTTTTAAAAGAATGATGATGTTTGATGAGGTAGTATTGTATCCACTGTTTTTCTCACTCCTCTTGGCATCCCAATTCTCCCCCATTGCTTTCACTGCTCTCTACCTATTTAGGGCTACAACTCTATCTCACTAAGTGACTAAGGTAAGAGGTGACTGGGAAGTTGCTGTGATTATCCTAGGTTGATATGAATAAGTTCCTTTTCCTCCTGAGAAACTAATGATGATCCCAGCACTGGGGAGGTAGAAGCAGAAGGATCATGAATTAGAGGCCAGCCTGTGCTGTGGAGTGAGACCCTGTCTCAAGAAAAACAAACCAGAAAGCCCCCAGACAAAGCAAGTAATAGGTGTCTCTGTTCTCTTGCTGTTGAAAGCTGCTGTGTTTAGGAATGCTATCGTAGGTTCCCTCTTAGCTTGAGGCATTCCTTGCTCGTTGAAATTCCCCTCTTGCCTCCATCCTAGAATTGATCATTGTCTGCTCCTGTCCACAGCTTCTGTGGGACTGAATGAAGAGCAGAAAGGATTTCAGAAAGTGGCCTTTGACTTTGCTGCTCGGGAAATGGCTCCAAATATGGCAGAGTGGGACCAGAAGGTAGGAGTCCTCTGTGGCTAGATGTCCAAACAAATACCTCATTCACTGGCTCTTCCTTTCCCTTCTCTGCGGTCCTAATTGCTTAGTGTCTCTTCTCCGCTCACCAACTCTTGCTGCAAGTAAGGAGACAGATGATGACTGATTCCTTTCATAGAAGTTGTCCCAGATGTCCTGTAGATACCAGTTTTGTTTTCTAATTGAACAAAGATAGAGACATTCCTAAAATTAAGGCAATTTTATAGAGAATTCTTAGAGAACACATTATCTGATGTCACTATAAGATGACAAAGGCATTTGAGGTTAAGAGAATTTCTACACTTTCCCAAATGCAAACATCCTAGTCGCTTGATTATCTCCTTTAAAGGAAAGTCAGTCTGGGAACCAGTCTCTGATGAGCTTGTTCTCTCTTTGTTTATATAGGAGCTGTTCCCTGTGGAAGTGATGCGGAAGGCAGCACAGCTTGGCTTTGGAGGAATCTATGTCCAAACAGATGTTGGTGGGTCTGGACTGTCTCGACTTGATACCTCCGTCATCTTTGAAGCCTTGGCTACAGGCTGCACCAGCACCACTGCCTACATCAGCATCCACAAGTGAGCACTGCACACCCAAAAGCACAGTGAAGGCCTGTGCTCATGTGTGCTGAAGGGAAACAAGATTCATGAGAAAAAGATGAATTGTATCGGGTGGATTGTCCTTAAGAAACTAAACTGATAATAGTACACAGTAGGTCTGCTGCTGCCTGCTAGGCTTGATTCTGTTGGCTGTGCATTGCTTAGAGAATCGTATCTGTGAGCCACCTCCCAGATCAGAGTACTGATACCACTGGTTTCTCCAGTTTTTCTCAGGTCTACCAATGGAGCCTTTAGTGTTTTGAGAAAGTAACAGAAAGTTATATAGGATCATTTACTCTGACTGTAGCGGGAGCATCGGAGTGAGAAGTACCTGGGCCTCTGCTAGTACCATTCTGAAAAACATTTTAAATTGCTCTTTCCCTTTCAAGTTGGGTCTTTTCATTTGCTTCTTTTCCCTTCTCCTTTCTCTTCTACTTCTACTTTGCTTTGTTATCTTTTTTCACATCCCTTAATTTTCTGTCTTTATTTCTGTTGATGCCTTTTCTGGGTGTACCAAGCAGCATGTGTGCCTGGATGATTGATAGCTTTGGAAACGAGGAACAGAGGCACAAATTTTGCCCTCCACTCTGTACCATGGAGAAGTTTGCCTCCTACTGCCTCACCGAACCAGGTGCGTTTGCCTTTCCCGAAGGTGAGACTTAGCAGGGAGCGAGGCAGAGTATGTGCGGTCAGCGAGCATTCCTCACTCGTTGGCATACATAATCACTGTTTTCTAAGCAGTTAGGTTGTGGAGTAATAAGAGCCCTCTACCCTGATATTACAGGTTCCAGAGGTCAGAGTTCCTCAGCTATACCCAACTGTTAGCTGGTGTATTAAGAGAGAGACGGTGAACTGCATGATCCAAGCAGTTTTCACCGAGTACAAAGAATTTCTTTAGCCATGTGTATTTTATAGCAGTGCACGCTGAACTCTCCCAGGAAGATTTCCTAGAATATAGAATTGTGCTGGACTGCCTTGATTTCACTGATTGCCTTACTTCTCTGTTCCCTTTTGATCCCTCATTCAGGAAGTGGGAGTGATGCTGCTTCTATTCTGACCTCAGCTAAACGACAAGGAGATCAGTACATCCTCAATGGCTCCAAGGTACAACATGTGTTCCTAGAGCAATTTGGAAGCTGTTTTCTTGAGCTGGTTTCTTGAGTCTGAGTTAATGTTTCCATATGGGAGTTTACATGTTGGGAAGAGAATCTCACTGCTTATTTTTTTGGATCAGATTCTTATAATTGCACTAATTTTTGACTCTTTCATAGTCTTACCAACTAAAATTCTTGATCCTCCAGACACTGCAGGAGCCATTTATCTTTTCCCCCTTCTCAGTCTCTGCCATTACACCTTTGTTCTGTTGTGTTTCCCCAGATGTCAGGCTAACTCATGCATTCTTTGATCCTCATGCACCCCCGCTCCACATACAGGCCTTTATCAGTGGAGGCGGTGAGTCAGACATCTATGTGGTCATGTGCCGAACTGGAGGATCGGGCCCCAAAGGCATCTCGTGTATAGTTGTTGAAAAGGGAACCCCTGGCCTTAGCTTTGGCAAGAAGGAGAAGAAGGTGAGTAGATACTGGCCTTTATGTAACTGAAGTTATGAGTCTCTGACATCTGTTAGAGTAACCCCTGCCCTGAGTCTTGGAATAAGTTTGCATAGGATTGCCTAACATTTCTTCTGCCTCACAGGAGAAAGCACTGTTAAGAGAAGTGATAAGCTTCTGAGGAAAAGTGCAAACTGTTTTCCCTAATTGTGTAAGCTGTTTATCATTGACATTCTCTTTCCCTGTATTCACTTTTGTCCTGTATTATTTTTTAACCACGATGTGTATGCATATTCATGTGTGGACACTCATATGTATGAAGGCCAGAAGTTGATGTAGTATTTTTATTGCTCTCTGATTTTTTCAAGTTTTTTAAACTTAATTTATTTTTATTTTATATTATAAGAGTTCCCTGCATATAAGTGCAGCCGTGGGTGCAATGCCCGTGGAGGCCAGTAGAGGGTGTTGAATCCTTTGTAACCAGAGATACTGGTAATTGTTAGCCACCATGTGTGCTGGGAACTGAACCCAGGTTCTCTGGAAGAACAGTCAGTGTTCAGGAGCCCCTCCACCTGATTTCAGACAGAGTCTCTTACTGAACCTGGAAGTTGCCTGTTAGACTAGAATAACTGATCCACAAGACCCTGTGATTCTTCTATCTCCACCTCCCAACTTGCACCCTGATTTCTTAGGTCTATGCTGGGTATTGAACTATGGTCCTCACACTTGCATTGCAAGCACTTTACTGACTGAGCCATCTCCCCAGCTCCTGTCCTGTATTTCTTCCCAGCCTTTATCATACTTTATTATCCCCAAAATACTTAGAGAAGGTGTGATCTTGACCAGAAGTCTCGGGAATGAAAAGCATATGGTATATTTTTCTTCTCTAAATAAAAATAAAATAAAACTTGTTGACAGGGAAGGGTATTTCAGGACTCCAAAGACAGTGTTTACATAGGTACTTTGAAAGATAAGATACTCCCAGGATTAAGAAACTCCACAGCCAGGCCATGAACAGGAAATCTGTGATAATTTGGCTAATTGGTGATAGTATGAGACCCATTCAGGTTTTTAAAAGTTTTTTTATTTTATGGCTATAAAATAAAGTAATTAAAATAGAAAATAAATACATTTGTTTGTTTATTTATATGTTAACCTGTATGAGTATTTTGCTGGAGGCTTGTAAGTCTGCCTAGTATATACAATGCTGTGGTGACCAGAGGAGGGTATTGGATCCCCTGGAACTGGAATTACAGACAGTTGTTAGCTGCCATGTGAGTGCTGGGAACCAAACGTGGGTCCTCTGCAAGAGCAGCCAGTGAACTTAACCACTGAGCTGTCTCTCCAGTCACCATTTAGATTTTTTTAGATCAGATTATCAAAACAGGAATATAGTTGTTGCTCTCTTGGTTAGGATTTTTGAAGAGAAGTCAGATAATGAAAGGACCCCTAAATTTCTCTCACACATCCTCAAGAGTTTCCATATTTTCCGGCATTATGCATCCTGACTCTTTGTAACTGTCAAGGTTTTATTCCCTCCTCTCTTTTGTAGTGTAACAGTATTCAAAGCCATGTGCTACCTCTTGGGAGGACACAGATATTAGTCATCTGTAGTCCAATTTGGGCTTATAAATCATGTACTACTTTATGTATACAAAATCTCTGTAGCTTGGCATGGTGGGACATAACTGCAATTCAAGTATTCAGAAGGCTAAGGCAGAAAGATTACAAGTACTAGGCTAGCCTGGGCCACATAGTAACATTCTATCTCAAAATTAAAATAGCAAAAATAACAACAAAGATTTCCCTATTTGTAGAAACAAGAAGAATTCTGTTGTGCCTGGAGTTGCAGCGAGCAAGAAAGGGACTGGAGTGGTATAGAGGCAGAGAGGTGGTCAGAGCCTGTGTTCCAGGGCAAGACAGCATGTTTAGTCAGTTTGACTGTGCCAGAGACCAGAGTAGAGCACTTCTTTTCATGTTCCTTGGTAGTCTTTCCTACAAAAATGTTTGTTCACTTAGCATATGTAACACTATTACTGAGAATTTTAAATCTCCAGCTTTGTATTGACTTTATGAGAGAGTAATAACTTCATCTTTGACTTAGTTATTAAAGGGTTTTATGTCAAAGAATGAGTTTTATTATGGAATTGTGGAAGACAGGATAATATGCAGAAGAGTAAATAAAGACTGAGCAGGAACGGGCTATACAAGCAGTTTTATAGGTATGCAGGTCTTCCAGAAGGGACAGGCTCTTCACCCCACTCTCCCCATGAGGAATGTAGATTGTGGGTGTGTTTTTGGAGGCAGAGTCTCTTTTTTCACCCTGCTAAATGAGCTCTGGGAATCTGCTTGTCTTTTGTGCCTCCTTCCTCCCTTTCCCCACCCCACCCCCACCATTGGTAAAGTTAAAGATGTGTGTGCAAAAATACCTGGATTTTCACTTGGTGCTAGAGATTCAAACTCAGGCCCTCATGCTTGCATGGCAGACACTTTGCTCACAGAGCCAGCACCTTAGTTCTACAGGTAGATGTTTTTTATAATGAGGACTTCACAGATGAGAGAAGGTAACAGCTATTTATAGTTTGGTTCTTTAATACTTAGGTATTCTAAAGGTCAAAGCTTTCTTATGCATTCCTGTTTTCCAATGTTTGTATCTAGTTTGCAGTGATGAAGAAAGGTAACCATCATAGAGGGCAGCATTGTGGACTTTCAGACTTGGAGCAGAGACCATGGGAACTTAAAAGCAAATTTGTTTATGCTTTGTATGACTGGAAGACCTCAGAAGGCTTCATGTAGTCTAGACTTTCGTGATGTTTAAGAATGAGAAGTCTCAGTGTAGAGAGCAGAGTCACTGAAAGTGTGAGTTTGAAAACTCAGAGGCGGGCCTAAGATGCCTCAATGGAAGGTGCTTTGCACCAAGCCTGCTGACTTGAGTTCAACCCCCAGAATCCACATGCTAAAAGAATAGAGCCAGTTCTGACAAATTGTCCTCTGACCTTCACATGTGTGCTATGGCATGACCTCCCCCCCATAAATGAATAAATATTTCAAAAAAAATTTTTTAAAGAAAAAAGACAGTAGTTCAGACTAGTTTAGAAGAGGAGGTTAGGGCCAAATGCTATCCTTATGTAAAGACTTAAAGACTGAGGGAATGCTAAATCTTACAAAGGAAGTTTGATCTTACCAACTAGAGAGAGTTGTTGAATATTGTTTGTTTGCCCTTTTTTGCATTCTAGGCTTGTACTTTGCCTCTGAGCTGTATCTCTATTGTTTTGGTATTTTTAGTTGGGTTTGATTTGTTTGGTTTTGCTGTTTTGAGACTGGATTTCATGTAGTCTGAGGCTGACCTCACACTTGTTATGTAGTCAAGGTTCACGTTGAACTCCTGATCTTCCTGCCTCTACTTCCCAAGTGCCAGGATTACAGGCACGCGCCACCATACCTTGCTGAAGGGAACTAGAACATTTCATAAGTTTATGGTTTTCATAAGTTGCTTTTCTAAACCTTAAAGGTTTTTGAAGTTTCAGATTACCTGGACTAGGAAATGAAGGGGATTAAGTGGTGAGGCCTTTAATTATTTATATGTGAAACATTTGAATAAGATTTTGTTTGAAGAAAGAGGTTCTACTGACTTTCTAGTCCAATTCTTTTACTTTTTGTAGAGAAACAAAGTCCACAAAGAAGTCAAATGATTTGTCCAGAGATGAAAATTATAACCAGGTAGTATTGAGACATAGGCTACATTTCACATGTTCCAAATTTCCTGTGGTTTATGTCTGACATATCCAGTGATGTTCTGGCAAACCAGTTTTCTGGGAGAAACAAACAAACAAAACCTTGTATTTGTGTCATTTGCCAATTTCATGGCTGATTTCAAGCCACTGTTGTGAGATCACAGAATGCCAAGTTAGGAAGAATGGTGTGTAGTTGGATTAGTGAGCTGCCATGACATCACTGCATCTCACTGCTGCTAGACCAGGGCTCTCTAGTACAATTCATGTTTTGACCTGTTTAATTACAGCACCTTTAAGGCACACTAAGGATCTGAAAGAAGTGTGACTGTGTACCCAAGGCCTTTAAAAGTAAACTTTTCCAAATAATTCTCCATGCTGTCTCTGTTTTTTCTGTAAGAGTATACTCACCAAAAATGAGAGCAGATCTTAACCTGATCCTGTAAGAATTGTTGTGAGAACTATTTCTAGATAAGATACATATAGTAGATTTACTTCATGTGTTATAATATTAGCAACGCATGGTGGTTCATGCAGTAATCCCAGCACTCAGGAGGCCAAGACAGGAAGGTCAATGCAAGTTCTAGATCATCCCAAGCTGCAGAGGAAAGCCATGTTTGAAAAACAAACAAAAGTGATTGGAGCAATGGCTTAGCATTTAAGAGCACTGGCTGCTCTTTCAGAGGTCTGGGGTTCATTTCCTGGCACCCACATGACAGCTAGCAACCATCTGCAACTGCAGTTCCAGGGGATCTAAAGCCCTCTTCTGGCCTCTGTGGGTATTGCATGCACATGGTGCACATACATACATGCAAATAAAACCTGGAGATAAAAGAAATTAACTTAAAAAACAAAAACATTCTGCCTGAAATAAGCATCTTTCTGAGTGTTGATAAGCCTTTATATCTGGCCTTTTTTTCTTTTTCTTGTTTTACATTCTTATGGGTCTAAGTTCCAGGGTGCTGGACCCCCATACTTCATAAGCTTCTGTCCACAGGGAAGGCCGCCCTGCTTGGGGGATCCTTGGGCAGCCACCCAGTGCCTGATTTTTGCCAGGTGGGGTGGAACTCCCAGCCAACCCGTGCTGTGATCTTCGAAGACTGTGCTGTCCCTGTGGCCAACAGGATTGGGAGTGAGGGGCAGGGCTTTCTCATCGCCATGAAAGGACTAAACGGCGGGAGAATCAATGTTGGTGAGGCCTGGAAGGAGTCAAGGAGGGAGGGCAGGGGCTGAGGCCAGCAACCTTCCTTCAGGCTCACCTGAAGCCTTGACTATTCCTCTCCAGCATCCTGCTCTTTAGGGGCTGCTCATGCTTCAGTTATCCTTGCCCGAGACCATCTCAAGGTCCGGAAGCAGTTTGGAGCACCTCTGGCCAGTAACCAGGTAAGGCCCCAGAAGTGTCTGCATCTGTGTTAATACAAAGCTGTCCTAGGGCCTGCCTGTGTTCTCTAGGAGAGAAGGCTATGCTGTCTCTCAAGGAGCTTGCCACTGTCTTAATCAACCATTGCTTTACATGTACTATTGACTGTTTTAGGAGGTAATAATACAAAGTATAAGGGAAGTTGGGAATCGAACCGGGGTCCTCTGTAAGAGCAGTCTGTGCTCTTAACTGCTGAGCTGTCTCTCCAGCCCCCACTAAGAAACTTCTTTAGAACCAAGGATGAGGTAACTTTTCTGTATATAGGTGGCAGGAGACTTTGTAGCACTTGGAAAAAGAACCTTATTGGGAATGTCATCAGAGGATAACTCTCAGAAGTTGGTTCTCTCCTGTTGCCTGTGGGATCTAGGGATTAGGCTCAAGTTGTCACGCCTGTGTACAGGTGCCTCTACCTGATTAGCCAGCTCACCAACCCACGATGTCTTCTTGGTGGTCCTAGGTCAGTCCCAGACAGGCTTGTCCAAACTCTTGTCTGGTTCCCTTCTTTCCTCTGGCTGCAGTACCTGCAATTCCAGTTGGCAGATATGGCCACCAGGCTGGTTGCTGCAAGGCTGCTGATCCGCGCTGCAGCAGTGGCATTACAGGAGGAACGGGGAAATGCAGTGGCCCTGTGCTCCATGGCCAAGCTCTTTGCTACAGAAGAATGCTTTACTGTAAGTGATGAGCCCTCTGGCCTTTCTGAAACAGACAAGGCGCAGCTGCTAGGATCAGGGGTATTGAGAGATATAAATCAACTCTGGAGCCCTACCCTCTTCAGGTACTGAAGGACTCACTTTGAGGCCTAATAGTATCACAGTTAACTCATGAGAGGTCTGCATGGGAAGTATCCCAGCTGGCCTTTTAGCCTTCTCCATGCTATTAAATGTTCCAGTATGGCTCTGTCTTTCTGATGTGTTCTAGATTAGGTACATCTTTGTAAGACTCAAAGCAGCCCAATGTTCCTATCCCAAATTTAGCACTAATTGCCATGTGTACTTTGTCAAGGGCAAAGCTGTTTCCAAATTGAGACCGCATTGCCACTAGGTGGCACCTGAGCTTCATATAGTATAGTCAGTGATTGTAAGGCAGCTTTGCCCTCAGAACAGAATAAAAGAGAAAAACAGAGGTTTGTACCTTATCTGAGTGGTGAGAACTGACAAGCTCAGTAAGTAGACTTCCTTTGTAACTGATCATTTAGAACCTGGAGCTCCTCTTTGGGCTTGAGTTACTATATGGCTTTCTGTTCTTCCTCTGCCAAACTGGGAATTGGGGTGGGGACAGAAAGTCAGGTACTCCACAGTCTTCCTGACACAAAGATATCCACTCCCTGTTTCCCAGCAGATCTGTAACCAGGCTTTACAGATGCACGGGGGCTATGGCTACCTGAAGGATTATGCTGTTCAGCAGTATATGCGGGACTCCCGGGTTCATCAGATCCTCGAAGGTAAAACTTGCCAGGGGCTATTCGTTTCCACTTTGAACAGTTTCAGGACCCACGCTTTCCCCATGCCTCAGATACCTCTGCTGGCTTCTCCTGGAGATCCTGCCCAGCTTTGGCTCTTTTCCCCCTTCCTTCTCTCAACCCTGCTTGTGAAGTCACCTTCTGCGATTTTCAAAAGAGCACAGGCAGGAGACTGCTTTGTCCTCAGAGGGGAAGCATCAGACCCCTCCACTTCTTTTTGTAGATTTCTGAGAAGGCTCAAACTGGGCTAGCCATGAGAAATCTTGTTGAAAAGCACGTTGATGGCTATTCTTTACTGTTATAAAGGGATTGGCCCTAGGGATCCCAGAACTTCCAAACAGTGATTTATCAGCCATTGTCTAAATGTTACCTATATCAGGATTTTTAGTAAATTGTTCAGTAAAATTGTCAGTTTCTTCTTTAGCTACTGACATTCTGTCGGAGCCATGTGAGCTGTCAATCAGGTACAGAGCTGGGCTTCTGCTCTGTAATCAGTGTAAATCTGAAGAGGATACCTGTTCCAGCTGGTGTAGGCAGCTAGGGCTGTCATAACTGCAAAAGTACGTGGGACAGAGACTTGTCTTGTGTCTTTTCAGTGAAACAGTGTAGGAGTGCTTTAATGGGGTCAAAAAAGACCATGAAGATTTGCCTCTCCACCCCAGAGGATCCATGTCATACCTGAGTGGGCACCCAGAATCTTCTGGAAGACTTACTAAAACAGATTGTTTGCCCCCACCCTCAGAATTTCTGCTTCATTGGGCCAATGAAGGCAATAACAGCCAGTAAAGAAACCACACTTTGAAGCCCACACTGAACTGTGTCTGAATCTTTTTTTTCCTAGACACAGTCTCACTATTAAACCTGGCTGGCCTGGGATTCTCAGTGTAGAACAAGTTGGCCTCAAACTCACAGAGATCTGCCTGCCTCTGCCTCTGAGTGCTGGGATTAAAGGCATGTACCATCAGTCCTGCCCAAATCGTAGTTCTGAAAGTACACTTTCTGCTGCACACTTCAGCATTAACACATGCTTATTTGGTTCAGTTCCTAATACCGAAGTTAAGCTTCCCCGAGTTTTGTGAGTGTGGGAAATGTCACCTTTTTCTAAAGATCCTGTCTTTTAAAATTGCTATATTAAAGTGAGAAAGGCCATATTTATTTATTTCAGAGCTCATTGTCATTTACTTTAAAAGAATAGGGGCACTGGTCACTCCGTCACTTTGTGTGGTCATGGGCTATTGGATGAAAGTTTGGATTTGGCTTCACTTGAGACTGTGATTACGCATTCCTTAAGGGATTTACTTTATATTTTGCTTTGTACTAAGGCCATGTTAAAAATGAAACAAGCAATTGATCCCCTCCTTTCAGGGAAAATGCTTTATTTTTATACTTCAGTGTTCTGATTACCAAAGGAAATATATATTGTTGAAAATACATAAAATGTGAAAAAGAAAAAAAAAAAATCACTGATGTTTATACATCCAGGATTGTGGCTTTGTTACATTCTCCTTCCATCTTCTTTTCTGTCCTCTTACAGATACTGTTCTTGAAGAATTAAGAGTTACACTATGTTGCTTTACCCTTTTAAATTAACAAGCATTTTCATGATCAGAAGATAAACATTAGAGGTATATAAAAAAGTGGAAATATTATCCCATTGAACTAGCAAGATGGCTTAGTGGGTAAAGGCACATGTTGCCAAGCCTGATAACCTGAGTTCCATCCTGACTGTGTGATGAAAGGAGAGAACCAGTCGTGAAAGTTGTCCCCTCACTTCCCATGTATTTTGTGCCATGCTTGTACCAACACACACATACACACACACACGTGCGCATGCACATGCAAAATAAATGAAAATAGAATTTTAAAAGTTTTTAAATGTATAAATATTGCTGGGTGTGGTAGTGCACACCTGTAGTCCCAACACTGGGGGAATGGAGGCAGTATAATCAGGAGTTCAAGGTCTTCCTTAACTACACAGCAACTCTGAGGTCAGCCTGAGTTACATGAGATGCAGTCTCACACAGAACAACAGCAAATATAAATACTGTTTCTCACTTCTGTCATTTTTCTGCAATTAAAAAGATAAAAGCAACAGTTCCAGCTTAAATCCATGACTACCCTGTTTGTTCCTACTGGATCCATTGTTTTTCTTTCAGGTAGCAATGAAGTAATGAGGATGCTGATCTCTCGAAGCCTGCTACAGGACTAGCATCCACACTGGAGAGCCTGGTCTGGTGTTCCGTGTGCAGCTGAAATCAGTGTTAAGTGCTTTATGTGAGCTGTTCAGTTACAAATGATCATGAAGTAGATTGAAGCGCTGAGCTCTTTCAGTATGGGACTTGAGCTGTCTGCTGACCTTGTTTCTAAGGCAGGAACAGCATTCTCGGAACTGAAAGAGCTGCCCTGATGAGTCATGTCACAAGAAGACCTAAACCTTGTTTTTTAATTCTAGAAAGATAAGCAGTGAATATTCAGTACCAAAGTCTTAGCTTGGACCCACATTCTCTGCATTTTATTGATCCTGGGGACCTGGGTATTTCAATGAAGCTTTTCCTGATTATAGAGGCAAAGGATTGAGGGGAAGGCAGTGTTAGCCCTGTCTCTCTGCTCTGTTCTACAGTGGCACTCTCTCAAGACAGCTTTCCTTTGAACTTCAAGCATGGTGAAGTGAATATTAGGGAAACTACTACTAAACTATGATTTAGGGTTCACCTTCACTTCTGAACCATCTAAATAAATATCAAGGGCTAAGAGTTTTTGGAATTTTGAGTATTTGGTGGTAGATTTTTATATGGGGTTTGGTTTCCTCTTTTAGAGTTTCTTTTCAACTTTTAAGTACTTTTAATCATTGGTAAGAAAAGTCTACGCTTTTCTGTACTGTCTACTTTAGGTAAAGTTGGTTTTTAATCTTAAATAAGCCTTACAACTAGATTGAAGATTTTTATATGTTCGAGTGAACATTTAATCAGATTCTAGAGTAATTAAGAATCTTTCCTAAGTCAATATGTCTTTTAAAAAGCATATCTGGGGCTGGAGAGTTGGCTCAGGAGTTAAGAGCACTGGCTGCTCCTGCAGAGGACCTGGGTTTGGTTCGCAGAACCCACATAGCATCTAACAATTGACTGTAACTCCAGTTCCAAGGAATCTGATGCCCTCTTTTGACCTCTCTGAGCATTACATGACATGAGAGTATTTATATACATGTAGGCAATGCACTCATACACATAAAATAAAAATAATAAATAAAATATTAAAAAATTAAAAAGCATATCCTTTATTAATTTTGCAAACTAGACATTATTTATCATGTGTAGAGTCTATTTAAATATTATTCAGTGATTAGGACTTTGGGGGAAACTCTGCTATAGATGGTTATTATTTTAGTCTTTCTCCTCATGTTTATAAAAGGAAAATATGCTAGACATTTTGTTAACCACAAGTCAGTAATTATAGACAAAGGTATACATCTTAGCTATGACAAAATTCAACATGCATTTATGTGAAAAGTCCTAAAAGGAATTGGACTGTAGGGAACATACCTCAACATAATTAAAGCTATATACAGAAAACCCCACAGCTAACATCATTCTAAATGGAGAAAAACTGGAAGCATTCCCATTAAAATCAGGAATCGGACAAGGCTGTCCACTATCTCCACTTCTTTTTATATAGTGCTTGAAACTCTTACTAGAGCAATAAAAGAAGAAAGTTAAAGGAGTACTATTTGGAAGAAGAAGAGGTCAAATTATCCACTTTTGCAGATAACATATTATACCTAAGAGATTCCAAAAATTCCACCAGAAAACTCCTAAAAATGATTAACACTTTCAGTAAAGTGGCAGGTTACAAAATCAGTCTACAAAATCAGTAAACTTTCTATACACCAATAACAAGTAATTGGAGAAAGAGTACAAGGAACACAACCCTCCCCCATTCACAATAGTCTCAAAAAGGAATAAAATATCTCAGAATAAACCCAACCAAAGATCTCTATAATTTAGATCTTTAAAGAGATTGATAAGGACACCGGAAGATGAAAGGACCTCCCATGCCCATGGACTGGAAGAATTAATATTGTGAAAATGACCATTCTACCAAAAGCAATATATATTCAATGCAATTCCAATCAAAATATGGATGAGATTCTTCAAAGAGAAAAATCCATCCTAAAATTCATATGGAAACACAAAAGATCCTGTGCATCCAAAGCAACCCTGAGAACAAAGAGCAATGCAGGGGGGATCACTGTACCAGGTTTCAGAACTGTACAAAGCTATAGTCATAAAAACAGTGTGATACTAGCACAAAAGTAAATCAAAGTAATATAACTGAAGACTCAAACATTATTACATGCAATTTTAGTTACCTGATATTTAACAAAGGTCAAGAACACTCACTAGAGGAAAGATAGCCTCTTCAGGAAATAGTGCTAGTAAGACTGGATTTCCATCTGTAGAAGAATGAAACTAGACTCTTATCTTTCACCTTGTACAAAAGTCAATTCCAAATGGGACAAAGACCTCAATGTGAAATCTGAAACTCTTAGAAGAAAACACTGGCAGTTGCCTATAAGATATAGGTGTAGGAAAGGATTTTCTAAATCAGACAGCAGTTGCTCAGGAATTAGGGTTAAGAACCAACAAGTGGAACCTCATTAAACTAAAAACCTGTACAGCAATAGAAACAACTAAGAAGTGAAGAGAAAACCCACAGAGGGAGAAAATCTTCACCAGCAACACATCTGACAGAGGTTTAGCATGCAGAATATATAAAGAACTCAAAAAACAAAAGAATCAAGAAAACACATGACCCATTTAAAAGATAAGCTAAGAACCTAAGCAGAGAATTCTCAAAAGAGAGAAAGATGGCTAAGAAATATCTTTAAAAAGTGTTCAACATACTGATTAGGGAACTGCAAATTAAAACCACTTTAAGATTTCATCTTACCTCAGAGTGGCAAAGATCAAGAGAACAAATGACATTAAATGCTGGAGAGGATGTGGGGAAGGAAGAATGCTCATTCACTGCTGGTAGGACTGTAAGCCCATGTAACCCCTATGGAAAGCAGTGTGGAGAACTCCTAGAAAACTAAGAATGAATCTACCATGTGACCCTGTTATACCACTCCTTGGCATATACCCAAAGGACATCCTATTGCAGAGATGCTTGTACACCTGCGGCGGACGCCCTCTGACCAGCAGAGGGAGAAAAACACCACAACGGGGAATCTTCTCAAATCACACTTTATTGGAGAGCCTCTTGGTTAACAGATGGGCGATGATAGCGGGGGGCGAGGGGCAGGCTTGTTCAGCGGCTTATATAGCATGGAGGGCAATGTGTCTACTCAGGATTGGATGCGGGCAGCCCGCCACAGACTGTGCCGCGGGATAGGCTAGGGACATTATGAGTTAATGTATGTGCAGCCTTCGGGGTGGCTGGCGCGCCAAGGCATTGTATATATGGAGTTATTTATGACAGGCGGCTCAGGAAGTCGGCGCCATCTTGTAATGGCGTTGACCGGCTCCCTGCGTACACCCTTGTTTATTGCTGCTTTTTTCACAATAGCTAAGGGACAGAAGCAACTTAAGTGTCTCTCAACTGATGAGTGCATAATGAAAATGTGATACATTTAAACAATGGAGTTCTACTCAGTGGTAAAGAAGTAAATCATGACATTTGCAGGTAAATGAATAGAACTATTCATTTAGATAGAACTATTCATGAAGATAATAGAAACTGTTATGCAAAGTGATGTAACACAGACTCAGAAAAACAAAGGACATATGTTCTCCCTTGTTTGTGGATCATAGCACCAAACCCTTTTATGTGAGTATGTATCCTGATGTAACTGCAGGAACCAAGAAAATGGAAAGGAACCAGGAAGGTAAAGGGAAAGAAAGAACCTGAGAGAGAAGACTAGTAGGAGACAGGTGTTACTAAGGGAGAAATAGATAAATAATAGATCAATGGGAGTATTTAAATGGGAGGACGAGGGAAGGTTATATAAAGAACTATGAGGATAAAAGGAAAGAAGGAGCTCAAGAGGTAGGGCTATAGGACACTGGTATTATCAAGGGGGAAATGGGGACATTTTAAAAGGGGAAGGCACAGAGGGAGGTTTAGATAGGGAGAGAGGAGTGGGGGGAGAGATAATGTGTAGCTAGTGTAAAACACCAGAGTAAATCATATTGACCTAAAAACCTAATGACAAATTCCACACACAATATCTCTACATGCATGTGCATAGCTGAAGGCTACATAACAAGAAACAGTGCCAAGCAGGACAAATCTTGCTTTGAGTTGTTGCCTAGGGTAGTCCAAAAGACCAAGGTACTCCCCAAATTACACAGGCTATTTCCACACCAATTACCTTCTAGAACTTGAAGATAAGACCCTATTGCTGAAAACAGGACATACTTCACAGACCAGATTTGGAGCAATGGAGCTGGATGTGACCTGGAAACCACTTGCCCTGAAAGCTAGCTTTCATAGCTCTGGAGAGCACTATGCAAGCAACTAAGGAAGAACATCAGTCAGTGGGCCAACACCAGCTTCATGACCAAATAACTACATCAGTGCCCAGCCCAGCACTCAACACTGGTGCAGTAGTGGCACTTTTATCTTGGGTCCAATCAATGGCTACCTAACTGGTCTTAGAGCTCACTCAATGGGAGGAAACTCATGTGTGGTACTATAATCATAGCCAAATACACATGGCCAAAGAGATCATAGATCTTAAATCCCCAAGACTGTCACATCCCTAACCTAATGTAACTTCTTACTAAGTTCAAAATATATGTCCTTATATAGAGTCAGGTTCACAGTCATCAAAGAAGCTTCTGTTGCACCAAAGGCTATTACAGAGTGGCACAACTACAATGAAGCCTCTACACCCAAGACTCATGCATTATGGAACAAGGGGTAAAGAAGTCACTAATGAATCTCTCAACTCTCATTAATTATGCTCCCTCATGTAACAGAGGGCCATGTCACAAATGGCCACATAATGGAGGTTAGGAATCTTCAGAGTGTGGGTCCCTGGACATGAGTCTATATTCAGTTTCACTCACCCAAGGCTCAGGGACCACTGCGGAAGATGGGGCAGAAAGATTGTAAGAGACAAGGGAGGTACAGGACCATATGGAAATAGAATTATACAAGCTCCTGGGACCCTGCTCATAAGAGCTTACAGCAATCATTTTGACATGTTCAAGACCCACGGAAACTTGAGACAAAAACCCAGCATGGAGCTGGAGAGATGGGTATCAGATCCCAATCTTTGCTGAAGAAATATTGGCAACTGATTACTCTTGGGTGAGTATGAGCTAGTCTTCCTAAAGCGAGGGACTCCAGATAGGCTGACTAGACCTCAGTGGATATGGATGAACCTGCATTGAGGAACATTTGAGGACACTAACTTGACACAATGGATGTTAACACAGATGATGGAATATATGGATTCCAGTTGGGGGACTATGAGGGGAATGCCAGTGGGGAAGGGGATATAAAGATGATCAAGATTGATTAAGATACTCTATATGAAATACACAGATAAATCAAACCCAAAAAATAAGTTCTTTTCCAATGCCATACTTTTTTGAAAAAAATATGGTCTTATGCCAGTCTGACCTGAAACTCACTATGTAACCCAAGCTAGCCTGGAACTTCTGATCCGCTTATTCCCACTTCCAGTGTTCTGAGATTACAGATGTTTGCCGCGCCCATCAGTAGCTCAGTGCCATCAATTATTTGATGTATCTCTGAACTATATATAAACCTGACCTCAGCCCCATTTATGTGAGTTATAGGTGTCAAAGGCATACATTTGGCCTTATAGGTTAAGCTAACAAGCCTGATTGTTAAACACACCGGAAGAAAAACTGTGACTTCCTCTGCGCCATGTGTTTCCAGGGCATCAAGCAGAGCAAGGGAGCTGCATGCAGTCTTGTTCTGGTGTCCACTTTTATTTCCCAACCCATTTCTTAGCAAGAAGCCTGAGTAGCAACTGTTCTTTTACTAGTGTTCCAACAAGGAAGGATTGTGTGACGTACTTCAGAACTGTTTTAAGCAACTTGTCTCCTTTTTTATTAAAAAGTTTATTTCAAGAACTACATGTAAATATTTTCAATCAAACAATTTAATGAGATTTTAATAAAAGATTGTGGGTCTCATTCCACTCTTGATTTCCATACCTCAGTCATTTTCATGACATTATCTATTTTTCCTAGTAATTATCTATAGATGTCAAAACACTATGCTTGAACTCCTTTTTAACTGCTTTTAAATTTTAGATAAATTTTTCTTCTCTAAATGTGCAAAATTAGAATTTGAAGTTCCTGTACCTGTTCTACCCATCCACCATAATCTTTCTACCTTCTCAGTACAGTTATATCAAGATTTTTGGTTAAATTAATTTTGAGTGCTTATATTAACACAGATATTATTTAATTGTTTAGTCTCATACTGTTTGATGGTGTTCTTTATATCTAATAATTTTAGAAATCCTAAATCTGCCATTAGATAAATTGGAATACTATTTAAATAAAAAATGAATATTTTTCTATGTTCCAGACTTTAAAATAATACATTTTCTTCTTAAATACAATTATAATGCTAGTATGAGAATACTAACTATATTGTATAAAATATAACAAACCAAATGATAAAACAATGAAGATGATATTCATTATTCACAATAAAACTAATGTAACATATATGAAAATATCATGAGGGCTGGAAATATAGTTCCCTGATATGGAGAATTTCCCTTTGCCTATATAGGATTCTGGGTTCCAGTCCTAGAACCCCAAGTAAATTAAATACAGGCTAGAAAATGGATGTTATAAAAAGCAAACTCTTGAGTATCTAGCTTGAGTTGAATTTCTACCCTGATATGCCCAGGAACTCGCTTTGAACTCTCTTCACCTCCCCAGTTTTTTGTGATCTTTACTGTAAGAATTAAAGTGAGACCAAAAAGCAAAGTGTAGAAGGTAGATAGGGTTTAGTGCAGTGTGATATGAAGCACTCTGAAGGGTTGAGAGTGGTAAATCGCCAAAGAGACCACTGTGCCAATCTACATTATTAAGTAGGCTTTAGACTATTTCTAAAGTCTTTATCCTGCCAGGTGATTGAGAGGTCCATTTGGATTAACTTTTATAGGAGAGGACTTGGTTTTGGCTGCTTGTAATTTTTCTTTTGTTGTAGGGTCTTGTGTAGCCCAGGTTGACTTTGAACTGAGTATATAGCCAAGTATGACCTTAAACTCCTGATTGGCCTGCTTCTCCCTCTGAATAACTGTAATTATAGGCATATGTCAGCATGCTTGGCCCATGTCTTTGTTCTTTCCCAGAAAGTCTCAACTTCGATAGGAATCTAATGTATGACATTCTAGATAGTGTGGATTGTCATGTCCCCTCCCCCCGCAAGGTCAGAAATACACTCAAAACCCTTAGTTCTGACCAGTAATCCGAGTTCTCCGACTTTAGTCCCCATCTGAAAGCTGTTAATTATGAAAATGTGAGTCAATCCTCAGTGACCTTCAAGCCTGTTAATATCTCACTGGTTACCTAACACTGAGACAGTAGGTAAATAGGCTTTAGGCAGGAGAACCAGACCAAAATGGATAGCAGACTTAAATGTAAAACAATAAATATACCAGGCTAGGAGTTTTGTTCAATGATAGAACATTTGCCCAGCATGTATGAGGTCTTGGGTATTCCAAGCTTCACTCAGCACTAGTACAAGCCCCTAAACAACAGCAACAATAAAACAAATAAGTTAAATTTAAAATATAAATAAATAAAATAAATAGCCCAGAATGGTGGCCACACCCTTAATCCCAGCACTTGAGAGACAGAAGCAGACAGATTATGGGTTGAACGCCAGCCTGGGCTGTATGGTTAGGTCCTGACCTTATCTCGAGAATAAATAAGTAAATAAAATAAAGGCTGGAGAGAAGAAGAAGGGAGACAAAAGTAGGTGTAGTTCTAAAAGTGCAGTATGAGAAATCCTTGAGATGGTAGGGCTCTGTACCTTCCTTGTGTCAAGGTTAGTTTCCTAGTTGCAATATGTACTGTGGTTTTGCAAGATATTAGTTACCACTGGAGAAAATGAGGTAAAGGATAAAAGGAGTTCTGTATTTCTCATCTTATAACATGCACTCAGAAATTGCTTTTGCTAAACAAGCAAACAAGCATTAATTTTTTGCTTGGGCCCACAAGAGACTAAAAGCAGGATAAAGCCTGGCATCTCTGCCTTCAGTTTGTCTGTCTCCTTATTTTAGATCATGCCTATTTCTGAATAGGCATGTTAATCACTCACAGCGTGTCTGTCTAACATATTTCATCCTTTTCAAGGCTGAAGCACAGAGAAAAGTCATTGTCCTAAACCTGTAGTCAGATTCCAGGAATAGTAATGTCTAGCAGGACAGACCCTTCCCTCTTTGAGGGCAATTATCTGTGAGGGGGAGGTTTTACCCTGGAGCATGATTAATAATTTTTTGAGAACTGTTTATCACTTTCTCAAGCAATGACAACTCCTTAGATTACCTTGCAGGATCAAAACTCAGATACTATCATTGGGAAATGCAGCTTGAGCAGGAGTGCTTGATTATGCACACCTTCCTCCCCTGCTCCAGTGTTCCCTAAAGCTCAGGTTAGCACTCTAAAGATGGAGTTGAAATCACTAGAACCATTTATTCGATTTCCAACGTGTTTACTGAATCTCCTCTTCATGTTCTTCATAATTACTTGTCTTTGAACAGTGGCTAAGCCCAGCTAATTGGGGCTGATAGAAACAGGGCTTTTGTCCTAAAATTCTGGTTACAATATTACAAAATATAAGAAAAAAATGGGTTTTTGAGATGGCTCAATGGGTAAAGATGGCTGCACTAAGCTTGACAATCTGAGTTCAATCCCTGGGACTCATGTAGGATGATTCAGGCCAAGCCAGGCAGGCTCCCAGACTGATGGCCCAAAATGGCTAGAACCAGTATTGAGCATGCATGCATGTGCAGTGAACACTTCCTGGGACCTAACCTGGGGCAGCTCTCAGGCCCTCGTAGCCATCTAGGACCAATGGGAGTGATGAACTTCAGATCATCAGAGTCGTTCAGGACCTACCAGAATGAAGTATATCAGATGATCAGATAAAGGCCTCCCCTAAGCCTGGCAAAAGTATAAAGACTGTTTCCTTCTAAAATTAAATGAGATTGTTGGTTCCACTTTCTCCTGGGGTCTGTGTCATTAACTCTGCACCCCCTGAGGGACAGGCCAGTGCCAGCCAACATCTGGCCAACAGACTCATATAATTTTTGTGCTTGTGATTTATGAGTTCAAGTCTCAGCTTTGTCCCCAAAGCCTATTGCACATCTCTTCTTACATATTTTTAAATTTTTTATTTTAATTTATTTTATGTGTATGAGTGTTTTGCCTGCATGTGTTTAAGTGCACCTGTGCATGCAGTGTCTGAAGAGGTCAGAAGAGGGCATATGATTCCCTGGAACGGCAGCAGTTAAAGACAGTTGTTAGATGCCATGTGGGTTCTCAGAACAGAATCTGGGTCCTCTGCAAGAGCAGACAGTGCTCTTAACCACCGAGCCATCTTTCCACCCCTCTTCTTGTATAGGTATGTTCAACTACACATAAGCAAACCAAGATCCAGCAGCCATCCCTGGTTAATCAATGACCACTCCATTCTTTCCCATTTCTCAAGAAAAAATACCTTGGATTCATCCTTTGACTTCACAATCCACATCCACCTAATTAGTAAATCCCTTGTGACTGAAGCTTTAAACATGTCTGCCCATTTCACACTACCTGCATTGCTCCCAATCTCCAACCCATCATAAACTCTTATCACAAGATGATCTTATTTCTTTCTTATCCTTGCCCCTGGCATTTTAAACAATGTTAATATACAGCTCAGATTATGCCATTCCTTGGATCAAAACACTTCAGTGGCTTGCCAGACCAAAGCAAAAATTAAAGCCTTTTGATCTCCAAAGTCTTTCATGATTTAGCCCCTTCATTAACCTCTCTGATCCTGTCAGCCTCCTAGTCTGCTAATCTTTCCTTCAGCCTCTATGGCTTCCTCAGACTTACCAGAGTGTTCCTGCCTTGGGGCTTTTGTACTTCCAGTTCTGTCTGAAAAGATTTTCCATCATGTATTAAAATAACTCACTTCCTCACTTCTTAAGACAGTTGCTTACATGTTACCCTCTTGTGAGACTTTCTACCTAAAATAGTCTTCTAGACATTCCTCCTCCCTACCTCCTTTCTTCCCCCTTCTTCCTCTTCTTTCCTCTTCCTCTCTTTGTACTTCCCTGAAGTCCCTATCAACTAGTAACAGAATAAATGCCAGCATGTTTCTCCTTTGTGTTACTTGTTTACTACTCTAGACTGAACTCCACCTGCACAGACTTTTGTCAACTTTCCTCCCATTGCTGCAGAGGTTAGAAAATATCTTATATCTTATAATAAATACATGTTAACTTAGTTAATGAATAAAACTTTAATAAGAGCACCCGGAAAATAGTGTTATTTTGATGATAAATGAACACAGGCATTTGGAACTGTGTCTGGCAATGGCCAAGCTCTCATTGTATAGTGGATCCTACACACAGAGAACAATGAAATAAAGCAGAATCCAGAAGCAGAAACAAGCAGAGTTGGTAATTTAGCATATGATAAATACTTATTTTCAAATCAACGAGGAAAGATTAAACTTGAGGGTAATCTATTTGTCATTTGTAAAACAAATGTAAGGTTAACTCACTGCAAACCTGTATTAAAATAAGCTTTTGATGAGTCAAAAATTTTCAATGAAAATTTCTGAAATATTAGAAGAAAACATGGGCACTGTGGAGACCAGACATATACAGAATTACTGAGATAATAAATAGATAGACTATAATAGGATCTACAACCAATATTACTTTCATAAATAGTTAATATATCCATACAAGCAACAATGCAGTGGGTATATAAAAGCTGTATTACAATGACTGACCATGACATGAGGAGGAAAATTCAAATGGAGAAGGGAGATATTGAAAATAATCTAAAAATATTAATTAAAAAATAAAAATGGCTAATAACTACAAAAGTTACTACAATATAGCTGACATGAAAATAAAAAATTTTAATTATTTGGCTTTCAGTAACATTTTATTATTTTTTCTTTTTTCTCTTCTTTTTCATACAAGGTTTCACTGTGTAATCTTTGCTTGCTTGGAACTGGTTATATAGACCCTGATGGCCTTGAGCTCACTCTATAGTCACACTGGCCTGACTTTCTCATGTGTACCTTCTGCCTCAGTGCCCCAATTGCTAGAATTACAAGCATGCCCCACAGCACTGGCTCAGTAATATTTTTAAGTAAAAGTATTTGTAATTCTACTAATATCTGTCAGTCTGTTTGCCAATGTAAATAATCAGTATGACTTTTTGCATATGTCTGGATATAGAAATATTCAAATCCAAGAGTAATATGACGTTGGGTTGTCATCCCAGACATGTGCCAGAGATACAGAGGCTTGAATTCAAGGCCAACCATGGCTGCATACAACTCTGGTTCAAGCGATGATAACAACAGTGCAGAATCACTAAAGGAATGTGAATTATATAAAATTATTAAAAGAATGTTGTAAATGGAGGAAAGGAAAGAAACCTGGAAGCTCAATGAATGATGAAAAACAGGTTTGGAAGAGATGATGAGAAAAAACTGCTTGGCTGAAAAGTAGCGTTTAGGATCATCAGTCTCGGCTTTGAAATTCTGACTGCTAGTCAGGCTGGCATGAAGTTCTATAATTTAGCAGATGAGGCATTGTAAGAAGACACCTGATTTCAAAGGGTCATTGTCTTGGATGGAGATGTCACCAAGAATATGACTAGGGGACACAGAGAGAGGCTGCTGAAAGAGTCTGAGACAGTATCCTTGTCTGTTTTCAGACTGACAGAAGAGCATGGAGTCATCTTTTGTAGACCTCAGTTAGGTGAGAAAAAGGCAGAGATTATCAGTAAAAGTACAGAGCACACAAATTATGGGTAATGGCAAGTAGAAAAGAAACTATAGGGAAATAACAAGGTAAAATCATAGTTGTAAATTATGAAAGTGACAGAAAAGGTAACTCCATCAGTGAAGTGGACTTTACAAAGAGGCTTCTGATATGTTTCAGGAGCAGCACCAAGAATAGAAAGAGGGGTCTAAAAAGCAAGATGAGAAAGGAGGTGTAAAATGTACAATTCTGCAATCAGGGAAAGCAATTTGGAGGGGAAAAAATCATTAATCTCAGGGCTTTGCCAACATCAAATAAACTTTCAACTGCTTAGTGGCAGAAACGAAAGTATATATATTAAGATCTATAATTAGGGTGCAACCAGAAAGTGACCTGGGAAACATAGCTTTATCCAGAAGAGATCCAAAATCAAGCGGGCACTGCCCACCTCTGGGGGAGTCTGATGGAGCCTAAAGGATGCTCCTACTCTTCGACTTCTCGGTAAATCTGCGGTAAAAAGGAGTTTCACTTTCTTTGGAGCTTGGGTGATATAAATTCATCGGACAGAATTAGAAGCACAGCTGTCCTCCACCCAGGAGGTGCTGCCCACCCACACGTTGAGAAAGGGCGGCGATCACCAATGCCTGGGTACTTGGACTCACCCCGCCCCCGTGGGGACAGGAGACTGCAGAGGCAGTTCTCCAGCAGTCTCTGCAGCGGATGTGCTGGAACCCGGGAGCGGCTCCGCCCCGACAGTCTGCGTGTCTGCTGAGGTTTTTCGGGCTGGCCTCGTCCCAGGTTCGTGGTGCAGCCGCTCCAGGCAGACAGCAACTAGCTTCCAGGCAGGTCCAGGAAGAGGCACTCGCGATTCTCCCTGGAGGTCCTCCTCCTTGCACCTGGACTCTGGGGCTCCGAGGGAGGGCATGTCTTGGGCCTACTGTGTGTCCTCACTCAGCGCCTGGCGAGCGCAGGCCACCAGGAGGCTGGATGCTGACTGATGGGGACCAGCCGCGGTGGGGACACGGCTTGTAGGAGGTGGGCTGCAGAGGGCTGTTGGAACCCCTGCACTCGACGCCAGTGGCCTCTAGAACAGTGAAGGCCCAGGACAGCCCAGTAGCCCCTGCCACGGGTGTCCTCTGGACTGTGTAGGGGTCTTGATCCTTGGGTCTTCACAGCTCAGCTGCATGCCTAGGCCATGGGTCTCCAGTGAAGTCCTCGCGCAATGGGGACTATTCCCTGGGTCTCTCTTGCGGCTTCCCTTGAAGTTCTGTTTTGTGCCTACTCTTGGAAAGTTCTGCCAGAGGGTCCTCCTAACTCGCCCTCGGCTTCAATGGGCTTCCCAAGCCATCGCATGTCCTTTTCCCCAACCCAAGTCCTGCACCGGTCCTGGGCTCACTTCTTTCACAGTCTTTGTTTTGTTTACTCTTTGGTCACTTTTTAAAACCTGTAACTCCCCTAACTTTTACTCATGTCCCCAAATTTGCCCAACCCTAGATGTTTTAATAATGCTAGCAACTCATGCATTTGCTCAAAAACACAAAGTGGGGTTATAGAAGACTAATTACTACAGTTGGAGGACATGAGAGGTTGGATCTAATGAGTGCACACGATGTCTGTATTTAACTGCCACTCTGAATCGCTTTAGTAATAAATATAATAAATATATGCTAATCAAAAAATGTTTGACACTTAAGTGGAACATCAACCATTTTAAAGAACAGTCTGTTGAGCACCTACTCTGATCCAGGTACTGCAGTGAGTGCAGGGTGTCTTCCTGGTTCCAGAAACAGCTGCCCTCAGACTGTTGAACCAATGGCATATGAAGAAATCAACAAGCCTCTCAAATGACAGCATGTGTTTTGGCAATCCATGGGGTGGGGGTGGCCTACAGTAGCAGACACATGGAAAACTGGAGACAAGAAATTATCCCTCTGTGAAGGAATTCCTCCTACATCTTGCTTGGTGTCCTCTGCTAAGCAGGTCATCATTAGAACCCATTCCTTGGTAGTTGAACATCTGTAACAAGCTTCTCAGAGTTTAGGCTCCACTGTGTATTAAAATCACTCTGACTGAGGTTTGAGCCTCACTCTAATATATTTGATGCCTGAAAACCCAGCTAGGTAGCAGGCAACTCTACTCTGTAGCTCTTCTCCTACCAGTCAGCAGATATGGCTTGGAGATGCTATTATGATTCCAGGTAGCTCAAAGCCAGAAACAAATTCTATTTTTTCAACAGAGCCACCCTTTCAGCTGCAGGCTACTTCCTCCCATATTCTTCTGTTTTTCTGATCCTCCTGTTTTGTCCTATGTTTAGCATGTGGACCTTCCAGGGGAGACCTGAATGCATTCTATGTCTGTCTTCAGCCATATCAGTGATGGCTTTGCTCAGCCATAACCAGATGCCCAGGTATGTTTTAGAAGCAAAGTCTGGGGAAATTTTGCTAGAGGTATACCTAGGGCCCCTGAAGGAAAGGTTTAAAAATATCTTTGTATGTGCCTGTACACATGTGCATATAATGTGTACATATTTGTATGTGGGTGTGACTGTGGGTATACATGTGCCATGGTACATGTGTGGAGGTCAGAGGACAACTTTGAATGCCAGCCTTCCGTCTCGTTTGAGACAGTCTCTCTTGTTCACCATTGCTGTGGTTTCTTGTGTATCTTCCTCCTGTCTCTGCCTGGGAGCACTGGGATTAGACACTTGTATTATTACATCTGGCTTGTTTGGCCGTTACATGGGTTCTGGGAATCTAAATTCAGGTCCTCAGGCTTGAATAGTAAGACTTTACTTACTGAGCCATCTCTGTAACCTTTTCTTTTCTTCTGAGGTAGAGTGAGCTTTGTATCCCGGGCTGGCCTCCTACCTGGTGCTAGGAGGAAAGGCTTTTTTATTAGAAAATATTTTTCTTTTAATTGCATGTATATGTGTGTCTCTGTGTGTGAATATGTGCATGCCATGAAAGATACCCATGAAAGCAACAGGCACCAGATCTCCCGGGAGTTGATGTTCCAGGCAGTTTTATGCTGGTTGTTGGGAACTAAACTTAGGTCCTCTAGAAGAGCAGTGTGTGCTCTTAACTGCTGAGTCATCTCTTCAACCCAAAGAAAGGACCTTTTTGATCATCCAGCCTGTATTGTAGGATTCATATATCTCTTTGTCCTTGCAGGATTAATCAAACTCACTTGACCCCCTTGTACCTGGTAACACACAAAGTAGGTCTGAGAGTTGAAGGCTCACAATTCACACTGGAAGGTTCCCCATTTCAGATAATATCTGGCACTGTGAACTACTTTCGGATACCCAGGCAGTACTGGAGAAACACCTTGCGCAAGATGCAGGCCTGTGGCTTCAACACCCTTACCACGTAAGTACTTGCTTTAGTCTTTGTTTTTAAGAATTTTTTATCTGAATTCCTAGCTGAGACTATTTTTTTAAAATTAAGGGTAATATTTGTTAGGCAGTTAGTCAGTTAGTAGCACAGGCTGTGTAATCTCAGTACTTGGGAGGTAGAGGGCTACATGAGCTCTGTCTCAAAAACCAAAATAACAATAACAATGACTGAAAAGGTGCTGATGTTTCTTAGGCTGTCTGAGTGCCCACTTAATGTCCTGGATGGATGTTTTTCCAGGCTGGCTAGGGTTGTGATAAAATCAATCTTTGGAGCATAGGCTTTTGCTGAGAACAGAATGCTCTTGTACATTTCAAATGGTGACTTTCTCCCTCCTCAGTAGGAAGCAGAAGGGAATGTTTCTCAGATTTTCACATAATAACCTAGGGCTCTAGGAAGTAATAATCATGACAATGGAGGGGACCCCTCCAAGCCATTCTGTATTTCAGAGGTTTTAAACTACCAAGAGAATCTACAGAGTCTTATAACTCACCAGCTTCAGTTTTAGTGTTCTTAACCCATACTGGCTCCAGCGATAGGCTTCCCTTTGAGGACCTGCTCCTGGGAGGCTGTGTTTCTCTGTATCCTTGTGTTTGTCAGGTTTCTCCAGGGAAGCAGAACCAGCAAGTTAAGAGAGTGATTATAAGCAACTGTTCATGAGATTATGGAAACTGAGAAGCTCCAAATTCTGTAGTTAGCAGGCGGGGAAACTGAATAGTAACTAGCGTGCTTGCACTGAGTCTTAAAACTTGAGAACAGGATGTCTGATGGTAGAGGTTCCAATCCAAAGGCTGGCGGGGTTGAAACCCAAAAAGAAAAGCTGAGTTTGGTGATGCACACCTGTGAGCCTAATACTTGGGAAGCTGAGGCACAGGAAGATCACAAGTATGAGGCTGATCTTGGATACATATTGAGACCCTGTCTCAAAGCAAAACACAAGAACAGAACCAAAAGATTATGGTTTTGAGATTCACCCATATTGCCACATGCTAGGTTTCATTCGCAAAACTATGAAATTCCATTGATAGCCACATTAAGTCTATGTATAGACTTGTGAGTTATTTATAATTTACAGTCATTAGCAGTTGTACTGCAATGGGTGATTTTGTGCTTGTCTCTCCATGAGTACTCGTACCATTTCTTTTGTATGCATCTAGGAATGGACTTGATGGAGCGGTACATGGTTATTCCAAAAGGTTAATCAGTTTTCCAAAATTTACAAAACTTTTTCAAGGTCAGAAGCATTAAGTGAATTTGCCCGGCTGAGTGATCACCTTCACTGTCCATGTCCAGAGTGTTTTCATCTTGGCATACTCTGTACCCATTAAACTATAACCTTCCCTTCTTTTCTTGCTGTCCCTGGTATCCAGTGCTCTACTTTCTGACTCTATGCACTTACTCATTCAAGGTGATTCAAACCATGTTATCGTGCGACATTTGACTTTTTATGTCTGCCTTCTTTCACTTAGCACATCTTCAGAGTTCATTGATGCTGTACTATGTACGGGAATCTCATTCTTTTTTAAGAATGAGATTTTTTTACCATACTGTGTTTATCTCTTAACTTGATATTTTGTTTAGTCATCGAAAAGCATTTGAATTGTTACTACATTTGTCTTGTGAAAAATACTTCAATTTTGATTAAGTCTAATTGTCTGATTAATCTGTTGCCTGCACCTTTGGTGTCATATCAAAGAAATTACAACTTTGCCTATATGTTTTCTTAAAAAATTTCACAGTTTAGTGTTATGTTTAAGTATTTGATCTTTTTAAAGTTAATTTTTGTATATGACATTAGGGAAGGGATTGGTCTTGTTCTGTTGCATGTGGATAGCCAGTTTTCGCAGCACCAGTTATTTGAAAGGCATCATTTTGTGACATGTCATTTATTATTTTTGTTCTTTTTTTTTTTTTTTTTTTTTTGGTCATGAAGCAGAAGAATCTCCCTGTAGCCCAAACTGGCCTGGAACTCATTGTGTAGATCAGGATGGCCTCCTCACAGAGACCTGCCTACCTTAACGTTCTCATTCCTGAGATAAAAGACATGTGCCACCACACCCGGGTCATTTGTTATTATTATTATTATTATTATTATTATTATTATTATTAATCTCTTAGGTTAGAATATAAAGTACTGGTTTTTATCATGGAGTCTTCATACAGATGTGTCATTATACATTGCTCTCATCTGTTCCTCTCGCCCGCATCCTCCCTTTGCCCCCCCTCCCCGCCTCGTTCCAACTTGCTTTCTCCCTAGTAGATCATGTTCTGCTGGCCTATTATGTTTATTCTGTTTTCCCATTTGCCACCTCCATTATGATCTTCTCTTCCTCCTTGTGATCTCCTTTTTAATTTTGTGACCTACAAATACACACATATAAATACACGCATATATCTGTATATGTTTAAATTTAGGTTCTACCTATGAGAAAAAGCATGCTCTATTTGTCTTTCTGAATCTGACTTATTACACTTAACATAATGATTTGTAGTTGCAACCATTTTCCCTCAAATGTTATGATTTCATTTTTCTTTATAGTTGCATTTAAATATGTCTTGAAAATGTTATCTTTTACCAACTGGACTTGGGGCTTAACATTTTAACAGTATTTTATTTTTAGCCTAGGTCTCACTGCATCACCCAGGATGGCCTGGAACTCACTATGTAGACCAGGCTAGCCTTGAACTCACAGAGACACGACTGCTTCTGCCTCCTGAGTGCTGGTACTAAAGGTGTGCAGCACCATGCTCAGCTGTTTTTGTTTTTGAAGGAGTATTTAACAGCAAGTTTTAAAATGTGTCATTTTGGTACTACTTCTCCACAGTAGTCAAAAAGGTTGCCACTATTTTCTTATAACCCACACTGCCATGTGAAACCGACAGAATTAACCACTGCTATTTATATTATATATTATATATAATTATTATTATTATATATATTATGTATACTTAGACAATCAGATTTCCTCATCTGTCTGAACATGCCTCTTGTATTTGATCTGTGTGAATTTACATTTGAACACATCATAGTGGGTTGTGTCTCTTGGAACTTCAACAACTTCGGTCAAAGCCCCTTTTTTAAAAAATTGTTTTTATTTATTTTTATTTTTTATGTGTATGAACATCTTGCACTTAAGTGTACCATGTGTGTACATTACCTGCTGAGGCTAGAGGAAGGCATCAGATATCAGATCCCATGGAACTGGAGTTATGGATGGTTATTAGCCACCATATGGGTGTTGGGAACTGAACCTGGGTCCTCTTAACCATTGAGCCATCTCCCCAACCCTCAAGGTCCCTTTCTTTTCCTTTCCCTGGCATTGACTTGTATAGAAACTGGACCATCATTTCTTTCTCTGTCTTTCTTTCTGTTGTTATTTAGCTTGTTCTGTTTCTTGCATCATCCAGCTTGCCAGCTTGTTGCCAATAAATCTCTTTGTTCTTTTGTGCAAACAGTATTTGATTCATATAATTAAAAATTCTGGTGTTTTTATTTGAGACAGATTTTCTGTAGCCCAGCTGGCCTGGAATTCTAATTTTCCTATTATAAACAAAGAATTAGATTTTTAATAAAACTTTATTTTTAACTATGTGCATGTGGGTGGGTATGTGCACATGACTGTAGGTCCCTGAGGAGGTCAAAGGCATCATCAGATCCCCCAGAACTGTAGTTACAGGCAGTTATGGGTTACCAGATGTGGGTGCTGGAACTCAAACTTAGGTCATCTGCATGAGCAATATGGGCTCTTAAACACTAAGATACATCTCTAGTTTAGAAGTAGATTTTTTATAGGCATCTGGGGAGAAATGTGAGATGAGAGACAGAGATATAGATAAAGATGGGAGTGCGCACGTGCGTGTGTGAGAGAGAGCAAGAGAGAGAGAAGAGAGATGGAAAGAGAGGAGAGAGGAGAGAGGGAAAGAGGGAGGGGAGAGAGAGAGAGAGAGAGAGAGATTGATTTGTGCTGGATGTGGTGGAATATCCCTATAATTCCAGCACTCGAGATTGAGGCAGGAAGATCATGAATTCAAAGCTAGCCTGGGTTACTTAGTGAGAGCTTATCTAAAATTAAACAAGAAAACAAAAACCCATGCAAACGAGCAATAGTACATCTGTGGGTTCCTCCCAGTGGATATTCCACACATACCTGTGTCTTACCTGGTCTAGAATTATGGGAAAATATTAGCTATTTGGGTCATTGCTGGGATAGAGGCAGAGTTTAAAAATGTATTGTTTCAAATGTATTTTTTAATTGATTTTCTGTACTTGGAATCAAACCTAGGACCTCATGCACATTAGACACTGAGCTGTGTACTCAGCCCTTTTTCCTTTTTTCTTTGAAATGGGGTCTTTCTAAGTTGCCTAAGCTATCCTTGAACTCTCTGTACCCCAGAATTTTTGATACTCCTACCTCAGGCCCCATGAGTAGCTGGAATGAAAGGCATCTGCCACTGGGCCTGGCTTTTAAATTTTGATGGGGTCTCAAACTCGTGATCACCCTGCTTCAGCCTCTTTAAAGCTGGTTTTACAGCATTTGTTCCACTGTGCTCAACAGCTTTTGGTTGGTTGGTTTGGGTTTGATTTTTTTTTTTTTTTTTTTTTTGGACACAGGGTTTTGCTATCTAACTAGCCTTGGACTTGTGATCCTTCTGTTTCAGCCTCCTCAGTACAGTGCTGGGAATACAGGTGTGCACACCAGAGGTTCCGCTCCCTTCCTAGTAGGACTCTAGGCACCTTGTTAACACTGAAGCAGTTGGTATGGAATCAGGGCACCATGCGGGGGAATTTCTTATGTTTCTCTTTTTTGTTCACTGCAGGTGTGTTCCTTGGAACCTCCACGAGCCATCAATAGGCCATTTCCACTTCACTGAAAACCTGGACCTCATGTAATGTGTTTGTACTTTAATTGCTTGTCTCTGTGATTCAGATAAAAATGGGATTAGGCGAAACAGTGGGGCCCCTAATTCTGCTCTGACAACTTTCTGCCTGACTTGGAGCTTTCTTGAGCAGTTATTCTGTGACTTACACTAGGACATAGACCAATGTTACGGTGTGGTCAAAAAATTGTTTATCCAGTATTTTACAGTGTTAGTCTGTCGTGAGGATCTACTCTCTCAGTTATAAGGGCAGATTTCTGGACTATAGTTTACATGGTTTCTAAGACATGACAGAAGCAGGGTACCTGTTGATTCCAAAATGTACCGACATTTTTGGTTTTGCTATTGTATTTGGGAGACTGAAGAGAGGAAGGCAAATACAGCATGCTGAGGCATTGCAGCTCCAACCTTGGGACAAGTTAGGGAAGACCAAGGTAAAGCTGTTAAGTGAGTCATGTTTTGAAGTTGGGCGGGAGTTACCAAGAAGGGACTGTGTCCAGCAAAGGCAAAGTCAGAGTTGTGAAAGCACACCACACATCAGCTGAGGTAATGTTAGATGCTGTAACAAGTAAATCCCACGTTCTTTTAACAGTAAATGTTTATTTTCATCTAAGTAGAATCTTCCTGACAAGCGTGTATTTCTCTTCCAAGAAATAATAATTGGGAGGATTCAGGGTCTTTTTGTCTTGTACCTTCACCACCTTCAGGGCATATCTTCCAGTCACTTTGTCTATTGGCACTGAGCTGCAGGAGGAAGAAAGAGCATGGAGAATCTCTATGTCTTCTGTTTACATTTTACTGCCTGGAGCTCAGTCACGTGACTCTATCTAACGCTTAGAACTGGCAAATGGAGTTGAGCTGGGTACCAGAAAGTAAGGGGAGTGGAGTTTCGATCACTTTTCTGCCACATATTGTATTATGTAGGATCTTCGAATAATCCTGGACTGATCTTCTACCTGTTTTAAAAGTAGAGGAGCATAACTAGCATCTTGCTCCTAGTCTCAGATGCTTTGCTACAGAATTTGAGAATTATTCACAGGGTATTAAGGAAGTTAATTTGGGAAGTTTAACCACTGTGTCGGTACTCACATTGTAACTCCAGCACTCAGGGGGTTAAGACAGGAGGATCTCAAGACACCTAAGGACTGGAGATACAGCTTGGTGGCGTGTATAGGGCTTCCCTAGTGTGCAAGATCCTGGATTTGATCCTAAAACAAATATTGGGAAGTTTATATTTGCATTTAGAAAGATTATTCTGGCAGGGTTTTATTTGTTTGTTTGTTTTCCAATGCTGGGGTCAATCTCAGGGCTTTGCATAGGCTAAGCAAGTGTTCAACTACTGAGCTACCAGCCCCAGTCCTCATAATGCTTCAAGAGGTGGCAGTAACCAAAAAAACAAAACAAAACAGAACAAAAACAAAGGCCTAGCATGATGGTGCACACCTTTAATCCCAGCACTCAAGAGGCAGAGGCAGAGGCAGGCAGATTTCTGTGAGATCAAAGCCAGCCTGGTCTACATAGCAAGTTCCAGACCAGCTGGGGCTACAGGGAGACCCTGTCTCAAGACAACAACAACAACAACAGCAACAAAAGAGGCAGCTTAGCAGATTAGTTAAGATTTCATTTTTGAGAGATTTGACCTTGAAGAAGCTCTGACCTTTCAAGTTTTAATTTTCTCCTTTGTAAACTGGAGAGGGTAGTGACATTTATCTCATTCAATTGTCTCCAGTGTAATAAACTTAAATTTAGCTGTGGTGCTTGGTGCTGATCCAACATAAATACTAGTTCCTATTGTTGATGAAGATGTTGCTGTCAGTGATTGGAGAAGGACTGGAAGAAGATAAGAATGAAGGCAGGAACTGGCCAGACAGAATGAGACTTTGGTGGCTTCTTAGGTGAGGCCACCACTCACAGGGTGGGGTGTTCAGGATAGTAGTGGATTTGGATGGGAAGGTTGAAGTCTGGGTTTCTGGATGATCTCTTTAACACCCTCTTCTCCAGCACCTTCACAGAGCCCATTTCTTACTATGTGGGATACCCATTCCCCCTGGGTCATGTCTTCTCTGAGGGCTCTTGTGAGCCAAGCTGGGACTGGCATTGATTCCAACCTCAGTATCAAGCAAGAAGGGGAGGGTAGTGGTGCCAAGTATCTGTGCTCAGTGTGGTTACTGGAGTCGCTTTGCTTCTAGAGCTTTCGTAACCATGGCTTCGGAGGAGGGGCTCTGGGTCATTCTGTGTCCGGGCCCTTACATTGACAATGACTTAGACCTCGGAGGCTTGCCCAGGTAAGTTGTACCCTGAGGTACCCGGCTGGGAATGCACATGCCCATAAGCACATTCAAAAGCAAATTTTAGCAAAATGTTTTCCTTTCTGTGTATCTATATTCTTTTGAAGATATGTTCCAGTTTGTTCATTTAATGACACATAAACGGACATTGCGTTTGTCCATCATCATTGCTGTTTTCCTTTTCATGGCTGAGTACTTTTCTAGTAGAATCAGGTTTTTTCTCACCCTCTGTATCATTATCTCTGTCTTTCTGTTTCTGTCTCTTTGTCTCTCTCTCTGTCACTCTCACTCACACTTCTAAACAGCTTTATAATGGTCTCTTTTCTAGACTACAGATTGCTAAACTTTTCCTGTAAAAGGCCACACAGTAATCCCAGCTGAGACAGGAGGACTGCCACATATTTTGGGGCCATACTAGACTACATAGTGAGTACAAGACCAGCCAGGGATACATAGCAATATCTTGTCATAAACAAGAAAACAGAGTCCAGATAGCTATTATTTTAGACCTTCTGGGCCACATAAAGCTTCTGTAATTAGCTGAAAGCAGTGGCAATATGTGAACAACTGGGTATAGCTGGGTGCCAATAAAACTATATTTAAATAGACAGCAGGTATGACTTGGCTTTTAAGCTTACTTTGATAAGCTCTGTCTTAGCTTGTAGTCCCATTTGTATTTTTGGGCACTGAGCTATTTATAATTGACATAGATTTCTCTTTCTTGAAACTGGACCAAACCCTCACATCTCACTGTTCAATGTGGCCATGCAGATATGGGCTGTCTGTTTTCAATCTCCTGTCCAGGAACTTATCTTATTATGGTCTCATATCCTGAGTCTGAATCTCACCTTTTCAATCACAGCTGGTTACTCAAGGATCCAAAAATGAAGCTGCGGACAACTTACAAGGGCTTCACTAAAGCAGTGAATCGGTATTTTGATCAGCTGATTCCCAGGATAGCGAAATTCCAGGTAAAGCACAATCCCCCAACTTCACGGGTAAAGGAAGTGATTGCTGGGTTGATTTTTCTAGATAGGGCTCACCACTTTGTGTGTTCTGAGTAGCAGGAAGTGTACACTGTTTACCATGTATTAGCAACACTGAATTCCAGTCTTGTATCTAAGAGCTTATTGGGCTTTAGTTGGGTGTGACAGTACACTCAGAGATCCCAGCCTCTGACAGTAGAGACCAAGGATCCATCCAGGTCAGCCCGAGCTATATCATATAAGGATCTTATCTCAAACATTAAAAAAAAATCTGATTTTAATTGCTCTTTTTTCCCCCCTTCTTCCTAAATTACTCAACTCAGATCTGCCCTTATATAATCAGGACACCTGGAAGAACACTCTGGGTATATTAGCTTTGACTTGACTACATTTACTTGCTCTCTGCGTTACTAGAAGTTAGAAATTAATGATTATTTTCAGAACTCTCACAGGCAGCTACATGTTATTTACCTTATAAACAGTGTTTTAGAGGAGCTCCTTGACCAGAAATTTTCTAGAAGTTGTGCTTTCTAAAACAATTGGGGAACATAAAAAAGACTACATCCAGATGGTATCTGACTTAACAGTAGTTCAACTGAGGAGGTTCTGGCCCAATACTGGTATAAATTCTTTCAGTGGAAACTGCAGTTTGACTTTTTAAAAGTACGCTTTATGTACGTACACAAACACACAGCATGTATTGTAGAGGTCAGAGGAAACTTGCAGGACTTTGTTCTCTCTTTCTACCATGAAAGTCTCAGGAACTGAACTTAGGTTGTCAGTCTTGGCAATAAGTGCTGTTATAATAAGCCATCTCACCAGCCCCAGTTTGACTTTTATCTTTATCTTTTCTGGAGCAAACAATAGATGATGCAATGTCCTTTTGCAATGTTAGGCAGTGGTAACTCCTGGTTAGCCAACCATCCCAGGAAGAGCAAACTGTGCTGTAGTGAATTGTGTTGCTCAGCTGTGATTCTCTGTCTTCAATGCATTTTGGACCAAACAATATTTCAACTGTGATGGCTTTATTTGGGACAAAACTCCATGTTAGGTTGAAGAATATCTCTAGTAGGTAGACAGTAAGTAGTAAGTAGCAAGTATTTACAATATCATTTATAACAACAAGTTTTGCACTAGGAAACAATATTTACTCAATTTATTTTAACCTCACAGTAATAATTTGAGGAAATGATAATAGATTAAATGGAAGAAATGCCAAGGCTTGCATATATCTTGAAGGCTTCACATGATATGACTTTGTTAGGAACAGATTAATGATGTCAGTTAGACTCAGGAAAGCCATTAAAACTCCTGAGTAATCAAACAAGCATAAACCAGTGCACATTTGGGAGACAGGACAAATGGTCCTTCAAGGAATATAATACCCTAGCCACAAGTGACTATTTGAATTTCAATAAAGTAAAATTACAAACAGAGTTCCTTAGACAGACTCACCTCTTTTGCAGTGTTCAGTAACCACAAGTGGCTGGTTGCTCTGTTAGCAGCCAAGTTCCTGAGCGATGGCTCAAGTGGGAAGGATGATTATGAAAGTTTGAGAGTTACGCTTAATACATTAAATTATGGTAGAAATGGTAGTTAATTATCTAGGGAGTGTTATTAAGGGAAGTATTCTGAAAGCATCTGACTTCCCAGACCTAGAGAAATGACCAGAACTGTAGTTCAACCTGGGCTTGAGTTTAGGAGTGTGCTATGTTTATGTGTGTGTCCAGTAATCAGAAGATCCAGTCTTTTCCCACCAGTAGTCTCAAATTCTCATCTCCTTGACCCTTAGTATAAAAATGGAGGTCCTATCATTGCTGTCCAAGTCGAGAATGAATATGGCTCGTATCATAAGGATAAAAAATATATGTCATATGTAAAAAAGGTAAGTGCTTCCTTAATTTCTCTCTGCATTTACATATTTACATACCTCTTTTCTCATTTTACTAGTTTGTGAAGTAAATATGCCCTGAGAATCTAGAACTGAGATATGGAGATGAATAGTTTTATTTTTAATTTTGCATTACATTCTTGAGAATGGACTGGAAATGATACACTTAACTGTAGTAGAAGGCAGAGGCCCATGACAAGACATCTTTATTTTTTGTGAATATCAAAGTTTTCTTTTGGTTGATGTTTGCTTAATACGTATGTTTCTATCTTTTTGTTTCCAGCTTTTCTGTATTCACCTACCTAGGGCATTTACAAGTAACATGTAATTTATAGAATCTTTTTTTTTTTTTCTTAAATTGATTGAGCCTGGGGTGGTAGAGGTAGGAGGATCACCCTTAGTTAAATAGTGAGTTTGAGGTCAGCTTAGACTACAGGAGACTCTGTCTCAAAATCCTATTGTCTTAGTTTCTTTTCTTGGTGCAGTGATAAAATGCTCTGACAAAAGCAATTTCAGAGAAGGAGAGTGCGTCATGTGGGGAGGTCGGGGCAACAGGAGCCCCAAAGCAGCCAATCACAGTACATCTGCTACCAGGGAGTGAGAGAGAGGAACGTTTGCTAGTGCTCAGTTTGCTTTCTCCATTTTGTACAGTTCAGAATCCAAAGCCCAACAACTAAGATGGATAGCCCCACATCAATTAATATAATCAAGATAACTGCCATATGCTTAGAGGTCCATCTCCCAGGTAATTCCGATCGGTCAGGTTAATAGTTAACAATGATCATCACAACCACCAAAGAAGAAAAACATCAAAAAGAAAAATGTTTTTGTTACTCATTTGAACTCAAAGTTCCTGTTTTGTAACTGAGGAGTTTAGTTTGTTCACAGGCATTGCTGATGCATTTGCATTTAGATCTATTGTAATGTTATTTTCTGTTTGTCCTACTTGCTGTCTTTTCCCTCCGCTCTCAAGATGACCTTGAACATCTAATCCTCCTGCCTCCACCTCCTAAGTGGTGTGATTATAAGTCTGTACCACCACACACAGTTTATGTAGTGTTGGGGATCCAACCCAAGACTTTGTGCATTCTAGACAAGCATTGTACCAACTGAACTATATCTTTGATATATTTTTTAATTAAAAATGTTTTTAAATTAAAAACTACACTTATTTATTTCTATGTGTCTCTGTGTGTTGGTGTATATGCCACCATGGTGATGTAGAGATCAGAGAACATGTTTTCAGAGTCTCTTCTCTCCTTCTACGATGTAGGTCCCAAGGATCAAATTCAGGCCATAGGGGCTGGAGAGATGGCTCAGCCATTAGAGAACTAGCTACTCTTCCAAAGGACCTGGGTTTGGTTTCCAGCACCCATATGGTAGCTAACCACCATCTCTAGGAGATCCAGTGTCCTCTTCTGGCCTCTGTACGCATTGCATGCAAGTGCTATTTCTACATACACGGAGATAAAACACTCATACATATAAAATAAAAATAAATGTAAAACTCAGGTGATCAGGCTTAGTAGCAACTGTCTACCCATGGAGCTATCTCATACCCCACCACCCAATGTTTTATTGACTGAATATTTTTATCATCCCATTTTCTCTTCCTACTACCTTGATACACAGTTTTAAACTATTCTTTTAGTGTTTACCATACGGATTAATGTTTCCATCCTTGAATTATTAGCATCTAAGTTACTATGTGATCCTATTCCAGGGGAAGCAAGGCACTCCTGAGAGCATTTTACTTCATGGTTCATTTTCTCACTTTACATGCTAGCATTATAATTTCTTTTACTGCTGTATATGTTTTTGATTCACAAGACATTATTGTTATTTTTATTACATAGAGCTAATGGTCATATAGATTTACTCAGACAAGTTACTCTGTGTATGTGTCAGGGGATTGAGGATGGAATCCAGGGTCTTACATGATAGATAAACATTGTACCATAAAACCATACCTCTAGCACACTTCTTTACTTTTTGTATCTCTTTTGCACCTATATGTCTGAGCTTCCATTTCCCCTATTATTTTTCTTGCCTTTAGTATTTTTTGATGCAGGTGTGATATAATAAACCTTTTACTTTTTGCTTGTCTGGAAACATGTTTAGCTCACCAATGGTTTTGAAGGATGTAATTTTGGTATGTATAGGGTTCTGAGTTGACATTTTTTTTTGAGACTTTTTCTGTTATACATTGTTTCTGTTAGGAAGTCAGGTATCACTGTGAATACTGTGCATGATGGCACACTCCTGTAATCCCACAACTTGGGAGGCTGAGGTAGGAGAATCATGAATTGGAGATCAGCCTGAGTTACATAGAAAGTTTCAAGTCAATCTGGGCTACATAGTTAAACTACCCTGTCCCAAAAAAGTCAGAGTAGCAACAAAAGTTAGGAATTAGTAAAATTATTATTCTTTTGAATAGCTTCTGATAACTCTCTAATGTGTGTTTGTGTACATATTATATATATGTATGTATATTGCATTTCTGTAATGTTTTGAAAAAATTCTCACTATGCTTTTGTTCCTCTGTCTTCAGGCTTTTCTGAAAATATGGGGTCTCACCATGTGGTTCATGCTGGCCTGGAACTCATTATATAGCCCAGGCTGGCCTGGAACTTGTAAACCTCTTGCCTTAGTCTGCCAAATGCTAGAATTACATGCACCTCCATACTCAACTTCTAAACTCATTTCTAATTTTTAAATTTTCTTTTCAGCTTTGTCTAATTTGGTACTAAACTCATCCTATGAAGTTCCTAATTTTGAATATTTTGACTTTTAATTTAAACATTCTTATATGTTTTTTATTATTTTTAAATTTTCTTGCCAAGATTTTTCATTTTATCTTTATTTTCATTTTCTTCATTGATTTTCATGTGTATGAGTCTTTTTCGTGCATGCATGTGTTGCACCTACATACAATGTGCACCACTACATGTATGTAGGTGTACCATATGCATGCAGTGCCTGAAGAGGCCAGAAAAGAGCATCACATAGCCTGGTACTGGAATTATGAATGGTTGTGAGCTGCCATGTAAATGCTGTAAAAATAGGTCCTCTGTAGGAATAGCCAGTGCCCTTAACTGCTGCACCATCTCTCCAGCCCCTCCATTTCCTTTGATACCTTGAATATAATAATAACATGTACTTAAAATGTGAGTGTAGCCAAGCATAGTGGTTTGTGCTTATATTTCTAGCACTGGGGAGGCTGAGGTAGGAGGATCAGTGTGACGTTGAAGTCAGACTGGGCTACACACAGTTCCAAGTATGGACTACAGTGTAAGATCTTATTTCAGAAAACCTAAACAGGGCTGAGAGATGGGTGAGTGGGTAAAGTCACTTGCTACACAAGCCTGGTGACCTGAGTTCAATCTCAAGAATTCATGTAAAGTTGGAAGGAGAGTACTGACTCTACAAAGTTTTCCTCTGACCACACATGCACTGGGTCATACCTCTATGCACACAGACAGACAGACAGGCAGACACACACACACATACACACACGTACCACTCACAAATAAAAATTAAAAGTAAAACAAAGAAAAACAGAAAAACATCAGTAGCTGGGTATGATGGTGCATGTCTTTACTTCTAGGACTTGGGAGGCACAGACAGGAGGATCTTAGTGAGATCAAGGCCAGTCTGGTCTGGTCCACGTAGTAATTACAGGCCTACTGGGGCTATAGGGAGACCCTGTCTCAAAAAAAAAAGAAAAAATTTAAGGAAAGTATATATAATGTATAATAAAACTAATATCTGATCTCATTGTCTAATTGTTTTTTACAGATTTAAAAATGATGTATTTTGTTTACTTTTTTGCAGCTAACAATGTGGCTTTATTTTCAACTTCAGTTCTCTTTTTTTTTAATTGAATTTTTGTGTATTTCACACAGAACATCTCAACAATCTTAGTTACTTTTATACTCCCTTCCTCATTGGCTCCCTCCCCACAGCCCTCTCCCATGGAATTCATCCACTCTGTCATTTGTGTTAAGGTCTATTGTGTCATGTTAGTATTCTCAGACAATCCTCAATGCTAGTTCATCCACTGAGGTCTAGTCAGCCTACCCAGAGACCCTTGCTTTAAGAAAATTAGCTCTTTCTCACCCAACAGCCACCGATATCTCTTCGGCTAAGGTTGGGGTCTGCTGCCCATTCCTCAGTTCCACGCTGGGTTTTTGTCTGCTTGAGTTTACATGAGTCTTGAGAAAACATTAAGAGCGCTTGAATCTTTTGATCATTTTCCAGATGAATTCATTATTTTTGCTTCTGGAGGTATTTGTAATGATTTGAAACTGAGCTTCTATCCATGAGAGCTATTCTAATCTTTATTCACCTGTGTTTCTAGGTCATTGCCTTTAAGGTCCTAGGTGAAAACCTAGTGTTTGACCTGATCCTTCACCAATGTTATCTTCAAACTGCAGGTTCTTTTCCCAAGTTTTTAAAACTGCTGACAACTTGCTTGTCAGAGGAAGACAAGGCTGAACAGAAGCCTCCCTTCCTCTTTGGGACCTGGGTCTCCAATTTCTGCCTCTATATTCAGGCTCTCCAAATAACTCTTTAGGAAATATTTTGTGCACCTTATATAGCTGTGATAGAAAGGTCATTGAGTATCAGAGCAGTCCTTTGTCAACAGAACCTGTTTCTGTCCATGTGAGCTGTTGTGATTACCACCTTTCATTCTTAAGCCTTCTTCTTGGATTGTATTATTTGGTAACCTGTCAGTAAGCCATGTCTGTTACTGGTGTCAGAGATGAATCCTCATTGCATTTACAGGAATCAGGGCACAGACAGTTACTCTGACCGACATGTGACATTCTGCACCCTCTCCACTCCAGGTCACTTTTCTTCTTCCCTCTGTTTTTGAAAGACTCCAATAGAAACCAACCATTTTCTGACCCAAACAAAGGACAATTGTAACACTGTTAGCACTTTCAGGGTATTTTGGCTCAAAAGGCCCATACCTTTCTCTTTGAAAACTTAGGGTGACAGTCCCAGCATTTCTGACACACATTTAGATAAGTCCCTTAACTCTCTTCTCTCTGTCTTGATTGAGAGTTGCTCAGGAGTTGTTTAAAGTTGAAGTAGGAATATTTAAGGCTCATTCTGCTGACAGTGCAACCTATGGGCTGATTAAGCTACAACTCACCTGCCTTTCTCACTGACTGAAGGAACAAGCAGTGGTGTGGGGGGTTCTTAGGTGCATCCTGTGGTTTTGACTTGTGGAGTGTGGTGTGTACAGAAGCATTCCTCTTATGCTTTCTGGCCTGAATAAACCCCAGAATTCTGGTTGTTAGGGGAAAACACTGTTTTAGATGATGCAAACCACCCCTCTGCCTCTTCTTTGAGGTTTGAAATTTGAATTGCCACTTCAGCTTTGAGGAATGTGACTGGGATAGGACTTGTATTTTTGTCTTAGCTTCCTAACGAAAAAGTACTTGGATGGGGAATCAGGCCATCCACCCCATGCTCCTGCTTTTCTATGGTATTTCCATTGCCATAGTTTTTTTTTCCCAGGAAGAAACAATTTCATGGGACTAGGAGCAGCCTACTTTCCTTACTGAATTTCTCCTTAGGCCTTGGTGTCAAGAGGGATCAGCGAGCTGCTCATGACTGCAGATAATGGTCTGGATCTGAAAAGGGGCCACTTGAAAAACGGTATGCTTTTGGTTTCACTTTAAGAAAATATTTTATTTATTACTTTTATTTTATGTTATGTGTATGGGTATATTGCCTGCATGCGTGTAAGTGTACCCAGGTTGTGCAATGCCCACGGAGGTCAGAAGAGGGCGTAGGATCCCCTGGAACTGGAGTTACAGATGGTTGTTAGTCATCATGTGAGTGCTGGAAATTGAACCCAGGTCCTCTGCAAGAACAGCGAGTACTCTTAACCACTGAACCATCTCTCTAGCCCAGGTTTCATTTTTTTCTGCCACTGGTCAAGGGAGAACAGCACATGTCCTTCTGATGCTTTGTCTTTCCATTTCCTGCTGGTGAGTAATTGTGGTCGAAGATGAATTAGGAAGTAGGACTCATCTTGATATTCATCAGCTGTTAAGACCAAAGCCTTACTCTACTCTCCTCAGTCCCTAAGTGGCCATGGTCAGGGTCCTGGGTAGAGGTTGTCTCCAACACTGACAAGTGTTCCTGACTGGACAACAGGGAGTGGGGGATTTCAGAGAAATAAGTGTCATGGCTCTAGCCCTGGAAGTTCCTGGAGGAAATGAATCCAGAGAACAAAAGCAGTGGATGTGGGGGTGTGGGAGGTAAAGGGAATCTGCTTAGGAATAGAACACTTGTTTAGTATATACCCATGGGTTCAACCCCAGGTGTGCAAAGGATTAGTAAATAAATGCACAGAAATAGAGGTCAAGAGAAATGCTTTCTGAAATTCTTTAATATAAGCAGTTTTGTCAGCTCCATTGTCCACTACTATTCTTGTCCCTGATCTTCATGGTGGCTCTTCTCTGTTATATTTGGGGGGGTTAGAAAAATGCTCTGAATTAGAAGTTAAACATGAATGAGGCCCTGGGTTTGATGCCTAGAAAACCAAATTTAGGGTCTCAAGTTTCTTCATTTGTCTTTCATGTACTTACTTGCATCATGTGGTTTATTTTAACTCCCCGTGTTACTTTCTAAATTATCACTATAAATGCTGAATGAAGGGATGTGTTTGAAATCCATTTGTATATTGCTTATGTGGAAGTCAGTATAGCATTCTGTTTTTATTGTTTGCGCTGGCCATAGAAGTGAGAATCTTTGAGGCATATGTCTGGGAGATAGAGCCTGATTCTAGAAGTATCTTCTGCTGCTGCCTGTGGTGGTCATGGCAGAATCTCATGCACTTTAATCTCTGTTCACAGTGCTGGCTACTGTCCACATGAAGAATATACAGATACAAACATATAAGGACCTCTCTTCATTGCAGGTAAGGGCGTTCCAGAGATGGCAGATGTTTTGGTTCTTACCTGGACCTCTTGGCTTATTTGTTGAGGGAAATTTCAGCAGTAATTAGTTTAGTTAAAACTTGAATCTATGGTGCCCTTAAATGCTTATTATGGGTGGTTTTAGGTTCAAATTTATAAGCTCACAATATGTGGTCCATAGGCCACAGTGTTGGAGTATTACATGTTTCCAGTGCATTTCTTATATGTGATCGAGAAAGAGAGCCACACAAGGGGCAGTAGGATAGGGCTTATTAACTTCAGTATAGGGAGGAAATAGCTTTTTAGTCCTTTCTTTGTTTCTGTTTGTTTGTTTGTTTTATCAATGAGGATACTCCCTAAATTGGTCATGGCATAGCAAACACACTTAAGGAGGAACTAAAGCTTAAATTAGGTGTGAAAGTAGAGGTTTCAAGTTTAGAAATTTGAGATGGTCATTTGTTTTGAATGCATATTTTGAGTCAGGTTTACTTCTGGGTTCTGGGTATACACAGATGATGAGACAGACATTCTTCTTGTCTTTGGACAGGTCACACCTAGGTTTGTGCATGTGGGCTCTGTTGTTGCCTTTCTTCTGATTGGTGTTCTTCCAGAAAAGAAGGACAAGTTGTTTTTAGAGGGGCCAGACAGGAGAGTACCAGAAAATAGGGGGATCTCCTGGATTCTACCAGGCTGAACTCAGCATGGAATGACTAATTATGCAGTCTCTACATTGAAGTTTAAATAAAACAAATTCAACAAAGCTCTGAGGCTTAAAGACAGCCAGGAAGAGGCCCAGCTTAACAGTATATTATGTGAAAGAGATGTTGGAAGTTACTTGTCATCCTGCTTTACTTAAATTGAATCTGTGCCCTCTACTGTCAATAACTGAAAACTTGAGTTTAATTCATAAAAATGATGTCATCACACTGTTTAAAACACACTGGGAAAGGTCCTACTTTGTTTTTATCTGCCCAGGCACCATAGTTTGGGTGACATTTTAACAAAGTAGAGTATTTCCACCAAACACTAGTTACGCATTTCATAAGAATACACTCAAAGAACTAAGAATGAACTTTATATTAAAGATAATATTCTTATGATAGGTACCTCATAATTTTAGGGTATACCACATGAAAGGGAAGGAGAACGCACTAGAGAACACATTAGTTTCAGTGAGTAAAAATTAGTAAGAAAACTCTATGGGCTCATTATAAGGATGTTAATTTCTGTCACCCTGATTTATTAAAAAAATGGAATGAACTGCCTTAGATAGCAGTGGACTCTCTATTATATAAAAACAAAGGGCTGCTGCCTGCATGTGGCCCAGTGTTCAGAAGGGGCAATAACTACAGGAGGTGAGCAGTAATGTGCTGGAAAACTTGAAGAAAAATCCTTTCTAAATGTAAAAAAATCTATGAGTTTTGACTGTTCGAGCAACTATAATAAACTGCCCTACACTGAGTGGTTTACAAACAACAGAAATGTATTTCTCATAGTTCTGGAGGCTGAGGTTAGAGTACTAATAACTCATTGTTGCTGAGGGTACATTTCTTGGTTCAGTGATGGTGACTTCGGGGCAAGGCAACTCTGTGGACCTCATTTTACAGGGACACTGATCTCATTCATGAGGGCTCCATTCTCATGATCTGTTCATCTCCTTTAGACCCCACCCACCTCTTAAAACTATGACTGTGGTGGTAGGATTTTAACATATGAATTTGATGGAGATGGCAGACATTAAGACCAGAGAGTCTATGAGATATTAGACAGGAGGAAGGAAGTTTCAGGAGTTTTAACCAGATGATCTCAGCTTAACTGACGTTAAAAGCTTGATAGCACGCTACAGAGATGGCTCAGCAATTAAGAGCACTGGCTGTTCTTACAGAGGACCTTTATTTGGTTCCCAGAACCCATACAGCAGCTGACAATTGTTTATAATTCCAGTTCCAGGGGATCTGATACCCTCTTCTGTCCTCCACTGACATTGTACACACATAATTTCAGATCAGTCACTCAGAGAAGTTAGTGCTTCAGAAACAGTAAGCCGGACAGTTTTGTCCCTCATAAATATATATATAATTTAAAAAAATAGAGTGCATGATTTTTGAAATTCAGTAAAGTTTAAAAAATTTTAAATATGAAGATTGTCGGGCAGAAACATAGATAACTCCAAATCATATACAATTGTGGTATATTGGGTTGGCAGTATTTTATGTCTTTCTTTGAAGTACTTGGACACTTCGGCATGAACACGGATACTGCTGGGGTTAGGTGGGAAGAGACTGAGAGTGGGAATTTGTGGCAGTAATGATAACAGAAACAAAAACGACTGGATTAACTTCACAGTGCTAGAAGCAGCAGAATCAAAAGGGTTAACTGTGGAGTCCCACTGAGTAGAAAGGCTACTATATCTCCATAGATTGGAAAGATGAAGGAATCAGAGGTGACTCAGAGATGGGAGAGGGAAGAAGGCACAAGAGGATGTGAATACTAGGTTTGAGGAATTCTTTTTGCAGGAGATTCAACATTTTTATGTCCATTTATTGAACATTTTAAATCCTTCCTCTGTATCAAGCATTTCTTATTAGACCTTTACTCTAGTCACTCAAGAGAATAAAAGGATTCTATTTTTAGGATTTCCAAATTCTACTTTTTAGAATATTCTTGCAAGGGCAATATTCAAATGATGATGATTTTTTAAAAACAAAGTTTGGGCAAGAAGACAAGTGAAACTCCAATGAGGAGACCACATGGCCAGGAAGATGATATGAGAACGAGAAAGTAAAACCCAGAGCTTGTGAGCATGGCAGGATGCTTTCAGTCAAATGATCTGTGAGAGAACTGAACTTCTCAGTTCCCTGGTAAGCAGTTCAGGGCTTCTGAATCACATAAGACCTTTCTAAATTGACGTTTTTTTTTTTTTTCCTCAGGGTAGAAACCCTGTATTGATGATGGTATATATGGCAGACTCTTCCGACACATGGGGTACTGCTCGCCCAAATGCAGATCCACATAGTAAGTCCTCTTTCCTGCCTTTCTCAAGTCAATAGGTGGCTCTGGCCTGTGTTTTCCTGCTGGTTAGCATTCAGGTTTAGGGGCATTGCTTCCAGATGTTGTGTTTATAATACCCTCAGAGAAATACCACATAGTTTTGGGTCAAATCAAAGTCATTTATTAACTGGCAGTCAAGAAGGGGCTAATGCCCAAAGAATTCTTGGCTTCGAGGGGAGGCAGAGTGGAGTTTATAAAGCCTAAAACCACACTTACATCATACCAGGGGCAGAGCCAATAATCATAGTTACACCAGACCAGGAGCCGATCAGTTAACAGAGAAGTTTTCAGTTAACACAAAGTTTTGGTTAGGAAAAGCAGGTTTCTCAGAATTGCAGACAGTGTGCACCATGGAGATGCAGGTACAGCTGGGTGGGAGGATGTACTACTTGTAAGCTTTCCAGTATTGTAGAAACAATGTACCCCTGAAGCTATAGGTGCAGCCTGCTAGAACAAAATGGGGTCAATTTTGCCATTTCAGTATTTGTATAAACATCAATCTGGTTGGCTAAACACTTCAAACATCAGCTCAGATGAAGTGACCGTGTAGCATGAGCAGCCATGAGATCATTGCATTGCAAATGGAATCTAAAATTTTAGCAGTTTTCATCCTAATTATATTTTATTGAGGCTATAAATGTAAGTAGAATGAATTGTTCTGTGAAATGAGGGAATTCAGTAAAGGGTTGTTGTGTAGAAATAAACAGTTATCTGGTCCCAAATCATCTGATTTCAATTCTCTTGTCCTCCCTGGAGAATCAATGATGGTCATTAAAACAGAATTGAAAGTAAATGGTCCTGGTGCCATAATTTCAGATCAGTCACTCAGAGAAGTTAGTGCTTCAGAAACAGTAAGCCGGACACAGTTTTGTCCCTCAAAGAGTCATAAGCAAATATCTGATATATGTAGTTTGCTGGAAAGAAATATGCACTGTAGTATAAAACCTAAAAGGAAAGTTTTAGGTAACTTTGGATTATGAAGATAAACTTACCGATTCTTTAAGTCAATTCTGGCTCATTTTGAAAGTTATTCTGGGCATGAACTCTAAGTGGATCTTGAAGAGTTTAGGTATAATTGATTTGAAAATCTATGAGGAAATCATGAATTCGCTCAACATCTAATTCTGTCTCCAATTTCTCCTTTCTGTGTCTGTGCAGTGCTGATGAAGGACGTGCGTGAGATGTTCAAGCTTGGGTTCTCCTTCAACTTCTACATGTTCCAAGGTGGCACCAACTTTGGCTTCATTGGTGGAGCTCATTATTCAAAAGGTTACCTCCCTGTGGCCACCACCTATGGCAAGTACTTGACCCCCAGAATTGTCTCTATCCTAGGCTGCGCCAATATTGATGCTGGAGCATCTTAGGGTAGGCCCTTGAGGGAAATACCTGGAACTGATGAGCTGTTTTGACTTTAATATGCATTGAAGATTGAAGATTTGGTATTTGTTCTTACCATGCTAGAGTTTTATTCACTACTAGAATCCAGGCTTTCTGTTTGTAAACAGACAAAGTTACTAGCTTAGTCTTACTTATTTGCTGTATAGAACCTTAAGGTTCTGTACAGAGTCTGTTGGCTTTGAATCTCAGGAAAGTACCAAGGTATCCATCTTCCTTGGCTCCCAAATCTATTAAAAGGCCAAGTGGGAAGTTAAGGATGAGATAAAACAAATAGTTCACTTAGAAACACGAGGAATCCGTTCTTCCACATCCTTAAAAATATTTGATACTTTTAGACTTTTAAATTAAATCATTCTGATAGTTGTGTAGTGGTACCATGTGGTCTTAATTTACATTTTCATAATGACTAATATTTTTTGTCTTTTTGAGAGGGGGTCCTCTCGTAACCCCAGCTGACCTGTAACTTGCTATGTAGACCAGGCTGGCACTGAACTCACAGAGATCTGCCTGCCTCTACCTTCTGAGTGCTGAGGTTAAAGGCCACATTCCCAGCTATAATTTTAATTTTAAGTAGTTTTTTATTTGCTGATTTACATTTGTCTACCTTTCTTGCTGAATTATCTATGCAGATCTAGGCTCTACTTTTGAAAATTTTTACCTTTTTTAATTTTGAAAGTTTTAAATACTGAGCTCTGGATAGATCTTTGTTAAGTATTAAATATGCACTTTGCAAATATTTTCTCAGGGTATATGTTTTGTCTTTTTCTTCTCTTAACTGTAAGTTTTGAAGACCATAAATTAAAAAATTTAGTTGATTCTTAATTTACGTTTTAAAAGGAATTGGATAGGAAGGATAAACCATTTCATTACAGGGGCTGTGGGCTCTCAGCCAGGACTTATTATGGACCCATGGGTTGATGTAATTTGTCTTCATCAAAAGCTCTATAAAGTTTATTGGATGCCTCTTAGTTTGGTTCAACAGGAATCTAGAATTTTCTTATCATTTGCCCAGAGGTTTTACCCCCGTATTAAAGGATGTTTTTGCTCAGAGCTAAGCTTTCTTTTCATCCTGGAGAAAGAAGCTAAAGCTGGTGTTTTCTTGTGGAAAATGACACATTTTTTTTGTATTCTTCAGACTACAGTGCACTGCTGACAGAGCATGGAGAATACACATCTGAGTACCTTGCATTCCAACAATTTTTTCACTCTGTTACAGGTATCCAGCAGCACCCTCAATCCAAATGATGACTTAGCTTTCTCCATTGGGCTCAGTCCTGGGAAGAGTGGAAGGGGTACAGGGGGATCTTTGGGGAAGAAACCCAGCTTTCTCCACTTTATGGTTTAACACTCTAAATGCATGAGATATAGGATCTGCTGTCATGTGCTCAGCACACGACCATGCTGCTTGGTCTTGGCTGTGCCTGCAGTTCTTCAAAACTTCTAGTAGCTGGAGGTTCCAGCTCCACTTCCTTTGGGCTAGCCATTCAGTAAGCATGATATTGTTGAAATGGGCAGGAAGGGGTAGATTTTGAGAGCATGCATGTCTTTGCAGTTGGGCTTTAGGAGATTGTAATGTGCAGCTGAGGTTGAGATCTTTGGGTCTAGCAGCTGGGGTCAATTTGCTTCTCCTTCCCTAGGACAGTAAGGCATTTCCCTCAAAGATTTAAGGGTATGATAAGACCCTTATTCATTTAGCACCTGCTTCAACTCTTCCTAAGTCAGGAAGTCATCCCTGTGACTGGGTCCTTCATTCACGGAGGCTTTGGGACAGCAGGGTACTTGATATCTTTGAATGGGTTCCCAGAATAGCCAGTCATGTGCTTTTCCTTGCAGAGGTTCCCAAGTCCGTTCAACCAAAATCCATACAAGTGATTGCCTATAAATCATTGAAATTACTACAGTTCATACCCCTGTGGGACATCTTGCCTTTTCTGGACCAGGTGAGTGTTTCCTGGGCAGAGACACATGACATCCCTTTGGATAAAAGAGACAGGAGAGACAGGCATAGCTCAAATAACAGGGAGGAAATGATTAGGGAACCAAAAACAATCTTGGGAAGTGTTAGTTCCTTTTCCTGTTTCACAGTTTAGAATAGAAACCTATTAGAAGAACTCAGATTAGAAGTCTGAATTTGAAGAAATGGTGCAAACATTGTGGAACGTTGGAGTGGTGTTCATGGCCCTGCTGTGAAGAGATCCTCTGCTTTTCTAAGGTGTTAGAATGAAGGCACAAGGATTAGTCCTAGAAATGATTTTTCAACTTTTATTTTCATAGAGGCATGCTTTCTTTAAGCTTTCGGTAAAGTTCAATTTAAGGAGCATAAACTAGATTAGTTAGGGTGGTAGTTTTGCAGCACTCAACTCCTGTCCCCTGTAATGGTCAACCATCCCTTCTCTAGGATGCTGCCACTTTTAATTTACCCCTAGGGTTCCCAGGAATATAGATCAAAAACTGGTCTGGGGAAAAACTGCATGGTTATTCCTATAATAATGAATATTAATGTTTTGGAACTATATTATAAGGATGTTGTTTTAGACTACTTCCGGTTTGATGAGTACGAAGAATAAGTGAAGAAGAGATTGGATGGTCAGAGGCCATAGGTGGAGGATCTGAGTAGCATGTTGCTGTCAAAGGAACATCATTCTGGGCAACAGATCTAGAGTCAGACTGTCAGGGTTTGAACTTTTGCTCCAATGTCTGCTAGCTAGGAGGGTTATTTAACCTCTACCTTCGTCTCCTCATCTGTAAAATGAGGCACAGATAATATACAGATTGAATACTTAATGTTTGCCCTGGCACATGTAATGCTAAACATGTGCTGGCTGTCATCATTGTTATAGACATATAATCCCTGTCCTGGACAGTCACAGGATCCCAAGAACATGCTAGTCAGTGTGGTATTAAGACCTGATGACTTAACGGGAGCAGATAGCACAGCATCATGGTGCTGTGGAAAGGCAGAGAAGCTCAGTCACTTGTAAAGACAGGGAGGGGCTGCATGTGTGAGGATCTGTAGTTAGAGTTCCATGTGAAAGTGGCACCAATGAGCCAGGCAGCATAGAAGAGAGGGGAGTGTTTCTCCTGTGGAGGTTGGTATTTGTTTGTTTGTTTAGTGCTGGGTATGGAACCCAAGACCATGTGTTGCTAAGCAAGCGTTCTACCCTTGAGCTATACCTCCCAGCCATCCCTCCATGAGGTTTTATTTTTATTTTGTTTATTTTGTCTTTATATTACTGGAGATTTAACCTAGGGTCTCCTGAATGCTAGATAAGTGCTGCACTACTGAACTCCCCAGTCACCATCCTCAAGGAGTTCTAAGAAACAGAGAGAATACTAGGAAACTATCATGTGCCCAGCACTCAGCCTTAACTTTATCCATATGTGACTAATCTCATCTGTACTCTGGTTTTCTCTCTTCTCTGAAGAGGATCATGTTAGACCAATATTATGAAATTTTAACTGCAAATACTTTAACATGTACCTCAAAAGATAAGTACTTCTACAGACAATAAAGTCATAGTCACCCATAACTGTGATATATGAAATGATCATTCCTTAAAACCAGTGGTTTTTGGGAAATGTTTAGCACCTGGTTCTCTCAAAGATAGAAAAAAAAAACTTTCTTCATAGTGCTTTCCAATTCCTGTGGTGTATAGCCTCATAGTGGCTAATTTCAAGAGTTCAACAGACAGCACTGAACACAGAGTTGAGAAGATATGAATGGGTGGGTGGCTCTCCTAACTCTAGCACATCATTGTTTAGTTCACAAAATAGCTGGTGTTCAGATTTTCTCAGTTTTGACTTTGCTTGTTTTGTAAGCACAGAATGCATCTTACATTGTATCTGATTCATATATTTATTGATAAATACCACATTGGGTGGTTCACAACTGCCGATAATTCCAACTCCAGGGGATCTAGTACCCTCTTCTGAACACCATAGGCACCTTCATTCACATATACACATAAACAAATAGATACTCAAATATACAGGTAATTTTAAAAAGAATTAATTTAAATGAATGCTGAGCACGGTAGTACATACCTAAAATCCTGGTACTTGGCCAAAGGAAGATCATGAATTTGAGGTTAGTCTGACCTATAGAGAAAGACTTGTTTCAAAACAAAGCAAAGCAAAGCAAAACAAAACAAAGCAAAGCAAAGCAAAACCAAGCCAAAAGGGAACCTTTAATTCCAGTACTAGGGAGGCAGAGGCAGGCAGATCTCTGTGAGACTGAGGTAACCTGGTCTCCATGGTGAGTTCCAGGCCAGCTGGGGCTACAAGGAGACCCTTCCTTGGCTCACTGGTTATGAGCACTGGCTGCTGTTCCAGAGGACCCCAGTTCAGTTCCCAACACCCACATGGCAGTTGACAACTGTCCAAAACTCCAGTTCCAGGAGATTCGACTTAGTTACTGGCCTCCAAGGGTGTTGCATGACGCAGGTACACTTACATACAATCAGGCAAAACATTCATACACATAAAATAGATTTTAAGAGAAACTGAAAGTAATCCTATAAAACATAGGTAAGGAAGAGTGAATTACAGACGAAGCAGGAGAAGCCATATGCTGATAGAGTAAGCCAATATTTTTATGAAAGGTCTTGAAAATGTTAACGAATCCCTTCTGCATTTGTTAATTTGAATTCTTTGGCACCAAAGAACTTTCCTTCATCGTTTTACCCTTAAGTTCAGTTAGTACAAAAAGGAGACAAAAGCTCAAGTATTTTCTTTTATTAAAAAATAAAAGAATTTACATGTTCTCTAAAGGTGGCCAGTGAGTTGTTTGCTGCTGTTTTTGTATGATTATACATTTGTAAGATTTCGCTTGTTTCTACCCTACCATAGTCTCGCTCTTTTTGTTTTTTCTGAAACAGGGTTTCCTGTAGCCCCAGCTGGCCTAGAACTCACTATGTAGACCAGGCTGGCCTTGATCTCACAGATATCCATCTGCCTCTACATACCAAGTTCAGAGATTAAAGGCATCTGTCACCACACCTGACTCATAGTCTCTTTTTGATGTCCAGATTGACCCATCATAGACCATCAGGAGCCCTTCAAGTTGGTACCTGTGTGCTCTTGACGTGACTCCCATACCTAGTAACATCTTTGCTGTTTAGTTCCCCTGGTGGATCTAGGCTGTGTGACTCCACAGATTTGGAATTCTGTTTTTTGACTAGGAGCTCTGAAGGGCCTTTTGTTGTTGGGCACACACACATGTGTGTATGCGTGCACGAGTGTGTGTATATTGGTATGTGCATGTGTGCTTCCATGTGTTTGGGCATATCTTGAGTGTGGTTGTCCATGTGAGTGTGCTTGTGCACGTGTGCACATGCATGTGGAGGCCCCAAATTGATGTCGCCTGCCTCCTTGATCATTCTGTATTTCATTTAATGAGAAAGAGTTTCTCATTGGTCTTGGAGTTCACCAGTTCTGTAAACTAGCTAACCAGCTTGCTCAGGAGATCCCGTTTCTGCCTCTCAAGTGCTGGGATTACAGGCATATGCTACCATGCCTGGCACTTTTCTTGATTTCAGCTTTTCTTCTAAAATATAAAAATACCTCATAGCTAGATGTGCAAAGGAACATAAGACTGACTTGGGAAACCACAATCACAGTTTCTAGGCTGTGTTTCACTATGATTAGCAGCATTTCATTTCCTTCTTAGAACTCCTGTTTGGGAGGCTGTTGGGGTCACCCTTCTGGAGAAGTGAGCTGTGGGTTGCTGTTTATGACTCTATAACATGGTTGTTACTCCTTTCCCTGTCGTAGCCAATCAAATCTGTTAAGCCACTCTCAATGGAGCAGCTGCCTGTGAACCATGGACAAGGCCAGTCTTATGGGTACACGCTTTATGAGACCATCATCTCCACTGGAGGCCTCCTTGCCTCAAGGGGCCATATTCAAGATCGGGGACAGGTAGGGAACAATATATAATTCCTAGTGGCACTTGTATGTCACCATCACCCTGTGCTGCTGAGGTAAATGTCAAAGTCATTTCATCTTCAGAAAATTATCACTGTTGCCCAACATCTGTCCTTGTAGTGAAATCCTTTGTACATAGACACGCCTAAAAGTGTACCCTTGAATATTCTAGGGGTTGACAGTGTTCTTCAATCTAGGAGGTGTTTCAGTAATCCCTATACTTATTGTATTATCAATCCCTAACATTCACATGGCATGTGAACCGCTGACTCTTGTCATTTCAGTCTTCAAACACCTGAGATATATGATGATGGTTAATGGGAGTTAAGAGCAGTTTGTTCTAAATGTTCTTTAAGTTTCCTGCTCTTCATCTTTTCAATATTGCCTTGCCCCAAGGCTTCAAGTTGAGTGTCTTTAGTCTGAAATCTGAAATTCTCAGTAGAAATATTATGCTCAAAAAGTTTCAGATGGGACTGGGGAAATGACTCAGCAGGGAAAATGCTTACTGAATAAGTATGCAGATTTGGGTTAAAATTCCCCAGAACCTATATAAAAAAGTCAGCTATGGCTCCACACGTCTGTAATGCCAGGGGAGTGGAGACAGGAGGATCCCAGGAGCACATTGGCCAGGCTGCATAGCTGAAACAGTGAGCTCCAGGTTCAGCGAAGAAGCCCTGTCTCAAAAAATAAGGTAGAGAGTTATGGAGGAAGACATTTAGTATCAATCTTTGGTTCCACAGGCACATACATGAGAATAGAATACTCTCTCTCTCTCTCTCTCTCTCTCACACACACACAAGCATGCACAAAATTTCAGATTTATTTTTTACTTTCAAAAAAAGATAGTATTTAGAGCTAGAGAAATGGCTCGGTGGTTAAGAGCACTGGCTGCTCTTGCAGATAATCCAACTAAGTCCAATTTGTGCTGCCCACATATTCATTAGTGTGGGACCATCCACTAGAGCATGGTTACCCTAGCAGGGGCCCCACTCGTAAAGAAAGCTATCTCTCTCTCCCCAGAAGCCATCAATTGTCAAAATCTTCATGCTGGAATATTGACTGGTTTGATCTCATGTAGGTCTTGTGCAGGCAACCACAGCTGCTGTGAGCTCATAAGTACAGTGGTCCTATCTTGTCCAAAAGACATTATTTCACTCTGATCCTCCATATCCTCTGACTCTTTACAGGTTTTCTGTCCTTCTTTCATTGTGGTCACTGAGCCTTGTCAGGTGACATAGGTGTACCGTTTGGGGCCAAGCATTCCATAGATACTTATTCTCTAGACGTTCACCAATTGTGTTTCTGCATTAACCACAGTCCACTGCACAAAGAAACTTCTCTGATGAGATCTGAGAGCTACACTACTCTATGGTCATAGAGACAGAGGACAATTTGATACTTTGTCCATTTAGAAAAATAACAGAATAGGTTTACCCCTGTGGCCTTTGAGCTCTCCACATTTGGGTTCTTGGCCAGATTTATAGTACCAGTATGTATTTCCTTCTGTGAAGCAAGCCTTAAATCCAATCAGAAAACATTTGGTTACCCGTATAACATTCATGTCAATCTTGTATCCATGGGCATATCTTGCCATACTGGTCATTATTGTAGCTCCCAGAATTCAGAGCTGGATAAGACTGCTGATGACTTTTTCCTTCCAGAAGCCTACACAGCACCTTATAGTACTACCAAGATGTCAGATTTTTAAATAAGGGACACTCAGTTGCTGAAATCTAAACTTTGAAAACCTCCAAAATCTGAAATGCTTCTGAATCTAAGAATTTGGATGAAAGATAATCTGTGCTTCTGAATTTTGCTTGTTTGTTGTTTGTTTCTTTGTTTAGAGAGTTCTCATATGCATAGCCCTGACTGGTCTAGAACTCACTATGTAGATCACGCTAGCCTCAAACTCACAGAGATCCGCATGCCTCTGCCTCCCTAATACGTGGATTATAAGTGTGCCCCACCATGCCCAGCCTAGTCCTGTTTTTATGACTCCATCCAGCCTTCTTCCTTACTATTTACTAGACATTGTCTCCACTTAGTATACTATGTTCCATTGGCTTTTCAAACTCCATTCCCAATGCACATGTATTACTTTCCTAAGTAAGTCTTATATCGGTTCATGAGCTCACAGCTTCCCACTTACATTTTCTGTTTATATTTTCTTTCTTTTTTGTTTTTATTTTTTTGAGACAGGGTCTCCCTGTAGCTATGTAAACCAAGCTGACCTCGATCTCACAGAGATCCACTTACCTCTGCCTCCTGAGTGCTAAGGTCTTCTGAGTTACTTAATCTAAGATTGAATCAATTTTGTAGGTAATAGGGAGATATGGGTTTTCATGCAGATCATCCTTAAAGCCAGATAGATTGTGGCAGCAGGCTGTCTAGATACAAATTGGAGGGTACCTGGCAGAATCGAATATATTGCAGAGCTAATCGCCAAAGGTAAAGCAGGCAGACACAGAGCAGTTGTCCCTGCAATTCCTGTGCTTCCCCCTTGCCATCATCTCCTTGATATTATTTATTTGTTCTCTATCCTTCTTTCCCTTATAGTTTCTGGGAGTTTTTAAAACCTTTTCCCCTCTTTGCCCTGTAGTTGAACCAGGTCCCAGTTTTGATACAGGACTCTATCTGAGTCTATACCTCAGCATCTTCTCACTGTACCACTTTAAATACTGTCTGTCCTTTGTGAACTTGTGATCAGCCTGTGGAATTCTGAGAAACATTGAGTTTGTTCTGTCTCTAGAGTTGCTTTGATTTTTGCATTTTCAAAGTTGTTTTTGTGGCTGGAGAGATGGCTCAGTAGTTCAGAGCAGATGGTGATCTTTCAGAGGATCTGGTTTGGTTCCTAGCACCTCCATGGCAGCTCACAAAATTCCACTTCCAGGGGATCCACTCACATGGTACATGAACAGTCATGCAGGCAAAACTCATATACATAACATTAAAAACAACTGCTTTCCTCCTTTTCATTATAAGGACTTAATAACACTCTCTTCTTTCTTTGGCAGGTGTTTTTGGATAACAAGTATATAGGAGTCCTGGATCATTCAAAGGATCAGCTGTCTATTGTGAAAAATGTATATAACCCGCTATTAACATGTGAGGCATTCTAATACTTGCTAGGCCTATGCCCAGGGGTCAGTGAGGACTTATGATAGATCATTTCTGCTCCTCTGCCCCTGGGCTGATCCCTGAAGAGACTAGCAGCCACAGGAGGGGTTGCATACATCTTAGAGGTATGGGTGTGTGTGCTTTGGGTAAGCAGAGCTTTTGTCCCTTGAATATTTGTGGCTCAAAATACTCTGGGTTGGTTACCAGTCCCAAGAGAGTCCTTGCTTAAATGCTCAGGTGACTCTTTCTTCCCTAAGAAGCCCAGCCCAAGAGAGCAGAGGAATGAGAAGGAGAAGCAGGAGTTCAAGGGCCTGCCTCTCTCAGAGCTGGAGATCTGCAGAGTTCTGAGGCCTGTGGTTCATTAGCCACCTGCTCATGCCATTCAGGTTCAGGGAGGCCTAGAAGGTCTAAGAAAGTTGCCAAATGGTGTTCACTCTGGTCTGTCTTGAATAGAAAACCAAGGAAAAGCACATTCTGAGGATCCTGGTCGAGAATCAAGGCCGACTTTCTTCTGGGCATGATATCAACAAGGAAAGAAAAGGTGGGCTCCAGGGGCGAGTGCTTGTGATTTGTAGCATCAGATTCCTATTGTTCTTTCCCAGTTCCATGACAGTTGGGACAGGCTTGGAAAAGAGTGCTCTTTAGGTAATGAAACTCCTGTGTGCAGAAACTGTGATGGTATTTTTGTGTTTTATAGTTATTGTATCAGAGCCAGCACACTACCTTCCTCTTTGGAGAAGTGTTTGAAAGTGGTACTAAGAGGAGAAATCTGTAAAGATCTCTTTGACTAGGCCTCCTCTCTAGGGACACTGCCTTTTCATTTTTAGGAACCTAGGGCTTTTATTTGTCCTTCTGCTTGTGCCCAGCGCTCCTGGCTCCTGGGCAGAGCCACAAACCTTCAAGCACCCTAAGTGCTTTGACATTCCTGAGAATTAAAGCTGTTCAGAAGCCCTGTGCTGGCCAGATCTGCAAAAGCTGCAGTGATCCTGTGATGTTAATGTGGGCTATGAGGCCCTATCTAGGAGCATACACTTAGGAAGAAAAAAAAAATCTGCGTAGGACTTGGGTTTGGGTAGCTTAGTGGTGGAGCTCTTGTCTAGCATGCATGAGGTCTAGTGTTCAGTCCTCAGTGCTACCAAGGTGGGAAGGAGAGGGAAAAGAAATCTGTGAAGTTTTTCAAAACTTCTCAACTAGATGGGGCAAGGCAAGCACCTTCCTTCAGGGAGAGCCCTGGCTGTAGCCTGCATCTATCCCTGTTCTTCCCATTCCCTTCACACTTCCTTTCTTCCTATCCTATAGGTTTAACTGGCAATATCTATCTAGACAGTGGTCCACTGAGACAATTTAAAATCTACAGCCTGGAAATGAAAACTGCGTTAATACAAAGGTAGGCGCCTAAACCTCAGGAGATGGATCAAAGATGTTAAGGGCAATGTTACAACTCAGTGGTAGAGCATTGGCCCTGGGTTCAATCACTGGCACTGCAAACAAAACAAAGTAAGGTAAACCATACCGAAAAAGTGGACATAAAGAGCTGGAAGGATGTTCATAGTGCTCTAGGGGAAGCCTTTGGTTTTCAGATAGAAAAGACCAAGATGTTGAAGGAAATGACCCCAAGTTCTAATCGCTGTGTTGGAGCAGAGTAGTGACCATTCCCTTATCCACCTTCCATTGGTCTCATGCCTTCCTGTACCATGTATGCTGAGGACATAGCTGCCACCACAGCTAGGGATGCCAGTGTTTAGTAAGAGGACAGTTTCAGAGGTGACATTTTGGGATAAAGGTATGACCTCTATCTGGTCTTTGATTTCCTCTTAGGAAAATTCCTAACTTCTGGAAACCAGTCACAGAAAAGGTTTCAGGACCTGCCTTTTTCCTCAGTTTCCTGAGAGTTGGAGATGTTCCCCAGGACACCTTTATAAAAGTACAGGTCAGTGCCATGCCTTTCCTGCACATGTGTCCCAGTCCTCCCACCTCAAAGAACCTTTAGAAAAGCTCTCTAGTATACAGACCCTGTTCTGTGCCCAAGCTCCCCAGGCCTTAGCCACTTCACAGCCATCTTCAAGGTTGATCGCTCTGGGGCCCACTATGGCAGGGCAAGGAAAATGAACAGATGCAACAGAGACATGAGCATGCCAGTCAGGCCAGCTGGAGCATGCTCTGCAGGAGGGATCTGATGAGGATGTTGCCACACATAACCCAAGACGTAGAGATTCTTACCGCTGTCATGAGCTCACCATTCAATGTGTCAGACTGTTGTGGTGCTCTGCTAGTGCATCTTGACGGCCAGGTCTGCTACTCTACAACTTGAACTGTGTTTTAAAAGCCTGACATGTTTAGATCAGTACTGGATGATAAGTGGACATCTCCTCTGCTGGCTTGGGGAAGATACAGGGGGATGAGATGGAAATCAGAACGCTCTTTGAGACCTGGATGCTGAGCCACCCCCAGACCCGTTCTGTGGCACAGGCGTCCCTAGTTCCTCCCCAAAGGACTTTAGCTAGAGATCTGTCATGACTTGGTCTGTGCCAAGGTTTGGCATAGCAATGGCATAGGAGGTCTGTCTGTCTTCTATCTTTACATGTAGACCTTACTTATATCCTGAAATTTCCCAATCTTTTCCAGGGCTGGACAAAAGGTGTCATATTCATCAATGGGCAAAACCTAGGACGCTACTGGAATAAAGGCCCCCAGGAAACCCTCTACCTCCCTGGCCCTTGGCTTCATCCTGGAATTAATGAGGTGAATTCCCCCAGTGCTCCGTGCCTCTTCATTTGCTTTCTTTGAATTCTGCCTTGCTTCAGAGGCAGAACTTGAATTTCCATCTCACTTTCTTTGTACAGATCATGATGTTTGAGGAATCGGAAGGTGGCCTACAGATTCAATTTTCAGAAGAGGCTAAACTAGGTATGACATTTTAAAGGATCATTTCGGCATCTGGGACAGTCTTTAGCCCTTGCATGGTGGATGGACTTTATCTTATACTTGTCACAGCCCCTCTGACCCCCTCCCATTTTGAGATGACTTAACTTTTTTATCCAACAGCATTATTCCAACCTTCTGAGTCTCCCTTCCTGGCATTCCCACTGTTTTCAGAATCCCTGTCTCATTGTGCGACAATTCTATCATCTTCTACTTTTTACCTTTTCCAAAATGAATCTGCTTCCTGTATTGGGCTGCAATGTTAGATAACTCCAAAGTACTTTTTCTAGTGTCCTTTGGCCAGTTTGCCATAGGTGGAGAATGCATGAGCCAGCTGCATCAGGTCCAAGTTGCAGTGTCTGTGTTTACCATAGCCTGTTCTCTAGGTAGTCAGCCTCCTTTGAACCTATTGTTGGTAGCAAGATCCATAGATCCTTTTGCTTCCTATCTCTTTCCTAGTGCCAGGGATCAAGCCAAGGGCCTTGTGTATGCCGTGCAAGTTCTCTGCTTCTCCACTTCCAGAAGGTCTTTCAGAGAATCACCTACCTCACTTCAGCAGATTCTTTCTGGGCCTAGTGATTAAGCTGTCTTCTTCCCCAGTGGTCACAGTTCTACCCTCTGTGAGATGGGCTTGTTGCTCATAGTAGGTTGATCAGATTTTCTTTTCCAGGATACTGAATCTCCAGTGGTATAATATAAACTAGGAAACAGCTGAATTACATCCACAGTGGTGCTGGGAGTAAACCCTCAGTCCTGCCACATCGATGGGCTCCTGTGCATCTTCCCTGGCTTTTCTTTCCATACATGTCCTGCTTGGATTCCAGTATCTACCCTCTCACCTGATAGCACACCCCACCTGTTTCTGATGTTTACAACAAAATGGTAGACCTACCCTGCATACTTCTTTTGTCATGTTGCTACTATAAATAGCTCTTTGACCACTAAATAAAATGTTAGGGGAAAAAAGAAGATGCTCAGAATACTTGACATTGCCAGTGTAAATCTGAAGCAAAAGTAGTGTTTCTAGGATGTCAAATAAAATATAAAATTGCAAAAATAACATGTAGTTCTTATATGCTTTCTATTTTTAGAGCTAAAAATGGTAAAAGTGGGCCTGGAGAGATGGCCCAGTGATTAAGAGCCCTAGCTGTTCTTGTAGAGAACCTCCCTGCAGTAAGATGGCAGCTAACAACTGTCCTTAACTCCAGTTCCAGGGGAATCCCATACCCTCTTCTGACCTCCATAGGCATTGCACTCATACACAAAAGATAAAAATAACAAATAAAAAATAGGAAAAATGTTTTCATTTTCCAGTAGTCATTCCATACTATTGATTTTTCTCTACACAGGCAAAACCCTGCTTCTTAGAGACTGTATCAGTTACATGTACCTTCCCATCCCTCTTTGGCACCTGATTCACGTCTGTTGATTCTCTGATCTGCTATTGGTCCTCCTAGGATGATTCCAACCCTTCTGACTGTAGTAAAGGGCACAAAGAACTGGTTAAACTTCTGTGATAAATCAACTTGGTTACCCATCTCAGGAAGTCCTAGGTGGTTTCTGTTTGTTTGTTTTAAACCACTACAGCCTTCAGCATGATATGAACAGGTCCTGGGTAGGTTACTGACTCAGGGAATTTGAAAGAGGGTTCACCACACAAGTGAGTTGGCATGAAACCAAAGCCTATAGAGAGAACTACAGAAAAATATTTGAACTCTATGGAGAGTTAGACTGGCACAGGGAATGCCAGGCTGTGCCAACTCAGGGAGTCAGGCTATGTGTATACTTCTTTCATCTTACATCTATAACTGTCAGCAAGACCCATGTGGAAACAGTTCTCAGCAGTCTAAAGAGGTGAGGCATTCCAGTTACAGTGTTTCCTTCACTGCCCACCTGTCAGCCCTTCCATATGAAACTGATTGAAGAAGAATAAGCACAAATCTTGGTTCCCTTCCTCTATCTCTTATTTCTCCTTTCCATCGTTACATAGAGTCAAACAGTATTAGGTGTTCACCTCTTACGTTCTAAACTCATGTGGACATCATAGTCACCAAAAGGGCTTATTAAAATACCTGTTACTTAGGGCCCTATCTCTGGAATCTGTTCTGACAGGTGTACTTATTACTTTTCTCATTGCTGTGACTAATATGTGACAAAAGCAACTTAAGGAAGAGTTTGTTTGGCTTATACCTTGGTGGAATACAGTCCATCTTGATGGGGGAAGTCATGGCAGCAGGAGAATGAGGCAGCTGGTCACATTGCATCCACAGTCAAGAAACAAAGAGATGGCTCTTCATTTGTTTTCTCCTTTAAAAATATTTTATTTATTTATTATTATTACTATTGTTATTTTAACGTGTATGAGTGTATTGCCTGCCTGTATGTAAGTACACCTGTGTCATGCATTGCCTTATGAGGTCAGAAGAGGGCATCAGATCCCCTGAAACTGGAGTTATGGACAGTTGTCAGCCACCATGGGGTGCTGAGAACTGAACTGAACCTGAGTGGTCTGCAGGAACATCAGCAGATGCTCTTAACTGCTGAGCCATCTCTCCAGCCCTGCTTTGTCCCAAGACTGTAGCCCTTGAAATGGTGCAACCTACATTTAAGGTGTCTTCCCACTTCAGTTAATTTATTTTAAAGAGGCTCACATTTAAGAGACTTTTTAAAGAGACTGAACTTTTGAAGTCCTTGAATTTTTAATGACTGTGAAACGTTTGAAGTCAAACTGTTTTTCATTATAATATTAATATTAACATGAGATCTTGGGAATAAGAAATAGAAAGGGTATGGTTTAATAGTGATATGCTTGTGTGTCAAGTTGACAAGGGGTCAATTGTACTGGGTAGTTTCAGTTGTGACACATTGAGGTAAAGGGAACCTCAACTGAGGAATTTCCTCCATTGGATTGGCCTATGGTCCTATCTATGGGGCATTTTCTTGATTATTGAGTGACATGGAAGGGTCCAGCTCCCTGTGGGTGGTGCCACCCTTGGGCAGGTGCTCCTTGGTTGTATAAGGAAGCAGGTTAGGCACAGTCCAGGGGAGCAAACCAGTAAGCAGTGGTCCTGCACAGTTTGTACATTGGTTCCTGCCCTGGGCTTCCTGACGTGGCTTCCCTCCATGATGAATTGTAAGCTGAAGGTGAAATAACCCCATTCCTCCCCAAGTCGGGTTTGGTCATGGTATTTATCACAGCAATAGAAAGCAGACTATAACACCCATCCTCCTGATCATGTGGCATGGCAAATCTTGAAAGAAGTTGGAATGAGTGATTGCCATCACTACCAATTTCAAGGGCTCTGAGCAAAGAGAAAGGAGGAGATGAAGGAAGGGAGGAAGGATTGACTGGTAAGATGAAAGAGTAGTCTTTCTAAAAAAAAACCTAAGAAATGCATATTAATTGCAAAGAGAGTTTAAAAGAGGTTACCTTATTACAGGGAAACATTGCCCCTATTAGACAGCATAGGCTAGCAAAGGAGTCCAATGACAGGAATGAACTCCTTCTTTTGAAGCTGTTGACCAGGGATCTTATAGATCCTCAAATAATACTGGCCATTTCCCCTGCTCTTGGCTACTTACCAGAACTCAATGATAAGATATTTCTGAAGACACTACATATATATGAGTTGTAGAACAAACAAGGACAAATCAAGTTGGTACTAACTTCAAAACTTCATCTCTACTAGCTAGCTTTCATAGTACTAGAAGATGGTATATATGCTACCTAAGAGAAAATTAATCATTAACTTTCACAATCCAGTTGTGAAAACTGTGAGCTACAACAAGAGGCCTGGCAAGATAGTCTCAAGATATTCCCAGTGATATAATAGCAGCACTAATATTACTGGAGTAACCACCACTTTCTACTTGAGGTTACTATTTACTTTATAAGATAGAGCACATGCCTGAACCTGTTCCTAGACAGGACAGGTCATAGGGATGACCCTACTACTATTATTTTGCTAAATAAATAGAGCATTAAACTGACTCTTATGACTTATTGTTATACCCATAGATGAATGCAGCTCTCACTTCTCCAGAGAAACTTCCTTATGTAGCAAATGGTGATCATCACAGAGATCATCACAACTGGTCAATGTATAGAGATAAGAGACTTCAAAGTAATTATCCATGAAATGGGTATCTATATCAAACTTCTGCCTCCCAAGGCTTAGGAATCATTGCAGAAGAAGGTCCAAAAAGATTGTAAGAGCCAGAGGAAGTGAATGACCACAGGGAAACAGAATTTTCCAGAATTTTCCAGTTACTCATATGAACTCACAGCAGTGGTGACCGTATATACAAGTACCATGTAAGCTCAAGCCAGGAAAAACTCTAACGTAGACATGGGGAAGTGGGTAAGAAATCCCAGCCTTACTTGAGCAAGTATTGGCAACTGATGGCTTCTGGGATGGGGAGAGTCAATTTTATTTAAGGGTGTGACTCTTGGTTAGTTGATTGGGTTCCAGTGGATGCACCCACTCCAAAGAGCTTTTGGGAACACAATTGTGACTCTATATGCCTTTATATATATATACATATATATGGTAAAATAAATATATATAATAAATATATAAATATATAAATATACATACATACATATTTGCATGAAATTGGAAATAGTGGATGGGGTTCTAAATATGATCAAAATATATTGTATAAAATTCTCAACAATTCAAAAGAAGCAAATATGCAATAAAAAACAATAACTAGAGCACTGTTACATGCCCTAGGACAAACTAAATATATAATTCCACCATGTCTAGCTTGGTGCACCAATGAATTTACTGGGGTGACTTACAGGAGCATGGGTAAGGGGTACTTATAGGATGAACCTTGAAAGTATTGTGCTTCAGTCTCAAAGGACCCAATAACATACGAATCTATTTTTATAAAATACCCAAAATAAGCAAATCTACAGATTCATGATCATCAGAGTCTAGAGTGAGTGGAGAATGTAGATTCATCTCTAATGGGCATGAGTTTCAGTGAGCTGAAAATTTCCTGGGTGATAGTTGCATAAGCTAGTGAAAAATACTTAGCCACTGAATTAAATTTTTTACGACACATTTTTTAGATCTGAACAAGATTTGTTTTAAAATAATAATAATGGATGAAAGCACCAAAATTTGGCAGGGGCCCAAATCTAAATTCCAAAAATCAAATTCAAATGGTATCATCTGAAGACATATGCAAAGCACACCACGATTAAGCTGAATCCTAAAAATGAAGGTAAATTCTTGAGGGCCACTAGAAAGAAGTGATAATCCTCTGTAAGGAAGACCCTCCTGGAGTCATGAAGCTTCTGTTGTGAGCCTTTCCTAGGAGAAAGTGGACAAGAGTTTGTTTACCCAGATAGTATATATACTATAGACTGGCTAGGGTTTATTTCCAACTCGACACAAACTGTAATCACCTAGAAAGAGGGAACCTCAACTGAAGAATTTTCTGGATCATAATGGCCTGTGGGCATACCCATGGGGCATTTTCTTGATTGTTGACTGAGGTAGGAGGGCACATACGATACTGTGACCTGTAAGCTGAAATAAAGTCTTTCCCCCACAAGTTGCTTTTGGTCATGGTGTTTACTACAGCAACAGAAAAACTAACTAGAACAGTGTACCAACAAACCAGAGAAGCATATTGCAGCCTGCTGGACCAGTGACTTTCCTGGTTTCCTTATGAAACATGGAAGAGAGTTACTTACAGGAGGATGGGTAAGGAGCCAAAGAAGCATGGGGACTCAGTGACAGCCCTCTCACTCACATGGTCAAACCTACATGAATGATGAAGCACAAAAATCACATTCCAGGGCAGCCGTGTCCATGGAGCTCACCTCCCAACCCGTAGGCAGCTCCACAGGACAGGTTCCTCTCTCTCAGCAATTGTTTACTGCTTTTAGAACCTTGGGGAGGGGCCTTCTGAATCTTGTTACTTGTTGAAGGGTGAGCTCATACCTAGACGGGTGGGGGGGGGGCGCTTGGCTGTATAAGAAAGGGAGGAGCAAGCCAGGAAGCCGTGCTCCTTGCTGGTCCCCCTGCTTCTGTTCCTAGGTCCTGCTGGTTCCCCTGCTTCTGTTCCTAGCTCCGGGTTCCTGCCTTGAGCTCCTAAACTGACTTCCCTCAGTGATGAATTGTGGCCTGGGAATTATAATAAGAAGAAATAAATCCTTTTCTCTACAAGTTGTTTTTGGTCAGCCTTTTGTCATAGTAACCTAAAACAAACCAGAACAGGATTGGATCATATTATAATACTCCCTAGCAAAACGATCAAGAGAATGGGAGAACATATTTATTTAAAAAAAAATGGTTAAAACCCAGAATATAAACAGAACCTAATAAATAACAAAGCAAAAACAAAACAAACAAAAAGTCACCAATCTGATTTTAAAACAGGAAATATAAGTAAACAGACCATTCTCCAAAGAAGACCTAGGGATGGTCATGAGGTATCCTTAAAAGTACACAATGAGTAGGGAAATGCAAATCAAAACATCTCACCTCAGTTAGCACTGCAATTATTAGAGGTAGAGAGGATTGCCAGGATGAGAAGGAATTCTTACATCTATGGGTGTATTAATATGATTACTATAATTATTATGATTACTATAATTAATATGATTACTATAGAAAATAATGAGAGTTTCTCAAAAAAAAAAAAAAAAAGAAAGAAAATCAGGGCAATCCTGTACCCTTCCCTCTGCAAGCCTTTACTGCAGCCTTTACCCCTATAAAACTAATTGGTGCAGATCTTGTAGTCAGTTTGAAGCAGGGAGACCAGGAAGGAACACTGCTTCCTGGCTTGCTCCTACCTTTCTTACACAGCCAATGCCCCCCTCCAACAAGATTCAGAAGGCCCCCTCCCCAAAGTTCTAAAAGCAGTAACCAATTGTTGAGAGAGAGGAAATTGTCCTGTGGAGCTTCCTACAAGTCTGGAATCTGCTGTTATACACTGCATTGAAGTAGAGACATAGACATCTTGCTCTCAGACATAGGGGAGCTAGCTAAGTTTTTCTTTCTCATTCCTCCCACTGATCTTTGTGTTCTGGGTCAGATCGCTCACCATTTAAGTAAGCCAAGGTTGGGTAATAAACACCCACGATCTTCGTGCTTTGTTTATCAGGGCTGAGAGGCATCTGAGAACAAACAGAGGTTGGAACATTCATTCCTCAGGTTCAGTGATACAGGGTTAAGAGTCAACAGCTGTCCCTAGGTACTTCCGGGAGGACTTCAGTTAAGACTCTGCTTGTGGTGGCTGCTGGGCACAAGTTCTGGGATGCCCACACACCCCTCATATTTTCACCTAGGCTGCAGCACTGGTTACACTCTCTAGAAGAGCCTGGCAACCAGAAATCCTGACATAAAGTCATAGGACTGAGACTCCAGAGAGGGCAGGAGCAGTAGAGATCTTCACTGGCCTCTCTATGATGGCACCCCTGCTATATGCCAGGTAACCCTTCCTACCTTCTCTAGGGCTACTGGACTCCAAGTTTTCATCCCTGCCACCTCTTTGAGGCATATGACCCCCCTGACCTCTTCCTTCCCCTGACATCTTAAGTTCCCTCACCTGGAGGCTTCTAGATCTACTACTGTGGTCTGTAAGTCAGGCAGTCATGTATGGAGATTTATGACTGTAGGCACTGGGCTCCCTTTTCAAACCTTTCTATCCAAGCTTTCTTCTGAAGATCCCTTCTCATCCTGCTCTGCTGAGGGCCTGTACATTGGCCCTGGGCAAGACAATTTAGTTGTGGATGGTGACAAGGTGATTGGGAATGGTCCTCCCTGGACCCTGTTCGCAGAGTGTCTTTGCCTTTTCAAGGACCTCTTGACCTCCCTCTAGCTTTCCTGGACCCCTTACCAGTACACAGCCTTCTCTTGTTCTGGTCTGTCCTACTGGGGAGGATTTCCAGGAACCCCGGTGTTGGGAGACTTAGGTGGAACTAGGTGGATCTAAAGCTTTCCTTATCCTAGGCTCCATTGGGAGAACACCTGCCTGTGATGGGTGTCCTGTGCCACAGGCCTCTAGAGATTTTAGAGCAACTTTCTGGTTCTTGTGGACTGATGAACCAAGGTGCTGCCCTCATCACTGTCTCTTTCTCCTTGTAGTGTGCACTGCCCCTGGAAGAGAACCATGGCCATCTTTTCCCTGTCACTTATCTTGCCAGGCCTTGCCCTTCAAATGCTTAAAGTGCATAAGTCTCAGACCAGGTTAGTGTGACCGGGGAGCGGGGAGCTTTGTTTCCCTTTCTGGGAAAAGTACCAGGGACAAGATGCCCAGTGTGTCCTGACAGTAGGAGCCTCCTCTTCCCAGAGGTGTGTAGCTCTCTCTGTGCTCTTTTTTCCTCTTTGCCACCCATCCAGGTTTAACTGGACTCATTTGACCCCTCTCAAGCTGAAGGACAGATCTGTGGGGCTTAGCACTGAAAGCAAGGGCTGGCACACACCGTACTTCACTCTAGCAGGACACAAGTTTCAAATCTTTGGAGGCTCTATTCACTACTTCCGGGTGCCTAGGGCTTACTGGAAGGATCGCTTGCTGAAGCTTCAGGCCTGTGGCTTCAACACTGTCACCACGTGAGTACCTTTCCTCAGTCTTCATGACCTGCTGAGCCTCCAGGGGCTCCCAGCAGGCAGACATCTGCAGGTGGGCAAAGCCGGGGCTCTGGTTTGGAGGAAAGACTTAATTTCTGAGTAGTCATTTCTAGCAAGTGCCTTTTATCCTCGTGTCCAGCTGTCGCTGAAATACCATGGTTTATTGGCTCTGTGATCAAAGCCTTGGATAAGATTAATGGGAGAAAAAGAAAGAGCATGGGTGATTTTTCAGGAAGGTGTCATTGGATCCCTTATGAGTAGAAGCTTCAATGACAAGCTGAAGACATACATATATACCCAGGCAATACATTTTGCTTATGAATAATTATTTTTCGTTAATTTTTAAATGTTTAGTGATGGAAGAAAAATATCCAAACTCAAAGCTTCCAGAAGAGATACTTATTCTTTTTCTTCTCATATTTATTTTTAAGTGTGTATGAGTATGTGTGTGTACCATGTGTATACAGTGCCCACAAAAACCAGAAGAGGGCATTGGATTCCCAGGAACTGGAGTTACTGATGGTTGTGAACCAACATGTGGGTGCTGGGAGCTGAACCAGGGTCCTCTGCAAGAGCAGTAACTTCTCTTAATCACTGAGTCATCTCTCCCACCGATCTGTATATTCTTATTTTTTTTTTATTCTCTGACAGTTTACAGTGAATTTTGCCTGTTTTCACCATTCATTCCCCTCTCTCACTCCCCTTCTGCCCCCTGAAACCCTTCTTCCCAACAACTCCCCCTCCTATTTTCATGTCTTCTGTGTGTGTGTGACCCACTGAATTTAATTAGAGTGGCTTGCTTGGGCATGGTTGGGAGGTGATTTACTGGGGCATAAGCAACTTATCAGCAGCTACACCACTTAAGAAAGTGATATTGCTTCCCCCAGCCACCATTAACTGTCAGCAGTCCCTCAGGAAGGGGTGAAACCTCATGAGCCTTTCTCTCTTTCATGATGATATGTTGATATGCCCAGTCTCCTGCAGATGTTAAGCAGGTAACCATAACCCCAAGGAGTTCACGAGTATAATGGTGTGGGGACTGAGTTTGGAGGCCAGGGATGGAGAGTCACAAGGAACTAAGAGATTAAGGAAGATTCATGGAGCCTCTGGAAAACACAATATACATTACTTTTTTTTTCAGGCAAAAGCAGGTACCTTGATCTCAAGGGCATTTTATAGGGAAAATCACACAAAGGTGATTTTTTTGCTAAAACAGGTTATACAACAAGTTACATAATGACTACGTGTACTATTTACAGATGATTCCCTAGACATTTGGCATTGGCCATTTTGACTAAGTCATCCTGGTAGTCTACTCTGGTGCTGTGTTACCTAAACCTTTTATTAAAAATTATTTATTATTTTTATTTTATGTGTAAAGAGTATCACCTACATATATGTAATGCCTGCAGAGGTGATTCTCCAGCAACTAGAGTAACAGAAAGTTGTTAGCTGCCATGTAGGTGACCAAAACTGAACTTGGGTCCTCTGCAAGAGCAGCCAGTGCTCTTAACTGCTGAGCCATCTCTCCAGACTCAATCTAAACATTTTATCTGGACCTCACAGCCTTTATTCTCCTCATTGGCTATGTCCTGTCCAAAGGATGTCTTTTTGCAACACATCTCCCTATTCTCTAGGCTCTTCTATCCTTTCCACTTCTTCTGTAATGTTCCCTGAACCTTGGAGGGGGTGATAAAAATGAACCATTTAGATTGAACATTCCACGATTCTGTATTCTCAGCACTTTGGCCAATTGTGATTCTGTCTCAACCATCACTCACTGAAATAAGGAGCATCTCTGATGAAGGCTGAGAGCAGCATTAATCTATGCATATAAACATGAGCATTTGTTTAGAAGGCAGTTTGATCACATTTCCATTAGCAAATTGATATTAGTGGGATTCCCCCTTCCTGCAGGGTCTATGATCTTCCTATCCAGGTTGACCAAGTTTACAGTAACAGGTACCAGTTATCTCCTGTGGAGCAGGCCTCAAATCCAATCAGAAAGCAGTTGGTTTCCCCTTAATTCACAGCACTACTGTACCAATGGGCACATCTTTCTAGGCTGGTAGTTATTGTAGTCTCTGAGTTTTACAGTTAAGTACGACGGTTGATGACTTTTCCCCCAGCAGCCTGCAGAGCACTTTTTGGCACTATAAAACTTAGCCAGCAGAGCAGAAACTTCCAAATCAGTTCCAGCTTGATTTCATGTTTTGTAACCAAAGTATGTACTGTCTTCAGCAAGAGTTTTACCATCAAGTTCTGCTGGGAAACCAAGAGAAATGCCAATAATCTGTATTGTTTTGGGGAAGCCTCTGGGACCTCCCTCACTAGCAACTCATAGGGAGGTATCCTACACATGCCACTGGGAGAGCTATCTATTCTTTTTGTTTGTTTGTTTTTTTGTTTGCTTTGCTTTACTTTGTTTTGTTTTTGGAGGCAAGGTTTCCCTGTAGCCCCAGCTGACCTGGAATTCACTCTGTAGCCCAGGTTGGCCTCAGTCTCATGGTGTTCTGCCTGCCTCTCCCTCCCAAGTGCTGGGATCAAAGTTATATACCACAACACGGCATATTCTTAATCATCTTGTATCTCTACTTGAAACTGACCTTGGTCTCCAGTCTAGCCTTATGTTTAAGAACTGGATCTCTGAAGGCATCCTCAATGATGACAGGTTGTCTGAGAGGTTGTCCACAGAACACTCTGTGAGCTTAAGATGGTTATAGTTACTGTTTTAATTTGCCTTCAATTGCTATGCCAAAACACTCTGATCAATACCCACTTGGGGAGAAAAGGGTTTATTTGGCTTACATCTCCAAGGTAACAGTTCATCACTGAAGAAGCCCAAGGTAGAAACTCAGGACAGGAACCTGGAGACAGAAGCTGAAGCACAGGCCATGGAGGAATGCAACTTTCTGGCTTCCTCTGGCCCATGCTGAGCCTAATTTCTTGTACAATACAGAACAACCTGCCCAGAGTGGCGCCGTTCACAGTGGACTTGTCCCTCCCACATCACTCAACAATCAAGAAAATGCCCCACAGACATGGCCACATGTCAGGCCAGTGGAGGCAATTCCCCAATTGAGGCTACCTCAACCCAGGTGTGTCAAGTTGAAAACCAAAGATATCCAGCATGTTACAAATGTCCAAAAAAGACTATATCTTTGACTTCTTGGTGATTTTCTTCTTGCCTGCAGTGGCTGTCACTTTGGAGATAGTGGTCATTCTAGCTAGCTGAATGTGGGTGTCATCTGGTCCAAGGTGCCCTCATGTGTAAAGTATTACCCAAACAGGACTACCATTGTTTTCATCTGCAAATGATCAGAATGGAAGTTGTCTCCTAAGGATTTCTTGATTAAAGGAGGGAAACATTCATCATAGTTACATGAAAATGTCTGTCAGAATGTGTGATATGCACATGTTCCTGGTCATGGAAGAAAAAAAGACAAACTCGGCATAGTCAATCAGAACAACTTAAACACTTGAGACCTAGTTTTTACCATGGTTACACAGATAGTCAAACTGTAAGATCATTGACTCTAATACTCCACTGCCTGTTATGCAGACCTACATAGAGATGGACGGTTACACTGTTGACATTTATGGTAAGATCTTGTGAAATCTAAGTGTCCTTTGCAAGGAAGTTATATCTATAATCTATAATCTATCTATCTATCATCTATCTATCCTATCTATCATCTGTTTATCTTCATCATCATCATCATTATCATCATCATCATCATCATTAATTATTTAGACTGGGTATTTACCTAGGCTTGCCTGGAATTTGGACTATCAACTTCCAAAATGCTGGAGATTGCAGGCATGCACTCTATTCCTAGCCTGCAAGAGAATTTTATTTCTTCTTTCTTCCCCCTCCCTTGACTTCCCCTCTGTCATCCTCCTCCTCTTCCACTTTGTCTTCTAGATTTTCAGCCTCTGGACTGTATTTTTGATTGATTAGAAAAGTCCATTGTTTTCATGGTCGGCTTATGGAATTTTATCAAGTAACATCAGTAAAATAAATGCAGTACTGTCAAACTCTAATGTACGAAAGAGAAAGAACACAAAGGCATTAGCAAAATACACTATAGCTTATAGTGCTTTGCATCTATACTGACTATCGTTTACGCTAGTGCCAGAATATTTAATTTGAAATTGTCTTTCTAATTTTGTATTAGTTATCATGAGTTGTACTATATTGAATTTTTAAAAAGGAAAGCACCATGATTGACCTCATACATGTACACACGAGCCGTTCTGCAGGACCACAGAAATGCCAAACTTCTTGAGCATCGGAAAGGCCCTTCATCTTGAGCATCCTCCACTGCCCTCTGGTGGCAGAACTTAATATCTGTTTGCTGCAATGGAGAAAATGCCCATGAGAGTTTAAAGGGGAAGTTGAAGCTGAGAGGCAGAAAACTTGGTTAGTAGCTCATTTAATGTCCAAAGAATTTAGTCAGAAATAATTCAGGATTTTTTTCTATTTTTCCATACTGGTGATCTAAACTTGGGGCTTTGCCCATATATGCAAGTGATCAGCTGCCAAGTTACATTTCTCAGTATGTAATTATTGAGTTTTCTAAGAGCTCTACGTCTGTTAATAGGGTCATATTTTTTTCCAACTTTTCCTTTGAAATGGTGAATTACATGGGCAATTTTTTCCCCTGATATTCAGTCAGCCTTACAGTCCTCAAATGAACTCTAGTCATAAGACACGCACAGGTGTACATGCGCAAATAGGTTGCTACACATTTTTGGCTAGTGTTTTATTATAAATATGTTTGTCCATAATTATATGTGAAATTGATTTCAAATTTTGTTTGTGCTCTTGTCCAATCTTATAAGTAAGGTCATAGAGTAAATCCGTTCTTACTCAATGGAACTGTTTTACATAGATTTATATTTACACTTACTGTTTATTAAAATCCATATGTAAAAATCTTGTGATAGGAGTCTTCTGTGACTGTGAGGTGGAGATTTTGGGATCTTCAATGATTTATGAAATCACGTTTTCTATTTCTTCTGAATTTATCTTATTTGTCTTACATATTTTCCTTTCCTTTCTGTTTTTGGATTGACTGAGAGTGGATGCACGTTTTTCCTGTATTTACTAGACGTTATACACCTTGGTGTAGTTGGACCATTTTCCTTTCTTAATCTCAGCTTCTGCTTTTTAATCTTTTCGAATAAGCAGCTTGCAGCTTTGTTGATTATCTCTATATCATTTGGTTTTCTATTTCTCTGTTTCCAGGTTCTATATACTTTTCTGTGTCTATTTGATTTAGTGCTCTCCCTGATGTCTGCTACCTTTTTCCTTCTGCTTACAAAGATGTTTACTTTTCAATATCTCTTGAATTTTGTTGTATTTCTCTTCTTGACACATTAGCTATTTGGGGATATTCTTTGTTTTATTTATTTATCTTAATTGTTATTATTTTTTTAGCTACTATTTTCTAGTTTTGTTGCAATATGGATTTTTGGAATTGATGATAATGCCTGTTTATATTATTCAGTTGCATTTTCAAAAAAGAATGTAGTCATATGCCGTGGTATGCCTGTAATCCTAAAAATTGAGAAGCTGAGGCAGGAGGATTGTGGGTCGGAAGCCACCCTTGGCACACACACAAATATATAAAATGATTCTTTTGTTGGCTACTGGGATTTTTATGTACTTATTGGGCCATGCATGTGTGTGTGTGTGTGTGTGTGTGTGTGTGTGTGTGTGTGTAAATGCATATGAATGCAGATGCAGAAGTTCCATGGTACATGTGTAGATATCCGAACATCACCTTGGTGTTGATCTTACCTTCCCCTTTGTTTGAGACAGGGTCTCTTCATTGTTTTATTTCATTGCATATACCAGGCCAGCTGGCCCGTGAGCTTCTGGAAATTCTCCTGTTTCTTCTTCCCACCTGTAGCACTCCTGGAATTATGGACACCTAGGCTACACACCTGGAAATTTTACATGGGTTCTTGGGATTTGAACTCAGGTCCTAAGACTTGTGCACCAAGAGCTTTTACTCACTGAACCACCTTCCCAGCACAGAGCTTGCTTTTAAATTGTTCATTGCAATTTATATCCTTATAATTTTTCTTGCTTATTATCTTTCTTTCTCAGAAAGGCATTTTATTCCCCTAACCCTGACTGTGAAATTAATTTGTCCATTTTCTCTGTCAGTCAGTTTCTTCTTGATGCTGTTATTAAGAGGACAAAAAGTCATTATAGAGTATCTTCTGGTTGGATCTTTCCTTTTCCTTTTTATTTAAGGTCACATTTACTATTTGCAAGTTTATCTTAAAATCCACTTGCCTGTTATTAGTTGGAAAAATGATTGTTTTGCTTTATCTGTATCCTTTTTCATTTTTTTCAGTTTCATTTTCCATAATTTTTTTCTGAAAATCATTTGTAAGTATCATTTATTATTTTTTCATTTTGCTTTCACAATGCGTAGCTATACACATTGCTGTGCACATTATTTTATCAAATCAACCTTTTCATTCCTTCATCTGAAATGAACTTCCTACAGTCCTCTGCTCTACCAACGGAGCTATGGAAGGGTACTTCATTTCTCCATCTGAAATCCCATCAATTCTGTTATCATGTAACACATATATCACTTCAAATCTCTCACTGCACAAATTGTGTAATAAAACCCACCAATTTTGTGGATGTTGCATGAAACAGGATCTTAGGAACACCATACTCTAAACTTTGCCATTGGTATATACACAAATAAAGTGTCAAATGCTGTTCTTACACATGTTCTTTGACACTGGATGCTCATAGCCCTGTTGCTGTTGGTCCTGGCTAGCTCTCTTCTTCCCGAGGTTGAAGGTTATCCTGTCCTTTATTTTACCTTCCTTATCTTCTTAGAAATTCTTTATTTATTCTTACTTTAATTCTTAGTAATAATTGATGATCAATTGTACACATTTTTGTTTTTTCCTTTTCTCTATATTTTTGATATTTATAAAGAATGGAGCTGTGAGTGAAAGATCATAAATAAATCCACAGAGGATCTTGGAATGTAGTTGGATAATAGGGAATAGGGCAGAGAACTATTAAAGATATTATACTTGTGTAGTAGATGTTAATTTCTGCTGGAAACTTCAACTCATTGTAGCATAGAGATGCCTTAGGGTTTGCCTTGAGGTTGATTCTGACATATTAATGGAGGGAAAGAAATGTGATGTGTATTGTGCTTTCCTGTGTCCTCTTCCAGCTACATCCCATGGAACCTCCATGAACAAGAGAGAGGCAGGTTCGACTTCTCTGAGAACTTGGACCTGGAGTATGTGATCTTGCTGCTTCCGTGAGCTTGCCTAGGGCAGGGGCAGTGGTGGGGACAACCTGAGGTCCTTAAGGAGCTCTCAATGTGTTTCACCTGTGCTTTGAAGACAAGGAGGGTCTGGATGCTCTCCAGTTATGACCTGCCATTGAGAAATGACCCCCAGGAATGGACTGGCAGCTTCTGACTCTCCTTTCTATTACAGTCTAGAGGGCTAAAACCCCAGGTCCTGCCAGACTGCAGTGGGGCTCATACACCTGAGCTGGGATTGAGGCTGCCTCCAGATTAAAAGCTGATGCTGGGGACAGAGCCCCTGTATATGACACTTACGCTGGGGCTCTGCGGACGCTCTTGATATGGGATGCTAGTGCAGTCCCAGCTCACAGGGCTTATGGCCTCCTGCCTGGTACAGGGATTCCCTGTGCAAACTTCCCTTATGCTAGGCTCCCTGGTTAAGAGAGGAAGGGCATGGAGACACAGGGCAGCTGGGCACCCTGCTCCTCTTTGTGGGCTTCCTCTATACCCAGCCTCCCAATTGGGGCTCCTTTCGTAGCCAGCCTCCCCTACAGAACATGGAGAAAGGAGCTGACTTTATTTCCCTCCCTAGGGCCTATGTCCGGCAGGCTGCAAAGATTGGGCTGTGGGTGATCCTGCGACCAGGACCCTACATTTGTGGTGAGGTTGACCTCGGGGGCTTGCCCAGGTGAGCCAGCTTAAAGTCTAGAATTGTGGGGTTATGGTAAGTTACATTTCAACCATTGTTACTGTCACTGGTTGAGCATGTATTCTGTTTTTATTTGTGTGTCTTGCATTAAGCTCTGTACTTCCTTCTACTTGTCTGTGGTGCCTGCAGTGCTATGGGGGGCTTTTGGTGCTACTATCATCAAGTTTGTTGAAAAAGACGTGAGATGTGGGTCTTGGTGTACTAAACATGTGGTCATTAGGACATGCAAGGGCAGATGTGACAATAGGGAGCTCATCATCCTGTTGCCCCACAGAAGAGGGTAATGGCCAACTCTGTTCTTTTCACGTGCATGCAGAAAGGGACTGGAGGCTCTAGAGCATGCAAAGAATGTGATGCCACCTTGTGGGCTTGTTCTGGAGACCTCAGATCTTTCTCTTTTGGGCTGAAGGTGGGGCCTTTTCCACACCCTGAGACCTTGCCTCCTCCCCTGTCTTTTGCTTTTTTGCTCTGTTCTCTCATCATGATGCTGGCCCTCAGCCTAGATAATGGAGGCTCAGGTTAAAGCTCCAGGAGTCCTCTGTCACCCCTCTTAGTGTCAGAACACTGGTCTTTCTAGGTTCTGCATTCAAGTGCATCCTATTGCGCCCCAGGTCATAGAGAAAAACAAAACTTTTCTTCAAGTTTAGGCCCTGATACAGCCCAGCTGATGAGCAGAAAAAGGCTCAGCTTTGGGTGCAGAAGTCTTGGGGAAGCAATTACCTCCATGAATGTCTGCTAGACCCTATCCCTGCCCTTCCCCTGTGACCTGTGTAGGATGTTCACTGGCCTGTGAGCTGCTCTCAGGGGAAGTAGGAATCCAGGGTCTCCATCTTCCAGCGGTGTGAGCCTGTGTCTGAAGGACATACACAATTCTGAGGACTAAATTCCAGAAAGCTGAAGGGTGGAGAATGGAGTTCTGAGAAGGAGGGGAAAGCCTCACTCAGGCTTAGGTGAGGGAGCCTGGTTCATCAGAGCTGGAAAGTTCTAAAGTACCTTGCAATGTCAATGGTGTATTTCCTTGTGAGTCTCACATATATGAGCCTCACATGTCCTTGAGGATATAGTGAAAAGCTTCTACCAATGCAGATCTTGAGCACCCAGAGTGCCCTAGGACCGTGGTTGTGAGGTGGACAGAAAGACACCCAGCCATGCTATTGGCAACTCTGAGCAGAGATGTCTGCTATGCTCAGTTGGCCAGACACATTCTTCCTCTAGCTTCCTGTCTCACACTCTGATGCTTTGTCCTTTATCCCCAGCTGGCTTCTACGAGATCCCAAGCCACAACTAAGAACAACTGATAAGGGCTTTGTTGAGGCCGTTGATAAGTATTTTGATCACCTGATTCCCAGAATACTTCCTCTCCAGGTAAACTTTTCCCTCCTTTCTATTTGTTAAAGAGAGCAGGAAATTTGTAAAGAAAAGCTGAGATGATTTACTCTTCAGATAGTCTTTCTTAGGAGACTTAGAGAATCACAACTTGAAGTAGAGAATAAGCTTTCAGTTCCAAGGCAGAGTTTTATCAGGAGAGACAGCCACCAGGTGTACTATGATGAGATTCCTAAAGGGAAAGACGGAAAGACAGACAAGACAGATGCTTTAGTTTCCAGAGTATTAAAAGAGCTTTACCATTGGTACCATGGGTGGTGATCTAACAACACTCATTTGGAGGAAAATTGTGGCTTTATTACTGAGTAGGCTATGTTCCAGTCTCCCTAGGAAACTAAGCTGACTTTCTTATAAGTTAAATTTAGACTTTCAAGTTAAGCAGAGAAGCTTTGACTTGTCCTTGTGGCTCTGCCCCAGAGCTTCTGAAAAGACTCAGTCATCTGAGACAGGGACCACACAAAATGTTTCTCTGGTTGTCTATATATGTACTTGATATTCTCTAAGCTCCATGATCACCTCACTGATAATTTCTACTCTAAATTATCTCTGTTGTTTGAGCCAGTTAATACTAGCACTTGATAAAACTTAAAAAGTTTTCAAAATTTTATGGTAAAGTAATATTTTCCCTACATCACCCCATAGTAATTTACTTGTCATTTCAAGAGACAACCAATCTTCCATACTTTTCTATGTTTTCCTAGAGATTTCAACACACATGGAAACAAATTATATACATCAAGGTGTGTGTATGTATGCATATTCTTCTTAATATCAAGTGCAGAATTCCTTCTATGCGTTTTCTTGTCACTTGGGACATGAGTTCTGGAACCTGCCTTTCTTTTGATCACCACATAGTATTGCATGGTAGAATATACCACAGTGAGTTTATTAGTTTCCTGATCATGGATATCAGTACTTTTCAATTTTATGCTATAATATATGACTTAGTAACATGTATCAGTTTGTATCTATGTGAGCCTAGCTGCTGTTGCCTACTTTCCAGTTTGATGTAGTTCCCTAGTGGGAAAAACACAAACACTATGCACTTTTTTTTTTTTCATGGGATGCTTGAATCTGGTGCTCTAGAAAGGAATTCCTTTCATTTTCAGATTGTCAAACTATAGCCCACAGACTGCTCCATGACAAGGTATATAATGCTATGCAGTTTGTAAGATACCAGTCAGTCAGTTTTGTGGTATTCTTTGGTTTGATAAGTAAAATATAAATATCTCTTCCAAATAAATGAATGTACATAATTGTGAATTGAACAATAATACATTTCTTGATGTAACCCAAGACAGGAAAAATGCTAAAATACTTAAAAATACTCCAGAAATGATTTTTTGAAATGTCATCTTTCCATCTCAGGACAATAAGCTGGTGACTAATGAAACTAGTTATTTTCCTTTTGGATGTTGATGGCATCCAGTCTGTTCTTATAGAGTACAGGCTCTGTGTATCATTTCCACTGGTGAACAAGATAGACATTGTGCCTGCCCTGTGGAACTTCTAGTCTAGCATGGAGACAATCATATGACAATGAGTATGATCACATCTACATCAGAGGGATACAAGATCTTTCCACAGGCAGAGTCATACAACAAGATTTTGTTGGGACAAGGGGGCTCAGGACAGTATTTCAGAGAAGGTGATATTAAACCTTAACTTGAAGGGTGAACAGGTATCAGTAAGGCCAGGACAATGGCACTGAGACACCTCCAGGGATCAAACAACGAATGGCAGAGATAGAACAAGGAATGTGAGGAGCTTCAAGTTGTCCATTGGGCATTGAGAGAAGAGAAAAATGACAAGGTGGTCTGTGGAGGCGTTTGGTAGAAAACCCATTATACCTGTTCCTACTTGGAGCAGAATTTCTTTGTCCAAAAGAAGGAACTGACTTATAGCTAGATCTTGCTGGGAAGACAGAAGGAAATATGGGGCTATTGCACTTTGGGTGTTGCTTTGTATTCAAGGTGAGGAGGCTCCATAAAGAAGTAGATGCATCTGAGTGTAGGTGGAAAGTGAGCAGTGGCCCCATGACTGAAGTGCTTAATTTAGCACAGCTAGGTCAACACTGGAGGTTTGGTGGTATAACTGGCAGGAAGTACTATAAAGTAGGTGGAGGAGTGAGCTAAAAGTGAGAAAGTACAAAAGCAATAGTGTTGGCAACGGGGTTGCCTTTGGGAAATGTGGATTGTTTTAATTGAATCGTTGTGTATTTCATACAGAACATATAAACCAATCTTAATAATCTTTATATCTCCCTCCCCATTGGAACCCTCCCATAGTCCCAATTGGAATCCATACATTCTTTCACTTGTGTTAAGTCTATTGTGTCAAGTTAGTGCCTTCAAGTGTTTCTCAGTGCAGGTTCATCCACTGAGGTCTAGTCAGCCTAGACCTTTCTCCAGTTGCTTGTTATTGGTATATAGAAAGGCTACTGATTTTTGTAGATTGATTTTGTAACCTGCCACTTTACTGAAAGTGTCAATTATTTCTAGGAGTTTTGTGGTGGAATTTTTGGTATCTCTTAGGTATAATACCATGTTATCTGCAGAAAAGGATAATTTGACCTCTTCTTTTTCAATGTCCCAACTTCTTTAAGTTCTTTCTCTTGTCTTATTGCTCTATCAAGAGTTCCAAGTACTATATTAAGAAGGAGTGGAGGTAGTGGACAGCTTTGTCTGATTCCTGATTTTAATGAGAATGCTTCCAGTTTTTCTCCATTTAGAATTATGTTGGTTGTGTGTTGTATATGGCTTTAATTATGTTGAGATAAGTTCTCTTTAGTCCAGTTCTCTCTAGGACTTTTAACATAAACACATGTTGAGTTTTGTCAAAGGCCTTTTCTGCATCTTTTGAGATGATCATATGGTTTTTGTCTCTGAGTCCATTTATGTGCTTTATGACATTTATTGACTTATGCATACTCAGTCACCCCTGTACCTCTAGAATAAAGCTGATTTAATCATGGTGAATGATCTTTTTGATGTGTGTCTCTATGCAATTTGCAAGTATTTTGTTGAGACTTTTTGCTTGTATGTTTATTAGGATATGGGTCTATATTTTTCTTTTATGGTTAGATCTTTAACTGGTTTTGGTATTTAAGTGATGCTGGCTTCATAGAAGGAATTTGGGAGTTCTCCTTCTGTCTATATTTTTGAATAATTTAAGTAGGACTGGATATAGATCTTCTTTGAATGTCTTGTAGAATTCTGCTTTGACTCCATCTGGAGCTGGGCTTTTTTTGTTTGGGGGCTTTTGTATTACTGTTTCAATTTCCTCATAAAGACCCTCATGGGTCTTTTTAAGCTGTTGCTCTCTTCTTGGTTTAGCTTTGGTATTTCCCATGATTTTAGATGTACATTCATTTCTTTAAGGTTTTCAAATCCATCTGTAATTCTGATGGATTTTCCTTCATATTTGACTTGTTGTATTTTTTTTTTTTTGCAGCTTTCAGAATTCTCTCTTTGTTCTGTCTGCTTAGCATTTTTTACTATGGTATTTTATGGGGAATTTCTTTTCTGGTCTTGTCTATTTGGTATTCTATGTGCTTCTTGTATTTGTATGGGCCTGTCTTTCTTTAATTTTGGGACGTTTTCTTCCACAGTCTGGTTGAAGATCTGGTCAATACCATTATCCTGAGAGTTTTCTTTTCCCACTATGCCTATAATGGGTAAATTTGGTCTTTTCATGGTGTCCCATGTATCCTGCATATTCCATTCCTGTATTTTTCCATAAGCTTTGCTTGAGTGCTCCAGTTTTTCAACTTTATCATCCAGTGTTGATATTCTATTGTTCGTTTCATCCATTCTATTGGTAAAGCTTTCTACTGTTGTCTCAAATTGGCTTATTGAGTTTTTCACTTCTTTCTTCATTTTACCCCAAGTTTTCCTCAATATTTCTATTTCTTTTGTGAATTCAGTCAGAAGTTTATCCCTGTCTTCTTTGATTTGTTTGCATGTTCTTTAAATTCATTGAATTTTTGATCATGTTTACACTTATTCCTTTAAACTCTCTGTCCTGGGTTATCTCTATGGGGTTCTGATTGTAGAAGTCTGTAGGACTGGTGATGTTTGGTGGGGACATATTATTTGGGATTTTCGTATTATTGTTTTTTTGTTGTGATCTTGGCATATCAATTTCTTTTGTTGTGAGACTCAAGCCTTCTTTTATTGAGTTGAAGTCTGATTCTGTTTGTATACTTGATGTGACTTGATTGCTTTTTTATTGGGTATGAAAAGCTAGTTGTCAAAGCTTTAGGTTCTCTCTTTTGATTTTATATTGGGAATCAGATGGCTCTTGTTCAGCTGCTCAGGAGTTCCCTCAGAGGCACAAGTTAGGTGAGATTAGTTGCTCTCAGGCTCTCTCTTAAGGTCTGAGCCCCTCTAGTTAGCAGGCACAGCATAATTTGGGAAGCTTGTAGGCCAAGGCTGAATTTGGTCTTTCTCAGGCAGCCTGCAAAGATCTGGGCACCTACTAAAGGACACAGAAGTCTAGCACTAGGAGGGGCTGTAGAGGGTACCAATTTAGGGGAATGGGCACTGTGTAATTTGGAGAGCTCACAGCCAGGCAGAGTTAAGAGGGCAGTTCAGAGATCTAAGGCATTAAGAGTAAAAGTGTGCCTATGCCCAAGGCTAGAAGAAGAGCTGGATATGGGGGGGCGTGGCATTGTGGTGGTGGTAGGGAAGTGGAGATGTTGATGGTAAGATAAGATTTACCAGGGAAGACCGTTGATCTCTGGAATCCAAGGCAAGTTGGGGGTGGGCACTGCCAGGCTAGAAGGCTGGTCTCAGGAATGCAAAGGCAAGTTGGGATGAGGACAGCCAGTGAAAGCTCTAACAAACTAGAGTGAACAGTTGAGCTGGTCTGAGTAAGAGAGATCAGGACTCAGTGGGTGGGGCTGGACTCGGGGGTAGACCAGAGATCTGAAGTGCTAAGAACCAAAGCTGACCTGTTCCTAAGGCTAGAGGAGAACAGGATGTGGTGGGGGCGAATGGAGTTGCTTAGGTGGTAGGGGAGTTGAAAGGCATTTAAAGGGGGCTTCTTGAAGAGCAGAAAGGGAGAAAACATTCCTATCCCTCACCCCATTTCTCTGACTTAAAGCTGCTGAACTGACTGACTTTCACACTGATGAGATGATGGAAGTCAGTCAATTTGGAAGAGAAGAACGTGTATAAAAGAGGGAACGGGGTGAAGTACTTGTTCACAAGGGGAGGGTGAAGGACTCTCCCTAAGACAGGAATTCTGTCAGATGGATCAGGTGGGAAAACGAATAGCATAGATGTGGAAGTGAGTGAGTTTGTGGGTTTGGGAGCTCATAGCTGGTCAGTATAAGTGACAGAGGAAACTTGTGTGGGTCCCGTATCTACAAAACATTTTGGAGGATAAGACACATGAAGGAACTTAAATGCCCAGGGATGAATGAAGATGCCAGTCTCCAAGGGACCTAGGAGAAAGCACATCACATTAGTTTTGTTATCTTCAGTTTCAGGCTCTGACTCAAAAATTATGTTGAAATAGCTTTGTTCTTCACCCTTCCTCCCTTTGCCTCTCAGTACCATCGTGGTGGTCCTGTCATTGCCCTGCAAGTGGAGAATGAATATGGATCATTTAATAAAGATGAAGACTACATGGCTTATATTAAAGAGGTAAGAAGCATGCTTTGCCTCCATATTTTTATACCTTCTTTTTCATTCTGTCTCTTTCCAAAATGCGTGCCTGATTCCCAGGTGTTGTGACTTTTCCTGGGGAGGAACAACCGTTAATTCATCCCAGCTAGGGCACCGATGCTAGACCAAGAAGTAATGACACCCAAGTCTGACTTAATTGGCGAGTTCATTGGGTTTACTTACAGGAGCATGAGTGATTCAAAGGCAGTTAATCACTGAGAAGCCCCCCACAGTGGGCGCTGACTCACTAAAGCTACATCTCTGGAGATGCCTGCATGACTTACAAGTAACTTATCCAGTCAGAGACTCTCCTGTCCTCAGCTGTTATTCCTGCTTATATAACCTTGGGGGAACCTTGTAGATCTTCTAAGTTTCAGAAACTTCCTGACCCTTACAAATTTCACTTTTTTCCTTGTCTTTGAATGTTTTATTTACTTCCTAAGCCTTATGAACCTCCAGGGAATGCTTTAATTTGGAGGAAATAGCTACATACAACCGTGTTACATCTTTATCACCAGCATGTATAAAATCAGATTTAATTTCCCAGTGAGTTTCTTCTATAGTCATGTGAAGATAAATATAGATAACTTTGTTATGAGACAAAATGTGAGGCTAGGAATCATTGCTATCTCTAAGACCTACTTAAAACCTAGAAATCTGGTACTTCCATCCAAAGTCAGCAGTGGCTTTCAACTTGCTGCTTCTTGGTCCATAGTATTCATATACTTTCTTTTGTTCTTACTGCCCTTCCATAGATGGATATCTCAGGCCAATAATTATTTACAGGCATGCTGGTTTCCTTTCTGGTGATTTAAATACCTTCTGGTGCTTCATATCCTTCATACAGGAGGCCAAGGAAGCTCTAGTCTTTTTATTGGAGTGATGGAGTTATTTTATTTTATTTTATGTGTATGAGTGTTATACCTGCATATATGTAAGCACCCATGTCATGCAATGCCTACAGAGGACAGAAGATGGCATCAGATCCCTTGGGATTGGAGTTACAGATGGTTGTTAGCCGGCATATGGATACTGGGGTTTGAACCCATGTATTCTACAAGATCAACCAGTGCTCTTAACTATAGAGCCATTTCTCCAGCCCTAGAAACTCTAGTCTTAATTGCATTCTATTCTCTGTGTGCAAAGCATGATACAGCTTTGAGCATGTTCTGGCCTGGCCCAACTGGACATGGTACTGTGTACTTGTCTCTTCCCATACAGAACCTGGGGATGAACGGTCGAAACTCAATCATTGTTTATTTATGTAAAAAAATATGCTGAGTCAGATGTGGTGGTATAGGCCTATAATCTCAGCACTTGCGAAGTAGAAATAGATCAAGAGTTCAAGCTCATCCTCAACTACATAGCAAGTTCAAGGCCAGACTGGATTAATTAAAAAATTATGATAATCATCATCAACAACAACAGCAATAAAACAACAGCAATAACCAATTAACTCCATTCTGAGACCTAACCGTGGCTTGGTGAAGATAGTAGGTGTACAGAGAGGACCCTATGATTTGAGGGAATCTGTCTGATTCCAAGCCTCTATGGTTTAGGTAGGTTTTCAGAATACAACTTCATCTTCCCACAGACATAGCAAGCTTCCTTGTTTCTGTTGACAGACTCCATGTAGGACTGAAGCTTTGAGAGATTGCTCTGTATTCTCAGAACCCAAGAGGGTTAGCTTCTCCCTTGTAGCGCCAAATGCTTTCCATCTTCTTTTTCTCTCTGTTGTGACTTAGATTCTTCCATAGTATTATCATTGATAAACTCAGATTTCATTTACTATGGGTGTCAGAGCTCACAACCCTCCAAGGCTTTACTACATCTGGAATTACACCATATTGATCCTGAAACAGTGATTTCTTAATCCTAAGGTTTAGATGGTTACTCTGCATTCAAGCGTTTCTGTGATAACCAACTTTCCACTGGCTGCAACAAATAACTTACATATAGTCAAAGTATGTCAAATGCATGTATAAAAATCATGATGAAACCTATTATTCTGGATAATTAACATGTGCTAATTAAAAAGTAAATAAATACCTGAAATAATCAACCTATGAGCAGAACAGACATACTTTACTGCATAGCTTTGTAATTTCAGTCCATGCCTTGTTGTCTCTAATGCTTTTAGTCCTGTGTTGAGAGGCAACACACATCATCATGAACGTGCCTAGCAGAACAAAACCATTTACTTCATGATTTTATAGTTCTAAGACAGAGAAAGTAACTGTACTGCCACAGTCTCTTGTTAGAAGAGACCTCCAATGACCTAAAGTCCTTCTCTTTGGTGCCACTTTCTAAATTTTTGTACCATCTCCCAATAGCATTATGCCAAGAATCAAGCCTTTACATTCCAGATACATGTTTTATAGTTTATATATTCTCTCTATCTGAACCAAACTGTCTTTGTTGTCTAGTTTCCCAATATTGCTTTTTTTTCCATGGGAATAAGAGAAGTGGGTTAATGATATGCCATTTTCTCAACAGGCTCTGGTGAAAAGAGGGATTGTAGAGATGCTCTTTACTGCAGATGATAAGGAAGGAATTGTGAATGGCTCCGTCAAAGGAGGTATTAGTTTACAGTTATTTCATAGGATAACTGAAACTCTTGGCCAACCAATATAAACTGCGAACAAGTATCAGACAGAACCAAATGTATGCCTCTGTTGAGATGGTTCCAAGAGATTTAATGTGACATAAGATGAGGTTCAATGCCAAAGCTCAGAGTTCAGATACTATGTATATCATTTTTATTCTGTAAACAGAGCAGTAATGGAACTCTTCATTCTTAGTATATTCTCCCACCTTGAAAGTCATTTCCATGGCTAGGAATCTGAGTTGGTGCAGAACATGGCTCAGGATTCTGCCCAGCTGTTTAGCGTGGGCACTCACACGGGGAGCGGCAGCACAGGTATAGAAGGAACCCGGTGCAGGCAGAACTGCAGTCCTAGCATCCTACAGTCTTAGACTAAGTATAGACACTTAGGACAGCCCGAAGAATGAATGACTCAGGAGAATCACATGGTGACAGTGATAGGGAAAAATGTCAAGGGTGGCACGTGGGTGGATTCAGGGAGCATCTGTGAGGTAATCTTTAGCAGCAGAGTGGCAGCTGCTGTGGACTGCAGACCTCTTCTTTTTGGGAACTCTGCTCATATTATCATGTCCTAGAAAGTGCTAAGCCTAGGACTAGAAACCTGCATTCAGTTCCTAGGTGTGGTTATGTCAGGTGTCCTTGGCCTGGTCTACCCCCAACCACAAAGTGTTGATAAGTTTAATTGTCCTCATTAGCAAAGGTGGACATCGCTGTAAGTGTTCTGTGATGTGGCGATAGCTATGACAGTCTTTTATGCTTTGCAAAGTGAGTTATAATCAGTATCTTCCCCTTCTCAGTGGCCCTGATAGTCCTTGTCACAATGTTTCAGTGGCATCTCCCTTTCTCTACAGCACTGGCTACTGTCAATCTAGGATCATATATGAAGGATTCCTTTACTCAGCTTTATCAAGTACAGGTAAGATTTTTCTAGCAATGAAGAACTTTGCCTGCTCTCCCCGAGGACTCCCCTACCAGTGTATTTAGTGTTCAGGGAACACAGGAAGTGTGACAAGGAGAACACCCATCTCACCCATCTTACACTGAGCCTTGGTGGGGTTTAAAGTCACTTGGAGATTTTGCCTCTTGGTGAGAACAGTGGGAAGGAACTTTCTTCTACCATCTCTATTTGTGAGTCATCAGAAAGATTATTGTGGAAAGTGTGAAGGGATTATGTTAGGTGAGAAGTAAATATGACCAGAGGGAGCTAACAATTTCCTCCTCTAGGAGGACATGATTGGGATGCTCATTTGTTGGTTCTTTTCACAGAATGTAAGGATTCTGTGGCTTGTTGTTTTACTGAAAACCCCGGGCAGATATTGGCGGAAAGAAATGGTGGGAAGAAATGGTTTGGTCCAGACCAGCTTTGGGGGATGGAAAGATGGCTCAGAGGTTGCAGAGGGCTTAGCCCCCACATTGCAGCTAACAACCACCCTTAACTCTAGTTCCAGGGTATCCAATGCCCTCTTCTGGCCTCCACCTGCATGGCATAACATGGGTACACTTACATACGTGTATGCAAAACCCTCATACCCATACAATTAAAATTTAAAAACGACCAACTTTGATGACAGTAGACTTCATTTGGGCATAAGGGGTGGTGATGTGGAGTAAGGTTAGGTGGTGAAGGCTTTTGTGGAATAATGGGTGAGAAAATCCCTGCCCTTGTCATAATTGTTTTTCTGTGTGAGCAGTTTCTCCTTTTTCTTTGAAAGTTGGTTCAGTAGATTCTTTTACTCTGAATAGAGTCTTTTGCTTTTTGCCTTTTTTTTTTAATCTTTGAAAGTCAAAGTTTACTTGTACCTTGTGTGAGTTGGTGCCTCCATTTTTCTTTTCAGATAAACACATTTTTTTTTCCAGATACATTTATGTTAGCTGTTGATAAAGGAGATAACTTATCTTAGTCATCATGTGTTTGGAATAAATACTTAAGATCCTCTCTCCATGTAAAGATCTAGAAGGGATTTGAGGAGAGGTTAGAAGCATCTTCCTCTGGTGATTTACTTTATTCTGTAGTTATGAATTCAGGGCTTTAGTCTTAGGAATGTCAGTGAGGTGTTGGTAATTTATAGTCTATCATAGTGTCTTTTCTACTTTTCCTTTTAAAACTTCTATTATTATTTTTCTAATGTCCTTATCTTGATCATTAATTTCACTTTCTCTTGTTGTGGTACTGAATTATATGATTGACAACTTAATAAAATGAGTTTTTAAAACATTAAAAAACTTTTATTAGTAGTATTGTGTGTCTGCAGGCATATATGTATGACACATGTATGGAGGTCAAAGTTTGTAGAGTTGGTTCTTTCCTTCCACCTTTATTCCAGAGATCTAACGAAGGTTGTCAGGCTTGTGTGGCAAGTGCTTTTATCCACTGAGCCATTTCACTGGCATCATTTCCACTTTTCAACTTGCTTTTTGTCAGTCTCTTGAGTTTTCTAGTAGCACCTTGACTCCAGGGTAAAAGGGATGGAGCAGCTAATCTTTCCTATGTGAAAGCTAGAAAGAGCAAACTGATGTAAAGGCATTGATATTTGACTTAATCACTGTATATAATGTTTAACCCTCTCTTTATCTTCTAATTTAAGTGTTGGGGTAATTATCATCATAGAGGCTAGAAAGGCTCCTTCATATATTTTAAAGAGACTTGGGTTTGCTTTGAAGAACCACACTCATTTAGAGCTGATTCATAGGTAAAGCTTAATGGGTCTTTTGATAAGGTTTAATTAGTGTCATTAAAAAATTTATTTATTTTTATTTTATGCTTATAACTTTTGTCAGTATTGATGCAAGTATACTGTGTGCACAGTGCCCTCAGAGGCCAGAACGGGGTGTCAGGGTGTGCACAGTGCCCTCAGAGGCCAGAACGGGGTGTCAGGGTGTGCACAGTGCCCTCAGAGGCCAGAACGGGGTGTCAGGGTGTGCACAGTGCCCTCAGAGGCCAGAACGGGGTGTCAGGGTGTGCACAGTGCCCTCAGAGGCCAGAACTGGGTGTCAGGGTGTGCACAGTGCCCTCAGAGACCAGAATGGGGCAGGGTGTGCACAGTGCCCTCAGAGGCCAGAACGGGGCAGGGTGTGCTCAGAGGCCAGAACGGGGTGTCAGGGTGTGCACAGTGCCCTCAGAGGCCAGAACGGGGCAGGGTGTGCACAGTGCCCTCAGAGGCCAGAACAGGGTGTCAGATCCCCTGGAATTGGAGATATAGACGGTTGTGAGCCACCATGTTGGTACTAGGAACTCAAATGGACAAAAATAATTTTAATTGAATTTTTGTGTGCATTTCATGGAATACAACTTATTATATTTAGACCCCTCCCCCATCTTCCCCTCTACAGCATCCCTCTGCTGCCAGATGGGCAACAAATACTTTTAATGGCTCAGTCATCTCTCTAGCCCCACCAGTGTCTCTCTTTTTTTTTTTTTGAGACAGGGTCTCCCTGTGCCCCAGCTGCCTAGACCCTACCAGTGTTTTAAAACAAACAAACAAATGATTCATCTTTTCTATTTTCCCTATGAATTGGGGTCTCCATGATAGATATAAGTTTTAGATTATTTGCAAATCTTTACACATCATTTATGTGGTTTCAGAAACAAAGGATGGCTTTTTACCACTTTGAACAGAGCTTGGTACTTCAAACCTGGGAATAAATTCCTTGAGTAAGAGTTTATCTTAATTGTTTTCTCTGTTCTAATGGGGGATATCTCACTAGCCTGAAAAAGTGCCCACAAATACTATCAAAAAGTTAAAATTATCTACTGTTTTAGCCATCTGAGTGGAGTTTATTTGTCAGTCTGCAAGGGAAAAAGCCCTTCACATTGCACTCCCTTCAGGTGCGTGTTCTGTTTGATTTTGAGGTTACTTTTAGGACACAAATAACATCCTTGTGTAATCCTTTGAGTAGTCTTAAAGGTATGGCCTCTTCAAGTAAGGTTGTATTAAATATGTTAGTGCATTTCTGCCATAAGGCATCCTTTCATGTATGTGTTTTAAAATTGGATGCATCAGGCTTCAGGGCTTAAAACCACACCTCTGGTCATTAAGTTCCATAATGCATGACAGTCCATGTTAAAGAAACTCCAATTGTAAGGCTCATTCTTCATCCCATTCTGTGCAATGAAAGTTTAGCTTAAGCAAGTCAAAGTGAGATACCAAGGTCCTGATAAACTGATTCTCCCTTTCACCTTCTTTAGCTCTCTGTCAGCTTCCTGTTTTCCATCAGCCATATGGAAGTCAAACTTCTGGTGCCCTGGGAAGTAGACAATAGCTACTTTGACAAGGAAGGCAAAGGCCTCAGGTAGGGAGAGTATGTCCATGGGATGTTTAATAGTCTTATTTTCTGGAGTTAGCAATCCTGTTCCTTTTAAAATAGCTCCATGTACATGCACTATTAGGAAGGTGTGCTTGAAATCAATGTAAACCTTTGTTTTCTTTTGGATAGTTGTAAAATCCTAGTTCATTTAATTAATTCAGTCTTTTGTGCCATGTTGCCAGTTGGCGTGCATGGATTATATACCTTATCCATTCCCAGCTTAGCAGTGACTCTTTCCCATAAAGTGGCTCCCACTCGTGAAAAGTTCCCAGTTGTAAGCTGCCAGGGGTTGATTTTACAAATACAATTTGATAGAATAGACCATGCAGAGATTTCCAAACAGTTACATGCTAGATTAGAGTTGCTTTAAAAAATATATATTTTAAAAATAGTTTTTAAAAAATTTTATGTGTATGAGTGTTTTGTCTGTCTATGTACATCACATGTATGCCTGGTGCCCATCGAGGCCAGAAGAGGGAGTCAGATCCCCTGGAAGTTAAGTTAGCTGCAGCGTGGGTCCTGGTAACTGACCCTAGGTCCACTGGCAGAACAGTAAGTGCTGTAAACTCCTGAGCTGTCTGCTGAGAGTAAAGCAATTGAGTTTCAGGTTGTGATAGTGTATTAGATTTTTTTTTTTTCTTTCATCATTGTAACCAAAATATCTGCCAGGAACAGGTTAAGGGGGAAGAGATTTATTTTTGCTTCATGGTTTCAGAGGCCTTCAACCCACCATGGTGAATAAGATGTGGCAGTACAGTTCAGTTCATGGCAGAGGGATCATGTGGGAGAGACTATTCACATCATGGTAGATAGGGAGAGTGAGGTCAGAACCAGGGACTGGTCCACTCCTAGTGATGTATTTATGCCATCTAGTGCTACTTCCTAGATGTTCCACAGACTCCCCAATTGGTACCATTACCTGAGAGCAAGCATCAAAATGTGAGCTAGAGAGGCATTTCAAATGCAAAAACATAACAGGCAGTTTGAAAGACAAAGTGTGAACTGTTAAGCATATAAACAGAAAACAAAGAATTTCAAACCTGATATTCCATTCATGTGTTGTCAACCAGTATCTTCCTTTTTGTTCCAACAGTGTTAACACCTGATAAGGTACAAACATCATGGTAGACTGACCCAGAGAAAACTTTCCTTTTTCTAGACTATCACAAGTGGTTGCAATTGCTCAAAGGCAGGTGGCCACAGTCTGGCTGTCCGGCTGTCTGTTCCAATTGTTTAGGAAAATAATTCAGTGGCTGCAGATAGCTCATGTTAAGAGCACTGGTTGCTCTTCCAGAGGATCCATGTTCAGTTCCCAGCACCCACATAACTGCTAACAACCATTCATAACTCCAGTTCTAGGGAATCCAATGCCGTCCTTTGACCTCCACAGGCATTGCACAACATGAGTGCACTTACCTACATGCAGGCAATATGTGTATACATATACGATAAAATAAAATAATAAACAAAAGATTTAAAAAAAGAAAAATTATTCAGCTGAGGGCATTCACTAGACATGAATGAGCACCCCTAAACTTGCTTTGCTTCTCATAAATACTAAGGTTATTAACTTTTTAAAAATACTGCTATGTACCCATCAAATGTAGCCTAATATAAGAGCTCTGAACTTGGCCTTCTCAGGGCTTCATAAAGTTTTATTTTATTTAAAGTCAGGATCCAAATTTGGCAAAATTTGACTATGCCTAGGAACTCTCTCAGTTGCCCTCTGTTCACAGGGACTTTAGTGTTGGTAATTTCTTGTTTCTTAATGGACATCAAGTTCTGTTCTTGCTTTAATTGACACCTGAGATAATTAACTCTGTTTGCAAATAGCTTTGCTGGCTGAAACTTTATATCCACCGTGTGTCAGGATTCAGCACTAAAATGGTGTGAAGTGGACATTTTTCATAACCATGGATTGCTAACAGTAAATCATCAGTGTATTGCAGCTAGCCCCTTTCATCTTTTAAGTGCAAATCCATGATGTCTTTGGCTAAAATCTCACCAAAGATGGTAGGAGAACTTTTTGAACATGATTTTTATTCTTTGAGAATTTCATACATGCATACAATGTATTTTGATGATATTTATCCCCAACTCTTTCTGCTAACTTCTCCTAGATCTACCCCACCCTCCTCCAACTCTGTGCTCCCAGAATTCACAGAATCCAATTTGTGCTGCCCATATACTTATGGGGTGGGAACATCCACTGGAGCTTGGTTGACCTACCAGAGGCCATACCCTTAAAGAAAGCTGACTCTCCCTTCCCCAGTAGCCACTTACTGTCAGTAGTTCTCAGTTTGGCATAGGGGGCTCATGGGCCCCTCTGCCGTCCATGTTGGAATGTTGAGTGGCAACCAAGGAAAAACTCTGAAACTCTGAGGCAGTATAATCCATCAGTGTTAGAAGAAGAAGGCTTTTGATATAGGATTCTTGTCATTCAAGAATCAATTCAAGCGAAGAACAATTTGGCCTTGTCCTCAAGTGGGATGTAAAAATGAAAACAACAAAAAAATTAGAAACTTCTCCAAAACAAACAAGAAAATTAACTAAACCATCTTTAAAAAGCCCACCAAACAAAGAATGAAAAGAAAGAAATGAAAACAATCACTTTGAAGGTCTAACACTGAAAATCATCCACTATTTCCCAGCATAACAAAAAATCCTATTAATCTCTCCCCAGACATTTTCTTTTTTCACATTTGTCTCATCCATTTCTTTCCGTTCCTCAAATTCTATGTTATAGGATTCTCTTGCATTGTATACTTTAAAGGCAATACCTACCAATTGAAATACATTCATTCCTATAGGCCCTCCTAATTTTCGATGTTTTCTAAGCCCGTTTGGGGCACTTTGTCCTATAAGGATAATGGTGAGCATCTTCATCTTCTCTGGGACTTCTGGATTAGCATCTATCTACTTTCAGTATACTTAACAAAGTCCTTTTCAAAGTTCCAAGGGATTTTTATTTGTCTTTTATTTGATTTCTTGTAGTTCACTTAAATTCCTCAGCCTAGATAAGTCGTTAGCTTAGTCCTTCCGGAGCACGCTGGTCATAATGGTCTAAGTTAGGTATCACCCCGCAGTTTGGATTGCAACTAGGTTCTATTGATAGGATCATGGAATCCGGGACTGCTGCGGGATTTTCTTGGTGGGAATGCTATGCCTCCTCAGCAGCCTTTCTTACTACTAATAATTTCTTTTCTTTGGAGTTTGTAGAATATTTAAAAGGGCTCAAATATATATGCCCAGTAGGGTAGTAGGGCTGTGAATAATAAAAACAAAGACAAGTAAACCAGTCATTTTCCGTGAATCTTTTATATGTGTCAGATTAGAATTTTTCTAGTTTAACATATCTGAAGGTAAGAATTTGCTGTAAGCCCAGAAATATTCTGCTGGCTGTTTCTTCTCATGTTAACCTTTGACTGTATGAAGTCTTGAAGGATATTGTCATGCCTCAAAAGAGAATATTTCCTGTCCAAACTGAGTGTCCTGTTTGGTCTTCAAGGGGAAGACTAGTCCTGCCTAAATTTCAAATGAAAAGACATGGCTCTGGCCACTTCTTCATCTAGGGGAGCTGATTGTACTGTGGATTCAACAGTAACTAGAGATGGATTTTGAGAATTTTAAAAAGTCATCATTTCTCCTCAGCTTTGCTCCCCAAGAGAGGAGCATTCCTGGACCATCAATTTGTCTTCTTTCTTCAAGAAAGTTTCTTTAGGAAGAGTTTTACCCTGTTTACCTATCTTTTGACAAAATGATTCCAATTATGAAATAATATGACAATTTAAAGAATGATTAGGCAACCATTTTCCCCCAGAATCTAATACATACACAGGCTAATATGGTATTACAATAATATGCCAACTTTTTCTTAGTCATGGACTCAGTCATAAATATAATCTGTGATCTGTCTGATTAGTTAGTATGTGGTCCAGAGTACTACCAACTGGTTGTTGAAACTGCAACTCTTATCCTAGAGGGGAAATGTTATAAGAAGAAAAAGACAAAAAGCTAAACCAAGCAAATACATTTCCTGTGAGTGTTAGCCCTCTGTTTTTTTATCTTACACCAGTACCCCCAAACAATTAAAACAGCTTTCCAGGACTCAGATAGTGGAGGTGACTTATCTTGTACCAGTTTGTACTGCACAGTGATTCAAGTAAGGTCCAAATGGTGGCTTAAGCCTCAAACATGGAGATAAAGAGCCCTAGTGTAGTGTACCTAGTGTAGGCTAGAACTCATGAACTCTCAAGGAAAGCCAAACAACCAAATAAATGAGGTACTATCAAAACAAAAACAAACAAATATTTCCTAAACAAGACTCTGCAGGTAACCTGGGGCCCAGGATGGAGCCCATTGGCTCTCAGAAGCTCAAACCCATATCCTTCCACCAATGGGGCACCAGTAGGCAGCCAGTGTTATGATCTTGGCAAATCCTGGGCTATCCAGGAGCTTCTAGAATATTTCAAGAATTCTAATCACAGGGCTGGCTGGCCATGAGCAGCTGGAAGAGGTGTAGTTTCAACTACCAGCAGACTCCTGTCCTGGTAATTACTACCATTTTGGTGATAATACCACAGAAAATCCTATGCCTCTTCAAGAGACCACGAAAATATTTTACATATGTTCCAGAACCTTCTGCCAAAATATCATCCTTTCCAAGATACTTCCACGTCTACCTTCCCTCACTGAGCATAACTATTTCTTGCCTTAGTTCTGTTACTGAATCTGAGGTAGGATGAATTGAGATACAGATGAAGGAGATGAGCAATGCATTGGACAGACAGGATAACTAAAGCTAATTGTTAGGCTCAATCCTGGGTTGGAGTTATGGCTCTGTCTTTATATTTGTATGATATCTGGACCTCAGTTTCTATATAAAGAGCCATGGTCAGGTCCGTGGTACCTATAACTGATTCAGTGCCAGATCTAGCTAAGACAGGATCAAAATTACTGATGTTGCTCCCTGGGGGATAGCAGTGAGGGATGTGAGGTCAGAAGGTGTCAGGAGATCCTGGAGGAATGGGGAATCCAAACCTATGGATGATGGTGAAGTTATAATAGTGATGATGGGTGAAGTGTTAGAGAGTTCATATCGAGGCAGGAAAAGCTCTGAATTGGGGAAAAGAAGAAAATGTGAGCTCACAGTCTCATTCTCCATATTCAGTTGTTTTGCTTTCTTCATTTGTTGGAATTAGTATTTAATTTGCTTTGTTTCTAGAAGAATAAACCCATTATGATTATGGAATACTGGACTGGATGGTTTGACACATGGGGGAGTGTTCACAGAGTTAAAAGTGCAAAAGGTAAGTGTAACACATTTTTTTACTCTGACTCCAGAAGGCCCTCTACTGTGGATTATTTACACAGCACTTCATGAACATGCTCATGCAGACACAGATATTCATCTAATCTTTGTTAATTATAAGCACTAACCATGCTGTGAAGATGACTTTATGAATACAAATTGCATTATACTTATCTAATGGTGAGCTTGTATTTGAGAGGAGTCAGCAGATTATTAGAAAGTAAAGCATTACTGTATAGTCCCATATTTTCAGGTACTTTAATGCAAAAAAAGGTTCAGTAATTACCAGAGCCACATGCAGTGACAGAAGAGGATATGGATCCTGGAGCCAGAGAGAAGGACTTTAATTCTAATTCCTCAGCACCTGCCTTGAGACTTGACATAGATTGTTTTCACTTCTGAGTCTCAGTGTTAATTTCAAAATGATTAGAAGAGTATATAGTTGTCAACATAAAATGATTAACGTTTAATGACACAGACATGTTTCCTACCCTGGTTTGATTATCACACATTTTCCACATGTGTTCATTTACCACAATCTCATTCATAAAGGTGTACATTGATTATATCTTAAAAATAAAAAATCACCCCATCAAAGCATTGTTGGAAAAATTTGATGTTGAAACTCAGAAAAATACCTGTCAATGTCCATTTCGTTAATAAAAACATGTTGCCAGTAAGCTGTTTTCTTACAGCTATATGAAAAGTTTACTTGTGCTGAGTGGGGTAGAGGACACCTTTAATCCTGGCACTCAGGCAGCAGAGGCAGGTAAATAGATCTCTGTGAGCTCAAGGGCAGTCTGGTCTACATAGCAAGTTCTAGGCTAAGCATGGATACATAGTGAAACCCTGTCTCAAAAAGCCACCCCCCCATAAAAAAGAACAAAAGAAGAGCTTATTGTACTGAGACATAAAAATTGTCCAAATATTGGTGAATAAGAAAAAACCAAACCAAACCATAAACCAAGGAAAGTATGACTACCATCACCATTAAAGCCCACAAAAGAATATCTTGAGCAATTCCCCAAACCCCAGTTACCATCACCAAGTGTTACCCTGCAGCAGTGTGTGAGCGAGCATGTGTACATCAGGCATGATGCTGTGATTGTTACACGTATTTTTCATCAGATAATTGCTCACCATTCCTACGATGCTGGGGGAATAAACACCTTTATTTAATGGGTAGTGAAGCAGAAACTGAAAGAGAAAGTAAATGATACATGTTCTTGCAAACAGAAGCAGTCACAGCCCAAGCTAAGGCCACAGGGACCTGCATGCTTCCTTCTTCCTATGGCAGCCAGAGGGAAGATGAGGCCATTGCTAAACATGGTGGCAAAGCAGAAGTTTCTGTGGCCAAAGATTGTGAATAGCTATGGGGAAGCCATTACAGGATGGTGTTTCCAATTCAGTGCTCTGTAGACATTATTCTGGAAGGTATGAATGAGGGTCGTATGGTAGTTATTCATACATTTAAAAATTAAATATTTATATGACTTAAGAATTTTAGACTTATTTAATACATGTAGTTTAGAGTCAATTTTTTGCCAGAATTATAGTGCAAAACCCCAAAATCTCACAGGAACTCATGGTAGGGGCAGGACCTTGTCTGTAAGAGCAGTTCTGGCCTGTCCCACCTGCTGCTTGGTTAGAACTGTAGTGGAAGTTGAAAGATCAAACAACTCTGGGGTCGAGGTGGAAACGATGGTTTTCAGAGATCTCTGTCTTCTTTTTCTTCTATTTTTCTCTTTGTTCTCATCTTCCCCCTCTACAGAAGTTGAACGTACTGTGTCTAAATTTATCAAAAATGGGATCTCCTTCAACGCATATATGTTCCATGGTGGAACCAACTTTGGTTTTATAAATGGAGCCCTGAATTACCAGAATCACATTGGTGTTGTGACTAGCTATGGCAAGTGATGGCAGTGTGGTCACTTCTCTCTCTCTAATGGGTGGTGCTGGGGGTTTGGGGAGGAGATGCTGGGATCACCCTTTTGTATCATGAGGTCTTGAGAAATGTAATCTGTCCTAGCACTGAGAATCTTTTTCTTCTGTGACCTTCATGTGTCTCAGCAGGCTGTCATGTCAGCAGACAGGCTACTTGGGACTTAGAGCCCCGCATCACTTGTGCTGTGCACTGAACCTATCACCTGACACTTTAGGATAGGGTACAAACTGGGATTGCTCCCAGATCCAGCTAGGCACAACTGCTTTGCCAGGTTGAAAAGGTGAGTATCTGTGAGAGAGTGAAACAGCAGGATGAACCCCATGTTTCCAGAGAGGGTTTGGGGAATGTTTCCAGGTTGACATTTACACCTACAGCCCAACTTGCCATGGACCAGAGGCAGGGGACTATGTCTTCCTTCTATCTAATTCTTGGTGGCCCTGGGCTGTCACATGCCCTGCTGCTGATATATGACATGAGTTGGAGGCCTGCGTGATCCATGAAAAGTTCTTCTGTTTTGTAGACTATGATGCCATGCTGACAGAGGCTGGAGATTACACAAAAAAATATTTCAGGCTTCGAAAACTCTTTGCATCTGTTTCAGGTACTCAGTACCCACTTACTGGAGGGGGATGACTCTCATGAGTGGAGGAATTCTGTGGAGGAATGAGGAAAGAGAAACGGGATTTTTTTGGTTGGAGGTTTATGAAGCTCTGGAGCAAAGAAAATCTCTGATCAATTCCCAAATTTCCTACTTAAAACCTCAGTGGATTGTATAAACATTTCTAAACCTTTAACTTCTTTACTGAAATATAAAAATAATCATACTGGTTTCCTATGTGTTGCTGAAGACTAAGTGATTTCCTATTTGTAAAGCTTTTGGTACTGTGTTTAGTGACTTAGTAACCACGCATGTAAAACTCATTTTGACTTTAACTCAATATATTCAATTCATCCTCTAGTATAGATTAGAAAGTAGTTAAGTGTCAACATTCAAATAGGTAAAAATGAGTTCTCACTCTCTACTAGTCCTCTCTCTCTGGTGTCAGTTAAATGTTTCTACCAGGTATATATATATCTACCAACTATGTGTGGCTACTAAGAGCATATGTCCACTAAGTAGGCATGACCACTAGAATGACTGTCTCCAAGATATGTCTCTCCCAGGTATGTGTGGATGCAAAATGGTTCCACTTGGTTCTTCCTGATCATCGTCCCTCTTGGTGAAGTGCTTCATTCTAGACTAAAGCTTATTTTTTCTTGCTGTCTCTAGATACAAGAGGTCCCAGAAACAGGTGTGGGTGTTTTAAAAGAAGAATGCTTATTTCAGGCACTTTGTCTTTTCTCATTGTAGCAGCTCGCCTGCCTCAGTTGCCTCACCATACTCCCAAGGCTGTGTATCCCTCTGTGAAACCATCAGTCTACTTGCCGCTGTTTGAAATCCTACCATACTTAAATAAAGTGAGAACTGCTTAGGCACTAGCATGGGGGTGAGGAAGAAGGACTTGGGCCATAAGATAGACATTCCATGAAGGAAGGTTTTATGGGGAAGTATGAAAATTACTTCTTGCTACTGTTTCCAAACCCGGAATTTTTGGCCAAGAACCACCTGTTCCTTTTCAACAGATGATAAAGAACTTTAAGCATAAGCTTGAGGGAATATGAATAGCAGGATAATGGAGGATCCAATTCCAGTTTAGATGAACCCCCTTTGAATGCTGTTATATGGGAAAGCCACTAGAAAGCAACAGAAAGCCACTAAGCTACAAATCCATAAAGCAATCTGTCTTCATTCCCCATTAGTTAGACTGAATCTTTGAATTCTGTGGGTTTTCTCTCTCTTTAAATGAGAAAACCCATTCTATTTGAAGAAACCAAACTCTTGAGTTTCTATTGACTTTAATAACACATCTACTCCTCCAATTTTAGATCTGTAGCGATCAGCCTATGGTACATACAAGTAAATGTTTGCTGAATGCATAATTAAGCTCTCAACTTCAATTATTTCACAATATAATTATTTATTTTTTTGATCAAATTTTACGATTATAGCAATTGTGTCCTTTTCACAATGTCCAGTCACTCCAAACTTCCAGAACAGTAGAAACAGTCATCATAGAAGCATTGTCACTGGCCTCTATTGTGTGAATTTTTTTCAAGAAATCTAATGATGAAGACCACTAGGTGGTTCAACAAATAGTGACAAGGATCTCAGGATAATAACCTCACCTCACTTTGCTTTCTGTTTTTGTCATGTTGTCCTCACAGCCTGTCATGTCACATAATGTACTCACCATGGAGAATCTTCCGATAAATCATGACAGTGGTCAGCCATTTGGGTTGGTCCTCTATGAGACTTCAATCTGCTCTGGAGGCCAGCTCCATGCTTCAGCTCATGATTTGGCACAGGTAGGTGTCAGTGGGTGTCTCTGGTGGTAAACCACGTGTTCAGTCTACCTTTGCTAATGAGCAGTAGTACAGTCACAGATTCACTTCTCTATGTGCTGATATTTATTGTTCTAACACGGTGGAAGCATAGAAAGCATCAAATCAAATAACATAGACTTACTGTTTGTTTTGACACACCTTAAATCTACTGGGAAGTTCTATTTAGCTTCTGGTCATCTGAGCACCAAGTTTAATGCCCATCTTCCTCTTGTTGATGACCTCCTTCTGCCTAAAACACAGCCTCTCTTCTCTTCAGGTAGGCCTATCAATCAATATGATGCTGGCTCTTTTTCTGTAGGTATTTCTGAATGATAAAAATATAGGAGTTCTGAATATGTACCGTCAATACCTGCATATTCCTGAATTCCAGTTAAAAAATTCCAGAGTCCAGGTAATACCTTTGACTACCCTTCACAGAAAAACATAACCTGGTTCAAGATTGACCATCTCTTTCTTCCACTGTGATATTTATCCTCATATAGGCCTGAAGCAGGAAGTGTATAGGACTATTATCCCAAGGCACCTCCTAATCCCTAATGACTTTAAGATCTACAATATGGATGTTATTTAGTAGAAATGGAATTTTTTTCTTTAGGCCTGATTTAATCCCCAGTTTCTGTTTGAGTCTCTGATTAAAGGCAGAACTAAAGATTCTATCTGCATTTCCTAATGAGATCTGTAGAAGAGAAAGAACAGATATCCTTGAGGGAAGGAGAAAGGGAAGGAAGGGGAGAGAGGGAGGGAGGAAGGAAGAGAGAGAGACTGCTGGGTTCTGAACCCCCTTTATCCAGTTTCCTGGGATTGGTGGAAAGACTGGGTTCTAGAACATGAGCTCTGAGAAGTATTTTGTTTCCATTAATTTGTCTTTCCCAAGTAGAAGTGTCAACTGCTGAGGATCCTGGTTGAGAATCAAGGTCGAGTCAATTACTCATGGAAAATTCAAAATGAGTGGAAAGGTGGGCTTTGGTTTCTCTTTAGTTACTTGGAGTCTATAGTGCTGACTGTTTGGGATTGAGAGGACAGCAATGGCCTGTCTCAGTCCTAGGACAAATGAGGTGACCTCTTGGCCTCTCCTTTGTCCTGCCTTTTCTTGTTCTCCATGGCAGGAAAGTAAAACATACTGGATACTGGTCGGCCTTAGACTAGGACCAAGTGTTCTTTTAGAAAAAGTTCCTACACTAAGAGGGCAATGTTTATGATAGTGTGGAATCATATAACAGAAATTTCAAATTACAATAGATTAGTTTAATATTTGCCCTCTTGACCAGATTTCTTGTCAAAAAGCATGTGCACAGCTGTATTTCTCTGTCCCAAACCTTGAGGAATATCTAGCCCTGTTGTCAGTCTCCTCCCTGTCTCTGATCTGCAGGATTAGCGGGATCTGTTAGCATCAATAACGTTTCCCTGAATGATTTCACCATCTATTCTCTGGACATGAAGTTGAGCTTCTTCAAGAGGTATGCTTTTCCCTGCTGCATACTGAGCAACCGGGAATCTGAGAGGTTCTGAATTCTCTGCTGAAGAAAAGCCCAAGATTCAGCTATTCCAAGGGGTGTACTACAGGTTATTAGATGCCTTGCATCAGTACTAGAATAGTAGATCAGGTATCTTAATTTGCATTTTTAGAACTGCCAGTCTAATATATTAATGGGATTCTGGTCTCTGTGAGAGAAAGCTGGGGTTAGTATGAAAAGGAGGCTGGAAGGGTTGTCAACAGCTTCATGTTTTGCTCCCTCCTCAGCCTCCACTTTGCTGCTTGGAAGCCCATCCTAGAGCGCTATCCAGGTCCTGCCTTCTACCGGGGAATCTTAAGGGTTGGCTCTCCTCCCAAGGACACTTTCTTGAGCCTGCCAGTAAGTGAGCGTCCCTCTTCTGTTCTGATGTTCTAAATGCTGATTTTTTTCAAGATTTATTTTATTTTTAAAAAACTATGTTTATATTTGTGGATATGTGCACATGAGTGCTGCTGCCCTCAGAGGCCAGAAAAGGGTGTTGGATCCCCCAGAGTTGGAACTACAGATGGTTGTGAGCTGTCTGACTCAGGTGCTGGGAACCAAACTTGGGTCCTCTATAAGAGCAGTACTTCTTACTGCTGTACTACCTCTCCAAATCCACACCTACTTAAAAAATCTAATCCAACCAAGCAAGCAGGCAGCCAACCAACCAAACAGACAAACAAAACCTAAGCAAGTCCATAATCTACTTGAGAGGAATATTTGCCTTTGTTTCTCTCCTTCTCTTTCTTGCTACTAATCAAACTGTGTACTATTTCTCAGTCATTATAATTTATCATTGATTATAAAGTACATGAAAATATAGTTGAAGATGTCAGCATGTACATTAGGAATGGTGGGGCCTCTCCTTCAGACTCACCCCATTTCGTTTCCTGTCTGTGTTTGCCAAAACTTTGTATTTATATTTATGTTTAGTTGCTTAAATACATAAAACTTCTTCTTGGTGAATATACTAAAGGTTTGTGAATTTTATCTTTCAAAAAGACAAATCATAATTACATTGATAATTTATATTGTTTAAAATTCTCCATTTCATTTTCTTAAACCTGACTTTTGTTGTTTCTTTTCCACTGGCTTAAGTCTTCGGTCTTTTTCTTCTGTGTATCTGCTGTATTGGGGGAGTTTGCATTTTAAGTTCTGTTTTGATTTTTAGTTGTCATTTTTGCTTGCAGATGTAGAACTCCATTAAACATTCCTAGTTCTGACTTCTCGGTTCCTGTAGTGGTCTCTTAACTCTTTGCATGTGTACTTCTTTATTTCTGATGGACAACTTTTTTTGGTGTAGTATTCTTGGTTGACATATTTTTCCTTTCTTTCAATGTATATTTCAAATTGAATTTTTGTGAATTTCATATGATACATTTTAATCATATTTAGACCTCCCCTACCTGCACCTCTCCATAGCCCACCCAAGGATTTTTTGCACTCTGTCTTATATGTTAAAACCTACTGAGTCAAGAATGTATACCCAGCTGTCCCTTGGTATGGGTTCACCTGCTAGAGCCTGTTCAGTTTATCTAGCATCACCGATCAACTGTTCCTCGCCCAGCAGTGATCAGTTGCCAGTAGTTCCTTGGCTAAGACTGGGGCCTCTCACCCATTTTCCCAGTTCTGTGCTGGTTTTTATCTGATTGAGTTTTCATGGGTCTTGTACATGTTATTACCATTGCTGTCAGTTTACATGAGCAAGTATCCAGGAGCCTGCAAGACTCTGTTTCCTTATGGTCATGCAACACTGCTGACTCTTACAATCTTTTTGCTCTCTCTTCTGCAATAAGGGACATGCAGTCTCTTATTCCATACACTTTGGCCAGTTGTGGCCTTCTTTATTTAGTGCCCTCTGTTGCATGAGGAAGCCTCACTGGCAAGTTGAGAGATGCATTAATATTCTCTCTACCACTATTCCACTATGTTCTATGGGCCTTAGGTGTAGAGGTTCCATTGTTGATGTGTCACTTAGGGTTTGGCATCTCACAGACACTTACTGTCTGTGTATGACCTGTTGTGAAACTCTGTACTAAATTCTGTTGCAAAGGAAGCTTCTATAATAAGTGGTGAGTGGTATACTTGCCTGTCATCTATTTTCTTTCTGTTGCTTCTTGGATAGAGTCCCTTCTTTCTTCAGTCCTTTGTATTTGCATTGTATCCAGAGTAATCTCTGTAGGCCTGGTTTAGTGGACATGAATTCTTTCAGCCTATTTGTGCCATGGAGGATTTTTCTTTCCCCTTCAACTATGATAGAGAGCTTGGTTGGGCAAAGTTTTCTGTGTTGGCATCTATGGGCATTTAGATCTTGGTTCAGCCTCTTCTGGCCTTCATAGTTTTCATGAAAAAATCAGCTATAATTCTGGTGGGTTTTTCTTTGTATGTAACTTGTTTTATTTCTCTTGCAGTTTTCAGTATCCTCTTTGTTTCGTACATTTAGTGTTTTTACTGTAATATGCTTTGGGGAATTTCCGTTCTGGTCCCGTCTACTTTGTGTTCTATGTGCTTATATCTATATGGGTATGTCTTTCCTTAATTTAGGGAAATTCTTTTCTATAATCCTGTTGAAGATCTGATCAATGCCATTAACCTAGGATTCTTCTCCTTCCTCTATGCCTAAGATGTGTAAATTTGGTTTTTTCATTGTGTTCCACATTTCCTTCATACTGCATTCCTATGCTTTAATTATTTTTAATAGTCTTTGCTTGAGTGATCCAGTTCTTCAGCTTTATCATCCAGCCTTGATATTCTGTTTTCCATTCCATTCCTGTCATTTCAAATTAACTTACTGAGTTTTCCAGTTCCCTCTTTATTTTAGCCTGAGCTTTTCTTCAGAATTTCTATCTCTTTCATGAATTCACTTTTCAAATCCTGAATTGTCTTTGTCATTTCATTCATCAAATTATTTGCATTTCCTCGAGCTTCAGTCAGAATTTTTCCTTTTTGGACTTTGAATATGTCATGTCATTCACTCCTCTCTGTAAGTTTTCTGTTAAGAAATACACTGCTAGTGTGATGTGCAACTTAAAACTTTTCTCTTCCTGTGTTCAATTTCTCTTTAGACTTTTTGGTTTGAAATAATATACCTCGGAGGGAACTTTTTTTGGTAGAATCTACCTGAGGTCCTCTGAATGTCTTGTTGGCAGTTGGCTGTCCCTTTTCCAATATTTGGAGCAATTTCTGTATTATTTTATCAAGTAGATTTCTTATCAAGTAGTTATCAAGTCTTTTCCTTTCCAAGTTCCTACTGTGATATCTATAATGTGAACATGTATTTGCTTACTGATATTGAGTAATCCTCATTAGATTGTCTCTTCCTTCCTCCACCCCCTTCCTCTTCCCCAACTTTTTCTTCCACACTCTTCTCCTCCCTCTTCCTTCACTTGTCTCAACTATATTTTTTCATTAAAAATGTTAAGTTCTTCTGCTCTAAGATATTTATTTGTTTGTCTCTTCTTCAAAACCTCTATCTCTGTGATTTATTCCATAAATAGGTATGCCTTTAAATGTAGTAGAACAACTACAAAAGAAACAAGTTATGATGTTATAGCTGGCCTCAGTGATCCTAAGATTTATTTCACTCTAAAATAAAAACATTATTCCTCTAAGAAGATGTAGCATATTTAAATAGGCACAGATCCTCTCTAGAATGAGGGTAAATATCTTGATATGTTGTTAAATTTTTCCCTCGCCTAGGTGGGTGGGGTTTGGTCCCTCCCTGTGGTCCCAATCGGCTGAACAGAATGGAGAAAATGAGTTCTAATTAATTAGAGTTTATTTGGGGTTTACTTACAAAAAAGGACTAACTGCATGGAGGGGCAGGCAATATGCCTTAGCGTTTTCAGAAGAAGCCGTAACTCCAGCTCTCTGTTCTGCACTCTCTGGTAAGATGGCCCTGGCCTCCAGCCAGCCCACACTAAGTTCTACTCCCAAGTTCGTCCACTCACTCCTTATGCTGCTGCCACTGGGGCCTGGAACACAGCTGGAGTTGCTGCATCTCCGCACGTGTGGCTATGGCATTTTCTTTCCTTGGGGACTCCCATGTGTTTATTTTTTAGGGGGGAGGTGTCATGGTTACCACACTTTCTAGCCTTTTTCCGGTGGGACCCTCCTCTGTCCTGCTGCTCACCGGTGGCCTTCCTAGCACTACCCCCAGCCCCTTATTGGTCAGAGGGTGGGTCTTGCCGCTGAATGAGCCAATAGCAAAATAGAAGAGAAATTCCGGCTAAATTCACTCTACACCATTGTTGGGGAAGAGTGGCAAATTTGTTAGCAGCTAAATAATACAAGAGTTCTTAGGGGCAAAAACCTTTGAGATAAAGAAGCTCAACATGGCTAGAAGTGTTCCTGTCTCTCATCTTTACAACACAAACTGAGTATGCCCAGAAGTGTTCGTGTGTGCCATTTTTGCATTTCAAACACATTCTATAACCTTGAGCTCATGCCTAGGAGTGTGCCTACCATCTTCCCCTATTGAAGTATTACGTTAAACTGAACATGTTCATTAATGAGCATTTTAATTTGAGCTTACTCAGGAATATGCCAGCTTCCAAAATTGTCAGAACATGCTAAAATTGTCAAAACAATCCTGAAAAGTCATTAAGCACTAGTGCTTTGTGAGATATTCTAAAAGCCAAGGTACTGGTGTTCTAATCTTTCTGAGGCGAATTTTCACTTAGTAGAAGTGTGAATTAAAACAGAAGAAACATTTGTGATAACATGATGTACACCTCCTTGATCAGCTAGGCTAAGGGACTGAAAGTACTAAGGTGATTTGGTTATTGAGCATAGCTACTTTATCCCTCTCTGTTGAGCAGAAGTGGTCTAGGCCATGTTCTTATACATTTTCTTCAGAGTTCTAAATCATGTGTTCATAAATCCCCATCAGGCAAAACTGTTCATCCAAATATATACCAGAATTCATCTTCCTGGCACCTAGGCAAATCCTTGGAGAATTTCCTTAATTCTTAAAAACAATGTTAGCAAGCTGGCCCAATGTTTACTTTCTTGAACTGGTAGACAGAATTGTGGCCAGAAATCTCAACAGAGAAGTCTGCCCATCTTTCTAGCTTTCTAGACTTATATACCAATAAAGTTCCTTCAAATCCCCTATGAACAACAAAAAAATATTCTGACTTGAGTCTTTTGGTTCTTCACTTTCTTTATTCTGGTGTAATAAAACCAGAAGGTTCTGCTTATATGACTAGTTAGTAAGATTAAATTACAACTTCCTGGTTGATAGGATAGAAGCTTATCCCTGTAGGGAAATGAACCTTTCAGTTTGTGTAGTATATGGATTATATGATTTATTGTCAGTTCAACTTCTATATTAGGATCTATGCTAGTACCCCCTAGAAATCAATTTTCCTATAGTTTCAAAGAGATTGGGTTTGAGCTTCCCTTTGGTGGCAGCTCTCATGTTGGTCACAGAAACAGGTAAAAGTAGCTTTTTCATTAAGTTTGGCTGAGATAACGTTAAGCTTATGATTCACTCTTTAAATTTTTCCAGATGACTAGAGTGTCCATGGCTATATGTAACCTTCAGTGTGCTCCCAGCATCTAGAAAATTCTACTCACTGTCTTAAAATAAAAGTGGGTCCATTATGACTTTGAATAGACTAGGATATCCCAAACCTGGGGAAATTTTCCTAGTTAAAATATATACATGACAACAAAGCTATCTGAATCCTCCTGGGGTAGTTGGCACCAATTTAAAACCCACTTGTCAGTCCTTTCCTGACATCGTGTCTATGTATGATTTGTTTTGCTTTTTAATGAGGGTACAGTTGACCTGTTTGAATGTTACTCTTCTGGAAGTACGCCCACTGTTCCAATAGTTTAATGAAACTGTTCTTCAAAATTTTGATTTTTATTATTCCAAGAATTCAGTTGTATAGTTTCTGTAATAACTTGAACTGTGGGCAGTGGTAATAAACACCCACACCACCCTTCGGGCAATAGGAACTTTTTCTATTTGTCTGTCGTCCATACTACCAAAATTGGAGATGTCTGAAAGCCAGTTGTTTTGCCTTTTAAATATCTTCCTCTGAGTAGGAGGGAAAATAATTTGTGTAGAGGCAAGGAGGGGGCCAAAGGCAGGTAAAGAATCTCTCTGGATAAAACTGCCCACTTAGTTGCCATGTCAGCTGTACTGTTTTGCCCGCCCCCTGTTTATGTTCTCTGCAGTATCTAACTGCCATTCCTTAGAATCATTTACTTCCCGAAGCAGTCTAAGAAACATCTTTCTGTGTTTGATTTCTCTTTTGTTTCCACTGAGAAGCCTTCTAGATTGTACCATGAACATAAATAACTGAGATGGCATCTCTGGAATCTATAGTTAAAACTCTCCTTATTTTCTAATTCCAGTGCCAATGTAAGGGTTGTTATCTCAAACTTTGGTGCCAATGTTCTGGGGTAAAGGCTTTTTGCCTAAGGGGTCCTGTGGAATGAGACATAACCAGCCTGACAGTGATTGGCCTTACTATTGATAATGGAGATATTCCAGCTACAAATCATACTTTTTTTTATCACCTGGCCAGGGGGTCGGTCTAGAGGTTTTTTCCCTACTTGAGCATAGCTGGTCTCTATTCTGAGCAGTCACATATTAGAAAAGAGAGTGTCTGGCTTAAGAGTCTGACAAGATTTTAGAGTAAAATAGAGGAGTCTATCAACTGAGGGTGGTAGTGCTCTAACATTCAGTCACTTGTTAGGAAATGCTAGCTTTGTTTCTAGAACACTAGAGACTCAGTGTTGGTATGGACTGTCCATGGCTGGTCCATAGTTAGTATTTCTCCATCTTTTATTAAATAAGCAAGTTTCAGCAACTGCTCTTAAGTCTCGTACCAACTCCAGGCTAGTAAGTAAATGTTTAGAGAAAAACACCACTGCTTTTCTTAAGGGGATTAGCATCTGCATCAACACCAGCTTCAATCCTTTGCCTTTTAATGTACATTTAAATTAAATGGCCTATTTATGTCTGGCAGACCTAATATAGGGGCATTCATTAGTGTCCTCTTGAGTTTACCAAAGCTTTGATTACCTTGTTCACCCCATTGAAACAAATCAGTCGTCAGTTCTTCAGCTTGTTTTATAAAGGCTTAGCAATTAACCCAAATTTGGAGTCCTGTAGGGTGCCCACATCATTTAGTTGCTAATAGATCAAGGCTTCCAGTAACTGGGCTATTTTTATTTCACCCTTTCCTTGGGTGTAGTCCCTTTGGGTCCCAGTCCAGGGACTACGTTATTTAACGAGGCTCCCTGATACCCATTTTTAAAACTCTTTGTGAGGTTAAGAAGGACTCTGCTCAGGTTCTCAGAAGCTCTCCCTGAGTAAAATGTCCCCAGTTGAAAAACTTCCTTGACATCTCCTTGTTTCTGTTTCTTTATCATAAATCTTTGTCCTGTAATTATTTAATATATTGCTTGCATATTTAAAAAGATCATGTAGCATTTATCATCCTTTTCTTTTTCAGCCATGATGCTCATCCTTACAACTAGTACTTATTTTAAAAGCAAAAGTCCCTGCTTTAAAAAATGTGAGATACACATCATGGGGCAGGAACCGAAGCAATATCTTCAGTGAAGTGTTTGTTCCTTGTGTGTTCTTTCTGTTTTTCAGGCAGTAGAGTAGAAGTTGTAGACATTTTCCTTTCTGTTTGCTTCCATGTTCAGTGCCACTGGTTCCTTAGTCTTGTTCTCACTCCAAAGTACCGTAGGCTTCACTGCCAGTGTGGCTCAGTTCCTATGTCCTCATTCCTTTTAGAACTGGAAGTACGGACTTGTTTTCATCAATGGACGTAATCTTGGACGATATCATGATACTGGACCTCAGAAAACACTGTACCTTCCTGGTGCCTGGCTTCATCCAGAAGACAATGAGGTGAGCTAGCCAGCCTTCTGTGAGGTGTCATAAGCTTGCAGAGTAGTCTTCATCCTCAGAATGCATCACAGTGTCTTCCCCATCCTCCTCCAGTGAGGCTTATGCTTTCTCACAGATGTGTTCTTTCCCTTTCAGATTATTCTTTTTGAGAGGATGCATAGTGGTTCCTACATTGAAACTACAGACAAGCCTATGCTGTGAGATTGCTTTACCACAGTTTTTGATTGTTGCATTTATCTGTTCTTCAGGATGTTGATCATTGTTAAGAACACCAAACACAGTATTTCTGCAGAAAAAATGTGAAACTATCCTAAAAATAGAGAAATAGTCATGTATGTTATAATATAGCCATTTGACACCTATTTTTAAGCTATAGTCTTCAAAATCTTTAATGAACTGATTTATCTTGTTAAATGCTTAATCTTTAGTAGGTTCTTATTCTCTGGCCAAACGTGCCTTTAGGCATAGATGAATAAAATAAAAGCAAATTTAACTTCTGCTTCCTTATACTTAGTTGGGAGGAAGTAAATGATCTCTAGCTGAGGAGGAAAAAGGCATGCTGCTCTTCTCTTGCAAGAGAATGTTGAACTAGTAACTTGCAAATAGATGGTATTTGTATGTGTGTGTGTGTGTGTGTGTGTGTAGAAGAAAAGGAAGATGAGAGAGAAGAAGAAGAGGAGGAAGAGGAAGAAGAGGATGAGGAGGAAGAAGAGGAGGAGAAAGAGGAGCAGGAGGAAGGAGAGAAGGAAGAGGAGGAGGAAGAAGAAGAGATGGAGGTAAAAATGGATGATCAATATTGTTATGCATTTTCCTGATTCTATCTTCATGGTGGTCTCTTAGGTGATATCAACCAAAACTGGAGCAGTATGGGCCTGGAGAGAAAACACCCATATACATAAATGACAAATATAATATAAAATAATGGAATAGCATGGTTTGTGTCAAATATTTGCGACAGTAAAGGCTGGCACTGAGTCCTATGTCTTATTCCTCCTTGACTGTCTGGGAATAATGGAGCCTTTTATCGATAGTGAACAGGTATTAGTGAGATTAATACATATCCATGACTAGTCCAACCGGTCCTCTCAGATCACACTATTTGAATCCAACCATATTCTTTCACACAAAGAATACACTTGGCCTAAATTTCAACCGTTATCTCATTACAAACTTTTGCCTTATTTATTTTAGTGCCTGGGTGCTTTCAAGCATTGTAATCAGTAAACAGGTATCCTAACTCCTTTTATATGCAACAATTTTGATGATCAGTCATTGCTTCTTTTAAGTAAAAATTACACTGCAGAACTGTAGCACTGATCAAATAGTCACATCTTTAAAAATATTTATTTTTATGTTTAATTGTGTGAGTGTGTGTGTGTCATGCTCATGAGTGCAGGTGCCCATGGAAGTAGACGTGTGACTCCCGCTGGTGCTGGCGTAACAGGCAGTTGCAAGCCACTTGATGTGGGTGCTGGAGATGGAACTCAGGTTCTCTGAGAAAACAGTGTGTGCTTTTGGATGCTGAACCATCTCTCTAGCCCTACAACTTCTCTTTTAAAGTAATCAGAAAGCATTAGTAGCCACCAATTATCCAATATGCTAATTTCATAGTTTCAACATCACTTGGTAGGGTAGATTGGGGAGGGACATGATTCACAATAACTTGTATTTTATGCATGTATAATCAAATCTCAACTTTTAAGGAATTTTTTTTCAAATGTATCTTTCACTTGGGCTTATTTCCCCCTCAAATACTACAATTATTCTTTTTACTTTTCCTTCTCAAAATATAAGTGGTATAAAAGAAATATAACTATGCTTTTGCACTGCAGAAGATGGAAGGGGGGGTTTGTAAAAGCCAGAGGTGGTAGAAAAATGTTAGGAATCTGTGTTTTCTAGACCTCACAGGGTAGTTGCACATATGAACTTGCAGTGCTTGTGACAACATGCACAAACCTGTGTGAGCCCAAGCCAGACAAAAACCCAGCATGGAGGGGAGGGTGAGCAAGGAGCCCCAGCCATAGCTGAGGATCTGTTGGCAAATGGCAGCTGCTGGGAAAAGGAGAGTCAGTTTTCTTTAAGGGTGAGACACCTGGTAGGTCTACCAGGCTCCAGGGGATGGACTTACACCCAAGAACATTTGAGAAACACAAATTATACTCAATAGGCATTTAAAAAAAGAAAAAAATAGTAGAGGACATGAAGTTGTGGGGAGGTGGGGAGAAGGGAGGGTGTACGAATATGATAAAAAATACTCAGAAAATCAATAGAACATTTAAAAATAAATTTGCCTTTTCATTAGACAATTGCCAGCATATAATTCAGACATTAAAGAGCCATTTACATACTAATAAATCCCATCAAATCTCAGATTTGATACTATATACAATATTATCAATAATATTATAATATCAATAATGGGACACAGAAGGAATAGACAATTAACTTTCTTTTATTATACATAACATCCAGCTATTCAATTTAGAGAAAAATCACATTGTCTCTCTTCTATAGTAACATGGTTTTAACTTGTGAGCATATTCCTGTAAAGTCACGGTCCAGTTTACTATATTAAGCCAGATTTACAACCTCAAAACCAGTCACCTTGGCAAATTAGGTAAACAGAATGATTATTTCACCACCACACTGATCCAATAACCATGAAATCAGTTTTGTGGCAGGACTCTAAGTACTGCATTGTGGCAACAAATATAGGTCCAACTTACTTATTTTTTTTGAGACAGGGTCTCATTATGCAGCCCTAGCTGGACTGGAACTCACAATGTAGACTAGGATGACCTTAAACTCATTGAACTATGACTATTTCTGCATCCTGAGTACTGGGACTAAAAGTGTATGTACATCACCACACCTGGCTAGGTCCAACTACTATATTGGTGTAGGCTACAGGATAGAATTTAGAACAGAATCTAGCATTGATTATCCAAACTACCATGTAAATTCTTATCAAATCAGCTGAAATAATCATTAACACTGAAAAATAGATTTAAACACAAAAGTTTTAATAGGTATAAAGATGTCACAGTCCATTTTCTTTTGCCACTGTAATAAAATACTGGAGCTAGGTACTTCATAAAGAATATGGTTTTCGATGTCTCACAGTTCTGGAAATTGAAGGGCATGGTAATATATACCACAGCTGATGGTACAGTGGGAGTCGGGAGAGAGGAGAAGTCTGGTAGTGAGTTAGGAAACAAGAAGGCTTCAGGATAAAGGCTTGCTGTCTTAGTAACAATTTACTCTCAAGAAAACTAACTAGGGTCCCTTGAGAACTGTGTCAGTCTTCTGAAGGCAGCACCCCTCAATGACTGAGTCACTTTCTTCCACCCATATCACGTCTTTTTTAAAAAATAATTTTTATTGATTTTTTTTGTGGATTTCATACAATACATCTTATTCATATTTAGACCCCCTTCCTCTCTTCACCTCTCCCAAACCTCATCCACAATTCTTCATGCGTTTTGTCATATATGCTAAGGTCAATCAAGGCAAGTTTATATAGCCACATGTCCCTCCGTATTAGTTCATTCACTGGAGCCTGTTTAGCCTATCTAGCATCAGTCCTTTGAAAAAGCATGTCCAGAAGGAAGCAGAGTCTTACAGACTCCTGGGACCTTGCTCATAGGAACTTTCAGTAATGGTGGTGGTCTGCACAAGACCCATGCAAGCTCAACCAGACACAAACCAGCAGAGAACTGGGGAAATGGGAAGACGACCACAGTTTCAGTGGGGAACTAGTGGCAGCTGACAACCTCACCTCTTAAAGGTCCTACTACCTTTCCATCACCGCTGGCTATCTAGCACATGAACATCTGGGGGACACACATAGAGAAGGGTTGCCAATAGTGATAAAACTTTAATTCATGAGAAAAAAATAGAATTTTATACTTATATGTTCTAAAATGCAGCCTGAAATATGTAATACAAAGATTTCCAGATCCAAATGAAGAAATGGACAATTAGAAATGTTGAAAAAACTTTGGACTACTTTAAAAATTGTGATATGATTAATATACACATGTGTTTATGAAATAAAAACTCTTTCGGAGCCTATAATTCAGTAATTTTTAATATAATATATTTGCAAAGTTTAAAAATATTGCCACATTAATTTTTACAGGTTTATCTTTGTTTTTATGTGGGTGAGTGTTCTGCCTCCATGCATGTGTGTACAGTGCCCATGGAGGCCAGAAGAGGGCATCAGATTCTCCAAACTGTAATTACAGATGGGTGCTGGGAACCAAACTTGCGTCCTCTAGTAGAGTTGTAAGTGTTCTTCACTGCTGAGCCATCTCTTCCACTCCAGTACCACCAGTTTAACAGTTATTTTTCAAATGCTGTGACAAAATGATTGATGAAAGTGACTTAAGGATGGAAGAGTTATTATGGCTCAAGAGTTTGATGAAATAGACACCATGATGGGTGAGTCACGGTGGCAGAAGCATGAGGCAGCTGGCTGTACTGTATCCCTAGTCAGGAAACAGAGAGAGATCACATGCTCATGCTTAGTTTGCTCCCTCCGTTTTATTCAATCTAAGACCCCAGCCCATTCAGTGGTACCACCCACTATTAAATCTATAGACATGCTCACAGGTTTGTCTTCCAGGTGATTCTAGATCCTGTCAGTTGGACCATCAATATTATGTATTAGAAACACCATCTGATTCTAGCACATGTTCTTCACTCCAAAAAGCAACCTTTAACTCTTTGGCAATCATCTTCATTCTGTATCTAGCACTTCCTGGCAGCCACTCATCACTTCTGTGTCTTCGAAATGGACTATTCTGAAATTTTCATGTACCTGGAATCACAAAGTATATTGGCCTTTGTTTCTGGGTGTTTCATTTAGATTTCTTCATTTGTGTGTGTGTGTGTGTGTGTGTGTGTGTGTGTGTGTGTGTTTGTGAGTGTATGTATATGTGTGTATGCGTACATGAACATGCCACAGTACACATGCGGAAGACAAAGGACATCCTGAAGGAGTTGGTCTGATCCTTCTACCTTGTGGGTTTGGGGGATCAAACTCAGATCATCAGGTGTACTGGTTACTCTTCTGTTGCTGTGATACATGTCAAAAGAAACTTAGAGGAGAAAGGGATTTATTTTACTTACATTCTGTAGGGGATGCAGTCTCTAATGGCAGAAGGCATGGAAGCAGGCAGGTGTGGTGGCAGGAGTAGGAAGCTGGCTGATCACACTTCTTCTGTATGTAGAACCCAAAACAGAAAGTAGAATGAAGCTATAAATTTTCAAAGCCTCCTGCCAGTGGTGTACTTGCTGAGTGATGTGGGAGAGCCCAGACCTCTACGGGCAGGGCCACCCTTGGGCAGGTGGCCCTGTGTTGTATAAGAAACCAGGATGAGCATGGGTCAGAAGAGCAAGCCAGTAAGCAGCATTCCTCCGTGGCCTGTGCTTCAGCTCCTGTCTCCAGGTTCCTGCCCTGAGTTCCTACCTTGGGCTCCCTCAGAGATGAACTGTGACCCAGGAGGTGTAAGCCAGATAAACCCTTTCCTCCCCAAGTTGGAATGCTTTGTCATAGCCATGGAGAATCAAACTAGAATGCCACCTTAATAGCTAAATTTTACCAGCGTTGTAGGATGCAATAGTACTTCATTTTTGTAGTGAAATAATATTCCATTGTGTGTATGGTTATGTGTTCATAATTTGATGGATATTTTAGTTGCTTCCACTTTGGTCTATTATGAGTAATGCTGTATTCATACACATTTTTTTTTGTATGTGAATGTATGCTTTTAATTTTCTTGAGTATATTCCTGGAAGAGGAATTACTAGCTTTAGAGTAACTGTAACTTTTCCCTCAATGCTGAGGATATAATCTAGACCTTACGCATGCTAGGCTAGCCCTCTACTAATGAGCTACACTCTTGGCCTCTTTGTGTTGAACTTTTTGAAGAAAACCCACTCTATTTCTCAAGTGGCTGAACCCCTTTCATTCCCAGTGAGTAGGTTTCAAGTTTTCAAATTTCCAATTTCTATTATTTTTACTACTAACCTCTACTCTATTTAGCGTTGCTGGAAATTAAACCAAGGGCTTCACACATGCTAGGCAAGCTCTTTACCACTGAGCTATGTCCCCGCCCCTAATAGCTCTTTTTATTATAGCCACCCTAATGGATATGAAATACTGTTTCTTTGTGGTTTCTGTTTGTATACCCCCCAAAAAGCCTTTATAAATACTGAATCTAAAATTGTAGCAGCTGAGTAACCATGGATTTTAAGATAACTATATATTCTGGAGGCAACGGCTCTGGAATTTCATGTGTACACCATCTTCCATTTCTTTGTTTAAAAATATTTTTTATTTATTTTTTTTTTTTTCATGTGCATGACTGTATTCCCTGCAAGTATGCAAGTGCATCCATGTTGTACAAAGTCTGTGGTGATCAGAAGTGGGCATTGGATGCCCTGGAACTGGAGTTATGAATGGTTTTTAGCAGTCATGTGGATGCTGGGAACAGAACCCGGGTCCTCTGCAAGAACAGCCAGTGCTTTTAACTGCTGAACCATCTTTCTGTTCCTTATCTTTCTTTTCTACAGAAAGATGTTAGTGTCTGTCATCAGGATTTCTGGAAGGGAAACTTTATTTTTCAAGGTATATTATCACTGAGTTCACTTTCTTAGCAAGTTTAAGTAAATAAACCATTAGGTGCTTGTAAGGCTGCCATTTTTAAAGTATGGGATTAAGCTCCTTTTGCTGAAGCTTTAGAAAAACATATATTAGTTGCAATCTAACCTTTAGAACAACTTGCCAAAAGTAAACTGACATGAGAGTATTAAAATACCTTACATGTTACAGAGTCTTGTTGTGAGAAGTGCTCATCTTATCCTATGTGGAAACTGTGCTCTAAATGCAGAGCAGACAATTCTGAATAAAACATCTGCGTCTGCAAATTCTTAAGCACTGATGGCTTCAGTCATGTTTGCTCTTTGCCAACTACAAATATATGGTACCTTTATTTCCTAACTTGTCATTTTGTAAATATTTCTTAGTGTTCTGCCTGTGTGTTGGCTCATACCTATAATCCTAGTATGTGAGAAGTGGGGGCTGGGGATCACAGATTCAAGGCCAACCTGAGTTACATAGAAAGACCCAGCTTGACAAAAGCAAACAAACACACAAAAAGCTAGTTCCTGGGACTAGAAGGAAAAATATGATGGCAACTGCCCGGTGTGCTGATATAAGCCTTTATACCCAGCATTTGGGAGGTAGAGGCAAGCAGATTTCTGTGAGGTCAAGGCCACCTTGGTCTATATAGAGAGTTCTAGGACAATGAGGGCTCCATAGTGAGATCCTGCCTCCATAAACAAAATGAAACAAAACCACCACCAACAAAATCATAGCAACAAAATAATGGAGAAGCATAGCTACCTTATCATTCATCTCCAACACTGCCAACCTTTAGGAGAGCTTCTGTCTGTTTCTGCATGTCTAAAACCTGATATAAAGCACACAGATACTGACTTATGTACAAGACCCAAAGGAAAAAGACTTTAACAATATGCTTTAAAATATTTTATTTATTATTTTTATGTTATGTGTGTGAGTGTACTGCCTACACGTATCAAAGGGTTTTGGATTCCCCTGGAACTGGAGTTAGAGATGGTTGTTAGCCACTATGTGGATGCTGGGACTCAAACTCAGGTCCTCTGCAAGAGCAGTCAGTGCTCTTAACTGCTGAGAAATCTCTCTAGCCCTAAATAATACGTTTTATAGGAGGAACTTGATTTTTTGAAGTCTTTTAGCTTCCAAAGTCTACTGAAAATAGGGTCTAGGGATTTTTCTGGTTAACATTTTGCTTGAATTTCACAGACCAAAAGCTAAAAGCTATTGTCTTTCTCTAGTGAGAATAAAGTGTGCTTAATTTCTGTCTTACATTTTAACTTTTCTTCATTCATTGTCTATTCTTGATTCTATCTGGATACAGAACAGTTTGCCATAGATGTAGTTGCATATAACTTTTAAGATTTTTCTTCTCATGCATGTTTGGTACCAAGAATTCCCAACTAAATAAATCATTTTTCTTTTTGGTCCTTTTGAAACAGGGTATTCCTGTAGTCACAGCTGGCCTGGAACTTACTATGTAGACCAGACCTGCCTTGATTTCGCAGAGATCTGCCTGCCTCTGTCTTCCAAGTGCTGGAATTAAAGGCGTGTACCACTACTCCAGGCTCATAAATCTTTTTCTTGAGGTCTCATGATTTGAATGAAATTAAGTGACAAAATTAAGTTCAGTTTGGGGCTGGAGAAATAGCTCAGTGGTTAAGCACTGGCTGCTTTTGTAGAGGACTTAGATTTGGTTCCCAGCACTCACATGTGGCTAACAAACATCTGTGACTCAAGTTGCAGGGGATTCCACATCTTCTTCTGGTCTCTGCAGGCACTGTACAACACGGCTGCACTTACACACGTGCAGGTAAAACACTCATAAAATTTTAAAAAATTAAAACAAATTCAGTCTGTAAAACTATTGCTTAATACTATGAATGGTATATAAGTCAGCTTTCCATCACTGCATTGAAATTCCTGAGACAACTAGCTTTATAAAGAAAAGCTTTATTACAGTCACAGTTTTGGAGGTTCAAATGGCCTAGCTGAGGCCCCTCAGCCATTCTTTTGCACGGATGTCAATGGTGTGAGTGTATTGGGAGTAGGTAAGTAATTACATCTCAAATTGGAGTGAAGAAAACTGGGCAAGTCCAAACCCAGGCTGTTATAGTAGGCCTCCCTTGAGATCTACCTTGCTAGGACATATCCCTAAAAACCTAAGGGAATCCCACTAGGCCCCACCTCTTAGAAGTCACAGTGTCTCCTAGCATTGCTACTCTAGGAAGCAAGCATTTGACATATGGATCTTTGGGACATTGCCTATAACAAATCATCATGGCAGGGAAGGTATGGCAAGAGCAGGAGGTTGACTGGTCACATCACATCCACATTCAGAAAGCAGAGCGTGAACAGGAAGTGGGGCTATAAGCCCTCCAAGTGTGCCTGCAGTTTCTAACTTCATCAAGGTTCCAGCTCCTAAAGTTTCCACAATCTCCCCAAACTGCTCCACCAGCTAGGAACCAAGTGTTCAAACACATGAGCTTATGGGAGATATTTCCTACATAAACTGTGACAGTCAATCAACTCTATGTGGTTAAATGTTAGAAAGTTCTCAGTAATTTTTTTTGAAATTGCATTAATCATTTTTATAATAATCATTGATTGTTGTTTTATTTCACTTTGACCTGCCAATAAAACTTGCATATTTCACTTCATGCCACATCTCACATGCACACTTATATGCGAGCATTAGTATTCAAGTATTAACAATACATTTCAGGGATATGCCCAGGTCTCAATGTGGTAAAGTTACATTGCACATTTGAAATTAACCCAAATTATTACTCAAAAAGCAATGATGTCTTAAACTATCCCATGTAGTCTCCCTAAATTCTCTGCTTTTGGTTTGGTACCAGGCAGGTCCCTCCATCTCAAGGTACAGTCCTAGCAGTTCTCCAGGACCTCTCCTCCCTCACTGATCTTCACTTCCTACTGAGCAAGACCACTAGCAGCAAACAAATTTACTGTGCTTTTTCCCAATAAAAAGAAATGAAAATAGATCAGTGTTTCTGTTTCCTTCTTTACCTACCATTCCATCTATTTGTTCCCCTTTTTGGTATAGGTCCTAGAATGGATTATCTATATTTACTATCTTCTTTTTTCAAAAAGAAGAAATGAATTTTATTTATTATTTTTATTTTATGTTTATGAGTGTATTGCCTGCATGTAGGTAGGTGCACCCAGGCTATGCAATGCCCTCAGAGGTCAGAAGAGGGCGTCGGATCCCATCCACAGAAACTGGAGTTAGGGACAGTTGTTAACTGCCATATGGGTGCTGGGAACCAAACCCAGGTTCTCTGCAAAAGCAGCCGGTTCTCTTACATGCTGAACCATCTCTCCAGCACATATATTTACCATCTTCTTACTTTTCCCATTGCTGTGATACAATTCTCTGGCAAAAGTAACTTGAGGGAGGAAGGGTTTGTTTTAGTTCACGGTTTGAGGGCACAGTCTTCACATCAGTGAAGTCAGGGAAGCAGGGATTTCAGGCACCTGGTCACATTGCATCCAAGGTCAGGAAGAAGAGTGATGAATATTCATGCTTGGCTACTGTACTCTTTTGTTGTCAACTTGACACAATCTAGGGTGACCTGGGAAGAGGAGACCTTAAATGAATAATAGTCCAGCTCAGATTGGCCTATGGCCATGTCTGTGGGAGATTTTCTTGATTGATGGGGATGGGCCAGCCCATTGTAGGTGGCAACATCTCTAGGCAGATGTGTCTGGGCTGTATAAGAAAGCTGGGTGATACCTGGCCCATGTCTTTAATCCCAGCACTTAGGAGGCAGAGGTAGGTGGATCTCTGTGAGTTAGAGGCCAGCCTGGTCTACATAGTGAGTTCCAGATCAAATAGTGCTGCATAGTGAGATACTTCTCCCCACCCCCCTCAAAAAAGGTAGGTGAGCAAGCCAGGGAGTAGTGAGGTAGTAAGGGTCATTCCTCCACGGTCTCTGTTTGAGTTCCTGCCCTGACTTCTCTCAATGATGGACCGTTACCCGGAAGTGTGAGCTGAAATAAACCCTTTCCTCCCCTTATTAATACTTTTTGTTGCTGTGATGAAATACCATGAGTCAAACCCTTATATGTAAGTATGTATCCTGATGTAACTGAAGGAACCAGGAAACTGGAAAGGAACCAGGGAGAAAAAGAGAAAGAAAAAGCCTGAGAGACAGTAGGAGACAGGTGTTACTAAAGGAGAAATAGATGAAAGAGGGATATTTAAATGGGAGGGGGAGGGAGGGTTCTACAAAGAACTGTGGGGATAAAGGGAAAGAAGGACCTCAAGAGAGGTGGGACCATGGGGACACTTTAAATGGGGAAGGCCTGGAGGGAGGGTTAGACAGGGAGACAGAGAGAGAGAGAGAGAGAAAGAGAGAGAGAGAGAAAGAGAGAGAGAGAGAATGAGAAGGCCTAGCTCGTGTAAAACACCAGAGGGAATCATCAGAGGGAATCATATTAGTCTAACAACCTAATGACAAATCCCACATACAATATCTCTACATGAGTCCATATGCGTAGCTGAAGGCTACATAACAAGAAACAGTGCCAAACAGGAGAAACCTTGCTTTCAGTTGTTGGCCAGGGTGGTCCAACAGACTCCCAAACTTACACAGGCTCTTTCCATAGTCCTTGATTGCCTCCCAGAACTTGAAGGTAAGATCCTATTGCTGAAAACAGGACATGTTTCAGAGACTGGATTTGGAGTAATGGAACTGGAACTGACCTGGAGGCCACTTCTCCTGAAGGCTAGCTCTCATAGCTCTGGAGAACACTATGCAAGTAGCCAAGGGAGAACATCAATTGATGGCCTAACACCAACTTCATGACCAAAAAACCACATCAGTGACCACCAGCACAGCACTCGACATGGGCGCAGTAGTGGCACTTTTATCTTGGGGTCAATCAACGGCTATCTAATTGGTCTTAGAGCCCACTCAATGGGAGGAAACTCATGTGTGGTACTATAAACACTGTTAAATACACATGGCTGAAGAGGTCATAGATCTTAGAGAAATCCCCAAGGTCACTGTAACTTCTTACTAAGTGCAAAGTATGCATCCTTATATATATACAGTCAAGTATCCCTAGGCTATTGTAACTTCTTACTAAGTGCAAAATATGCATCCTTATATATACAGTCAAGTATTCCAATCAACATTCATTGAAGAAGTTTCTCTCTCCATATGGAGACTACTGCAGAGTAACACAACTGGTCATACACAGACATTGCCCATGAGCTGCACATGCCTAAGTGGCATATCTACAATGCAACCTCTATACCCAAGCCTCTCAAAAAATGAAACAAGAGGTAAGGAAGACACTAATGAATCTCTCAACTCTTACTAATGGGGTTCCCTCATGCATCAGAGGACCAGTAACACAAAAGGTCATAAATGGTCAAAGAATGGAGATTAGGAATCTGCGGAGTGTGAGTCCCTGAACAGGACTCTTATATTGTTTCACTCATCCAAGGCTCAGGGGTCATTGCAGAAGAGAGGGTAGAATGATTGTTACAGCCAATGAGGAGGTGTGTGACCATATGGAAATAGAATCCTAAAAGCTCGTGGGACCCTACTCATATGAACCTACGCAATGATTTTGGCATGCTCAAAACCTGTGTAAACTCGAGCAGGCAGGGAGCCAACACAGAACTGGAGAAAATGGGTATCAGATCCCAATCTTTGCTGAAGAAATATTGGCAACTGATTACTGTTGAGTGGGGATGAGCTAATCTCCCTAATGAGAGGGACTTGGGGATAGGCTGAGTAAAACTCAGTGAATGAACCTATACTGAGGAACATTTGGGGACACTAGCTTGACACAGCACACCTTAAAACATGAAAGAATGTTTGAATTCCAGTGGGGGGCTATGGAGGAGTGCCATGGAGAAGGGGTTATAAAGATGATTAAGGTTGGTTGAGGTATTCTGTATGAAATACACAATTATTCAATTACAAAAATAAAACACCATGAGTCTTACAGAAAAGTTTGTTTTGGCTTATGGTTCCAGAGGAGAGTTCATAATGATGAGGAAGGCATGATAGATGGCTGAAAGAACAGGGAGCTAAGAGATTTCGTCTTCAACCACATGCAGATAGCAGAGAGAGTGAACTGGAAAGTGGGGCAAGACTGTAAATTCTCAAAGCCTACACCCAGGAACACACTTCGTCTGGTGAGTATTCATGTCTTAAAAGTTCCGTAACCTCCCCAAACAGTGCCATCAATTGGGGACTGAGTATTCAAATACTTGAGTTTATGGGGAGCATTTCTCATGCAAACTACCACACTCCTCTAGTTGTTTTTGGTCAATGTTTCATTACAGCAACATGAAGGAACTAGAGTGACTACATTTCTCCTTTTTACATAATGCAGGACCCGAGCCCAGGAAATGGTGCTATCCATACTTAGGGTGAAGATTGCTATCTCAATTAATCTAATGAAAAGAATTCCTTACAGGCAGGTATAGAGGCTAACCTGATCTAGATAAATCCTCACTATTCCAGAATCTGTTCTGATTCCAGAATCTGTTAAGTTGACAACACTATCACTTCATCTTAAGTTCTTCTTCATTCTTTTTGCATGTTTGTTTGTTATGTGTGTATAGTACTGAAAACTGAACCTAGGGCTTTGCTAGTAAAATGCTCAAGCATGAGTTATATCCCCAACCCTTTACAATTTGTCCAGGCTGGTCTTGAACACACTGTGTATCCCAGATAAGCTCTGTGGCACTCCTGCCTTGGCCTCTATGCTAAGGTGACAGATTTGTATTTTGAGTTCTGGCCATCCTTTCTTTCTAAACCCATTCGAATTGGCTTCCACAAACATAGCATCTCAACTCTACCAAAACTACCAGCTGGCCCAGCTAACTAATATCAGATGCATGTCACACACATTGATCCATTCTCAGCAGCTGCGTGGCCACAGTCTCACTGCCCCCTGTTGGGGTGCTTTATTTTGGTGTTCAGGACACCTTAATTCTGACTACTTTTCTTTTTTCATTAATGCTGCTTCTTCTGCCCCAACAGGTTCCTCCTCTTTTCTCAACAGCTGTCCCAGGCCTTGTGCTTGGTCCCTTCCCCCTGTCACATGTAGTTCCTTGGTGATCTCATCCAGAGTATTATTCTCTGGAGCCTTTAATTGATATCTCCATCTCAGACTCTTTCTCAACATCAGGCTTCTGGATTTAACATCCTGCATGATAGCTCCATTTGAATGTCTGCACACACACTTCAAACTCAAAAACTCAAAGCCTGGTTCCTGATATTCCCCAAGCAAACCCACTCCCCTCGTAGCACTTCCCTTTCTCAGGCAGCATCAATTCCCGTTCTTATGGTTTCTCAATCCCAATGTTAGGGTCATTTTGAATTCTCTTTATTTTTCATTCCATAAACAACGCATGAATTGTATAAACCCCTTTATTTTTGCTTTCCAAATATTTTCAGAAGCCTAGAATGTCTCACCATTACTGTTTTCCTTTTTCTGAGCCAACCTAATTTCTCACATGATATAATTTGTATCGCCAAAGTACTATGTATTTAAAGGCGTAACCCTCTGAGTGGCGTTACCCAGGGGGGTGGTGAAACCTTTGAGAGATGGAGTCTAATGGTCTTTAAACCATGAGGAGTGGCTAATACCATTGAAGGGGAGTGTAAAACCTTGATCTCGTCCCCACTTTCTGCTTAAATTCTTGGTCATGATATGGACTTTGTTCCACCACCTCTACTGACTGCCATGAATGCTACCTCATAGGCTCACAGAGATCTGTGAGGTTCAATCAGTCATAGTCAGAAATCTCCAGAACTGTGAGCCAAAATAAACATATAAAAGGACAACCTGTTTTAAGGGAAATAAGAAAGCAGTTTATTCAGAACCAAATATGTGAGATCATGATCTGCAAACTTTTATAGACATAGAACAGAAGAAAGTCATCAATCAAATGCTTTCACAAAATACATGAGTTAAGAGGTAGTTGGGATTCAGATGTTACTGCATTCTTAGCTATTGGGTTAATAGAGATTAGATATCCATCAAGGTTAACATCCTTTCTAAAAGTTTACCTAGAAGTCATAGGATGTTAGGTTAGATATACAAGTTGACAAATAATGGCTATTAAAATTGGATTTAAAGATAGTCCAGAATAACTTTGGCTCTTTATAACATTCCATCTTTCCACATCACAGTGTTCTACTCAGTCAAGGTTAAGTAGTCTGCAGGCACTTGAATATAGATGTGGCTCCTTTGCAGAATCTGAGTCCAGTCTTACAAATTATTTACCTGAGGTGTTTTATGTTAGTAATAGGAAGTTGGCTAACAGATTATTGCAATAACTTCCTAGGTTATCTCTTTTTTTCCTGTCATTTTTTTCCTGTTCCTTGGGCCCTTTAACACTGAGGCTAGAGTGATCTTTCTAAGTCATGATCAATGCTTTGTCCAAAACCTGCAGGGTCTACCACGTCATTCAGAGTCAAAGATTTATTCTTGGGTCCTTTGTAGTCTAGCTTTTGCATTTCTCTAACCTCATCTCCTACCTTTTGGACATCCTCCTTTCCCTCCCTGAATGGCTTCCTTCCTTGGCCTGGAAGGCCTGGCCCTGGTTCTGCCTCAGGGCCTCGTACTTCTCTCTGCTTGGACAGCCTTTCCTCAGATGACCGCTAACACCCACCTCCTTCAGACCTTTGCTCAGTTAATATTTTCCCAGGCTGTCTTCTTCCCTACCTCTACTCCAAACTCTCCTTTTCTTATCTACCTTGTTTTACATTAATCTTTTTTGATTTATTTATTTTTATTTTATGTGTATGAATGTTTTGCCTGCATGCACCTAAGTGCACCTATGCTGTGTAATGCCTACAGAGGCCAGAAGAGGACATTGGATCCATTGGATCCCCTGGACTGGAGTTAAAGGTGGTTGTTAGCTGCTATTTGGGTGCTGGGAACTGAACCTAGGAGCAGCCATTGCTCTTAACTTCTGAGTCACCTCTCCAGGCCTTCTCATCTACTTTTGTTTTTTCTGTTTTAGAGTTTTTTACATTTAAATCTACTCTACAGATTACATTTTACTGTGTTACTTTTTGTCATTTATCTTCCCCAACTAGAATAACTAATTTTAAGGGGAATCCTGTTGTTTTTACTGATGTATACAAAGTATCTGAAGCAGTGTTTAGCATATAACAAGTGGCCATTAAAATCTTTCAGCTTATTTTTTAATGAGTATAGTACAGATATTGAATCAGATCACTAGTCACTCAGCCTTCCAAAGGCTGAGTTTGTGAACTGACAGTTTTGACGATTCATTTCAGGGCATCCCCTGTACCCAGTCTCTTTCTAGCTCCAGTACCTTATTGCTTGGACTTTGAAGTTTGCCTATTTACCTCTCAAATTGTTTTTTTTTTCCCCAGACCCTAGGAGTGCCCATTTCCTTTCTTTCTGAAGGTCCTTCATTATTTCCGTAGATACCTCCATGTTCCTACTTTCTCTGTTCAAGACCCCTGCCGCTTGACACTGGACTTGGCTCCCGTGAGCAGAGAAACATGTGGGTCAATCCTTGGTACTTTGTCCATACATGTTATAGACTAATTTTTATTTGTTAAATTTGTTAGGTTTTAATCTAAGCTAAACCAAAATGTTTTCATCATAGTCTTAGCAACCATCAAGCAATCCTATGCATTAGCAATTCAGAAGGTGCTGCCTTTAGAAGAATTGCTGATTTTAGGCACCCTACTGCACTATCTAGATCTATAGCAATTATACTGGCCCTACTGTACAGAACCCATCCACCCCGATTCTGGAAGGGTTTCCCCTCATCTTGTTTACTTGTTATTGGCTTTTGCCTCTCTCCTGTTTGACTTTTGCTACCAGTCAAATATCTACCTAATTCTAGAGAAAGGAATTTTCCTACAAAACTTCCTGCCTTTGTTCCAAAAACAGATCCTTATTTCACTTAGATCCTATTTACCTTACATGCTAGTACATTCCTTCCATGGGAAATGGATTTCAAACCTACAGTGAAGGAAGATAGTCTACAAACCCTGATGCTTTTAAAGAAATCAACTACCTTATTCAGGGAATGAATTTCATCCAAATATCACATAATGCCCTTTGGGACATGATTCTGTGTTAGAGTATCTGTATTCAGTCTTTCCTGCGATGTAAAACAATTTAAAAACGTTTTCTTTTTAAATATGTATATTATATATGATATGTGTGCATGTCTCTTTGTACATGTGTGAGTGCAGGTGCCTGTGGAATCCAGAAGAGGGTGTTGAATCCCCTTGAAGCTGGAGTTACCAGAAGTGGGAGCCCTGATATGGGAGGTGGGAAAGGAACTTCAGTCCTCTGAAAGAGCCATGTGCTCTTAACCGCTGAGCCAACTCTCCAGCTCACATGTAATAATTTTATATGACTCTTTAAAATAAAAACTGAACTTCTGGGAGTCGGGGCCAAAACAAGATCTGTGGAAACCGAAACCAGAATGTTTTTGTCTCCATTCTTGTGCTGTTGAAACATGAACTGCACTTAGTCATCAAATGTGTCTAAAGGAAGGTCTACAACGTCCTGGCTTTTAACATGATACAATATTATTTTACAACATTTTTATTCAAAGTTTGAATTGTTTTAAAAGACTTTGTGGGTTTTTTTGCCTTTGCTTGACTGGAACACTTAAACAATACTTCCTACGGTACTGTCGTGGGGCGTGGTTTGCTCCCAATGCTGGAGTGTTCAAAAGGGCAGCAGCAAAGGCCCATAGTTCTGCACCTGTCTGCATTTCGTGTACAAGAAAAGACATGACATTTGGAGTGTGTCTGCGAATCAGGGTGGGTGACGAACAGGGGAAGCAGTGGCAACCTCGGGCAAGCTGGGAAAGGAGGAAACTGCTAGACGCCAGCTTTCCGCCTTCACTCCACCTGCAGCCACGGGATTCCACCGTGCTCCGCCCCGCCTCTCCCGGCTCTTCAGCGTTAGTTCACTCCCACCTGCCCGGTGGCCCGGCTGGGTCCGGAGGAGCTGAGGCGGGGCGCAGGCCGCAGCCAATGGGCGCCCGCGGGCCAGGCTGGGCGCGGCACGGTTGCCCGGGCGACCAGCGCGCGGCCCCGCCTCCCAACCCGCCCCTCTCATCCTCCAAGGCTTTGGCGCGCGGCTGAGCGCTGGTCTGACCGGCAATCGCGGTGTCAGCTGCGCGCTGCAATCTCAGGATGCCCAAGTGGAGCCTCTGGCGGAGGCCGGGCCGCACAGTGGGACTCCTGCTGCTCGTCATCCTGAGCTTCCTGGTGCTCCGCAGGTGAGAGAGAACCCCGCCCAGCACATGCGGAACTATTTGTGTTGCAAACCCACAGCCCAGGTTCTGGTCTTCCTCAAGCCTGGATTCCTGAATCCTGCACAGGGCAACCTCCAGACCCTGGTCTCTTGCTTTCTAGAACCCTGCCTGGAGAGTCAGGCCTCTCCATAACACCAGGCAGGCGCTGCCTAGCAATCCCCAGGCGCCAGTGCATTGAGTTTCCCGCTCCTCTGCACCTGTAGTGCTGGGATTTGCTGTTCATGAACATTTCCTATCCAGTGGGAAGATCTGTAGAACTGGCCTTCACATCCTCTGCAGACGTCCCCATCACTGCTCCATGTAACCCCCTCTGCTTTTTTCCTAGACCCTCACATTTTCTCCCAAGCTTGCTGAAAGTTCCTTCTATTCTGCAAAGCTGGTGTTCCAATGTGCACAGTTATGGTGAATTTAGGCTACCCCTTAGGGTCATAAGGACGCTGACCATGGACCTTCCTAGACTTTCAGCCTTGATATATTTGCACCATGCTGGTGTTTATAAGTAGGTTTCCCTTTCACTTTCTTACACCTTCCTTTTACAAACTGCTACTTGTGGCAAGTGGTGGGGTTCATTGAGAGAATGATTTACCCGCTGCCCGTGGAAAAGTTTTCTTGATGCTCTACTCCAGAACTGTTCTAAAGCATATCTATTTATAGGAGCCTACAGCCCTGACGATCTGATCTTTCAGGTCGATGCCTGGCACTTTCCATATTCAAAATTTCCAGTGTTGCTGGGAAGCAGAGCAGCAGCCTGAAATGGTTTGGCCGTGGATTTGAGTTGAGGGCTGAACCATGTGACCTGATAGTGGCCATCACACTTTTGTCTGTGGCTCCTTTTCTCGTCCCTTTCCTCATTTCTATGAGCTTTCTCTGGAAGATGGGGACACATTTGGGAGAGGGGGCGCTGATGGAGATGAAGATCTGAGTGTTTTTTGCCGCCAAGAGACATTACATTGACATCTTTCCAAGAAGTCTATCCCCCGTTTCTGAGATAGTGAGGATGTCATAACATTTGGGAGAAGAAAATGGATCTTTACTCACTCTGGGGTCCCCAAACTCATAACTCATTTTATTTCCCTAGTTTTCCCATCTTAGTCATTCTAACCCATTCTTCCTTGAAGTTTGGTCATTGTTCCTGTTGAATGCTCATCTTTCCTGGAGATGCAAGGCTGATGAAACACCAGAAGAACCACTCAGGACTGAGGCAACAGGAGCTCTGACTGGCAGCAGGGTGTCATGGAGCCTGAGCTCCAGAGAGGTGTTTGCTTGTTTTTGATCAGGAGTACATCAGTCCCTGCAGGTGACCCAGACAGTTCACTGTGAGGGCAGAACCAAAGGGATGAGTCTGGTCAATCCACAGGAAAAGGTGTGGGCAGGAGGATGGGTGTTTGTCACTTGGCAGACACAGATGAGGTGTCAGGCAGCTGACTGGGCCATGAAGAAGCCTGACCTTCTCATGAGTGAGTAACTGATTCCCCACCCAGGTAGAATGGCCACAACAGGAATCAGGCTGGGGTTGTAGAATAGCTTGGGATGGCGGTAGGGAACTTCTAGCTGTAAATTAAGCCTTGGAAATAGGTTGAAATCCTTAGAAAGGTTGCTTCTACAACACCTTCGTTCTTAGTAGGTTAAGAGGCAGAAGCTGGAGAAGCTCTGACCTAAGGTTAGGGCCATCTTTTGGAATTCTTAAGAATACATGCCTCTTTTTTACTGTCTTATCATAGGTGTTTCTATCCAGTTCCTTTTGTCCACTTGTATGGATTATCAATGACTGAGTTGCTTAAGTAGTTCTGGAGGCCAGAGGGAAACAGACTCTGTTTCTCTTCCTGGCTTACCCCAGCTTGGACTGGGTCATTAACTGAGTGGGAGGCAGGCGCCTCTCCCAGCTGTTGTTGGGGAATGTTGGTGTGGCCAGTGGAATATAGGTCACATGGAAACTGGCTACTTTGCTCACATCTCTTTGGAGGTCCAGCTGTCAGGACCGGCCATTTTCCTGGACCCAAGCAGGCAGGTATTTAGAGGATATTTGGGGGTAAGTTGTTTGACTACAACATAGCCTTTTGTTTTAAAGTGTTTTCCTTTGTTGGTTAACTGTCAATGATAGTTGTTAGATTATATTATATCTAAGAAATGGAAGGGTCAGATTGACTTCTGGGGAAGATTTCAAACTTTGTTGTTTTGACTTCAAGCAATGGTTTTTCTTAGAAGCTGCGTTTATAGAAATATAATCATTGTACAACAAAGTGTTCATAGTTGATAAGCTTTGATATAGATAACCTGGGAGAAATACTACCACAACGAAAGGAATGGAAATATCCATCCTCCTCCTCCTTGAATTTTCTTGTACCCATTTCTCTGACTTCTTGTTTTCTAGTACTTAGTAACCATGGATTGGTTACTTTCTGCCACCGTATATTGTCTGTAGTATGTGCTTGTTTTTGGCTTGGCTAGTTTCATTAAGCATATTATTTTGAGAGCTATAGCATGTGGTATTAGTTTGAGCCATGTCTTTGAGCTAATTGCCCATTCTCTCTTTCCTTTTTCCACTCAATGAACACAAGAATGCCTACTTGATATGATCAAGGCGTGGTCCCCAGATGACCTTTTTCCTTAATATAAATGCATCACTGAACAAATAATTCAGTCATCTCTGCATTCTCAGGCCTGAAATTTTAGCTGGCAAAAGTTGAGGGAGAGAGAAGGAAAGACAAAAGCCTCCAGTATGGTAGTCGGTATCCTGTTTCTATAAGACATACTCATTTTTTTTCTCTCAGTTCTGTGTCACTAACTGTTCCTGTACCACTGTTACTGGATTCTAGGCCCCATTGCTTCCTGTCGAACTTTTTCCTTGGTAAAAGTAGATAACTTAGCTATGATTCTTTAAATTCAAATCAACCTGCCTTCCAAAATCTGTAGACAAATTGGGACTCTCTTCCTGTGCTTCTGTGCTTTTATGAGCTTTGCTTATTCCAGGACTCTCCTCTGCTTGAGGCCTGAGTCACAGACCCTGGGATGTTTAAACAATTTGAGTGCTGTCCCTTTCATCTTCTAGAGGTGAAGTTTTCTGAATCTGGGCTGTGTCTCTGGGCAGGCAATCACCTGTCTCATACAGGTGGTGAAGCAGAGCTACCTGGACCGCGGCTCATAGTGCAGGAGAGGTAAGAGGCCTAAGCTAGGCTGTGCTGGCAAGGGAGTTAGCATTGTGATTTTTGTAGAAATGAGACCAGAGTCTCTTTTTTAACATTGACATTTTTGGTGAACTGATGACTTAAGGGCCAGGCATACCCAGGAAATTAAGAGCAAAGAACTGTAAACAGGTGGCAGCAGGTATATCAGAAAGTTTGCCAAAGGGACCTTAGGTCAAGTAAGTAATAAGGAAAATGCAGGCACTTAACCTTTGACAGAGGTCCACCTTCCTAACCACCATCTCCAGTAAGTGTCTTTTGGATATGAAGGTATTTGCTGTTTTCACTCAGTCCAGTTTCCTAGTTTGCCTAAATCAATTGCTCTGGATATCAGAGCCCATGTTGACAAAAAGAGTTCCCCTTGTGTATGTGGGCCTGTTCCTGGGACACAAGGACAGGGATAGTTTTCACAGCTCACAGTAAGGAAGCAAGTACTTCCAGACTGGTGGCCGCCTGAGATAGACTCACCTGTCACTCGGCACAAACACTGGTGTTTTCACTTTTGAGAAAAAGAAATGTTTTTAAGCACTTAATTTGTGAGTAGGTGATAAATGGATGGTCAGAGGATAAAAGGGAACTAGTGAAAAGAAACTCCTCTGAACTCTAGCTTCCTCTCCCCCTCCTTCCCACTAGAGTGTCACCGGTGATAGACTCTTTTAGATGGATTGTGTGCCTATTTAAGAAGATAGCTGTACTCTTGGTCCTGTTTGCCCATTAGATACATGATTTATTTAAGCATTCCTCTATTGATGGGCATTGATTGTTTTCAGTCTTTTAGCTATTAAGTAAACGAAGTTGCAATGAATATAGAATGGCATTCTGTAAGTAGAATTGCTGACCATAACAAATATTAATTTTAAAACTTGGTAGATACTTCCAGAACAGCATATTCCATTTCTGCTGGGTCAGTGTAAAGGAAATTCTGAGTTCAACTCCTTAGGCTAAGGGAAAAAAATTCTTTTTAATTTGTGACTAGGACAGTACAGATTTTTGAGATCTTGTGAAAAATTACCATGTCTCTTACATATCTTTGTGACTTAAGTCCCAAGAGGTAGATGTAAAAAAGTATTTAACACAGTTGTACTGTTCTGTTCTCTGTATCAGGAAATCATTCTATTTGTTCTCTTAAAACATCTCCAAGATCAAAGAGTTGTTATTAAGGACCAAGAATCTTTTTGAATTATTACAGGTTTCGTTTCTCTCTAGGCTGAGATGCAATCATTTGTTCCTTTATAAGACTATCAACGGAAAATTTTGCCATAATGAAGGTGCAGTGTCACAGAAGACCCTTGTGGTTGAGACTCTTGATAGGTGGCCAGTTACTGAAAGGATATTTGTTATTTTCCTTCTGGGTTTCAAGGTATTGATTTAATACTTTTTTATGCATATACTTCCTATGGTGTTTAGAATATGTTGCCCTCTGAACCAAGTACTGTTTTAGGGCTAGGTAGGGAGGCAACTGGAGCCTGGAGAGCAGACATGATTCTTTTTGGAGGGAGGGGCAGAAATGCGAGGACTGCAGTAGTACTGTGGCCTTGTATCTCAGTAGTGTGTACATGCCGCGTTGGGGACTGGAAAAGTCCAAGTCCTTTGGGGGTGTTTGATGCATCTTGCAGCAAAATAAGAGCCCTAAACTTTGACTTTATGAAGCATATATCCGAGAAGCTGAGCCAGACACAGGGACTGAGTTCTGATTCCCTTGGACTGTAGTTCTTAGGGCCCAAAGATGGACCCAGTGATCAGTATTTTGAAGTAGAGGCCTTAAAGACCTGGTCTGAGCCAAAGAATGAATAGTTCCTTCTTTAGCCTCCCAAGTTCCATTGCTGAAGGCAGAGAGAACAGGAGTGACAAATGAAGTATTTCCAAATGACTAGTGTAGAAGCAGGCCATCTGAGGAAATTGCACTTGATGAGATCCATAAATGAACCAGAATCTTGAGAGTAATGGGTGGAAGTTTACATTAAGCCTATGGGTGGGATTTCTATGTGTAATGAGGCCTTTGGGGCAGTTGAATGTATCTGCAATGCAAAATTGTGGTCCTTGGCCTGGCCACTGGGATGAATGAGGCAGTGAGTGTTTTCTCGGATAGTATGTTAGTATGATGCCCTGACCCAGATTCACTTGAATCTCTGCGTCAGGAGGCCCTAGCAGGTTCATGGTGTACCTGGATATTGAACTTGTAAGTTCTCATCTCAGACAACCAAATATATGATATACATATATATTCACACATTAGATAATATCTATATATTATAAATATCTATATATGTATTACTAAAATAATCAACCCTTGAGTTCTGGGAATAGAAGGACTGTTACTCTAGGTTACTCTAGGTTACTCTAGGTTACTCTAGGTTACTCTAGGTTACTCTAGGTTGTTACTCTAGGTTGTTACTCTAGGTTGCTTGCTACAGGGCTCTACCTCTGATTATCCAGCTCCAGCGGTTCCTGGTAATATTTGTGCTGCATCTACTTGGGAGATCCTGGTCCATTTGTATCTGGTCAAACTGTGGTGAACAGATGCCTGAAGGAGGTGACTGTGACCAGAGTGAGGCTTCTCAGCCTCCCAGAAATCCAATACTGTTTACAGAATCTGCAGCTGATGCAGGCAGACACTCTGGCATGGCAAGAGGCACTCTAAAAGTGTCCTGATTAGCATACCCTGTTCAAGGATCTTGTTCAAGGAGGTGGCAGGATCTGGTCTCCTACCATCCCAGCTTTCCTGTGACACTTGGGAATCCATTCATGAACTCCTTCAAAGTGAAGGATGTGGTAACGTGTCACCTGCTGCTCTGTGCTTTCCCATACACACCCACACAGCACTTCTTATCATGCCCAGAAGCATCCTGCTTGCTGGAGCCTGCCCTATACTCTCTGTCCTCGTGATCCACCTCAGTGATTAGCAACAAAGAACCAGGAAATTTCACCCTTAGCTCCCTTATGAGGCAAAGCCTGATGAGAAGTTTTCACAGGGCCTGCTTCATGTTCCCTTTCTCATGTTTCCATTCTAATCTGTGTTTATAGCCTGCATAGCCTGCAACAGAAATAGTGAATGCTGTATTTCCACTTGCCACTAGAGGTATGGGTTGTATGGGGCTTATTGTGTGAGACCCCATGAAGAATCTAGATGTACGTACCTTTATCTAGGACCCTTGCATAGACTGAGCATGGGTGCCATCTTTTCTAGGTGGAGGAACAGAATATGACTAAGACTTCAGGGCAGAACCCAAGACCTCCGGCCAAGTTGATTCCCTAAAATAAAATCAAGATACAAAAACAAGTTCCAGAAGAAAGTATTAACGTTCCAAAGAAGACAGGTGCCCCTGGTTTTGTCCTAGAAAATTTTGTGATGAATGAACTGCTCACTAAGTAAAGCAACAGAAACAGGCTGGTTTCCCCAGGGTTCAGTTAGCTCCTTGGCAACAAACCTAACCTAGGAGTGAAACCTCTCTGACATTTAAATGAGGCATACAGAACCATACAGTTGGTATTTCCTTAATTTTATTATTACTGAGTTAATTACTCAGGAAATTATAGGGTTATTCTTAAAATGATGATCATTGTATTAATGGGGATGGTTAGTGTTAATAACTATTTTCATGGAGCTTTGTCCTTTGGTACATGAAATTCTCTCTTGCGTCATCTCGTTTTCTCACAGTGAATTCTCTGGAGAAACCCAACATTTATCATCCTCATTTTCTCACTGAATTCATCGGTTTTATTAAAGAATTGACATTCTGTTTAGTAGACTACCAGAAAATTTCCAGAAAGAAAACAATGGACTTCTTCAGAATCTGGGATTTGATATCAGCTAGATGCTGTTTGCTTGCACATTTTTGGCAATGATTATTTCTGCCTCTTAATAAACACTGAGGTATTTTTTTGTTTGTTTGTCTAGAAAATGATGGGACACAAAGAAACATAGAGGGGTCAAAGATGACTCAAAGATCTGGTCCTAGACAACTGGAAGTTGGCATTTAATGGCATTACTGACATGAGAAAGAGAAAGAGAGACAGAGAGACAGAGAGACAGAGAGACAGAGAGAGAGATGAGAGAGAGAGAAGGAAGAATATGAGATTTATTGTCTAAGAGGAGAAATAAAAAGTCCCTGTTGTGCTTGGTACATATTCCAATAAAAATATTAAACCATTAATTAGGTGTGGGAGTTTGGAATTCAGGAAAGGTTGGGGCTAGAGCTTCGTATTCGGTATGTTGTGGTTTTGTCATTTGTCTCAAAGCATTTTCTGATTGTTTTGTGATTTTTTTTTTTTGCTTGACTCACTTGCTGGTTAGGAGTGTGTTGTTCAACTTCTACATGTTTGTGAATTTTGTGGTTTTCTTTCTATTATTGATGGCTTGTTTAATTCCATCTCAGGAAAGATACATGTATGTTTGTGAGAGAGTGAGACTATCTTTATGTATATCAAAGAAGAAGGTATAGATTGGTATTTCTTTTTCTTAATAAAAAAATTGTTTTGCCTGCACATATGTAAGTGCACCCATCTCTTTTAATGCCTGTGAGGTCAGAAAAGGGCCTTATATCCCATAGAACTGGAGTTATGGATGATTGCTAGCTGCCAAGTGGGTGCTAGGAACCAGACCTGGGTCCTCTGTAAGAGCATCCAGTGCTCTTGACCACTAAGCCATCTCTCCAGCCCCTAGACTAGTATTTCTTAATTGTTAACCTTGGGGTCTGATGAAAGTAGGTTTTGATTCAGTAGGTTTCAGGTTTCTGAATTTCTGGCGAACTATGGATGAAGATGCTCGCTGTCTTCGGATCACACTGGGAGAAGTCAGTCTTCACTGGTTACCAACAAGGGTGTTTCTTAATGGCAAAGCATGAAGGTCACAGAGCTCACCTCTAGCTTGTCTGTATTTCTGCACTTAACAGAATGAGGAGGGTTTTGTCCCCATAAACAGACGTTAGAATCAGTGATGAGTACTTTGGTCAGTACTTAGAGATAGTTTTCTTTTTTAAGTTCTGTCTGGAGAACAATATTACTCCCTTATAATCACTAAACAGCATTATCATTGTCTTTAAAAGGATGAGGTTGTGTGTGCATGTGCGTATTTTCATTGCCAGACTGGCAACATGCCACTGTTTTTAAGACTCTTTCCATCCAGTTCTTACACATAGTAGAAAGAGTGAACCCAGAAGGTGAGGTGTATGTGTGTATGTGCGTGTGTGTGTGTGTGTGTGTGTGTGTGTGTGTAAATGGAGGGGCCATGTGAGGCTGGTGACTGCCTCAGGCATGGAGGCAGAGGGTATTCTTTGGGGGAGATATCCTCAAGCTAAGAAATGCAAACTCTCCTTTGAGATGTGAGAAACATTGGAAAGCCAAAATTGCCCAGAGCTTTATGTAGCCTAGCAGAAGAGCCAGAAAGATGGTGAGAGAAAAACCCTGTTTGGAGCCCAAGGCAAACTCCAGGGCCTCACTTGAGAAACTCAGGGCTCATCAGCACAAGGATTTCGGGGTTACTGAAAAGGGACAGATATTAAATGTTTTCAGTTGTGTGGGCCACAGCGTCTCTACAGCAGCCATTTATCTGTGCCCCAGAGCAGCCATACATTGAGAGTGGGTATAGCAGCCTGTCAGTAAAACTATGAATACTGAAATGTGGCATTGATGTCATTTTTTATGTATCTCAAAATATTATCCTTTTGATTCTTTTCAACCACTTTAAAATGATAAAACCACTTTCAGCTTTCAGGCAGAAGGCTGGGTTTGGACCATGGCTGGAACTGGCTAAATGCTGACTAAAGGATTCTGTTGGCCTGGAAGGATCTCACTATACAGATTCATCAGTGTAAAAATATTAAGTGTAATAAGATAGCCTGGCACAAAGTTTAATGTTTAGAGTATTATTATCTACTAAAAACAGGGAAATGCTGAGCCTGACATTATTTCATATTAAGGACATACAACCCACTGAGACTATTCTTTGTGTTATGCAAGCATGATAAGTTGTTTTCCAGCAGTGATAAGATTCCTTCACTGCACATCACAGAACACTTTATTTCTACCTGACTCTTAGAGTGGCTTTTCTGAGACACAGGGACAGACATCAGTCCCTGTTTCACAAAGGAAGAAACTTACAGAGCTGGCGTAACCTATAGTGACAACACTACCCAAGGCCTCACATGCAGACCTTCTACGTCCAGATGGTGTTACTGTCTTCATCTGCCCATGTGTGTGGTCCTCTGGAAGAACTGAGTCCTCAAATGTCATTTGCGAGTCACTAGGTGGAACATGAAACTTTCCTCTTTGGGGCTGGGTCCCCAAAAGATTAGGTCCCAGGTTATTCAGGAATGACGTAGCAGAAATGTAGTCCTATGCTCGCAGTGTGGGTTTGGAGGCTAGGAGCTGTGAGAAGCAAGTAAAGAGTAAATTTCATTGCCCATGAATTGCTGTAGAAAATTCTCAAGCAGGCTGTGATGTCCTCTCACTGTCTGGGGCCTTTACGCTCGTAGTTCCTCCTGAATTCAGGGAACTGTTTTCTGCAGAGAAGCCCTATCTGGTAATGTGCCCTCTAGTGGCAGGAGCTGTAATGAAAAAGGTACCAGCTAACACTTGGTTTTACCTCAGATTTATTCATGTTCTTGTTTTCTGTCTCCAGTGATCCTAACCTGCCCTTGTCAGCTTTCTCTTGTGGCCTTCAGGAGCCTAGGTGAAAAGAGAGAATCGTAGAAACATTGAGTCGTGGGAGCAAGTTGAAGGCTCTCCCATGGCCAGCCAACCACTGAGATGCTGTTAGGTGTTTTTTCATAGACTGCAGCTGCCTAACAGCCTTCCCTGGCAGGACCCTGTGTTAACTCTTGGCTGGTACTTGATTGTCAGAAAACAAGACCAAGATGTCTGGTCAATGAATGGATGTTATTTAACCCAGATGCCTCTTTCCAGGTGTCTGTGTCCCAGGGTGGACATTTGTGACCGTGAGGGGGCTCTGAGGTACTGTTTCTGGTAGCTGTTGCTTTAATGTTTAGTCCAATGGATTAAGACAACTGTGAGTGGTAGGGGCTGTGAGCTGCAGCTGTTTCTGAGTCTGTGACACCAGCGAGCAATCCCCTCCTCACGTAGCATGACCTTGCTTCATCCTCTCTCCTTTTAGCACACCTGTCTTCATGTTGAACGTTATGTCTGTCTTGTTCCTGACTGCAGCATCAGCTTGCTCTTCCCCTGCAGTGGGGCCCAGCTCAGGAAGTAGTGCTGAAGAAAGTCACCTTCCAAGGTTTGGCTGAGCGGGAAGGTGGGAGCTTTGCCTCACCACCCTGGGAGCAGGCAAACGAGAGAAAGGCAGAGGATCTGTGCAGGAGGCAAGGAAGCATAGTGCATCTGTGCACCCCTGCCCACTGATGTGGGCCGCACCAAGGCTGCATGAGGTCCTTTACTCTTTCTTCTAGGTTGAACTGGAGCACCCTAATCCCCTCATGGCTCCAACATCGACACCTGGGACTGCAAGCAAAAGGCTCAGACTTTATGCTGGAGGACTCCACTTTCTGGATCTTTGGGGGATCCATACACTATTTCCGTGTGCCCAAGGAATACTGGAAGGACCGCTTGCTCAAAATGAAAGCCTGTGGCTTGAATACTCTTACCACGTAAGTGCTATGCCTGCTATGCCCTGAGCCTTCCACCAATCCAGACTATCCAGTAGGGGCTCCTGGTGTTTGTAGGAGGAAAGCTGTAAGACGAAGAGCTAGCCTAAGCTTAGATTTGCAGAGCCCTACAGAACTCTCTACTGTTGGGCAAGAAGACATACAACCAAATAGCAGTGCTATGCCAGGGGGTGGGGTGGGGAGGAGAGTTAAATGTAACTGTGGGAAGTGATTCATTTATTCATCTTGTGGCTTGAATAAAGAAACTTGCTTCTTCACAGTTCTGGAGACTAGCAACCCAAAGTGAAGGAGTCAAGTTTGGTTTCTCCTGGTTCCCCATGGCCTGTAGAGAATGTCATCTCCTTGTGTCCTTATGTATCTTTCCCACTGTGGGTGTGTACTCCTTGTCTTCCTTTTTTATAAGGATACCAGGACTTTCTGTTTTTGAGACAGGGTCTCAAATGTACAGCCCAGGATAGCCTCAAATCCTCCATCACCCTTCATCAGACTTATTGCAGGCATGTTACCACTTTGCCTCCCTTCGCAAGTAACTTTCATCCAAAAAAATCATCCCACCTCAAATATATATCCTAGATGAGTTTAGTGAGGTGGCTGCCTGCCAGTGGTCTGGCATCTTCTGGAATGATCTTCGGATTACCATGACTGTCATCCATAGCTGTAACAGGCGTATGATGAAATGTGAATGCACAAATATTCCAAAAAATAGGTCCAGTGTGAATAATTTTGATCTTTTCATGGATATTTTTTCAACATTACTAACATAGTTTGTATTAGTTCTACGAAATAAAGATTATTAGGCCATTACACCCCATTTTCAGGCAAAAATATATGTAATTATAAATCAAGGAGTTGGGCTTTCTTGGGTGATTATGAACTGGTTTTGAAGGTAGCTCTTTGAAGCACCATTGAGAGAAATGTGGACAAGTTTCTAGACTCTTAAAGGTCATATGAATGCTGTGGTGTATGCTGACCTGGGGTCACAGAGCTCAGTCTTTCATTGATTTCTATCATGCTTTACCCAAGTCTACTAGACGTTCTGTCCTTCTCCTAAGGAGATGAGACATTCTTCTCAGGACTTCTACATCTAGTCTCTGATCTCCAAAGTCATTGAGAAGTGCATCTTCAGCTCTCATAGAACAAGCATCATGAACAAACTTTGTAATTATCTTTCCCGTTAACAGCTATGTTCCATGGAACCTCCATGAACCAGAAAGAGGCAAATTTGACTTCTCTGGGAACCTGGATCTGGAGTATGTGGCCTTGCTGCTTTTGTATCTGGTCTGGGATGGGAGGTTGAAAGGAGGCTAACTGGGATTGATGAAGAGCCCTCAGATGCCATGTGTTTGTTCTGCTTTGAGAAACAGACTGAGGCTAGAGTTTTGTTCTTAGGAAGCTGAGAGAGGCTCTGTACCCAGGACATGGATGTTCCCCAAGTCTATCACCCATGGGGCTCAACTTATAGCCTCTGACCCCTCCTTTCTACTGTAGCCCAAAGAGGCAAGACCCCAAGTGCCGCCAGACTTTGAAGTGGAATCCATACACCTGGACTGGGATTGCAGTCACGTCTGTGTTAGCAAGGCCATTGTTGGAGAAAACATCCCCGTACCCTAACACCCCCAGTATAGCTGTGTGAATGGTCCTGATGCTAAGGGCCAGTGCATATTCAGCTCCTAGAGCCTCTGAACCCCAACCTGGTACAGGAATTCCGTGGTCAGCCAGGTGTCTCTTACTCCAGGGTTGTTGGTTGAGAGAGGAAGGGGAGGGCGAAGCGGGAGGCCAGTTACTCTGTGGTGCCTGGGGCTCCTTCCATACTGGACCCTGGGGAGAGGAGTTGACTTTTTTCCTTCCCTAGGGCCTTTGTTCTGTTGGCTGCAAAGATTGGACTGTGGGTGATTCTGCGACCAGGGCCCTACATCTGCAGTGAGATTGACCTCGGGGGCTTGCCCAGGTGAGTGGGGCCTGTGAGGGGCTCCAGAGTGGCCCCAGGCTTCTGGATGCTAATTCATGAGGCTCACAAGTGTCAGTTTAGTTTGTTTTTTAAGGTAATTTTTATTCTGTGCAGAATTTCCCTTCTAGAACAGGTGCCATCCACATGGGTTCATTTGGAATGATACTGAGGTTACTGCTTTGTCAAATCCGCAGGGATCTTTCTGTGTGGCAGGTGACCACAGCAGGAGGGTTGGCATTTCATTCTTCTGGACTACACTGTAGAGTGGGACCCAGGCAGGCCACTTATCTGCTCTGGACCTTACTTTTATTGACTGCAAAATGGGACAAAACAAACCTGCCCTGTCTGTTTCTTCGAGTCTGACTTATCGTGTATTGCTGCAGTTATGGAGCTGTTGTTATGGTTTCGTGTCTAAGTCTCCCGAGTCTGTTCTTCCTGAATGCACTTTCTACTGCAGTCAGGGTGCTGGGTGGTATGTACTTGAAGTGAAATCTAGACAGATACTGACCAGATCCACCTTCATTCCTCATCCTCATCACGATTGTCTTCATTTTCAGCACAACAAATCCCTTCTTAACAGGTGTTGTGGTCCCCAGCTTCACACCTTCACAGGTGCTTAGCCCCAGGCTCCACCCACCTGTGCTTTCTCCGGAGGAAAGAAGACTGAGCCTGTTGGTCTTGAAGTCCCTTGGGGATCTGTCTCCCCACAGCACAATTACTGAGCTGAGCCCAGGCCTTATTGTGTCTCTGTTTCCAGCATAGCCCTTCCTTCATCAGAGGCATCACCTGTTTCCATCTCTCCGGTACCCGTGGTCACTTTTCTGAGTTGGCACAGTGTCCTGGACAGGGCTGTGAACAGAGGCAGAGCTACTGCCCCCCTCCCTGCGGATTAGAAATCTGTGTCACCGTCAGCGATTTCCTTGGGCTCAGCTGGAGCCGGGCACAGGAGGACAACAGGGTTTTAACGGTCTTAACTTAGAAGCAGTGGGGACTCTCAGATCCCAATCTTGCAATGGGGGGGCACCTGCCTATTCGTCAGGGGGCTCCCAGGAGGATGGGGTTCCAGTGTAGTGAGAAGCTTGGCCTGTTTGATGGTTGGATGTGCAGGTCAGGTTAGAGTCTCCTCCCCAACTCCGTGCCTAGCCTTCAATCTACATTCCCTGATGTGTTTCTGAAACTTCTCAGGGCTTCTGAATGAGGGTAGGGAAGGCCTCAGAGCTTCTGTTAGAAGCTGTGTTTCCCCCACCTTGGTTTGAGAGGGACATACTAGCCCTTGGTGTTGAGTTTCTCCTGGAATTGGTGAGCACAGCAGATCACAGGGAATATTTGCCTTGTCCTCCTGCTGCTGGTGGCAGACTGCAGGGCCCAGGCTCCTGAGAGCGAATCCCTCTGTCAGGGTCTCACAGACTGCAGGGCCCAGGCTCCTGAGAGTGAATCCCTCTGTCAGGGTCTCACAGACTGCAGGGCCCAGGCTCCTGAGAGCGAATCCCTCTGTCAGGGTCTCACAGACTGCAGGGCCCAGGCTCATGAGAGTGAATCCCTCTGTCAGAGTCTCACAGTCTGGAAAGGCCTATCTTTTTCTGAGGGACCCTGGAAGGTTGAATCTGAGCCTCTCCAGCCCCAGTGATTCCTAACCCTTTTGATCCCCTGTCCTTGGGATATAGGATTACCACATAGGTGAGCCAGTCTGGTGCTTATAATTTAGCTCAGCTGCTTTTGAGTTTGTGATCCTCCTGCTTCAGCTTCCAGAGGGCTGGGGTTATAGGTGTCCCCAACCATATCTGGCTTGACCCTTTTATAAGAAAGTTGTACATAAACACTTGAAAACTGAGCCTTAACTTTTCCCACCCTGACAGGCAGAAAGAGCCATGGAGTTGGAAATGTGATTCCCAGGGCATTCAGGGTACAGGCTGAGGTGTGCTAGCCCCTGGACTGTGTGCATAGCTTTCTGACTTCCTGGCTGAGTGGAGGTGGTGGGGTAGGGATGGACCTCAGCTTGGCCTACTTTCCAGACTCATTCCTGAGTTTTCTGAAGCTGCTTTCTTCTCTCTGCTCCTCAGCCAGCCTATGGCAAAGCTACAGACTCTGATACTAATACTTCCCTTCCTTCACTTCTGTCTCCAAGCTGGCTTCTCCAAGACCCTGGCATGAAGCTGAGAACAACTTACAAGGGCTTCACCAAAGCAGTGGACCTTTACTTTGACCACCTGATGTCCAGGGTGGTGCCACTCCAGGTAAAAGCAAAAAGGCTTTTTATCCTCTCCTGCTTGCCTTCTAGGTAGTAGGCAATCCTACGTAAGCTCTTAGATGAAGGGCTGCAGTTGCTCTTAACACAGGGACACACATGCTCCTCTGCAGAGCCTGTGATCTTACTTTAGAATAGGTGGAACTTGTGATACTTGTCTTTTCAAAGAACTGTGTCTGTTCGTGTAGTTTCAGTCAGTGCTAAAATGACAGACTGGGTGAAGTGATTCACATCACTCCATACAGTGCCAGAGTCACGAATGCACTTGGGTAGGTAGGATGTTTGGGTAATTGAAACATGGGTCTGTCAGAGTCCCAATAGTGATGGAGTGTTGTATGGAGTAGAGCACATATAGATAGGCTCTGGAGAGGACAGGAGAATTTTATGTAAGTATCGACAGTATAAGCTACAGCCTTCTGTTATCAAAAGGGCTATTCTGTTCACATTTACTGTACAAATGGGAATAATTAACCCAGCTTCCTTTGTTCAACCACAAAAAATGACTTTGGAAGTTAGTACATCAGTAAAAAATTAGTACATTGATAAAAAATTGCTTGTGGGTTAATGATTTGGAACATTGGTAGCAACATAAGTCTAAATGAACTGCAGATGAAACATGGGATATTGAGGTTCATTTGAAGGTCAGATAAGCAAGGAACAACTTTTTACTATAAATATACCTCCAATATCACATGAGCCATACTTATATTTACAAAACTATTTATTGCCTGTTTATGTAAAAGTCTTCATTGTAAATTCAGATGGAACTGAGTGTCCTGTGTCTTTGTGTACTAAATCAGGAAGCTCTGATTATGAAAGAAGCAGGAAGCTTGGAAGCTGTCAGCCTAGGTTTTCCCTGGGAGATGGTGTTACTGAGATGGTTCAGTAGATTAAATGGTGGGACAACCACGAAGATGTCTTCTGGGAAAGCATTCTGAGGCATTGCAATAGTGTAACCAAGCTTGAACCTGGGTATAGTGTGGTTTTATTTATTTTACCTTACTTCTTTATTGTGTAAAATATATGCATAATAAAAACTGAGCATTTTTAAGTATACAGTCAATCCTCATTAAATATATAATAATCCCCCTTATCGCTGGGAATATATTTTAATAACCTTAACAGAAGCCTGAAACCATAGATAGGAGTGAACCTACATATTACTATTTTCCTATTTGAAGACACTTAAATGATGTTTATATAAATGAGACACAGTAGGGAATTAGCAATAACAGCTTAGAAAATAAAACACTTTTAGCACTATACTATAATAAAATTGTCAGAATCTCTAAACTTACACTTTGGGGCCATTTAAAGTAAAGTAAGGGCCACTTGACCCCAAGCAGGACAGTCCTGCAGTGAGTGATCTGTCTGAAACTGAGAAGACTGTTAGATGCCTGACAGACAGGCTGGGTCTACAAGCAGACACTTGCAGACACTCTGAGCAAAAAGATGACTCCAGACCAAGCTGAGCAGGATGATTTCATCAGGTTATCCCTCACACAAAATTCCTGCACAACTTAAAACTGATTAATTGTTCATTTATGGAACTTTTCATTTAATTTCATCCTACAGTTGGTCATGGGTAATTGAAACCTGCAAAGCAAAATAACAGCTAAGGGGCTAGAACAGTTTCCCTCATTCCTTCCCTTCCTCTCCTCTCCTCCTCCCTCTCCCCAAAGACTCCTCCACCCCAGAACTCACATATGCTAGGCAAGCATTCTATCGCTGAGATACCTCTCTATGGGTCTCTTTTATAAGAGCACTAATCTATTCATGAGAGCCCTATTTTTATGATCTAACCACTTTTTAGAAGTTTTATCTCATAATACCATTTGAGGTTAGGATTTCAGCATTTGAATCTTGGAGGAATGCAGACATTTAGCCCGTTATAACTACTGTCTGCTTTTTCATGTTCCATAAATGAAGTTGTACCCATTCAGCTCCCCACTATTCCTCCTGGAAATGGTTCTGTTATTTTCTCTGTGAAATTCTGGGCTTCAGCAGGGGGTGGAGCACAGTGGGGACTGAGCAGGGAGAGCCGCAGCCTGTGCCTAGAAGAAAGCACTGTGCCTTGCTGTGTCAGTGCTGGCCATGGGGTTTCAGGCCACTCCTGGGGCCTTGGAAGATGCATACACAGAAGAGTGAGAGCAGCCGCTCTGCATGTCTCAGTGCTGAGACAGGTCCTTGGGTATCCTGGCTTCAGAAATTGCTTTGGGGAATTTGATGGCTGTTACAGACTTGTATGCAGAAAACAAAAAAATAAAAAAAAATTCCCCAGTATGCTTAAGAAACAAAGATGTCTCCATCAAGTTTGTATTCACAGCATAAAGTTCTTCAGTGTTTTTCTTTTCAAAATAAAAGCACATACTTTTTTCAGTGTCTTCTGCACAGAAAAGAATATTGAACGAAGGATGTTGTATCTTCATCAAGAGTTGACGACTTTTGGTTTTCCATCGTTTTAGGAAGAATCCCAAAGTGATGAGACAGAATTAAATATAGTGGCTCTTTTAAATTGTATGAACTGCTTGTACTTAAGGAGGAAGAACGTTCTAGCTCATGTGGAAACTCAGACTCTAAAACGGGAAGTGATACAGATTTATAGAACTACAATGCAAAATTGAGGGCATGCCTGGCATCCTCTAGGAGGGAGATGCTGGGCTTCAGGAGACAGGCGCTGTGAAAGAACCAGGGTCTGCACTGGATACAGATGAATGAGAAAAGAGGAGCCCCCTAAAATCACAGTTGTCACTGCAAGTCCATTTTATCATTGCAAGGCTATTTTAAAGCCAGCCATGGATGTTTAAAGTTCCATGAAGACAGCAGGTAGAGAATGACCGGGAAACCGGAAGCCAGGAATGGAAATGAAATGCATAAAGTTATCTTAGGAAACTGAGTATCACCAGAGGGAAATTCTAATGGAAAATACTCAACTGGAAAGGACCTTCAGTCTACAAAAAGGAAATGATTCCCCCACTTAAGAAGCCCAGAGAAAGAGCAGATGGCAGTGCAGGACATGTCACCTCTGACATGCAAGAAGATGCTGGGGAGGTGGGTGGCTGCTCCCCACCATGAAGCAGTGAGGGGGCCGCTTACAAACAGTACCTGAAGGCAGAGGATAAGCTTGAAAAGAGACACAGAAAAGCTCAATGGATTCGTGTATAAAGTTTTCAAAGAATGATAAAAAAGAGAAAAGAAAAACTTGATAATCAAGTCTCAAAGGTACACACTTAGGAGATTTTAGTGACAAGGATGTAACCTCACAATGCTGTGAGCAAGAACTGAGAAGCCACAGTGAGAAACTCAGCAGTGTGAAGAGATGACAGCAACAACTTTTTAAAAAGTATTTTATTGATTATTTTTATTTTATGTATATGAGTGTACTGCTTGAATGTATGTAAGTACACCCATGTTGTGCAAAACACGCAGAGGCCAGAAGAGGGTATCGGATCCCCTGGAACTGGAGTTATGGATGGAGGTTCACTGCCATGTGGATGTTGGGAGTCTGGGTCCTCTGCAAGAGCAGACAGTGCTCTTAACTGCTGACACATTTCTCCAGCCCAAGACAGCAACAACTTTTAAAAGAAACTTGCCATAGCATGTGATGAAGGCACCACTTTTCTCCATAGACACTGTTATTTGTTGGAACAAAGGGAGCACCTTAAAGAAGAATGATCCCTTCCTAAAGAGCAAAAAAAGAATTTTGAGAGAGAAAAATGTAAGGTTCACCGAAGCTGCTACTCATTGGGCATGGGTCAGGTATTTCAAGGAGAATGACTTGACCTTTGACTACCAAAACTCAGAAAGCATAAAATTTTCCAGTGCCTTCTGTGGAAGTTCTGGTCCAGACTGTCTTATAGTGCATTTGTGGCCACCGTGAAAGAAGCTTCATAGTGTGGCTTACAGGTCCCCAGTTTGCACACCTAAACTGATTGACTCTCTTCCTGCCTCACCTTCTACCCCAGACTTCTGCTAGATATGCATCTGATGTAGTTCAGTCAGTGCACTGAATTTAACTCCTGAAGAAATGAAACAAAATTAGCTTAGAAAAGAGTGTGCAAATCAAAAATGGAGGACAGATGAGAGGGCTCAATGGGTAAAGACACTTGCTGCTAAGACTGATGACTTGGGTTTGATCCCTGGGAATCACACAGGAGAAAAAGAGAACTTGGGTTATTATCTGACCTCCATACGTTTGCTGTGATATGCTCATGCTTACCTGCATACACACTCAAAATAAAGAAATAAATATAAGAAATATCAAGTACGAAAATAGTGGAATGGTGCTTCCAGACCAGGCTGCTCCCACTGATGCTCCTTGACTTAGGCAGAGAGGACTGACCTTAGGCTCTTGGACTAGAACTTTTTTTTTCATGAAAATGTGTCTTAAATTTCACATCTAAGTAAAAAAGGTGTATTTCATGAAGTCACTCTTCCAATAGTTTAATATGATCTGAGTTGTTTGTTGACTGTTCTGTCATCCCCCAAAGAGCTGAAGTGTTAAGCTATTCAAGGACACAACATTTTAGCAACAAGCATCTGATTCTGTGAATAATGAATATATAGATGTTTGGCTGGAAACAAAAGCTCTAGAATGAGTTTACTCTTCGAGGTATTGAAAGTAGCACTTTTAGGGAACTGATTATTGTAAATGCTTGGTTTCTGTTCCAAATATAATAAAATTTAGCCTTTACCTGAATGTATACTGTAGATTTTTTTCTTGTCATTTTGAAACAGGATCTCCCTTCTGTAGCCCCAGTTGAATTTACTATGTAGACCAGGCTGGGCTTGATCTAACAGAGATCTGCTTGCCTTTACCTCCCCAGTGCTAGGATTTAAAGTTTGTGCCACTCTACTCATCCTGTAGATTTTTAATAACAGAAGTTATATAAATACTGTGTTTGGTGTGGTTTTGGAATTATTTCTTTCATATTTTTTAAGCAAAGTGAAATTTATGTGTGTATGTTTTATACATAGATTTTCGAAATTATGCTAAGAGGCTTTAAGACTTAAATATGTCACACAATCTTAAGTATAGTATTTCATGCTAAAATCATTTTTTAAAATTTAGTGGTTAAAAAAAGAAATGTGCTTATTCTGTCTCATATAAGTGGGATAGTTCAATGTTACAGCTGATTTATTTTAATTGTATAATGTTTTCAAGGGCTCATCTATGATGTGTGGTAGAAATTCTTGCCTTTTCAAGGCTGAGTAGTATTCTATACTGTTCTATTTCTGTTTATTCACACATCTGTTCATGAACACTTGGATTGTTTCCACATTTTGGTTATTATGAACAGTTCTGATATGAACATGCCTGCCAAGGTACCTGAGTATCAGTGTCTCTGATTTCACTTCTTTTGGGTTTATATGTAGAAATGGAAGTACTTGGTCAAATTATAGCACTTTGTAATTTTTTTGACCAACTGCTGTACTGTCTGCCATTTACCTTCTCACCTGCAATGTACAAGTGTTTTAGATTCTCCGTATCCTTGCCAACACTTGTTATTTTCTTATTGCTTGGAAGGAGCCACCCTAATGGAAGTAAATGACATCTCATGGTGGTTGTGATCTGTAGTCCTCTAATGATGGCCTGTGTTAGACCATTCTTACAAACTCCTGACTTGAAATAAATGGCTCTTTTCATAGGATTGTTGGACATTTGTTATCTTAGGGGAAATCTTTATTCAGGTTCTTTGCTTCCTCCACTTTTTTTTTTTGAGTTCAAGACTTACTATGTAGCTCTGGCTGACCTTGAACTCACTTGCATAGCTTAGGCTGCCCTGCTCCTTGCTCTCTCCTTGCCTATTTTGAATCAAGTTCTTAGGCTGTGTTTGTCCTCATAGTTGAATTGCAGGAATACATCATATGTTCTGGATGATGACTACATATCAGATACATGATTTGAAAATATTTTCTTTTGTAGCAAAGGCTACCTTTTTTACTATGTTGGTAGTGTTTTTTTATTCATGAGCATTTTTCCTTTGGGCTGAGGCTATATCCCAGTGGTAGAGTGCTTGCCTACATATATTTTTTAAGATTGTCCTATATCAAAAAATGTATCTTTGTCAAAAAATAAATAATTACAACAGATAATGTCTTTGTGCCAGTATCACATTTCACATTGCTTTGATAACTGTGGCTTTATAGTAGGTTTTGGAATCATGAATTGTGAGGTCTCTGAATTTATTACCTTTCACATTGTTCTGGCTCTTTAGTGCCCCTGGAGAGCTCATATGAATTTTAATATTTTATTTTTATTACTTTTTAATTTTACGTATATGAGTGTTTTGTCTGCATGTGTGTAAATACACCACATGTGTGCAGTACCTGCAGAGGCCAGAAGAGGGTGTCAGATCTCCTGGAACTGGAGTTATGGATGGTTGTTAACTGCCATATGGGTGCTGGGAATCAAACCTGGGTCCTCTGGAAGAATAGTAAGTGTTCTTAGCTGCTGAGCCCTTTCTCTAGCCCTGCTTATAGGAATTTTAGAATGTTCTTTTCTATTTCAGCAAAAGCACTGAGATTTGATAGGGATTTCGTTGAGTCCGGCAGCACTGACCTCCTTACAACAGTGGCTTGTAATCCAGGAACATCGATTGTATTTGTCCATACTAACTGCTAATTTTAGTATTTCACTTTCTTTTTAAAAATATTTCATTTATTATTTTTATTATATGTGTATGCACATGTGTAAGTGCACCCATGTCATGCAGTTCTTGCAGAGGTCAGAAAAAGGTGTTGGATGCCCTGGAACTGGAGTTATGAATGGTTGTTAGCCGCCATGTGGGTGCTGGGAATCAAACCCAGGTCTTCTCCAAGAGCAGTCAATGCTCTTAACTGATGAGCCATCTCTCCAGCCCCTTATTTCACTTTCTTAGATAAATTATACATGGAATTGTTCATTTGTTGTGATTAAAAATACATTGGTGTTGTGCATTGATTTTGTGTCATGTAACCTTGCTGAACTCGTTTATTAGGTGTAATAGGCTTTTGGTATAGAATTGGTATAGACTTTTTATGGTTTTTTACACTTACGACCATATTGTTTACAAGGAAAGATGATTTTGCTCTATAAATTTAGATGCAAGATTTCTTTTTCTTGTATAAGTACTTTAGCTACGATTTCTAATACTATGTTGCATAGAATCAATTAAAGTAGGACTTATTTTTGTAGAAGATAAACATTCAGTCTTTCTCTGTTGACTACAATGTTAGCTGTGGGTTTTTCACACATGGCCTTTTCTATTCTTAGTTTATTGAATGTTTTTATCCCAGAAGTCTGTGGAACTGTGTCAAGTGCTTTTTATCCTGTATAAAATGGAAGTCATGGTGTTTTCCTTAATTTTTAGAATAAAGTTTATATTGATTTTTAAAATATAGACTCATTTTGACATTGCAGAAATAAATCCCATTTGTTTGTGATATATAATTCTTTAAAAAATTTTATTTATTATTTGTATTTTTTTATGTGTATGTGTGTATTGCCTGCATGTGTGTAAGTGCACCTGTGTGGTACAGTGCCCATAGAGGTCAGAAGAGGGTGTCAGATCCCTTGGAACTGGAGTTAGAGACAGTTGTTAGCTGCCATGTGAGTACTGGGAATTGAACCTGGGTCCTCTGCAGGAACAGTCCGTGCTCTTAACTTCTAAGCCATCTCCCCAATCCCCATGGTGTATAATCCATTAAAATTGTTGCTGAATTGAAATATTTTTTGTATCAGTATTTATTTTTGCATCAGTATTCCTCAAGGATCTTAGTTGGTGTCTGTTTGTTTTGCAATGTTTTTCTCTGGTTGGCAGTGCTGGGCTTGTGGAATGACATAGGAAGTTTCTGCACTCCATTGGTGTTGATTCTTCTTTCAGTATTTAGAGAAGCTGTGTGTAACCATGAAGCAGGAAGACTGAGTTCAGGGCCATCCTGGGCTACAGAGTAAGTTCAAAGTAAGCCTGGACTACATAATTAGGAACTGATAACATTCACCTGGGAAGCCTCTGGCCTTGGTCTTTTTCTTGCTGGGAAGTTCTTGGTCACTGATTCAGTCTCCTTAGTAGTGATGATGTATTTCTTTTTCCTCATGCATTAGTATTGGCACATTATGTATTTCTAGGGGTTTGTGTAGTTCATCTAGGTTATTCAACTTGGGTACAGTTGTCAGTTCCTCTTTAAAAATATTATTATTATGTATATATTAATATATTAAAATACATTTTTATTGTTCTTTTTGAATCTCAGACATGTATACAATGAAGAAAAACTAGCTCTGCCTCCCCCAGCAGCCATCAACTGCCCATAGCTCCTAAGCTAAGGGTGGAACATTCTAAGTCCGTCCCTGCTCCATGTTGAAATGTGGAACTGCCTTTTCTTGTCCAGGTCTTGTTCAGACAACCACAGTTGTTATGAGTTCATGAGTCCATCAGCCCTGTCATGTCCAGAAGATACTGTTCCACAGCAGTCCTCCCCTTCCTCTGGCTCTTACAGCCTTTCTGCCCTCTCATCTGTCATGCTCCCTAAGCTTTCGGGGTAGGGATGTGCTATAGATGTTCCACTTAAGGCTGAGCATGCACTGGCCTTTATGCTCTGCACTTTGATCAGTTGTGAGTCTCTGTATTAACAACCATCATGCACTGCAAGATGAAGCTTCTCTGAGGGATGAGACCTGTGCTCAGCTATGGGAATAAAGATAAGCCCTTAGGAAACAGCCAAATTCCTCTTTTATAACCTTTGTAAAATCAGCAGTCACATCCTGTTTAGTTTCTGATTTTAGTTGAATCTTCTATTTTTTTCTTAGTTTTGCTGAAGATTTTCTTAGTTTGTCACTTTTTTTTCCAAATCAGCTCTTAGATTTAAATTTTCTTTTTCTGCTCTCTTTCTTTAAGGACAAATCTCTGCTTTAAATTACATTATTCATTCCTTCTGTAACTTTTTTTTTTTTTTTTTTTTGGTGATTCAGTTTGTCTTGACAATTTCATACAGGTCACAGTACATTCTGTTCGCTCTTACCTTCTGCTCTTCTTACTTCCCTCTTACTCTCGTCATTTCCTGACTCTCTAAAAGTCCCTTTTCCACAACCATATTTTTTGTATTGTTTTGTGGATCTCTGATTTTAACCAGGGCCATTTGTGTGACTGAGGGTTTGGAATCATCCATTGGAGCCTGGAGGACTCACTGTTAGGCACACAACTGAAGACAGTGACTGTCTACCCCTAGAATCCATCAGTTGCCAATAGCTCAGCAGAGAGGGGTAAGGCCCCATGAGCCCCTCCCTGATTCATGATTGGCTGCTGATAGGCCCAGTGGAGGCCTAGTGCAGGCAACTAGAGCGTTGCAGAGATTCTGTTTGCAGTGTTTGTGCCCTAAAGATAGCATTTCAAAACGTCTCCTTGTCTTCCGGTTCTGTCTTCCATGATGTTTCCTGAGCCTTGCGAGCCGGCCGCTGTAATGTCCGGTTTAGGGCTGAGCACTCACCTTAGGCACTTTGGGCAGCTTTGAGTTCCTGCATTCACTATGGTTCAGTGTCTGTGCCTGATGCTGGGAGAGTGTCCTGGAGCCTTTTCCAGTTTATTAAGGTGTAAAATTAGGCTGTTGATACATCTTTTAAATTCATTCACAGCTGTAGATTTTCCTGACAGCATTGTCTCTACTGCATCTCATCAGTTCGCTGTTTCCATCTATCTCAAAGTATTTGCTGGTGATTTCCTCTTTAGCCGTTGTTGATTTAAGAGTTTGTGGTTTAACTTCCACGTGTTTGTGAACTTTCCAGTATTCTTTCGCCTTTTGTTTCTATTCATTCCATTGTAATTGGAAAGATGCTTTGTATGACTTCAATGTTCTAAAATTTTATTAAAATTTGCTTTGTGGTCCAACATATGGTGTATTCTGGAAAATGTTCTTTCTGCCAAAGAGAAAAATATGTGTTGTGCATGTACAGGCATGTGTGTGCGTGTGTCTATATATCTATAGCTGTATGTCTAGGTCTTTTAGTTCTAATGATCTACAGTATTATATAAGTATTCTGCTTTGTGTTTTTATTTTCTGTCTGGTTCTGTTTTTCATTATTAATAGTGGAATACCGACTCTCCTGTTATTACTGGAGCTCTGTTTATCTCCTTCTTCAATTCTACCAGTGTTTGGTTCATATACATTTGAGCCCTGAGGTTTGGTGCATAAATATAATTGTTATAGCTTCATGATTCTTATCATTATACATACACACATACATATGTGTGTGTATATATATATGTATGTATGTATGTATGTATGTATGTGTATATCATAGTCCTTTATCTCTTGTAAGTTTCTGGTTTTTTGAAATGGAATCTCGTGTAGGCCAAATTTGTATGACTTAGAATTTTTGATCCTTCTACCACCTTCTGAGTACTGGGATTACAGGCATGTGTCACCACACCCAGTTTTTCTTGTGACAGTTTTTTTTTTTCATGTGAAGCCCATTTTGTTTATTCATAAGGTTAGTCCCATTCTCTTTTGGTTTATTGTTTGTTGAATACATTTTCTATCTTTTCATTTTCAGCCTATGCAGATGTATCTCTAGATCTACTGCGGATGTTTTACAGACTTCTTGTAGTTAAATGTTTGCTTTGTACCTGCTTTGCTGATGGACATTTTTTTAGAGTGTGAGGTTGAATAAATTCAAATGTAAAGTAACTGTTATAGGGAATGCTTTTGCTCTGGTGTTGCCTGTGTGATCTTCCCCTGGTGTTCTTGCCTCTCAGTGTGTCAGTATCGCTCTCCTTTGCGTCTAGCTGATGTTTTATAGTGATGCTTTTCATGGAAGTTTTAATGTTTCATTTTGTGTGTATTCTACCGATTTGTCATAGTTGTCATGGGATTATATATAACATCCTCAAATTGTGACATTCTGTCTTAAATTGATACCAGCTTAATGTTATAGCCATACAAAGCTCTACTCTTACAGTTCTCCCCATTATTTTATTGCTGTCACAAGTACAACTTTATATGATATATATATATATATATATGTACATATATATATATATGTATACCCAGTAACTTAATTTCTTATTTCTATGTGTTTGTCTTTTGTCTTAGATAAACCGTCATTGTAAACTAAAATCACATATGTGTGTGTGTTTGTATATGTGTGTATGTGTATGTGTGTTAGTATATTGTGTTTATGTGTGTGTTTGTGTATGTGAATCTGTGTATTACATATTTGCTTTTACTGGAGAACATATTTTATAGAGCTTCAAGTTACTGTCTAACATCCTTAATTTCAACCTGACAAATTAACTGCAGAGCAAGTGCAGTGGAATCAACCCTTCCAACTTTTCTTTGTCTAAGAATGTCTTCATTTAATTTTCATTTTTGAAAGATAGTTTTGTTAGGTATAGAGTTCCCAGTCATTACTTTTTAACTTTTATTTCTTTCAACACTTTGAATATATTAACCCACTGCCTTTTGAGCTGCAAGTTTTCTTCTGGGATCGACTTGAAAATGTCACTGATGATGTTTTGTAAAGTGATAGGTCACTTTTGTCTTTCTACATTAATGCATCTCTCTTGGTCTTTGTATTTCAACCATTTGATCATAGAACAGGGCTTTACATCACTCTCTGGAATACGCATAGCTGGATATTTGTTGAGAATCTGGTATATGTACAGTATATATGTATACATATATATTATCTATCTATCCATGTCTTTCACCGAATTTGAGGTATTTTAACCATAATTTACTTTCCCTTCCCTTTCTTTTTCTCTCTTCTCTCTCTCTTCCTCTTCCTTTATTTTTCTTACTTTTGGAAAGGTTTTGCTGTATAGCCCAAAATAGCCTCAGACTTATTATAAAGCAAAGGCTAGTCTTGGACTCACAATCTTCCTGCCATAGCCTCCCAAGTGCTGGGTTGCAGGTGCATGCCATCATGAGTGGTCAACAATCATTTCTGCAAGTAATCTTTCTATTTCTTCTTCGAAAATTCAAAGAATAAGCATATTGGCCTATTTAATGGGGTTACATTTATTCATTCATTTTTCTTAATGTTTTTCCTTAGACTTCTCAGGTTCACTTATTCTTTGTCTACTTCGTCTAGTAAATCTGGTGTGTGTGTGTGTGTGTGTGTGTGTGTGTGTGCATAAATGTTCTCTGATCAAAGTCCTCTCATTGACCTCTCTTACGTTCTTATCTATTCCACCAAATCAAGCCCCCCCCCCCCTTTTGGCTTATGGTTCTGAGGTTCCAACTCAAGGCCTGGCACATACTAGGAAAGTGTTCTACCACTGGGCTGCATCTCCTGGCTCTCATGTTTCCTTATTTGTGTGTGTCTGTGCACCTCATAGGTTTTGGTTGAATATCAGGCATTGAGAAAACACTCATCTTTCCCTGTCTTTGCAGGCTGCAGGGAAGACTGTTGCTAATTAATGGGCTTTTGAACCTGGAACTCAGCCCTGGGTGAAGATATAAGATCACTTATACTTTCTGGGCATATATACTGTCTACACCTGTGTGTGCTTGTTTTCTCTTCCCAAGCCTTGATTGACTGTAAATGTCTTCATTTCTATGAGTCTTACTCCAGCTTCTTAGATGTTTGTCATATTCTTCTACCCATAATCCCATCGCTCCAGGCAGTCACAGGTTTATAGTCTTCTTTAGTTTTGGCATGCTGACAGTCTGACACTGCCTTCAGGAACTTCCAGCCCAAGGCCCAGCCATGCCCCTATTTCCTGTCTGAGTCTCAAGTCAGATGAGACAGAAGCCCATTCTCCTAACAGCACAGAGACAGGCCAGCACATTGTAAACGTTTCATTTTCACTTCTGTCCTGGGGGAGGGGAACTGGGAGTTTGGAATGCTTTTTCCCAACCACATGATGCTGTACTGAGGAGGGCTGGGACAGAATTTTCTACTATCACATGGAACTGTTTATTTAATTTTATTATTATTATTTGCTTATTGATATTTTCTGTGTATGGATGTTTTCACTGCATGATAAATGTACCTTATGTGTGCAGTGCCTGTGGAGGCCAGCAGAGGGTGACAGATCCCCTGGAACTGGAGTTATGGATGCTGTTAGCCACCATGTGGATGCTAGAAACTGAACCCAGGTCCTCTAGAAATGCTCTTAACTGCTGAACCATCTCTCCAGCCTACATTTAGCTCTTTCTTGACTGGTGGTTACTTGTTTGCTTAGGTCTTTGGTTTCCAGAACTCCTGTATAGTTAGTGTGTACTTGTTTGATGTTTCCATGGGAGAACAAGGGCCAAGTGATCCTAGCTTTTGCTGTCTTGATGATGTTACTCTCAATTACATACTAAACCCTTTGAGAGTCTTGTTTTCAATGTAAGGTGTTGCTGGTAATTAGTGGTGGGTGTGAATTTGCATAGTATGTCTCCCACAACCCATTCAGCTTCTGGTTCTTTGTCTCCTCCCCAGTACAAACACGGAGGCCCCATCATTGCTGTGCAAGTGGAGAATGAATATGGTTCCTATAACAAAGACCCGGCTTACATGCCTTACATCAAGAAGGTAAGAGTCAGATGATTCATTACTTCACCTTCCTTCCTCTCAGATATATTACAGATTGTGACATGATGGCCTAATGCTTTTTCCAAATTAATGTCAGGTAAACATCTCTACTGCTGTCACTCCCAGCATCATTTTCCATCTAGAAATTGCTTTTGTTCCTGTGGAATAGACATTGAAGCTCAAGTGCTTCAGTTGCTAGTCTCTGACTTCCTGCTCTTTCCTTCCGATCTGAGGAATGCTCTTAGTAGGGTCCAGGCTGTCCAGGAAGGGTGGCATTCTTCAAGCTGGAAAGTGGCAAGTTCACTGGCTAATGTTGCCATAGCCTGGGCAGAGCATACATCTAGCTTTCTTGTCTTTGCATTATCTAGAAAATCCTGTTCTGGATATGTTCTAGAACTCTTGCTATAGTCTTCCCTCAGACTCTCCAGGGCCCTGGGGCATCACTAGCAGTTGTTTATTCAGCTGCAGAGGAGAGATCTGAGGAGCTGAGGCAGGAGCTGCTCCTCAGGAGACCTTGTCTGTGTAGCCATGCTTCCCTATGCCCAGGCTCTTGGGAGGACCCCTCCTGAGCTGCTGTGCAACTTCTCCTGGAGCTGTTGCCAAGATAGGCATCACATCAGCATCACTGACCTTCAATATGATTTCTTACTTTTCTGAGAGACTTAACTCTCGTGTGCAAAACTGAGACAAGAATGCCTTTTGGTAAGGCTGCTGTGAGAGGTGTGAGCCTTAGCTATGCTTGGCAAATGGCTGGTTCTTAGGAAACAGTAATTGTCCTTTGTACAGTGGAGTCAACAAATGGATGCCTATGAAAATTTAAGTGTGTATGGTGGGATGCTAGGTGTCACTTACTTAGTTCTGAGTGACTAATTAAAGGGAGTTTATCCAGGGCATTTAGGAAAAACTATTTTAGTTTTAATTATGTGTATGTAGCATGTCTGTTTGGATGCTCACATGTGTACCTGTGGAGAGCAGAAGAGGGCATCAGATTCTCTGGAGCTGGCTGGAGTTACAGGTGGTTGTGAACTGCTTATTGTGGGTGCTGGAAACTGAACTCAGGTTCTCTGCAAGAGCAGCAAGTGCTCTTGACCACTAATCATCCCTCTAGTCCTGATCCGGGGCTTGTAACAGCTACTCTTACTTGTCTTCTTCGTGGATTGAATGCTCCAGCTTCTGTCATCCCAGAGAGTTAGAATCCCTTCTGTGCTGTCCTTTACCAGCACATAGGATGAGGCATTAATTTCATAATGTCACTTCCTTATTTCCAAACGAGCTCAGTTGAAATAAATTGTCTAGTCATTGTATCTTCTAGGGAAATTCTAGTAAAATCACCTCTCTAGGTGTTTTTGAGTCCAGACCCCCAAGTGGAACTTGTGTAGGTGGACATATTCTGGGTTCAGCCCCACCTCTCTCACACCTCTGTAACTCATCATACTTCACTCAGCCTATCTGTGGCTCTTTGCTGTGTGTTTCAGCTATTAGCTATGGAGTGCATGAGACAGTTTGTAAAGTGCTTGGCACCAGAGCTAATGCTCTAATTGCTAGCAGTTATTCTGAGTGGTGACAATCCTAATGTCCCTCAAGTAGTGGGTTTCTTCTACCTGATGTATAGATTTACCCCTTCACAGGAGTGCCTCAAGTACTACTGGGCATGGGCATACCACTGGAGTATGGCTGGACTGTCATGCCCTTGCATTGACCAAGGCCCCCTGGCTCAGAGAGCTGAAGAGAGGCTGTGTGCATGGTGTAGGTGAAGAGGAAAGTGTGTGTGTTGTCTTGGCCACCTGACCAAGCTTGCGGTTTTCAGGTCATAGCATGGCAGTTGGCCTCCTGAGCTGGCATTGAGTAGGCTTGTGTGGATCAGCAAACCGGTCAGACCTTTAGAAACAACCAAGGCCTGCCAGCACTCAACAGCCCTGGCTCTGCCACACTTGGAAATCAAGCTTATTGAAGCTTTGTTGAGTGTTGTGGGCTTAGACAACATAGAGAGAAATGCCTTGTTTAGATTTCTGCCTCTTGCTCTTTGGACCACCTCAGGCCTCAGCGTGGCCCTGAAGGAGTTCTGAACAACAGGACAAACTTTAACCTGTCTTTTATCCCCTGAACAGGCCTTGGAGGACCGCGGGATCATAGAGCTGCTCCTGACTTCAGACAACAAAGATGGCCTGCTAAAGGGAGTGGTCCAAGGAGGTACCTGAAGGAGGCTGCCTGGTTGGCCTTTCTGTGCACACCCCTGGGGCATGATCTGAGATACAAGCAGTCCTCACCTGGTGCCTGTGTTCAGAGCACAGGGCTGGGTGCTTTAGGTGGGAGGGGCCTTTTTCTCTTCTTTTTAGCAAATTCCTTACCATAGATCTTCTAGATACCCAAGTGCCTGGCCAGCTGTTTTGGTCCTTGTTCCTGCCCCTTCACAGCCCTGCAGATGGCTGCTCCTGTTGGCGTGTTTCTTTTTATCAAAATAATCGCCGCTCCGTTTCCCATCGCTTGCCCCACCTCCAAACTGAGCAGTTATTCTCAGCACTCCCCTGCCTGACACACCAGCACATCCTTTTTGTCCTCACCTTTCTCTTCAAAGTTCATCAGGAACTCAAATATGCCTCACCCTCAATTGCTGTTTCCGCTTTCCACCTGCGTCGGTGAGGTATCGTTTTCACTGACCTCTCTTTCTTCACTCATCTCCCCAACCTTTTCTTGACGTAGCCATCTGCACACCTTTGGAAATGGAGCCAGGGAGCCAGGTGTGGTGACACATGCCTACAATCCCAGCACTCGGAGGTGAAGGCTGGAGGATCATGGGTTTGAGGCCAGACTGGGCCACATAGTAAGTTCCGGGTCAGGCAAGACTATATAGGAAGACTCTCTTCAAAAACTGAACCAGCAACCCCGGTAATGTTGCTTGCCTGCTTGAGCTCTAGGTACTCAGGAAGAGAGGGAAGCACATACTCCGGGAATGGCCTTGAGGAACTCCTGTAGTTCACCAGTGGCCCCTCGTGACCGTCCCTTCTGCATGACCCCCTCTAACACCACTCCACAGCCTCCTACGTTGCCTGTCTACATGCCCCCTGCCCCACACGACACTGACTAACGTCCCTGGCAGCATCCCTGCCCAGTCGCCCATACAGCTGCATCCACAGCATCCACAGCCCTCCCTTCCCCACTCCCTTCCGCTCCGCTGCCTTTCCTCAGCTTCGGGGACTTTACACTCCTTCCATGGCTGTCCACCTGAGTGGCCTCTGCAATGCTGCTTTGTCTGAGCACCCTATTTGACCTTGCACCACTTCGCAAGACTCAGTCTACTTTCCATCTCTGTTGTGCCTTTGAGCCTTTGGAGCCTCTTTTTAAACTTCTCTGTCTTAGTAGCAGCCACGAGCGCTCATGTGCGCTGTACCTAGACATGTGCTCGATGCGGTCCATGCTCAGGAAGCTTGAAGCGCCCTCCTGTTAGTCGCAGGGGAGCTCTTTCTGTGGTCTCCTGCGCTCTGATACAGCCTCTCCTCTGCTCTATTTTGTTTCTTTTGTAATTCCCTCTGTAGGCTGACCCACTTGGAGACGGAAACTTTTAGCTCAGTATCTCTGCCACAGTACAAGGTGTGGCTGGATTCAGGAACGCTTCGGTGAATGGAGAGGAACTGGCTTTTATTTACAGTCAAGTGAATAGAATGAAAAGATACATGCTCTCCTTGTGCTTGATAAGGAACAGTAGTGATTGCCGTTGTTTCCACTAGGTGGCACTGTCTCCCCATGCTTGCTACCAAGGCCTATGTGATGAGATCACAGGCCCTGGGACAGTCCATAAAGGTCTTGGAAGACACTGTCTGGATTCCCACCTGCCCTCCCTTGGACCCCTGGCGTCCACCTAGTACCTGTAATATTGTTTTCTTTTTAATTTATTTTTTGATCTTTTTGGGACAGAGTCTCCTTGTAGCTACAGCTGGCCCGAAATTCACTATATAGATCAGGCTGAATTCTTACAGAGATCTGCCTGCCTCTGCCTCCAGAGTGTTGGGATTAAATGTGTGCACCATCATGCCGATGTGTGTGTGTGTGTGTGTGTGTGTGTGTGTGTGTGTGTATGTGTGTTTTAAATTTTAAAAATGGGTCCCAAAGTAAACTAATAGAAAACGCTTAGCAAGAAATTTACCAGAGGCCCCCTCCTCATCCCATCCCCAGAAATAACCATTTTGAACTGTAGCGTTTTCTTCTGGCACTTGCCTTCCCTGTGTCTGTATGACCTATATATTGAAGTCTGCATTTATTGATATAGGAGTCTAAGCTGACCTCCTGTTTCAGTGGATGGTTGGGTTTCCGTGGCCTCCTGCTCTTTCGCTTTCTTGCCAGGTACCTAGCTGTTCAGTGCTGATGTGCTCCCATCCTGGTCAGCTGGGCAGGGCTGTGCCTCACTGCAGTGTGAGACCCAGAGTGCTTAGTCCTCCTCTTCAGTGCAATCGCTAGCCCATTTGCTTTGCTCTTAATTGTAGCCTCCATTCCTGCTTCCCTCTTTCCTTCCCTTCCTCCTCTCTTTTTTCTTGCTTTTTAGTTCAGGCTGGCCTCAAACTCACGATACGATACTCGTGCCCCATCCTCCTGAGTGCTGGGATTGTGGAATTAAAGGCATATGTCACCCCCACACCCCCTACCTTTTAGCAAATTCTTTAACAAAGACATTCCAAACCTCATCACTGTTTGAATGTCTGTGCTTCTGCCTTTCCCTTTGTTATTAAGCATTTTGTTTTTTGAGACAGGGTCTCCCTGTAACCCCAGCTGGCCTGAAACTCACTCACTATGTAGATCAGGCTGGCTTCCATCTCACAAGGATCTGCCTGCCTCTGCATCCTGACCACTGGGATTAAAGGCATGTGCTGTGCTGCCCAGTTTGTGATTAAGCATGTTGCTTGTTTCTTGTATTGATTCTGCTTGCTGACTTCCTATTACCCATTCTGCCCTGTCTTTGAGGTGAGGTGACATTGTCATTTCTGTGGCTCTTATTAGGAAGCTTTAAGAACAAGCACTAGGCAGCCACTTGGAGCTATGGGGCTAGGGAGAGGGGTGAAGAGGAGTCATTCCCTGTGGGATGATGGGACCACGGGAACTGTTAGTGGCAGGAAACTCACATGTCAGTATCCAGAGATACTGTTTTTAACACTGAAGATATTTTGGGAATTCTCTGCCATACTCTGTTCCACCCTCATATTTATACTTTTGGGGAATATTTTTCTGAGGGCCTATGGACTCTGGTACAAAGGAGACTTGAGGACAGGTATGGGAGATCCAGAGAAGGTGGGGAGGGAGCCTTTTCCTGGGGCTCAGAATCCGGAGGAAACTAATCTGTCCTCATATGTCAGATAGTGTTCCACCATGGCCTTTACCTTCCCACGAGTCCCCTGGCACTTTGCCTTTGCTAATTTCTCTTCTGAATTCTTCTTCCTTGTGGCCATTGTCTATCTCTTTTCTTGAATTTAATCAGTTGTTAGGATGACAGAGCCTAGCTGTTCTGTTCAGCTAGCTATATGCCTCTAGTTTTGCCTGCCAGTATGCCTGTTGACGGTTGAGATTTTCTACCTGGTTAGTTTCAAACAGGCCTCTGGGAGGGAGTTGGAGTTGCTAAGTTTAGAGTGAGGGATCTGGATGTAGGGTCTTCCCTTGTGTGTTGCTAAAGGGCAGTGACATCACAAGACAATGGCTTGATGTCAGGGGGCACGAGTTTGCAGCCCTAGTCTGCTGCTTACTGACTGTGACCCTGAGGTTGGTTCTGTACCTCCAGAGCCCTCACTCTGTGTTTTTCTTTAGTGGTCATCAGGGGATGACCCCCTGGAGGGTGGCTGACCAGGCTACCTCAGTCACTCTTATTCACATTCATGTGAAACTGACCCTTCAAGTGGACAGTAAGCAGGCAAGGATCTTTGGAATCAGGTTCTATAGTCAGCTGAAGTTTTTGTAGGGCCGTGGCCAACAGCCAGCCATGGTATCTTTCTTTAAAAATCTTAAAATACATATTTTTAAATTTTATGTGTATGGTTTTGCCTGCTAGTATGCAAGGGCACCCATGTGTTCATGCAATGCCCATTGAGGCCAGAAGAGGGCAGTGGATCCCCTGGAACTGTAATTCCAGATGGTTGTTAGCTACCACGTGGGTGCTGGAAACTGAACCTTAGTCCTGTGCAAGAGCAGCCAGTGCTCTTAAATCCTGAGCCATTTCTTCAACCCCTGTAGCATCTTTCTTATGTATTTCACTTATGGAAAGCTCTATAAAATACTGGTTAAAATTTTAAAGTTAAACCCCCTGTGGGGTAGACGATGAGTCCTCATCAAGAGATGAAATGGGAATTTTCATTAAGATCATTGCCCTTGGGGATAAAAAGACATCACTATTGCACCTAGGGTACAATGTAGAGACCAGGCTCTGGTTTCTCCAATAGTAGTTCAGAACAGAGCATATTCTGAGTGTAAAAATAACAATCATTCAAAAGCAGATACTGAGTGTGTAGCTATGTGGTGGAATTCTCTGAGTCTAACAAGATAGGTAAGTATTTTGGCATCAGAGAAGCTAACATGCAATTGGAGGTGGGAAACAATGTCTAGACCAGTTAATTTTTGTGTGTGCTTGTAGATCGAAGATTTGGGGTAATTCAGAAATTTAGAAAATTTAAAACAATGCTTTTTGTTTTTTCCTTTTCCTGTGTTCTCCCAGTGCTGGCCACCATCAACTTACAGTCACAGGAGGAGCTGAAGTTATTAAACAACTTGCTCTTAAATGTGCAGGTAGGTCTGGCCCGGGGGATGCTGTGGGTCTTTCAGTGTGAGTAAGGGATTCCACATGCTTGCACTGTGCTCAGGCTTCTTTGGTGGAGGAGAAGGATACTTTCAGCCCATGCTACATTCCCTTATGACTTTGAAGGAAGCAGCTTAGATGCTCCTGAAGTTTTGCTGTTTAGACTGATGCAAGTCTAGTGTGACTTGAGAAAGGGACTCTTCTGAAGCTCTTAACTCCTATGGACTCTACCTTTCCCAGGCTGACTGAGAGAGAAGAGAAACTTCTGTGTTCTGTGCCAGAGATGGTTCATGTCTGACCTTAACCTTTAAGATCACATTGGTTCTAGAAAGATTTTTGTTATCCACAAAATTGGAGGGGCCTAGTCTATTCCAGATCAGGGAAGGAAAGAAGTTTCTGGATATATTTCAGCTTCATCAGATTGAGGGGTAATAATAATAATAATAATAATAATAATCCTGTTACAGTTTATTTCTCCAGACTGTGTGTTTCTCTTAAAGAGACAGATATGAATGGGCCAAACTATATACTATGTGCAGAACTAAGAGCCCGTCACAGCTTGGTTTACTGAAAGGTGTGAATGCTTTCAGACTGTCCCCACCTGTTGCATGTCTACCTTGGTCTTTGGGCCTATAGTGGAGATGACAGGGTGTTTGTATCAATAATAAATGGATAACCAACAAAATTCTGGGTCAATAGTGAAGATAAACTTGTGGTCCACTGAGTAGAACAATGTACTATTCCAGCTGTTGACCTTTCAGTGTAGGGGTGATGTCCTCAGATACCCTCACATAAAATTCATCATGACAGGTAGGACCCTGTAGAGTGAGGGACATTAGTGTGTCTGATATGCTTGTCATGCAGTGTAGACGGTGGCCAGAATGGATGGGTGGGTGTGTGGGCAGCCTTGATCTCTGGAACTTCCTCTGGGAGGGATAATACATATATGTTGTGGGTTCAAGTGGAACCTTTTCTTCTCTCTTTTCCCTGTGTGTCTGGGTGCCTGCCCTGTCTGCAGGGGTGCTGGACCTCTCTTTCTTCCTTACAGATCACAAGGTCTCTGGCCCTGTGGAGTTTGTGAGCTACTTAGGAAGACAGACAAATGAGATACAGTCATGTGATAGCTGAGTGGGAATTACAGTTGAGTGCTGGCAGTGCAAATATAGATGCTGGGAGTTGTCTGGCACCCACTTGGCCACTCCAGTGTACAATCTTGGACGAGATGCTTGGCCCCTCCGTGCTTTCCTTTTTCCTTTATTGAGATGGCCCCAACTTGAATAAGATAGTATCTGAAAAGTACCTCACAGTGCTGGTGGTAGAAGGTGGTCTGCTGTGGGTCCCTAACAACTTGCTATGTCAGTGCTATTGGGCTGGCTGTCCTCTCAGCAGGATGGTGCTGCTGAAGTGCTTTCTCGTATAGTCCATGATGTCTGCCCTTGCTTAAGAAAGGAGTCTGGTCTAAGTCAAGGCTTCATTGAATGGAAACTTTAGGCCCCAGCACTGGTTAATCTGAGGCATCCATTAGTTCTTATGTGGTTGCCCAGTGACAAAGACAACTAATTATTTCTTGAGCACTTTCAGTACGCCAGAGCTTTATACACACCATCCAGTTCAGTTCTCCGAGTGATTGCAGATGCTACCTACAGTTACTGCTGCTATCTATGGTCAAGGATATAAGAGAAAAAATGCCCAGAAAACGGTCAATTTGGGGTTTCACTAGAGTCTCATTCAGGGCACTGTTTTTGTTTTTTTACCACATTCTGCAGTGAGGTGACCTGAGTCATGCGGGACACTCACGTCACCCTCTCTGTCTTGGGAACCCTCAAGCCAACAAACTCACTGCTGGCTCTGGAGGTGATTGAGATTTGTGAGTTAGAATTTGTCTGGCCCTTTTGGGTGACTTAGATGTGTATATAGCATATGCTTTCTTAGGACATTGTGAAGAAAACCAAACTACCAGATTGCTTAAAAAAATCATATGGCTATGCTTTTAACCCAGGGATAAGCAGTACATTGCCATGAACCAGAAGTATGCCCTATCTCTCTGGATCAGACTTTGTTGCTTTATATACAGTTCCAAGTACCAGGCCAGCCCTGAGGGAGGACACTAAATCAGCTGTCACTGAATGAATGAGGAATGCTTTCTGACTCAGAGCCTAAAATCCTAGCCAATCTGTTTTACCCCTGCCCCAGGTGGTCCCGGCTTCTGCTAACATGGCAGAGCCAAACGTGGTCTGGGAATGATCTCTATATGGCTTAGAGCAATCAGATATCAGGATTCGGAGGCAATAACTAAGACTTGTTCAATATCCTAGCCAAGGTATGAATCCAGATTACAGCCATAGAGCTTGCACCATGAATAGCTACTTTGTGAGGCACTGATTTTCTGGTCTAGTTTAGTAAACTGTTGTTTAAGCTAGAACTTGAAGGCGTCTCACTCTGTAGCCCTCTTACCTTCTGGATGTAGGGAAGCAGTAACTCTGAGGAGTCTGCATCCTTGTATCTTCTCAGCTGTGTACTTATCTAGGATAGGACATTTTCCTCCCCTAGTAAGGGATAGGCAAGGTTTGTCTTGAGCCAGAATGCAACCCAACCAATGTGGGCAAAGGCTTCCAAAGCAAGTGATGAATTCCGATGAACGGTTAGTTTGAGCAGATACTTGTATCTTCTTGCTAACATCCACCATATACACCAGCAAAAGCACATTAAGCATCAACTCTGGTAAGATATTCTGTGCTGTACCAGCAAGTGGGTGAACCATCTTTCCTTTGTGCTCAGCACCTACAAGCCTCTCAGGCAAGTGGTAGATGGCTAGGGAGGACAGAGGTACTGGAGTCCCCTCCAAGAATCATCCCCCTCTTTCTCTTTTGGCCAGTCTGCCTACCTAATTTTCATTTTGTGTTATCTAGGGGGTTCAGCCCAAGATGGTGATGGAGTACTGGACAGGATGGTTTGACTCATGGGGTGGCCCCCACAATATCCTGGATTCCTCTGGTGAGTGATTTACTTTGTCTGCCTTTTGTATGCATGTTGATGCTAAATAAGAATAAGTTTCACATTCCCTGGAGTTGTTGTGTGGAGTTGTAGGAGTTGTAGGGTGCTAGGCTCCTAGAATCATTTTTTTGTTGAGAGTCAGCTCTTGATATTTCATAGCCTTGACATTTGAAATGACAGTAGGCTTGTCAACATTTTTTACTTTTATTTTTGAAACAAAAATATATTATTTTTGTGTATGAGTATCTTGTCTACATGTATGTATATGTACCCGTGTTGTATAATAAATGAAGAAATCAGAAGAGGGTGTCAGGTCCTCTGGAAAATGTAAGAAAGTTTAAAAAAGAAATAAAAGTCCCGGAGTGCAGACCGTGTGTGTGTGTGTGTGTGTGTGTGTGTAATCATCCTACACCATTGAGCATTTGAATGCTTAGAACAACCAGATATTACTGTCTTAAAAAAATGAACAAATCCCTTTGTATTGATGACCAGACCACCATTTAGTGACCCAGTATCTTACTGATGAATGCTTAGATTCCTTCTAGTTGCTTTGGTTAATTGAACACCATTTCTGTGAGCATCTTGAACATCCAATTTTATACACTGGTTGCTAAAGAATAAATTGCTGCATCAATGCAATTTTTATTGTTTTTTTTTTTTTTGAGACAAGGTCTCCCAGCTGGCCTGGATCGCACAGAGATCCACCTGCCTCTGCCTCCTGAGTGCTGGGATTAAAGGCATGTACCACCATGCCTGGCTCAATGCAGTTTTAGTATGTGAATTTACCACGTCCTCTAGGAAGACTCTAACAGCTTATTGCCCATTATTAAATGAAATTACTCATTTTTTGCAGTACTGAGTATTAAAACAATTAAAAAAAATTTGACAATTCACCAGGTCAATGTTGAGTTTGTATTTGTATGATATACCACTAATATATTCATTGACCTTTTATTTGAGCCTCTGATAGTCTCTTTTATCAGTGGGTCATTTCCTAGTCAGGGCAGGACTCAGGGAGACTGAGGGAACAGATGCATAATGAAATCTCATCGTTTCTGCATTTCCGTAGGAGAGAGTAGCCACTGGGAAGCATGCCAGCTGGTGAGGGGTAGAAACAGCTACTGGCCCTAGCTTCAGTTGTCCAGTGAATGCCAGAGGAAGGACTAAGTGACAAAGTAGATCTATCTGGTGGGGCTGGGTGGGAACATGAGGGATCCAAAAGACCTAATGGACTTGAAATAGGCTCTAACTCAGTCTAAACAGATCTCCTTCTCCCTCCCTTTGAAGAGGTTTTGGAAACAGTGTCTGCCATCATCAAAGCTGGCTCCTCAATCAACTTGTACATGTTTCATGGAGGCACAAATTTTGGCTTCATAAATGGAGCCATGCATTTTCATGACTACAGTGCTGATGTCACCAGCTATGGCAAGTATTCCCAATACTGGTTCTCCCTGGTCCTCCCTAGTATTTTGTAGGGCTGAGGCTTTTGATGGGTAGTCCTTCTGAGTCAACTTCTGGCTTCTTTAATGTCTTTGGTTATACAGTGTCTAGTGAAGGTAGAGGCTTTTTCTACTTGTCGCTTCTAAACTTCCAGAGCAGTAGGTACCTGTGGGCAAGTTTCTCTGCTGAGAGAGCTTTTTGGAGGAAGAAAACTAGAACAAGGGAGGGCATGCAAACCTAGGGTGACAGAGATGGGGTGATGTTTCCCCAATTCAGACCGTTGGAAAGGTGACCTTGATTCCCCTTCCAACTGAGAGTCCACAAAGAGTAGAAAAAATTCCTCTTTTTTATCCACCTGCAGTTAAACATTTGGGGCATGCTGTGATCTTTGAAAGTTTTATAACATTTTCCCATATTTAGTACCTATATATTTTGACTGAATGCCTCATACTAAAGATATTTGCCTTCAAAATAGCTGGTCTGGGAACTGCTGTCCTACCCTAGCCCCCTGCCTCCTGTTTCTCCTCCTCCTCCTCCTCCTCCTCCTCCTCCTCTTCCTCCTCTTCCTCCTTGTCTTCTTCCTTTTCTCTCTATGCACTGTTCTGGAGACAGGAGAGATAATGAGAAGCCTGTGGTTGTCTTGTAGACTATGATGCTGTGTTGACAGAAGCTGGAGATTACACTGCCAAGTACACCAAGCTTCGAGCTTTCTTTGGCTCCATCTCAGGTACCAACAGGCAGCAGACTGAAGCATCCACTTGGGACGCTGCTTTCCCTAGGATCCCTTAGACTTATTGCTGTCTCACTTTCCCACCTCTGTTTCAGTTGCTCTATGTGCAAGAATGTTCAAGACTATTGGGATTATAGCTCAGGGATAAAGCCCTTACCCAGCATGCATAGAACCATGTGATTCATCCTGGTCATTTCCAAGTAATAATAAACAAACAGAAAGTTCTAAACAAGGAATGTTAGAGGGACCAATTTTATCATGTTGTGCCTCTTGTATTTGATACATGCTAAGGCTGCTTATGTCATATGGAGGACATGACGAGACCCTTCACTTGCCCAGGCCTCGTGTCTTACAGTGGTTTAAGTACTGAGTAGGACTTGTGGTTGATATTGGTGCCAGGATAAAGGAACATACTGGGTTGTGGGTTGGAGCCTAAAGAGGCAGTGATGACTGGGATGATTAAGGAGGGCCATGGTTCTTGTTGCAGGTGCTCCTCTACCTCCTCCACCTGTCCTTCTTCCCAAGATGTCCTATGAGCCAATGACGCCGTCTGTCTATCTGTCTCTGTGGGATGCCCTAATATTCATGGATGATGTGAGTGCTGTAGGCAGGATGGTAGGGATAGCCTGGGTGGGCAGGACCCAGAAACTCTACAGATGGGACCCTGGGAAGAGCAGACCACTCTGTAGCTTTGGGGCCATTTTCCCAACCAGAGAACTCACGGTGACGAGAACATGCTAGTGCTGGAGTGGGAAGTGGGAAGGAATGGAAGAACTTGGGCATGAAGCTTCCTCCTTCAGCCTCAGGGGTAGAGATTTCTCTGTGGGAAAGAGTAGGGTGAGGGTAGAGGAGCAGATGATCCTTCCCCTGTGGAAAGGGCAGAGGGCACCTGCTGCAGTTCACTCTGCAGTGATGCACACATGGTAGTGGCTTAAGGATCCCCCTAGACTGTGGGACCCTCGTGACAGCTTACCTTTGCTGTCATCTTCATCTCTGTGACATTTAAAGTGATGGAAAAATGTAATAGAACAAAAGAAATAGAATACCCCTTGCATTTTTCTGTGATGTACTTGGTCTCTGGTCAGGCCTGTTTGCCACTTCTCACCAGGGAGCCTAGAGTTAGGAGCAGCCTGGCACCTGTGTCTTCCTATGCAGCCAATCAAGTCTGAGAAGCCCATCAATATGGAGAACCTGCCAGTTAACAATGGGAATGGACAGGCCTTTGGGTACATTCTATATGAGACCACCATCTTCTCATCTGGCGTCCTCAGTGGTCTTGTACGTGACCGGGGACAGGTAGGAACATATCTTCTGAACTCCCAGAATTTGTAATGATCAGGCTCTGCAGTACACACCTTATACTCCCTGCCTTCAGAATCGGTTGTTGCCAGTGTGTAAAACTGACCATCTCTGTCAGCTCTGTGGTCTTTCTTGTCTGTAACCATGGGAGTTTACTTTCCTCCAGGCCTGCTAAGACCCTTCAGAGGTCTCCACAGTGATTCTTGTTTTTCTTTTTTGTCTAGTAGAGACGGTTCCTCTCACCTCTCTCCTGTTGACCATGATGCTTTTCCTCTCACTTTGGCAGGTATTTTTGGACACAGTATCCATAGGATTCTTGGACTACAAAACAACGAAGATTACTCTCCCCTTGACCCAGGTTTGTTATCTTAGGGAGCTGGATAATGGCTAGCCTCAGATACTTCCATGAAAATTTGGTGGGAGTCCTAGAAGATCAGGAAGCCAGGATGTTCCTTAACCACAAATCAGAAAGAGAAGGATGTGGATGGATTTCTGACCAGTCCAATCAGGGTTCTCATTTCCATCTTCACAGCATAGGGAAGAAGTGGGAGTTGCAGGCAGATCCCGCAGGTATAGCACTGATCTCCCTGCTGGGTCATCAGGTGGTGGTAATTGATCACTGTGTTCCTGGCAGGGTTACACCACACTGAGGATCTTGGTGGAGAATTGTGGGCGTGTCAACTACGGGAATAATATTGATGATCAGCGTAAAGGTGGGTCCTGGTGCAAACCAGGAATGAGCTATCACCACCATTCCCAGACTTGTCTATCAGTTCTCCACAGGGCACATCAACAGACCATGGAGGACCATTTCAGAGAGGATCACAGAGGCTCACTGAAGGGAGATGGAGTCTGATTTAACTACATATAAGACCTTGTTAATGGGTTAGAGGGGTCTGACCACTTTCCCTTTAGAGCTTCATATCTGTATGGTCCATACGCCCATAAACCCCGAGCTGGCCTTGCAACCTCCCCTTAGGTTGAATTCTACTTTGGTAGGAGTGGGCCTCTCTCTGTTTCTAGAGTAGTGGGTGAAGAGGGACAAATGGGGTATCCTATTCTAGAATCCATCAATGGCGATAGAATCCCTGTCTTTTTGGGTCTCCACACTGAATTTTTCTTTATCTCTCTCAAAAAAACTCATAAATAATTCTCTGGGCTAAGGAGGAGGAAGCCCGACATACAACAATCAAAATGTGTTTTGTTGTCACACGCCAGGAATATCCCTCCAGGGTACTTTTACTCCCCTGGATTTCTGAATTTTAATGCTTCCTTTCTTTTATCTTTCTGTCTAAATGTGGTTGGTTTCAAGTAAGTTATAAAAAGAGAACATAGTTAAAAGAAAACCCTGGGAAGGTGAGGAAATTGATGGCTTTCGTTTCCCGCCTAGCTGTTTGCATTTGTGGTGGAAGAAATTTTCTCCACTCTTCTCTAGTCAAAATATGGGACCTGCCCAGGAAGTGACATGGCCTCAGACAGTAGAGCTTCCTCTCCAGAAGAGCTTCAGAGTACCTTCTAGCACCATCTAGGCCTACTATCCTAGATCTCAGCACCTTCCCTGGGCTTCGTTCTCTAGACCCATTCACCTCTTTTGTTCTCATGGAAGTTAGAAAGACCTGCCAGTCTGCCTAGTCTTTGCTTCCCTAGGACCTTTATCAGGTGTGTTCTGACCATGTGTAGAACCATACCCACTGGGCCAATTCAGTATTTGTAATTCAGACCTTCTCTCCAGAAACACATATGTTTACAAGCTTGTCCCTGCCATGTAGGAACATTGAATCCCTTTCCCAGTCTATTTTCATCTCTAGTCTCTCCATGTCCCAGCCCACAGGTCAGAGGCTTGACTATTCATAGTACCACAGGGGCTATTCTACTACCAACATAAATCTCTCCATTGCCAAAGTGCTGAGCAGGCATCCTTCAGGTGTGTAATTATTCAGTGCTAGACACCCAAGTAATGCCATCAGCTTTTAGATACCTTTAAAGCTGTCTTTAATCCTAGGTTATGTGGAGAGTTTCTGGCCAAGTGACCAGGTCTGTTAGTCTGAGACTGATGCCTTGAAGTTACGCCCTCTGTCACCTCCTGGCTATATATAGCTTCCCTCAGAAAGAACCCTGAGGCCAGATGTCTCGCACTGTAACATCTCGGTTGCTACCTGCTACCCTTGGGTGATGGCAAATCTAAAAGCCTGATAAACAGTAATCTAGCCTGTTGTCATCCCTTCAGCCTCTCCAGGGAGGCTCTTTAGTTTATGTACCTTAGGCAGCATATGCTTCAGGAAAAATCCTCTCTTCAAGTTGCCTAGAATGTCCACACATGGCCCTCGTGGAAACCGAGTCACCTGCCCCCGCTGATTTTGGGCTTGCTCAGCTTTATTTACCTACTTCTCCAGGTTTAATTGGAAATCTCTATCTGGATAATTTTCCTCTGAAAAACTTCAAAATCTACAGCCTGGATATGACAAAGCAGTTCTTTCAGAGGTGGGTGCCTGCCAGTGTCAGTGTCTGAACTCAGATAATAGGCAGCGAGAGCCAGGAGTACCCTGGCCTCCCTGCCAGGAACCTGCTGATGTCTAAACAGACCCAGAGGCCAAAATGACCTGCCCAAGGTGAGGGGCAGGACTCACACTGGCACCTGTTTCCAAATGAGGAAGTGCCCATCTTGCTGCCGTTCTGTGACCTGGTTATGAGGTGGGAGGGGAAGTTGGGGCCCCAGATGGAGAAGGGCCATGCCTTAGGAATTAGATGCAGGTATTGAAGCAGATGTGACGTGGTCCCTCCTCCCTTTCCTGCCTACATCCTGTCCTTAGGTTCAACACAGACAGGTGGAGCACCATCCCCTCAGCACCTACTGTCCCTGCTTTCTTCCTGGGTGGCTTGTCCGTTGGCCTCTACCCCGCTGACACGTTTCTCAAGCTGGAGGTTTGTAGGCCCCCCTTCCTTTCCGGCATTCTCATCTTTCTTAGTGCTCTGAGCCAGAAGCCTCGTGGGAATGGCTTGGATAATGCTCTCTGGGGCATCTGGACCTAGAGGCCTTCCTGTCTTTTTATGTTGCTCCATTTGATAGGGGTCCTGGGAACTCTCTGAGGTTGGGGAGTGGGCTCAGAGCAGAACCACCTGGTGGTATTTCTCAGTGTGTGGGTTCCTATGGCCAGTCTGAGGTCGGTTGCCTTGCCTGGGGAAGCTCAGAGCAGTAGGATGCAAAATAGACCTCTGTTGCCCTACATGGATGTTGAATGTTGGCTCACTTGGGTCTCTTAGGAAATGAGTAGTAGAAAATGCATGATCTGTGTCTCGTTGTGTCTGTTTTCTGGTGTGTCTTCATCTTTGGGGCTCTTATGGTTGAACAACACCTTCCCTATTCTGTTTGAAGGGCTGGGCAAAAGGGGTTGTATTCGTCAATGGTCAAAACCTTGGACGCTACTGGAACATAGGACCTCAGGAAACTCTCTACCTTCCAGGTGTCTGGCTGGAACAGGGACTCAACCAGGTAGGTGTGCTGCTCGTCTCCTTCCTTATTCCTGGCAACTCTTTCATCCCTGCTCTTCCTGCTAGCAAGTTGCTTCCGGGGAGCCTTTGGCCATGGAGGGAGAGGGCAGCTGTTTCAGCCAGCCTCTTCCGGGTTTCCTTGTGTTGATGAGTTGTTCCCCCGTCCCGTTTCCATCCTGCTTCCCATAGCTTTCCTTCCTAGCTTGCTTCCTCACAACTCTCTCATCTAGCTACAGGGCAGACCCCAAAGCCCAGCCCTTCTTTCTCACAGGTCATCATTTTTGAGGAGATACTGGCAGGCTCTACAGTACAGTCTACTGATAGCCCCAACCTGGGCAGGAACCAGTATGTTAACTGAACATCAGTCCAGCAGTGCCTGCCTCCTTCTCCTCCAGGAGTCTCCATAAGCAGCAACCTCAGGGAGCTAAGGGCTACAGTCAACTAAATGCCTCAGTTCAAAATCCTAAACATGGGAGGACCAGAGAAGAGGAATGGCACTGGCTAGGATCCCTGTATAACTAGATGGCTTCTGTACGGATGGGGCCCTTTCTGCTTTCCTGATCTTTCTGGGACTGCTAGAGAGATGTCTTTGCAAGGACAGAGTGTAGCCAGATCATCTTTAGAGAAGGTGCTGAAGCTGGGTGAGGACCACCATGTTCTGGAAGTCAAAGTGCACTGGTCAGCCTGCTGGACTTAGGTTGGTCCTTTGAACATTCCTAGTGAGACATGGTCACGTCTTGACAGCCTCTTTGTGTTCTTGAATTTGTGGGCTTGACATTGTAGAACATACAGAAAGGGTGTCTCACCTGAGTCATCAACTATTTTTTTTTTTTACCACTCTCCTCCAGCCAGTTCTGGGATTCTAGAAGGAACTTTGAGAAACATATATTTTCTCCTTTTTGTTTCTTCTCTCCCTGCATCTACTAAAATGAGAAGGTGAACACAAGAGAAGAAGGCATGCTCAGCTGCTCATCTTTCCAAGTGAAGAGAGCACTTGCTGTTTCACTCAGTGAGGAGGAGTATCACTGGGGATGGGGGGAGGAACAGCATCATGAAGGGAGCAGCTGGGGATCTGAGCAGAAAGCATTTCTTACCCAGACTTTGGGGGGCGGGGCGGAAGGCTCATTTACTGAGCAGGCACCTCCCAGTGGAATTTCGGGGAAGCCACAAGGCCCACAGGTGTAGCGCACAGGCCTAGCTCAGCAGACTCTTTGAACATTCTCTCCTCTCCTTTCTGACCAAGCAGCAAGGAAGAGAAGGCACAGCCTTCTGCCATGCTGTGCCAATGTCCAAATTGGAGGCTCTTGTTCTGGAGATCAAGTGCAATGGTTTGGTTTGATTTTGCCGTCTTTATTTGCAATAAAGCAATAGACTTGAATCAAACCTTCTTTGCGGCTGTTTGTCCAGTTTTGTGCCACTCTAAGCCATAGCGATAAGGTAAACTTTTTGGATCTGAAGGATCTAAACAACGTTATTACCTAGGTGGTGGATGGTTCATGTCTCTGGATTTTTAAAAAATGTATTTTGTTTATTATTGTTTTTATTTTTTATGCGTATGAGTGTATTGCCTACATGTATGTAAGTTCATCCATGTCTTGCAATGCCCATGGAGGTCAAAAGAGGGTGTCAGATCCCCTGGAACTGAAGTTATGGACAGTTGTTAGCTGCCATGTGGGGCCTGGGAACCAAACCCAGGTCCTCTGCAAGAGCAGTCAGTGCTCTTAGTCACCGAGCCCTCTCTCCAGCCCCATCTCCGGCTTCTTATCATCCCTCCTAACCTCAATCCTCCTTGAAACATCAGTGTATTAGAGTGTCCCTGGAGAGGAGAGGTCAAATACAGGTCCAATCTCATGCTGGTGGATAAGAGCAAGAATCTTTTAGAAAGCCCAAAGTACCACATATAAGTTAGCTATAGGGAATAGTTTTTGTTCATAAATTATACTTGGCATGTACTTCCCTAGATTCTCTTTAGTAACAGTGAAAGCCAATTAGCATATACATCTGAGCACAGTGCCCCTAGAAGCCCAGGGAAGATGGGCTGGAGAAAAGTCAGGTGGCCCGAGGAGCTCATGAACTGACAGGCTGGCTCTCTGTGTGTGGTGGAGAGTAGGGTTTGCACTGGAGTCAGAAGTGCTGCTAGTATGCATCCACTGAGCCAGGAGCTCGGCTGGCTTGTGATGGTCATGGGGGCTGGACCTATGTCCCACTGGGACAGAGAAATGGAGGGTTTTCTCCCCCCACCCCTGTCTTTTAGACAGGGTCATGTTATATAGCCTAAGCTGTGACCTTGAACTTTCAGTCCTTCCTTAGCTTCTTAAGTGCTGAGATTATAGGTTTGTATCATCAAACCCAAATTAAAGGAAACTTATTTTTTAAAGCTTTAAAAAACTATTTATCTATTTGTGTGTGTGTGTGTGTGTGTGTGCGGTCAGAGGGCAACCTGTGGAAGTTGATTCTCTCCCTCCATGTGGGTCCAGAGGATCAAACTCAGATGATTAGGCTTGGCAGCAAGTACCTTTGCCCACTGAGACTTCTTGCCAGTCCTCAAGGGAAGCTTGTTAAAGTAAAGGTTGTGGACAGTGGCTGGAGATCAAGACAAAGTTCCCAGTTTTGTCCAGTTTTGCCAGCTCCTTCTGAGTGCCTTTAAATGGCATGGAGTTAAGATGTAGATGAGTCCAGGGGTACCAATTGAGTATAAATGTGGACTTCTACAAAGCTTATTAAAAGCTGGGTTGTTGGAAAATGTGACCAGCAATTGGAATTTAAAGAAATCATACATTGAATCATTTTGTAAAAGAGTGAAGAATCATCTGAACTACAGTTTTGTACAAACATAATTAGGTATGTATTGGGCCTGTCAAGGTAACCTTTCTCCAGCAACATTTTTATCTGCTTCCCTAGTGAAGCATGTGTTGGCAATGCTGAACTCTCCAGAGCTTAGTCTGTCCAGATCTTGGGCCCCATATGACCTCATTTCAGTCCTTTTGGAGTAACTCTCACACATCAGCTTCCAAATGCTCAGGGAGTCTGCTCCATCATTTTCCCTCTGTCTACTCACTGAGTGGAGGATATGATATCTATACTTATGATATCTATAGTTTTATGAGTGGCCTGGACACCAACACCCACCAGTGTCTGCCCCATCCCTACATGTGCAAAGGGAGGTGACCCTTACCATCTCTTGTCTGACAAGCTTCAAGAGAACTCCACTTTCCCCTCCTACACCCCATCCCTATCAAGAAATAGAAATTCTCTTCTCCATGTCAGATTATTTTGGTTGCTCCTCTCTACATCCCATATCCAACCACTCAGTGGATCTCCCTGCTTCTTCCTCTTAAGCACGCTGGGAATTCAGTCACTTCTCTCTGCTCTAGAGCTAGTACCTTCATTCCATCCCTCATCTTTTCATACCTGCTTTATTGCAGGGCCTCCCCAGCCTAGTAGCCTGTTCCATTTGTCCTCAGCATAGGAAGCCAAGTGATTCCTAAAGGTCGACTCCATCATGCTGTCCTCTGTGCTGAACCAAATGCCTCCGAATTTCACTGAGTAGAAACCAAAAGCTTTATCCTGATTTCTGAGGCCAATGGTTTCGAGGCATTCCCCCTTGCATTCCAGGTGACTCTCCCATGCCATTGTGTTCCCTTCCCTTGCCCCATCAGCTGCAGCTACATTGCTTTTTTGCTGAGTCGCAGGTATAAGAAATACTTTTCTTTGGGGCAGAGTTCTCTCTTGTTGGAATGGAGTGACCTGGGGGACTGCAGTTGGTCTGCTGCTGTTCTTTTCTGTCACCTCATCAGAAAGGTCTCACTATGCTGTAAATTCAGAACCTCAGTCTCTCTGCAACCCTCCATCTCTCCCACCAGCTTTGCTCTTCCTATAGCAGATCGCCCCTTAAATGCTTCACGGTTATTGTCTGTCTCTCCTTGGTGGGTAAGCTCCTTGAAGACTGCTATATGTGATGGTTCCTGGAATAATGCCTGTTCATAGCAGGCACCTGCTAAATATTTGCTGGGTGTTTAAATGAATAAATGAGAATAAAATAAGGCAGGGTTGAGGAGGATTAGGACTGTTAAAAACCATATTTGACTTTTAATTTTGAAAACAAATTAAATACATTTAAATTAAAACAGACCAGATGGAGCAGCAGCTTGGGCTCCACCCTCACTCGAGCCTCTGCCCTCGGAACTCCTAACCTCTGGCTTCTCTTCTCTGTGGTGGGATTTGCCAGCATGGGAGCAGGGAACAATCTGGGTTTGGAGAACAAGTTATCATGGACCCGGTTCTGATTTGTAGCAAACTCATTCCTAACAGAAATGATGCCTGCAGTTCACTGGGGTTATAATTGTAAATAAATACACATGCAGCTAAGAGAGCATATTATTAGGTGAAAACAACTGAACTAGCATCTGTCAACAAAACAACAAGAAAACCCTCCAAATTTGTTTTATCTTTTTCAGTTTCCTAAAAATGAGCGCTGAGTTTTTGGCTAAGCTGGCTGCCTCAGAGCAGCCAATTTGACCTTGGCATTCAGGGTTAATTTCTATGAGTGAGCAGTACACTGCCCAGATGTAAATTCACTCATCTGATAAATGTCCCATGCCGACATCCTCCCTTTCCCGTGCCACCTCCATTTGATGCTAAGGGGCGAATTTCCAAAGCAACATCCGAAGTATAAAAGGTTGGGGAAAATGTCCTGCAAGGAGGCTCTGGGATCTGATGCCATCAGATGGTTTCGTGAGGGCTATGGAAGTTTAATTCGCTTCAAAATAGGTAGCTGATGCTATTCTCTGAATGTTAGGTATGTGGACTGAGTCCCATCCATCCAGGAGGGGGTTCTGAATGGCTCTCAGACCTGTCCTGTGAGTTTTATGGACTGGGGAGCTGTTAGCAGTTAAAAAATAAACAACTCTTCGGCGGGCTTGGGCCCTTTCCTTTTCCCCACTTGCGAGGAAAATTGTGCTTCTGACTTGTAGGAGCAGGAGTGAGATCACCGCCGGAGGGCTCCATCTAGCCAGAGCCAGAGGCCCCTCGGGTGCCTGGATGCCCAAGCAGATGCTTCCACTGCGGAGGGCAGCAGCGCGGGCACGCTGTTCTCTCTGGGGTGGAGAGGGAGCAGTAGACAGAGGCAGGCTGACTCTCCGTTTCCCCAGTGTAGGGAGAGAAACTTTCTTTCCCATCATGTGTAAAACAGAATGATTTCCAAAGCGCTACGTGCTCAGGTCTCCTTTACTCTCAGTGTTCAGACATCTCCTGTCCCTTGTCCCTGAATTCCCTGCTTCCAACCCTCACTGCAATCAGCACAGGAAGGGGTTGGGGCTCCTGTATCTCACACTTCCCAGAAAGAGCTCTGCCTGTTCACTACTGCTAGCCCCAGCCCTGAGGCCTGCGGTTCTCAAGGGCTCCGGCAAGAGGTGTCTTGCTTCCCTTGTCTAAGCCAGGCAAGGGGCACTGCAGCCTAGGGGTATTGGAGAGGCAGTGTGTGAACAGTGGAGTCACATTTTTCTTGGTTCAGGTCAGTCAGTGACCTGTGCTGGCTCTAAGCCCACCTCCTTGCCAAATGCTGGCAGAGGAGGCTGGAGGGACATGGGCAAGAAGAAGGGGCTCTGTTCTCGCACAGCCTGAGGTACAGGGGGAGCAGGTAGGCAGATCAAGCTCCCCCCATGCAGGGCTGGGTGTCAGGTGGGATCCAAGACAGCTTTACGCCCTGTAAACATGAATCAGAGGAGAGCCAGAGGTATTTCTGATTTGGGAGCAGCTCTGAGGAAGAGCAGGTGCTGAAGAGGGCCACTGGGGCACCTTGATGCCCCAGGCTGCTCTCTGGTCTTCAGAATGTCCTGGCTGGGCATGCTGTGTAGTCATGCTGGGCCCAAGAGCAGGAAGCCATGGAGGGCCATGCTGTACTTGACAGTGGGGTCACTGGACCTCCCTCAGCCCCAGCATCACTCCAAAACAGGCATGGGTGCCCATGTACCTGCTCACACAACCCCATCAGTGCAGGAAGCTTCCATGGAGGCGTGCTGAGCACAGGCTTTGCTGGCAGCTGGAATCCCCAGCCCTCAGGTTTCTTAGGCCCCTGGCCATGTTGATGGAAAGAACAACAGGTCTGGGATTTCTGTGCTTAAATTCTCTGTCCTTTATCCTGGCATCAAGCTGGGCTCTCTTGATAGCCCCCAGAATAGAAAGAGGTGATGGTGTTCCTCAGGAGTCTGCCTCAGAGTGACCATCAGCCATGGGAGAGGATGGAAGGCCAAGAACAGGGTCTGAGAAGGAGGTTCCTGTGTGAGGAGAGTAGGAACAGCACAGAGGTCAGCTTGGGGCAAGGTGGAGCTGGGATGGCCAATGGGAAAAATGTTCTCTCCTGGACCCTTAGTGAACCCCTAGAGTACCACAGAGCCTATCTGGGTCCTTCTTGGAGACCTTTTTGAGAATCAGGTGGGATAGTGAGCCAGTGAAGGCAGGAGATTGAAGAGGCTCTGAACTGACTCATTTTAAGTGACTCTAGCCAAAATAACTTTAAGTTTGAGGGGCTAAGCAGGGAGAGTGACACCTTGTAGTCCCCCCCAGATTCCGTGCCTGCATCTGTCGTGGAGCCAGAATAAGACTGTCTAGTGTGAGCTTCCACGTCTGTGGCAGGATCCAGAGCAGGGAGCCCTGCAGTGGCAAGATAAGATCACAGAAAGTTCCTTAGAAATTCTTGGCTTGGTCAGTCAGTCACTTGGCATAAATCTCTTGGGCCAGCGAGTCACCTTGAGCAAGACACTTTGTTTTTCTGAACATCATTGTGTTTGTTACCTCTAAAGTGTAGGTATATCCAGTGGCCTACCTCCACAGAAGAATTTAAAAATTAGACAAAAAATGGGAACACTTACGTAAGATTTGTGGTATGCCACAGACTAATCTCAGTGTCCTTGGTGGCCACACATGAAGAAACAAGCACAGAAAAGTGACACTAAGCCAAAGAGAAAAGTAGCAGCCTGCCACTGGAGTGGGCTCCAGGGCCCATGCTTCGTGGGCCTTTTCACCTGCTGCTGAAAGCCACAGGGCCACTGATGTGGAGCACTGAGTGGTCCTCATCACAGCCCTGGGTCTGAAGGGGACTACACAGAACAGGCTGAGAAAGTCTACATGGTAGTACCTCACTGTGGTCCAGGCAGAATGGCCAATGTGGCAGCAATGAAGGAAGGTGATGCCAACAGAAAGACCCAGTTGTACACTTGAGAGCTGCCTGTTGTCAGAGGCCTAACAGAAAAGGAGCTTTGACCACGCCTCTCCTGTCTACTTTGGCCTTGTCTTCCCACAGTTAAGGAGTAAGAGGAAATGCCCCCAGAGATGGAAGGTATGGCCAAACCTGGTGCTCCTTGCCCCGTTCACTCGTCACCCTGACTTTCCCTCCTACCTGCATCCTGAGGTTCAGATCTCCACTGCGGGGTCAGTGAAGCCCTTCTTCCCCTCGTTCACCAGCACCGGCTTCTCTGTCCGGGTGTGCCACACGAGGATCTGTGTGTTCAGAGATACAAAACAAAATGAGGCAGGTCCCTGGCTCACTCTGCCACCGCCTGGCTCCCTCCCACACCCTGCAAGTATTTCTTCTGCCCTCTCCCTTTCTACCTGTGCTCCATCAAGAGTATCTCAATTGTTTTTATTTCCATCTACCACCCTAGTCTTGCTGTTTATACTCGTGATACATTCAAAATATTTTTTGGAAACAAGAAGTCAAAAGCTACAGAAAATAGGTAAGTTTTGAGATTTCCCAAATGTGCATGCATGTATTTATATGTATGTGGGTATATATTTATATGTATATACACGTGTGAACATGTGCATGTATGCACCTGCCATGGTGTATATCACTGGGGATCCTGAAGCATAGCTCTTCTGGATGGTCAGCAATCCTTGGAATTCCCTAATAGAAACTCCTCCCCATTTCTTGGCCTCCTATCAGTATGGCCGCCTTCCTAGCTGGGAATTTCAGACAAGCAAGGCTATTTTGAGGCATCTGTTTTCTTCTCCTATTCTATAGAAGGTCTTAAGATGCTTGAGAATGCTTGCATTATTAGCCATCAGTTCTAAAAAGCATCTTACCTTCGTGCAGTTGGCTGCCTTGGGTTCTAGGTCATTGAGGGTGACAAGTTCTCGGAGGAGGCTGCTTTCCTGGTAGCCTCCCTTTACACCACGTAGCTTGAAGTAGGCCTGACTTCGCTGCAAGATGAGCCGCAGATTGACGGCAAATCCAGCCATGTCTATGGCAAAAGGTCGGTGCGGGTCGAACACTGTCTTCCAGCCAACCACCTTCCCTGCCCCATTCACCCGTGGGGCCTCATACCGAAGACCACCAACAAAGGCCACAGGCCACACGGACACCCTCCGGGTGCTGCGCATCTACGAGGCAAGAACCTGTGTCAGTACACTTGGGTCTAGCATGGGAATACTGCCCATTCCCATAGGAGGTAGAATCAATTAACTAGTGTTATGGGTGGAGGTCTTATCCTAGCCCTGCCTCTGACCTTATGCTACTAATGGTAATCCCTAGAAGAATCACCCCCACCATCCAGGTAAGGCATCTCTCACCCAGCTATTAGTCACTTTCCCAGTATGGCCCCAATGCTCTTATCTCCCTAGTACAAAGCCTCTCAATCCTATCACTTTAATCTGAAATGAACTGCTCTCCTCACACCTGGCTGATAAGCCACACAGAAGCTCAAATTGCCATCCAAGAAGTTTCTGATGGCCATGCTAAATGACTCCACTCAAAGGCCTCATTCAGAGAACAAACCTCTAAGGTCAAGGGGTCTGGTTTGGGAGCTGCAAGGCCCAACAGTCTTCTCTTTAACCAGTGGGGGTGCTTTAACATGTCCAGAGATTTTCCCATTTCTTTCCCTGGTTCTCTATCTACAGTTGTGCTTCCGCCCAGGCCCCCACATCCATCAAGTCTCCTCCAGCCGCACCCGCTACTCTCCCTCCTTTAAGTCCTTCACGCACCTCCTCAAAAAGCTCCAGACTGTAGGTGTTGTCATCATCTGCGAAGTACACCACACCGGGCTGGGTGGAGTTACGTGGGAAGGTCTCCCGCAGCCAGCGCAGGGCCAGGTTGCGCTGCATGGTGCCTCGCGGAATGCGCGGGTCTCGCGCATCACCCCGCAGCTTGTAGTTGCGGGGTGTCTCCACGTGCAGATGTGTGTAGTTGAGGCCCGTGTCACGCAGCAGGCGCGCGGTCAGCGTCGTCCTGCGCGGTGCGTCCTCCACCACCAGCCAGTGCAGGTTGGGCACATGCAGCAGGGTGTTGGCCATGCGTGTCAGCTCTGCCTTCTGCACAGGTCGGCTGTAGGTGGGCGTCACCACGTGGATGGTGGGCAGTGTGTCGGACCACGGCGGCGGCCGCGTGTATACGTACTCTGTGCGCACCACCTCCACGATGTCACGATCCGACATGCAGTACTCCCTAGGGTCTGCGCCGGGCGGCGCCTCACGCCGGGGATCACTGCCCTCGTCTGCAGGAGTAAGAGAAGGCGGTGCGGGGACGAGGGCGCTGGCCTGGCTCTGATACAGGACTCAAGGCCACCCACCCTTCCAGGGCAGCCCTGTCCTCGCCCCTCTGCAAGACTGACATTAGAACACCTGCCTCTTCAGCTCCATCTTTAGACCTGAGGTGGGCCTGTGGTCCTGGAACTCTCACTGGTATTTTCCTGGTTCTGATTCCCAGGATGACTCAGAAATAATCTCTTCCTCCTCACAGTTGACAGCCCTGTAGCTACCGGAGCTCAGCTGGCCACCTTCCAAGGTTCTTTCTCCAGTTCCTAAACACATCACGTTTTATATGACAGTGTCCTGACCTTCACCTTCCTAATATCATTTGGCAAGGCTGGCCAGTAGCAGAGTATGCATAGGCTTGTTCTGCGGTGTGTATGCCACAAAGCTGGAGAACAGCGATCCTGTGTGGCTGCAGCACACTATGGATCTCAAAAGAAATTAAGATGAGCTTGCCTCAGGTTTCCCACGAACACTCTAGTCAAGTGGGGCCTCTCACTGGACTATATGATCAATTCTTTGACCCTTGGTACATAACTCGATATTTACCTCATTTGGTCCCAGTAGGTTCTGCACATAGTTGTCAATACAGTTTTGAATCCTGAATGTCATTTCTCAGTGTAATTATTTCCCCTATTTTGGTACATAATTGTTTAAGTTCTTCCACTGTCTGATGTCAATCTCCCAAATGGTACTTTCTAGACACATTCATTTGGCTCTCTGAACTATGAACAGTCCTAGTGTCCAGCAAATGTTTCCCATCTCCACCTCAAGGATGCCATGAAGTATAATGGTATCAGCAAAAGCCTGTCATTTGGCCACATGCTCACAGACCTGGCGGAGACCTGAGTACCTGAATCTTTGAAAGTAACCTCTTTCAACTGGGTGCATCTCTAGGGACCAAGGTTGTCTTATATCCTTACCATTTTCCTAATTGGGGAACCTAGCAAGTTTAGGAAGATCAATCAGGCCCCTGGCATTCTTGCTTCACTGAATCTCTGCTCTCCAAGTTGTCTTTGGGTATGAAGGGTTCATAGCCAACTACAGTGTGGTGCTCACAGCTCACATGATAGCTCAATAGGAGTAGCAATGGCCAGAGAAAAATTTCCTGGCCAGACCAGGAAATCTAAAAGCCTAGGCTCAGAGCATGCCTTCTGCTACAACTAAATGCACGGCATAGAACAAGTTGCTTAATTTTTGGTGCTTTGATTTCAGTGACTGTAAATGGAGCTAATAATGGCATCTGCTTTATGGAGTTATTGTATAGATTGATGAATCAATACATGTCAAAGGGCTCAGGTGACTACCAAGCTCAGTTACTATCATCTCCTGTGAAGGACACTAGCTGGCTTCACATACTTATAATAAGGTAGAAATGAACAAGCCACATGAAAGGGCTGGAATGTGGGCACAGAGAAGACGCTGGGCTGTGGCCCCACTATCCCATCGTTAAGCGTTAGCAGCAGGCAGGCTTGCAAAGTGCAGGGAGCCCAATATAGAGGAACCCAGATGACCCACTCTTGCCTCCTAGGGAGCGCTCGCAGGCCAAGGTCACAAAGGACACAGCAGCCTGTTCACTCAGGCCACAGACAGAATGTTGAGTGTAGGGGGAACAGGGAGACTGCAGAGATGTAGCTAATTAAAGGGAAGTTTCTGGAGGAGTTTTAGGTCAAGTTGTAAAGAAAATGATGCTGAGAAAAGAGGGATAGCATCCATGATTCTGACAAGGATGTAAGAATTCTTTTATCCTGTTGTATTATTATTTTAGAAACTGAGGTTGGGGATGGAGATTTAGGGCCTTTTGTATGGACTTCTGCTATCCAGATCATCCTAAGCAGGTGGAGGCCTATGTCCTGGGGAAGTTCCCCATGTATTAGGGCTCGACTGCAGCCTGCACTCCATCTTTTCCCCTGGCTTCAGGGCTTCTGCAACTCTTGAGTCCTAAAAGTCTCCTGGTGTGATGTGTCCGACCCTCACTCTGCCAAGAGGACAACAGACATTATGTCATTTTATAGATGGTAGTTTTAACCCCTCTGGAATGATGTATTCACGGGGCAACAGTGCTTCTAAACTGACAAGCACCAAAGAGAGGCGTTGGGGTCAGGAGCAGATGATGACATCATGCAGAGGCCCAGAGTGCTCAGCAAGGGCAGTGGGAGTGCAGCAAGAAGACTCAGAAACTACAGGGAGATTGTGGAACCAGCATTTCACCATGAAGAAGCACGGCACAGGCTGTGACTCATGCACACTGCTATACGCAAATCATGTGAGGCCACTGACTGCCGGGGAGTCCTGGGCCCTGCCACTGAGCCACCATCTGTCGTTGGGGTTTGGGTGCCTTTCTTCTCCATGCTCCCAGGAAAGATGGTGCACATTATAATGGGAGAACTACCGTCTGTCTGAGAATGTCACATCTCGGTGCGAGTGGGGTAGAAGTTTTAGTAAGCCTGAAGGCTAGGGAATGAAGACTCGATGAGAGGGGAGTACAAGGTTTGGGGTACAGAGAGTTGGGTGTGAGAGAAAAATGACTCAGGACTTGAGAGTTAGAAGGTCCATCTAAGCCCAACTTTGCCACCTGTTCTCGGAAGGACTCCTCCTTTTCCCAGTCCTTTGCCCACTTAGTATCCTAAATGGGACAAGGGAAGCAGAGGACACACTGTCCTGGAAAGGCTTTGCAGCACTTGTGCTGGGGTGTAGCTCTGGAGGCACAGCACTTACCTGTCATGAAGGTGGCCCTGACTTGACCCTCAGTAACTCAAAAGTAAGGCCAAATCCCTTGATGTGACAATAGAGATTAGAATGCCTGTAATTTCTGTTCCTCTCTCTCCGTCCTCGTGCATTATGGACTGTACATCTGTGTTTTGTGTGTGCACTCATCCTGCTTGTTTGCTTTATTTTGTTTCTATATTTGATAATGTTTTGACATCTCGAGGCCTGAAGACTTGAGAAGGGGCAGTCTTTCCCAGGGGGACCCATTTTCTAGAGATAGTATACAACTGGCCATATTCATACTTCTTTATTGGAGTCCCCAAATGCCAATCTTCTGGCCGAGTTCATCCCTGGGCCAAATGCAAGACAATTAAAACCACCCACACAGCCTAGAGCCCACAGATACTATTCAAACTATCCTCTTCTAAGCCGGACACAGTTGTGCATATTTATAATCCTTGAGAAGCTGAGGCAGGAGGACTGCCATGAGTTTAAAGTCAGTTTGGGCAATATAATGAATAATAGGTAAGTGAGAGCTATATAGTAAGACCCTGTCTCAAAAAAGAAAATCAAACCAAATCAAATCATCCATTTCTAGTCCCTGCGAGTTGCTTACACGGCTTTTCCCTACAACCACATTATAGGCTTCTGCCCTAGATTATAGGCTTCCCTTGCCACTTCTGCTTTCCCATATTGCTCTGTGTAGCGTGGCATGGCCTCTCTTCTTGAGAACCAAGAGTAACAAACTCATCTCTCAAGGCCGTTGTCTTGAGTGTGTCATGTCATCATCCTGGATTACAATAAATCCCCAGTACTTAAAACAAATGTGTGTGATGGGGGCATGAGAGGGACGCTCTCATCATTGGATTTCCAGAGGGGCCAAGACTCCTCCACGGCAAGATCAAGGCCCATGTGACATAAGAATGGTAGTAGGATATCTCTTGTTACCAAAGCCAGGCTTGGGTGGGGGTGGAGTGGGACTCACCCTTGTGCACAGCAAGCAGTGGTGCGAGGCTGCTCTGGTGCCAGACTGTGATGAGCAGCGTCCAGGGCAAGACGATGAGGACAATGGCAAGGATGTCCCGTCTCTTCGGCATCTCCAAGGCTGGCTGCACCCACAGCTCCTCATTACCTGAGCGGTGGCAAGGTCAGGAGAGGGTGGCCACAGAGCGCCGGCAGCACAGGGAAGAAAAGAATAGGCATGGGCTGGCCGGCCAGGCACAGGGAGACAGAAGCTTAACACAGGCCAGCAGGTCTCACCAGTGCTCACACCCACCCATTGCGGAAGCAGGTTTGTAGAGTCCAGCCTGATGAGTGTCTTCGAAGGAGCAGTCGTCTGGTGCAGGGTCAGGAACCCTCAGAGATGGACACCTATAGGAGAGAGAAGCAGTGGATGGCTAGGGACCTATGTATGGAAAGTAGAGGCTGGCTTACTCCAGACCCACGGCATCCAGAGTTTCTCAGTGAAGTATGCATCTTCCCAGGGTCTCTTTGGTGAAGGTGCCTGGGTGAATGGGACTGTGTCCTCCCCTTGGCAAACTGACAGTTGCAACAGCAGTAGGATAAGTAGGATAGAGATGCTAAAGGCATAGATTTCACAGATACCTGCCTTGGTTTAATCCTAACTGGGCTATGAAGAAACTGTGGCCTTTGGCCAGTTTCATCTATTATGTACTAGTTTCTCATCTATCAGTCAGGTACCTCCTTTCCAAGGCTGTTCTCAAAATTAAATGAGTTAATGCTCAGAAAGGACTGAGGGTGGTCCCTGATGGAAGTGCACCAGAAATGCTGGTTAGAATGCTGCCCAACCATAAGTGGCGTCTTCATTGCCTGCGCTCAGAATCAGTCCTGGGAGGGCTCCTTCAAGGATGAGCAGAGGTGTTTAACGCTGGGTACTAAGGTAATGTCCTAAGTGCCCCCTTCTGTCCATGTCTGCAGGAGATTCTCATAGAACACCTGTTCTCTACAGGCACTGGGCTGGGTATCAGCAAGGAGGGAATTACTGTCTGTGGAGTTGCTAGGTTGTGGGGAGACACTTCACACAAATGGTAGCAGCAGGAGCCCCAGGAAAGGAACCTTGCTGTGAGAACCAGCCCAACTGGAATTCATTCTTGATTCTGCAGAGGATCTTCAGGTGGCTACTTCCCTGAGGACTTGTTTCCTCTTGTGCAGCCAGCTCATGGCTACCTTGGAGACTATCACATCCTCTCTTCTGTCCTCTCTGTGCAGATGCTGTTGGGCTCATGACTAGTGAATGCACTAGGCACTCAGCATATTCACCATGCCAGAGCCCATCACGACATGGTAGATGGCTTCCTTAGAGGCCACACTCTCTGCCCCAATACCAGCCTACATATGCTCTGTCTCTGCAATGGTTGAGAGTTTGGCCAAGCAGGACGTCTGTGCTCTGTTTTGGAAATATCGTGCATTTTTCTCTTTCTCAGGTTTTCCTCTACTAGTCTTGATGCTTTCTGGGAGATCAAGCTTTGCTTTCCACTTAAGAGCACTATCCTGGGATACCCAGCGTCCCTTGTCCAGTCCTTCTCATTAAAGGTTCATGGCCTCCAGAATCAGCTTGGGGACAAATGGTGTCAGCTCCACCTCATTCCTTAGGGAATGGGACTCGGGTTAAGCGCTACAGGAAGATGACAACGGTCAGGCACCTAAGAAGGATCAAAATGCTGAGCAGCATGCAGCACCCCTACAGCCCTGTACAGACATATATGGTCTGTCCCCACTGAAACTCGGGTTGAAACGAGGCAGTTTTGAGAGACGGTGCCTATAAGAGCCTTTTATATCATCAGGAGGGATTAATGACTTTCTCAGTCCTTAGAGAGCAGATTCTTTTTTTTTATAATTTTTTTTATTATTTTTATTTTATGCGTATGAATGAATTGCTTGTATGTAGGTAGGTCCACCTATGTCGTGCCATATCCGTGAAGGTCAGAAGGGGGCGCTGGATTCCTTGGAACTGGAGTTATGAACAGCTGTTAGCTGCCATGTGGATGGTGGGAACCTAACCCAGGTCCTCTGCAAGAGCAGCCCGTTCTCTTAACCACTCAGCCATCTCTCCAGCCTCCATGAGCAGACTCTTCACTCAGCCATCTCTCCAGCCTCCATGAGCAGACTCTAATAAGCAAGTTCACCCCTCATGCTTTTTCTCTTCCATGGCCTTCCATGTGCCCTTCTGTGAAGGATATTAACTTCCTGTCTTTACAAATTACCCGGTTTCAGGTATTCTCCTACAGAAACAGAAAACAGACCAACACAGGGGAGCCAGAACTGGCTGGGGCTTCAGAAATAAATGTTCTCAAATGTGTCTGGTTTGGCTGAAAGCTCTGAATCCAGGTTGTAAAAGCAGAGGAAAGAAGGCCAGCACCCTCAGCCTCTGTGGGATGCTTTCCTGCTTTCACCCCTTTCCTCTGGGCAGCTGCTTGGACCTATGACTCACTCAGCCTCAACTGCAGCTGCCTGGGCCTTTGGTAATGATAACCAGTTCTCCTTCAGCACTCAGATAACCCCAAGACAAAGATGCTGAGAGTTCTTACACATCTGCTCCATGCTGTACTTACAACCACCTTGAGAGGCAGGTGCTGTTGTCTATTTACAGCTGGATTCACTAAGGCTGGATGGGTAAATAGTTTGCCCCTGGTCAGAGATAGGAAATGGTGGAGTCAGATTTATAGTCAGACCATGTGGCTCTATGTTCTTATCTGGATAAATACTGGTTTAAGATCCATCTTCCTCTGCTACAGTCATCTACTGTGAGTCTCAAGATCTGCTGGATGCTGGAACAGGCAGAAGGGATGGGAATGGACAAAGGGAATGATATGGGCATGATGCAAGAGGGCCATTAGGAGTGTCTCATCCCATTCTACTTTTTTTTTTTTTGTCCAAAAGAACCTATGAGAGGAAATGGAGGGAATGCAGAGCGATAAACTCTAAACTTAGCAATAAACCCAGTTGTTCATTAATTACTCTGGAAGCCATTATGGCTTGAAAAACCCCATAACTTTAATGTAGGCTATTATAAGCATAGTGGCAAAATCGAGGAGCTAATTACCAGGCGGTTATTAAGTAGAACAGAGAGCACCCCTAGGCTTGGAGAATGCCATCTGGCCAGCAGAGGGGTGGTCCATGGGCAATGGTGCCTGGGCGAAGCAGGAGGGTGAGGGTGGGTGGAGGGGTTGCCCCTCTGCTGGAATCTGAGAGAAGAATGGTTTGCTCCATGCAGTCTAGGGTTTCTGCTTGGGTTTGGAGGAAGGTTGCTTGTGGTTGCATATGTCAGCCAGGACGGACCACAGGATGGTTTCTGGGACTTTGGTTTGAACAGGCAGAAGAATGAACACAAAAGTGGGAGAAGATTGTGGAGGAAAGGATGGGGAGAACAGAGTATTTGAGAAAGAAATGGGCATAAGGGGTTTTATGGCGAGACAGGATGTATCTATATAGATGAGTGTGTTGAGTGAAGGTCTGCTGTGTTTATGACTCTCCACCTGATCACTCATATATATGTGTCCTTGACTAACTCCAGTGATGACTGGTCTCCCTTCCCAGCAAGTGCAGATGTGAGGATCTTTTCCCTTCTTTGGCGTTCTCTAAGCATCCCATAAACAGAAACAAAGGCTACACTGTGGGTGCACTGGGTAAGGCCTAGTGAAGGATGGTCATTGGATGAGGAGCAAGACCTGCTCCTGTGGCAGTGTCAGGCAGAGCCATGTCCTGGTCTGTCAAGGGTATCTGTGGTCACATTGCTTACCCCCTTTGACCTCTACCCTCATCTTTAAAGCTTGGAAGTTCTTTGCAATAATTCTAATGAATTTTCATTTCTACTATTTTAACAACCTGAAGCTATGATAACTGGCCTTTGTGAGGATGAAGAAATGTCTATATGAGGCAAATCGGGTCCAGGTGTGTACTAGTCTAGAGTCAGAACCAGAGGGCCACTGTAATAGCTCCCCATGGAACTGAGCCATGCTGAAAGCCCATAGGCCCACAGACATTGGCATAACTGGAAAGTCCTATCCACTGGAATTCATCTGTAGGCTTCAGGGTACTGTGGGCTGCTGATGAGAACTGTAGTGTATCTGAGACTCAGATGGAAAAGTTCTGATCATTCAAGGCTGGAAAAGCAAGTCAGGCTGGACAGGTCAAAAGTGGCTGGCCTGAGAGGGCCAGGGTTGTGTGTGAGATAGGCTCAAGGCTGGTCAATTCAACAGGGACAGAGTTTCTTCCAAGCCCACGGGTGTTTGAACAATGCCATCTGTCCATGAAGATGGGCTTACTGAGCTCTACTGAAAAATATTAATTGTTCATCAAGCCTTTATACCCAGTAAGAATGCAACATTAGTCAGATGCCCCATCAAAAACCTGAAGAAGGAGAGGGTCTTCTGGAACAATACATGCATGCCATATGCATTTCAGCAAAAGTGGCTTTTGGAGAGCCAGTTGTTCCATAGTTGATATTTTTCTAAGATTTTGAACACACGATCATCTTTTTAAAATCAAGCCATCATTGCCAGTGGGCTTTCTTAATGTCTTCTTTACAGCAGCAGACTTGTGGCTACTCTGGGGCAGGTGGCAGCTGCTGGGATTTTGACACTGAACTTCATGTCATGGAGAGCACCTTTGATATTGCTCAGTGATACTGCTCTGTGATTCAGTGACTGGCGGGCCGATGGACATCTGGTGAACGATCTGAACACAGCACCTGGTAGAATGCCTATTGCTGATTCCTATCAATCTTCACCTAATTTGTAGAATTTTTTTTTCCAGATTCATCTTACAGAGCCTTTTGAGAACATTCTACTTAGTTTTTATAGAAATAATACATCACCTCATTGATTTATAATGGCCCATGTGACAGCCAGCATTGCCATAAGCACGTGGAGAACATGCTTCTGACAGCCTGTAAGTACTGAGTTTGTGCCATGGCTGTGTGACCAGCGGGCCTGGCCTGGCACACTACAGGCATTGGCTAGGGGGGCATCAGACATCTTAATGAGTTGACTGAAGGATGGCTGGTTAAGAAAGCTTCCATGGGTTGAGGATGTGGTTCTCAGTAATGGAGTGCTTGCCTAGCATGTGCAAAGCCCTGGGATCCATCTGTAGCACCATAAATTTAATAGATAGATAGATAGATAGATAAATAGATAGATAATAGATAGATAGATAAAATACCTTTTGTTTATGCAGAACATGAACATCACTGCAGAGTCTCTGGGAGCTGATGGAGGTAGAAAAAAACCTCCTCCTACAGGACCATAATCAGCCTCTCAGGAGAGCCTGGGGAAGTCAGTGTCTGGGGACACCCTTGACCCTCTAGGCATAGGAGGGGAGGTGGAAACAAAAGAATAAGGGGATACTGTAATTATGAAGGGAGTGGAGCTCTGGCCATAACCTTAGCATCTCTTTCCACCCTAGGTAGGGCCACTTCACAGAAACGGAGGCCCAGACTTTGTCTTGGAGATCTACAGGAGCCTCTAATGGGATCAAGGGATTAGTATTGATTCTGAGGCACTGCTCAGGAAAAGCCCAATACCAGAGCTAACCAGCTTGCTGCCCCAGTCAATCCATACTTCAGTAACCCAGCCCTAGCCCTTCAGCCCACAGTGCTGCTGTCCTGGGCCCACACAGCTCCTACTGTGGGGTAGGACACAGGTGTCAAATCCCCCAGTGTAACAACCCCCAGAACACACAGGAGGCCTCTAGTGGGAGGGAAAAGAAGAGAGGGTGTGCTCTAGAGGTTCCACTTTGATCCCACATTGACTCAGTGGGGTGCTTCTGGCTCTTTGATTTTCAAAGCTGTTCTGTGAGCAGATAAGGAGACCTTGTCCCCATCTTGAATAGGAAGGTGCTGGGGAGTTGGGAGGCTTAGAGGGGCTACATCATGGGTCCACAGTCCCAGTGTTAAATACAAGTGAGGTTGTGGACATTGAACCTGCTGTCCTCTGTGTTCATACCCCCTCCTTCCTATGGATTCTTCTGGTCTATTCTTGGGCCCACTGGACTGGAGACCTCTGCTTCAGGAAGGAACTATGTGGTTCCCAGTGCTGCTGGGCTACTCCATCCTGCCTCCACAGTCCCAGAGGAAAGGAAGGCCTGGACCCAGGGATCGCAGTGTCCTGCCTGGTGGCCTGACCCCTGCTGTATGGCACTTGCAGTGCTTTGATAGGAAGGGCAGCATGTGGCCCTGATCTCCTCTAATCTTGTTCCCCTCCAGCTGGGAAACCAAGCTGAGGACAGGCAGAGGGGTTATAATGCCCATCCAGATTTGGCGTGAAGAATATGCTTATGCTTTGCTTTTTTTTTCTGCCCAACAGTGACAAAAAATATGTGATTCAACAAATATATATTTTAGGTAATTTCTATGTTTTTATTTTCTGGAAATAGCCTTGGATTTGATTTGGATTATAATTCTGTGAAAAGTGAAAACTGGGTTTGGTTTAGAGTGGATCTCTGCAAGTAAAAGTCCTTTCTGGTCCATGACAGAAATTTAAGCAGAATAAATAATCACACCATTTGGGTTTCCTGAAGCTAGTTGGGTCATGTGCTAGTGGTCTGCAAGCAGAAGTACACAGCATATCCACTCTCCCCAGAGATGAGAGAACCTGGATCAAACATCCATGTTGTGTCCTGTGGAGACATCACATATCTTTTTCTGGGTCATAAGCAGATATGTAAATTTATTGCTTGGCTCTTGAGGATGGGCAGAGCGGGGCAGGACACAGCAGCTGGGGAGCTGTTGGAGACCTGGGGACGGGTAGAAATGGTCAGCAGATCCACAGAGGAACCCCGCTGAAGAGCTTCCATGCAGCATGGCTATAATGTGACTACCCAGGCTGAGAGGACAGTGATTTGTGGCTGGGTGGGGGAAGGTGTGTGTTGACCACTAACAGGACAGCTCAAGGTCACTCAGCCCTTGCCTCCATGATGGGAGAAGCAGTGCCTGGAAAGAACCCTAGAGGTTTAGTTTGCCTGACCTCCCTGTCCCTTCTTCTTCGCTATCTTACCCTCCGTGTCAGAGGCTTCTTCTGGAAGACGTGCCACCTTTAGGAAGGAAATGTCACCATTCCCTCGATAATTGCATTCATTTGCTATTTTGTTTGACAAATTACCGCATGCTTAGGATCTTAAAACAGCACACATTGGCTGCCTGTAGTGTCTGTGATGAGGAGTCCAAGCTTGGGTTGGTAAGGTCTCACTGAGGATTAGCTGAGCTGCATTCTCATCTGGGGGTTTGACTGAGGCAGAATCTGCTTCCAGGCTCACCCAACCTGTTGGCAAAACCCACTGGGGCCATAGCTGCTAAGCTCCTATGGCCTATGAAGATCACAGCCCTTTGTCCTATGGCTTCTTTCCACACAGCTTCTAACTGTACCAAGCTAGCAAAGAGCGAATCCAAAGCCGACCGGAGTCCCACATAATGTAATATAATTGTGGCAATGGCAATCCCGTTTTTGTCACATTCTGTTGGTTAGAAGTTAGTGACAGGAATGTAAGGATATGGACTTATGAATACCTGGAGTTAGAGATCACAGGAGCCATCTTAGTCATCAGGCATGTGGGCCTCCTCTGCCCTGAGTGCCTCAGCTCTTACCCAACCCCCACATCTTTCATGAGTGACAGAGGGGCCTAGCCACAGTCCTGTGTTTTATCATCTGCCTCCCTTCACTTTCCTCTGTTTGGAAAGTGCTCCCTGGAGGAAGGGTGCAGTAGTGGAAGGGCATAAGGCAAGATAACCTCTTACACTGTGGCAGGGGACCTCATTGGGCCTTTGTTTCTTATGGGAATAAAATGTTTCCTTAGGTAGGTTATTAGGATAATTAGAAAAAAAATTAAGCATAAACTATCTGGTATGTAGTTAGTACCATTAAACAAAAACTACAATAGCTGTCACCTTCGCAGCCTGGGAAGAGCCTGGCATTGAGAGCTCCCCCTTGATTCCTCCCAGTACAACCTTGGTGCTCCTCACAGTGCTCCCCCAAAGAAAGAGGTGGAGGAAGAGAGGGACTAGGCTAGTTAGAGACAATGCAATCTCAAGGGCTAACAAGCTTTAACACCCGATGTGAAGCCACTGACTAGGTTCTTTGCTTTCTCCTGCCCTTAGTTTTTCCCATCTCCAGCATGTCATGTTCTACTGAGACATGCTCAGATCCACTGTCTTTCTTCTGAGTCTCTCCTCTGGGTGTCTGTCCTTCTTGTCATCACCTTGGAGGCCCACGTGACAGTCTTGGAGTTGTCCCTGATTCCTGCTTCTTCTGTATCCACTGACCCAGCATCTAGGTATCAGTTCCAGGCTTCTGCTACTGATCCAGGGCAGATTTCTGATCTCAGTGGATCTCCACTGTAGTCTGATTCCTGCCTTTATCACCTCAGTTCAGAATCCACACCAGGCCTGCTCACCCTAATAACCTGCTCTTGCTCAGAACCCTTCTGTATCGACCATGGAAGTGATGAACTAGCCCAGCATTCAAGGCTCTCTGCTCTCTGCCCTGTCCTACGATGCCAGGGGCACCCTGTGCTTCCTGTGCTCCATGCCCACGCACTGCAACACAGTACCTGCTTCTTTCCTGGCAGTGTTCCTGCAAGCTCTGGCAGCATGTGGACCTGTCCTGGTCCCACCCAGAGTCAGGATCAAGGCCAAGCTTATAAGCTGAGTCAAAGAGCTCTGTGAAGAAGCCCCAGAGGGCCCTTCTACCCCATGACTCTCCAGCTGCAAATCTGCCCCCTGCTGTGAACTCCCACTTGGCCTGTTCTTGGTCAGGCTTTTCGTATTATTTGGTGTGTCTGAGGTATGTTTGCCCATGTCAGGTGGCTGCCACAGACCCTGGGCTGTGCAGGTCTGGGTATTGGTTTGGCCACTGTATCATTTCTCCTCTTGTTACTGCTCTCATGAAGCTGATGTAGAATGATGTCATCTGGTGAAGGTACCTCATGTCCCTTCCTTCTTCCCTTCTCCTAGGTATATTTATAATTTGAAACAGGAAAGAGGCTGGAGCTTTCATTCTGACAATACACCAAGGCTGCTGGAAAAGCACAGACTGCCTGTGTGTGATTTCGGGAGCAGGGTTCTCTTCTTGACACACATGTACATGCACATATGTGCACAGGCCAGCCACACCACCTAAGCAAAAGTGCATGTTTGTGACTCAGTTTTGATTATTGTTTCTGAGGTGTTTTGGAGAGTCTGCTTGGGGAATCTTGTGATTGGGTTTCTATTAGAAAGAAAGGCTATCTCATGTACTCTTGGCTTCCCCCTACTCAGGTCTAGGACTATGTACAGTGTCAGAGTTTGCATCAGTTGCCAACATGACCTACCTGGGAAAAGGCAGCCTCAACTGGGGAATTTCCTCCACCAGACCGGCTTGTGGGCATGTCTGGAACACTTTTCTGATCGCTAATTTGTGTAGGATTCTGCTTCACTGTGATGCTACCATCCCTAGGCAGGTGGGCCTGGGTTGTGGAAGGAAGGGAGCAGAATGTGAAAGAAGGCAGCTAGAAGCCAATAAGTGCTTCTCTATGGTCTCTACTTTAGTTCCTTCTTCCAGGTTCCTGCCTTGAGTTCTTGCCCTGCCCTGGCTTCCCTCAATGATGGACTGTAAACCTGTAAGCTGAAATTAACCCTTTCCTCTTCAAGTTGTTTTTGGTCATGGTGCTTATCACAGCAAGAAACCAAAGCAGAACAGACATGATATCAATGTGCCGGTTTACTCTCTCTGCAGTGCTGGGGTGGGAGGCAGTCCCTTAAAAATGACTGTTAATGACTCACACTTCATGAGGGTGGCTTCCAAAATCTCTTACATTGTTTGTCTCATTTAATCATTAAATTCTTATAATCCCAAAGCTTTGCTTTTGTTTTATAGATGAAGAAACTGGGGCAGAAGGGATTTCACAAATGTTCCAAGTGACAGGCCAGTGTGACCACATCACATCTTTCTTGGCTAAGGTATGCTGCTGGCTTCCTGTCAGGGCAGTCGCCTGCTTGAGGCTGGCCAGCCTTTCCCATCAGCTCTGTGGCAGGAAGGGTTCCTCTCTTCTGTGTGCTGAATGTGCATTCAGATGGCAGCTGAGACTCCCTTGCCCCTGACTCAGCAAGGCTGGTACGACCTTATGCATTTTTTATTTTTTAATCCAAAGTAGGACATTTTTGAAGGTATGATGGAGTAATAAAACAACTCACAGGAGCCCACAGATCAAGCACAGATGGGGTCTGGGACCATGCTGGGTACACTGGGCAGCAGGCTGCTGAACCACTGCTAATCCTTGTACAGGTGCTGAGTACGAGAGCGAGCACTGAGCACAGATGATATTTCTCCATCCCCCACTTCCAGAAGAGGTCTCCAGCCCTGCCCAAGGCTTCATGATGAACTTTAATGAGCTGGTAAATCCTAATGGTGGCTTTCCCTCCTGCATTATGAGCTCTGGGATAAGTGAGTCTGACCTGCTCCTCTTAGGAGCATCTCCATATCTTCTGCCTGTCCACCTCTCCTCACACCCTGGAGACAGCACAGAACTAGCAATGCACTTCCACCCAGTGCTAGAAGAGGTCACACCAGAGTTTGGGCCCAGTCACTGGACTCCACACAGAGTTACAGCTAAATGTTTTTTATTTAGGTATTCATCTATTCTGTTTTCAGAGACTCTCCCCACTCAAGTCTACTGCAATGCTTAGTGCCCTGTGAGAGGCCTGTGGGTGCTCAGGACATGTGTGGGTGCAGATTTATCTTGATCTAGAGAATACCTGCCCCAGGTCAGCCCTACTGAAGGATGCCTGCTTAGCAGAGGGGAGATTCAGACTATTTTGCCATCAGATAGTCGGCAGGGGTTGGGAGGGCTACATCTGCTAACAAAACAGCAGCAGCAGGAGGCATGTGGGCAGCTGGCCAGGAGGCCACATTTCTCCCTCTGCCAGGCTGCCTTGCACCAACAGTGGGCAGAGAATGGTCCTAAATGGGGAACACTGTAATATCCCGAGAATCCTGGGCTCTATAGGGAGAGATGCTGCTCTTATCTTTGGAGACATGCAAGACAGAGGACAGCCCTTGACTGTACCACCTGGGTACTGAACTCTGCTTGCAGTGAAGGCTTTTGATGATCGATCACTGTGATGAAGGTGCCTGCTCACAGGGTAGAGCTTGGCAGAGATACCCAGTGGATCCTTACCAGACTTGGGTACTAGAACCAAACAGACCAAGCAACCGAGGTGGGTCTTACCCTGGAACCAAGTGTCTGAACCTTGAGTGGGCTGTGACAGCATGCGGAGCTTCTCAGGCTGTTGCAGGGCTGTGTGTCCTGGGGGAGGGTAGATTAGCTGATACCAGTCTGCCTTCTCCCCCCAGCACTATTCTTCCCACTGTGATACTGTTCCAGGCCATTCTCTGCCTCACTTTCCCTCGGTGCTAATGTCTGCTAGGTGAGGGTGTTGGCAGGGTGAGATGTCCCTGAGCTTTGCACCTGTCAGAATGCTTCTTCTTGCTCCACGACCTCCCCTGGCCTCACCCTTATCAAGCCCAAACATCTGAAATGTCCATGCCACCAGATGCCCAGGCCTTGTAAACTGCCATGCATGTGCTGGATTTTACATTTGTCTCCCAGGTCAACCTATGCCTTCCCACCTGGGGTCCAAGGCCAGACACAAAGCAGAACCTTTGTCATATCTTTGTGACTCAGTTTCCTAACTGGAACTCTTACAGGGCTAATTTGGAATCAGCTGAGGGAATCCACAGGAAACATCTGGCTCACAATTAGCACTACGACTATGACTATTTAGATCATGGAAAATATAGTAGAACTGCCAGTCCCCATTATCACCATGTTTAAAATTTAGCTGAACTCCAGCAGTGGGAGGGAGGTGTGAGAGCGTAATGGGGGAGGGGGATAAAGACGATAAAAGTGCATTGTATACGGGAATGAAAATGTCATAAATGAAACCTATTATTATGTATTATTAATGTACATTAATAAAAATCTTTTAAAATTCAGCTGAATCTTCTACCTAGAAAAGGGACTCTTCAGTTTTGTGCCAGGGTCAGCACTGATGGCCCTTTGGGCAGTTTTTCTAGCAGATTCTTACTTCCCTAGAACTAGGTGGTACAGAGACTCTAGCTCCTGCGAACGCAGATGACTGGCATTCAGTAGTGTTATAAATGGAGGTGGCCTAGGGTAGGTCAGCGGCTCATGTGTGGGAAGGCTGTGCTGCCTTTGCTCACAGCAGGCTTCCTACCAGACCTCTTACAGTCTGCAAAGCCCTCTTCTGCACATTCCCCCTCACATCCTTGGCACAGCTCTCTTAGGGGGTTTGTGTTTTTTTTCAGGTTGGCCAGCTGTAAGCTTGACACTAAAGGTCAGATGAGTTGACAGTCAGATATGGGGGGCAACCCTGAAGACAGTGTCTTTCTTCCTCCATTCCTACACAGGCTAATCCTGCATCCCTATCCAGCTTCCAAGATGCTCACCAAGAGAAGGACCATGGATTTCTGTAGGTAATACCACCAGAGCTGTCAGGGAACTGAGGCATTTCAGTGGGGATCTAGAACAAGGGACCCCTGGATACAATAATTTCTTGTTACAATTGCCAGTTCCCGGGAACTTCATTCTACCTCTGAAGTCTGACTCCCCCTCCCTTTTGGTATTCCTGTTGTGTCCCTGAGATTCCTGCAGTGTGTCATCAGATATCCCTACTGACAAGATGAGGAATAGTTAATGTGACGTGCTGAAGGTGGTTGGGTGAGCATGCCTATAAATTGCCTATGAACTAGAGTGGGCAGCTAGTGTAGACCCTTCCCTATAAACACTGCAGTTTTTATGAATGAAAGGGGCCTTAAATCTCAGCCCCACAGGTGGAGATTATGTTGACACTATCTATGTGTTTCATGGGCTGTATATTACATGGCAAGCTGCAGGGTGCTATGCATCACTGATCACCTCTCTGCGATGGAGCCTGAGCATCACAAAGGCGCATGATCAGGGCAGACTTGCCTGCTGTACTCCCAGAGGGTTATCCAGAGCCTCTTGGGCTCTGGGCCCAGGATAGTTCAGGCAGGTTTCACCCTCAGGGCCTCAGGAAGGTGGCAGGGTTGGGAGGGTTTGATGTAGGACCTTGGTATCTTGTGTCCAGGATATCTATTGTGTGAGACTCTTCTCTATCCCCCCACCTGCTCAGCTGTTCAACCTTCAGGACTAGCAGGCCATCCTCATCCCAGGGTTTTGACTCCTGAGGATGCTCAAGAAGCACAGGACAGATGAAGAAAGCACGCAGATGCCCAGACACCAGATAAAGTGGGGTTCCTTCCTGATACGTAGTCCCATTGCACCCAATACACAGCTTCACTCTGAGTACCCTTGTATCTGAAGGGTCATTTCTGCAGTAAAAAGGGCAAGTGAGGTCAACTACCATTGATCCAGCACTCTGTACACCATGTCCTGGCAGAAAAGAACCCGTCCACCGAATAAATGGATAAATAAAATGTGCTGTGTGCATAGAGTGGAGTATTATTCAGCCTTGTAAAGGAGATTCTGATACATGCTACAACATAGATGAACCTTGAGGGCATTATGAGAAGTAGAGTGAGCTAATCACAAATGAACAGATAGTGTGAGACCCCACTCATATGACTTATCTGGAGCAAGATGGAAGCAAAAGGCTGGTGTTGAAGAGCTGAACAGATGGAGAGTTTCTAATTTGAAAGATAAAGTTATGAAGAGAAGTTTCACATAACATCAGTGTATTAGACTATTGAACTGCACACACAACATGGTTAAGATGGTAAATTTTATGTTACAACATATATAAAAGGAACTTATCATACACATGGTCCTTTTAGACATGACCAGCTAGGACATCTGGGCAGGGCCGGGGTTCTGGAGAAACAGGCCCATCAGACTTCCCTGTGAGGCTGGGGAAAGTCGGGTATCTTGTGTGGTCATAGCTGCACACAGGAATGCCACCACAAAGAAGCCAGGGCAAGGCACATCTGAGAGTACAATCCTTGAAGGGATGTGTATTCCCACATGGCAGGGAAGGAGGCTGGAGCAGCAGCCGCTTGCTCCGAGACACAGAGAGGGAGATTTATGAGGGGGAGAAGAAGTTAATATCGACAAGTGATGAGTTAGAAGTGTAATACGTCAGCTTAAGTTCAGAAACTCTGACGGAGAAAGAAAATCACATGCCTAGAGGTTGTTCATCAACCTAAGCAGGCTGCAGAGCAAGGGTTCCCAGCCTGTGGCTGAGCAGTATGGGTGCCTGCTGGCCTGTCCTTTGATGTCTACAAACAGTACCTCCACTACTCTGAGGTATGTAGATAAAGGAATGCAGGCAAAGAGAGAAAACTGATGGGGAAAGTAGGAACGGAGTGAAGGATGCTGAAGAGAAGAATTACCTGCCAGGATGGCCACTGGAAGGTCTCTTTGAAACACAGCATCTTCCTGGATGCTGTGTAGATTATTCTATATTCCTGTGCCTCCCAGGGGACCCACCACTAACACCTCTGGAAATGCCTATGCTCTAATAGGGTACCAGGATAGTAATTGTGGGAGATGGCCGAAGATGATCCTTGATCTTTGAGACTCAAGAATGAAGCCCCTAATCAGAGGGCTGCAGATCTGGGCTATGAGAATCTGGGCAGCCCTAGAGTCAGGTCTTAAACAGTGAGGATCCCAACAGCCCACGTGCCTTTGTCTCACTAAGACACTAAGAGGACAGCCTACTTATCAGAGGAAAGCAAGATGTCAGGAGGACAACACAGTGTAGGAAGAAACACTTATTTATGTATGGCCTTAGACAAGAGTGAAACCACTGTGATACCTGCTCCCTCATCCACAAAAGGAAGTAACAGGTTGGAGTCTCAGTATCCAATAATGGCAGAAGCCTGGTAGCCCAAGAAGCTGGGGTATTCATGTGCCAGAGTGATGGAAGGTTCCAGTTCCTCAGCTATTCTCCTCTTTTACCTCTGAGGGGTCAGTTCCTGGGATGTGCTTTTCCCAGGGTGAGCAAATGCCATCTGGTCCACGCCCTCCATATTTTAGGAAATGCTTGCTCCACAAGGTTCTGTCACACAGAGAGTTGCTGACACAGCTGGGACCATATAACCTGTGACTCCACTGCAGAGTCAGGTGGGTAGATAATAGCTTAGTCCTGTCCGACAGAATTCTTTTTGGCTGCTGCCCTCTACTGAGATCACAGACACATCCTTATGGCCTTCCTCCTCTCAAGACCAGGGTTAGGGCTGGCTCAGGCAGAGTCCTCAAATCCCTTCATCTCCACTCAGCAAGATACCACGGTGGCTAACCACCTGGCTGTTACTTTAAACCTTGCTTTTCTTGAAAGAGCTGTTCCAATGAGTCAGGATTTCCATCTCCCCACCTCCAGGCAGCAAAGCGGCCCATCTTTTTATGGTGGCAGTCATTTGAGGTAAGGGCACACTCTTAGTTCTGTTTTATTTCCAGGGCCACAGCCCATTTTGGACAAGGAAATGAAGGCTCTGGAAGGGTTGGCATTACAGCCAAGGCTATATGCTGGTGGCAGATAGCCTGGTACATAGTGGGCTACTCAGCAACTGCTCCAGTGAATTGCTAAATAAATGAAGAATACAAATTGCTTTCTATCTTCAAATAAAAAAAATATAAAAAGCAGCCACTGCTGTTCATTCTGAGCAATTAGCATAATGAATTTCAGTGATTCACTCCCTCCTCAGTGTCTTAGTATAACCCCATTTCAGAGATGAGAAAACAGAGGCACACAGAGGTTAAGCAGCTCCCCAAGGCCATACAACTAAGACACACCAGAGGTAGGATTTAAGATTAGCCAGTGGAGCTCCAATGGCCAACTTTGCCAAACCATCTGTGCAAGGGGCATGGTCACAATAACTAGAACTTTCTAGGCTGCAGTCCCACTGCATTCACTGTCTACCAGTGGCTTCTGGGCCCTTGTACTATAGCTAGAGTAGTGAGGGGCTGTTTGGGGTGCAAAGGGAAGTCCACCCAACACTCAATGTGATTCTAACAAGTTCTGAGCCAGAGATAGATGATTAACAGAAGTGCTGAGCACAAAGAATGAGTCCTGGCCTTGGTGGCTAGATCCTTCACCTGGCATAGAAACAAGAAAGAGTACGGGATGCAGCTGACAGTGCTCCCACACCCCAGGACTGAGGCCACAGTGCAGCAGGGAGCTGGTGTCCGGCACAGAGACATTTGTGACCCCAAGACCATACTTCCCCACCTTTGCTGTCTCTTCCCTCTGTCCTGTCTCCTCTCCTTCACCTGAGCACGTGACTGGCCCACACAGTTCTCACACATAGAGAAGTCTTGCCTAAGTCATTGCACACTTAGCAGAAGTCCCTTGACCCCTTGGGCACGGCGAGTCCTTCAATTCAGCCAGCTCTTAATCTAGGCTTAGACTCTCCACCTTGGGTTTTATTGATGGCGGCAAAGCCTTAATCTCTGCCAGGAACTTGGCACAGAGCTTGCCTCCTGTGCTGCTGTCAGCTGGTGTGTGCGCAGGGAGCGCAGACTCATTTTAATATTGGCCGGAGCTAAACCTCATTAGAAGAGTAAATTTGCTGTAGCTGCAGGAAAAAAAAAAAAAAAGCAAGCAATTCACATAAGACTCCCAAAGCTAAATAGAAAACACAGGTTTTGGACTGTTTGATGAAATATGTTCTTGTCACCAGGTTCAGAGTCTGGGACATAGTAGGTACTTAGTCGAGTCAATGCAAGTAGACTGACTCTTAGGTGACCTCTGGCCACTGTCACCTTTCAGCATAAGTACTAACAAATTTAGAGTGTTTGTAAATTTCAGAGTTTTAAGGCAACCGTTTGCTGATAAAAAGTGAGATGATTACAATGGAAAAATAAGTAGATATGAAAATACTGTTCTTGCTGTTCTTCGGTAGAAAGATGCTTTAGGTATTTTGGTCCTAGACCAGTAAAGGCTTTGGTTCAACTCAAAGTCTGGAGGTTGGCTGGTCACAATGAGTGAGAATGGGAGGGATCCAATTGGTGAGTTTGGATGAGATCAGCCAGGACTGGCCAGGTATGACCACTGCAGCTCCCAAGTCTAGAGCTGTTCAGATACTGGGAGAATGGGGATGGGAAGGAGAAAGCATAAAACAAATAAATTAACATTCATAGCATTTCCCCTACAAATAGTCAAGAAGATGGTGATTCCCCAATTTACATACTGTTAGGAATAATAGGTTTTAGAGGGCTCATTTTCCCCCCAAATCCACTGGGTTGGTGACTGGCATGTGGGACCCAGGGAGCCCAGTTGAGGGCGTATCTCATATCATGGCTAAGTCTCCTTCTGGTCTTGGGAGGGAGTCTCCAAAAGTCTTCTGGTCTGGAAGCCTTGTGGGGAGGCTGCTGCATGGAGGAGGTTTCTCTTCCTCTATTAGTGTCAGGCCTACCCAGGCTCTGCCTCCTTCACCATCACACTATACTCCAGGACCAGGTGAAGTGAACGAGCATCAGAGCGGTGGGAATTACCACAGCAGGAGAGTCTGGTAGAAGGTCTTGGTACACTTTGCTTTTGATCGCATAGCCTGCCCTCACTGTGAGCCCCCCTGACTCCATCAGAACCTTCCTCAGTAGCCTGTCCACCAGTTCCACTGAGGGATCGTCCCAAGGGAGGATGACTGACAGGGCTGGGATGCTGGGATGTGCAGAGGATTTGGCTTTGTGTACTCTAACTTTTGCTGCACCTTGTTTGAGGCCTCACTCTGCCTTCTCCTCTTGGCTTCTCTGAGGATTTGAGGCCTTTCCTTTCCTCCGGTTCTCACACACAGGAATGCCCAGGTATCTCTGTGCCAACTTATTCTTCTGTTCTAGCCACATGGGACCCACCGGAGCCCCTGGCTCTGAGCCTGGCTTGTCTATTAGCGCATCCCTTTCCCTGTCTTATTTCTATGAAAAGACTCATCACCCTAGACTTCACACCATAAAAACATGATAGGCTTGGTCCCCTTCCTTAAAATCTGTGGGATATGTCAAGTCTATTCAGAAGTTTGAGTGGACAAATGGGGCTCTTCCTCCAGGCACTGTCTTCTCTGCTACAGGCTCCCATTCTTTAGTGAGGACTCCTCAGTAATTTACCTGCTCCAGGATTCAGGTAGTACATTCAGTCCCTGCTCATCCAGAAACATATGTGCATATCCAACCAAGCACACCAGCTTGCACATGTGGTGATTCCCAAGCACCTAGAGAACAGCTACAGAAATGGGAGCAGCAAGGCACTGGCCCCAGTGCCAAGTGGGGCACAAATGTATTCATCCTCCTGGCTTCCTAGCAAGCATTTTGCTCCCGTTGAAAGGGGCAGAGAGAAAAGAGCATGCAGCTCCAGGACTTTTGGGGGTCCTGGGAATGGACTGAGCAGAGTGGGAGGTTTTATGCAGGCCTCACCAGGAAGCGTCTTCATTCTATGTGAACAAAGAGAGAACTTGATGTTTGGTCCAATAAAGCCAATAATGGTCACCAACTGAGCAGGTACTAGAAGGAAATGTCTCTGTTCTGCAGTGACTCTTGACAGAAGCAGGGAGATGTAATGACGGAGGCAACTCTTAGAAAACCCTAGAGCAATAGTCCTACATAGCCCCATATCTCTCAACCTTAATCTTGTGAAACTGTGTGGGTTTGCCATTTACATCACACACACACACACGCACGCGCACGCACACACACACACACACACACACACACACACACACACACACACACCATAATTTCAGCTAGGCACCAAGGACATTTACTTCGAAACAGTGCATCCCAGATAGTGCAAGTTTGAGATTCTGCTGGGTATCTCAGCTAAACCGGCTCCATGCAAGCAGAGCCAATCCATCAGAACAAGGAAGCCACTGCCAGCAAAAGGTCCTTCTCAGGGTCCTGTGTAACAGAAATCTGGGGGTCCTTTCAGCTTCACCTTCTATAAGCTAACCAGCTAGTGCATGACTAGTGTTAAGTCTGGGTGGGTGAGACAGGGGTAGTTGGTCAAGACCACGTTTGTGTATGTGAGGGGATGGATGACTGAACCTCACCTGCCTAAGAGGAGGCTGTCACCCCTGATCCCTGGCATTGTTGGGTCTGACAGCTTCTTTCTTGCCTCAACTCTGTTTCCTTTTCTGAACTTGTCTGCTCAGGTGCTTGGAGGAGGGTGATGACCTGGTCCTGTCTTCTTCCTCTTTGCTGTACTGGAGGACTCTAGGTTTTAGTGTCACTTTTGACATCTCTCAGCTCCTCAGCACCCACGGAAAAGATGCGCAGCTTGGCTCCCCTGAAAAGAATTAATTTGTCTACGCCCAGGAGAGGCAGAGCTGTTAGAGGTGACTGGTCGTGAGTAGGGGTGCAGCCAGGAGCTGGCCCTGACTCCTGTGGGCTACCAAGAACCACCTGCTGAGGTGGCAAAGGGATTGACCGGCGAAAAGGACCAGTGGTTGAACGCCTCTGAGAAAGGGCTGTAGCTTTCATCCTGGCAGAGCAGGGCAGGCAGGGTCCGGGTTTTATTTCACAGTCGCTCGGCAGGCCTGGCCAGCCCTGGTCCCCTTTTCCGCTGCCCCCTCTACACGCAAAGCGCACACACACACAGACACACAGACACACACACACACCCCTCGCGTGCGCACTTGTGCGGACATGGCATGGGTACTGATGGGGACGCATAAAGGGGCTCTGTGCTCGGCGGCGGAGGGGGCGCCGGGCGCAGGGCGCGGGTCACTAACCTGCAGCGAGTCCGAATCGTCCACGGCGCGGTCCATCGCGGGCGGCGGTCCTACGCCCCGGCCCGTGCGCCCCCAGGCTGCTGCCCTGAGCCGCGCGTGCTTCTCCCCCGGCGGGTTCTCGGGCTCCGTGCCCTCGGGGGCCACTTCATAGCCGCGGGCCCACTCGCCCGCAGCCCCAGCCGGCTCCGCTGCCCCGGCCCGGCAGCTTCTGGGCTCAGCAAGGCGGCTGCCGCGAGCTCCGGGGCGGGCGGGAGGGCGCGGGCGGCGAGGCGGGGAGCGGGGGAAGGGTCCCCGAGAGGCGACGCGAGGGGCGGCGGGGCCGGGGCGCGGGGCGCGCGGCCTGAGCCGAGCAGAGCGGGCGGCTCTCGGTGTCCTCGGCGCCGGCGGCGGCGGATGCGCGGTGCGGCCGCGGCCGTGACAGCGCCTCCCGCCCCGCCCCCACGCACCCCGCCCCCGCGAGCGCGAGCTGCCGGCGGGACCCGAGCCACTTGCGGTCCGTACCAACCTCGCGGGCTGCGGCGGGGGCCGACGCCAGACCCCTCCCTAAGCTTGGTATCACCCCCTAGCGAGTCCCTCGCGTCTGGGCGGCTTGGGCTCTGCGCGCTGGGGTGGTCGCAGGCTGGGCTCAGCGCACCCTGGCCTGGGCTCACAGGAGTGAGAGCGCGCCCGCCCTGCCTGCATCCCCAGCCCACCCCTCCTCCATCCTTCCATCCTGGTTGCTCTTGGCTAGGCTTGGCAGCCTCTCTCAAAGGGTGATTGTTTCTGGGCTGGGCTGCTGGGCTGTGCGTGTGTGTGTTTGGAGGGGGGGAATGGGATGGGGGTTGTTCTCCAGGACCAAGAGAGCAGGGAGAGTGCGGATTCCAGGGAATGGATAAGGGCTGTTTCTATAGATTGGAGGTGGGGGTCTTTAAGAGCCTGTCAGTGGGGTAGCCCCACTTGTGGGCACTGCTCCTTTCTCTAGGGACATGTCCAGCTGCGGGGTGTCACCCCTCCCCTCCCCACCCCGATGCACTGGGCATTCTAAGGAGGAGACAGGAGGCACTGCTGGGTGCAGCTGAGCCAAGAGACGGCCAAGGGGGACCGGCAGGCAGGCCAGTAATTTCTCAGGCACTCCTTATCCTGGGGGGCTGGGAGGTGGGGAGTCATGGGGGGGGGTAACTGTGCAACCAGTGTGACTGTGTGTGACTCTGTGTGTGTGTATGTGTGTGTAAGTATGCTTGGATATATGCCTGTGTAGAAGCCATGCAGCCATTTAGAGCGAGGCTTCCAAATGCTTTTGTTCACTTGCCAGAGCCTTAAGACACCATCCATAAACCTTCAGGTTTACATCACTGCTTGCCCTCACTGACACCTGTGGTCAGAGCCTTCAGCTATGTCTTGGCAACTCAAGAAGACCAGATCCAGCTCCTGTCAGTGCTTTCTCCAGGGTGTGCACCTCCTTCTTTAATCCCGTGGCCTATAGCTAGGCATTGTTGGATCAAAGTGTACCCCACACTGTGGGCTGAACCTGAGCTCACCGGACCTCAGCATTACCTGTGAGGTGAGGATTAAGCCGGTCCTGTGACACATACCCACTACCTCCTGGGTATGTGTGGTAGAGGTGGGTGTTGTAAGAGCTCCAGAACTACTTCAATTAGTCAAGACTTTGAGGTGAGGCAGGAGTCACTGCCCACACCATCCCACAGATACTCGAAAATATAATTACGATCACTAGAGAGAGTTGTCCCTTAATCTCTCTCTCGCCTATTCACAGAAGTCTTCCTTATCAGCAAGGATGGGCCTCAAAATCTAACCTGAGAATGTGCTTCTGCTCCTGCTACTGCCATTGCTGCAGTACATGGTCAATTCCTCCCTTTCTTAAGGAAGTATGAATTACAGCGAGCTCTTCTGTGCTTTGTCCTTCCCCAGGCTGAAATAAACCTTTCTTCTTTGGACTTTGCCAAGAAAACCTTTCCTGATAGCCTGTTTTTCTTCAGCTATTTCCTTCCCTCCAGACTCCACTTCTGCCCCGACCAATTGGGAGGGAAAATGCAAGAGCAGGAGGAAGGAGCACCAGAGAGCTCAGAGCATGCTGTCCCCCTGCATCTCCCTGAACCAGCCACACCACTCGTTACTTCCCAGTGGCAGGGCAGAAATGATCTTGGAAACTGGTTTCAGCTGTGCATCCTATCAATAGGGAAGCTGATGTCCCCATAGTGGGGTCGTCCGTGTGTGGAGTCACAGACACTCCTTATCTCTTCCTCTGGGACAGGCCTAGTCCCCAAATGGGAAGCTCAGGACACTGGTGATGAGCAGATGGAAGGCACTAGGCCAAGTTACTTGGCCAAAGTTGGCCCTCTGGTCCCATCTCTTCAGTAATAAGATGAGGCTTGCAATAAGCTATCAGCACCCTATCTGGTCCTGAGAAGCTGTGACCCCAGGATGGCCTCTTTGGTTGTTCTTGTGGGGTGCTGTTCTTCTAGCTAGGAGTTTGACCAGATAGAACAGGAAGGGTAGCAAGTTTTATCTCATCATTCTTGTGAGAGCAACAGTGGTGATAAAACCCTGTTCTGGAGACCTATCATGCAATTTAGCCCTAGGGTCTGTTTATGGTATTTTAATATTAATTTTTAAAGCCATCTTGAAACAATAATGTGGGATTAAAATTAAGCATAAGAAGACTCAGCAGAAAGACAACAGCCTGCCATTTGTTTTGGCACCCCAAACTAAGGGTGTGGACACACAAAACACAAACATCTACATAGACACAAACCATGCACATAGAGGCAGATGTTCAGGTGAACACAGATGAGTGCATACAAGTGCTCTCATATACTAGATGTGCCGTATGAATGTGTGCATATACCTGCCTGCATCCATCTGCATTCCTGCTTTCCTCCAGCAGGTGGTTTGAGCCATAGTTAGCACTTTCCTACACTGTTCGTTCTCTGTTGAAAGGCAGCAATGCTTTCATCTGGATGAAATGCTCACATCTGGATGTACTGCATCCCCACAACTTGGTCTTTGCTCCTGACATTTGGAGCCTCTCCTAGATCTGACCTATCTTCCTCCCACTGCCAGGAAAGAGCCTTTCTTCTCAGAAGCTCCCAATCTCTAGAACCAGAATGTTTAGTATTCAAAGCCTGGGTTGGGTCTGCCTTCTGGGACAAGCTATTATGTATTTATTGTGTAGTTAAGCAGGACAGGAGCCCTGCCCCTACTCTGGTCCTGGCCCAGTTCCCATAATCTGAATCCCAGAAGGATCCCATAAAAGCATCATCTGTAATGCAAAACCCCCAAAACATCTGGGACCAAATCACCTGTGCCCCAATTTAATATGGATAATAATTAGTTAGTCTTGCCAGTGGGTTGCTTCCTTAGTGGGTTCTCTGCTTGACCCTCTTTCATCAGAAACTTTGCTCTGCTCTATGCTTGTCACTGGTGGTTTCTTTTCCAGCCAATCATTCCTTCTCAGCTAACCATCTCTGGAGTTTAGCCTTTCTTAGCTGTCTGATTGCTGGGGCCTCTACTTTTAGGCAGTCATTCACCATCTTGCACTGGGAATCTTCAGCATGATTTTGCTGCTATGATTGGAGAGGTAAGAAACCCTACACTCTGCATGAGCTCACTTATTATGTCTCAGATACGAATGGGACATACAAATTGTGCATGGCACACAGGTGCACCCTCACTCAGGTGTGGAGTGGGGAGAGGAGAAAAGGAACCTGTCTCTGAGCAGTTGGTTGAGGTCCCTGAGGATGGGTCATGTCTTGCAAAGTCTAGCAAGTAATGCATAGGTTGAAACATGCCTGCAGTGGTGTGGCTTTGTGCTGGTTGTAGGGATTAACTGAGGGTGGTTGAGTTCATGGTTCTGAGAAAGGAAATGACACTTTCAACTACTCCCTTTGTTCCTGCTTTTGGATCTTAGACATCCTTGTTTTTTCATAGCAAATTGGAAATGGTCACTTGGCTACAAGGACTCTCAGAACCTCTCTTCTGCCTCATCCTACCTCCGCCGAATCTATTGATTGCTAGTATGAGTCTTCACAGCTTTAGAATGCATTTTCAATTTATTGGCTGCCCTTTGCATTTTTGTGACTGAGGGAGATGGGAGAAGCAATGGAGCAGATTCCTATGCCCTTGGAGATAATCCCTCTCAGGCAAGTCTAGAACCCTTCTGTGTCTTAGGGAAGTAAGATGAACCCAGGTTGCCTATGACCTCCTCATCTGTTCTTCAGAACCTGCTCTTCCAGATTCTCCCTGGAATTTTTTCCAACCTAGACATGAGGCACTGCTCTCCCACAACCTCTGCAAAGTCTCAGGGAGTGAGCTGCCCTCCCCCTGACTTCCACTTACACTTATCTGGGCTCCAGTGGGGACTTTTGCTCATGTGCACATGCTTTCATTTGTTCTCCTAATTTTTATTGAGTGCTTGTCATACCTTAGTTCTTAGTTAGAACCATGATTGACAGCCACTAGAAAAGTTATCTTTGATAAGACCTCTGCATAGACCAGGCAGTGTTCTAAGTCTCCATGTGCATTAGCTGATTTCATGATGCAAGGTGTTATTTATGAAGTGCCATTTATGATAAGGCTGTATTATAGTTTCCATTTTATAGGTCAACAATCTAGGGCATAGTGTTTAGGTAATTTAATCAAAGTCACCTGTTAGCAAGTGACAAAGTTGGCCTTTGATCAAGCAGCTGAGATCCAGGATTCAGCTCTTCATTATCAGAGTACTTCAGGAGCTTGTGAGCTCTGGGTGCCAAGGACAAGCAGCGAGGACACACGTGGATGTGGAATGAGATATGGGAGGGCGATAAAAGAGTCAAGGGTCAAAAAGGATTCTGGGAGGAGAGGAGTAGGGAAAGCTTCCTTATGGAGGTCGCATTTGGGCTGAGACCTACAGGAGAAGGACCAGCAGTGTGCAACGCTAGCAGTGGCGTCAGGAGCACGCTAAGGGAGTGGCACCAGGCAAAGTCAGTGTTGGAAAAAGCTTGGCATATTTGAAGAACCAAGCAAGACAAGGAGTGCTGAAGAGCAGTGAACAAGGACAGAGAGAGTCCTGGGAAGTGGGAAGGAGTCTGAGGATCTGTGTGCATGACTGACCTTCTGTACTGATGCCTTCCACAAGAAAACTGTTCAATAAATATGATGGATGTAGTTGCTTAATTTCCTGCCTAAATGCCTCTCCATAGCTGGGCGATGAGCAAACATCTTAGACTTCTGGGTGTTGTGGAGCTTCTGCAAACAACTCTGCATACCTTCCTTTCAGGACTTGGAAGATGTAGTGAAGAAGCTAGAAGACATTTTTAGGGGTGCTCTAACTTCAGTTATCCATTCATCTGTCATCCATCCATCCTGATTTCAAGGAGCCTTCTGTAGCTAGGAACTTTGCCAGATGTTGAAAGCAAAGAAATTAGATACCAGCTCCTGCTTCCAGTCTACTGGTTCTGTCAAGCCTGAGCTTTCCATGTCTCAGTTTTCTCATCCGCCTTTCTCCTCATGCCCTAACACTGAATTCTGAATGAAGGAAGAGGCAGGCAGAGGGCATGTTTTCAGGCAGATGGAGAACTAGTGAGGGGCTGCTGCAGATGGCAAAAGCTGGGAGAGGAAGAGAGGCAAACAGTGGGAAGCTGCCTTCAAATTCCTTCCCTATCATGTAAAGGTTTGATATATAGTGAGCATATAGGAACTGGGAAAGGAAGAAGAGAAGCCTATAATGGTTGTAAGTACATTTCAGACACCCGGGAATTATTTTTGATCAGGCAGAGTCTCAAAAAATTGTACTTAAAGGGTTGAGAAACAACAGTGAAGTGGAAGCAGGTCTTTTTCCTTCTTCTCAAGCTTCCTGAGACCTCAACTTTTTCCTTCCTTCTTTCCTGGACCCAAGAGGGTGCAAAAGTTGGGGGAGATGGATATGAAAATTAGTGCATAGATGTTCTTTTATAGCCGGTGTATGTGGCAGAGTAGGTACTGTGCTTGGTGGGAAGGAAAAACTTGCCTTCACTGTTCCCTGGAAGCCAGCAGTGGTAGGAAGCTCAAAGGGCTGAATATCATTCCCATGTTTGGGAGACAAGCCCAGGTCAGTCAGGATTTTCAAGGAGTAAGAAAGAAGAAATATGGATTCAGATACTCATGGAAAGAGTAATGGATGTTGGAACAAGGATTGTTCTTACATAGTCATCAGGGAGACATGATGGGATGGGGAAAGGCCACTTGAAAGCCTGGACATTACTCTAACAAATCATGCAGTAGTTGGCCCTTCACTGAGATCCCCAAACTTGCAGTCCTGAGAAAACTTCCTGGATAATTAATTACTCCCAGGCTTCTGGTCTACACCCGTGCTGGGAACTGGAAAACTTGCATTTTATCCTCTGTCAAATTCCTGGATGAAAGAACTCTGAAGTTTCCTTTGGGCACTACTGGTGTGTCCTCAAATAGCCAATGAGGTATAAGGGGCTGCAGAGTCAAGGAGAGCTTTAATCTGGCCCCTTGGGTTTGAGCACACATCTGAAAGTTCTAATTCTCCAGCTCTGTTTTCTGATAATGGATGGTCAATGGTCATTTGAGGCTTTCTGATCTCTAATCCCCCATTCAGAAAAGCAAACACCCTAAGTCCTCAATAATGTAGGTTCTACAGTCTTACACACATATCTGTGTTTCAGCACCAAGGCCAGCACCACCGAAGCACAGCATATGTTCTCACATCTGGGCAAAAGCAGTGTCTGGGCTCTGGAAGTCCAACTTGTGCTTGGCAAGAGGATATTACACTGTGGTACCCAGGCTGACACCACATGAAGCCTGTTTTAGGCATGGTAGCAGCACCTCTTTGAAAATATGTTTTTGGGGTAGAGAAATTACCATGAAATTTGGCCCAGTGGGTTACACAGAGCAACCTATGATCATTTCTTCACATGAACAGCCTATAGAAATCTAGAAAAGAGGATTTCTTTTCTGGATTGGATTGAATTGGACTGTATCTGGCTGTGAGGCATACGTGTTCTGACATGTTTTTTGTTTATTAGTGCAGCTTGAGTGATTAAAAACACTTCAGGGCCTTCCTTGGCTATAGACACCAACATAGCACTTAACTCAGTTCTATGGTTGCCAAAAAGGAAGATGCAGAAAGTCCTATCTGGAAACCACTATTGGAGCTACAAATGTTTTAGGGGTAAGAAGGGGAGCTGAAATGTCCACATTCAGGACTAAGGCTGAGGTCCATGGATTGGAGTGCCTGGTATGTGAGTAGCTGGAAAGAACATACTTCAAGAAATTCACATGCATGACTTCCAGGTATTTCTACATCTCTTTCCCACTGAGATACCAATGCAACAGTTATGAAAATTCTTTCTAGTATATTTTCACCTTACTCTATGGTAAACTACTATCACCCTTGTGGATCTCTACATATTTATTTGTGAAAAATAGAGGAAAATGAATAATCCATAACTGAGCACACTGAAACCCAAGAGGAAAAAAAGCTGCCTGGCCATGGCATGGCTATGACTTTCAGCAGGCACCGACCCCAGCAGGCTTGGAAAGTCAGAGCACAGTACAGGCTGTAGGTCTTCATGGCCGAGTTGAAACCCTACCATTCATCACAGTGGTAAGCAGCAAATCTCCCTACCTCTTTTGAAGATCCCACAATTAAACAGGCAAGGAAATGTATTTCATAAAATATGTATATTGTTTGCTTCCTACAACAGCATTTTAATCTCTCTTAACTGATAGCCCAGACAAGCAATGGGAGAAACAATCTTTCACTGCACATTAAAATCAGTTGCCTTCTGGGGTGAATGTCTATCATTGTCATGTCATCATCATCATCATCACGACCACGGCCACCACACCACTATCATCATCCCCATTATTTCTATTTGTGGTCTGTGTATCATTTCATATGAGTTCCGTGGAAGGGCAGATTCTGTCCTGTTCTTTTACTTTTTGAAGTGTTTGGCATATGCCTAATGAATGTCAGACATAAACTTTGTTAAATTGATGAGGTTTAGCACAAATTATACTGTTTGTTCCTAAGTGTGACTCCATGAGATGGACATGGTATCATCACATCCTGATTTAATCTAAGGAAACTGAGGTACACAAGACACTGTCTTGACAAAGGTCCTGTCTTATACCTGCCACATAGAAATATATAATGTATTTTCATGCTCTGGTCAAGTTCCCAACCACCACTAGCATCTGATCACCAGCTTTCCTGTTTTAACCTCCCTCCTGACTCTGGCCTGGGGCCTCCCCTTGAAGCTACAAGCAGCCCCACACCCATTTAGCTCCTGTGCCCCAGCAGATGAGCTCACTCCCATGGATAATGGCTCCTTGTCAGCACTAGAGCCTGAGGAACAAATTCTTCATTATTGGATGGAGCTGACATGCAAGAACAATTGGACTAAATTGATTGTATTTTCCAAATCATCGCCCAGCTTCTAATTCTATCTGCGAGATGGACTAATTTGAACAAGAATGAGCTTCTAAATTGAGAATACAGGCCCTTGACCAGGAAGGGAGACAGGGCCCTTGTACAGTCCAGCAGGGAAGGAGGTTTCCAGGACTGCAATAAGCCCATGGCCTTTTGAGAATTACATAGTCAGTAAGGGGCCTGTCACACTATCTGTGTGCTCTGTGCTTATCTCTCATTGTCTCTATATTTGGCAACACCATCACTAAACTAGTTCAGAACAGCACTGACATGGATTCTGGCTTTACTGCTGTCCCAAATGAAACCAAGGCAATGCCCAGAGGTAGAGTTAAAGAAACCTCCTGTCTCAGAATTAGAAGGGAACCCCGAGTATTTCTTCCACGCCTCATGGATACTCCATCGTCCATCCCTGAGAAAAGCTGGCCCAAGTCTCTTTCAATCAAGTGTCAGAGGCCTCACTGCCTTCCAGACATCCTGTTCTGTTCCCTAAAGTAGAAATCTCTTCCTATTCAGATTGAAATCTTCTTTGTTGGGGTCTGTGGGTTTTGTACTCTTGGACCGTGTCCCTCAAACTCAAAACACTCAGGAATCTCCTGACTGGCATCTGATTAAGTATAGATTCTTCCCAGGTTCTGCCTTTCCATGAAACACTCAGGTGATAAGATTATCCATGAAGTTCAGTCGTAGTAGTGAGGACACTTAGGCACAGAATGGCCATGTGATAAGGTGGAATGATGCTCATCTTTTGATTTCTCACCACTAGGCTCAGTCTTACACTCTGTTAAATCTAAGGTAAACAAGTTTTAAAAGTTCATAGAATGTCAAGTCTACATGGGCTCCTTCTCCTCCAGAGAGTTCTTGACTAATTTTCTGCATTTTGTAAAAGAGGTAGCTGAGGCCAGGCATAGTGGTACATGCCTTTTGAGAGGCTGAAACAGGTAGGTCTATGTAGTGTGTTCCAGGTCAGCTGGAGCTACCTAGTGAGACCCTGTATTAAAGAAAGAGGCAATTGAGGTCCACAGAGATCTGGAGAGCCTCCAGTAGTCATAGTATAGATAAAGCTGACAGAGCCAAGACCAGCTGGAGTTAGGTGAGGTTCTTCTCTGAAACTGTCCCTCTTTACTATCTGGAGGGAGGAGGAAAAGAAAAAAGGGTGGTGATAAAATGTGGTCCCCAGCTTCTGTGGAAGGTAGAAGCACAAAGATATGATGCTCCAACAGTGCTCCCTAAGATTAAAAACAGCAGAGGGTTGTAACTCCTTCTAGGGACCAGGGGCTGGGACTGACTGATGTGTGAGAAGAAGGAGGCAGCATTCAGGGGAGGTGCACAGTGCAGGGAGAGTGACTGCCAGGCTAGTAGTGATTCCTACTGGAAAGGACGAGATAATGAAGGGTGGAGCAAGGAAGGAACTGTATTCTTTCACATATTTCAGAGAGAATAAGCATCCGTATTCCTGTTCTCACAGTACTCAAGCCTCATTGCAGTATGGTACTTAGGCCTCTGTGTGGCATTTGCTCTTTGCTTATAGATTTTCCACTTCTACACAATGAGCATCTTTGGGGGCAAAGAACAAGATATACATGCTATTACTTCCAAAGCACCTATCCCAGTGCCTTGAATACAGCAGATCCTTAATACCTATTAGTTGCACATAAGAATATCTGAATAAATTCTTAGAGGAAGAAAATAAAAATTCAGGACTGCACATCCTAATAAAGAAAAGTTGACTACTGTAGACAGCAGTATAAATTTTCCTAGGAGAAGGTGGTAATTAGGCCTGTGATAAGCACAGTGTATTGAGGAGCTCCGGTTCACACAATGAGGGAAACTGAGGAATGAAAGGAACTCCTGTTTGTGGAGCAAAGTCCTTCGTCAGGATGGTGGGGCTGATGAGTTTCGTAGGAAAAACTAAGCACTTTGTTTCGGATGTTAGGTTTATGATACATATTTGACATTTCAGGAGAGATGCTAACGGTTGGAAGTAACTTGTCTTCTTGGGTCCAGAGAATCTTCAGGAGGCTGCAGGGGTAGGCTAGATCTCTCCTCACCCTCATACTAGAAGGGGTGGAAACACAGTGGTTGACCATTTACCATGCTCATGGAAACTCAGCAGCTTAGAAAGGCTCACAGAGAATGGAAGTACATGGAAGGGCCCCTTTAGCGTGCAAGAAGCATAGTTAGAGTAGCTGGAGTAGCTGGCTGTGCTCTGAGCCATAAGGGAAAACTTAAAGTCCCAGGGCAGAGACCTACACAGCATAAAGAATTCTTTCTGGTACTGAAAACCTTGCTTTTAAGTTGGAAACTTCAGTAGCTGGATTAAAGGCGATAGGCAATGATTGAGAGGTAAATCAGTAGCTTCTAATATTAAATGGGAGAAATAAGCTCGATTATAGCATAAAAAAGAGTTGGAAATTGCAAGGAGAAATAAGATGTTTGGAGGACAGATTCTAGAGACTGTATTTGTAAATATTAGAGAAATGTGAACAGGTAGAGAAAATCAAATAAAGAAAGAATGCAGGAAAATTTTCTTTGTTTGCCAAATACTTAAGTTGAGAGATTGAAAAACCTTTGAAATTGTAGATGAGACTGACAAAAATGTCCTACTCAGGCACAGCTTTGGACAAGCTCAGGAAGATGCCATCTTTGCCATACCTCCCTGATCCTGGAGAGACAGGTTCATTTACTTAAGCATGCCACCACCCAAAGTGTGAATCTGGAGGACTGGAAGGATGCTGGGGTGTCCATATGAAAGTGTAAGGAGCCTGATTTCACAGACACACTAGGGAAAAGGGTAGACTTGGGGCCAGGGCCTTCCTGTGAGCCTAAGCCGGGTGGATGGGAGAAATGGGCATGATTCAGACACCCGAGGTTCTGTCTGAACACTCCCTTTCAGGTTTGTACATGCCAGTGTCTCTAAGTGACCAGGATATGAAAGAGCTTGAGCAAGGGATGATTAAGAACTGGACTGTGATTCTACACTCCTGATCTGCATGAGTAAGACACTGGGATGGAGACACGACAGCATCAGTTATGTCTCCCTGATATTAAGGCACTAGGCAGAGGTCTTCCAAACAAAATGTATGGAGATCATAGTTGCTCAAATACAATAGGTATTAAAAATGCTTTGGAACTCAGAGAAAGTTATGACTGCTGACCAGCCAGTGTCCAGCATTTCTTAGGCCACAGTATTAACAGTATCTAAGAATAGAGAATAATGTTACCTGCGGCCAGGTGAACTGAAAGCACGTAGATTACTGCACCAATGTACTCCAGAGGCAAGGTCATTGGATTGGGAATGCTGGAATCTGAGAAGTCTTTCCACAGGAGGCCTAGGACATGTCTCAAGTATCTTCTGAGCTCTGTGCTAAGCTGAAGGCCTGTGACTAGGGAGGGTGCATGGATGGGTAACAATAGGCAGTAGTATACAACCTGGCCTCAACAGCATAGATTGGGAGACCTGGGCAGCACATAAGTGGTGCACCTGGTGTGCCACTGTCCTCCAACTTTCCAGACTCTTGTGAGAGAAATGATAGTCATTTTTAGTGGACGCATCACCCAGCCCATAATAATCAGAAATCACTGTTAAATGCACTTACTCCCTGCTTGCAATACTTTCGTTACACAGATTAGCATGGTACTTACTATGCCTTTTATAGACAGGAGAATCGAGACTCTCACTGAAGAAAAGAGCAAGTTGTGAGGCCCAGTTGGCCCCAATTTTTTACCCTTTTAAGAATCTAAAGTCTTGTAATTTGATTGTAGGCTGCATACTGCTTCTCATCCTTTGACTCTGGGCCTGTCTGTGTAACGTCCTTTGGACACTGGAATGGGGTGGAAGAATCAGTGAGCTAGATCTGACTCTGAGTCTTGAGGGAATGCATGAATTTCCACATTGCCTTCTCCAACCTTTGCCATGGCTATGAGAAGAGTTACTGTACCCTCAGCCTGGGTCCTGAATAAATGCACGAGGAGCAGATTCACACTCTCACCTGCCAGAAAGCACGTCTAGGTCTGCAGCTGGAAGTGGGGCTGCCTCTGTTGACTACTGATTGTTGAGAACACCAGGCTATCGTTTCACATTGTTGAGATTATGTGTGTTATTCCTGTTATGAAGGATTATTATGGCATAGGAAACCGAAACTCTTTATGTTACCTTATGTTATTGACACTTCAATTTCTATGTGGAAGAGAATCACCCGAGGTGCCTGTTAAAACACCATTTTGTAGAATCCTAGGAAATTCTGATCTACTAAATTCAGAGGAAGTTAGGCTTTTTGTGGTTCTGAGGGAGCCTATTTGCTTACTGCACATTAAATGATCAGAGCTTTGTAACTTGTGGGACATTTACCTGTGACTGGTGGGCATGTGGAGTGTTAATAAATCCAGAACTTTTGGCTCTGAGTTAAAATATTCCCCTTACATAGCCCAGCTACAGCAGGTGTGGCTGAGGTATGTGTGGGTGCAGCCTGTTAGTACTGAGACTTAGGAGAGTCTGCGTGCTGTGAATGTTGAAGTTATCATCTAGCAAATTGTTCCAGGAACTTGGTTAATGCTGTGCTCTAAGCTTCTCACAGCTGCAGCTTCTTGAAGGGAGCTGCTTCTCCCTACACACACACACACACACACACACACGAGCATATGCATGATGGCATTTTCTTTCTGTAAGGATCAAATTGGCCTCCTTGTTCCCACTCAAAGCAGCTGTTTATTTGTTGTTCTCATGTTTTCAACTGTTGTGATGAGGTTTGCTTCCTTCTCCTTTAACTGAATTACGTGCCGCTTAGCTCTTCAGTACAAGCTGCAGACTGAGCTGGATCCTTCTGTGATGTGGGTTTCAGATTGCTCCTCATCCCACAGCCCAATTAGAGCAGCACAGCCATTGGGTACCTGGTTCAGAGGGCCCTCACAAGGAAAAGGACAGAAGCACAAGATGTTCCTTCAGCTACACCTGCCATTTTCCTCATCCATCTGCTTGGGAATACAGCTCTGAATGGGCCAGACAGGCAGCTGGAGCTGGGTCTCAACAGAAGCATATTCTCTCTCTTTATCATGTCCTTGGGCCCACAATCAGAGTATTTGGGAATTCAGCCACCCAGATCTGGGTTGTCTTTGTTTGTGTTCCACAGATCACACTGAATTGACTTATTATAATGAGGTTAATTTGTAGGAAATACTTTAGAAACAATTCAGAATATGGGATGTGGAGGTACTAGGGGGATGGCATGGACCAAATATTCCAGCATCTTTCCTTCACCGCTTGGGTCTTAGGTTCCATTAATACACATCTCAATGGGGCTAAAGAACTGTGCCATCCAAGTTACTTTCTTTTTCCTGATGCTGATTCCTGACCTTTGGTCTTTTTTTCCTCGCTTCTAATAGGATAGGACAAGGGCTACATTCACTATGCCCAGTAGGTGCAGAGGGATAGATATTGCTGATTGTGTGACCACCAGCAAACACTTCCCCTTGCTGAGTTTGAGATTTTTAAATGCTGAAATGGGATGGTTGGGTGAGATTCGTCAGATCTACCTTTTCTGCTGACTCCAAATGTCTGTGATTTGCATGTATGTCAATCTCTCAACGACTTTACTTCTTAGTAATTCTGGAGTGCCAGTCTGACATCACTGTGAGGAACAACTGATTATCAGGTAAATTAGACACGGTAATGGATTTCATAAAATTCAAAGGGATCTGAGCAGACTCTGGAGCTGAGTCCTCTTAAACCTGAATTTGGTAGCAAGAGCACCTTTTGGGGGTCATCAGAATATCAAATTGCACAGGCTAGCCATCAGAGCAGGTAGCAAGGCAGCCAATTATATGGGTTGCAGAATTCACAGAGAGCTGTGGGAGGCCCAGAATGTGGCAAGAGAAGGCAGATGGACCAGGCTACCCAAGGGAGGACCTATCTAGCTGGCAGGTTAACACTCACGTGCACAGTGCTGTATATCATGGAGGTCAGACAGCTGTGAAATAGGACCTGTTGTATGGAACTGGAGTTTCCAAGTCTGTATAGAGGTAGGGGAACCTGGGGTGGGAACCAGCCCTAGAGAAAAGCTGAGATGGAAACAGAGGCATGGATTCCCACAGGAGTGGGCAATCACCGCTGCTGGGATGCCGCACATGGATGGGGTCTACAGGTGCCCTCTCCCTCCACAATGCAAAGAGGTGGAAACATCATTAGCTATGAGGACCTTGCATGCAGTAGGTCACATATTCTGAAGGAAGGACAAGATTCTTCCTCTTTCCTGGGTACTCACAAAAGGAGAGTCCCACTGGGTGATGCTTACCTGGGATGCTGGCAGGAAGGTCTGCAGAAGCACTGGATGCTTTCCTCTCCCTCCTTACACCTTGAATGCCGGCAGGACAGTGATGCATTCTGCTGGCAGCCAGAGGCCACAATTCCAACCTCCTGAATTCCCAACAAATAAACTGCAGCTTTACGCAGTGGGATTAACGGATGCTTTTAATAATAATGCCAGATTATATCCTTTTTCTTCCCAACCAAGCTTCTATGAAGGAATAAACCTCAAAGAGGATTCTGCTTCTTAAAGCGGCAAGCCAGTGTTCTGTCCTTTCCTGGCAGAAGGGGAAGTCTTCAGTGTAGCTCACTTACATACCCCTGGATCCCACAGACCACTCAAGGGCGCCTTCAGTTAGTCCTATCAGGTCTGACCAATCAAGGTGGGACATGAAGCACTGAAATGACATTCCTCTTCTTGGCAGCTCTCTGTAGCTCTCTGTAGTCCCCTGGGTGCATGGCTGCAGGGCTTCTCAGGACCCCTCCAACTGTGTTGGGCTCACCATTCAATATGTAAATTTGTTCAATAGTTGATTACCTTTGTTTAAGACTGCCACCTCATGCTCTAACTCCAGAGGAGCCTTTTCTAAGTGGTGTAGTTACAGATATTCCTGGAATTTCCAAGGTGCTGTTAAGTTCTCAGGTTTAGAGTATTTCTTTCTGATAGAATAGATTCTTTTAGTAGGACCACTCCCCCAATTTGGTTTTAGAAATAGGGTCACGGAGGAAGATGAAATCAAAGTTGAGGGTGTCTTGGTCCTACATGACAGGGTGAGGTGGGGAATTCCCAAGCTCACTGTCTTTCACTGTCCCCTCGTGCTACGTCAGGCCCTTGGTTGGTTTCTTGAAGAGGAGGCAGGCTGGAGGCACAAGCAGACACAGGATGTGGGTCCTCCTCAGGAGTTTGCAGACAGGGGAGCAGAAGCAGAACCCATATGACTGGTGATTTTGTGGGAGAGGATTCTAGGCACCTGGACCTGGGGGGAGTCACAGGAGGAGAAGGAGCCTTGTGAGAGGCTGGAAGGAGCCTCCTACATGTAAGTCATGGCAGATGTCTGGACCCAGAGCCCCCACTGCATGCTGCCCACACTGGATCTTTTCTGGAGAACTGCGGAGTGCATCTGCAGCCTCTGATCCTATTTTCTTGGAAAATAGCATTACAGTGAAAGAAAATCACCCTAGAAGAGTCCCTTGGTTGCAGCCCAGAGGCAGCTGCCCAGCTGTGCGAGGCAAAGCCAAGCCAGGAAATCACTCATCTTCTGGCTGCCCAGTGATGGAGAACACCCCGGGGGAAGGTTAACACAGGAACATCATCATTAGCATCGCCAGACAGAAGGCCCCTTTCCAGGCCCAGGTGGCCTGTGGGAGCTGCTCTAATGATGGGAATCGGGGGCTAATTACCTCTGACTGGCCCTGTAACCACCACCTAGAAACAGCAGGCTCTGTTGACTTGCCGGGCAGGTTCTCTGCCCTCCATTCTGTAAAAATCAGTGTCTTACAGTCTCACGTTGTTTTTGTTTAGCAAAGGACACCCGCATTCACTAGACATTATTTGTTGTGGGTATACTTATTCCCATTTCATTGGTAAGAAGGGTAAGGTTCGAGAGGATCTAATTTGCCTCAGTAATATGTGGGAATCAGGGATTTATTGTTTTGGGATCATATTTCTTCCTGACTAACTTCTGTTTCTAGGTGGGGAAAGGAGAGAAAGAAAACAACATATTTATTCCCATGTGGGGGACATTCTCCCTGTGCTAACTCATTAAGCCAAAATGCTCCTTCATAGGAGGCAAGCGAATCTCAGAGAAGTAAGTAGTGAACCCAGTGTTGCATAGCAGCGGAGTAGAAAGATGAGAATTGGCTTCCGAGCTGTCTCACAATGTCTTTCCCCTTCCTGGGACTCCCCTAGGTACGTATGCCTTTTCTCCATAACGGTCATTCCCTGCATGGATTCAACCCGTATGTAGCTCAAGATCTGTGCAATCTAATCTTATAAAGGAGTCAGTAACTTCATTTAGCCAACCCTATGTGGTGGGTTCTGGGCAAAGCCTTGTCTGCTGGAGTTGGTAGGCGTCTCTGAGTCAGAACTCCTATCTCTGGTCATGAGGCCTAGGAAATGGGTCCCTCAGCAGTCACTGCAGATCTAATCACAGATGTAACCACCGTCAGAGGCAGTGACACTCCATGCAGAGTCTATGCCAAGGCCATTATTATCCCACCTTGACTTCAATTCAGTAGCCAACAAAAGGATCTTTATCCTCTCCCTGGCCCTATGTCCTGCTTTAGCACTGGTGAAAATGCCCTAAGAATTCATTTCAAGGTCCTGTAGAGTCTCATCTCCCAGGCACCTGGGATGTTGGCATGTCCTTGAAGTCACAGATAGTGATGCAGAGTGAAATTGCATTTTGTGCATTTTGAATCAGGGCTGGTGAATGGGATCTTCCACAATTTGCTAGTCAGTAAGCAGACGGGCACAGACAGTGTGCGAAGAGGCTGGAAGAACCCAGTGAGCAAAGGAACGTCAGAACTGTCTGGTCTGTTTCTCACTTCTCGAATGCAGAAACTAAGGCCCAGTGAGAAGGAGAGAAAGCTCTGTATGTGCAGCTGGCAGGCAGGCTGAGAGGAAGACCCAGCTTCATGGTGGCTCCTCCTCCTCCTTCTCTAACTCTGCTCCTACTAAACCTTCCTCCTCCTCTTCCTCCTCCTCTTCTTCCTCCTCCTCCTCTTCTTCCTCCTCCTCCTCTTCCTCCTTTTCCTTCTTGTCTTCCTCCTTCTCTTCCTCCTCTTCTTCCTTTTCCCCCTGCTCTTCTTCCTCCTCCTTTTCTTTTATCCTCCTGAATTTGTAATTGTGCCCTGATATTGTGATTTCCTAGGTCTTATAGCTCATCTTCATTTTGGCTCAATTTGCTCAATGAATTCAGATCAAAATGTTCATTTGGGCTGGTGCTTGCCTCTAAATGAAAAATTGTATTCTAGGTACAGAAGTGATTGAATGAATAACAACAGATTTGACTATTTTAAAAAAGCTTCAATGCATCAAAAGGAGTCTAATGAAAAGGCAAATATTACACCTATCAAAGATGAAGACGATATCAACACTGTGACGATCTCATCTATGAAGACTATGAAGACTCCACTAGGAAATGGGACACAAATAGATAATTTGAAATATCAGTGACAAACAAGTTAGAGTTGTTAATTCTCTCTTGGTATCAAATATAAGCAAACTGACAAAGTTCTGTTTCACCTGTTTCATTGGCAAAGAAGGTGTACACTGAGCCATCTTTCCAGCCCCCCATGATATTATTTATGATAACAATAATTATTGAAAACAACCCTCATGTCCATTAAATTCTTTTATTTTTTATTCAATAACTGTTAAGGGTTGTTAAATCTATCCAGTGTTCTAAATATTGTACTAATTGTTGGGGACACATTGTTGGAAAGCACATGGTCTGTATTCTCTGTGGACCTTAGAAAATGAGTTTGCATTTCCTATACTTAAAATTTTTTGGATTTATTTATTTTTATTTTTATGTGTATGAGCACATGTAGTTCAGTGTCTGCAGAGGACAGAAAAGGGTGCTGAGTCCCCTGGAACTGGAGTTACAGACAGTTGTTAGCCACAATGTGGGTACCAAGATTTGAACTGGCAAGAACAGCTGGTGCTCTTAACCACTGAGCCATCTCCCCAGACCCCTAGAAGACATAGTTTTAACATGATTGAGTGTGTTGACATAACCAAGAGTCCTTTCATATGGTGATGGCCCATTGAGGGATAAATGGGTACTGCGTTAGTTGAGACTGTATGCAAATATATAAAAGAAATCATTATATATACTAAATGTAAGTAATATGTTTTTTAATTATATAATATTTACAAGGTGTTTTAAACATATATTTTTTATTTGTTTATATTTATTTATTTACTATTAATTTGCATTTATATGTGGCTGTATTAATTTTCTTGCAAATGCATGCAAGTTTCCGCAGAAGGTGTTAGATCCTCTGGAACTGAAGTTACAGGTAGTTTGATGGTACCTGATGTAGGTGCTAGGAACTGAACCCAGGTCCTCTCCAAGAACAGAACACTCTTAAATCACTGAGTCATCTTTCCAGCCCTTCATGATATTATTTATGATAGCAATAATTATTGAAAACAACCCTCATGTCCATTAAATTCTTTTATTTTTTTATTCAATAACTGTCAAGCTTTCTTAAATCTATCTAGTGTTCTAAGTACTGTACTAACTGTTGGGGGCACACTGGTGAGTGGAAAACATATGGTCTGTGCTCTTTGTGAATCTTAGGAAACTAGTTTGCATTTCCTAGTTTAGTGGGGGAAGACAAACAATAAACAAGTTAATCAATTCAATGATTGTCCCATAGTTATGGTTGAACAATGGCACTATTTAATATGCTAAATTATGTTATATGATTAAAGTATTATGCAACAATTAAACATATTTTTTTAATGAAGAATAATGATATCTACTCTTCCAACAAATGCTTATTTACTATTTGGTAAGCACAAGGAACAGGTGTAGGGGATAAAATCATTAAACCAAGTGCACTCTCATAGTGAGCCTATAACTAAGAAATCATGATACTGTTGATTGGAGCTGTAATAGAAATACAAGATGAAGGCAGCATACAGGAGAGGCATAGATGGTGGGGTGGGCAGGGAGATAGAGGATCTCATGTGAGGCTGTTTTTTATTACCATAACAACACAACTGAATCTGGGAACTTATGAAGAAAGGGAGTTTATTAGCTCACGTTATTTCAAGTCTGGAAATGCAAAAGTGTGCAGTCTCATTGGTTTGGCCTCTAGTGAGGCCTAAGTATGCATGGCTTCATGGTGAGAGCAGGTATGAAAAGGAGAGATCACATGGAGAGACCACATGGAGAGATCACATGGAGAGACCACACGGAGAGATCACATGGAGAGATCACATGGAGAGACCACATGGAGAGATCACATGGAGATACATGGAGATATCACATGGAGAGATCACATGGAGAGATCACATGGAGAGATCACATGGAGAGACCACATGGAGAGACCACATGGAGAGGTAACACAGAGAGACCACATGGAGACATCACATGGAGAGACCACATGGAGAGATCATATGGAGAGATCACATGGAGAGATCACATGGAGAGCCAACATGGAGAGATCACATGGAGAGACAACATGGAGAGACCACATGGAGAGATCACATGGAGAGATCACATGGAGAGACCACATGGAGCGATCACATGGAGAGACCACATGGAGCGATCACATGGAGAGACCACATGGAGAGACCACATGGAGAGATCACATGGAGAGATCACATGGAGATACATGGAGATATCACATGGAGAGACCACATGGAGAGATCACATGGATAGACCACATGGAGAGGTAACACAGAGAAACCACATGGAGACATCACATGGAGAGATCACATGGAGAGACTGGAAGACAGAGAAGAGAGACTAGGGAGAGGGCACTCTTGTGCTTTCATACCTGCCTTTCATGAGAGCTCCTTTTGGGGACCAGCACTGTTCCTTTCAGTAGAAGTGCCTCTAATGAGGCTGGTGATGCACCTCACTAGCAGAGTGTTAACAGGCACAGGGTTCTGGGTTAGAACTTCAGCATCAGAAAAATGAAACAAAACCAAAGTCAGCAACAACAAAACAAAACACAAAACAGAAAGAAGGGGGAGGAAGAGAAAAAAAGGAAGTGCTCATAGTGACCGAGTCACCTTCTGCTAGACCCAGCTCTTTCAAAAGTTCTCTACCATCCCAACAGAACTATTCTGAGGACTGAACTTCTAACACGTGAACCTTTGGCACACAAACTACATAAAAAAAAATCTTAGGACTATCTAAGCTGGGGCCCCCAAGACAAGTAGGAACAACTCATGTAAAAAGAGAGAAGGGGGACAGGGGCGTGACTCAGTGGTAGTGCATTTGCCTAGTACACTCAAGGTTCTATGTATAGTACTATCAAGAACAGAAATAAAAGAGGAAGGGAAAGAGAGAGGGAGGGAGGGAAAAAGTGAGAGAAAGAGAAAGAGGGACGACAGAGAGAGAGAGAGAGAGAGAGAGAGAGGCAGACAGAGAGAGAGAGAGATTGTCCAGATATTGGGCAGTGTGTACAAAGGGCAATACTGTCCATTCAGTTGTGGTATCAATGATGTAAAAACTGTAAAAGCTGAAGGATCAGATAGCAGCATATGATGGCATTAGGAGTAGCTGGTTTGCTCCCTTATGTGAGACTGCCTTCGCTTTCCTGTTGCCCCCAGTGACCACCTCTGAGCCTCTAGCTCTGCTGGGCAGTGGTCTGTGGACACTCAGAGCACACCATGTGGCCATCTGGGTTCCACATACTGTATTAGCAAATTGCCACCCACAGAGAGAAAGTGGAAAATGGTAGTTTTAAGATAAGCTGTGTTTAGGAGACCTGGAGGTTTTTGCTTTGTTTTTGATAGAAAAAGCTCTCCGAGTCCGAAGTGCCCCCACATGGTGTGATGTTGGAGTGGAGGAGGTTGTGGCTTTCTGAGTCATCGACGAGGGATGTGAGTGTCCTCCAAGCTTGAGGCCTGACACGCTTGGCCCACCATTCCTTCATGACCACCTTCCTAGCTCTCAGCATTAACTAGCTGTCCATCTTCTGCTTTCTGCTCCTTCCTTGGATTTACTATCTCAAAGCTGCCCACTCCCAAGAGTAAAGGCTTAACCTGCAACCACAGGGTTTTGATGTTTTGGTTGACCAATTTCTCTCTAGAAATACATTCCCCTTTCTACAGCTGCTCAGGGGGAGCCTGCTCATTTTGAGATTCTGATAAAATGACCCCTCTGTACATCTTTCCCAATCACTGCGATTCAAACAGGCATCACTTCGTACTTGTCTTGTGTGCACTGTCAGAAACCCTAATTTGCTATTTATCACTCTGCTTTTATTGGCAGTTAGTCCTACTGTGCCTTTTATTCTCTTTTGTGTAATTATAGCCTGTTCTCTTTACTGACATTTTCCATTCCTTCTCCATTTCCAGGAGACCCAGTCAGAAAGTCACCCTCTTGACCTGAATACCCTTTCTTTACCTACCAAAATGTGTTCTCTATAGGAAGAGAAAACATGTCTGATTTGTCTTAGCTTCTTTCCCATTGCCTAGCTCAGTGCGGGAGGCTTCAACAGTGATGCAATTTAGTGGGATTTCAATGGGAACAGGGGAATAGGTGGAGTTTTGGAGGTCTGTTTAGATGTGTTGTAGGTTGTAGGTTGGCAGTGTTATGCTTTTTCTCCCCATATTTTGTAAGAGTACTATGCATAGTAAGTGTCTAACAAATATGGATTTGTTAGAACATACTTATTGTTACATTAATCATTAACATTATCAAACTATACTGCCATCGCCAGCCAAAATCTGTCGCACATTGGTAGATTGTTGATGTGTTGCCTTCTCATCCTTGAATAAAAGAACTTCCTTCTGGAGCTATTCTGGTCCATAGTCTGTGTTCAGTAATAGTCAGATTTAAATGCTGTCCTTTTCTGTCTTTGGGGTTGGGTTTCTGTGTCCAGTTGATGTCTCCAAAAGGGGTGCTTTTGTACAAGGGAGTATATATAGCATCTACGAAGGCCACAGTGTCATGTGAGGACCACAGGTGGCAGGAACAGATGCTTGAGTCTTCTTCCACCTGTATGTCACATCCATCTGTGGCTCACAGGGCCATGATTGGGCCAGCAAAAAAAAAATACACCAATAATCCTTAGATGGATGGGACCCACTACCATTTGCAAGTGCCTTTGCTCTTCTGACTGGCTGTGATGACAGGGGCCAGAGCTCTGGGCCCCATTTCAGCATCAGTGGTTTACACTGACATAGGAGTTTAAAGCTGGGCAGCTCTTACCAGCCCATGTTTATACTTCATACCAGTTCCCAATAATTTTAGGAAAAGAAATGGATGAAACAAAATTCCAGCTCAGCAGAGTTAGAGTTCTAGTGGCTGTATTTATCTTGACAATTTCTATCCTTTGTTCTTTCCCCCTGAGTAAAGCTGTTCTTTTGATCCCAACAAATGAGGGAAAGCATGGTGCAGAGATAATTATTTTTTTTAAAGCTGCTGAGGCATCATGACTATGGAGTGCACCCACCTTTCAGAGTGCCTTTCAAAGAGAATGACTTCTGCTGAGAGAAGTTCCCCCAGGCTTCTGCTTCCATCTTTCCGGTACAGGGCTTCCTTGCCTGGACACAGGTAGAGGTGAGGGGGCACAGTGTTCCTGACCACCTGCCTGTCTCAGGACTTAGGACAGATATCACATAATGAATTTGAGTCAGGATGGTCCTATAGAAAGCTCTTACAGGTGAGTGGCTTGTAAAAGACTTGGGTATAGATCCTGGGCCAGTTAGAGAGGAGATGGGGTTGGGGTGGAGGGTTGAAGAGACAGCTGGAGGCAGGCCCTCTCCTTCTCATCTAATAGTCATCCTAAGCAGTGAAGCCGACGACAAAGTTGATATGGGGTCAGGGAAGATTCTGAGCATTCCAAACAGAACCTGGATCCCCTTGTGCTGGATGTGCTGGCTGAATCTGAAGCCAGGCTTGCAGCGAGGGAAGTTCACCTTCCTTGACCCTAACTGAGATCTGGCTGCCGGGAGTGGGAAATTCTAAAGCTTCCATCATGGCTCTGAGCAGCACTAACTCAGGATTCTTTTGGCTGGGACATTACCTCCCTTGTGCCTGAGCTGTCTCCTTCCTGAGTGAGTCTCAAGATCCATGTAGGCCTGCAGCAGAACAGGGCTTTTCCTTTAAATCTTGAGAACTCCACTAACATCTTTCAGCTTCTATTTGCTTACCTATTAAATAAGGTGTGTTTGACTATCCAAGTAACTGGGGTAAGCCCCCTGCAAGATCTTTCTCCTGGTGGTCATCCTGCCTGTGAGTACATGGTATTTGACCTCAAACTGTTCCTGAGCACTGTAGTCTCTATGGCCCAGTCAGTGGTCAAGGCAAAGCCTGGTCTCAGGGAAATCAAGGGTAGCGGGGTGAATTTCTATCTTATACTTTCTGTACAATCTGTGATTATGAGAGGGGTAGCAGAGCCCTGCATTGGTGGTCAGGACTGGCTTGGGCATGCCCTGGGTTGGGAGAATGGGTGGTATTGGAACACCTAGGGTGAACAAACTCCATCCCACTCACTCCCCACCTAGAGTTAGGGGCATCTCAGGGTATGTTTGGGTTGGGGATTCAGTCTTGGGTTATAGTTTCACTCATAAGTGATCAGCCATGTTCTTCCTTCATCCAGAGATAAGGCCTGGATGGCAGTGAGCTGACCTCACTGAATTTCTCTGAGTCTTTGCAGCTCTTCACTGTGGTCCCAGAAGTGAATTAGTGAGAGTCAACGGATCGTGACTTCAGAGGTCTGCCATTGGTGGAGCCATCTATTGAGGGATGGAGGTAGAAATAACATCTCAAAATATTCAAAATATTCTGGAAAATTCCTGGTCTGAGATAGTGTATGTACTCTATCTGAAAGCTGCAATTAGATAGCTCATAAGGGCCAAGAGCCAAAAGAAAAAAAAGCGTCTTTCTGGATGGATCATCATGGCCCTGGACTTTCTATCAAAGCTGGACAGACCTTGTGAACCAACTTGTTAGGCACCGTGAGGAAACCTTTACATCTTTAAGGTCCTTCTACAGGCTTCTGTAATTGGGAAAGGTGGCTTCTTGTGCCTTCTGGTGCTGTTCTGCTCTCAGTTTCTCTCAGGATCAATGCTGCTTTCCCTTTCTGAGTATGGAGGGAGTGACGATGGATTTGTGTGCTTTGAAGAAGAGCTCAAGGACAGGATGAAAAAAGATGCAGATGAAATGAACTTCACAGGCCAATAATTCACGTAAAATATCCAGTGCCCTGGGGCCCAGAGGTGGACAGGCACCAGTCCTAGGCTCTCGCACCATGTGAACAAGGTCTAGAGGGTTGGAGAAGAGGAATGTACCCAGCCATTTCCATCTTACGACAGATGGGCGGTTCTACTAAGTGGATGGCACGTTCAGTTGCCCTGTACCTCATAGGGCTCTCATGAAGGTGCAGCTTGTGAAAGATGCAACCCTCTGCAGTCTGCCTCACGTCTGGTAAGGCTTCCTTTGGTTTCTTTTCTTCCCTGGCTTTTAAGGGTGGCAACCCTAAGGCTTTCTTCCCATCATCTGTGTCTTCTTAGTACATGTCCTCATGGAGTTCATACCCTCCCTGAAATGTCAGCATGCTCACCCTAAGGGACAATGTGAGCCCTACCCTCAAGCAAGAGACATGACAGAAACTACTTCCTTCCTGGAACCAGGCTGACCTCTGCCTCTAGTCACCATGCTAAAAATAAAACTCGCCTCCTTCCAGCTCCCTGTTCTTTTCTCTTCCCCTGGGCCCTACTAGTTTCTATGTGTGGTAGGGGCCTCATTTCTACCTCCTTCCTGGTCCCTTGTCTGTGGCTTGGGCCCCTGGATGTTCCTCCTAGCCTCAGCAATATGCCTTGCCTAGACTTCTTGAAGGCTGTAGCCAGATTAATCACCCCAAGGCTTTGCTTTGATGATATCACTTTTATAGACACATAAAACGAAGCATTTAGGCAGTCAGTCATGCTAAATATTAACCATCTTTACATATTTTTTAGTGCAACCCATCAAAATTGTCACCAGCCCTGAAGATCCACTTTTATGGTGATCATGGAAGTCCCTTATAGGCAGGAGGTGGCAGGCATTGCACACTTGGCATATCACATCCACATTTGGTCTGAATATGTAGCATGCCTCTCCTTGGACCCATAGGAGTGCCTTGTAAAGATAGCATAGTCTCATTGTCCTCTGCTCCCCATGGATTTACACTTACAGTGATATATTCAGCACTTTATATGCAACTCCTTGTTAATGAACAGCAGCATGGTGGCATGTGTATAAGATGTGCTTTGTCAATGGTCTGTAAGTTTTGGATACACAAACTCAACTCAAACTCCTTTTGGATCATACAATGTGTATGGTGATTGTAGATTATTGGGTAATTCTGTGTTATCAGTGCAGATTTGTTCTCCTGGCTTGTACATGCTGCTTTGCGGCCAGTGGGGACCAAGCTAATGCTGATCCACATAGACAATGACCACCAACTGGACACTGGCTTTGCCTTTGCTTTTTCCCTGATGAAAGCATTCTGAAATTTGAGACAGGATGTGAATGGGCCAAGTCTGGCAAGGCTATTTTGTGTCTCACTTTCTGAATTCAAGAGTAAGAAGACTTCCCTGCCTTATCTACGTTATGGGGAAAATGCAGCTGTTAATCTGAACAGAGACAGCACCCCTCCCTGCTGCACAAGGGTGAGGTGCTGATTGCAGGAGGTGTGTACTCTTCAGTGTGCACTTGGCTCTGGGGCACTCAAAGGCAAGGACAGGGCAGTCTGTAGCCTCCAATCCTTGGTTCTGTTGTGTACTGCAGCCTCAGCCTGTGCAGGCAGCTGGCATTGCTATGCAGTTAAATAATTAACTGGGTACTTTGTGAAGTAAAACAGGCGTTGGTCTGGGTAAAAAGGCTGGATTAATTGCTTTCATTTAAGTTGTGTATTGTGTCTCCAGGAACAGATATGAGAGAGAGAATGTGGGTTTGAAGCCAAGTTGAGAGAAAGTCTCAAAAGATGACAGATGGACTACTTGGGTCTGTTCACATATGTGACGTATAGTAGGTGTGGTAGTGACCCACCTGTCCTGGGTTCTAGTCACCTTACACAGGCTCCTTATTAACTAGGCACACAGACAGCCAGCTTTTCGATGATGAATATCATATAACTGGCTGCCTGTCATGGACTGACCCAGCTCTGCAACAGAAGAGACAGCAACATCGGGTTGCTTTTTGTGATGCTCTGGTTGGAAAAGGACTGAGTCATCACACACCTGCCTTTTGGGCTATGGAGAAGGTGCCTAGTGTTTACTGCAAGAGGATATTCAGGCCAGGGACATTCACAGTTGTCTGTAATATTGCCAAATACATGAGGTGATGAGGGAAGGCAAGGATCCCAGTGTAGGAACTGGAACCTGTCTCACTTCATACAGTAATCATTTGGTGCTGGACCATCCCTCTTCCTGCATCCTAGTTGCTAAAGGTTAAGACTGTCTGCATTAGCCAGTTTCCTGCTGTTGTGATAAAGCACCATGACCAAAGGCAACTTATAGAAGGAAGCGTTTATTTTGATGTATGGTTCCAGAGGGATAAGAACCCATCTCGGCAGGGAGGCATGACAGCAAGCAGTAGGCATGGCAAGAAGAGGGGACACTGAGAGGTCACATTTTGAACTGCAGCCACAAAACAGAGCAAACGGGAAGTGGGATAAATCTATGAACTTTCAAAGTCTGCCTCCATTGATATGCCTTCTTGAGTGAGACAGCACTTCCTAAAGGGTCCACAACCTCCTCTAAACAGCATCACCAACTGTGCAACAAGTGTTCAAATACATGAGCCTGCAGGAGACATTTCTCATTTAAACCACCACATTCTACTCCCTGGCCCCCATAGGTGCATGGCCATCTCATAGCACAAAATGCCTTTAGTCCAATTTCAATAGTCCTCATAGCCTCTTACCAGTCTCAACATTGTTCAAAAGTCCAAAGTCTCTTCCAGACTCAAGATAATCTCTTATACTATAATCCCCTGTAAGGTCAAAACCCAAATTATACACTTTCAACATACAATGGCACAGAATATACACTCCCATTCCGAAAGGGAGGAATGGAGGCATAGTGAGAAAATACTGGACCAAAGAAAGATTAAAACCTGACAGAGCAAATGCAAAATCCTGTAGCTCCATGTCTAGTGTCTGGGATATTAGTTTCAAAGGGCTTATATGGGCTCCACTCCTCCAGCTTTGCTGCCTTCAACATACATCTCTCTCTCTCGGGCTGGTTCTGTTCCCTATATGCACCTCTCCTTGGCAGATGTCTTATGGCTCTGGCATCTCCAACATTTTGAAGACTTCACTGCAACCAGGGTCTCCCTTTCATAGCTTCTTGCAACTGACTCTCATGCCTCCTTTCCCCTCAGGCCTTCTTGTAGCAACTCCAGCATTGGAGTGTGTTGCCTGGCCTCAGTGAAAACACAGAAGAAACTCCATGACTCCCTCATTCTTGCATCTTTCACTCCTCCAAAGCCAGTACCATGTGAATGACACTGCCACATTCAGATGCCAGCTTGGGTTGGAACTTCGCCTTCTTGAATCACATTTGCAGCAGATTTCCTAGGTTGTTTGCTAGGAGCAGAAAACCCCTTAAGCCTTTTTCTTTCACAAGTTGGAAGCTTAGCTGGGTGGGGTCTTGCTCTGAGGGCACCCTTCTCAATGTTCCAGTGCAGAGCAGGAAGCCTCTCCTTAATGTTGCTAATCTTCTTAACAATGACAGCTTCTTTTTCAACACATGCCTTGCCTGTAGCTTTAATCTTCCTAGTGCTGTTCTTCTCTCCAACTTTACATTTTGTGTTTCATTGTGTCTCATTTGCTCTTTTCCTTTGTAGACTTTCATAATCATTATCAATAATAACCAACTCATAGATTCAATGTTATGTTGTCTTGAAATTTCTTCTGCCAAAGTCCATTACTTTTGCCTTAGGTAAGATTTTAGGACAGGTGCAGAAGGCAACTAGGGGACAAAGTTGGTGGAGATTAGACATCAGAGGTGGACTTCCAATAGGGCGTCAGTACATATGGATCTGTCCTGGGTTAAGCCGGGCACTTCTTGAGTGTGCTTGGCATTCTGGGTCTTACCATCCTTATCAGCTCCAATCTCTTCTGCCTCCCCATAGGGGTGACTTACTTATTCAATGCTCTCCACCTCTACCAGCTTCTTTAATGAAGACTACACGCTTTTTCCATCACCTAATACTGAGACTCATCTTCTAAGTAAGTTTTCAAATCATTCTTCCTAGAAGTCTTCCAAGATTGACTAACAGCTTCTAAGAATCAACAGTCTCTCTGGTGCCATTGTGTTGGAGTCATGTATCTATAATTCCTATTCCCAGTACATTTTTCCCAATGCAATTTTGATATATACCACTATTAAGTTATTTGATCTATTGTGGGCTGACAGTCACCTCTACTATGACTTAGTGATTATTTCAAATAAATGTCTTTCATGAGGTCTTCAGCAGATAGTTTGATTTTAATATGTCCCTAGAGAGTCATCCAGCCAGCCACCCATTCATTGATCAATACATTGACCCAGCCATGTATTCGTCTCTACCCATCAATATTTACTGACCCTCCCCACTATACATAAGTACTGTTTTCAATTGGGGGGGGGCATAGCTGAGGATGATGCAGGCAGAGTTTATCTTCCAGAAGGCTGCATTCTAGTGATTGTGGTCCTGCGATGTGAGCCAGCATTAAATTATGGTTGAAAAAAATTATGTTAGATAACTTAGAAATGGAGAGTGTCAGGGAAAAAGGAATGCAAAGCCCCTCTCATTTTACAAATAGGGAGTCTGGGGTCAGAAAAAGGATGTAGGTGACAAGACAGTGCCCCACACAGGAGGAGTCTGGTTCTGTCTGAGTGCTTCTCATTGTGTGGTTCCCACAGCTTCTGGGTTTAGGCTCAGTGTTTATGAGTAGATGACTCAAAAGTCCATGCATGTGGCTCCTCTTAGAACAGATGCCCAGAGACACTATTGGTGACTCAAAACTGTAATGATGGGACACTTCCCCAATGGAAACTCTCATACCTTTGAAACATGGCAACTGCTGAGTAAGGGTGTTTTTGCAGAAGCCTGGAAAGACTGTCCAGAGGTCAAAAGGGATAGGCGAATGCAATCAACTACACAGATGCTCAGTGGTTTAGCGTTGTACCCCCAACCCAGGCTCAGGCATGTGATACCAACCCAAGGCAGCCAGGCTTCGCTGCAGCTGCCTATTGTCCCAATTTGGGTTTGTGACTGGCAGCCTCCTTTGGGGTGCTGTCCCCAACTGGAGAGCTTCCCTTTGTGCACAGAGCTTTGTGGGGAGGGCTGCTTCACTGTGGCTGCCCTGTTCCCCCAACCTTCAAGCAGTGCTTCCTGTCTTTGCTTCTTTTCCATGTCATGATATACACAGAAAACACTCGAGTGGTTCAACGCAGTAAACTTGGAGGTGTCTGTATGGACTCAGCAAAAACGCTTCTAACAGCTCTTACATTATGTCAGGCCGACGAGAAATTATATCATCTTAAGAAAGACTAAGTAATAAATGATGTTAGATAAATAATTAAAGATATGGCATAATAAACTTGTATAAAAATTCTAGAAGTCTATAGAATCTTCTAAGTGAGAAAGCTGAGTTAGCTTTCTGAACATAACCATTTTTCTACATCAGCATCAATGCTCAAAAGAGCTACAGTGCAATTTATACCTCAGATTTAGTGATCATTGGTTCCAATTTCAGATGGGTATCCTTGACTAGGAACTTGCTCACATGAGTGGGTGGTAAAAGTTTTAAAACCATTTTTACAGCCATTCAGAAATTTATAACAGTTGAAATTATATTTAAAGCCTCAAATAGTTCTTTTTCTTTCACCAATAAAAGTAATGTTGGAATTCCCTGTAACAGTACCAATGGATTTCTTACTGTACTTTTTCATACTCAGTATGTGCAAACACTGAGGGTATTTGCACAGCTAAAGAGGTTGGCTATCTTATATACATAAGAGAATGACACCCAGATGCACTAAATCACACAAATCTCCTGTCCTCCATCTGCAGCTGTGAGTCCTTTTAGAGAAGGGGACAGACCCTTTCCAGAAGACTGGAGGAGTGGCTGTTGGAGCAGGTGTAGTTGGTGAATCTCCTCCTTGGCCTGTTCTCCAACACCACCTTGCTGGGCTTGAGCCACTTTGGAGAAGCCAAAGGGAGCCTCTCAGAGCAGCTGGGCTAACTTGGCCCTCTGTCCTCAGGACAGATTGCTGTGTGTCCTGGTCCACTGACCTGTCCCAGGCCCCTGCTAAGAAGCTGGTTAGCATATTGTGCATGGAGCTGTCTCTGCACCCTCACCGTGCCACTCAGCTCTCCAGCACATCCCCTGTCTGCTGCATATTGAGCAGATGGTGTTTTCTTCTTCTCCTATTGGACTGAGGAAGCTGAGATTTTTCAGCAAATTCCCCCTTTCCTTTTGTATTTCGAGTGCTTTGGTCCTTAACTCTCTTTCTTTCTTTTGTTCTGTTTTCAGTAATATTTTTCATTTCTTCTTTGAAAATTTCATGTACATATACACTATATTTTGATTACCTCCTACCCCACCTCTAGCTTCTTCATGGGAACTGCCCCACGTGTCTCCCTCACAATTTCGTGTCCTTTTTTTAAAAATAGTTAATACCTCACTGAGTCCAGTGGGTGTTGCGTGTATGCACATGGGTGTGGGGGCCATCCACTGGGGCTGGGGCATCGGTAACCTAACTAGTGGCTATGTCCCTCAGTGAAATGACAGAAAAGTACTCTCTCTGCAGCTGTTAATTGTCAGTAGTTCCTCAGCTAAGGATGTGACCTTGGGAGCTCCTCCCCATCCATGCTTGAATTTTACCTAGTTTAATTTTGTGCAGGTAACTATAGCTGCTGTGAATTCGTGTGTGCGGTGGCCATGCCATGTCTAGAAGACAGCATCTCACAGCACTGTTACCCATCCTCCTGGTTCTGCATTCTTCCGCTCTCCTCTTCCACGATGTTTCCTCAGCCCATGGTGGGGGAGACTGGTCTAGATGACCCATCTGCAGCTGAGCACTCATACTTACACTTGGCACTTTGACCAGTTATGAATTTCTGTTTTAACCACTCCCACTGCAAAAGAAATTTCTCTGACCAAGGCTGAGAGCAGTACACGTCTATGGTATAAACATTAATATTTAGAAGGCAGTTTGACAACATGACAGTTTAGAAAAGCAACGGCAGTGGATTCCTCCCTAGAGTCTATGACCTCCATGGATAGGGGCTTTTCGCCTGGTTTATATTACCAGGCATACAATCTCTCTCTCTCGTCGAGCAGGCCTCAAATCCAATCAGAAATCAGCTGGTTACCCTCGTAACAGTCATGCCAGCATTGCACTAGGGGGTACTTCCTGCACGGCAGGTTGGCATTGTGGCACAGAGGGGCCAGGGCTGGAGAAGATCATGATGTCTTTTCTTCCCTGCCCGCCTGCACGGCAGCGCCTTCTGGCACTGTGAAAGCTAGCCAGCAGGGAGAGAGCTTCCTGGTCAGTTCAAGATGAATTTCCCTGTGTCCTGCAATGAAAGTATGCCACGTCTTTAGCAATAGGCATACCATACACTTCTGGTGGGCAATGAAGAGCAATGACAGTAGCCTGTGTTGTTTTGAATGCATCTGGGGACTTCCTGCCTAATAAATCATAAAGAAATATCCTGTATCTGGTACTAAGATGTTATTTTGATAACCCATGTCTTCTTGGAGAAGCATTATCTACCAATGCAAGGTATCTCTATTCAAATTCCTTTTAAAAATACTGTAAAGTTAATTCACAGACTAGCGGGTTTTCATAAGGCTTCTTCATATGTCCTTAGTTTTGGTTAGTCCACTCTACCCTCTCCTGTCCCTCATCTCCCAGCCTCCATCTCTGCCTAACCCTTCAGCCTCCGCTATTCTCTCATGCCTTATTCTTTCACGCCATGTGTCTTCTACTAACCCCTCTAATTATATTTTCACTTGGATTGCAGGATCATAGGTTTCCACACAGCCTTCCCATACAAGCTTCATTTTGCATGAGGCTTCTGCTGTCCCTCCTTCTCTTTCCTTCATCCTTCATCCCCTCTGCCCCAGTATTCCTCCTCTCTGCTTTCATCTGACCTGTATTTTTATTATCTCCCCTCCCTTGTTGCATACACCCAATTTCTTCTATTTCTATTTGCAAGTGTGTCCTAAGCTGGCGGATGCACTATCAGGTACGGGTGGTGAGGATGAAGAAGAACAGGGCCTGGGCCTGGCGTGAGGGCAAGTGAGACACCACCTGACTCTCCCTGGATAGATTCTCTCTTTCACACATCTCTGACATATCTCTCTTCTCCGTTCTTTCCCCAGCATACTGCTCAAACCCCTCTCCTCTGCAAGATCTCTGAAATCCCCTTCCTACCCCATCCTGCCCTCTCCTTCACTGCCTGGTTTATCTGAGGATGGGCTGCTAGAATTCTTATGTTCCTCTCTTCACATTTAGCCTTCAGCTTCACACCATCTGGATCCTGCATCATCACAAGGCAGAAACTGCTTTTTCAAAGGTCACCAAAGACAGAAGTGCCAGCCCAGTGGCATTTCCTTAGTCTCCTCTTCCCAGCTTCTCTGTGTGATCAGACACTGATGACCACCTTTCATGCTGCAGATCTCCTCCCTCTCTCAGCAGCACATTCCCTCTGGTTCCTTCCTTGTTCCCCGGGGGCACCTTTTACTTCTTCTGGAAGGAAAGGTATAAAAAACGAAGGTCATTTCAGGGGAGGAAAGTTACCCACCAGCAGCGGCAGGGCCCTAGACCTCCCGACTTCTGGATTTGGAACTTACATGCATCTCCCCTGATGTTTCAGGGTTTGCTCTGTTTCTCTCCTTGTCATTGCTGGTAGTAAGCCTCCCCAGCTGGCAGAGATATACTCTCTGTTTAAGAAGCAGCAAGGAACAAGTTAGTGACCAGAGCCTGTTTTCCAGATCAGTAACTTGGATCAAATGCAAATCTCCAGAAACAGTCACAGCCTCGCTGTCCATCAGCCTCCCAGGCAGAGAAGCTGCACTAATCTGTCTGGCACCCAGGCCAACATCCTCTCTGGAAGGTATGTGTACTGGCATTCTCTCTTTGCAGTTAGCTGAGGATTGCTGCATGACTGAGCAGCCTGGGTGTCTTCTGCTTGCTACTCTCTGTCAGTGACATCTTTGCTTCTCAGCACCCAAAATCCAAAATTAGAATAATCTAATCCTCATCTTGTTTGTCCACAAAGCAGGGCCTGAGAAAAGGACTTGGGTACCATTTATCTAATGGACAATGATACGGAGGAACTGAGCTAAAACCTGGGGCAAGTGGGCCAGACGAAAGGTTGGTTACTTCACCAAGTGTGCATTGCCAATTGCCTGGGGCCCTCAGAACCTCTGTTGGATGTCCCCGAGTGTCTTCAGAAACAGAGTCATGAAAGTCAAGAATGGTTTCTGGGCGTTAATGTACTTTACCCCATAACCTCTGGGAAGAGGAGAAGACTGGAGATTAACTCCACAAAACCTCTTAGACAATAAGATCTGATGAACTCTTGAGCTCATGAGAACAGGAGGGAAGCAGAAAGATGGCCTCCCTTCCCACATGCATTGCTCTGGTAACCCTCCACCTGATTGCTTCTCTGCATCAGTAGAATAAAGCTGTAAACAGTAAGTAAAGTGTTCTCTGAGTCCTTGGAACAGAGCCACCAAGTCAGCAAACCCAAGATGTATGGAAGCCTTCATGTGCAGTGAGCCAGAAGTGCAGGGACAGTATGAAGCTTGTTACTGGCATATACACCAGGGGGAGGCAGTCTTAGGAACTGGATCCTGGCATGTAGGACTGGACACAGTGTCTAGATATATAGTGTCAGAAATGAGTTTTTGGATACCCAGGAGGCATCAGTTAAAGCAGTGCTTGGTGCATGTGTATGTGTGTGTGTGTGTGTGTGTGTGTGTGTGTGTGTGCGTGTGTGTGCGCGCGCGTGTATGTGTGTGTACTCTGTACACATTAGGACACAGAAGTGGGAGAGCAGAGAGGAAAACTGATTTTTTTATACAAAGTGATGTGCCCAAGATCCTGTTTTTTATAGTCAAAGTAGGTTTTCTGTCCTTGACTCAGGAGCTCAGTAAATCAGCTAGAGATAAGCAGTTGCAAGAAAAGATGGTGTTGGTGGTGCTAGGGGTGGCACTTGTTAATGTCAGCAGACCTCCAGATACCACAGAGCCGTAGATCCACTATCAGTGTACTTAGTCCAAGTACACAAAAACTACAGCATTGCAAAGGATGGGGAGCAGGGCCAGGCCTTTGACAGACATGGTTGCTAAGGCAGTGGCCCTGTCAGCTAGACTGAATCTGTACAGGTGAGAGGCAAGAAGGAGCAGTCATACGGGACAGTGCAGATGGCATGGACTCCAAGAGGAGTTCCAGGGGGTCAGAGACCCCTTTACAGGAGAACTTCCAATTAGGATAAATGGATGCTTCTACCTTGTCTTTTTAGTGATGAAGAACTGGAACTGGCAGCAAGTCCCATCACGTGTTTTCACTGCTACTCTATATAGCCCTGAAATAAACACAATGAGAATTTGAGCATTCTCAATAAACCCTTTGGCTCTCTCCCAGTCTCTGAGATGAGCACCACTGTGGTTACTATTGTATAGATACCTGAGCTTGAGACTCTACTGAAGTGAGTCAATCAACAGAGGAAAATCTTCAGAGTTTTGTTGTTGCCATATTGTGACTTGAATCCGGGACTTCTCACATGCTAGGTAAGCACTCTACCACTGAGCTACATCCCCAGCTCAATACCCAGAATTATAAACCCAGACCTTGGCACCTATGAGGACTGTGTTTAAAGAAGAAAGTAGAAGCATCCTTCCAATTAGGGTCCTTGACCATCAGATATTGCTTCTGAACAGGTAGACTCTGACTCCTGTGAAAGTCTTTTGAGAACCCTGAGAATTCCCTAGTGGTCATTTGGGGGAAGAGGACCTTGAAACCTTCAGGCTGGAGTGAGGAGGTCTAGTGATTGATACTCAGCAGGTAACAAGGAGATAAACTGTGTAGTTAGCTAGGTTTGAAAAGGTCACTTGAAAGATACAATATTTGTTTAATAACTTGCTTGAGATCAATAAGGGTTTTATACAGTTTATCCAGGGGAATAAAATGTTAATAATCTTTTTGTTAGTTGAGACTTTGACTTTCTTTTTCTACTGTTGACATGAAACATTATCTTATTAGGTGTGAGATGTGTGTGCACACATTTGCCAGTTTCTCTATCAAAAGGCTTCCCTGGCAGAGAGAGAAAGTTAGCAGTTGTCCCAGACATCACTGCCAATGACTTCAATGTGGCCTGTTTCAGGGAGATATCCATGGCATTCATTCGCATGTGCCAAGACACAAGTCGAAATATCATTGTCAGGATGGCTGCTCACTATCCTCAGACTGGTCCTTATATTGAAAAGTCTCTGTTCTCAAGTTCCTACAGTTTTCCCACCAGTTTTTGCAAGATTATCAGAACTCTTCTCATGGGAACTTTTGGAGCGTTTTCCAACCTCTGTTGTCACTTCAGAGAGACCCAGGATCTTGGTTAGAGAGGACCTATTTCTTTGGTTGGAGAGATGTGGCTTGCACACCCGCCTCATTCTGTAAAGAGGGGCCAATTGCTGAGCTTCCAGGATCCTTAATCATCTGTGGGACAGGGAGTGTGGCAGTGGCAGTGGCAGCGCATCTCAGTGTGATTGAGATCCTCCTTAAATGCATCAAAGCCTGGGGGGCTTCGGGGCTGGGAGTCGCCATCTTGTCGGAACTCGATGATTTCTCTATATAAATGTGTGTCATTGACTTGAAAATGCACATTTCTTCCTGAATCTCAGCACTTTTGGAATAGGATCAGAGATTGGGTGTGCCTGGATTTCTTATCATGTTTTCAGAGAGGTGTTGGCTGCAATGTGGTGCTCACTGCCAGAGTATATACCAGTGTCCCAAACTTCAGTCTCAGAACCTACAGACTTGGAGCCTGTGTCCTAGAAACCCACTCAGCAGACAGCAGAGGTGGATTTTCTAAGTCTATAAGAATCAGGGTATTGTTGGTGGGGGGTCATGAATTGGGCATGCTTAGTGACATTCCCAGAGTAAGAGGCAAAAGTATGCTCATTGCACATAATTGCAAAACCCACTTGATGGCTCCCAATGGCTTTCAGAACTTTTATAGTTCCTTATGAAAATGTTGCATCAGCCCCTTTGTGATGTATGGAGACAATAATATGTAGAAAAAACTGAACGGTACAAGCTATGAATTACGAAGTGATACAGTGGAGCTGGATTTGAATGTGGAACTCTCTTATTTTACTTCACTGATTTTTCCTTTTTACAGATCTAAAAGCATAATCTATAAAATAACACTGTCAAAATAAACCTCATCAGTTCTTTGAATAAATATAAAATAAAAATCATGTCGTAAGATGTGGGTGGGTCTCCATCTCCAGCATGTGCTACAGCCATGCCAGAGAATGGAGGACGATTGAATGGGACCTCAGGTGGCTCAGAGTGAGGCGGGAGGAGTTCCCTCCTGGGAGACTACGTCGGTGGGTAGTTCCGTTATTAGAGCCAATGCAGGGGCTTATATAGGGAGGCCTCCTGACCGTTACAGAAGGCGGGAAAGGTGGGGTGTTGGGGTAAAGGCGGGAAGGTTGTGGAAGTTCAGGAACGAGGAAATGAAACCCAAAAACCTGGTTCTGGTCTGGGGTGGGGGAAAGGAAGATTCATATCAACAGTAGCTTCCTGGGGCCAGGTTATCACACAGGCAGAGCAGGTTAGACACCTACCATCCCTTTAGGGTATCAGGAGTTGCTTGCCTTGCTCAGTAACCAGATCCCCACATCTCCCCCTTTTTATATATATATAATGGGGAGGTATATAAGGGCCCAGTAAAGGGAGGAGCCAGGCCATGAGGGGATTGGCAAGCCAGAGGGAATAATGGGTTTTAAGTTCATTCTTGAGTTTATGAAAGGTATAAGTGAGAGAATTTGTAGTCTCTCAGTTAGCTGTTTGTTCTCTAACATTCCCCTTTTGAAGAGGTAACCCTAAAATCTTTTAGGAATTAGATAAGAGCCCCTAAATACCTTGGACATATTTGGCCTTTGATATAGAGTAGGCTGCTGAAGGGCACAAGGATAGTTTTTGGTCTTTTGGGGTCTTTTTACCCTAAACTGCCTAGCCAAATTCTACCTCCTGTTCTCATCATACCACCCTCTGAAGAGGTCACCCTAATTGCCAATAGGGAATTGGGGTGCAGACCACTCTGGCTTTTTCAAAGCTGAATAGGGTCGTACATTGTGGCAATAGGGGTACCCCTTCAGTGAGTCTATCTAAAAGACCCCTGAATTGCATAACTGTTAGTTGTAGGGGAAAAGAAAGTCCTTGGCTGGTGCCTGGAAGATGAAATTAAAATAGTCATAACAGGGAAGAGTTCAAATGTCCAGTTCAAAGTCCATTAGAATTTCTTGCTTAAGGACTTTCAAAGGCTTCCATCTTTGGGTTCCTCTTTGTTTTTCTTTTTGACTGCCAAGGCTGAACTTGAGAGTCTTGAAGTCAGGATTTGTTGTCTTCTTTGCAGACTGGATACTGGTTCAAGTCCTTCTAGTGGGGTCTCCATGACCTCCCTGAACAGGAAGACAGGTGACACATCACAGTTGTAGGACATTTTGAGAGATGCCCCATAGTCCCCTGGAACTTAGTTGATCTTGGAGGGCAAGAGACAAAAAATTGTCCCTTTAAGTCCCTCTGACCAGATTAGAGGCCATTAATTATGGTGGTTAGACACCCAAGAAGGTTAGTTCCACAAATACTGAACTGTTAATTACTATATGTTATGTAGCTAAAGCTTGAACAAAAGTCAAACATTCTTTGAATAAACCTTGACTGGACATATATTTTGTTCCTTAAAATATTTGACTGAACTATTACTTTAGAAACTTTAAGACTATGTATACACTATTTATCTAATGCTTTTTATATTATAACATATAAACTTAGATCTTTAATCATGAGTATAGGCTTTCTTATACAAAAACCCATTTTAATAAAATATACATATTTTTCACCTTATCATTTTCTTTTCTTAAGATCATGAGACATAATAACATTAAGAAAATTTTCTTCCTGGGTGCATTAAGCAATGTTTATTCCCTTTTTAGGGCTCTAGTATCAAACCAATGTTTGATCATATTAAGGTTCATCCTGTGGAATGAATGACTTTATACATACAGATGGATGAGGTGTTACTAACAAGTATATAGGTAACCTGAGAGCAGATGCACCGTAGTCTTTAGCATGGAGTTGATTTTTTTTTATAACCTCATAGATCAAGTCCTTTCTTTTAGCCTTTCCCAAATTTCCTCCCCAAAATGCAGGAGACCATTTGTGATTAGGGCAAAATTACATACAGCTGGCTGGGAAGAGTAGCTGGATACTCAGGTGAGGGGTCCAGCTTACTCCTCCTTCAGTTGAAGAATACAACTGTTAGCGAACCCAACTGTGATGAACTTCTGTAAGTAAGCACAGCTGAAGTCACGAGCATGGCAGTTACTCGACTCAGGAGTGCTGTACAGCATCATCTTAATAAAGAACATGGGATGTAAATTACACACATAAGATAGTGTACACTGTACTTTATAAGTTTTTAGTAAAACCTTATAGAAAACATAAAAACCATTAAAATCCTTTTTACTTTATCTATTTTAGTGAGTTGGTTTACCAAAACCTTGCTTTAGGTCTTGAGAATGTAGATACTAGATAGAGAGAAGCAATTGGTACATAGTAATACATTATCAACTTGAGTTTAGAATTTCCAGTATAAATCACTAACTGAGGAATTTTTGACAGAGGGTGCTGTCTATTTATCTATACATTTGCATTAGTCTGTGTAAGGCATTGTAACTAGAAAGTGAAAAGCAGTGATGCTCAGGACATGGAAAAGCAAGCTTGAAGCAACTAAACATTAGAGAAGGAAGTATTCTATATATTTATTTAATTAATAAATATTTCTATATTTAATTCTAAGCAGGAATTAAAACCAGTGAAGGCTGCATCTTACACCTTCCACCCAAACCACCCATTCCTCTTTACCTCCCATTGCTGTAGCTGTTTTCTGGTAGCAGCTTGTCTTGCGTAAAGTTTGGTACTGGAATACTGTAAATTCAGATGAGCTTCCTAGGTTTAGCCATCACAAAATGTGAGCTTACTATGTACCTAGCTAGTCTTGGAGGGCTATGGCTAGAAAAACCTTTTTAAGTTCCCTTTAGAAACTGACAAATTCATTATGCAAAACAATGTAAGATTTTAAATAGTTACATTTAGGAATCAGCAAACATACCATATAAAGACATTACAATCCAAAATAATTTCCTTTAAAAACAGATAAAGATGTTATATAAACAAATAAGAGATTTTAAAATAGTTCCTTGTAAAAACCAGTAAATGCATAAGACAATGTACCAGTAAATACCATACTAAAAGTTAAAATTTAAAATACTTTTAAATGTATTAACCTTGTGACAAAAGACCATGTGAGAAATTGCTTGCTTTTCTATGATACCATCAAGAATCTAAAATGAAAACCAAAGCAAAAACATAGATTGCGATAAGATTAGGACATGTGATTAAATGCCCGTGGTCCAGGGAATTCCCAGATTATCATGATCTTCTGGAGTTCTATAGAACCAGTAAATTCCTGGGTGTGGCCATTTTGGATTATGCCATGTGGCTGGATTAAGATGGCGGCAAGGTCAAGCAGGTCAACGCCATTTTGAAAATTTTTGTCCAAGGTGGCAGTCAGGCCATGTGACTGTCACCATATTGATGAAATTACACACATAAGATATGGAGACCAGACCACATGTTTGCCTCTCTCCTAGTAAGGGCACCAGCCATGATGGTGAGCAAGCACATGGTATATAATAGAAACCTCTTTTTTTACTTTTAAAAGGCACTCAGTTAAATGTTCTATACAGCATGATATATGACTCTCCTGTTCACGAAAACTTAAAATGCTTAGCTCTAGTTAGAAAGGCAGCTGTCTGGGAACCATGGTGATTGAGGTCCAAAGTTCAGGCCCTCTAACGGCTCTTTTCCCTATCATGAAGAGAACTGTGGTGGAGAAAAAGTCTAAGGAAAGAAATAACTTTTAAAACCTTTTTTCTTTTTTTGTAGAGAGGCAATTACATTTTTAGATAACAATCTAGATAAAGGCATTTAGAAAAGTTGGTCACTATACATTTAAAAGTAGTGACATTTTGACATTTTTGAACTCACTCTGGCCCATGACAAAGCAATCACAACACTTAAGACAAAACCAAAACAGACACAGACAATAACGCAAGCTGGATTATTGCCAAGTCACAGAAACAGGATCTGACACAGGAACCAAAAATAGACACAAAAACTCTAGGCTAGCCATTTTTACATATGTTTGGTGCTTACAGGTGACTGAGGTTTGAATCTCAGGTCAATCTAACTGTTTTTTTTCCATAAACCTTTTTTTTTTCTCCTTAACTCTTAGAGGCAAGGTATTTACAGCTTTAACCTGCCCTGAGGCATACATAACAAGCTATAACTACTGGAGCTCAGTCCCTCACCTGCAGCTTGATAGAAAAGACCAAAGTTAGAAAGAAACCGTGCCCGTCCTCAGAGTGGGATGGCGGGGGCCGAAGCCGATGTCCCTCGTGGGGAGCACTCACCTTCTTCAGTGCGTCCTGGAGTGTCCCTTGTTCAATCGCCATTGTCGGTCTCTATTCACTCATGTTGGGTGCCATTTGTGGGTGGGTCTCCATCTCCAGCATGGCTGTTGTGCTCCAGCCATGCCAGAGAATGGAGGACGATTGAATGGGACCTCAGGTGGCTCAGAGTGCGGCGGGAGGAGTTCCCTCCTGGGAGACTACGTCGGTGGGTAGTTCCGTTATTAGAGCCAATGCAGGGGCTTATATAGGGAGGCCTCCTGACCGTTACAGAAGGCGGGAAAGGTGGGGTGTTGGGGTAAAGGCGGGAAGGTTGTGGAAGTTCAGGAACGAGAAAATGAAACCCAAAAACCTGGTTCTGGTCTGGGGTGGGGGAAAGGAAGATTCATATCAACAGTAGCTTCCTGGGGCCAGGTTATCACACAGGCAGAGCAGGTTAGACACCTACCATCCCTTTAGGGTATCAGGAGTTGCTTGCCTTGCTCAGTAACCAGATCCCCACAGTAAGAATCCATTGCACATTAGTTTAATTGACAGCCTTTTTTTCTTAATACATAGCATGTAAAATAATAAATATAATATTTTTATAAATGTTTAAGGTTCAGTGAGGTACAGCATTAGGTAAGACACGACTACCTTTGATTCCTGTAAATATTTCTCATATGACGTGGCCATCTGGCTGTGCTTTTTCTCCTCTGAATGATTTCAGTCTGTTATGTCAGTATTTCTTTGTGATGATTAATTTTTTGTGTCAACTGGGTGAAGTAGGGAACAGTTGTTTGGTCAAACACTAGTCTACATGTTACCATGGAAGTATTTTGTAGATGTGACACTGACAATCAGCTGATTATACAAGTAGAATAATTTTCTACAGTGGAGGTCAGATGTGTGTGTGTGTGTGTGTGTGTGTGTGTGTGATACAATTGGTTGAAGTCCTTGAAATCACAAGCCAAGGTTTTCCAAAGAAGGCACTCAATTCATACCTAAATTACCTACCCTAAAGACTTTTCAGCCTCATCAGCTTCTTTAATCACTTGAATCAATTCCTTACACAATCTGTTTCTCTAAAAGATCTTAATATCGTCTTTTAAAATTTGTTAAATACTATTTCACATGATGAGCATTATGAAACAAAAGCAGAGGGCTGGAGAGATGACTCAATGGTTAAGAGCACTGGCTACTTTTACAGAGGATCTGAGTTCAGTTCCCAGCACCCACATGGCAGTTAACAACCATCTGTAATGCTAGTTCTAGAATATACAATCCCCTCTTCTGGTCTCTGTGGATATTGCATATATAGGTACACTTACATACATGCAGGCAAAACACTCATATACATAAAGTGAAAAATAAATTAAAAGAACAAAGGCAGAGAATAGCCTTATAGGGTTACACACACACACACACACACACAGAGAGAGAGAGAGAGAGAGAGAGAGAGAGAGAGAGAGAGAGAGAGAGAGAACTTGTTCTTTATAACAGACTATAATTAACCCAATGACTTTCTGTGATCCCCACATTTTTGTTAAATTCATGTGACTAATTCTGGTCAACTCTGACAGGACTTTATCTCAGGTTACTTCCACTTTGCTAAATTTGGCCAATCCCTCTGACTGTTATTTAGCCTTCAGTAAGGTGTCTTCTGTTGTTGTCATAGAAGGGAGCTTTCTGCTCATAATGTGGGACCTGAATGGATGGAAATATTGCCCCTGCATCTGCAGGGGCACTGATTATGTCCTCATTGTAAACATGAAACGGTCGTCTCCAGTTCTTTCTTCATAGTTCAGCCTCTCCAGATTCAATTGCTCTGGGCTTGAGCTGCACGTGGGCAGAAGTGAATGAGTTGTATTAATAGTTTTCCAAGCATAATCCATCATCCCCTCAACAATGCATTTCTGGCAGTTAATTAGAATCCACACAGTGGAATAACGAACATCGTGTTTAGAATTACAATCTATTGCTAAACAACAGATCAGACAGCTCATTGTCTCCCATCACCCTGGATGTCTGAAGTGTCTGGCTTCTGGGTCCTGTTTAGCACTTTTTAGGCAGTAATTCTGCCGAATGGTTTCAGATGGCTTAATCATGTCTTTGGGTAGAATCTCTACCTATTCACAGATGGAGGTAAAAGATGAGTGTGCAGAGCTTAGTTTTTAGAGAAAAGGAAGCTGCCAAAGGTCAGAATACTGGTTCTCTGTCTTGGACTCAGCCTCCGGGCCTTCCTATAGGGGAAAAGTACTCAACAAAATTTGAGTTAAAAGGGGTCCTAGAGACATCAGCCCCATCAGTTTTCAGTTCAGAGGCTTCAAGAATGGAGGCACTACTTCCTGCCTCCCAGCCTGCTGTGCTTTCTTCAGCCTTAGGGCACTGCTGCAGCCAGCCATAGGCAACTCTCATGGGAGCTCACTGCCCTCAATAATTCCTTTGGTGTCTTCAGAGAAATCCCTGGTGTCTGCAGTGTTTCAGGTTGGTTAATGACTGGCCAATTCAGAAGCTCTCAGTCTGGTTGCCTTCAGAGTTGGTCTCCAGCCCCAGAATATACCCGTGGAAGGAAGGAGCAAGTTGTGTGAAGTGTCTCTGACTCATATGGTGGACTGTGACTTCTCGCTCTTAGGCTGCCACCCTATGTGTGGCCTTTCCCACTCCAAGGACTAAGAGGAGCCTGTCTCTTGGGGAGGTGTTTCTGAAAATCTGGGTTAGTGAGAATCAGGGTCACCCAACAATCTGGAATCTGTGGCTCCAAAAAGATTTCAGTTGTTGTGGGTACAACAGGTTCCCCAGAAATTCATATATTGGCAGTTTTGGGTGGGAGCTGACCCTTAGGTCATAGAAGCTCTGTCTAACTAACATCATGGGAGTGGGTCACTTAGAGAAGTGTGCTTGGTCTGCTTTTGTTCCCGTGTTATACTATGTCCATGTTACGGTGCAGTCAACAGGCTCTCTGCTAGTGCAGTCTCTCAGTCTTGGGATCCTCACCTTCCAGAACTATAAACTAAATAATGTTCTGTTTGTTATAAATTATCCAGTCTGTCTTTTCTTGTCGCAACACAAATGGACAGATACACTGCCGTATTTCCGGTGTGGTCTTGGTTTCTCTGGATCCATATGAGGTGATTTCCAGTATCCCTGAGGTAAGAAACAGCTTCACAGCATTACTAGATATGGAAACAAGCCAGGATGCTTAGTTTTGGTTTCCTCATCTATAAAATGGGCATAAATCCATATGTATTTCCTACATAGCTAGACAGAATAAATGATTTATTTGTTTTTATTTTATGTGTATGAGTGTTTTGTCTGTGTGTTTGCAAGTGCACCTGTGTTGTGCAGAGCCTGCATAGGTTAGAAGAAGGCTTCAGATCCCCAGAAATGGAGTTAAAGGTGGCTGTTAGCCACCATGTGGGTACTGGGAATTGAACCTGAGTCCTCTGCAAAGCAACTATTGCTCTTAACTGTCAAGCCCACTCTCCAGCCCCTTGACAGAATAAATGAAACAATCTTATTAAGTTTTTCATCAATCTAGAAGCACCCTGCTATCTTACATAGAAAAAGTATTCAGTCAATATGTAATCTCTCAGAGAGAGAGAGAGAGAGAGAGAGAGAGAGAGAGAGAGAGAGAAAATGAATATAATCTCAGATCTGCAATCGGTATTGGCATTGGTTGGTTTGCTGACCCATGCATTGGTCTCAGACCCTCCAAGTGCCTGAACAGCTTGGTTGTCACAGTATACTCCATTGGATGGCATTTTAGCCACCTTTGCAACTGCATCCTCTGCCCTCCCACCCCTTTCCTCATCCACAGCCTGGCATGGTGTAGGTGTTTTATGAATGCCTGTTCAATGTGGATGTTTTGAATCATGGGCTGCTTGTGGCTACGGGCTAGGAAAGTTTATGACTCTTTAAAGCTTCCCTTTGCTGAATTCTTGGGTTGGTGGTGAGGACTTTGTCTTTCTTCAATGTGTGAGGCAGCTTTGTGCTGGTGGAGAATGAGGTCTGAAGTGGTCCTATTTATTTCACCCCATTCCGTACTGAATGGCACCTTCTTGATTCTGTAGAGCAGAGTTGAATATAGAGACTTCTGCTGAGTGGACAGGCTTATCTCTTGGTTCCTGATTCTGCCAGTCTGGAGGAAGACACACTTAATGACTCACAAACAATTGCAATCCCTTGCTATGGCTCTATGAATAAATTAGGTGCTTTGTGGAAAGGCTGTATCTCCACTGCAAATCCCCACAAGACAATAAATATAGATTCCTTTGTCATAATCACAGTGGCATCCTGCTTTGCCTGCGGTGATTAAAGTGTAACCAAACTGCTATTTAATTTCATTCCAGGTTGTTTCCAAATTGTGTTGTATAAGGATATCTTGAAGCAGAGATACTCGCTGCAGCCTGGGCTATCTTATGCAGAACTCTGTTGAAAATTGTAGCTTCCTCTCAGGAATAAGCTCAGACTGGGCTGTGCAAATTGTATGAGGACATCAGCAATCTCCGTTGCCTCAGCTTTGGCTCTCTCTACAGAGGTCATTTTTGCTCTGCGTTTTTGAAGCCTTCTCCATCTTCCTTGCTATTGACAAAGAAGCTCACACTGCAGCTCAGAGTAGATCCCTTTTTGGGTTTCCTTAGTGAAGCCCAGCAGTGAATTACTTTCTGGGAAGTTCTCCTACACTGTCCTACCTGGATGATGATAGGAACACGGCTTCTTCTGAGGCTGCCAGGCATCTGTAGAGACCTTTTCTGCAGGGCTATGGATCTCACCTACACTCGAGGAAGAAAGGCCAAGGGCCCCTTTTCAGCAGGGGCTTTAGGTTTGTGCATGGAGAGAGATACAGAAAGAAGGCGTGGAATGAGGGTATAAAAAGCTGATGAGGGCCACCAGCGATCTATTCTATCCAAATTGGCCAGCTGGCCCCTGTGAGCTCTGCTGTAGTAGCTGGCAGCCAAGCAGCATGATTAATCTGATTTCCCTGCAGCAATTAATCCAAAGGCTTGAGAGCCCATCTGCATGGAGGTTCTCTGGCCAGCACTGTGCTGGGCAGAAGTGAGGAGAACCCCAGTGAATGAATGCCTACCTGTCGACTCAACATCATCAGTGCAGAGCTCCCAGAAACATCTTTCTACCTGGCATCTAGAAAAGAGTGAAATGTGAATATGGTCTCTGGGGTAGGGGCATATTGGCCAGAAGGGTGTACATGACATCTATGTGCATGCCTAGTCAGAAAGGTAGAAAGGTTTCTTAGAGTAGACAACATCCTTTTAAATCTCTGTTCTTGATGTTTCAGGCATGAACTTTCAGGGTCCTAAGAGAGGGGACAGGAAACAAAGCAGAGAATATAAAGAGAAGCATGACAGCTGCTGTGTACTTCAGAGGAGAAACCATCCTTGAGGCATGTGAGTGTCTATGTCTAAGTACATGTGCACACCTGTATGTAATGCTCAAATGACTGGTACAGAGACAGCAGGGAAGCAGAGTCTAGCTGTCCTGGTTGGTATAGGATGCGCTCATCGTGGGGTTCTTCTCTGCAGTCCAGAACTGGAGGGAGGGTCTTGGGGACATACTGGATATACTTCTTATGGAGTTGCAGAGCCACTTGTCTTCTCAACTGCAGTTTTCAGGGCTCAGGTTGGGAAAGCTCACTCAGAAAGACCAGACTGCATGAGAAGGACTAGGAGGTGGTCCTGGGTCTGGGTCTTCTGGACCTGGAATCAGTGAGAAAGGTTCTTGGGACAGAGATGGCCAGGTGAGGTCAGCACGGCCATGAGGGGGACAGCAAGTCCAAGGGCTTCTTTTCTATGAACCTGAGAGTCTCTGATGGGCTGTTTGCATAATCTTTCTTCCCAAGAACAGTTCAGAACTTGTCATGTGGTACCTACTCAGTGTGTCTGATATTCTGGATATGATTGTATGAGATAGATAAATATAAATTCAGTATCTGTCCATGTTTGATATCGCCCAATAATTGTCATTTCCATGCCTTGTTGTGTGACAATGAGTTGACTAGTGGCTGGAAGGCCCTAGTTAGCTTCAGGATGGGAGCTAGTTATAACAAGGCAGGTGGAGGGAGGCAATCTCTTGGAGAGGGAGTGGAGAGTCAACGTTGAGCTGACCACCAATAGGCAAAGATTTAATCAGTTATACCTGTTTGAGAAAACCTCTAGAGAAGCTCCAAAAGACAAGGTTTGGAGCTTACATGTAGCTGAGATGTATAGGTTCCTGATGCTGACGCTCCTGGAGAGCTGTGAGAGTTCAGCCCTTCTCCCATGCCTTGCCTTGTGCAAGCTCTTCATCTGAAGCCTTTGTAATGTACTTTATAAGAAACTAGGAAGCCTAGTTCATTTCCACAGAGTTCTATGAGGTAGCCTAATGAGTTCCTCAGACCTAAGAAGGAGACTTAGAATCCAATAGTTAGCTAGTCAGTCAGAAGTGCAAGTCCTAACCCAGGCTTGAGATGTGCAAATGGTGTCTTAGGGACTGAGCCTTAAACCCGTAGGATCTGAGATCTCTCCTAGTCGATGGTATTCCAGATGAATTGAACTAGAGAATGCCAAGCTAGCATTCCTTGCCTTTGGTAAGAACCCCACGAGCCACCATGCCCTCCACTTTGGGATTACAAAGTTGATCTGTGCATGGTAGGAGAATCAAGTTTGAGCTGATTTTTCAACAGTTCCAAACTTTACAGGTCAGTCAAAGAATAAGTTGAATCCTAAATGAATCTTCCTCCTTATCCCAGTGAAGAGTTCTGCTATGTCATTGTTTTGCCACTCTCCTTCCATGTCCAGCTTCTAATATCTGTTGATTCCACATCCCAGATATTCTTCCAACCCATTCATTTCTCCCCACCCCTGTGCAACCACTCTGGTTCCAGGCACCCTCATTCCTTGCCTGATTGCAGTAGGATCGGAACATATGCCCTGGCTCTTGCTCTACTTTCTCCATACTGAATTTTGATACCTTTAAACCTACATCATGGGACTGGAGAGATGATTCATTGGTTAAGAGCATTTGCTGTTCTTGTAGAGGACTGGAGTTCAGTTTCCAGGACTCATGTTGGTCAGCTAATCTGATGCCCTCTTCTGGCCTCAGTGGGCACCTGCATGCACATGCATACATACCCCTATGCAGAAACATCACACATATCATATATAAATAGAAAAATAAATTTAAAAATAAACCATTATACCTGCTCCAATCAACCCTCTACCCTAAGTTCTTATGCAAGCTCATGTCACCTGCAAGATGAAATCCAGGCAAATTCCCTGGCTCTGCATGATTGAAAACTTACATTTCAACATCATTTTCCTTCCTCCATCTCTTAAACCTTCAGACAAACCAGAACTCCATGCAGTTCCTGTATAGCACCACACTGTTTTTGGTGCTTGGACAGTTGTAACACTGTTTCCTTAGCCTACAAGTCCTTATCTTGACTGACTCCTTGACTTTAAAGCTTCCTTCAGGTATCAGCTTTCCTCATCTTTCTATCTGCTCCTGAGAATACCTGTGTCATTAGCTCCCACAAACCTACTCATCAACAGTCTATTCAGTAAATGATCCATGTGGGCCCAAAGTCAAGAACTGTGGCTCACACAGGGCCTACCCACAGCTACAAAGACTGTACAGCATTTTCTGGTTTCCAAGGAAATTCCATATTGTAAGATGTGTCAGCTACTTTCATTTCAGGAAGAAAATGGACATGCTACATTAGATGCATGCCAAATTGTTTTCAATTGATAAGATAGTGTGTATTTACCCAACCTATCACATTTCTTTTCAGTAAAGATCAGAATTAATGTGTGTTCTGCCTTGTCTACATCAAGAGTGAAGACCTTTCTCCACCAGCACACGGCAGAGCTATTCTGTAGCCTCAGGATGGCATATGCTGGCCATCGACCTTCGGAGCACTTGAGGACTGCCAATTCCAAGAATATTGAAAGATGCCTTGCTGCCTACTGTTTTGGCTATTTGATTAAACTCGATTTTTCTTCTCTTTTCCATATTGACTTCCATTGCCAGAAGCAAACAACCTGTCTTCAGAGTAAGTGTGATATGTTTGACAGAGGCTGCTCCACTCCCAAGCGATAGTCCCTCCAGACTCCTGTACTCGCTGCCTCTCCTGGATTTGAAAATGCTGTAGCCTGGGCCAGGGGCTCCCTAGATTCCAACCTTGTCATTGTGTGGCTGGTCACCGATTGCCTACCTCCAGATACAAGGTCAGTTTTACTTCTAATGATCTGTCATGGGGGATACATTTTTTCTTTTTAAAAAGAAAACTGAAAATGTAGAGGATAAGATACATTATTCATATGCAAGGCAAGCTCCTTGCAGCACCTTTCTTCCCACAAAGGCAGGCAAAGATGAACTTGCCTGTACTTGCTTTCTCTGTAAGTTTCTTTGGATCTTAAGCCTAAGACACACTTGATCTTATAAAGGTTCCTTAATGAAAAATCTGATATGACCCCAGAGGGAAGGGATGTGATAAATAAATGGTAGGACTCATTTCTTTTTACTAATGTTGAGCAGTGTCTGTTGGATATAGAATGAACCTATAATTATATCTGTGAGTTTGTGCCTCCAGTTTTGATATTTGTGATTTTCCTATGATTTTACACATAAAAGAATCTCCTTAGGGTGGGAGACACGACTTACTCTTGCTTTCTAGCTTTCATTCTGTAATTCAGAAAGTCTTTAGGAAGAACAGATGTTTTCCCCGTGCTCAGGGAGGAGTCTGTTGTTTGTCCCAAAGGTAGATATCTCAGCTTTTGGGTTCTGAGCTTATGCTATCAAGGGTAAAGGAAATGTTCTATCATCCTCAAGTTCTTTATCTCTTGTTTGGAACTTTGCATGTTTGAAGGGCTCAAACTCTAGTCCTGAAATAATACACTTATAGGGAGGAAAGGTATATTTTGACTTAGACTTGTGGAGATTTTGGTTCATGATCAGTCGACTTGTTGGTTTTGTACCTGTGACAGTGCAAGTAATTGTGTTGGGGAGCATATGATAAAACCTCTTACTTCAGGATTGAAAAACAAAAGAAAGAATGAGTCTGTAGTCTTAGGGTCTTCTTCAAGGACACACCTTTAATGACTAGAAGTCTTCTTGCTGGGTTCTACCTCTTAAAGGTTCTACTGCCTCCCAGTAGGGCCAATATACAGATAAAACCCTTAATCCATGGGCTTTTGTGGGGGTATTATAAGGTCTGAGCTGTATGGTCATCTGCATTTATTTACATGCTTCTCTATTTCCCAATATTCATTTCTATAGGCTAGAGGAGACTTTTAAAGACATTGTTGGCAAGAAGGCCTGCTGGGCATTCAGAGCCTTCAGTTAGTGTTTGGTGAGGGCCAGCCTTCCATATGACAGGTGAAGTTCCAATAACCATCTGCATCAAGCCACTTCCATGGAAGAGGACTGAGCATTGATCTTTTAGTTCAACCTCTTGTTACTCATTTGGAGATTTCTAGTTAATCACTTTCCAGGGCTCCTTAGACATGAGAGGAACTAAGGAGGGTTCACAGTAACACTGACTTCAGGAAAAGGAAAACCATTCAAAACTTGCTTTACTAAACTGACCAAGATAATGGAAGCACTAATTAGATTTTATAGGCCATATATATATATATATATATATATATATATATATATATGATAAAAACAACTTATATATATATGATAAAAACAACTTAAAAGAGAAAGGGTTTATTTGGTTCCAGGTTATAAACTATCACTGCAGGGAAGTCAGGTGTCAGGACTTGAAGCATCTTCACATCACATCCACAGTCAAGAGCAGAAAGTCATGAATTAATGCACTCATGCTACTGCTCAACTCACTTTACCCATTATTATGCAGGGAATGGTGCCACCCACAGTGGGCAGGTTTTTTTTGCTTAATTAATGTGATCAAGATAATCCCAACAGACATGCCCAAGGGGAACCTAATCTAGACCATCATTCACTAAGACTTCTCTGGTAATTCTAGACTGTGCCCTGTTGACAAAACTATCACAAATGACTGCCCTCTCCATGAGATCTTTTAAGAGCTGTGCTCTTCAAAGACTTTTGACTGAGGTCTCTGTACCTGAGCCCTCCCAACATCCTTGACTTAGGCCTCTGCACCTGAGCCCTCCCAACATCTTTAACTGAGGCCTCTGCACCTGAGCCCTCCCAACATTTTTGACTGAGGCCTCTGCACCTGAGTTCTCACAACATCCTTTTTTAAGGTCTCTGTATCTGATCTTTCATGACATTCTTGCTTCTGGAGAACCCTGGGTGAAAACCTATATTATAACCTCAATGGTCACCCACATTTGAATAATCATTGTCAAACTTTATAGGACTTTTATAAAATGGATCATAGTTTATGGTCACGTTAATCTTCAGACATTCATTGCAATTCCCCTTTTGCAAATATAGATAAATTTATTCATTTTTAATATATATATTCTGCCATCCATACCAAAACTTTCACTGAGTATATTGTATATATAAGCCATGAACTAAGTTAAATGAGAAATACATAATCCATATGTATAAATGAGAGCACATAATCCAGATGTCAAAATATAACAATATAAGAAAACACGATATGAAAAATATCATAAGAATTGCCGCCTGAGATCACATGTATAAGAGGCAGTTAAAGCTCTAGGTTTCATTAGAATTATGTTATACGTAAGGATGGTCTACTGTGTTTGTTACAAGGGACCCTCAAGGAGGGAATGATGGAGTAAAAAGCCTTCTGGAAACTATGGAAATGAGTCGTTTGGATTCCAGGCTAGAGATGCTCTGGTGGTTTTGGTGGTGGAGGGGATCCAGGACACACTGGAGGGGACTTGAGGGCCTGCTCCCCTAGGGTAGAATAGGAGGAATAAAAAGAACAGATTGAGAAATGAACTTTGTTAGAGGCCCCAGTCAGCCTGTACTAGTTAGCCCTGGAGCCCAGAGACCTCAGTGCTTCCTGCGGACTCCAGCTGCCTTTTTCTCAGGAAATGGAAGCATGTGGAAGCTGAGACAGTAGCCAGATGTGGTCCACTGGCTATTGGTATCTCTCTTGCTCAGTGCTCTGGCCAGCACGCTCAGTGAGGCTCTGGTATGTACAGCTGTGGTGTAGAGCCAGCAGAGCCCACCCTCATCCAGGCAGGCACTGGCTTCTCTGCCAGCTTGACCGATCTGTTCTCTGAACCACCCTCAGTATGCATTTTCCCTGAGGTCTCAGTGAACAAAGAATCCCTTCCTTTTTATTTTAATTGAATTTTTGTGATTTTTCAAACAATATTATTTGATGGCAACTAGATCCCCCCATCTGTACCTCTTGTTATTGCCGCTGCCCAATTTAATGTACTCTAAATATATAAATAATAAGGCTTATAGAATCTAATTTACATCTCCAAATGTTCTTCATTGTGGGTCTTTCCACTGGATCGATCATGGTTAACGTACCAAGAATACCATGCTTTAACCTCCCTGAACCCGGTAGAACCTCCACAACTTGGGGGTCACCACTTCTCCAGACCCAAAGGGGGCTGTGAGGCTGAGGGAAGGGATTCTACCTGCTTAGCTCTTCTGCATTCACCCTGCTGAGTGCTGCGGTTGAAGTCCCTTTGTCATGCCTGATTTCTCTTAGGCAATAGTTTTGACTCAGAGCCTCTTCTTTGATTGAGTCGCTGTCATTGTGTCAATGGTAATTTACACTTGCAGTAATTATAGCTAATGTGGGATGGAGGCTTAGGTACCTCAGAGTGGTGGATACCCACACTTTTGAGAAAAGCCATCTCCTCTTAGCCCAGAGCTGGGAGTCTTGGATGGGATTTCCAGAGCTGGGATTTCCTTATGTTTGCTGTGCTGTGCCAGGCACAGCCTCAGATGCCAGAGGTTTTCTTTTCCTTTCACCAAACATTCTGAGCTCAAACAGGGTAAGGATCTGGGGAAACAACAAAGAATAGTAAGGCGGGGGGGGAGGGGTCCTTGTTTTGAGAAGTTTCTAGGCTAAAGAGCAGAAGAGACACTAGCACAAGTAACTAGACTCCAGGACTGCATAGGTCATTCGCAGAGTACTCGGTGCTCTGAGACCAAGATGCGAACAGCACTTTCTACTCACTGTATTCAATTCAGTTCCACCATCTGTGCTGAGAAATCGCTGCTGTGGAGAGATGGGGGCTGGGGCTTGAAAGAGCAAAGCCTGCACAGACTGTGAAATGCCGGCTGCCTGTCGTTCTTTTCTTCCCTCTTGCCCCTCCCTCTCTTGTTCCTCCCTCTGTCTTTCTCTTCTCCCTGCTCCCTTTGTCCTCCCTCCCACAGCTGTCCATTCTTCTCCCTCATTCTTCTTGGCTTTTCCTCTTTTCAGTTCACTCCTTCCGAGTATACCTGTGGCTTTGATATGCTCTGGATTCCATGCTTGTTTCTGGGGACTGGAATGCTGATCTGAGCACAAACCCTGTCCTTGTCCTCATGGAAATAGCTGAAGTATGTGTGAGAGAGAATCACCCATCAAATAAGCACCCAAGTAATTAGCACAGAATTATGTTCTTAGTCACCTGAGGCCTTTTGACCAGCCAGCCAGTGATGGGCTGATCCTATGCTACAGAACTGTGAGCAAGGAAAGGTCCTTCACTCTTCATTATTTATGAATGTATCTATACATATATGTATTAAATTGTAACAGTGGAATATAATTTTTGCCAAGAAAAATGGATTTATTTTACAAAGTGGAACATCAAATAGAAAATGTAAATTTGCTCTTAAAGATTTTTATATTCTAAAAGGGTCTATGAAAAGTGGGTGGATATTGTATAATCCTTGAGAGACAGACTGAAAGCATGAAGGACATCACAGGGCAAACAACCCGCGGCTAGATAGGTCAAGGCTATAGAGGAGAACCTGCTAATATTATTCTGCTAAATGTACATATTATTAAACTCACTCCTAATGACTTATTGTTATGCCCCCAGACTAGTACATTTTTCAACTCTCACCAGAAAGCTTCTTGCAGCAGTTAGTGATTAACACAGAGACCCACTGCTGGTCAACATGCAGAGAATAAGAGACTGCTGAGTACTCAGCTCTAAATAGGACACCTATATCACACCCTTCTCCTTCTAACACTCGGGGATCATTGCAAAAGGGGCAAAAAGACTATAAGAGCCAGAGGTGGTAGATAGATATAAGGAAACTATGATTTTCAGGACATAACCAGGCAGTTACACATATGAACTCACAGTGCTTTGAATAGCATGCATGTATTCAAATCAAAGCCAGACAAATCCCAGCATGAGTAAGGGCAAGAAGCCCCAGCCCTAGCTGAGGGTCAGTTGTCACTTGCTAGCTAGTTCCTTGAAGATGGAGAGTCAGTTTTCCTTAGGGTATGAGGCATGGTAGGTTGACCAGACCACAAGGGGTGAACTCATATCCAAAAATAGTTGGGAAACACAAATTAGATTGGATAGGTCTTAAAAACAATAAAGGACATGAAATGAGATGGGGTAAGAAGGTACCTAAGAAGATAAGGGGGTTTGAATAAGATCAAATTATATTGTATGAAATACTCAAGGAAGAAATAGTTTTATTTTAGTCATTAGTTATTATTAATTTTATGTTTTATTGAATTTTTGCAATTTGCATGCAATGTGGTTTAAAGACATTTAGATTCTCTCTCCTATCCACACCTTCTCCCACTGTCTTGTTTCTTTGTTTCTAGTTTAATGGTTTAATGCATTGTCTCTATCATATATATATATATATATACATATATATGTGAGATTTCATATATATATATATAATATGCTCTATAGAGTATGATTTGCATCCTTGAATGTCCTTCAGTTTGAGCCCATCCATCGGTCCCTATGAGACACTGTTTCTCCCTCTTCCAGCAGTCATCAATTACCCAAAATTCCTTAGGTTGGGTTGGGATTTCTTACCCACTTCCCATGTCTCTGCTGGGATTTTGTCTCATTTGAGCTTACATGGGACTTGTGCATGCTGTAGGCATTGCTGTAAGTTCAACTGAGTAACTGAACAGCTGTCTGGAAGATTCTGTTTTCCTGTGTTCATTCTTCCCCTCTGGCTCTTACAAAGTTTCTGCTTCTTTTTCTCCAGTGACCCCTGAGCCTTGGGAGGCAGAGGTATGATACAGGTGTCCTATTCATGGATAAGCACTCTGCAACCTCTTGTTCTCTGCACCTTGGCTCATTGTGAGTTTCTGTGTTAATCACCATCTGCTTCATAACAAAACTTTTCTGGTGGGAGTTGAGAGAGGCCTTCATTCTATGTATGGAGCTTGCATTGAAGATGTATCACTTAGGCCTCAGTGTCTCACAGACATTATTCTCTGCATTTGGCCAGTACTGGAATTCTGTAATAGTCTCCATCTGTTACATAAAGAAGCTCCTTTGACAAGGGGTGAAAGGTACACTTGTCTGTAAATATGAGAGTGCACATTTTGGAATAAAGTAAGAAATTACTTTGATCTAGGGATGTGCCAAAAGTAGGTTTTACTATAGGATGTATGACTTCTCCAGTCATGTGTGTTTGGCTAGTACCACATAGAAGTTCCCTCCCATTGAGTGAGCTTTAATTCTAAGGCTGTTGATAATCCCCAAGATAAAAATGCCTCTACTGGGGCCTGAGCGTTGATTCAGCAGTTAAGAGCACTGACTGCTCTTGCAGAGGGCCCAAGTTTGATTCCCAACACCTACATGGTAGATAACAACTGTCTGAACTCCAGTTCCAGGAAAATCTGATGCCCTTTTCTAGCTTCTGAGGGCATTGCATGACATGGGTGCACTTATATAAATGCAAGCAATACACTTATACACATAAATTAAAAAAATAATAAATGCCACTTCTACACTAATAGTGATAGTTTACAGGGCCAGTCATGTTGTTTTTCAGGCTTTGCAGCTGGCTAGGACCATTGATTGGTCTTTTCCCTTTGTAGCCTGTACAATATTCTCTGATACCATGAAAGCTATTCTTTAGGGAGGAGGCTTCCGTGTCAGTTTTAGCTCAATTATTCCAAGTCCTGTATACAAAATGTGGCTTGTCTACAGCAATAGAGTCTCACCTCCAAGTTCTGAGAGGTGATCAAGGGCCATGGCAATAGCTTGTGTTATTTTGTGAGTCTGTTGGACTACCCTGACTCGAAGGGAGGCTTCTCCTACTTGACCCTGTGTTTTTTTTTTGTTATATAGCCTTCAGCTACACACATGCACTCATATATTTATTGTATTTGTGTTTTTCAGTAGTATTTTGAACTGTTACATTTCCCTCTGGTTTTTCATACCATGTAAGCATTATTTATTTATTTTTCTTCTCATTCTTTAAAGCATAAAGAAAAAGTTTGGTAATTGCAACCACATAAAATTTTAATGCTTTGGAAAATGGTGAACAATGTAGAAAGACCTAAGAACATGGAAAGCATTGATCTTACACATAGTTTACTCTTAGCGCAACCAGCCTGCAAGACCAGTGCTACCCCAGTGTACTGGATCATACTGGTTGGCTGGTAAAGAGTTGCTTCCTTCAGCCTCTGAGTGACAGTCATACTATGAACTCCTCTAGATCAGTCACCACACTTCAGGATTTATAGACTGATTAGAATGCTGCTCTTAGGAATCTGCTCCAGTGGTACAGCTGATTTCCACCCTAATTGATTGAGATCCCTGTCAAACAACTGTCAAAATATTTGTATTTAACCTCACCCTTAAAAAGATTTTTCCTGAATGATTCTGTGTGCCAAGCACTCTCAAGCCTAGAAGGTAGAACAAGGTTGAATCCGTGAAGCTTGTGTTGGTATCCAGCCAATGAACATTAGTAAATCTTCTGAATCAATAATAAAAGATCAGGAAAAATCCAAGGGCAAAATGGCTGCAAAGTTCACCTTGCATGTGAGCATATATGCATGTGTACATATATGCATGTGAGTATATATGCATATGTACACGCACATGCACATACACATAATACAAGAGATAGAGCACATTAAACCCATGCAAAGATTTCATTTTCATCAGCAATTAGAGAGATTTAAATATCAGTAATGATTTTTTTTCTATTATGCTGGAAAAGTATTTGAAAGACAGACTAATTTTCTCAAGTATAAATGTGTTTACTCTTTGAATCAACTAATATACTTCTAGGTTCCCTCTAAGTAGAAATTTACAGCTCTGGTGAATGAATATACTCAAGATTATTCATAAGATAATTGCTAATAGCAAAACAATGGGAGTGAGCAGAATGCTCATCAGTGGAGAATTAGAAGAGCAGAATAAGACAGAACCCTAAAGCCAAATACTGTAACCTTTAAAAAGGCACCTAAAGTGAAAAGGCTTGAATGATATTTGCCATGAAACGAGCTTATAGAATAGTTGGTATCTTGTCATCTGTACACCCGCAGTAGAATCAGATGCCTGTGGTTGTATATTTATGTAAGAGGGTACTCAGAGAAAAGAGAAATCAGAAAACAATGTTAGGTATTCCTAGGTATGGGGAATTTATTCCTCTTTTGTGGAATGTACTATTATACTGAAAAGGTATGACTTTCATAAAAAGAATAAAGATATTTAGCTTAAAAATATAATAAGATTTTGACTGTGGTTTCTTTTTGAGTCTTGTGGCACGCTCCCAAGCAGGAGTCTGAAAACTTCAGGTCAGTATCTGTTACTGGGTATGAAATCAATGTGAGAGGTTATAGACAGCATCGGAATGCACTCAAACACACACACATGGAAAATTGAGTGTTATTTTGTGTGATAATAATTTATTAATTGCAATATTTTTCTGAATCCACAAGGGAGTGTTCCCAGGACCCTGAGGATGCTATAGTCTGCAGATGTCCAATTTCCTTATATAAAATGATATTCCATTTTCAGAGAAACCACACACATCCTCCCATATAGTTTGTGTATTATAGCATATACTACAATGTACATCAGCATATTTTCATATTGCATAGTTTAGGAAGGAGTGACAAATAAAATCTGTACATGTTCCATATAGACACAGTTTTTAAAAACATATTTAATAGGGGAAATTTCACAAGGTCACATGTCCAGATGAAGAGCTCCAGGCAATTAATGACTGCTGAGAGAGGGAGAACCAGTTTTTTCCAGAGCTCCCTGAAAGGTTATCCAGTCTCTAAACATGTGCCTGCACTGACACCACTAAATAGACACAGTAAGTTGCTTACAAGTGTGTATGTTGTGTGTATGTGTGTATGTGTGTGTGTGTGTGTGTGTGTGTGTATGTGTATAAACAATAACAGAGACAAGATCAAGAGGAGGGGGAAACAGAGGAAGAGTTGTGGGTGGGAGACAAACGTGTGGAAATGATGTAAACACAGTACTCATATACAAAATTCTCAAAAATTTAAATAACAAACACTTGACCCATTTGTGGTTGACTCAGCAGATGCAGAACCTATGGATATAGAAGGACGGCTGTATAAATGTGTGAGGTATCATGTTATCTCTTGTTAAGTTCAAAGGTTGGGCCTCAGAGTGTGCTAAGAATGTAATCTTGGATAGCCGTGTATCCGAGGTTCACAAAAGCTGCGGAACTTTGCCCCATCCAAAAGCAGAGGAAATGAAGGTCCCAAGGAGAAGCGAGCTGGCTCTTCCTGCTCTGTGACCCTGAACCTTGTGATACATTTTTGCTCACATCTCCATTCTCTCTTCACTTTCTTTAATTCGAGGCTCTCAATGAACTGTAGACATCAAGGCCTGATGTTAAGGAGACACTAGGTTGAAGGTCATGCAGAGGTGCTGGACATCTTTAGAGAAGATGCAGGACCACCTAGCTAATGCAGAGAATAATTTAATACTTCCTTTTGATTGAATCAAATATTATCTTGATAACGACCTACAAGAAGGCTGTAGACAAAAGGATTATAGAGCAAAAATAAGACTCAAAAACATTCTCTAACTCAAATGCAAAAACAGATACTGTATGTATTGTATTAATCCTGTTATATATTAAGGGCTGTATTAATCTTGTTTAATATTTTCCATATCTTATAGCTTTGACAGTTTGGAGCCTGTGCAACGGTAGGAACTGCCGTATCAGGATTAGCTATTTCTTGGAGAGATCAGCCAATTTGTCTGCGAACATGTCTGTACTATACAGATCAATTGGTCCTGAGTCCACTTCCCCACAGTCTTCTATTATCAGACTTCTGCAATATTTGCATATGCTAACCTAAGACTAGGTACTAGAGGTGACAGTTATCCAGCCAGACTCTGTTGAGGTTATTTACACTATGAGAACCTAAACTCGCTTAGCTGTGCATCCTGCTTGGCCCATTCCTTCCAGGACTACCACTGTGAAAGCTGTGAACTCCTCATGATTTCCCCTTAGTGTCTGCCCACCGCCGTGCTGCCTTCTGTGGTTCCAGTGGAATGACAGGCTGCATCCCTCCCCCTTGGAAACTGTAACACACTATTTAAAATATTTTTATTGATTCCTTAAGAATTTCATATAATGTATTTTGATCACATTCAGACCCCTCCCACACCTCTACCTCTACCCTCACTGCTCTCCTCCCCCGACATCATGTGCTCTATTATTAATTTTCATTTTTAAAGGCTATCAAATGTAACTCGTGTTCTCCAGATGCTATTGGGTATGCGTTTAGGCCTTAGAGCTTGGTCAACCTCCCAGGGAATCACAGCCCTGAAGAAAACTGACTCTCCCCCTTATAGCAGCTTTCAGTTGCCAATAGATCCTTAGCTAGGGCTGGGCCTACTTTCCCACCCCCTACATCCATTCTGAGCTTTTGTTTAGCTTGAACTTGAATAAGTCCTGTGTATATTGTCGCAAACATGGTGGGTTTATATGTGCGACTGCCCCACAGTGTCCAGACAACACAGTTTCCTTGTATTCATTCACTACCTCGGATTCTTATAATCTTTCTGTTCCTTCTTCCATGATGATCCTTGAGCCTTGAGAGGAGAGAGTATGGTATATCAACTACTTTTTGAATATCAATGATCTCTAAGCTGATTGAAACAAATCCTGGATAAGTTTTAAGAGTCAATCAAATTCAAGCAATGTAGTCCCTCAACATTCCAAGAATGAATGTACCTCAGTGGACAGCACTTGCTTAGATGTTAGAGATCATTTATTCCATTCTCAGGTCTTTTAAAACAAAACCAGAAACAAAACCAAAACTACCAACCCAAACAAAGAAAAGTTGGCTAGAAATGTTAAAAGTTTCACGGCATCATGGATTTACATACTCACTTGTACTAATAGATTAAAGACCCTACAGAACTCATTCGAGGAACAACACAGCCTCCTGGACAAGTGAATAGTATTTAAAATTTATTAGAATGAAGTTCAGGGAATGGCACCAACTGACCTCAAGGATTGATATGAAAGTTAATCAAAGAGCATCATGAAGTTTACCTGCACTGTGTATTTGGAAAAGCATTCAGTGTGCCACAAACACAAGGTAGAAATCCACTCTGCGATTTATGGACAACTGAAGCAATGTTTTTCCAGAATCTTCTCATCCTTTGAAAGTTTTCAGGCAACTCCCGCCCTTCTTGATCCCAGAGGGCACACACCTGCAAGCTTTGCTGTGAATGAGCAGCCATGCCCTGGCTTTCACAAATATGACATCTTCCTTGTGGAAGGATGGTGTAAAAGTTTCCAGATAGTTCACTCTAGGGAGTTCCAGTTCCTGCAACTGCTACTAGAATAATTTAGCAATAGGAAGTTGTCAACCGATTTTTCAGATTCTTATGAGTTTCCCAGAAGAGTTCAGAATCATTACTTTGTATTCAAGACACTGACTCAGTTACAAAAGGGAACTGTTAGACAAGAGCACGAGGCAAGCACCTTAACATCAAATCAAGAAAGGCAGTTTGAAAGCATTACTGTGTCTGGGATGTGATCCTAGTGGCCTTTGGTTGGGGCACTTAGTGAAGATTACAGGTGTTCTAAGAGTACTTCTGTTTTCAAACCTTGCTGTCAGTCATGGCTTGCTGGATTTGCTGGGGACAAGAGGATGGATGGGCCTTGGGCCGGGGAGGGAAGTTGCAGAGTAAGACACTACATATGTCTATGTGTAGCCAAATAGAATCTGTATTCTGGATTTAGGGAGACAGAGCCACATTTCAGTGATGTCCTGAGGAAAGTTGAAGTAGGATGGTTGTAACACAATGATCTCAGTACATCAACTTCCGCAGGTCCTCCCTAAAGTCAGGATCTGTTCTCTCCACACTAATTACTCAGTGTGTCGGGTGGAGCTTCCTAAGAACTGAATTCTTTATACCCTTTCTCTCTTCCGTCTTCACCGTGACTGTTGAGTACTTTTACATCTCATGGGTATGGCACAGGGGTTTGAAGACTCTGTCTGCAGAGAAGAGGGTGAATTCGGGTCATGGTGTGACTGAAACCTAGTCTGTTCCACAGTGAAGCCCATGGACTTAGTTCATCCTCCTTAGCAACAGCCATGGCCATATCTGGCCCAGATTCCCTACACCCCCTTTCCCAGAGGTGAACAGGAGGCCAAGTGTTCTGGAAGCAATTCAGTTTAAAACATATTTCTCTCCCCTGGAGCACGGCGGCTGGCAGTGCCCTCCTGCAGGAGGCTCATGTGACCTCGGAATTGCCAGCATCAGCTGTTTTCCGGAAAATCAAGCAACTATTGACCTCTGAGACTGGTAAATCTGTAAGAAGAGCATAAAACAGTGTTTGTGAAGCAAGATGCTTCATCTTAAATGAAGATGGGATGGGGTTTGCCATAGAAATCACATTGGCTTGGACCTAAAAAATGTACCTTTTACCTTGAGATTTTACTTCCCTTCGCATAGCACAGTCTCCATCTGTAGATCTGGGGACTGTTCCATCCTCAAAGTCTTGCTGCGGAAAGAAGAGGTTGAACGTGCAAAGCCCATCACTCATTGAGCCATGTGGGCCTCAGAGCTACTGTATATACTCTTCCTTTTCTTCTCCACACCTGCCCTTGCTTTCCTGTATTCTCCATTCCAATTTTCTCCATCCCACGTTCCATGAACCAAGTGCCACCTGGTGGGCTAGAACAGGAGGAAAGGGCTCCCCCTCGGGCTGACGAGAGTGCCATGGAAGCCTGGATAACAGCCTCCTCATCTCCCAGGAGAACTCTCGCACCTCAGTCTCCTCTTTTCCAGTCCTGTGTGGGGAGAGTGGCAGGAGGCAGGCGGTCCTGTGCAGGCTCTGTTGGCCTTGCCTTCTTCCTACTCAAAAACAATGGAAGAAGAAAACAAATGCATTCTCATTCCCCAAAGAAGGCAGCATTTAGGAAATGCTCTGTATTGGTGGGATGAAGAGGAACAGCCCTCTGCATCATGTTCATGTTTGAAACCAGTGGTCCAATTGCTGCTGGCTACCTTATTCCAAACATTAATTTTCTATTATGAATAAAATTAACGACTTTAGCCAATTTCTTGTGCTCATAAAGTTGTGCTTTTCATTGCCAAGGTTAACAGTCTGCTGGTGATATGGCCTTCTGGCAGAATACCCATAGGGAACTGGGACTGGGCAAAGGAAAACAGGAGAGATGCTTGTGCTGAACTATACCCCCGTGCCTGGGACCAGGACTCCAAAAATGGATTCATTTTTCTGGCATCCTAACCTCTAACTTAAAACTTATCTCTCTTTGGAACTTACCTTGAGTATGCCAGGCTACATTCTTTGCACCTGCTGAGTTCTTATTCATGCTCTAGGCCCCTGAGAGTTTGCTAAAGAGTCTGGTATTTAGTTGTCTAGGCTGAGACTGTAGTTGGGTAGAAGTTAGTGCTGGGGAAGGATGTGCTCCATGTAGGTAACGTATAGCTTGGCATGACTTATTCTAAGAGCCCCAGGAAATGCACAGTGTAAGAAGTTCTGAGGCCCAGCAGGAGCTGAGCAAGGCTCCTTCATGCCTTGCCAGAGGCCTTAGGACTGATTGCTATAAGATTTGGCTCCCCTCCAGGCATGTTTCTCTAGGCCAGAAATTGGTGAATCAGGGCCCTTGGCCAAAGTCAGTCTACTGTGTGTTTCTCTAAATCAAGTTTCATTGGAACATAGTTGTGTTCATTCATTTACATAGAGCCTAAGGCTGCTTTTGTATTACAAATGCAGTGTGGTAACTGACAGACATTCTCTGACCTAAAAAAACCAATATATTTATTAGATGGCCTTTCCATCAAAAGCCAGAGGACCGAGCTGTTTTTGTTGCTTATAAGGATCCTTCCTCATGCATTGCCTCAAATCTTCCTGTTCCCCACTCTAGTGGGCTGGGTCTATAGGAGTGACATGATGTTAAGGTTGGTAAGGTGATATACTGCAGAACCAGACGTGGATGTTTAGATTTTGATTTGAACTAGTCACTGAATATATGATAACAACAGTAGTAACAACTGTAGTAAATGGAGAAACAATTTTATTTGCTTAGTAAGGATTATGTGACAGATTTTGCTGAATTTTTAAAATATATGAGTTCATTTAAATTTTCTCAAGACACTGCAGACATAGGTGTTTTTAAACTCCATTTTAGAGACACTGAAACTAAGACTCAATAAGTGGGGAGCTTGAACCAGTTAAGAGGTATATTCTGCTTCTGGCAAAAGAGAAAGGATCTGTAAAATCAATATCTTAAATGAAATAAAATCTTTCACTTTTTTCCTAGGACAGAAATCAGCAGACACAATGGCAATATGGTGGAGTCTCTGATATTTAGCTGTGTTCTTATCACATTATTTTCTGGTCTTTCTTAGACACCGAAGATCTTGAGGTTGAGCTCCCCTATGGTGTTGGCATTCTGGGTACAGGAAAGGAAGGAAGGAAGGAGCAAAAGCTAAAAGAAATATTCCTTTACAAAGGATTACCTAAAACCTCTGATTGCATCTTATTGGTCAGAATTTAATCACATGGCCATAACTACTTGCAAGGGAGGCTGGGAAATGTTTTTTTTAACAGAATATTAGCTATCTCGAATAAAACAGAGATTCATCTGGAAATTCAACAGCAATGTCTATGCATCTGCCACTCTTATCCTTGACTTCTACATTCTGTATATATACAGAGCATATCCTGGGCTTTTAGTCAATGATACCCCATCATTCACTAGCTGGACAAATCTAATTTACCGATTTGTTCTTTGATCAGTTCTGTCCTTCAGTCTCAGATACGGCTTCCTAATATCCTGGTGATCCATAAATGAAAAGACAGGCTTTCTGGTTCTAATTTTCCAAATTTATCATAGTGAAGAAAAAAAATCACCCCAATTATTTTTAAAAACCAACCATTCCTTTAGGAACAGAATTAAAGAGAAACACAGCCATCATTGGTCCATGATGATGGTCAAACTCTGTTCTCTAGGAATGGGGAAAGCTTGCTGTTCCAGCAGTGGACTGAGGTCTGTGGCTGACCCATAAGATATCCTTCTTCTGATTCTAGGGTGCAGCTTCTTGGATCCCATTATTTATGACCCTGATTTCACCTCAGACAGAGTCTTTCCTGTCAGTCATCCACCACTACCTTTCTGTTGGGGGCTTGGAGGGTGGTTTGAGTTTGTTATCGATCATTTTAATATGCAAATTACCACACCCATATCTATTGTTCAGATAGAGGGTTAAGCCTCAGAATTTGTTTTTTCACTCCCTGGTTTCTTTAAAGAAACTTTCTTGATTTATTTATATTTATGTTATGTGTATATGTGTTTTGTCTGCATGTGTGTGAGTGCATCTGTGCATGCAGTGCCTGTGGAGGCCAGATAAAGGTGTCAGAGTCCCTGACAGGAGTTAAGGATGGTTGTTAGTTGCCATGTGAGTGCTAGAACTGAACCTGGGTTCTCTGCCTGAGCAGCTAACACCCCGAAACACTGAGCCATCACTCCCCTTCTCTCTGGCTTCTTAGCTCTTCTCCCTGATTTTGGTAACACTTTTAATTCGATACATAAACTCTCATTGTCTCTACAGAACTCCTCATACAAGATGCCTGATGAAATCAGTTTATCTTCTGCTGGAGTTCCCACTTCATAGGCCCCACTTATAGGGGGTCACACAAAGTGAAGTTTAGAAAACATGGTATTTCCTTCCCATCGGCTTACATGCCAGCAACATCTAGTTGAAGCCCATCTCTCTTTCATAGGCTTTTATGGAAAGTGACAAGAATGATTTAAGTTATACCGGCATTCATTCAGTTCTCCATTCCCTGATGCCATGATAACCTCTGGAGGCATGTAATCTAACTTTTGGGGGACTGGCAGGACACTTTACTATTGCGCTTAAGGATTGTGGGCTTTCCACCAGGAAGTGACTTCTCTCTCCCAGAGCTGCCTAATGCCCTTCACAGAGCTCATGCCTCAGCTAACACAGCTCCCATGCCTAACAGCAATTTCATCAGTTAGAGTTTGCATCTACCTCAGATGCCTGAAACATGCAATGGCTCATGCAATAGCCAGCACTCAGTGTGTCACTAGGCACTATCACAAGCACTGGGATGATCACCCCTTGGTCTGAGCAGGCAAGTCCTACACTAATAGAGCCATTCCTAGAGCCACTCAGTGGCTCTGCCTGGAGAGAGCAGAATCCTCCTGTCTCTTGGGCTCCTTCAAGACAAAGTGAGATACAATATAAAATGCTATATAAATATTTGATGTTATTATCAATGTGTTTGTCCATCTGGGGAAGTGATTTGTACTTTAAGCAGAATTTTCTATGTCCAGACCTAAAAGACTAATATTAATGGGGGAGGGATGGCTCGGGCATCATACAGAAACACTTACTAAAATAAAACAGGCAACAACTTCGAACCACTTCCCCATCTTCCTTTACACTTTCTTCCTTCTCCTGTCCCTTCTACCCCTTCAAAGCCCAGCAAGCAAGTGGCTAGCTTGGCATTGCCAGGACGTCTCATGTGGAGCCAGAAAGTCAAGAAAGACTCTACAGCTCCCTATAGCCATAACGTTTCCTTTTGGGAGTTGGAACATAGAAGACGGGTACTGCCTGTGCCAGAACCATGATGGCACAGCCTCGTCACAGATCTCCCCTCTGATCCTACAGCATAGGCCACACAGGGGTGCTAGGGGAAAAATATCCTCTTTGGCAGAACCTGGCCAGTTTGGCCGGTGCAGGAGAGAGCCCAGACATGCCATATGGGAGGACATTTTGTGGAAGTCATTAGCAGACTTGGAATGTCATAATTTGGATTGTTCAAAGAGAAGGAAGCCGGGAGCTCTATGGGTTGGGAGCAGAGCCACAGAGGCAGCTGTGGAGGAGGACTCTTGACTAGTCCAGGCTGTCCTGTGTGGTGGGGTTGTTGTTTTCATGGGAAAGGGCGGTGTGGTTATTATGATAGAAAGCCTCAAGCCTAGCCCCGGAAAACACCTCTCAAATATGGAGAAATTAAAATAAGTCATAATCTCTACTTACCTAAGCCTCCTTCTTTTGTAATATCACGTCCAATAGAGACATGCTATTTTTCTAAATTTTATACTATAAAATGCCCAAAGCAGAAACGGAAATGAAGAGCTCTGAGCCTTCACTGAGAAAGGACTCCTGTTTTTCTTATATGCTGTGGTCTTCTGACCTCTCTGTGAGGATGTAGATACAGAGGGACAAGTATGTGATTTTTCAGGGTGGAGTAGTGATCTTTCTGTTTTATGCTGCTCCCTCCTTTTTCAGTGGGTCAGGGGTGTCCATCTGATACAGTGCCAGGCAGCCTCAGCTCTGGTATCATCTGCTTTTGCAAGCAAAGAGAAGTGGAGATGCTGGACCGTGCTGGGAAGCCTAGGCATTGCCTGCTTGGACAATCTCTTATAAGTCCTCCTGTGTCTAACTGGGTGTCTTGAGGACTCTGGATTTGGCAAAAATCTTATCTGCTGCCGTAGGAAGCTTGTTATATAGAGGAAAACTCAGGCCCAGTCCAGCTCAGGAGAGAGCAAGGATGGGAGCAGAGCTGTATGCACTCTTCTACCCAAGTCCATAAGTGTTCCTGGAGCAGGGTAACTGCTTATGAAACAGACTGTTGATTAGGTCCACCCAGAGTAAGGCTCAATCTGGGCTACACTGCAGACATGGAGAGGGAGGGAGAGGCTTGCTTTTCCTCTTGTCTGGCACATTGCCCATCGTCAAGGGGCCAAAGCCTGGGAATATTGGACTGGCAGACAGCTTTTGACTCTTTTCTCCTCTGGCATCCTCTGCCTCAGTGCGTCTTGCTGTTTGGCCTTGCTTGTCTAGTCAGTCACAAGTGCACCTTTCTTCTGTTGCCAAAGTGCTTAGCTAGAATTCAGACTCAGGTTGTTCACTTTCCCGCTTAAATGATTCAGGAGCTCCTTATCGTCTACAGACAAAACTCCTTTTTTTGAAAAAGCCTTGTAAGGCTCTGACTGTTCAGGGACTTCCCCAGACCAAATTGCTTCTTGCTGACCTGCCTCCCAACATCCTCTTCCTATTAACTCTCAGTCCTCCTTCATTCCAGGTTGTTAGCACTGTGCTCACCTCTGCTGTATGCTTAAAGCTACCCTGTGACACTACACATTGCAGCGCGCGTCTGAGTCATCCACTAGACACAGGTCCCTTCACTTTGTCTCAAGGTCTACAGTGTTCAGTTTATGGAGTTGGAACTATCTTGACTGAACAGAACCTTTATTTCACTACTTTCATATTAAAAGCTGGTCATGTGCTCAAGAAAGAAAGCTATGAGAGTGGAGATCACTTTAGTTACTCATGAGATGAGGGATCTGGGTACACATGTTTGCCATTAGATAGCTACCTGGTAGCTTCTTTTATTTAGGTCAGTAGCCTTGGGCTACATGAGCTGTTGTACAGGGTGAGTTCATTGCTCAGAGTTCTCCTCTGGAATTCAAACATGACTCCATTTTGGACTTGCACGTAGTGCACATGAATTTGGGAGAGTCATTGCATATTTCTTCACCATGGCTTCATCTCTAAAATGAACACGGAGGCTTTTGTTTGCTTTTGGAATGTTTCAGCCTTGTCATGCTGGGCTGTGTGCTCACTTTGCTCTGAGAATTGCCACAGAAGTAGAAGACTGGGGAAAGAAAAAAAGAAGGAAACAAGGGGAGAGTCTCTATTCCATTCACCAAAGCGGTATAGTCGTAAGTGTGGACATCCCCCTAGATGCATACGAAGAACCACAAACAATGATGTTTCACAGGTCAAGGCTGTGTATCCCTATCCATTGTGCTAATGAGCCCTGGTCTCCTCCTGTCCCCATCCTCAGAGAATCATGCACGAAAGGTGAAGCTTAGCATGTGAGCTATGTGCTAGCTTTTCCTTTCTATCCTATTAATATTCTGTGCCCCAGCTGATCAGATCCCAAATCAAGACACTGAGAGGCTTTTTCCACCAGAGTTACAAATCTCTTGAGATCTTTTACACCAATAGGATTTTCAGAATCTCCGGCCAATATTGCAGAATGATCTGCTCTAAACTGTGTTTCAGCTACTTTCAGGCTGCAAAGTCTGGCTAAAATGCCAGCCTTCTCTATCAGCTTGAATTATGGCCATGTGGTATAGACCTCTCACTAACCAGCAACTCCGCTGGACATTTGTATCCTTTTGATTAGTTTTAAAAAGTGGAAGATGGAGCAATAAATACAGTCCTGCAAATTTCATCCTTAGGGAGACATAATAAGAGATTCTTGGGGGAAGAGTCTGGAAGCAACAAATAGCTCTCATTTGGTAAACAGGGACATGGAATGGGGAAGAGGGTGCCCTGGTTTAAGTGGGTCACTCAAAGTCTACCTGTTAGAAACTTAATCCTAAATGTCATGTGTTAATGAATGATATTTCCATGTGGAGCCTTTGTGAGGTAATTGAGAATAGATGAGGTCATAACAGTAGGGTCTCCATGGTGGTGTTAGTGACTTAATAAGAGGAACAGGGATTGAGACTAGTACACTTATTCTGCCTGCGCAGTATCTTCAAACAGTATGATATAGCAAAAGGCCCCTGCCAGATGCTGAACAGATATTACTACCATGTTCTTGGTCACCCCAGACTCTAGAATAGGAGCCAAATAACTTTTTAATCAATTATTTATACTCAGGCATATCACTAGAAAACAAACTAAGACGGATTGGCTCACTGCAGACAGGATGGGCAGGGCGCAGCTCTCTGACACCCAGCTTAAAGGCCTTTCTTTTATTGACTGTGAAGGAGCATGCTCCATTCCTTTAGCCTTCTAGGAAGCAATGACTTCTAAACAGAGGAGTTCAATGTACTGGGCCAAACTCTTGGGCAGCAATGATTTATTCCATGGAAGGTCTGGCTTTTTTTCAGATTCATGGAAATGCCCCAATGCCCTTTGGGTAGATAATTCAGGAAAAGCAGTGTATGCGAGGGCTTCCCTAGGTTCTCCAAGTATAGATTTACTAAGTCAGGCATGAAAGCAAGGTGAGTGGTCCTGAGGCCCTAAAGATAAGAAGAGACGTCTACCAAACAGAAGAGTGAATGAGACTGCCATGAGGGGCTGACTGGCGCACAGCCATGTTCTGTGCATTTATCAAATACACTTGAATATGTGCACTCTGGGCATGTGTGGGGGGTGATGATGGCAGAGACAAGGATGTTGTGCACAGCGGAAATTATGGCCAGCACTGAGCAAAGAGTCAGAGAAGGTATTAGATATATAAAGAATTAAAGGCAATGTGTACTGTACCCGCAGTGCAGATGTTAATGCTACAGTCCTCTAAGAGATGGTGAGAGGATCAAGAAGAGATAGGACCATGAGAATCGAGAATCAAGAATCTCAGTAAGTAGAGAAGCCAGAGATGGCACCCAGGCCAAGGTGTGCAGTCTGACTGAGACACAGAAGGCCAGATCTAAAGAATATGGGAGTATAGTCTCCTGGTCAGGGTTCAGAATCTATGTGTGTGAGGCTGTTGTAGGCAGGAGTTGGGAATGAAGATTGGGACTTGAGACCTGTAGAGCCTTGATTGTCAGCCTTTAATGGGACCTGGAGTTGCCACGAAGCTCCACTCTGAGTTCTTATTTGTCTTGGTGGAGAGGTGGGGAGAGGGGATCAGAAAGGAGGACAGACTGTCCAGGCCCTATTGATTGGCATTTAAGCCCATACAAAATGACACATCATCAAGAAGTCAGGGAGAAGATGTGACCGGGTGCCCCTTCCTCAGTATCAGATGGAGACATATCTCTGGGGACACGCGATGGCACAAGAAACTACTGAAGCGCCAACAATTTGCCCTCAGCTTGTTCTGCTGGCTTCGGTCAGGGAAGCTGGCCTAGAAAGTGCTCCTTGGGGGACAGTTTACAGGGATCTGCCGAAGCCTGGAGCCAGCCAGGAAACAACAATGCAAGAGCAGCTCAGCAGAAAGGAGGGAGGGGAAATGTTTGCCCAGCATCTTCTTGGAGCTAGGCTGAGCAGTTTGAAATACACCCATTTTATCCTGATGCATGTAACAGACTGTGTGAGTTGCATCTGTTTTAAAGGTATGCAACCAAGGCTCAGAGAGATTAAGAACTTGTTCCAAATCACAGAGTTAATGAGTTGGGGAACTGGGTAAAGTTCAACTGGCCCTGGTAGTTGAGACCTGAGAGTGGCTTGGGTTTGAGGGGTGCTTTAATCATGATGGTACAATTTCATGTCCATGTTTTAAGAAGAAATAGCATGAGCAGAAGGGGCTCAGAGTCAGAGATCAAAGCTGTCCCCAGGGCCTTTTGATCTGCTACTGTGTCAGTTGTCCTTATAAGAATTTTCTTTGGAGAAGCAGAGTGCAGGCACCACAAGATCCCATTTTCAAACCTGAGGAAATGGGACTCATTTCTGCCTGTTTTAGACCTAGGCCATCTCTTTTCTTCAATGTGTTAGAGCATTCTTGGAACTCACTTGCTGCAGGAAGTCTTTGCCTGAGAGCTTTAAAAAAATTTATCTATTTATTTATTGAGTTTTATATAATAGGTCTTAATCAAATTTAGAGCCCTCCCCCAACCCCCACCAGACCTCATGTATTCTATGATGTATGTTAATTCTTATCCAGTGCCCAGATGTGCTTTTAGTACAAATTCATCCTCTGGAGTCTGGTCATTGCCTGAGTGCTGTACCAGCTTAACTACTGCATATTTTTCTTCAGCCCAGTGCTTTAAGACTGGCTTGCTGTCTTGTTTCTTCTCACATTTAAATGAATGTGAATCTCTCCTTTCTTCACCCACTCTGACAGTGACCTTCAACAGCCCCTAGGCTAGTTTAAGAGGACATGTTCTGCTGCAGTGAGATCATGTTAATATCCTCACCAGCAAAATGCTGTGTTGATATTCTCCTTCCCACAAGGATCACTGAATTTCTTCCCACCTAGAAATGGAGCGGGCAGTGGTTGGGAGAAAGGACTCTGGAAAGGATTTTCTCAGCTAAGACGTAAGTCTCTGGGACACGGATGGCCACTAGAATGGTTCTCTTGCTATTTATTGCTCAGCCTCCACTTGCTTTCAAGTTTCAGTGTCACATGACAGCTGAAACCAACTCCTTTCAGCTGACACTTAAGAATAACTACGTTTCATAGTGAGAGATTCAGACTACAATCCATAAGGAAACCCCAAATGTCAAGAATTGTTGGCCACTGGTGCTATTTGGTGGGAGAAGTGGTTCTGAACAGCTCCAGTGGACAGCAGATTGAGGGTGGTGGTAGCCTGGCCTGACTGACTCTGAAACTCTGATTTACGATTTATGATTTCCAATCTCTGGGTGAGTACCAAGTACCCCGTTTCCTTGTGCTCTGTCTTGGGGGATCTTGGCTACATTCTCCTTCATGAAAGATAATGGATATATCCATTATGAGAACTAATTGATATAATTTGAATCTGCATGCAATCAAAAACTAAATTAAGCAGGTTCATAAAATTTAACCTCTGGGTTTAACAAGCTTGCTTGTGGAAGTGGCTGCTGAGATACTTGTTGAGGTTTGGGGGCAGCAGTAGGACAAGGTGCATAGCTGTCAAGGAAAGTGTGAAGAGGAAATCTTATAATTTCCTGACACTTCCATCCATCAAGGCTGTTCCCAGGAAGCTTAGTGGGAGCAGAGTGCTCGGTGGCTGGGGGGCTCTTCCTCTTCCTGAGGTAGCCGCAGACTCAGCTAATGTCACCTCTGAGGCCTACCTAGGTGCCTGGGCCACTCCAACCACCCCGAGGGGATGATCTCAGAGAGGGTGCTGGCACACATATGATGATAAACAACATTTTTCTTTCTTCTGCTGATATATCTAGAAGAATTTTTTATAGTACATATGCATTTTTATTGAATTTTTGGAATTTTCATATAGTATATTTTAATCATATTTAGATCCCCTCCCTTATCTACATCTCTCCTTATTATTCACTGCCTAATTTAATGTACTCTCTCTCTCTCTCCCTCTCTCTCTCTATATATATATTCATAATTTGACTCTTTCTATATATGCCTACAGAGTCAAACTTGTGTCCTCAAATGTCCTTCAATATGGGTCCTTCTCCTGGAGCCTGGTTAACCTAATAAGAGTCACACCTTTGAAGAGCCTGGTTCTCTCCATTCCCAGCAGCCATCCGTTAGCAATAGTTCCTCAGGTAGAGTTGGGCTTTCTTATCCACGTCTCTGTATCTATGCTAGGATTTCATGTGGTTTGAGCTTGCATGGGACTTTTGCATACTGCCACCATTGCTGTGAGTTCATAGAATAACTGCCCAGCTGTCCTTGTGGTCATCCACCACCTGTGGCTCTTACAATATTCCCACGCCGTCTTCTACAATGATCCCTTGGCTTTGGGAGGCAGAAATTTGATATAGTGTCCCGTTTGGGGATTAGCACTCTGTAGACACTTATTTTCAACGTATGTTGCCCAGTTGTAGTTCTCTGTGTTGATCAACATTTGCATAAGGAAGCTTCTCTGGTGAGAGCTGAGAGATGCCTTAATCTATCGGTATAAAAGTAAGTAATTAGGAATCCATTTAATGTTCTATATGTTTAACAGAAAATTAGTAGCAGACTTTCCCCTAGGTCCTCTGATCTATCTAGCTTCAAGTTCTGAGTCCTGATATCAATGCAGGATTGGGCTCCATCCTATGAAGCAGACCTTAAATCCAAGTAGAAAATGGTTGATTACTTCCATAGTATTAATGCCACTATTGCACCAGTGAGCATATTTGCCAGGCCAGTTGTTCTTTTAGCTCAATGAATTCACAGCTGAGTAAGGTTGAAGATTAAATTTCTCTTCAGGTAGCATGCATACCATCTTCCAGCACTATGAAAGCTAACCAGTAGAGATGACTTTGAAGTCAGTACTGGCTTGATTTCTTCTTGTTTGTTCTGCAGCTTGTGTACGCAGTATCTTCAGCAATAAGGTCTTACCATGAAGTTCTGGGGAACAACAAAAGGTAGGGACGATCAATGGTTAATATAGTATTGTGTGAGTGGGGGTCTACGTGACTACTGGTCAACAGTTTCAAAAAAGGGAGTCCATCCTTGGCATTGATCTTTTACTTTGCTAGCCTATGGTATCTGGTAGGAGTAATGTCCCCCTGTTGTAGGGTAACTCCTTTTAATCTCTTTTTGTAATGAATATGTATATATGACGCTTCTCTAGTGGTAGATGTCCATAAGACCTTTAGTGTTAGTTATCTCTCACCATACTCCATCCTCTGCCCTGCCTTCTCATTCCCTACACCATTTAACCCTTCCTACTCTATTATTCCACTTTCCTCACTTATAGAAGGAAAATTAAATAGAGAAACTCAGCTTGATTTTCAGAGTCCATTTGTGATTGATTCTAGCCTTCCTCCCATCCTAGGTACCAAAATCTGTGTATGCTCAAGTCCCTTATGTAAAACAGCAATACCGTGTATAACTTACCCATCTCCTCCTGTATACTTTAAATTATCGCTAGCTTACTCATAATGCTTTCATTGTAAATGTTATGCAATAGTTGGTATACTATATTGTTCAAGGAGTAATACCAAAGGGAAAAAGATCAGTATATGTTAAGTACAAGTAATTTTTTTGGAACAATTTTGTTTGTTAATTTTTTTGTGTGTTTTTTGGGAGAGGAAGCAGGACCTTACTAAATAGCTCTGGTTGGCCTGGAAATCTCTATGTAGATCAGGTTGTCTTAGAACTCACAAATATCACCTGTCTTTATCTCTCAAGTGCTGAGATTAAAGATGTGCCCCACCATTCCTGGCTACCTGAATACTTTTAATTTGAAGTTGGTTAGATCCTCAGATGAAGAACCCAGAATCATGCGGAGCTGACTAGGTGTATTTTACAGTGTGTATACTTCTCCCGTTCCTTGAGAATTGAAGAAGTTAAGAGAATGAAGCCTAAGAAGAAACCTCTTACCCTTGAAGAAAGTTATCACTTGCTTGATTATGGCCATGCAAACTCGAAGTGCACAGGAAAAGACAGGAGACAAGCAATACTGTCTCTTTAATTAGGGTAAATGAAAATCATCCCATGGAAGTTGTTGGAAATTTGGCTGAGTTAGGAGATAGCATCGAAATAAAACAAGCCAGAGGAGATGTAAGCCAATAAACAGTCAAGAGAGATTCCAAAAGAGGGCCCTGTGCAATCTTATAAATAGAAACTCAGATAATTTAATGCAAAGGGCAGAGGTTGAAATTGGTGTGATTTGTATCTAGAATTGCGTCTAAATGTACTTACATGATTGATTCTTTTAAATACTTCTCTAAACTGTGTTTCTTATATAAATGGATCTTGCTTCATTTTTATTTGTTAATTGCCTTGATTTGACTTGGGAAAGAAATATATCCTAATGATATATACTGTTCTTCTTTATTTGGTTTATATAATCTATGTATCTGCCTATGTGTCTCATGAATTATTTTTAAATAATTTGCTTTGTTGTAAGTGTAATAGTCAATAAGACAAGTATATTAAAACAGAAATGCATGCTGGAAACATCATGTTTCCTGGAAACCTGCTACTTCATAATATGAGTTTATAGGGAAGACCCTAAACTTAAAATAGTTTCAACCCAAGTATAGTCACCCAAGATGACCTGTGGACAGTTACCTCCTTCTTACTGTGATAAGGAGTTTGCTGCCCTCTGGGCACTTTTTCATGTGTTGCAAAGAAAGCTAATCTTGTCAATCATGGTCATATCAGTCACTACCTCATCAGTCATTGGCTCTGTTACTTAAGGTGAGTAGAGTCGTAGGACACAGTCTTGGTCAATGAGATGAAAGAAAAAAAGAGAGGTCCGAGAGTTTTCTCTAAAAGGGACAAAAGAAAATGTTGCCTCTTTTCTTTTGAATGTGCCACAGCGGATGCGAGTTCAGGGCAGCGGCAGACCTACTCGGACCACAAGGAGCCTAACATGGGGACAGATCACCATAAAGAGAGTGGCGGCTCAGAAGCTAGAAACCTGGGCTCTTCATGGCACTGTTGGGTCATTCAATTAAAGAACCTGATGTTCCCTTGCTAAAGCAGCTTGCTTTTTCTTGATAATATTACCTTATTAGAGCTTGTTACTGGGGATATTTTAAAACTCCATATATGTGTATATTAATTCTCTCACCTTGACATAGAGCTAGTCAATTCCTGAGGTAGATTCAGGTCACTGAACCCATTGCGTCTATTCATTACACCACCCAGTAAGGCTGCTAGTGGCCACACACCTGGAGGCTAGAGCAAGGAAGACGGACTCTCTGGTAGGTTAGCCTACAAACAGCCCTGACCAGGCGTGGGGCCTGATGCAGCCGCAGCCAGGCTCTGTCCTCTTATGTGCTGTTTCTAGACATAGTAATGCTGTAATGACAGCATCTTTTATTGCAAAGGGTGACGATTGATACCTCTCGTTTCATTAGGCTATCTATCAGCAGCCAGACAGTTCTACAAATCAGTCCCAACTCAGTCCCTAGCAGAGATGCATCTGACAATGGGAAGCATCTTCTGACTGCAGTCTGGATGAAGGCCATTAATTCCCTGAGGAGTACTCAGCCCGCAGACTGGAGAGTCTTGGCCCCTTGGCTTTGGAGTAGGAGAGATGTGAGCTTCTCTTGAATCAGTCACATGGTCATCGATTCAACCCTTCTACCCAGACTCAGTAGTAATCAAGACACAGCTGGTTGATAGGTCATTTTCCAGCTTCTAGTGTCTCCATTCCTGCATCCATGAAGACTTTGTTGCAGAGAGTGCTGGGGCATCCAGAGAACACTGAAGACTTCAGAACTCAATAACAGAACCAAGAAGTGATGAATTCTGGAAAAGCTGGGAGCAGGAGACAGAGTTCAGAACTAGGGGGGTATTGGAGAAAAGGATTTTTGAGTTTCTGGCTTAAGGATATGAAGACAGTTTCTCACATGCATGTTTACAGAGAGCTGAAATCCCTTGATGACCCCATGGCATGGGCTTAGTCAATGTAATCATGGGCTTGTGGTGGATAGCAATGCCAGTAGCTTTCTTTTAAGTCCTTGTTTGGTGCTAACACCTTACTAATTATTTTCTGTAGATGGTCTCATGCATCAGGATAACCTGTGAAGGAGACACTGTTGTTCCAGTGTAGAAACAGAGACTCAAAGGGGTTAAGTGAATTTTGCAAGGTCATTGGCTGAAAGGCATCAGATACTGGGCTAGAACTCAGGCCTTCTGTTTCCAACCTTCTATTTCCAATGTGGGCTCCCAGCTGGTTTAGAGAGATAGTCAAGGACCCGAGGCCTTAGCTGGACATCAGGATAAACTTTTCTCTCAGACCTAGAAGCTGTGGAAATTTCAGGACCATATACTTCTCACCAGCAGCTAGAGAGAAAGAAGAGGCCCCTGCTGGAATTTGCTTGTGGAGCTGTTTATTACCCAGTGGGCATTTTGCTGAAGGTGCAATTTGCAGAGCCATTAACCGCAATGAAGCTCCAGTGAGTGTCAAGAGACAGGGAAAGTGGAAGGTGGGGAGGAGGCTGCGGAGATCCCAGCTGCCCTTTGCGAGGACTAACGAAGCCTGTGCACTCTCCTGATCCTGACAGCTCCCTGAAATGTCAGGTGCCACCTAGAAGACCTTGTGAGCTTGTCATCTTTCCTTTATGCCAACACCAACAGCTGAAGGAGAAATTGTCATCAGATGATGTTGTCCCTTCTCTTTCCATGCTCGGATCTGGGTTTATGCAGAATGTTTCTGCAGAAACAACTTTGAATTCAATTGCTAGACCTGTAACACCACGCTTTAATGGCCCATGTTACTTTATACAATAAATGTTGAGAATAGCTCAACTCTATAATGAAGAATAACTTGATTCTAGTAATTTAATCTCCATTAAAGTCATCACGAGCAATTTATTGATGTTTTTAAGAAGAACGATGTGAAAGAACGTGCACCTCCCATCACCCAGCCTTCTATCTAGGCGCTCAAAGCACAGGCTTAGAGGAGCAATGGAGCTTACAGACCTGGGGCTCTGCTTCATCTGGGTGCAGTTTACTGCAAGCTAGTAGAGAAGCTGACAGGCGCAAGGGCAAAAGCTGAGGCTGATGACCCTGGTCCCTGACTCCAAGCTGTCGGTTAGTACGTTCTGTCCTTTCTACAGTCTCTGACCCCCTCCACAGGCAGCTGCACTGCATACAGGGAGGTGTACTGTGTGAGGTCATGACCAGATCCCAATTCCACCCGGCGAGAGGGTAGACTCACTCGAGGGTGAGGTGAATTATCAGGGAAGAAGAGGAACAACAGCAAGGACGATGGGAAAGGGAGTGGAGGGAGAGAGTCAAAAAAGGAGGCGCTTCAGGAGTCTGTGAGGCTCCTGGAAGAGTGCAGCTGGGGCAGAGGGTCTCTGGGAAGGGAGTTGGATTCCCCAGGGAGGTGGCAAGGGGCATCAGAATGGTGGAAGGAAGATGGGCTTCCCGGGAACTGGATCCAATCTGGACTTTGAAAGGTACTTCCTGTCAGACCTTGAGCAGGCTAATGAGCTGCTCAAAGCCTCCATTTTCTCATCAATGAAATAATGATAATGATTCCCATTTTACATAATTGTGGTCAGGACAGAACACGACACAAGAATCTGTCATGTGAGATCAATTCCCTGGATATGGGTTCATCCTCAATTTTCCAGGGGCAGTGATTAGCAGGGCAAAATCAGCATGCCCAGAAAGAGCTGCAAAGCATTTCTGCCTGGACAAGGGTGTGTGAAGGATTTTTAACATGGGGTATGTCATTCCTAGTACCTCTCCCCCCCCAGAAGTATCTACTTCTCATCTAAGTATTTATATAAAATTCTGAGTATTTATAAGTGTATACTGGGGGTTTATTGAGTTAAAATTTTCTCAGAAAAATTAAGAATCTCTAGAAATGGCCAGATGCAGAAACAGGCAAATAGTAAATTTATCACACACCTTAATGGCAAGTATCAGGAGCTCTGTGTCTCTGAGGGTGCCCACACTGGCTCAAGGGACTTAGTGGACTTGTAAATAAGCCCAAAGCCCAAACCCAACACCAAGGTTTTAAAAATATTATTTTTATTTTGTGTGTATGAATGTTTTGCCTGCATGCATATTAAGTACACCATGGGTGTGGAATGCCTGCAGAGGCCAGAAGAGGGCATTGTAGCCCCTGGAACTGGAGTGATGGATGGTTGTTAGCTGCCATGTGAATCTTGGGAACTGAACCCAGGTCCTATGCAAGAGAAGCCAGTACTACTAACCACTTAGCCATCTCTCTAGCCCCATGTCCAAATTTTTCTTGAACGCTTTTCCAAAACCAGATGAGCAGGTCCTGATGGGCCCAGGACTTTATACTCCTAAGAGAGTGCCTAGGTAATTCTGAAGCAGCAGAGGGCTTCCATTTGTAGCTCTTCTTTGCTGCAGTCAAAGTCTCCCTTGCTGGGCTGAAAAGAAAAATGGAGAAATAAATTTCTTGGAAGATCCATATTGCCAACAGGAAACACACCATTGTTCTGCTGTGGGCTGTCTGGGATTGGTCCAGCTTGGAAAGCATCTCTGGAGGCCACCAGCAAAGCTACTCCCTTATGGGCAATCTTTGCAGTATATGTATGAACCAGAGAGGCCATCCCGTCTCCAGGCTAACTTCAGGGATTGAGTGTCCACACGTGACATAATCTCAGAGATACTGGTGAGCTCCTGTATCCAGAATGCCTCCTACTGTAACCTGAGCTCTAACTCATCCTGAACTTCTAGCTAATATTCAGGAGAGTCCATTTACCACACAGCACTGAAGGCCATTCTGTACACTATCAGAAACTATAGCAGGGCATGGAAGTTACAAGGTAGTGGAGTTAAGTCTGAATTGAGAAGAAAACTGTCCAGGTAGGCATGGAAATCATTGCCAGATGGACTTAACCTCTTATTTTAGTGTTCTAAAGTTGATTCTGTTCTCCTGCTCACAACAGCCATTGAATAGTAGTGTTTTTAAGATCAAATACTTATCAGTGTGGAAAGTGGGTAGAAGGTCATCAAAGTCATATAGTGGGTAGTGGCCTAAGTAGGTCCAGTGTCACTGAGTGAAAGATTCTTCCAGAAAGGGTCAGGGTAAGACCTGAGGACATTGAATACTAATCTTGGGAGGAGTCTGATTTGAAAAAACAGTCACTGGTGTAAGACTGAAACAGCTGATGACGCAAGGGGACCAGTTTAGAGGCTTGTAAAATGTCTAGACAGTGAAGCCTGCATTTATATGTGGTATTTGAAAGAAAAAGCCTCCAGAAAAGTACTTGCTGAGTATCAACTGTATGCAGGGATTACATTGCCGAACGATTTTAGCAGTCAGTTGATAGGGGGACAGTGACTCTCATCCTGACCTTCAAATTGCACACAGCAAGTGCTACCTAGATACTGGGATGGACTCAAGCTATTCTTTCTTCTAAGACACATGCCATTGGGGTTTACATGCAAAAGAATGAGGAGATGGAAAGCCAGAACCTTCGCGTAAACTCTCTAGCTAATTATTGGCAGACTTGGAGTCAAACTTGTGCCTTGTTGGCTGAAAATAACCTGCTAATATCTGATGACAGGTCCTGATCACTAATGAAAGACTAGGGTCGGGTAAGTGGTTATCATTTCTTAGATATCCTTTGAGCATCATCACCGTTCACTTGAGGGGGGTATAAAGATATCCCAGACTGACTCATCAGTGTTAACTGTCAAGCCAGAAACCCACTGCTGTTCCTGGTCTCTGACCAGCTGGAGGCTCAGCTTGTGTTGGCTGGGTGGCTGTAGTGGTGCCTGGTCATTTGGGTTTTCTCTCTGGCTCTCTGCAGAGAGACTACACAGCACTACATTGTACCCTAGGGTCCTGCTGGAGAAGATGGGAGGGCTCTTCCCTGTGCAGCAACACTGTTAGTTTCCTGCCTCCCAGACAGCTTATGGGCTCATCAAGACTCTATTCCTTATAGCAGGATGATGACAGGGACTGGTTCCTTCTGGAAAGTTCCTGGGTTCTAGAAAGTTTTCCAGGGTCACAAAGAAGAATGAATGTCTTTCCTCTATAAAGTCAGTTTGCGGTTCTGGCTATCCCTTGCAGTGTCAATTCCAGGCAGCCTACAAGGCTCTGTCAGCTATGTCTCCCAGAGCAGATGCCCTCTTTGGTCCAGGCAGGGTCTTGTCCTCCTCTCTTCTTGTCTTGGGTGAGGCTGAGCTGTGTGGGGAGAGTCTCAGAATTCTCTTGCTCTAGCTCATCTGGCTGTGCCCCACAGGAAGCAACCTCACAACTCTCCCCTCAGAAAATGACAATCCACAGTCATAGCTCCTCACGGCCTGTCCAGTATCCCAGTACTGTCACCTTCCCAAGCTGGCTCCCATTCCTGCCCTGCCCCACTGCCTCCACTTCTCACTCTGGGGCCACTTCCCAACTGTGTTCTTGCTGCTGCCCTCGTTTGCTACCATGTCTCCGGAAGCAAGAGAATCCCTTGAAAATGACTTAGTCTAAAAGGGCCACCATCAATCAATCGATAAATAAATGACACATGCTGGCAAGGATGTGGAGGAAGAAGAATGCTTACACACTGCTATGGGAGTATAAACTGGTACAGCCAGGGTAGAAATCAGTATGGAGGCTTCTCAAACACTTAAAATAGAGCTACCAGGTGATCATGATCCAGTTTTGCTACTCCCGTATATTCGCTCAAAGGAACAAAAGTCAGTGTGCCACAGAGGTTCCTGTGCATCCGTGTTCATTGCTGTGCTGCTTACAGTAGCCAAAGTATCAGAGCAGCCTAGATGACCAAAGAACAGATGGATGAAGAAAATATGGTATGCATACATCATGGAGTATTATTGAGCCATAAAAAAGAATGAAATGTCATTTGTAAGAAAATGGATGGAACTACAGGTCATAATGTTAAGCTAAATAGGCCATATTCAGAAAGACAAATATCAACTGTTTTCTCTATAGGTAGAATCTAGAAAAAGAGGAAAAGTGATTGAGACAGCACATGGTAGAAGGAAACACTCCACATATTCCTCTACAGTATACATCCTTCCCAGGCCAATTATTATTTTCTGCTTCATGGATACTGTCCTGGGCAGCTACCCTGAAGGGGACCACCATATTCAGTAAGAGATGTCTATAAGTGAGGGTGATCCTTTCCTTCACTCTTTGATGACCAGTGCCCATCTCATTACCAACTCTGACCTCACCTGGACACAAGAGTCTGCCAACTATCACCTGCTATGAAGGCCTGAGCTAGGACAATCTGGAATCACAAAGCTGACTGTCCTAGGTAAGGACCTATCCACAGCCATGAGAGATGAGCCATTTAACATAGCAAACCCTCTCTGACAACCCCACAAAGCAAAGCAATTCCTCCCCTGACAATCACTGCAAACTCTCTCCTGACAACTCCTGGTTACTTAGCAACTCCTCCCTGCATGACATAGCAACCTAGTTTTCTTTCTATGACCCCTTAACCCTTTCAAGGACAAAGCAACCCTTTCCTGACATCTCACATATGATCTAGCAACCTCTCTCCTAATGACTTCAGATCACATAGCCACTACATCTTGATGACCGGACATAGGGTTGGGACACATTTTCTGAGAGGGCCTGGGTCACACACGACCAGTGGAGCAGCTCCTCCCCTGACTCCAGCTGCTCCATCTCTCCCTTTTTCCTTTGGGGTCATTCTCCACAGAACTCATCACTCTGAAATACGATACATTGACTTATTCATTATCCTCGTCAGCGTCGGCTGCTGGAACAGCGCACCATTGACTGCGTGTCTGAAATAACAAACCTTTGTTTCTTTGTTCTGGGGGTTTGAAGGCCAAAGTGAAGGTGTTGGTGGATTTGGTATCTGGTGAGGGCCACTTCCTGCTTTGTAATTGACTCTTCTCACTGTCCCCAGGAGGAATGCCATGCTCCCTCGTCTCATTTGCAGGCTTTACCCTCTCAGCCTAAAAGCTTCCAGAGTCTTCATTTCCATCATGCTTGGAGTCTGGGAGACTGCTTCATGTGCTTTATGTCTGATCGCTGATCAGTTACTAGGTCAGTTTTTTCTGTTTTTATTAGCATGTGCCATTTGTAAAACCCAACAGGTTGCATTTATGACATATTTCCTGCATGCATTCAATCTATTTTGATTATACTCACCCTATATGCCCTTTTTAACCCCCTACTGTTTTGTACATGAGTGTATGTGTGACTGAAGGCACAAGTTGCTCTTATGAGTGAGTGAAGGAGCACACGTGTGATAGACTTTCATGAGACAGAGAACTCACACCTGCTGGTTTTCTCTGCCCTTCTCATTTTCCAGGGCTTTTACAGATGGTGGATTCATTTTACCATCTGGGTTTGAGAGAGAAAGCTAGCTCACTTATCTGAGAGAGGGGTCCCAGGCCCCTCTCTGTGTCTACTCCCAGGGCAGATTGTACTTGTAGTTCACTAGGGATGTGGATGGGAAAAGTAGCAGACCAGGTGAACAAACACTGTCTGAGCAGTACTCAAGGGGCTCTACACGAGCCTTAATTCATTCTCAGACTGGTAAAGAGGTCGAGCCACCTGCAGTGAAGGCCCACATGTGACTCTCTGTGCCTCTCTGTTCTGTGTGCACATGCCCACATATGCATACTTCTGTGGTTCATGAACAGCATAGGTGCCCATTTGTGTCCTTCTAGGCATCTGGCTCTGCACAGGTGGTTGTGTGTGCCATTTATCTTTCCAGTTTAGCCATGACTATGAGAGATCTGCTCCTTATACATAGCAGTGTATGTACACTGTGTTTGCCCAGTGTAGCCAAATCTACCTGCCAGATCTGACAAGGTATTTGGAACAACACACGCATTTTCTGGTCTTACTGTCCCTTCAGTATGGAGTGGGGGATAAATGTGAGTAATTGAAGACTGTGTACAAACTGGTAGCTGGAAGCCACATCACTGCATGCTTTTGTGTATCTGTGATGTCTACTTGAGAGGTGATGTATGTGTATCTGGAAACATGACCCGTGTCTGTGATGCTGTGTGTGCTTGAATTGTCTTGCCATTAAAGAGGGTGACAGAGAAGAAAGCTGGAAATGCAAGAAGTCTTGATATGAGGATGTTTGGAGACAGTGGTCTGGAGAGGGACAGTCATGTGGCCTATCAGTCACCCTCACTTTGTCTCTGACCGTTGGCAAAGACCTCAGTCTTCTCAATTGTGAAATCAAGTCAGTCTTAAAGTCCCACTGAGCCTAGATATTCAGTGATTTTCTTCCTAAGCTCTGACCTCATGGAGTAGATACAACAGCGAAGTGTGAAACAAATAGTGAAACATACAACTACACCTAGCACATATGTGTAGCATGATGATGCAATCCTGGCTCAAGGGTGGTCCAAACATATCATTCATCCAAGCAGACCTCTTGAAGGCGCTACATGAAAATTGGAATGATTAATCATGGAGAAGAAAGGAGGGAGCTAGTGATGGACAAGGAAGCAGCAGTTGGCATGGTGGAGAGCAGCTGAGCACTGGGCACGGGGCTGACAGGGTCAGCAGGGACCTCACTCTTGCTTCCTGAAGAGACCTGAGGTATCTGAGACTTCAGACACTTCAGGTACTGGAGGTGAAAATGAAGCAGACGGTTTATCTAACAGAAATCCATTCTCCCGTTATTCTTGGAGCTAGAAGTCCAAGATCCAGTTGCTGGCAGAGTTATCTTCCGCTGTAACTTGCAGATCCGTCTTCTCCCTGTCCTCATCAGGCTTTCCTTCAAGTGTGACTGTGTCCTAATCTCTTTTTCTTTCTTTTAAAAAAGTATTTTATTTATTTTATGTGCATGAGTGTATCACCTGCCCATATGTAGGCACACCAGTGTTGTGCCATGCCCGTGGAGGTCAGAAGAGGGTGTTGGATCCCCTGGAACTGGAGTTATGGATGGCTGTTAGCTGCTCTGTGGATGCTGGGACTCAGACACGGATCCCCTGCAAAAGCAGCCAGTGTTCTTTACCACTGAGCCATCTCTTCAGCCCCTAACCTCTTCTCTAAGGACTTCAGTTGTATTATATAAGATGCACTCCAGTGATCTCTTCTTACCTCAGCTGCCTCCCACCCTTAAATACAACTACGTCTGGAAGCACTGGGGTCAGTACTTCAGTATATACACTTCAGGATCACATGAGGATACGGAATCTGCTCACACTGAGATTAGACAGAGCCAGGATACTGACACCAGTCACAGGAATCCATGGTTCCTGGGCACGTAGAGCATGGCAGGGGAGGCGTGTGTGGGATGGATGTGCAGAACCCACACGCAAGTCCTTGATGAAGGACAAACCGCTGAGTACCTTGGAGTCTCCATAAGTAAGGCTGTGCACACTGGCCGGAACCACTGCTCTTTGAAGGAGTGGTCTAAGAAGCAAGTAAAGTTGAGTGGGATTTACGGAGATGACAGTGATAGACATAATTTACTGAGTGCAGACTCTGTGATAAGAGCTGTGCAGACTTCACAGGCTGGAATTGGGATTCCATACTAAGAGCTGTATAGACTTCAAAACATGGACAGGGATTCCTTGCTAAGAGCTGTACAGAGTTCACAGGATGGGACTGGGATTCTTTGCTAAGGGCTGTGCAGACTTTACAGGATGGATTGGGATTCTTTGCTAAGAGCTGTACAGATTTCACTGGATGGATTAAGATTCTTGTTTTGGCAAACGCAGCTAGAGTTCAAGGGGAAATCAACTTCAGGCTGTGACAAAGACCAACATTCTTTTAATAGAAATATGGAGGTCCTAAATCAGGCTGAGTTATTGGCAGTTGCTCAGCTGGTGTCACAGGCTTGTACATTTGCCCACATTTCATGTGGGCTGCACTTGGCATTTATTTTAGAGATATTTGCAAGATGCACTTATTTTCTAGTTGTTAGATGAGCAGATGGAAGAGGGACAGAAAATAAACAGAGAACTGGGAGATGGGCAAAGCTGTGGGCTGGGATAGAATACAGTTATGGTGATTTCCATTGGCACTAGTGTGTTTGTATAGCACAAATTTATAACGAGGAACTTCTGGACATTTGGTGTATCTTTAAGGGGGAGAAATGTGCAACAAGTTGAAAGGGGAGTTTCTTAATATCCTGGAAACAATCTTTGGGAGGGTTCACCTTTCCAGAAGTGACCTATCACATATATAGCATGTGAGCCTCTGGGTGCCTTTCTATCCAGAGTGTAAAGATGTGATCCTTTACTCCAACCCTTGGTAATTGTATGACCAAGAAACTCTCATCTTTCATTTCTCCGGCTTCTTCTCAGCCCAAGAAACTTCCAGTCAACCCACCCAATAAACATGGCAGTTGCTTTTCTAATTGTAAATATGAAGAGTGGATTTTTTCAAGAGAGTAAGGCTTGAAAGCAGAGCTGGTTTAAGCTCTCCTCATAGTGTGTTTTAAGAGATGGTTGCATGAAATCACTCACTTGAGTGACTTTCAATGCAGGCGGAAGGTGTGCCATCTGAACCAATACCTCTTGCTCTTCCTCTTCACTCCAACCACCCCCGCCCCTACCAAGTCCAGTAGCCCTGTGCACCTGTCTGTCTTGCAAGTTGGCCAGAGCCTTATTCCATGACAGAGTGTGGAGAATGAGTAGCCAAATGTTCAGGAAGTGGGTGGCTCCAGGGTAGTGGCTGTCTAGTGTGAGTGAAGGCAAGCTCAGGCCACAGTAAGAGACTGTGCTAGGTGAGGCGGGCAGGAGGCAGGAAGTGCATTTGTGATTTCTCCATACCTCATGGTGGGCTTAGGTTATAGCTTGAGCACTGGACTCAGCAACAAGAAAAGAGGCGGAATCAGCACGGGTTTAGACAGTGTCTCCTCCCAGCTTTGCATGGTGGTGAAATGCTAAGATTTTGAACAAAGAAGGGAGAATTCTAGTCATGGCTATGCTTCTAGCCGGCCGTGCAACCTTAAACACAATCTGGAGTGCTTAAGAAACTCATAGATGAGTCCTTTTTCTGTTATAAAAGGGTAATGTCAGTGCTGAGATGTCATAGGGAGTCAGTGGAATGATGGATCCAAAGTGCCAAGGCTTTACTGATGGTCATTGTTTTGACTGTGTTTTTTTTGGAGTGTGGCCAACCTTGAGGGCCTAGACCCTGAAAACATGCAGTAACCCATTCCAGGCCCTGAGTCAGGAAGTTTGGAGGTCACCCTTTGTTTCTGCAGCCCCTCTCATCTCTGAGTGTCTTTCTTCCTCACTCATAATTCTTTCCCCACCCCTTTCAGTTCTGTGTCCTCCAGTGGCATCCCCTTACATCTCTGTGGGCCCCACCCCCAGATCCAGCAAATACTGAGTATGGTGAAGCTCTGTGGTATGTTTTCACTTCTGTACACCAGAAACTCAAAGACCACTTCCAAATGTACCTTAGACTCAACAACTCCACCCACGAGCCCCACCAACATTCCTCAAAGAAAACAACCTTAAGGAAAAATGAAGCTGTTTTAATATAAATGGTAGGGGTACAGTAGGACCTTAATAAAATACAGAGAGATTAACAAGTCCTCTTTCGCCTCAATTATTAACAATGTACTTGTTCTTCCAAAAAGTACCCATGAAAATTTAAAACAGATGAAAATGGTTGTTCACTTCAAACGGCTCCGTTAATCTGTAAGTAATGTTTTATTCAGTGCATTAAATGAACACGGAGGTTGGACACCTGCTGATCCATCTCTCCAGGGCATCACAGACACATGGATGGAGAGAGACAGGGAAGCAGAGGTCTAGGAAGAACTGAGGACTGAGCTAGGAGTCTTCCACCTAATTCATCATCCAATTGCAAACTGGTAGGTGTGCAGGAAGCGGTTGGGGGTTCTGACTGCCAGCATAACAACACAATGGCAGGGAAGCTGGCTTCCTGGATGGGAAGGAGGTTGGACTTTTGGTTGTTGTCTTCATTTCACATTGTAGCACCATCTGTCCATTCACCATGCAGCGTTTGGTCATCTCATCAGTATAAGAGGGAGCTGAAGAGTTTCCACCTCTAGGCTGGAGCAGTGCAGCAGAGAGGGGAGTGGGCAGTTAGCGTTGACCTGTCTGGAAGTCAGGGAAGAATGGTCCAGTCTGACATAGGAGGGTGGTATCTGCAGTTGAAGAGAAGGAAGGCAGGGTCTGTGGGATGATGAAAGGAACCACGGAAGCTGTGCAGGCATGTTGATCTTGATGCCTAATGCTGGTGCTTTCTTTCCTTTACCACACATGAATCTGGTGATAGTAGGTGGTGAATTAATGTTTGTAAAGTGAATTAATAGAATAATAAATGAATGAGCAGCGAGAGTCGGGTGTAAACTCTCTCAGAGACTCACAGAAGCCTCAGCTTGCTTTGTTCTGGGGCATTGTGGTGCGATGCCTCAAATTTTAGGATGTAGCTAACTCAGGAGGCCAGTCTCGGAGAAGTGAGCAGCTATGTCTCAGTCCTCCTCTCTCTAGAGAACTGAGAAGTTGTGGTGATCCCCAGAATCTGACCATTGAGTACCATGGAGTAGGCTTTACCACCTATTAGTCAAAGGTGCTTTGGCTGAACTGTTCTAAAGCAGTGCTAGAAACACAGTCTCAGAGCTAGGGTAGAAGGCTGAGCTCTGAGTTTTCTGTACAAAAGACTTCTCCTTAGCTTTTGCCCCTTCCCTCAAAATACCCCTGATTATTGAAAGCAGGTGTGAATACAGGTAGGACAAATTTAGGAAATAAGACCCCAAACGGACCCTCCCAGACATTACAGGCTATTGCTGCTGCTCTTGGTTACCCTCCAGAACTTGATGGTAAAATCCTATTGCAGAAGATACCACACACTTGAGTCATAGGACATGGAGACATCAGGCTGATACTGGCTTGGAAGCTTCATCTATACTGGTTAGTTTCCAGCACTATTACTTGAAGGTGCTATGCATTCTACCAGGGGGAAAAAGGTCTTCAATAGTCTTACCCAGCTACAATAAAAACTGGCCTTGGCAAGATACGCCAACTGGTGCCATGATGGCATAAATGTTATGGGAGTAATTAAGTATTTTCTGATTGCATTTAAAGTCTGCTCCACAAGATGGAACCCATGCTTAGTACCATTACCTGGCCAAAATCCCACAGCTGACTTGGTCAGAGGCTCTAGGAGAGCACCCACCACTAGTATTCTGCTAGTGGACATGGTAGTAAGCTGCCCTCGATGCTCTTATCTTTGTACCCATAGGTCAGGGCATTTATTAGCCTTCATTAGAGAAGCTTCTTTTTGCAGTAGATGGCAATTATTATAAAGGCCCACAACTGATCAATGTACAGGGAATAAGAGATTGCTGAGTGCTTAGCTCTAAATTTATTTTACTTTTATGCACATGAATGTATTTCTTGCATGTATGTAAGCGTACCCATCCAATACCTGTGGAAGCCAGAAGAGTACATTGATAGAACTGGAGTTATGACAGTTGTTAGATGCCATGTGGGTGTTAGGAACTGAACCCAGGTCTTCTGCAAGAGCAGCCAGTGCTCTTAACTGTTGAGCTGTCTCCCCGGTCCTGAACTCTAAATAAGACACATCCCTTCCCCCAAGGCTCAGGGATCATCAGGGAAGAGAGGGCATAAGGATCGCAAGAGTCAGATAGAGTAGACATCTCCCGTAAAATAACATTTTCCAGATATGATATAACAGTTGTACATCTGAACTCACAGCAGACATGACTGCATGAAGAGCTAAACAAGATCAAGTCAGCCAAAATCTCAGTGTGGATAAGGTTGCGGGGCTCATGTCCCACCGTGTGAGGAGCCAGTGGCAACTGACGGCTACTGGAGGAGGAATAGTAGATCTTCTTTGGGGCTGCAGGCCTTGAGAGGCCATCCATGCTGCGACAGATGCTTGCACATCTTTTCACATATAGGTAGCACTAAATGGATTCAGCTGGGATTCAATTTTTTAAATAGCACATAAAATTTGGTGAGGAAAAGTGCTGAAGAGATAGGGGAGGAGTTGGAAGGGAGGGAGTGGGGATATTATATACATGTACAAATAGTAAATAAATCGATGAACTAAAAAGTAGCTGCTGAGATGTCTTGTTGATACGGCAATAACGATGGTGTTGAGGACTGAACATGAACACATCAGCCACATCTACCTGCAGGGATGGAGGACGGGTCTCACTGTGCAGAGAGAGGCCCTGAGTTTCCAGGTCTGCAGCAATAAGGGTTGGGTGTAGGAGACTGGATACAGAGGGATAGCGTTCCATGAGGGCCGGGTGTCTTATGGATTCTCTTCTGGCAGTGAGGCCTGGTGTTCAGCTCCTCCCCCTAGGTTTGAACCACTTGAGTGAACGGAGAATGCTCTCCAATTAGAGAAATCTATTTATTTCGGGTTACTTACAAAGGATTCATCCCCGGGGAGAGGGGCGGAAATTTCATATGGAGGAGCCAGCATTTTGATTAGAAGTCTGGTGGACCTCCTCCGGCACACACACCCAAGATGGAGACCCATGGTGCCGCTCGTGTGTCTCCTTCCCAGCTTGCGCTGCCTTCATCCTAGACCCTCCCCCTTAAGTCACTGGTTGGTTGGAAAGTAGTTGGCTTCATCTGTGTCAATCACATTCTTGGAGGCATGTACCTCGGGGCAGAGAGAAAACTCTGTAAATTTTCCCTACATTGGGGTAGGTATGGACTTGTCACACATTTTCAGAAGTCCTGAGTGATCTGGACCTTGATAAAGGTGAAACATGAACTCTAGGAGGACTGTACTACAGACTAGACTACAAGAGTAGATAATGTATTCAGTCCCTACAAAGGAGGCATAGGGAAAGTGCTTTGGAGGCAGCAAGGACAGGCATGATGATGCCTTGATGGTATGACAGCAGGATCAGTAACCAGCCAGAAGTGGTCAGATCAGGTCTGGAGATGTTTAGTAACAGAGCAGATTTTAGTATGCAGGAGACTTTAGGCTCCACCACCAGCAACTCCCAGAACAATAGAAATGGTCAGGTCCAGATGGGGATGATTTTGGACTCCTGGACTAGGAGGAGTTAAAGAGCAGTCAGGGATGTTACCAAGGGTATGACATTATCCCAAAGAAACTCCATGAATGAAAGTACCCTTTAATGACAAAAAGACTAAAGACTCTGTGTCCACCTCCCAAAGAGGGATATGCATCTGTGCATTTCAAGAAAGCAAATAGGGGCAGAATTTTTTTAAGTTACAGTTAATAATGTATACTTTATATAGGCAAATTCACTTTTCTAGGTGTGTAGATCTATGGATTTTGACAACTGGGTGTAGCTGTATAACCATCTCCATAACTGAGGTCTAGAATAACTCCACTATCCCCCAAATTTTCTCTTGTGACTTTGTGGCCATTTTCTCTGCCCTTCCCTCAGCCATTGCCCTATGTTTTACAGTTTACCTTCTCCAGATTATCCCACAAATAGAAATACAGAAAAAATCATTCAGTATATGAATCCTCGGAGCCTGGTTTCTTTCATGTAGCATGATGCATTTGGATTAGTTCATGTTGCAGGTGTTTCTTTATATTACTGAGTAGTATTTCATTGTATAGATGTACCAGGATATGTTCATTTTTCTTTGGTACATTTGGGATCCCTCCTCCAGATATTTTTGTCAATTATAAATAAAGCTGCTTTAAGTGATCACACAAATTTTATGTGGAGACATATCTTCATTTCTGCTGAGTTAATAAGCAGGCCTGGAGTTTCTCGGTGTGAGGTTAAATGTGTGTTTCACTTTACATGAAAGTGGCAAGCCACTTCCAAAGTGTTTGAATCATTTTGCATTCTCATCACAGTGTGTGAGAGTTCCAGCTGCTCTTTATCCTTGCATATACTTGTTGGCTGTGCGGGTTTCAAAGGACTAGGCCATTCTAAATAGATGTGTAGGCCTAGATGCTGGAATTTGAGGAGTGTTGGTAGGCGTCTCTGTGTAAATCTCTCTCACACATACACGTATTTTTTGGCTGTATGTCCTCCATAGAGAGTTATATGGGATTTGCATTAGTACAATAAAAATACCAAAAACATCCAAAGATATAAAGAAAAAATGTTTCTGTAACACACAGTTTGGGAGTTTGAGAACATGACACCTGTATGAGCTCAGTTCTGATGGTGAAGGTGCAGACGGTGATACGTTATGGTAGGAGGTGGAGCAAAATGATCACATGTTGAACTGGAGGGAGGGTGTGTGTATGCGTGTGTGTATGCATGTGTGTGTGAGAGAGAGAGACACCCTCTATAGCTCTTTCGAGAACATACTTCCAGTGCCTCAATTCTCTCCCACTAGACAGCAGGCCCCGCCCCTAACCTAATAGTGCCACTCTGAGCATTGAATCTTTGATGCATTAGCCTTTAAGAGATGTACAAAATCCAAACCACAACAGGAATGATTAAACAGAGCAAGCAGAGGGCGTGTGAGCAAAGAATGGGGTAGGGCAGCTGGTTAGGTAGAAGGAAACCAAAGCAACTGTCCCACCTCCACACCACAGGATCTACAAAGTCTTCAATTGGCCATATGTAGCTGAGTGGTTGCAGGGAACAACAGTAGACTAGTTGGTCAATTTGGATACAGACCTGGACAACAGGAGAGGCCCCTTGTTTTCTGGGATAGGGCGTAGGGTCTGTAGCCTGCTTCTCCAATTTTCTCCTCTATTCTTAATAACAATCCGATTTTAGGATTTTGTCCCACTGGAAAGGACTACACTTTCCAGTTCTCTGGAGAGACTGAACTTTGAATATGGTAATATACTCGGTAATTGGACTTCCAAGAAAACTCCTTCCAAGGGACAAGTGTTTGGCATGAATCCACTTCGCCTTTTACTGCCTTCTTTCCTGGAACAGGACATCGGGAGTGCAGCTCAACTTCCATGATGCACAGTTTGGACAGGGTAACCCAGAGGATGGGATCTAACTCCAAGGGTGCCAGAGAAGAGCCAGAAGCCATTTAGATTCATACAGTTCAACTTTGTTGCTCAGACTGCTGCCTCCTGCCTGCTGTTCCTCAGATCACCCCTGTGGAGAAGCCCAGGCAGGCAAGCTCACCGTGGGGCACATTCCTTAATGAATATAAATGTAACCCTTCATATGAAGACATAGATCTTCTCTATTAACCTATTTGATCCCAAATGAATTAATTAAATAGTATGCTTTGAGATTAGATTCTACAAATTGCCTGAAATTCATGTGGAAAAATAAACAAACACGGATAGCTCAGGAAATCAAAAAACATGTGTGCTGGAAAGTGTGGAAGGTCCAGCTACATTTATTACTGCAGGTGTGGCTCTGTTCATGGACAGGAAGTCAGATCACTGGCACACAAGGTAGACTCCAAAAGTAGCATGGGAAAATTGAGAGTAGGATGAAGATACTTTCTCTACTGTTCTTAAATTAGTGAGAAAAGGGTGGGTTATTCAGTAAATGGTGTTGGCACAATAATGTAACTGTCTGAGAAAATTGCTATTGAATCTACAACTAGGATATTAATAGGCATCTCAATACACATAGCAACAGATTAAGAAGGTTAAAATTAAACTCTATAATTATCAGGAAAATTAAAACATGGGTAATTATTTGTAGTCTCAGATTGGGAAGAACTTCCTAGCCATGACTCTAAACAAACAAGCAACTAAAACATAGAAATTAAATAAAATCTTGGCAGTTTTAGTTGCTTAAGAAGTTGTAAAAATTTTGTGCTGTAAACACCTATCATAAACGAAGCCAAACAACAGATTTTGAAAGATATTTGGAGGACTAATTGCTGATGAAGGTCAAATTGTCTATAAAGAGCTATCATAAAATGAGATAAAAACTCAAGAGAAAAGTGATGCAAGGAATAAAGACATAATTCTTAAGACATGAATTATAAAGAGCTTTAAAGTGCGAATAGATGCTCATCTTTACTGTCAGAAAATTAAACTTCCTTCTGATACCATTTTTACCCCCATATCGTTAACACTCCAGAGTTAGGCATATGGCATTGGTAAGCATTTATACAAAGAGGCCTTGGTGAGTGTTCCTATAAATAGACCTTGTTTCACACTCTGCTGATGAGAGTTTCAACAGGTGGAAGCAGGAAGTTCTACAGAATACCTCTTGGACACTGGAGCATCAGCCTTTGATATACTGGACGCATTTGTGTGGAGCCAGTACTTACTTGGTCCAGTGCCCGTTTCTTGCCCTTATTGATGGTACTTCCTTCCTGCTTCTTGGGCATTTGCAACAGACAGGCAACGATGTTGTTCTTGGATTGGCTATGAAGATGCTCCCTCCCTCCCTAGTCTACAGCTCCAGCATGTTAGCCTCTATTGAGTATGTGGTATCTCACATACTGGCCCTGTTGACAAGTCACTGCTGCTAGCCTGTAACCATCTGTAAGTTCATTGTGCTTTTTTACTGGCTTCCTCACATGCTCTCTGAGGCCAGAGGCTCAGACAAGGTTTGATCAGGGCATTTGGTAGTTCTCTGTAGAAACTTCCTAGCTAAGTGGAAGACTGGAGATAAAGAATAGGTTCAGCTCCCTTGAGCCAAGCCCCAAGGACTACAGTCTGAAACTCAGTCTCAGTGTAGAAGACTCCCACTAATGGTGTAGAAGACTACCCTTTGTGAAAGCATCCTGTCACCCTTCATTTCCTGACTGGCTGTCCCCAGCTCAGCTTTAACTTTTGTGTGATAGATTTTTTTACCACTTCAGTGTGAGAATGTGATTTCTTTTACAGAATCAGTATTTATGTGTCTCAGTCTTTTACCACAAGACTCCTGTTCTTACTTCTAGAGCCTCACAGAAAACAATGAATCGTGCTTACACAGCACCCTCGTACTCGGTGAAGGATGGCGCATGCTGTCTCCAGGACATGATGACCATCCGCACATGTTGTCTGTTCTGACTCCATCCTACCTGGATACATTCTCCCATTTCCCATACGTGGGGACACACAAACTACCTTCATTCCAACCTGCCTTTCCCCTTAGAGGGGCACAGTCTGCAGGTAGTTGGGAAGATTGAGGCTTTGGAGCCACCCATGAGCCCCCATAGGAATGTTTTTGGCTCACCTTGTTCTCCAAACGATGAATGAATATGAATCTCCTTCTTTTGGGCCTCTGAAGAGACAGGCAGACTTACATTCTTAAGAAAGCAGCTTGTTGAGAGCAAAGCAAGCTGAAGAGACCGCACTCAGCATATGGTGCCTCCTCCATTCCTTCTGGAATAAGGCCCCTTGGGTGACTGGAAGAAGACTGGTACTCAGTTTGCCCACTTCTGTTTTAGAAGGATCACAGGGCCCCATAGGTTGAGGAGTGAGACCAGGGCCTTGAGAACACATAGAAAGATGGGAGAAAGGGCAGTTCTTCCTTTTCCTTCCCTTTTCAGCCTGTCTCTCCTCACCAGAGCTTTAGGAAGTAGGAAAGAGGATGGTCGTTGGCAGGTAGTTCTAAGATTGTACAAATCTGCCAGAAGTCTTCATCCCGCACACCTTAACTGCTCCTCTGAGCTGCCAGCCAACCCCTGCCTGAGTTCCTTTTCATTCTCACCCTTACTCCCCACTCTCCAGAAAAGAGATGAGGGTCCAAGGCTAGATGCATATTCCAATTACAGAAAATGCTATAGCAACCCAAAGGCAACAAAAATAGTTTGCGGCAGGTGTTCTGAGAAGCACTTCCTTCCCTGGGGGTTGTCCATGGACCTTGGAAACAGATTTTCAGAACACAGGAGGACTGCTAAGATCTGTTCTGTAGGGTATCCTAACTTTGACCTATCTGAGGCCAGTGACTAAAAAGCATGTAAATTTGGAGGTGTTTTCTCAAATGCAGCTGGAGTTGTGTCCTTAGAAACCACAGTTGGCAGAGTTCATAGGCAAAAGGGGTTTCTTAGTCTGTTTTTTTTTTTTTGTGTGTATGTAATAGAATACTATAAGCAGGATAATTCATAAAGAAATGTATTTCTCATAGTTCTGAAGGCTGGAAATCCAAGATCAAGGTGCCAGCACCTGGTGAGATCTTCCTTGTTGCCTCATGACATGTTAGAAGGCCTCACACCATGAAACAGAGCAAGCATGCCACCATGGATCACTCTTTGTTTTTGATAAGTCCACTAATCCATCATGTGGGCCCCATCTTTATGTCTTTATCCAGCCCTAAATACATTCCAAAGGCTACCCTTTCAAAACCATCAACACACCAATTTGGGGACTAGGTTTCCACCACAGGAACTTGGGGAATGGCACATTCAAACCATGGCAGGTGATAACGTTCAAATGTAAGACCAACTGAATGCTTTACATATCTAAGAGCATAATGGATCATCTGATGACATTGCCTCTGAAAATGGATTCAAATAGAGGTAGGTGAATCTGCTGGCTAAGTAGACATCAGCTTCAAAGTCCAGAGGACTGGGTTTATGTCTTAATTTCTCATAAAGAGTGTGGGAAGTAAATCATAGACCAGAATGCCCTGGTCTTACAACTGATGCTATGACTTCCCATATGGCCTGGATGATCCCTTCTGTGCCAACAGTAAAATGCTGTCTGAGGCGACTTGCTAGGACACAGGCTCTGAGAACTAGTCTGGGCCTAGCTATGTACTCTTGTTGCAACTTTGGATTTTCTTTCAATGCTTGGTTTCCTTTTCTTTATAGATGATAAGAATGGGACCCATTTCATGGGGCAGTTGTGAGGATTAAATCAAACAGTGCAGTTAAAGGAGTCTAGAACATCACCAGGCTGTTGTGTTTGTGATGGCTGTTATGAAGAACACCTTGAGGGGTTATGTGAGGGTCAAATGAGAATTCCTGTGTACGATGGAACAAATAAGCACTTGCTGGAGTGTATTGTCAATAGCAGCAGCACTACAGAAGTTCAACTTAGGCTGACTTGGCTGCAAATCCCCATCTATAAAGCTGGAATAGTACCTTTCATTCCTCCCTCATACATTCATCCAAAACATATGAATGCTTTTTGGGAACATGATCTCAGCAGTAAGACTTCACGGTAAGCACACAATCGGTCCTCAAGAAACCGAACATCATTCTTTCACATCTTTAAAAATAAGACAGATTCTTCACTCTGCCTCCATCAGAGAAGCAGAAAAGACAGGAGTGTAAGACACTTCTCATCTTGCTGAGAGTGCATTGCCATCTGGAAGGAGGGAAACATTAATTAAGAACAAGGAAGGAAAGGTAATGGAGAGGACCCAGCAGGATCCACAGGGAGCGAGCCTATGGGGCTTCTGCACTTGGAGAGCACTAGGGCACAGAGTCATGTTTCTCTATTACTTGGCAGTGGGGGCTCTTGAGATGTGAGGACAGCCATCTGGTGATGTCCCAAAACTTCCCATGGCATGGGGTGCTCTGAGCTTTCTACCATGGGGATACAGCATCCGCAGTGGTTGCTGTCAGAACAGAGTCCTCGGACCAGCAGTCTCCAGGCACCTGGGGCATGCTTGTACTTGAGAACCTTTGCTCCAAAGCAAGAGATTTTTGTGAACATCCTCCAAATTGTATGGTGGAGCAATACTACCATCTGCCTTCCTGCATCTCCGTGTGCAAAGAGCTTGAGCTTGGGTGCTAGACAGCCTAAATTTAAATTCTGATTTAGCTCTTTGCTCTTTGTATGGTTTGTGGAAGCTGTTTTGTCATTTCTAAACCTGAGTTGAGCATCAACTCTGGGGTCATTGTTGGAGTAACACAGGTGAGGTAACACCTATGGAACGCTTGGCACAAGTTCCTGCTGTCAAATAAGAAAGCAAAGAGGAAGTTCTTATCTCTTCTCCCCATGTTCCCCAGAAATTGTCATGATGCCTCGTCTATAACAGATCATTGTGTAGCAATGAAATTAATCTGAAGCATTCTCAGTGCTTGCCATCTGCATCTGATTGCAAAGTGAGCATTCCTTGCCTTCCCCACCTTCCCTGGCAGACCCTGAGCACATTGAGAAGCTGTGGTAGCTGTGGAGAACATTCTTGAAAAAATAGGAGTGAGGGCAGCGTTCCTGCCCCTTTGGCATTTCTACATACTGATGCAGATTTTCCAAGTGACGTTCAAACCCAGTCTGGCAAGATGGCTCAGGGGCTATGAATGCTTGCTGTGCAGGCCTGGTGACCTGATTCTGATCCCTGAAACCCATGGTGGAAGGAGAGAACTGACTTCCAAAAGTTGTCCACACAGACACACGCACACACACACACACACACACACACACACACACACACCATAATACAAATAAAATCACCCAGTCCTACTCAAACTCCACTTCAGTCCTAACTGACCAACTACATACATATGCCCTCGTAGAAAATAATAATAATAATAATAATAATAATAATAAAACAAAAATTAAATCTTCCAGCCCAACTCAAACTCTATCCCAGCCCAACCAACCCAACTTGTGTGCACACATGCACTTATTCATGTGTGTGTATGCATACATACAAGCTCACATGCATGTACACACATGTGTATATACTCTTGCTTACATACTGAAGAAGCACTGTTCTCTCTTTGGTCCTATGCAGGGTGAGTGGTGTCCCCCTGAATCTGCAGATGATGGCATTATCTGTGCTTGTGACAACCAAGCAGGACTCAAAGGAGCTTCCTTCTTTCTTCTGGTCAGAAGTGGTGCCTCAGTGCCCCTGGAAAGAAGGCAATTGTCATTGATGAGTATTTAATCCCAGTACCCTGCCCTGAGCAAGGAGCCAAAGCACTGTCTTCAAGAAGAGCAGGGGGTATTTTTATTCCAATTTTGAGCTCCACATTGGGTGCAAAATGCCAAGTGGACAAAAGACCATCAATATATGCCAAGCTGCGCAGAAGCATGCAGCTCACTTAGTTGCCTTGACATCGATTTCCACCTGCTATTGTTGATGAAGCTGCATTCGTAAGTAGTGATAAATCCATTAGACAAACATGGCACTCCATTATTCACAGTGTCTACAGCAGACAGGCATGATAAGAGAGGTTCACATGAGGCTGGGAGCCTGGCTCAGTTGGGAGCAGAAGAGTGTCCATAGCTGCTGGAGACTAGTTCATCAGGAGAGGAGAGGGCTCCAGAAAGTTTCTTGACCCACAGAAACTTGCATTTTGTGGTCAGGTGGGTCTTACAACCACCCTGAACTCCAGGTCCTACCTATTCCTAAGGGCTTAGAGATATCACCTAGGGACAAATGATGGCAAAGAGGATTTTCTTTATGTCCTCCTCCTCAAGTCTCCATATCCACATGGTTGGTTGAGGTGGTGTCTCCAGGGTTAGACCTAGGTGGGACTGATTGAACAGCAGGGAGATAGCTTTCATGAGGGCCACTGAGAACAGCTGCTTCTGCAATCCTGACAACATTCCACCTGTCCATAGGAGGTCCCACATTTCAGGCATGTTCCAAATGGATGAGTCCATACAATGATCAACCTCTGAACTGGGACGTAATTTCTCAGCAGCTCTGTCTACTTCCATCAACTAATGACTATGTCCAATAATGGCATGGGGAACTGTAAGGGAGGATATCCCCTGCCTGGGCAGGTGATTCGTCTACTTCTTTGGGTCCCTCATGGAAGAGTCCAGGGGGCAAGGCAGGAGAATATCAGGACTCCAAGACTCAGAAGCAAGGGTAAGAGAAGGCTGAGAGCAAGTAGGTCCCAGAGGCTGAGAACTCCTGGCTTGCTCTGTAGGGCCCCGTTGCTGGTTCACTTCATAGCCCATGTCTGTTGAATAATGCTGAGTTGAACCTTTTGTAGCCACCCTTTCTCCTGAGCTAGAAAGTTACCTCTTGAGGGCAAAGATGAGGAAGTTCTGGACTTGTTACCTCAGCCTCCACTCACATCTCTGCCCCTAGGAGCTTCAGTTCAAATGCTGGCAGCTGATTTCTTACCTCATTGGCACTTGAATCTTGCAGCTCAGAGCTTGACTTTATTTAGGAACTGTGAATAGGGATTCACCACAAAGAGGAAAGCAGTAGCCTGTGGCAATATAGGCTGTACTCTAGATTTACACTAGTTCTTAGTGATGACAATGGGGGTTTGGCATACTTCTGTGAGACCCATCCTGGGGGCTAAAGGACACATACCAGGCAGGCCTCCCCAGCTGTTAAGTGCTCTGGGTCTACACAGGGCCTAGAAAGGGGATACTCTGAATGCTAATGTCCTACCTGCACTCTGCTTGTCAGGGTTAGGAAAGGCCTGCTCATGTCCACTCATGGGCCAATCAACTAGGCTGAGACTCCCCTGGCCAGGTCCAATTTCTACACAGTAATTATGCCCTCCAAAGATGGCCTGCTAATTGCTTTTGCTATTTCTGGACTTTGCCCCTCCTGCTCTGTCCTCCTGCTGGAGACAGAAATAACCTGGCACTTGGCGGGTAATTATCGCACAGCACTTCCAGCATCAGCAGACACTGAGTAGCAGATGTGGATCCCTGACTCAGCATGCAGGTTTTTGCTGGGATCATGGGCAGTGCCTGGCTCTGTTGGGGCAGCATGCTCTAGCTCCAGCACCTGCCTCTCTGGGAGACTGCTCTGCTTCTCCTGCATGGAGTTGCTGTGTTGAAAGTCCCCTTCTTACTTCGTTCTGTTGCTGTTATTTGTACTTGGTCCTTCTTTCCTATGTTGCTCTGTTCACATAAGAGAGGCACAGTGGGAGGGAAGAAGGAGACTCATAGTTGGTTCCAAAATCTTCAAAATTTTTCTTTCTAATAGAAATGAAATAAAAGACCCAATAAATATGGTTAATAATTGAAAATAGTCATTTAATTTTAGGATGAGTGAATGATTGCAGTGGTGGCTGGACAGGAAGCATTAGACATTCTAAGAAAGGTGAGTGTCTGCTGTGCGGTGCTAGCTTCCAAAGTAGATGAGGCCTGAACTGCCACCGGAGAAGACAGGAGCGTCACTCCAGCAGTACAGAGAGCTTGGGGATCCTAGGTCTGCAAGCTCCGTAAGCAGAATCCCTACATAGGCACAGAATATTCTCTTTCTCTAAGGAATTTTCATTACTTCTCTTTATTCCTGGAGCCTCAAATTCACAAGTAAGAGCTGTCAGGAAAGAAGAAAAGGGGGCTGGAGAGATGGGCCAGTGGGTTAGACCACTCGACTCTCTTGTAGACAACTCAGGTTCAGTTTCCAGTACCCTTATGGCAGCTAACAACCATTTATAACTCCAGTTTCTGGGGAAACAATGCTTCTTCTGGCCTCTGTGGGCATTGCATGCATGTACTTATATACATGCAGGCAAAACATACACATAAAATAAAAGTCAGTAAATAAATGAAAACTTTAAAGAGAGAAGAAAAGGTTACCATTGCCTAGGTTGGGGTCTTGGTTTTTGTACCTGAGCCTGAAGCCCTTTCTCACCTTTTTGATTCGTGTCCATTCCTACCTCTGAACCAGGGGCATGCTTTTAATCCAGCAAGTGAGAACCAAGGAAGTCATTCTTGAAGTTTATGACTCTACACCAGGGCACTGTGGCCTTGATGACTAGCCTGGTTGTTGGGCATATGGCACCTGCTGTGTGGGTTTGACAGCCATCTCTTCTGTTTGAACCTCAGCATTCCAAATGGTATGAACCCTGATGTGTACTTCTCATGGGCTGTGTCATCTGGCACACTGCAGGACATGGCTCCACACCTACTGCTGGGCTCTAAGAGCTGTACCTCCAACTCTTTCATGGTCTCTAAGCACTAACTACATACATAACAGTGCACTATGAGGTGAGAATAAGGTTTGAGAGACACAGTTCCTGTGCGAGAGGCATTCAGAGTAAAGGAAGAAGCAGGTGGCAGTTTAAACAAGAGATGGAAATCTTGGGAAGTCCAGAGGAAGAGCTACCTTTTTGGTTCAGGTTGGACAAAACAGAACAGAGAGGGTTTATTCATACTGAGAAGACACTATGCACAAAATGAGAATCCGGGAACTATAGTGTCACCTATCACAGCAATTAGACTAGAAAACTGAGGCTAGAGATGACTAGGAAGTATTCAAGGTCATTCTTGACCACTGGAGAGACTAGGTTTATAACTGAGTTTTTGACTTCAAGATCAGGTCTATTTTTACCCACCCATGCATTTTGCTACCCAAATGGGGCAAACAGAAGAAACAGAGCTCACCTGACCTCAGGCTCCCATTAATGTAATTGCCCCTGACTTGAGCTTCCACTAATGCAACTGCAGCAAAGGAGCATCACAGTTCTGGAGGTCTGGAGACTTGTATGGAAGAGTTTGCAAGTGAAACTGGACCTGTTGCAGTGGTAAGCAGTGGAGAAAGCTTGATGTTCCCGTCACTCTGTTCTCTGCAACACTGACTAGGCTGAACTTAGCTACAAACAACTCAGGCAAAACCCACATGTGGGCCTGTCCAGGAACTGTCCCTGACTGTAGGAAATCCAGTAAGGAAGTCATTCTTTTTCTAATACTTCTCCTAAGTGTGTTCTTGTGTACCTTGAAGCAAAAGTCTGAGGCTAGATAAGAACACAGACCATGCAGTGTTACCTGATGGATCTATCCTTATCAAAAAATGCTATCAATTTTTGAGAGAGAGAGAGAGAAAGAGAGAGAGGCAGAGAGAGAGAGATACTATGTAGCTCTGATGGCAGGGAATGCACCCTATGATCTTGCCTAGGCCCTCCCCAATCGCTGGGGTTCCTGGCACACAGCATCACGTCTGAAGAAATGCTGTCCGTTCTCCTCTCGTTCCCACCTCTGATCTCTAGCCATCCACAGCTGAGACTCCATTGGAAGGATGCCAGTTGGCCAGCCCCCATCATTAAATCAGGCAAGAAAAGTCAGTCTATCATTCAGGCCCAGGGCCCCTTCTCCTAGGGTAAGCTCTTCCTGTTTGAAACTGGCAGGCACTGCTTCTCACGCTTATGTGGATCAAGCCAGAGGCTGGGGGACCAGGACTAGGAGAGGATGGGACATTTTTCTTCTTAGGAAGACAGTAATTGCAAATTTGTCACCAGCAGTGACATAGTGGTGAGCAATTAATTCTGGGGGACTCCCTGCCTGTCACCACACGCGGCTGCTGCCACGAGCAGTCCCTCTTGCATAGAAGGCTCCTATACCACCTCCCAGTAGATAAGATAATTTGTTTTAGACACTGTTTCCTGGAGACAAGGGAGGCTCTCACAGTTGAGGGTCTGATTTTGGCGACATTGCCTTGCGAGGTAAGAAGATATGTACGGAGAGTGCCAGCAATATCTAACTCTTGAACAGTTTGTACCGTATCTCAGTGTACTACATCTTTACTGCATGCTTCTGATGTATATACTTATGACAACAGCCATGGGGGGAGGGCATTATTATTGTTCTTACTTTAGAGGTGGAGAAATGAAAGCACAGAAGGGTTACTTACAAGACCCACAGGTATATATAACCCAAAGTGGCAAAGAAGGGTTCATATCCAGCCAGTCTCATCCTGGAACATGTGACTCTCTCAGTGGTTCTGCGTAGCCCCATGCCTCAGGTCCCAAAGCGCAGAATTGACAGACTGGTCCAAAGCCATCTTTGCCTTCATGGCGTCTGTGTAAGGGACCTTGACAAGGTCACTGAGAAGTAATAAAGATGGCATATTTCCTGCTTTTTCTTGATCTCTGGCAGAAGGCCTTATTTCTAATCCCAATAGAACCCCTTTAGCTGACCTGCTTAAAGTTACCTAGACCTAAACATCTCATCATTTGGAGTCATAAGCCTACCAACAGTCAGTTCTTTAAGTTGACCAACCAAAATGAGGGGAGGGGAAACCACTGAAACTCTTAAAACCCAGATTCTGCCTGGAAGACATTGGATTTCAGTTTCTGGGTCTCCTCTGCACTTGTGGAGAGCTTTGTCTTCCTGTACAGTGTATGCATGCATGGGCAAATCTCTCTGTGTATGGATGTGGTTCTTCATCTTTCAGTAAAAGTTTGACTGTTGCTTTCTGATGGTTTGAGATTTTTTTCTGACTCTTAATTCTTTAACTGGGTGAGAGATGGAACCCAACACTACCCTTGGACAGGCAATGTTGCTACCTGCAACATCTGTATCCGTGGGAAAGTTAGTTATTTTTCTCAAGCCTCCATTTTTTTTTTCACTTGTGAAACAAGGATAGTGGTACCTACTTCCAGTGGTGATCACGAGGACGAAGTGATAGGATGCAGCGCACTACTCCCTGTCCTGATGTGGTCTGCCGGCATCTCTGCTTGTTTCTTACCTAGTGCAGCAGGGGAAGCATCATCAGAGTCCCACTCACTCATTGGTGAATACTGAACTGTTGTCAAGATCCCCCCTTTTCTCCAGAGAACTGGATCTAAAACAAATTAGCTTGTCTACTGGGGGGTAGTAGAGGCACCTTCTATGAGAGGGGGACTGCTTATGGCAAAGCCACACAGCCTGGGTTGGACCCTTGTCAAGTATAAAGCCCATATACACAAGCAGGAGACAAAAGAAGAAAGGGTCATTGCTTGCAATAACGCTGGAACAACTCTCAAGCTGGGGCCTAAGGAATGTGAATGGGAGAACTCTTGGTCACAGGTAAAGGTGGGCACATTCCTCAGCATGCTCAATTAGAAACCAGGCTTCTTCAGCCATCCTTTGTTCAAAATGGCAGACAGGGGCTCTGTTGTGGGGAACTTAGCCTTATAAATGATTACAATGAGCAAAACACACTCTAAGTCCCTTAGCAGAGTGACTCTGACCTTGGCTTATTTAAACCAGTTCCTTGTGAGTTTTCTTTGGAGGGCCTTATCTGACACTACTGAAACAACCTGAAGAGATGTTAGCAGCCACTCAAAGGACAGTCAGCAGTCTTTTCCCTTGTCGCATGTATGTAATGAGACTGGGTAGGATGAAGATATTCTAAAGAGAGACTTGTGTCCTTCACTTTGGCTACCACAGTAGTGAAAGAATGAACCCCGAGAGGTTGGAATTCCTTCAGGAATCTCATGCTAGAACTGTTGCTGTGTTGGTATTTTATCTACTTCTTGAAGAACCATAATGCCATTTTTATGAAATCGGGTACACCAGAGTTTTGTGCATGTATATTCATGATTGTAACGTCTTCTTGGTCAACTTTTCCCTTGATCAAAATGATGTGACCTTCTTCATCTCATCTAATTAATTTTAATTTTAAGTCTGTTTTGCCACATATTGAAATTGAAATGCCTGCTTGTTTCTTAGTGCCATTTGCTTGGAATTTTTTTCCTGTCCTTCCAATGTAAGGTAGTGCCTATCCTGAAAGGTGAGTTGAGCATATTGCAGACAACAAAAAGATCCACTTTGTTTCTTAATCCATTCAACTAGTCTGTGTCTTTTTACTGAGAAGTTGAGGCCATCGATGTATGCAATTATTGTTGGAAGTTGTGCGTTAAATCCCGTCATTTTAATTTTGTTTGTGTTTTTTGTCCTATTTTGTGTTTCTGGGATTATACCTCCATTTTTTTTCTTTCTTTAGCCTCTTGGGTATAGTCACAATGCTTTCTTCAGTCCGTCACAATGCTTTGAGTAGTCCCTACAGGCCTGGTCCGGTGGACATGAATTATTTCAGCCTATTCGTGTCATAGAATATTTTTTCTTTCTCTTTCAACTACGATAGACAGTTTCGCTGGGTAAAGTATTCTGAGTTGCCATCTATGATCATTTAGAATTTGAAATACTTCAGTCCAGGCTCTTCTGGCCTTCATAGTTTGCATTGAAAAGTCATTTGCAATTCTGTTGAATTTTCCTTTATACATGACTTGTTTTGCTCTTGAAGCTTTCAGTATTCTCTTTTTGTTCTGTAAATTAAGTGTTTTTATGATGAGATGCCATAGGGAGTTTCTGTTCTGGTCTTGTCTATTTGGTGTTCTGTTTGCTTCTCATACCTGTATGGGTATGTCTTTCTTTAATTTAGGAAATTCTCTTCTATAATCCTGTTGAAGATCTGGTCAGTGCCATGAATTGGTCTTTTCGTGGTGTCCTACATTTCTTGCATATTCCATTCCTATGTTTAAATTTTCTTCATATTCTTTTAGAATGTTCCAATTCTTCAACTTTATTTATTTTAATATTTTATTATTTTTATTTTATGTGTGTGAGCATATGGCTTGCATGTAGGTAGGTGTTCCCCTGTGGTATAATATCCACTGAGGGCAGACATGGGTTTCGAATCCCCTGGAACTGGAGTTACAAATGGTTGTTGGTGTAGCTTGGTGATTTTCTGATCAGGTATGAATAGTTAATTGGTCTATGCTTCAGATTCTCACTTTAGATTCTCACGTTAGATTTTTTTTTATTGATGGAACCAGATGCTTCCAGATTGGCTAACTGGGAGCTCTTAAGCAGGGTAAAAGGGCCTAAGCCCAAGATGAGAGGATGGGAACAAGATAGGCCTATTGTAACCAGCTAAGAGGATTATATGTGTGCCCTGGAGCAACATAAATATACTTGTCCCAAATCAGGGGGTTGGTAATCTGGTAGATGGGATCTGGTTGCTCAGCAGACTAGTAGGGCACTCTCCTGAGTGACAGTGGGAAGGGGCGTAGATCCAGGTGGTAGAACCTGGCTGTGTTCCTAAGTCTGGTAACACAGGATCTTGCCCCTTATAGTTTTCGAATAGTAGCTAACAAAATTCAGAACTGAATATCCTGGCAATTTGAACCCAAGCTCATGTATGTCTTCACATTGGCCATAAAGAGGTCCCTACTGGTAGCTCCAGCTGATGAGTTTATATCCTGCAGGATGCCGGAGGTCTGAGCATTAAGCTCAGCTTGCTATTCCACAGAGAACACTCCAGAGTAGGTTTCGGCCGTGCCTTCCTGATCCACAGCTGTTAGTCGACTCAGAGGAAGCCAACAATCTACGAGAGGCTGGAAAATGCTTTATGCAGTGGGCTTGAGGAAGATTTACTTCTCTCTTAATAATTTTTAAAAGCTCGTGTTAAAGTAAGTTATGAGGCCTACTTGCACAAATGGCCCAGGGATGAGTGAATGGTGAGAACACAAGACAGGGGAGAGAGAGGCTGGCCAAGTGTGACTAGTCCCTGCTGGAGTAGGGTTAAGTCATATATATGTTCATCTATATTTCTATATCTATATCTATCTATATCTATATGTCTCTATGTCTTTATATATGATGTTCTATATATGTCTATATATATGTCTCTCTCTCTCTCTCTATATATATATATATATACACACACACACACACTTTCCTGATATATATATACACACACACACACACACACACACTTTCCTGATACATATACATATATATATATATATATATATATATAGAGAGAGAGAGAGAGAGAGAGAGAGAGAGAGAGAGAGAAGTTTTCGCTATGTAGTTCTGGTTGGTGGCCTGGAACTCTTGTAGATTAGTCTGACCGCAAGCACACAGAGATTGCCTGTTTCTGTTTCCCAAGTGTTGGAATTAAAGATATGTACCACCACACTGGACAGGGGTTATAGTTTTGATCCAGGATGCATTGCTTGATGAGATTATTTCTGGCAAGTCACTTTGCCTCGCTGGGCTTCACTTTCTCCACTTACACACCTAAAATGCTGATCCCTAATCCTAAAGATAAGATTTAGGCTCCTTGTAGCTCTTACCTCCCCTGGTGTACACACTCTCAGCTGAGGTTTAATAAACAAGTACCTGTGGGCAGCAGAAAGAGGAAGCCATCTGCACTTGAAATAGAACATCTTCTAAGGCCTGAATTCAGTATTAGGGGAAAGACTGTTCCAAATAGCTGCTGTCTGTCTAGGACAGAGTAGATGTATGCTGCCTTCTGCCTCTTTAACTATATTCAGGGGGAGTCTTCAGGGGCTGATATGAGAGGAGGGCCAGCTGAGGGGCAGCCTCAAGGATACTACCTTGTTGTTTGACGTGTGAATTTTCTCGCCTGCTTCTGTGGCATTGCCTTCCATCAGAGTCTGTCTAGCACAAGCGAGCCCATGAGATTGGAGGAGATTCTTTTCAAAGCCATCAGAGCTGAGGGTTTGGAGGTGTATCATTGTAGTCAGATGCTGGTGTGGGCCTTTGGGAACATCTGTGTCTCTCTGGCCATGCAGAATTCCAGGATTCAGGTGGTGTCAGAGTCTCACTCTGTTGGGGCACAGGACTGGAAGGTTTCTGTGGAGTCTGAGGTTTTGTTGGGAGTTTTGTGATGAGGAAAGTTCAGCTGAGTGTGGCTGCTGTGTGTCTGTGGCTCTGTAGATTTCCAGCACTGTCCATCTCTGTTTCTGTCACACAGAGAGAGGTACAGCAAAAGGGAGAAGCCTCTGACTTCTCACTCAGAGCCCCAGAAGATCCTGTCTCTTCTTTTCACAGGCTCTGTGAGTATTAGATTCCACTGTGCCTTAGTTTCCACAACTGAGAAACAGGATGCTGGGAAAGCCTGTGGAATGAGGGAGAAATGAGAGGAGATGTGGGTCTGCCTCAGAGACACACCATAGATACACAGTGAGTGCTACTGACTCCAGTCTGCTTCTCACCTGGGCCTGCTGCCTCCCTCCAGTCAACCACTGCCAATTGCTAATTCCCACTCAATTTCAAACTCTTCTTTAAACTCATTTTCAGTCCTAGTTTCGCTTTTTCACTTTCTTCTTATACTTCCATTGCTTTTATTACTTTTAGTTTGCTGTTTTCTTAACTCTCCAATATTAATCATGAACCTAATACTTATTCACTTATTGTGTATCTATTTATTATTGAATCATTTATTATATATTTCCCATGCATCTATTTCTCATCAATCTTTAAGTATAAATCGTATTTATTGATCATATATTTCTTATGTGTCCATCTAAAATTTTATTTATTTATTTATTTTTATGTGTCTCTTAGTCCTACCTACAGGAGCTAAACTATTACTTTACTTCATTGGATGAGAGTGTCGGGAGCAGGAGAGCGAGGATGGTCAAAGAGGGATGAGAGTGGGATGAAAGCCAGCGTTCTCTCCCCTGCCTCTTTGCCTCTCATAGTAGGAGAGGACAGTGAGGGCTGAGGGTAGGTAAGAAGCAGATTGGTGTTGAGGGTGACTGGATAGGGTCTCTCATGCTTCATAAAACTGCCAGACCAAAGGAACAACTATTGTAAAACACCATAGGGCTTTCCTTGGAGCAGGACTGACAAGTAGTCTTCATTTTCATTATTAGTTGGAGAGAAACAATCACCAGGCATTATTCATTCTCAAATGTTCTGACTGTGACATGGGGAGGCAATCTGGAACTTGAGATCAGTATCACTGAGGTTAAACCTTCTGGGAAGTTTTGCCTGTGTCAGCACACAGAAACTGTGGTCCAGAGGATGTAAAGACTCTGTTTCAAGCTCAAAGAAGCACTTCAGAATGTGTAAGAGACTCCTGCGTGGTACTGGTTTTGAAGGCATAAAGTGGTCATGGAGAAGAACTGAGGCTTGGCACTGTGAGAGGCCAGGAAAAGCCACTGGTGAAGGAAGGTCCAGCCTCAGCTGCAGTGAAAACCCCCAAGATTGAAGGGGTCCTGGAGAGTGTGCTGGATAGCTTAGTTGTCAACTTAAGCCTCAATTGGGGAATTATCTCCATTGGACTAGCCTGTGGCCATGTCTGTGGCGAATTTTCTCTATTGTTGAGTGATATGGGAGGCCCACCCCACTGTGAGTAGTGTCACCTCTGGGCAGGTTTTGTCTTGTATTGTATAAGAAAGCAGGCTGTGTACGGGCTAGGGGACCAAGTCAGTAAGCAGAGTTCCTCTGTGGTGTATGCTTGACTCCTGCCTCCAGATTCCTACCCTGAGTTCCTACCTTGGGCTCCCTCAGTGATGAAGAGTGATGGGGAGATATCAGCCAAATAAACTCTTTCTTCTACAAGTTGGTATTGGTCAGAGTGTTTTTGTCAAAGCAACTGAAAACAAAGCAGAACAGAGAGGATCTGAGGCTTAGCATGGTGTGAGGCCAGAAGAAATCATTGGTGAAGGTGCAGTCTCAGTTGCACTTGGGACCCTAGCATATTGGAGATGCCAGGACTGTGGGAGGACCACAACATCCAGGGACAGGAAGGTATGAAGTGGAGTCAGCCTGAACCTCTGAGACAAACTGTACGTGCTATGGATGGCCCAGCAAAAGAAGTGAAGTTTCCCAAGCCCCTCGGGGCCCGGAAGATTGTGAGTGAATCCCAGACTACACTGCTGGACTTTGATTTTACTTAAGTGTGCCCCGTCTTTTCCTTATGAAATAAGACAGTATATAACTTGTTTTGGATTTTATAGAAGTCCATATGAAAGAGATTTTTTTAAAGAGACTTTTAACTTTTAAATTGTTTGAATTTTTTAAAAGACTGTGAGACTTTTAAAGATGTACTATTTTATATTGTGATATTAATATTAACATCATATGCCGGGGGACAAGAATTTGAAAGGTTATGCTTAATAATGATGTGTTTGTGTGTCAGGTTGACAAGGAGTCAACTATGTTAGATCGATTCAGCTGTCAACTTGCCACACTCGGGAAGAGGAAATCTCAATTGGGTAATTTCCTCTATTGGATTGGCCTGTGGGCATGTTTATGAGGCATTTTTCTTGATTGTTGAGTGAAGTGGGAGGGTTGTGAGTGGTCCCACCCATGGGCAGATTGTCCAGGGTTGTATAAGAAAACAGGTTTAACACAGATCAGAGGAACAAGCCAGTAAACAGTGTTGATCCATGGTCTGCGCTTCGGTTCCTGCCTCCCGGCTCCGGCCCCGAGTTCTCTCCTGAGTTCCTTCAAAGATGGATTATGGTTTGGAAGCGTAAGATGAAATAAACCCTTTCCTCCCCAAGTTGCTTTTGGTCAGTGTTTTATCTCAGCAACAGAAAGCTAAGTAGGTGCCTCCCAAGCCTTGTTTCCTACTCTTCTCCAAGTCGAGTTTTCTTCTGCTTTGGTGGGTCTTGTTTGATCCCCACCTAGAGAAGGCTAGCTGGATGGTGTCCCTGACTGAGATCTTTTGAACTAAACAGGAGCTCAATTTTGAGTGACTATGTTTTCTAGCATTTTTGCCATTGGTACGTTGCTTAGGCCTTGCTTTCTTAACCATAAAAGGGATCTTAACTTCTATTTCACAGGTTATGTAAAGACCAAATGAGGTAATGTGTAAAGGATTTAGCACATGGACCAATGTATAATAATAATCATTAAAAAATTTCTATCTTATCTCTCATGACGTTTGCCAGTTATTTCACTGTCCCATCATTCTTATTTTTCTATGTCTAGCTCAAGTCCCATTTAGTCCTTGAAACCTACTCTTAGTCAACTTGTGCTACTATAACAAAAAGCCAGAGACAAGGGTTATTTGAGAGTCCTAATGCAATTTCAGGTAGTCTACTGATTTGAGCCTCTGTGAAATATAGCACATCATGGCAGGGGTCCATGGCAAAGCAAAGCCACTCACCTAATGATCAGGAAACAAAGAGAGTGAGGAAAGAGCCAATGTCCTACAGCCCCCTTCAAGAGCATAAGTCCAAGGACTTGAAGACATTCTGCCAAGCATCACTTTCTAAAGGTTTCATCATCTTCCAAAAGTGCTGCACTGGGAACCAAGTTTCTCTGTATGAGATTTGGGGAAGGGATATTTAACTGCATCACTTTCTGTGACAGTATACCCCAAACTGGATTCTTTCACTTTCCTTGAAAACCTTGTAGATTTTCAGCCTAATGATTGCCCTATATAATGACTCTTACACCATAATGCAGTTTAGAATCTGGAGCCTGGTCCCACCATCTTTCATAGGCATCTCCTTCCATTGGAAGTCAGTTCCATCAGGAAAGATCATGTCTTACTTGTTTGTACTGGAGCTTCAGGCAGACTGCTGGACATTGAATAATTGCTCAGTATATATGGTTCAATTGCTAGGAGGGTGGTCAGGGGAATTGGTCCTTGAAGATAATCACTGGCCCTGTACTACAAGTTGTGGAACTAGTACAAAGAAATAGGAGTCACTGCACCTTAACTTAAGTTGCCTGACAAAATATAGGAATTCACTAGCTAATGTCTGATCACACACCTGTGTTTAATGAGGGACGTCTTAAAATCTGTGACTCTGAAGGAACCTAAGCCTTATCTAGTTTGTGCTCCAATCCAAAGCAAGAACACCCTCTTCTAACAGCCTTTCTGTGCCAGGGAGTCTGTGTTTCCAACTCCTACAGGAAAGAGCTCCTGACTCTCATTTGTTTGCATATTGCCTCAGTGGGTAGGGCATTTTTATAACTGTTAAAATGTATATGTTTAATATATCGGGACTGCACCTCAGATAAAGGTGCCACTGCATATATCAGAGACATGTAGAAAGCACCCAATCTCATGGACAATACCCCTCTTCAGTAGCTCCGAGACCATCAGGTCTCATCTGAACTGTGCTACGTTCAGACTTCCTTACCCCATCAGGAAGCGTTTCTACATCTTGTGCTATTCCTGCTCACTCCTGATCATACTCCCGTGTGTTGGGACTGCATCTCCAGGTGTTGCTGGCATTAAAAAGAGTCTAGTCGGGTGCAAGGTAGGGGCAGTGACCATCACCTCTTCTGCCTCTGACAGCTGTTTTGTGAGTGTAACGAAGATCATTTTTGTTAAGTAGCATATGAATGTTTGGACTTATACATATTTTGCAGTCTGAGTACCTGTAAAGGACCTATGTGGAGTAAGTATGATTGAGCAGAAATGATGACCATCTTTGCAGAGGATGTCAAGTATTTGCATCAATACAATTCGAAGATAAGAAAATAAGTGAAATATTTCTCTTCAATTTTTTTTGTCATGATGAATATACATGACAAAATTTGTCATTTGAATTATTTTAGGGTACAAATAAGCATGGGCATTAAGTACCTTCAGACATGGCCATCTCCTCTTTGAATGTGACCATGCTGTGACAAGTCACCTCCCTTTACTGCACCAGAAAGGCTAGGGAATCCGCATGTACTGGGTGTCTGCAGTCAGATGGGGGCCACTCACCATGGTACAGTGGCAGGGACTGTAGTCGAGATGGAGATGGCAATCTCCCAAGCTGGCTTGAATGAGGTGATTGATGAAAGAGACTGGATGCTCACCAGTTATGAACCCCTCAAAAAGTTCATCTGGGTTCTGGTACAGACTCAGATTTATTTTTGGATACTAGAGGCTTAAGTTCTCGGACGTATTGATAATACTTCAGAGATGTGTTGCACAGTGACTTGTGGGGCTGTGGTTGGTGTGACCCATGATTACAGAGTACTCTGCTGGCTGAGCATTATAAAGCAGAGTGTGGATGACAGCTAATACACAGAGTATTCCATGTAGTGCCATGGATTTTATCTTGTGGTAAAATGCTAGAAAGCCAGTTGCTACCTACAATCACCCATCCACACTTCCAAAATTTATGGGAATCCCACAATTTGAATTCTGGAAATTAGAGGTTTTGAGCCTAGTTCCAAACTGAGTACTATAAGACAAGTGCTTTGCTGGCAGCAGCCATGCATCTAAAAGACATTTTATCCTTATCTATGTCTGAGGGAGCTTGGTTCCTTTAAGACCCCAGCCTTGGAAATCCCAGCACAGGCCATCTGTACATAGAAAATTAACTCCAGTCACTTGTTTATCCTTATCCAAGTATTATGTGCACACCAATTGTTTCAAGCAGACCTCATCAGTGGATCAATCCAGTGATGGATTCATAATTTGTTGGGATATTGGGGTATGATAGAAACTTAGGAGTCAAGACCTGGTTGAAGGGAGTAGGCCCTTGGGGTGTGTGGCTACATGGTGTCTTGTCTGAGACGCCTTCTTTTCTTTCTGTTTGCTCTATGTCATGAAGTGAACTTCTTTGCTCTTCCCTTTATTCCTGATCGTGATGGTCAATCTTATCTTTGACTCAGAAGCCATGGACCCAGCTGAGTATGAACTGAGTCCTCCAAAGCCATGAACCAAAATATATCTTTTCTCCTTTAATTTGTTTTTCTCAAGTATTTTGTCATAGTGATGGAAAGCTTACTAACATACTCCCAAAGGCAGCTTTGGAAGGGTGTTCAGCAATGAAGCAGGTTCAGATCTGCAGAGGAGGTGGTGGCCTATGGCTAAAGGCAAGGGAGGGAAGATGTCTGTTGAATGGCTCATAAGAGTCACGGAAGGTATCTCACACTCCAGGGCCTCCCTGCCAGGCAGTATTATGTGACGAGTCCATAGGGTTTGGGACAGAAGCACAGTTAAGGTAGTTAAGGTAAAGAGAGATCTTCCACTGAACTGGGTTTAGGAACCCCTGAGCCTTCTGAGTCCCCTTCTACCTCGCATTAGTTCTGGGAAGCTGGTGTTCAAATTGCTTCATACAATCATGGTGCTGGGGCACAAGTACAGACTAGAAAGCTATAAAATCTGGACTTAAATCCCAGTCCCAGGTTTCCTGGTCTGTGGTTCTGAGTAAGACCTTCAAGGTCTGAGCATCCTTTTCTGTAACTTGATAGCAGTGACGCTTTGTTCACTGGAGCCTGGGGAAGGCAGAGTGGGGATAAACACCACACTGAAAGTATAGCATTTACCAGGACAAGCAGAGCTCTGCTGATGCAACTGTCTGTCCTTGACTTTTCCCATTTACCCCAGCTACTCTGGCAGTCCTGCAAGTGAAGGGGAGATTTCTCATCAAAACTGCACAGGTCTGTGGCTGTCCTTCCTTCCTATCATGGTGAACTCTTTCAGCTGACAGCTCCAACCACGCGACTGCTGAGAAAGAGTATCTCCATAGCAACCAGTTCTTGGCTCTGTCCTCCATTCTCCCCCCAGGCTAGGACCTCAAGCCCCTCTATATCTATCCTGCTATTGTTTCCAAGGGACAGGCCAGTTCTGTGCAGTATGTCCATGAGAGCTAATGTGTTGTATAACTTACGTGGTTCAATCAAAGTAACTCAGGTAACCTGGATTTCTCCTCAGCATGCCACCAGAAATGAATGTGTTGTGCTCTTTGTGAGCTGAGGAGGTTAACAGAGGGTTGAGTGAATGACTACAGCATTTAGCTGCTGGGCAGAGGTGAAGAGACACTCTTGGTGGGTGGCTGTACAAGAGCTAGTGACAAAGAAGCTGCAGACCAAGTCCCTGCTTGCCGCCTTTGTCTCTTCTAAGGAAATGAGGAGTGCTGCAAGCTGTTAACGACCAACAAGAGATGCAACTCTCTATTCTAGGCCAGATTTAAGGTTGTCATAAATAATTCACTCAGAATCAGCTTGGAGTTGCTGAGGCCCCCAGGGGAATTAATAATGGATCAGCTTTTCCTTCTGTACCTCTCCCCCTTCCCACCAGGTCAGTCTGTGCTGGCATCACACACTTGGCAAAGGAATACACAGGTGGAGGAAGAGACGGGAAGGATGACGAAGAAAAAGAAGGAGGAATGAGGCAGGTGGATCTCTCTCTGCTCCTCAGAACAAGTGGTAGGCATGCATGGCTCCTGCTGTTCCTAGACAGGCAAATCTTGTTGGGCCCAGAGCTAGCAAGTGGCTGTGGGCTGGGCTGCCCCAAGGTGCAGCAGGTTAGCCCTAGGCAGGCCAGGCACAGGCCAGGTTCCTTCAGAGGACTTCTCTCCCACCTCTCAGCTCTTTTCAGCCCCACCTTGTCCCAAGAACCTGGTGTGGAAGGGGCCCAAGCTTCTCTCAGGGTACCTTGAGTGTGGGACCAAGAAACAGGAAGCCAGGGCATGCCTCATTCCTTCATGTCAGGATGTAGGAATGACCTTCCTCTGGGCATGGCTGGGCTGCCTTCCGTCAACTGGGTTCACTTGCCGATAGGATGTGAGATGATGAGTTTAGGAAATGGCACAATCTTGGGAAGAGACTTTGACCATCTGGGAACAGAGTGATTTTTGTGCTACAATGAGGTCAGCTTCACAGAGGGCATTGCAGTATTTCACACACGGTTCAGCTTTGCTGGATGCCTAGGGTCCATGCGTGCCTATGCTGGTGTCAGAATGCTTTTCTGTAATATATGAGGGTCCAGGCATCATGGCTGAGACCAGGGCCAAACAGAGTCAGCCAGCAGATAACTTCAGAGCCTGTAGCCACACTGTCCCCAAAGGCAAGGGACCAACAGTAGGAATACAGGTAGAGCCTGCCAGCAGGTGACTGACCTGCCTCTCCAGTCTGGGGAGAGATCAGAGAAGAGTCTTATGTCAAAAGGAGTCCCTGTTTAAAGCAGCTCAGCTTCTAGTACCCTTGGTTTCCCAGCTAGGGTTGGAGTATTCACCCCATTTCCTTGGCTGTTTAGTATGAATTCTGGTTGTTGGTCATCAACCGAAGAAGACAGGATTGATGCAAGGATCCTTGTCTGGGGTTTCAGGGAGAGTAAGGGAATGCCCTGGGGTAACACTCTATGTGGCAGTGCTACTGAGCTGATTCTATATATCCTGGCTCCACCCTCTTCTAACATGGTTAGAACTCTGGGGTCAAGAGTCCTCCTTATACATCAGATGCAGAAAGAGTCATGAGGATTCTGAGGCGATATTGTCCTGCTTTGGGACCTTTTGAAGGAAGAATCAATCACATCACATCCATAGGATCCTGTGTCAGTTTAGGCATTAGCACTATGAAGGGTGTTGGTAGGACAAGCTGGCAGGTTTGTTGGGGAGAAATGAACAAATACACATATGCTTTTAGTGCACATATGCAGATACAAGAAAGAAATGGAACTCCCGTATTGCTGATGGGAAGGAGGCTTTAAAGACCTGCACTGTAGGACAGTAAGATAGTACTTTAATATGGTGTGCAAGTGCTTACGAGTTCAAGTGAATAAGTATGCACTTATGTGTGTATGTGTGTGTGCATGTGGATACATACGTACATATGTACTTGCACAGATATAGACTTTCAAAGAAACCACCAAGATGAAGTAAGATCCTCAAAGAGCAAAACTGACATCATAAAATCCAGGAGAAACCTTTGCCAATACTCAGGAAGCAAGGAAGAAAACAACTCAGTCCAAGATTCTGGGTGGAAATCTTTTCCTGTGAGTGATGGGTAGAAAGAGCCTCTGTCATTCATGTTTGGAGTAGGAACTGACTCCTCATGGGACTGAGAGTCTTAAGCTGAGTCATGAACATAAAATTGGTTAAAGATCTGGGATGCTATGGGGTTCCAGAAAGAAACAGACACAAAGTTTGTGATGCATAAGATTTCCATTTAGAAAAAGTCCCATTTGTTTCTGGCTTATGATAATATAATCAAAAATATTCTTATGATTTTCTATGAAATGTAGTGCAAAACACAAGAAATTCTACGTTGGGGCATCTAGAGTCTGGGGGGTAATACTTCAATGCCAGAGAAGTTAGTAATAACTGTTGAGGAGCTAGAAGGCACGCATTCCAGAGGAGGCATAAGGCAGTGTGATATACGAATGCTGAGGTGTCTAAATGTGATCAGGATGCATGAAAGTCACAAAAATTAACTAAAAATAAAAACTGTAAAACAGAACATAGAGGTTTGAAATAACAAACTTCTAAAGTGAATGTGGAGAATGCTAATATTAGAATCTTAACAGGCAAGTTAAACAGCTGATTAAAGGCAATGAAGATAGTTTTCTCACTTGGAGAGCAGCCCTGAGAACTAAGAGAAGATTATACCATAGAGACAAAAGTTAGAAGATACCAAGAAGACTTAGAAAGTCTGGCATCCAGTGGGATCTGGAAAAGAAAATATGGAGGGACAGTCTTCTATGATGTGATGGCTTCAAAATTAGAATCAGTGAGGATGAAGCTGTTCAAATGGGGGACAAGAAAGAGCAGACATCAAAGAAATGCTGCTTTCCAACCTGGGACCATTGACTCCTGTAGCAAATACTTTTAAGTACTTCCTAGGCCTTGAACATTTTGTGTATACAGTGGCATTTTCTTGTCCAGTTTACTTTATGTAGTTTCTATTAGCCAGGGTCAACTCTGCTTCAAAATATTAAATAGAAAATTCCAGAAACAAATATTTTGAAACCTAAAGATAATTTTGATGAATGTGTTTTTCTATATTATTTTATTATTTATTTTTGAAGTTAGCATTTTACTGTACTTAATTTAATAAATAAATAATCTGAAATATTTGTGGTTTCAGGCAACTGTGCGCTTGTGGGGGTATGTGTCACAGAGCATTCCCACTGTGGATAAGGGCTTCTACTGTCCTGATCCCAAGGAGTAGGTTTCACAGAAGTTGCGGTAGGTAAAGCACAGGCTTGCCTGTGGTCCCAAGGTGGCAGATGTGATGTATGGCTGACCTCAGTACTGATCTGTCTGCTCCCTATGACCTTACTCAACATGCGTTTGGTTAGTATAAGCATTTCCCTAACCCTTCAGACCGTAGTAGGCTTGGTCACATGGCTGAGATAGGACAGAATCTGGGTAATGTTGACTCAGCCCACAGTGTATGGGCCTGAGGGCAGAGACCCCATGGGCACAGAGGAGAGCACTATAGGTTGCTGAAGAACCCTACTAGATCACAGCCTTACCAAGGGTCCCCCTGCCCTTATTTCTGACTCCTGTCTCAGTGTTCTTCTATCTCCCCTCAGAAGTGCTCAGTTCCTACTTAGGAAGCACAGTATATGCAAGTTGCTGGCTTGACTTCTGAGCCAGAGCTTCATGCCCTCCTGCCAGGATCTCTCTGACTGAATGGAGCCTTCTTTGGCTAAAGAAGCAAATGTTTGTACAAAACCTTCCTTTTAGCCTTACCTCATAGCCTGTGCTTCCTCACAGGGAGGTTGGCAGAGGCCAGGGAACAGGCTCCTGCAGCAAAAATTTCTCTTTGGAAGAAGAAATTCCATCCATCTTGGTGACTGCTCTGTGAAGAGTGCTCATGGCTCCCAGGTGGGCCAACTGCCCATTTATCAAGGAGAGGAAGAGGGGCCTTTTGCTGGAGTGAGATAAGGAAATGCTTCCCTAAGTGGCCTTGACTGTTCATCACTCTATGGCCAGGACAGGACAGCATCTGTCATGGGAGCCACAATACCCTGGGTAGTGAGTGACACCTTCTCTGCAGGAGCATCGATTGCTTAGGCATCAGTGTGCTCAGGCCCACATAGGCCTGGGGGAAGGAGAAAGAGGACCAAACACAGAGGCCAGGGAGAATGGAGTAGTGGAACGGTCCAGGATCGGCTCAGCACCCTGGATAGAGGCATCAGAGGTCTGGCCCCATTGGCCAGGTAGGCAGAATGCAAGCAAGTATGGTTTTTGTATTTAATTGTTTCCATGACCCTCACTGGGATTCACATGCCAGATGCTGTCACATATACCAGCTCATTTGGTCCTACAAAAGCTCCATGAGGGTGAACTATTCTTACTAGAATGACAAACTGAGAACATAAGCAATGAAGTGTGATACTAGGTGTCCCTCATGACAGTTCCAGGGAAGCTGAGTCCTGACCTCACCCAAGGGAAATGAGCTCAGAAATGTTACTTTTGTCTGAGGTTAATACTAAGTTCTAGGGCTTCCAATGCTAAGATTTTTTCTGTCCTTGTGTCTTTCATAACCTGGAACCACACCTCTAGTGAACAGGAGGGAGAAACACTATCCTCCAATCACCTGGGAAAGTGCAGGACTCCCAAACAGGCAGCTTAGGCCTGAGAAGCCCCAGGGATCTGGATCCAATTCCCATGTGTTAACTCCTTTATTTCCTGCTAGCTAGTCTCACTCACCTTCTGGGTCATCCTTAACTGGGGCAGAAAAACTGCATCCCCTCCTTGCTGTGGATTTCAAAGCTTGGTGACTCTCTAGGAAGCTATTAAGTAGCACAGCTCCACTTCAGACAGTCAGCTCTACAAGGCTGAATAGTGTTCATTGGCCTGGTCTTTGCAGGTCAGTCTGTGGAAAGCCTGTTTCCCCATAGCATGTAGCATCTTTTTTTTCTCCTAGAGTTTAGCTTCCTGAACAAAAAGTAAGGTTTCCCATGTTATGGCTCCCTGTCCCACCTGTGCATTACACTTGTGTGTGTGTGTGTGTGTGTGTTAGAATGAAGCACGTATGTTTCTAAGCTGTTTCATTGTAGACAGATTAGAAGGGAAGGATGGTAACATTTACTATTTTGCTTTTACACATTGTTTTATTACACAGTTACTTGTTGAAAATCTGCTATGATATTGCTCTAGGTTCCAAAGATACAGTTTGGGATTTTAGAAAACACACAATGTAGACCTGGTATTTCATTAGATGCCAAAGACAATCCTTAAATACAATCATGCATTTCCCAGTGGCATCTTGGTTCATGGTGGACTGAGTGTGTAATGGGGGCCTCATAAGACTGTAATGGAGTTGAGAAATTGCTACCATCTGGTTATATTGCAGCCCTCTTTGTAAGGTTGAAGCTCAATGAATTGCTCACACAATTGAGATACCATTGGTATAAACAAAATGGACTGTGCTGCCAGTTGCATAAAAATACAGTACAAACAACTATCTGCAACACATAACACTAGATATTAAGACTCAGTGTTCTTAGTTGACATATTCACTGTACTATACTTCATCATTATTTTAGAGCATACTCCTTATGTAAAAACCATGTAAAACAATCTCAGGCAGGCCCTGAAGGAGGGCATCAGGGGAAGCCTAGCTATTTTAAGTAGTGAAAGTTCCGTGCATGTTACTGCACCAAAGGACCTTCCAGTGGAGCAAGAAGAGGTAAACAAAGGCAGTGATACAGTTCCTGACCCTGTGTAGCCTTGGCTAGTATGCAGATTTTGGTCTTAGTGTTTTTAGCTCTTTGTCATCTGGGAATGACAAAAGAGTGCCTGGGACCAGGACCAGGGCCAGGGAATCCTCTCCCTCTCCTCTGTCCCTGTAGCCTGAAAAGGTTGTAAGGAGAACAGTCAGGCACCATACTGGTCTATGAGATCAGGTGCTGGCCTCGAGGCTTGCCCCATCAATACGGGCTTCTCTAGAAGAAGACTACTCTATCAGGATGCCTCCCCCAGGTATCCGAGGATGGAATGAGCCTACTCATTGGTGGGAAAGCAGTAAATGCTCATTAAATGAGTATGCCTTATATTGTAAGGAGTTTTTTTTTTTTCAAAAACATTTGATTCAGTCTTCACAAATAACTCAAAGAGTATGTAGATTGCTGTGATTTTCTATTCTTATAAGAAAGATGAGGTTCAGGGAGTGAGTGAATATCACAGATCACACAGCTAATACTAGGAGGCCTGCCTGCCTGGAATATGACCTCTCTTCTTTCTCGCTGCAGGGACCAATAGGGGAGATGAGGAAGGCAAAGCCTTCACCTCCACAGTGTGCCTCTCTCACTATTGGTTCCTCTTCTTGGTAGCTGAGAAGAGCATGCTGCAGGAGGCCACATTTCACAGTGAATTATGGAATTATGCCTCACAGCAAATAGCACTCAGTACAGTTGGATGCAATGAAATGGGAGTTTGTGTTGGAATCTGTTATAGTCCCAACATAAATTAATTATAACACTTCTGCTTCAGGGAACCTTCATGCATAATTAACGTGTACTGAAGGAGGATGAATGAAGAAGAGAAGGGAATGGCCAGCTCTTTAAGAGATGGACAAGCAAAGGAGAGACCAGGACGATTTTCTGTAGGTGTTCAGGGAGTCTCCAACCACCATCTTCTGTGCTAGCTTTAGCGATGGTAACCAGCAGCAGGCCCTTCTAGGAGCACTATATCTATTGCCTAGCTTAACAAGTCTTGAAGTATCATAAGGCAAGTAAAAGATGAAGAAACTAAGGTTAGTGCACTTGCTTAAAGGAACACAGTAAGGTTGGTGTGTTGATCTCCAGCTAGAGTGCAAAGGTTGCACTTTCCACCTCCCAGCCTTGTATACAGCAAGCCACATTTTGCCTCTTCCCACTACTACAGTTAGCCAACTCTCAAAACTATCTCATTGTCCTACAGACAAGAGGTGATATCAGGAGCTGTTTACTTGCATGAAGTCTGGATGAATCTGAGGATCTAGACTCTACACTCATTCCTTCAGCCATGAGAGGCCTATCACAATCAGCAGAAATCTCTCCTAGGAGGAAGAGTCAGTGGTCAACTTGAGGAATGGGCAGCATTGACAGTGTAGAGGTGGATGAGTCAGGACTGACGGCCTACCTTGGCTCACCTGGGTCTGGAGAGCTGCCTGGGAGCTCCCTTGAGCTGAGTGACTAGAGATAAGTTATGATAATCATGGGAGCCAACACTCAGCCAGAACTTGCCCCACACCACATTAAATGTTTTGAGTGTGGTTATGTTTTTTAATTCTCACAAGTGCATAGGGGTTGGGTGTATGTGACAAGAACACCCCTATCTTACAGATGGGGACTCTGAGCACAGGTGTGGCCATGTCCAAATGTTCTGTGCTGGAAGCTTGGCCCCAAGGTGGCAGTGTTGAGATGGTGGAAGATAATTAGGTCATGAAGGCGTGCTCCTTCAGAGATTAACGCAGGTCTCCTGGCACCGGGTTAGTTTCTTGTGAAAATGGATTGCCATGAGAGAGCCTGACATTTCCCCTGAGACCCTCTTCATGGCTGCTGTGATGTGATCTGCCATGAGGCTCTCACTGCAGCAGAGCAGATGTTGGCCTCTTACCTACCCAGAGCTGTGTACTAAATAAAGCTCTCTGTAAACTACCCACTGTTGTGGCTTAGATACGGAACACCCCGCAATCTCTTAAGGTAAAAGCTGGTTCCCAGCTGGTGGCACTGTAGGGAGGCGAGAGGAACGTTAGGAGGTGGAGCCCAGTTGAAAGAAGTAGATCAGTGGGGTTTTTGTCAGGTATATTTCATCCCCATTCCACGTGCTCTCTCTTGATGCTCCCTGGTCATTGTGTGGAGAGCAGTTTTGCCCACCACATGCTCCCCATCATGATCCTCTGCCTCAGTAAAAGCCTAGGAACAATGCATCCAAGTAACGTTGAACTGAGACCTCTGGAAGGATGAGCTCAGATCTCTTTCCTCCTGTGAGTTATTCTTCTCAGGAATCTGTTGTGCTGCAGAACACATGGCTCAATCATTTTGTTACAGCAACCCAAAACGGGTAAATACAAAGAAGTTGACTGAGCCACTTAACAAATATGTAATTTAATGTGGCTATGGCTTCAGGTTTCCCCAGCCTGAGCATTTTCTAAGTTTGTGTTTAACTGTATCTTTAGAATCTCATGCACATCCATCTAGGCTCCTTACCAGACCGGTGTTGTAACCTAGTGAACAATACAGGTGGAGGTGGGCTTTTCCTCCAGGGAGCTTCTCCCTATTCAGCCCCCTATTTTATACATTTTATTCTACCTAAGGACCACAGAAGTGCAGGGAAGGGAGAAAGATCAGGAACCAGAGAGAACTGGTGGAAGGTATCTACCCTTTTGTTCTTTTGCCCAGAGTAAGTTCTCTTCTGTGACCGAAAATTTTACCAGCTCAGAACTTCTAGGCCTCTCATATGGGAGCCAGACCATCAATCACAGGTGCTGATCAGAGAACTACAGAGCACTGGATCCTTATGGGAAGGGGCTGAACATGACTTAGTTCAACTAGTGAGATCTACATTCAGGGCAATGTGGAGGAGCCAGTACAGATATATGAGTGCATGCCCATGTATGTGTCTGTGAGCCTCTATATGCACCTATGGACATGCATGCATGCTTAGGAGGCAGCACTGAATAAGTCAAATGAGGGTGGGCCTTTGGGTCATGAGGGTAAGGAGATGGTAGAAGAGATATTATATGCTTAAAGCCCCAGGGAATGAGGTGGGGGAGGAGCATAAGGCTACACTGTGAACTGAAGCCAGAAGTCTGCACAGCTGTTTGGGTCTCAGCTGGGGGATGGCTATCGTTTTCATTAAATGAAGTTCAGCTTCTGGGAAACCAGCCCCCCTTCCTTGCTCTTTCTCCTGTCTCTCTCTCCTTAAGGTCTGCTCTGGGTCCCATGCACAACCCATGGTAAGGCATGCAAAGCACAGAAAACAGCCAATCAGATGTCTTCACTGCAGATACCCTGGGTTGGGAGTGAGGCCTATCTGGATGCCATCTGCTTGCCCTTCACTCTGAAAAGCTGCTGCTCTAGCAACATCTCCAGAGGCTAAGCTGTGAGCTCAGAGGCTGAAATGTGACCTACTTCTCTCACAGTATCTTGCTGTTTGATTCTGCACTCCCAGTTCCTGAGCCATTTTTCTGTCCACGGGCAGGTGCCGGAGTCCTTGCTCACTGCCAGCTGCCTTGCTTCTCCAGCTGCTATGCCTTCTCCCCCCTCCCTCTTCCTAAACACAACCTTTTCAGAGATGCAGAAACTCGGGCATATGGGACTGTTTGAGGGCCCCAAACAAACTGGGTAAATCTCCATCACTGGCCTGATTCTGTCAGTCAACCTGGGTAGCAACACGTAGACCAAGGTGTTGGGTCTGACCTTGAATTCAGCAAAGTCTGATGAAAAGCAATCATTGAAGATGAATGGGAGAGTTGAAAGCAAGGGCAGGCTAGCTGCCCTTTATTACTCAGCCTTCGACCTTTCATGTGCACACCTTCTAGGGTCTTAACTGGAGAGAGGTTTCTACACACACCAGCTCTCAGTTGAAAAGGTTCAGACAAATACTGACTTCCTCCTTAAGGGGAAACAGAAGAGGATAGCAGCTTTAGAGTGAAGAGAACTGAGCAACACCACCTCAGCCAGGCAATCAAGCTCAGCACCAACAGTAATGTGTTGCTGAGATGTTGTGCCCTTAACAGGGTGAAGGAGAATTATGTCTACCCCTTTGGAATTCCTATCAAAAATCTATCCCCTAGCCAAATCACAAAAATGTCAGATAAATTCCTATGGCAGGCCATTTATAAAACACCTGAATTAGACTCTACAAAATTGTCAAGATTATCAAGACCAAGGAAAGTCTGGGAAATTGACAGAGACAAGAGCATATTAAGAAGACATAGAGATGCAATGTAATATGGTTCTGGATGGGATCATGAGATCAAAAAAGAATAGTAGGCAGAATTCAGAAAATATGAACGAACTGTAAACTTTGCTACTAACAGTGGTACAGAGTCATTTGTGTGACAAATGAGACATAGCAATGTTGTATGCTACCGAGGAAAACCTAGCTGCAGCATAGACAGAGACTCTGCATGATATTCTCAAGTTTAATACACATTCAAAGTTCTTCTAAAATACAAAAAAACTTATTAAAGGACTTCCAGGTTTTGGTCTAATAGGTAAGGAGCTTAGAACTCATTTCTGTTTCCTAAGAAGAATGCTGTTGCACAAACCATGAATCCACAGCTCTTCTTAGACCCAGCAAAGAATCAAGATCACTGGTATATGTCTGACCCCAGGTTGGAGAGACAAATAGGCTCTTCTGGAGAAGAAATCTCTGTGGGAACCAGTACCTGAGTAGAAAACCCTCAGTCTTATTGACAGATTTCTGGGGCTTTGTGTGGACAGGTTCACAAGGTAAATTTCGAGGGCAGAAGCTGTAGGAAGGTTACACATTTAACAGGCTCTGGGAGCCGATCAGATTCTTAGCCTGAAGATAGAAGGAAAAACTTCTCATGCCTCTGGCAGACAGAGGGAGAGAAGGCCATTTTTAAGTATTCTCAGAGCATTCTAAGTCAAAATCCTCTAGGCTTTTTTCTTAGATTCTTTTCTTGTTGCTGTGGTAAAATACTGTGATCAAAGTAACCAAAGGAAGAAAGGGTTTATTCTGAGTCACAGACCACCATAGTGTGAAAGTCACAGTGGCAGGAGCTTAAGGGAGCTGGTGTCACTTCACAACCACAGTCGGAACAGAGAGGGATGAGTGAGTGTTGCTGTTTAGCTCTCTTCCTCCATTTGCATGGTCCAGGATCCCAGTCAGGGAATGGTATCACCAGAAGAGAAGGTCTTCCCACTTCAGTTAATGTAATCAAGACAATCCCCCATAGGCTCGCCAGAGCACATCTTCAAGTGATTCTAGATTCCATCAAGCTGACATGGCTATCATGGCTTCTCTTCAGAAACCATGGCAGCGAGATGAGTCTGGAATGAAATATTTAATGCACCGAATGAAAAAAATACACCCAAAATCCTTGATCAGGCACAATTACTTCAAGAGAGAAGAGGCAATAATTCTTAAAGAAAAAAAAAATCTGAGGGCACTTCTTATCAGAAGATTGTCTTATACTGAAAGTAAAATGAAAAGTTTCAGAAAGAAGGAAAATATTATGTCAGAGAGCTTGATCTATATAACTACTGAAAGCAAAATAAAATCTTTTCATTTCTCTATGCTTGGTTGATGAGACAGCAGTTTGGTCAAAATAATAATTGCTACAAATGTATTGGATAATTATAGTTTTGAATAAATGAATTGTGTCAGAGCAATTTGTGATGGTTAATGTTCATTGCCAACTTGGCTGGATTGGGAATAACCTAGGATACACCAGAGGTGTGTCTGTGAAGGCTTTTCTAGATATGAGTAAGTGAAGGAGAAAGACCCACCATGACTGTGTGCGACACCATCCCCTCGTCTGGGGTTCCAGACTCAATAAATAGAGAGAAAGGAGAAAGTGAGCTGAGCACCAGCACTCCCCTCTCTGCTTCCTAACTGTGAATGCAGTGTGACCAGCGGCCTCACTCCAGGGTCACTAGTTCTTCCTTGCCAGGATGGGTTGTAGGCCATTTTAAAACAAGCCAAAATAAGCCCTCTTTCCTTAAGCTGTTTCTGCCAGTTATTTTGTCACCACCATTAGGCAAATGAGTAATTCACAGTTTGACACGGGAGGGATGGGTGAAGGAACTGGGAGCACTCTGTATAAGGTTCTTGCAGTGCTTGTCAGGTAGCACAGATTATTTGTGTGAGGGCTAGGACTAGCTGCAAATGTATTTCACCAACTGAAGGATTTAAGTATGAAATAGTATTATCAAAATTTGAAAAAAGAAGTATAACTAATATGTTAGAAAGGAAAGAAATTGTCTAAAATATTCAAATAAATCTAGAGAGGATATTAAAAAAGGAGATGTTCTGTGAGGTCCTGGAGAGGGTTAGAGAGGGGAGTGGGGTGGATATGATAAAAATACATGGCACACATGGATACAATTTCAAAAGAATAAATAATATTTATTTTAAAAGAGCAAAAAGAAATCTTAAATTTCTAGAATAGGTAAACATATTTAATAAATGAATTTATTGTGGGAAAAAATAAAAATATAAACATAAGAAGGAACAGATAAATGAGAGCAGAAAGAAGGGAGGAGGGAAAGACAGAGGAAAGGCTGAAGGGAGGGGCAATGAGGCAGAAAGACAGAGATGCACACACAGAGCCAGAGAGAGTGACTTGTTAGGTCCCCCACGCTGGCTTTGAATTTGCAATATCCCACTTTCTGAGTGCTGAGAATACAGGCACGTAACACTATGTCCAGCCCAGATACGGTAAGCCTTAATAATAATATATCAGTAAGTATTTTGATCATTAATATCCTTAACGACACCAATAAAATGCAAAGCTGTCAGGGTGAATGAAAGTATTATAGGGCCCAAGCACTTACGTTGTCTTCAAAGATTTGCTTTAACTATAAAGACCAAGATAGATTAAAACTGAAGGTATAGAGATATGTAGTCACATTAAGCAGAAGAAAGCTTGGATAGCTATATTTTCAGAAAAGCAGACTTCAGAGCCAGGGCAGTTATTAGGAAAAAAAGTTCAGTAGTAGCAATAAAAGGACCAATTTTTTAAGGGGACGTAATGATTCTTAGTGTGTATGTTCTTAAGGTCAGTACCAAAATATGTAGGATAAAACCTGGTAGGATAGCAAAAAAATCACTAAATCCAGTATTGTAGTTGGACATTACTACAGCTCTGAATCAGTAATTGACATATGAAACAACACGAACCTGGTGAGGATAGACCTGAACAGCTCACTATTAAACTAGACCTAGTGAGCTGACAACAGTAGACTTCATCATTCAATGTATACTCTTCTCAAGGTCTCATGGAACAGGTACCAAGAAAGAAAATACTAAGGGCTTTAAAGCATATCACAGCAAACCTAAAAGAATGCAAATCATAGGAAGTATGATCATAGTAAAATGATTAACTAGAAATTAACAACAAAACAACTGGGCTATTCACAGATTCTTGAACATTAAAAAAGCAATACGTGAGTCAACAAGAAAACCCTCGAGGGATTGTGCAATAAAAATTTAAATTGCTCTTTCTTCAGATCTCTGTGATGCAGTGAAATCAGCATCCAGAGGCTATTTTTAGCACCAAATACATATATTTGGAAAAGGAGTCAGTAAACAAGGTCAGTAAACAAAGCTTCAACCTTGGAAGCAACAATAAGCAGAGGAAAATTCAAACTAAATGGCAAAAATAGAGTAAAAGGTAAAGCAAAAATCAGTGAAATTTAAAATAAGAATTCAATAGAGAAAACCAACAGGATTGAAATATTGTTCTTTGAAAATAACAATGAAATTGAGAAAATCATACCCAGGTTAGCTAAGAAAAAACAGAATGGATACAAATCCTTCACATCAGAAATGAGCAAGAAGCCATAAATACATACATACCTCAGGGATTAAAAGGATAATGAAAGATTATTATAGGAGAAATTCCATGTCTACAGCTTTGACAACCCAGATGAAATTGGTCAGTCCATTGAAACACACAATTTACCAAAACTCATACAAGAAACAGATAATTTAACTAGCACATATCTGTGAAAAGTATAACACTGATATCCTCCCCGACAGAAAGTACAAAGCCTGGATTGTTTCACTGAGGAAGCCTACAAGATGTGTAAGAGACAAACCATCTGGTTCTTTGCAACTTCTTCCAGAAGACAGAAGCAGAGCAAGCTTAGATGCTCCTTTATATTTTAGGGGATTGTTTCCAAAATCCCGGAGAAGCACCAACATATATAGATTCAACATGTATGCCTTTGTTTGAGCTCGGGTTAAACATATTTGAAATAAGATTGCATTCATATTGAAGGTGTATAGACATGTCTCTTATCATTGTCCTAAATAATATAAGGGTTCTGCTATGGCTTAGATGGAATTTGTTCTTAAAGGTTCTTGTGTTGGTAGCTTGGTCGTGAGTGTAGTATTGAGAGAGCCCTGTGGTCATTGTGGACACTGCCCTTGGAAGGGATTAAGATAGCTATCATGAAAAGGAGTGGAAAATAGCCATGTAAATAGGTAGAATCTATTATTTAGGATAAAGACATGAAACGTGGCTGTGCATGTGCAATGTGAATAAAATTTTGTTTCAAATATTTTTGACCCAGAGTCAGCCAAATACATACATGTGGAGTCTACAGATATGAGCCCTGACTGCATTTCTCACTCATTTTTTGAGGCTCTACCAGATAGAAATATTACGAGAAAGGAAAACTGCAGATCAGTATATCTCATAAACATACATGTAAAAATCCTCAATAAAAGCATCAATAAATTTAATTCAACAATATACATAACCAAGTTGCACATATTTCAGACATGCAAGACTGGTTCAACATTTGATGATAATTAATACAATTAATCATATTGGTGCCAAAGAAAAATAGTGTGATTATATTAATGAATAAGTAAAAGTACTTCAGAAAATCTGATATCACATCATGATTAAAAATTCTCAGCAGACAGAGAGTCAAGGGAGAGCATCCTAAACTTGAGAAAGAACATTAATTAGAGAAAACCCCACAGCCAACATTCCAGATAATGATAAGAAGTTTGAAGATTTATGTTAATATCAGGGAAAACAACAAAGATGTCCCCACTTACTGTTGCTTTTCAACAGCACCTTGAAAGTTCTAATGCAATAAAACAGGAAGTGGCAGAAATCTGTATGTACTGGTAAGAAAGAACTGGAACTTTGTTCATAGATAACATGGTTGTCTATGTAGAAAAATCCCGAAGCATCAACACAAACTCCTGGAACTGAGAGATGATTATAGCAAGATTGGAAGGCTGCAGGTTAATAAGCAAAATCTAGATACTTCTCTTTATATAACAATAACGAATAACTGCAATTTTAAATAAAAATACAATGTTCCCATGAGCACCGCAAAAATGAGCAATTAGACTACAAATCTATCAAAACCTGGAAATGATATGAAAGAAACTACAAAAATCTCATGAGATAAAAAATATTTAATAGATATTTCATTTACATTAGATAGAAATGTCTGATATTATCAAGGTGTCACCTTTTTTTCTGCTTGGTATACAGATTTAGTTCAATTCCAATAAAAGGGCCAGCATGTAATAATGCTATCTGATTTTTAAAATTTAATATACAGCTACATACAGTGTCATAGACTAGAAGATTTGTGGAACAAGATAGAAAACCCAGCTACAGATCCACATAAATACACCAATAGATCTTTTACAATGAAAAAAGGCTATTCAATGCAGAATGACAGCATTTGCAACAACTGGTACTACTAAAATATCTGGATATTCACAAGCAAAATTGAAAGACAGGAACTTAAAATCAATCATTTGCATTCAAAATGCAAGGCTATAAGTAATACAAAACACAGAAGATAATCTGAGTGATCTCTTGTTTGGCTTTTAACCTTTTGTGCTCAAATCACAGTCTATGGAGGAACATACTAACAAACTGGGCATGATGAAAATCACAGTCTTCTATTCTGTGAAAGACACTTTTAGGAGAAATGAAAACATGAGCCGCAGGTTGGATAGAAATCTTTGCAAAGTGTTTATTAGACACAGGATTCACATCTGAAATATATGAAGAACTTTTGAAACTCAGTGGTAAGAACACCAACTACCTATGTACAAAGTGGGCAGGAGACCACAAATCATAAACAATGTGCACAGATGGAACTAAGACCATGAAAGGATGCTCAGCATCATATGTCATTAGAGGACTGCCAGGAGAACAATGGACTATGACCACATACTTACTAGAATGCGAAATCAAATCGGAAACACTGACTCCAAAGTCTGGCAAGGATGTTGAGCAACAAGTGCTTTCATTTGCTGCTGGGGGAGAATACACTGACACAGTCACTTTGGAAGACAGTTTGGTAGTTCTTACAGAACTAAAGATAGTCATAAGATCTGGTAATCATACACCTCAGTATTTGACTGAAAGGAGTTGCAAATTTATGTCTATGAAAAAATCCTACACATGACTGCAGTTGTAGCTTTGTTATAATTGACGAAGATTGGAAACAATGAAGCTATTCTTCAATAAGTAAATGGATAAACTTTAGCATGTGAAATGTAATTCAGTGATATTTTTAAAATAGCTTTTAAATCATGAAATGCTATGGAGAGATGTTGTCAAGTGAAGGAAAGGTCACAGTGGATGTAGTTCCACTTACAAGAACATTTCAGAAAAGACAGAATAGGGAAGACAGTTCACTGGCCTCCAAGGACCTTGGGAAGCAGTGAAGCTCTTCCCCTTGTCACCATAATGGAGGACACAAGGTGTTGCTGTATGTTTGTCTGAATCCATGCAATGTACAAAACCAGCAGTGAATCCTAGTTGAAACTGTGGGCTTTCAGTGAATAATAATGTATCAATATTGACTTGCTAATTAAAACAAATATACCAGAGGAAGGCAAAATATTACTAATAGAGAAGACTTGCAGAACACTGCTTAGGAAATATATGAGAACTCTGCTTTTTCTGCTTTATTTTTTGATAAATCTAAAACTGCTTAAAAAGGTATATTAATTAAAAATCAATAAGACAATAATATTTATTAGGAAACAGAACAATGGGGCTTGAGAGGTGGCTCAGAGTGCTTCCTGCTCTTCCAAAGGACCAGAGTTCAGCTGCCAGCACCCTGGGCTCACATCTGTCTGTAACTACAGGTCTAGGGGATCCAACACTCTATTCTGACCTCTGTTGTAGGCCAGATAAATACACATACATACACACAAATAAATCTTTAAAAAGTTAAAAAAACAACAACAACAACAAAAGCAGAACAATAAAATCCCCTATTTTAGTTACTTTCCTTTTTACTCTGTTAAAATATGTGACAAGAGGCAATTTATTGAAGAGTTTATTTTCTTTCACTGGCCCAGGGTATAGTCCATCATAATGACCACATTGTGTCTGAGGTCCCAAAACAGAGAATAGTGAATGCTTTTGCTGAGTTATTTCTCTTTCTCTTTTTCTTTCTGAGGCCCCAGCCCGTGGCATATTACCTCCCACCATTAATGTTGGTTTTCCCACCGAGGGTAACTCAATCCAGAATCTCCCTCACAGACATGACCAGAGAAGCATGCTTGCATGCTGACTCTAATTCCCATTAAGCTGATAAGATTAATCATCATCCCTCTGTGTGTCCTCTCCTTCACCTGCTGCCAGAGAACAGAGCCTCCTTAGCTGCAATAGTGACTCCCTTAACCCCTAGGGGAAAGAGGATTTATGGGCTACAGTGGTTGATGCTCATGGCTCAGCCTCAGTGTATTGCACCAGCACCTGGAACTTGGCCTGAGGGCTGAATAGCAGTAGTCTTGTGTGTTCCACAGGATCTGGGTGTGAGTAGCTGTGAGATGATCATGTGGTCATCCTGAAAGAGGAGACCTGAAGGGACTTTCCTGAAAGTCACGCAGAATAGAGACACCATGGTTAGGTCTTAGGTTTCTGACTTATACTCTCCTACTCCCCTGGCTCTCAAAGCATCACAGTGTTGGGAGGGGAAAGAACAGACTTTGGCTAGTCAAAGGCCAAGTTATAGGCTGGCATGAAATGTAGTTATAGGTCTCCAGGCTGGGGATGAGTGACTGTATAGAAAGATATGTTGTGACTTCTGTGGCCATAGAACTATCCAAGGGGGTGTGGGGGAACTAGAGAGCAAAACAGTGACTTTAAGGAGGCTTTCCTCCTTAAAACCTAACGTAAAGCCACGGTCCAAGAACTTCAAGATTTACTGCCATGAATTATAGTTGATTTTGTTGAGGTCATGAACACAATTAAATATTACCAATAATATGAAGCTGGGACGGGCTAGCTTTTGTAATTTGTAGAAAAGCTCTACAAACTCGAGGCACAAATATCAATGAAACTAATTCATTTTGTCCAAACAAATTCATTTTTCCGATCAAATGTCTACACTGTTAATATTATTTACATGGAAATCAATACATTATTTACTATATTTGGACTGTCTCTATGAATTGCTTAGGAATTCTCAGGATCTTTTGGTGCTCCCAGAGGAGCTGGAACTCTGGTAACTTCTCAGGCATTTAAGTCTCACCATCACATGTGCTGTTGAACACTGGAACTCCTGCTGTATAGTCTGGAGAGCAGGACTGCTATGGTCCTCATACCTGTGTCAGACAGGAGCTTTCCCCAGAGCAGAAGGTCCCATCCTCCTGAATGAAATCTGCTATGAGTTGATGGTTTGGTCTTCTAGTAAATAGGCCCTAAGCAGAGAGGGCTGTGAGGAAGGTGGGATCACACCTAGGACCGCTGCCAGGTGGGGGTTGAGAACAGCCTGACTCCTCTCATGGTGCATGAATCACATATTAACCAGTCATTACTCCTCTATCCAGAGAAAGAGTGACCATGTCATATAGCCTAAGTCATGTGTGCCTTGATTCTCTCTTGTGGCATAGCACAGGCCACATATCAACCAAGTCTGCTTCATCAAAGTGCAAGACCTTCCCTCAGAAATATGTTAAAAATAGACACTTTGTTTTGTCTGGCAGGGCTGAAACTCTCCTTCTGACCCCCGCTGGACTGTCTATTGCAGCAATAATAATCCTCTTACCTGAAAGACAATTTGACTCAGCACCTGTCTCTCAATTCCACTCTCCTTTCCCTCCATAAAACCTAACATAAATATACTGGGAATTTTCATTGAAGCTGACGGAGGAGCCCCGTCTGCCTTCTGTTCCTGTTCTTCATTCCAGCATGAGATCTTAGGTACCCACTGGTTTCAGAAGACAGCTACCTGCTGCCTCGTGGACCCAGAGCCATAGTGCTTTCTTGAAACTCATCCTAGGGGCTAGGCAGTTATTTTTTTAAGCTCTCAAAAACAAACAATAACTTTAACAATGCCCAGATAGGAAGGTTGAAGATGAATATAATGGGTCTACACTGGGACTCAGGTATTGACATGGAAAGATTTCCTTGTAATCTTAGGATCTAAGCTTAAAATCCTTCTTCTTAAAGAATGAGAAAAATGGGGTATTCCACCAAATTGATTACACATCTTCACATTTTATTTCTGTGCTTGTCAAGAGATCCTATGAGTGAGTGTTTCTAGCCAAGTTCCTTTGCTAAGCACTAGGATGATGGAGTTGGGTGTCCAAGTTGCCACCCCAGGGAGACATCAGTGTTTGGTGGAACTGGCAAAATGAATCACATGGGGGCTATAATATCACATCCCTGCTTGGATGAGGAGACGATTTTGTTTGCAAAATCCCTTGTGTAACCTGTTATAATACTACTACTACTATACTTGCTAAGCCACTGCAGCTGTGTGCTTTCACCACCTGGGCTGGGTATTCTATCTGTGGATGGTAGACAAGTCCCATGTCTGTGTCCTGCTCTTGCTCTTCCTCAGCGAGTAGGCAGGGGACTGTCCTAGAGAGAATGCAGAGGGAAGGAGGTACAATAGGCTGAGGAGCTGATGAGTATTCACTTGTGTTGTTATAACAAACCAGGGTGAGGCCAGAGAATTTATAAAGATTATTTAGCTTACAATTCTGGTGGCTGGAAGTTCCAAATAGCATGGTGCCATGATCGCAGCAAGGGCCTCTTCTCTGTGTGATAACATGGTGGAGAAATGGAATGAGAAAGACCTCAAGTCAAAGAAAACAGCATGCAAGATGGACTCCTTTATAATAACCTGCTCTGAAGAACTGAACCATTCCTTCCATATCAAACCTCCTGCATGAGACTAACATAGGAGGTCGAGCAAGGTGCACATGACTCCCCACTTACCTCTAGGTCCCAAGTCTTAAAGGTCCTATCATCTCAACACTGCCACACTGAGGGCCAAGCTTTGAACACTCAGATCTTTGGGAGCTACTCCATATCCATACCATAACAACAAGGAGAGGAGGTATCGAAGAAGGCAGAAGTATAAAGCATAAGAAGTAATAGCTAATTTGCTTCTAGCATGTTCCATGAAATACATGTTTATCACTGCATTTGAAATTTATATGACCGTTTAAATTGGAAAGGGCAAGTAATATTGTTCCCATGTTATTCCAAGAATAAATCAGAATTGTAACAGGACATGGAATCTTTTTCATGAAGCATATGTCTATGGAAGAGAGGCAAGGCATTGTGGCTGTCTACAAGATTTGAAGAGGCCTTATGTAAAATTTGTCCCATTCTAACAGGTTGAGAGTGGGCGAGGCAGCAAGTGCACTGACAGGGCAAAGAGAAGGGTTACAAAGAGGCATGTGCAATTCTCACACATAGATTCTTGTGTGGCCAAGAGAACTGTTTTCGTCGTTCCTGACCAGAGGCAGTCCTCCAGTTAGTCTGGGGCCCATCACTTTGGAAGGTTGAAGAGTAAGTTATTGGAAGATCCAGAGGAATCCATGTCAGAAAGAAAGATGACAGCACACTAGATGTTCCAATTCTGGAAAGAGTAGCCTGCAGAGTCATCAAGAGTCCCTTAAGTACCTGAAGGACTGTTCTGGAGACAGGATGATAAGGAGGTTTCATTTAAAGTTGTGGATCAAGGACTTATAGATTTAAACAACTTCCTTCCTCCCCAGAACTGTGAGCACAAATGGGGGCTGAAGGAGGCTCCACTCCTCTGGAGATGTGGCCACTACAGGGAGAGATAACAGCTTTGTCATGGGGGAGGTGAGCAGAATGACCTCTAGCCCAGCCCACGAGTTGTCAGCAGTGATCAACCATCAGATTCTGGTCTCCATAGAAAATTGTGCATTAACAAGGACTATGCTTCTGTAGGGCCAGGGTGGTGGTCAAAAGGGAGCAGTGGAGTTGATGAGGGGAGGTGTTAAAACACAGAGGGATTGGTTTTGCAGTAGGATGGTGCCAGCTTCAACCCTATCACCAATTTGTGACCTGAGACTTGAGCAAGTCACAACTCTTTCTGGCTATGCTGCCCACTGTCTGTCAGATGGCAGTGAGGAGAAGCCTTTCCCAGAAGGACTGAGAGCAGAAGCATCTATGCTTAGTTTTGTCAGTGTGTCTACACAAAGTCTGACATTTCCACAGTGCTTGTAATACTCTCCTCTCTGAGCTGGCTTAGTCACTCTTCCATGAAGAATGATTGAGAAACAGAATCTACTGACACGTACTTTACTAATAACTGCCATAATGGTATCTATTACCTTGTATGCTAATTCAAAAAAATCTTATTATTTTAAAAAGATAGTTTTTGGGCCCTCAGAGAGACAGGAAACAAGCCCAACTTCTTACTCTACCCAACCTTCACCCACTTTCCCAGCTCTCCACTCCTGCTGCCATTGTAATTTTCCAAGTGATCTGAATCCCACCTTCTTGGAGCATAGTACGTGAGGTCCAGTCCTGGGTCCTCCTTCTCCACATTTCAAGTAAGTCTGACCAGTAACGATGGTAACAGGAGACAAGATGCTGGCCCAGGAGAGAAGAGGTTGAGGGATTCCCTTCTTCATTCCCAATCACATCCCCCAACTTACTCTCCTCACTAATATGTTCTTCTACCTTTCCTCCAAACAATGGGGAAAGGTAAAGCAGAGAGCCACAACCAGAGCCACAGGCAGTTACGCTCTCTCTGCCACGCAGGACCACACAACAATAAAAATAAATAAATAAAAGACTAACCTTCCGGCCAATCGCAGTTTAAGCTACCCTGCAATTAAACAAATCCACAAACCGCAACACATATTTACATCTCATTAGCAGAAGCCAAATGCAACAACGGCATTAAAATTAAGAAATTAGACACAATTATCCTGTCGGCAGCAGTGGGGGAAGTTGTCAAGGGCTGGTTTATTCATCAGTTTGCACGGAAGTTCAGCAGCTCCCTAATTGTGTGCTGCTGTTTTTCACCCCTCCTCCTCTTGCATAGAAAAAAAAAAAGAAAAAGAAAAAGAAAAATTCTTGGAGATTTCACTTCTCTGCAGTGCAGCAGCCTGTAAGTTGAAGAAGCTGGGCCAAACAGCCTGTGCACTCTGTCTTCAGATCCCAGCCAGGCCCACTGAACTGTGGTGACAGGAAGTCAGGAAGGCCTGAGTGGCTGTTGAATTGCCATGTGTCCACAGGTGGATGCCCAGGGAGTCTCTACCATCCAGTGTAATCACCATCCTCATGTCTAACCATGGCCTGGTCCAGCAGTGCCAGCTTTGTTTCAGAAACACAGCTTCTTGTCTTTGTATAGGCAGATGCTCCTGGAAACAGCTCTTAAGTATTCTAGGACTGTGTGTTGGGTGGATGAGTGAGCACCTTGCTCACGGCTGCACTATTGAGAGAGTCCAGGCTGTGTCAGGGTGTAGCTTGTACTGTTGGGATGGTCAGGACATTGGCCAACTTCAGAGGCAGGTTGTGCTGTAGTGCCCTCCTGTTCAGGAGGTTCTGTCATGCTCCCTCCTTGGCATCCTTCCTCTGCCTTCTAGGGGACTTGAGAGTTCCTCCCTTACCCTACATGCTTGTATGACCCAGTATGGACTTTGTTTGGCCTTGGACCACTGACCTTTTGGGAGTTAATGACTCAAGAACAACATGTTCCTGTGGTCTCCAGGGCAAAATGATGGTGCCGTCCCTATTCTTCACTGTTGTGGTTGGAGGCTCTTTTGCCAACATTAGGCCTTACAATTCTGCTTTTAGATGGTGACATAATGATCCAAGGAAAACAATTTGCTGGGCATTTCCTTACCTGATGGAATCTTGATGCCATTGTCTGGAAATCAGAGTACCTGGCTGACCTTTCAATTATATCTAGCTGGTAAGGGTCTAGATTCAGGATTAGGAGACCTCAGTGCCATTATCATAGCAGCTGGCATGTAAGTCATACAGAATCCTGGTTGGTTCTGTGGTCTGTGGAGTGGAGACTGATGTGTGTTCCTCCTTTTTCAGAGTTGAATTGTGATTGTGAGGCAGTGTGCAACAAGCATGCATCTGAGCTCAAGTTATTGCTACCCAACCTCTGGGTCCCCAGTGAAGAGTGACTTATCCCCAAGGCAGGCTCTTCAACTGAATCCCCAGCATTGATGTCACTGTGGCTACTGCCCTCTGGTTTTTTTTGTTTTTTTTTTTTTTTTTTCTGACCTTGTCACTCTTCCAATTTCCTAAGCTGTGGATTGTCCTAACTTCTTATGTCCTGGCTCAATGGGTCTAGATAAAGGATCTGATAAATATTGTACTCTGCAGTATTTCTGTTCAGTCTGTACTCACACAATCCTTTCAAACAAAAGTAGAAATGAATGAAGATGGTAAGCAAAAACTCCCATACAATTCAGCATTTCTTTAGTGGTCATCTGAGTTGTAAGTGGTTCCTCCTTCCCTAACTCCACGCTCCTCTCTGTCATTGGAATGCCTATTGAAACTGCAGTCCTTTCCAGATTTTTCTACTGTAGCCACATGGTAATCAGAGTGATTACCCTGAAATCACTCATTTACTCACTCAGACACTCATTTGTCTAATATTTATTGATCACATACTATTTTCCCAGTATCATGAGTGAAGCTAGTACTGAACAGGCACAGTACAATCCCCGTTCAGACCAGCAGCAGAGAAAGAATAACAACACAATCGCTCGCAGGAACTTCAAAGGAACAGATCTCAAGCCTTTGGAGAGGCTCAGGAGCTGGCCCACTCCACCTGCAGGAGTCTTGAGCCACACAGTGGAAGTAGAAACTTTCATCCTTGGCATCAGCAAGTGCAAGGGAACCACAGGATTCCTGGAGTTTGATGGAGCGTGAAGGCAAAGGTAGAGAAATCGAACATCCCCATCTCTGAACTGGAAAGTACAGTGGAATGTTCCCCAAAGGAGCCAAAGAGGGCAGCTGATGGCGAAGGAGAGCTGCCTACTTGTGGAGGGTGTGGTGAGAGGGTGAGAAGAGGCTTCTGACTCAAGAGTATGGTCAGACAACCAGCCTACTTCCACAACCGCTTTTTGGCTGTGTTGGATGTGGTATGCTCTGTGCAGGGCAGGGTACTGTCTTGGCTGTCCCCGTTTCCAGCCTCATGATGACTCAGCACCTGGTCTCGTTATTTCTATTGCTGTGATAAAATATTGACCAAAACGAACTTGGGGAGGAGAGGGTTTATTTTATCTTACATCTCCCAGGTCACAGTTCATCACTGAGTGAAGTCAGTGCAGGAAGATGGAAGCAGGAACTAAGCACAGATGATGGAGGAAGACTGTTTATTGGATTGCTGTTTTGGTCCATGCTCAGTCTGCTTTCTTATATACCACAGAACCACCTGCCCAGGGGTGGCAGCATCCACAGTGCGTTGGGCCCTCCCACAATTACTCAACAGTTAACAAAATGCCTCAGAGACATGGTCACAGGTCAATCCAATTGAGGAAATTCCTCAGTTGTGGTTCTTCTACCCAGGTCTGTCAAGGTGACAACCGAAATTAGCCAGTACAGTGCCTTTTAATATTTGTGTTGAGTTATTGCCATGACATTTTACAAAGGACAAAGGACATAAAGACTTTGTAAAACACACAAGCCCATCCTCTAGCCTACAGAAAGCATACTGGATCAACACTTCTTCACCAAGAATTCTTCTGCCCAGATGCCCAGCATCTGGCCCCTTCCTCTGCAAGCTTACTGCCTACCCATGATGGATGGTGACAGATGTGCAAACTGATGCCAGGAGAGCTGTTTGGATGATGAGGATATTAGGAACAAGAGTCACATGGATCTCTAGGTTGAACCCTCAATGATGCCTAGAACTTAGATTTTGAATAAGTTATCTAACATAAGATTCATCTTGTTTAGTGAAATGAAGGATAGTTAAGGCACCTGCTTTGTAGGATTATTGTGGATATTAAATTAAATGAACATAAGCTATGAAAGAGAAAATGAAGCCAATTTTTTTTCTTAATTTCAACTGTCATTGTTGTGTGTGTGTGTGTGTGTGTGTGTGTGTGTGTGTGTGGTGGCTATGTGAATTCAACTTTCTTCATATTGAGGTAGCAAGTACTATTTTCGGATTTCAAAGGAATCTGGCATGTGTTATTCCTTTGAGGCAGTGATTATGAAACTTGGGCTTTCTTTTTAATTCCATTCACTATTATTGCAATAGGAATTAGATGTGATTTGTCACTGAATATATTTATCCCACTGAAAAAATTTTCCCTATTTAGAACAAGTGATTAAAAAATTGTTCTGGGAAGGGTTTTGTACCCTGAAAATTTTCCCTCTTTTCTTTTGTTTAAAACTATATCAAAACATTCCATTATAGAGTTATTTAATATGTAAGTTGCATTGCTATATATAAAAAATAAAATATGATTTAAAAAATAAATAAATTAGATCAGCTATTTAAGTCATTTTCCATGATAGTTTTATTTACTGAATCTTTAAAAGCTGACAGTTAAAAACAGAAAAACAACAACAACAAAAAAAACCCCACTGAATTTTGCAATGACTGATGGGCGTCCAGGAGAGGGAGCAAACTGGTAGAGAGACTTTCCAGGAGGAGAAAGAGGCCAGTCGGAGCTTCTAGAATGCTGAAGCATGCATGGCTTCTTCATGTATAGCAGAGAAATTCCGAGTGACTGTACATTGGGAAAGGAAGTAGGGAGTAAGGTTGGTGATGCCACTGGGCCACTGGGAGTGACAAGTCTGTCTGCCATGTGAGATGGCTGATCTTCATCTTGCCTGCTACACGGGACCTCCAGGACTGGAAACTGGAGGTGATGTTGTGAGATTTGAGATTCTTGGCACAATGGCAGATATGTGTGTGTTGAGAGGGTGGGGGCCAGTAGAATAGGTTGACAATGATGATACTGAGGCTCTGGGGAAGCAGAAAAAGAGAATCTAAGTGATTTGCAGATGGGTCTGAAGAACCATGACTATAGATGGAATGTCCATATGAAGAACAAGAGTCTATGTTGTTAGGAGCTAGCATTATAGGTAGGTAGTGCTGAGCCTAACTCTAGTTGTGTTGGGTTCAGTGCATACATAGATGTCTAAGTGACACCATCACAGTTCTTCTCCTCATCTTTTTCCCTTATCCAATTGTTCAAAGTGACAATTGCTAGTAAGAACTTTGGAAAGAGTAGGAGAAATGATGGAGATGACTACTGTTGAAATGTTAGAAAACATACATGAATAAGGATAAAATATCCTTGATAAACTTAGTCCCCATTACACCTGTGTTTTGGTGCCAGCTGACCCTCCATATCTGTGGTTTATGCATCTGCAGTGTTGACAGAGAAAACATGGGTCTAAAAGATTTTTCAGTTCTTTGTGTACCAAATATGTACAGATTTTCTTGTCATTTTCTCTTAAGCAGCACAGTCTAAAAACTGTTGATATAACATTTACATTGTATTAGGTCTTATAAGAAACAGAGATAATTTAAAGTGCACAGGCCTGCAGTAATTGCATGCAAAACCCAACTCTTTTATATATGGCACCTGAGCATTTGTGGATTTTAGTATCAGCAGTTACTGAGCTATGCAACCATAGCTTTCTAGAATATTTATAAAGAGCACATTAAATCAGGTGGTAAAATAGGGGGAACTGGATGGGAGGGAATGGGGAAAGAGTGGATATGATCAAAACACATCATATGCACGTATTAATATTAAATAAAATGTCTTTAAAAGATTCTCCAAAATGCTTTAAATTAGTATTTAAATAATATATAAAAATATTAGTGTATATACCAGTGCCACTGACCTAGTGTTGTAGCTGACTTGGGTAGTTAGTAGCTGCTATAACTTCCTGTTGAACACAGGCTTCATATTCACATCCCTTCCATTGTTTATTGAATTTCTTTTGATTAGTCTGATATTTATTATTATGGATCTTCCTTGGGCATATTATTTTTGTTTATAAAATAATACTACAGATAGTATACCACACATTTTTAATTTTATACCATGAAAGGATGGTTTTACCACTTCTCTGATATTGGCTGTCAGCTCCATGGACCATTACTGCCTTTGACATTGCTATTATTAGCCATTTTAATACTGTGAATGCTTGAAAGTCTGAGGCCATTGCTACCTGTTTTAATCTACAGTTGACATTTATTTTTATTTATCTGGGTTCTCTTTTTGTACTCATCATTTATTCCTGAAATTTGGTTTTTCTTCCAAATTGAGTAATTATCATTAGTATATATTATAGTTAAGATTTTCTGGGCACTATTATTCTCTCACATTTTGTTATTCAATGGCTTATTTTTTAAAAATGTAAAAGACTTATTCTTTTTTAAAAAAATCAAAATCTTAAAAAAAAATTCAAAGCCTTAAAAAAACTTCATCTTTATTCTTGTGTGATTTTTATTAAAAATATCACAGCATCAAAAAGTAATATTACATTGCCTTTTGGTTTTAATCCTTTTTTTCAGAAAATAGCCCTCCTTACTGTTCCTTTGAGGTAATTCTCTTGCTTTGCTTTTATTTTTGTATTTTAAGATGATGTCTCTATGGAGCCTAGACTGACTGTAAACTCATGACCTGCCTGCTTTAAACTCCTAGTAGACCAACATGCCCAGTGAAGGCATTTTTCTTAAATCCATGGTTGTTTAAAAGATTTTTTTCAAAAGTGTTTTTTATCGCAATACGCTTGCCAGAAGACTATTGGAATATTTGTGTTACTTCTGGTTTACTGAGATTCTTAAATCTTGACGCTGTTGTCTTTGACAGGTTTCAAATATTTAATCTTTGTGGCTTCTGCCACATTTTATCACTTTTATCATTCTTGAAATCCAATTACCCACATTTTAGATCTACTAAAGGTGCCTATACATTCTGTAACCCTGGAAGGACTCTCAATTCTACCCCTGTGTACTTTAATTTGTGTTTGGCTACAACTAATATGATCTCAATACTGAGACATTGCTCTTTGCCTCATTTATAGGCTCTAATTATGTATGTCAAAATTTCCACATTTTCATTTACACTGTCAGTCTTGCCAAAGATTATTGACTAGCATTGTGAAAGATTTTCTGCTCACCCTAATACCCAAATAATTGATTTGTCTTTTCCTCTTAATTAGGAGACATTTTTTGTTTTGTTATTTTTTTTCTTTTTTACCAGCCTAGTGATTTTTTTTGTTTCTTTTACTCTGTATATTATTTATAAACGAGCTTAAGAGACAGTGTAGGTGATGGTTTGTCCTTTAAATGAGGAGCCTTTCACTCTTTAATAATGACCAAAGTGGAATTTGGACTTGATTGTTGTTTCCTATAATATCCAGCTGGTAAAGACTTAGCGCAGAGATTGCTGCAGAGAACATGATGGCAGAAATCAGGACTTTCTCTCAGTTTTTTCCCAGTGGCTGGAATGCCTATGTGCATGGTGGAATGGTCACTAGTGGTTTGAGAATAGAATGTACTAGGAGCTGAGAAGTGATTTTAGAATTTTAGTAATCCAGAATGAGAGGGCCTTGTATAGTCTGGGCATCTGTGTGAAGCACCAGAGAGGCCATATCTCTCAATCAGGCCCCATTTCTAGGATAACGGTGACTCAGAGCCTGACATAAGATCTAGTTTGAGGCAGTCTATCTCTAATGGAGTAAGTGATGAGAACACATAGCCAGGGATACAAAAAGAGTCCAGCATTTCTTCAGTTTGTGATCACAATGACCAGCACACCATAAAATATCACTCAGAAAGCAAAGCGATGAGAAAATCTGAATACAACACCCTCAGAAACAAGTAATCAGTGAATAAAACTTTGAGATGGCTCAGATGTTGGGTTTACTAAACCAAAAAATTAAAGCAATTATTGTCAATGTCTTAAAGTACTTTTAAATTCAATCTTTGTGTATTTCATAGACCATCTCAATCAATGTTAACATCTTTGTAGCCTCTTCCCACCGGAATCTCCCCATAGCACCCCAACTGGAATCCATACATTCTGTCATCTGTCCTAAGGCCTATTGTGTCAAGTTGGTGTCTCCAGATGTTCCTCAGTGCAAGTTCATTCACTGAGGTCAATACAGCCTATCTAGAGTACGTTGCTTTAATATTAGCTTTTCCTAGACCAACAGTATTCAACTGCCCATATTTCTTCAGCAAAGATTAGGATCTACAGATCGTTTCCACAGTTCCATGCTTGTAGGATGATTCAGGCCAGGCCAGGCAGGCTCCCGGCCTGCTGGCCTAAAACAGCTAGAACTGGTATTGAGCATGCATGCGCAGTGAACACTTCCTGGGACCTAACCTGGGGAAGCTCTCAGGCCCTAGTAGCCATCCAGGACCAATGGGAGTGACCTGTGTCAAATCATTAGAGGCGTTCAGGACCTACCAGAATGAAGCACGTCAGATGACCACATAAAGACTTCCCCTAAGCCTGGCGAAAGTATAAAGCCTGTTTCCCTTCTAAAATTAAATGAGATTGTTGGTTCCACTATCTCCCGGAGTCTGTGTCATTGACTACACGCCTCTTTGCCCCCTCCCCCGAGGAATCTGCCAATGCCAGCCAACACTTGCTGGGATTTTGTCTGCTTGAGTTTGCATGGATCTTGAGCATGCCGATACCATTGCTGCAGATTCATATGAGAAGGAACCCAGGAGCTTGTAGGATTCTATTTCCATATGGTCACATACCTCTTCCCTAGCTCCTACAATCTTTGTGCCTCCTCTTCCACAGTGGTCCCTGAGCCCTGGGTGAGTGAAACTTAATATAGGAGTCCTGTCCAGAGTCCCACACTCTGTAGACTCCTAATCTCCATAATTTGGGCATTTGTGACCTTTTGTGTTCCTATCCCCCTGTTTCATGAGGAAGCTCGATTAATGGGAGTTGATTCATTAGTGTCCTCTTTATCCCTTGTTGTGTGTTACATGAGGCTTAGGTGTAGAGGTTTCATTATAGATGTGACACTTAGGTTTGGCAAGTCACAGACAATGTCTGTGTGTCACCAGTTGTGGTACTATGTAGTAGTTTCCGTCTGGTGCAAAAGAAGTTTGCGGCACTTAGGTTGCTTTCATTGCTTAGCTATTGTGAAAAGAGCAGCAACAAGCATGGATGTATTTCTGCCATAGGATCAGTCCTTTGGGTATATGCCAAGGAGTGATATAACAGGGTGAAATGATAGGTTGATTTTTAGTTTGTTAAGAGTTCTCCACACTGCTTTCCATAGAGGTTGCATGAGTTTATAATTCCACCAGCAGTGAATGATTGTTCCTCTTTCCCACATCCTTTCTAGCATTTAGTATCATTTGTTCTCTTGATCTTGGCCAATCTGACTGGGGTAAGATGAAATCTTAAAGTGCTTTTAATTTGCATTTCCCTAATTACTAAGGATGTTAAACACTTTTAAAGATGTATCTCAGCCATCTTTATCTCTTCTTTTGAGAACTCTCTGCTCAGATCCTTAGCCCATCTTTTAACTGGGTCACTTGCCTTCTTGATTCTTTTTTTTTTTTTTTAATTCTTTATATAGTCTGGATGTTAAACCTCTGTCAGATGTGTCACTGGTGAAGAATTTCTCCCACTCTGTGGGTTTTTCTCTTCACTTCCTTGTTTGTTTCTTTTGCTGTATAGTAGCTTTTTAGTTTATATAAGTCCCACTTGTTGATTATTGACCTTAATTCCTGAACAACAGACTTCTGATTTAGAATGTCCTTTCCCACACCTATATCTTATAGGTTACTGCCAATGTTTTATTTTCCTAACAGTTTCAGAGTTTCAGGTTTTACATTGAGGTCTTTGATCCATTTGGAATTGACTTTTGTGCAAGGTTAAAGATAAGGGTCTAGTTTCATTCTTCTATAGATGGAGATCCAGTTTTGTTATACCATTTCTTGAAGATGCTATCTTTCCACTAGTGAGTGTTCTTGGTCCCTTTGTCAAATTCCACATGGCTGAAATTGCATGTACTCATGTTTGTGTCTTCAATTATATTCCATTGATCTATGATTCTATTTTGTGCCAGTTCCATGTTGTCTTTAAGACTACAGCTCTGTAATATGGTTTGAAATCTGGAAATCTGGTATAGTAATCCCCCCTGCATTGTTCTTTGTGCTCAGGGATGTTTTGGATATCTAGGGTATTTTTAGCTTCCATATGAATTATGGATGTAAATGATGTAAAGAATGTCATATGAATTTTGATTGGGATTGTATTGAATCTATACATTTCTTTTGTTAGGATGGTCATTTTTACAATATTAATTCTTCCAATCCATGAGCATGGGAGGTCCTTCCATCTTCTGGTGTCCTCCTCAATTTCTTTAAATATTTGAAATTTTCATTGTAGAAATATTTAATGCCTTTGGTCAGGCTTATTCTGAGACATTTCATTTATTTTTTGAGGCTTTTGTGAATGGGAGGGTTTCCATGGACTCTTTCCCAATTTTCTCATTATTTGTACATAGAAAGGCTTCTGATTTTTGTACATTAATTTTGTAACCTTACAGCTTATTGGAAGTTTTAATTGTTTCTATGAGTTTTCTGGTGGAATTTTTGTTATCTCTTACATATTATATCATGTCTTCCTCAAAAAGGGATAAGTTGACTTCTTTTCCAATGAGTACCCCTTTAACTTCCTTCTCTTGTCTTATTGCTCTAGCAAGAGTTTCAAGTGGTATATCAAAAAAGAGTGGAGATAGTGGACAACATTGTCTGGTTCCTTATTTTAAGGGGAATGCTTCCAGTTTTTCTCCATTTGGAATGATGTTGGCTGTGTGTTTGTTGTATATAGCTTTAATTATGTTGAGCTATGTTCCCTTGAGTCCAATTCCCTCTAGGACTTTTAGCATAAATGCATGTTGAATTTTGTCAAAGGTTTTTTCTACATCTATTGAAATGACCCTATGTTTTTTTGTCTTTGAGTCCATTATTGACTTTTGTATATTGAACCATCCTTGCATCTATGGAATAAAGTCAACTTAATCGTGGTAGATGATTTCTTTGATATGTGTTTCTATGTGGTTTGCAAGTATTTTGTTGTTCATTAAGGATATGGGTCTATATATTTCTTTTTTGGTTGTATCTTTACCTAGGATTGGTAGTAGAGTTATTCTGGCTTTGTAGAAGGAAATTTGGAGTTTTCCTTCTGTTTCTATCTTTTTGAATAATTTAAGTAGTATTGGATATAGGTCTTCTTTGAATGTCTAGTAGAAATCTGCTGTGAATCCATGTGGGATTTTTAGTCAGAAAGTTTTTTATCAGTTTCAATTCCCTTATATGTTATGAGTTTATTTAGGTTGTTGATTTTTTTCTTGGTTTAATTTGGTGGTTCCCATGATTTTAGATATACATCCATGTCTTTAAGGTTTTCAAATTTAACATCATATAAGTTTGTAAGTATTCCATTATAATGTTCTGGTTTTTTGGCTGTCTGTTGTCAGGTTTCCTCTTTCATCTCTAATTTTCTTTTGGAGTTGCTCTTTCTTTCTTTTGGTTAACTGGGCTAAGGGTCTGTCTATCTTGTTTATTTTTTCAAAGAACAAGTTCTTGGATTCATTGATTCTTCATACTGTTTTCTCTGTTTTTATTTCATTAGTTTCTGCCCTGATTTTTGGAATTTCTTTTTGTTTGCTGGGTTTGGGTTATTGCCTTTCAAGATTCTTGAGTGTTAATGTTAAGTCATTTATTCATGTGCTTCCTGATGTTTTAAGGTAGGCACTTAAAACTACAAAATTCCCTCTTGGCGCTTCTTTTGAAGTGTCCCAGAGGTTTTGTTGTGTTGTATTGTTCTTTTTTTTGTTTAATTTCAGGAATACTTTTTTTTTCTTAATGTCTCCTTTGACCCATTCATAATTCAGGAGTGTGTTGATTAATCTCCATGAGTTTCATGTAGCTACTAGGGCTTCTTTTGATATTGATTTTAATCTCTATTGAATTGTGGTCTGACATAATGAATGGGCTTATTTCAATTCTGTTCTATTTGTTGAGGTTTATTTTGTGCTCCAGGATATGACTGATTTTGCAGGAAGTTCTATGGGGTGCTGAATAGAATGTGTGTCTTTGGTGCTTGGATGGAAAATTCGGTAGATGTCTGCAATGTCCATTTGATGTGTTGTATTGTTTAATTCAGATGCCTTTCTGCATATTCTCTGTGTGGTTGACCTGTCTAATGGAGACAGTGGGATAATAAAGTCCTATATTATTAGTTAGTTGGGCTTAATCTGTGTCTTAAATCCCGTTTTTATGAAGTTGGGCTCACCATAGTTTATTGCATATATGTTCATGATTCTAATATCTTCCTGGCTAATTGATCCTATGATGAGAATGAAGTGACCTTCTTTATCTCTTCTGATTAGTTTTGGTTTGAAGTCTAGTTTGTTAGATATTAGAATGGTAAATCCTGCTTGTTTCTTAGTGCCATTTGCTTGGAATATTTCCCCATCCTTTCACCTAGTACCTGTCCTTGAAGATGAAATGCTTTTCTTGCAGACCACAAAAAGATGGATTTACTGGTTCCATCATTTTAATTTCTCTTTGAATTCTGGTCTAACTTTGTGGTTCCCCAGTTATACTTTCATTTAGTTTCTTCTGCTGCCCTTTGAGTATAGTCATTTCTTTCTTCAGCTCTTTGTATTGCTTCAAGAATTTTCTGAAGGGCTGGTTTTTGTGGACATGAATTCTTTTAGTCTATTTAGGTCATGGAAGATTTTTCTTTCCCCTTCAACTCTAATAGACATTTTTGATGGGTAAAATATCCTAGGTTGGCATCTAAGGTCATTTAGAACTGGGAAGAATTTGGCCATGGCTCTTCTGGCTTATACCATTTGCACTGAACAGTATGCTGTAATTCTGATGGATTTGTTTTTTTTTTGCTGCTTTTAATATTCTCTCTTTCTTTTGTAAATTAGTACTTTTATTATGATAGATCATGGGGAGTTTCTTTTCTGTTCCCATCTATTTGGTGTTCTATGTGATTATTTGTATGGGCATGTCATTCCTTGATTTTGGGAAATTTTCTTCTGCAGTCTTATTGAAGATCTGGTCAATAGCATTATTCTGAGATTCTTCCCTTCCTCTATGCCTGTGATGCACCATTTTGGTCTTTTCATGACTTTCCTACCTCATCCATTCCTGTGTTTTAAAACATTTTTCATAATCTTTGTTTAAGTGCTCTAATTCTTCAACTTTATCATCCAGTCTTGATATTCTGTTTTCCTGTTGATTCATTCTATTGGTGAGGCTTTCTCCTGTCATTTCGAATTGGCTTACTTCTTCACTTCAGTCTGAGTTTTCTATAATATTTCTATGTCTTTTGTGACTTCAGTTAGAAGTTTATCCTTATCTTCTTTTAATTCTTTGATTTGTTTTTATGTGTTCTTAAATTTACTGAATTCTTTGACCATGTTTATGATTGTTAAACTCCTGTGTTATATCTATGGGGGTCTCATTGCAGAACTCTTCTATAGGACTGGTTATGTTTGGTAGGGACATATTATTTGGGTTTGTCATATTGTTTTTTGTTATAATCTTGGCATGAGGATTTCTTTTGTTGTTTGTGATTCTGATGTGAGACTCAAGCCTTCCTTTTTGAGCTGAAGTGTGATTCTGTTTATATATTTGACGTTACTTTGTTTTTTTTCTTATTAGGTATGAAAAGCTGCTTGGTCAAGGCTTCAGGTTCTCTCTTTTGATTTTATACTGGAGATAACCAGATTGCTCTAATCCAACTGCTCAGGAGTTCCCTCAGAGCCACAATTCAGGGGATATCAGATGCTCTCATTCTCTCTCTTAAGGTCTGGGCCCTTCTTGCCAGCAGGAACAGCACAATTTGTGAAGATTGCTAGACAGAAACTGTATTCAGGCATTCTCAAGCAGTACGCAAAGGTCTGGGCACCTACCAAAGGGTCCTGCACCAGTGAGAGGGGCTGTAGATGATACCAATGTAGGGGGATGGGCACAATGTGATTGGAGAGTTTACAACCAGGCAGAGCAAAAAGGGTAGTCTAGAGAACTGGGGGGCTAAGAGCAAAAATGGGCCTGTGCCCAAGGCTAGAAGGAGAACAGGATACGGAATGGGGTAGATTGGAGTTTCTGTAGTGGTAGGCCAGTGGAGCTACAGTCAGCAAGGTTAGATTTACCAGTAAAGAAGGCTGGCCTCAGGAAACCAAGGCAAGTTGGGGATGGAGTCTGCCAAGGTACAAGGCTTATCTCAGGAATGCAAAAGGCAAGATGGAGGTGGGGACAGCCTATGATATCTCTAACAAACTAGACTGAAAAATTGAGCTGGTCTGAATGCACAGGTCTGGATTAAGAGGATGATCCAGAGATCTGGGGTGCTAAGAGCAAAGGTGGACTCGTACCCAAGTCTAGAAGGAGAACAGGCTGTAGGGAAGGGGCTAATGTGTTACAGGAATTTTAAATTTTAATTTTAATGAATAAACATATAAGCACTCTCAGTAAAGAAGGCACACGTAAAATAAGGGTCATAAAAGAAACTTAGGGATAAAACTTTAAATATATAAATGAAATGAAATGAATATATTAAATGAACCAAACAGTAGGTTAGAAATGGGAAGAAAGAAGAATCACTTTAGAAAACAGTTCCACAAAAATTAGGCTGTCAGAAGAACACAGAGAAAATGAAATCGAAGTTTAAAAAAGAAAAAAAGCATGCTGCTAACATGTAAGTCCCTGGAGAAACAGTAGCTAACATACCTAGGGAGATTATTGCCAAATTCCTGAAAACAGAAAATGGAGAGGAATCCTTGAAAAGAGCCTATACATATAGATCTGCCACTCATGGGAGGGAAAAGAAGCTACCTGGCAGGAGGCTTTACAGCAGAAGCAATGGAAGTCAGAAGATTATACAATGCTGCAACATTTAAAGAACTGAAAAACAAAACAAAACAAAACAAATGTGATGTCAACCCAGAATCTTACATCCAATAGAAATATTCCTCAAATATGGATGCCCAAATAAAGACATTTCTGGAGGACAAATATTCCTTGCACAGAAATACACATTAAAGGATTTTCTTCAGACTGAAGGGAATTTGTGCCAGATAAAAATGGAGATTTAGCAGAAAAAATCCTGAGCAACGGATATGTTAAATGTGTGTCAATATAAAACTGTTTTCTCTTATTAACTTATTAACTTTCTTACAGACAGGTTAAAAATATCATTTAAAACACAAATGATATTATTGTAGGTAGAGGATTTAATATATTCAGGTAAAAGGTAGTGGACAGGAAAACAAAGAATGGAACGACCTACCTGTAATCATATTCTTCGAAATATAAAGTAGAAAGAGTGACAGGCCCAGTGTGAAGTGTTGCCACGTTAATTCAGATGCTTTATAAATGAATCTCTAGAGCATCCATCAATATAGTAGAGCCCATGTCGATTATCTAAAATGCCTAGGACCAGAAATATTTAAATGTCTACATATGGATAATGGGATATCTTGGGGGATGTATGCATAAATGTAAATATAAAATCCATTTATGCTTCATATATACATATATACATGGCTTGAAAGTAATTGCAGACATTATTTTTAGTGTGCTTATGCTTTGCTGTGACCCATCATATAAGACCAGATGTGAAATTTTCCATTAATAATATGATGTTGTTGCTACCAAATATTTTGGATTTTGTAGCATTTTGGAGGTTAGATTTACAAATTAGAATACTGCTACTATTTTCAATAATACTCAATAATGACTACTTTAAAAGCCCATAGAAGAAAGATGATGGAATGCTGAGAAATATTCAGTTGACTCAAAATAATGCAGAAAAAGAGCCCTGGAAAAGATAACAATAGGGATCAAATGAAAACAAACACAACATGGTGGATTTAGACCTGACTCTACATTGATAGTTAATGTAAGTGAACTATTCTAGTCAGAGCAGAGGTCAGACTGGATAGAACACGGAGCGCATTTCAATGGGACCTAGAAAATGCAAATTTTCAATGCACAGAACCAGAAAGCCAAAGACAAAGAAAAAGTGAAGTCAGGGTTATTCTGTTTCCTGCCTTCATCCCCTCAGTCCTGAAAAACTGGGGTGTCCAGGCTGCACTTAAGGATCCTGGAGCCCAGGGCTCAGGTTGCAAAGAAGGCTCCACACCCAGTGAGTGCAGGAAGACTGGCCGTGTTTCTAAAGAAGGTGCCTTTCTCCTGGGTGCATTGTCTGTTGGACGCTGGAGACCTTATATCCCAGCTTTTAGAAGCTCTAGGCCAACTTCTGAGCTGTAGTCACATTTCTGAACCCAGCCAGCAGCCACTAACAGAAGGCAGTCATGGGCTGAGGTGCTTCAGACATTCAGCTTTTCCCTGCTCTAGCTAGTGGGGCTGGTTTCTAGTGACTCTTTCCTCCAGCAGGGCTGTGTCAAGCAATGCCATGATTTCAAGACCAGAATCAATAAATATCCTGTAGCCTCAGCTCATCTGTGCAGGTTCCTTTCTCTCTGGAATTTTTATGCTTTTGAAAGCATGTTATCATAATTTTCCCCACTTATTTCAATCCCTGGAGATAAAAAAATAATGTTTTCCTGTCATGACATTGTATGGAGAAGCAGAAGTCTCTGACATTTGTTGTCTGTGCACTCAGCTGGGAGAGTTTTCCTTTTGCTTCTTGGTGGGACTGAAGGACACGTGGCCTGGCCTGGCAAGAGTGTGGAGTCTTCCAATAAATGACTCCTATGGTGTGCACTAAATGACTCCTATGGTGTGCACTACATGCTTCACGGAGCTGGATGGGGATGGGTGAGGACAGAGGATAGGTATATTCATCTCCACACACAGGATAAAGTGAACCTGTCAGAATAGGTCCATACAATTCTTCCAGAACCCAAGGGCTAGGTGGGAAATAAAGAATCCATTTTCTGCAGTTCAAGTGTTATCCACAGTGCTAGGCACGTCAGCTGTTAGAAGAGGTTCACATTACTTGAGGGGCAAGTGCACACATGTGGGGTTTTCATTAGAGGAAGTGGCTTCCATTTGCAGCTGTGGCGCTCATTTCCTATGAGGTGGTTTGAGAAGAGGTATATGAACCTAATTGTTAAAACAGAGAAAAGAGGGCCTGGAGAGACAGCTCAGAAGTTAAGAGCACTAGCTACACTTGCAGAGGACCCAGATTTGATTCCCTGCATGCACATGGCAGCTCACAACCATGCGCAACTCCAGTTCCAGGGGAACCTAACTCCCTTTTCTGACATCCGTGGGCTTTGTACAACACGGATGGGTGGGTGCACTTACACATGCGCAGGCAATACACTCATAAACATAAAATAAAAATAATAAAAAATATTTAAAACTAGGACAAAGGTTATGTGCATTAATCAAAGTAAAGTTTTGAGCTCTTTGTGAAGTCTGCAATGACCAGTAAAAACATGGATAGTTCTGTAACCTACCCGATGTCCACCCCTTTTATTCTGAATTACAATCAATGTCAGTATTCATTTATTTGAGTGAATAAATTCTAAGAAGAAAACAGCATCCTTTGGGATGTTCAAATCTTCACAAAAATTGATGAGGGTTAATGTTCTCTGAGGTTTGATGGGCAGTGCTTTGGGGAACCAGGACTACTGGGAGAAATCTGCAAAATTTGACTGTTTCTAGGGCTGATCTGACTTGGGGCATCTATAAAGGCTGCCCATTTTCTCCAGGGGATTTTCTTTCCATCCTGAGGTGGGAGAGTGAGAGATTCAGCCTGTAGCCTGAACTGGCTGTGGTGAACTGAGCCTTTTCCCCAGAGATGCATCCGCCTAACAGTTTTGCTACTGAAGCCATTTTCAATTTCTCTGACCCTGTTTAGGAAGCTGTTTTCAGCTGAGTCTCTAGCTGGATTTATTTTTGAAAACATTATCCTGCAGATCATGGTTGGAGTATCCTGAATGACATCCTGGGCAGTTTTGCCCCCAGCCAGGCTTATCCTTTCTTTCCACAGGGTTGGGAGAGACAATTCAGGGCATCTGGATGGGAGGCTGAATTGGTCCTGCCAGCCAACAAGCAGTCTTTGCCATATACCTCCTTGCCTGGTTCAGCTGGGGGACTTGCCCTTAGTGCTGATAGGGCTGTGGCCAAAGCAGCACCCCTTCCTGCTTCAGGCTCTGAAGTCAAGGCAGGGCAGAACCTGGACAGATGCACCTGCCAAATGCTTCTCCTTTGTCACTGCTCTGACCCTACTCCTTACTGAAGCCTTGTGGGTATTCACTGAACCAGCTGACTATCGCTTTTGTAGCTGGTAAACATCTCCCCAGAATCTTATGTGCTCCCTGTCCCTCTCCATTCAGCCCCCACTGACTACTCCTTTCTGAGACCCAGGCTTTGATTCTAGTGTTCATGTCTCCTTGGGATCCTGAACATAGCTCGAGCCTCAGCTATGAATGGGTGTCATACCAAATATTCTTCATAGACTGGTGATAGCCACAACAGAGGTAGCCAAGACTGGACTGACTATAGTAGAGATAGAAACTTGAGCCCTTTTCAAAGATGGGATCTTGGAGCTTATCTGTAATGGACTGAGGGCTGGGCAATAAAGAGCTTAGGTGTGTGAACTGAATGGGCTCTTTAACAAATGCAGTTCTCCTTTGTGATCTGAGAGGGGTTGTGATCTAGGGGTTCTAGAATGACAAGACTGAAGAATGTTCACACCTGTAGAGGATGAAATGTCCTAAACTTTGCATCTAACCTACACATATCCTCTTACAGACTTTAACTCATCTTTAGATAACTTTTCATAGTTAATCCACTATAAATGAAATATAAATAGTGATTATAGTATTATTCAGGGAAGAGTGATAAGGACGAAGACATATATATGTTCAGTGCAGACACAGTCTTTTCTGATCCATGCTTGACTGACTTGAGAATATGGCACCTGGAGAAACAGGGCTGACAGTGCCAGTGAGCAGCCAATTGCTGATTTGTAGCCATTATAATGAATCAGCCACACAGAGTCTCTGAAGCCTAGGCTTGGCCTCATTCCCTGATTTCATTTACAAACACATGATAGGCTGGATTTAGTCCAAGGTTATAGTGTACTAGCCTCTGCCTTCACCAGCATCTCCAGGTTCGTGTTGTATTGTGTTGTAAGAAGCTGAAGGTGACCACCCCTTGTTGCAATCAGAGCACTAAGAAGGCTAGGCTGGCAGATGACAGTGTTCCTTGGGAGGCTGAGAACCTGTTTCTCTGCATCTAATCTTGTGCCCCTTTGTGGTCCTGCAGCAAATGACCTGTGAGTTACTCTCCAGGGCAACCTCCTATGGGTGCACGAATCAGAATTATGACAGGCCATGTAGGAAGGGCCGTCCCAAGATGTCCTATTCTATTTGTCTTCCATAAGACCCTCCCTTTGTTAACACTTGCAAATTATCTTCTTTAAATTTTATTTTCTGTTAACTGCCAATGAAGATTTAATTCAGTATAGCATGTATTTAATATTAGTCTGTCTCATGTTTTGCAGGGAGTTATCATTGGGGGTGCAGTCGTGAACCAAAGCAAAGTGATGAAGATGGCAGTGAAGTGTTGCTGAAGAGAGTCAAGCTGGTCCCAGGCATGTAGCACTAAGGGACCTTAAATCACTGGGCTTCTCCTCCCTTCAGATTAGGGTACTCAGTGGTAGGTCACTAGATGGTCCTGGATCCCACTGGTGCTCCCCTGTACTGTCTAATATGTGGACTTTGTACATTTGACTCCACAAGTCTAATGGGGATTTTGTACATCTGGCCCCAAATTGTCTGCTGTGTATTATATACTTCTCCCTATTCCTCCTGGGCCTGTTACTATCCCAGCCACCTCACTTTCCAGCTCAGTGACCTTGGACACACAGCTCAGGCTCTCTGTGCCTTGGTCTCCTCATTTGCTCACTGGCCCAGTAATTTCTGTTTCATAGGTCTGCTCAGATGGGGTTGTATATGGGGTTCTTGCCTGATGCAGTGTGTTCCCGGTACATGGTATTCATTCTATTGGTAGAACATGGTGATTATTAATACATCAGCCAGCTACAGGTAGACTGAGTCTCCTCTCCCCCAATTTTTATGTTGCAGCCTGATATTAATGAGAAGGTGGGGCCTTTGGGAGGTGTTATCTCATGAGAGTGGAGGTATGGTGAACAGAGCTGGAACCCTTATAAAAGAAGACTTCAGAGAGATTTTGCCCATTCTGCCGTAGAGGACATGGCAGGAATGCAGCCATCTGTGAAGCATATGGTGACCCTCACCAAACCCAAAGTCTGTTGAGGTCATGATGTTGGGTTTCTCAACCTTCACAACTGTGAGATAACTTTTAGTTATTTATAAGCCACTTGGTACCCAGCTCACAATTTGTTGCTGTTGTTACAGTTCAAATAAGCTAAGACAGGGCTTGACAAGTGTCCTGTAAGGTGGGCGAAACAAGTGTCATCTCTTTTGCACATAAATGAGATTCAGAAATAAAGTGACTTGTCAAAATTAATAAGAGGCCCTGGAGCTCACCCATGAATAGAGATAAATCAATTGTGTCACACCTCTAAAATAATATCCTTGCAGCTATTACAAAAGCATTTGGCCAACACTGAGAGTGTGCTGCTATAGACCAACGCTTGAGCTTGAGGATACTGTGGCTTCTAGTGAGCATGCCACGTCCACCAACACCAGAAACAGGGACTGTGGCCAGACTCCTCAGGGGCCTGGCTAAGGAGTTGTTTAATGGATGTTTTCAGGCTTAGGAGAAAGGAGGGGTGGCCAGTTCTGCTAGGAAAAAGAGGGACCAATCTTTAGGGCAACAAATTAGACCTAATTCAATCTATGGAAATATTTGATTATTTATTATGCAAAGTTGCCCTTTCTGACAAATGGAAGTTGCTTGGATAAGTGGGATAGCAACAGAAGGCCTTTCAGCAGGGAAACAAACCCAGCAGGGAGTCTGTTCTCAGCAGCACACCCCATTGCTGTAGGAAGACTAGGGGACAGTGCTACCAGAAGTCAGAACACCAGACTATGGTGTCAGTAAAACCTAGTATATGATCTCAGCATGTCCTTCCTCATCCCTGTGTCAACCCATCCATCTTCCCCAGTAAGGATTCCTCCATTTGGTCCAGAGTTTTATTATTGTTAATTAATTCATTAATTAGTTTTACGTGTATAAGTGTTATGCCTGCATGTGTGTAAGTGCACCCGCAGTGCCCACGGAGGACAGAAGTGGGAAACAGATCCCCTGGAACTGGAGTTATCGATGGTTGTTAGCCAACATGTGGGTTCTGGGATTCAAATCCATGTCTCCTGAAAGAACAGTCAGTGTTCTTAACTGACGAACCATCTCTTCAACCCACAGGGCCAGAATTTTAACACTCACAAAACCACTTCACACTCCAAATCTTTTCCGGCTCTCAGAACAAGACAGGAGTTGAAAACCTCTGTGTTTTGTGAACACACACTTTCAGTTGGCCTGCATTTGTGTATTTGAAAGCGGAGCTGAGACTTGAACCCAGGCCTTCATATAGCATATCCTTCTGCTTGCTCAGTTCTGAGTCACCGCTCTTTAGCACAGGGCCTCCCATGATTCCTCCGCTGCAGCACCTATGGGGTAAGAAGAAGGGAGCATCTCTTTATAGAATCAGTGAGGCAGAGTCAGAAGAATGTATGTTTGAGACACAGAAAACCCAAGGTTTAGTTTGAAGTCTGTTGTTCACTCATTATGAGACTTGACTGCTCCAAGTCCAAACACATAGAGGAAGAAGCAGCTCTTCCAAGAACAGTATTGCATTACCTTTGCCATAAAAGGAAAGTTGGGGAGGGACTTCTGTCCAGCTGGGGACCTCTTTCCATCGCTGACTTGATTGTTGTCCTTTATTTCCATGACTGATGCTTATTGTTTGGCTTGTTATCTGATGGTTATTTAATCTATATTTTGTAATTACTTCCTGTCTGTCTTTTTCTCGCATGGTTAGGCTGTTTTCTCACTGCATCAAAGCAGTGACCTACATTTTCACAGAAGTCAATTATCTCAAGTGTTTAATATTAAGTGAGATAGCTTGAAGCCATTGTCTGTGTGCTGGGCCACTTCTGGTTTGTTGTTCTGCTTTTCCAACCCAGTCTCATGCGTACCTTGTCTGCTGGGACCCCAAGTGACAAAGGAGGCTGGGGAAAAGGAATAAGCTACCCCAAGAGGTTTCTTATCTCCTAGAGGAATGGAAGTCTGTGGTAGAAATGGAGGTTGAGTAGATCCGGAAAGCATCTAGGGCAGGTGGTAGTGGGGCTCAGGAACTCGGGGCTGCGGCTTCAGAGGCTACATACACAGTGGTCGCAGCTGAGCCATCAGCTGCCCAGCAGGTTATGTCAGATTGGGCTGTGCCCTGGACAAGACAGACTATCTTCCTCAAGTAGGAATTCTGCAAGTTCTAGTGTACCTACAGGCAAATTGGAAGACCTATTTAAAACTAGGGCTTCTCAGAAAATCCAGGCCAAGCTGATGCTATTTTGGGCCAGTCTCTTGGGTCTCTGTAGGGAGTACAAAGGGAGAGAGAACTCTGTGGATGTGGCTGAGTTTCTGGGCTGATTTTGCCATTCATAAACTGTGTGGCATTCTACAAAACTCAGCCTCTCTGAAGCTACCTTGTCACTTGTCAGAGATTTTGGTGCCTCAGATCACTGTGAAGATCAATTAGATTCAGGTGCTGACAACTAATCAGCCCAACTGGGAGCTAATCTTACTGTCTGAACTGAAGAATTCAGAGGATCAACTGAAAATGTAATTCTCTGATAGAAAATGTCTGTATTCTCAGTACTTGCTCTCTCTAATCCAAGAACCACATTTCAATCCATGCCAGCCTGGAGGCTGCCTGGTACCTTCTGATAGCTCCATCCTTGTACTTGGAAATCCCCATCACCATCACAGCAAAGATGCAGTCATCTAGAGCAGTGAGCTGGCCAACTCTTGGTGAGGAAAAAGGGGCAGGGAGATTTTGCCTCAGCACCAGCCCGCACAGCACTGCTCAATCTGCCTCCCATGCCCAGCCCAGTGCTGTTCTCTTTATTCACGCTGCTATGCAGAGGTACTTGTGACTCTTGCTAAAGTTACCCATTCTGAAGTAACGGGGATAAACAGCACTTGACTAGGAAGGGGGAGGAACTGTGTGGAATAGAAACTTGTTTTCTTACTCACAAAGCTGGAGAGCTAGTCCCAAGTAAAGGACGTAGAAAATATTATTCCTGATGCTGGTGCATGCCAGTGAAGATCTGATGCACTCTCCTTCTTAAGCAGCTCTTTTCCTTTCCATTGATCAGAAGACAGCTCCTTCCGCCCAATTTTCCATTAGTGTTTTAGATTCCACTACCTTATAAATAAGGACAGTGAGCTGGGATCACATACCAGACTGTGCCTGCAGGAAGGCTCTGGGGAAGCTGAGCCTCGTCCCTTCTGTGGGTGAATCCCTAAAGCAGTGCCTTGGACACTGGTGCTCCAAAGTGTAGGTGATGTGACAGAGTGCTTTTGTGATTCCCAGGGTGATGGACACAGATGAGTGCCTCCTCCCACCCATGGCAAAGCTGCCTCCAGGAAAGCCTGGGTGCTTTCTCTGGGACTCTGCTTGTTCTCTGGGTCTTTGCCAAAGGTCACAGGAACACTCTTGTCATTTTTTTGTTGGCATTAATGACAGGGAGGATACCAGGATCACAGACTTGGAACTTGAAGATTTGAGCCTTAGCCCTACTCTGTCTTGTGTAGTCTAAATGCCAGGCATCCATCTTGGAATGGACATAGCATCTTCCTTCTTCTCCAGGAGGTAGGCCTGTGAGCTTTAGGGGAAACTACACACATGGCACTCATATGTTCAATATTATTGTTGTCTAGAGTTTTTCTGTAAAGCATGAGGATCCCAGAGCCTCTGTAGGACCTATGACCTCTCTGTTCCTATACGTATGGCCTGACACTCCACACACAGTTTTCTTCAGGTGAGTCTTCCCCACGCATGATAGGGGAACAACAGCTGCTAAGAGTGCCTGAGATGCCCCTGTCCTAAACTCCACCCTGGAAACCTGTGATCACGCACCTTAGGTAGCAAAGGGACTCTGATGATGGGATGAAGGTTATAGGTGGGATGATGATGATGGACTATTTCAGCAACCTGATCTAGTCACATGAGTCTTTAAAATAAGAGAAATATGCACAGCTGTGGTTAGAGGATTCCATAGGACAATAGAAGAGTCCCGGAAGTGACATAAAAAGGAACTGACTTGTGTGGTATGTGGGCTGGTGTGAAGACAGAGGCAGAATGAAGAAGGAGCAAAACTTCTGGAAATGGAAAGGAATGTGATGGCATTGCTCCTAGTGCCTCCGGAATGGATGCTGGCCACAGTTTGCCCCAAGATCTATGTTAGATCTTAACTTATTGAACTAAGAGACAGCATATCTGTTTCTTCTAGCCACCACAGATGTAGCCGTTTGTTATAGTAGGGGTAATAGACAAACACATACTGAATTCCCCAAGAATAATTAGCATTTTATTTATGGGGTCATTTATTTTAGCAGCTTTTATTTCTTAGTGCAGTTCTGGATTCACCACCCAGTTGAAGAGGCAGCAAGGCTTCCTGTGTGTCCCTGCCTCCATCTCCAGAGATCCCCCGCCTTCCACAACCCTGTCAGAGTGGCACCTTTGCGTCAGCTGAAGAACCTACTGTGACTCATTGTTGTCAGCCACAGTAGACACTCCAGGGCTCACCTCTGCTGTGCATTTCATAGACTTGGACAATTGTTTAAAGACAAATAGTAGATTCATACTGGATTTTGGGAGCTGTGGTTTCCAGGTAACACAAAGTTTAGGTTAGACACTCTGAGAAACAGCTGCAGTCACTGGGGGACAAGTGGCTTCACCTGTCTCTTTCCTGAACAGGAACAGCTTTCAAAATCAGGGGGCAATCTATCCTGCTGACCAAAAGAGCCTCAGGTCAAACCCAGGTTCCCACAGGCTGAATTAAAACCTACTCATTTAGTCACTTAGGGATCCATTCATTGGGACTAATTCAGAATAGCTGGTAAATTGAAATAGCCAGGGTTCGGTGTAGGCTGAGGTGGGAGCACACAAAAGCAGAGATATTGTCCCAGAAATTAAGGAGTTCACATTCCAGTAACAGACAAGGAAGCTAGCACAATGTGTTGCACAGATTTGGATCTAATTAAGCAAATCTCTCTGTGGGGGAGTTGAGGAAGTTCACAGGGGGGTGAACAGAGCTTCTGAGATCAAGTGGGAGTTTGCAAGTAAAGAAGGGTGGGAAGACAAAAGCGTGTGCCCAGGTACAGAGGAGACTGAGACTAGTGCCCGGAAGCAGCCCCTAACCCATGCACCTGATGCTGGAGACGAATGCTGGTGAGCAGCCTGCAACTCAGTCACTTGCCAGAGTGTTGGGTGGGTGGTCTCCAGCACAGACCCCTCCCAGAGCTAGGACTGGTGAACAGCCTTCAACTCAGACAACTGCCTGCTTTCTCGGAGCCATCTCTCTACCTCCCGGAATGAAATGAGATTTTTGCTTGTCTCGCTTCTTTTCTAACTAGGTCATAGGCTCATGATCCAACCCGGTCAATAGTCATGTACCGCCATGCCCAGCTCTATTGAATTCTCTCTGTGATTGTTCACACTCCTGTGTCTGAATTAAGATCTCTCTGACTCAGTGCTGCAATAGTTTTGTTTCGTACTCTATGTGCTTAAGCTTTCCTCCTCGATGACGTTGAGCGGTTAGATGATGCGATTGGTGATCCGTTTTGTGGAGAGATAACTTGCATTCAATATGACTTACCACTTGCAAGTATGAATTAGGGGAATTTTGGCATATGTGTATAGTGGTCCACTTAGCATTAATGCGCATGAGATTTTCCTGATACCCCATGTCAGCTGCCCCCTGCTCCATCCTGAGGCCTTGGCACTAAGGACCAGTTTCTGTCACTAAATTCCTTTATTTTCTAAAATTCATATAAAAAGAATCATGCTATATTCAGCCCTTCCTGTGTGTTCTGTAAATGGGCATTGTGTTTGGAGGTTCATTAGGTTGTACATGTCATTTCCTTTTCATTCCATGGCCACATCCAGCTATCTCTGAAGGGATCCATTACAAACCCACACATCTAAATACCCTGCAAAGCCTCAGGGGTCCCTACACTGGCTCTTAGAGTTCTTTATTTTTTGTTCTAGATGAATCCATTGCTATAAGTGTTCATTTTTACCTTCCCAAACCAGACCTCTCCTCTCTCCCCTGATCCTCCCCTCAGAACAGAAGAGCAATTTCAGGCTCTTCACGTGTGTTCATCCTTTCAGTACTCAAACTCCGCAAGAGCTATTACCCAACATTTCAAAACAGTTGTTTGATAGATTTTGGCCTGGTTATTTATGGCAGAAGGTTAATTTTTTTCTAGTTCCTTCATCATTACCAAAACCCAGAATTTGATGGAATTTCCTTAACTGTTGTCCTTGTCAAAAATAACTCAGCAGTAGCCTTGAAAGGTAAATAATGATATTTCTCATCACCTGAGGGACAGGGGAACCTTGATATTTCAGGACTAGCAGGGTTGTTACTAAGTATTGGAGTAGATTTGATAGCCAAGAGATTAATTCCCAAACAGAACTTCTCTCTGATTTGTCACTGGGAAAATGGCACCTGCTTTGGGTACCTAATGTGTAAGCAGCAGAGAGACAGAGGTGTGTGCGAGGTCTCAAAAAGTGTTCAGGATGCTTCCTTATTTTCTTATTGTTGTGTGCCTCATTCACAGTCAGTGAGTAATGGACAAATGACTGAACGCATAAATGTGTTATGAGCTCAGATCCTACAATTATCAGATCTTCACACTCGAGAAAATTATGGATCCTATAATGACAGGTGTTGCAGGCACTTCATTAGTAATGTTTCAATATTTCATTTGTCCATTCACACCATTTTATAAGTCGGGAAGTTAAGGGACTTTTCCAAGGCCACATGATAGCTAATAAAGAATCAGTACCCAGCCAGAGCTCCTGATAGCTACTGAATAGTCATTAAATTTTTTTATTGTGTTTTTGCCATTTTCATACAATATAATTTGATGGTATTTAGATCCCCTCCCTATCCTCACCTCTCCCCATTACCCACTGAATAGTCTTTATAGTACATCACCTCTTAAAGGCTCTCCTGGATTGCAGCCTACACTAAGACTCTCAGGGAAGGGCACAGGGCTAGAGACCAACATGTCACAGGTACAATGTCTAGTGTATCGTGGTCAGGTCACCACCTCTGCTCCATGGGAAGCAGTTACCTCCTTGTCAAGCGTTCTCTGCTGATGAAGCCAAATCATCCTTCTGGAGAGAAGTCTTTTGTTGCGGTCATTTCTGTTTTACTTTTTCTTTATTAAGGACCTTCTATAACTGTTGAATATAAATATGCGTGTCACTGCTGTCAAAGTCTCCTCCTTGCCCCCTGACTCCTATGTGCAAGGGTAATTCTCTGATCTGTGAGACAGTGCAGCTTCTGAGAAGGGGAGCAGACTGTACCTTGGACAAGTCTGTACAGGAAGGACTATGTCTTATTCAGGAGGCTAGACAACCAAAGTGTGCTGTCTGTCTTAACATTTCTCCTTTTAGAGGCTTTTGGTGTTATGCTAAGGATAAAATCCAGGGCCATGTGTATGTGAAGCCCATGCTGAGCTATGGAGACACTGTAGCCCCTTATTAGAGGCATCTTGACCCTTCTTTTCATTCAATATTTCCAGTGAACAAGTCAGAAATGAGTAGTTAGGTTTGAAATTAGAAATTAAAATGTAGTTAAGATTCGAATCTCAGACTTCCTGTGGACCTGAGATGTGCTGAGTTTTGTTAAGTTTCCCCCAATATTAGTGACTTTTCTCCATCATGTCACAGAAAGCCCCACAAAAAAAAAAAAAAAACAAAAAAACAAAAAACCCAAAACTTCAGGGAGGAAAGACTGATTTTGGTGCAGGGTTGTAGAAGACTCAGTTGATCACTTCAGGCATGGAGAGAGTGGAGCAGCTCACATCAGGGTGTATGGGAAGTGGAGAATGGGGTGCTAGTGCTCAGCTCCCCTCTCCTGTTCCCCTGTTATTCTCTTCAGGCCCCTAGAATTGTGCTCCCTCTGAATTAGTCCTTTCTTGACACATCCTCACAGACATACCCAGAAGTATTCCCCAATAATTTCCTAGATGAGTCTCAATCTTTCAATCCAGCCAAGTAAAATAGTGAAGATTAACTATTACTTCCTAAAGAACTGTCTTGTCCAGAATGTCCCTGAACCATCTGAACGACTTTGGGAAGTATTGGGATAGTGTTCATCTCTTTATAGCTTAGGTTTGAGACAGAGAGAGCACAGACAATCCAAAATTGCACCAGTAAAGGTGCCCCTATGGGTCAAGCCCCTGAAAAGTGAATGTCCTTGGAAACTGTCTTAGGATTCATCTTCATCGTCAACTGACACTTTGGCTCTTGGTCTGATGTCACTTAGGACCTTAGCATTAGAAGGAACAGGAGGCAGCATGGAAATGAGGATGAATGGGTGGGTCTGACCTACAGAAGGACGGGGCATGGGACAAAGTCCCTGAGGACATTTCTATCACTTAGCTTTCTGATTAGAGTGTAGCCTGCCCACAGTCATTTTCTGAGAAGCCCAGGTAGCACTTTTGGCTATTGTTTGCTTCATCCTTATGCTAGATAGAGCTTTGTTTTAGAAAGCTAACCTCTGATTCAGGTTTTAAAAAACATCATTGAAAAAAATACAGATTCCCAAGACTATTCTGTTGTAGTAGCTAATAAATTTTCTTCTCTGCTATTTTGCATTTTATATATATATATATATATATATATATATATATATATATATATATGTGTGTGTGTGTGTGTGTGTGTGTGTATTAATTTTTATTTAAAAATGGGACCAGAGTTTCTGAATTTTAATGTTAATTTTAACCAAAAATGACCACAGGCACAGCAGCTCTGGGAATGCTGCAACCTCCCTGTCCTGTGTCATGGGTTAAAGCCAGCATACCAGGATTGAATTCTGCTTTGCCTTTTTCTTACCTTCTCTGTTCATTAGCTTTTCCCCACCACGAGAGCACTACCAAACTGAGGTTAGATTTCCCTACAGCACAGAGCACAAGAGGACCACAGGGATCTCTGCTCTCTGTCCTTTATTTACGGTGCCATGTGCTTATACTTGCCAGGCCTGGGAAGTTCTCTGCCTGCCCTGTATCAGTGGGCCCCGTGTACTCTGACTAAAGGTGAACTCCACATTGGGAAGAACTAGCCACAGAAGAGAGGGAGGGAGGAGAAAGCTAGGACATTTATCTCCCTCTCCTGCAGTGCAGTGGGCTGGAGTTAGAAGACATTGCCTTGTTATGTGACTTTTTCCTCACAGGATTCTCTCCTTAGCCAGCCTTGATGACAGATGGCACAGTCACTGGGAAGACCATGTACTTGGTACAATGTCCAAACAGCAGAGAGTACCTTGTGCTATGGTATTCCCAGAGCCCTTTCCCATTTACTTTGCCCTTGATCTCTCTGTCTATATTCATGAAGGCTGTTGCCCTCAGACACATTCTTAGATACCTTTTTGAGGATCTATGCCCTGGCCTCTTGGGTAGTCTTCTCTCTCTTACTCACAAAGCTTTCTTCCTACTTGACTTCACCCTGGGTGTTATTTATTGTCTTCTTTTCCTATCCAGAATATAACCTTCTGGAACAGGGACTTTTCCCATTTTCTTCTTGAAGTTTTCTACTGACTATATGTCCTGCTGATCCCTTTTAACCTTGTCTGACCCTTGTCTTCCACAATAATCATAATAGTGTTTTCTTTAATTACTGTCACTTGGGCGTCAGGAAGCAGGCCTGGAAAGCCTCTCGCTGGAGCCTGTCTACTGTGTGAAATATCACATGAAGTATCATACATTAACCTAATCTGTGACAGGAAATACAAGATAATCACCCATGAAGTGTTTCGGAATAAGAAGAACTGGATCAGTCGTGCATCATCTGGTCCACATGCACTGAGAAGCTGTTCAAGAACACCTAATGCCCATTGGAAAGTATCCCTAAATCAGCTCCCTCACAAGGTGGACTTGTGGCAAGAGTGCTTGGTCTTTGCATTCAACTAATGTTTCTAGTAAAATCTTCTTATCCCAACATCTAGCTTCAACTTATTATGGGTAGACAATGGCACTGGGTCTGAGGGTTACAAGATGGTCTGTTGACTCCTCTGCACCCATTGTCTGCAGCTCTGCCCTCTGCTCTGTGCAGCAAGAAACTAAGCCATGCGAAGCCAGCAGAGGTGACTCCTGACTTTGGACTTTCAGTCAACTCTAACCTTCTTGAGAAGGTTAGAAGATGAGGAGGACAGATGAGAGTGTTGGTGCCCCTGGGTCCTGGTAGTGTCCCTTTCAATCTAATGGTAGTATAGCTTCCTTGTATACTGATAACCCTGGGCTGATTTACTGATTAACAAAGATCAGAGATTTTAAAATATTTCCTTTAAAAATATCTCCTTACAGTACTACTCATAGTACTTTTTGTTTAACGATTGAATCTGACCTTAGCATTTCTCCCGGGCTTGAGAAACACTTATTAAATGCACTCCAGTGACTGGAATGTGAGGAGACACAGGGGACTTTTCCATGATGCTAAAAGAAGCTCTTCCTTACATAGAGAAAGACTGTTGTCATGTCCTCAAACATGCTGATGGGAAATGAGTCCCCAAAGTGTCTCAGACTTTAGAACAAGTGCTTTCTAAGCAATTATGCTTCTTGTGTTTCTAATACATCAGAATGGAGAGTCCATTTGTAGATGAAGCTTATTAAGAAATCTATACAACTTAGGCTTGGGTGCAGGTCCATGGGCATATATTTGCCCAGCATGGGAGAGACCCTTGGTTTGATCCCCAGCTCCACAAATTAAGAAGCAAGGAATCTCTCCCTCTAAGTCTTTTCTGCTGTTTCAGCTGCTTGTATATTTTTCTCTTCATTCTTTCTTCTCTGACACAGAAAGCCTCAGATGCAGATGTTCTCATTCGAAATCGCAGGGAACTGAATTAATACTTGTTTTTGTCCACATCTTAAGCAGAATGCATAAGTAGCCAAAGGCAAACACTAGACACTTTGAGCAGCTGAGATGGCATGGGTTTCCTCTACTTTACTTCACAGGGGCCAGAGGCTCTGCAAGGCCTTCAGGCTTTGAGCAATTTGGGGACTCTAACTGAGCACTAACCAACTGAAGGTACTTCCAAGCTGAAACACAGAATGGAGGATATAGACAGGTGTGCATGGAGGCCAGACTCTACAGAGCAGTTAGTGTCAACAAGGCAGTGAAAAGCAGGGTCAGATAATGGTGGAAGGAGGGATTGGAGGGATTGCTGGAAACACTGAGTTATTGTTTGCTCCCTTTATAGAGGTAACAGAAGAGGCAGTGTTAACATCTGAACCTGGAAAAATCTCACTCTTCCAATCTTCCTTCCTTCTAAAAGCCTAAGAAAATAATTTCATATAAAACCAATCAATAGAAAAGGATGATAACCCAATCTCCTACAAAGTAGATTTGGGTTAATATTAAATTCACTTTTACTGAATATTTAAGATGTAGAGCATGTCACACACACACACACACATATACAGTTAAATGACTATAATCAGACAAAACTAACAAATCCACCACCTTTTAAAAATATTTTATTATTTTTTATTTTATGTATGAGTGTATTGTCTGTATGTGTGTAAGTACACCCATGTCATGCGATGCCCATGGAAGTCAGAAGAAGGTGTCAGATCCCCTGGAACTGGAGTTATGGATGGTTGCTAGCCATCATGTGGGTGCTGGGAATCGAACCTGGGTGCTCTGCAAGAGTGGTCAGTGCTCTTAACTGCTGAGCCATCTCTCCAGCCCCATCCATCACCGTTTACAGTTACCTTTTATGGTAAGGTCACCTAAGCCTATTTTCTTTGTACTTTTTAAATAGCAATACAGTGATGTTAACTGTAGTGTTCGTGCAGACTTTTCCTCTTTGTTTAATATTTACAATTATGTCTCTGTGTGAATGCCATATGTATAAGTACCCATAGAGGCCATAAGAAGGTGCTAGACCTCCTGGAGTGGAGTTACAGAAGTTGTAACCCACCTGACATGGGTGCTGGGAACCTAACTGTGGTCCTCTGCAACAGCAAGTGTTCTTAACTGCTGAGTCTTTTGTCCAGCCCCTAGACTTTCTCCTTAACTGGAAAGCTGTATGCTTTGATCTACTTCCTCTCTTACCATCCTCAACGTTCTACTGCCTATTTTAAAATTTTACTCTTATAGCAACATGTTCCCAGATTTACAGAAGCTTATTTACAATAGTCAAAATACAAAAAACATCTTTAGTGTTATCAGTAGACAAAGGGATAAAGAGATTGTGGTCTGTAAGTAAAGAAAGATTATTTAACCTTCAAAAGGGAGATCCTGAGATTCATAACATCATGGATGAACCTGGAGAGCAGTGTAAGGAGTTAGATAAACCAGACACACAGAGAGACCTGTACTCTATGGCCTTACTTACCTGGGGAATCCATAAGATAACTGAGAATAGGGACGAGAATATCAACATTACAAGTAAAAGAATTCCAGAAATACATGCATAAATAGAGATGAAAATTATAGCCTTCAATTTCAAAACAAGCCCCAAATACTGAGAAGATCTCAAGATCAGTATGAAAAAGAATTAGAAAATATTAGAATAGGCTGGAGAGGTGGCTCAGCAGTTAATGGAGTAAATATAGGTGGTGAACAGAGGAGGAATAAAAGACATATAAATTTAATAATGTAGACTGAACTCTAAGGAGGCGAAGAGTAGATAAAACCAACAGAAACATAGAATGCGCAAAAGAATGGAAAATTCATCTTGACCTTTAATTCACTCAACAAAAATAATTTCTAAGTTTGTAGATTTAGATGTGAGGACTAAACTAAGATTTCTTTTTGGCATATAACTATGAAATAAAAGGAAAAAATGAAGGCAATAATTTAAAAAAAGTGTTTTAAAAATGGAGTTGGAGGTAGGTAAGACTCAGGGCTCACATGGTTCAGCCACTTTCTGGAACATGAACTTTTATCACCACCACACTGTGACACCAGACATCAAGGACAGTATACAGCACACCAGACAGTGATGCAATCATCAGGGCTTAGGAAGTATAGCCAGAGGCCCCTGGGCTCTTGTTTTGTGGACAGTGTCCCTCTGTGTGTACATTAGTTTTTCTATCTTCTTCCATTTGGTCAACCCTATTCTTTTTAATATCCAGTAAGTAACCGGGTAAAATCTCCTTTCTCCTTACCTTCCTAACACATGATCAGGGCCACCTGAAGCTGTGTCTTCTGGACTATAATTCTCAGATTCCAATATGAAACTCTTTCGTCCCTTTACAGTTTCTGATTAACGGAATATAGGGGAATATCTTGAAGTTGGATTGAAAATATGAAATGTAAAACAAAAAAACTGATGACTTGGATTACATTACAGTGAAGACATTTGTTTACATAGAGAGGGATGACCATGTAAAGGCAGCCAGGATACTGTAGGGGCAAAAGAGAATTCCCCCTCCTCCTTTTGAAAATTAATTGGAGTAATTAGAGTAGACAGATTCAATGAGATGAAGGCGTATAAATTTATTAAGGTATAAAGGGAAAAAAAACACAGCTTGGGGAAAATAAAGAGGTGTGATTAACCACTAGCCCACATGAATCAGAGGCTTTTGTACATTTTATGTGAGGAAAGGTGGAGAATGTGAAAGGTCATGGGCATGGTAAAAGTCTTTTAGAGAAAACCAGTGTGTATGCTTAGAAGACATGGTAGACTTCATAGTGGTGGGGACACACAGTGGAGGCTTCTCACATATTGGTGAATCAGTGGAGAGATATTGAGCTGAAACCAGAAGCAGGAGTCACCTTAAGTCTTGCTCCCAGCGGCCCACTTCCGCTTTCTAGGTCACAGTCCTAGAAGTTTCAAAACCTCCCCAAATGTGCCATGATCTCAAGACACATGTGCCTGTGGAGACAGACATCTGCCATAACAGTACTTTAACAGGCACTTGACAAAAAGGGGGTATCTAAACAGATGGCAGATATGAAAAGGTGCCCACCAAGGGAAATATGCACACACTGCACTAGCTAAACTTTAAAACACGGCGCCATCGAGTGTTTGAGACTAGAACATGGAACAGTGGAACTTTTTATTCTGGAGGCCAGAATGAGGATTCACAAAACAATCTGAGAAACTGACTGATGATATGTCCTGAGGTTATATGTATGTTATGGTGAGTCATAAAATTCACATCCTGGCACAGATCAGAAGCGCAATAGTCACCAAAACCCAATCATCTCCAAGGCCAAATGTAGCATCTTGATTAGAAATAGCCCTAATAAGCAATAACCCAAATATCATCAGAGATGGAAAATCTGTGATGCATTGTTCATATAATGGAACACTCTATAGCAATGACCACAAAGTGCTGCCCCATGTAACAACACAGGTGTGCTTTACTGACAAAATCCAGCCACAAAGGCATATACACTGTTCTCCTTCAAGGTCCAAACAGCCAAAACTGATTTGTAATGTTAGAGCTGTTTTAGTTTTAGAGAGGATGGAAAGTGTTGGGAACAGGATGAGGGGGTTTTAAGTCATTGTTTTAGTAGATTATTTGCTTATGGGTTACTTAGGTATGTTTCCTTTGTGAAGTTAATCAGAGTATATCTACATGCAAGAACTTTTTGGTAGGTATGTATATTTGCTAGTTTTCTACTATTATAGCGAATAGTTGAGACAATCAACTTATAAGGAGAAAATGTTTACATTGGATCCTCTTTTAGAGATTTTATCCCATAATCAATGGGATCCCTTGCTTTTAGCCTCTGAAAGCACATCGTGCTGGTAGCATGTGGCAGAACAAAACTATGAGTCTTGGGGTTGGAAAGCAAACAGAAGAGAATATGGGGGAAGTCAGGCGTCTACAATCCCCTGGTGGGCATGCCTCAAACGCCCCCGGACTCCTGTAAGCTTCACTTCTGACAGCTCTACTCAGTAGAGCTGCTTCAGGGATTGAGTCTTTGAGGGACATTGACTATATTATGCAGTATGCGACTGCTCAATGTAAAAGTTTATTCAAGATCACACAAGGTAGATGTTCCTGTGATCCAAATACTTGGTAAGTTGAGGCAGGAGGATCTTAAGTTTGAGGCCAACAGGAGCTACATAATGAAACCCTGTCTCCAAAGGCAAATACACATGAAACTGTACCACACTCATTCATCCACTGTGGGAGAGAAGGCTTTCCCATATCAAATATATACTTTTTTTTTAGCATTTTCACATTGGTTATTCAGAGAAACTATAGACTCCTGCAGCCGTGGGAACTGCTCTGCAGGCTGTCCATTTATGAAAAGAAACACATATTAGTAACGTTAAGAGGCATTTCTTCTGTGGTGCACTAACCCTCCTTTCTGTCTAGGAGGCTCATTTTCATAAGAAGAGATTGAGGTTCTGACACCTGCCCCAGAAAGTGGTGACCCCAGGTGGCTGTAACTGAGGAGACCACTTATATCATAAGGCAATGTTGGCTTTATGTGCGCATCTTACTCTCAAACTTCATCCACTGGGCAATTTCCCTTGTTCTAGAAACCCAATCCCCCTTCTGTAAAGGATAGCATAATTCAAGGGTGTACTAAAATTTTTATGTCCTTTTTTCATATTTTATGTTTTTGTTAGTTTATTTTATAAACTAAAATTATTGAACTTTCAGAGGAAAAAAATAAATTTAAACCTTCTTACTGTAAGTGTGTCTGTGATACCTACATGTCTATGCAACTGCACTTTGTTAAAATAGGTGTTTCTCCTGCTCTGCCCGATGTTTGATTCAAACTAGCAAATGATACTTTCCATTTTAAAACCAAACCCAAACAACTTTATGAGGATTCTGTTATCAGCCTTCATTAGCATTTAAACATGCATTAGTCAGGTACCCATTAAGAGAGCTTTGAGATGAAAATTTCAAGGTGTTCATTGATCCCTTGGGAGCATTTGAAATTCACTTTCCTTTTGTAGTCTCTTTGGGGCTTCTATTGGCTCCAACAAAGTGGAGTCTCTGAGTCTCTTATGTGACTGATTGACTGCATAAACCGTATCAGGAAACATGCTCAAAATGAGAATGGCTTGCATTTCATGGGTTCAGTTTCTTTCTTTCTATGATGTGTCCATTTCCTTTACTCTAAAAACGTCTCCTTGGGTTGACATTATATATTGACAGAAGCTGTAAGAAGACTTGGAAGTTAGCGCTTGCTACATGTTCATATACTAGGAGAATAGACAACTTCTATTGGAAGGTAGTGTAAGTAGAATTTTAAGGTAAAAGTCCCAACAGATTAAAGCCCATCTCCTTATCCCCAAATGACAGTTAAAGAGACAACGAGCACTGTGAGAAGCAAAACAGTGAGTTGATCACTATACATTGGGAAGAGGAATAAATGGGCACAGAGATCTTGAGTCTGTCTTTGAGGTAGGAAAATGAGCTCTTAGGTTTGAATAGAGGACTAGATATGCATAATTAAGCAGTCCCGGTCAGGTGTGGTCTGGTTGTTCCTTGTCTCAGTTGTTTCTGCAAGGTGGCCAGACATTCTGTTCATACTGACTGGAGGACATATTTGTTCTCAAATGATCACTCATGACACAGGGTACAGCCTCATCACCTAGAGAGTTAACCTACATCTGGGAATGACTAGGCCTATAAAACTCCAATGTCCCCACAATCTGAAATGATTGTAAGCTTAGGAAAGTGGCTAGAGAGCCTCAGGCATGTTCTGGGGTATGGACAAGACACTGTACAGAACTAGCAGTCAATTGCCTTAGTTCCTCATATCTTTGTGCTTTAAGCCTTGAAGGGATGAGATAGGTCAGGTTTCTAGATAAAAACTTCCTGAATGATTAATGTGCCTATGGGAAGACATAAGCAGACTACCTAAAGAAGATAGATATAATATGAAGACTGATGTATGGAAGCACAGAAATACAGCTCTCGCCTCAAAGGGGATAGAGATAGTTTATTATGGAGCCAAATATGAGAGATCCTGGTCTAGAAACATACATCCAGGTTGTTTCAAATACCCTGTCCCAACATGGTAACTAACCATCTCATGAAGTTTTTATAGTAACGGAACAAAGAAAGTAAAAAATCAAGGTATTTTCAAAATATTAGTGGGAGTATCAAGTTATTACAAAGTGAAGAAGTGGTATAAACCTTGGGTGCTATTTGATGATATTCTTCATATTAGAATAGGGAAAAAAGTCCATTAAAAACAAATTCTTTCTGGTCAAGAGAATAGAATCTCTAGTCTGGGTGAAGAACTAACATTCCAATTGGTCTGGGTCAACCACCTGGCCAGGGGACTACTCCTAGGAAGTTGGACTCATTTTAAGCCATGGTCAAGAGATAGGCAGAATAATTAGTCCTTTAATGAGATATTGTACTTTTCTTCCCAGAATTCCCACCTCTTAGCATAGTCCTTGGGAGCCACTGCAAGGCTCTGATGCCTCAGTCAGAAAGGAGAAACTTTCTTTTTCTTTTCTTCTGTCTCTTTGTTTTGGATGCTGGCCAGAACCTAGGTATGTCTTTCCTGATACTTTGGGCTACCTTACTCTTTCTCTAAAGCTCCCTCCCCATGAGGTGGCTGCTAGTTCACCATGTTTCTGACCTCTGTACTGCCTTAAATGACATGCTAACATGGCTTTTCTTCCTTCCTGCCTCCATTCTCCTTCTCTGAACAGCTGCTAAGATTTATAGCTTGCTTACCTGTTTTTCTTTAACTTTAACAAAACTGTCCTTGAGCTTCCATTTGAGTTCATTCTTAAATTCTTTAATTGAGACTCAGAGCCTCCAGAGGGGACCCTGATTTTCCCCAAATCATCAGCTTTTTACAGTGGAGGAAGGCAAGGGTCTGTGTATACATTCTGATATAGCATTTTACCTGATAGTCACAAGAATATTAGGTCAAGCATAGAGATGGGCAATAAATGGCTATTATCAATGTGGTTTCACCATCAAGTTCTGGAGAAGAATTAAGAACAATGGCAATAGCTTTAATGCTTGGGGACATCTGTGGGACACCACTGACAAACAACTCCAGAGTACATAACCCATTTCTTGCACTGGATTTTTTATTTGATTACCTATGGCTTCTAGCAGGACCACTGTATTGTCTCCTGTTACAGGGTAGCTCCACTTCAACTCCTTTAACATATGTATATGTACATATTTTGGGAAGCTTCTACAGTACTAGGATTTTATATGACTTTCTCAAAGGTCTTTATAGAACATGGAGAAGTCAAGCTGGTACCAAACTACTGGCTATTTCTAATAGTGCTGGAAGTGCTAAACATGCTATTGATAGGAGGAGAAAAGCAATGGTCAGTGTTACCCAGCTGTACACACCCTGTAAGCTACAATAGGGAATGGCCTGCAGGATATACCCATTGGTACAATAGTGGCACAAATATTATGGGAGTAACTAGTCACTTTGCGATTGGATTTAAAGCTTCACCACAACATGGAGCTCGTGCCTGGCACCCTTTATTAGGGCCAAGAACCTGTATCTAGATAGTTCATAGACCCTAAAGGAGACCATAATACTATTATGTTACTAAGCAGACATAGATACAATATTAGACTGGCACCTAATAACTTATCATTGCACTCGCAGATAAGTGCATCTTTCAGATCTCCTTTGGTGATTAACACAGAGCTTCCACGACTTCTCAGCATACAGAGTAGGAGGCTATAGAGTGCTCAGCACTAAATGGGACCTCTACCTCACAGCTCCTCCTCCCAAGCCTCGAGGGGAGGATTGTTAGAGTCAGAGGTAGTGGATGACTGCAATGAAACAGCGTTTTCAGGACAAAGCAGGGTATTTGCTGATATAAATTCACAACAGTCTTGACAGCATGCAGCAGATCTTTACAAATCAAACAAGAGAAATGCCAGCATGGAGGACAGTGGTGGGTACCAGGCCCCACCCCTAGCTGAAAGCTACTGGCTGCTGACGGTGGCTGGGAGAGGGAGACTCCGTTTTCTTCCAGGATGCAGCTCCCAGGAGGCTCTCCATGCTCTAGTAGACGGTCCTACACCCACACACGCACTCACAGTGCAGGGTGGACTCAGTGGGTTAAAAAAAAGAATGCATGAAATTGACAGGGAATGTGGTGGTGGAACAGGGAGAAATTGGAGCGGAAGGAATGAAGGGCGAACTAGATCAAAACATACTGTACATATGTATGACATGGCTATCAAAGGGCTAAAGATAGCCCGAGATAATTGGCTCCTAAGTTATAACATTCTAGCTCTCCACAATCACAGAAATTCTAATCAGTCCTGTAAAATCTTAACACAGGTGAACAATCCTCCCACCCCTGCTTCCTGGGTACTTGGGTTCATAATGTCATATTTTCATCCTGCTTTTAGTTACCCTTAACCAAAGCAGTTTCTAAGCTCCTGTTTGGTAGGAGAGCGATTCCCAGTGCTAATGCATTTGGGAAGTGACGAGGCAAAGCTTTGGCATACAGAAATGCCTCAGAGACTGCCTGGGAGTTAAAGTCTACTCTAAACTTCTGCTGCCTTCAAATGAGGAGTTTTCTGATGTTCTCTCATCTACACTAGATCAGACCCACGGAAAGGAGCCCTTCTTTCTCCGCCCTTTCACATCTCTATATCACAAAAGGCTGAAAGGAGGGTGTGATGCCATGATGGTGTAGGCTTCTGATCCCAACCCCCTGGGGACAGAGGTAGGAGCATCACATAAAGGAGGTCCTATCCCAGAGGCAAAAAATAAAGAAATAAAGAAAACCAAAAAGAACACTGTCGAACCAGACCTGGATGAATTTTGTTACATGATAATGTCTGCTTGCTGAGCCAATTTAGATTCCAAATAGACTGACTCTAGAAAATCATTCTGTCCCTAATTCTTTGCATTCCCCTACAGATCACTTCTAGCTTTTAACATTGTTATATTCCTCTGTCTCCCTTCTCTATGAAAAAAGAAGCTGTTGTCCCATACACCCCACTGTGTTGAAGGCTTGCTTCTCGAGGTGGTACTCTTAGGAGTACCTTTGTAATGGACTTTTGAAAGGTGGGTTTAGTGGGAGGTCCTTAGACACTGAGGGGGGCTGTCTTCAAAGGATACTGGAACCCTGAGCGCCTTTCTCTCTCTCTCTCCTCTCTCTCTCTCTCTGTTTTCTGCTCATAAGTAAGAGGTTCTGCTTTGTGCTCCCTAGTCTTACAATCTGGTACCCTCACTAGAAATCCGCATCAGGGGAGCTTCCTATTGGTTAGAATCTCCAGATCCAAGGGGTAAATAAACCTTTTATTTTTTTTATAAGTTAATTGTTTCAGGTATTTTCATGCAGTTACATGATGCTGACTAATACAGAAAGTTTATAAGCAGCACCTATCTATCCTTCCTTTGAGTCTATCACTTCTCTGCTGTGATTTTTCCCTGAGCAGGTTAGTAAATACGTATGACGTATGTATATAATCATCAGTCTTTAGTTCATTCCAGGGAACTTTCAAGGAGTTGAGGGGAAGTTTCTTGTTCTTGTTCTAGCAGCTAGTTCTGTACATCCAACTCAGGAGTGAGATTTATAGATTATATAATTCGATCATCATGAATACTTGCAGGGCCCTTTGTAAAGTCATCCTTTGTAGGTGCTAGGGTTGCCAGAATGGACAGATCCTGTGCACAAAATGAACTCACTGTACTGAAGGAAAGAACAGGCAGCAAACTTTCAGGTGGACTTCCACAGGACAAAGGCTTCGACAAAGCTGGTTCCTAAATGAAAATGTGAATTTTCTGGGTCTAGATCCCCAGTCACAGTGTTTAAAGGTGACATTTATCCATTCTGTCCTGGCATCATATGTGTTATTTCTGTCTAGTCTTATCATTGCTAAGAATCCATATCATATACTTTATTACGTAGAAAAAACAGAAGCAGGCATCTTTTCCTTGTTTTGTTTTCCCGAATAATTCATTGTAAGTATGACGTTTTCCTGGGAGCTTCATAGAATGAAATGAAACCACAGGAATGAAAATTTGACATCACTCAACATAAGAGATGCAAGTCACAAAATTAATTACCTTTCCTTCTGTTTCTAACTTGTAGTTTTTTGATTATGAATCTTATTAAGTACTTTTTAAAACTATTAAGATCATGTAACTTTTATTTCCTTTTTTTAGTTAACATCTTGGATTATACTGACACTATCCTACTCAGAAAGCTCTGGCTATGAAGATTTTTAAAAATTTACACATAACAAGCATTTTCATAAATTAATTGTTAAACAATTTTAGGTTTTTCAAAAAGCCAGCAGAATGAGCATTGAATAGCCACACATCAGTCTGCACATCCCAGAAACCCTGGGGCCCAGTCTTCTTTAGTGTCCACAACTTGCATTGGGTTTCACATCTATTGTAACTTATGTCCAAGGCTGAGAGATATCGCTTCTGATTGACATCCAGTTCACACTGAAGTGCATGCTGTCTCTCTCTGCCTCTATGTCTCTTCCTCTCCTTCTCTTTCTCTCTCTCACTTCTAAGAATTTTGACCATTACATAATATCACTATCCAATATTGCTCTGTTGTACAGAGTAGTCCCCCAAGCCTAAATACTCTTTATATTTATATAATTCGCACTCTTTGTCTCTCCTTCTGAATCCGAGAAACCACATTGCTTTTTCATCCTGTGATAGCTTTCCTTTTACTAGGATGATATATAGACGCGGTTATAACATGCGGCCTTTTTAGATTGGCGCTCTCTACTTCTCAATGTACATTCAAGTTTTATCTGTTTTGTTGTGGCTCGACAGCTCTTTTTAGCATCAAATAATATGCCATTGTATGGTTTGTGAATCTATTCACTTACTGAAGACTATGTTGGCTTCTAAGTTTTGACCACTATAAAGTAAAGCTGTGGGCTTGTGAGATGGCTTAGCAGGTAAAAACACTTGCCACCAAGATAACCTAAATTCAACCCCAGGGATCCACATGAAGTAAGAGAGAACTGACTTATGCAAGTTGTCCTCTGACTTTCACTCGAATGACAGAGGATGCACGAATATGTGCACATACACTAAATAAGTAAATGTAATACGACTTTTAAAAACAAAACTGCTATATACATCTATGTGCATACTTTTGTGTATATACAATTTCTTAAATCATTTGGGGTAAATATAAAGGAAGCATGAATAGAGGGTAATATAGAAAGAATATGAGTTTTATAAAAGACTGTTTAGTTGTTTTCCAAAGTGGCTACACCCCTTTGCATTCCCGCCAGGAAGAAATGAGAATTCGTGTTGCTTACCGCTCTGAATGGTGTATGATGGTATCTGGTTGTTGCTTCAGTTTGTAATTCCACAGCACCATATGATTCTGACAATGTTTTCACATGTTTACTTTACTTATGTACATCTTTGGTGAGGTATCTGTTTCAATCTTCTGCTTATTTTTAAAATTGGAATATTTTCTTTTTAATTGTTAAGTTTTAGAAGTTCCTTTTTGATGTGTAAGTACCTTATCAAGCAGGTGTTTTCAAAATACCTTATCCCAGTTTGTGATTTTCTTTTCTTTGTGATAGTATTTTTATTTAATTTAAATTTTAATTTTATGTGTATATGAGTGTATTGCCCGTGGAGGTCAAAAGAAAGCATTGGATTCCTTCATCATGTGGGTACTGGGAATCAAACTCAGGTCCTCCGCAAGAGCCATCAGTGCTCTTAACCACTGAACCGTCACTCTAACCTCCTTTGTGATGTTATTTTGGGATGAAAGGTTCTCACTATTGGCCAAAGCTGACCTTGATCTCATGGTCTTCTTTCCAGGCTTTGGAATACTGAAATTACAGATATGTACCACTCTACTTGGCAATTTCCCATCTTTTGACAGTGTCCTACACAGAGGAAAAGGATTTTTGTTATTTTAATAGTGTAGAATTTATTGATTTATTCCTTCCTTGAGTATGCTTTGATGCTATATCTAAAGTTATCACTACATCTATAGTCATCTAGATTTTCTTCTGTAACATCCTCTAGAAGTTTTAGAATTTTGTGTTTCACATTGAAATCTACGACCCATTATGACCCATTTCTTTTTGTTTCTTTCTTGTAAGAGTTGTAAAATATATGACTAAATTATTGTTTTTATTTTCTTTTGGGCAGGTGGTTGTGAAGTGTTCCAATACTAATTGTTTAAAAAAAATCTATATTTTTCCCTTGCTGCAAAGTGTTCCTATACCATTTATTTATTTATTTAACATTATTTATTTAGTATTTATTTATTTATTTTTAAATCTATGCTTTTCCTTTGAAATACGCTTGCTGCTTTGGTGGGACTGGGTTTCAGCTCTCAAGCTAGTCCAGAAATATGTCTCAATGGAAGCTGATGTTTTCTTGCCAGAACTGGGGCGAGTGGGCTTCTGCCCTGGGTGTCCTTCTTGAAAACTATAACCCTATGTATTCACCTCTGTCTTTATTTGCTCAAGTGACATTTCTCCCTGTGACACCTAGTTGCTCTTTGTTCCCCTCTTTTCTCTTATGAAAAGGGCCGTCAGGACTTTCAAGCTCTTACCATGTTGGATTGGCAGAGGAATTTTGAATTTCTGGGCTGTTTTGTGTACATGTCATGCTCCAGATTTCCTCTAGCCTGGAGAAAGTAATTATTATTTTTCAAATAGAGGGGAAAGAATCCATCCTAAAGCAGGCACTCCTATGTTTGCAACCCACCCCTGTTTGCTTGACAGTGCCTCCCCCTTCCCGAATGTGCATCTATTTCAGTGGGCGTGTGGAGGACTGCCAGCCAGCTTTGTGCTGCTTTCCTGGGGTTTTCTCTTATTTGTATAGATTTTGACGAATTGATTAGCAAACCTGATATTATACTTTGGATCTGAAATATCCTTCACAGGCACAGGTTTTAAACTTGTTTTGTAGCTTGTGGTCCTATTTTGGGAGGCTCAGGAGCCTGGCTCACAGAAGTAGGTCACTGGGGTGGGCCTCTGAAGGTAATTGAAGTAAAATAAAATAGTTTGCAATAGTTATAAAACAAAATGTGCCCAGAACCTATTTCCAAATCTAAAACTGTGTAAACCCAAAATACTTCTTGTAACTTGTTTTCCCACACTCCAGCTTGTAAAACTGCTTGTTCTGCAATTACCCGTATTGCTTATTCTTGTGAAAGTAACCGTCTGTATTCACCCGCAGATTGCCAAACTATAGACCCTGTATAATATGTGCCTTCTATTCTTAAAAACTGTGGGCTTAGCAAAATTGTAGGTTCCTTGTTCTCACAAAACTGCTGATACCGCCCGTACCTACCCTTTACCACAAGTTCCTGGAACAGTCACAAACCCGGAAAGCCCCCTGGAAAGTCCCTTTGTGGTTTTTGTGAATAAAAAGCCCTCCCAACTGTAACTCGGGGTCGGCACTTCCCGTGGTGCATGACCCACTTGTACAAGTGTGTTCTGGAATAAATGCCTGCCTCTTGCTTTTGCATCTGATTCCCGTCTGTTCTGGTTTTTGGAACTCAACATTTTGGGGGCTCGTCCGGGATCTCCCGGGATCCCTGCTCGACCTACCTCGGGACGTGGAATCCCCGAGGGAGGGGTTAGAGTCCCCTCGAGGCTGAGCGACTGGTTGAGTTCATTGGAGGGATTCAGGAGGCTACCTGAGGGGTGACGGTGGAAGAGGACTGACGGGTCTACCCACTCACCCGCCGCCTGGAGGAGACGTCCTCGGGCGATCAGGTCTGGTCTGGTTCGCGAGCATTTGGTTTGGTTTCGTTTTTGTCTGATTTCGTTTTCGACACGGCCGTTGTTTGTCTGTCCGTCTGTTCGTCTGTTGTGCATTCTGGGTCTACATGTCCCAGTGGGCTCCGCTAATTGGCCTTTTAGTGTGTCTAACAATCATTCTCGCTCTGACTCTGCACTTTATTACTCTTCATTCCCAGCAGGGGAGCCTTAACTCAACCTCTCTCCCTCCGTCATAGCCCAGTAGTGTTATCATGGGACAGGAACAGTCCACCCCTCTGTCCCTCACCCTGGATCACTGGAAGGAGGTGCAGAAGAGGGCTTCTAGTCAGGGTTTAGAAGTAAAAAAAGGAAAATGGCAGGTCTTCTGCCGTTCCGAGTGGCCCACTTTTCAAGCTAATTGGCCGCCAGAAGGAACCTTTAATCTCTCTATTATTTCACAGGTCCGACATCAAGTCCTAGGGGTGGGACCCTCCATCACCCACCCGGACCAGGTTGCGTACATAGTCACCTGGGAGGACCTGGCTCGGGACCCCCCTTCCTGGATCCCCGCTACAATGATGCTTAAAACCCCCCATTGCCTTTCGCCTCCCTTGCCCCCCGCCATCAGCTCCCCTTTCGCCCCTGCGCCGCTCCCTCCTCCCCCCTCTTCTTCCCTATACCCGGTCTTGACCTCCACTGATCCAAAGGTCAGGCCGCCTGTGCTTAAGGAGGATCCCCCCTTGATTTCCCTCTTGGACGGGGATGATTATCCTCCCCCTTATGCTCTTCCCCCCCGGCCCGAACCCGCTGTGGCCACTCAGTCCCCTGTAAATAGCCCCATCGCGGGACGCCTGCGCGGCTCCAGGCAACCCGACCCGACGACCACACCCGATTCCCCTACTCCCACATCGTCCCTTTTTCCTTTGAGGGCCCTTCAGGGGCCGGACGGGACCCGGATGCAATATTGGCCTTTTTCCACCTCTGACCTGTATAATTGGAAGACCCATAACCCGCCCTTCTCTCAGGACCCTGTAGCCCTAACTGGACTAATCGAATCTATCCTCCTCACCCACCAGCCCACGTGGGATGATTGTCAGCAGCTCTTACAGATCTTGCTGACTACAGAGGAAAGACAAAGAGTCCTCACGGAAGCCCGGAAGAATGTTCCTGGAGTGGATGGAGTGCCCACCACTCTGCCTAATGAGATAGAGGCTGCCTTTCCTCTAGATCGGCCACCATGGGATTATAACACCCAGCCAGGACGGGATAGACTCAGACTCTACCGCCAGGTACTCCTAGCAGGTCTCAGGGCGGCTGGAAGGCGCCCCACTAATTTGGCTCAGGTAAGGACAGTACTTCAAGGTAAGGAGGAGAGCCCGGTCAGCTTCTTAGAGAGACTAACTGAAGCTTATAAGAGGTACACCCCGTTTGATCCTGAGAAACCAGAAGTGCAAGCAATGTTAGCCATGTCCTTTATAGGACAGTCGGCCCAGGACATTAGGTCCAAGCTACAAAGGTTGGAGGGACTACAGACCCTCAACCTGCAAGATTTGTTAAAAGAAGCTGAAAAAGTTTTTAATAAACGAGAAACTCCTGAAGAGAGGGAAGATAGGCTCAGAAAGGAGCTAAGAGAGGAAAATCGAGCCAAAGAGAACAGAAAGGTTAAGGAGTTAAGTCGGGTCTTGGCCGCCGTAACCATGGGCGCTAGACAGGGAGACAGAGAGCGTCCGGGAGGTGACCGTCCGAGACCCAGGCCGAGATTGGGACCAAATCAGTGTGCTTATTGTAAGGAGGAAGGACATTGGGTCCGTGACTGTCCGAAGAAGCCGAAGGGAAAGAAACCTGCCTCTAAGCTTCTTCAACTGACTGAGGACTGAGGGCGTCGGGGCCGGGAGCCCCCACCCGAGCCCAGGGTAACCCTAACCATTGGGGGCCAACCAGTTACATTCATGGTGGATACCGGGGCCCAAGATTCGGTCCTCAATGAAAACGATGGGCCCCTAAGCAACAAATCCTGTTGGGTTCAGGGGGCTACCGGGGTGCGGTCATACCAATGGACCACCCAGAGGGAAGTGCAGCTTGCCACTGGAACGGTGACCCATAGGTTCTTGTTTGTCCCTGACTGCCCTCACCCTCTGCTCGGAAGAGATCTGCTGACAAAGATGGGAGCGAGGATCCAGTTCCACCGGAAAGGGGCCCACCTGACTGATGAACAAGGAAAGCCAGTCCAGATCCTCACCGTAAGGCTACAGGACGAACACCGCCTGTTTGAAACCCCGACAGAGGCCCAGGAGGTGAAGGTATGGCTGGATCTAGTCCCTGACGCCTGGGCCGAGACAGGGCCCCCCGGGATGGCCCACCAGCAGCCCCCGATCGTTGTAACTTTAAAACCAACCTCACAGCCTATTGCGGTTAAGCAGTATCCTTTAACTAAAGAGGCTAAAGAAGGAATAAAAAAGCATATTAGGAGACTACTGGACTTGCAAATTTTGACCCCTTGCAAGTCTCCATGGAACACTCCCTTACTACCCGTCCGAAAATCCGGCACCGGGGATTACCGGCCAGTACAGGATTTGAGGGAGGTAAATAAAAGAGTAGAAGACATCCACCCTACGGTACCTAACCCCTACAATTTGTTAAGCACCCTACCTGCTCGCCACGTCTGGTACACAGTTTTGGATTTAAAAGATGCCTTCTTCAGTCTCAGACTGGCTCCACAGAGCCAGCCCCTTTTTGCCTTTGAATGGAAGGACCCCGAAAGAGGATCCTCAGGACAGCTCACCTGGACGCGGCTTCCACAGGGCTTTAAGAACAGCCCGACCCTTTTTAATGAGGCTCTCCACCAGGACCTAGCCCCCTTCCGCCTGGAACACCCACACCTGAGTCTCCTCCAGTACGTGGACGACCTCCTCCTAGCAGCAGAGACAGAGAAGGATTGCACCCGAGGCACTCTGGACTTGCTCAAGGTACTGGGAGAGTTGGGGTACCGGGCCTCTGAAAAAAAGGCCCAGATATGCCAGTCACAGGTTCAGTATCTGGGATATGTGCTAAAGGAGGGGCAAAGATGGTTGTCAGAGGGGAGAAAACAGACTGTGTCCTCCATCCCAACCCCTAAGAGTGCTAGGCAAGTACGGGAATTCCTGGGAACCGCTGGGTTCTGCCGCCTCTGGATCCCGAGCTTCGCCGAAATAGCGGCTCCCCTGTACCAGCTAACACGCAACAACCAGCCCTATAATTGGGGGCGCCGGCAGGAGGAGGCCTTCCAGCAGATTAAGACAGCCCTGTTAACAGCACCCGCGCTGGGCCTACCGGACTTAGAAAAGCCTTTTAATCTGTATATAGATGAAAAAAAGGGGGTGGCGAAGGGGGTCCTGACTCAGGCGATTGGGCCCTGGCAGAGGCCGGTAGCATACCTCTCCAAGAAACTGGACAATGTGGCGGCTGGGTGGCCCCCTTGCCTGAGGATGGTGGCGGCTGTTGCCTCCCTTCTCAAGGACTCCAAGAAGTTAACTCTGGGCCAGCCCACCACCATTATTTCTCCCCACCGGATAGAGACTGTCATACGGCAACCCCCAGACCGATGGGTCTCGAATGCCCGCCTAACCCACTACCAGGCTTTACTTTTAGACTCTGACAAGGTGCAGTTTGGAAATCCTCGGCAACTAAACCCAGCTACCCTCCTCCCAGACGGGTCCGAAGACTACACCCCACATGACTGCCCAATGATCTTGGCTGAAACAGTCAGCACCCGTCCAGATTTAAAGGACACTCCAATGAAAGATGCCGAAGTCACTTGGTTCACAGATGGAAGCAGCCGAGTGGTTCATGGGGTCCGCAGAGCAGGGGGGGCGGTAGTAGATTTAATAGGAAACATAGTATGGGCTGAGCCGCTTCCCCCAGGAACGTCAGCCCAGAAAGCTGAACTAGTAGCCCTGACGAAGGCACTACAAATGGCAAAAGGAAAAACAGCTAACATCTATACAGACAGTCGGTATGCCTTCGCCACCGCGCATATCCATGGAGAAATTTACCGGAGAAGGGGTTTTCTGACATCCGAAGGAAAAGAAATTAAGCATCAGAGCCAGATTCAGGACCTGCTGACCGCATTATTCCTCCCCAGAAAACTGAGCATCATCCACTGTCCGGGACACCAGAAAGGGGACTCTCAGGAAGCACGAGGCAACCGAAGGGCCGATGAGGTAGCTAAGCAGGTTGCGTCCTCAGCACCAGGCGTAGACTCGGAAATATTCGCCGAAGAAGCCCTAGCACCGGCAGCACCCCAGTTTGTCTACACCAAGGAGGATTTGGACACCTTCAAGCAAATGAACGCAGAGCTGGACCCTGACGCCAACTTATGGAAACTGGAAAATAAACTAATATTGCCCCAGGCTCAAGCCCGCCTACTCATCGAAACCATCCATCGCCTGACCCATCTAGGCGCCAATAAAATGGGACGTCTCCTGTCGGACTCGAAGTTGGACTATGTCGTCCCTCGCAAAGCAGAGTTAATCAAAGAGATAACCAAAAATTGTATTCCCTGCATACAGGTCAATGCAGGGCGGGCGGTACCTACCTCTGGGGCACGTATGAGAGGACATAGACCAGGCCTCCACTGGGAGGTAGATTTTACTGAAGTGACACCAGGACGTTATGGATATAAATATCTACTAGTCTTTGTAGATACCTTTTCAGGATGGCCTGAAGCCTTCCCCACCAAGAGGGAGACGGCGGCAGTGGTGGCAAAGAAACTACTGGAAGAGATCCTGCCCAGGTTTGGTCTCCCTCAGGTAATCGGGTCAGACAATGGACCGGCTTTCACCTCCCGGGTAAGTCAGTTGGTGGCCAAGACTCTGGGGCTAGATTGGAAATTACATTGTGCATACAGGCCCCAAAGTTCAGGGCAGGTAGAAAGAATGAACAGAACAATTAAAGAGACCTTAACTAAATTACAGTTGGAGACTGGCTCTAGAGACTGGGTCCTCCTCCTCCCTCTGGCTCTTTACCGAGCCAGAAATACCCCAGGTCCCTTTAACCTCACACCCTTTGAAATTTTGTTTGGAGCACCCCCCCCGGTGGTACACCCTCCTAATGTAAATGTACCTGACGCCTTCTCCCCATCCTTACGATTGCACCTGCAGGCCCTTCAGCTAGTCCAGGAGAAGGTCTGGAAACCTCTCGCTGAAATCATCCGTCCTCAAACGAGGGACCCCCTGCCCCCGCGGTACCAGCCGGGGGACCTGGTCTGGGTCAAGAGACACAACTCCAGCACCCTTGAGCCTCGGTGGAAAGGTCCATACACTGTGCTGGTCTCCACACCCACCGGGGTGAAGGTGGACGGAGTCGCGGCTTGGATCCATACCAGCCACGTAAAACCGGACCGGAGGCAGCCAGGGGAGACTCCAAACGACGCCACCGGTTCCGGAGAAGATCAACCAACATGGAAACTCCAACGGACCCAGAACCCCCTAAAGATAAGACTGTGCAAATGCTAATCATCCTATTTTTACTGCTGTGTTTGGCACCTGGTAGCTACCCCAAGGGCTCCCCCCACACCATAATGAATTTAACGTGGCAGGTTTTAACAGCAAGAGGGGAGGTGGCTTGGGCCATCAGCGGCAACCACCCTCCTAATACCTGGTGGCCCACGCTATACCCAGATTTATGTAAACTAGCAGTGGGCGTTACTTGGGGCATGGAGGGCATGACTATGGCGGACCCCGCCCCGGGAGGACAATGGAAGGAAACATACTGGAACCAATACCAAGGTGAGGGATTTCACTTTGGCTGCCAAGGAGCATATGGGCGACATAATCTAGCCTTTCTTGATTTTTATGTCTGCCCAGGGTTTCATCGGGCCCGACACCTAGCCCCCAAATGTGGGGGAATCTCTGACTACTATTGTGCCTCATGGGGATGTGAAACTACCGGAGATGCTTATTGGAAACCTGTTTCCAGCTGGGACTACATTCAGGTCAGGGCTAATTACACCAAGCCATCCAACCGGCCTCCTCGCGGGAGTACTGGTGATTTTGGAACCTGCGGGTCGTACTCGAATGCAAAATGGTGCAACCCCCTCAATATTACCTTTACCGACAAAGGAAAGCAAATAACAGATTGGGTGGGGGGTTATCAATGGGGATTAAGGCTATACAGATCACAAGCTTCGGATATGGGCCTCATTTTTAAAATTAAGTTAAAAGTACAGCCCTTACCAACTAAAACTGTAGGACCTAACCTAATATACACCCAAAGCAACTCCTCTACAGAGGAACGACTCCTGCAATTGGTACAAGGGGCCTTTCTAGCCCTTAATGACTCCCAGCCTGATCGAACCCAGTCTTGCTGGCTTTGCCTGACAGCACGCCCGCCCTTCTATGAAGCCATTGCCCTCCTAGGAAATTTCACTAATGTTACCAGCCCACCACTTACATGCGCCACACCGACCCCCCACAAGTTGACCCTCCCTCAGGTAGGGGGCTCAGGTTTTTGCATAGGGAACGTCCCCTTAACCCATCTGGCTCTCTGCAATCAAACTTACAACCAAAGTATAAATGAGGGAAATTATTATCTAATTCCCCCCAATAATACCTGGTGGGCATGCAACACTGGCTTGACGCCATGTATACATGGTACCGCTTTTAATGGAAGTAAAGATTACTGTGTCCTTACGCAGCTGGTACCCCGAGTTAAATACTATGATGACAGTAGCATGATGACTAAGCTAAGCCCTTTGGTCAGAGACAGGAGAGATCCCATCACCGCCTTAACTGTTGGGATTTTAATAGCTACAGGGGCCGGGATCTCAGGAGTAGCGGTAGGGTCTTCAAGTTACATCCAAACTCAGGGAATGTACCAACTTCAAGCGGCCATGAATGAGGACCTGCAGGTGTTAGAAAAATCTATCTCCCTCTTAGAACAATCCTTGACTTCCCTTTCGGAAGTAGTCCTGCAGAACAGACGTGGGTTGGATTTAATTCTACTAAAACAAGGGGGGCTTTGTGCAGCCTTGGGGGAGGACTGTTGCTTTTACACAGACCACTCGGGGGTCATAAAAGATTCCATGAGTAAACTAAGGGAGCGGCTCCATAAGCGACAACAAGAAATCACCAATCAGCAAGGGTGGTTTCAGTCGTGGTATAATTCCTCACCCTGGCTAACAACCCTTATCTCTACCCTACTGGGGCCCCTCATAGTTATCTTCCTACTCCTGACCATAGGTCCTTGTATAGTCAACAGACTGTTACAATTCTTTAAAGAAAAACTGTCAGTGGTCCAAGCCTTGGTCATAGCTCGTCAGTACCAGTACCAGCCTATAGCCCAACAAGATACTCCTTGCTAAACCATATTAAGATTAATATGGGTACAACATCAAAAGGGGGAAATGAAGTAAAATAAAATAGTTTGCAATAGTTATAAAACAAAATGTGCCCAGAACCTATTTCCAAATCTAAAACTGTGTAAACCCAAAATACTTCTTGTAACTTGTTTTCCCACACTCCAGCTTGTAAAACTGCTTGTTCTGCAATTACCCGTATTGCTTATTCTTGTGAAAGTAACCGTCTGTATTCACCCGCAGATTGCCAAACTATAGACCCTGTATAATATGTGCCTTCTATTCTTAAAAACTGTGGGCTTAGCAAAATTGTAGGTTCCTTGTTCTCACAAAACTGCTGATACCGCCCGTACCTACCCTTTACCACAAGTTCCTGGAACAGTCACAAACCCGGAAAGCCCCCTGGAAAGTCCCTTTGTGGTTTTTGTGAATAAAAAGCCCTCCCAACTGTAACTCGGGGTCGGCACTTCCCGTGGTGCATGACCCACTTGTACAAGTGTGTTCTGGAATAAATGCCTGCCTCTTGCTTTTGCATCTGATTCCCGTCTGTTCTGGTTTTTGGAACTCAACAGTAATGTCCACTTCTGACTCCAGCTCATTTTCTCAGCTTTCTAATGTGCACTACGTAAACCAGCCACTGCCTCATGCCCTCTCAAGCTCCCTCTACCTTGGCATGATGGACTGAAATCCTCCGTCTGGATATGACTTCTTCTTTCTTTAAATTATTTCTGTCTAATCTGTGTTACAGTGATGAGAAACAGTGTACTAATACAGCTACTGTATTACATAACAATGCACAACAGCACTCAAAATTTACCAAAATTGATCTGTAGAGTTCCCCTCACTGACACAGCTGACACATTTGGAGAAAGATCAGAAACCTTTAGCTCATCCCTCATCTGACTGGGAATATAGTAACTTGGGCTCTAATGCTAACAACACTGAGTAAAGCTCAAACATGTGTAGCCAAAATTTGTCTCTTCATGTGGGGAGAAATAAAGATGGCATCCTGCTCCTGCTTCCTCCTAGAGCCAGGAGGTTGCCAAGGTTACAGGAAGGAAGTATGACTGGTTGCTAAAAGCATGCAGGCCTTGTGACCTGCGTGTGATGTTTACTATGATTGGAGGCTCACCGCCCACGACTTGACCTTTTAGGTGATTGGCTAAGCTAGGGGATATAAAAGGAGAAGAAGCCCAGGAAGGGAGAGTTAGAGTTGCAGTCAGAGATCAGAGAGTTCCAGTTACTGCTGGAGAGTTCAAGTTGCTGTCTGTTAGTTGGAGTTGCTGTCTGAGGGAAGAGTTGCTGTCTTGGAAGGACTGAATAAAACTGCTTGCAACTGGTACGCCTGGAGTGCGGCTTTTCCTTGCTGGTCGAGGGACACAACATCTTCATCCCTGGCTTCAAGCACAATAACAGCTTCTAGATGGAGGAACAAAGAGCAAGGTGCACATACTCTGTCCTGGTCTTGGTAGATTCTCTTCCTTAGGACTGGAAACACAGCTTCTGCCCTGTCTTGGATTGCAGGGGCTCCCAGAGTTCTGTCACCTTCTTGGTAGTCAAAGGGTTCAGAAAGAAACCTGGTTCTAGTACCATTGTATCTTAATTTCTTTTACTGTTGTTATGGTAAAAACCCTGACAAAGGCAACCTAAGGGAGAAAGGGTCTATTTGGTTCATAATTCTAGGATACAGTTGATCATGGCAAAGGAATTGCAATGACAAGCGTCTGAGGGAGCTAGACACATTGCACAGGCAGTCGAGAAGCAGAGAACAGGACTGAATTGTGCTCTTCGGTTCCCTTTCTCCATTTATACACTACAGGGCACTGTCCAGGGAAATGGTGCCACTCACAGCGGGAAAATCTTCCCAGCTCATTAATGCATTCCAAGATGATCTCCCACAGATACCTCAAAGACACATCTCCCAAGTGATTCTAGATTCTGTCAAGGTGACAATGCTAACTATCACACCCTGAGCCCTACTAAGGTATGAACTTGGTCCTGTCTCTTTGGTATTGAAATGGAATCCCATCCTGTTTACAGAAAGCAGGCATTGTTGGTGTACTAGGGGACCAGAGCCCAAGCTGTGCTCTAGAAAACTATGTTCATGGGTCACTGATATAGTTGTTTCCCAGCCCTTGTTAATTGCCGGCACTGTTCCAAACAGTCTGTACATATCATATACCTACCTACATTCCTACCTGAATGGCAGGCACTATCCACAGCTAACAATCTGGAGCTGAGGATGGTTAAGCAACTTACCTAAGGTTACTCAGCCAGTGTGATGAGGCACAAATCCCCTTGATTACCCTTAGTCCTTGGTAGGCTTTTAGATTGGACCTAGAGGCCAAAATGATGCAATGCTGATTAACAACGGAAAGGCATACAACTTGATTAATTTTATGTGTTCAAGGGAAATCTTCACAAAAGAACGAACTCTGTGAGGGAATGATTGGACAAATGGATCTGTGCATTAGGGTAAACCTTAGGAGGGCCAAGATATTCAAGTTAGAAGATGAAGAGTTACTTCAATGAGTTTGTTAATTCAAGATCATTACAGCCAAATTACCAGTCTCTGGTGACTAAGGCTGTTTTCTTGTCTAAATATGTAGATAATATCCCTTCTAAAAATATCTTTTCTTAATTTTATTTTTTAAATAGAAGTTTTATGATTTTCATACTACGTAGTTTGATGGTATTTAGATCCCCCATCTGCACCTCTACCCACTGCACCCTGCCCAATTCAATGTACTGCTTACCACAAGCTACCTGTAGGAAAAGACAGGCCAGATGGCTGTTTATACTGCTTTGGATGCTCAAGAAATCTCAATTAAAGGGTAACAACATGGCCTATTTGAAGACGGTACATTTTCTTTACCAGCAAACTGGAATCTGATTTTAACCAGTGGTTTGACTGAGAAGAATTTCTGCCCAGCCATTGTGATCTGAAGCCTGGAGGAAAGCACCCCAGGCATCAGGCACGCCAACCTGGAGGGACTCTCCCTCACATCTCTTTATGGAGTCCCTTTCCAACTCTGATCACATACAGGACAACAGCCTCTCTAGAAGTTCTTGTGTGGTTCATTTTGTCTCTGTTGTACCTGTCTTCTGGCCACTCTCATTCTTACCTGCTCTAGCTGAAATCCTTCAGAGGACTTTTGGTGTCATTTAGTTAAATCCAATCTTCTTTCCTCTCTGCAATCCTAGCCTGGTCTCTGCCATCTCACCTCCATGTGTTTCCCCTTTCAGGACATTTCAGCCACTGAAATATTTGATCTGTGCTGTGATTATGCAAAGCTGTCTTGGGGCAGTAACTATGCCCTGATCAGCATTCTGACTCCTCATAACTCAGGCTACATCTTCCTTTTCTAACGTAATGTCCATCCCTCTGATATCCTAGCCCATGTGTGCGAGTTTTCTTTATATCCACTCTTTATAAGATATATCACTACTTAGAATTAGCCCACTCAGTACATTTTTATATTTGACCCCCTTCCCTATATACATGTCCCCCTATTGCTTGCCCACCAGATTTCATGCATTCTGTCATACATGCTAAGTTAAGTTTGTATGTCCAGACATCCCCTAGTGTAGTTCATTCATTGGAGGTTGCCCAGCCTATTTAGAGTCACTCCAAAGTGACTTAAAGAAAGACCAACTCTCCCTCACCCAGCAGTAATCACCTGCCAATAGTTCCTCAGTTAAGTTTGAGGTTGTCTGCCTGTTTTCCAAATTTTATGCTGGGCTTCTGTCTGATTCCGTTTGCATGCTATGACCATTGCTTTAAGTTCATATGAGCAAGTTCCCAGAAATCTGTTTCCTTGTAGTCATCCACTACTTCCTTGCTCTTACAGTCTTTCTGCTCCTTCTTCTACATTGGTCCCTGAGCCCTGGTTGAGTGAGGCTTAATAAAGGACTCTTGTCCAGGGACCACAATCTGCATTATCTTGTTCTCTACAACTTGGCAAGTTGTGGTCTTTTGTGTTAATTGCCCTTTGTTGCATGATGAAACGTCACTGATAAGGGTTGAGAGATATGTTAGTATTCTCTCCACTCCATTCTACTATGTTCTATGAGCATACACCTATGATGACTTAGGTATAGAGGCTGCCTTGTATATGTGCCACGAAGAGCTGGGCATCTTACAGAGACTTATTCTCTGTATGTGACCAGTTGTGAAACACTGGAATACTCTCCATCTATTGGAAAAAGAAGCTTCTTTGATGAGTGGTGGCAGGTATGCTTGTCTGTAAATATAAGGATCCATATTTAACATACAGTAAGGAGTTACATTTGCCAAAATCTCCACCAGAAAACTCCTAGAAATGATTGACACTTTCAATAAAGTGGCAGGTTACTAAATTAATTTACAAAAATCCGTAACCTTTCCATATATCATAGCTAGCAATTAGGGAAAGAGTACGTGGAAACCCTCCCATTCACAGCAATCTCAAAAAAAATCATAATGATCTTTACCATGAAACTTTGAAATCTTTAAAGAAAGAGATTGAGGCAGGCACCAGAAGATAGAAGGACCTCCCATACTCATGAATTGGAAGAATTAATATTGGGAAAAGAACAATCCTACCAAAAGCCATTTATAGATTCAATGCAATGCCAATCAAAATCTCCACAACATTCTTCACAGAATTAGAAGAAAAATCCTAAAATTTGTATGGAAGTGCAAAAGATCATGGAGAGCTAGAGCAACCCTGAGCATAAAGAGCAATGCAGGGGAGGTTACTATACCAGATTTGAAACCATATTACAGAGTTATAGTCATAAAACAGCATGGTACTGGTACAAAAATAGACCCACAGATCAGTGGAATGTAAGTGAAGATACAAACATGAGTCCATGCAATTTAAGTCATTTGATACTTGACAAGGAGCCAAGAAAACTCACTTGAGAAAAGATAGCATCATCAGCAAATGGTGCTGGCAAAACTGAATCTCTACCTATAGAAGAATGAAACTAGACTCTTATCTTTCACCTTGCACAAAAATCAATTCCAAATGGATCAAAGACCTCAATGTGAAACATGAAACTCTGAAGGTGTTAGAAAAAACATAGGCAGAAATCTATAAGACATAGGTGTAGGAAGGGACCTTTAAAAATTAGACAGCAGTTGCTCAGGAATTACGGTCAAGAATAGACAAGTGGGACTTCATTAAATTAAGATGCTTCTGTATAGCAAAAGAAACAACCAAGGAAGTGAAGAGAAATTCCACATGAGGGTATTTAAATAGGAAGAGTGAGGGAGGACTATATGAGGGCTGTGAATTGCCCAAGTCTAAGTGTATCTACAACGCAACCTCTACACATAAGACCCATGGAACACAGAACAAGGGATCAAGAGCTCACTAATGAATCTATCAATTCTCATGAATGAAGCTCCCTCATGCAACAGTTGGCCAGGAACACAAAAGGTCAAAAATGGCCAAAGCATAGAGATTAAGAGTATGCAGAATGCTGGTCCTTGTACAGAATTCCTTTATTAAGCTCCATCTATCTAGAGCTCAGGGACCATTTCAAAAGAACTGGTGAAAAGATTGTAAAAACCAGGAAGGAGGTTCATTACTTATGGAAATAGTATCCTACAAGCTCCCAGAGCCCCCTACTCATATAAATCTACAGCAATGGTTGCAGCATATGTGGGATCCATACAAACTCAAGCAGACAAAAATCCATCATTGAATTGGGGCAATGGACAGCAGACCCCAATCTTAGATGAATAAATATTGGAACTGACTACTGCTGAGTAAGGGAGAGCTGATCTTCCTAAAGCTGGTAACTCTAGATAGGCTGATTGGGCCTCAGTGGATGAACATGCATTGAGGAACATCTAGGGGCACGAACTTGACACAGTAGGCCTTAACACAGATGGTGGAATGCATGGGTTCCAATTGGTAGGCTATGGGAGAGTGTCAATGCAGAAGAGGGGTATAAAGATGATTAAGTTTAACTGAGATGTTCTATATGAATTACATAAAGATTCAATAAAAAAGAAATTACATTTGTATACATAAGACAGACAAAGGGTTTTCTCTAGGATCTATGACCTCTCTATCCATGTGTATTTGGCTCTGTTTATGGTACCACACATGAGTTCCTCCTATTTACATCCTTTATGTGTTTGTATGTGTGAATGTGCTGTTTGGGTGCATGTCTAAGCACATGTACTTGTGTGGGTGTACTTGTCTATGTGCAGATGTTGAGACCATAGGAGGATGTTGGATGTTCTGCTCTGTCATTCTCTGCCTTATTCCTTTGTGGTAGAATCTTTAACCGAATCTGGATTTAGGGTGGTGACCAGAAAGATTATTTTGTGTGTATGTGGGTGTTGGGGTATAAACTCAGGTGCTCATATGTATGCTACAAGTGTTCTTTTTGATCGAAACATATCTCTAGCACCCACTTATTTATTACTCTTCTCTGTACTGGAAGGTGATTTCCATGAGTGGGGTCTTCATCAGTCTGGGGTACTGGTGTTTGGCCAGCTTCTAAGAGCTCCACCTCTGTGATCCCTACAGACGGTTTTGATGTATCTTTGATGAGGTAACAAATGAATACACGGTCCTGCTCTTCTCTAGTTGAGAGCAACACTACCCTAGTTAGCTGTAACTGTCAACTTGACACAACCTTGTCACCTGAAAAAGGGCTCTCAACTGAGGGATTTACCAGATCATATTTGCCTGTGGGCATGTCTGTGGGATGTTATCTTGTCGATTGAGGTAAGAGGGCCCAGTCTGCTATGACCAGAACCACTCTGGGCAAGCGGTCCTCAGCAATATAAAATAATTAACTAAATATGAACCTATGAGTGAGCCAGCAAGCAGTGATCCTCCATGGTTGCTGTTTTCAATGATCTGCTTGAGTTCCTGCCTTAACTTCTCTCAATAATGGTCTGAGATGAGGAAGTGTAAATAGATCCTTTCCTCTTCTATGTTACTTTTGGTCATGCTATTTGTCACATCAACAAAATGAAATTATAACAAATACCAAACAAGTTTCCACCATTACAACCTTCTGCCCAGTACAGAGTCCTGTTCAAAATGAAAATGGGAAAACCTTGCTCCACAAGCGAATTTGCACGGGGCGAGGTGATACCAGGCCCAGCAGCTTTGGCACTGCCTGCATGTTGTCCTGGAGTGAATTTCAGGCTCCGAGGCAGCCCATAGAGCTGCAGAGCAGCATCTCATGCATCTCTCCAACTGCTTCGCACAAACTGCTCTCCTCCCTGCTTCCCCATCAGCCTGCTTAAATCCCTCAGAATCTCCTCACAGATAGAGCTCCTGATGGGAGCACCATGACCAGGGGCTGCTGCTTCCCTGAGCTCTGCAGAGGGCTATGTTTTGAGTTCTAGGTTCCCTTCTTAGCATTTTGTTGTTTCAGAGCAAGCATAATCTCTGCTTATCTACACCTACCTCTGATGAGGGACATTCTCCTAGCATCCCCACTTCCTTGAATCATGGGATCTCAGGGCTGCTCTGACTGCTCTCCACAGCCACACTCTGTCTTTCCACCTCTGATGGTTGTTTCAGAGAAAGAAAGAGCCCACTCTGTTTCTGGAGACCAGCCTGTAGTAGCACCAATTTGCTTTCTACAAACATACATTTGTGTGTGGTCTGAGAAGCCCCCCTGAGGACCAGCTGTTCTAGGCAGATGTGTCCTCACAGAAAGCAAGGCCAGCCACTCTGGTGTGTCTGTCTGGCTGCTTAGAGACTGTTGCACATGAGGCCCTAGGAACAGGCAAAGGGACAGGCAAACCAAAGCAGCATTTGTGTGTGTGTGTGTGTGTGTGTGTGTGTGTGTGTGTGTACTGTGTAGGCTGCATTTATCAAGAACCTAGTGATTTCTAGGTCTCTCGCAGGCATTTTCTTGACCTTTCCTTAGGTAATTTACAGAAGCTCTCAGGTGTTCCCAGAACCCATGCCATTTGCTCCTAAGCTCACTGTCTTTTCGGTTGTTATTCTTTTCAAGAATTACCTCTCTACTCTGTGTCTTATCACTGTGCTGGAGGCATCATAGGGGCAGGAACTGCCTATGCCCTGGCCAAGAATAGGTTATACATAAAATTTTATGCCTTATAAATCTTTACAGTAAATGAATCCTAGGCATCACTTGTTTCTCTCCTTTCCCCCTCCTCCCGCACTCCCTACGTCTCTATTTTCTTTCTTCCTTTCTCTCTTGCTTGCTTTTGGAGGCTTTAGGATGAGAACTCTGTGTGTGTGTGTGTGTGTGTGTGTGTGTGTGTGTGTATGTGTAGGAACATGTGTGTCCATATGTGTAGAGGTCAGAGATCGCTGTTGGGTGTCTACCTAATCTCTCACCCTTATTTTTGAGACAGGATCTCCCACTGAAGGTAGAGCTCAGTAATTTGGCTAGGCTGGCTGGTCATTGAACTCTGTTACCTGCCTCAAGTTCTGGGGCTAAAGATGTGTGCTGCCGTGTTGCCTTTTTTTGCATGGGTGTTGAGGATTTGAACTTGAGTCCTCATGCTTGCACGGTAAACACTTTAGTGACTGAGCCATCTCCTCAGACCCAAGACCTTCTGACTGACTCAAAAGCTCAGGCATTTTTATCTGGCCCATTGTTCCCTTTAGTGTGGGAAGGGCTTGAAGACTCTGGCTGCTGCATTTTCATGCTTTGCTACACTTCCTAGATCTCTTCACAAATGTCACAGAAGTGTTAGTGTTGACATCTTTTGATGGAGCTAACATGTGTGAAGGAAGAACCCCTGCTAAAGGACCTCCTCCCACCTTGGGACAGCTTCATTGCATACTTGGCTTTGATATGAAGGACAACACCCTCAACAAGGTTATTTCCTTCCCACCCCAGGGACAGCTTCAACCCCTGCCTGATGAATTCAGTATTGCCAAAGCCTAATTCCTCGGCTACTAAAGGATGCTTGGAGGCACTGTTCAGATGGGGACTGAACACAAAACAGGCAGAGTGAAAGCTAGACTTCAGTACCAGACAGAGACTTCCTTCCCAGAAGGTGTACAAGAGAAATTGAACCTAGACCATGACTTTCCATGAGAAACAGAGTTTCAGAAATATCAGAATTCTAAACCCTGAAGAACTTCCTTGCCATGTTCAGAGCCCAACTTAGGAAAGGGCATGTTCCTTAAGCTGTGAGAAGGAATATTAAGCTAGTGCCCTGCCCTCTTCCTGGGAGAAGCTGAGCATTTGGAGATACTGGAAACACTGCTGCCTTGAGCGCATGACATGCCCATGGCGTCTGACCACATCTTTCCCTGGCCATTAATCCCATAATCAGGCTCAGGTCAGAGTGTGGACATCTGGCACCTATCAAAGAAAATAAGGCACTTGTGCTAAAGTAACTGTTGGATTCAGTCAACAAATGTGCTAACAGATACTGAGCCTACAGGAACTGGTTATGAATATGTTAAATCAAGGATCAAAAACAGGATTTGCTCAGGAAGTACAAATAGACATAAGAGCAAACTCCCCTGATATAGAATTTCTTAAGACCCAGACACTAGAAAATGGTGCTAATAGGCAGCTAGATTGTCTAGAAACTTAGAAAAATGTGACAGTCCATATTAAGAGAAGGAGAAATGGAAATTTCCATGATATAAGGTAGAAGAAAAGTTCAAAGTCTTGGAGAAATGGGCGTGGTCAGGGAAGCAGGGAAAAGACTAAGCCCCGCCAGCTAACTATTTGTAAGGAGCACTCAGAGCACACTTTATTGAAATAATATGCAAATAAGAGGTGACAATGGGTTCTGCATATCAGGAAAGTGTTTAAGGAAAGTGTAGAGGTGTGTAACTGGACAGGGCCTCCTCTTCCAAACCTAAGAGCAATGTGCTGTATTCTGTGCCTTCTATCACCAAGAAGGAGCCCAGCTTGGGCAACTTCCTCAGACTCTCAGGCAGCTTGCTCCACACCTGGCAATCTTGCTTCTATTGACTGCCTTGTCTGATCACAGGAAAGGCTGTGTTTGGTTTAATGCAAGCTGCAAAGGAGACTCACAATGAAGGCACCTGGGACTTTGGAACAGAACATGATACACACATTTGAAAAAGAAACTTGGCTTATTTCTGGGCTCTGGTAGAGATGGAACATCTACCTGTGGGGCAATGAATGAGCATGCGTCCAAGAACACCCACTGTGAGCAGCACTGTTTCAGACACACTAAGTCATAGTGTCAGGCAAGTCCAGGAACAATCCATTGTCAGATGGCCTACAAAGGGTAAAAGAATGGTTTGTCATTTGGCAACAGCAAGGCCAGAGAGCAGGAAAGTGTAGCGCGAACAGGAGAGCCCTGCATCTTCGGCTACCACGGCAGCAGTATCTCTTCTCACATCACACCCAAGGCTCTGTCCAATGCAACAACTCAATAGAATCTGAAAAAAAATGAACTTGGCTCAAAGAAGTATGAGTGAGTGATAGATGAAAAGGACCGCTTGGCTGTCCTTGAAAACAGGCACTAAGAAAGCTTCCCATTAGGAAGAACTTTGAACAATGTTCCTGATCACACCATATGTGAAGGGAGACTAGGAACATAAGTGAATTCATGTTGTCTTGTCTTATTATTCAGGAGCTAGTAAGGGAAAGGACATTAGAACATTAGAACAGGAAGTCAGATTTGTTACAGAAAGCTTAGAATTAACCTCCACCAGTGAAAACCTGTTACAGAAGAGGTGCAAACAACCAAGGAGTCAAAATGAGCTCTCTAGTTGACTTCAGCCAGCTTTTAGGCCACCCATGGCTTGGACAATGGATGCCTGGGCAGAGTAGCTGGTTGGATCGGATAGAGCCTATGCAGGGCCAGAACCACAGGCTACACTCCCAGAGTATCTAGAATATGGCCGCTGGCACATATTAAGTGGGTAGCAGCAGAGACCAGCAGAGTTCTGATACTGCGTTGTTATTGGAAGAAGCCTTCACACTACAGTGATGGTGGGCTGACCACATTGCACCTCTTTCAAATTAGAAAAGGCCAAATTTCATCTTGGTTGGAATTGATATGCTTGGGGGAAGTGCTATATCTAAATATTCATATCCCCCACTATACACATGTTGAAAACGAATACCCCAAAGGGTAGTTTTAGAAAGTTGAACTTACAGGAGATAATTAACTATTGAGCCATGAGCCTTCCTGATAGGGATTGGTGACTTCACAAAAGAGGTCCCAAAGAAGTAACTCATCCCTTTCACCACTAGAGGACACAGGGGGGTGTTACTATCTATAAACCAGAGAATAGACTTTCACCAGATGCTGTATCTGCAGATACCTTTGATTTTGAACCCTTAGTTCAAGAAACAATTGCAGCCACTCAGTTGCTGATATTTTGGTACAGCAATGCAAAGAGATGTGAGGTTTTACGTAATAACAGCCAGCTCCACTGTTCAAGGCCTTGTATTGATAGTGTTTGATCTGCCGATGCTGAATCTTAAATCATATCATATGAGTCTCTCTTGGCCTCTGTGTATCAAGAAATGAGAAAAAGTCATCATGTTGGTTGAGATAAGACACTCTATTTATCAGTGGGTATGCTATTACATGACAGGGACAGTGAAAAGCACACTTGACCTTCAGGTGGTCAATGAAGGCATCTCTTAGGGCACCTTCCAGCTTTAACAATAAATAGACAAAGGCAGCCATGATCGGAGAGGGACATAGTGACTGGTAGCTCAGTCCTTCAGAAGTGTGTCTGTGATGTCTATCAAGTGAGACCCTCGATCTAGCAGATGTGGTGGCCAAAGAGAAGGGTATCGGGAATAGAAGAGAGGACAGTAAGGATCATTGGAGGCTGAAGTTTGAGGTGTGGGATGCTGGGAAGGCTTGAGACTTCCGTTTGCTCTGCCTTTGTTCATATTACTGAGGGATACCAGAAACGCTGAGGACCAACACCACTGAGTTTCAAGAGCAGATCATCCCACTGCCTTTAACACACTCCAGGAAGTCAATTAGGCTTCTTTAGAATCAAATTCAGATCAGTTTTTCCTACTGTCCAAGCCTCTGGAAGACATTGTTCACAAGATATTTCCCAAACAAAAGAGTCTCACTTTTCTTCCAACATATGCTATCCCTAATCAAGCACCAATCCTTGGAAGGGGGACCACTGAAAATCCACCATATTGAGAAGGTCCAGAGTCCTGGGACAACTGGGATGGCTGGTCAGTCCACTTCTAGGAAACATGTTGGGTAAGTCATTATTTGTGGTGGGGTCATTCATTCTATGCAAAGCTCATAAATGGATTTCTGTTGGTATAGTAAAAATCACTGGAACCAGTGGTCTGGATGGGGCATTAAAATGTAGTGTATGACCACAGGAGACAGTATTGCTACTTTTCATCAGTCATCTTGCTATCTCATGTTTGTTTCCTTTGGTTGATTTGAAATGCTGGTCTCTGTGTGTGGGACCTGCCTGATAAAGCCCACAGACAATTTTGTCTATATCTCAAGCACAGAGCTCCTAAGGATCCCACCAGAAAGTTTTTTTTTTTTAATTTGGAATTTTCAAAGAAGGGAACATAAAGCATAATTTATCCATTTAAAAGATGAATAATGAGGAAAGGGCCGAGAGATCCGTGTTTTCTTTCAAAGTGTATTTTGCACTCTGGTAGAGTAGTCATAAATAATGCATTTCTATAGCTTGAACACAGAGGCAAGGGAAACAAATGGGTTTCAACCTCTCCTTCTTTTCTTGTCTTTCAACATCAGCACAGAAGCAAGAAAACCAGGGCTTCTCAGGGCAGCACATACCCAGTTTACCAGTATTCCCCTTGGATGACACCACGTAGATTCTAGCATCTCATCTTTCTACTTTTGTCCTGGTTCCCCCCCCCCCTCTGATTGGCCAATCTCCATCTTCAATCAAAATGTACCTAACATTATTACCATCCTACTGGATGCTGGCCCAGATAATTGGTCTCCAAAGATCTCTGTTGGCTGCACAACCCTGGTTAGGTATGAGGCGCTCTCTGTTCTTCTGAGATCAGGTTCCTGGCAGGCTGACAGCCACATCCTCATATTCTATTTTCCACCAAGAACATCTTGCTCTGTATACTACTTGGCTCATTCTCTAAGAAACTCCCCAGGTTTGTGGAGCCTGGTAGCAGCTAAATCTTCAGACCTGATATCCCAGAGCACTGGAGGACAGTAAGGGTCTTATGTGTGTGCATCCTTCAGGGCTTGCTGTCCACTTCACTGTCTTCTGAAAATCCCTCAACTCCTTGGAAAACAGACGTCTAGTTTCAGTGGTTCAGAAACCAACTAAACCGTCCTCTGATATTTTCTGTCCTTGTTCCAGTCCTTGCCAGGAATGCTTCAGGAGGCATGTGTTGAAGAGGTAGGGCCTGTCTCTCAATGTCCTTGAATCTTTAAGACAGCATTAATTGAGGAAGACCCAACTGCATTTACAGATTCTTTCATTCCACCCTTGGTTCAGAGTGAGATGCCATAGCTGAGATTTTCTAATGCTTTGGTGGAGACGATCAATCAGACATGGGAGAAAAAAATGAAACCACAAAGAACTCAATGCTTTTCTGGATACTCCTCTCCCAGAACACTTGGGGATGCTGTTACAGAGCACAGGCATTCCTTTCCTCTGATATTGTTCATGATCTCATGTATTAGTTACTTTTCTATTGCTGTGACAAAATACTATGACCAAAAGCTACTTAGAGAAAAGGACTTAACTGTAGATTACTGTTCTAGAGATATGGGTGGTTGTAGGAATTACAGGCCTGGCAGAGCAGAAAGTGGGACATTCTTATGATGACAGATTCCTTCTTCCTCTTGTCAATCAAGGCAATAAATGCTATAGCCAAGGCATTTAAAAATATTTTATCTAATTTTTTCTTTTGTGTGTATGAGTGTATTTGCCTACATTTATGTAAGTGCATCCACATCATGCAGTGCCCGTAGAGGTCAGAGGAGGGCATTGGATCCTCTGGAACTGGAGTTAAGGGTGGTTGTTAGCCATCATGTTGGTGCTGAGAGCTGAACCCAGGTCCTTTGCAAGAACAGCCAATGCTCTTAAACACTGAGCCATCTCTCCAGCCCTGCCAGGGCATTTAAAAATGAGAGCAACCTGAAACACAGTCATGCCAGATAAGAATAGCCCATAATAATAGTCTATAGCAGATGCTATGCACAGGTAGTAAAGCTCCACATTTAAGAATTATGAAGGTATATTTGAAATTATATAATCTATGTGATTTGGTTATTTGTCCCAGCAAATGTCACTGTTTAAACAAAACAATCAGACTAGTAACAGTGACGAGGATCAAACAGCAGAACCAATTAATATTTGGGGAAAAGAGATGGTGATGTTTTATTTCTGGTGTTTCACAGAGTGATTTAAAATCTATTTGTCAGATATTTGCATTGCATAGACTGTATTATTGTGTATTCTTAAGAGAATGTATGAACTTTAAAAGTAATATAATAGCTCTATTTAAGTAGATATTAAATCTAGGTCATATTAAATATTTAAAAGATGATATTTAAACAGTGACTTTTCTCCCATGATATAGTAGGATATTTTCAGTCTTTCGATATTTTTCCAATACTCTCTGGTTAAAGGTCTTAGGACATTTTTCCTTCATGAAGTGGTAAAATGGAGTTCTACTAATGTAAAGTTCACTATGGTGTTTCGAGTGATTTACAAGATGTGAATGTGCTGACAAAACCCACCTCCATAAAGGCATCTCTGCAGAAATGGATTCTGCTTCCCGGCACCAGCAGGCTGTAAGCGGACTAAGGTTAGGGTGACTTTGTTCTAAAATATTGCCATCCCTTTGGCTGCATACCCTTGCCTTGGTCAGTCTGGTTCTCTGCGGTTTGAATTTGTCCCTTGGGCTCAGTGTCTGAAGTGTCAACAGACCCACACTTCAAGGAGAACCAGGTATTACTGGAAGGCAAATCTTTTTCAGGAAAAAAAATCATTTTAAGATACAGTCAAACTTGGATCCAAATATAAGACATAGTAAACAAATGATGAAATTGTGACAAACTAGGCTGCCTTGTTCCAGTGACAGTATTTTAAATCAAAAGCAGTCTCTATCCAATACATGAGACATTCATCACTTTCTGAGTTTTGTTAAAATTTGTTAAAACTTGTTTAAACTTTGTTAAAGCAAGCAGATTCAGCAAATCTGTTCATTTTTTTCTTAGCTCTCTGTGGTCTCTTCAAAGATCACTGAGTGGTTTGAGGGTATAGATTTTCTTTTTGTTGGTTTTCCTAATCTTTTTTTACATGGCCTTCACAGAGTAGCCCCAAAGAAGACAAGAACATTCTCCTTGTCCCACTCACTGAAGGTAAGATTTGCTGCAGAGCAACAATTGGACAGCTGTGTCAGACTATTTAGGACCCTGCATCTACAGAAGCTGTCAGCTTCCAATTCTGAGTAAAAAAATCTCATTAAGTGATTCTGTTCTACAGATTAAATAAAGCAACAGTGACACAGGCACCTAGGCAAGCAAATTGCACCCTTCATAGTATAAAAGTGTTGTGTGCAAGTTGCACATAATATTTGGCAGGTGACACTTCTCATTTTCTTTGATAAGAAGTTAATAGACTGAATTAAATTTGGTCAAATCTGCATTTGTACTATTGTTGAATATGTGGACATGTGAATAAAGTCTATGCTATATTTGGACAAGAGTGCAACATTTTATTATCTTGTTGCTTCATTAATGCCTTCATAGCAATTAATATCATTAATATTTTTCTTTCAAATACAGGTTTCTGGAGTCAGGGAAACATCTTACTGTTGTAATCAGTTGACATTATAGAGAACAAAGATCGGACCGAAACAGCTCAGGACTGTAAAAGATCCGCACCTCTGTCAGAATCTCCTTTTCTTTGTCCATAGGGCATTTAAACCCATTTTCTAGGCAACATAGCTTTTCTTCATTTCATAGAGCAATCAAGAGTAATTGTTTTCATTATGTATCCTCTTAGATACAATGTTCACATTGGAACAATGAAACAGTCCCCTCTATTTTTATTTTAGATTTTATTTATTGAAAATTTCATACATGCATGAAATGTAGAAGGGTCAAATTTATCCTCAGTTCATTTTTACTCTCTAATGCACTAAGTCCGATTATTTCTGCCTGTATACTTATGTGTGTGAGGTTGTCTCTGGGGGAATGTACAACCTAATAATGGCTGCCTCTCCCCTAAGAAAACTGACCCTCCCTTAGCAACCAAAGACTACCTACAGTTCCTCAGTTAAGTGTGATGCGTGAAGAACTCTTCCCTCATTCGTGCAGGGATTTGAGAAATAAACCCTCTCTAGATGCAAAATATAGACTATTCACTGGATGCTGGATGCTGTGCACCATGGCAACATGGCTGCATGCCTAAAACAGTTCTACCAGAAGAAGGTGGTGAAACAATAGAAGCCCCGTACCCGCAAATTCTGGTTGCCTGTATCAAGGAACAGTAACAGTAACTTGTGTAGGTCCATTCCCTGTACCCACCAAGAGTCCTAACCCTGTAAGACACTGTATTTGCCCCTCCCAGAAGCCATGAACTGTGAAAAGTTCTTAGGTTGGGTTGAGGCTTCTTACCCATTCCTCCGTGTCTGTGCTGGCATGATGTCTGGTTTAGCTTGTATAAGATTTGTGCATGCTGTCACTATTGCTATGAGTTCATATGAGTAACAGACCAGCTCTCTAGGAAGCCTCTGTTTCCTTGTGGTCATCCAGCCCCTCTGGCTCTTACAATCTTTCTGCCTCTTCTTCTGTAACAATCCCTGAGCCTTGGGAGGCAGAGGTTTGAAATAGCTGTCCTATCCCTATCAGGGATAAGCACTCTGCAATGACTTCTATTTGGAGGGGAGGGTTATTATATAAGTTTTGAACTTCCTCCCAAGCTTCTTCACACTCCTCCTAAGGGAGGGGTTCTCAAAGTACAGAATATTTAGGGTAGCCCTGAATGTGGCAGGATGACTGATCACCCAGTAGGCCGAATCAAAGCTTGCCTGCTTGCCTTCACTCAGCATTGCTCCAGCAGCTCGTGGCCTAAGAAAGGACTTACAGCTGATTCTGTGAGCTGTTGGCTGGTAGCTGATCCATAAAGTGTCTCCAGCATAGGGACCGCAGGAACTGCTTGAAGATAAATATATTTTTATTGAAATATCTCTGCTCTCCAGCATGTTCATTCTATTTTTTTTTTTTTCATTTCACAAGAGTGGCTTCCTGTATTGCTGCTTCTGAGTGCAAGGTAGTCTTTGAAAATAGTTTTCTTTTTCTCTTCAATCACAAAGGGCTAGCAGGCTGACTGGTCCTAACAAATAGGCAAAGTCGAACCAGCAACCGTATTGTGTGGTAAAAGCCCAGGATTTCCCAGCTTCTCACAAAGATGTGCAAGTCATTCTCTAGTCTTCATTTTCAAGTCCTATAACAACCCTCACCCCAAAGAAATGGATTGAAAATTAAGTATATGACTTGAATAGATATTTTTTCCAACTTTTATAAGAAAAGATGTTCTGTATTTCTCATTGCCAGGGAAATGCAAACCAAAACTACTGTATGATTTCTCTTCATTCCAGTGAGGATCACTACTTTCCATGTAAAACCAATAATCTAATAAGCAACCAGATAGAAGATAAATGTCAGAGACCCTGAAGAAACTGGAACCTCTGTTCACTGCTGACAGGAATGTATAATGATGCAGCCTTTGGGAAAACCAGTGTGAGTAATTCCCCCCTAAATTAAAAATAGAACTATCTGATGAGACAGTAATTCCATTTTTGGGTATCTATCCAAAGAATTGAAGTCAAGTTTTGAAGAGATTTCTGCAGTACTGTTCCCAATAACTGAGTCATGAAAGTAACCTAAATATCTACCAATGGATAAATGGATAAAGAAAATTGTATCTATCCATAGACATAGATATATGCACCATGTATGTATGTGATGGATTATTATTCAGTCTTAGAAGGAAATCCTGTTCTCTGCAACAATATGGATGAGCCAAATAAGGCAGACACAGAAGGTCAGATACTGCAGGAGCTCACTGATGAAGTACCTGAAATAATCAATATGCAGAAACAAGATATAATGGTGTTTGCTAAGGGCTGGGAGGGAGAAGAAATGGAGAAATAGTGGGGGGGGTGTTGTTTTGATAACTACAAAGCTTCAGTTATGTAAGATGGAAAACTTGTGTGGGTGTGGAGTTGTGCAATAGTCTGTAGTTAATTAATTTATTTTTGGAGCAAGGTTTTCCTGTAACCACAGCTGTCCTGGAACTCCTATGTAGAACAGGCTGTCCTTGATCTCACAGTGATCTGCTTGCCTCTGCCTCTGGAGTGCTCAGATTAAAGGTGAGTGTCTCAACTCTTGGCTAATCTTGACTCCTGGCTATAATTAACATTTTTGTGTATTTAATATTTTTTCCATAGTTCATTTCCATATTAAATGTTCATATCACAACCACAGCAACAAAATGAAATGAAACAAGAGTACTCTGATGTCCTGTCATCATGTTTGCTAGGTGTTTGTTATGTACTGAGTATCTTCCTAGACCATAAGAGGAGCAAGTGGACATGAAGACCCATAATGCACTGGGAATGGGGAGGGGAGACTAGCGGTTCACACAGAGAATCTCAGAGCCACCTGGGATCTTGGTTTTTGATGCCCATTAGTGTTTTTGGCTTTGTTCTGATACCTTAGATACTGAGGCATTGGTTAAATTGTTCATAAAGATCTCAGCAAGCTAGGAAGTAGGGTAGCTGTCACTCTAAATGAATTGAGCAATCTTCTGAAACTGTGTCTTTACAATGAAGACTAATAGAGGTGTGTTCATATTTCCTGATCTGGCCTGATTTCCTATAAGGGTCGCATATGGCTCTCATCATATAGTATTGATTCTTCTGTGCTGCTTTAACAAAATTATGCAAACTAGATGACTAACCAACCTCAGAAATTTATTACTAATATTCTAGAAGCGGAGAAGTCAAAGATCAAGGTAGCCCACTGAATATTCATCTCACTTGTTCTTGCATTCTTCTATCTCTTGGTATGTTCAGGATGCTGTTATGAGCAAGACAGACAATTGCTCCCCATGAGAAGTTTACCCTCTAGGGGAAAGCAGAAAATAGAGATATGTCTAAATCAGCGAATTGGTGAGATACAGCGTGTGGTACTGAAGTACAGTGAGTTTGCCAGTCATGCAGCTGATCTAAACCCATTGCTTTCTGCAGCATTCAGGACACAGGGCCTCCAGGGAGGCTCTGAGTACCCCAGCTCCTTAAATCACTGGAGTTCTTTTGTTGTTGTGGTACTGTTAATAGGACATCTGGGCTCTCATGGTTCCTCTCCTGGTTCTCTAGAATGGGATGAAATTCAGATATGAGAGGAAGAACAATGGATGGTAAAGAGAGGGAATGACCTGCCAGAGCTCTGCAGCATGGTAGCCATGTGGCCTTGGCTGAGCCAAGCCCTTAGCAAAGTCCAGAATATAGTGACTACTCAGAGATCATTGTTATTGTCATTCGCAGAAAGTGAGCTGTTTCAGAAACATGCTTACTTTCTTTCAGGTTTGTGTTGGGGTTCACTCCTACTTTTGTACATTTTATGGGTTTGGAGAAATTTATAATGACATATATGGCTATATGAGCAGAGTAGTTCCAGTATGCTATGGCCCCAACAACACTGAGATTTTACTTTCTCCATAATTTTACCTCTTCCAGAATGTCGTAGAATTGGAGCCAGGCCTCATGTAGCCTTTCAGATTGACTTCTCTCTCGTTTCCTCTGGGGAATTGTTATGTAATTGTTCTTTGTGCTGAGTACTATTCCATTGTCTTGATACACTATAGTTTATTTACCCATGTATTATTTACTTGGTGAGGCCTGTCCCTGTATCTCAGTAGTTATGAGTACAGCATGAGTGAGGCAACCATAAGCATCTATGCATATATTTCTTATGTCAGTTTTAGGTAAATACCAAGAAATGATAACATGCTGTTTAGAAGACATGATTTTTCTCTTATTGATCACTTTACAGAAAGAGAAGATAATTTTCTGACTTATTTAAAAATGAAATTGACCTATTAACTATTCTTTGCTACTTTGCTCAGAGTTATTGATTCAGATCCTTGTTTGTTCATTAATTCAGCCAATATTTATAAAGATTCTTACCAGATATTGAACATGGTGCCAGGGACAGAGAGCTAAAGAAGCTGCTATTTCTGCTTCAAGATGAGTTCAGAACAGAGACCAGGCAGCAGAGATATGCTATGTAATGTCAGCTGTGTAGAGAACTCACAGGTATATACAGACATGTTTGGAGTGCGGACATTAGTTCTAGAAAGTGAGATTGCTTTAGGAAAGAAAGGGTTTAAAAAAGAGGCAAGAAGGGAATTTGTGTCTATTTTGATTCTCCTCCCAAGTCCTCTAATTCCACCCTCCCGAACAATCAGCTGTTGATGGGTAAGTGTGATAAACACCTAGCACTGAGCCTTAACTCACAGAGGGGTAGAGTGATAAAGGGAAGTAAGTCGATGCAGCAGGAAGCATTTTACTTGTAGAATCAGCAGGAGTTAATGACTAAGACAATATAGTAGTAAAATTAATAAGCAAGAAAACACTCCCCAAGTAAGCCTGGGGCTTGTAGGTGTCAATCCCTACACACCTGTGCTTCACTGTTGTTGTTCTCTGTGTGAGGTGAGCAGAATTTGTGGTCCTGGCTGTGACCTTTGGTGGAGTGGCAGGAAGATGATGTTCTGGAGGTTGGCATGCTGGTCAGCTCTAGGAGCTGATGTAACAACTTTAGCATTCCAGGAGTAATCTTCAACTCTGGCGATATCATGAGCAGACTCTTATCCTGTTCTGCTGCCCCTTGGAGCAGCAGGTTGGGTCAGGTGTCCCTGTCCCTTGAAACTTATATGGATCCTGCTTCCCTTTTCTCTGTTTCTCCCAGAAGAGAATCTACTGTTTGCAATATCTGGCCAGGAGTGGTCCCTGTTCACAGCCCCATCTAGTGTAAGTTGACTTTTGACTTCTCTCCACAAATGAGCTGATTATTTAATGGAATCCTCAAGTTTAGACACTTAGAGGAAGCTTCAGATGTAAAATTGTTTGCAAATTCAGTCTTTCTTGAATCTGAACTCTGGAAATAAGAAATACATTTGCATAAATCTGTGGTGGTTGAAGGGTAAACAAAGGTCTCATTAATGCTTGAGCTTCCTGAGTGAATCGTGCGCTGGAGCATCTGGAGCCCCGGGAATGGAGCCTGGGTGGCTCCTCACCTCCTGCCCCTCTGCGCTGGAGTGAGCAGACAGCCCTCTCTCTGGGTGACATCACTGGATTTCTTCCTCAAAAGCTTCTGTTACCCACGCTCTCCATATCTACTCGCATGGCTTCTTTACACTAACTGCATTCCCCAGTGTAACCACATGAGCTATGTGAGGAGACTCCATGAGCTTGTCTAGATGGGGATGCAGAGGGCTTGTTTCTCCACAGTTCATCAGGAAGCAGTGATGACTTTTCACTGATACTGTTAGTGGCACAGAAACCAGATAGAGGGAGATGGTGATGAGGACAGGGTGGGAAGTAGAGGCTGACCCTGGGAGCACCTGTCTCTGGCAATTTTCAGTTTAGATAAAACATTGGGGCATACGTTCTCCCACATATCATGATTTCAGCCAGAAGCTTAGCGCAGGTGACCTCAGATGACATCTGAGTTACATGATAATTTTTATGAATTCTTAGTGAAAGTTGCATCTGACTTACATGATGATTTTATTTTTGTCCCTCCAATCCTGTTCTCTTATGATTTAATGAACCTTCTGCTGCTCTTAACCACGTTCCAGAAGTGAGGCTGACTTGATTGCAACCACGTTCTTCAGAGAGTTTTCACCACGCCCCCAGAGCCTACTCTGAGGACAGTCCCTGAACTTCCCCCTGAACCTTCCTGAGACAAGATCCTGCTGTATGACCACCCTTTCCTTCTAAGGAATTAGAAGTATCATGACAACTATCTTACACAGGTCAATTGTGGAGCTCACATGAGGTGATGGGGATGAAAGCTTCCTGATATGGAGAGCTCTGGTTAATAATATCTGCCAAAGAAATAATAATGTGGGCCTATAAGTCTATCGTTTCTCCTCTGGTCACCTCTGATCACTCTTGTCCCTTAGTTTCAACCCCAGGCAGTCCAGGCTTATCTGTGTCAGCAGAGCAGACACACCAGACTGGGTGGGAAAGTGAAAGTGCTCTTCAGATGCCCTGTAAAAGGATGGCCCCAGTCATTGCCAAACAACTCCATGGAAAAACTACTGGAAGGGTCAAAAGACTCTTGTTCCTTCCAGGACACCTCTATTCATGCAGTCTGGGTTCCCCTGAGAACTCTTGTCTCCAGAGTCTCCTCTGATCTCTCTGCAGTTGACTGGAGGACAGGGCTGGTGAAGGTGGTGGAAAGTTCAGTGTAAGGATCCCTGTGGTCATCAGGTGCATCAGCCAGCTCTTGTGCTCCTAACAGTGTTTCTGCAGTGTTCTTGCTGGTCTATTCTTGATTTAATCCTTGAATGACAGAAGATTCTTTCTTCCAACAATCCACCTTTCTGATTACTCTTGGCTGCAATGTCCTGAAACTGCCACAGCCAATTTCAAGATAAAGTTTCCAGAATCTTCTGTCCTTTCCATTTTGAACACTTCATCCTCTAGGAAACAGGATGTTTTTAGTGGCTTCATTGTGGCCCTGTCATCCTCTGACCATGTGAAGAGTGAAGCCTGACATTCAAAGATTTAATGATATCTGTTTTTCTTTCTTATAATATTCTGATCCCTATGAGAACAAGGAGTTTCTTACTCTTAACCCTTTCACAGTCAACTGATTGCTGTGTTGAATGAGAATCAGCTTTCTGAGCAGCTCTTCATCCCAGTTTCATAGGTATTATCTGAATCTCCCTGAAATCCCCCATGTGCATCCCTCAAATGCAGGGACCAGCAGTCTCTTATCTCTCACTCTATTCTTAGTACAGTGAGGCACATAGGATGCCCTCAAGTGTTACTCTGTGATTTCCAGGGTTATATCCTTATTTTAGAAGAAAGAACTAACACCACAGAGTTTAAATGACCATGATAAGGTTAATGAAACCTAGAAACTAGATTCATTCTCAGGTCTCATAATTCCAAAGGTAATAAATTTTCCAGGGGAAGAGAATGCATTAAGGGCAGCAATCATTTGAAGGTATAGTGAAAACTCTCAGCTACTTAGTCTATAGAGAGAATGATCTTTTCCTCCACGACTCCCTTCCATTTCTCTTTCCATCCTGGTTACAATGCTATGGGTATGTACTTGGCCTTAATCACAAAACCAAAATCTCAGCTTCTTGGCAGGTAAGCAATGGTAAGTAGCTATTGTTTTGATGAATCCATACATAGGCTGAGGCTTGGATTCTTCATTTCTCCAGAGTGGGCCTTTGGACTGCCATGAGCCCCTACAATGATAATGTTAAGCATCAGGTAGCAGCTATATTAATCTATTCTAGCATGTCCTAGTGAACAAACAATGCTACCATATCGTAAGTACGCATACCATGAGAGAAGATGGGCTAGGGAACACTTTCAGTCCCTTATCTCTACCAAGTTTGCATGTACACACACACACACACACACACACACACACACACACACACACATTTATCACCTACTCCCTCAAATTAGTCCTGCCTTTAGAGAGCCATAGTTAGAGATCTTATTAGTTATCCTGTTGTCTCTGTCAGAGCCCAGTCTCTAAGATACTCTTGCTAGCCTTCCTAACAAAATTACTTCCTACCCATCTTCTTTCTGTTCCCCAGAATCACTGCATGGGGGAGCTTTTACAACCCAGTCACAAACGCCACAGGATTACAGAGCCAAAGTCCTCTGGAGTAAGATCATTATGGATTCACATTCTAGCTTTTACTTCTCAGAAGTGTGCTCTTCATTAAACTATTTATTTAGGCACTTATATTCAGCTTCTTCTTCCTCCTTAAAATGAAAATTGAACAAAAGCATGTAAGGTGTTCATGTAAAACAGCTGTCGTCCTAAAAGAAACCTAAAAGGTCATTTATTTTAAACCAAATATGAATGACTATGCCCTGAGAATAGGGTTTTCTTATCATGCTTTACTGTGGAAGTGATTACAGGGACTTCATCTAGTCATAGAACAAAAGAAAACATAAATTAACACATTCACCAAATACATTGGTGGGGACATCAGGTTCTAAGAAAGTGGTGAATACTCTGCTTTGGTTTTCAGATGTTATCTGATGATGTTTTTGGGTTTGGGTTGGTGAAATCTAGTGGTCTTCCAAGTTAATAGATTCCAAAGGCTTTATCTGGTTAAAGAAAAACATTAGTTCAGATACAGAGACTGGTACTAATAGCTATAAGAAGACTGTGAAGACTGTCCAAGGTTATTGGTGCTCTGGGTTTGCCACATTCCAAGTCTCTACAACCATGAAGGTCAAATCAGTTCATTAGTCTCTAGAATATTCAAAGTAACTGTAGCTTTTAAAGAGAATTCTAGTTCATACTGAGAACCCTTTACCAAAGTGATAAGTACAAGCATACCCTTCAATATAAAGTCAATATAGTTATTACTACGTATTTTATGGCCGTCATTATATGGGTCCAGAAGTTGCCATCACTTTCTCTCCCACTCATCACTTTATAAAACACCTCTAAAATCCCCCATGATAGAATCTGTCCCAGTGCATCAGGGACATATCATCTCTGAAACCGTTCTGCAAACCATTGACCAATATCTCCTCTACCTCCTTCATGAACATTCCGAGGACACTGAAGCGAATTTATTCCACCCAGCTAAATCTACCATGTAAGAAACCTTATAGGAACAAAATAGATGGCAAGAGGAAGTAGAAATGTGTATGAATGTGAAAGATTTAAAGGTAACAACCACAATGTGCAGGCCCCGTACAGATTCCAGTTTAAACATGGCATTACTGTGAAGTCTCCCCAGATTTCTTTCTTTTTCTTTTAATGAGAAAGTCGAGGAACTTAGGTATAACTCATGTATCATTTGAATTGTTATGAATTTTGTTAGCTATAATTATTATGTAGTTATCAGCTGAATGTTTATTAAAAAAAAGTAAGGATGAGTATGGTCTTGTGAGCCCTGAGAGCAACCAGAATGCATTATGTACATGTATAAACATATCAAAGAAGACAGTTAATAAAAGTTATATAAAATATTTAAGAAAGTACTTTCTGGTAAAATTATAATGCTGGGTATTTCTTCAAAGTCTGTAGGGAAGAAAGATGAGGGTGGTGGATGGAATAAGGTGTGAGGAGGAGACTTTAAACTTGGGCGATGGGCACAGAAGAATTAAAGAGCGTTCTTTGCTGTTTTCTCTACTTTAATGTGTGTTTGGATATTTTTATGATAAAGTAAGTTTGAAAGCAAACCACAGCCGTTGAGGGTATACGTTTATCTGTACGCCTGAGTTGTAGTTCAGATGCTCACATCTTGGGAGGGTCCTTTTTTCAGACCTGGGAATTGGGTGCCTCACTTTACTAAATTCCCAAACCTTCCACAATGTCTGTCACCCTAGAACTAGGATTCTGCTTTTCTTCCTTCTCAGCCCTTGAAAATCTTAGTCATGGTTCAGCCACACATGGCCTTGTACAGGTGACTTGACGTCCCTGAGCCTCAGAATCTCATCTCAGGATGGGAAGCATTAGATCTTGCTCCTTCTGTACAGGAGCACTCAGAATAACTGTTCTTCCTCTGCCTCCCACTCCAACATCTCTTGGTGGAGTGACAGTAGCTTGTTACCAAAGCTGAGTACTTTGTGAGCTCTCAGGGCCATTGGTAGTACCACTGAGTCAAGACTAGAGTCTTAGCTATGTGTACACCTCCTTCCTGTAATTGTCTAAGATTCGTGGCTTCCAGATATCAACACAAAGTGCATCCTTCACTCTCAAGAAGAGTTCTTGGCTGTAGAAGTGTGATGTCTTGGCCTAGAAGCAGGAAATCTGAGCCAATTTAATATCTTCTTTCAAGAATCTGTTAATTCTCATGCCAGGACTGTTTCACCAGCTGTCTCAGGCTCCAGAGAGAAATAAACCAAAGGGGTCTGAGGGAGCCAAAGTTAACCTACAGCAGATTCTCATCTAACCTCCCATAGAACCAGGGAGTCAGTCATAAGACTAAACACTTGCCAGCAGAGACTGGTTAGAAACTGAGGATCAAGAAATGAAGGGGCCTAGGACAGGTGTCCTTGCATCTTGTAAGCAATGGTATGGGTGCTAAGCTATTTTCTGATGCCACTAACACAGTATCATAGATAGAGTAAGTTATAATGGACAGAAGTTTATTTGGGCTCATGGTTCTAATCTAAGATTGAGGGCTGCTTCTGGTGACAGCCTTCTTTGAAGTAGCAACCTCTGACTGAGTGGGGTACCACATGGGGAGAGATAGGGCCATACTTCTCTCTCTCTCCCTTGTCTTATGAAGCCACAGAATCTAATTTTGGGTTCTACCTTAATAATTTTAAATGAGCCTAATCACCCCTGAAAGACTCCACAACAAAACACAACAGTCAGGTGAGATTTACACCCCCTTAATGCCCCTCACAAGGGCATTAAATTTTAATATGTGTATCCTTGGAGTGTACACTTAAACCATATGTAAGCCATAGCAGTGAGGCAAGTAGTTTGCAGAGATAGCTTGAACTCAGGTCCTCACTGGCATTCATCTACACGCGCGTCCCTCTCCAAAGAAAGTAAATAGTCACTATGGCCTAACAACTTCTTATAAATTCTTAGCCTGACATGCTCTGAAACTAGAGGCAGTGAGCCACTCCAGCCTGAACTGGTTTTAAGACAAACTGTGTTATCTATGTAAATTTTTAGGAGAAGCCCCTATTTACCATCAGTGAGGTTTTATCTTAGTTGTCAACTTGACATGCCTGGGAAGACAGGCCCTCACTGAAGAATTTCCTTGATCAGACTGGCCTGTGGGCGTGTCTGTGGGGATATTTTCTTGATTGCTAATCGATGTAGGAGGGCCCAGTCCATTGTGGGAGGTACCATCCTCAGGCAGGTGGGCTAGGACTGTATAAGAAAGAGAGGTAGTGGAATGTGAGCCAGTAAGCATTCTTCCTCCATCATTTCTGCTTGAGTTCCTGCCTTGACTTCTCTCCTTAATGGATTGTGATCTGGAAGTATAAGCCAAATAAACCCTTTCCTTTCCAAGTTGCTTTGGGTCAGGGTGTTTTCATCATAACAATGGATAAGCAACTAAAACATCCTATGCTTATACACAGTTGGGCATGTCTATAATTAAAATCAGATACATCTTGGGAAAGGACACGTGAAAGTTGAACAAAGATTTATTATAACCCAAGCCTACAAATCAAAAAACCACCCCATCCTGCCCCAGCACTCAACTCCTCCTCCTGGACCCACAAAAGAAGCTCTGAGAAGCTTTGAGCAGTCCTACTCAGCCTACTGCCTCCGACCATGCCTAGTAGCACATATATGCTGTACTTTTGCTTTGCTTCTGAGTAAAATCCTTTGATGCTTTGTCATTTATGTGCATTCATTCAGTTCTTCCAGCAAGACTCCAAGAACTTAGAAATACCTGGTCCAGAATGTGACTAGCGGTAATAACAATAAGGATCTGTGTGGGTTTCTCTGAAAAAGAATAGGAAGAATTTGGATAGAGTATGATTTCCTCTAATCGAATGACAACCAACTGACCAGAACTGAACTTTTGTTTTTGATTAGTTATGGATTAGGTCATCATGTAACCCCCAAAATACTTGAGCTTAGATAAACATAAGTTTTTAAGACTCCAACAGAGTGACATACAGGTCATATTCACACAGCATACTACTCTGTTGAGTAGTGAGTCTACTCAGGGCTTCTGGCTAGAACATGAAGGCCTCCATTGCCTCATTCGCTCAGAAGATTTAGGCTCAGTGAATCTAGACACTACTCAGAAATCTCCTCATCTCACAGGGTTGAAGGGATGTCTCAATCAGCAAAGTGCTGGCTGTGTAAGTAAGAAGACCTGAGTTCAGATCGCCCAGCAAACACATAAAACAAGGTAGGCATAGTAATGTGCACCTGTAATCCTAGTGGTGGAGAAGCAGAGGTAAGAGGATCCCTGGAGCTCAATGGCCAGCTAGTCTTGTCTAATTGCTGAGCAATGTATACTGTCTCAGAAAGATCCTGCCTCAAAAAACAAGGTGCAGTGTGATAAAGACCCTTGACATCAGCTTTTGATCTCTATGTGCAAATGCACATATGCATTCATTACACACACACACACACATACACACACACACACACATACACACTGCTCAGCAGTTAAGGGCACTGACTGCTCTTGCAGAAGACCTGAGTTTTATTCCTAGCACTCACATGGTGGCTAACAACTGTCTGTAACTCTGGTTCCAGGGGATCTGATACCTTCTTCTGTTCTCCATGGGCATTGCGCAACACGGATACATTTGTTACATGCACACATAACACTCATAAACATAAAATTTTTAAAAAATTGAAAAAAGAGATCTCCATCTTTGACATAGGGTCTGCGAAGCATTCATTTTCATTGTTGTGTTCATTTTCTGTAGCTGTTTATGACAGTTACCTTGCTAGGGCCTAAAGCAGGGTTATAGAGATGTCTCCTTGCTCATGTCCTTTACTAGACAGACCCTGGATGTACCACAGGCTTGCAGGACCTCACTCCTCATCTCCAAGTTGTGGAAACACTTCTTCCTAATCTATTGCCTGTACCAAGTCTTCCAGGAATAACTATTCCTCCCAAGGTCAAATCATCCTATTGGACCCAGATGTGTTTAGTCACTACCTAGGATGTCTCTGGCCCACATTTCTTATGGTAGCTAAGTCTTAGTCTCTACCTCTAAGCCCTGGAGTCACCCTCCCCCTCCTCTGTTGATCTGGCTAAAGCCAGTGGCAGTGTGTGTGTGTGTGTGTGTGTGTGTGTGTATGTGTGTGTGTGTGTGATGTCCTACTTGGGACCAAACCACATTAACTTCATCACCAATTAAGTAAAAGTCCTTGGCATCCTCAGAGCAAAACATTTATTACAAATTCTTAAAAACATATTTAGAAAGATCAGCATGATTATTACAATGCTTTATTCAGTTAGTTAAATGTGTTTTAGGAAACACCATGAAGCATAGCCTCATTGTAAGGGCATCTGTTGTTTCTTGGAAAAGTGATTAGCTGTCAGAGAATCATCAATTTCATTTTGTTGTGTGGCTGAGACTATTTGTTCTAATTAAAGACTATGCATGAATCCCAAGAAAACTGCCTTATCTGTAGAAATGGGACTTTTTGTCTTGCTAAGTGTAATGATCCTAAATGTGCTGGATGAGCAATTTCCTCCAGGTGTTTCAAGCCACACCTGGAGGTGGGGGATGGGGACATGAGACTCATTCATGCCTGCTGTGCCTGGGCAGGCCACTATCCTCCCCTTCTGCCTAGTGCAGTGGCCCTGGTCCCCTAGTGGAGGCTGTATAAAGACCTGACAGCTTCCTGCCCTGTCGCATAGCTCAGCAGCCTAGGGTTCTGCTGAGGGCTCTGTGAGAGACTCCTAGGTTTCTGGGCAGAGGGTGAAATGGAGAATCAGGGCCAGAAGTGAGGTGGCTTCAGGAGCCGGGATTCTTCCCTGACAGACTCACTCATTCTTACCTGAGGTCTGAGCTCTCAGGTACAGCTGCAGACAGTGAGGGAAGGTGGTACTGGGCACTGGAGGAGGGGAGGAGACTGAGAGCAAAGTGTGTCTTATAAGTTCCCCTTATTAAGAGACAAGTGACATTTATGGAAAATAAAGCAAAGGAGCCTAAGGTGAAGATGACAGTAAGCTGGGACACAGGCTTCGTGGTTTTCCCTCTGGGCAAATGGAGCCTACCAAGCTTAAAAGATGGGAAATCAAAACAGAAAGAGCATTGTCCTTCTCACAGGACTGTTCCAAGTTGAAGCATCACATCCGTGGGTGGCTTGGTCTTGCACACTCAGACCTCCTTTTCCTGAGTTCTTGCTCCTCAACACTAGGTCTCTCCTGTGAGGTTCCAGGTCTCCTCTAGCAGGCCACATTTTCCAGTCTTTTGGATTCTACCCAAGATTACCTTGCTGTCTGACTCTGGGCACCACTTAGTTCTCTAGGTAGTCTTATTCTTTGCAGACTACCCAGGGTATTTCGTGGTTAAGTCTCAGAAACCTAAATAATTGTTGGAACACAGGTTCTGAAAGGTATTTTCAGGAATAATTCCACGAAGATCCCTCTATTCTATTGACTAATGCTTGTACCACTTATTTTTTTCTTTTCTTTTCTTTCTTTTTTTTTTTTTTCCATGTAGTGAAGATTGGCTTTGGATTCTTGCTCCTCAGCATTCAGGGTATTAAGATTACAGATGTGTACCAACATGCCTGTTTTGTCCCTCCAGGACTTGAGAAGGATCCCAGGTTTCCCTGAATGTCAAGCAAGTATGGTACAATTGAGACTCAGGTCAGCTTGTTCTTTGTAATTGCTGGGCATCATCTCAGTCACTGCATTTAACTGCTCACTTGCTGAAACACACTGAGCTGTTCCCAGTTTTTGACCATTAAAAATAAAGTTGATGTTGACATTTTATGCTTCATGTGACCATAACTTTTTGGAACTCTGTAAAAAAAAAAATAAAAGAAAAACCAACCCACCAATCCATCTAGGCTTGCTATTATTCACTGGACATTGTGAGCTTCTCAGATCTTGCTTAGTTCTTTTCTAAGGAGACTGTACCACTTTATGTTCCTGGTATGGAGTGGGGAAATGGTTCAGTTGGTAAAATGTTTGCTACACAAGCATGAGGACCTGATGGGAAATACATTATCATTTAAATTTTTTTCAGAGCTGGGCATGTAGCTCAATTGGTAGAGTTCTAACCTAGCATTCATGAAGCCTTGGCTTTGATCCTGAGCACCCTATAAAACTGGGCATGGTGCTACATACCTATAATCCCTGTACTAGTAAGGTAGAAGCAGGAGGATCAGAAGTTTAAGGTCATTCAATATCCAAGGTATTCTCAGCTGCATATCAAGTTCAAGGCCAGCCTAAGAGACAGAAGACCCTGCCCCTTCAAATGTAAAATAAAAAAAGTAAAAGCAAGCAAACAAACAACAACAAAAACACCAGGGTGCAGTGATATGGTTCTGTGACTAAAAGTACTTGCCACCAAGCCTTTCTCTGGTACCCTTGTGGTGGAAGGAAAGAAGTGACTCCTGCAAGTTGTTTTTTTGACTTACACATGGGTGCATTGGCATATAAATATCACCTCGTCACAGAAATAAATAAATAAATAAATAAATAAATATCTTCCCCTCTGCCATCACTCCCAAAGGCCTCCTGCCACTGCCACTTCATTTACCAGGGACCTCCACCCTTCATGATCCCTACACTCCTTTTGAGATTCCTCAGAACCCTGCTGACTGCGCACCATGGATTTTCTAGTTACCCCTACCCTGCATGGCCTGGAAATCAAGGTGTGCTCCTCATCTCAGAAGTTTACATATCCCCAGCTGTGCAGGGAGCATGTCTAATACCTCATTCATACATGAACATAGAGTTACCACAAGATTGAACAGCAAGCACCATTCAGATGGTCCACAACCTGATATATTAAGGTAATAGAAAACAAGGATCCAGTTTTTCATTCAATAAAGGTGAGACCAGATATCCATATCAGGAAATACCACCAGTTACCTAAGTCCTGATGCCTAGGTCCACTCACAAAAACATAAAAATATGAATAACCCAGACAGCACATCTCTTCTAAAGTTAGTACTCCTACCACAAGGTCCCCTGAGAAGAGCAGCTTACTCGAGGCACAAGAAAATGGTTTCAAAATAGTGATTGTGAATATGCTCAATGAACTTAAAGAAAACATGCAGAAATTTTGGTATGAAGTCTGTGAAAACACAAACATCTGAATGATGTAATAAGTAAAATAACTCAAAACATGAACACAGAATTTAATAAAGAAATAAAATTTCTGAAGAAAAGCCAAACTGTAATAAAGCTTGAAATGATAAACTCAACAGTGAAATGAAAAACTCACTGAGAAGCCTCACCAATAGAATGAATTAAGTGTGAAAGAAAAGATCAAGCCTTAATGACAAGGGAGAGTAACTGGAAGGAACACTATGAGCAGGAACTCTGGGATACTAAGAAAAGACCAAACCTGTGAATCACAGGCATTCATGAAGGAGAAGAAACACAGGCACAAGGTGCAGAAAATATTTTCAACAAAACCATATGAGAAAACTTCCCAAATATAAGGAAGGGAATACCTATCAAGGTCTAAGAGACTCAGAGAACATCAACTATAGAGAACCCGAAAATACACTCCTCAGGTCACATAATAATCAAAACACTAAATGCACAGAACAAAGAAGGATACTGAAAGTTGCAAGAAAGACCAAATAAAGGCAGGTGTATCAGCATAGCATCTGACTTTTCAGTGGAGATTCTGAAATCCATGCAGGCAGGAACTGATGCTCTACAAAGTTTTGAAGACCAGATACCAACCCAAGCTATAATACCTCGCAAAACTGTCAGCTGTAAAGAAAGATAAAGGAGAAGTTTTCATGATAAAAACAGATTTAAAAAATTTATACCACTAATTCAGCTCTACAGAGGATACTACAAGAAATACTTTACACTGAAGAGAAGATCAAATATATGCAAGAAAACATAGAAATAATAAATAATTTCAGAACTGTTAATCAAAAGAGGCCAAAGAAAACAATACCACAAAGGCAAAATAGGAATTAATAAAATTTTCAGAAATAATAACTCCCAGTATTAATGATCTCAATTTCCCCCAAAGAGACAAGGAATAATTGATCGTATTAGCAAAAGGATCTATCCTTTTACTGCCCCCAAGAAACATACCTCACCATCAATGATGGACACCATCTTAGAGTAAAAGGCATTCCAAGCAAATAGAACTAAGAAACAAGCAGGCATAGCTATTGTAATATCTGACAAAATAGACTTTACTAAAACTAGTCAGAAATGATAAGGATGGGCATTTCATACTCATTAAAGGAAAAATTCACAAAGAAGTTATTACAATCCTAAGCCTATACAAATATACCAAATACAGTTGCAGCTGACTTTATAAATGAAACTAAAATCAGAGATTGAGTCCAGCATTCTGATAGTGGTTGACTTCAATACCTTCCTCTCACCACTAGACTACTTATCCATACAAAACTTAAACTGAGAAACTCAGGAGTTAAATCATATCATAAATCAAAAGGACCTAACACACATTCACAAAATATTCCTTCAAAACACTGAGGAATACATTTTCTTCTCATCAGTCTATGGAACTTTCTCCCAAATTGATCACAAAAAAAGACACAAAGATCCCAAAGACTCCACCAGAATACTCCCAGAGCTAATAATCACATTCATCAATCTAGCAGTCCTCACAATCAAACATAAAATTCAGTAGACTTCCTATATACAATAACAAACATACTGAGAAAAAAAATACCCATGGGGAAACATTCCCATTCACGGCAGCCTCAAAAACCATAAACTATTGCAGATTAAATATAACCTAGGAAGTGAAAGACTAATATAATAAAAACACAAAAAACTCTGAAGAAAGAAACTGAAGATATCAGAAGACGGAAAGATGTCTTACACTTATGAAAACGTAAAATTCTTACTGAGAAAATGGCCATCCTACCAAAAGCAACCTACAAATTAAATGCATTACCCATTAATATTCCAACAGAATTCTTCAGAGACATTGAAAAATAATCATCTCAAATTTCATATGGGAACACAAAAACCACATTAGGCTAAACAATCCTGAACAATAAAAGAACTGCTGGAGGCATTACCATCCTGAACTCAAATGAAACTGCAGAGCCATAGTAATAAAAAAATGTGTTACTGGAATAAAAACAGACAGATTGTTGAATGGAATAGAATTGTGCACCAGACATTTACTGTCCACACAGTTACAGTTACCTGATTTTTGACATAGGGATCAAAATGAACATTTGAAAATGATAGCATGTTCAACAAATTGTGCTGGCCAAATTGGATAGTTGCATGTAGAAGCATAAAACAGATCACTATCTCTCACTAGGTACAAAATTTACTTCCAAATGGATCAAGGGACTTCAACATAAGACCTGATACCCTGAATCTACTAGAAGAGAAAGTAGGGAATACAGTAGAAATTATAGGCACAGGACATGACTTTCTGAAAAGGACTCCTACAGTGAAGGCATTAAGCACAACCACTGACAGATAGGATCTCATAAACTAAAAAGCTTCTGTACAGCAATAGACACTATCATCTGAGTGAAGAGGCAAAATACAGATGGGAAAGAATCTACCAGCTCTACCTCTGACAGAGGGTTAGTATCTAGTGGATACAAAGAACTAAAATATCTAAACATCAACAAACAAATAAATAACTACGTAAATATTTGGGGCAAGGAACTGAACAGGGAGTTCTTAAAAGATGAAACACAAATTACTGAGAATTTTTTTTTTAATGTTCAACATCTTTAGTCATCAGGGAAATGCAAATTAAAACTACTTTGATATGTCATCTTACTCCAGTGAGGATGGCTAAGATCTGACACAAACAAATGATAACAAATACTAGTGAGGATGTAGGGAAAAAGGAACTCTTATTCAGCGCTGGTGGGAGTATAAACTGGCTTAGGCAGTATTGAAATAAGTATGCAGATTCCTCAGAAAGCTAGAAATAGGTCTATCACATGAACCAGTCATACTCTTGGACATATACTCAAAGGACTGTATATCCTACTTCAGAGATATCTGCTCATCTGTGTTCATTGCTGTCTTTTTTACAATAGCCAGGAAATAGAAGCAACCTAGATGTCTATCAGCTGATTAAAAAATTATAAAGGCATGGTCCATTTACGCAATGGAATATTACTACACAATGGACTGTTAGGACAAAAAGAAATTATGAAACTCACAGGTAAGTTGATGGAACCGGAAACAATCACCCTGAATGAAATAAACCATACCCAGAATGACAAATGTTGCATGTTCTCTCTTATAAGTAGATGCTGGCTTCGAATGCCTAGATATGTGAGCTTCAATTAGAAAATACATAGGGGTCAGGAACCTAGTAAACAGGCGTGTGTGGGGGTTTCATGGGAGGAGAGGTAGAATGCAGTGAAATAAATCAGGAAAGAGGAATAGTGGGGTTGGAAGGGTTAAAGTGGGGTGGGGATTGGGAGGGCAGGTCAGAGGAGGGAGCATGGGGAAGGACGGCTAACACTAAAAGGTTTTAGAAGTTATATGGAAATCTACATATGTTAAGAAGTTTACACACATACATATACATATATATATATATATACGTATATATATACATATCTATCTATCTATCTCTCTCTCTATATATATATCTTAAGAAGCTTCTATCATATAAAAAAGGGATTAAATGGAATTATCCTATAACAGGGATCATTGCCCCTGCTGAATGCTATTGGTTACTGAAGAAAAAGTTCAATGCCGGGAACAGACTCCCTCTTTGAAGCTGATCAGTGGTTCTCTAGAATCTCAAAAATTATTGACTATTACCCTTTCTTTTACTTAGCTACCAGAGAATGTAGATAACTTCTACTGATGAAAGCACGACATATGCGAGTTATAGAATAAGCATGGAAGAATCAAGCTAGTACTGAACTCAATGATTCATTTCTACTGGTTAGCTTTCATAGTGCTGAAAGGTACGGTGCATGCTACTGGAAGAGAACAATAGTTAGCTGTGAGCCCTGTGAGATACAGTAACAAATGTCCTTACATAATGTCTACTGTTACAATAATCGCATGAATGTTATGTGAGTAAACACTTTCTGATTGCATTAAGGGTTCTCTTACAAGATAGAAGCTGTTCCTGACACCAATAGATATCAGGCCTAGGAACCTGTGCTTAGACAGGTCTCATGCCATAAGAGAGAGCCTACTATGATTTATCATTGTACACATAAATTAATGCATCTCTCAGCTCTCATCAGAGAGGCTTCCTCGTGCAGCAGATGGCGATTAACAGAGTCCCATAACTAGTCAATATGCACACAATAAGAGACTGAAGAGTGCTTAGTCTTGAAGGGGACGCCTATATCAAATTCTTGCTTTCCAGGGCTCAAAGACCATTACAGAAAAGAGGTAGAAAGATTGTAAGAGCCAGAGGTGGTGGATGACTAAAAGGAAACAGCATTTTCCAAACAGCTGGGCAGTTCCTGACAGGAATTTTTACACAAGTGTGACAGCATGCGTAAGACCTAGGTAAGCCTAAGCCAGACAAATACCTAGCATAGATGGAGTGGGTAGGCAAGAAACCCCAACAGTAACTGAGGAATTGTTAGAAACTGATAGCTTCTGGGAGAGGAAAAGTTAGTTTTTTTTAAGAGAATGACACTGGGTAGGTTAACCAGGCTCTAGGGGATGGGCCCACCCCAAAGGGCATTTGAGGACACAAATTAGATTCAGTAGAGTTTAAAAAATACTAAAGGACGTGGAATCAGTATTAAGGTAGTAAAGGTCCTCAAAGCCCCCTCCACAATAACAACCATTACCACTAATATTGGTTGCATACCAGAAGCAGGCAGTAAGATCCTGTTGCCGAAGATATGGCATTCTGTGAGCAGAGAAATGAGAGATCCAACTGAGACCAAGCTAGAAACTCCCTGTGAATGGATGGCTGGCCTTCATAGTGCCCGAAGGCACTCTGCAGATTGCTAGGGGAGAATGGTCCTAGCAATTGGATTTAAGGATCTCTCCTCAGGGAGGAACACACCTGGTACTGTAAGAAAGGTCTACCTCCAGTGGCGGGGAAGGTACAGGCCCCAATCAGGCAGCCACTGCAATTGTTTTGTAAGATGGATATGATACCAAGCATTCTTGTTAGGTTATTATGGCAATCAGTGTGTGTCTAGATGTTTCTGCTTCTTTCTATTTGTGTTTTGATAGTAGAAGGTATACCGCTGAAATGGGCCAGCAGTCCATCAAAGAAAGATGATGGAAAGGCCCAAGAGTTCAGTATCTCACCACAGTGGAAGAAAGATTGTCCTACATGTATGACACCTTTTTCAAGACTAGGATACTCTTGCATGAGGATGGTGGAAAAAACTGTAAGAACCCAGTGGAAAGGGTGTGGTGTGGTGATAATTGGTCCTCCACCCACCAAAATGGACTGCACGTTCAGTCACACCTACCTGCTTGGATCAGCACAAATGAACCTGACTGCTGGTGCTCCATAGAAAGGGAGGAACCAGGAGAGTCAGCTCCTCCTTCCACCCAACCAGTGACCTGAGTTGTATGTTAGGGAGGAACTAATATCTGAGCGGAAGAAGATGGGAGGAGACTAGTTCCTTCACCATCTTGGTGAAGGTGGCTGGCAGCAGCTCATGGGGTCCCTGCCAAAATGTAGAATTTCTGTATGGCTTCAGTAGAGGAACCCCCCTTCCCTGCCCACTGCTCTATAAGTGAGCGAAAATAAACTGCTTTCCTTCACCAACTGTAGTTTGACAAAATTATACCTTGTTTTGTCATTAAGGACTTAGTGAGGAGGGCGGGATGAGACTCCACTCTTCTCTCCCAGAAAGAATTTTGCAACAAGAGTACTGAATATTTTTTAACTTTCATATATCTAACCATGCTATGGCATGACATGGACCACACTGAAGTTTGTTGTGTTTGGAATCACCTTCTCTTCTTAAACTTACATGTCTAACATATAGCAGCAGAACTTGGGAAGTTTTAGATGTTGTTTCTCTGAATTCCTTTTCAGCATACAGCCATTGCTGCCTCTTCTTTGGGGAATTTAGTGACACAGAACAGATTTTTTTATGAAGCCCCACAATTTCTTGAATATCATTCATGTTATTATTTTTGTATTTTTAAATTGTTCAGATTGGAGAGTTGTCAGTGTCCTGTTCATTCGAGAAGAATTCCTCTACTATCATCCCAGTGTTGGCCACTCGCACTGAGTTTTACACGTCACTTTGCTATGGTTTTCATTTCCTACTTTCTATGTCTATCTGCCAATTCTTCACTGAGATTTTCTTTTACTCTACTGATTCTACATTTTAATTTGTTTCAAGCCTGTTCACCTTGAATCATTTTGACAATGACTGCTTTAAAATTGTTATCCATAATTCTAGTATTGCTCTCATCTCCTGTGGACATCTAATTGATCACCTTTTTTCATTCAAGATAGAATGATGGAAGATTTATAATTTAATCTTAAATATTTATAATTTAAATATAATTATAAATAGTGCAATTTAAAATTATAATTTAATATTTTGGGTATTTTGGTATGAGTTCCTGGATCATCTTTAAGCCTCTGTGGTCACCTGATCCCATATGTCACACAGAAAAACAGGTAACACTTGGTTTTGCTTGTGAATGATGGTGAGGAAGCCCTTTGTGTTCCTGATGAGCATTTGTTTATGGGTATTTGTTCCTCACTTAACCTCTACCAACATTCTTGTCACTGTGGATGGTGGTTACAATCCTGGCTATCCTCCAACTGGTTTTCCCAGTGGATAACAAAACAAAACAAAACAAAACAACAAAAGACAACAATACAAACAAGAAGCTTAGCCAGCACTAGAGAGAAGGAGATGAGCACATTTTCCATATATTCACTGCCAACACTGCTGTCCAACACTTGATGTAGCCCTGACGTAGCTTTGTGGATGAAGGTAAGGCTGTGTCATAAAAGCTTGCAAAGGTAGAAGATGGGGTGCGCTATTCAGCCTCTGCTGGGATCTATGAGATAGGGGCACACTTTTTTTTTCCTGCGGTGTTTAGCTGATACCTAACCTCCTGCAATCTTCTATGTGTTCCTTATTCTGACCATTGGGTTTTTGCAGAGGTCCTGTCCTTTTGTGTGTACTTACTGGTGTTTCTGGGATGCAATCTTCAGTGTGTCCAAATTTGGGCTAGATTGAATAACAATAAAACCCAGATGACTGGCATTCTCCTCAAATGGGCCTAATGTCTGCCTTCTTTTTGCTTTCTAATGTCTTTTCATGTTTTCAAAAATATAACATGCACAGGTTTTAGTTGTATTTAGTAGGAAGGCGACGGAAAAGGGCTTCTCCATCTCACAGAAGCCAGGTACCGTAGCAGGTAGCTTATTGTCAGCTATCCAAATTGCTCAGACTTGAGTAGTTAACAGAGTACTGCTAAAATGAAGTTCTCAGAATAAGATTTTACAGTTGGATAGCCACTGGCCAAGGGCACCAGAACAAAACCCTGCTAATGAGGGATGGTGTTAATCCCTAGTCGTTATTGGCATAAAAAGGAGGTGGTGGTGATCCTTGGGATGGGACTGTGATAAGTTCTCACACACAGTGACATAAAATTCCAACTTTGTATTGAGTTATAAGCTGATGCTTTGGGATATGAATAATGATGTGCCTTGATTTATAAGTATACGGTGATATGTTTTAAAAATATAGTATTGGCTGACATTTATTATGAAACTGGAAGACTTGACAAAAAATAGGCATATAGAATCTAAGTGCTTGTCAAAATGAAAGTATATCTTTTCCATATTTAAGTCCTAGTCAGGGAAGTATAGTTTTGCCAAGTGACTTTCAGGATCTGGCTACTGAGCAGTAGTAGGGAGGCAGGGCTGTATGTGGTAGTGTTCTAAAGGATGTCCTCAGGTCCTTGAAGGCTGACTGCTGTGGTGGTGTGCAGGCTGGGTGCTGTGACAGTACACAGGTTGGGTGTGCAATGATGTGCAACCTTGGAATTGCGAGTCTGCAGGTTGGATGCTACAAGGGTCTAAAGGTGGGGTGATGAGATGGTGTACAGGCTGGATGCTATGGTGGTGTGCAGGTTGTGTACTGTGATGGTGTGTAGGTTGTGTGCTGTGATGGTGTGCAGGCTGTGTGCTGTGGTGTTGTGCAGGTTGTGTGCTGTGGTAGTATGCATATTGTGTGCTATGACAGTGTGCAGGTTGTGTGCTATGGTGGTGTGCAGGTTGTATGTTGTGATGGTGTGCAGGTTGCATGTTTTGATGGTATACAGATTGTGTGCTGTGATGGTGTGCATGTTGTGTGCTGTGGTGGTGTGCAGCTTGTATACTGTGATAATATACAGATTGTGTGTTGTGACAGTGTGCAGGCTGTGTGCTGTGGTGGTGTGCAGGCTGTGTGCTGTGATGGTGTGCAGGCTGTGTGCTGTGATGGTGTGCAGGCTGTGTGCTGTGATGGTGTGCAGGCTGTGTGCTGTGATGGTGTGCAGGCTGTGTGCTGTGATGGTGTGCAGGCTGTATGTTGTTGTGGTTTGCAGTTTTGATAGTATTATGGTGTGTACGTTGGATGCTGCAGTGGTGTGCAGATTGGGTGTTGTCATGGTGTGCAGCCTTGGTGCCTCAGAGGTGTTTCTGGGTCTACATAATCTCCCACTTTTCTGACACAAACAGCTTCTGAAGAAGCTTGTGGAGACATGAATATGATGGAATATCCCAGAGCTTACCCAGAAAATGAAGAAGGGTTTACTTAGTTTACGTGATTCTTGTGGGAATATGGGTATGTTTTGTAAATGTACCCACTCAATGGCAATGTAAAAGGCTTCTGTGATTAGACTCTTGGCTTTTTCACCCCCTTTGTATACCATCTCCCTACAGGATGCACTGGATCAGGGCTTTGGAAGATAGGTGTGCATCCTCACATTGGGTGATGTCTGTGGAGGCTGTCTAGATCAGTTTTATCATTTCTGACATGTTTTCCTGAATCCCTTTCCCTGTTGGGAGTCAGAGGCAAAGGAAGGTGTACTTGGGCTCTTGACGTGGTGAGCTTCTCTCCAACTAAGAAGGATATGAGGCCCTCTTTCTGGGCCTCTGCAGAACCAAAGGTTTTTCCTGATCTTAGAGAACAGTCCCTGGGCTTCGCTTGTCTAAGAACCAGGAAAGCACTGAGGAGTGTGCCACATTTCCAATAAGTAACGTTCTGCCCTCTACAAAACAGATGTGGGAAGGAGATGGGGAAAGACAGGAGGAAGGGAGAGGGAGAAACAGATATGACAGAGGGTCACAGAGGGGAGAGTATAGACAGGGAGGCAGAGAGGGAAAGAGAGAAGGAGGGAAGAGAGACACAGAGAACATAGGAGGAAGGAAGAAGAGGAAGAGAGGTGGAGCAGGAGGAAGAAAAGAGTGTACAGGGGCCTCTGGTTTCTCTTTACACCTCATCAAAGGGAATTAGGAAGCTGTTCCAGGCTTTACTGTCAGGTGATTTGCTTTTCCCTACAGAAGAGGAAAGGCTATGTATCTTATGCCCTAACCAGATGAGTTCAGGCCTGTTTACCATGAAGCCCCGCTGAGCAAAGCTGAGGATCTTGGGGCTACAGTGTCCTTGCCCGCTACACAATGCTATAAAACACTGTCTGAACAAGGTAATATATTCGGGCCAATTCAGTTGCTGTTACATGTCTGCCCTGCAGGAGGGGACAGATGCAGTCTTGCAGACATGTCAGTGTGTCAGAGTGGACAGCATCCCTGAGTTTCTACCCTATGGACTGCAACCCTTCATAGCTCAGGACCCAGGATAGAAGTGGGTTGTAGGTGCCCCGCCCCACATGTGTTATCACAGAGAATGAACACAGCACTGGATCCTGCAGGAAGGCAGAACAGCTCTGGAAGGAGGCGTGGCTTTATGTAGGATACTCTGCAAGGGATTCTCTTTCCACAAGGAGGCATTCTGGAGGTGTGAAGGTTGGAGTGAAGGCCAGAAGGCATGAGACTGAACACTAAAACAAGAGCAAGGGCCCAGAAGTGCTCAAGGGAGAACATTCTGTGGGCTAGTCCTAGAATCTCTGCTGGAATAAGCCTAGGTCAGAGGAGGAGCTCTCCTGGGGTCAGCCTTCCTCATTTAAATCTCCTAACTGTGCTGTGGGTGTTAGAGGGAGCCAAGAACAGTTGAGAGCAGTCAAGCAGTGGAGCTCAGGAACTGTGAGGTTTCTTACCTAAGGCTACACCTGGATTTTAATTTCCTTGGGTACTTTTTCATGACTGAGTTAACCAGGGCCAGGGAAGCCTGGGTCTTCTCAAGTGGCCAGTAGAGGACGCAGCCACCCACCATTTTCCTCCCCTGAGGAGAAGAGCTGAGTCCAGGATGGGAAGCTGTGATAGCAGGAAGTCTGAATCTTAGTAACATGGGGAATCAGCAGCGTCCCCCGTCCAGCATGCAAGATGCTCCAGGGAGGCCACAGCCAGTATGTGCATGAGCATAGTCATACCTGTGTGCACAAGCTCACTCTTCACCTCAGTGTGCCTCTCTTTGCCATTCCCAGGTAGTGTCTCGAGGCAGTGCCCATAGCATGGGGAAAAGTCATCAGTGAGGGACTCTGTCCACTCTTCTGAGCTTAGAGTAGTCTGGGACCCTGCTGTGATATCTAGAAAATCAGATTCAGAGAGGGGGAGCAAGTTTCTGCCACACGAGTTTTGAAGGGTTTGGTGATGCCTACACTGAGTAGTTGTGCATATGTTGATGCTGGAAATGCTGAGGGAAGCATGGTGTTTGTGCTCTCACAGCCTCTCCTAAGCAGCCTGCTCTTCCCTTAGGGCAGTTCACACCCCACAACCTAGGTGCTGAGTGCTCAGGGCTCTCAGGCTGTGATCGATCAATGCTGCGGTGTGTGGGTGTATATGCAGGTGAGCCCATATCTGTGTACCTATCATACTCCAAGCCAACTTCTTATAAATAAATATCCTTTTTATCATTCCTTACCATGTGGCAACCTGTAAAAACTTCCACATCATTGTTACTGGCACCTCTAATCTGCCCGACATTGCCCTTGGAATTATAGGGGTCAAGAATTGGAAGGAAAAATAGGACAAAAAGTGGGACTGGAAATGGTGGCACCTGCCTTGAAGGAAGTGTTAATCTGATTAGCACACAGTGCTGCGGTATGGACAGGTGCTGGGAAAATAGGATTTCTGGGGATGAATTATGATCCTTCTTGTAGGCCTCACTAAGTAAATCTCTGCTTTCAGGGCTGAGCAACAGGGTGAGCTAAGCATGGAGGACTCTAGTCTTTGAAGAGCAAGCGTTTCAGTGTGAGTGTTTAACACTAAGGGAAGCAGATAGGTGTCTGCAAGCATCAACAGGGATGGATATCATTGAGTGGGCTGCCAAGTGCAAACTCACCTAGGCTCATGCAGGCTGGTGTCCCTGCAGGAGCCAAAGGAGTCAAGCCTGGATAAGAACGGCAAGCAGCAGGGATCCTGGGGAAAGGCCTACAAGGTAGTGCAAAGACCGTGGGTAGATAAGATACAACAGGCACTCTGGAAGCTGATTTTCTAAAAAGCCCTGACTCCTCATCTGTGTCTGTAAAGTAGGCTTGGCATCTCTGCCTTCATTACACATCTATCTCCCTTACACTGAGTCAGACTGTTGTTTGCCCTGCACGTAGGTGTGCTAATCAACGAGTCTCTGAAAAGCAGTAACAGTGATCAGAATATGATCAGAGTATCTCCCACTGAGGCTGAAGGTGTGAAGAACATCCTGTTTCACTCCCTGCAAAGGTACTGAGGGTCTCTGGTTCTTGCCCTAAACTTATAGTCATCTAGTGTCCTAAGAATGGCCACTCCAAGCAGGAGCAAATATCTCCTGGGAACCAGACTGTGTCCTCAAGTAGAAGGAACTTCTTCAGGTCACCTTGTGGAGCTAGAACTGAGATAAAAATCAAGTAGGTCACACTCTGAGAAAGACTGTTTACTTACCGGGATGTCCTGTGCTCTCCCCCCACCACCAGTTTTTCTTCTCTGTAAACATTATATTGGTACTCTGGATCACTGAGCCCTTGTTTGGTGGTCTTTCCAACATAGCCATGTTGCTTGAATCTCCTTTCTCTGCCTTTTGACTACTACAAATATTTGTTTATAGAGATGGGTGCCTAAGCCTGTCTGGGACTTTAACCTAAAAGTCCAGCAACGCCCTATAAGGGAATCCCCTCCACCCCCACTGAGATCCATGGAGGTTGGGTAGGGATTGTGAAAGGGTACAGAAGACACACTATCTCCTCCTTTGTCGTTCTCCAAGCCACCAGTCCTGACTCCAGCCTGAGGTAGGAGAACTGAGTCTCCTCTTGATGCACCTTATGTAGACTGAGGGTGTGGATTTACCAGATGCTGAAGATGGTGAAGCAGGGACTGGGCCTGCGGTGGCTACTGGAATTGAAAGCTGCACTGATTGCCAAGTTACAGAAAACCAAGGCAGAAATTAGAAGGAAAAATAAATATTCCGGACCAGCCCTGAGGGGAGGAGACTTTTCTTAGCAGATCAGGTATTTGAATTTAGCAGTTTATTTCATATAGAGAAAACCAGTATTATTCAGAATCCAGCTTATTCGAAGTAAAATCTGGGAGTCAACCTGAGAGAAATAATGCAAGCTGAAATTGTTTTTGGCACAAAGAGATCTCTGACCTGAGGTTCTTTGTGGTTGAGATAACTGGTCTGCTGACCTGGGAACCTTGCCCTAGCAGGTCTGGGTTCCAGCTGTGACTGGTGTTCATTCGTTCCCTCTTGCTCACTAATCTATCTATTCCTGGGTGCTTAGCTGCAGCTGCAGGGGAACTCAGGATCACTTTCTCCAAAATATACTTTGCGGAAGCCAAAAACTTCTGGAAAATTTCCTGAAGTCTTAGAAATCAGGGATCCTCAGCGTGCTTCCTTGTCTCAGACTCAGAGCCAGGAGAATCTAAAGAACAGCCAGGTAACTCCCTGGCTGTCAGATGGGACCGGCTTCTGCTGAGTTTCTGTCACTTTTCTGTTGCTGTACATTGGGAAGAAGATGTAGGTTCCATCCCTCAAATAAAGTAGGAGGATCAAATTTCATCCCATCAAAAAAGGCAGTGTGCTCAAACCAACAACTACCAGTGTAGGCATCATGGAGGCTGGAAGGCCAAAAAATGATCTGAGTGGAGGGTAGTAGATTCCTGATCATGTGGACGGAAACTAGATTTTTCTGCTGTAGAGTGTACATTTTTTTTTCTACGAGAGGCACAATTTAGAGGTGATCAAATAGTTCATTTCAGTGATTCCGGCAAAGAGTAGAAGATGAATTGAAGGAAATATTAGAGATGACATTCTTGAATTGAATAGAGAAAAGTTCCCATTCTCTGAGATTCTATGACTACATGATTTTTGTCTAAAATGACACAGGCTGAAGTAGGTGATTCATACCCTGGGTGTGTCAGGTTCAACCCCACTTCATAGAATTCTGTACTGAACTAGGAAAAATGTGTACTATTGAACGGCTCCAGGAACATACAGTCCATTTCCCTGCCCTCCGGAAGTAGCAGAAATGAATCCCAATGGCTCTCATTGCTAGGAAGAGTTAATCATTCCTTGTTCTCATCTACTACCTTTCACTTTGTCACGCAATAAATGATTCTGGTTGAATAGAGATGCTGTGTCTCACCTCTAGAAATACTGAGAATCAGTCCAAGGATAGGACTTCCTCAATCTTTGTAAAAGACCCTAAACACCAAGACTGAAAACTAATTTGGTGCCTAAATTCCTCTAGCTATAGGGCTATAGTGTCACTCAAAGCTGCAGGTCTATTTCTGGTGATGGTCTAGGTCCCTGGGGATGGTCTAGATCTCTGTCATCTCTATAGTCTCCTCACCTATACCACTCTAAAGCAGTCAAATGACAGAAGCCTGATCCTAAAGGGACTTAGGGACCGCAAGGATATCAGGCTCTGTGTGCCAGAATCAAAGGAAGCTGATGGGGTCGTAGGGTGAAGGAAAGACCAGGACAGCGAGGGGCTAACCTGTGCCCTAGTATTGGCATTGTCTAAATTATATTGGGGAAAACACATTGATTCAAAATAGGTTTGTATTTAACTTGAGTTAAAGCCACTTCAGTTTGCCTATCGTTGCTTTGTAAGTTTATGGAGAAAGATGAATTCTGTGTTGAGGATAGACTCTTTGACCTCAGATTCTATCTCAGAGAACCTGATCATTCTTCCTGTGGAGTCTGGAATAACTAGTGCAAACGTTTCAGTTTTGTGGTTTCAGACACCATGTATCAGAAAGTCAGTTTTTACTCAGGCAAATTAAAGTGAAGAGAGCTTTAAGAATTAATCGGAGAGGCAGAAAAAAACAGCCTGATACATCAATTCTGTCAAGTTGCAAACCCACAGTTAAAGATCTCATTGGAAAAAAACAGAGAAAACCCATTTAGGAAGGCTCTTTGGGTGTCAAGTTATTCATACATTGGTTCCTGATATTTCCAGAGGCTTTGCTCCAAGAAGAGATGTGTGTGAATTTAGCACTTAGCTCTAATAATTTGAGAAAGCAGTTTTTTAACAGTTCATAAGATGAGCAATTACTTTTCTGAATCTGGAATGTGCATTTCTTTTCTGCTTCTTTTGAGTGTTTGTCTTTTCAGATACTACTTCATATTTTATTAATATTCACTGTAGAAAAGGTGTCTGGCACCACCTGAGGTTCTTTGTTGACATCCTGAGAATTACCATCACAGAATACATTCTGAAACTGCTCTGGGCCTTTGTGGCCACTTACTTATCACCTCCGGGGACATCTACAACTGTGAGTGTCACATCCTGAAATTCCAGCTCTGAAAGGGATGGACTCTTGTGTCCATGCAGGTGAAGAAGTGCAGGTTCAGATCTAGTCCCAAGGGGCATTTATTTTCTGAACACCCTGTGATCATACCTCAGAACACTGTGTAACACTGTGCCCAGAGAGGCCTCTTGTCTCTTGCCCTGGAATTCAGGCTCTTGACCTTCCCCACCACTCTGTACCCCACATGAGTGTCCACTCTTGGATCTGCACTGGATGAGAGTTCTTCATTCTTCCTGTTTCCCAGCCTGGGTTTAGGTGCTTTAGCATGGGTGAAAATAGCCACCAGTCTTTTATGTTTTTTATGTATCTTCCTGACCTGTGAATCCATTCTACTCAGTCTGGGGCATTGATTAGATAGGCCACAGGCCACATAGAGGTAGAAGGTAGGGTGTAGTGCCTACTACACATAACCATCTCAAGCCATTTGCAACTGGCAGAGACATGTGTTGCCTGGGAATCACAGAACTTGGGTCTGAATGACAGCTCTAGATCTGCCACATGCCAGCTTTGTGGGTGTCATCTGTAATGTGGATATGCTGGCAATAATCTTTAACTCACTCCACACATTGCTGAGCCTATGTCCAAGATATGTAGAGAGATCTATGAGGGGAGAAGGCGGCTTTTATCTCATTTTTTATATACCCACATGCAATGTCATACACACCTGTCCAGTCACTCACTAATACACTCACACTCATACAGTAATCCACACATGCCACACAGGTAGACAATGCTCATCTAGTCACTTGCACACACATCACACACACCTCAGTGACACGTAGACTCGTGTACTACTAGTGACTTACTAGTCACTCGTTGCATGTGCTACACATTCTCAGGGGTATACAAATGCACAAAATCATAATATGGTCACACTCATACATTCACATGCTCATACACACTCTTATTCACTCACTGATTTCTTATGCTGGATAGCTTGAGATGTCAGCTTGACACATCTGGGTAGTGGGAGCCTCAGATGGGGAATTTCCTCCATTGGACTGGTCTGTGTGGCATTTTCTTGATTGCTGAGTGATGTGGGAGCGCCCAGACCACTGTAGGTGATGCCATCCCTGGGCAGGTTATTCTGTATTGTATAAGAAAGCAGACTGCGCACGGAGCAGAGGAGCAAGCCAGTAAGCAGCGTTCCTCTGTGGCCTGTGCTCCAGGTTCCTGCCCTGAGTTCTTGCCTTGACTTCCCTTGATGATGGACCCTGCTCGTCAGCCAAATACACACTTTCTTCCACAAGGTGGTTTTGGTCAGAATATTTTGTCACAGCAATCGAAAGTAAACTAAAACATATCTCTTACTAAAATATTCACATCCTTACCCACATCACATGCATGTCCTTAAGAAAACAGTCACATTCGTGCTCTTGTTCACTGTTTCCTCCTCCTTGTCCCCAGAGACTTGGGCGAAGCTATGGTAAGGAGAACAGACAAACACATACTGATTTCATGACCTGGAATGTTTATTTACCTTCTGACATGGGGGGACACATAAGCCCATAGTCTAAAAGGCAGTAAAGAACTCCAGCTCTCATAGGTGAGCTGAGCCAGAACCCACTTCTCTAGATAACCCACAGTCTGTAGGGTTTCCAGGGCTTTGGCAGAGGCTCTGTGGAAAGAACATGTGTTCTTTGGTATTTGTTTTTCAGTTGCAGACACATTCAGAGACAGGCATACTTCTCTAGACAGTGATGACTTGAAAGGAAGTGAGACTTTCCCCCTCATTTCCCATCATTTCTACCTCACAGTGAAGGAACAAAGATCAAACTCTGAGGGAGGCTGAGAGGATTCAGGAAGGTGGAGCCAGCAGGGGTGTGTTACTGGAGCTGAGGGTGGTCTCTGTGTCTTTGGTCTCTGAGCATGTGAACTGTTGCTTCCATCCCGCAGTTGGAGGACAGAGGAAAGGGCTTACTTAGCTCAGTCAGGACTTTGCTAGTCATGGAATATGGAGCTCCTTGAGTGACAGGTGCATTTTCTCTCATCTGAGGACATAGAAGAAGACACTGGTATGAAGAATGATGGGCTATGGTTGCCTGTTCAGAGCTGAGTTTGGTGAGGATTAGGATGTGGGGCAATTGAGCAGCTTAGGTTCTAGTGGGAGGAAAATGGCATCTTCCTTCAGTTCAGGAAAGCAGTATATGATTGTGGCTAAGGCCCATCCTGTTTAAAAGGTGAGAAATGGCTGGGACACCAGAAGGATGGAGAATTGCACCTTTGGTTCTTGAATGCTAGTTGCTTTCTGAAGAGGGAGGCAGGTAGTCAGACTGGAGGCAGCTATTGAGCTGTGGATAGTGAACCACCTCAGGATCTCTAGGTCAGTAACTATCATGATGGCCAGAGAGTGTCTTTTATTCAGAGTTATTGGGTCCATGCACTGTGGAAGTGTGAGAGGGAAGAGATTGCCACTGTCCTTTTTATGCAGACTTCACAAGCTAATGAGATCTTTAGAAAGCCCAGAATCACTGCCTTTTCCCCTAGATGTGTCAACCTCATTCCAAACCCAGTGACAAGGAGAAGGTAAAGAATGGTTCTGAATTTCTCCCACGCAGTTGCCACATAAACCAGTTAGTTACCTTTTCCCCCACTTCACATGGATGAGGCAGACCTGGAACCTTGCCTGGGCTCACACCGCTTATGAGAACAGCGCTGGAACTGAAGAACGTGTCTTTTCTTTGTCTATGAATTCGACCTTGCCTGCTCTGTGACCAGTGTCGACTGGTGCAGACAGAAGTGAGAAGTGGAACTGCTCAGACAGTCCTTATCCCATGATGCTCTCTATTGACATTCTTTTTCAGTCAGGAGTATCCCATCTCTCCCACATGAGGAAGATGAAAGCTTAACACTGTCTTGAACCTCCATTATGTGCCATACACTCTCTTGAGGCATATAGATCATCTTATTTTGGCAACCCGGAGATTCTTTGCATAGGAGCCATCCGCTTCAGAAAGCTGAGACTAGCTGACCTTGTATAACCTGCTTTGGATCAAGTATTTGGTAAGTGAGCAAGAATGATACTTCCTAAAGCCTGTGCCCTTACCACTGTGCCGTGCTAGTATTTCTGCTGTCACACTGTCCCTTCCCTCCCTAGCCAGGGAACAGAGGCTACAACATTGAATCCTCAAAGCACTCTCATCTGCCCTTGAGACTTGAGGGTTTCTGTTGCAGCATTTGATGACTACTGGGTTGAAGCCTAGCCTGGGAGGACTGGCTGTGTCGAGGGCAGGCACTTCAGTAACTATCAGGCCAGGGGATTTGCTCTTCTTTGGACATGTTTAGGTGAGTGCTTACAGAATGAGCAAGAGTCTGTTCCTAGGCAGCAGGCTAAAACTTTATGTCCTAATTTCAGTCAGATGCTCATGTCAGTGACAAGCCAGGACAAGAGGCATCAGGTTTTGAGCATCCCAAACTAGATATTCAGCTGCTTGGGGACCTCATTAGTTGGTGTTTTCAGCACATGTTGGATGCTGTTAGCAGCAGGTGCTCCCAGCCAGCCATGACTTAGGGAGAAGACTCAGTCCTCTGTGTGGAGTACTGGTCTTTTATCTCCTGCACACGGTCCTGCAGCATCTCTTGGTGGCAAAATGAAGTAGCAGAGATTAATCATCCATGTGCTCACTGGATGACAAAAGCTGGCCAGGGAGTCTGGGTAGACTTTACAGGGCACATAGGAGCCTGTAGTCTGCTGCATTTAGAGCTGCATTGACAGGGATCAGAGTGCAGCTTTACTTGGGCTCCCAATGCCCCTATTCTGGTTTGCTTCTCTGTCACTATGATAAACACCTTTACCAAAAGCAACTTGGAGAGGAAAGGTTTATTTCACTGTGTACGTCCAGGTTGTAATTCATCATGGCAGGAGCTCAAGACAAGAACCTGAAGACAGAAAATGGAGCAGAAGCAATGGAAGGATGTTGCTTACTGGCTTGTTCTCAGGCTCAAGTTCAGATACCCTGAATACAGTCCAGAACCACCCCCACCCTCTGGGGTATCACTGCCCATAATGGGTAAGGCCCTCATGGAATAATTAAAATATCAGGCCAAGTCTGATGAAGGAAATTCTTCAGTTGAGGTTTCATCTTCCCAGGATTAGCTATCACAGCGCCCTTAGCCCGGCGCTCTAGAGGCAGCAGTGAAGGGGCCTTGAGCAGGAAAGAACAGAGAACTGAAGCAGTTAATGTGCAAGTGTCAGGCAGTGGGGATGCGGCTGGATCCCAAGTACTCAGCATGAGGACAAGATTGCTGTCTACAGCTATTGTCTAACAATGTGAGAGAAGCTTTCTGGTTTTTAAATACTACAGACTGTTTACGTCTCCCAGATTCATATGCTGAAGCACTAACCTGCATTGTGCCAGTCAAAAGAGCTACTGGGTTTAGATGATGCTCCACTTGCAAGATGGGACTAACACCTTTACAGTAAAACAAGGGAGAAGAGTGTTCTGCTTCTCTGCTGAGAAGCTACCTGTGTACCAGAAAGTAAATCCTCTAGGAACTGAAGACAGTCCTTTCTTGATACTGGACTTCTCCAGCTCTCAGATCTGTGAAGAACAAATGTTATTTAAGCCATCCGGTTGATGGCATTTTGTTATAGCAGCGAGGGCAGATTAAAGTAATCTGTCTGGATAGGAGACCCAAAGAAGGGAAAGGAGCTGCCCAAGGTCACACAGCAGGTAGTAAATGCTAGTGAGTTGTTGGTCTCAGTGCCCACGTCTCCTGGCTGCTCTGGCTCAGGGATTTCCCCACATTATTTTTCTCTGTAGTTTACTTGTATTTCTCAGTCTACAATATACTGGGTACTCAACAAGTTTTCAGGAAGAGTACTCAATTGATGGACAAAGACTTAAAATTCCATAATGTTAATTGAGTAGCTCCTTGGGAACAGGTGCACTTGCCTTGGTGATAGTTTCTCAATATAATTGAGGTGCCTGGTCAGAAGCCCAGGATTTTCGTTGGCACAATCCCAGCTTTCCTGTGCAACTGACCTCCGCACTGATATGTGTGGCTGCCTTGAGTCCTGTGCTCTCCCAACGTGCCTTCCTGCTTTTCTCAGGTGTTGTTGGGGATGGGATGGGAAGAAGGACCTTGAATGGGGCAGGGTTTGGAGACAGCCACTTTTCCTGAGGTTCCTTAACCTGTGTCTGCTTGTTTTTGTTCACACAGTTGTTCTGGTGCTGGCTTCCAGGATCCCTTATACACACCCAAAACCATGTTCCTTATATAAAATGGGGTAGAGCTTGTATGCAGCGAACACAGATCTAGATTGTGTGTAATGCCCAGTACGTCATAAATACAGTGCAATAGTCGCCTTATCACATTGTTTAGAGAATGATGACCTCAGGACACCCGACTACACATGTTCAAATCTCAGTGTAATGTTTTTCTTTAGTGTTTTTTTTTTCCTTTTCTTTTTTTAGACATAGCATATATGGACACTATGTAGCCCAGGCTGCCCTCATCAAACTCTGAGTCCTCTTGCTTCAGCCTTCCAAGCACTAGTATTACAGGTGTGCACCCACTACACCTGATTTTTAGAGTGTTTTCAATCCCAAATTGTTTGAATCCACAAATGCAGGGCCTGCAGGTATGGAGGGCCAATTGTGCTTTTCCCCATCAGTGATGGAAGTGTTGAGGCATTAGGAGATCCAGGGAGGTTGTACTTGTATCCCAAGCTGGAAGGAACTGGAGAATATGAAGCTGTTTCTCTGAAGATAAGATGAGCAGTTGGAGGTGGCAGCCATGGGAAAGGAGCAGATTTGAGGTTGGTCATCGTGAAGTGTGGACCAGAGTACCACCACAATACCACCTGGAACAGGACAAAGATGGTGGTAAGATCAGCTGCGCAGGTGCCTGACTCCATGAGACCTCTCCGGCCTGCCATAGGCCCTTGCTGTGACCTCAGCTACCTGTGGAAGCGTCCTGTGGCTGTATGACGGAGGAGATCTGACCTCAGGGGTGCCATGGAAACACCGTGTTGTCAAGCTGAACCCAACACTGACTCAACTACAGGTTTCTCCTTAATAAAACAGGCATGGTAATCTCCACATTTCTTCAAGTATCCAGAGCAAAAAAGTGTCACACTCTAGAAAACACTATGGGCTCATTTTTATCATTGCTGTTCTTTATTTTCCTCAAGGAAGGCCAGCAGAGTGAGGAGCCATGTGTTGGAGCTGGTGAGGATCGGGCACATGGTTTGCTGTTGTTTTTCTCTGAATTCTGTTCTCTGAAACTGGCAAAAAATATCTGTTGTTCTTGGCATAGTTTCCAAAGAAGATGTAGAATGGTTGTAAGGATCCAGCCTCTCCCTTGCTTGCAAAATACATCCACATACTAGGTTTCCTCCTGATGTGTTGGAATGAACAAATCACTCCTTCTGTGAGACCAAGATGGAATGGTTCAGGTAGCAGATTAAGTAGTCTAGCTCTGGGGCCTGAAGGAGGCACAGGCCAGGCCATGAGGAAAGGACTCATTTTTGAGTCCTGGAGGAAGGGGCCTAGATGGACATCCCAGGCAAGCTTTGGTGGGTTAATAAAACATCCAGCTTGCTCCTGCCCAGCCTGTTCTGTCCTGGTCTTCACCCTGGGGATGTCTGGGTTCTGGTATGGGATGGGAAGGGGCCAGGGAACCGCAGAGAGATAACAAAGTATCAGGGACCACAGCATTAGCCTTTTTGTTTGTATGGCATGCTGATGATACCCTTTAATTCTTAGAGCTCATGACGACAGGCTGGTATACCCATGACGGAAGTACCCAGGACACATACTCATTATACCATATGCTTTTGGACTCTAATCCCCATTTCCCCAATCTCAGCCAGTCATACTTATTGAGAGAGAAGGGAAGGCAATCAGATTTGATTTGAGGTCAATCAGGGTGAACTAGTCTTACTGAGGTGTGTCAAGTTCCATGCAATCTGGTACCTTATCTACCTAGCCTGGGGCCCAGACCATATGACTTGTAGATACAACCTGTGTGTCCATTTTTCAAAAGGAAAGATCATCTCTACCTTATACCCTGGAAGGAGGACCACATGAGGCAAAGGTGGAAGGGCCTTTTGAGACCACAGATGCTATTTGAACATAGGGTAGAGTGGCTTCTGAGCCAATGGCCACAGTGTCCCGAATAGCTTGGAAACTGCTCCAAGTATCTACACCTTTATTTTCTTCATCTGGCTGGGCCAAATGATCCAACACTGACCTTTCCTGAAGGACAGGGCCCCTCCTTAGATACGCTTCCTCCAATCTTCACACCTCACTCCACCACAGTCACCCTATCAGCTGAGTCCTTCAATGAGCAATTAATTGTCTAAGAAATGTGACTTCAGATGTGCCAGAGGTAGTATACAAACAGAAAGCCACTAGCTCCACAGACATCTCCCTTGTCTATGCCTGTGGAACAAGGAGAAAACATTGCTGAGATTCCCCAGGGTTGCACTTCAGAAAAGGGTAGATTGGGCATTCATTCAGGAGCATCTCTAGGTCCCAGGGTTTAGGGGCTGCCGTGTGCGGCAGAGTTGCTTGAGAGGGCTGCAGTCTTTCAGGGGCTCAGGGCTGAGGGACACATAGCACATCCTTCACAACCCCTTGGGGGATTAATGCAAGCTTCCTGATAGTTTGATCTTTCTCTGAAGTAGAAAGGAGTGTCAATGCACAGACATACCTTGAAGGCTTTGACCAGGCCAGTGGGCTAGCTCCCAGCAGCTTCACAAGGAGTGAGAAAATCAAGCTAGAGAACCTTGGTCTGAGAGAGGACTGGGTAGTTTTCAGTTTGGAGGAATTTCCCAAATAAGCCTGCCAGGGCGGAAGGTATGGTTGTGACTGCTGTGAGCCTGGCCGTATCTCACTGTGAAATTGAATGTTGCATGCTGGCTAAGTGTGGTGCCTACTGAGCCTTCTTCCCTAAGAGGATGCCGCTCTCTCTGGCTGGTGGTGTGGAGATAAATATGTACAAGGAACCCTAAAGGGTTGTTACCTAAGAGAGCTGGATGAAGCTCTGGATTGACCAATCGATGGATGTGTGCTCCCTTCAGCTCAACTCTTCTGTCCCAGTGGAGAACTTTTGGCTCTGAGATTTCAGTGCCCTGCAAGGTCAGGAAGAAACATTGCATACCACGATGGTGTGAACAGGGAGGACCTTTATTTTCCTGGGGCTTCCTGTGAATCAGCAATATGGAGAGTTGAAGATATCCAGGTCTACATTTCAGGGTCAGACCCACCCATTCTTGGGAGCGTTAATTTTGAGGATGGATGGATGCATCATCCTTAGTCAAGGTGAGGGGAAGTAGGTCCAAAAGGCTTAGAAGATACATTTTCTTCTCAGCCTCTAGCACTGGGGGAAGAGCCTGTTTAGAGAGAGAAAGTATCACTGAAGGCATGTAGTGCAGGATCAGAAATGTAGTGAGTGGCCTTCACAGTGACCTGAAGTAGGAACAAACTCCAGGAGGTGGAAGAGGACAGAAGAAAGTATCAGACAACCAACTCATTTGTAAACCTTTTTTGTCCTCCATGAGGCCAAGGGCTAGGCAGCTAGCAGGATGCCTATGGTAAAGGCTGGACCTTAAGAGTTTTGCTCAGTCAAGATTTTCTAACTGGCCCATCTAGACAAGTTCAGTTCTCTAGAAATTTCTTTGAGGATGATCATATTTGTGTTTACTGTTCACTGCATTGTAACCAGTCATGTGTAGACATAGAACACTCCAAAAGTGGCTTGAATGACTGAGGGGATAAATTCTTAAACTCAGTTACTTGTAATGAATTTAAACTTAAATAGTACAGGTAAGTAGTGGCTCTCATATTGGACACTGTGGCTCTAGTCTCTTTCTGAGTGGAGCAGAGAAGGAGCAACCAGTCGGCCAGAGTCTGTGTGGCTCTTCACCCAGATTTGCCTAGCTCAGTCCAGCCCAGCCTGGTCAAAGAGACTGTGTTGCTTCCAAAAGTTGTTTAAACTTCTGGTGCCTCAGTTTTTCCTTTGTGTACATAGGGGTTGCTTTATCCTGCCTGCCTTGACAGATACACACCGAAATCTGAACACACCTAAATCAGTATTGCATAGATCAAAACACAGAGTGTGAAGAGACCCTCATTAGCTTTACTCTACTTCCTTATAGCCCCCACCTGGGGACGACTCTCTCTTGGCCTTCAAAATGAGTTGTCCCAGTTGTGACTCAGTGTCAGAGTGCTTGTCTAATATGTATAAGGCCCTGGCTTGTTCAAATCTAGCATACCCAAAATAAACATCATCAATTTTGTCCATGTTTGGTGTTTGAACTTAATAGACATGAATTATGTGTTTGGTGGGTACATTCCATCTTGATTATTCTGTTCTGGGTTACTCAGTTCAGCATTCTGCTTGTTAGGTCTCTATTGTTATATGTAGATATGCTTTGTTCATGTCCATTGCTGTTCCTATGACTGCATCACAGTCTGTGAGCACAGCTCACTTTATTTTTTAGATTTTCTGTTGATAGAAGCTGGGATGATTTCTGGCCGAAGATGTATGGATGACCTCTTTATAAACCTTTCCTTACCTGTCTCTGGAGAGGAACCATACTGGTCACACACCCAGAAGAGGAGTTATTCTAAAGGAAAGAAGATGCTCTGGAGAAGGAGGAGTTAAGGGAAACAAGGTGACAGCAAGGAAATGATCCACTTGCTTTAGAAATCTCTCCCGGTTCTGATTCTATGAATATGCATACAGAAGGTATGCAAATGCATGCTTTGATAAATGCTGCCAAATAATTTTGCAGAATGCCTTTGCTAATTTATACATTCATCAGTAGTATGTGAAGGATCTGGCTGTTCCACTAAAGAGCACTATGTATTTTTGATAATTTTAATTTTAGCAGTTCTAAATCATGTGCAGATTTAACGTATTTTGCACTTATTTTACAATTACATGAGCTCATATATCCACAGAGACTCTATTGGTCATGGTTTTCAGAGACACAGAAATAGTAGGATTTGTGAACCAATATGTATGTATACAAATGTGTGTGTGTGTGGGGGGGAAGTCTTTAAGGAATTAACATATATTTGTAGGTGATCTCAGGGGCATTTTGCCTCTTACAGCCTTTTTCTGCTTGGACGAGGCCTACCCATGGATGGTTTGGGAGCAGTCTGCCTTATTCCAAGCCTATTGATTTGAAAATTAGTATCACCTAAAAAAAAAAAAAATCTTTTCACAAGGATATCTAGACTTCTCCTGACTAAATAGCTAGGTAGCATGACTTAGCCATATTCACCCACAAGACAGCAATGGAAGTTAAGTTTCATGTCACTCATCAGTGGCCTTTTGGTTTTTAGTTATCCTCTTTTTGTATGGCTGTTAGCCTTCTGCTTGATTTGATGTGGTTTATGTACTGATTCTTTGGGGATTCTTTATATATTCTGGATATCATGTTTTTGTAACATATAGACTTGTTCCAGATATCTTCTTCATTCTGAGGCCGGAAGAGGATGTTGGACCTCTGGAGGTGGAGTGATAGGCGATTGTGAATCACCTGATGTGGGTGCTAGGAACCAAACTCAGGTCTTCTGCAAGAGCAGTATCTAGCAGTATCTATCTAACCAGTAGGTTATCCCTCTAGGCCCAATTTAATGACTTTTATCTATATAATTCCATTTGGATTTTTATTTCCTCTTTGTTCCTTGGTAGAATAGGTCCTTAAAGAAACTTTTAATAATTTCATGATAATTATGATAATTTTATTTCATGATATAAATTCACTCATAATTATCCCTTTTATTGTATGATAGTTTTGAAATCTATGTATGTCCTTTTTCATTTCTGAATTGCAAATTCATATTCTAGGAGTGCTTCCTCTATTCAATATTTATGCTTATCTCCATCATCTTATGCTTGCTTTTTAAAACTTGACTATCTTTCCATCTTCTGAGAATGAGGGTTAAAATAGATTTCCATGCTTTTATTTAAATACAACAATTTATGATGATAATTTTTTCCTCTAAGTATTGATTTGGCTATATCTCATAATTTTGATGTCATGTTTTCAGTTCCATCCAGATCAGAATATCTTGTAATTTGTGTCTGATTTTTTTGTGCTATGTGTTATTTAGAACTAAATTTACATTTTTTGCTGTCATTGGAGATATCTGGTTAACTTCTGTTATTCAATTCTACTTTCAAGCCTCTTTATTCTCCTGCCCATTCCCAAGAGTTCTGACATGGTAATTTTGCCTGTGTGGAGAACAAGCCATAAAACACCTCCTCATTTCTTCCCAAGGGAACTGAGCTCACATCAATAGAGCGTAGAGACATAAAGCCTCAAGGTCTCCTCATGAGCCCTGGAGGTTACGGAAAAAGGGAACTGGAAAGAGTTTTGATCATCTAATGAGGACATAGCCTTGACTGGTGGCCAGTCAGTGTGAAGGAGAGAAGTAGATATGGAGTCCTCCTGAGTCAGAACCAGTATTAATCACAGACTACAGAAACTTCTGTCAGAGTGTCTAGACTTTGATGTGACTAGTGTATTAAGCAGTGGGTGTGTCAAGACTTGTTTGAGAGCAAAACTGCTGGTCATGGTTGGACTAGGGCAGGAGAGGGACAAAGAAGGAGGAGGCAGAGAGGAACAAGAGTGAGATCGTCTCTCCTAATATCACGTTCATTTCAGGGCAACTTTGGTCACACTTAATCTTTTGTCTCCCCAAAGGCAATATATGAGTTTTAACATTATGTAGGAAAAACAAAACAAAACAAAACAAAACACTTAAAGTTCAAGGAAAACAAACAAAGAAAACTACAGACCAAGAATCATACTCCTAGTAAAGCTATTTTTAAAAAAAATGACAAAATGCATTCCAAGAAACAAACCTGAGAGCTATCATTGCTTAGCAAACTCATAAGAAATATGAGGTTCTTAAGGGGGAAAGCAAGTGACTCCACATGCTAATTTCAATCTTCATAAAAAAACAGAACACATGTAAAGGTAATCACACACACACACACACACACACACACACACACACACACGAGACAGAAGATGTACATATTTTCCTTCATTCTTTCTATGAATGATTTCCAAGTAAATTGTACAAAAGACAAATGACTACAGTTAGAGATAAAATGATGCTATGATATAAATAAGTCACACGCACAATTGTTCATCAAATTAGATAACTTAGATGAAATAGAAAAATTCCTAGAAAGGAGAAATCAATGATACCAACTTCAGAAGAAATAACCTGTGAGAATGAGACCTCTGACGGGAGAACAGACTGAAGTGGTAATAACAACAGTGATGAGAATGACAATAATAACGTAATAATAACAGACTTCCCTCAAAAGTGTGCATGTCCCAGAAAACATCACAGCTGAAGTCTACAAACACATAAAGAAGGATCATTACTAACTTTTCACAATTTCTTCTAACAGGGCATTTCACATGTTATTTTTAATGTATGTTTTTATTAGGTTTTTGTGCATTTCCTACAATAAATCTTAATCATATTTAGACTCCATCTCCCATCCGCACCCCCCCTGCCAAATTTAATGCATTCTGTCATGTATGCTAAGGCTTATCCAGTCAAGCTTTTGTACCCAGATGTCCCTTGGTGCACGTTCATCCACTGGGTTTAGTCAGCCTATCTAGAGGCACTCCCTTAAAGAAGGTCAACTCTCCCTTACCCAGCAGTAGTCAGATGCCAATAGTTCTTGAGCTAAGGTTGAGGCTGCTGCTATTTCCCCAGTTCCACCCTGGGTTTTTGTCTAATTGAGTCTGCATGGGTCCTGTGCATTCTGACCCATTGCTTCAAGTGCATATGAACGAGGTCCCAAAGGCCTGGAAGCCTCTGTTTCTTTGTGGCCATGCACCAACCCTGGCTCTTACATTCTTTCCATTCCCTCTTCCACAATGATCCCCGCGTTATGGACGGATGGGTGAGGTTTATTATAAGAGTCTTATCTAGTGACATGAACTCTGAAGTCTCTACATCTTGGCCAGTGGTGGCCTTCTGTGTGCATCACACTCTGTTGCATGAGGAAGCTTCACTGGTGAAAACGGTGGGATATATTAGTAGTCTTTCTAATCCCTATCCTTAGGTGTAGATCACATCTTATTTTTTGAGAGCAATATTTTTCTGATATTAAAAGCAGGAAGAGGCACAACAAAAAAATGTTTTTGTATATTTACAAAACTTATATGAAAAAAAAACCAACAGTTCTTATCATTACAAAGCACTAACCTAGAAGAAGAGAACTTCCTCAGCTTAATAAAGGATATATACCAAATAACAGCCAACAGCACAGCACAAACAAAAACAAACAGCCCAGAGCAACATCACACTTAAAGGCTAAAGATTAGACATGCAGGGCTGATAGCTCAGTACAACATGGCAGTTCTTTGTGAGATAATTCAAATATTCTAGAATTGATTTGAGTTATGGGTTTATATTATTCTGAGTAAAAACACTGAATTGTATACATTATATGGGTAAATTAGATATTATAAAAGCTATTAAGGAAAGAAAGACCAGGTTATCTCTATTTCTGATAGTATTTGCATTTTAATTTTTTTCTGTTGTCTGGTGTGTGTGTGTGTGTGTGTGAGAGAGAGAGAGAGACTGAGTGTGTGAGAGCACATGTGTTTTTGAGTGTGTGAGTGTGAGTAAGCTTGTGAGTTTGTGTGTATGAGTATGTGAGTGAGAAAGAGAGAGAGAGAGTGTGTGTGTGTGTGTGTGTGTGTGTATGTGTGTGTTTGAATATCATGTCTCTCCTGGCCCTTTTATTTGTAATATATCTTTCAAAAAAAAGAAGTTATTTTTATTTTTATGTGTATAAGTGTTTGCCTGCATGTATGCAAGTACAAAGTGCACCACATGTGTGCCTGGCCCTCAAGGAGTCCAGAAAAAGTCTTCATGACTAGAGTTACAGTCAGCTGTGTGCTATCATGTGGGTGCTAGGAATCACATCCAGGTCCTTTAGACAGCAGTGAGCTCTCTGCTCACTGAGCCATCTATTTGGCACCTATACTTGTCCTTACAGTTAAAGTGTGCATTTTGCAAATAAAGTTGCATCTTGTGTTGTTTTCAACTGCCCTAACATAGTGAGTCTGGAAGATGGATTATCCCAATTACACGAACATAATTACTGTTGTACTTAGGCTTTTTTATGCCATCTTAATATTTCCTCGCTTGTCTCAGTCATTTTTATATCTAGTTTTTCTTCTTTCATACTCTTCTTTCTGGGATAAAAAATATTACAACTTGTTTCCACTGTTGAAATGTTAGTTACATTTTGTATCCTTTTAGTGGATAATTTTACACTTTCTAATAAAACTTAATTTAGTATTGTGTCCTTTCATCCACAACTCAAGAAGTCACAATTGCTCTTACTGTATTCATGCCCTGGTTTCTTCTTTTTACTATTTTATCATATATTTTTCTTGTTCATATGTATTGGCCTCATAAGTTAGTACAATAACAAACAGTTACAATTTCATATTTACCCATGAATTTACCCTTATATACAGTTTCTACTCGTTCCCACAATTGTGTGTGTCTACCTGGGGCATTTTTCATTTTGAAATATTTTCTATGTAGCCTTTAAGAAGGATCTGCTAGATAGTGTCTTCTAGACAGGACAAGGATGCTGTGTACATGAAATCTCAACACTATGGTTGCCTAAACAGGATCTGCATAATGACACTACCATTTGACATGGCAGAACTGACAGGGAAAGTCTCACTAGATTCCATCCCTAGATGAAGAGCTACTGGCAATCAATGGCTGCTGAGAGAGGGAGAACCAGTTTTCTCCAGGGATGAGCCCCATGGTAAGTTATCCGATACCAGGTCATTAGTCCTAAGCACATGAAATTTTCAAAGAATAAGTACAATAAAATGAAAAAGAAAATAAACAATAAAAAGTCTGCTAATGACAAAGTCTAATGCTGTTTCTCAGACAATGCCTCTATTTTACTTCCATTGTTTAAGATTACAGTCATGAAGTGTTTGTTTTATTTACAGCTCTTCAAATTGTTCCTTTGTCTTGGGGCTGTCATGGTTCAGTTTGAAACTGCAGTTTCAATAAGAGCAGTTACTATTATTGCTTTTCTAAAAGCAGTAAACACTCAATTGCCTTAGGGATCTCATTTTGTATGTATTTTATCCACTTGTGTAGATGTGATTCTTTTATATGTTTCCTGTTTACATTTTTGCTAAACTTGCTGACTGTGTAGATGAATGTCTTCCATCAACTTTGTCATGCTCCTGAGAGTACGTGCTTCAGAAGTTTACCTGTTCCTTGTTTTTAATCTCTTCTTTTGGGACTTCAGTTATCCACATATTAGATCAAGTCTCTGCAACTCATTATGTTAATCCTTACTTTAAATTTACCTTGTGTGACAGTTGAAAAAAAATTCTATTGCTAAAGCATTTTTTTCTTCTTTGTCCAATCTCAGTGAGCTCTCTTTTTCTTTCTATTTCCCTCCCTCCCTCCCTTCCTTCCATTTCCCTCTTTCTTTCTTTTTTTCTTTCTTCTTTCTTTCTTTCTTCTTTCTTTCTTTCTTTCTTTCTTTCTTTCTTTCTTTCTTTCTTTCTTTCTTTCTTTCTTTCTCCCTGAGATAGGCGCTGACTCTATAGCTCAGGCTGACCTGGAATTCACTATACAGCCCATATTGGCCTTGAACCTTATCTTCCATAGTGCTGGGATTACAGATGAGTCCCAGTCCAGCTCTCAGTGAGCTCTTTCTGTATATATATATTTTTTTCTTTATTTTTTTTCTTTAGATTACACTTCTTTGCTTTTTCTCTGTTTGCCTATGCTTTCCTTTACTTCCTTAGCATACTGTTCTACTCTCTGAGGTGTCCTGTGGAGAGCATGCTCCTTTCCTTTGTTAAGCATAGAGCATGAAGTAAGACACCTGGATGTGGCAATGCTAAGCTTTGATCTCCCCTAAATCATTTGGGAGTGCTTACTTCTCCTATAATTATAGAAATATCAATTCACAGAGGAATTGTGGCAACTGTTGAATTTGAAAGTGACCTGGGAAAACTCAGGAGTGCTTTGGATGAAGAGATAGAACCTCAGTTCCAAACATGCAATATCTTCTGTATTTTGGCTCCCAGTAACCACTATTAGCTCAGGAGTGAGCATACATATGCTTTGGTGAGAGTCCCTGAGAGTCCCTGAAGATACCTTGGAGGCCACAAGTGACAGTGCCATCTGCATTCTTTTTCATTAATGGGTCTAGATTCAGATGTGTAGAGGTCAGCCTCTGAGGAGCTACAGACTTCAGTAGCATTCAGCACTTAAGAAGCACCACCCCAGAGCAAAGAACAATACTGTAGCTCCTCATCAGGCATTTGCATGAATTCAGGTTTTGTGAGTGCTTGTCCCTATGTCTCTGCCCTAAAAACGTGCCCTGAGAAGAACACAGAAGCAGTGCGGCAACGGACCAGCATCCCCCCACACTCCATCTTTGCAGCTAAGAGAAGGCCTACGGCAGGCTCAGGCTGCAGTGCATCAGGGTCAGGGAGCATTTCTCTTTCTTTGTATTTAAGGGTCTGTGTGTATACCTGATAAACATAGCAGCAGAAGAATTACTACTGCAGGATCGTTCCGGTGTCTCAAACGATGGAAAAAAAAGTCCGAAGCATCTCAGAGGGTAGGGTATGTTGAGGAGCCTGGGCAGCCTCTCTCATCTCCTCAGATAATGAACTCAAAGAGCAAAGAGAAGAGGCTGGCGGTCAGTAGGGAAGTGCTGGAGGAAGCAGAGGCACTGTCTGTGCTCAAGCTTCTTCCTCTCCGGGAACGAAGCAGGAGCTGGATTTTGTGCGCTATTAGAAAATTCCCAGGGCCCTTCCTTTGACGGGGGTCTTCTGGAAAGGGGTGCTGAATGACCAGAGAATATACATTTTTATCCAAATTTTTAGTCTTCTGTTTATATGTAAGCCAGCTCCAAATAGGTGAGGTGGAGGGGCTCTTTCCCATATCCCCTTAATAGTTCCCTAATGTACTTACCTCAGTGTGAAAGTACACCCTCAAGTGAGCATGAACAAATTGTGTGTGTGTGTGTGTGTGTGTGTGTGTGTGTGTGTGTGTTGCAGAGTGGGGAGGTGTAAACACGACTCTGTACTGCGGCTGGAGCACCGTCTGCTTTCACCGTCCCTGGGTGTTCCACTCTGCCCTGTGCCTCCAGAGCCTGGGCAGGTAAGAGCAGAGCGCAGTGCGCAGGACCAGGGTAAGGGCTGGTTCCGGCTGCTGTCAGCTGCTTTCTTGCCATGCCTCAGCTGGTGCTGTGTGAACTGTGCACGTGGGCATAATGTAAGGGTCCCCAAGGGATTTGCTTGGGTCCATGTGGTATGTAACAGTGGGTTGCAAGAGTATATGAAGGTCACCTGAGGTCTGTGTGAGCCACCCCTTGCTCACAGGAGGCTCACACTCCCTACTGGGGAGATGAGACAGATCTTCATGTTAATGCATTGACTGCAGCTGCCATAACAAAGTACAGGCTAGGGAAGGGAGGGGAGAAGAGGACAGGAGAGTGGATAGTGGCCGAAGGAGGGGACTTCTGAGTCAAGTCACTGGTTGTGAAGAAGAGCAGTGGACCATCTGGACAGAAGACACGGTGTGAGCCTTCATCAAGCTGGGAGCAAACAGTCTGTAGCACAGCCATGTGCCCAGGACTTGGGGTTAACATTAAAGCCCCTTGTGGCACCCACAGTGTGCGGAAGGTGAGAGCCTTGTGTGATTTCCAATCAAGCTCTTAGGAAACGCACACTCACTTGAGAAGGAACACTCGGAACACTGTGGATTGTTTCAGTAGCCCATGTATTTCTGTGGGTCCTGAGGAGGATTAAGGCCAGGAGAAATGACCACAGCTAAATGCCAGGGTTGGAGGCTGGCAGGTGTTTTGGGGTCTCTAAGTTGGGGGCTAGTTTGCAGATGATGGGAACTGTAACTCCTGGGGTCGTTGGCCATGGGCCACTCAGGGAGATTAAAGAATGCATTGCTGCTTCCTCCAGGAGAGAAGTTGAGCAGGGTGCAGGGTAGGAAGGTGAATGCTTCTCCACAGAGCTGGTGATGATTTCAGGGTAAATTTCCTTCTGTGATTGTATTTTATTTCAGAGCCATTAAGATAATATTGCTATTCTTTCCATGTCAGTGATATCGCCGCCTCATTTGCATGTTCTGTCAGCTGCTTTATTCTGGAGCTGAGACATTTCTGCCTCCCAAGCGGTGTTTTGAAAGAGATGGGCACACAGCCATCTGCCAAGGTCAGGCTGTCAACCCTGTTCTTGCCTCTCAGCTTACCAGTCTCCTTTGGGGCAGGAGCAACTTCCTGAGGGCAGATGTATGCTCCATAGGCCAGGTCTCTAGGACTGACAGCATTCCCCTTCAGTGAGGGGAATCCAGTTCCCTACATGCTGTCAGATAACCCCAGATCTGAGTGCACTGGAGCCTTCAGTACAGAACAGTTCCAAGTGTCTGGGTCACATGAAGATCTAGGGTGTCACAGAGGAGCCAAGCTGAGTCCCAAAAATATCCTGGGCAATCTTCTCATGTTAAATGTGGGCGCTGCTCAGGGGTAGCTCAGGAGACTAGAAGTAAGTGCTCCTGACTCCACTCCTTGAGCTTTTCATGACCCCAGGCTGCTTCCCAGTCACTGGGTTACCCAAGAGCTTAAATGAAAGAAAATGCGAAGTCAGTAACCAATTTCTCTTCTCATTACAGCTCCTGCCCACTCTCCTGAGGTTTTCTTGATTCATATACATATACATATACATATATATATATATATATATATATATGCCATCATCATCATTTCTCAAAAGTCTTTGGTTATTTAGGAGGAAACTGGTCAATATCTTGCTGGGGATGGGGAAGCGTTGGTGGCTGAGATGAACAGAGGAGATGGGAGAGGGAAAGCTGTTTGACCAGCTGTGGAACTTGGTAATAGTCTCCATCTTTTGTAAGAAGTTTCTTTGATTACTGGTGAGAGGTATACTTGTTAGTAAATATAAGAATATATATTTAGCATACAGTAGGAAATTACATTTGTGTAAGGATGTGGAGATTTTTCTCTAGGATCTATGACCTCTATAGCCTTGTGTACCACACATGAGTTCCCTTTCACTGAGTGGGTCTGAAGTCCAATTATACAACTCTCTATTAACCACAAGATAAAAGTGTCAATACTGCATAAATAGAAATAGTTTGCTATGCCAGTCATTGTTGTAGTTATTAGGCTTTAGAACTGGGTTGGACCATTGATTGATTTTTTTCCCCTTAGCAGCTTGCATAAGTATCTTCTAGAACTATGAGAGCTAGTCTTCAGGGAGGAGGGTTACAGGTAAGTTCCAACTCCATTGCTCCAAGCCTATGTCTGGTGTGTCCTATCTTCAGCAGTAGGATCTTACTTTCAAGTTCTGGGATGTAAGGGCTGTGGCAATAACTTGTGTTATTTTGGGAGTCTCTTGGACTACCCTGACCAACAACTCGAAGGAATGTTTCTGTCTAGCACAGTGTTTCTTGTTATATAGCCTATTTCTTGTAGGTTTCTGCCTACGTTTCTTCTAACAATTTCAGAGTTTCAGGCTTCACATTGAGGTCTTTGATCAACTTGAAGTTGACTTTTGTGCAGTGATAGATAAAGGTCTTATTTCATTCTTCTACAGGTAGCATTCAGTTTTGTCAGCACCATTTGTTGAAGATGCTGTCTTTCTTCTAGCATCTGTGCTTGGCATCTTTGTCAAACATTAGTTTTATGTAAAGTTACAAACATATGACAAAGAATTTCTATATTCGATTGACCGAGTCTTTATTATTGATAAAGTATATTGTCTAAAATCTTTCTTACAACTGGTAGATCAATATGATGTTATTAGCTAAATTACACACTTTATTCAGTTTTTCATGGGTTTTAATAGTGACATTTTTAGTTACAGAATCCCCATCTTGTATCCCACTATGGCTGTCAGTCATCATGCTTCTGTAGGCGCCTCTTAGTTGTGAAGGTGTTTCAACTTTCCCTTTGTTTGGATGATTTTGATTTAGATGGCATGCATCACTTTAATGAGCTAGTGTCAGGTTTCCACAGTGTAGAGCCATTAATTCACCCTTTCTGTACTGGACTCTGTATATAGGTTGTAGGGAGTCCATCCTCCCTCCTTAAGAGTGAAGAAATATCATATAAATGATTTTGAATCATTCTATGTGGAATATTGGTCTCTTCTCCTGTATTTATTTGGTTAAAACTTTGCAGACATTGGAGTGCTATAATATTATATGGTTTTGACAGATGTGTAGCACTTTGTATCCAAATTTCTACATTGTACCAATTGTTTTGCTGCCCCCAAATGCATAGTGGTATATTACATATCCACCATTTCAGTATCAGAATAGTCTCACTGCTCTGAAAGGCTCCCAGTGTTTTGGGCGCTCAGCTCTCTGTCGTGCTACATGGATGGCAGCTACTGATCTGTTTACTGACTCAGCCCTCTAGTTATCTTTCCTAAAGAGGCATATAAAACAGTATCCTATTACTCCTGGCCATCCAAGGTCTTCAGTGAGAGGAGTTATAGATCTAGACATAAATATTGCTTAAATATTCTAAAATAAGATATACTTGTAACCTTGTGACATAAGAGATAAAACATACTTCTTAGAAAAGACACAGAGTGACCACAAAATAAAAAATAACACAGACTTTGTTTTATTAAGTATACCTGCTTTCAAATATATTACTAAAAATAAACAGACAAGAAGCAACTAAGGAATATATATGATTCATTCTTCACAGACCAGTCAACAACACATGAAAAATACGAAATAAAGATAGACAAAAATTGAAACAGACATTTCATAAAGGTGTATGAGTATTAATAAGGAAGTACAATAATAACCAGCATCATTATTTACTAGAGTTAGGTCCACCAAAAACACCAATGAAATGCCAAGTCTAAACAAGCATCACGGAATTGAAGGTTTTCTGATGCTAGATGATACCAAGCATGTAGAGGTGATGAGACTACCATCCATAGTTGAGGAAAGTAAAATGATATTTTCATTAGTTTGTCTATGATGATGTGCATGTGTGTGTATTCATGTTCACATTGTGTAGGCACATGAGTGCTTGTGCTTATGTATGTAGAGGACACAGGTACTGTGTGGTGTCTTCCTTGATTTCTTCTCCACCTTATTTGTTGAGACAGGGTTTTCATTGAACTTAGAGTGCAATCATTCTCTGATAGTTTAGTTGGTCAGCTTACTCTGAGAATCCAGTTTCTGTGTCTTGAGTGATGGGACTGCAGGCTGACCATCCATGCTCACCTGGCTTTTTGTGTGGGTAATGCAAGCCCTCACGACTGTGGTGTAGCAAGTGTTTTATTCACTGAGCCATCCCTTGAGACCTAAACGTTCATTTTGTTAAACACTTTGAAAGCTTTTTTTCTTTCTATGAACAGCTTTTCTTGAGGTCTCGGGACAGGTGGAGAAGGAAGCCAAGGAGGAACCAATAGGATTCAAGTGGGGTGGGTCTTTAGGCCAGGACTGAGTACAAGGCTGAATGAGGGAGCCCAGTTGAGCAGGAGAAATAATACTGGGGACGGGGAACCAGGCCCAGAACTAACAGGCTATTTCATCCAGAGCAAGCTGCACAGCCTTGGTCGAGGCCTCAAAGTTGGTCATCCAGCAGGATCTGTCCGATGATGTTCTTAGTTTGGCCAAAGACAACTAACTCTTGTCCCTCTAGCTTCCTATGAACTTGAAACTGACCCATTTTTCTCATTCTTGCGCCACCAGTGATTTGACTGTGTTACTCTGGCTATAGTCAGCTACACATTTCTGGGTGCGCTCACAAATAGTAGCATAGCAATGGCCAGAAATGAGTGGGAACTGAGGCAGATGAGTAAAGGGTAAAGGCGTTGACCAGGCCTCTAGTACAGACCAGTCACACCATCTGCTCACAGGATCTTGACAAAGGCATCAAAGGTCTCATGTTAGAGGCTCTTTCCCCTCTGAACTTGCACACAGGTGTGGATGAGAGTAAATGGGTACATGCTGACCAGGATCATCATTGTCATTGCCACACCAATCACATAGAACTTCTTGTCTAGCTGTTCCCATTCAATGATCTGGATGCTGTGCTTGTCCTCCATGGTGTGTGAAGATCTTCTCACACCCAGCGATTCAGCCATGTCTGAGAACTCCAACCCCTTACTTCTAAGCCACAGTCCCTGCTTTAACCTCCATTCCCAGCGACAGCCACAGTTGGGTCACATCTTCTTCCATCTCTACTGAGGTCCCAGGCACGTTGAAAGCTTTTTATAACGTCAAGAATATTTATGAGTAAGTAATTCACTCCGAAGTATTCAGCAAACAAAATTCTACTCCTAAGTGTTTACAAAAGGAATTGTGCAAAAAGCATTTACAGAAGCCTTATTTATAACATTTGACAATAGTGAAAACTTCAGCTGAAGAAGGAATAGCCAAACTTCAGTACACTCCTGTAACAGAGTATTACAGAGCAGTACAAAAAAGTAAACTACAGATACACAAAAGAACATGCTATGTTAAGAAAGTGTTTGTGCTTGGTGAAATAAGGCACAAAAGAATGCATTCCCTGGTTCCAGTTTAAAGCCAAACAAGCAAAACTCAGAATACTAATTGCTCATCAAGAGAGGCAACGTTAAGAAAACTTACACAATTCTTGGGTTGATGCAAATATCATATTTTAACACTTTGATGGGTATAAATATGCAATGATCCCCATTCATATAATACTAACAAGGTCTGGTAGCACACACAATTAATATACAGCACTCAAGAAGCAGAATAGGCAGACTCTCTGTGAGATAGAGGCCAGCCTGGTCTACATACTGAGTTTCAGGTCAGGCCACCTGAGGTTGCAGGGAGATCCTGTTCAACTCCACCCAAATAAAATCCAACTTCATATAATGCTCAAGATATACTCTCTCCCAAATATATGAGTAGCATGTTCAGTGAGCAACTCTATCTGACACTGGTCATTAAGGTCTTTGTGAGGGCCTAAGATTGTTTGCTAATGGGTTGGATCTGATCTAAATTACACTGCTGAGCCTTCAGAGAAAATCAGTTGTCATTTCCCAAAATAATGAATCTGCCATCCGGGAGACTCCTAGAAGGTCTTGACAGAATCAACTTCTTGAATTTCATCTCTAACCTTTCCCTACCCTTGACACATTTCAAGCTCTGGCAGGGGTTTCCTCATTAGCCTGACCCAGAATGCTGAGAGAGAGAGACAGAGAGAGAGAGAGAGAAAGAAGGGGACATCAAATAACCATGATCTATCAACAAACCAAAGATAAGACATGACCTCATGAGCACAAGAAACAATATTGAAAAAATGTGTCAGGAAAGAAAGGAAGAGAAACAGAAACAGGAAGGAAGAGATGAAAGAGGAAGAAAGGGGTGTTGGAGGAGATGAACAGGAAAAGGGAAGCTGTGCTTGAGGGGATGGCTTGAAGATCAAATAAACTGGAACATTTTAAATTGAGAAACAGCTATCAAGTACTTAACATCAACTTAATGAACGAATGAACGAATAATCTAAAGACAGAGGAATTCAGGACATGGGGCTGGGGACATATCCCAAATGTCCTTCTTCCTCTTGACCCATAACAGATTAAATCTAGCTATTTACTCATAAACAGGAGCTTCTCAGACAGTGTCATGAATTAGATTATGAGAGATGTTTCCATGTTCCAGGAAGCACCTTGGCGCTTCCCCATTCTATCCAGTCTAAAGGGGCATCTGCTACAACCAATCAGCTCATTTTTCTGAGACCTATGATCAAAGTGTTTGAGGCATATTCCTTAAATGTTCAATGTTCCCAGAACCTGGAATATTCTTCTTCAAAAATCATCTTTATAGCATCAGAGAGCCTGTACTTCATTCTACTTTGACTTTCTTTTCATGTGGGTAAAAGACTGTTCAAAATAGAGAAGACGTGGAGTGAAGGTCAGTAATGGAGGCTTTACTTAGCATTCACAAGGCCCTGCCGAGGTCCCACACTCAGCACAGGAAAAAGTGCAAACAAAGAAGAAATCCTTCATGTTTGTCTTAATTTTCAGTTGAATTTTAATGTGTTCCACAAAAGACTCAGTTTATTATTCACTGTTTCGGAATCATACCATGATGAAAAGTAATCTAAGGCAGAGCATGCAGAAGCTTCTTCCTTCCTCCTTCTCACAGTTCCTAGGAAAACAGCCTGTGATGGACCGTCCTGTTCATACCTGGGCCACTCTACACGGCTCAGTTTCTAATCCAAACCCTTACCAGGTGGTGGCCCTTCTGGGAATGCCCAACTAAACTACCTTGGGGAAAAACACTCTTGGCTGCGAATATCCTGTTAAAGGTGCAGGCAGCTGTCACTCAACTCTGTGAAAACTTTGAAGGGGAAGCACGCAACATTAAGATTTTGAAGCAGTGGTGGGGTTCAGATCCCAGGGAGGATGACTGCCCTGGCTTCTGCCTACTATGATCTAGGTCAAGCAGCTGTCCACAAGGAACCTTTCTTTGCCTGTAAAGCTGACGACACTGTGGAGATGTGGGGTACCTTGGTAACTAGGTCTAGCTGCTTTCCTCTTGATGCATCTGCCACTGAGAGGACGTCTCTGGCTCTTTTGCAGTTCTTACATAATAGCTTTCTTGGCCTGCAGGTGTGATTTCTATCTATCCCCCTCCCCGCTTTCCGAACTGTGGAGGTCTTCATCAGAATATTCTCTGTGAATTAGGCATTGGGAATTATGCTCCCAAGGGGCAAAGTTTTCCTACTGGAAGTTTCTTAGAAGCCTCATTTACCACATCTAAACTTTGTTCTTTGGTGGTAGTGAGACAATATAAATATATGTTGGGATTGGGATCGATAGGAGGAATGTCAGCTATATTCTAGTCATGCTATCAGTGATTCAGAGCAGCCTTCTTTAGATTCGGAATGACTTCCATGGTATCAGCCCAAAACCAGAGTCTCTCTACCTCAAACATAGTCTAGCAGCTGCTGACTGAGCTCAAGCTGGGGAGAGCTGGGGAAAGGAACTGGGGCAGATGAGAAGTTTGCTCTCCCTTCCCTCCACACTCTCGCCCCCTTCACAATTCTAAGCACTGAAGCCATCCTGGGTAGTTCATCTCTTTCCACAAACCAACAAACAGAAAAATCATTTTCTCCAGAGGATGAATATCAGGAGTTTGAGTTTAGGGCTGTGTTTAAGCTCTGCATTTTGACCGTGGAAAGCACTGCCTGATGAAATTCAGGTAAAACAATAGCTCTGATAAGCAGTTAGAGCAGCTGACAGGCTGCTCCAGAATTCTTTTTATCACTCAGATTAGAGGTAAGGAAGGGAAGCTCCAACAGAACCAACCCTTTACTTTAATTGTGACTGTAGGGCTTGGCTAACTTAGAGAGGCAGGAGTGATCCCAGAAAAAGATTTCCTGAGCGTAATGGGTAAGATATAGGTTGTTGTTTTGTAATCTGCATAGGAAATAGTTTTAGAATTGGGATATTCCTGCTGGAATTGCTTTCATTACTTGAAGGCAGAAGAAATTCGGTTACATATTCAATTTTTCTCCACGATCATTCTCATTCTGCCCAGGGGTTCCTGACTGTTAGGAGGCACAAATGAAATAATGTACATTTTGCAAGTTATTTTAAACTATAAAGTACTTGAGATGCTGGCAACAATCCTGTGGATAGTGTCAATCCAAGCAAGAGCTCACATGCATTTTCCCAAATTACTTTCAACTGCTTCACAAAACTATAGGAAGCGTAGACACTGGGTTCAGTTATTCCAACCTGACTTCATAGTGCAAAGGGAAAATTCTCAGAAATTTATGACAAAAATCGGGCTACAATCCAGGTCAGTATCTTCTGTGGTTGTGCAGTCACGATTAAACCATAGAATCCTTATGCTGAGAAGTTTAAGCAGAGGAATATAACAAATGTAGCAAGAAAGTTCGATTCTGAAGATCTGGCTCTGTAGAGAAGTGTAGAAACACTTCTGTCTCAGTATAAGAAATTTTAATGGGAAGACTAGTATAACATTCACAGACAGGAAACCCAGGTTAATACTCACACATGCCCACTCTCAAGCTATTTGCTGCCTAACATCACAGACATGACCAATATTATTTTACCATATTTTCTAATATATATAGGAAAATATATATAGGATGAAAAACATAAATTTTTTTTTCCTATAAAACTGATCACTAGGGGTGGCGATGTGATATAGGTCAGATTAGTTAATATGCTACATTAGATTAGAGGCTCTTGGGATAGATTTGTCTTTCTAAACAAAGAAACAGTTTAAAACTGACATTTCTGAAATTTCCTCTTCATTCTTCCTTGATTGTGAGCATACTGTTGGGAACTTCAGTAGCCATTTTATGACCACTAAGCTTCACTCATGAAAGAAAATTCTGGAGAATAGCAGCTATGCTGGTCTAAATAGCATCTAAGCTCATTGCTGACATCTTCTTACCTTCAGATTTTCTATATTTTTGGAAAATTTTCATCCTACTTGTTTTAAATCACTGTGGGTGAGAGGGTTTGTTTTCTTGCTTTCCAGATAAATGCATTTCTGATGTTTAGAGCTCCATAGTTGTTTGCAAGCAATCCTGCTGCTTCTCTGAGATGGTGAAATGCATAAGCTACTAGCTAACACACAGGGGTCTGGAAGGCAGCAGCTAGAAAGCATGTAGAGGGGACCACAGAGAAGAGTGTCTCAGAGGTTCATACTCTTCTGTCTCTACTGCACCTGTTGCCCCTCCCCTAAGCCCTTTCTCTTACGAAACATTTCTGTCTCTCTTGATGCAAATTTCAGTGTTATTTTGTTAGTTGAGTGGATGCCAGCAGAGGTTTCTACTAGGGACTACACTGAGTGAAATAGTGACAGAGCAGACTTTCTGAATCCTCAGGCACAACACAAATTCAGATGACATTTGTTGGCCCTCAAAATACCCATGCAAATTTCTAGAATCATCTGTATTAGGTTCAGTGGCTACTGGAACAACATAGCAGTAAGTGGACACATTTAAGAAACATAGACTTGTTCTACTGACATTGAGGTGATGCCACGGGAAGCAAAGGTTACATTCTCTCTGAAGTGCCGGCAGGATAAACTTTTTTCTAAGTCATCAGGCAAAGAATCTTGCTGTCTCCCTCTTACTTCCGGGGATTCTCAAATGCCCTTGCTTGGATCTTCAAGCCAGATGAGCTCTGCCCTTGTCTGTGACTTCACATCATCTTCCTTCCATGCATATTAGTGTCCAAATTTCCACTTTATTTTAGGACACCAGGAATATTGGGCTAAGAACATCTTAACAACTTTATCTTTATTTTATTAAATTTGCCAAGACTCTGTTTCAGTAAAGCCACATTGTGAGGTACTGGGGCTCAGGTACTCAGCACTTCTTTATTCCTCATACATGATCCCACAATTCTTGTTTGGATATGTCTGCATTATGCCTTAATCAAAGAGAAACTCACATTTAACTAGGCATATAGTTTTGTCTTATCCCCATAATTTTTTTTCTTAGATTTAAGTGTATAGCGTTATAATTTTCTTTTCCCTTAGGGTATTTAATTTTAATGGGAAATTAGGCTCTCTGAAAGATGGTAAATAAAATATGTGAGGTAAAGGAGGGCATGGGCTCTGTCACTCCCGAGGGCCTAACTAACCAAAAGAATTGATACAAAATCCATTCTTCCAATTCTTTTTTGTATGTTTGTTTCTGGTGCTGAAAATTGCATCCAAGCTCTTCTCTTATGCCAGGCAACCTTATTTTATGACCAAGATATCCACCCAACCTCATTCCTTATTTTTTTTATTTTAGTTGCTTTTTTTTTTTATTATTAAGATTCACTTCTCTAGTCTAGGTCTGGTGAATACTTGTAAATAAGAATTATGAGTCTGCAGAAGGTGCAGAGGATCTTGCTTCTTTCTAATGTCATTTATTTTTTATTAATTACAGGTGCCTAAATTCCTGGACTCTCTAAGAAACTGTGAAGCTAAGAAGAAGATTTGTTGACTGCTGTCCTGCAGGCAACACACAAGAAGAGCTTGGATATCAACACTGGGTCAACAGCCATATTCAGCCCTGCACAGACAGGACACAGAGAAAAAAAAAGGTCTTGATACGATCTCAGGGAGATAACCCCTTACTTCCATCACTGGAAGGCAGTGAACGCAATAAACCTGACTGAAGAAAGAAGAATCAAGGTAAAGCTGGGAAATGTTCACTGGCAACTTTGGTTATTTTCTTCTTTCTTTAATGACTGAAGTTTTCCATGTCTAATTATGACCCATTATTTTCAGATCTGTTATCACCACATAATAAGACCAGTCTTTCTCTATTCCTCTCACATCCTTTTCTTTGGGTTGGGTACAAATTTCTCAAGGGTTTGTACATACTTATCATCCTCCATTTTCCCTCCAACTCCTTAGACTTAGTTTAGCTCCTCCCTTTTTTTTAACCTCCTTAAGTTTGACCAGTCTTCGTAGGCAGGGCATCGTACTCCACTAGATAGCTCCTACTCTCCTGGGGAAAATGGTCCCCTGAGGACAGTTGGGATGAGGTGCATGGTCATCCTCTGCCTGCTCTCCGCTTGCTGCTGCCTAAACTCTAATTTAATGTTGAAATTGCTTTTGCCCTGGACTTCTTTCGCTAAGTGTGTTCAATCTGCTGTAAAATTGTTTTCATGGTTGCAGTCAATGTTATAGTAACTGTTTAACAATGTGTATTTCTTTACTTTGCAAAAGACCTTGGCAGTCTCCATGAAAATTAGCACTTGTCTAATGCCATTAAGCATGGATCCTGGGAGAGCTGCAACTGGATCAGATGAACTTGTGCACTCAGTCTGGAGACCGAGGAATCTGGGATAAGAATGTAGGAATTTTTCATGAAACAGATTTTTTTTTCCGTAGAGACATGATATTGACCTTAACCTGTGGACTTCTCCTTATGGTGGGAATAAGACTTCATCAAATCAGCTGAACTCTTTTTCCTTAAATGTCAAACCCTACTCAGAACTGCAATAGAATGAGTTTGGGCTGGTCTGAGAGCCAATATTTTGATTTGGATTAATTATGAAGTCATGTTTCCTGTAGAAGAGCTGGGCTGCATTGATGGTCTCACAAAAGATTTAGGTTGTAACCCTGCATAGCAGGAGAGAGAAGGGAACATATTGTCTATCACCTGTGCTAAATGCTATACATTTTTCGTTCCTCATTTTGGCGACAATTCTGTAAAGTTGGAGGTCGCAGGTTGGGTTACTTGGAAAGCTGGCTCTGAGTTTGAAGGCAGAGTACTTATGAGGAAGTATCTTTGGGGCCAAGACTGGACAGAAGGGAACTGAAGAAGTATTCGAACTGTAACACAGTCAAATCAGAGTCTTGACTGACTCCCAATGGATGTAGACTCACTCATTCCAAGATACCTGGACAGGCTGTTACACTCTCATTTTCATCAGTCACTGGATAAGGGTGGAAGGGAGAGATGACACAGGGACCTGCTCTCTGCAGCTGTGATCCTTGGGGGGACTGGTGACTGAAGGCTGTTGCTATAACTACTCTGAACAGTTGATGTAATAATTCTTCATTAGAGGAGGCTCTGGTCACATGTCCCAGTATCTGCCATGTAATACATATTATTTTCTTAGAGGTTAAGGTACAGATATATCCCACTGGCAAAGCACTTGCCTAGCTTATTCAAGGTCCTGGGTTTGATGCCTATCATGACACAAAACAAAAGCAAAGAAAGGAGATTGGGAGAGGTAGAGAGAAAAGAGGGGGAGAGAGAGAAAGAGAGGAAGATAGATGATAGATAAAAATATTAGTTGACCATCCCAAGCCATATCACCACCATCATTGTCCTCATTATAAGAATATGTACTGTTTGTTGAGACCTCTTCCAGGCGCATCACATGCACTCTTACTGAGGTCTCACAAAATCTCGTAGATAGTATATAATTCCCATTTTAACAAATAAAGAAACTGAGGTCCTGAAAACATAAGTTTTCTAAGCTATCACACCTAACAAGTGGTAAACTAAGGACACAAACAATGTCTAATTCTCCACTACCACAGCATGTTAGTGCTCCTTGCATTTGGAAAGTTTTCTGATAGCGAATGCCTTGCTCTTTCCTATACCCTAATCTGAGTTCATCAAGACCTTGACTGTGGGAAAGGCACTAAGGCTAAAGCAAAGATGAGCAAAAACATTTTACAAAACTGAAAACCAAACAAAACATTTCTGATTTTTTCCTGGCTGCACCGCTCTGGAACCAAGGGCCATCGAGTGTCACCTTCCCAGTTCTGTCATTTTCCTTCTCAGGATCCTGGAGAGGGCACAGGTCCTATGAGGGTTATTATACACCGTGCCCTCCTGTGTCCTGCCTCTTTGAATAGGTTCCTGTCAGCAGTCAATGAAGCTCTTCTGAGGAAGGTTCTCCATTTCTTGATCTTCCAGACTTTAATGTCCTCTCTCTCTCTCTCTGTGTCCTTGTTTCTGTCTATCTCTGTTTGTCTGCTGGTCCTTACCCCTCTGCCTGTCTCTCTGCCTGTCTGTCTCTGTCTCTGCCTCTCTCTTAACATCAAGTATCTTGCTCTAGAAATTTACAGCCTCCATGTTCCGTATGTCCTGCTCCAAGCCTTGTTTCTTACCGTCCAGACCTTATACCTTTCCTGAACTGTGGGAATCCATCTGATAACAAAAACTGCCACACTCCTTCCATCTTAACTTCAAGCAAGCACTAGAGACTAACTGACACAAGTGTATTGTGTCACTAAGAATAATGTTCAGGAGGTTAGGTGAGTGTTTCATTTGTGGTATTTTAGATTGATGGGGTGTTCCTCAAACTATAAAGATGCTGAGGAACATCAGTGCTTGAGGTCCTCATCCTTCTGTTTGTTACATATTTGGATCATTCTTATCTTGCAGATTAGGGCTTAACTTTCATCTTCTGGCAGAGGCTATCTTTCGCTGCTGCAGTTCTCATCTGCAGTGCTCCCCAAAGGTCCATATGTTAAAAGTTTGGTTAATAGGCTTTGATCCTGTTGAGATGAGATAGAACCTTGTAGTTTGGGCATAGTGAAAGGAAATTAGATCACTTCAGGAGTGCCCCCGCCCTTGAAAAGGATGATGGGTTTCTGGACTCTCCCTGTCTTTCTCTTTGCCTCTCAATCACAATGAAGTGAATGATTGGTTGGACACTACTAATTGCCTTGATATTCTTCTACCTTACTGCAAGCCCCAAAGCAACAGACCAACTGACTATAGGTTGAAACTTCTGAAACCATGGCCTCAAAATAAGTTCTACTTCTTATGAATTAATATGCTCAGGTGTTTTGTCACAGTGGTAGAAGGTTAATTAAAATACTTGTTTGGTCATTATTACTCTCAGCATGTTGCTAATTTTCCTTTGGATATATTTTCATCATTAATAGACCTTTTCCACAAGAATATAAACTCAATAAAGTTGGGAATTGGAGGTATTTTGGTCTATTCCTATAGTCTAACCCTTCCCATGAACACCTAAAGTAATATTTGGCACATGAATGACATTCAGAATTATTTTTATTAATTTAAAACTTTGATTTTTAACTTTTGTTTTATGTATATGAGTAGATTGCCTATTCATACACAAGTATGTAAGTGTACTCATGTCATATGATACCCAAAGATTCCAGCAGAGGGTGTCAGATTCTGTGGACTTTGATGGTTGTTAGCTACCATGTGGGTGCTGAAAGCTGAACCCAGGTCCTCTGCAAGAGTAGCCAGTGGTCTTACCCACTAAGCTATCTCTCCAGGCCCTCAAAATATGTTTGAGGGTCTGGGGATGTAGTTCAGCTAGTAGAATATTTGTACAGCATTCAGGATCACTGTCACAGCATAAAGCTGCTTTGATGGTACACAACTGTGAATTCAACTTTTGGGAAGTGGAAGCAGGGGGACCATTTCTGTGTCACCCTTGGCTATACAGAGCATTTGAGGCCCACCTGGGCTCAGATCCTGGCTTGAAAAACAGCTGATTAAAAAAAAACCGAGTAAACAATTGATAAGTAAAGTCCCATGGATAAGATTGGGTTTGAGTTTTGCTGTGAAATATGAGTAAAATTTGAACAGGTAGAGGAGTAGGGGGAAGAAATGATCAGCCACATGACAGCGGAAGTGAAAGCACAAGTTAGCAGTACAGTCTGGGTGTGAAAATTGTGCCTCAGCCAGACACAGATCCATATTTACTACCTCCAAGTGGACAGGAGCGAGGACATTAATCAACCTGGACCCTAGAGTGTCTTTGACCGTTATAAGGCTCAACCAAAATGAAATCAGTGTACTCATCTGGGCGGCTGCAGTGGAAAGAAGTCTGTGATTTAATAAGTCAGGTGGCCTTGCAATGAGCTTATCACTGAGGAACTGGAAGACCCCACTTCTTCCTCTGCATCAGGAAGTCATAGCCAAAGGCCAGGCAGACAAGTAAGGAAGCATTCATGATGGGTCACTATCATACCACACATCCTCCTTCCCTGAGGCAAACACTCATTGGCAGTGAATACTATGATTGGAACCAGAAGGGCAATTATCCAATCTAAGTTACTGCATTTGAAGGTGAGACTGCCTGGCCAAACTTTGGATATACCAATTAAATACAGTTGTGCTTTGAAAAAAAATGCCTTCCTAATCTCTCAAATTAGAACATCATCGTAGCTAAGTCAGAGAGTTATTGGAAGTGTTAAAAGTAGAGAGCCACAGATTATCATATATCATCTATCAATCTATCAATCTATCTGTCTATCTATCATCTTTCTACTTATCTACTTATATAGATTCATAGATAAATGCAGACAACTGTATTTTATCAGAAACCATGATATGTCTATACTACATAGACATTTCTATATTTATAAAGATATTCACATATATATTATATAAAATGCTTGCATAGTATCTGGCATGTACATTTGTCAGCAGATCATAGTATCATTATTCTTACACCCTGGATATTTGTGAAAAGGATGATCGATGAGATACTGTTTCACCTTCTATTTGTTCACCTCCAAAAATCTGAAGTTTAATGCTTTTATAAAAAGGAGGGTTGGGGTTGGGATGTCTGCCAAATGTAGTTTTTTATCTCAAGTCTAAATATAACAGAACACATTGAGTGTACTGTCCTCTGTCACTGAAGTGAGTTGTGACTCTGCCAAAGTAGTAACAGTGTAGTAGCCTTTGAATTTGGTTCTGGGTTTTTCTAAAACTTCCCCATAAAACATGCTTCCTTTAGCTGATTCCCACTTTGGGGCCCCAGTCACATTTGGTCTCAAGAGACTGGGATGTTTCAGTGATCAAGCAGCCTCCTGCTACACTCAGCAGTACTTGAAACTTATAACATCTGATTCTTTGGTAATTGGAAGTTTGCCTTCAAACAATCAATAAAAATGTCAAAAAGCTCAAATCAATGCAGCAAACAAATGAATTGCTGATACATAATTTAATAACTAATGTTTAAGAGATAGTTGTTTTCTAACCTCGCAAGAATTTTAAGGCAATTAAACATCAATGTGAAAATTATATTTGTAAAATGAGACGGCAACTTGAATACATTTACATTTTATTAATTGAGAGTGTTTACTGAAGTTATGAAGAAACAAGTACTGAGTGCAAGAAACATGAAGCAGAAGAGAGGTGGGAAGGAAGGAGCGGGCTAGGGAAGCCAGAGAAACCGAAGGAAGCTTTCCCTTTCATGAGACAGTATCTCCTTCCATGTGCATGCACCAGGCACACATGTACACACACATGTGCACGCTTACATACTTCTGACTTTCTGAGGCTTCTGCTACTGGACACCTAGGTGCTCCTACATGCTGCCTTTCAAGACAGCAGTCTCTTTCCCTTTCATGGAGAGACTCATTCCCCTCACATGCTCTGGCTGTATCCCATCCCTGCCCTTTTAGTGACCTCTCCTCTTCTCCATGTCAGGCAGACCCGTGAGCTCCTATACTAGGACTTGACATCTGTAAGAACCAAAGGAAGTATGTATGATGGAACATGCCTATAATCCCAAGATTTAGGAGACTGAGGTAGAGGGCTTACCATGAGATTCAGGTCAGCCAGGCCTACACAGAGTACAAAAGTAACAATACCACATAGAAAATCCCTGTCTCAAAAAGCCAAACAGCTACAAACAAACAAAAACAAACCAAAAAGCAGACTCAGGAAAATGAATTTTGATGGCCCCCTCTGACCTCAGCCTCTCACGGCACCAGCCATTGCCCACATCCACTGACTAAGTCAATGTTTCATGCTCATCAAGGTTTCTAAGTCCCCTCTCCTCTCTCTGTATCCAACCAAGACCTCTCAAATCCTTTTCTGTTGTTTCTATCTTAAGTCTATACAATTATATCCTTAAGGATAATTTCAGTCCTCTAGCTTCTTAGCAAGTATTTTCCGAAATCCTGGAGAGTCCAATCATCGGCTGCTTTCATGTCTGACACTGAAACAACAGCTTTGTTGGAGAAAAATAACACCCTGGGGTTGACCTGGATCGCTTTATATTTATTGCCTCCTGCTGCTGGATCAACAGGCAAACCATCATTTCTCTCAAGTACAATCACTGGCCTGCTCCTTCTGACAACTCTCTCATGTTTCACGGTTTATTCAGAGTCTCAGAATGCTTCTACTTCCCAAAGCTCTGTTGGTGCTAACCTTAAAGAAAAAATGAAATCTGTAGGAAATGAATGTAACTGGAAATATTATATTGTTATATATGTATTATAATTATATATAATAATATATAATATTAATACAGGGAAAAGGGGGCATTAGGGACAGGGATGGGCAAGGTCATAGAACATGTGTGACATGAAAATGGAAAGAGAAATACTAAGGGTAGAAGGACAAATGAGGAAGGGATCCAGGATGAGTGAGAGTGTAGGATCAACCCAAACTACGTATGTACAAAAATGTCAGAATGTAGCTAGGTGATGTAGCATATACTTTTGATCCGAGCACTTAGGAGGTAGAGGCAGGTGGATCTTTGTGAGATTGAGACCAGCCTGGTCTACATGGTGAGTTCCAGGCCAGCTGGGGCTACAGCGAGACCCTGTCCAAAAAAGACATAAAACGTCATAATGAAACTTATTATTTGCATGTTATTTTTAAAGAATAGGTCATGGGCTGGAGAGAAGGCTCAGTGGCTAAGAGCAGTGGCTGCTCTTGCAGAGGACCCAGGTTTAGTTTCTAGAGCCTACATGGTGACTAACAAATGTCTATAACTCCAGTTCTGGGGATCTAACACCCTATTCTCCCCTCTGCAGTGCATGTGGTTCACTTACAGACATGTAGGTAAAACATTTATACACTTAAAATAAAGAAAAAGAAATCACCACAAGAAAAAAACCTACAAAAAATTCTATGTAATGTGATATGAGACAAATAGAATTATTTTCCTCTAAGGCTGGGAACAGCGAGAATGCTCCAATTTCAACATTTCACTATGGTGTGGAAAATTCTACCCCCTGTAGTCAGGAAACCAAAGGAGACAAAAAGGTATGCATTTCAGGGGATAAGAAAATAGAAAACATTGGAGGAGCTTACTGAAGTTTCATTCTTCCCTCCAAAACTTATATATTTTTTGCATTTTATCTGTTATCTGCTTCCTGTCAAAAACATAAAAGTTTAATTTTGTTTCTTTTAAAATTCCCCCAATAATTAAGATTTTTAAAATTATTACAATTATTGACATAATTTTTGTTCTAACTTGTTTCTCCATTGCTGTGACAAAACACTCTGACTAATACCAACTTGGGGACGAAAGGGTTTGTTTGACTTGCATCTCCCAGATCACAGTTAAGGAAGCCAAGGGTAGGAACAAAGGGCAGGACCCTAGAGGTAGGAGCTGAAGCACAGGCCATGGAGGAATGCTTCTTACTGGCTGCTCCTCTGGTCCATGCTCAGCCTGCTTTCTTATACAATAGAGAACAGGAATAGCACCACCCACAGTGGGCTGGGCCCTCCCACAGCACCCAACGATCAAGAAAATACACCACAGACATGGCCACAGATCAGTCCAATGGAGGCAATTCCCCAGTTGAGGCTCCCTCAACCCAGTTACCCAGCTATCCACCTATCCAGCACAATTGGCCTCTTGTCAATTTGACACAAAACACATATCACTATTAAATCACAACCTTTCCATTCCTTGTCTCCAAAATATGATTGTAACATTAATATCATAATGTAAGACAGTACAACCTTAAAAGTTCCACAGTTCTTGAAAATCTAAACACTTAAAACTTCACAGTCCTTAAAAGACTCTTAACACCTGAGTTCCTGTAAATCCAAAACAAGTACTGTCTTATTTCAAAGGGAAGAATCAGGCACACCTAAACAAAACCAAAGTCCAGCAAAGTAATTCAGGCTGGACATCTGGGATTCACTCATCATCTTCTGGGCTCCACGTGGTTTTGGCAGCTCCATTTCTCTGACTGTGTTGTCCACAGCACACACAGCTCATCTCTCAGTCCCAAGTCAACTCCATTCAACACCTGCTGCTGTCCTTGATAGTCATCCCATGATCTTGGCATCCAAAAAGCGGGGGTCTCCACTGAAACTGAGGCTGAACCTTCACCAGTGGGCTCTTCTTGCCTCCCCTGGTGCAATGCCTCAGATTCTCTCCATGACTCCTCCAATCCTGGGGTCTTCATTGTACCCGGGGCTGCACCTTCACCAATGGCCTTTCCTGGTCTCTCAGGATGCTGAGCCTCAGCTTCTATCTGTGACTCCTTTAGATTTTCAACACTGGAACCATGCAGGAGACTCCTACACACACCCAATCCTGTTTCCAGCTTGAGATGGAGCCCAGGCCCCTTCTGGACCACGGCTTCTGTGCGTTGACCCCCAGGATATTCTTCGCAGAAGGCTTTGCCGTGGTGATGCTGGTATCTTGCTACTTCCAGCTTATTTTTTCAGCCCCAACTAACCAGCATCAATTGTCCCAGTTAAACAAAGGTTTTACTTCAGGTTCTGATCTCTTCATAGTTACAGCTGATTCTTTAGTACCAGTTGACCAGAACCCACACATTCTCAATTCAAAATATTGCAGAAACAGCCCTGATGATCTCTGCTTCCCTTTGAAACCAGGCCTCTATCATCTATAACTCTTTGCAGCAGAACTGTTTCAAGCTCTACAATAACAAACTCTAAGCACTCAATGGCTTTTCTAGCCCAGAGTTCCAAATGCATCCTCAATCCTCCCCAAAACACCAAGGTCAGGCCTCTCACAACAATAGCCTACGTACCAATTTCTATCCTAGTTTACTTCTCCGTAGCTGTGACAAAATACTCTGACTAATACCAATTTGGGGAGGAAAGGGTTTATTCGACTTACATCTCCCAGGAGGAATAAAGGTACCACAATTTTCTTTTTTCAGGTAAGAAAACTGAAACACAAGTTCAGTAATTGTTTCAAGGTTATACAGGCATTGAGTAGCAGACCTGGGCCTGGAGGTTAGGACTCAGTTCCAGTGACCAAACTCTTGACGTTGGGGCAGATGTTCAGTCTCTGCTGGGGTGTTCTGGTTCTCACTCTAATTTTCCAAGGACTTTGTTTCTGCGGTTTTCACACTTTACGTGTTCTTTGTATTTCTCAATTGGGTCATTTCTGTCAATATTCAAACTTGTTCAAGCAGTTCTCTTCTAAAAGTAGCCAAATTCACAGCAAAATAAAAATCAAGTTAGACTAGTGAACTTATGGTCTCCCCCTCTGCTCTAAACCTCCTGAAATATTAGATGACATAATTGAGGAAATATATCACTAAACACAAAAATCATAAGGTCATCAGCAATGAATAATTGTATTAATAGCATATCTCTGGAAGGCAAATTACTTAGGGGCACATTCATGAACAGCAATAATCAAAGTCCCAGCGTTGAGATGAGAGGGGGGATCTAGTCAACCTGACAAGAGTGGCAAAAGATGGGATGAAGAGAGAGCGCAGAACTACCCAGAGTGTGCATCTTGCAACAGGTGACCTTCATGGTTCACTCTTCTCCCTTGTAGGCAGAAGTTGCAGGAGATTGTTTCAGATTACTTCAAAAAGTATATGTATACAATCAGAGGAGCCTGCTCTTCTAGATGGAACTCTTGTTTTGCACCAATGTCTTCCAAGGTAAGACATTCCCTTAGGGAAGGAAGCTCCTTAAGATGGAGGTTGTTAAAAACGAACTTAACAGAATGTCTAAAGGGAGGTTAATGTAAGGAAGCTCTATGGGCATCAAAATATTCCATCTTGCAAGGAAACTCCTTAAGCTGAGAAAGTAAACAACTAAAAATGTTTCTGGAAGCCCATAAAACTGACTTAGATGTATTTACACCGTTTTCTCTCCAGGCATATATAAGTCCCAAGGACTGCTGAGAGACACTTTGAGAGAAGTGGAACTACCTAGAAGAGGCTCAGACCAGCTGAGCATCCTAGAAGAGATGCTCTCTGGCTGTTGAACTGCCTGCAAGTTGTACAATGTGCTCCAGGTGTTCAGGTTTTGTGATCTGTCACTCAGGCTAGCATGGGCTTTTGGTGACGCAGTCATTTCTGCTTCTGTAAGTACTCCTCACCCATACTTGTGTAAGGAACCCCAATAAAACTCGTTGGTTCAATTTGAACGTTGGTTTTCTGGCAGTTCCCCATTTGGTGTATTTATTTGTTCGTACCTCCCCAGGAATAGTGTTATGCCACAGTAGTATTTTGCATTGTGAAGCATCGTACTAATTCTCCTTTAGAACTATTTCCTTCTTCGCCTCCTAATATCCCACCATTGTCCTTCAAAGTACAGCTCAGTTATCTTTTTCTGGAGACATGGCTCTTTCCTAATTATTTTCTCAAGTACGGCTGCTATTTATTTTTAAGAACTTGTCATAATACTATAATATATAGCTGATATTTGATATGAGAATGTGAAAGTGTAGCAGAATAGAGCATTGGCAGTACTGGAGATTCGGATAATCAGGGACAAGATAAATTGAGTAAAGATCTGGAAACTTGAATAAGGAGTAAAGGAAAAAGTTAAACAGGCAGTAACAGTGCTCAATAATCAACCAATATTTAATTTTTAATTAAGCTTATTCTATTTTCTAGGTACCAGAAGCCATAATGAAGGAATGGTTTAAATATCAATAACTAATTTATGGGCATTAACAAGCTCATGGATTAAAGCTCCTTAAATCCCCATATGGGGAAATCAGTGTCCCAAAGTCTAGGTAAAAGAGGAAGTTATCACGCAAGTTTCTCAGAAGTAGGGAATTGGGTCACAGCGTTTTCCTTTCTCTACTTTTTAATATAATATTTTATTAATTTTCTGAGAATTTCAGATAGTGCATTTTGATCATATCCACCCACTTCTGAAGTTCCCCTTAGATTCACCCCAACCACCAGCCCCTCCCAACCTCATGTTCTCATTACAAAACAGAACAAACCACTGAGTCTAATTTGTTCTCCCCATAGGTGTACGGATGTGTGACCTTTCATTGGGGTGGAACCACATCCTTAAAGAAACAAATTCTTCCTACTCTAGAAGTCATCAATTGTCAATAGCTCCTCAGTTAAGAGTAGGGGCGGTACATGAGCCGCTCACACTCCCTGCTAGAATGTTGACTGGCTTGATCATATGCAGAAAACCATGACTTGATCTTGTGTAGAAAACCATAGCTGCTATGGATTCCTAAGTGCAGTTGACCTTTCATGTTCAGAAGATACTATTTAAGTCTGGTCCTCCCTGATCTCTGGTTTTAATGATCTTTCTGCCTCTTCTTCTGAGATGGTTCCTGAGCTTAAGTGTGTGTGTGTGTGTGTGTGTGTGTGTGTGTGTGTGTGTGTCCTATAGATATCTCATTTGTAGCTTAGTACTCCACTGACATTTGTGCACTTTAATTAGTTGTGAATGTCTGCATTAATTACTATACATTGTACAAGTAAACTTCTCTGCTGAGGTCCAAAAACTGCACTAATCTATGGTTTTAAAGATGAAGTTAGAGAGCAATTTGATACTAGGTCCATTTAACAAAATATTATTAGTAGGTTCCCTCTGAGCTTGTGAGCTCTCCAACCATGGGTTATTGGCCAGATTTACAGTACCAGGAATGCCTTTTCTCCTAAGAAGTGGTCTTTAAATGCAGCCAGAAAGTGGTTGGTTACCCTTGTGGAATTCGTGCCACTCTTTTACCCATGGACATATTTTGCCCTACAAGTCAGTATTATAGTTCACAGGGTCCACAGCTGTAGTAATGTTGACGAAATTTCCCCATGCAGCCTCTGGAGTAGTGCCTTCCAGTACTAATACAGCCAATCAGCAGGAAGGAAGACTCCTAGTTAGTACCATGGAATATGTGAGTCACATATTCTGCAACAATAGCCTAGAGCATGGGTCTTCAATGACAGTCTAGCTTGTCACTTCACTTTCTTTTTGGATGATGGTTCAACATAAGGTTAAGAAGAGAAACAACAAGGGCAGGTGAGACCTCACCAAGTTGGAATGCAAGAACATTCTCTGAGTCTCACATTGTCTACAGGTAGCTCTTCAGTTAATAGCAGACTTTCAAGAATGCAGGTCTAGCTTCACAAAGCCGGTTCACTTTGTTGCCCACACCAATTGGTGAAGTACCAAGTTTCCTTGTTGATATAGATGAGATGGAAGGGTACTAAGCATGTGACCGTGAACAAAGTACAAATGTCTCTGTAGTCTGTTGCTTCCTCCACCAGCTCAGAATTTCTTACCATATTTTGTTTCCTCTTTGTAAAGTAGACCAACGACTTTATAGTGCTTCTAGGAGAAGGCACAACTTCTTGTTCATTCTACACTATAGTCTGGGCATTGGCTGTACTTCTGTCTCTTCTCTTGGGGTTCCTCTAGAGCATGCTCTTTCCATCTGTGCAGAGCTGATACTAACCCCTAGCCAGGATATAAGCTCCTCCAGAGTAGACATGATATCTTTACTGAGTTATATTCTGTAAACTGATCCCAGTGCCCAATTATTTTGTACTGAATGAATTAAATCTCTAGTTTTTAAACCCAGGCTTGTTGGTACATTCAAGTTTTTCGATAATGTCTTTCCACGTGCTCTGAGCTATGCCACAGGCAATGCTTACCCGAGAATATTTGTAATGTCACCTGCCTGGCACCTTTATGCCATCAGTATGCCATTCTATGATCAGAAACTGGGGTGAAATGCCTTTATTTGTGTTCTTGATTCTTCAAATATTTCCTAGCACCTGCTTATAGTTAGGACTCAAGAGCTAAATTTTGAATCAGTCAACAATGGGTTGTTTGAGGGGGTCCTGCTATGTATGTGTGTTGAGACTTCCTATGGAGTGTGCTGCCTGCTGTCAGAAGCCTTCATTATTTTGCCCTGGAGCCACTCAGGTCAGGTAGGTGGTCCCTTGACTAAGTAGCATCTTTAAAAGGGAACCAAGTGCTCGTCCTGTTCTTCAGTGCTCCTTGCAAACATGCTTGTTGTTTAAGGAAAAACCTATTCACCAAGCTCCCAATAGTTCTCTGGGCTTTGAACCACCTGCTTGCTTTGTCTAAATAACAAGTGATAGGCTCTTTCTCTCTGCTAGGATTATGCACCATTGTCTTTGACATGTGGGGCTGGATATTTTATTTTGACCTCTAAGTAATATTCTTACCTGAATTACCTTCTACCTGCCAGGGAGCTGACTTGTCATATTAAAATCACTAACTTTGAGGCATTCTCAATACAGGAGCTGAGCTGCCTTTTGCTTTTCCGCATAAGGGACCAAATATTACAGGCATTTTGAGCAACAATGTTGTCCCTGTGCTGAGTGTAACATGCACCTCTATTCCTAATGTTGGGATCCTGGATTATGTGCAGACTGTTGCCTCATTGTTTGAGAGAATGGGGGAAAGGAGACTTTGTGGGATGCATAAATTTATTTGCAAGGCAGCTAATACTGCAAAACAGCATAAGTGGGTTAAAAGAAAATTTCCCTGTGCTTACCATGAGTATGGGGCACCAAAATAAAGATGGTGATGGGAAACCTGTACTTTATCATTTCTATTTTCAGAAAATAATGATTGCTTTTTCACAGAATGATTTTCACAAAGTCCCAAAGCATAGAGCAGTTCAATGTTTCTGCACAGAGATTAAGATTAAATTGAGAACTCTTCACTAGAGATAGAGAGGTGTCAGTCACTTCTCAACTGTAATTCACAGGCCCAGTGCTCTTCTACAAGGGATTCTGTGGTCAGAAGTGCTCACAGAAAAATCACAGGAAGATACCAAGTCATCTCCCTCCTCCTTTGCATTGCCCAATCCACCCTTCATCTACATGCTGATGAAAAACATCATCAAAGGAAGCAAAGGACACATTAAAATGAGAGAAACTGGATGCTGGGGCAATTGACAGGCTGAAATGACAGGCTGCCAAAGCTGGGTGAAATCCCAGAAGTCATTCAATTTACTGTTTTCTTTTCCTCATTCTCCTGGCTTTTTATTGAAGTATACAACAAATAAGAAAGTGTACATATCAAATGTATAGCTGAGTAAACATTCATGAACGTGAAAGCTGTATTAATAGCTTTCAGAACAAGAAACCAAACATGGCCCAGGCACCAAAGGCGCCTTGAACTCTTTTCATCCTCCTCCCACTGAAAAAGTCTAATAGACTGACTTATACTCATTTGCCCATTTGGGCCTTTCTATAAATTATAAGCCATGCACACGCTCACTTATGACTGCTTCTTCCTTTCAGCTTTGTTTGTGAAGTTCACGTATATGGTATATATTGCTATGGATTGTTCCTACTTGTTGAAGTTTAGTGTCCTTTGGGCGAAAACCCCACAGGCTTCTCTTCTACTGCTGCTGCTGGGTCTTTCATAATTCTACTTTAATGAATTGAGTCCAAGGGCTTGCATGGTTGTCTGGAGTTTCACAGTATGAGTGTTGCACAGGATGCTCTTGGATTCATGTCTTCTCCCACCTGACCCCCACGTCTAACTTTCAGTTTTTCTCTATATGCTGTTGTACATTCCTGTCACATTTTCTTTATGCAGAATCGAAGTGAGACTTAGCACATGTGCAGAGAGAAGCTAATAAAAGCAAGTTTTTGCTAACATATACTCTTTTCTTGGCAGATAAACTCCAAGTAACAAATCTGGATGTGCCGAAAGGTACATAACATCAAGAACTGTGCTGATATTTCATCTACTGTGAATGCAATCTTTATCGCTGGATGTATTTACTTGGCAGAGATTTCTGCCATTTAAGAGCTACCAGAATAGATTTCAGGGAGGCAAGTGAATGTCTTTCGTTAATCTTCTAGGGACTGAAAATATATCAGGTAGTCCTACTCTTATCAGGACTGGTCTATATCTGGAGGCAAATGAAGGTCAATGCTATGCTAAGGTAATGTGAACTTGCCAGAGAGCTGCTGTGCCAGTCATCTCCTTTCTACACACCCTCTCTCCCTCCCTTCCCTTTTCTCCCTTCTCAGTACTTGCCAATCACCCTAATGTCCTCAGGGACTGGTTGATGCTGTTGAGAGGTTTATAGTCTAGTTGAACCAGCTGGCCCTTTGGCCATGTACATGATTCTTCCCTGTCCCTGGGGCAGTGCCTTCCAATCATTCTTTCTCTGCCATTCCAAATGTCAGTCATAAATCCCAGCAGGCTCATTAAAATGTCCATGTGTGCAGGCCTTCTTGTTAGGAGGATTCACTGAGTGTTGACCACATTGATGCCTTCACCTGGAGAGGTGAATAACCCCACAGAGGAGCCTGGACCGAAGTCCCTTCAGTCTTTATCCCCGGGAAACATGGGCAGGAGTTTCTTTCTTTTACCTTCTTTGCTTCTGTGTCTACTCTTTGAAAGGCCAGATCCAATGGCAGTCCTTTGACATTACTGAGCAAAGGCTTTTCTGAGTTACCAAAATAAAAGAAATTGCATTGCACAGATATCCTAACTGATCTCATGGTGATTTTAATTTTCTGCACCAGGAAGATATTTGAATCTGCTCTGGTACCATGGCTGCTCTTTGAGGCAACAATGGAGGATAAACAAAATAAGACCCTTGCCATATCCAACAGCCTCCTTGGAAGCTCAGCACTGAAACAAGACAGGACATTCATCTTGCCTCCTTGACAATTTGTTGGAAAGACAGAGTAAAATATTTCTTAGAGAAAATAAACTTCCTGTTTAGAATAATTTTGTTTATTCTGAATACTGAGAGATGTTAAGGAATGTAAGTCTTCTTTAACCCTCTTACACATTGTGAATCTTGCTGTCTCCTATCTGTTTGTCTTGGTAGCATGGACGTTAGATCAGTGTAGAGAGAAGTAAAAGGAAATCTGTGTTATGGACAAAAAAATTAGGTGGTAGCCCTACCAGGACGTAAGACATTCTGAATTGTGCTGTATCTGTCAACCTGGGAGACAGAGAGAGGATCTCTAAAGAAAAGTAAGCTCTACTTAAGAATGAGAGGAGAATTAGCAAATCTGTTATAGTCAGACAATGCCAAAACATGGACTACCCAGCAAGTTGCCATGGGCAAGCAGGGGTTCTAAAGGGAAAATGAAGAGTCTCATGTAAGTTATGTTTCAACAAGACCCTCAGTCCAGTATATGTAGACAGTTGCTGGGCATATGTGCTCACGGGGAGTAAGGGTACAGTATCCTTTGTTAGGTTGTAGTTTTCAGAGTCTTTGGAATAGCTGTTGTCATCAGTAGGGGTGTGTGTATGTGTGTGTGTGTGTGTGTGTGTGTGTGTGTGTGTGTGTGTGTCTGAAACCTCTGTTCCCCATTCAGATTTTTGTAAAAAATTATAGTGATAGTCAGCAAATGGACTAATGACATAAAAAGACAGTTCTCAAAAGATGACATAGGACTTTCCAATAAATGTTTAAAATGTTCAATGTCCTTAGTTATTGGTGAAATGCAAATTCAAATTACATTAAAATTCTATTTGACCTCATCCAAAATGGCTATCATTAAGAAAACAAATAAAGAATGCTGGGGAGGATGGGGGAGGATAGAATCTTAATATACTGCTGCTGTGGATGTAAATTGGCCCAGCAACTATGGAAATCAATATGAAAGTTTTCAGAACGAAAATGGAAATACAAATAACTCAGCTATACCATTAAATGAAATAAGCCAGATTCAGAAAGACGAATATCACATGTTTTCTCTCATTTGTGCATCCAGTATTCAGTATTTATACATAAATCCCTCTGTGTCTCTGTGTGTGTGTCTGATTGTGTGTGTGCATGTGTGTGTATATGTGTGTGGGTGAAACCAAGGAGAGTGACTGACTAGCAGAACAGAGGAGAGAGGAGTGGGGAGGAAGAGAAAAGCATTGAATGTGAATATATTAAATTACATGATACACTTGAAAAAAGTCTTTATGAAATCCATTACTATGTACAATATGTATATACTAAAATAAGTATACTACTAAAATGTTGGTGGAGAGAAATCTCATAATAAAACCAATTATTGTTTATGCTAACTAAAGCTAATAATGAAACAGAAGTTTTATAAAAGTTTGCTTGAAAATATTTTACTTAATATTTCTTTTTCCAGATCTTGTGTGCTACTGAGGGAAAACATTTGGCATTTTTGGCCTTCTGCCTAGAAATCTCCTTAGCCAAACCAAGCAGTTTATTAAGTTGTTCTTGGTACTACAATACTATAGACAAAAAACCTCAAATTTCATTACCTTGTATGGAAAGAAGGTTTCCTTCCATCCTGTCTCCAGCATCATCTCTTCCTTGACTTTCATCTTTCACTGTCAGTATCCTTGCAGACCCTATGGCTCAATTTGCCATACATGCACAATCAAATGCCATATGTTTTAGAAATGAATTATTTAACACCCTACTTCATTCATCAAATTCCAGTTTTTTACTGGGTAATCTATAATCTATCATTGCATAAATATGTAGCTAAGACTTAATAACTTAAAATAAACATTTGATTATTTTTTTTAGTTTTATAGCCAAGAATTTTAGGCAAGGTTAAGCAAGGTAATTCTGCTTCCTGTGGCCTGTACTGAGCATACCTGGTGGTACTTACCTGGTGGATGTGCAAGCCTTAAGAGGGCTAGTAGTACCATCACCTACCTTACAATCTTTGAAGAAGGCTGTGTTCTACTAAGATCATTGATTAGGGAAACTCCAAATGACACCCTAAGCCTGACTCCCTCAGAACTGCCTTGTGTTTTTTTCTGTTTACACTTAGACCAAGTAGTCTTAGAAATCCAGGTGTGAATTTTAGGCTTTCTCATGGATACTTTGGGTAACTGCAAGATATTTTTCAAGCATATTATGTAACTTAACATATTCATGCTCAGTACCCTTCTCTTTATCCCCATTCTCCCTCCCCTGTCCTGCTGGTCTCCTTCTTTCCTGTCTTCCTTCAAGTTACAAACACACACACACACACACACACACACACACACACACACAGAGAGAGAGAGAGAGACAGAGAGACACACACACAGAGACAGAAAGTTAGCTTCTAATTCTCAAAATGAGGAAAAAATTCCTAGCAAGCTTTAATAGAGTATACCTTGGGAGGCATGCTCTTGTAGGATTCCAGTCTTATTCAGACTTGTTTTATAGAATGTCTAACGTGCTCTTGAACAAAATATTTGCTATATTGTTCATTGACGTTTTCTGTGTCTGCCTGACCCAGTTGGTCTAAATTATCATTCAAGTCCTCAATCCTTCCTGATTCTTGTATATTCATGCTATCTTTTAGAGAAGGGAGTATTGAAGTCTCTGCCATTTCTCTCTTCAATTAGGCCAACACATTTGCTTATATATGTAGGAACTCTGATATTTGGTGTATATATATTTTTATGCTGGTTAGTTTTTGGTCAGCTTGGCACAAACTAGAGTCAGCTGGAAAGAGGAACCTCAGTTGAGGAACTGACTCTGGTAAAGTCTGTGGGACATGTTCTTGATTTCGGGTTGTTGCAGGACAGCCAACCCCACTGTGGACAGTGCTATCTCTGGGCAGGTGGGCCTGAGCTATATAGGAAAAATAGTTTGCCAATGAGTAAGCCAAGGGTATCAAGCCAGTGAGCAGCATTACTCCATGGTCCCTGCTTCAGTTCCCACCTCCAAGTTTCTGCTTTGAGTTCTTACCCTAAATTCCCTCAGTGATGGATTATGACCTGGGAGTTGTAAGATGAAATCAACCCTTCCCTGCCCAAGATGCTTTTGTTGTGGTATTTATCACAGCAACATAGAAACAAACAAGGATAATTTCTGAGTGCTTTGGTGAATTGATCAATGAGGCCTTTGTTTATTGTCACTGTTTTGACTTTTGTTTTATCTAATATTCATAGAGCAAGCTCATTTTCTTTTATTTAGAATTCACAAAAGCTAGCTCTTTCTGTGCTTCCAATTTCAATACATACGTGGCATTTCTGTGGGGGAACAAGGGCCTGGAGTTTCTTAGTCTACAGTCCTACTGATGCTGTTTTTGTGTATTTGTTACTAATATTCCTCAAGAGCAATGTCTCCTAGACCATTTATCTCTCATTTTGTGTTAGTTTTTTAAAGCTTAATACTGCTCATCTTTCAGTTTATTACCTCAGACTCCAGTGCCATAATCCTAAGTATGCACCTACCACTTTAAAAATTAAAAATATTTTATTTATTGCTTTTTATGTGGATGAGTGTACTGTCTGCATGTAGGTAGGGACACCCATGTCATGCAATGCCCACAGAGGTCAGAAGAGGGTCTCAGATCCCCTGGAACTGGAGTTACAGACAGTTGTTAGCCACCATGTGGGTTCTGGGATTCGAACCCGAGTCCTCTGCAAGAACAATCAGTGCTCTCAACCACTGAGCCACCTCTCCAGCCTCTGCACTTACCACTTTTACTCATTTATTTCTATTGTGAGGATGAACTCCTAATACCAGACTCCATGAAAATCACACTCTCACTTCAGCTAGAGATCAGGAAGAACAGCGGTAGGTAGCTGTACAAACTATAGTACACTGGAAACAGCTCTAGGGGAAAGCCATCTGCTCGTCTCTCTCTTACAGCTACAGGGCTTGGGTAGACACTCTGGAATGACTAGGTATCACAGCATTCATGTGATGCCAGCTTAATTTATAGAATGTTTGCGCTAGAAACTGCAGTGTTTTAGCTTTATGGCAAAGCAAACACCCATCTGGCATATATGTGTCACATATGTTTTGGTGATGCCTATATGTACCAGATATTAAGTAGATCTGAAGGCCTGCCCTTTGCTTTAGCCTGTACTGTGCCTCTGCCTACAAGCTCAAGACTGCTCTATATCTGCATGCGGCACCTGTTCCGCTTATGCAGCCTGACCTAAACAGCATGAGCTTGGGGTCAGAGCACCCTGCATATGAAACAGAGAATTATCTTGATCCATTGGGGTCTCGTACAAAAAAGTCAGCCAACCAAAACAGCATCAGGATACCTGAGAATGATTAGATGAGGCTGTTCTAGATGCCTCTAGATGAGGCAGTCCCACAAGATCAAGTTAGCAGGTATGAACCCTGCATTCACATGATAGGGAATTCAGCTTTTCTTGTTTCTTTAAACCAACTTATTTTTTATAGCCAATCCCATTTTGTTAGACTGGTTATAATTCCAGTACTTTTGTTTTCATTGTTCCTCCCAGCAGGGCAAATTATGGCAAAGTCCACGGAGGACCTCTTGCCCATTGGTCCTGAGTTTTAACTGGTTTGTACAGAAAGAGCAAATATTTCTTTCCATGTAGCCCCTTTGGATCTGGAGGCTTTTGGGTGTCGGCCCAGGTCTAGGTTCTTCAAAGGGCTGGGGAAACTGATGTCAAGGGTCATTACCCACCTCCCTTAGGTGACTGAGCCCTGTGGCGTGTTCAGAAAGTGTGGGTGGGGCTGTTACTACACAGGGCTCCACGTCTCTCTTCCTAACCTCACTATCCTGCTCTTACACACCTGTTGTTTCAAGCATCACCCTCTTCCTCTACGATCTAGGATTTAGCAACACTTTTTGGTGTAGATCTTTTACAATGGGCAGAAATGGAGCTTAGTGGTAATATACACTTTCTATCTTTGTTGAGAAAAATACCGGTGAAGAAATGATGGCTGTAAAAGCATCAGACTGCCTAAGAAGGAATGTAGGAGCGGGAAGGGAAGAGATGAGGAACATAAGCACAAACACCATTTCAACATATCAACATGTCACATTTATAAATCACTAGAGAAGCAAACTGTGTAACTCATGGTCTTGCCTCTCTAGAAGGGATGCTATTCTCACACCAAGCATAGATGACAGACCCTAGAATTCTCTTCCAGATCAAATTAGCTGAGAGCTAGAGCTGGTGTCAGAGCAGATCCCAAAACCAGGTGATGATGAAAGCTGTGTTTTCTAGCTTCTACAATGCTATCACTACCCATGACCTAAGGGGATAGAGGAGAAATTAGTAAATGTGCTTTCTGCATTGTTCAGAGGTAAGTAAACAAATGAAGTGTGTTCAAGGATCTTGATTTAGTGTGATGATGCTTGCTTAGTGCTATATGGAATGAGTGGATTGTAAATGTTGTCTCAGAGCTGACTTTTAGAACTGAGCCCAGAGGAACTAAGAGCTGAGACTACATGTCTGTCTGTCAGGTGCCAGGTGTTCAGATCCTGTAAAGCTGAGTGAGAGACCGTGCGGTGCGTGGGTGATGGTGAGGAATGCGAGAAGCTCTGTTTATCTTTCCCCTACCCTCCATCAGTGGGGGCTTTCCCACTTTGCTTGCTTTTCCTTCCCACATGATGGTGGCCACAGATTGCTAGATCCAGATGGACAGGATGGGGTGAGTGTGGCAGATTAGAGAGGACATGAGGGCGAGTGCAGCCCTGAGCCCCATGGGTGTTTATTTGACCTCATGAATGGGAAAGGAGATTAGAGACCACGTCTACTGACTACAGGATCTGCTCTGAGATAGAGCCCCGGGAGCTTGGAAATTCTCCCTAGAAATGAAACAGGAAGGTGCATAATGTGAGGTTTGCCACTGCTTCTGCACTTTGACAGCTCACTTATGTGGATAAAGGTGGGGCCTCATCCTGGGCTTTCTGTCAGCTTTGAGCCTACTTAGCCCAGCTGGTGATTAGGACTCACTCAGCATAGTGTTCCTTACCTTTAGGCTCCTAAGAGTAAGCCTCTGAAGGGAGGGAAGGGAGGCAAGTAATTGTTCAAAAATGAAAGATCTTACAACATATTGCCATGGTAAATCTCCTTCAGGTTCAGGACCAGTATATACATTACCATCATCTCCAAATTTCCTTCTACCTCTGCCATTTTCAGACCCCGTCACATATGTTATCTACTCCTGAGGTGCTACACTGTGTCCACAGAGGCTACAGGTCCTAAGACAAGGAGTTCAGGTATACACAAAACTTCCAGGGGATTAAAAAGTGCACTCTGGCAGGTGGTAGAAATGGAGGGCTTTCATTTATAATCACAGAAAGGATAAGTTTGTCAAAATGCTAACAGAGAGGAAGGATAAGCAGATCATATGACCTCATCATTCGATGTTTCCAGTGTATTCAGAGACTAGCCCAGATGGTTCAAGGGAGAAGAAAACCCGCCTCTCTCTCTCTCATTCTCTCTCATATGCACACACATGGATTTACTCACACCAAATCACACAAAGAGGCAATTATTGCTGACGCCCTTGATCCTGTTCCAAGCAGGTGGTGCAGAGACATCTGATTTTGCTTTTGTAATACTCTGGACTGGGATCTCCTTCGCCCTTATCCTTCCTTGCCTTCCCCTGGACCCCAGAGTCCCTGAGTGAGGGAGGCTGCATTTTAATTGAATGAACACAATCTGGCACCGGAGGAACCAACATTGAATGTGTTTAGACGAAAACTTAAAAATTGCTTTTGCTTGGAAAAGGAGGAAAAAATACTTAAAATGCAAACATTACCAACTTCTGGCAGCTGTATTCCTTCTAGTGGTGCAATAACCCCAAGTTTAGTTGATTTTAATCTTTTAGTGCCTTTCTAAAGCTGAATGGAAAGAAAAAACCACACACACAAACCTCTCTGCTGTGTGTCTTACATGAAGAACAGATTAATAGCTTGATGGCCCCTTTCTGACCAAATCTGAATAAATCCTGTATCAAGGACAGAGTATTTTGTTGTCATTTAAACTTGGGTTTTGTTTCTGAAGCTGCCTGCTAGCCACACATTTTGTTTCTGTCTTCCATTGAGTCTGTGCACATTGGATAGGCAGTTAATGCTCCTAAGATTCAGTTTCTCATCTGTAAAGAAGGCTAGTCATTTTTCTCTTACAGTGTGATGACGTTTGGCAAGGGTTCTGTATTAGAGGCAGTGAAGGTACTGAAATCAGTCAATGTCCTTTCAAGGGAGGCCACAGCAAGATGACTTGTCATCAGTTAAAACTTGCCCTGTGTGGACAGATAATAAACTGGAATCGGGTCTCTTGAGGGCTTGCAAGAACCTAAGACAGCAGTGCATACTGTCTTCCATCTCGGTGTATCTATGAGGAACGGCTGCCCCGTAGTGCAACTTCTCTACCTCCCCAGCTCAAAGCTTTCTATCTCTGGCAGCCCAGGGGAGGCCTGGCTCAGGGACTTCCTGATGCTTCTTCAGAAGGGAAACAGTGAGTGTGAGTTCTGCCTCCAGCTGGCCTTCACCACCTCCTATTGTCCAAAGTCTTCAGGCTTGATAACTTGTCCCTACCAAATTCCATTTTTTTAAAATTATTTATTGTTTTTACTTTATGTGTATAAGTGTATTATCTGCATGTATGCAAGAGCACCTGTGTCAGGCAGAGCCCACAAAGGACAGAAGAGGGCTTCAGATTCCCAAGAACTGGAGTTATGGATGGTTGTTAACTGCTGTGAGAGCTCTGGAATTGAATCCAGGTCCTCTGCAACAGCGGCCAGTACCCTTAATCACTGAGCACTCCTACCAAATCGTCAGTCTGCTGTAGTCCACACATCAGTGACTACTGAAGTCCAGATGAGCTTTAACTAATCAGATGAGGTGAATGGAGAAAGGCAGAGCTGCTGTGAGAAAGCCATCTGACTCTTTCAAAGCCTTGTTTAAATGTCGGGTTCTAGGGGCTGTTGAAATGGTAAAGCTCCCTGAGGCATCCACATGTCTGCATTCACATACACAAACATGCCATCACCACCACCACAACAACAAAACAATCAAAGAAACAATGTAATAAAACAAAATTTTTTCATGTCATATCTTTCATGATTTTTTTGACAACTGTACAAAATGGAAGGGGATCAGACATTTTTGCATTGCACTCGAATTTCCAGCTCTCTTATTTTTTTGAATAGGTCATTTTTGGTATAGAAGAGCTGCAAGCCATTTCTCTCTCCAGAGTGCCCCCAAAGCCACGAGGAGAAAACGAAAAGCAAGAAGCATTTGGTGACAATGTGCGGAGCATTTCAGTGACTCTGATCCAGTTGGGAGTGAGTGAGCTCAGTTTAACTTGTCATCTTTTCCTGGTGGATGATTGTCTGTTCTTTGGAAGTACCAAATTCTGCTAAAATAAGCAAAAGCTGAAGGTTTTTCAGGCCTGCTTCTCACAGCCTCTTCGCCAGTCCTCTCTAGGTACCATTTCACTCAAATAATAAAACCAAGTTTTAAACAGTTACTGAATCTTCTGTATTCCTAGAATTCCTTAGCTCTTGACCCTTCTTCTTGTTATACAAAGGAAGTGGGTTTCCTGTGAAAGCCACAAGTCCCTCCCCCATCAGTGGCTGGGTTCAAAAGGGTTTGTCCTGTATCAAGGCTGGCATGGTTGGGCCTGATTCACAGTTGGAGCTGTACTCTGATCCTTTAGCCCAGCGTCAGGCTCACGCTATGTTATCTTTCCTTCTTTTTGTCTTTTTTCCCATGCCTTATTAGTGATTTATTCCAGGCCCAGTTGTGTTTATGGGGTCAACACTGCACACACAGGTCTGCTTTAGTAGATGTAACACTTAGTTTGATGGTCATCTAGTTTCACATCTGACCTGGCCTAAAAGAGGAAGAAATACCCTGTGCCCTACACTGGGACATCTGGAAGTGTGAAGGAAATCTGAGGCTTTACTAGTTGCTTTATTTAGTCTATCTATCCTAGAAATACCCCAAAGTCACATCCAGAATTCTTAACTAGGTTTGACTACTTCATCTCAGTCAAGTTCACAAAGTTAATGTGCCTCAAGATTATCCTGGGATCAAAGGGGGTCTGTTTTTTGTTTTGTTTTGTTTTGTTTTTTTCTTCCAGAAATAATGGAGTTCACCAGCATGAAAAACTCTGCGGGAATTATGGGGTCAGGCCAGGCCAGTGGGGAACAGCAGATACGGGGGACTACTTCCCTATTTCAGAGAAATGTATTGCTTAGGTCTTGGGATCACACAGATGACCTCAGCTCTGTTTCTACAGCCTACTGCCTGGAGATCTTGGGGAGACTTTACCTTAAAGACTTGGTGTCCTAGTTCTGTGAATATGCAGCTGTGGGTAACAATGGAGGTCAAGACCACTGTGGAGACTAAGTGAAATTAGGCCACCAACCCTCTCATGGAGTGTGGCGTGAGATGGGGCCATGTATTACCATAGAAGCAGGAAGTTCTTCTTTAGCAGTGTCTAAATATGTCCTTTCTTCAACTCAAATTATCCTTGAGAACGGTGGTCACCAGGATAGTATGTTGGAGCTGGCAACAGGGAAAGTTGTTCCAGGGTCAGAGATGCACAGTTTGGAATCTTTGAGCCTGAGGCTAAAGAGAGTGAGCCCTTCCTGAATGTCTGAGTTCACGCCAATTGAACTTGGTTTTCCTAGAGCAGGCTAGAAGCCTTGTTGTCAGTGAAGACGTGGGCACAGTGAAAATTGAGACTGGACACATGTGATTCCCTCAGACCCAGGCGCTTCCTACTTCCATTGTGACTGTCACAGTCCTGAAGACTTGCTTTCTCAGAGCCTGGATATCTTGCTATCCCTGCGTTGAAGACTGTTTCTTCTACATTCCACTCGCTGGCCCATGGAGGGAAAATGGATGTTTTAACTCATCAGGCAAATTCAAAAGATGTATGGAAGTTTCTGGGTTATTGACTTCAACAGCAGCAGATGCATGGGGCGTGAAGACAGGAAATCAAAATTTGAATGCTAATAAGGAATTCCAGGCACTACATTTTGACAGATGAATTATTTTGGGAAAAATATTCATCCCCTTCTGCCCTCTACCCATAACACAGAATTCTGCACACCAGTGTATCTCCTGTTTCTTCTATCTAAGGCCTGATCCAGCTACTTAGTGGCAGCTGATCCATTCTTTTTGATTTACGGCACCCTAGACCAACCGGACAAGTTTGTGCCTGGAAGGCTCTCCTACGATGTGAAGCTTCCAGGAGGGAGGAGCCAAGGAGGATTTCAAGAAAACTTGAAAGCACAAGAGTGTCATCGGTCCGAATGACCCTTAGCTTTGATTTTCTTGCTGAATTATCCCCCTCAAGGTGTAGCTTCATCTCTGCTGGTGGCCACAGGCTCCGGTCAGACAGGGCTGCTACACCTGACAGCCCTTATCCCAGCCTTAGCCAACTTTCTTCTTGTCAGCTGACTTGATCTTTCAGGAAGACCTGCCTCCAACTAGCTTAGTCCACAATCTTCAACCTTTCATCTCCAGATGAACTAGTCTGTCTAGGGTGAATGAGAGAAGTCAAGGCAAAGAAAAGAGTAATCTTGTAACAAATAACACAGACTTGTTCTTTGATTTAATAGTTATTTGCCTACTACAAGCACTATGTGGTACTGGAAATCCAGAGGAGAACCAAGAGAGTACAGGTTCTCAAAGGTAAGCATAATTAGTAAAAACGAAACCTTTGTCTATGTATACACATATACCTTGGATGTCCCACATTATATTTGTTCTTCGTAAAATGCTCATATGAGTGTTAGATCAGTCACATAAGAGATGCTTGCAGGCCTCTAAAATGCCTTGGTAGTCATGTCAATGACTTTGCCACATGGATGCTCAGCACTGACTTCATGAGTTGATGTATAATTCTTATGTATACAGGAAGGAAACAGATAAAGATCATAGAGGTCATGCATTAAAGGGCATGCAAGATTTATAGACCCTGAAACTTGCAAGAATATTGTGATTTTTTTCAGTGACATCTATATCTAGGAATCACTGCAGCCATCATTTTAGAAAAAGCAATTCTGGTATTATAAAAATCCTTTGCTGGCCAGGATATAATTCAATCCACCCTGCCACAGGCTCTCAGATCACACTCCAAAAAGCAGAGTCCATTCAGCACATCCAACCCAAGAAATATAAAATGGTTTCTATGTGTTTGTACCAAGGCAGATAGGTATGAAAACCCATTTATTTTAGGATTAAAGTGCTTTTCTCTCGAATGCCTCTTCAATGATTTAACATCAGTTCATAAAGTCCATCTGTCCAGCAGACAGTGAAGAAAAACAACTGGCTTTGTCTTGGGGAATAAACTCAGTTTGTCTCATGGTCTGAGTCTGTGCAGAAAGTCAAACGCTTTTCTAAGACACAGCAGAAAATGGGAAAGCGGGAGCTAAGCTGTCCTGCCAAGAGATGGGGTGCTGTGATGGTAAAAGGACAGCGCAGCTTTGCACTGTGATTCTGTATTTTATAACAGCTCCCTTGAAGCTGATATGCTTCTTCTAATGTTCTGCATCACTCCTCTTTCCTCTGCTCCATCAGACGTGACCAAATTGGCAGCCTCTGTCCCTTGGAAGCCTGAGGCTGAGCGAAAGCTTGACGCTGGATATTTATCATCTCAGGCCATCTTCGTTCAGATTGCCAGCCAGCCCTCCATTCCAGACCTCTTTATCTTATTTTGCTAAACAAGATGAGGTTATGTCATTGCTGCAAGTAATTGACTTGTTTTTTAATATATACCGGGGCCCAGGTTAAGAACTGGACAAGACTATGCATTTATTATTCTTGCCCATCTGTTTATTCTACTGTGAAATTGTTTTCCAGGTAGTGATTAATTCTTCCAATGCTTCCTGCCCTTGCTGGGCAATTTGCTGTATCTGGGAAGAAGATGCTGACTGCTCAGGCCTGCTACCAGGGGTGTCATTATGATTTTGTCAGACATCGACTCTGCTATTGTCTTCTGTCATTCAAGCAGGCCTGTGGTCCTTTATTCATTTTCCAAATCTGATTTTTCTGTGAGACAACTGATGCTTGGCTTTGGAAAGCGATGGGGGAGCTGCTGGTTGCGTGGAGAGGCTATTTCTCACTGGGTCATAGAGGAATTTCAGTAGGAAGGGGAGATTGGGCTTACCGTGCTTGGGTCAGTTGTCACCATCAGTGAGTCTGTGATGAAGGCTGCAGAGTGACTCAGTTGGTTCAGGGTGCCATTTGTCAACAGCAGGCTCTGTGATCCATGGTCATGGATTATGACTCTTTGGGCAAACGAAAGGAAGCATTAAGGACAAATGACCTTCTGTTGGGTGAAGAGGCATCCCTTATCTCAGCCTCACAACTAAAAGATCATAATGTTCTACCTTGGGAATGACTCTGATTATTATGGGAATGAGAGCCCTGGGTTCGGTTAAAGAAGGCTTCCTGGTTGTGGCTCCTCCCAGTGAGGAGATTGTATCCCTGTTAGTCAGATAGTCTCAGGTTCTGAAATATTAGCCTGCTAGGTAGTTAATCTTTGTTGTAGCTGCTGTGTGCATTGCAAGGGGCTTCACAACATCCTTGCTGTGCATGTACTGGATTACAGCATGTCAGTGGCAGCCTTACCCTTTCTTTAAGCTGTGATCACCATCAATGCCTCTGGACACTGCTTAATGCCCACGCTCCTCCATAGTTACTGTCCTAAACGAACTAGGGAGGTGATAAGCATCTTCCATCAAGGATCTTTTTGGGTGCTCTGAGTGGCTTCACAGTGCATAGAGATGAGTCTTAAAGCAGGAGATCTGGAATTCTGACTCATTCACTCTGTGGTCTTAGATCAAAGCCACTGACTGAATCATAGATTTCACTGGTGTGTGTGTGTGTGTGTGATAGCTGTAGAAGAGCCTGAAAACAACAGTGAAAACCAAAGAGTGTTGTCATCACCCTCTGTTCTAGTTTGGTTCTCTAGTGCAGTGGTTGAGAGAGGAAAGAATTTATTGGGAAGGAAAGGATTTATTTATTCTTATACTTTATAATCATTGAGGGAAGTTAAGGCAGGAACTCAAGGCAGGAACACTGAAGCAGAGACCGTGAAGGCATTCTGCTTACTGAGTTGATTTGCTCAGCTACCTTTCTTATACAATCCAGACCCAGCTGTGTGGGGATGGCACTGCTCACTGGGCTGAGTCCTCCTACATTAATCAACAGTTAGGGAAATGCCCTATAGACATATCCACAAGTCAGTCTGACGGAGGAATTCCTCGACTGAGGTTCACCCTTCCCAGATGTCTTTAGGTTGTGTCAAGCTGACAAAAGTTAAGCATACCTTTCCTTGCTCAGTGGACGATCTCAGTGTCTCCCCTCTTTAGTGTTATAGAGAGGGACATGAGGTGGCAGCTGGCTGACCAGACGTATACAGTGCATAGCCTGGTATTTTGGTGAGTGTTCGGTTTGGGGAGAAGGAGGGGAGGGACTGGTTCCAGAGAAAGGCACTGAATGGAATCATCCTTAAAGGAAGAACTTCATTAGTGTCAAAAGGCACATAGGCATCACAGAAGAGGGTGATCTGAAGTAACGGGCTTCAATACCCAGACAAAGTAAGGCATCTACTCTTAAAGGTTTCTGAGGTGAAGGAAGTCCTGTCCTGTAAGGAGGCAGGCTTAGTTTGATATATGACCTATGCTATCTCATCAAAGCAGGGGAGTGGGACATACTTGGCTTTGATTATGTGATAGGGAGTAGGGCCTGGTTGATGTCTAACCCATAGGATGTGACAGTAGTCAGGCTTCCTTCCACCTCCAGGTGGCAGAGAGGCTGGTATTTTGTAATGTCTTTGAAGAGAGAGAGAGAAAGAGAGAGAAAGAGAGAGAGAGAGAGAGAGAGAGAGAGAGAGAGAGAGAGAGAGAGAAAGGGAGAGGAGAGAGAGATATTCTGACAATGAGCCCAGGTTATAAACAGCCTATTGTGACTCCCTCATTTCTGGGCAGAATGATGACCATCAGGAGTACCTGCTGGTTCCTCCCTTCATCCTGTACAAAGGTACATGATCCTATGGGTCTGTCCTTCCCTTGTTGCTGAAGTCATTTTCTCTGCTTCCTTTTAGGTTGTGTTCCCCTGTCCTGTGTTCCCCTGAGCTTCTGCATTGGAATGCAGAGCTTCCGCTTCTTAGCTGAACTTGTGAAAATGTCTGCTTAGTCTACAGGTCAGATACCCTGCATGTGGGTTTGCACCCAGCGCCCGTGCCCAATGCTTGCTGTCATTTCACTTGCCTCCAGCACTCCCACAGCATGAAATGTTTGCTGAAAGAAGCAGAGATTCAGAAGCTGTGTTATCTCAGGTGCCTCATGGTTAAAGAGGCCAGAACCAGGTCTGACTGGGGCCGTGGCGCACAGCGAACTGTTTGCACCAGCTCCTATTCCAGTGATGACATCTCTTCTTGACTATCTATGGTATTCTTTTTCCTGTGAAGACATAAATGAACTCCTGTTCACCCCAGATAGGGTAATGACTGCAAACTAAAGAAATGATTCCATCCAAATTGAAGTTGAGGAACCATTGAGTTTATTGAGGTTAGTTACAGAAATATGGATGACTCAAACACAGTTGCATCACCAAAAAACTTCCACTCCATCACGGATGATAGTATGAAAGCTGTATAACTGGAGTACCACCTCCAGTTAAATTTCTCCCTCCTATATATTCTAAAACTTCCTCCAAAACAATGTACAGCTGTGTGAGAGTGATAGAATCCCCGGTGAAAATTCTGCGATTCTCTACACTTTCTACTATGGATTATTAATAGCTTCATTACCATCACCATAGAACCACCTATCAGCACACTGTTCTGTTTGTTTTATTGTCATGACTATCAGGCTATACCTTCTGTAGGTCAGTATAACAACCTCTGCTCCATGAAGTTGACCATCTTGTCAGTGCTGGAGGAAGTCACTTAGCCAAAACACCCAAAGAAGAGTGCCACCTCTCCTGGAGGCCACATTAGAGATAACGCCTCATCCATGGCTAGAGGACTTGTGAAGCAATGTTAGGCAGGGAGGACCCACCTCTGGGACCTTGTACTCTTCTAGGGGCTGGCACTCCACTGCTGTTCTCCTCACAATAACTAAGGAATGGAAACCATCTAAATGTACGTCCACTGACGAACGGATAGTGGAAATGTGGTGCATTTCCACAGTGGAGTTCTACACAACGTTAAGATGAAATAATATAATCTGTGGGTAAATGGATGGAACTAGAGTATTATACTAAGTGAAATATCACAAATACAGAAAAGTAAGCAATGCGTGCTTTACCTCATTTGCAGATTGTAGCACCAATCCCCTATATGTGAGTATAGATCCTGATGTAACACCAGGAGCCAAGAAAAGAGAAAGAAAGGATACACAGAGTTAGAGGAAAAGAAAACCAGAAAAAGAGGACTAGTAGGGGACAGAGGTTGCAGGGGGTGGAGAACGTGAGTGTTTGGCAGGGAGGAGAGGAAGGATAGACTTGGACATGCAGGGGGATCACACCGTGAGGGAGAGGGAAGCCAGGAAAGGGTCGGGGAGGGTGGGGATAATGCAGGTGCTGGGATTGGAAAGGGACGAGGGAGATTGGATGGGAGGAAATAAAGCAGAGATGAATGAATCTTGTCGGACTAGAGAACCCAGAGGGAAATGTGATGCCACAGAACCCCGCTGAGAAACACACAAATGGTGTGTAAACTTTAGCACATCTATATATCCGGGGGCTGTTTGGCAAGGGACAGAGTGCCAGACAGAAGGTACCTCCCTTTGTGTCGTTTGTGAGACTGGTCCAAGAGACTCTCAAAATAATATAGACTATTGCCAAAGTTCTTGGTTATCTCTCAGAACTAGAAGATAATACCCTACTACTGAAGGCAGGACATACTTGGGATACAGGACTCAGAGCAAGGACCAGGAACTGACCTGGATTATAACAAACAAACTGCTATGGGTGAAAATCAATCAGTGGTCCAACCCAACCCTAAATTCTAATAGCCATAACAGCAAGCACAGAACACTATCACTGGTGCAGCAGCAAAGACGCTTCTTTTCTGCAACAGATGGAAGCTACAGCAGAATTTCACAACAGGTCAGACACAGAATATACGACTGAGAGATGACAAGTCATCGTTGACATATTTACAGTTGAACTTCTACACCTAAGGTTCATGGAACACAGAAGAACAAGGGGTAGAAAGAAAATTAAAGGATCCCTCAACTCTACCCAGTGAAACTTCCTCAAACAACATAGTGTTATGCACACAGAAGGCCACAACAGGCCAAGTTTTATAGACTCTTTGGATAGGACTCCTATATTGAACCTCACCCACCTATGGCTCAGGATCATTGTGAAGAGGGGGCGGAAAGATTAAAGAGCCAGGGCAGGTTCATGAACTGAGGGAAGCAGAAGCTTTCAGACTCCTGGAAGCTTGCACATGTGAAACTGTGGCAGTGATGACATCGAGCACAGCACCCACATCAATGCAAATTAGACAAGGGTCCAGAGTAGAGCGATAGAAATTGGCCATAGCTGGCTCTAGACTGAGAACTATTGGAGACTGATTACTATTGGGAGAGGTACAGTATGCCTTACTTATGATTTCTAGAGAACATGACCAGACTCCAATCGATGAATTTGCACTAAAGGACATCTGATTACAAATGCTTGACTAGATAGGATACTAGATAGTATTCCATGTGTGCTGGAATACATGAGATCTGATGGGGTTTGAAGGGGATGGATGAAGGAAGGGGGTTTAACTTTTATTAAGAACAATTGTGTGACGTGTATAAAACTTCATAAAAATAAGTGAAAAGAAATTGAAAAAAAAAAGCACAGAGATAAGTCATTGCCATTAACCTCCTTTTGAGTCATCTTGGAGGTCAGTTAGCAAAACTTCACAGGACAGAACACCCTACTCCTTTGTAGAAGAGGACATATATTCAGAATTGTGAGGCTGTACCCTGAAGCAGAAGCAAACATCTCCTGAGAACAATCTTGTTCCCTGAAGCTTTAATGAGTTCTTATGACCACTATGCAGGATTGGAACTGAGATGATGACCGAGGAGACCACACTTAGAACGGGATTGTCCCTTGTCACTGTTCTACCTCTTCTTAAGCCTTAAGGCCATTTCAGTGCTCTGCAATCACACTTGGGTCACTGGAGCCCTTTATTTCTTCCTCTTCTGAATATAACCACGTAGAATAAATATCCTTTCTCTGCTTTGCATCAGTGCTTGTCTCTTTGAGTGGCATATCAAGATGCATAACAGCCTAGCCTATTGCGACTGCTGTGGTCCAGACTTTTCCCCTTCAAACCAATGTTAGAGCTTGTCAAATTAGAGAAGAGAAAAGATGCATTTTGGGCCTCAGTCGCTCTCAGCAAGTCGACCTTAAACAGAAGAATGACTGAGTGTGTGCACACCCTGGTGAAATAATTCTTAGTATAGGTACTTTTCTCTGATGAGGCCAGGCACGTTCTTGGTGGTGTGGCTGGAGGGAGTTTGCTCTTGTTTTTCAGTTAAGTTGGCTTTACCTAATGACAGCTCCTATTCGTGAAGCAGGGAGATGAGTGTTGGGACTCTGCAGTCCCTGACGTCCATACCTTGGTAAACTCTCCCCGATTGGTGCACCTTGAAGCTTAACATTCTGGATTATTTTTCAGGCTCTTTTCAACTGTTAGTTTTCTTCTTGAACTAATTTCAATTTATACCATTTATCTGACAGGAAGTTGAGTTGTTTGCCTTTGGAGGCTCTGGTGAATCTATCTGAAGTTCTGGTGAGCTATTTAAACATCTTCCATCTGATAGGCCTTGTCTTTGGAAGCTATTTTGAGCACATTTGTGTTCAGTTGAGCTATTTGTGTATGTTCCAGTGTGACAGAGAATCTAGTATTCTGTAATTTTGTGTTTGTAACTAGCAGAGAATTGATTTAAGGTGCACATAGAAACCAGGGTGTTTGAGAGATTGCTATGGTAATTGTGTAACCATGGAAAATTCTAAGTCTTACCATCTTTGGGCCTCCCAGGGAGAATTCTTACTTGACTAGTCTTATTGGCTTATGATTTATGTAAGAGTTAATTCTGAATTAATACAGTTACTTTCCTGTGTCATTTGTGTCTAAAACAAAATTCACTAAAACTTAATTTGCCTCTAGAACTTCTGAAAGTAACTATTAGTAAATCTTTGACCTTTTAAGTTTGTGTTAGAAAGTCTAATTGTATGCTAAAACCACTCATTCCTCTCGGCATGTTTAATTTGGAGCATGTATGAGTGAGCATGGGGCCTGGGGATAACTTGGACTTGCAGACATGACTTTAGCACATGGGAGCTGGTACTTTCTGCTCATTCTCTCTTTTTCCTCCTCTTCTGTTGCTTGCTGCTTCTTTTGAAAATCCATTTATTCTAGGTCCTTATCTCAACCTGGCTTAGCTTATACAGAGATATGCAAGAGTTAACTATAGAACTTGAGACTAAAGAAGAAAAACATATCTGATTGTTTTAAGTCATAAAATTGCCTGCTTAGAGTTTTATCAAAGGTATCTTCAAGTTTGACCTTGTGGACAAGCTATCTTAATTTTTTTTTATTTCGTCATAAATATACTTTGGATTCTCAGTTTCATTTCTTATTCTATTTGGGGCTATTAATAGTGTGTTTTCATAAATTTCTAGTATTTGAAGGAAACTGAAAGATTAGTCTCAAGTCTTTGAAGATTTTGAATTAAAATTCTAAGTAACACATGCAATTCTATATGTATAAATTAGGGAGAAATTTAAACTATGTTTATGACAAAATATGAAAAAGATCAATATTTTATTAAGAAACAACTTTGAATTTATAGCTGTATAATAAGTATTTCAAAGTATAAAAGACTTTCTAATGTCAAATTTATGCAAAACTCAGATTGGAGATATGGCTTAGTGGTTGAGAGCACTGACTGTTCTTTCAAAGAACCTGGGTTCAGTTACCATTACCTACATGGTGCCTAGCAACCATCTGAAACTCTAGTTCCAGGGGATCTGATGCCTTCTTCTAGCATCCACTGGTACTGCATGGGTACATTTACATACATGCAGGCAAAACATTCATACACATAAAATCAAAACACATTTAAAATTTTAAAAAGTTATGCAAATTTAGAACCTAATTCTTTGTATCTAAGTAACACGACTTTCTTGAAAATATTGTTCTCTTCTTAGCTTTTGCAAAAAGTTAGCTTAGAAGAGATTTCATGTTTTATCAAGATAATTGCTTGTACTTTCTGTCGATTTTGTTAGACTTTTGATTACTTAGGAAAACAAGTTCTAAAGTGATTATCAGTTAATTATCTGTCTATGTCAGGGTCTTAAATTAATACTTTATAACCAATAATTTTGTGATTCAGTACCTTTAACAAACCTATGTAGCTGTGACTAGAAATATATAGACCAATGTGTCTAAACTTCATATACATATTATGCAAATGTTTGCAAATTTAAAAGCATATAAATTTGAAATATGCCAAATGACATATGTGATCTCTTTTATATGCATTATACACATTGTATCAGGTCCCTAAACATATAGAATGGCCAGTGACAGCTCATTTCTGCTTTTTATAGTGCATACCATACAGATGAAACACTCGCAGTCAGTCTTTCTGTTTTAAACCTGGCTTTATATCTCTTTCCCTAGACGAAACAAGTAGCTTGTTATTTTATATGTGAGATGCACTTGCATATCAGAAAATGAGTCTGGTTTTGATCATTAGCACTATCTAGTAAATGTTCAAGAGATCTGAAGTTTTGACTTTTGTCAGTACTCTAGAACTATTCTTCTAATCCAAAGATTAGAACTTTTTGTAAAATTGGAATATATATATATATATACATATATATATATATGTATATATATATATATTTATATCTTTTATTTCTGTGTATCTGATGCTAATTGTTGGGTGCTTTATGTACATTAAATATGTCTACGACTATCTTGTACTATATAAGTTTTCTACAGTATAAAGTTTGGGAGACCACTTTGCCAAGCTGGTGATATCCAAGTTAGAGTCATTGCTGGTGCTATTATTTGCAAACCATGTTCTGTGTTCCTCATTGTATCAGAACTTTCATCTAAGCAAAGAAAATTAAACATTTGCAACTGCAGTATACTCCAAGAAGTGCCTCTCTAATAATTAAAATGTGTTGGGCATTTGTCACCTAAGGAGGATATATGTAAAAATATATTCTACTTTATTAAAAACTTTTTACTTGTTCTTAAATAACAAAATTTAAATGGAGATTTAGGTTTAAGTGTAGCCTATTATAATCAAATTATAGAATCTTTAAACTAAAACAAATACTTAAATATATTTCTGGAAAGAAATTTGGGACAGCTTGATGATTCTAACACAATGCTGTCAATCATAATTAACATTTTTAAATGCTGCAGGCCCTGAAAATAACTAGACTATTTTGTCAATTGTTGATCTCTCTAGCTATGGTTATTCTGCCTTTTTTCACCCAATTTTGACTCTTTTCTAAAGAATGAAGTTTACAATCAAACTTGTGAAAAGTGATTCTAATAAGTACTTATTTTTCTCTTGTTAAACATGTTTTCTATATATTTCTTGTAGACCTCCATAATTTGATATTCTGCAGATGCTCAACTTCTAACAAAATAGCCTGGGCAATATTCTTTAAATAATTAAGTAGTTAAGCAAACAGGTTTATTGAGGTAGAAGTCACAGTATGCAGATCACACATTTATACATTTGATGTTCATTTCAGTGGCTTTCAATATAAAGTGATGCAACCATCACCAGAGCCAATTTAAAACATTACCACCACTTCCTAAAGAAGTCCTACACATACCTAAACTTTAATCCCCACTCTTTTCTTCCATCCATCCTCCCCACCCCTCAACCCTGACACTCAGTGTCTCTATATATGTGCCTGTTCTGAACATTTCTTACAAGTTCAATTTTGTGGTATGTGGTACCTTGTCAAGATTGGGTTTTTGTTGTTGTTGTTCATATAACATCTTTAAGGTTCAAAAAGTTTTTAGCACAGATCAATACTTCATTGCTGGATGATATTCCATTGCATGGGTATAACATTTTATGTATTTGTTCAGTAGTGGATAGGAAACATTTTACATATCCATTCATTTAGTGCAAAGTTGTTTCCACTTACTGGATGCTATGTATAGAGAACATCACCCAAAAGAGGAACAGAAATAAACGTGGAAATAGATTCTAGGTAAGCACGGCCTAAGTCCATTTCTTCAGTGCTCCTTAGTTGCTTCAGCTTACTGAAAAAACGGTTTATTGGCACCGACTTATTATTATATGCCACTCTTGGTCCCAATTAGGCAGATTTCACTATGATAATGAGAAACAGTTGGAACAAATCATGAAGTAGTTGATCAAGGATGTCTTCAGAACACATTGTTCAGTTCATAGGAGAGACTTATCAGAATCAAAATGAAGCCATACTGGGAACAGTGGCATATATCTCATCTCAGTACTTGGGAGGTTGAAGCAGCAGAATCCAGAGTTTGAGGCTACCCTGAGCTACCTAGAGAGACAATGTCTCAAAACAAACAACAAAGTGGAGACACATGTGCCAGTCCTTCTGAAACTAACTGAAGCGAGAGACTATGGAAGAATGGTTCTTATACATAGTTACCTGACCCTAAGCCCTTTGACCTAGAATTCATTCTTAGTGGCTACTGCTCAGAACCATTAATATAGAATAGGAAAGATGGTTTCCTTTAGAATTTACTTAGTTAGATGACTTTTGTGGTGGTTTGAAAGAGACTGTGTCCCATAGGCTCCAAGTATTTGGACATTTTGTTCCCAGTTGGTAGTACTATTTTGGGAGGTCTTAGAAGGTGTGGCCTTACAGGAGGAAGCATGATGAACTCTTATGCTTCTTGTATTAATTTATAGCAGTGCTTTCAGTTTTAGAAGTAATTGCTAATCTCTTTTTATTTTAGACTTTTGCCATTACAAGCTTCTCCATTAATATATATTCATTCATCATTTGGCCAGAAAACCTATAAAGCCAGATTTGGTTGATATCCAAATTCTTTCAACATTAAAGTGTAGTCAAACATAAGGAGACAGTTGAAACAGACATATATGCACACCCACAGACACACACACACACACACACACACACACACACACCCACACACAGACATACCCCCCGACACACACACAGTTGCATAGAACTTACCATGACAGACCATGGTCAGAAGCCATCTTTCCAAGCTTGGTTGCAATTGCTTGTTTAGATCATCACAGCCAAGCTTGTTGACTGTTACTCAGCAAGGAAAGAGGGCTAGGGAGAGTCAGTGACAGCCTCTAACGAACCAGTGGGCCCTAGTTGCATAAAGACGAGGGCTAAGGGTATGTAAACTGAGGAAATTTAGGGGAGGCCCATTTCACCATTTTGTGCAGCTGTGGGAAGTCACAATTCATGCCTGGATGGAGACTTTCCAGTGAACCTTAGGAGTGGAGCACTCACACTCCTGTAAGTGAATCTTACCCATCACTCTGTAAGTAAGCTCAATGAACTCACTGCTTTCCCATACTGAAGTTTGGCAAAATCAGACCTTGGTTTGTCATAGAGACCAAGGGAGGAGGGTGCAAGGCATCATTTGTTCCTCCTAGAAGGAATTTTACTTTCTCTCTCTCTCTCTCTCTCTCTCTCTCACACACACACACACACACACGTTCACTCACACAACATTGACTATTCACTTTGGCACACAAGGTAGAATAAAAAGTAGAATGGAATCTGACATCTCTGCATCCTTTTGTGTCCATCCGTTTCCTTTATCTGAAAGTATAGAGATAAGTCATTGCCATTTTTTTTCTTTTTTTCAGTCATTTTGGAGTTCAGTGTTAGCAAAATGTCACACAAATAGAATGCGTCCTCCCCTTTGCAAAAGAGGACATTTATGTATGATTGTGAGGTTGTACTTTGGAGCAGAAACAATCGTCTGAGAACCACCTGTTGCCTGAACATTACTGAGTTCTTATGACTACTGCGTAGGATCAGAACTGAGTGATGACCTAGGAGACCACCCCCAGAACTGGACTGCCCCTTGCCCCAGTTTCACCTCTATTTAAGTCTATGTAAGGTCATGTCAGGACCCTACAATTACACTTGGGGTACCTGAACCCCTTTATTTGTTCTTTCCTGAATGTGGTCTCATTGAATAAATGTCTTTCCCTGCTTTTCGTCAGTGGTTATCTCTTTATTTGGTATTTCAGGATGGATAGCAGAGCCTAGCTTGTTGAATTGTTGGTTCCCAGATTTTTGCCCTAAATTCTCTGGCTATGTGGTTATTTATGATCTGAGTTGCACTTACATGAAATTTTTCATGCCAGGATTCTTCTGCAAGCCTCATACACCCTTCCTTGTTTAATCCTCAGGACAGCTGTGTGTGGCACTGATGACTTTCACTCTGCATTGATGCCTCAAAAAAGTGACGTGACTTGTCCAAGTTTATGCATCTTGAAACCTCAAGCTGTTAGTCATTAGACTAGTTTCTTCCAGAGTGAAGAGACTGATTCTGTGGCAGAATACACTGTTATATAAAGGACACATTCTTTGCATGGGAAAAAAAATGAAACCAAATTCAACTATATCAACTATATCAACTTAACCATCTGAATAGCATTCTAGATTTATTTCATTAACATCTTTGTCGTTCTTGTGGAATGGTTCCTACCTCATCATTAAAGTGAATTTATGAAATCCTGTCTCAAAAACCCAAAAAATTATATGTAGTCCCTGAGCGCTGAACAGCAATAGGATATAGTGTGTCCATTTGGGTGTCTGTGTGGGCCTGTTTATCTCTAGGTGGGTGTGGATGTATGTGGGCTGGAGGTGGGTTTTGAGAGGATTAATTGATCCAGAAATGAGCAGGAACAGTAAGCATATCAGAACCCTCAGTATCTTGCCATGAGGTGAGCACTTCCGTGTAATTGGTCGGCCCCAAGAGTCTCCAAGGAGGATGTGGAGCCCGGGTGTGAGCAGAATCCAAGCATTTTTCATGAAATTATGCAACATAGTGTGCCTTCTTTGCCTTTAAAGACAGTGTGTACATTTGTGTGCATATGTGTGTATGTGACGCTTGTGGTATATGTGGTATGGTGACATGTTTGATATGTATAGTTTATGTGGTGATTATGTAGTATGCTGTGGAATTTGTGGGCACTCAGTGTACATAAGAATGTGTGTGTGTGTGTGTATGTTATATGTGGAAATTTATGAAAACTGGTGCATGTGATATATGTGGATTATATGTGGTATGTGGTGGGTGATGGTCATATTTGTGTATAGGATGTATGTTTGAAGATGTGCTTTGGGATTATAACATAATGACAGAGAATAAGGTAGCTAACACCCAGAGCAATGAACCCCTGCTCTGGAAAAATTGTCTTACTACATTATGACATGAAAAAATGATGGTAAGGATCATGGATGCTTCACAGGGTGCTTCAGAGATTTGGATGCATGCGTCCTGGCACCCTGTGATGGGGTTACGATTTCTCCAGAGGGACTCTCTTCCCTGGGTTTGTGTATTTAATTTTCCCCTTGTTGCTCTACTTGGTCTGCTGCTCCTGCTGGTTTAGCTCTATTCGGAAGTGAGTGTCCCCATCCCCAAAGTATACTGCCTGCTGATGTTAGGCAGGCACTAGTTCTAGGAGGGACTGACCAATAGGCTCCTAAATTAGGCACAAGAGCAGTAGGTGGTGGTGGCGGTGGTGGTGGTGGTCTCTGCCTCTGGGCCGTCTCAGAGCCCTGAAACAGCACGTAAAGTAATAATGGCATTCACCTTACGGTATAAAGACAATGGTGATGGTTGAGCTGGATGGCTCTGATCAGCTCCCCGCCCCCCAACCCAAAGGCAGTTTTAGGGGCACTTACATGCCTACATATATTGTTGTGTCTTATATATCTACTTGTTATAGACTGAAATTCTGAGTAAAATGGGCTTCAAAGAAAAAAATGCTCCTTCCCTGGGTGCACTCATCTAGGGGGAGCATGCAGGAGGCAGATCACAGGGGAAGGAGAAATACAAGCCTGTAAGTCGCTAGGCTTGAGGCTCTTGTTGCTCGGCTCAGTCTGCTCTTTTTCTAGTGTGTATTCTTGCTTTCTTGCATGTTCTACTTAAACTCTTGACTTTTTAACCTCACGTTTCTACTACTGTGTCTGAATTCTTTTCTTTCAGTAGCACAAAATGGAAGGACTGCTCCTGAGTGCAGACCAGAGGAAACTGGAGACCTTCCTGTAGATATACTGACAATCCACTCTGCTGGCTGGCCACAGATAGAAGGTGCGTGATGGAGCTCACACTGCCTGCAGCTCTGAGGATTCAGAACACAGTGACTGCCTCTTAGCTGAGATCTGTCAGCTGCTATAGTTCAATTATTTACAGGCCTTGAGATACCACAGTAGGTAAGATAATTTACTTCATCTCAGGAAAGGCCATACAGAAGGTTGATTAGAATGCCTGCCTCATAAGGCTGGAGAAAAATCACAAAGCCTTGGAGTTTACACTCAGGTCCATTGTCAAATTAGACAGACATGAAATTTATTTGTTAATTTGATGATAACTACACAAAGCTTAAAATTTCCCATTACAAGTGGTTTTAGCTCTTGACTGTTGGATATGCAACGGAGCTTTGAACATGCTAGGCATGCCTCTTCCACTGGGCTGCATCTCCCCAGTCTCCTAATCATTTTACATACATCATTCAGTAGTGTAAAGCACATCCTCGTATCTGCAGTCAGAGTGAGGCTTCTTACCCTTTCTGAGTTCATCAACCCCACCATCACCATCACTTGTACAAGCAGCACTGTGGTTTGGTGGTTTCTTGTGCTTCCAGCAAGGTTTTCTGACATCTGCTCACAGGAAAGAACTACCAAGATCCTTGAAGCTCTTATGTGACCCAGAAATCTTATGATACCTAATTTAGCTCTCGTGGTAACTATAAGAAAAATGTTGTCCCCCCTTTTAAGATGTAGAAGATGAAGTTTTGAGAAGTTGGCAACGTCCTATAGCCACTTACTGCTATAATTTGGATATGGTTTGAGTATGCTATCCGGGGGTTCATGTACTAGAGCATGGTTTCCAGACTGGTGATATTTAGAGTTGGGGAAACCTTTGAGAGATGAAACATGGTAAGGAGATTAGGTCTTGAAGAGAGATTATAGAAAGAGTTGGTAAACTGAGGGACAGCTCAGTGGTAGAATATTGCATCTCTTGTGCGAGGCCTGGGTTCCCCCAAAGTAAAAGGAACTGAGAGTTAGCACAAGAGTAGAGCACATATTTAGCATGCACAACACCCTGTGTTCCATCCCTAACACACACATGCGTGCACACACACACACACACACATACACTGTGTTAATGTCCCCTCCTCCCCTCAGGTGTGGGTACATATGACTCTTGAGGAAATTCCACGTGAGTAGATGGTTATGAGTGAGTCTGATATCTGTTGTTGAAGATACTAAATACATGAGCCATAGAACAAACAAGGAGAAATCAAGCTAGTACTGACCTTGATGATTCATCCCTACCTGCTATCTTTTATAGTACTGAAAGATGCCATGCGTGCACTGGAAAAGAAAAGGAATCATCAGCCTTACCCAGCTGTGAATCCTTCCAGCTGTAAAAACAACTGCCCTGGCAAGATATATCCACTGGTGCAGTAGTGTCACAAACTATGTGGGAGAAACCTACCATTCTCTAATAGGACCTAAGGCTTGCTTCACAAGAGAGAGCCCATATATGGCACCATTATCAGGGCCAAGAACCTGTGGCTAGAAAGGTCATAGGCCATAGGGGTGGACCTATGGCTATCATTCTGCTAAATGGACATAGAATTAAACTGACTCACAATGACTTATTGTTATACCTATAGATTAGTGTATCTCTCAGTACTTTTCAGAGAAGCTTCTTGATACAACAGATGATGATTAACTCAAAGACTGATAACTGGTCAGCATACAGAGAATAAGAGTCTGCAGAGTGCTTCTCCATAAATGTGACCTCTTACCACACATTCTCAGCTAAAGGTTCAGGGAACATTGTAAAAGAGAGGGTAGAAAGATTCTAAAGTTGGTAGATGACTACAAGGAAATTGTGTTGTTTGTATACAACAGGGCAGTTGTATATTTGAACCCATAGCACTTACAAGAGCATGCATAAGACCTGCATGAGCTCAAGCCAGACAAAAACCCAGCATGAATTTGGGAGGTGGGCAAAAAGTCCCAGCCCTAGTTGAGGATCTATTGGCAATTGATAGCTTTGGAAGAAGGAGAGTCAGTTTTCTTCAAGGGTGTGACACCTGGTAGGTTGATCAGATTGGTGGGCCACACCCAAGAGCATTAAGAGAACACAAATTAGACTCAATAGATCTTTAAAAAATAATAAAAACTCATGATCGAAAGATCCCATGTCTGCCCGTCCTAGCAGCCATCTGTGCCACAATTTCTTTAGGTGGGGCTTCAGCTTAATTCCTCACGTGATCATCCACTATCTCGGGCTCTTACAATCTTTCTGCCCCCTCTTCTGCAATGATCCCTGAGCCTTGGGAGACAGAAGTTTAATATAGGTATCTAATTCATGGAGAAGCACTCTGCAGACTCTTGTTCTCTGTATGTGGCCAGTTGTAGGTTTCTGTGTTAATCATTTGTTATATAAGGAAACTTTTCTGGTGAGGGTTGTGAAATATGTTAATCTATGGGACTCTTGGTAAGTTAACCAAATTCCAGTAGGTGGACCCATGCTGAAGGACATTTAAAAACACAAATTGGACTCTATAGGTCCTAATCTCTATCTATCTATCTATCTATCTATCTATCTATCTATCTATCTATCATCTATCTATCTATCATCTATTTATCATCTATCTATCATCTATCTATCATCTATCTATCTATCATACATTAAATTGAGTGGAGGAAAATACAGTGAGGTATGGGTGGGAGAGGGCTCTAAATGTCATTAAATTATATTATATGAAAATCTTAAAAATTCAATAAAAATAATAAAGGACATGAAGTCAGCAATTTGAAGGTAGAGATGGGGGTGGGGGACTGAGTATGAACAAACTACATTGTATGATAAATGTCAAATTAATAAATATCAATAATATATTTAAAAGACAAAACAATATACATCATTTTGATAATATAAAATTATTATTTGGAAAAGGCAAAAAAGTAAGTCTGGTCTCTTTTCCGAATCTCTCTTCCCTACCACTTTACCATGTGCAACTCTAAACACATTTCTACAACTACGATGTCATCTTTCATGAGGCCCGCATCAGATGTTCTTGACTCCAGCACTGTGAGCTACATAAAGCTCCCTTCTTTATAAAGGTCCTAGCCTTGGACATTTTGTTGTAGCATAAGGAAACAAACTAAGAAAAAAAAATGAGAATATAGTAGAACCAAGGAAGGTTTTACCCAGGGAACTAAGATCTATGTTTATTTAGGTCTGTATGTCCTGTTACTTCCAAGTACTTTGCCTCAATTACTATTATTTAATCAAAACCAACATGTGGTCCACAGAGGAAAAGGTTTCTGCTCTAATTGCTGCAGTGTCTACTGTCTTCCTGAGAGGTCCAGAAACCCTCCCTTGAACATTGCCCAGAAAATTCAAGCAGAAAAGTGAGTAAGCAAGGTAGATGCTAAGGGTATTGGCCGTGCAAGTAGAATTGTAGTACCTCCAAAGCAGGCTGTGCTTCACAAGCACAATTCCCTTTGGACTCATGGTCTCATCACACAGCAGTCTCATTTCAAAAGTACTGGGATTCTGGTTTCCAAATGTCTGTTATGCAGGAATTAAAAAATAAGAATTTATGCATAAATACATACTAAGTTATTTCCACATGACTAGTTCCAGAGCAAAATGATATTCAGTCAGTCAGGATCAATATGTATTTCAGGAATACAATGTGTCAGGCCTGTTGTTGAGATAGACATGGTCTCTACTCTATGCTGGCTGTTCTCTCACTGAGTGTTGCTGACTTTTGCAGATGTCCAAGAGAAAGATCAAACACATATCCTCTTCCTTTCTGCCTCTGTTCCGCTTGTATTTTACTTTTCCTCTGTGAAAAGTTTGCCTCCATGAGGTGTCACCTGTGATCTCTTCTTTCTCTCTCCTTGCACCACACTCTCCTCCTGCTGTGTGGATGGTTCTTCTTATTTCTAATGTTCTGAGCTTTCCTCAGATAAACAGAAATATGATTGCTACAGCAAAATTAGAAATTCAGATTTTTTTTTCCTTCTATTCCCCTGAGATCCAATTAAGAAGACTTGGAGCAGAAGGCTTGTTGGCAGATCGTGGTTCTGTGTTGTGGCAGTAAATCCATTCCTGACAGGTTCCTCCATGTGTCTGGGCCTCATGGGACTCTCTCCACAAGATTCTTTTCACTCATCTGTGGGCAATGTTGATGTAAATACCAAGGGTTAAACTGTGGGGGCAAGGGATAGCCTGCTAACTCCACACTACATATCTTGCAGAAAGTCATTCAAATTTCCTATTTTTGATGTCATACTCAATATTTTGAGACAATATTTGGATACAGACCACCATTTTGCAACAGTGAGTGGGAAAGTTCCTTGATTTGACACTAAGAATATGAGATTTCTGAGTCTTGTTATGAGTACTAAACATAAGAGACGAGGCCGATGTTACAGCATAAAATCAATGTTGACTTTTCCACAGGAGGAGATAAAATATTTGAAAATTGAAGTTCTTAGCTCAAGTGCTTGAGTATGGTCTACAATCTTTGAAAAGAATAGTTTTCTCTTAATTGAAGCATACTTTTGGTTTGTCTCTGTCACCAGGAGAAAAATTTATGAGTCTGGAGTGTCCAGCCTCCAGCGCCCTGTACCTCTTGATGTCTGAACCTTGGTTCAATGTTGGCATCCCTTCTCAAAGTGACTTCCTGGGGGCCTAACTGATGGGGCTGGTGCCTGGGTATCCAGAGAGCCCAGGTAAAAATGGCATGACCTGCTGGTCTCCTCTCTATGACAGAAAGGAAGTTTCACTGGGCTTGATCAGTGAGGCTGAGGGATTGGCAGGAGCACCGGGGGAGGGGACAACAGAAGATACAAGAGGAACAAGAAGCGAGGACAAGGAGGAAAGAGCAGTGTGCAGGGGCAGATGAAGAGGCCGTCGAGGAGGAGAACAGAGAACAGAGAGACTGGGCAGGAAAGACAGGCAGAGATGGTGACCTTGATGGGGGAGAAAGAAAAGGGAGGTGTGGGAGAAGAAGATAGAAGCAGAACAGAGTAACAACAGAAAGAGATGAATGGAGAGAGAAAGGAAGAACAAACATCCACACACAGACACGCACACACATGCACGCAGACAGACACACACACAGACACCCACATAGATAGATACACATACACACATATATACAGACACACATAGAGCTACACAGACACATACACACAGAGCAAGAGGGCAAGAAGCAAACACGGACTGAATGGCGTCCTTATCATACTACTGTCATTTCCAATATGCACAGAGCGCTGTTATTATTGGCAAGGGAATTAGAGCATTCTTTACATTTTTTGTCATGACTAACTAATTTCACACATAATAAGACTTTGAAAATCAACTCAACGGGTTGCAAATGCTAACTCTTTTCCGCTGGCTTATTGGAAAATAAACGTATCAAGAATTTATTGACCGTCGCTGTGCTTCTCCCTGCACATTTGATCACCTTCAGTTTCCTTGTTGGATCCTCCTAAGGTTTGATTTTTGATCCAGTTTGAGGTTTGAGGTTTGATCCAGTTGTGCTGACTGTTTACTTCTTGTTCATTTGTTCTTTTGAATCCACTCCCTTTTGCTTCTCCAGTCCTTGAATGTAACTCACAATAAACTGTCTGAGCAAGGAATGAGTGGACAGTGGCTCAGAGACTTTGGGTATGACAGGTATCCTCTTGTCGACATTATTTTACCTTGAAGATGTCTGCTGGGTGCAGAGGAGGAAGCTGATGAGTATTTGGCACAGTTCTCTTAAGACTCTATTGAGATGTAAGCACCTGCAATGGAAGCCTGCGTACAGCAGCTAACAGGCAGTAGGATCAAGCTTGACCTCTTTGCTTCCTGGGCACAACAAAGCATTATTGGATAGCCCAAATCAGTTTTATATCCCCACCCCAGAACCCAGTTGCTAGAGATCCCTTTCTACTACTGCAGATACTCTTTTCCCAAGTACTAAACATTTCTTCTTTCTAATTTCTGACTCATGATAGTTTTGTGAATAAAGACATTAACTACTTTTGCAGTTGGCAACTGGTTCCTAGCAGAAGTTCAATAGCTATTGATTACTTACTAGGATAGCTGTGAAATAAAGAGATTAAGAATGAAAAATGTCACCTAAAACAGTGCATTAGCTATTATGGGTAGTGGAGAAGGTACCCCTGCCAAGGTCACTTCCCTACCCTTGCTCATGAGACTGTTCTGATACAATTACTTGAATTTGATTTCCCCTAACTTTTTAATTACATGGTCTGATAGGATGGACTTGTTCTTCTCGTGACTGTGCCAGACAAATTTGTTAAGGTATCAGTTCTTCTCCTACTCAGAATCCCTCAGCTTGCTGTACTCTGTGGCCTTCTTCAGTGCCTCTGTGCTGTGAATGTGTTTGTGCACACGTGTACATGTTGCATGAGAGTGTGTTTGAGACTATTCTAAAGCTTTTAGTTGTTCTCTTGCAGGATTAATTTATTATGTCATTATCTAAGCATTAGTTTAAGAGAATATAATTTGTTTGTTTTCAGTTTGGTCTCTCTTTATGGCCTGTTGAAGAAATCTATCCATTTCAAGGTCATGAAGGGATCTTCTTGTTTACCACCATGATCCATCACAGATTGATTTCCATGAATGGTATGATATTGATAATGTGTATGTATGTGTGTGTATGTGTCTGTGCCTACAGACACACACACACACACACACACACAAACACAGATACACACACATACACACATTGTCTGAATTGAAAATCTTATCATTTCTCCCACTTCATTGCAATACCAATTATTCGGTTGTTGTTGGCTAAAAATCAGGGAGTCTTATTTGTGCTCTTATCTGAGTTTTATATTCTCTTCTGTTAGCTGATTTGTTTATTTTTGAGTCAAAGGCATGTCACCTGAAATAATGTAGTCTTGTATCATGGCTTGGTATCTGGTCCTATCTTTTAATTTTGTTTGTATTCTTCAAGACTATCTTGTCTTTTCTCAATCCTTTGCACTGCTATAAGAATTCAAGATGCAGTTCATTAACTTAAACAAATACTGCTGGCAATTTTCCTGGGTTGCACTGAAAGTACGAGCTAATTTAGTTTCTAATACCTAAGTTTACACTTTTGGGCCTTCTCCTTCTAAGCCAGCTTATGGCAGAAGGACAGGTATATTTTTTCCCAGTCTCATTAAGAGGATAAGACTGTGTCTCAGCATTGGTGTGCTCATCAGATGAAGAGACCCAGACCTCTGGTGCTTTGGGTTGTTTGCTGATGGCCACACATCCTCCTGGTGTCAAAATCTCATCCTTAATTTGAGTTAACCTTTTAATTTCTCATGTGGAAGGTGTTGAATCATTGTCTTACACAGCACCAGGTTGGCTCAGCAGATATTGCAGGCCATTCCCAAAGCCTTTGGAAAAACAAAAGAGTTATTTTCAATTCCTTTATGGAATGTGTATAATGAGAAGAAAAATGAAATTGAATGCCAGCATTGGGAGACACACAGCGTGGTTGCCTTCACTGACCCTGCCCTTCCCATTGGTGGTGCTGGACTCTGCAGCCTGCTTCACGAGTTTACTGATTTCTTCACAGAACTAACCGGTTAGATGTTCAAGCATGTGAAGAGCTCCTAGAAGATTATGAAAGCTACCAGAGTGTAACTGTGTCACTTAGAGAAACATCGGCAGTTTTCCTAGTAAATACTCTGGACCGTCTTGGGCAATAACCAGGCAGTTGCTTCCCTCCAAACACAGGCAGTGAATTGTTATGTGCTGTATGGTGTTCAGATCCTCCTCAGTTTTCTCCACACATTAGTCCTTTTGTCTTTAATCCTACTCAAATCATAAGCACATAATTGAATTGTTATAATTAATTTATATTCAGCTGTTCTCATCCCCCAGAAGGTTTATATATTTTAACAAGTGTTAGACAATTTCAATGCCTGGCTATTCCCTTGGATCCTTAGTGTTTTAAAGGAAACTGGCAGATCAGAATCACTCTCAAAAGAAAGACATCCTTTTCCCCAGTGAACTTTTTCCAGGTTCTCATATTCATATTTTATTCCTTCCTATAAAGTTCTTTTTTTCTCTCTCATGTTTTACATCTCCTGGATGGTCACTGGAGCCCAGGTGTGTTCAGCCTGGAAGTGTTTGAAGGCCCAATTCTAGGATTTCCCACTTCTAAAGATTATAGCCAATCAGTGAGAATCCTTAGACTTCTTCTGAGGATTATAGCCAATCAGTGAGAATCCTTAGACTCCTTCTGAGGATTATAGCCAATCAGTGAGAATCCTTAGACTCCTTCTGAGGATTATAGGCAATCAGTGAGAAGAAGTGAGTCTGCAAGACAAGGAATCAGCACAGTCCCCACTACTGTTACCCAGAACAGCACACGGCTAGGGGATGGTCTCCACTGGGCTCGGGTGGTGATGGCTGCTGTGTGTCAGCTGGTGGGATCTGAGAATACAAAAGGCTCGAGTTAGAGAGTGAGTTCCAGCCTTGGATTTGCCTTTCTGATCTTCAGCTACTTCCTAAACTGTGTTCCCTAGTGCCTGACCCTCAAGGTTATCATGAAATGCAATGATGTAGCTTATATTAAGTGCCAAATGCGGTATACGAAACAATGAAAGTGGATTTTCACTGTCCCCTAGAGGAAACAATTCATGTTTATTCTAGAGTGGTAAGATAGATATTACTTGTTAGTGTCAGGGAAAGCCATCCCCATATCCCAAGAATCTTAGAGCTGCTCAGATGTGGTAAAAGTCTGCCAATCCTCCGTGCCCATGGTCTGCGGCAGTGGAGGAGAACAGCGATTCCACCTCCGGATGCAGAGCTAGGTTTTTCTTTGCTGCAGCTTGATTGGGCTACTGTGGAGTTACAGCAAGGGTGACAGGTTCTTCTGTGCCATGTGTTTCCCTGAAAGAGTCAAGCTTGTGATGACACCCTTCGCATTATAGAGATAAAATATCTAAGTGCAAACAAAGCTTTGCTTCTGAGTCTGGTCTAGAAAAAGAGGCATCTTGGTTTGTATAGGGTAAACTTATCTGATTATGTCCTGTTATCTTTTCTGGATAGTCACCATGTCCATGGCCAAGACTTTATTTCAAATGATCTTAAGTGAGAAGCCTAAGGCCTTAGATTCTGTACTCAAAACAGATTACCAAGGCAAGTACAACACAGTTCTCTCTCTCTTCTCTTGTCTCCTCCCTCCCTCCCTCCCTCCCTCCCTCCCTCCCTCCCTCCCTCCCTCCCTTCCTTCCTTCCTTCCTTCCTTCCTTCCTTCCTTCCTTCCTTCCTTCCTTCCTTCCTTCCTTCCAACTCGAGGATAAGTTTACTAGAGCTTAAAAGAAAAACTCCAGGGAGGGCAAGCTGTAAATCTTGGCAGCTTCCTAGAGGAGGAAAATGGAGAAGGAAATGAAAGACAAAAAAACACATGCTGTTTAAATTGACATGGAGGTCAGCCACATGATCAGGAGGGTGGTCTTAGAGAAAGTTCAAAGTACCAGAAAAACAAAAACAAACAAACAAACAACAACAAACCCCTTGCCTTCTCGCCAGAATCCAAAAGGAGACAAAAAAAGAAAAAAAAGAAAGTTTCTGAGTCAGAAGGGTAAGCAGACTGAATTAGAAGTGGGACTTCTGGGAAGGAAAATACAGTGTCTTATAAACGAACTAATTATTCATCCTAACTCTTTAGCATAGCTTAAGTGAAAGTCTCTTCCTAGGTGTGGTCCTGACTTCTTGGGGGTGCTCCCACCATCTTGGGGGTGGTCCTTTAGCCAAATCATTGATCTTCCCAACTGAAGTATTAGTGTGCTGGATAACTTTAGCTAAAAGCTTGACACACCTGGGTTGAGGGAGTTTCAACTGGGGAATTGCCTCCTTTGGACTGGCCTGTGACCATGTCTGTGGGCTATTTTCTTGATTGTTGAATGATATGGGAGGGTTCAGCCCACTGTGGTTGGCCACCCTAGGGTAGATTGTTAAGTATTGTATAAGAAAGCAGGCTGAGCATGGGCTAGGGGAGCAAGCCAGTAAACAGCTTACCTCTATGACCTGTGCTTCAGCTCCTGCCTTCAGGTTCCTGCCCTAAGTTCCTACTGTGGGCTCCCTCAGTGATGAACTGTGACCAGGGAGATGTAACCAAATAAACCCTCTCCTCCCCAAGGTAGTTTTGGTCAGAGTGTTTTGTTACAGTAATTAAGAGCAAACTAGGACAGTTAAGTTTTTACTTAAGGCAGAAATTTCATCCTCTTGACCAGAAAAAAATAGTTTTCTCTTAATGGGCCTTTATGGTTAGTATGCCATCCCCTACTCTGAAGAGTTAAACCTAAAATCATTCAGGACTCCTTGCCTTCTCAATGACTAACCCACCTTCTGGCTCTCCTAATGCCCTCCTTCCCTCTGCTCTCCTTTCTGATTGGTCTGTTTTATTAGAATGGCAGAAGAGATAAAAATGTCTTCCTTTCATTCTCTGAGAATTTTTAGGTTTCAGTTAATGAACTGGAGAATCTTAAGTCTCTTGGCCAGAACTTTTGAGGACAGCCCACTTTGGAAGGTGGAGTTTGTCATATTGCCCCTCTAGGGGAGCTTGTAGGTTTCTGCTTTCTGAAAGCTACTCTGATGCCTGAATTTGGTTATAGGAGCTCTGGACCACAGCATCCCACACGCCATTCCTGGGTCTAGCTATGTGCCTAGCCCAGAATGAAGGTATTTATGAATGTCCATATGGTCCAGAGTACTCATGGTTCCAGAATAAGTGATCAGGTCAGTGGGAGACATATTTTCTGCTATGTTGTCTAGCCATCAGCTTTTCCTAGTCTAGGAGAGAAGGGCAGGGGATGGAAAAACAAGAACATACACTTGTGAAAATACAGACAGGAATTTGCTTTTCTCTCATGATCTGATAAAGGGCATACAAATATACTCCATTTCCTCATGCAGACATTGTTGGGTCTCTGTCTCAGCGAGGGCCAAAAGACCTGGTGCTCACACATACAGCCTTTCTCGAGCTGCACTGTGGTTCTGTGACTCTTTTTGGAATTCATATTCCATGGTTCACTCTTTTCCACCACGAGGGTAAAGGATAACAGCAAAAGCAAGACGGAAGCAGAGGTCTCAAGCCAGGTGAGAAGATGACCTGTTACTAAATATACACAGTGTTGTCATTGTGTCAAAATGGAGTGACGTCAGATGGCCATCATGTTAATATATGCCATGGTTTTGCTAGTCAAGGCCTTTGAAAAGAATGTGTCTAGGTGACTGATCTTATCAGGATAGTTTGGACAGAGGTTACTTTGTGGTACTTATTTGGCCTGGAGGATGTAAGTGGCTCCATTCATTCCTTGGATACCTTGTGGAGAGAAGAGAGCTGGACTTACATGAACTTTTAATCAAGAACCTCCATATAGCCTCTTCATGTGGCATGACTCTCAGAGAGATGAAATGTGACTTCAGAAACAATTGGAGAGCAAGTGTTGTACAGACCGAAAGTAAGAGCTAACAGTTTCTGAGAGGATGAGCAGAGAAATAAGTCATTTGTACTGTATTTTACTAACTAACCTCTCTCAGAGCCTGTACTGATATACAGGGAGGGAACCTCCATATGGGAATATTTTGGAGAAAACTTCATCTCTCTCTAAATTCATCTCACCCTAGTTTTTGAGAGAGTAACTGAAGGAAGAAAATGACCATGAAGCTGGAATTTGAACCAGGGGCTTCCCCTCTGTCTCTAAAACCTGCTGCTGTTTTCAGGACCTGAGAGGCCCTGATGGGACAAAGAGAAAAGAGCTATCTTTGTTGATATTTCCTGCTGCATAATTTCAAGAGATAATGTTGAATGTTCACCATGTTCAAAGCACCTTATGAAGCACGTGTATAACCACATCCTTGTCATAAAGACTCTGACACTCTAATAAGGGAGGTGACAGGGGACCTTTGGTGATGTGACTGGCTACTGTCGATCTAACCCTTGTTTTTCCTCACATATCTCAAGGTCATATTCAACTATAACTAGAGATACTGAGCTCTAGTCTTATATTCAACCCACATAATATCCTTTAAGATGAGATTCTTTAGGAAGATTCGCCTGTTAGCCTAAGGCCATTGTTGTATACATCATATAACCTCCCTGTGTCCTGACCCTGTTTGTTGGTGATGTGCTCTAGTAATGGCCTCCTGCCCCTTGAATGATAACAAGTCCGAGCTGGTCACCTTTCTCCTCTGAGTGCTTGGTCAGCACTATCTCCTATGATGGATGAAATAGCCATTCCTAGAATTTTGACATTGGGGCTGGAGAGCCAAATCTACCTTCATCTTATTGGTCTCCAAAATGTGAGCACATTTCATGACTTAGGTGGGGCAAGGAGTCACTGCCTACAGAGTCTAGACAGAAAATAATCTGTGTACTCTGAAGGTCAGATAGGAGTAATTTACATATCCTAGATGAGATATCATTTTTTAAAAAATTGTCTTTAGCTCCCATAAGAATTCTTTTGAAAAAAAAGAAAAACACATGCGTCTAGGAAAAATGAGATTATCAATAAAGATGTGGCTATCCCTGTAGGAAAAATGGGATTATAAATAAAGGTGTGACTATCCCTGTAAGAAAAATGGGATCCTAAATAAAGATGTGGCTATCCCTGGACTTCCAGAAAGGAACAATGCTAATAGTGGTGTGCCCCAGGGGCAAAGCACCCTTCATGGGAAACAAGGTGGGGAGCAGGATGGGGAAGTACTCCATTTCTCTAAGGATAGACCATAATACCTAGGGTGAGAACCCAGAGTAAATCCAGTGTGGAAGGCCCACTGTGATCTAACAACAACCAGAGTCCTACCATCCTCCTCCATGTCTGATGCAATCTTTGCACAGCTCAAGAGCACCTGCAGTTCCCTAATGACTGAAATAAAAACAGCCAACTTTTCTCCCTTTTCTTGGAGATTAGCCCATCGTCACCTAAATTTGAGGAGGCAAATCTGGCCATGTCCCTCCGGAATACATGGCTCATTTCTAAGTATTAAGAAACAATAGTTTTGTGATATTTTCAGATAAATAGCAAGAAAATCGCCTTCCCAGGGACAGTGCTGGCAGCAGGAATTCCCTCAGACTAGAATCTAGCCAGTGTCCTTCTGCCTGCAACTTTCGCTGATCACAAGGAGCAGGACTTGAATACATCCAAATGTGTGCCCAACCTCCTGTCAGTGCAGTGCTAATTCAGAGACTCAAGTGTTGATTTTCTTCTCTTCTTTTTGAGGAAGTACTTAGGACATCAGACTTCATGAGGTTAGTCTTTGCTGTGAGCGAGGACTGAGGTGTGTGGTATCTGAGACATTCTCTCTCTTCTTTCCTTATTTTTTATTTTTATGATATATTTACTTATTTATGTGTATGTGTTTGAGTAGGTATGTGTGCAGTGACCACAGAGGCCAGAAGGGGGCATCATATCTCTGGGAAATGAAGATACAAGCAGTGAGCCATCTGACTTGGGTGCTGGAAACCAAACACAGGTCCTCTGGAAGAATAATACGCTTTCTTAACTGCTGAGCCATCTCTCTAGAACTTTCTTTCTTATGTGACTTCTCAATATAGAACTGCTTAATCTTCTTTGAACACACTCTGGGAGATCCTGGGGTTCCTGCTGGGCACAACTTGGGTGGTCTTTTCTCCTGAGAAGGATGAGACATGATGTGCTGGATAGCTTTATTGTGAATTTGACATACCTGGGTTGAGAGAGCCTCAATTGTGGAATTTCCTCCATTGGGCTGGCCTGTGGAGATATCTGTGGGGTATTTCCTTGATTGTTTGATAGGGGAAGGGTCCAGCCCACTGTGGGCAGTGCCATCCTTGGACAGGTTGTTGTCTATTGTATAAGAGAGCAGGCTGAGCAAGGGCCAGGCAAGCAAGAGAGTAAGCAGCGTTCCTCCATGGCCTGTGCTCCAACTCCTGCCTCCAGGTTCCTGCCCTGAGTTCCCATCTTGAGCTCGCTGATGAACTGTGTGTGACCTGGAAGATGTGAATGAAATAAACCCTGTCCTTTCTAAGTTGTTTGGTCAGAGTGTTTTGTCACAGCAATTGGAGGCAAAGTAGGACAGAAATGGGGAGTGGATTTGGAGAGAAAAGGTAAAAATAAAAGGGAGGGATAACCATGGCAGAGAGACATGGAACACAATAAGCAAAGAGAAAGGCAGGAAACAAAAGGACTAAGAAAGAAAAGAGAAGATGACAAGATGTATACACTAGAGAGATGGGAGGCTGGTGAGAGGTTTGGTGGAGGGAGAGGAGATAAAGTATTTTAATGAGACAGAAAAACAAAACCCATCCTGGGAGAAGGAGATAACAAAGACAAATGTGAGCCTGCATGGAAACTCATCAAGATGAGGAAGAGAAATCTGAGCTGAGAACTGGGAGAAGGATGGTAGACGCCTATATGCAGGCATGGAGGATATGCGATGGGCCACAGGGAGCTGGGTTGTGCTCCACCTTTTCATAATTGTCTTAGAAATACCATGGCTGGGTCGAATGGTGAAAGTAAATGGGCTTTCCCTCATCCTTGTTCCTGGGCCATTCCCAGCCCCAGGCTCTCTAGCCTCTGTATTTAGCACTCTAGCACGAGTTGGTTCTCACAGGTGTTGGTCTCAAAGCCAAGGCCTAGGAGAGGGAGCGTGGCCTAGAAAAGCAACGACTCCCTCGGAGCAGAAGCAAGATTTTCTGAATGTATTCCCAAAGAAAACAAGAGTAGGTATGTGTGGCAGGTGTGCCAGCAACCAAGGCTGCCCTACAGTCAGGTGTCGTCTTTGGTACTGAGGTGTTCTTCTTTGTCTTCTGACCTCTGGAGTAGACATGGTCTAAGACTGCAGAGTCCGGAGACATCGTCAAAAGCACAGCTGCTTCCAGTAAGTCCACCGCATTCACAACTTGGAATCACAGACTTGTGGACATTGGAGTAAAAGGAATCCTAGGGTCAACTCCTGCTGGATTAGGGATCCAGAGATCTACAACCAAGTGTGACCTCTGCCTCCTCACAGTGGGGTGACTTTGGTCATGTCATCAGGTTCTCAGCATTTCAGTGTCTCTGCCTATAAAGTGGAATGCCATGCTTCTAGATGGGGACATTGTGAGCATTCAGTCTTATGGGTTTTTAGCCATTTGGAACCCCAGCAGGCAGTGAGTGTCTGATGTCCAAAGCTCTTATCATTGCTGTTGTGAAAAGCCCAATGACAAACTGCACGGGCAGAGCTTCTAGCCTGATCCTGATTCACATAATGTCCTGTAAGTAAATCCTGTCTGTGGAAACACCTTATTTCCTGATATCCTACAAGAGACTCTAGCCATAGGGAGAAGCCTTCAGGCCTGAGGCTGCTGCCTGGGGAGGGCCAGGAAGATATCACCTCTTGTTAGAGGACTTTCTCTTCTTCATTGTGTGATTCAGGCAGTTCTCCCCACAAAACCCACAGGATTCAAGTTGGAGAGATGGTTCAGCAGTGAAAGCACTGGTTGTTCTGGCAAAGGACCCAGGTTCTGTTCCCTGTATTCCTGTGGTGGCTAACAACCATTCCTAAATCCAATTCCAGAGGATCTGATGCCTGGTTTGAACTCTGTGGGTATTGCAAGACACAGACTTACAGCATGGATTTAAATACGTGCAGACAAAACATTCATATACATAAATGCAAACAAATAGATAAAGATAAAAGAAAAAAATCCACAAGATTCCACAGAATTCCATAGAATTCCATAGGTACAGCCAGTACCCTATCTGTGGGCTAGATTTTTCCCATGTCACCCCTTCTCCCATGACAGAGCACTCCTCGTAGGGCTCAGACCCTTTCTTTTGAGGGCCTCATTTCCGCAGCACATTCCCACATTTAGTAGCAACCTGTGAGCCACTATTACTGTCATTTCTGGAGAATGAGGGTCTGCTTAGTTCACAGGCGCTTTGGGAAAGGTTTGGTTTTAAGTAACTGGAATACAAACCAGTATGACCTCTGAGATTAGAAAGGTCAGCAGAAGCTGGGACACTACTGAGTCCTGAGGACCACTTTCAGGATCCTGAAGGGCAGTGACTGTGTTTTGCTCACTTTTCCATTTCCAGAATCTAGTCTAATAGAAAATAATAGGCATGCAGTCTGTGTAAGTCACATGATCCATACTGATTCTGGGAGACATCCAGAGCTGTAGAAGACTAAATATTTGTCAGTGAGACTCAACATGCTGGTTCAAGCTAGATTCAAGTAGGTATTTCTCCAGGGGGCAATAAATTATACAGGATTTACTTTCTAAAGATTTGGGGACCCCCTGATCATAGGAAAGAGGTGCCTTATAACTACAACTGCAAAGTCTAGCAAATTGTCTAGGACCTCACCAAACAGATTTCTTACTTTTAAAGACATAGTAAAATATACTTCCATTCTTCTTGTAAATGCATAACTATGTGTAAGAAGCGCAAGTAAACATGCCTGGCATCAATATGCTAATGAGCCAACCTTAAAGTGACTCTGGTAAGCACCCAGAAAAACAGTATAAAAATCAAGAAAAGACAGACAGACAGGAACGCACAGATGTGCTCCTGAGACACATCTATGGCCTCTGCTCCTGAATGCTGACCAACTGGCAACATTCCTTGGCCTCTGAGGCTTGGTTCCTTGATTCTTGATTCTTGGGGCTTTGGTGCCCTTTTATCATCTGGCACCTTAGCTGAGGACCTTATGCACAATAGTCGAGCAGACTTACTCAACCTGGACCTCAGTGCCTTCCTCTGATCTAGCTGCTGGCTCATGTGACTCTGTTGGAACTCTCTGAAAAGATATTGAGAAGACCAGCACTGCTGAACCCCACCAACTGCCCACGTTCCATTTTCTGACATTGACAGGGTGAGCTCCCTGTAGTATGACAATTGTAACTTGCTTTATGATTACAATAATTATGTGTGATATATGGTGTGTCAATGCTGTGTGTTGGTGTGTAACATACCCAGAGGCGTCTCTGTCTGAACATTCTATGTTCCAGTGCTGACATGTGACAGGATACCCTCGTTGCTTGGGACACTATGCCTGGATCTCTGAATATAAGCAAGACAGGAACTGGTTCATATGACTCTGCATCTACGCAAATCCAAATCTTATGTTGTTGTTGTTTATATTATTCAGTAATTAAATTTTTCTTTGTCATTTTCATATGTGTATAAAATGTATTCTAATTATTTTCATCTCTCAGCCAGGTCAAACTCGTCCCCTTTCTCCCTACAAATCCCTTCCTACATTCATATTTTTGTTTTGTTTTATGAACCACTGTATTTAACTAAGGCCATCTGTGTGACTATGGGTTTGGTATTCATTGGAGTTTGGTGGGTTCCAGTGGTTGCACAACTGAAGACAATTGCCTCTCTCCCCTGAATCTTTCAGTTGCTAATAGTTCAGCAGGGTCTCATGAGCAGCATCCCAATTCAAACCACAGCCCCTCTGAGTTGAAGATTGGAATGGCTGAATGGCTGTGTCATGCCCAGAAGATGGCATGTCACAGCTTTTTTCTGTTTCTTCTCACTTTTCATGCTTTCCAACCTCTCTTCTGTGATACGTCTGAAGCTTAGAGAGGATGATATGAATGTCTTGATTGGGACTAAGCACTCCACTGCCACTTTCTCTCAACACTTTGAGCAGTAATGAGTCTTCATTCACTGCTATTTGTTGAAAATACAGACTTCTCTCATTAAAGCAGAGAACAACATTTGTCTACAGGTATAAATATAGATAGTTAGATGGCAGTTTGATACGATGTCAATTTAACCAAACAACATTAGTCATCTCCCTTTTAGGGACTATGACTTCCTCAGCTCTGTGCTTTTGACTGGGTCTATAGTACCATGCAAGGTTCCCAACTGCAGAGTCGGCCTTAAAACTAATTATAGTTGTGGTTGATTATTCCCATACCACTCACGCCACTATTGAAAAGGAGGGTGCCATCTTGTCTGGAACATTGCTGTTGAAGTTCATAGGGTTCATTGCTATGTAAAAGCGTTGATGCCATTTCTTCCTCATCAGCTTGTATATGTATGTCTTCTGGTACTATGGAAGCTAGGCAGCAGGGAGGAATTCTCCAGATCAGTGCCAGTATTTTCCTCTGTATAGTACAATGGAAGTATGTGGTGTCTTCCACAGCATGGTCTTATCATCTAGTTCTGTGGGCACTGAAGAGGATTGACAAGTATTTGTATTGTTTTGAGGGTCTCTGAGACCTCTCTAACTGATAACTCCTACAGAGTTATCCAAAATCTAGTTGGAAGGGTCACATGCTGGAGAATTGAGACAAGTTTTAGTTGAAATCTGATGGCTGATGTTGCAGAATTCTTTCATTCTTTCATGCATGGAGAGGCTGGTCTTTGTTTTAGCGTATAGCCCAGTAATAAAGTACTTTCCTAGCACATGCAAAAGCTTAGGTTAAATCCTATCACTGAAAAACAAAAAATATTTCAACTGGTAGAGGAAATCTATCAACATTTTTGTAGAAGGCAATCAGCTTCAAAGACCAATGATTTAAGTGTTAAGTAAGTTAATCTCATCCATTAGACACTATCAGAGAAAAATTGACATATTTGACCAAATATCTGGGTAATTTGTGACTGAATTAAATTGTCAGATAAAATTAATCATGACAAGTCCATTCCTTATGAACTTTGTACCTATATGTTACCTGGATGTACTTATTCAATCTACACTAATCTGCAAATAAACTCAATGGCAACATCATATTTCTGTTTAACATAATATAATTTTCCTTCATGTCAGTGAGATGCACTAAATCTCTCTGTGGAAGTGGATGGGCTATGAAGTCATGTTAGCACTTGGGTATTCTGTATTTCATGTGCTATATGTAAAGTTAAAATGATTAAATTCTTGTATATAAATCTGATATATATCATGTTACATAATAAAGAAATAAGAGATGTAAAAAGACAAAGAATATATATTTATGTGTGTGTGTGTTTGTACATAGCATACTTAGAATAAATAGGAAGTAAACACATAACAGTTATGGTCTTCATTTCTGTTAACTTGCCATATGGTCATTTTGGTAGTTCTAATTACCATCTCCCAGTACCAATTCTTTGTAACCTTTGCCTTCCTCAAGAACTTTGTCTAGTTGTGATTCTTTTTCTGCTAGAGTGACCCTTATCTTATTTTCTCAAATGTCTAGGTCATCAGTACTCTTAACTCTAGACTGCTATAGTTAGCCACTAACTCTAATCACAGAATACAGTAAAATTAAGAAATGCCCTAAGGGATCTTCTTCATTCTGGACATAATCATCTTTCCCGCCATTGTGGAGTGGCAATCACCCAGCTAGCATAGTAACACTATTCTTTGTCTGTTAATTCAAGGGCATACAAGTTTTATTTCTGCATGTATATGGGAATCTTCATAAGAGTAAAGAGCCAAAGAAATGACCAAAGCAAAATGCTTTCATACGTTTTATATAAAGGATGGTGAATTTGGGGCTGAAGAGATGGCTCGTGGTTAAGAGCACTGGCTGCTTCTTCAGAGGTCCCAGGTTTGATTCCCAGGACACACATGGCAGCTAGCAACCATCTGTAACTCCAGTTTCAGGGGCTCCAATGCCCATCTGGCTTCCATGGGCTTTGTACAACCCCAGGTGCACTTACATACACACAGGCAAAACACTCATATACAAAAAGTAAAAATAACTAAATAATATAAACCAAAATTTTAAAAGGATGGTGAATTTGCAAATAACGAGACAGAGGAAACAAAGCCCCAGAAATCAGCCAGTGGAAAGTAAGAGGCACAGGAGTTGTTCACTTGTGCCAAGTCATTGTAAAGTCAGTCCCTAGACTCTGGAGATGACTGACCTTTCTTCATTTGGGGACAGAGAAGGTGTCTTTCTCAAACAAATTTTATGGTTTGCTATGGTAAAGATATGGCAGGTCAGGTCACCCTTTACGTGACTGCTGCATCATAAGTGTCTTTGTTTTAAAAATAGTAAGTGTGCCAGATCAACATATTTCATTCTATCAGCTAGATGGAAGTACACATCAGATGTGTCCCAGGAGGAGGGGAATCTAGGTGTAGATCATGAAAGAGATGTCTCATCTACCCAGAAATACCTAGTTGATGTTTTAGAACTTCCAGTGGAAGAAAATTCCCAGATATTTTTTATCCTAATTGTCGGCACTTGTGACTACTGCCTTTTATGGCAAAGTAGACTTTATCAGTATGATTAAATTAAGGATTATGAGATGTGGAGATTATTCTTAAATGTCAAGTAAGTCCAATGTGAACACAGAGCACTTCTGAGGGCAAAGAGAGCTGGACTCAGTGTGAGAAGATATGATTGCACAAGAAACTGGAGGAAGCGCCTGCTGCTATAAAGATGAAGAAGGGTTATGCTCCGAGGAGTGAAGGGAACATGCTGGATGGGAAATGGCAGGAAAGTGGGTTTTCCCTAGAGTCCAGAAAGAACCACTTCTCAGACATCTTGATTGAAGTCCAGTGAAGCTCTGTCAGATTCTGTCCTACACAACTATGAAGATTTAAACCATCAGGTTTAAGTGCATGGGTTTGTGACTCCTGTTGCAGTATTGATAAGAAACTAACAGAGATTGATGCTAAGTTTTCCCTGTACTGTACAAAACCAGCAAAGAATTGGAGTCATTTAATAGAACAGTTAGGTTAACCTTAGTAGAACATCTGGAGACTAAGAAATAACATCCCCATATTGGACCATGGCATTGGAAAACCACTTTCTCTTTTCAAAAAATAATCCCTCTAATCAATTAGCCTCTAGGCTGACTATTTCTGAGTGGCAGGTCTCCTTCCTCTGGTTTTCATGCATACATGACCCAACAGACTCTTGGTGTGGCATTTTGGCAGCAAGGCCTAACTCAGTACTCGCCCCGGGAACAAACAAGCTGCCAACACTGAGACGCTCTAATGCTTTAATTGGTGCTTATTCTAAACAGTCCATTTAAATGTCCCCAGCTTTTGCCAGATGCACACAGTCAAGTTGACCTGACAAGAGCATCTGACTGTGGCAGATCAATGTGATAATTACAGGGTCCTGCTCTCCCCTGCCTTGATTAATGTTTTCATGTCACTTAGACATCACTCCTGGAAACCTCTCTTGGTTTGTAATAATCAGCAGTTCTGTGGCCCAGAACCTAGTAGATGATTAATAAATATGTGTTGAGTGATGACTGTTAGAGTCAACTCTCAAAGAGTTGGATTTTCACTTCTCAAAGAGGTTGGACCCAACCTCACCAAGTCTCTGAAAAACTCCTGTACCCAACCAGAGTCAGATGAGCTGCGTCCAGTGCGTTACAGTGCTGGATATATGTAGCTGGGGAAGTACTGGTAAAAGGAAGAAAATACCAGTCCAGACTTTCTACACCATGACGTTCACCTCGGAAACCCTACTGTGCTTCCATATAGGTGTCAAGCCCTTTGGGGCATTGAAATAGAAGAGCCCAGAGACTCTGTGCTCCCAGTGATACTGTATTCTGCAAGTGACACATGGCTGGAGGTTAGCTGCACCATCAGTCAGGCAGTGTATGGATTCAGCTTGACGTGACTGCAGCCATCATGAATGTGACTGTTATGACTGCCCATTATAACTCTGTCTGTTTGTCCTAGATGAATGCACTGGAGTGGTATATAGAGGTTTCCAACAGGAACTTGACCCCAGGGTGTGCTTAGCTCTTTACAAGCCAGGCACATTCTGGTGAATAGGAAGTCACTTTTTCTCTTACAGCTATCTATCTAATCTGAATTGTAGAGATCTGATTGATCTTGTTGCTAACCCATACTATGTTCTGTAATCCTTAATAAATTACAGTCTTTGAACTCCTAAGTCTGTTTGCTTTCTTCCTCTCATAGGCTCAGTCCATCATATCCCAGTCCTCACACCCTAGTCTGATTTTTTGTGAAACTGGAATCCAGATCCTACCTCACTAGATGTACAGCTTTTAATAATGCTCAGCTTTTTAAGATTCTGCTTCCTCATACATTATACAAGGATAATAACAGTACCTACTTTATTGCTCTGAGGATTAAATCCAGTCCAATCACTCAGTACTGTGTGTGGCAGATGCAATATTTTAGTCACTCTTCCCGTCCTCCTGCCACCCCAACCCCTTGCCTCATCTAATTGTAGCTTTATCTTTCTCTAGACAGCCCTGGGCACAGAATTCAGCTCTGGAAAGATGCATGTTGGCACAGCAAAGGGGCTGGTCCTACAGGTTTTATTTACCACGGAGAAGGAGGACGTTCTGGGAGCCAAGGCATTTCAGTGAGCAGGTGTAAAGATGTGTGGCTTTCCAGCCGCAGACAGGATCTGTCTCCTGTGCTATATAAATCCTCATCTGACCAGGGCACCAGCTCATACCCTAAGGACAACCTGAGCACTGAAGGGCCAGAGGAAGACATATATCTCTCCATGGACTCCTTTTACCCCACAGATATTGTATCTGTATACTGGGTTCTCTCCAGGCTGTAGGTAGGTTTCAGTATGTCGGTCCATAGCCTTGCCACTAAAGATCAAACCCGAAGAGCCGTCAGGGCTTTTCTGTTATAGCCATATGCTGCTGCTCTGAGAATTAACATCAAGGAAGGAAATGACGGTTATAGGGAAGAACATCTTTCCTGATACAGCCTTCTGCCTGGACAGGAAGCCAAAGGCTGATGGAGTGCTACAGTGTTCATATAGCTCTACAGATTGTTTTAACCTACCAAGCCCTGTGAGCCCCAAAGGGGCAGTGAGAGGAATTAAGTGCTCAGATTCCAGAGATGGTCTGTGTCCATCACTCTGCTCTTGAGGAAGCCTATGCAGTGGTATGCATGGCTAGCTCATCTCAAGGTCTCTAATCAAGGGCATCCTTGGTGCTTTCCTGTTGGTCTCACTGTTATCCGGAAGTTACACTGAAATTTATATGTCCCCTGCCCTCCGTGTCCTGCATCCAGTGTTAATTCTGTACTATTCAAAAACTATAATTTTAAAAACATATTTATCATGTTTTGATTTTGCTTTTACAAGGAAGGAAATGTTGAGTGGAGAGAAGTATTTTTTTTTAATGCTACAGAAAGTTTTGAAAGCTATGCGAGCAGAAATTTGCCTTTATGACTTCATACCACACAAAACAATGGTCTGTTCCTCCTTATGCCTAAAGTGGGTGGTACTTTGCTGGCCCAGCATTCTTTCCATCCACTCAATCATTCAGTGCAATCTCATGGAGGGCCTGTTTCTCAGCAGGCCTTGAGTATCATTCTGAATCTGAGCAGATGGGCAAGATAGTCCGTTCTCTGGAGTAGCTCACAATGCAGCCATGTCTGAAAATCTGAAAATGCACAAGTTAGAAATATGCAAGTGGACAAGTTCTGCAGCACAGAAGGAAGCGAGAATTGGGGAGCCCAAGAAACATAGGCTATTAATCCCTCCAGGAGAAAACTTCATAGTAAAGAACTATGCAATAGAGCATGAACTGCAGGTGTAGGAGGAACTTGCCAGAATTAGGAAAAGTGCTCCCCAGTCCTGGAAGAAAGTCTTTATCTGTTTGGCCACCATTTCCTCAGCATCTACCAGGTGCTCACTCATCTGGCAGTGCTGAGGCTGTGGGTAGACATAAGTCAAGGTGTGTGCTCTCTCCTGGAAGGTGCTCTGATGGAGGTTCCATCATGTGTGACCATGGATCTACCAACACACAGGGTCAGGGTCAGGGACAGCCTCACTAGGGGGAGACATATGGGTTGAATATCAATAAAAGAATAACTAACCCTGAGAGGAAGAGAGGGGGATTTCCCTTTTAAGGAACAAGACACTGGAGGTGTGGACTTACAAAGAGTGGTGTAAGATCAGACAGATGGAGGGTCCAGGTGAGAATGACAATATGATGTTAGCAAGGGTCAGAATGGGAGACATATGGGTCATGCAGGTAGCAGAGAGTTTTTGAAACAATATAATCACCGATGTACTTTAGCAGGACTCCTCTTGATGCTGCTGCTGCTGCTGATGATGATGATGACGAAGACTAACGACTTTGTTTCTCTTCCAAGCCATGTCTTCTTTATCTCTGAAATGTAGAGAGTGGCAGGCTCACCTGGAGGTAGATGAGCATAAGTTGTTAACCTGTGAGTGAGCGTGGTACACGGGACCACATTCCTGCCAATAGCTTCAGGGATGGCGTAGGGAAATAAAGCTGAAGGTTTTGCTGTGGTGTAAGTCGTTACAACTGAGATCATGAGAGGAAGAAGAAGCATAGAAAAGGGAACAGCTGTTGGATGTACTGCCTCTGATAGTGTGTGGTTAGATTCTGGGTATAGTATGGTCTACACTAGACTTGATTCACCGAGTTTTCATTAGAACCCTGCAGAGATTGGCCAGGCCCTCTATATTTGCTCCAAAATCTGCAGGGGTTAAGCTGAAGTCCCAGAGAATGGTGGAGTTCTGTGAGAACTGTGATGGGAAAGCACATGAAAGCCTTTGCCCTTGCTTGCCCTCTCCTGTGAAACTGCCTGCTTGTCTTTGAAAACTGACCTACTCTTGTGGATGAAGTCCTCTTTTCAAGTTGTCATCTCCTCTTTGAAGCCCTTCTGGGAAGGGTGAGCAGCCCAGTTTGCTGCAAAAAAAGGAGGTTCCTGAATGCTAGACTTCCAGAGCTACAAAGGAACACTTCAGCTACCTGGGATGTTTGCTGTTAAGTAGTCCACTTAGACTACTTTACTATGCTGCAACAGAATATTTGGGAGTGGGCAACTTATGAAGGCATTTACTTCTCAATATTCTGGAGCTTGGGAGGTTGAAGGCTGAAGGCTGTGTCTGTCTGGTCAGGGCTTTCTTGTTCTGTCTTTCCATGATGAGGGCACCACAAGGTAGGATGTGGGATGGAGCAAACAACAACTTGGCTCTCTCTTTTCTTAAGAGCAAGTAATGCCATTGCAGGCTCAGCCTTCATGACTTCATCTAACACTAATTACCTCCTGAAAGGCTGCCCTCTAACTCCATCATATGACTGAAGATTAAGTTTCAAACACAAGAAATTTTAGAAATAACCTTCAAGCTATAGAAGTGCTGCCCTCTATGATTCCATTTGGTGAATAGCTGTAAGCTCCAGGGACATGGTGAATCTCTCCAGATTGCTGCCTGGTTTCCTTTTTGGAAAATCACAAGTCTAACCCAAGGGGGCAGGTGGCCTTGCTCAGGTATGTGTTTCAAGTATCTGTCCCTTTCTTGTACATGTTAATATTCTCTACAACAAATAAGTAGTGCAGCCGTTCTTTCCTTACATGTCGATCTTTCTGTGCCTCTAGGAATGAATAAAATACTCCATGAGTATTTTATGCTTTCTTCTCTGTCTAAAAATCTCCAATTTGTTTCTTGACAACCAGCTCAAACATCAGTTCTTCTTAACCCATAGGATAAGCCCAGGTTTCTGACAACCTGCTGCGCTCTGCAGTGTTTGTTGGATAAATGATTCTATGTTTATCTTTGTAAATGTCAGTTTCACTGGCATTGGCCCATTTTTGTGAATTATTTTTGAATCCTTATTTGTAATTCAATCTATCCATGACCTGTAACTGGCCATGTCACCCACAATTAAATAAATGTGCACTCTTTGCATTCACCTGGTTTATTTGTTTGAAATAGGTTATACTGATAAATGTCATCTGCCATGTAATTGGGGAAGAAAGATGAGACTGACCTAGACCAAATAGAGGGCTGGAGATAAATTTGCATCTCTTATATACCTAAAACCTTCTTTCTCTCTGTTCCTGTATTAAACTCACTCATCATACTCTACATGTCCTTGAAAGAATCTCACCAATTCTGTATCAGCACTTTAATTCTCCAGAATCATACTTACCCTTCCTTCTTAGAATACTAAGTCATCTCCTTTTAGTAAGTGTTCACTGAGCATCTTGCAATTTTTCCAGACATCCTACTATATAATAGCACACAGAGAAGATTACCCCAGGACAACGCTGGAACATGTTTGAATAGGTACTTATTCTAACATATATTAACATTTATGTTTCAGGAAAGTAATACAAAATCCTTGGGGATTTGTTTCTTTACCTGTGAGCACAAGAATAGGATCATGTGTTTGAATGAGTTCTGCCGGTCAGGAAACACCATGAAGTACCTAGTTTGGTGGGTACTACATGACTCATGTCCAACCCTTGCTCATCTTTTCCCACTATATCCTAATACAATAGAGGGACCTTTGTCTTGATATTCCTTCTTCCCTATCACCTGAACCATGATTCTTGACATGAGCAGATCTGCCTATATTTTCCGTGCGGAGTTTAGAGGTGGGATGCTGCCTCTGTAGCTGGCTTCATGCCACCAAGAAACAGCTCAGAGACAAATTACTGTGGTTGGTTGGATATCTTGCTCTAGAGTCTATAGATGCTATGGGGCAGGTTCTCTGTGTAGCGTCTCCAGTTGATTGAGAGTATTGCAGAATACCTTTTCATGATAGAGTGCTTCCAAGCCACAGGAGGAGTTGTAAGTTCTAGGCTATTGTGGATTGTGAGGTCATACATGAGGTTACTATGCCCCAGTGAGAGTACTTTGGTCTCATCTTTACAGAAAGTGATCTGTGTGTTTCTTCTTTACCTTTTGAACCTCCTCTCTTCTGACTCTTGTTGCCTTCTAGCTTTATTTCCATATCCTCTCTGGTCCTCATTTAATATCATCCCTGTGCTTTCCTTTCCTCTCTGGCTTAGGCTCCAGCCCTGCCTGTCCTTCCTTATCATATTCGTTCCAAACCTTGGGCTCATTTAGGTCAAACAAATGCTTATTTCACACAAACAATATCTGGCACTGTGTAATGCAACCTTCCAAACAAACAAAAACCAGGCTTGCTCAGTGTTGGCATGCCTGCAGTTTCCTTGAAAATTCCACCTCCATTCCCTCAGTCATTGCCAGCCTTCGCAAAGCTCTTTACCTCCTGCCCCTCTGGCTGGCCTCCTTCCCATTTTTTGTCTCCTTCTAGATTCTTCATTGCATTGTCTCTTGAAGTATCATTAGAATTTTATACGAGGGCTCTGCCTTATATCAGAGAGCAGAGTCTCTGCTGACCTGTTTACCTAGATAGAAAGGAAAGAGCTAGAGATGAAATAAATGATGAAAAAGTTTAGAGGAAAGTCTTGAATTTCATGCAAATCATTCAAAGTAAATACTAAATCTGCTGTCAGCATATAGCATGCATACTTTACTGTTTGTGTATCTGTGTCTTTTTAAAAAAATCTACAAATCAAGAGACTAGACTATCTCATGATTTTTTGCACACATGGAATTTTTTTCTACTTCTGTGTCCTATGAGAAACAAAAGAATACAGTAAATTCTGTTTATCCAGCTGATTGATTTGGGAAGGCATACCATCAGCTCTGAATATATTTAGTTTCTTTCACTACCAATTCATGCTGATTCTGAGATAAGGGGGATGAGATGTTTGTTAGTGCTGGTTTCATGAGTCAGTGGGGCTTTCCTGCCTAGAGCATCTTTGGAAAAGCTAAAGCTTTCCACCCACTATTCTCAGGTGGAGAAAGGAGGAGGATGCAGTGAAATTGTGAGCAAATAGCAAAGCCATCCTGGCCATTCGACCAAGACTGAGCTCAGACAGTAAATCCCCTATAGAGAGCTGGAACCAGAGTAGAAGATTTTCATGGCAGGGATGTGATTGTTTAGAGGAAAGATGGATGACAAGCTCTAATATTCTACCTCATTAAGTAGTGCCTACAATGGCCTGCCTTCTTCCTGTCCCACACAATCACATAGATACTTGTTGGTTCACTGAGGACTTGGAAGTTTCTATGGTATTTTCTTTTAGTATCCTCTTGTCTTAAATTGCCCCACCACGTAATCTTCCCATCATACATTTTCATCTTAGCTGAAATTACCTCCATGAAGTCATTCATCTCATTCATGTCTTCACCAAGTATTGCCATGCCTAAGTTAAAATTCAGTCACAACAACCTTAAGATTTTATTATTCTGAATACTTACTCCATACTCTACATAAAAAGTAATTCAAAATAGATCATTGATTTAATAATTGATTTAAGTATTAAAATTAATCATGCAGTTTTTAGAACAAAATATGGCAGAATACTCTTCAGATTTGTAGTAGCTAAACACTTTTAGGCAAAATACAAAAAAGAATCAATTTATCTCCCTATCTATATGCTTTCATGCAACAAGTAGCATATGACATTTCAGTCAGTAATAAGAATTCCCAACTCAGTCAGCTAATATCTTTTATATAGTAGTGACTAAAATCTCAGAAAATGGGAGGGTCCTTGTGAATATCTTGGGAGTCTTGTGAGTTTCATCAGCTGGGTGAGCCTCTTCCTTCCACACGGGAATATTCACAGGCTTGATCTCATGAAGGTCTCATGTAGATCATCACAGCTTCTCTGCTTCAAGACAGTGATGATCATATCAACCTTGAGGAAACAGCCACACTACAAAACTCCGTATGATTATAATGCAACAGAAAAATTCCCATCATCTAGTGATGTAGCCACAGTTACCTCCTAGTATACACATTACTTGTATATTTGTGAGATTGCCTGTGTAAGTAAACCTACTATGCTACCAGTTATATAAAAGTATATCTCATAATAACAACTGACCTGGCAAGATAGTCCCACCCATGCAATAGTGGCATGATTTTATGAGAGTAACCAATCACTCTTTAATTGAATTTAAGGTCAAGTTCCTAAGATGGAGGCCATAGCTGACATTGATACCAGGCTTAGGAACCTGAGGTCAGAGAGTATATAGTGCATATGGGAGAACCTAATACCAGTTTTCTACTAAATAGTTTTGTTAAACTGACTCTTAATATCTTATTGTCATACCCACAGATTAATATACCTCCCAAATCTTACCAGAGAAGTTTCCCAGTGCAACAGATGATGATTAACACTCATAATTGTTAACATGCAGAGAACAAGAGTGGAGTACTTGTTCCATAATAGGACAGCCATACGAAACTTCTGCTCCCAAGGCTCAGGGATCTTTGAAAAAGAGGGGGTAAAAAGATTGTAAGAGTCAGGGTTGGCAGATGATCACAAGGAAGCAGAGTTTTCCAGACAGCTTGTCAGTTATTCATATGAACTCATAGCAATGGTGACCACATACATAAGTACCCTACAAGCTCAAAGCATAAAAAATCCCCAACATAACATGAGGAAGTGGGTAAGAAACTCCAGACTCGCCTAAGGAAATTGTGGCAACAGATGGCTGCTGGGAGGGACAGAGACAATTTCTTTTCAAGCATGGGACCCTTGGTAGCTTAAACAATCTTCAGTGGATTGACCCACATTCAAGAATACTTGGAGACACAAATTAGATTCTATAAGCCTTATTATATATACAATAAATACATTAAATTGGTTAGGGGGAATCAGGGGACATGGGAATGTGTAGTGGTTCTAAATGCCATCAAACCATATGGTATGTAAATCATAAAATTCAATTTAAATGTTTAAAAAATAACTGAGTTAATTAATTTAAAAAGTATAGCTAACAAAATTATATATATCATATAATATTTAATAATAAATGACTATATTATTGGTTTAAATATGTACTATGTCATGCTAATTACCGATATTTGGAAATTTACATTTTTCACTTACAAAAAACAAGCTGACTGAAAAACAGTATGCTGCATCATACTTTGCAGAGTTCATTTTTATAATGTCTCTTTTCTATCATTTTCTTTTGTGTTTGCTTAAATTTATGTTGTTTTGCTATCATGGCTCTAAGATCAATAGATTATCTCATATATGCACAAATAGTAGCACATATCCCCATATATGTATGTATGTAAATATATATATATATATATATATATATATATAAAACATACACACATACATAAACACACGCCATGTAGTCTAAGTGCATAGCAGGCTACTTGTAAGTATATGTAATGCTCTTTGTTAAAAATATTCCCAGATGTTCTTTTTTGAAATGTATTTGTTAAGCAATGCATGCCTATACTAAAATGATAAATTTAATTCAAATTTTTAAAATCCTTAGTAAGAGAAATTATTAAGAAACTATACATGGGGCTACAGAGATGGTATAGCAGTTAAGAGCAGTGGTTGCTCTTGCAGAGGACCTCAGTTTGAGTCCCAGCATTCATATCATAACTAACAACTCTGTAACTCCAGTTACAGAGAATCTGATGTCCTCTTCTGATCTCTATGGGCATTGCACGACTTGAGTGCACTTACATACATGCAGGAAAAACATACAGAAAAAAATAATAAATATTCTAAAAGAAACTATATAGTTATGCAACAGGAAAAGGAGAAAATACTCACAAAACTAAATCTAATAACAAAAATATTTAAAGAATTTCATAAGTCAAACAAGTTAATAGTAAAAAAATGAGGAATTCTACAAAAGGGGGCTAAATATTTCAATAGACACTATAAGTAGGATATATGAGTTGTCAAAAAATGCATAAAATAAGCCATGTATTGGGTATAAAGTACTATAAAACATTAATCTTATAAAGGGCCAGTATTAAAAATACTCAAAGAATGATTGATATTGAAGAGTAAGTAAACACACACACACACAGACACACACAATTAAGAAACAGAAAATCTGAGTAGATTACTTCATAAAAACATGCAGATGGAAAATAAACAAATAAAAAGTTACTCAACATCAGAAGTGAAATTAAAACAACACTACTACTTTTACCCCGCAAATGGACGTTGTACTAAATCAACTCCTAATGGCTTACTGTTACACCCAGAGATTAAAGTATCCCTCAACTCTCATCAGAGACACTTCTTCCTATAGTAGATGGAGGTTAACTACCATAGAGGCCCACAACTGGGACACAAATGTAATAGAGTACATAATATTGGGCTGGGAGGGGCAGATAAGTGAAGAGGTATAAATTCTCAATAATAAAAATGTCTAAAAGCAGTGGTGGCTATCATTCTAGTCTTGGACGGAAGTCTGCTTCTGTTCATAGCACCCCAGACCCTAACAAATATCTCTTAGTCCAGATCAACCCACTGCATCCTGAATACTGTACTCAGAACAGGTCAATTTTTTCAGTCTGGTTTGTAACAGCCTTCCAGGCTGTCTCCACCCCCAATTTGCCATTGCATTCCTGTGACCTTCCATCTGCCTTGGCTGTCCCCTGTCCCAAACTACCTTGGATTTCTGTGAGCAGTCTTCTTCACTGGTAAGTCTGATCAGGTCCATTGCCTTTCCACTCCCCTCCCATCTGAGCAACTCCACTCTTCCAAGTCCCACATCTTGTTCTTCTTCTAGCCTTGGGCACAGGCCCACTCCAACTCTTAGCACCCCAGATCCCTAGAGTAATTTCTTATTCCAGAGCCACTTACTATATCCTGAATCTCGTACTCAGACCAACTCAATTTTTCAGTCTAGTTTGTCATAGCCTTCAGAGGCTGTCCCCATCCCCAACTTTCCATTACATTTCTGAGACCAGGCTTCTACCTCTACAGAATCCACCTGCAACTTGTCTTAGATTCCAGAGATAGGCCTGAGGCTTCTTTCCTGGTAAATCTATCTGATTCTGCCCATTGCATCTTCACTCCCTAGACTGCAGGAACTCCTAAGTCCCTGACCCTACATCTTTTTCTCCATCTAACCTTGGGCACAGCCACACTTTTACTTTTTATCCCTCCGAACTACTTTCTTGCCTCTGGTGGACTGTGAGCTCTCCAAATCATACCACAAAGATCCCCCTACATTGAAACCTTCTGTAGCCCCTCCAACTGCTTCATGAATAGGCTTCTCTGCTCTTCTATAGGGTCCCAGACCTCTGAAGGCTGCCTGTGAAAGCCTGAATTCAGCCCCTTCCTAGTAATTTTCCCAAAGTGCTGTGCCTTGTGGCTAGAGAAACCCGGATATTAAGAGAGAGCCTGAGAGCATCCGATCTCACCTAAACTGTGTCTCTGAGGGAACTCTGGAGCAGCTGGACTAGAATCATCTGGAATATGCAGGAAATGTGGGACACCATGAAAAGACCAAATTTACGCACCATAGGCATATAGGAAGAAGAATCTCGGGATCATGATATTGTGAAGATTTTCAACCAGATTGTAGAAGAAAATTTCCCCAAATTAAGGAAAGACATCCCATATAAATACAAGAAGCACAAACAACACCAAATAGAGAAGACCAGAAAAGAAACCCCCCATAGTTTATCATAGTAAAAACTCTAAATGTACAGATCAAAACAAGAATTCTAACAGCTGTAAAAGAAAAACAAGTCACATATAAAGGAAAATGCATCAGAATTACAGCTGACTTTTTCAGTCCAAAATATGAAAGCCAGAAGAGCCTGGACCAAAGTATTCCCAGTTGTAAATGACCATAGATGCCAACCTAGAATATTTTACCCATCAAAAATGTCTATTATAGTTGAAGGAGAAAGAAAAGTCTTCCATGACATGAATAGGCTGAAAGAATTCATGTCCAGAAAACCAACCCTTCAGAGGATACTTGAAGTAATACAAAGAGCTGAAGAAAGGAACAACTGTACCCGAAGGGCAATGGAAAGACACTAAATAAAAGTCTTACTGGAACCACAAAGTTAGACTTACCAGAAGTTAAATGATGGGAATCAATACACATCTTTCAATAATAACTTTATCAATAGACTGAACTCTCCAGTCAAAAGACATGGGCTAGTTGAATGGATCAAGAAGCAAAACCCATCTTTTTTGTTATATGCAAGAAACCCATCTCACCTTCAAAGACAGTTACTACATTAAGGTGAAAGGATGGAAAAAAAAATTCTAAGCAAGTGACATTATGAAACAAGCTAGAGTTGCCATTCTAATATCTGACAAAATAACTTCAAAGTAAAACTACTCAGAAGAGATAAAGAGGATCACATCATTCTGATCAGAGAAACGATTAAGCAAGAAGATATTGCAATCATGAACGTATATGCATGAAACTTTGGTGCACCCAACTTCATGAAATCAGTACTACAGGCCTTTGAGACACAGATTAATTGCAATAGTACATGACTTCAGTATCACACTGTCTCCATTAGACTGATCAATTGGTCAGAGTATAAACAGAGGAAGTTAAAGGAGTACACATTGAAAAAAAAGGCAAATTATCCCTTTTTGCAGATGACATGATGTTACAACTAAGAGATATCAAAAAGTCCATCTGAAAACTCCTAGAAATGATTATCACTTTCAGTAAAGTGGCAAGGTACAAAATTAATTTACAAGAATTAGAAGCCTTTCAATATACCAATAATAAACACTTGGAGAAAGAGTACAAGGAAACCCTCCCTTTCACAATAGCCTCAAAACCCAAAACCTTGTAATATACCTGAACAAAGACATTAAAGATCTCTACAATGAAAATAATAGATCTTTAAAGAAAGAGATTGATGAGGTCACCAGAAGACAGAAGGCACTCCTAGGTTCATGGATTAGAAGAATTAATATTGTGAAAAGAATAATATCCTTCCAAAAGCAATATACAGATTCAGTGCAATGCCAATCAAAATCCCCATAACATTTTTTACTGAATTAGAAAAATATTCTAAAATTCATATGGAAGAACAAAAAAACCCAGATAGCCAAAGCAATCCTGAACACAAAGAGCAATGCAGGACAGATTACTATACAAGATTTCAAACAATATTAAGGAGCTATAGTCATAAAACCAGCGTGGTACAGGCACAAAATAGACCCACAGACCAGTGGAAGATAATTGAAGACTCAAACATGAATACATGCATTTTCAGCCACCTGATTTTGACAAAGAAGGGCAAGAACCTCACTGGAGGAAAGATAGCATCTTCAGCAAATGGTGCTGGCAAAACTGGCTCTCCATCTATAGAGAATAAAACTAGATCCTTATCTTTCACCTTGCACAAAAATCAACTCCAAATGAATAAAAGACCTCAATGTGAAACCTGAAACTCTGAAACTGGTATATGAAAATGTTGGAAGTAACCTACAAGATATAGGTGTAGGAAAATAATTTATAAATCAGACAGCAGTTGCTCAGGAATTAAGGTCAATAATAATCATTAAACTAAAAATCTTATGTATAAGAAAAAGAAATAACCAAGGACGTAAAAAGAAAACCCATTGAATAGGAGAAAATCTTCACCAGTGACACATCTGGCACAGATTTAACATCCAGAATACACAGAGACTTGAAAAACAAAAAAAGAATCAAGAAAAAATGTGACACAGTTAAAAGATGGGCTAAAGATCTGAGCAGATAGTTCTCAAAAGAAGTGATAAAGATGGATGAGAAACATCTTAAAAAGTGGTCAATATATTACCAAATAAGGAAATACAAATTAAAACCACTTTAAGAATTCATCTTACCCGAGTCTGACTGGCTAAGATAAAGAGAACAAATGATAGCAAATGCTGAAGAGGAGTCAGGAAAGAGGAATGAATGCTCATTCACTGTTGCTGTAATTGTAAACTTGTGCATCCCCTATGGAAAGCATTGTGGAGAACTCTTAAAAAAGTATAAATGAATCTATATATGGAGCCTAATATAGAATACCAAACCTTGTCAGACACAGACATTGCCTGTGAATTGCCGATGCCTAAGAGGCACATCTACCATGCAGCATTTACACCCAAGGCTCACACAATATAGAACAAGGGGTAAAGAAGTCACTAATGAATCTCTCAACTCTCATTAATGAAGCTTCATCATACAACAAGGGCCCAGTAACACAGAAAGGTCACAAATGGCTAAATCATGAAGATTAGAGATCTGGAAAATGTGCGTCCCTGGACAGGACTCATACTAAATTTCACTTACTTAGGGCTGATGGGCCATTGGGGAAGAGGGGGCAGAAAGATTTCAAGAGGATCCAGTGAGGAAGTGTGTGACCATATGGAAACAGAATCTTACATGTTCCTGTGACTCTGATCATATGAATCAACAGCAATGATTTCAGCCTGTTTAGGACCCATGTAGACTCAAACAGACAAAATCCTAACATGGAACTTGGGAAATGGGAAGCAAGGTACAAAGTTTTCTTAAGAAATATTGGCAACTGATTACTGTTGCGATGGTGTGGTTGAGCTAGACTTCCTAAAGCAAGGGGCTCTGGGTGAATTGATTAGACCTCAGAGGATGAACCTGCACTGAGGTCACTTTGGTACACTAACCTGACACAATAGACCTTAACCCTGAAGAAATAATGCATGGATTCCAGTTGGGGAACTATTAGTGGTGCCAGTGGGAAAAGGTTTATAAAGATATCTCAGATTGATTCAGATGTTCTGAATGAAACACACAACAATTCAATAAAATGTATTTTAGAAAAGTGGTGAACTAGGACATATGTTATTGTGTCCCTTCTGAAGGTCAGGTGCTACTGTGATAATATGAATGGGTGGGGTCTTTACAAGTTAATTCAGTCATAAGTAAGGCTTTCCATGGTCAGGATTAAAGCTCTTATAAAAGCGACATGGTGTTATTTCTTGAATGCCTGCCTCCATGTGCAAATAGAACAGTCCTTGTTTTCAGGGGCTAAGTAGCAAGGTGCAGGTCTGGACGCAGAGAGCAGCCCTCACCACATAAATTATCCCGCCAGCACCTTCATCTCATCCTCCATGTCTGTGAACAATACATTTTGTTCTTCATAATCACTTAGTCATGGGTATTTTGTCATAGCATCAGAAGATGGAGTAAGATAAATCCTATTAACTGAAACACCAAATGCTGCGAAAATACAGAACAAGGAGAACAATACAGCTGCTGAGCAAAATGGTGCGTCCACTTTGGAAGATAGTCTCGTAATTTACTTTATAAAACCGACCCTAGTCTTACCATATGATCCAGCATCCCTACCCGCTGATATTTATTCAGATGATTAAAAACTTACATGTAAGCAAAAGTTCATGAATATTCATTTTATTTAAAATGACCAAAGAAAATAAAGTTAGATGACTCAAATTTCCAGAATGCAAAATGGCTACACGAATCAAAATAATGTTTTGATCTAGTAGTGGTGACTCATACCTTAATCCTAGCGTTTGGGACACTGAGTTAGGAAAGCACCATGGTGAACCTGAAGGGATTTTGGTCTATATATTGACTAGCAGTCCAGCTACAGCTACAGTGTAAGACTCTGTCTTCAAAACCACATGCACAAAACCCAGTGCACCATTGGTATAAACACACATGTGAAGAAACAACAGCCTGGAATATAAAGCCCACAAACTCACACGATGGTGACAACAGCTGCAACTTCAGCTTTGGAGCCAGAGGCTGGGACTAAGCCTGGACATAAGGCTAAGAGGAGGATGAAGTAAAGGAAGCAAGGGTGAGGACGGAAGAGTTATCATGAGTTGTAGCTGCTTCAAAGCACAAAGGAATGGTGCCAGGGTAGGATCAGGAGGGGAAGGCCTGAGTGTGGGCTAGTAGTAGAAGTACAATGATAAAGAGAGTAGCCGGCTGGAGACTGAGTGGTCAGAGGAACAGCTTGTCCAGCTGTTGACTACTACTGCTGTGTGAACTTGGCAAGCCTGCTGCAGCTGGAAGGAGAGCTCACAAATGAGGATGCTGTACCAGAAGGTGAGAAATCTTTCCCTTCATGGAACTCTGGCTGGAGTTGCTACGTAGCAAGGTCAGCATGACTTTGAATGGACCGGAGCAGGACATGTTGACAACCTCTGCAAGAGAGCCATGGGGGACTGCATCTGTACTGACATTTGTCTAAAGTGCAGTTGGTGGGGCTTGTCAGAAAGGTGGCACAGAGAAAGCTCACTCTGTGCTTGAAAGGGTTTTATCACTCCTCTGTTTACACATGTTCAAAGTCCATCATAGAAGCTGCTCAACTTGAAAACATCTTCCACCTCTTCCAGTGACAGCTGGGCTCTCACTCTGTGAGCTGGGGGAGAGGTGACATTTGTAATGTGTGAAAAATGGCCAGAAGATCTAACACTGTAGTCAGAAGAACTATAGCATACTAGTCAGAACTACAACAAAACACTGCACTGGTTGGAAAAGCATAAATCCCACAAAGACACACTTTCTTCACCGAAGCCCTGAGGCTGGCACACATTGATTTGGACAGGAATATTGGCAGTCATACTCTCCAAGTTCATGCTCATCAAGATAGGCCTTGTCCATACTTGCGGATTTCTGAATCAGTACCTAGATTGACAGCTGAAAGGAAAGGAGTTGGTTTTATCTGATCACAGCCAAGCTATTAGAAACTTCACCTGGACAGTATTCCTGTGCTTTTACTTTCTCTTGGTGGTAGTAAGCGATGATGTTGATCGTCAAATGATTTCTGTGACCTTTGAGAAATCTCTGGGTGCTAACTCAACTAGACTATTATGTGATTTGACCTGTATTCCTTGATTACCTCAGATGGGTTGACTTCAAAGAAGACTGTAGAAAGCTGCTGGAAGAGGTTCAGTCTATCTTCACTTATGCTTAGGGGTCTCTATCTGTTGCAGGAGACTGAAGAATATTTCAAAAATAGAGCTCCATGGTCATGTAGAACTGGTCTAGGATTCAGACTCAATTGTGAAATAATGTACAGAGAGGTCAAGAACTCTGGGACAACAACATGACCAAATGCCAAATGTGCCAACATGTGGCTTGCTTGTTACAGCCCGAAGGGGTGCAAGTTGAAAAGCAGCATTGCTGGAGGCTCTATGATGAGCCGTGGAGTGCCCATCCTACATGTCTGTGAAGTGTTGCTCAACATGGAAAGAACAGAGGCATATTAGAAGACTGAAATATGGTTCTCAGGAAATTGAAGCACAGTCAGTTCATATTAATGAGTTGACAATGAAGGCTGTAGAGAAGAAACAGGAAGAAGAAAAGGCCAAACAGCAGAAGTAAAGAAGGAAAAGACCAGAAGCACTCATAAACCTAATGTGGATGAGAAGGATGAGAACGTGTGTGGTGATGAGGAACAGATCTCCATTGGCTGCATGGAAGAAGAAACAAGGCTCTCTGGGAAATGTGCAACTGTAGAAGTCCTTATTCTCAATCAGAAGGAGAAGAAGGCTATTCGGAAGTGGGGCATCCACAGGGAGGCCCACAACAACAGATACACTGAGGGAATTCTTGACTGCCAAGTTTCATTTATCATAGAGTTTTGAAGCAGTGTAGTGAGGGAGAGGGGCCTGCTGGTGACGCAGGAGATGTGCGTAGAGTTGAGAATCTTTGGACGTGGAGAGCATAAAAAGGGAGCATAAGTGGTGCATGTATCAGGGTGCCTGGGTCAGGTGAGCATGTGATAATGATCTTGGGCTGTCTATTTGAGTTCCTTTTTCCATGAGAGCACTCAGTTACACCCATTTAGTTATTAAGAAGGTACATAGTCTGCTCTCCGAAGATTCAAAGTTTGGCATGATAATTACAAGGAGCTGAATGAAGCAGGGTGATGGAGTTCAGTGAAAAGGAAGCAACTGTAGTGCGGAGCATGAATTTAATGAAAGCAACAAAGAGAAGATACACAAGTGAGAGAAGCTGTGCAATTGAAAACTTTGCTGAGAGTGAGGGACTGTGCAGTCAAGTTACATGAGTACGTGGATTTGTGGCTGTGGTTCAAATAGGGTACATGACTTCAGTTTAGGAACAAAGCAGTTATTGGTTACAGAACGAATTATGCTAATGAAAATGAATGGTTCCTAAGAGACAAAGGCACCTGGGATGGAATGTCAGGATCTGAGGGTAGGGGATGAAAATGGGTGAAGTTACAGAATGGTGATTGCATTTAGTGCAGAGAAGAGGTGGAAAGCAGGTGAGATTTCAATGTATGTGTGTGTGTGTGCATGCATGCACGCACACACAGGCACGTGTGTACTGATAGTGATAAGACCGATGAAGAGAGAGGAGGTAAGACTGTGAAGGGCCTGATGGAAGTAGTCCCAAGGAACAGGACTTATTACAAGAAGAGACAGAAGGGTAGCCACTAACACAGGCTTCAGACTGCAGCAACTTCTGAATAAATAATTAGTGACTTCTAGGATGACAATTTTTCTTTTTCCTCAGAGCTAGGAACAGGGAGAGTCTTCTACTTTATTAGTTGACACTCTAACATATTACTTACCTAGCCCATCTCTTCCACATCAGTCAAAATCTCTGACCCTGGATGACTCCTGCATGGGCAGATAAAAAGGGAAGAAATGTTCCCACAAAGATAGCTAGTAGAGCTCTTTCCTCTGCCTTTGCAGTGAGCTGTCTCTGCCTGTCTTATCCCCCTTAGTATTTTCAATTTGATGGTAATTTCAAGAAACACTTTCCATTCATAAAATGCAAATGTATTCAACATGTTCACCCATTTACTAATATAATCTTCCCATTGATGTTTACACTGTCTTCAAATTCTTTCAAGTCTAAAAGAATCTCTTGAACATTCATTTTAATTTCTTCTAAGCAACACTAATGAATTCTCTGAATAGAATAGAGCTTTATGGCATTTTAATTGACTGTTTGGAAGTAAACTTCCAATTTCCAAAGGATCAGAATTTTCCTGGCTGATTCTCTTGAGAAGAGAAAAGAGGGAATGTGGTTTTTAAAGGCTCTGAATCTCTGGAAGGTAAAATTGGGCTCAAACTCTACTGTAGAGAATCTTTCTCCTTAGAAGGTTTTTAAGAAGCCCAGAGTCAGTTTTCACATAGCCCTTTTCAGTCACACTGTGGTAGGAGTGTTATTTCTGGGAGGTTCAGGACTGATGTTCTCTGGTCGTGATCTACTGTATTAGGGCAGCAGATGAAGAGTCACTGTTGTCAAAGGTGCCAGTCTGAATGCCATCACCCTAAGTAGAAAGTTTCTTGGGCAGAAATATTGTTTTCTTTCTGAATTCCCCAAGTCTGGCCTCTAACTATGGCAAACCTACTGTTCCCTATGCACTTGTTCGTGCATCATCTTGAGTAAAGCACTTTGTCACTCTTCACTGGAATGAAAGACTAAGCTGTATATAGTAATTACCCTGTTTTTCAAAACGCAGATGCTGAGGTCTAGAGAATTGAACTCATAGTATCAGAGATAGAATTTGAACTCAAAAGATGAGACTCCAGAAGAAGGACGCCTGGACTAATGTGTGGACTAGGTCCTCTAGACTTCAGACTAGAGTGTTCTGTCATTACGATCACAATTGCTACTGTTCTATTCACCTTTGCTGGTCCCACGCAAAGCTGAGGGGCGGGGGGAGAGGGAATTGGCCTGGTTTGCCCTATTCCTTGCTTCACATTATGTCATCATCCAAGAAGCGTTTGGATAGGTCCGTCCTTTGTCTCCAGCCATTTTTGCTGCACCTTGTTATTACCCAGGTCTTTCCCACGTCCTTCTTAGACATGTAGCTCTCAGACACAGGAAGGCCAAAACTCCCTCAGTAAGGCCAAAGAACAATGTTTCCTGATCGCACTCAGAAAAGGCCAATCAGATGCTTTTAGCTTAGTAGATAAACCCACTGTCATTTGGCCAAAGACATGAATGTGTCCCTCAACCACTGTGTATACAGTTTAGATATGACTTAAACATGTCCCCCAAAGGTTCATGTACTCATGGAAGCTTGTTCTCCAAAGTGGCCATGTTGAAGTGGCAGAACTTCAAAAATATGGAACCTAGTATGTAGTATTTAGGTCATTGGGGAACAGTCCTTGGATGGAGTATTGCTGACCTCTAGGCAATAAGTTCTTGCAAAAATGGTTTGCTGTAAAGTATACTTTCTCCCTTCTGTATGTGTATGAGTCTCTTTCTATTTCTTTATTGTGTTATGATGGATGCTAGGGGCCTTGGCAGGATGCCATTACCAAGGCACTTAAATTTTCTAGCCACCAACATCATGAGCAATATGAACCTTTCTGTTTTATGCTATGTGCACTCTCGGGAATTTTGCTACAGCAATAAAAAAATCAACACTGATTCCTGAAGAACAAGTATCTCTATCTCTATTTGTTGCCTTCTGGATTCATCACTTACCTCTTCCAAAATAAGTTCAGGTTATTTCACCAAACAGAAATAAACCAACGACTATATTAGCCAAGAAACATGAATTTTATCCTATGTGTATGAGCTTCATTTACTGTGATTCAGTTACAGACGGTGATGAATAAGTGCTCTGACCCATGAAGGGCTTTGACTTGTCTGCAACTGGGCCCACTGAAGGTGGAGAGTCAACCAGGTATTCCCACACCATTACCTTACATCTGTGTTGATGCTCTCAGAAGGAAAAGATGTTCTTCTTCCCTTTGTGATTTTGGATGGAAAAATACAAACATTCAGTTCTCCTAGATTCCTTAATGAGCTTGTGGTTTGCTGACAGTGAGGGGGTGTGTACATATGCAAAGAGATAGCAACATAAAAGAGGGTTTTTTTTAACATAAAAGGCTAGTCCAAGAGCTTTGCACTCTGTGTCTGTAATGGCATGTAAGTTAAGAATGAAAGACCTGAAGATAAATTTTCACCTGCAATCAATAATCCTATTTTCTTCTTGATGGTAGTATTATTAATTACAGACTGCTATGTGACTGTTTTGTGACTAATCGCGATAAAAAATAATTAGTTAAAGTGGTGTCATCGAGGACAAGATTTTCAGTGTAGGATAATGTTGAAACAGAGTAAGATTGATGAGGTTAGATCAAAACCCTATAATTTATAAATGCATATTATCTATCTCCATCTACAGGAAGGTTTAGAAACAATGGACAGTTCAGTGACAATGAAAACCTGTAACACCCAAATCATAGTCATTATCTCTCATTTAATCACTGAAAAGAGCCAAAGCTTCTTGGGAAAATGGCTGATTATAGGTCTGTGGCTATAAATGTACAATTGGAGCCTGGAACATTTTGTCTTACCAGACAGTAAAGAGGCGACCACAGAATAATAAGACCATGTCAGAAAGACTCAGTGGCAATGTTCATAGGAACCCACTGATCAAAATGTGATAAAAGGTTGATAGGTATGAACCAATAAAATATATTTAGAATCATGATTTCATAATGAAAAGCTAAAAAAAATAATGTTAGGAAAACTAATTGTCACCAGTGAAAGATGTTCATGAATATTCTCACTATTTGGAAACTGATAAGAATCAATTAAATGTTTCTTCTTTCCTACACAAAACACAGAAGAGCTAAATAGCATATTTGGTTGTTATATTATAGTTTAACTTGATAATGAGAAATTCTAGAAGCTTTTCTAAAACGTTCACAGGTACATAGATCACCTGGAAATGATTTTCAGTGATTAAATGATACATAATAATATGTTGCAAACTTCTTATGAATTAGTAACTTGATAAGAACCCAAGTAAAGGACAACTGGACATAGTGTGCCACCTGACTGGAGGGTTTTTGTCCAGGCTATAGAGGAGGCACATCTGATTTAATTTTTCTCATGCACCTAGGTGTCTCTAGCAATGTTCTGAAAATACAGACACGAGAAATGTGCTTTAATGCAGACCACAAGGACATACTCAAAAAACCCTATACTTGGAAAATTCTCAGGAATAATTTTCTAGGATTGTTCTACAAGTAAATTGAAAGAGAAAACAAGTGAAGTCTTTGTTGGAATTTTTGGAACACTTGGGGAAAACTGAACATGGATTATATATAAGTATCAATGTTGTTATCTAAATGGAATCATTGAAATGCGGCTATATAGCAGAATGACTTCGTTTTTAGGAAATACCGAAATACTTATAGGTTAATGTTTCTGGATGTGCTATTATGCTTTTAGATGGTTCAGAAAAGCATTTATATAGAAATGGAAACTTAACAATTTATATAGAAATGTAAATTTAAACAGTTTTATAATGACTGGAAAGACATTATATTTTAGGGATACATAGCAAAATAGGACGAGTTAAAGTGCTGTGATTACTTTAAAATAGTCTGTGTGGTTTAAATAACATGATTGTGGACTGATCATGATGAGGACTGGATTTATGGACTACTGGCACTTCTTGTATTATTTCTTCTACTTGTGTTTAGGTGTAGAGTTTTCCATAAGAAAACACTGCAATGATGAAGACTTTATGAGTTCTTGCTAACATCATACAACACAACATATATAAAATACACTTGCATATTTATCATACATACAACATACACAGGCAGACACAAGTATATGGACACTCACACATAAAGAAATATAAATACATATGAGTTTGTGACTTGATGGGATGAAATCAATATGACATAGAGATCATGACCAAGGAAATGTGTTGCTTAATACTATACATGAGAGCTGGCCTCTGGCAGGTCATATCTATTCCAAGTAGAAGGGCCACAGTGGCCTTTCTTTAGACCACCTGCTCCAAAACACCTCTTCAGAGATGTCAAACACAAATGTCCTTCTCTTCACTCATATTTTATACCAGCTCTCACAGCTCATTGGGTCTGGGCAGTTAAAGCTCTGACTGTCTCACTGAATCCTTTAGCAGATAATATATGAAGATCTTTCATACAAGCCTGGTGTCTCCTGAGAACATAGAACAGTTAGAGGCTTGGACTCAAGGACCATGCCTCAGTCCCAGGGACAATAGAGCCATGTGCTAGTTCCTAGAGCTGGCAGCACCTTGCTGGTGTCCCACTATGTACCCAGTAGTTTCATGGTAGCAGCATTAAGATCCTAGTTCAGTGACAAAAGTAGTTTCATGGTAGCAGAATGTAGATCCCAGTTAGGGGACAAAAGCTCCTTCTAGGCATTGGGTGATTTCAGGATACCCTGGGCTGAATTTCTTGACACTGTAAGAGTGAATACTTGTTCCATCTGGAAAGCTAACAAGCTGGGGTAGGGGTAGAGGGGGTTAATCCTGGACCATACCAAGGTCTTTTAATTAAGAAGAAATGGCAGAGTCTTCACTGGGGTGAGAGGGAGGGAGGGAGGAGGGGAACCAGGGAGGGATATAGGCAGGTAACCCTGTTCTTTTGACTTGTGACAGTACATAGTAATAAATCAGAGAAATTCCACAAAACAGTTCTTTCTTTAAGTGCTTACTGTTGATCACCCTGGGTTAATCTCATCCCCAAATCACTACTGTAGGCAACCTTGGCTACTCAGAATAATCAGAACATTAGTAGCCATCAGAACCACCAAGGGTGGGCAATTGGAAGAGCAATCAGAAGAACAGGGTCTTGGTAGAACCTGGATCCTAAACTAGGGTGCTGTGCTCCATGTAGCCACAAGGGTGGTGATGGGCTTTCCTAGGAAAAGCCCCTCTGCTGGTTCTACACAGCTTGGAATCAAGGGCAGAGTTCCTCAATTCTCAGGCTTCTTATAACATTGGTAAAGCAAGATCTTAGCATTATAATACTTAAACTTATTTTAAATTTGGTGTCTTATAAGATTTTTTAAAAAATCACATGAAAGGTCAAAGAGGAGAAAAACAAATCCCTGGTACCTAACACCAAAGTTTGGCTTTCTAAAGTCACATTTCAAAAGACCTGTATTGCATGGACTGTCACGCCTCCTGCACCTCTGTCCTTCTTGCATATCCCCAGACCTATTTCTTTCTTAGTGCTCACTTTATTAGAAAGCTGTCATTTTATGGAGAGAAGGTCATACATTCTGGATGGAGGTTTCCATTGTTGAACATTCTTCTAGCTTGTGGTGACAGTCCTGTAGTTATTTTAAAGCAATAATTAGGAATTCATGGAATAGACTCAGGTTATATTTTTGCAGTTGTTTTTTAAATGCTTTTATTAGCATATATTAATTTTTCACAATGATGGGCTTCATTATGATATTTTCAGACATATTAATAAAGTATTTCAATTTTATTCACCGCTTGTTACCCTTTAACACCAGTCCTCTGTGTCCCTTTTCTCTTCTCATCCAGTGCCCTCCTACTTTCATATGAAGCAATGAGTTTAATTAGGGTTCTTTACAGTATCAGATCTGAATTGCAGTTACTACAGTAGTAGGCTCACCTTGCCTGGCTGATCATTATTGTTGCATACAGGAGTCACAGCAGAGTAAGTCTCCTCTAGCAACTGCATAGCACTTTCCAGCACTATGAGTGCTGGCCAATAGGGAAGACGGTTCTAGCTGAGGTCCAGCTTGATTTCTAAATATCATGTAACCAGAGTGTGTGATATCTTAACAATAACATTATTTAAGTTTCTTATTAACTATACATAATGATGCTCATGATAATATTTTCATATGAGTGTACAATGTACTTTCGCCCCTATTACCCTCTGTTGTTCCTCCTTCATTATTGCTAATCTTCCTCTTTCCAGCTAGTCCCCTTTCTATTTTTATAGCTTTATGGGGTTTTTTTTGGGCGGGGGAGATGATGTAATGAGGTTAATCAAATTTTACTTATTTTTTTTTACATAAACGAATAGCGTTGTAGAACCAGAAACTTGTTATCTCTTACCATGATTCACAAGCTGTCTGTTTATGTTGTTTTTGGTGAAAGCAAAGAAGAAGGAATTGATCACTGTGTAACAATGGTGTCTGGAAATTCCCAGTGTTTCTCATCAATGGATTTAACATCCATCAGGGAACACTGTTTGAATCCATTATTTCACCGAAAGTTTTGAATGTTGATCTTTCCACTTCCCCATTTGTCTCTGTATTCGTAAACTGTAGTTCTCCAAAAAGGGGACTTTTTCCTTGTCAACTCCATTTGCTTTGAAATAACACAAGGCAAAGGGCACCTATTCTACTTAACTAGTTAGAAGAGGTGCACCTTGGGCCTAGGACCCTTCCCACTGTTACTGACACTGCCTGAGAGGGCCTGACTAGTCTGGACTAGTCTGGTGAGTAACTACTCCCATTTTTCTTGCTCCAAGGCTTACATTTTCTCTGCTTCTGTAGTTAGAACTGGCCCACCTTGTGCAAGACTGCCCACCATGGGTCTAGACCATGTTTACCTACTGGAGAGCTCCTCACTAGCCTATGTGAAGCCACTCTGTCCCTCCAATAAAAAGAAAAAACAAAAGTGAGAACCTGAAGCACAGACCAACTAACTCTTCATACCTATCAGAAAGCAATTAAGCTGTATGAAAAATAAGAAACAGAACCACAGTTCAACTCAACAGAGGCAGGCTAGAATTTTATATCACATGTACAATCACCACCACCACCATCACCACCACCAATAACAACAACAAAACATATATGCCCAAGTCACAATGCAAAAAAGACAAATAATATAAAAAATCACTGTAATATGTCCCCACCAAATCCTATCAGTCTTATAGAAGTGTGCTACAATGTGAAATACCCAGAGCATTCCCAGAGCACAGAATTTTAAAAAAACAATTATAAACATTATCAAATAATTTAATGAAATTAAAGAACACACAATCAAATAACTCTAAGAACTCAAAAGGAATAGGAATGAACTCTGGAATGATGCTCAAGAAAAATACAAATATAAGGCTGAATGAAATGACAAAGGCAATTCAGGTTTTGAAATGAGGTAGAAATATTGAGTTAAACTCGGGCTGAAATGTAGAAGAAATTGAAAATCTCCATAAGCTAATTTGAAACAACAGCAGAAAGCCTCTCCAGGAGAATGAATGAAAAGGAAAGACAGAATATCAAAACTGGATGATGAAGTAGAAGAACTGGACTGCTCAAGCAAAGAATATGAAAAATAAACAGGAATGGAATGTGTAGGAATTATGGGAAACTATGAAAAGGTCAAACATAAGCATCAATGGCTTCAATTCCCTAATCTAAAGATACAGGATAGCTGAAAGGATTAAGAAACAAAATCAACCCAGTTTGGTGACCCACATCTTTAACTTCAGCACTCAGGAGGCAGAGGCAGGAGGATCTCTATGAGACTGAGACCAGCTCAGCCCACATAGGGAGGTCTAAGCCACCAGATGGGGCTACAGGGAGCTCCTCACTACGAGTGAAAGACAGACGAAAGAAAGAAAGAAAGAAAGAAAGAAAGAAAGAAAGAAAGAAAGAAAGAAAGGAAGGAAGGAAGGAAGGAAGGAAGGAAGGAAGGAAGGAGAAGAAAACTGGGTTGGAGATATGGCTCAGCAGTTAAGAGCACCTAGCACCCACATTGACTAATAGTTCCAGGGCATCTTACACCCTCTTCTGTCTTCTGTGGGCACTGCACAATATGGGTGCACTCACACACATACACATAAAATAAAAACAAATGAAATAAACACATTTTTAAAAGAAAAAAAAAAACTATAAGAAACTCATTGTATCTTCAAGAACAGGCATCACCTTAGAGTGAAATGTTAAAAAAAATATTCCAAGAAAATCAACCATGAAGAAGCAAGCATTGCAACCTTACTATCTGATAAATAGACTTCAAAGTAAAATTAATCAAAGGACATAATAAATTCACTTCATTTTAATGAAAGGAACAATCAACCAAAAGGACTTTACAATCATAAACGTGTGTGCGTGTGTGTGTGTGTGTGTGTGTGTGTACCAAACTACACACCCAATTTCATAAAGAGTACTACTGGATTTCAAGACATAGAATAAACCCAACTCAGTAAGAGTAGGTGACTTATACCTCATTTTCTCCAATAGACAGTTCATCTGGACAAATTATAAGCAGAGAAACATACAAATTAATATCATACATCAAACAGACCTAACAGACATCTACAGAATATTTCACTTCCTGTACTCATGGATTGATAGAATTAATATTGTGAAAATATCCATCTTACAAAAATCAATTTACAGGTTCAATGAAATGCCAATCAAATTCCCCTTGACATTCTTTATAGAAATAGAAAAAAATCATAAAATTTGTATGGAAGCACATAAGACCCTGGATATGCAAAACAATCCTAAGCAAAAAGAGCAATATTGGAGGGATTAGCAAACTGAATTTAAAATTGTATTACAATGTAATAGCAATAAAAGTAACACAGTACTGACACAAAAATAGACTTGTGGGACAAAACAGAGGACCCATTATGTGTGTATACAATTATAGCCACCTGATATTTGACAATGATGCCAAGAATACAAGTTGGAGAAAAGATGTCTTCAACAAATGGTGCTTAGAAAACTGGATCTCAAAATTATGTCCTTATGTATCACGCTACAAAAAAAATCAGCTCCAAATAGATCAAAGACTCAATGTGAAACCTGATATGCTGAAAATTTTAGAAGAAAACATATGGAGTACCCTTCAAGTCATAAGTGCCAGAAAGGACTTTCTGACTGGGGTTGCATTTAATCAGGAATTAAGACCAGAAATTAACAAAGGGAACCTTATTTAACTAAAAATCTTCTCTACAGCAAAGGAAACAATCAGTAAAGAGGAAGCACACCGACTCAGAGTGAATTTTTTCCAGCTAAACATTTCATATAGGTTTATTATGCAGAATATACAAAAATGAACTGAAAAAAAATCAAGAAAATAAATGGCTTAATTAAAAATGGTCTATCTATCTGAACAGAGTTCTCAAAAGAAGAAATAAAAATAACTAAGAAATACTTTTAAAGTATCCTTATCCATTAGGAATTCTCCTAATTCTCAAAGTAAAACTACTTTACTATTTCATCTTAACCCAGTCAGAGTGGTTAAGACAAAGAAAACAACTGTCAGCAAATGCTAGAGAGCATGTGGAGAAAGAGGAACCCACATTCACTACTGGTGGAATGTCAAACTGGTACTGTCCCGGCCAGCGGAACAGCAACTAGAGCTTGAGACTCTTTAGGAACCTGAAATGAGTAGAGACAGACAGACTGAACACGCAAAACAGACAGCCTGGGAAATCTCTCTCTTCAAGCCGCGCACCTTTATTGTTCTAGGCGGTATTTATACAGAGTTTTGGGGAGTCAGGAATACAGATGCACCCATACAGGAATGTGGTAATTAACAGAGACAAAAGCCCACCATAAGGTTATGTGCATATCAGGAAGGTGGCACTAAGAGGGGAGGCAGGGGCTTTGAACCAGGAGAGTGCTAAAACCCTGGTGCTGTCAGGGCTTCCTTTTTAGCTCATCTCCAGTGAGATAAAGAAGGTGAGCCATTTTGTCAGGCCCCAGGACATTCCTGTGAAACTTAGTTACAAGGATTAAAGACTGAGTTTACCTACAGGTGGTCACAGGGGGTAGAATTCTCCTAGAGCTGGTTTCTCTGAGATGAACTCAAACTATAAGCTGGCTGTTTTCTCTGGCTCATGGCTTACAACAGGTACAATCACTATAGAAGTCAGCCTGAAGAATTCTCCAAAACTAAATGTAGATCTGCCATATGATCCAACTATACCACTACTTGGTATATGCCCAAAGGACAAGATATCCTACTATAGAGATATATGCTCTGCAGTATTTATTACTGTTCTTTTCACAATAGCTAGGAAGTAGACACAGCCTAAATATCATTCACCCTATGAATGAACAATGAAAATGTGTTAGTATACACAATGGAAACCTATTCAACTGTAAAGACAAAAGAAATCATGAAATTTGCCAGTCAATGGACAGAACTAGAAAACATTATCCTGGGTGAGGTGACCCAGATACAGACAGGCAAATGCCACATGCTCTCCCTTATTTGTGAATTCTAGTTTCAGAACTTTAGATGTGAACTTTGGATGTATCACAGCTTTTATGACATCTCCCATAGTCTATTAGTAATAAGCAAGTCATAAATTGTATCTCACACACTGAGATAAAAAGGATCACACAAAGACCCAAATACTGAGTGATAGGGAGTATGTAGATCATCTTAGATGCTGCTTACACAGTATCCATGGCTATAAATTTGGTCTGTAAGTAATTTATATCAGTTACATTTCATACCTTGATCCCAGGGCTAATATCTTATTGCTAATTCCAAATGCTTAGTACTATCCAAATGATGACTCATTTCATTAGCATTTGAAAATCTGAAATATTCATTTACACTGTCATGTTTTTACTATGTTCTTACAGCACTTTCATTATTTTCTTCTTTTTGTGCTTTCTGCTACTGTAGTATCCTTTATTTCCTTTTTGTGCTTAATGGTTTAGAAGTTATAGGCTATTTATTGGCAACTATCCATAGAAATTCAGCATTCGTTCTTTATTTCTGAGCTTATTAATACTTATATACTTGTGCTGAATAATAAAAGGGATTTTAAAATTTTCTATCCCAATATCCACCTGTTTTAGTTATAAAATTATTGTATTTGACATTTAATTTCACCTTACTTTCATCATTGGTTTGTCTAAAAATATTTATTTATTATTTGTTTGTATGACTCTTTTGACTGCCTGTATATAAGTGCACCCATGCGTGAAATGCCAGTGGGGACCAGAAGAGGCTGTCAGATCCCCTGGCACTGGACTTATGGATGGTTGTTAACCATCATGTGTGTGCTGGGAATGGAACCCAGTTCCTATGCAAAATCAGCTAGTGCTATTAACTGCTGCATCATCTCTCCAATCCCATCATTGGTCTCTTATTAAGGCTATTTTCCTTTTTTCTGAATGTCTGATTATTTAGGTAGATCTAGTCCTTACCACATTCATTTTAGCTTTGACTTTTTCAGAGTTTCTGTTGTGCTATTGTCACTTATACATGAATCCTTCAGTCTATGCTCAATGCTCTTCCCAAAGTATATTTTTTAGTAGTAAGAGTTATAGTACGTTGGAGATGTGTGCCTTTATTGCCATGCTCCATGTTTCTTTACCCTCTAACCTTTAAAGACCTCAACTGTGAAACTAAAATGCTGAAATTATTAGAAGAAGACATAAACAGTTCCCTATAAGACACAGGTGAAGGAAAAGACTTTCTAAATCAGACTCCATTTGCTCAGGAATTTAGGTCAACAATTGACAAATGGAACTTCATTAAAGTAAAAATTTTCTATAGGGTTAAGGAAGCAATCAGTTTTGTGAAGAGGAAGGCCACATAGTGGGAGAGCATTTTTGCCAGTTAAACATCTGACAGAGGATTAGTTTTCAGAATATTTAAAGAACTAACAAAACAAAACAAAACCCCAAAGAATCAAGAAAACAAATGACCCAATTAAAATGGGGCTACAGATCTGAACAGAGAGTTCTCAAAGACGAAATAAAAATCTGAAAAATATCTAAAAATGTGTTCAGCGTCTTTAGTAATTAGGGAAATGCAAATAAAAACTACTTGAAAATATCATCTTATCCCAAGTCAGACTAAGATCAAAAAACATCCGGCAACGGATGATGGCAAGGACGTAGGAAAGGGGAACTCGCCTTCACCGCTGGTGGAATTTCCAACCACTGTGGCCATAGGTGTGGAGAATTCTTCAAAAACTAAAAATATATATGCCATAAGATTCTACTATACCACTCCTTAGCATATACCCAAAAGACTGAATTTTTTTCTACAAAGATACTTGATTTGGCAAGTGTGCTACTCTTTTTATGAGGGATAGAGATTGTAAACAACAACCTAAGTGTCCCTCACCTGATGAATGGCAATGAAAATGCACATTTACACAATAGAGTTCTATTCAGTGGTGAAGAAAAGATAAATCATGGAATTTGCAGGTGAATGGGTGAAATTAGAAACTCTTACACTGAGTGAGGTAACCCAGATGCAGGAACTTAAACGATGTATATTCTCTGTCATTTGTAGATCCTGGCTCCAAATTGTTACATATGACTATGTATCTTGAAGCAATCACCAGGACCGGGAAAAGAGAAAGGAACCAGGAGGGAAGTGGGGAGAAGGAGCTGGAGTAATGGAAACAGAATAGTCATTCTCCAAGAAGAGAATGGGAAAATGGAGGTGCTATAAGAAGGAGAGAGATCTATATAGGGGAGGGAGGGTGGGGAAGACAAAGAGAGATAAGTAATACTTATATCATTTGAAAAACAAAGGGAAATGTCTTATTTCATAAGCCTTCTGAAGATAACCACTCTCTCTGTGTGTATTATACATACATACATACATACATACATACATACATACATACATATGAGTGCTTCTCTATAGCTGATGGCGATAGAACAAAAATATCAGTGCAAGGCAAGGGAAACTTCCCTTGGAATTGTTGGTCAGAGCTGTCCAAGGGACTCCCCAAACAATACATGCTGCTGCTACACAGCCCTTGATTGCCTCCCAGAACCTGAAGATAAGACCTTGTTGTTGAAGGCATGAGGGCATAATGACTAAACCAATTGACATGCCAGTTTGAATGGGGAATTTTACAGGGTCCCCATTAAGGTGAAGAGCTTCAGGCATTCAGTGGATGCTGAAAGAGGGAGAATCCATTTTTTCTGAGGACTAACTCCCTGAGAGTCTATCTAATCCCAAATGTGTAGCCACAAACATATAGACATATGAGCACCATTAAATGGACTCAGTGCACTATATATGTAACAGTAATAAAGAAGAGGACAAGAATTTCTGAAAAGGATTGGGGGACATAGGAAGAGTTGGAGGGGGACTAGGTAAGGTGAAAATAATGTAATGTAAATATAGTACCCATGCATGACAATCTCAAAACAATGAAGGCATCTAGTTTGATCTAAGTTACAGCAATTGGAGATAAAGTTCATCAGGAAAATCAATGATATGCTGTAATGATATCTGCCACACACAATGCTTCTTGCAGTGAGAAATACAAAGAATATTCCTCGGGATAGGGAGGAGGCAAGGGTAGGAGGCAAGGACTTTCTACATAGGCTATTTTCTTCACTGCATCAAAGTTGCTGAGTTCTTTGTGCTTGTGAATTGCTTCTGCCTCCATTTACTACTAACATGTGAAATCTGTGATTTAGCACTGACCTTTCCACATGCCCAATCCAGCAGACAGGTTCAAGTATAATGGTTAGTAAGGGTAACAACAATAGCAAAGTTGTGAAGGGTGCTCCGCTGCTCCTGGCAACGGCACAGTGTAGAACTCTCAGATGAGGTTCATGCTCTCAAATTCATATGCCAGGTTTCTGTTTGTGCTTATCTTTACATGAATCTGGAATGAAGTGCCTGAAGTTTCTGAAAGAATGGTAACAAGTAAAGAGAATTATTTTAACACGTACGTGTTCATGAACCTGGATAAGATGCCATCAAGTCGGTGTGCACCAGGGAGACAGTCAAGATACAGCTTTCATACATGTGAATTCATGTATTTTCCTGTGGACTCAAAGCAGGCAGGCTCCTGATCTTTTAAACTATGAATTATTTAATTATTTAAGCACCTTGACTGCTATGTGGAAACCTTTTTGTTCCACTGAAGAGAAAAATGTATACTCTGAACTTTCAGACCTGACATCAGTGGCTGGAAAGAAAACTTGAGAAGAACTCAACGGTGCACTCTCGTAAGAAATGCCACGCGTCCTGTGCTCTAGGCAGTTCTAGGGGATGACAGATGATAGGGGGAAAGAGGGTGGACAGTGGACGTCAACAGCTTTGAGTAGTCAGGAAACTCAAACTCTGAATGTGAACAAGCTTTTGAAAAGACTTAATCAATGTAGCTCTTTTATTTCCTATTTGGGTTTGCAAAAGACCTACACATATTTAACTTAATTTTTTTCTGAATAAATAAAAACATGCCATGCTGTTTAAAAATACTGTTGAGTTCTTGATATAGACTACCTGTATTATGAATATTTGGAAGGTACATTTTGATGTTATCTAGGCAAAATAAGTAAATAACCAAATATAATTTTGAGTTAACTGCTATTTCTTGTGAATATTCTTAGAGCTGATGATTGATTTAATTCTGTATCTTGGCTATTGTGAACTATGAGATGAACCCAAGAGTGTGCCCCTCAGAAGGATCATTTACTTTCCTTTGAACATGAACCCAAGAATGGGATGCTTCCTCACACTGGAGTATTCTTCTTAGTTTTTGGAGGTCTCTTTGTGCCATTTTCTATTATGTCTCTATTAATTTATAGTCCTATCAACAATGGAGAAGATTTTCATTCTCTTCAATCTTTACGGACACTTGCTACCTTTAATCTGCTTGGAAAAAGACATTCTAGCATAAATAATGTGATATCTCATTGTGGTTTTATTTTTCATTGTCTTCATCTTCATTAATGATTTGTGATGCTGAAATTTTGTTTAGATCTAAAAATAAATGACTGAATCAAGACAATGTAACATTTTCAAAATGGAGAACTCTCCTTATTATGTAAATTCCCTTGATTTGGTATCAGGGCATTTATTTTTGGTATTTGGTATCAGGGTAATGTTAGCTTCTGAAACTATTTAATACTGTTTTAATCTTCTTGGTAATTAAGGACTTGTTTATGTTGTGGTTATTCTCTTGACCTCACTTTGGAAGGTTTTCCATGTCTAGGAATTTATTAATTTCTTCTAGATTTTTCTAGAATTTTTGGTAATGTAAATTTTCAAAGTATCTCTAATAAGTGTCTGGACTTCGCAAAAAATCTGTAGTAACCTCCTTTTCATCTGAAATTTTATTGATTTGGGTCTTCTATTTATTTTGTTAGCAGTTTCTAAGGATTTTCAATCATTAGTTTTAAAGAAAGTTAAACTTTCTGTGATTGATTCTACAGATTTTACTCTTCAAATTGTACTTCATTAATTTCTGCCATTAATTACTTTTCAGCATCTGCTGTGACACTTCTTGGTTGGGACTGCTGTTGTTCTACAAGAGGTTTTGGAACATCATTGGATTGAGATATTTCTGACATTTTATTGTAAGCACTAGCAGCTATAAAGTTTCCTCTCACACATGACCTTAGCTGTATCTGAGAGATTATGGTAAGTTATACTTTCATTTTTATTTGTTTATCACACGTGTGTGAGTGCCTATGAGACTAAAAGAGGACGCTCAACCTTGTGAAGCTAGAGTTACAGGTAGTTATGAGTTGCTCAACATCTGTTCTAGGAAACAAATCTGGTCCTCTGGAAGAGAAGCAAGTGCTCTTACAACCCTATTTTTATTTATTTATTTATTTAATTGCTTTTTTTGTTTGTTTGTTTTAGTTTTGATGACTTATACAAAGAGTGGGGTATTTTCTTTTTTAAGAGCAGGTATTGAAATCACCTATTATCATTGAATCAGGATGTGTCAGACCTAGTGTATCCATTAGCATTTGCTTTAAGAAATTGGAACCCCAATGTTTGCTGTATATACATTCAATAATTGCTGTTGTATCGATTATTCCACTTGTTACTATATAGTGGTTTACATTATTTTTCTGATAAATTTTTTTCTTTGAAGTCTGTGGGAATGGCTTTTTTGAAATACCTCTTGTTACAAATGAGACCTTTGTATGGAGAAGAGGAGTCCTTCATCGTAGGGTTTCATCATATCTCCGTAATTCTGTAATAGGAGGGTTTTAAAAATTATTGTCCTGTTTGGAAAGCACTTTGTTGGCATGAATAATTTATGATATCAGAGCTAGGCAGGGGAAGGACATGAGGTACAACAGGAAGTGGGTTTTCTAGAAGTTCCCATTTCTTCCTGATAAAGCTGAAAGCATGATTTCAAAGATCCAAATGTTCCAGTTGAACTGGTCCTAAGCAGCAGCATAATCAATTACCAATGATTTTTCCAAGATGCTGAATCAAGGGTTTCATGGTGTAGATACCAGGGAATATATTTCTGAAAGGTTCTTAACAATGTTTCTTAAGGTTCATAAATTTGCTTTGATTACTTCCAGTTCTTTTACAAGTGACCTTAGCTATATCCAAAGGTTATAGTAAGCTATACTTTTATTTTTTGTAAAATTATTTATTGTTTAGTTTATGTGAGTATATTCCCTGCATGTATGTAAGTGCATCTGTGTCATGCAATGCCCAAGGAGGTTAGAAGAGGTCATTGGATCCCATGGAACTGGAGATACAGACCACTGTTAGTTGCTATGTATGTCTGGGAACTGAACCCAGGTCCTCTGAAAGACTAGCCAGAGCTCTTAACTGGTGAGCCATCTCTCCAACCTATGTGCTTTCATTTTTGTTTGTCCAATTTGTGTGGGTATCTGTGATTTTAACTGTCATGCATGCACATGAGATTCAGGTGACAAAGATTTCCCCACAGTAAAAGCGGGAAGTGAAAGTGAAAGCAGGTAGTACAAACAGATTGGGTTTGGCAACAAGCAGACAAAAACAGAAAGGGGACCAAAAAAGAAGTGGGCCTGAGGCATGAGCTGTCAAAGAAGGGCTCTGCTCCTTCTCAGCATTGACCATTGTACAACTGGGTAATCCTTTTCCTCTGGCTTTCTTTGGTTGTCCATCTGTGAATTCATAGGAAAGAAATGCTTCCTCACCTAGGTACCACAATGTGGTAGATGCCGCAATGTGGTGGTGCCATGATTAAAGAATAGATGAACTACCTGAATTGTTTAAACCAAGATTGAATGTCATCTGTTCCCCAAAGTACTCCATTCCAAGTCTAAGTACTGTTACTTGAGCAAAGGATTTCCTCTGTACTTATTTAAACAGTATAACTAGCATGATATGGGAAAGGGATGAAGAATTGTGTCTTAAAGACTCTTTAATCAAGGAAGGAGTTCCATTTTCTGAAACTTATGGATTCAGAATGGCATACGAAACCACATGTTATCAATCTAAGCCCACATGTTGTTTTGCAACATCTATTGTAGAAAATTCCTTGCTTTCAATGTGCTTCCAAGGTAACTGCTTACAATAATGGTATTATTACAACACACACAGACACACACACACACACACACACACACACACACACACACACACTATTCTGGGTCATGGAAGGGCCATGAGGGAGAAATAGGGAACATAGTTTAACATTAAAGCTATGTACTTAGCCTATCTTGTAAAAGTTGATTACATGTAACGTTCAAGGCCTAGTAAGATTGTTTACATTATTTTCACAAAGGCTAATGAAACATGCTAAATAGTGATAAATTATCTCAAAACCTGATAAAATTCCCATTTGTAACAGAAGGCATTTCAGATAGGTCATTCCCACATTGTACCACTTAACCTATATTCGAGGTGCCACTTAATCACTTTTCACCTTACTTTTTGAGACAGGGTCTGTCACTGAACCTAGAGTTCACTAGCTGGGTTAGACTGGATGACCCACAGCTTTAGGGTCCCTCCTTTCACCATTCCCTATGGTGGAATCACAAGAACATTGTAAAACATCTTTTGATTTTTTTTTTTTTCATGCATGCTAGTGTTAAAATCCAGGCCCTCTCATAAGTAGTTTTACAAACTTCTTATCCTGGGCCTGTATCCCTGGCCATTTGTGGCTTACACTCTGCCTAACCCAGCACAAAGTCAGAGACTAAAAATTTTCATGTTAATTTTTAAACAAGTCCAGGCCAGGCCGTCTATTAATCTGACTCCTCCATGGCATGAGGAAGCCACTTTAGACAACTAAACTATGCCTTTGAACATATAATTACAAAAGTGTTCATTGGAATGATAACAGCTGTCACAATTGTTGCTGCCGCTGCAGCCATAGCCTTAGCTCAGATCGTCACCACTGCATTGCAAGAACAAACCCATGTTGATGAACAGATTCTCAAGAGATTAGATGCCCATAAAGCTGCAGTCATGACTTGTAGAACATCAAGAAGCCATTTGGCTCTGACAATTTCAGTGAGATACTGGCTTTCATTTTATGTAAGCAACATGACTCTCTTCCCTTTTAACTATACTCAGGTATGTAAATACATTTCAAAATACCTTCATAGGGTGCTTAGCTCTCCTTTAGAATGATATAAAACTAGTGATAAATTAGTCTATTCTTTAATCAGAGTACCATTGCATTTTGGCCTCTGCCACATAAATCTACTTTATCAGATATCAAAATAGGCTGTCAGGTTATTCTTGGTTTGTATTCATTTAGCTTCTAGACTTTGGTTCTGTTTGTGTGTGTCTTTACCAGTGAGGTGTGTTTCTTAGAGACAATAGACGTTAGATCTATTGTTTGTTTGTTTGCTTTTTAATCAAGTCTCATAGTTTTTGTCTACTTATTGGTGAGTTGAGACCCTTTAATTTTAAGTTTATTATTGAGAAGAGGTTACTAATTCCTGAAGTCTGGTTGACTGTATTAATGTTTTGTGTTTTTTCACTCCTATTGGTGTCCGGGGAAATGGCTTACAGTGTTGGACATGATAGATTTCTTCCCAGTTCTTGCTTGTTCATCTACTACTATAATGAAATTTATTCTTCACTGTGATATCATGACTGAGACTGTGTTTACACCTTTGTGAATGGTTTCCTTAAAATATCTTTGCTAATGTTTCCTTCCTGGTCATTAACTGCCTCGGTTTATGCTCTTCCTGAAATGCCCTTCTTTTTCAGTCAACTCTAAAGGATAGCTTTGCTAGATATAGCAATTATGGTCGACAATTACTTCCAAGGCTTAAGGTATATTATACCGTGTTTTATTGGCCTTTATGGTTACTAATGAAAGACATGATTCCATTCTGATGGTTTGGGTTTTTTTGTCTTTGTGGGTTGGTACTTTTTTCCTTTGAGCTTTCAATATTGTTTTTAATTTTTGGACATCATGTCTATTATCTTTTGTGGAGAGTTAATATTTAGTGCATCTGGTGCTTTACATGTCTATTTCTTTCTATAAATTTGGGAAATTTTCTACCATAATGTCATTGAACAGATAGATTCTCTATATCTTTAGTGCTAATGCCCCTTCTAATAAACCATGGATTTTTAGGTTGGGTCTGTTGATTGTAGCCAAAGACCCTTGGGTATTGTAGTCATGCTCATTTATTTGTTTTCCTTATTGATGTTTGAATTAATATTTTATAGATGTTGTCTTCCATATTTGTTTTCTGTCTGCTTCACTGAATCTATTGGTAATGTTTTCTAATAGGGTTTTATTTGAATTTGTGTGTGTGTGTGTGTGTGTGTGTTGGGAATATATGTGTGCAGGTATATGTGCATGTGCGTGTAGGTTTATAGAAGCCCCAGGTTGATGTTTGATTGTTTTCCTCAGTGATTTTTCACCTTACTTTTTGAGACAGGGTCTGTCACTGAACCTAGTGTTCACTAGCAGGGTTAGACTGCATGACCAACGAACTCTAGGGTCCCTCCTTTCTCCATGTCTCCCGTGCTGAAATCACAAGAACATTGTAAAACATCTTTTGATTTTTTTTTCCATGGGTACTAGTGTTAAAACTCAGGCCCTCACATATGTAATACAGCCGCTTTCCTGACTGAGACATCTTTCCACCCTAAATATTATTTCAAACATTTCTGTTTTTTTTTCCTAAATCTCAGTTTACTTGCTGAATTTTTCCCGGTGTTCCTGAATTTTGCATATTCCTTATTTTCTCATCCATTTGGCTGATTTTTCCCTCAGTAGTGCTGACTTCCTTCTCCGGGTCCTGGATTGGAAAGCACAGAGACCTGTACTAGTAGATCTGTCTTTATACTTTCCAGACCTCCCAAATGTTACACGTTAATTTAGAGAGATGTAGTTATGGGTACTAAGTACACTGGTCCCAAGTATACTGTTATCAAAACTTCAGAATTTTTGTATGCTACAGCAGTGAATAGCAGCTAATTCACCCGGGAATCTCATTTTCAGAGCTATCAGAGTCCTGCTTATTCTTAGTAGATAAGATTTGCTCCCAGTTATTGAGGGTGGGGCTGTTATTTTCTATGCTTCCCAGCCTGGGCTGAGTCTCCTTCACCCATAATCATGGGTCACTCCTTCACTATGGGGCTACATCAGGCTCCGGTCTCGTGGTTCTTCCATGTTCAGGCCCCTAGGACATTTTCCAATGGTAGGTTCTCTCTCAGAACAATGCCTAAACCCTGCCATCTGAGTCATATAGAATGACATAATGTAGTGTACCTCTACCAGACTCATCTAAGGATTGAGACACTGTTTTCTACATGCTCACAACTGGATTGAGGCTTGTGAGGGTTATGGACTTCCCCTGGGTAGGATTGTCCTCGTCTCCCTGGCTTACCTTTTGGAAACCACATGTGCGTCTTTGTTCCTAACCGCACAGCTGCTGGGCTGAGACCTTTGTGGTGTGCGGGCCATCTTTTGCTTTGTACTTCCCAGGCATCCTTTCACCTTTTGCATTTTCTGAAGACCTTCTTCTTTATCTTTCTTTGGAATAAAGTTTACTTTTCCTTATTTCAGTTCTCCATTTGGTTATACCAAGGTAATTTCTAATCCATCACTGTATCTGGAAGTCTCAGTGTGCTAAAGTCAATGTGACATTTTGTCCCCTTTGAGTTATTTTGTGGAAGTTTTACCACTCCTTTTCCTGGCTGTTGCCCCATAGCGTTCAGGAACTCTCCCCTCTGTTTTCTGGGAAGTCATTCACTGTATTCTTTATGTCATGAACACCAATTCTTCTCAGTTACAGGAGCAAGGTGAACCCTCCTCTACACGACAGAACATATTTACAGTTCCACACTTGCTGTCTGCAGTTTCTTTCCCTTTCATGTCTTCTCAGTGCTGATTTTCTCTCTCACCTCTCTCAGATTCACTTACCCTTCCCATGCTAGTGCTTACAACCTCAGACAGTACTGGCTACTCCATTCATCCATAAAATATAGTACTAGCGAAAATTATTTTAGGTCACTTCCACCCCTCATGGTATTCTGTTATAGAACAGAATACTCTCATAGTTTTAGGGAAGTCCTTACCCTCATTTGGGTATCACCATGTTCAATGTTGGGATTAGATTGAGGGTTTTTGGCTGGTTCCCCATATATAGTTGGATTCCATTTTAAGCTGGGTTTTCAGAAGATCCTTTCTACTATATGCTCATGTGTGGGGTGAGGTGGGGGCAGTTTGAGATCAGTCCTCACGTGCAAATACAAGGGTAACTATCTGTTCCTTCTTGATGTGCCTGCTTGGGCTCATACGTATTTCACGGTCCATCTTAAAGAGGAATATTGTAGGCTGCATGTGATTTCCTTATGGGCAGTGGATACGTCATGAACTCCAATTTTATTTCCCCTAAGTAAATCCATTTAATGGCATTGCCAGTACCTGAGTCTCAAGTTGACCTTGAGCTAGTTCAAGGCCTGACTAAATTGAGGCTTGACACAGTAGAGGATAAGTGCAGAAACTGTAGGTTGCACTGTGCTGCTGATAATAGGGAAGGTTGTATAGTTTGCCACTCCAGAAGAGGAGAGAGTTAGACACCAAGGCTGCCCATCCCTGTACTTGGAAATGCTCCCTGTGCTATTAGTCATCAGCAAACTTTATCTTCTTCTTATCCTAAACATGGAAATCGGGTTCCACATAATTCCAGGCTCCAAAATCAATAAATCCTTTTGATCTGCTGATGATGATATCTTGGAATCAGGCCTCTTGACCTCACTCACCCTGCATTCATCTTAGCAGTTCTAAGCTTCAGTTCAGTGTGGAATGATTATAGTTCAGAATGCTATGCATTTGGCCCGAGGCTGTATCCTTATCACTCAAGTTTTCTGAAGAAAAATTAGTTCATTTATACAGAGCATGAAGCAATTGTTTTCCTGTCCAGTGAGTCCTGCCATTTGAAGAGCTGGGGACATTTCTTGGGCTTTCTGAGAAGTAAGGTTTGTGTCCTTTTCTTTGCTTCTGCTTTCAACTTTCCTTTAAATTCTCCATGGCCACCAGAACACTGTGTTCTTGAAGTCAAGTAGTCAGAATGAATAGTTATCTGAGCAGAAAACATTGAAATGAATCCATGAGATAGTGCATTAAATGTGGGAGATAAGGGTTGAAGAAGTGGGTCTTGGTAGTGCAACAGGGTTGGGAAGCTCATGCAGGTCTTCCTGCAAATGAACTGCCAAAGTCCAGGCACTCAGGACTAATTAGTGGATGCCACTTGCCTTTGGTTCCAGCAAATGCTTGTGCAATAGTCCAGTAAGACCTACCAGAGTGTGAGGAAACTGTATTTCGCTTTCCACAACTCATCCTGACAGAACTTCTCGTGAATACCCTGTTTGCCACAGTAATGATGACTGCAACTTAATTTGGAAAAAAAGAAAGAGAAAATATCCTAATCCAAATAAGTATAATTCTGGGTGCCTGGTTGAATAGACAAGAAGCCCAGCAAACTGTGCTTTTAATAATATCAATACTTTATAATTTAGTCCACAGATACCAGAATTTTTCAGGGCATATGAATTGGCTCTAGTTCTTCATGTACAGGATAAGTCACTTGTATGTATTAACCCAAGATGGAAGACAAAACAGTAGTAAGTCTTCATCACAAGAGTCATTCTATCAGTGTATTGATGATGTCTATTTTTTCATAAATTGATTGTAACTATTAGATTTTATTTAGGTCATATGAAAATATGTTTCTAGGAGGTATATACCATCAGGAGGATTCCATCTCAGGAGCCTTGCGGAGTGTTGGGGGCAGGAAACTAACTCATGCGCACAAATCCTCACTGTAACACAATCTGTGTATTTGGTGTTTTAGAGGCAGGCATAGCTTTCTCTGTGTGCCCAGAGGGACCACAGAGGACACAGGATAGTGTGAAAGATGTGTAGCCTCTTGAGGAGAATTGTTATATACATCTTCCTCTTTGTGTGTGTGCAGATGTATGTGTATGTGTTTGTGTGTGTGGTATATATGTATGTATATGTGCATGTGTCAGTGCTGGTGTTTGTATGTCTGTGTGTGTGTGTGTGTGTGTGTTTACACAGGCCAGAGGTTGGATATTTTCCTCAATTTCTCTCTACCTGTTATTTTGAAACAGAGTCTTTGATTGAATCTGGAGCTTCCCAATTTGTCTAGGTTAGCTGAACTATGAGTTCTTGGGATTCACCTGCCTCTGCCCCTCCAGTGCTAGAGATCCAGACTCAGGTGCCTTTGCTTATGTGGCAAGCACTTTACCAATAGACCATTTTCTCTCTCATCTGCCTCTTAAAACAGGCAGCCAATTCAGAGAGGACACATTTATTACTCTCAGTTGGGTGGAGGCAATGGCTATGGGCCCATTTGTCCCTGTACAAAGGAGAAGTAGCTATTCCTTCTGTAGCTGCCCCTTCTCAGGTGCATGTCCTGCCTGGCCTCTTTCTTGATCATCTCACTGTCACCTCTCATCCCTCACAGTTGTTTCTGGTCATTTGACATCAATCTCTTCTCCAGTGTCTAGGTACAATTTAGAGAAATATTACTTTCTGAATAGAGTTTAAAAAGCACAACCGGCTGGTCTGAATATTGCCATCTTTTTACTGAAAATCTAATACATGCACCCAACAGTTGCACCTTGAAGAATATGTCCTGGCTTTTATGAGGTGTTCTTAAGCCTTCTAATTTGATACCTGCATCTTCCCCTCTGCAGATGAAACAGAAGAGCACAGGCAGAAGGAGCATAGAGTTGAAGTCATTTATAAAAATGTTCTGAATGAGACTGTGGGGTAGGGTTCAGTTATCCCTGAGGTGGGCATCCTCGGCACACATACTCTTGTTGATATTGTCTCTGTTGATTCTGCCATCATAGCCTCTTGTTCCAGAAATATAGCAATGTGTGAAACTCTTTTTGTTTTCTTTACTATCTGGATTTGAAAGCAAAAATATCTCCCACAGGTTTATATGTTTGAAGAATTGTTACCAAGTTGTAGGTACTGTGTGGGAAGGCTATGGAACATTTAGGAAGTGAAGCCTCACTGCAAGAACTGGGTAACTGAGGGCGAGCCTTGTGTTTTTATGATTTACTCTCACTTCCTATGCTCTGTCTCCTTCCTGACTTGGGATGTGGTATGATCTTCCAGCCTCTCATTCCCACCAATAGCTATGTCTTTGTGCAATGAGGGAACATATCCTCTAAAAGCGTAAGCCAGAAAAACCTTTCCTTCTTTAAATTGCATACTGTCAGGTATTGTGTCATACCAGCAAGAAAAGCAATCACTATATCCAAGATGCCTTCAAGTGAGCTTTGTAAAGCATGGTTTCTTAAACTATGACTCCAGTAACCAGATGTGATAGGTCACAAATAATTTGGCACTGTAACAGTTTCTGAATGTATAATGACAAAGAAAAAAAATGATTCCAACTCAAAAACATAATGAGTCTGAAGTATTTGGGGCTGTGCTCACCTGTGGCACATCATGTGACTCTACTGAAGCCTTGATTCTAAACACACACTGTACATGCCATCACCCCAGGCAACACCGGGCAATACTGCCTTGAATTGCCTAGGCTCAAATTAAAGATTGTTGTGTGCTCGAGCTGTGGTGCTTTTACTGTGCAAACAAAGGTTTTGCTCTTAGGCAAACATATTGGTTTAATTACAGAAATAAAGCTTTTGCTATTTCAGTATTGTCATTTCTCAGCATTTAAGTTTCAAATTAGTGTATTTTAGCTGAATATTTGATACCACAGGACATATAGCATCTTCAGGATCTTTCAGAGTTGGTATTATGAAAATCATAAAATAAACACTCTCAAGGGGTGAAAGTAAACAAAGGTCAATGGGACCACTGTTCATCTCCATTTTAGGCAGGCTTTGTACTCATTCTAAAGTCTGTGGAACTGGGAACTCTCCCTGTTTACGGGCACATTTGGATTAACTTTTTCAGGAGAAGGCAATGTTATGTACTTTTTCTTTACCAGAAAGCCTCTTTTATATAGTAATATTCTAAGGTTTAGGGCTCCAGAGTTCAGGTAATTATCAATTAATAACCTTTTGGGGCCAAAGATATGACTTAGATCCTGTTCTCTGACTAGTAATTTTAGTCTTGCAGGTTGTAGCCTTCAGTTTTATAAGCTATTGATTATGTGGGAGAGATCCAGCCCAAATGTCTTCTAATCTTGCTAATACCTGACTAGTCAGTCACCGAACAATACTACTTATAGAATCAGAGAATTATAAGGTATTTTAGGGATTTGGAGAGTAGAACAAAACATTGGCAGTATATTTAATCCCCATTCCCTGAGTGGGCTTAACAAACAAAATAAAAGCACTGATGCCTGACTAGAAACAGTGATATCAGAGCCTAAGCTCAACAAGTCAGCTTCAATAGCCTGGGGAACAGCTGCAGACCATTGGTGATTCTACTTTGAAGCCAAGTTTGAGAATCTTTTAGACTTTCAAAGACTCTTTACCTGAGAGGCAATATGTCATGCAAATTTGTAGCCATACCACTGCTGCCGCCCACTCAGACCCACTGAGTCCTGTTTCTACCGGTGAGGCCACTTGTGTTTGATTAAGAATGCCATGGATGAATCTGATACAATACTTAGATGATCGATAGATTTGGGCCAAATACTTAGATGAAGATTGAGTGAATCACATACATGTATTACACAGTGTGGAAACAGGCTGGGTATTGTGTGAGAGAGGCAGACATACTGAAAATCTTTGATAATAATTTTTCTGTTACATGCCTGCGGGAGTATGTAGCTTGAAGGAAAAAGACCATGGAACTAACATATACAGGGAGAGAGGGGCTAGAAGAACATGCTACCTGAGCCGAGGGGCTCTGCAGTGATGTTTGATGTAGAGTTGAGTGAACTGAGTCACTCTGGCTTTTTATTTATTTATTTATTTATTTATTTATTTATTTATTTATGCTATTAAGAAAATAAATTCCCATGAGTAATTAGCATTCTGTTGTGGACACAGAGAGCAAGTTAGCTTGACAAAGGGAGGCAACAGAGAAGCACATCCCTCAGTCACTTCTCCCCAAGTGATCTTAGCCCCAAAGCAGCATAGAGATCATTCTGAGCATTAGTTATGTATACAGCCTAAATGTAAGAGCTAGAAAGAGCAATTAGCTCTGTTTAGAATTTACTTCAGCAGTGATTCTTTATGAGGAATGTGACAATCACAAAGGCTGACAAATCCACTAGGAAAGAGTCTGTGGAACAAAGTTGTCATGTGCTAATGATTTCAGAATTATACGGGTTTTGTTTTACTACAGGGAAGACTATACTAGAAATTTATACAGTGTTCTGGATTAGGAATCATATGAGATGAGACTTGTGGTATGTCTGAACACAAGCATGTGAAGAGGCAGAAGAGAGATAAGGAAAGGTCGAGGATGAAACTTTTGCCCAGCACTGATCAGCTCCTTGAAGCCATGTGGAGGAATCCAATCCTGGCATTGAACTGCTGTGAAGCCATCCATCCCAATGAATATGCCAAGCCTAAGTGTAGCCATAAATAATAATGACTTTATTTTCCTCCATTGCTAATTAGAAACAACAATATACAAGGAAACAGAAGTTACTTAATGTGTAATTATTCAGTCAGCAATATTCAGATCATAAATATGGATTGCTCTGAGTTAGCTAGCATACCCAAGTCATCTGAAATAGAGTATCATATGCAAATGTGATTAACACATCCAAACACCAAGCTGCTCTGAAATCTGTTTTTTTTTTAACATAAATGATTGTTGCAGGCAGGTGTAGGCCATTAGTGGTGATGAGTAAGGCCCCATTCCAGTCCTGCTTCCTGATTCTTTGCTCTTCTATAGACAATCAGCAGCTTCTAGCAGAGCAGTCCAAAATCATAGGACAAAGCTTAGGCCCCAAATGACTGGCATTCCGTGAAGGATGCAGAGGGCAAACCAGCTTGACAAAGGGATGACAGCACACACATCCCTCTGTAGCTTCTCCCTGAGTGATCTGGGACCCTGAGCAGCAAGAAATGTTCTAGCCAGCTCTCATCTCTTCTGAGACGTATAATATGTCTTCTGTCCTCCCAAGAAACCACACTGGCATCCCAAAGTTGAGTATACAAATAGAAACCTTGATCTAAGGCCTCAGTCTCTTGTGAGCCTATTTTTACTTCTGTATTCATTATCTCAGAAAATAGTCTCAAGGCAGAAATGTAGGACTTGAAACTGTCCTCCTCATCAGAAATGTGTCCTCTCACGTCCCTCAACTTGGTTTTCCTTCACTCAGGGCTTACATTGCATGCCATTCTGTATGTAGGCCCCTACCGTCCAGCTAAATCAGGGCCAGTTCTGGGCCTTTGTCACCTTCCACAGATGGTAGCTATTTGTCTTCAGTTGGTTCGCTATCTGTCTATAAAGGAATTGTAACAGGCCATCTTTGGGGGTCTGGATTTCATAACACTGTGGAAGGCTTTAGCTCTCAGTGCCCTCTATGAGAACATTTGCTGTGCATATGCACTCATGGGACCTCAGTAGTAACCATTACCAGACAAGAGCTTTGCAGGTCAATATTTCCATCACAAGATTTATCTAAGACCAAGTCTCTCCTCAAGGCTGGCTGTCATTCTTGGATGAATGGCTGAATTCACCAACAGCTCTCAAGCCTATGACTGTGGGAATTCATGTGCAATGCTTTTTCATTTCTATAACTCTCTCATAGCTGAGGTGGGGGTATACAGAAAGCTATCCTTGGACCCCTTGAAACCAGATGAAGCATTAAGTCAAAAAGCCAAGGAATTAGATGCCAGTCCTTAAACACACTTCGTTTCCTGAATGAGTGTCAGAGATGTGGTGGCAAACCAGGAGGTGCCCGCAGCACCAGCAGTACCACCTCACCCAGTGTATTTGGAGCACATCCACCTGCTATCCCCCTTCAACTCCTCCCAGAGCACCCAACTTCCTTGTAACGACTTCATTAGCTCCTCCTCCTTTTCCTCCTCTTCCTCCTTTTCTTTCTCTGCTTCTTGTTCTATTCTTCTAATCTATAGAGTCCAATTAGTGTTACCATCATTTGTGCACGACTGGAGAGCACTAGTCAGTGAAGCTTGAACAATCTACCATGTTCCTTATCCACCCACCCAGGAGTCATCAACTGCAAATAGCCCCTTAGCTAGAGGTGGGGTCTTATATGAGCCCCTTCCCTCTCTACACCAGAGTGTTGACTGACTTCATCTTGTTCAAATCGTGTGTAGGCAGCCACAACTGCTATGAGTTCATGAGTGCAACAGCCCTGTCATGTCCAGAAGACACACGTTTTCATCAATGTTCTCCGGTCTCCAGTTCTTACTATATTACTGCCCCTTCTTCCTAGATGTTCTCTGAGCCTTGTGTGTGTGTGTGTGTGTGTGTGTGTGTGTGTGTGTGTGTGTGTATGTGTGTGTGTGTGTGATGCAGATATCTTATTTAGGGCTAGGCACTCCACAAGTAATTATTTTCTACCTTTAATACCAGTTACAAGTCTTTGTATTAATTAATAACTGTTGCATAAAGAAGCTTCTCTGATGATGCATGCGAGATGCACTAGTCTGTGCGTACAAGGTTAAATATTTAGAAGGTGATGTGATACTATATCTCTTTAGCAAAACAATGTTAGCAAAGCCTATGACCTCCTCAACCATGATTTCTTGGCCAGATTTACAGTTCCAGGTATGATTTCCCTCCTGTGGAATGAGCCTTAAGATCAATTAGAAAGTTGTTGGCCAACTCTATGATATTTATGTCACTAAGAAGCATATCTTGCCAGGATGGTCACTGTAATAGTTTGCAGGGTTCATACCTGGGAAAGCTTATTTGATGGCTTTTCTTCCCCAGCTGTCTTCACTGTACTTTATGGAGCTATAAAAGTTAGCCAGCAGAGAGCAAACTTCCAGGTTAGTACTATTGATTTCTCCATGTCTTGCAATCAATATGTGTGTTGTCTTCAGCAATGCAGTCTTACCATAAGGTTCTATTGGTTAACCAAGAGCAATGACAATAACCTATATTTTTTGAGGGTTTCTGTGACCCCCTGACCAACAACTCCCACATCTGCATCAGGCTTTTTTGGTTGGTATCCTACAGCTATGTGGAGAACACTACTTCTCCGTGTATCTGCTAGTCTGGAGAATTTTAATAGGTTTTGGTAGAAACCACACATCGTGTGACTTTGATACTTAAAGAATAAGCTTGAGACCTTTCAAAGTGTCCTAGTTCTTCTCACTGGGCATGGATACAAAGATGTAAATGATGGAGATTTAAAAGAATCAAGTCTATCCTTAATATAGGACCTGAAAGAACAAGATTCAGATAGGAAAGTGTGTACCGACTGAACCAGCAAGGAGGAAGAGAAAAGAGAGAAGGCAAACCAGTAAGCAGAGGAGAGAAAGAATGACAAGAAAGAAAAGAGAAAAAGGAGAGAAAAGGTGAAGAAATGCTAGAGGTAGGGAAGAGGGGAGTTAGTTGTCAGGGAGAGAGCACAGATTCCCTCCAAAGCACTTGATGTGACTACCTGCAAGAGCTGAAGCACACAAACTCAGCTGTACCATATCTGATGCTGAGAAATTCAAACTCTGACTACACACACAAGGACAACTTCATGATCTCATTAGCAACCTATAAACACACAGAGAAGACCAGATGTGGGAACATCTCCTTCTGTGCCTACCTCTCTATCCCATACTACTTGGCTCCGTTATAATAAAAATGTTGTGTTCTTTTGATGGCTTTTTTTCCCACAGCTCTTAGTGCTCATTTGTATTTTCAATTTGAACAAACTCTACATCATTTCTGCACCTGACTGAATTTGAGAACACCTACCAGGAGGGCCTTCAATCATCTGGAGCCCCAGAGCATCACACAGCCCATCAGCTCCATCAGCCTGTGGATTTGGTATGCCACATCTCTGCTGGCTCCCTGTGTAACCTTCACACTGCAGTCCATTACTTTAAATGTAAAGATCGATGCAAATTATAGTCTTTGGGGGTCTTGGACATACTGTTCCTCACTGTCACATGCTGTGAAAATATTACTACCTGGGGTTTATCATCTGTTGCTTTCTTAACAAGTTCTATGAGACTGGATTATGGGACTGAAGTCCACTGAAGCCTCTTTAAATTAGGGAGACTAACTGTACTTGTTAGTTTTTGTCAATTTTGACACAAACTACAGACACCTTGGAAGAGGGAACCTCACCAGATCAATTTCTTCCATCAGAGTGGCCAGTGGGACTGTCAGTGGGGCCTTTTCTTGATTGCTGCTTGATGAAGGAAGGCTCAGCCCATTGTGGGTGGTAATATTTCTGAGCAGAAGGGCCTGGCCTGTATGTGAGAAATAGGCCACGGGGGTCAAGCCAGTCTGTATCAGTGCATGCTTCCAGTTCCTTCTTGAATTCCTACTTGACTTCCCTTGGTATGGACTATGACATGGAAGTGTAAGCCGAATAAAATATTTCCTCCTCAAGTTGATTTTGGTCAGTGTTTTATCACAACAGCAAAGAGCAAAGTGGGGCACTAACTCTGTGCCAACGGGAATTTCCTTTAGACTCCTGGAGTAGCAATTCAAGAACTATTTTTAATTAACTTTTAAATAATAATTATAGAGTCACAAGTAGTGACAAAATAAATGCAGACTCGTTTGCTATATTCTTCAAAGATTATATATTATGCAACTAAGTACACTATCAAAACCAGGAAATTGAAAGCAGAAAAAGCTGGGTATGTGGTTCTCTGTATGTAGTCATCCCTCTGTGTAGATCTGTGTGATCACCACTCTTTTTTCAGTCATCGTGCTCACTTCCATTAAAGCACACTTAGCCTTCTGTCCCTTAAATCAGTAATCTCTGACAATTGCTGTTATGTCTCTTTATCATAATACAGAATCCCGAGAAGAGAGTATGGTATAAATAACCACTATTTGACTGGATTTGAAGCTTGCTCCAGAGGATGGAATTTCGTGCTTGATACTATAATCCTGATCTAAAGTCCGTGGCTTGAGAGGACACAGGCCCTAGGGTAGAACCCAATATTGTTATTTTGATAAATGGCCATGCTGTCAAATTACCTGCTAAATATTTATGTTCATATCCGTAGATCTGACCTATTCTCAACTTTGGTCAGAGAAGCAGTGGGTAGCTAGAGATGGGGAGATACACAACTGGTCAAAGTGGTGATAATAAAAGACTGAAGGAACAGCCCTAAACAGGACACCATCAAGGCTCAGGGATCATGCAGAAAGAGAGGGAAATAATGTAGAGAAGAGGATGGGGGGGATGCTGTGGGTGCTGCCCTCTTGTCATGGTATAGCTGTCACATTCTTGAACTCAAAGCAGCTGTGATTACTTGCACAAGATCTGGGGTTAGGGTTGACCTGTTTATGTTTCCAAAGATGATTTATGAGAGCTATACTATAAACAATTTACCCATTTTCAGAAAAGAATTGGACTTTGATCAGAGCTATATCATAAGTGTTGTCCTAATGGGCATGTATAAGCATTAGAATAAAGTGTTTGTAAGCAGAAGGCACAAAACTTTTTGGCTTACTGAGCTTCATCTTCTTAGATAAGAGCCTTCTCTAGTCAGTAAGAGACAAGTGGAGGAACTCAACAAGACTATTAATTTGTTTTCTAATCCATGTAATTGAGGTCTAATTTGCATACAGTAAAATTTATCCTTGATATAGATGTTACTTTTGATAAAATATGTGTAACACTAAATAAAAATCAAATTCACTTAACCCAGAAAATTTTCCATATGTTCTCTTTCAGGGCATGAAAATGAACTCTAAGAAATGATTGATCTGATTTTACTGAATATAGATTGTTTTTGCTTATCCTAGAGTTTCATAGAAATGAAATTATACTGTCTGGATTCTTGGGGTTTGTTTTCTTATATTCACTAAAATGACTGTAAGATGCATTTGTATTTTACATCTATTAGATGTTAATCCCTTTGATTGTTGTCTTGTCCTACTATTTGAAGACACAATTATTTGTGGATATTAGGTGTTTTTGAGAGGTTGAATATGGCCTTATCGCCCAGAGATGCCCTTGTTTCAAACCTTGGAAGCTGTGAATGCTATTTTATATGGTAAAAGAAATACTGAAGGTCCAATGAAGAATTTTGAGATAAATTGTTTTAGATTATTCAAATGTGACTGAGTAATCACTGTATTCCTACTAAGAGGGAAGGAAGAAGAGTTGGAGACCCAGAGGAGAATGCAATGTTACAATTCTCTGTATAATTGCATGATGTAATCTAACCACCATCAGAACACTAAGCTATGCTAAAGAATCTCATCAAACTGGATACACCCAATCAATTCAGGAAAAGGGAACGGCCCAATGATGAAAATTGTTTCCATGACTGCAATTAAAGTTGCACCTCTGTTCACAAAGTACAAAATCCTTGTTTCACAGGCACAATCATAAAAATCAGCGTCTTGCCTGATGCCACTGAGAAGCATTCCAAAACAATCAAGAAGAGGACATTGGACGGATGGCTTTGTGCATCTTTGTGTATGTATATCCGATGCTACAATTTGCAGTGGGTTTCCTACAAATTAATCATTATATCTAATTGATATATATATCTAATGTTTGTGTTCTGCTCACCTAAAATGATTGTGGCATTGTATAGAAATAAAAACAAGAGCAATCAATTGCATGCCATTGATAACTAGAATCAGAAATAAATAAATAAAGAACATGTTGCATTAACCACATCAGCTGCTGAACAGAGTGTCACTGTAATGGAACGTCAAGCCAAGTAGGTCTCTAAAATTCCCTAATTAGAGCCTAGAGTAACTAGGATGACCATCTGTGGGAAGTTCACAATCAAGCGGAATAAGGAAGATTTGGGCATTTTCATCATTGAACACCGGATCTCCTTCCCCATGACTAATCAAGTAATGAATGAAAAAGAACTTGGTTCCAATAGAACCAATTAAAGCAAGTTTAGATCAAGATCATAAGGAGTTCACAATATATTATGGTTGAGAGTTCTTGAGGAAAGCTTCAGGGGTTAATCCTGACAAGAGATGCAAATTAGTAATTAATAACTCAGTGAGCGGCAAGGAGGGAACATAGAGGAACCCCATTACTGATAATTCCTGGAATCTAGAAAAATGGAAATTCATGGTTTTGTTTTCTAGATCAGTTTGGAAAGAAAAACTGAAGTACAGAATATATATATATATATAAATATATATGTATATGAATATAAATATATATGTATATATTTCTCCCTCTCTCTATATATATATTTCTATAATATTTATGGAAGACAAGGACATGCATTTAAGAGGGAGTCAGAGGGGCATGGAAAGAAAGAAGAAGGGTTCCCATGTATGAAATTCTCAAAATATAAAAAAGTTTAGGAAGAAAGTACAGAACTATATATCCCTTTCCTACACTCCCCCAGAGTCTCCCCCATCATCTGGCATCAGTGTGGGACTTTGTTAGAAGGTGAGTTAATACTGGCATATTGCTATTACCTAAAGTCCCTGTTTATGTTAGGGGTCACCTTTGGTGTTGGGTATTCTGCAAGTTGTGACAAACTGCATATAGGCATGTATCTGCCTTTGTGTTACAGAGAGATTTTGATGCTCAAAAAGTCTATATTGTGCATTCGTCCCTGACTCCTTTCCTTCCAGCTACACAGTTTTGGTTTTGTTTATTAGTTCCTTTCAAGTTATACTATATATTTTCAACATATAGCACTCTTCAGTTCACACACTAGTTCAGTAACAGTACAAAAATGCTGTGAGAATACTTTTCTATTTAACCCTCTTAGATTGTTTAGTATGCATACAAAATAATCTTATTTAATTCATATATAGTTCAATAACCAAATATAAATTAGAAAAAAATAACATCCTAGTTGATTCTGATAAGTACAAAATGTCAACAATTTGTGTTAACTCTTTAGGATCAGTCTTACTATCTTGTCTAAATCTACATAAAGACTTCTGAGCAATTATTTGATTTCTAGTCAAAATAAGATTTAGCAATGATTCATTCTCAAGTAGGTATGTCAGGATAAGAAAATGCCACATTTCACAAGCTATTAACATGATCTGAATAGCCAGGTTTGGAGGCTAATAGGACTAGTTATTCTTTATGATGCATTCATTTGCATCATGATATGCAAATGCTCAAGCTGTCTAATAAGCATTAACTTATATAAATTAATTTCTAGAAAGGTACTTTCTGCCTTAAACAAACACTATGAAGGCATATTTGTAGAATGAAAAAGTTGCATGATATACTTTTCAATCAATGAGACATTTAAGTACGTAGATAGCATTGATTCATAAGTGGACTGCAAATATAATATGGGAATTTAAATTAATAGTATTAATCCAAGATATCGAAAGCAAAACAATCATATTGTTGGAAGTGAAAGACTCCGAAGTACTTAAAGGCAGTTTTCCTACTCTGACAGTCTTCAAGCTTCTAGGAGAGACAAAGACAGTGATCTCCATACCCAAGTGAAAGCCATTTAGAAATAACAATACTCATCCTTGGAGGAGGATAAATAGTAAAAGATGATATTACTTTTATTTAAAGAACAGAATATTGGTCAAGGAGATACAGAATAAGCTATATATCCTTAGAATAATCATGTTGATGAATATTCATTTGCTCAAAGAGCTTACACTAATGTGAAAATTAAACTCAAAGCATGTTAGTAAATACCTTGAAATTCTGTAACAACAAAAAAGCAACAAGGTGATAAAATATGTCACTCTGGTAGTATTATTGGTTTATGCTTGTATTGTTACTGAATAACCTCACTTTCACCATATTTTGTTTATTAAAATAACTATATATGTGTGTGTATCTCTATATATGTACTGCAAATATAATATGTACCTATTGAGAATAAGGTACATCTAAAAAAGTCTAGAAGATTCCATATTATGTGGAATTGGAACAGTCAGTCAAATACAATCATTTTTATAGTGGAAATTTATTTATAAATCACATCCCCCTTTGTGGGAGGGTACTCAGTTATAGCACACACTTGGTACCAGACAGCAGGATTGCAGGAGCCTGTCCTGGTGTTTGAAGCAGGTCTTAATGTGAATATCTGAGGTGCTTATCATATACCATGGGATGGTGTTTTATATGAAAGTGGTGTACTGTAAGTGTGTCAATCAGCAAGCTGCCAGTATGTCAACACCTGCTACATGCTAAACTCAGTTCAGAAGATTTTTATATATGGAAAATATTTATTGAGCCATTAATATGTGCCAAAAATTGATGTAAGTGGTTTTTATGTTAATTCAGTCATGCCTCCCTATAAGCCTGTGGTAAAATAGTTTAATGGGTCTCATATTAACTGAACAAAGAGTTTAAATCCTGTTTCCAAGGGAACAAATGGCAGAGTCAAAATCTGAATGCCTATAATTGTATTCTAGCACTTGAACTCTTGTATACTATGCTGTCTTACATTATACAAATTAAATTTTCTTTCTAAAGAACTATTCAGTTACAAAATCGTTATGTTCTATACCTAGGAGTTTTATATGAAAATGAATGTGTGTCTTCAATTTATAAGGGTGTACATTTTTTGATATGTGATTCATTATGTAAGAGGCATGTACATACATTTATTTACTGGTCTATGTATGTTTACTTGGAATAGTATGCCATAATATATATCTATATGTCCTTCCATAAGACATATATCTTATGGAAGGAAACATGCTTATATAAGATATGTTTCCCGAAACAGATATAATATAGGAATAAGTACATGGAAGAAAGAAATTCTATAGCTACTTTAGAGAAATAGTCTGTCATAAGTTATTGAAGTATTATAATTTAACTTGAATCTCAGTTTTCTCCATTTCTTCTGGAACATGAAGGCCCTGTCGAGAAGATAAAGCACAGGTAACAGAATCAGAGAAGCAGAGTACCAATTCTCTTCTACAGGCTGCATGAGAGGAAGGAAGTAACATGATCAGGCCTAGGTTGCATCTTCAGACAGAGGAGGCCATGTCTACTTGACGATTAGGAAGGCATGTGACCTTGGCTGCAAGTTTCCTGTAGGATCCTACAGGAAATTTCCTGTGGCTACCTGGCTTCCATCTGCCAAAGACATCTGTGTGACAATGAGAGGAATTCTAAGCAACACACAGCAGTATCTCAGGGCTGAAGTCCTGAGCTATTGTGCTGATGGGCTTTAATAATAATTTTGTTGAAATGTGTAACAGCTATGTCAGGCATGTAAGCACATTTTGAAAAGGGTTTTTGGATATCTTCTTAAATATTAAGTTCAATGTCCTTTTACTTAGGAACCAAGGTATACTCTCAAAGGTCTTGGTTAGGAAGCATTTGTCTTTTTGTTTTGTTTTGTTTTGTTTTTCCTCCAAACCTAATGTTAAGTTTGTTTTTAAGAAATGTATGTATAATTCATAAAATACAATAATTCCTGAAAAAATAATAAGAAAGAGAAACCCTATATTCTCCTGTTGGTGAGAAAGAACAAAGCCTAATGGTGCAAATTTATCAAGATTTTTCTTCATGGATTACAGGTAATCGGATCCGGTAGTTGCATATGTGCATATGAAGTCCGGTATTTTGTTTTCACTTGTAGTGAATTTGATTATGTCATTAAACTTTTGTAAAAACCATCGTTTTAAAATGGTTCATGGCTTTCCTATAATTTATGTAACCATTTCAATTTAGGTTGCTTAATTCTATTTAATTCCATTTTACACACAGCAGAAGATGCTACCTCTCTAATTATTCCTGAATGCAATCATATGATAATTGTGGGTCTAATTGTAAATATTTCTATCTTTCACATGAGTACCTAATTGCTCTCAGAAAGTTTGGAGGACTTCATTTACATTGCCCCTCAATGCTTATATCAAAATAGGGTCTCTAGCATTGTGTGTCCGTGTGTGCATGTGCACACTTAATTGAGAATTTTAGTCCTTCTGCTGTATATCTCTCATTTATTTTATTTATTTTTTGCCTAGATTGTATGACCCAGGTTGATATAAAATTCAGACCTAAATTTTTATAATAATTATATTCATTTAAATTTTTTGACACATTTACCTCACAGCTGCAATTGCTGTACTGTTAAACTACATTGACTCTGAAAGCTGAAGGCCACTGACTCTCTGATAAGTATCTTATGAGTGGCAGTGGTACCTACCTTGGACCTTCAAAAACTTACGCTTACATATTCAATACTTATCACCCATGATAATAGCCGGTGGAGATAACACCCTGTGAAAAGACTGATGCTTTTCTTTGAGTTGGTTTCTTATAGAAATCTAAGCATAAGATGTTACACAAATACCATAAAAAATCTTTTCTCTCTTTTATCAATTTCAGATGCCTTTTACTGGTTCTTGAGCTTCATGGTATTTTCTAGGAGAATATGGGTGTATATTGGTTGCTGCTCTATTAAGGACGACTGGAGCAGGGAGGAAGAAAAATGAAAATAAATGTTATAATAAAGTGTACTGACGTAGATAATGAGCACCTCACCTAGTTCCATGTCTCTCCAACATGTCACACACCAGGAATCAAGTGCATAAGGCCTTCACTGCTTCACTGAGGATACGGCATAGCCACCTGGACCCAGAGTTTCCCCTCAACAGTAGACTCAATGGTAGAGGATAGTCAGGGTTATCTGTACAGAGCATTGGGAAAAGAGAGACTCACTCCTGAAAGACAGAAATCATAAGATTTGCGGGGATGGCCCAGTTCCCACTGTTGAGAATAGATAATGTCTGTGGACTTTGGAAAGACACTCAAATTCTCAGAAACTATAACTTATGGGCAGGACCATTGTACACATGGGGACTGACCATGCTGAATCTTGCAAGGAACAAATCAAGAGGAAGTGATTCTTAACTGCCATCCCTGATTTTTGCAAGATGAAAAGTCTGAAATGTTTGTTCCAAACCAAAAAATGAACAAATTCCAAGGTCATCTGTGCCTGGTCTCTACTTTTTAAATAACCAGGAATATCCAGTTGAAGTTAAGAGATATGGCTCACTATGCTCTTACTGAAGAATGTCCTCAGGCTTTCTGCAGGCCAGAGAGGGATGCAGGATTAAGAGTAAATTGTTATGTACCTCTTTTACAACTTCTAGAAGGAGTAAACAGATGTCAGCCCTTCCTTCAGTGGTAGCAGTTGTTTGGTAGTTCCTGCTTTCCAGGTAGAGTAGGGGCTCATCAGAAGGGATTAAGATCTGGAGGCTCTTGCTTTATCAGTAGCTACATCTTTTGGGTGTCTGAATTCCTTGGGCAGTTAGAAGTTTCTTCGTGTCCTGGAAACACCATAAGCAACTGGACTTCCACATATGAAGCATATGTGTAGCAGTGAGCATTGGAGTTTATAACTATGTTATAAGAGGGTTGAATGTAATACATGTGATTCTGAGGATTTGGAGTGATTCAAATATAAGCTGGTAGGGGGATTAGTGGGGGGAACTGAGGCATCTTAACATACATATCATTATAACACGGGAAAGTGCTCCTTTCTGACCTTCACAGTTCTTCCTAGTACTAAGTGGGGTCCCCTTCAGATCATTGGAAGTAAAAGTACCTACCTTTGGAAGAAGGAGAACCTTTCCTCAAACTCCACCCATACGGTAAGGAAGTACTCTGCAATGCTTAGGACTAGGCCTTGGAGTTTAGGAGGAATGAGTTTCTTGTTATAATTCAGTAGCTGCCATTTGATTACACACCTGGAGACAAATATCCAAGTAGAGCTATTTTGGGAAGGGAAATGGCTGATTGGATGAACTGAAGGAGCTGAGTCACAAAATGACACTCTGGGTCTGACACAGTGCGGTCTTATGTGAGGATCTTCACCTTCAGATTAGCTGTGAGAACAGCAGCTAAATTTCCTCTTGTTCTGCCACAGCACTTTTCCTAAAGAACATGACAGCCTGTCCCCAGGTCAGACACACAGGTTATCAGGACAGTGACCCAGACTAACCTATGTCTCTCCATCAAGCTCCTCTGGGGACAGGAGTGAACAGTGGACACATCAGGATAAAGAGCATATGTGAGTCAATAAAGAACACTGTCAGTGAGAAGTAACAATGTACCAGCAGTGGTCGGTGGGCTTGCCTTTCTCTACAGTCAGTCTGGAAGTAGGTGACTCTGTGTCAGTGACACTGGAGCAGACAGCTTAAACTGCATCTCTTCTTTCCTGATCATTACATGGTAATAGAAGTCAGTTGAGAATATTGGCTTTGAAAATTAGGTGAATGATTATCCACTCTCATCGGTTAAATGAAAGTTGAATTAGAGGGATTTTGCAAGGACTAATATTAGTCTTTACCTTAATTATGAATGAAATAAACATTTCATGTGTAGTATGTTTTCATACTAGACTTAAAAAAATCCACCCTCACCCTCAGTGCATACCAATTAAAAGAGATAAATTTAAGTATGGATATTGTGCAAAGAAGAGGGAAAATATGTGCCAAGAAGACACTAATAATAAAAGCTATAGTCCAGTTGTATCAATGTGTGAAAGAGTCTTCTTTTAAAGCAAGGCATCTTGCAAAGGTAGAGGTTGTATGTTTTATACTGATGAAAAGTTAATCTAAGAAGAAAACGAAAATCATATATATATATATATATATATATATATATATATATTCAGTTAACAACAAAATACATGTATAAAAGCTGACAAAAATATAGGGAAGTAGAAAAACCTGATGTTGTAGTTGGAGATTTTAATATTTCATCCTCTATAATTAATAGAACCACAAAATAGAAAATAAACATATGTAAGTTCCAAACAATATTTTCAAAGTATATGTAGTATTTATAACTTCATTATACTAACACAATGCAAGATTTGTTGAGAGCGTAGTCATTGTTGAAATAATATTGAGTATATGCCGAGTTATGAAATAAGTCAATACATTTGAAAGAATTTACAGGACAAAGAGACTATTCGTAGATCACATAAAGTAAAATTAGAAAGTAGGAAGAACACTATATTAGGAGTGAATTCAAAATATTCAAGCAACTGGAGTGAAATAAAGAACCACTCAGGATTCACAGTTAATAAGGATAACAGCTAATTTTATCTTCCAGTAACAGGCATAGCAACATCCACTTCTATGAAAGCTAGCCAGTAAAGAAGAATCTTTGAAGTCAGAAGCAGCGTGATTTCCCCTTGTTTGTTTTATGTCTCGTGAATATAGTGTCTTCAGAAATACAATCATACCATCAAGTTCTGGTGGGCAGCCAAGAGTAGGGCAACGGCCAGGATTGAGTGAGGGTCTTTGGGAACCCCTAGTCCACAGCATCAAAAGAGGGAATCCGTTCCTGGTACTGAACTTTTATTTTGCCAGTCTATGGTGTCTAGTAAGGGCAATGTCCCCCTGCTATAAAGTAACTCCTTTTAACCGCATCATATAATGTATGTGTACATACTTTAAGAAGCTTCTATAGGGATAGATTTGATACGGTTTTTTAAAGGCCTCTAATGTTAGTGATCCCTCTCCATACTCCCTCTTCTGACCTTCTCTCCCACACCTCACTCCAATTAACCCTTTCTACTCTATTATTGCCCCTTTCTCCTTTATGTAACTACATTCTAGCTCCTCTTCCAGGAAACCACTGTTCCTCCCCTTGGTTATTTATTACTTTCCTTTTCAAAAGGAATTTTTTTATGTTTTATGTTTTCATTTATGTGTATGAGTGTATTATCTATATATATGTAAGTGTACCCATGTTGTGCAATGCCAATGGAGGACAGAAGAGGGTGCTAGATCCCCTGGTGTTAAAATGACAGATGGTTGTTAACTACCATGTGGGTTCTTAGAGCTTAACCCGGGTCCTCTGCAACAGCAACCAGTTCTCTTGACCACCCTATTTATCAGTTCCTTGACCTGTCTGGATTTTTTAACTGAATCATGCAGATTTGAGAAGTCAAAGCTATGATCTAGTGATAAGAGAAAGCATTTGACATTTGCTTTTCTGAGTCTGGGTTACCTCCCTCAGGATGATCATTTCCATTTACCTGCCAATTTCATAATTTTATTTATTCTTTAAGTGCAGAATAATATCCCATTGTGTATATGTGTCACACTTTCTTTATCCATTCATCACTTGATGGACATCTAGGTTGTTTCCATTTCTTGGATATTATGAAAGGGATAGCAGTGAACATAGATGAACAAGTATCTCTTTAGTAGGATACAGAAAGTAAATGCCCGAGAGTGGTGTGGCTGAGTCATATGGCGGACACATTTCAAGCTTTTTGAAGAATCTCCACGCTGATTTCTACAGTGACTGCGCCAGTTCACATTCCCATGAGCAGTGGATGAGTTCCCATTTCCTCATGTCCCTGCCAACATTGGTCCTTGTTTGTTTTTGTGTCTTAGTGATTGACACTTGGGTCAGATGAAATCCAAGGTGGTTTTAATTTGCATTTCTATGGTGACTAATGATATTGAACATGTGTAGTGGAATATATGAGGTCTGGTGGGGGATTTCGGGACATTGATGGGGGAGGAGGGTCTAAATTTGATTAAAACTGTTATATGAAATATACAAAAACTCAATAAAATTTTTAAAAACCATCGAGTTAGATAAAAAAGATCCCAGCATAGATATGGGAAAGTAGGTTAAAAAAAAACAAAAACAAACAAACAAACAAAAAAAAAAACAGTCCTACCTGAGGAATTATTGACAACCAATGACTGCCGGGAAGGGGAGTCTTATATCATCTATCTGTCTGTCTGTCTATCTATCTATCATCTGTCTATCTATCTATCATCTAGAGAGAGAGAGAGAGAGTACATGAAACTGAGCAAGAGAGCAGTAAGGAAGAGTACAGGAAGGTACAAGGATCTAAATATGATCAAAATATATACTGTAAGAAATACACAGAATTTCACTAAAAAGGATAAAAGAGAAAGAACACTTCAACAAAATCGGAATCATACACCTGTACCAGCCAAATTTGAAGATATAGTTAAAGAATTAATAAACCAAAAGCTTCTATTGTTTTGGGCTTGGGGTATGCAGCTATAATTCCAGCACTTGGCAGTCAGAAGCAGCAGAAGTGAAAGCTTAAAGGCCCTATGGGTTATGTAGAGGAGCCCTGCCTTAGATAGAGCTTTTGTTAATGACGGGAGGATTTTAAATCAATAACCTGAGTTTTTATGTAATTAGGTTATTTTAAGCACATGAAATATTAGGACAATGAAAGGAAATCATAAAGATGTGAGTCAAAAATTGATGTTATCAAGCATCATAGAAAAAAAAATTTGTGTGTGTGTGTGTGTGCACGCACACACTTGTGCACGACTCTGGGATTAGCTAGAGTGAAAGGCTCTGATGAATGGGGAGCACGGGTGGCCCCTTGTCCGACTTAGGAAAAAGGCTTTTGGATGATTTCTTTCAAAAGGCCCTTCACTGTCAGAGCAATTTCTCAGGATAAGAGTGGAGGAACTCACAGAGGCAGAGACGGCACTGACATGGAAAGAATAGCAACATTATCCTAATGGCTCTGAAATACAAAACTCACAGGAAGAAATTTACCCTGAAATTGTAGTCATCTGCTTTGTGGAGAAATCGCCTTCTTCCCGACATAGAGCTCCCTGACTTTCTTTTCTTGAGAGATAGAGGGCATGACAGCCAATCTCTTTATGACTCTTTTGGGTCAGGGTAATGCTTTCCACCCTGGAGTTAGAGTCTGCCCTGAGGGTTGCCAACTTCCAGGAAGGCTGCCCTGTCCTTAATGAACTTGCCAGTCACAGAAGTGATGCCTTGTCTCTCACCTTGACTCCCAACACATCAGTTGTGAGGGATTCTCTACTAGATGGAGGCTATAGGGATCTGAAAATGTGAAGGAATATGCAGGCTAAAGAATAAGTCTCAGCTATATGGGGCTATGGCCAACAAAAGTGAACTTCATGTCCTGGAAACTAAAAAGGAAAAGCCAAAAACAAGGGTCTGATTTTTTTACATTTGGGACAATATTTCCAGTTTTATCTTGAACCACTCAGGATCAGCTATAGTGGAGGATGTCCATCCGGAACACGCATGGACTTGCATGGCCCCTGGCTGGAGTCAAGACCTTATTCTCTTTTTCTCAGTTCAGGTATTCAGACAAAACCTATGTTCTTCTCTGACTCTTCAAAGAGTTCTCCCCATCTTCTGTTATAGTGACTGTGGATCTCCGTACTGGGACTTGTGGGAATAACCCAGGGGTCTATTTCCTCTGCTTGAACTATCTTTTAAGCAGGAACCAGTGATTCTCTTTTCTCCATACTCCAAGGGCTTCACATAAATTACCATCAAAATGTACATTGGAAATGGCATCTGGTCTTGTTCTATGGTTGTATAGTTACTTTTCTGTTGCTTTGATAAAACACTGGGACCAAGGGAACTTAAAGGAAGAAGGGTTTATTTGGTTAGAGTCTGCTCTGACATGGGGCACAGTGGCCGGAGCAGGAGCAGAAAACTAAGTAGTCACAGCTTCAAGAGGGCGCTGGAATCAGGGAGTGGCTGGGGATCAGGCAAGGCTTAAGAACTCTCAAAGCCCACCCCAGTCACATGCTTCCTCCACCCTTTATGATCTCTCAAAACAGTGCCATCAACTGGGGACAAAACGCCCAAATACTTTGAGCCTATGGGGGACATTCCCATTCAAACCACCACAGTGGTCTTACCTTGTTTGCTGACTATCCTTTACCTACTCTGAGCTCTGGATGTCACAGTGCGAGGTCCAGTGCATGGCAGTGATGGTCTCAGCTGCAGGGATGAGTAACACACACATACGAAAACATGTGGATATGCACATATGCATATACACACATGCAAACACATGAACACACACACAGGGACGTATACACATGTGCAGAATCTGTTCCCTGTTCCTGCTCAATCTTTTACTGAATGATGTGTATCTCAGGCTCTTTGCAGCTAAGGAGTCTCATTTCTGCTTCTTTCTCATTGCACTCTATTCAAAGCATGAGGTTATCCCCAAACAGAAGTTTCTGAAGACAGGTGATACAGAAGTATACTGGAGAGTGGGAGAGACATAGATTCTTGACTGGATAAAAATGACAAAGGTGTTTTAATAGCATTTCATAACTAAATTTCATACTTCTGTCTTTCCTCCTTGCTAGTTGATAACTGCTACTCTTTAGTTCGAGGAAGTCTGTAAGGGTGGAGATTTCTCCCCCTCCTCTACCATCAACAGCTCAACTCCAAGCATGACTCTGTGCTTCAAATCCATTCTGCTTCCTCCGTAGACAGGCTCTGTCTCTGTTCTGTGACACCTCATGGCTTCCAGATGTTGGTTAATGAGCATTTTTACCATTCCCTTTGATGAAGATGAATCATGTTGAATGAGGAAATGATTGCCTGACACTGAAGTTGAGAGAGGTAGAGACACACATCAACCAAGAGTGAGATGAGGAGCAGAGACAGCAGAGTGAGGCTGATGGTAGTGACTGGAGGAGTTCATGATGAGAAGAGAACTGTCCTCAGGTCCACACTCCTCCCCGCACTCTCTTGTGAACCATGCATTCATATGGCTGTAAGGAAAGAAGTCCAAAGAGGCATCAGAATTTAGGCCAACTCCTTGTGCCTTCTCCATATGTGCTTACTTGATCTCAGTATGGGCTCTGTAAATACACACACCACCACAAGTCATAACCAATAGCTCAGGGCATAATCTGAGGTTCCAGGTTTGGACAAACACTAGGTTATCCCAAGATAAAAAGGGGGATTGTTTACTTGTTTCAGGAAAGTTCCATCTTCCTGTCACTGCCCACTCCTGCATCTTTCTTCTTTGTGAAAACTTGTAAAATAACTGACACTGAGCTCAGTAGACATGGCTTGTTTTATGGTTTAAGCTCCACAGTTGTTTGTGTAATAAATAAACCAACAATTCATTAAAACTTGCATTTACTATTCACTGGTCTAGGATGAAATTTCTGAGTTGTTATTTTAGGAATCTAGTGACATTTTGGAAGGGCACCGGGTGGGTTCACACATTACCACACCACTTAGAGAAATGATACATTATGAAGAGAGAAGGAACTCAGCATTCAAATGCACGCACATAATTTGCCCCTTCATGAGAATCCTCTAAAACAGAAAGAACACTATGCTCACTTTTTTCAGAGAAGTGAATGTAACACAAATTAGTGAAGCTAATTAGAAGCTGGGAATTGAGCCTAGGTTCCTTTGACTGCAAAGCCTGTGATTTCCTCCCATAATCTATGCTACATCAGCACAACTTCATTTAAACTCAGTGTTCTCAGTTATAACAAAGGGAACTCAATGTTGAGCTCATGTGGTTGCTGTGAGGGTTAATTCAGAAAACATCAGGAGGGCCAAACGTGTCCTTGGCAATAGATACCTAATAAAAGTAATTCTTGGTCTGCCTTCCACTGCAGACAGATCCACAAGGTGGTACTGTCATCACCTTTTAAATGAGGTCACAATCTATTATGAGTTCTACTTCATTTATGTACATATCTCTGTCTTGCCTTATTCAAGAAAGCATTTAGGAATACTTTTGTATGTGTATAAAGTTCAACCTGTTAAATTAAAATGTGAATTGAGTGGAGTAAGAAAGAAGCAAAAATGAAAGTAGCAAATCTAAGCCCAGACATGAATTAATTACAAAGAGTGCAAAGCCTTTGTCTCGTACAGATACTAGTTTTGAACTCCTGTGTGTTTACTCGATGTGAACTCATATTTAGCTTTAAGATTTCTATCAACTGAAGCAAAGAGGAAATCTGGATACTTTTATGGTGTCCATAAGATTTATTTTCTCCTAAAAATATGAACACTTCTCTGAATGACAACTAAGATATTTCTCCAAATGCATGATGCTTTTCTGTATTTGTTCGTATGTTTGCCATGTAAATAAATCTGCGCCTAAACATGGTTCACTTTAGAGTGCATCTGTTTAGTTTGGCTTTCCATTGGTTTACATACAAAACCAGAGGCCAGGTAAAATATAGAGAAAAGAAGTTTATTTGATTCTAGGTTTGAATGCCTGGTAGCATGTCACTAACATCTGCTCTGTGCTTATTTTAGTGGGGGGTCCCCTTGACTGAGTTACATTGGGAATGATGACATCGTTGTAGGATTGAGAAATCACCTGGAAATACAGGAAGCCAGAGATCAAGGAGGAGGCAAGCTTATATTTTTAGACTAAGCCACTCTTTTTGGAACAAAATACAGTTTCCTGGGGTATACTTTCAAATCACTGAAATATCTCTGAGTAGGCTCCACTTCTCAAGGGTTCTGTAGTATCTCAACACTATAACACCCAGTTACACCTCCAACACATGAACCCTTGGAGGACAAACTGTCCCAGCCAGAGCAATCAGTTTTATGTTACTTGACATGCTCACTGCACTTGTCGCTTATCATTCTCATCTTGTACCTCCCCGTCTCTGATTCAAAAGCCACCTTACAGTCTAGCCAAGACTTCAAGAGTGTTTTTTCCTCTTCTGTTCTTTCTGAGCAACCACAAGCATGTGTGTGAGGGATGACCAACTTAGCTTAGATACTGTGGACTTAGTCTCCAGCGCAGTCTTAAAATATGTACATGTTGTATAATGTGTATACCGTGTAATTGTTCTTAGATGCAAATGTGCATTTGTAGTTTACATCACAAATGGTATTTATTGTTACAAAAATCCTGCTCCATGACCTACTTGTAGGTCTCTGGCAAATGTCACTGATCCTGTTCAAGACCTTGGAAGATGATTTTCATTTACAGAGGAGAAGAGATGAAGGGATGAAGGTCTGGGTGCTCCTGAAATTTATTGTTGAAATGGAGTAAATACTTGGGTCTATAGATTACACTATACTATCCTCTTGATTCTTTACTCATGAAGTTCTCAACAAACCAGTAGGAACAGGCAGGGTGTCTAAAGACATGAGGCATATAAGTAACTAAAAACTGCCTCCTACATATGCCTCTTTAAGTATTTGAGGTGGTAAACTCGACAGGATTACAGTCACCATATTCCTTTGTTTTCCAATACCATTTCTCAACTATGTAAGCATTCACTTTCTAAAACCATTTGAATGTGCTACTTTCTTGCCCAAACAATTGCCACAGACATCAGAACCCATAATAAATATAGGTACAGAAGCTGGAGAAGATGATTAAAAATTACAGAAGTGAAGGATTTAGGTTAATTGACCAATCTGCCTCAAATCTCAGATGAGGATCCCAAATATCACATGTGACCTGGAAAATTTTGAATAATTAATTGTCTCAGTGATTTCAGCTAAAATTAAAAGGTAAAAACAAATATTTTTCTCCTTTCCCTTAACTCACAAAGCAATTTCATAAAATTATGTGTATATAGTATATTATTATGCCCATAGCACATAGAAAGATAATATTTGTGCAGTGTATTTTCCACAATGTTTTAAAGGAGATGGTTGCAAAGAAAGCTTATTAGCCCAGGAAAATGCTAATAATTAAAAGAACCTGTCAAAATTTGTAGTATGTGGTTAAAATCTTCTTTGCAGAGTTATTTATAGTAGTCTATGCATTAGAAGAACAACCTAAAATAAGTTACCTTAAGTTTTACTAGGGGAAAAAAAGAGAAAATCAAAGAATGTAAGTAATAAAAATTTTAAAGCAGTGAATTTGAAAATAGGAAATTAGCATAGTAAATCAGCTACAGGAAAAAACAAATCTTTTGAATAAACTGATAAAGTGGATCAGATACTAGATAGACAAACTAAGAAAAATTAAGAGATGATCAAGTTATTAATATAAAAAATTCAAACAGGGACACTACTAAAGATACAGCAGACACTAAAACAGAGTAATTAATGAATTCTATGAACAAGTCTACAAACAGATTTGATAAGGTATATGAAACTAGTGAATTCATTACAAGACACATTTGTTAAAACTCACCCAATGAGAAATAGAAAAGGTTTATATTATGAACGGATTCAAGAATGAAAATCTTCCACAATAGTAAGTTCTAGGTTCATATGGATCACTTGAAAATTCCATCAAAAATTTAAGGAAGAGTTATGAAAATTTCTTACAATATCTTTTAGAAGAGGAACATGGAAGGATTATTTTCTAACTCCTTCTTTGAGGCAATATCTTCCAAATACCCCTATCAAAGATATTACTTACATGTTTCATAAGGTGAAAATGTATTTTGTTTAATAGATTTGTAATAATCTCCTATTTAAATATATTGACATGATATTTTACATTTAAAACTTTATTTTATTTTACTTTTTGAGACACGGACTCCCTGTAGTGCCAGCTGGCCTGGAACTTACTATGGAGAGCAGACTGACCTCAATCATTCAGGGATCTGTCTGCCTTATCCCCTGAATGCTGTGAGTAAAGGCAAGCCACCACCATGCACAGCTAATTTAAAGTGTTTTATTGTAGAGAATTTAAAGATAAACGGACAACTCAAAAGAGTTGTGGGGTTTCTCACCCGCTTCCCCATGTCTAGGCTGGGATTTTGTGTGGTGTGATTTGCATGGGATTTGTGCATGCTGTCACAATTCTGTGAGTTCACCTAAGTAAATGACTAGCTTTCTAGAAAACTTTATTTCCTTGTGATGATCCATCTCTTCCACAATGATCCTTGCTCCTTGGTAGGCAGAAATTTGATACAGATGTCCTATTCAGGAAAAAGCACACTGCAATCTCTTGTTCTCTGCACATTGGCCAGGTTTATAATTTTGATACAGAATCAAAGTTGTTTAAGCTTATATATGACTCAAACATGTTTAGATATATCTCAAATACAGAGAATACATTTTGTATTCATTTACCAAGCTTCTGAATAATAAATCTACCCAAATTATTTTTGTCTTATTTTAAGGCACTGACATTTTTATTAAATACAATTTGATTGCATTTAGAACGACTCCCCCATTCACATCGTTCCCTACTGTCCCAACCCAGTTCAGTGTACCCGACTATACATAGTCTATGCCATATAGAATCTGAATCCTGTTCCTGTATGTCCTTTGGTGTGGATCCAAACATTGGAGCCTAGTCAACCTACCAAGAGTCTGATCCCAGTAAAATACTGTCTCCACCCCACAATGACCATCAGTTGCCAAAAGATCTTTAGGTTGAATTTGTATTTGTTATCCACTTCCCAATGTCTACACTGAGATTTTGTCAGTTTGATTTTTCAAGGGATTTGTTTATATTGTCACCCATTGCTGTGAGTTCATATGTGTAATTTACCAGCTGTCTGGAAAGTTCTATTTCCTTGTAGTAATCTACCACCTCTGAGTTTTTCAGTCTTTCTGCTTCCTCTTCTGCAATGAATCCTGAAGCCTGAGAAGCAGAAATTTGAAATAGGTATCCTATTAAGGGAAGAGCACTCTGAAGCTTCTTGTTTTCTGCACGTTGGCCAGAGATTATGTGTTAATCATCATCTGTTGTGTAAGGGAACCTCTCTGATGAGAGTTGAAAGATGTATTCATCTTACGTGTAGAGGTTTCATTAAAGATGTGGTGCTTTGGGCTAAGCATCTCATAAACTCTTGTTCTATGTACTTGACCAGTTATGGAACTCTGTATCAGTCTTCATCTGTTGAAAAAAAGAAGCTGCTTTGATGAGTGGTAAGAGGTACCCTTGTCCATAAAGATGAGGGTGCATATCCAGAATAAGGTAAGATGTGAAGTTGGTCTAGGGGTGTGGCAAAAGTAGGTTTTTCTCTAGCAGCTTTGACTCTTCAGTCATGTATATTTGTCTATGTTTCTATACCATGCATGAATTCTCTCTTTGAGTGGATCTTAATTCCAATTAGACTGCTTTTGATTATCCCCAAGATAAAAATACAACTAATACAGTAATATGGATAGTTTTCTGAATGACTCATTGCTATCTATTAGGCATCACAGCTGGGGTTGGACCATTGATTAACATTCTCTCTCACCAGCTTGCATAGTATCCTCTGATACCATGAGAGCCAATCTTCAGGGAGGTGGGTTCCAGGTCAGTTCCAGCTCCATTGCTCCAAGTTCTGTGTCAATCGTATGGCCTTTCTTCAGCAATCAAAGACTGTGGCTATAGCCTGTGTTAATTAGGGGTCTCCTGGACTGAAAAAAACTCAAAAGGAGGTTTTTCCTGCCTGGCATTGTGTTTTTACATATATAGTCTTTAGCCATACACATGCACTCATATATTCACTGTATGTCTATTTTTCAGTAGGGTTTGACCTAATATATTTCCCTTTAGTTTTCATCATCTAAGCATTATTTGTATCACATCTCATTTCCCAGATAAGTAGCTATATTTTCCACATTTCCCCTTTGATAACACCTGTCTCCTACTACACCCTCTCTCTCTTGAGATTCTTCTTCTCTTCCACCCCCAAGAAACTTTTCCACTTTCCTGGCTACTGTAGTTACATCAAGATATATGCTCATTCACCTGCAAATTTTATGAGTTTGATTTTTCGTTATGGCTGAGCAGAACTGCATTGTGTAAATGTACCATATTTTTCATTATCCATTTATCAGTTCAGGGCCATTTAGGTTGTTTCCACTTGTTAGCTATTGTGAAAAGAGCAGCAACAACCACGGCTGTGCAAGTTTATCTGTAGTAGGATACGTTCTTTGGGTATATGCCAAGGAATGGTATAACTGGAACATATGGTTAAAAAACTATAAACTTGGTCCTATTTTCTAGCTGGTTGATATGGTTAAAAATTATAGACTTGATTCTATTTCCTAGCAGCCTCTAGGCAGGCTACTATTTAGAAGTTTTAACTACTGTGAATCTTACATCGATGCTACTAAACATTTTTGCTTCACATTATTGTCAGTAGCATTCCTTTTTTCCTATTTATTTCTTTAAAGTTTTGTATTAAATGTTTGCAGATTTCATATATTTATTTTCATATCTATACTTTCCTCCCTATCTACCCTCTTACAACTATCTGCCTGATTTCATGCACTCATGTATGATTTTTAAGTTCTAATGAGTCAATCTTGTATTTCCAAGTGTACACCCACTGAGCCTGTTAACTTACTCAAGAGTCACACCCTTAGAAAAGTGATTATCCCCATTCCAGCAGGTATCAGTTGATAATATGGCTCTTTAGTTAAGACTGGGATTACCTAACCACTTGTCCATTTATATGCTGGGATTTTGTCTTGCTTGAGCTAACTTGGGACTTGTGCATGCTGTCACCACTGTTGTGAAATCGTATGAGTAACTGACCAGCTGTCTAGAAAACTCTATTTTTTTCTTTTTTGCCACCTCTGGCTCTTGCAATCTTTCTGCTTCTCTTCTGCAATGATTCCTTGAACCTTCAGTGGTAGAAAGTTGATATATATGTTATATTCAGGAACAAGAACTCCACAGTTCCTTATTCTTTGACTGTTGGGTCTCTGTAATAATCATCATCTGCTGCATGAGGAAACTTCTTTGGTGAGAGTTTGAGAGGTGCATTTGTCTATCAGTATAACAATAAGTCTTTAGAATTGGTGTAATACTATGTCTGTTTAGCGGAATGTTAATAAGGCTTGCCTGTGATCTTTGTTCTGTCTATCCATAGGCTCCTAAGCCTGATGTCAGTATTAGGGGTATTGATATGCGGAGGGAAAACCAACACTAAAGGCCTTTAGAAAAAGTCATATCAAAACCTACCATAATAGAAACTTCCTAAAGTATTTATGCATATATAATATAGAGAGCTTAAAAAGAATGTCCCTGTAACAGTTGGACATTGCCTAGATACCACAGGCTATAAAAAAATAAAAGCCTAATGCTAGGAATGGACTCCTTGATTTAAGATGTCTTCCAGGAGTCCCGTAGACCCTCAAACAATACTGGCCATTGCCCCTGCTCTTGGCTGCCCACCAGAACTTGATGGTACAACCATATTGCTGAAAATGGTACATATATGAGCGTTAGGTAAAAAAAAAAAAAAAAAAAAAAAAGGAGAAATCAAGTTATTACTGACTCCAAAGCCTCATCTCTACTGACTAGCTTTCATAGTACTGGAAAATACTATGTGTGCTACTGGAAGAGATGAGTGATCTTCAACCTTGCAAGCTATGAATCCTGAAAAACATAGCAAAAAGTGGCGTGGTAAGATATGTCTGCTGGTATAATGGAGGCTTCAATGAGATGCGAGTAATCAACCAATATTTGGCTGGAGTTGAGGTCCATTTCACAAGATGAAGCTCAAAGATATTTTTAAAAACCTAAAGACGAATATCTTTCATCTAAAGACAAATATCTTTCATGAACTTACATGAAGAAATAAATATTATCAATAATATATTAGTCGATTATTGAACCCAATAATGTAAAAATTATTGTATAACATGACTAAATGAAATTTATCCTAAGCATATGAGATTGGTTAGACACCAACAAGCTACAGAACAGATATCACATGATCATATCAACAGAAATAGAAAATGCATTTGACAAAATTCAGGTATTAACGGCAAAACTTCTCAGTATTCTAGGAACAGAGAACTACCTCAAGTGGATAAAGAACATCTACAAAGTCCTTTAATTAACATAATACATACAGAAGGTTGTTCTTTATGGCTACTGCCTTACAACATTCTACAGGATACCTTGCTGTACAAAGGCAACCTGAGATAGGAAAGATTTATATTTTGCTTCACAGTTTAGAGGATGTAGTCCATCAAAACAGGGAAGATATGGTGGCTGGAGTGAGTAGGTCCATGGTGGCTTCCAGCAGTGTCTTCTCACTTGACGCTGAGTAGAAAACTCGGGCTGGAAATGACACCAGGTTATAACCCTCAAGAGCAATCCCCCAGAGAACTAATTGCTCTAGTTAGAGCCCACCTATTAAAGGTTCCATAACCTTCACAAATGGGGCTACCAGCTATAAATGAACAATCTAAACATGTAAGCCTCTGGGGTGCATTTCACATTTGAACCATTATATTGCATCATCAACCCTGATGTGTTCATGCCCATTTCATAATACAAAATGCATTCAGTCCAACTTTATAAGTCTCAGAAGTCTTAACAGTCTCTATACTGTTCAAAAGTTCAAAGTCCAATGTTTCTTTTGAGATTCAAGGCAGAATGTTAGATTTAGTCCATGCAAAATAATAATAATAAGAAGAAGAAGTAATATAATTTACACTCAATGGCATAGAATAAACATTTCTATTTCACACACGAAGAATAGGAGAATAGCAATGAAATATTGGACCAAAGTATGACTGAAATCTAGCAGGGGCAGCATCAAGTACCGTAACATTACCTGGCATCAAGAGCTTGTGATGCCATAATCTGCGCTCCAACAGGCTTGAATAGCCCCAACCCTATGATTCTGTTTCCTATGGGCCTCTTAGATTGGCTCCACTTAATGCTTGCATTTTTCCTCAGCAGATGTTCCACATTCTTGCCATATGCAACATTCTGGAGTCTCCAGTACAAGTGAAGCTTTCACACATACCCCTCACTGTCTTTTGGCAAGGCCTTCCCTGGTTCACATTGTTGGGTTTACAGGCTTTTCTCTTTTTTGTATATTTTAATTTCATATAATGCATTTTGATCACATGCAGACCCCCCTCTTCCCTTTCACTCCAACTTATTGCCCCCAGGCATACTTCATGATCTCTATTATTATATGCCTTTAAAAAAGACCTTTTGTGTCTATTATGCATTTCTCAAATGCTCTTGAGTGTGGGTGTATCCCTTGACATCTAGCCAACCTACCAGACATAAAAATAAGAAAAACTGATTCTACTCTCCCAGCATGTACCAATTAGCAGTAGCTCCTCAGTTAGGGCTTGGGCTTCCTGGACACCTCTCTCATTTATGCTGGGCCCTTGTCTAGCTTGATTTGCAAAGGTCTTATGCTTGATATCAGAGATGTTGTGGGTTCGTAAGAGCAGCAGCCCTGTGGTGTCAAGACAGCAGTTTCCTTGTGATAGTTTGAATGAGGGTGTCCTCCACAGGCTCCAAGAATTTGGACACTTGATCTCCAATATGTGGCACTGTTTGGGGACAATCATGAAATCTTTAGGGGATGGAGAACTTGCCAGAAGAAGCACAGCACTGGGGACAGGCTTTGAGAGTATATAGCTTGCTCACTTTCAGTCTGTCACTCTGTTTCCTGTGCCCACTTGAAGATTTTACTGCCCAACTTTCTGCTCTAGCCTCCTCTGCTGCCATGTTTCCCCACCATGATGGACTCTCATCCTTCTAAAACTATAAGCCAAACAAACTCTTCTTTCTATAAGTTGACTGGATCATGATATTTTATCATAGCAACAGAAAAGTAAATAGTATACTTTGTATACATCTCCCACCTCTGACTCTTACAGTCATTCTGCCATCTTCTACGATGAGCCTTGAGCCTTGAGAGGTGAAGGTGTGATATGCATGTCCCATTTAGGGCTGAGCATACCATTCTCTTATTCTCTGCATGTTGACCAGTTGTGAGTCTGTGTTAATTGCCCTCTGCTTCAAGAACCTTCTCTGGTGAAGTTAAAGATGTGCTAAACTACGGGTAGAAGAATAAGTCATTATGAGTCACTTTAATAGTATGTCTACTTAGCAGAACAGTAGTACTATTTTCTTGTCTATGCTCTGTGACCTGTCTAGCTATAGCTTCTTGCCCTAAAAACAGTGTCAGGTACAGACTCCATCTTGTGAAGTGGGCATTAAATCTACTTAGAAGGCAGTTGGTTACTCCCCTAAAATTTGCACCACTATTTTATCAGTGAGCATATTATGCTAAGCCAGTTGTAACTGCAGCTCACAAGGTATACAGCAGGTTAAGGCTGATAATAACCTTTTTCTGCCAGTACCACACATAGTCCATTCTACTGCTATGAAAGATGGCCAGCAGAAACAAAACTTAAAGGTCAGTACCAGCTTGATACTTCTGGTTTATTTTGTAGTTCAGGTATGTAGTGATTACAGCAATAAGGTTTTACTATCAAGTTCTGGAGGGTGACCAAGTGCAATGACAAAAGCCTGTAGTTTTTTATGTTCCATGGAATCCTTCTAGTCAACAACTCCAAAACGGGAGTCTATTCTGGCATTAGACTTTTCATCTGTTAGTGTGTGTTATATATGAGGGATCCTGAACATCTGTTATGGAGTAATTATATTTCAACTATTTTTGAGTCATATAATATATATATATATATATATATATATATATATATATATATATATGCTTCTATATTAGGTTTCTACGTGCTTTCTCCAAAGGGCTTCAGTGTTAATAGATCCCTCAATATACTCTGTCTTCTGCCCTAATCTCTGAATTCCCATTCCATTAAACCTGCTTTATCCCATTATTCCTTTTTTCCATTTATCTCACTGCATTTTATCTCCCTTCCCATGAACTCCAAAGCCCATGATCCATGATTATTTTCCTGAACTCTAAGAATTTTCTAATTAAAAGATTCAAAGCTATTATCCATTTATGAGAGAGAAAAAAAATGACATTTGTCTTTCTGAGTCTGAGTTTCCTCATTTAGGATGATTATTTCCTGTTCTACCTATTAACCTGGAAATCTCATAATTTCATTTTTCTTAAGAGCTAAATAATAGTCCACGTTATAAATGTATCATATATTCATTATCCATTCATCAGTTGATGAACAATTATTTGGTTTTCATTTCCTGGATATTGTGAATAAAGTAGCAAAGAACATGAATTAATAGTTATCTCTGTATTAGGGTATAGAGTCCTTTGAATATATGACCAAGAGTGATATGGTCAGATCACGAGGGGCATCTATTTTTAGCCTTTTAAGGAAATATCACACTGATTTACATAATAGCTGCACCAATTTTCCCTCCACCAGACTTGAATAAGTGTTCCATTTTCCCGACATCCTTGACAGCATTTATCATTGTATGTTTTTGGTATCGTAGTCATTCTGAGCAGGATAAGATGAAAACTCAAAGTAGTTAAATATGAATTTCCCTGATGGTGAATACTAAAAATAGTATATATTTCTCAGCTATTCATGTTTCAGCATTAAAGAACTCCCTGTTTAGTTCCTTACCCCAATTTTTAATTGAGATGTTTCTTTTTCAATGTTTAGATTTTAAATTTCTTGGTATGTTCTACATACTAAACCTTGTCCAGGCACATAGATGATAAACACTTTTTTTCTTTTATATATGCAACCACTTCACTTAAGTGATGGTGTCCTTTTCTGTTTAGAAGAAGCTTTTTAGTTTCCTGATGTCCCATTGGCAATTGTTGATCTCAATGTCTGAATGATTAGGTTTCTGTTCAGACAGTCCTTTCTGGGATCTATAAGTTCCATCATGTTCTCTTTGTGTTCTAACAGACTCAAGACATCAGGTCTTATGTTGAGATCCTTACTTCATTTTGAGTTGATGTTTGTGCAGGGTGAGAGATCTATCTTCATTTTTTTCTGCATGTACCTATACAGTTTGATAAGAAATATTTTTTGAAAATGCTGTTTTTGTCCAATGGCTGTATTTGACCCATTTGTCAAAAATCAGGTGACTAAAAATGAGTGACGTTAAATCCTGGTCCTCGATGCTATTCCATTGATCAATGTGTCAGTTTTTAGGCCTGAATCATGCTGTTTACGTTGCTATAGCTCTTTAGTAAAATTGAAAATAAGGATGGTGGTGCCATCAGCAGCTCTTTTATCATCAAGGATTTTTTATTGTTGTTTATCCTAGAATTCTTATATGAGATCATTTTTTAAATTTTCTGTGAATAATTGGTTGTAATGGGAATCTTGTCAAATCTGGAGATTGCCTTTTGAAGACTGACCATTTTTACAATATTAATTCTACAAATTCGTGAACATGAGAGACCTTTTGATCTTATCTTTTTCAGTTTTATGTGTTTTATTTTTTTATTATACAAGTCCTTTACTTTTCCTTAGTTATTTGCTCCTAAATATTGTGTTTTGAAACTATCATGAATGGGAAAAATTTGTTGATTTTTTTTCTCAGTATGATTATAGCTGGTTCATAGGAAGGCTGTTGATTATTTTGTATTAATTTTATATCCTGCTACTTTTCTGAATGTGCTTATCAGCTCTAAGAGGGTTTATCAGGTAGAGTCTTTAGGGTCTTTTATGTATAGAATCATATTATCTGCAAATAAGGATGCTTTGATTTCTTTCTGGATCCCCTTTATAGCCTTCACTTATCTTATTGCTCTAGCTGAGCCTTCAAATGTATTTAACAGGAATGCAGAGCATGGGCATTCTTGATGTTGACTGTGGTTTGTTGTGTATTTCCTTTATTATGTTAAGATATGTCTCCTATATCCCTATGTTCTCTATGACTTTTATTATGAATGGACATTGGATTTTGCCAAAGGCCTTTTTTGCATCCAGTGAGGTGATTGAGTGATTTCTCTCCTTGGGTCTGTTTATGTGGTAGGAGATTTACAGATTAATGATTGTTGAATCATTTCTACCTCTCTGGGAAGAAGCCAACTTGATCATGGTAGGTAATCTTTTTTTTTTTTTTACTTGTTATTGCATTTGATTTTTATTTTATTGAGAAATTTTGCATCTATGTTAATAAGAGAAATTGGTCTATAAACTTTTATTTTGTTGGAACCTTGTGTGGTTTAGGTACCAGAGTAATACTGGCATTATGGAAATAATTGAGAGTTTTTTTTTCTTTTTCTATTCAGAAAGCAATTTGAGGAGCATTGTTATTATAGTTTCAATCATATAGCATGTAGACTTGTGTGTAGCTATACAGTATATATCATTCATCTTTGAAGGTTTATTAGAATTCTTTGTTGAATCCATCTGGTGTCAGTTCTTTTCAGCTGGTAGATTTTAAATTACATACTCTTTCTAATTTGTTGTGGCAGGTCTGTTTAAATTATTCACACAACTTTGATTTATCTTTGGTATGCCAAACATATCTAGAAATTACCTATTTACTTAAAAATTTCAATTTAGTGGTATAGATTTTTAAGGTATAGCCTTATTGTTTCTGACTTTCCTTAGGATCTGTTGTAATGTTTGTCTTTTCTTCTCTAAGTATATTAATTTTTCTCTTTTCTTTTAGTTATTACAGCTAAAAGTTTGTTAATGTCAATCTTTTGAAAAATCAACTCTTGGGATTGAAAGAGAGCTCAGCAGTCAAGAGCACTAGCTGCTCCTGCAGAAGATCCAGGTTCAGTTACTGTTGTCCACATGGTGGCTAACAGTCACTCATAACTCCAGTTCCAGGGTCTTGGACACCCTCTTCTGACATCCACAGGCATTGCAAGACATGGATGAACTTACCTACATGCAAGCAATACACTCAAATATCTATAAATAAGAAACATTAAGAATCAACTCTTTGTTTCATTGTATCGTTCTATGTCATTAATTTGATACTTGATTATATTCATCTCTTCCTGTGTACTCTCTTTATGTCTTATTCTTGGTTTTCAAAGGCCCTTAGTTGCATCATTAAGTTTTAATATGAAATCTGTCTAATTTTCTGATGTAGGCAATTAGTCATGTAAACTTTAATGTTTGGAGTGCTTTCATTGTGTCCCACATATTTTGGTATGCTGTGTTTTCATATGCATTCAATTGAGGAATTTTTAAATTTCCTTCTTGTGTTGTTTAGTTTCCATAAGAGTATGTATTTTTCCCATCTCAGATGTTGTTGGTATCTAGTTTATTCCTTTGTGGTCAAATAGAATACAGGATATTATTTCAACTTTCTTAAATTTGTAGATCCTTGCTTTGTGTCCTAATATGTGGTCCTCTGCTGCTCCATGGCTCTCATCTATCCTGCTTAGCTAGTTAGCCCCTCTCCACATGATACAAATTCCCACCTTAGGCCTATTGCTCCTCCTTCCAGAGAGCTCCTGGTTAGCCTCAAAGACCCTAGTTACTGGATCCCCATAGTCTCAAACTGGGCCTTGGACATTCACCCTCTCAGAGAGCTCTTGAGAAGCCAACCTGGAATCATCCTGTCCCACAAATAAAAAACCAAAAGTGAGAATCTGAAATACAGACCAACTAACTATTCATACTTGATCAGAAAGAAACCAAACTACATCAACAATATAAACAGAACCAAACTTCAACTAAATAAAGGCAGGTTAGAATTGCATATCAGACATATAACTTCTCTCAGTCACCCATATGCTCAGGTCACAATGCAAAAAACACAGATAACATGAAAAAATCAAGATTATATGCTCCAACAAAACCCACTAGTCCTACAGAAGTGTACTACAATGAGAATTATCCAGAGGAACCCCAGGACACAGAATTAAAAAGAACAGTCTTTAACAAAAGAGACTGGGGAGGACACCAGAAGATAGAAGAACTTCACATGCTCATGATTGGAAGAGTTAATACTGTGAAAATGATCATTCTACCATAAACAATATATAGGTTCAATGCAATTCTAATCAAAATCCCCATGATATTCTTAACAGAATTAGAAAAAAAAATTCTAAAATTCAAATGGATGTTCAAAAGACCCTGGATGGCCAAAGAATAAAGAGCAATGCAAGGGGAATTTATACTATAATATTTCAAACTATATTACAGAGCTATAATCATAAAAGCAGCATTGCATTGGCACAAAAATAGACCCATAAATCATTAGAACATAATTAAAGGACCAAACATGAGTACATTACTAGCTAGTGTAAAATACAAGAGGGAATCATATTAATTTAACCAGCTAATGACAAATTGCACATACAATATCTCTTTGAACTGAATGGCGCTGGGTATTAAGAGTACTGCAGAATGTTTGCAGTTACAGGTTCACTCACCCTTCTGGATTAAACCTCAACATGAAACACAAGGCATGGCACAAGGAGCCGGAAGGGAGGGCAGAGGAGGAGCCCTTCCTTTCCGATTCCGGGTCCCACCTCGCCTCCTGCAACCAGAGTCCCCCAGACACGCCGCCATCCCCTCCGCTCCAGTGTGACATCACGCTTCATTTGCATAGCGCAGTGTCTTGTGGGAACTCACCATGAGTGTGAAAGGACAGCGACCTCGGCCCTTTAAAAGCCCAGCTGGCCCCCTCTAAGACTCGTGAGCAGAGTACAGTTCATGAACTTGGCTGAAGTAGAGCTCTCCCAGTCAGGTTGAGTGTCACTGGGTTGTCACCGCCAGGTTGAATGTCAGTGGACCCCCTCCCTCACCAGGTTGAGGTTTCCCTGGTGAGGCTGAGCACGTAGAGTGTCCCTAGACACTCCCTGCCGAGAGGCTGAGCTGTCACTGCACATTCCCTGCGAGGTTGACTGTCCCTGGACACTCCTGGCGAGGAAACCTCTACTTCGTCCGCTGGGGCCCCAGCGGATATCTGAGGTACTCTGCTCCTGTTTTTTGTCTGCCAGACAAGAGAAACCTCCTTTTGAGTTGCTGGTCAGAGTTGCTGTCAGTTTAGAGGTTTGGTCTGGGATATCATGCAGGTAGGCGCTCTTATTTGCAGTGCCATCCCTAAGCATTCACTCACACTCCAGCTGCCACCCTTCTTAGTTCCTGCTTCCTTTTCCTTCTTTTCTCTGTTCTTCTTTTCTTTTCTTTCTTCTTTTCTTCAGAACCAAAAGGAATGTAGTCAAAAATTATACCCTATAGAAGATGATTTAATGACTTGGGTTTCACAAAGCAGACAGTCACTGATATAGATTACCTGGGAGTTAGGATTCTGAGAAGCAACACTAATCAGGAAATGACTGCTAGACATTTGGTGTTTTAATTTCTAATACTTTAGAATTTCGTACAAATATACAAATTTATTGAGCTTTTTGTATGTCAAACCTTTTTCATAATGGTCAATGTTATAGGAATATATATATTATTTTATATATAAATCTCCATTTATTGACAAAGTACAAGAGTAAAATATAAGCTGCAAATTTGTAAAAGAAGTAGTTCTTCTGGAAGCTAAGACTTAAAGTGATCAGGGCTTAGTAAGTTGTTGCTCATAAGCCACATCCTAATTGCCATCAATGTTTTTAAATAAAGATTTATTGGAACACAGTCAGAAAAAATTAGCCACTTCCTTGACAAAGTCACTCTTGTATATCATACATTCTGGTTGCACTCCCTATCCCAGAATCATTTGTTGAAAATGCTATCTTTCCTTCAATTTGTATTTCTGATATCCAAAATCAAGTGGCTGATGCCAGGGAAACTAGACATTAAAATACAGGAGAATGAAACTAGATCCTTACTTTCACCTTGCAAAACCTCAACTTCAGATGAAATAAGGGACTGAACATAAAACTGATAGTCTGAAACTTCTAGAGAAAACAAAAGTGAATATACTTCAATATATATATATGCCCAGTCCTAAATAGGCCTACATAGAACTTCAGCAAAGTAGGGTCACAGAAGAAGTGATGCTTCTATTTTTGTTAGGATAGATTCAACTATGATTTGTTTCTTGTGCCTCCATACAAATTTTAAGATTGTTTAAGAATGGCTCTGGAATTTTCATTGAAATTTTACTAGATCAGCCGATTGCTTTTGTTGGAATGGAAATTTTCACAATATTAATTATTCAGATCGAAAAGCATGAGAGGTCTGTCCTTGATTTCTTTCTTTAATACCTTTAAGTTTCCATTGTAAAATTCTTTTATCCCCTGGTTAGGTTTGTTGCAAAATGTTTTAAGTTTTCTATGCTACTGTGAACGTTTGTTGCCCTCATTTCTTTCTCAGTATAGTTATTATTGGTCTGTAGGGAGACTATGGATGCTTACATGCAAATCTTGTGTCTTGCCACTTGGATGAAGGTATTTATCAGACATAGAAGTTCTGGTGCATTCTCTAGGTTCTGTAATGTATAAAATCATGTTATCTGCAAGTAGAGATACTTGAACATCTTCCTTTCCTAGTTGCATCTCTTTTATTTTTATATTATCTTAAGACTTTAGCTCATGCTTTAAGCACTATATGGAATAAAAATAGAGATAGTGGACACTCTCGTAATGTTCCTCATCTTTTGGATAAAAGGTTTATTTTTCCATTTAGCACAATGTTAGCTGTAGATTGTCATATGTAGCCTATGTTATGTTGCGATATGACTCCTCCACACTTGTACTCTCCAGGGGTTTTATCATTTAGGGATGCTGGAGTTTTTAAGAGTTTTTTCTACATCTATTAAAATGATCATATGATTTCTGACTTTTAGTCTATTTATGTGATAAAATATATTTATTGATTTATCTGTGTTGGACCATGTTTGCATCTTTGGAATGAAGCCAACTTTGTCTTGGATTCAGTTTGCAAGCATAGTATTTTATTGAGAACTTTTCTCTATGTTCAATAGGGAGATTGCTCTACAGTTTTTAAAGGATGTTTATCGATTCTTTGAGAATTTGAGACAGTGTATCCTGATCATGTGAAGACCTCTCCAGCTCTCCACTCTCATGTTACTAGCCCCGCACACCTCATTTCTCTGTTATTATTATTCTGGTTTTGAATTTTACAAAAGTAGCAGAGAAACATTATTCAAAAGTGAAACAGTACATATTAGAAAGAAATATGCTGTCACAGCTGACAAGGGGCCATGTGTGTGAGGGTACACAATGGCCCCAATTGTTATTTGGGACTTGCTTATATGGGGTTCAAGACGAGTTTGGTCACTTGGAACATAGTTCAGTAGATCTCATTTTTTGTTTCAAAACATGTTTTATTGACTTTTTGAGCATTTCCTAAATACATCTTAAACATAGTTAGATCCCTTCCATTAACTGTACCCTCCATAGCCATCCCACTAGATACCATGCATTCCGTCATGTAATTTAAGGCCTATTGAGTCAAGTTTGTGTACCCAGACTTTCCTAGGTGTGAGTTCATCCACTGGATCCTGTTCAGCCTGTCTCCCTCACCCAGCAATGTTCAGCTGCTAATAGTTCCTTGGCTAATTTTGATGCCTTCTTTACATTTCTCCAGTTCTATGCTGGGTTTTTATCGCATTGAGTTTGTATGGGTCTTGTGCATACTGTCATCATTGCTGTAATTTCATGTGAGCAAGTTCTCAAAAGTCTGGAAAATTCATTTTCCTTGTGATCATCAATCATCCTTTGTTCTTACAATCTTCACACCCCCTCTTTTGTAATGTGGTCTCTGAACCCTAGCTGGCAGAGGTTTAATATAGGAGACCTACCCAGGAACAGGCACTATGGAGTCTCTTAGGAAGGATCTATGGAGTCTAATTTGGGTTTCCCAAATGTTCTTGAGTATAGGTGCATACCTGGGAGCCAGTGCAAACTGGTGCAACCAATATAGAAAACAGAATGGACATTCCTAGAAAGGCTACAATCTTATTATTTTGCTGTGATTTGTATGTCTTGATTTTTTCATAATATTGGTTTCATACAAAGCGTTAGGAAGGGTTCTTTCCTCTTCTATTATATGGAATAATTTGAAAAGTACTAGAATTATATTTCTTCTTTGAAAAAATCTGGTAGAATTCTGAAGTGAGTCCTCCTAGACATGGACATTTTTACTTGGGAGATATATTTATTATTACTTCAATCTCATTACTTGTTATATATCTGTTTAAATTGTTTATTGTATTTGTGTTTGCTTTTAATATATGATATGTATCTGGAAAACCACCTATTTCTTTTAGAATTTCTAATTTAGTCTATGCCCCATCCCCACCCCACCAGACCTCATGCATTCCTCCATACATGTTAAGTCTTATTCCAGTCAAGCACTTGTATCCAGATATCCATCAGTGAAAATCCACTGACTGGAGTCCAGTCAGCCTATCCAGAAACCATAAGTAAGTTCTACTCTTCTTTACCCTGTAGTAATCAGTCTTCAACAGTTCCTAGATTAGAACCAAGCCCACAACCCATCTCCCTCGCACCACTGTGGAACCTTGTCTGATTGAGTTGGCATGGATCCCATGCTCATTGCCATCATTGTCACAAGTTCACATGTCTCAGCTTCCAGTGGCATGAAAGTCTCTGTTTCCCTATGTTCACGGACCAATTTTGGCTCTTAGAATCTTTCTACCAGCTCTTCTGCAAAGATATCTGAGCAATGGGTGGGTGGGATTTAATATAGGAGTCCTATCCAGGACACGAACTCTGCAGTCTCTTATTCTCTATTACTTAACCAGTTGTGGTCTTCTGTGCGCATTGCACTCTGTTATGTAAGGAAGCTTCACTGGTGAGAGCTGAGGATTGCACTTGTTTTCTCTCTACCTCTTGTTCTGCTATGTTCCATGAGCCCTTAGGTGTAGAGGTTCTACACTAGATATGCCATCTAAGACTGGGTATTTCTCAGACTTATATTCTCTGATATGACCAGTCGTAGAACTCTGCAGTAGCCTCCATCTGTTGCAAAAAGAAGCTTCTTTGATGAATGGTGTATGGTATATTTGTCTGTAAATATAAAGATCATATTTGTCTGTAAATATAAGGATCATAAAGTAAGAAATTTTACTTGTGTAGAGATATGACAGGGATAGGCTTTCTCTAGCATATATGCCCTTTCCAGCCATGTGTATTTGGCTGTGTTTACAGAGTCACTCATGAGCTCACTCCCAATGAAAGGGCTTTAAGTCCAATTAGACAGCAGTTGGTTACCTCCTAGGTAACAGTGCCACTACTGAACCAGTGGAGGTAGTTTTCTGTGCCTGTCATTATGGTTGCCAGGCTTTAGGACTGGGGTTGGATAATTGATTGATGTTCTCCCCTAGCAGCTAGCATAGTAACCTTTAGATCTATGAGAGCTAAACTTCAGGCAGATGGCTTCCAGGTCAGTTCATGCTCCATTTCTCCAAGTCTGTGTCTAAAGTATGTGCTGTCTTCAACAGCAGGGTCTTTCTAGTTCTTGGAGATAACCAAGAGCTCTGGGAATAGCCTGTGTTACTTTAGGAGTCTCTCAGACTACTCTGACCAACTGCTTGGAGGGTAGTCTTTCCTGTCTGGCACTATGTTCCTTTCCATAGTGAGAAGACTGTTCTGTAAATGTATGTTAGGTTCATTTGATTTATTTAACCTCGATGTCTATTTTTGTCTATTCTTACCAGTGGGAAGACTGTGAGGATTGAAGTGTGCCCTCAGGTTCCATTGGAACTACTTCTGACTAAGAAGCAGAATTGCAAAGTTGGACACACCTCCTTCACTTAGGAGAAAAGGTGGAAACGATGTAAAGATCTTATGTCTTTGTAAATCTCAGTCTCATTTTTAAACAAATGGTGAAAAGAAAGTGTTTCCTTACCCACTGTCCTCTGGCTTGTCACTTCTTTCCATGGGTGAGTTCCCTTGGAATCCTTCATCAACATACTCAGTCTGGGAGGCAGGCACATGGTAAATTCACAGTAGATACCATCAGCTTGTGGGAGATTCAATTAGTGAATTATGCTGTATGAGTAAATAAAGGAACTATAGTTGATTAATCCTGGAAACAGAACTCACCTCTAAGCTCTCTTATACTTTAACATTTATAATCAATGCTATGATTCATGCAACAGCAAGAGGAGTCCACCATAGTGTCTTCGTACACCGCGGTGAGGACTGTAGGGGAATGACATGGAAGGGTGTGCATAACATAGAGAGCTATGCAAAGGTTGCCAGGGAAACTTCATGCTGGGGGAAGGGGCAGTTTTGTCTTTTATAAACAATGATATTTCAAAATTGCCTTTAAAAAGTAATTTTAATCTCTGTGTATGTGCCTGTGTGTGTGTGTTCATGTGTATGCTGGAGCATATGGGTGTGGTGCTTATGTATTTGTACTTCTACATGTGAAGCCCAAGGATAACCTCAGGTATCTTTAGGTATGCTGTCTTCCTTCTTTGAGACTGAGACTGGAATGCACCAATTAGGTTTGACTGGCCAGCCAGCAAACCCCAGGGATTCACCTGTCTCTCACCCTGGTGCTTAGGCTACAAGCCTATACCACTATACACGGCAGTTTAGCATGGGATATGGTAATAAAATTTAGATCCTCATGCTTGGAAGGCAAGTATTTTACTGACTGAACCATCCTCCCATTCCCCAAATGGTAAATTTTAAATCTTTACCTTAAAACAATTAAGGACTGAACTGGAAGAATATGTTTATTACACAATTTAGTCATTCTAAACTACAACGTATGATAACATAATACTCCATAAATAGAGTAATAGCCTGTTAATAAAAATGGAAAGTAAAATTTTCAAAATGAGTTAACATTTATCCAGGTGCTGATAAAGGGAAGTCTAGCCAGAGGGACAACAGCCCAGAAGCACAGTACCCAAATACGGGTGACTTAGGAGGTAGTGACAACAAACAGATGCTGCTAATAGTAGTGTTAGGAGCAGAGTCTGCAGAAGAGCAAGCAGGACATGATGAGAAGACTTGTGTAGGCCTGTCTTATCTGCTTAGACCTAACTCTGGATTCTGTAGGTAATGCGTGGTCCCCAGAGGCTTCCTCCATCGGGTGGTCTGTAATTAGAAGTCATACTAGCACCGTATGAAAGATGCTGTGAATGGGACCAGTCAGAAGCAAGAAGACCTCCCTGGGAAGAGATTATAAGAGCCTAGGTGACATGCAATTAAAGAACTCAAATCAGCAGAGGCAATGGAATGGAAAGAAGAGGGCAGGGAAGTTTGACAAATCATGGTGACCTTTCTATTCCAAAGTCTAAATCCAGCCTTGCACCACTGACTATTAATGTGCCTGGGTCAGTGCCTGGTTCCTGGGGCCACACACACCAGTTGAACTGGATCTCTTGACTATTCAGCACGACTGTTCCTTAGAGACAGAGAAGGCTGACAGGACAGGCTTGGAACCAATATCCACATATGCTCTAAGGAAGATAATGAATTGGCTCAGATTTCTCATCTCTAGGCCAAGATGAATTTTCAGAAGCAAAATATTCTTGAATATCTATGGATTCTTTCTGACTGAGAGAGCTGCAGTTCTAATAGCTTGAAAGCATTAAGGATGCAGAGGCTGTACCAAGATGAAACGAGTGAGTCTAACAACAAGGTCAACATGATGAACTCACCTTTACTCACAGTTCTCTATTCACAATCACCCAAAGTGAATTCGGTGGTTCGGATTATTAAAATAAGAGTAATAGGAAAAGGCAGGGGAGCATATCTTAGGGGTTCAGTATAAGCTTGGATAGCCCTGGGCAGGCTCATGGCTGTCATTTGAAATCGAGAGAGAAGAGGCTCAGGAGCTGTCTCTGGTCACATGGCATATAACAGAGACAAGCCTGGACTGGGGTGTATAACTGGACATCTTGGACTTATGATATCCAGAACTTGTAGGGACTTAATCGGTTATGATGCCAGGGAGGTATGCTTCAACCCTAGACCTTCAGTGAGTTTGGGGTATTTGCCTTTATATTACTATATTGAGAATCTTTAAATTGTGGTAATGGAGAATTTTATCAATTCTCGTCTTTACAAATTCCTTTGTTTCTTTGGAGTACATTAGTGACACAGCTTAGAAAACATTCTGGAAGCAAGATTCAGTTAAAGTTGTGTGTAGGGGTTGGGGTATATGCATATGCATACTATACTAGTGAGGTAGATTGGTTAGTGATGGTTTGTCACCATGGTTTTCTTTCATGCTCTGTGCAGATACAAAACTGGGTCCAGATGCTCAGGACTGACTATCCTAATGGTCTCAGCCTCTGGGGTTTTATATAGCCTCTTAGAAAACTGGAAGCCAATATATGAGTTTCCCAAACCCCACCCTCACAAGCAAGGAATTCAGCCTGGAAGTTGGAAAGCTGCATCAGACCAAGGTCAGCTCTTTACAGGTGAACAGCAGTGCCTCGGATTGACAAGGCAGACCAGAGCAGCAACCTAAACTAACAGACAATGTTTATTAATAATGGAAGAACTTCAAGAATTAGTTTTAGTTTTCAAATGACAACCATTAACTTTACATAGATTATCTTCTACTACAAAGAACATTAATATTCAAATACCTGTGTTTGTCCTACTGTACTTACTAATTGCCTCCTAAACTCTACATGCCTGTCTCTTCCCCCAAGATATTCAGAAAGCACTTTCTGAGTATCTATTATGTGCCAGACACTGAACTTGGCACTGGGACTTGGCAGTCATCTATGAGCAGTACCAGAACAGTGGTAAATATTGGTAATGTGGACGAACTAGTACATAGACACAAATGGAAGTGATTTACTGCCACAAAGAAAAGTTCAAAAAGCCATTTAATACAGTGGAAGAAGGAATTGTCTTTTCAAAGTTATATGACATGAATCAGGGAAGGATCCACTGAAGAAGACTGAGAAGAATTTCAACCAAGGAAGGGACCCTCTCTTGTGTAATTAAACAAACCATATGCATGGGCAAACTTCTCTAGCAGATAAATCACTGTGGAAAGGAAAGAACATGTAAGGTACATAGGTCCTCCAGTGGCAGAGAAATCAGAGTGGAAAGGAAAGACATGCCGGATGCCCATGTCCTCCAATGGGCAGGGTGCTTAGGCTCGAGGGTATGGATCAGGGTCAGACAGGGCCTTACATTGGGGAGTGTCTGGTTCCTGTCATGTGAAGAATCTGTGTCCTGGTGGAAGCTATGCCTCTGTCATCCTTAATGTGGTCAGTGCACCTAAATGTATTCAGAACACTCCATGCTATAGATGGGCACTTCCAAAAACAGGCCCTGTGTTTGGTATGTAAATCTGGCCTATCTGAGTGCTGATGCATGCTACCTGAATGTACACTTGTTAAAAAGAGGAGTATACTGTGCACTGAGACCCCCAACTTATTCTTATTATCCCTTGTCCTACAGTGCCCTTCATTATAGTTTCAGGAAGCTACCAAAGGCCTAGAAGAACACAGAGGTGGCACTAGAACCTGGAAAATAAAATTCACACCTTACAGCCCCATGTTATGGTCTTTCAGATTTACTGAGACTGACTCCAAAGTCCAAGCCTAAGGGGAGGGGACGAATAATAAGACACCAGCACCTCTTCTTCATCCTATTCAAGGTCATTCTTGCCAAGAAGAGTGAAAAAGAGTCCTAAGAGAAGAGTGGACACAAGAGACTCCTGTAAGAGCTTACTGTTCAGTTCCTTAGAAGCTTTGAACTTACTTGGGTGCTATGTGGCATGGGGAACAGTAGTCAATATTTTAAACAAAGGCCACTACTTTCCTTTATAGCACAGCCTGGCATGCCCAACCATCTTACTAAACACGGACATTTAGAAAGCCAGTGCAACTCATGGATACCAGGATAACTTATAGCAGAAGCATAGTATTATACAGTTCTTCATGCTCTCTATGATCCTCACTGAACCAGACCTACAAGATATCTTTTGAGTGCTAACATCCTGACTCAATATTTGTAAATAGAGTTTACCAAATTTGATAAGGTAATTTAGTGTAAGACATGAACTTTTAAATCAGAAAATCTTGAAATCAAACCTATGAATTTCTAAAAAAAAAGTACAATGTATTGCATAAAAATATTCAGAATTCAATAAAATATATGCATATACAGATGGCACCCATTCTCTTCCAGACACTTGATGAGATAGCTAGTTAGAGGCAGATAAATGATAGATAGATAGATGGATAGATAGATAGATGATAGTTAAATAGACAGATAGGTAGACTATAAATAGATTGAAACTATGTTGTGTTAGACACTTAACAGATGCCTGAATGAATGGATAGATGATGGATAAATGATAGATATATGATAGACAGATGATAGATAAATAGGTGATAAATAAAATGGATGATGGTTAGATAGATAAATGACAGGCAATAAAATAAAGAGATTAAAATCATTTTATGCTAGATACTTGACATCTGGCTAAATGAATAGATAGATAATAGATAAATGATAGATATATGATAGACAGATGATAGGTAGATAGATAGGTAGGCAAATAAGCACACAGATAGCACCTAGCCTGTGACAAATATTTTGCTGGATGCTATAAATATAACAATAGAAAAAATAAACACAATTTCAGTTCAGTAAGGGTACAGAGTTAAGTAAAAGCAATTCTAACACATGTACACTTCAGGAAAATCCAGCAAGGAACAAGTGAACAAAATCATTTCAAATGAGTGTGAACAAAAAAAAAAAAACAAGAAATTGAGGATATGATGGATTGGATGTTGACACTTGAATGATGGAAAGGAATCAACCATGCCAAGTTGTTAGGAAAGAATTTGTAGACAAAAGTTAGCAGGTGCCAACACCTGAGGTGATTGAAACTCTGGTTATATTTGCTCTAGAGAGAATGTGGTATGGCTCTGACTTTGTAAACAAGAGCAGAATTACTAGAAAAAGAGATGCATAAAGTATAAAGAACTTCTTGGTTTGAACACTGGGGTATGTTAGAGCTTAATCTATTTCAGATGCACATGGAATCCAGTAGTGGATGTTCAGGCAGCATAGCTAAGACCATTCAGAGTGAAAAGGAAGCAGACAAGAGCTAGAGGTTTAAGAGAGAATGCACTAAAGGCGGAACCAGTGAATGAATTATTATTTTAAACCATCAAGAACTGTGGCAAAGGAGAGGAACATGTAGGTACTGGACTGCATCTGGTAATACCTCAAAGTCTTCAGTCACCAATATAGCATGGTGACAAGCTAAGCAGTCTGTTAGCTCAGGCTGTTTCAATTAAAACATTAAAATAAAAATTTCTGTCTTTGCAACCTTGGGCAATTTGAATAACCTTATGCTGAGTGTAGAATAAAATGAAAGTTTAGATCTGTTTCAGTTCCATAAAGATCATGGAAAGTTGTATCATTATATGAAATGCAAGTTTCTTGGTATGATGTATGGTTTCTTTATAGTTTATGAAATGGCAAGCATACTTTCAAAAGGGTTTAGTATGGTATTTACACCTTGTTACACAAGGATCAAATCCAAAACACAATGAATGCACAATTGTCATATGGGAATTTTACTAAAATTTTCAAATTTTGTTCTGCAAGAAATAGTATTAAAAGAACAGAAAGGAAAGTACTCACTTGAAAAGGTCATTTGTAAAAAATACTTGCCTTACATATAGAAAAAAACCCTCTTAAAATCAACAGTGAGAGAATAAGCAAACTAGTTTAAAAGTGGGGCAGGATGCCTACACATACACTTCACTAACAATACATTAAGATAAAATAAAAATATAAAAGTCAACATCAGATGTCATCAGGGAAATAGAAATCAAAACACACTTGCTAGAATAACTGAAAAGCAGAATACTGCCAACACCATGGATTGGTGAGGATGTGGACCAACAGAAACTGTCAATAACTGCTGATGAGAATGCAAAATGGGACGAACTTTTTGGAAGGCTATGGGAATTTTAAAAAATGTAATATCCAATGATATGACTAAGTTATTTGATTCTGATACTCCAATAAATTGAAAACTTATATTTACCAAACAGATGCACATTTTCAACATGTGAAAAAAATAATAAAATAGAAAATCTATGCAGTGGTAAAAGGAAAAAAAAACATTCAGGCACAAAAAGGCACAGAAGAGGCCTAATTGGCGATTACTCAGTGATGTAGCTTACTTGAACAGGCTACATACAGACCACATGATCCTAACCATGTCGCAGTCTGGGAAAAAGGAAGCTATGTTGACAGTAAAAGGATTAGGAGCTACAAGGCACGGAGGAATGAGGGGATTAAGGCAGAGCACAGGGCATATTGAGCACTGTGAACCTATTCTGTACAATGCTGTGATGGTGGACACAATCACTGCGTGTTTGTTAAAAGTCCAAAGGAAATACACCAGATGCAAATGTTTATGCAAACTATGGATTTTAGTTAATAGTTTATCAATACTAGGTCATCTACTACAACAAACACTCCATATTAGTAAAAGATGCTTATAATAGGGGACACAGAGGGAGGAGTGGGTTATGGAATATTATAAACTGTGCTTTCTGCACAAATTTTCTGTGATCTAAAATTCCCTGAAGCATAGCGTATACTAACACTATTACTATGAATTAGAATTTTGCAGTGCTAAGAACTGAACCAAAAGTCTAGCAATCCCATGAAGCACACCCACAACAGAGCAACAGCTTCAGGCCTAAGTCTATTATTATTTTTAAAGAACAGGCAGAGATGAAGTGTGATGCAATTGTCAGAATCAACCACTTAAGTATTCTGGAAATTATACAAATGTGTTCCGAAAATTGAGATGGATTCATTCTTGAAAACAAGTAGTGTGTGTGTGTGTGTGTGTGTGTGTGTGTGTGTGTGACCTATAGAGTATAATTTGTTTCCCCAGATGTTCTTCAATAAATCAGTTCTTCCACTGGAGCCTGGTTAACATACCAAGAGTCTCATCCATGAAAGAGACTGTCTCCGCCCCTCCCAAGAACCATTGTTTGCCACAATTTCCTTAGATTAAGTTGAGATTTTTCACCCAACTTCTTCACATCTATGCTGTGATTTCTTTCTGGTTTGAAATTTCACGGGATATTTGCATAGTGTCCCCATTGCTGTGAGTTCATATGAGTAATTTACCAGTTGTCTGGAAAACTCTGCTTTCTTGTGATTGTCTACCACCTGTGGCTCCTACAGTCTTTCTATACCCTCTTCCTCAATGACCCCTGAGCTTGGGAGGCAGACTTTTGATGTAGGTGTCCTACTAGGGGGGATAAATACTCTGTAGCCTCTTGTTCTCTGCACATTGGTGAGTTGTGGTTTTCTGGTTTAATCACTATTTGCTGCATAAGGAAACTTCTCTGGTGAGAGCTGAGATGCATTAATCTATGGGTATAACAATGATATTAGGAGTCAGTTTAATATGATAACTAGTAGAAAACTAGGATTAGGTTCTCCTCTATGTCCTATGACCTGTGTTGCCTCAGGTTCCCAAGCCTGATGTCAGTGTCAGGTATGGGTTCCATCCTATGAAGCAGATCTTAAATCCAATTAAAGAGTGGTTGGTTACTCCCATAATATTTATGCCACTGTTGCTGCAGTGGGTATATCTTACCAGGACAATTATTATTGTCATTCAAAGGATTCGCAGTTGGGTAGGGCTGATGATTATTTTTTCCTTCAGGTAGCACGCATTGCACCTTCTAGCACTGTGAACACTAGCCTGTAGAGGTGGGGTTCTGAAGTCAGCAATAGCTTGCTTTCTCCTTGCTAGTTCTATAGTTCTTGTATATAGAATCTTCAGCAATAGGGTCTTACCATCCTGTTCTGTTAAGTAACCAAGAACAGGGGCAATGGCCAGTACTGTTTTGGGGTCTCTGGGACCCTCAGTCAACAACTTCTAGGGAATGCTTATACACTGTGTCCTTGAAACCAGTGGTGAAACCACTATGAACTTAATGTGGAGATCACTCTAAAAACTTGAAATTGATCTACCACATGACCAGATAAACCACTCTTGGGCACATACCCAAAAGAATTTTTATGATACTACAGAAATCCCTGTTCATCCATATTCACTGATGCTCTTTTCATAACACCTAGATGTGCATCAACTGATGAACAGATAGTGAAATTGTGGTACACGTACACAATGAGATATTATCCATCCCTTTAAAAAGACGAAATAATGAAATTTGCAGGTAAATGAATGGAACTAGGTCTAGTCGTCCTGTGTGTGAGTTAACCCAGACTCAGAAAGACAAATAGCATAAGTTCTTTCTCATAACTGGATGATAGCTTTGAAATTTTATATATGTGTGTTTCCATTTGAAAATTTAGAGAGGACAAAAAATAATAAATGGCTGTGAGTGGGTCATGGAGGGTTCCTGGAATGGGTGACAGAATGTGGGGACATGAAGGGGGAAAGGGGACCATTAGACTAGGAAGGGTTAAATGGCTTGTGGAATGGAAGGGTAGAGCAGAGTATATAGTATGGGAGAGATAAGTAACACTAAAGGCCTTTGGGAAAATCCATATGGAAACCTGTCTCTCTAGAATCTTCTTAAAGAATATACATATACAATATAAACAGAGATTTAAAAGAATTACCCTAAAGCAGGGGGACATTGACCTTTTATACATCATAGTCCAATATCAAACAAAACCTTTTTAAAATATTAACCTGGACCTCCTGATGATTCACCTGATTCACCCAGAAGGTAAGACTGAGGTAGAAGAGTAATGGGTTGGAAGCCAGCGTGGGCTACATAGTTAGACTCTGCTTAAAGAAAGAAAAAGGAGGTAGTAGAATGTTTAATTAACGAAAGTAGGAGAAGGAGTTCTGGAGTAGAAAGTTCGAATCAGAGAGAGGACAGACAGTTAAGGAAGGAGGGTCAACCCAACCACAGTGTAGGGAAAACCCATGAGGAAACCTGATACTTAGTAAGTTAATTAAAAATAATGTAAAAACAGAGTTTGAATGGAAGTGCCTTAGATTGGTGGATAAAACCCAGAACTTATATACTATTAAGTGAAAATCTCAGTGCCACTAGAGGGCTACATCTTTAAGTCTTGCTCACCATGGAGGCCCAAAACAGTACAGACGATTACCACTGTTGTGCATTTTCTACATCATAACAATATAGTGAGGCCTTATTACTGAAGACCTCTTATGCTCTGGTCACAAGAACTGATATGGAAAGTTATTCCCTACTATCCATCTTTTACAGTATCAGGAAGGTTTAATGCAGGCTTTTGGGGAAAAACAATCATCAACAGTCTTATTCAGCTGTGGACCCTTTGTGCAATATTACAAACTGGTCAAACAAGATGTGCCGATTAACAAGACATAAAATAGTGACAAGACAGTTATGGGGCTGATCTGCTTTCTGAGTAAATTTGATTCTTGCTCTGCAGGAACGAGAGAATTCATGTCTGGTACTACAAGTATTGGGGCAAAACCTGGTGCCTGGGGAGGTCATAGGCTCCAGCAGGGAAGTTATTGTTAAATGGGCATGGTATGCCCATCAGCTACCTTCCAAATAATTTTATTTGTGTTCATAGATTAGTGTTGCTGTCAGTCTTGGTCAAAGAAGCTTCTTTTTGTAGTGGACAGTGATAACTACAGAAACACATAGCAGGTCAAATGATGTGAATAAGTGACTGTTGAGTGTTCAGCTGTTTATTCGACATCTACATAATCTACCTTCAAGCCCGAGGTAATGCCTCTGGAAGAGAGGGCAGAAATAATGAAAGAGCCAGAGTAAGGGGTGTGATATTATGTAATCTATATTTTGGCTATTGCACTCTTTTAAAATTTTTTTATTATTTTTTTGTGTATGAATGTATTGCCTGAATGAGTTTAAGTGCACCCGTGTCTTACTTGTCTGTGGAAGTCAGAAAAGAGGGTCATATCCCCCTGAAATTGGAGTTATGGATGGTTGTTAGCTGTCATGTGGGTACTGGGAATCAAACCTGGGTCCTCTGTCTGCAAGAGCAGCCAGTGATCTTAACTGCTGAGCTATCACTCCAGCCCCATCAGCCATTGCTTTCTTGAACTTATGGCAGTTCTAATTACCTGCATAAGACCTGTACAATATTGGACCTATCAACATTCTGTTATGGAGTGGGGAAGTATTCATGAGGCCCCATTCTTCCCTGGGGATTTATAGACAGTTAATGATTGCTAAGGGGGAGAGAGACGTTTTCTTTTTTTTTTAATTTATGTGTATATGTGTGAGTCTCTCTTTGTGTATATATAACATGTGTGCAGTGCTCACAAAGGCCAGAGAGGGCAACAGATGACCTGAAGCTGGAGTTACAGGTGATTGTGTGCCACCTAATCTGGGTGCTGAGGACTGAACTTGGAACCTCTGGAAAAGCAGAAGTGTTCTTTACCACTGAGCCTTTTCTCTAGTTCTGAGAAACATTTTCTTCAGTGGTATAGACCCTGGAAAGTTGCTACTGAAAATAGTCCCTCATCCATGCTCCTACTTATGATCTAATGAAACTTATTGAGTCATAAGAAAGATGGGAATGTAGAAGTACTAGTTGGAACTAGGAAAGTGATCATCAGAAGTGGGAGAGAGATGAGAGAGGGTCATGAAAAGGGACCATTGTATACACATGTGAAAATGTCACAATGAAACCCGTTATTACATATATTTAATATGTGATAACAAAACATAGAGAAATAAAAAGAAGAAAAAAATTCAGACTCAAAATATATAATTTCCTCTATATCATGTCTTGGAAAATGTCAAATAATAGGCACAAAAAGCAGATGGCAGTTGCCTCAGATGTCTGAGGAGTAGTATTTGTCTAAAGGGAAATCACGAGAGCATTCTTGCAGCTTTGGAAATTTTCTGTCTTGATTTTGGCAGTGATTCAGTATCTGTCAAAAGACGCAAATTTACTTTATAGAAATTAAAACACAAAAACATAAAATCTGAACTGCATGAAAATTTGCAGTAATTAATGATCTAACAGTTAGTTTAAAGAAGTATATTAGCCTCATATTGCTTTATTTGTATCTGGGAGTCTATTATTTAACAAGACCCCTTCTCTGTTTATTTATATAAAATGACAACAGTAATAACACATGCCGCATAGGATTATATTAAGAATGAAATGAGTTATTAGCTAGTAAGTACTTAGGATACCGTGTAAATAAAATAAGCACGTAGTGTTAAAATAGGTCATGCGGATTAGAAGGTAAAACTATCTTCATTTTTACCAGACCTTGCTGTTGAAACCAAAGCAAATTCTGAGCTGGTGAGGTAGTTTGGATGTCAGGGTCCTCCCTCCAAGACTGATGACCTGAGCTTTTCCCCTAGGACCTGCATGGAAGGAGGACAGGACTAACTCCCAGAAGCTGCCCTCTGACCTCCACATGCACACTGTAGTAGACACATGCCCCACCCACACACATGATAAATGATAATAAATGTTAAAAAATAACCAGGTGCTAAAAATACATCAAGAACATCTAGAGTAGAAGAAAACATGAAGGAAACTTAAAGATCTGCCATGTTAAGCTCAAAAGTTGCACTGTAGTATAATAAATGCAAATAATGGTGACTTTTTAATTTTTGAACTTGTACTATTTGTCAATAATTAGAATACTATAAAGTTCAATAGATTTGTAGAATTGTTGAGTTTTAAGAGTCATAGATGCTTATATAGCAATTACTGCACTTATCGCATCAAATGTTTCTTAGCTTTAGTGAGTCTCCTCCCAACCCTTAGTGTGCTGTTCCTTCCCTGCGGCCTTAGTCTCTGGAAGTCACTCAACCACATTCTATTCAGGGCTGACATTTTCTAGAAATTCATTCATGAAAAGGGACCTTAAAGCATGCAGCCTCTTGTGTCTACTCCCATTTACTACAAGCTTCCACATATACTTCTATATGTATACTGAAAGCTAGGAAGAAATATGTTCCCAAGGACAATTTGTTAACAACTGTAAGCTGGAAAAATCCAAATGTCAGCAGTGGAGAAACTGACAAGCGTGGTACGCTCATACAAGAGGGGTCTATGCATCAGTGACAAGTAATAAATTACAAATATGTCAATACGGACTAATGTGTTAACCATCACTAAGAGGAGAGAAGAAACTTATACATACTGTATTATGTGAAACCCAAGATGGGGTGTCAGTCTGGGTGGGGTCTTTGTGGCTCTAAAGAGCATAGGATTGCCCGAAATTCCATTGGTGATTGCTGTTGAGTTGTTTCCTTATACCTGGGTCATGGTTGCAAAGAAATGGTTACTTTGTCCAAATTAATATGTACCTATGTGTGGATCATGTCCATAATTATGACCTGCTGTGTGTCAAATCCAAATTCAATCTTCGTATCTAACAATAAAAGTATTGGCAAATATGAGCAGATATTTTTCTGCCTTCCTCCAACAATGGACTTAATAAGGAAGATTGTTAAATTTGACTGAAATGTGATTTCAGAATTCTTGGTTTCTAAGTAGGTTCTAAGCTCCTTTTCACTGTGATATAAAAAAGATATTACCAACTACTACAATGTTGGTTGTATATTCACTGCACTCTACAGAGACAGAGCATAAACTATGCTAGAGGATACTTCCCTCTGTGGATTTGAGGATACCATCCCTAGTCCACAACATCACCCCGTTTAATGTACATGACTGACCAACATGTTCTGTATGGTCCAGAGAATAATCTATAATAACTGTACTTTTGGTTTTAAAGGAATGGGTGTATTAAGTATGCATCAAGCAAAAGTAAAAAGAAATACAAGAAAATAGAAATAGCAAAAACATGTCAAAACATCATCAGATAAGAAGCTGACATTGCCTACCAAAGATGACTGGAGTAACGTGACTAAAAAAACAAACAAAAGTAACATCATCAAATCAGGCACTTAGAAACATCAAGCAAAAATTGTCAGAGGATTCTGAGGGAGTCAGCTAGAGCTCCCATTTGAGCTTTCTCTCCATGGGTGAGCTTCAGGTTTTGTTTCTTTTTATCATAAGATAAAAAAATAGTGATACATGTTGGGAATGGATTACCTTCTAGCTATTTTCAAGTTCAATATTTTAATGCTCTTAGATGATTGCTGTTTTTCCTTCTACCTGTTACAAGGTCAAGGGGCCAGGATGACCCAGGAGAGAGAATTTTTTGGCAGAAACTTTGATAAAAACATGCTTGACTGAAAAATTATGATGACTACTCTGCTACCAGAGCCACCTTCTCAGTAAGCTTAAATAGGACACAGTAGTTTACCAATATATTATGTATTACAAAGAAACTTTAAAAGCCTTACTCAATATGTGTCTGGTCTCCATTTCTGAAATGCATTTTTGATGGCCCACCTACAATGCTTCCCTGAGACTTTCTTCATATTTTTCCTCCTCTTGGCTTTTAATAGCTTAAATGACACAACATGGTTTTACTGTGTATATATACTGCTGCTGGCTTGCTGAATTTCTTGAATTGCTATTCTGTGAGTCTCTGTGTAGACTGCTGAGCCTCCAATGTGCTTATAGAACTCTTCTTAAAGCATTTCTTATAGGTTCCAGCCACTGGAGCCGCATGGAAGTTCGATCCTAAATCCTTTGCTCTCTGAGACTTCAGGTTTATTTCCTTTTGCTTACAGAAGGAATGTGTCCATGAAGAAAGCAATAAGGTCCAAAAAGTCACCTGTCCACTCTTTGAAGGGTGGTAGCTGTAGAAGCATCCTTTTAACAAATTTGCTTCATATATCATCCTCTGCATATGAAGGAATGGCAAGTCCAGTCCCTTTAGTACATCAAGACTCAAGGTACAAAGTCTTATTCTTTGCAGCTGCTGTTTTTAAAAGTTACACATCCATGCTTGTGGGTTCTTCTGGAGCTGTTCCCACACCCTCACTTTTGTCAGAGACATTCATCCTCTTTACTCTCATTTTTCCTGTTTTATTTGTTGACTATCTCCAGCTCAGTTTGGTTTTTGGATTGGCATAAATGCTTAACTGAGTTCAGAGAACTAGACCTGCATCAGACAATTCTTGACTTTTCTTTTTAAATTTTAATTTCATTTATAATAATAATTATACTTATTACATTGTGTGTATGTTTATCATGTGCATGTAAGTGTGGGCACATAATTACAACCATGTGCATGTGGACTTCAGAGGACAACTGTTGAGACCTCCTACTATTGTGGGATCTAGGGAACCATCAGGCTGATACAATATGTGTTTTTACTTGCCTGGTCATCCTGTCAGCCCACTTTTTTTTCCTTAGGAAGTACTGAGAACCCAACCTAGAGCCTCATGTTTCCAAGGCAAGAGCACTAGCACTGAGCTCTTTTGATCTTTCTGCCTTTGAGTTGCCTAAGTGCATATAAAGTAGACAGAGTGGATTGTGAGAATATTTCTCTTAAAATTACTGTTCTCAAATGACTACAGTGAGCTCTAGTCACCATTGGTTGACACTTCTGGGGTTTCCATGTCACAGCTGTATGAAAGGCCATTCATCACCTCTGCTCCTCTTATCTAATTGCTAGTCTAGTACTAGAATGTTGGAACTCATGCTGTCTGTCACTTTAAATGCTAATAGGCAGAAACAGAAAAATGAGTTTTTAGATTGTGATTTCTTCAGAGAGCCAAAACTCTGAGAAAGCATTTCAGTAACATCCCAGAGATCTGTCTTTTATCTCATCTTGAGACAGCTGACTACACAGAAACCAAAGCTAACCAGTCATTCAAAAATGGAGTCTTGCCACTCTGTTCAGCTGCTCTGCCTTGTCTCTGAAACTCATGTTGCTGGTGATTCTCTTCTTACTGTACCCTCACTTCTCACTCATTCCCATTGTTCTGTGGAGCTGGAGTCACATATATGCCAGGGCCTCTGATCCTTGCTTTCCTATGCAGGTGCCATCTTAATTATATCTAGGTCAAAGTTAACTTAGAACATACAAAGCAATCATCGTGTGTGAATGGTGGGCTACTTACAGTGCTCACGTTAAGATTCCTTTCTACAATATCAAGTAAAACTATGAGCTTATGATACAGAATAAAACAGTACCTCTACCTGTATAGTTTGTCCTAATTTTGCATGGATTTTCTGTCAGAAGTTGTTTCCTATCTACAAATACTCTGGAATTCTTAGAGAGTTGTTGCCACTTACCTTCTTGTACATGTCCTTAATTTTTTGTACTTTTCAAATTGTATTTATTCACTTACATTTTCATATGTGTACAAATGACACTGATTACTCTTATTCCACTTTTTAAAATTTCTCTCCAACTCTTTTAACCTCTTCCACCCTATATTCCCTCTCTGACATCCATGTCTTCTGTTTTGTTTTTTGACCTACTGAGTTTAATCAGGGTCATCCACACGAACATGGGTGTGGAACTGACCATTGAATCCTGATAGCTGCACAACTTACAATGACTTTTCCTCTTTCCAGTGTCTATCAACAGCCAATAGTTCCCTAGGCAGGGGTAGGGCTTTACAATCCCCTCTACATTCACTGATTATTGATAGGCCCAGTATTGTGCAGCCCATTACAAGTAAACACAGCTGCTGTTTGTTCTTGATTTCAGTGGCCATACCATGCTGAGAAGACAGTGTTTCACATCCCCCAGTTCCTCCATTGCCTAGCACTTATATTCTTTCCACTCCCAATCCTGAGATGCACCCTGAGTGGTGGGAGGGTGATGCAGTGTCCTGTTTAGTGCTGAGCACTCCATTGTCACTCATAGTTAGCACCTTGATGGGCAATGAGTCTCTGTGTTCACTGCTTCTTGCTGAAAATAAAGCTTCTCAGATGAGGACTGAAAACTTGTTTATGATATATATATATATATATATATATACACATATATATATACTCATAATATATATAATATAATATAAATACTCATATATATACATATATATCCTCATAATATACATATATATACATATATACATATATATATATATATATATATATATATATATATATATATATATATGAAGATTTAGAAAGTAGTTTGATTCCAGTTTGATTTAGTAAAACATTTGTAGTAAGAGCTCCCCTGGACCTTATGACCACCCCAGCCATGTGTCTTTGACCAGGTTTATTGTAGAAAGCATGAATTACCTCCTGTGAAGTAAGCCTCAAATCCAAACAGAGACTGTCTGGTAGTCCATTACAGCCCCACCATTAGTGCATCAATAGGCATGTATTGCATGGCAGGTTAGCATTGCAGCATATAAGGTTCCCACCTGTGTAAAAGTGTTTTCTCTACCAGCAGCCTGTGTAGCACCTTTTGGCAAAATGTATGCTAGCCAGTAGGAAAAGAGCTTCCAGTTTAGTTCCAGTATGATTTCTCTGTGTCTTGCAGTCAAGGTGTGTGGTGTCTTCAATAATAGGGTTTTACTGTCTAGATATGTTAGGAAACTAAAAGCAAAAACAATACCACGTCTTACTTTCAAGACTTCTGGGCCTTATTGATCAACAATTCATAGGTAAGTGTGATGGTTGATTTTAATGGCAACTTGCCGCAAATTACAGCCACCTCAGTAGAAATGTCCTGTTTGCCTTCATTAACATGGAAGGACTGACCCCAAATGTGGGCAGCATGTTGGTAAAAATGTGTACAAGGAAGATTATTCTATTCATCTTTTGCTTGCTTGGCCTTCCCTCTCACCATCAACTTGATTTATCCCGTTGTTTCTTCTACTGATTCCTTTACTGACATTAGAGCCAGTGTTTCCATGTATCTATTGCTGACTGAGGATCAGTCAGAAACTCCCCAGCTTCTCAGCACCAAATTGGGACTTCTGAGTCACCTAGCCTCATTCGCTGAGAAACTGCCTAATGGCCTCTCCAGTGAGAGGCAGCCACTGTAGGACAATTGCTGAGGCATTCTGCCCAGCCTCGAGGATCAAGTAATCACCAGATTATTAATCTCTCCAGTGTGGTTCAGCTGTTAGAATTTTGAAGTAAACTGATTAATAAATTCTTTGAATATATCAATCAATTCTGTCAGTTCTGTTCCTCTAGGGAACCCTGCCTAATGTGGGAAGTATTCCATACCTAACACTGGGGTTTTTGTTTGATTATCCATGGCTTTTGGGATTAGCAACTTGTACCCATGTGAGGTCCCCTCATTAAAATTCTTTATTAATTTTATTTTTAGATTTTAATGTCATAGGTTCTTATATGACTTCTTACCTTCCCCTTTCAGTGCACCTGTGTCCTCCTTGCCTAGCCTTTTTTCTGCTTCCTCCTCCTCCTCCTCTTTCCCTTTCCTTTTCCCTTCCCCTTCCCCTCTCCCTCCTCCTCCTCTCCCTCCTCCTCTCCCTCCTCCTCTCCCTCTCACAAAGGTAGTCATTTGACAATAGTTCCTCAGCTGGGCTTGGGGCTTCCTACCCACTTCCTTGCTTCTATACTGGTATTACATTTACTCCTAATGACTTATTGTTATACCCATAGATTAATGCATTTCTCAGCTCTCTCCAGAGAAACTGCCTCATGCAACAGATGATAATTCTCAGGTTCACACCTTACAATAATGAACCCAAGAGACTCACAACTGGACAATGTGCCGAGAATAAGAAACTGCAGAATGCCATGTTGAATAGAGCACAATATTTTTAATACTTTTATCAGCTTGCAAATTTTCCCTCTTCCCATTACAGAACCATGGGGTCAGCCTGGGACAGGGCTGAGGGTTTTGAAAAACACTTGTATAAAACATATATGTGCTGGGCATAATGTAAGGTGGGCCTAGCCTAAGGCCACCCCCTGCGAGGAATAGAGGAATGGCTCCCGTGGGTGTGGCGTTCTGCTCTGGCTAATTGTAAGACCAGCACCTGGAAAGAACCCGCCTACCTGGAGACAAACTTACTATTGGCTGTATTTGAGACCCACCCCATCATTGGCTATCCAGACCTACAAGAGCTTGTGTACCTATTCAATAAACGAGCTTGCAGTGCCACACGCTTGGGCTGTTTCCCATCCAACTTCCGGAGTCTGTGGCTTGACTCTGTGTCTACTCACCCCCAACCCCTCAGGCTGGCCCTGAGTGGTGAGACATGATGGAAATGGACACGACTATAACTGGCGCCTGGAACACGTTCCCTGATCCCCTCGGTGAGTAGACCCCGGTTCAGTTCAGTTTCGTGTGCGATTTGATCCCTGTGGATGGGCAAGGATCCCCTCCTTTTGTCCCCTTCCTGTGTCTGTCTCCCTGCCCCAAAGGAAGCACACTCCACTCACGGTCCCTGAGATCCGTGTTGGCCCCTCCTTTTTTGGTTCATCTGGCTGGAATCAAGTGAGGGTTTAATCACCTCTAGATTTTGGGACGGAGGTGAAGCTATTAGCTAAGCCTTTCTGGAGGAGACATTGTGTGGGTAATCAGCCTGGAGAAGGCTGGTTTTCCCATCTTTGATTTTAAACTGCGGACCGGGCTACCACGCAAGCAGAGGCAGGGCTGAGTTTGCCCTTCAGGCTCAGCTGGTTTAAAACCCTCTCCCCTCCGGGAGAGGAGAGACAGCTTTCCAGCAAGGACCTTTCATATGTTAATTAACCCTGCCTGGCTTTTAAAAACAGGCTAAAACCTTCTGGACAGCTTTTTTGTGGATTCAGCCCAGGGAACTCCAGAGGCTGGAGTGGAAATCCACGGAAGTCTCCCAGTGGGTCGTGGGCAGCCGGGCCCCCATCACTCTGGCTACATGTCTCTTTGGGCTCTGATATTGGCCATTTTGGCTTGTGTTCTGATTATAGCGGCCTTGAGTTTTTACTTCATTAGCCATTATTCGGCCATAATGAATAGTTTCTCCTCCCACCAGGAAATGCCACAGCTGCAAGCAATTAGAGCCTTGCGTTTACAGCTCGGCTTGAAAGTAAAACAAAAAGATTTTAACACCTTTGGAATGAAACCTTTGTCCTGGCCCCATGGATTAGCTCTGAAAATGTTTGGGATGCCTCTATTTGGTCCCACATTCTCTTTCTCCTGAGGAAGAGTGAAGTTTATGAGGGACACATTCCTCCCGTCTCATTTTTCCCTATTCTCTTTGCTATAATTGCCAGTCTTAAAGGTTCATCGGTTGAGGAAGTTATTAATACCTATAAAGAGGGACAAAATTGACCTCGTGAGTCTCGTTCTTGTCACATAAGGAAGAAAAATTCCCAACTGCTAAGGATGAAGCAACACCCACCCCTTCCTCAATTAGCCACCCCCAGCCACCTTCCCCAACCAGGCCTTCCCAGACATCCTTGAGCCCGTGGCCATGGTGCTGATGGAAATGCACCCCACCCACCTTTTCCTGGGCACATCCTACCAGCCGTTCCACCTGCTCCACACTGGGTAAGTACTATGACCCCACCACCTCTTTCAATTTTCCCTGTTAATGTAGGACCATATGGAGCAGTTAGGCCCTGGTGTCCCACTTCCCTCATTGACCTGGCTCTCATTCGTAAAGCGACTCAGGAGTCCGGTCTGGATTTTCCATATTTTGAATAAGTTCTTTTACAGTGGGCCACCCACCTTCAGACTTTTGGTACTCACTCCTTAAAGCAGTTCTTTCCTCATCAGAGTTCCTTCAATGGAAAGCAACATATAGTGATATGGCTGAAACACAGGTACACAAAAATCTCCAATTGGGTATACAGGTTTCCCTGGACATGCTCCTTGGCACAGGCCCCTAAACAGACCCCCTGACTCAAACCAAGGTGGGCATTTATGCTTACTTTGATCAAGTTAAATCTTTGTCACTTCAAGGACTTAAGGCCTGCCTCCCAGAAAAAACAGATACATTTTTCCGTAATTTAGTCCCAGTTCCATCTGAAGGTTTCATGGATTTCCTTTCACAAGTGACAGAATCTGTGGACCACCGTACCTCACCTGGCCCTGCCGGGATGCATTAGTGAAACAACTGGCCTAGGAGGGGACCACCACCGCGGCTTGTAATGCTATTGCTGATGTGCACAATGAGGAACTCCATAAGTGGATTGTGACCACCAAGGATATTAATCCTGTAACTGCCCACTTCCTAGCAGCCTCCATCCAGACCTTAGCACTTGGCCAGAAATCTACCTTTCAACCACCTATTTGTTGGGGTTGTATCCAACCAGGGCACTTTCAATGGACCTGCCCTGAGCTTAAAAGGTCCAATTTAAAGCCCAAGACTCCTTGCCCTAAATGTCATAGAAGTTATCATTGGGCCATAGATTGCAAAATTAAATCTGCCAATAATATACCTTTAAAACTCCCCCAGGAGCAACCCTCAGCCCCACCCATAAGAGAGCACTCTCCTAAAATAAGATGGGCTTTCCCAGTTTATGATCATACTCCACATATTTCAGTTTCTTTGGATGGTGTCGAATTTAAGGGCATTGTGGGCACAGGTGCGGATGCTACTATTATCTCTGCTAATGATGCACTCTGCATGACCAACTGTGTATATAAGCCTGGACCTAACATCCAGGGTGGACAACAACTCACTAGACAAGTTAGGATACCGGTCACCTGGGAGGACTATGATGGCAACACAGGGGAATTTCACCCTCTGGTGGCTAATATCCCTAATACCGTATGGGGAAGAGACATCCTTACAACAATGGGTGTAGTTATCACTATGGATGATAAGGCCTTTTATGATGACACCATCAGCCTCTCAGGGTGATCCAACCCCAATAAGCCATCTGACACTCCGTTGCACCCTCAATTCTAGAGGCCACTGTTCGACCTTCTGTTGCTCCCATGAGCCTCGAGTGGGATACTTCAGACCCCATATGGGTTGAACAGTGGCCTATTTTAGAACCTAAACTGACCGTCCTCAAATCTCTTGTGCAAGAACAGCTTGATCTTGGCCATATTGAGCCCTCTATCAGTCCCCATAGTTCAAACCTGCCATGGATGCACCTGCAAATGCAGCAGATGCCCCCACCACCGCAGAACCACTGGATCCGTAACCACACCTCCTTCCTCTTACTGTTCATGCTTCCACTCCAAATCCTGACAAGGGCTGATGCTCAGCCATTTTTTCACTCCTTAATTGGTAACTTGGAGCATTTTACCGTAGCCTTCTTGATTACAGGTCACAAAAGCATTCTGGGACAAGAACCCTTGCACATGCCATAGAAGCCTTCCTGCAAACCTCCCATGTCATCCTGTTAGACCCCACTCTCAGCCCGGGGACTCGAACCCCAGTGGGCCGCCTGGGTGACTAACGTCGGGGAGCCTCAAGCCCACTGACCTCCCTCAGCCCAGGGGACTCGAACCCCTGTAGGCTGCCTGAGAGTCAGTCCCAAGAATCCAGACCGTCAGATGCAAAATGCAAGAAGTAGGTTTATTTCACTTGCGCAAGTGGGAGACTCAGTCTCGTTCATGAGACTCAGCCCGCCTGCCTTCTGCCAGGCCAGGTTTTTATAGTAGGAACTCACAGTATTATCATACATTTATCATATAGGGCACTTGTTACATTTGGATTGGCTTTTGGCCTACAGACCAGGGTCACAGAGAAGACAATTTTACATAGTCCAACCTTCTCTCAGAAATGCCACATACATTATTCTGCAGTTCACAGGAGGTAAACCTTCCCATAATTTATGGATGGGATGATGGAGACTCTTCCTGTGGAATGTTAAGCCCACAGACTTTATCTTGCATACCAAGGGATGTTTACACAACTCTTGAATTCCCTGGGTCTCTTCCTCCTAGTCTTATAGTTTCTTAGTTGCTGTTTTAATTAAGGGGGGAGGCCGGGCTCGTATCACCGAGTGCCTCACAAAACAAAGTGTCTCACAGAATGTTTAACCCACAGACATTATTTCACATACCATGAGATGTTGACATGACCTTTGTGGTCTCTGGGATTTTCTAGTTGGGAGGAGGTAAGCTAACAAAGGGGACCAGGTATTTTTCCATGAAAGCGGGAGTCCTACACTCCTCCCTTTTTCTTTGTACCTGATTATAATCTTATAATCATGGTTAAATACTTGTATCTTTTTGCTTCAGCGTATGGTATTGCTGAGTGAGTGCTAAGGACTGCCAAATGATAGTTAGTCTATTATCTATTTGGCCTTTGATAGGCTGCTGAAGGACACAAGGACATTTTTTGGTCTTTTGGGGTCTTTTTACCCTGAACTGCCTAGCCACATTTTACCTTCTATTTTTATCGCATTACCCTCTGAAGAGGTCACCCTAATTGCCAATAGGGAATTGGGGCGCAGACCGCTCTGGCTTCTTCAAGCTGAATAGGGTCGTAGATTGTGGCAATATGGGTACCCCTTCAGTGGGTCTATTTATAAGACCCCTGTTAGTTGTAGGAAAGAGAAAGTCCTTAACTGGTCCCTGGAAGATGAAATTAAAATAATCATAACAAGGAAGAGCTCAAATGTCCAATTTAAAGTCCATTAGAATTTTTTGCTTAAGGATTTTCATCTTCTGGGTTCCTCTGTGTTTTCCTTTCTGACTGCCAAGGCTGAACTTCAGAGTCTTGAAGTCAGGATTTCTTTCCAGGCACCTTGATAGCTGGAGTAGCTAGAATCAGGGTGAATTCCCTCCCAAATAGCTTCTAGACAGGGAGAGAAAAGAAATCATTTAGTTTTGGCATTAGAACAATGGTGGGCTTGCCTTTCTTGGCCACAGGTATGTACTGCAGTGTTGAGGTAGGCCAAGAATTGAAGTCTCACTTCTGAGTGGCATTTTGTTATTAAGAACAAAATCATTAGTGAATAACATTTTATATAATTTTTTTATAGTCTTAAAGAAGCATACTAATTACTTTAATTTTTTGGTTATACTTTCCTTTTGGGTGTTTAAGATCATATAATTTGGCCCAAATAAACCAATTTAGTTTGATTCTTAAGGTCAGTTGAGTATCTATTCCTCAGGGGGATCACATGGGCTTGAGAGGAGCCCCTGGCTCCATAAGCCTTGTTTTACCAGTTCCATCTATGTGAAGATAAGTCAGAAGGTCTTATTAGACTATAGCTTCACTTTGAAGCAAATCAAGGAAACGTTTTCCTGTGCTGACCCTCCTCTTTGCAGACTGGACACTGGTTCAAGTCCTTCTAGTGAAGCCTCCACGAACTCCCTGAACAGGAGGACAGGTGACTCATTACATTTACAGGACATTATGAGAGATGCCCCATAGTCCCCTGGAACTTAGTTGACCTTGGAGGGCAAGAGACAAAAAGTTGTCTCTTTAAGTCCCTCAAACCAGATTAGAGGCCTTTAAATATGGTGGTTAGACGCCCAAGAAGGTTAGTTTCACCAATACTGACAAAGGTCAAACATATATTTGTTCTTCAGACCATCCGAGCCATCACTCCATAAATTCCAAGATTTACATATATAAGTCTCTTATCTTTTATACATTACAATACATTGTCTCAGACCTTTAATCACTTGCATAGACTTTCTCACTTTTTCCTTTTTAATCTGGAACTATCCAGTCATTATAATTTTTCTACATAGATCCTTACTAAAATATTTTCATTTTTATATTTTTTAATACCTCCGTTCATTTTTTCATTTTCTTTCTTAGTACCATGAGATGTAATAACATTAAAATTTTTCTTCCTGGGTGGACTAAGCAATGTTTATTTCATTTCTAAGGCTCCAGTATCAAACCAATGTTTGATCATATTAAAGTTCACCCTGTGGAATGAATGACTTTACACCTACAGATGGGTGAGTTGTTACAAACAGGTATACAGGTAACCTGAGAGCAGATGTACTGTAGTCTTTAGCATGGATGTTGATTTTTCTATAACCTCATGCATTAAGTTTTTTCTGTTAGTCTTCTTTTAAAATTTTTTTTTCCAAATGCAGGAGACCATTTGTGACTAGGGCAAAATTACATACAGCTGGCTGGGAAGAGTAGCTGGATACTCAGGTGGGGGGTCCAGCTTACTCCTCTTTTAGTTGAAGAATACAACCGTTAGCAAACCCAACTGTGATGAACTTCTGTAAGTAGGCACAGCTGAAGTCACGAGCATGGCAGTTATTCAGGAGTGCTGTGCAGCATTATCTTAACAAAGAACATGGGATGTAAATTACACATAAGATAATGTACATTTTACTTTATAAGTTTCTGGAAAAACCTTATAGAGTGAGTTGGTCTACTAAAACCTTGCTTTAGGTCTTGAGAATGTAGATACTAGATAGAGAGAAGCAATTGGTGCATAGTAATATCTTATCAACTTGAGCTTAGAATTTTCAGCATAAATCATTAACTGAGAAAGAGGTTCCTAACTCAGTAGAAGTATGAATGCCTAAATTCTAGAGCTGATCCACCTAGTTTAAAAAAAAACAGTGTCACAATCTTTTAATCATCTTGCCTTCTGTGAACATGTAGAGACAGCCAAGTACAATTACTAGGCAAATAAGCCATGGAGGATGTACAAGCCAATTGCGGGCATCTTAGAGCTCCTGTACAGCTGGTGTGCAGGGCACAGCTCTTCCAAGAGTCCTCCACTGTGTCTCAACTACTTGCCAAAAGAACAGGCACTCTGTCTCTGGAATTCTCCCCATGCTTTTAGTTATGAAGCAAGGACAAGCTGATACTATTTAAGGTTGGGACACTTCTGTCCATTGAAGCCATAAGGTGTCATTTACTGTATATCTAGACCAGGTCTGAATGCAGAAAGACATCGGTTTTTCTTTCTCAAGGTCTGTGGATTAGACCAAGGAGATTCTAATGGGCAAGGATACAGCCAAGGTGAGCCTTTGCTGAAGACAAGTGGCTACCTATCTGGGAGGCAAAAGAAGACATTTTGGAACGTCTTTTAAACTCTTTTTTTTTTGCCTCCTTCTCTAGAGCATTTTCCAGAGATTCTTTGATCCTTTTTTCAAAAGTTATAACTTGTCTGTTTAAATTTTATTTTATTTTTTTTAATTATGAGAGTCAAGACTATAAAAAGGCTCTCAGTCTGTCTGAATTAGAAAATTTATATTATCATTATACATAATTTTGAATTAAGTACCCATAATCTGGACAATAAGGAACACAGCTATCTATGGCCTTATAGCTAGAAAGTGAAAAGCAGACGTGCTCAGGACATTAAGGGGTAAGTACAAAAACAAGCTTGGAGCATGTAAGCATCAGAGAGGGAAATACCCTATTTTAGAAAGAAAAACAGACCTTGGATACCAGTGTAAAAAGGCAGGAATTAACACCAGTGAAGGCTGCATTTTACACTTTTTATCTAAGCCATTTATTTCTTTTTACCTCCCATTGCTGTGGCTGCTTCCTGGTAGCAGCTTGTCTCATGTAATGTTTGCTTGGCCCTGGAGTTCTGTAATTTACATAAGCTTTCCAGGTGTGGCCATCACAAAGCTCCAGCTCACTTTGTACTAGCTTTGTACCTAGTTAGTCTTTGAAGTTCATGGCTAGAAAAACTTTAGATTTTTTTTTTAAAAACTGATAGATATATTACGTAAAACAATGTAAGATTTTAAAATACATTTAGAAATCAGCAAACATAACATTACCCATAAAGCATGTAAATGTAAATACCTAAGACAAATAATTTTTATTAAAAACAGACCAAACTGATATTAAATTGCTGATATCGTCTCCTAATTTGACATGAAAATGCACTGACATTGTCGTAAAAGACTGTTTTAGACTCTCTTGTTTTTTTATGATCTGATCAAGAATTCAAAATATAAACCAAAAACCCTTTTTAGAAAGCACCCGGTTAAAGTAGTACTCTCAGATACATAGACCCCAGATTAGAGAGCAAAGCAAAAGAATTCATGGTCTCAAACCAAGGATGGGAGTCCATGCACCTTACCACAGCGCAAAGGTGAATGTGAAGCAGTGCCCTCTGGATATCTTCATTTCTAGATACTATTTATTGCTGGGGAAATAACTCAAAAGAAAGCAGCAGAAGGAATGAGAAGTTATGTCCAGTACAAAGGTACTTGGGCTGTTGCTCTGAGAGCACATGTCTCCCCAGAGCACCGTGTGGGGCTTTTCTTGTTTACTAAGATTTTAAATGCTTAGATCTATTCAAAAAGCAGCTATTTCCGGACCACATTCTCTAAGCACTGTTTGTTTTGTGTTTACCAGTGACTGAGGTTCAAATCCCAGGCCCCTCTGACTGTTCTTCCCATACAAGTGCAGAGAACCAGGGTGGAGAAAAAGCCCAAGTTAAGAAATGGCTTTTAAAACTTTTTTTCTAAAAGGCAAGACATTTACAGCTTCCATATGCCCTGAAGCCATAACAAGCTAGATAATGGAACTCACAGATTACCTGCTTAGTAGTCTAACTCAGTACACATAGAAAAATCGCCACATGGCCACCAAATAAGTTATTAAAATTTTGGGGATCCCTTCATATTTGTCAAACTGAAACAGGGTGAAATGAGAGCATCCTCTAGGGGGTTCTTAGTCTTATTCATACAAGAATTTAAGAATGAACCCAATCGGAAGCTTTGCAGAAAAATCCTCAAGACAGGCGAGCTGGGGATCTCAGCAGCTGCCTGGAGAAAGAACAAAAGCTTTGCAGAAAAATCCTCAAGACAGGCAAGCTGGGGATCTCAGCAGCCGCCTGAAGAAAAGTTGGTCACTATACATTTTAAAGTTTGACACTTTCGGACTCACTCTGGCTCACGAGGAAGCAATCATAACACTTAAGACAAAACCAAAACACACAGACCGTAACACAAGCCAGATTATTGCCAAGTCACAGAAACAGGATCTGACACAGGAACCAAAAAATAGACACGAAAACTCTAGGCTGGCCATTTTTACATATGTTTGGTGCTCACAGGCGACTGAGGCTTGGTCTCTATCCACTCACGTTGGGCGCCATTTGAAGCGGCAGTAAACCTGCCATCTCCCTTTTCGGACTTCCACGGACAGCACTTCCACGGACAGGTTTCCAGCCTGGTGCCGGACTTCTTTTCAGTGATCTAAAGTTGAACTCAAGGGAGTGGTTAGATTCTGCCCCAGGTGGGGGTGTAACTCCAGCCAGGCAAACCACAGACAAACAACACAAAGTAGAAAGACAAACAACTTCGGCGCGCGACTTTTTAAAAGGAAAAATACAAGCTCAAATGGGCTTGGGGAAATAAATCCCCGTGCCCCGAACCATCCTGGAGCGTCCTCCAGGATGTGGGTACAGTGGGCACTGAGCTCGTCAGCCCCCTTCCACATGTACTCCAACAAATTCGGCCGATCAAACAAAGAACTCCCGTACGGGTACAAATAAAGGCTGGCCAGCACTTACTTACCTCCTGGCGGATCTGGGTTGGGGTGAGGCTTGGCTTCCCGGCCAATGCACCAAATGTTAGACCCCACTCTCAGCCCGGGGACTCGAACCCCAGTGGGCCGCCTGGGTGACTAACGTCGGGGAGCCTCAAGCCCACTGACCTCCCTCAGCCCAGGGGACTCGAACCCCTGTAGGCTGCCTGAGAGTCAGTCCCAAGAATCCAGACCGTCAGATGCAAAATGCAAGAAGTAGGTTTATTTCACTTGCGCAAGTGGGAGACTCAGTCTCGTTCATGAGACTCAGCCCGCCTGCCTTCTGCCAGGCCAGGTTTTTATAGTAGGAACTCACAGTATTATCATACATTTATCATATAGGGCACTTGTTACATTTGGATTGGCTTTTGGCCTACAGACCAGGGTCACAGAGAAGACAATTTTACATAGTCCAACCTTCTCTCAGAAATGCCACATACATTATTCTGCAGTTCACAGGAGGTAAACCTTCCCATAATTTATGGATGGGATGATGGAGACTCTTCCTGTGGAATGTTAAGCCCACAGACTTTATCTTGCATACCAAGGGATGTTTACACAACTCTTGAATTCCCTGGGTCTCTTCCTCCTAGTCTTATAGTTTCTTAGTTGCTGTTTTAATTAAGGGGGGAGGCCGGGCTCGTATCACCGAGTGCCTCACAAAACAAAGTGTCTCACAGAATGTTTAACCCACAGACATTATTTCACATACCATGAGATGTTGACATGACCTTTGTGGTCTCTGGGATTTTCTAGTTGGGAGGAGGTAAGCTAACAAAGGGGACCAGGTATTTTTCCATGAAAGCGGGAGTCCTACAATCCTAATTACCCTCCTGAGTGACAGGTATCACCCATTGGGTTATTTCACCAGAACGGCAGGTAGCCAATGACAGGTAAGACTCCAATACCTACCGAGGCAACCTAAGACAGGCACCAACGGCAAAGGTGAGCCCCTCGGGTTGTTTCACCAGAACGGCGGATAGTCAATGACGGGAAGACCCTGGTGGCCAGGGAGACCTAAGACAGGCACCATCACCTAAGATGATCCTTAAGGGCCTGGGGCCAACAATGGCATAGCAAAGAATCATGCCTCCCAGAGTCGCTCAATTAATAAAAATAAAAAGGAAGATATGTTGTACATAATGTAAGGTGGGCCTAGCCTAAGGCCACCTGCTGGGAGGAATAGAGGAATGGCTCCTGTGGGTGTGATGTTCTGCTCTGGCTAATTGTGAGACCAGCACCTGGAAAGAACCCGCCTATCTGGAGACAAACTTACTATTGGCTGTATTTGAGACCCCACCCCATAAGATCATTGGCTATCCAGACCTATAAGAGCTTGTGTACCTATTCAATAAACGAGTTTGAAGTGCCACACACTTGGGCTGCTTCCCATCCAACTCCTGGAGTCTGTGGCTTGACTCTGTGCCTACTCACCCCCAACCCCTCGGACTGGCCCCAAGTGGTGAGACACGGTGGAAACGGACATGACTATATATATGGGCTGAACTGGGGAACTGATCTGCATTTCCACAGCTTTCTTCTCAGTAGGCTCAAAGAGCACATGACAATTCATCAATAAAATGTGCATTATACCAGGATAACCCTTCCTTCAGTTTACAATATGTACTATGACCCACGGAATGCCACTCCTAAAAGATGTCCTCTACAAAGACCCTGCTCCAGAAAGGAAAACCCAAAGTGTGCATTTGAGGAGACTTTAAGACATATATAGATTGCAATGTCCATGAAGATTATGGAGTACTCAGAGATAAACAGCAGTTGGATTGTTGTACCCGGCTTCCATACCATGACCTGAAGGGCCACAGACAATAGTGTGCTAGAGAAAAGAGTGGTATTTGAGCAAGCTATCCAATAGGGGTTTCACGGTGTGGCAGATGCTTATAAGAACAAGTGTACTGGCCTCCTCCTCCTCTGACCATCTGCCAGTGATACCCATTTGTGGAAGTCTGCTGGAAGCCAGATTGTAAGGTATCCCATTGCTGTAGTTCATTCAGGTCAGCTTCCAAGATACACAGCTACATGACAGAAGGTCAAGCCTTCATCTGAAACAAAAGATGGACAAGCATTTTACACAGCAGCAGAAAGGAAAATAGATTTGGTATGAAGCCAAACCATGGGGGACCTGGCCATTTCATTGTCCTATCTTTGGAAACTGTGTCCCCTACAGTTACTTGATATTAAGATAAAATTCGTTGTATTCTCATTCATCACAGGAGAATGTTCTGCTTGCTTCCATTTCTTTTTCTCAGTATTCCTTGATTGTAGAACCCACTAAATCTCAGCATTTTTTTGTACCCTGCTGGCTGCAGAATAACCAACATAGAGTGAATGAATTGTGAAAGTTTGACTTCTTTGCAGATCTGACAGACTTAAAAATAGCTACAGCATTCATGTGCCAGTGTTCCTGCAGTCAAAATAAAAGAGGCAAAGAAATGACAAAGTAGAAAGAACTCCTCAGGGATGCTGTCTAAAGAGACTTCATTCTCCATGTTGGAGAGATAAATTGTCTAAGAGGAGCCCTAGGAGCAAGCCAAATCAGTAACAAGGAAATACTTCCCATTTAATCTGTGATTTCTAGAAAAAAAAAGTGATTTCACAAGGATCAACTTATATGAGATAGTAGAAACGATTCAAATAGATATTGCTTTATTTAAAGTTGATAGGTGTAAATAGCAATGCCAGATCTTGAACCATAGCTTTCTTACAAAAATACTTAAATCATCGCCCACCACAGCTAAGCATTTTTAGCAATATGCTTATCCTATATCTATATTCAGAGGAAATGAATAAAGCTAGCATTAAAGAATTCAAGTCAAGTCAGGACAGAGCTTTTAAAGAAAAATAGAATACAGAGTCCCCTGAGGTAACCTGAACTCTTTCACTGAAGTTTGACAGTGTGAGAAAGAGATCATTCTGTCTAGCATAGTTGCCTGTCATCTGTCATACATAGAGAATCTAGTAGTACTGAGCGATAGAAACGCAACCACCAAGTCAAGACTCAGGACTGCCTTTAGACAAGCTAATTTTTTGTGGTTGGGAGAATTATTTTTTTATTTTAATCTTTGACAGTTTCATATATGTTTGTAATCTGTTATGAACAGATTCACCCCATTACTCTCTCTCATCCTCTTGCTCCTACAAATCTTTATCTTTCCAACTAGTCCCTCTCTTATTTTCATATCTTAGTTCATTTTTCACACAGGTCTTGTGCAGGTAGCCATAGTTGTTGCATGTCTGTCAGTCATGTGATACCCAGAAGACTTCATCTCAAAGCACTCCCTTCCATCCTCCAACTCTTAAGAGTTTTTCCATGTCCTTTTTGGTGATGTTCCCTGGGTCTTGGAGGGAGTGATATAGGTGTCCTGCTTAAGGCTGAACATGAAATGGCCATTTGTTTTCAGTAATTTGACTAGTGATGAATTTTTGCATTAACCACTGCCCACTGCAAAAAGGAACCTCTCTAGTCAGCGGATATAGCAGCATTCATCGGTTATAAATAAAATATTTATTTTATTTATAAAATAATAAAATAGCATAATATAAATATAAAATAAAATACACTTTGACCACATATCTATTTTGCTTAAAACCGGTATGAAAATTCTACCAATAAGTAAGTGACATCCCCAACTATAGGTTTTTGCCTAGGTTTACAGTTCTGGGAATATTTTTGTTCTCATAGAATGGTATTAAATTAAATCAGAAGGTGATTGATTACCCCCAAAATGTCATGCCAATATTATACCAAAGGGAACATCTTCCCTGGAAGGTCAGTGTTGTATCATTCAGAAACCACAACTGAATAAGACTGTTGATGCTTTTCTTCCCCTCAGTCTGCATAGCACCTTCTAGAACTATTAACAACATCTGGTGGGGTAGAGGCTTCCAGACTAGTTACAGTTGGATTTATCTGTCTGATGAATCATAACTGTGTGGTGTCTTTGGCAACAGGATCTCATTACTTAGTTCTGGTGAGTGACCAGTGCAATGCCAATGGCCTCCACTGATTTAGAGCTGCTAAACAATTGTAGATGCCAACAATGTACATCTGGCATTGGTATTTTTGTTTAAAGACATATGACTTCTGAGAGCAGCATTATCCACTCACAACATGCTTCATTCAGACAATTTTAAATTAATTCAATCTTCCAGTCACGTTATAATTCAGTAAGTTTCTATATGATTTTCCCTATACTCTACATTTTGGTTGACCCATCCCTCCATCCTCTAGTTTAAACCTTTTTAGCCCTAGGATTTTCTTCACTTTGCTTTCTTAGCACATGCATTTCCCTGCCTGTCTCCCTAAGAACTTCCTTCTCCTGCAGCTTTCATAGCCCCTGCATCTCTTTCTCTACTTCTAGTCTCTACAGACACTCACTCCAACTTAAACAAAGAAGTGTAAAACTTCAAAGCTATGTTCCAGATAGGAGGGAGAACATGTGGGCTTAGTCTTTCTAAGTCTGGGTTGCCCCACCCAGTAAATTTTTTTCCTTAGTTCTATTCACTTTCCTGCAAATTCCATTTCATTTTTTTTATAGCAAATATAATTTCATTGTGTAAATATACCACATTTTAAGTATCAATGCTCCAGTTGAAGGGCATTGAAGCCAATTTTATTTCCAAGCTATTGAAAATAGAGAATGAACATGGATGTAGGATGTGGAATCACTTTGTTATATGTCCAGGAGTGGTTATAGATGTGTTATGTGGTGGTTTTATTTTTAGCTTTGTTTAGAAATCTCTATGCAGATGCCCATAGTCCCAAATTGGCTTCACTCCCAGTAGTGTAAGTATTACTCTTTGCCTTCACCCTCACCAGCATTGGCTGTCTTTTTTCTTTTCATTATTATCAGTATAACCATTTTAACAAGGCCAGGATAGAATCTCAAAATACTCACAATCGGTATTCCCTTCATGGCTAAAGACATTGAACAAGTTTAAACACATGTATTCTCCATTTGTACTACTTTTGATGGGAATTTACCCTTCGGATCCATGGCCCACTTTTTGATGGGAATTTACCCTTCGGATCCATGGCCCACTTTTTGACCGAGCCATTTGTTTTCTAGATGTTTAGTTCCTTTTCAGTTCTTTATGCATTCTAGATATTAGTTCTCTGTCAGGTATATAGTTGGGAACTATTTTTCCCCATTCTCTGGGCTCCACCTTGACAGTTTCAATTGTTGTACAAATACAATCAGCAAAAGGCATAATCAGGACAGGAACGTTAGAGATGGGACTTCAAAGTATAAACCAGATCAGTAGATTCAAAGCATGAGCAGAAGTGTCACCAAATAGAGATGGAAACATACAAGTCCATGGATTGTAAATAATTATCTTTATGGAAAATTCAGGTGCTTCTTGACTCACAATGAGTTTTTGAATGACAAATCCATTCACAAACTTATTCAGTATACCTACCTGCTGACTATGACAATGTAGAGGGATTGTATGTTGTATTGTCTATTGCTTGCCCTTAAATCCTGGGGCTGACTGAGAGTTGTGTTTGCTGCTGACCCCTGGCACTATGAAACTGTGTCCTGCAGAATATTGCTAGGCCAGGAAAAGATCAAAATTCAAAATCTCACACAAAATTTCAAATGAATGTGTACCATTTTGCCACCATTATAAAGGGGAAAAAGAATTAGTACAGCCATCAGCAGCCCTAAGTGGGGACTCTGCATGACCTGTCCTCTTTTCTCTTTGCTAAGAGCTCTGAAATGGGCCAAACATTACCCCAGCGGAAAGTAACTCTCTTCCACTGAAATCCTTCTAGATTTTAAACCAGTCTTATTTACCTAAAGATACTTACCTATCGGATACTTTAGGATCTACCAAAGGCCACTCAGAAGTTCTTTTCTTGAAAGTAGCCTTGGAGAAGCTCAAGTCTTATCTCTAAAGTTCATCACACAATCCATGCTACACACTCATGTAATACACACATTTCATAAAACTTTTCATCATTTCCCCCTATTGTTAGAAGTTTATTGGCCCGAAGAATGGGCTGAGGGAGTGTCTTTCTGGAAGGGGTGTTAAAATAGACATTTCAGAGACCATGTCAGAACCCCTAGGATCAGTACCCAGTTATGGGGGTTCTCTTAAGTCACTGCCTGACCCTGGAGAAGTTAAGTGCTCCTTTTGAGACTTATTTTGTTTTCATGAAGTTAAGTGGCATGACTCCTGAGGTTACTATTGACTACCACCTTTAGTTCCTGCTTGAAAGCATCACATTCACTTGGATGCACAGGAACTGGAGGCTTAGGGATGCTCCATCTTCCTGCAGGTGCTCAGTAGAGGATGGCTGTATTTTTCAAATATGTTATTGAACATATCTGGTTGACAGGCTATAGCAAAGCGAGCGAATCTCTATTGTAGACTTCCAGTGGATCTAATAACATTCTTAGCTTTCAACTTGGTGGAAGTAGCAATCTGTAAATTAATACATTCTAAAAGGTTTTACCTGGTAGTCCCAGGGGTGTTAAGACATAAAGGTGGGCAATGAATAGTTAGTAATATGACTAAAGATAGCCCAAGTTATTTTGATTCTGAATCTGCAACATTCCAGCTCTCAACAATCACAAAGTGAATCAATAAGCCTTGTAGAATCTTTAATATGGATGTGGCCTTTCTCTGAGAACTTCAGTACACTCCTATCACCAGTTTCAGGTCACAAAAATGAGATACAAGGATATGTGTCCTTCTGCTCAGGAACAACCTCTGCCCTGGGTCCAGCTGCCATTGTGTCCTTGACCCTGAAGCTTTAAACAGAGGAACAACGGCTTGGGGTTGAGTTTCTCCAGTTGTAGATTAAGATCAAGGTGGTTACTTCTCTTAGTAACATGGTGCCTTGAGAGTGCTGGTTAGAACTAAAGAATGCACTATCTAGGTCCAGCCTCTGCTGTCAGAGGCCCAGGATCACCCCTTCTCTCCTGCTGCCACTATGAGCCTTGGAGCAAAGGAGGGCCTGGATATTCAGGTTGTTTTCACTTTAAGAGAAATCATGACAAGAATATATATGCTAAGAGCTTTATATAAAAGTGTACTGGGTCCTTCTGTGCAGGACTGGCGTGTGGGTCCTAAGAAAGAGTCTCAGTAGGATATGCAGTGACAACAATTCTGTATACGTCATTGTTTCCAGAGTGATTCACAGTTAGGACTATATTTTTAAACAATATCTTATTTATCACTTTTTATTTTATGTGGGTGAGTGTACTGCCTGCATGTATGTAAGTACACGCGTGTCATGCAGTGACAACAGAGGTAAGAAGAGGGTGTTTGATTTTTCTGGATGTGGAGTCGTGGACAGTTGTTAGCTGCCATGTGGGTGCTGGGAATCAAAGCCAGGTCCTCTACAAGAGTAGCCATCACTCTTCTCTGATGAACCTCCTCTCCATCCTTGTTATATGGTGTTTTGGGGCAAAGACTTTGCACAACTCTATAGCTGGCATTATTAGACCCATTTATCAGAATAAAAGGGATGCTCATAGAGGTGCCTTAAAATCAACCCATGTCTCAGGGAACTCAGGGTTTTTTCATGTCCTCTTCCAGTGTACAGTTCCAAGAGACACCAACTGCACTGCTGTGTGTCTGGAATAGCATGTTTTTTTGGATCTACATGGTGACTGGCCTATAGCCAAAGATACTTTATGAATTTGGGGATAATGAGGCTTCCCTCTTAGCCAGAGGGATTAAAGAAAGATCTGGACACACACAAGAACAGACACCAAAGAAAGCTAGAAAGACAGAAAGTAGCTCCCAGACAGGAGCATATTCACACAGTCTCTCCCTGAATCTAGCCAGGTCCCAGACTACCCTGAAAGCCTAGGCACCACCTAGACACAGCTACCACTTGGTTATAGCTAAGGATCAGCAAGGTGCTTTGATAAAAAGGTTTTCACTTATCTACACAACAAAACTTGCCTGAAATGCATGAGAGCTGCAGCCAGGGAGAGGTTTCTGTTCAGAGGGAGTTTCTTTTCCTGAGGCACAGCTGGTTTCACTCATTTGAGCTATGAGGGGTGAGTATGAGACTGTGAATTGATGGGAATCTTCTGGGAGGACCACGAGGCTGGGGAGTGGGCAGAAGTGTACTAGGTGATAGACAGGCTTCCAGGACATCAAGAGAGGACTTGTGGACATGTAACTACCCAGTAGCCACCCAGGCATTTCTAACTTCAAGTTACTACATTTACATGGATCTAACTGGGTCTTGAGCATAGAGTGCACAGAGAAAGGGGGTTTCCCAGGCCTCCTGTCTAGCCTCACAAGGTCACAGGCTGTTGCCATATGGAGAAGTGAATATACCAGTAATTTTCTTTTTAATAGACTGGAGAAATACACGCGCGCACACACACACACACACACACACACACACACACAGTGCATGATTAAAGAGCAACTGAAATTCTCTCCAAGCTAATGAATAAATAAACCCTTCACAGCCTCCCCCAACTGCTGTTGACAGGATAATTGTACCTAATGTCTAAATTTTAATGCTTTCAATGCATTTGACTTTTGTTAATGAGCTAGCAGCATGCATTACAGAGTATGGGTTTGTTTGTAACAGGGTAGCTCACTGTGATTCCCCAAAGGCTTGTCTTTTAATTGTTTTTATTGGTATATCATCCTATGGGTCAAACACAGCCAAGTTTGGAATTTGTCTTGTTACTTGGTTTATGGGGAGAAGGGGTATGCCTTTCCTTTATTTCATTGTTCTTGTGGAAGACCTGGGGTCAGAGTCTTGGGGTATGAGAATATGGAAGTGGGGTTCCAGTACTGTTAGCATTTGCTTTCATCAGACTTACATGCTGTCACAGTCTTTATTTGTCAGCTCACAGCACTAATTCTTAGCTCTTCCACAGAGAGAATGAAGCAGAAGGAGTCAGACCTGAGTATAGCAGAAAGACAGATCCAGGGCAAAGTGGCCTGAGCTGGACAATGACAGCAGTGGTCTGGGTACTAAGTGCAGCATCTTGGTACTATGTGAGCAAATGAGATACCTGGCTCCAGCAAGGTAGCAGGAGCCACAAAGAGAAAGGCAGCCAAATACCTATTGTAAGATGGCAGTACATCCAAGAGCATGGTTCAAAAGCAACAGAGGGGCCAGAGGAAGAATGATCTAGTCAGTCACCTTCATACTCTGACCCTCCTGATCTGTAACGTGGTATGAGATGCTGTGATGAATTTTCCATCCAGGTCAAATGGTCAGCCTCTTTGGTATCCCACCCTAGGTGTCAATGCTTTGTTATGCGAACATTTGCTATGAAACTCACAGTTCAGCATCCAGTAGCAGCAGGAATTACTTGCTGCAGCTACCTGGGGACTGTGCCCATCAAGGTTCAAATCTGGGTAAGCCCACCTCCCTCTAAGAATGCAGACTTCTCCAGCAAAAGGCTACTGCTACTTTCAGTTTTGACTACCCTGAGATGCCCAGAAAATTACTCGAAACTCTTTGGCTCATAAGAAAATGCACCAAATGGCCTAAACAATTCTTAACATCTCACTCTGACATCCTAATGGTAGAGAACATTCTCTCTATAGCTCTACAAGACAAGGATGTGAAAAATAATAGAATGTATTGTTTCAAATATCTTTATACATATTTTTATCGAGTAGCAGGTGCAAAGACAGTGTATGGTATACTGCAGTGTGGTATATGTGTGCAGTGTGGCCACATTGCAGTACACCATACATAGTATACCATATAAGACAGAAGTTCACAATTTGCTTAATTGTTATAGTGTCCAGATGACATGTCACTTTATCCCAGAAGCTTCTGGAACCCTGAACACATATCGTATAGAGGTTTTCCAAGCCTTTATTTTCTACTAGTGTGAACTGCCATTGGTAGACTTCCAAATGGTTATGTGAAACTCTGCCTGGAGAGATGTAAACCAATCTTTTCTCACCCAGATAGGGAACCACCACCAGACCAAACAAAAACCCAACTTGGTGAACCAGAGTTGTATCGGGGTTGTGTATAGGAGTTCAGTTAAGGGGCTACTTACAGGAGCAGAAACGACTCACAAACAGTAGCATCACTAAAACCCCACCCCAGCACGGGGCAGCTCATGAAATTAGGATACCTGGAGCACACTGTATAACCTGCACGTAGATCAACAGCCTGGAGAGTGTCCTTTCCAGGCAGTCCACTCAGTATGAGCCTCTTGCAGACAGCTCAGCTAGTCTCTACTTCTTCCCTGGGTCTTGGCAGCAGTTCTTAGAGCTTAGATATGCTTAGAGAGGGAAGATCCAGTAAACCTGGCCAATATTAGGGACCTTCTGAAGCTACTGAGTTGTTTATTCCTAAAAGCTTACCAGGCTTTTCTGCAGGATGGAATGTTTCACCTCCTGTGGTGGTTTGAATGAGAATGCCCCACATAGCCTCTAAGTATTTGGACACTTTGTCTCCAGTTGGTGACACTGTTTTGGGAGGTCTCAGAAGGTGTGGCTGTTGGGCATAATGCAAAGTGGGCCAAGCCAGGCCATCTGCTAGGAGGAATAGAGGAACGGCTCCTGTGGGTGTGGCGTTCTGCTCTGGCTAGTTGTGAGACCAGCACCTGGAAAGAACATGCCTACCTGGGGACAAACTTACTATCAGCTGTATTTGGGACCCCATAAGGTCATTGGCTATCCAGGCCTATAAGAGCTTGTGCACCTACTCAGTAAACGAGTTGGCAGTGCCACACGCTTGGCCTGCTTCCCATCCAACTCCTGGAGTCTGCAGCTTGACTCTGTGTCTACTCACCCCCAATCCCTCAGGCTGGTCCCCCAAAGTCCACTTGGGCTGGCCCTGGGTGATGAGACACAATGGTAACTGACACATCAATAACTGGTGCCTGGAACAGGGACCCTGACCCCCTCAGTGAGTAGACGCCTGGTTTGGTTCAGTTCGGTTTTGTGTGCAATTTGGTCCTTGTGGATGGCCAAGGATCCCCTCCTTTTTGCTCCCCTTCCTGTGGAAGCACACACCGCCTCACAGTCCCTGAGACCTGTGTTGGCCCCTCCTTTTCTTAGTTCATCCCAGCAAAATCACATGAGGACTTAAACCTCCTGATTTCGGAACCCAGGCAAAGCTATCCAGCTAAGCCTTTCTAGAAGAGATATGGTGTAGGCTATCTGTGTCTTAACTCTCCCGACTCTGATTTAAAACTGCCCCAGCTCGCTCCTGTGGACGAGGCTTCCACACAATGGTAACTGACACAATATGTGGCCATACTGGAGGAAGCATGTCACTGGGTGCAGGCTTATAAAGTTCTTAAAGCTTGCTAGATCTCTAGTTGTTCTCTGCATTTTGTGCATACTTGAAGCTGTGAGCACTTAGCTGTTGTGTCTACTCTAGTCACCTCTAATGCCATGACTTCCTGTTATGATGGACACTTCTCTTTTGAAATCATAAGCTAAATAATCTCTTATTTTACAAGTTCCCTTGGTTAGTGTTTCTCTCACAGCAACAGAGAAAGGACTATTATAGTAATTGGTACCAGAGAGTGGATTGTTGGCTGTGAAGAACCTTGCCATGTTGGTTTTGGAGGAATGTGGAAAACTTTGGAAGTTTGGGCTAGAAAAACAATTGATTTCTGTAAGCAGAGCTTATTAGGCCATTCTAGTGGGAGCTTGGAAGAAAGTAGTACTGAAAACAACATAGTTCCAGAAGGAAATAAGGATAAGCAATAATTAGGATAGTTTAGCAAGGAGTCTGGCTAGAGTCTGTCCACAGTCAAAAGGCTTGCCTGAGGTTAATTTGAACAGCAGTGGACTAATTTCTTTGGCAGAGGATTTTTTTCAAGACATCCTAACATGCAAATGATGGTGCAGCTATTAATGGTGAATATTGTGCAGATCCACAGTAAAAAAAAATGTGGCAGAATGTGCAGTTTGAATTGAATAAAAACCCTAGGAAGATTAATGTTGGAGCCAAGACACATGCTGAAAGAGATGATCCCTTTGATAAGGAGATTAAATTGATTAGGGAAAGGCCTAGAGATTTGTACTTAAACAATGGAAAGAGTGCTTCCACTGAAAGACTATATCCAGCTAAGCCTCCAACTTGTGAAAAGAAAATGGTGCAAGGGTTTTCTACTAGAAAACCACAGAAGGGAAAAGCTTTGAAAGTGGTTTAGGTAGCCTGGGTTCCATCCCAAACTTGGCAGTATTGTTCACCTTTTCTCAGAAGCTACTTTTCTTTTGGGTCCCATGTATTCATCGTGTGTGGCCATACCTTCAGATACATAAGACAACATCACATAATATCATTGACTGGTTTCTTTCACTGAGATGATTTTCTCTGGGATTATTCTGTGAGATCACATTTATTAGTAGCTTGCTATATTACATTGTTAAATTGCTCTAAACTGTATATCTGTGTAACAATTTGTTTATTCATATATGCACAGACACCTAAATTACTTACTAATAGGCAATTGTACAATTTTCCAGTGATGATATAACAGATTATCATAAATCCAATGACTTGAAATAATGGAAAATTAATCTATTTCCAGCCTCTTGCCTAAAATTTCGTTCATCATCCCCACCTGCCCCCAAATGCATGTGGTCTGAGGGGCGCTAAAAAGATAGAAGATGGAAAGTTGACTGGAGATAAGAAACCTCAGTGCTGCAGAGTCAAGATAAGCTGTCTGTGTTTGGAGTCACCCATACTCCTAGAATTAACCCAAATAGACTCATTAATTCACTAAGATGTACTTTGACAGAACCCTTTATTTGATCTGTCAGCGCTTTATCTGGAGTGAATAGATATTTCTTTATAACTTAACAAGTAATATAACTTTTGGCACCCAAACCTACAAGTAATACAATTCATGTCACCAAAGCAGGGACCCACCAAGACCAAAGATGTATCTAAGTGGAGTAATTGCATGGCGCTCTGAGTAATAAGATGTATCTCCAGTTGATCTATTAGAGGGTGGGCAATCTACACTCTTAGTGTGACAGTCTTTATTTATGTGGTATGCCTCTTTTCTGTGGTTAATAGTTGTAAAGTGTTTGCTATGGATGATAAAGCGTGCAACTTCAACTGGGCTGTTTGCCCAGATGGAAAATCAGGGTAAACTGTCTACAGAGGAAATCGCTCTGTGACTATCTTCCTCTATGTGGTGGTGACATGCCTCCTTGATGAATATGGTACATAGTGTACATATAGAGACATACTGAAAGCTATTTATGAACTAAAAACAGTGCATAGTAATGCCTGAAAGTACCACAGATATCGTGGACTTGCAATAAAGGTGCAGTGGTAATTATGTGGCCCCTACTATAGGTAGTAAGATGCACAACTCAGACTGAAGTATCTACCTAGAGGGAACTTATGTAAGGAAAGAACTACAGTGGGAAAGATATTTGCAGGAGGCAGTTTCCACATGAGCCTTTGACTAGTCAGGAAAAGAAGATAAGAGTGAAGATGAAATGGAGACACCAGCTTGTAATTTCTTGTACTTAGGGGTGAGATAGTATAATGGAAAAGAAAGTATAGATTAGATACATACTAAAGAGCCCCTCCTAAGATCCCCTGAATCTGAAATTCATGAATAGAATTTGACATTAGGTAGAGAGAAAATGAGTTAAAATTGTTAAGGAAGGATCTGTATATTAAAAAGATAATGTTTGATCCCCAGTCCATCAGGCCATATAGAACTGTGTTCACAAGAGAGTTTAAAAGAAGTTAATTCAGCATCAGCTTGGGGCTAGTATGGGCCTTTAATGAGCTCCATGGTGAGACATGATCTTTTAATAAGGGAGGAGAGACTCTGGCAGATTTGACTCACTTAGACAAGCATAAAAATTGAGTTCATAAAGTGCTAAAATAATCAAGAGTAGGCAAGAAAAAGAAAAAGCTGAAAAAGTAATCTCTGGGTCACTCAAAATTAAATGTGGCAAGGTGTAGGAAAAAAAAGGAAAATAGAACTCCTACAGAAAAAGTTGAAAAGCCAGATGCTATGCTTGTGAACCTCTGAAACATTTTAAAACTTGTATAACTGTTCACAGAAAGGGTGAAAAACAGGGAGGTACAGGAAACTTCCAATCTAGCCCTCCACTGCTGTGAAGGAGAGAGCTCTTTCAGGGTGAATATCATATCAATTGCTCCCAAACAGGGTGGCCAAAGTTGCCTGTAGGTTACGTTCATGCAAAATGACTAGAGGCTCTAGTTGAATTTCATATTTAATGGTTTTCTGTTCAGAATGTACAGAATATTTAGGCATTAAAGGATAGTGGGGCTGACTGTGCCTTAATTCAGAGTAACTTCCAAAGACACTAGAGGCAGTGTGAAACAGTGGATGAATATGGAGACAAAGTGATGAAAGTGGAAGATTGAATTTGCCTTGGAAGTAGATGCTTTTCACCCACCAAGAATGCAGAAGGTGAATGAATTGCTGGAGTATACTCCACACAACACAATTGGAAAGTTTCACTTAGAGGTGTGAACTATGGAGGCAATTACGGATGGCCAAGCAAAATAGGTGCCAGTCAATGTAGATTTGCCTATCTCAAATCCATTTCAATACCTAGGTGTGGGTGATAAATAGCTATCCAGCTCATGGGTGGTAGGAACCTGCATAATATATTAACCCTTTTCCATGTAGCTGTACCAACATTACTCTTTTGATAGAACAATTGAAACAAGTAATGGGACCTTGCTAACATTTCTATTTTGTTGATGTTTTCCGTATCTCCTTGGCTGCTGTGTCTGAAGACCAACTCCTACCTGATAGGAGTGAATGGCAATAGTCCTTCAAATATCTGGCCCAGTCTCTGAGATAAAGTTTTCCACACTTGGGTGACTCATTGCTAACTTCTGCGTGCCTTACATAAAACACTATTGGAAACAACAATGCTGTTGGCTGAAAAACCCAAGTCCAGAAGTGGTCTGGCTCCCTCTGAGCTGTTGACCAATGAAGTCCCTGAATCCTACCCAACAGGCATACAGACTATTGCCACTGCTGGTGGCTGCAGTTCAACATATATGATAAGTCCTTATATGATGATCGTATAGGCTCTGATTGCTTGATACAGAGAAATTCACCTTAGAGCTGGAAACTCCCTCTCCACCGAATGGCATTTAGAGTGAAGCAACATATTATGCAGGCACCTGGTGGAAAATTTTCACCAATGGTTCTGTGCCGGGATCACCAGCAGGTAGGGCAGTGGAGAAATGGTCCAGCCTGCCTCCTCCAGGGGCTGAGCAGGATGGTGAGTGTCAATGGCCCGGATCCTCTCCACTCCAGAGAAAAAACCACACGGAGCCAGGAGACTGTCGAAGCAGGATCTCATTTATTGCAGCTTACAGGATGTCTTATATAGGGTAGGGGCGGGGCTAAAAACATAGGGAGTGAAGGACCAATCATCCTTTGCCATGTAGGCTGCAGCCAGGCAGAGGCCATTTTGACAGGCCACAATACTCAGGTGAGGCTCAGACAGCTGTATTCGAGACGGTTGGTTAGAAGTGGTTTGTGTCTGAGCCATTGCCAAGATGTCTGGCCATGGCAAGCAGGGAGGCAAGGCCCCCGCTAAGGCCAACGCCGGCCTGCAGTTCCCAGTGGGTCGTGTGCACTGGCTGCTGCACAAGGACAACTATGCGGAGCACGTGGGCGTGCTGGAGTACCTGACAACCGAGATCCTGGAGCTGGTGGGCAATGCTGCCCGTGACAGCAAGAAGACACACATCGTCCCATGCCACCTGCAGCTGGCCATCTGCAACAACGAGGAGCTCAGCTTCCGCAACGACAAGGAGCTCAACAAGCTACTGGGTCCGTGAGGCCCAACAGTTCTGCTCAAGTAAGAACCTTGTATGCTCTGTTATCAGTATGTCAGATTTGCCCACGTTTAGAATACCGGCACCACTGTTATGAGGGCAGTCAGCACTGGAGATTGCATTTTAAAGCTTGTTGCACAAGAAGGAACTCATATTTGGTAATAAAAATCAAGGCAAAAATCCATGGCCGATAGAGGTTATAGGTCTAAAAAGGAAGATAATGTCATTATTTTGTCAACTTGGTGTTGTCAAAATACACTTTAAACATTTGTGCTTATTCCCACAAATTACTGACACTGTTAGCCTTCATCAAGGGAGTGTATTTTTCATAATGGACAGTGGTTACTGTAAAGACTCATAACAAGTTGAACTACTCTTCAGTTCTTTCTGTCTAAGTTCTGAAAAGTTAGGCATTCAATGAAACTGAATTCTTTATCTTGAGGAGTGGAACCTTCAAGAACTAATCAGTATTTACAATAAGTCTTGATGGTCACCTTCATTTCTGTCAAAATTCTTTGTATAGATACTGAAGGCTTCCTATCTTAACCTACTTTACAACTCTATAACAGAAGATTACACACTATGGAAGGAAAGTATAGGGAACAGAAATTCATTAACTCATGATTCATGAAGTTAGAAAATACAAAATTGGCATTTGCGGAATGCCTTCTTACTGTATCACCTCATGGAGGAAGTTGGAAGGGTAAATAGAGTAAGGGATGCACTATCCCTTTAGTCACAAACCCAAGCTCACAATAATACATTACTCTATTTACTCCATTTGCATTGGCCTGACTACCTTTCACTAGACCTCACTTCTTCACATTAATGTACTGAAGAATAACTTTCCAATAGATGTTTTGGGAGCCACATTTCAACATAGTAGCTCTAATATCCAGCAGTTACCTGACACAGATTCTGGTCCCACTACTCAATGCCTTTGTAATAGTCATTGGGTGTCTCTGCTATAGACACCCATGGAAGCGTCCATGTGTGGCTGGAAGAAATGGGAGCCACTAAAGGTAGATATTATTTTCCCAGTTCAAAGATCTTTTAGATGTATCTGGCAGAAAAGAGAGTTATCTTTCCCTCATCACTCCCCAGTTAATGCATCCCATTTTTTCCCTTCTGAGAACACATGTCTCCTACTAGACCGCTTTCTTGAGCTCCTTCTTCCATTCTCCTCCATGGTTCCTTTTCATTTTCCTAGGTCCTGTAGTATAACAGCATATATACTTACATCTAAATATTTGGAAACAGGATCCACAAATGTGAGAGACTATGCTTCACGTGTTTTTCAGAGTCTCTATTAGTTCACTTAGTGTAACATTTTTTTAGTTCCAGCCATTTACCTGCAAATTTCATTTTTCCTTACCACAGAATTAAGTTTCATTGTATAAATGTACCTTATTTTCATCATCCATTTATCACTTGAAGGGCATTTAGGTTGTTTCCATTTCCTAGCTGTTGTGAAAAGAGATGCAATAAACATGGCTGACCAAGTAAATCTCTGTAGTAAAATACTGAGTCCTTTGGGTATATACCAAAGGGTGATATACTGGATCATATGGTAGATCTATTTTCAGTTTCTTAAATGTTTTATTTATTCTTTTTATTTTATGTGTATGACTGTATTGTCTGCATGTATGTAAGTGCACCCGTGTCCTGCAAAGCCCATGGAGGTCAAAAGAGGACACTGGATCTCCTGGAACTAGAGCTATGGGTGGTTGTTAGTCACCATGTGGGTGCTGAGATTAGAAGCCGGGTTCTCTGCAAGAACAGTCAGTGCTCCTAACCGCTGAGCCATCTCTCGAGCGCGCCCCCCCAACAATTTTCGATTTTTTAAGAGTTCTCCACACTGATTTTCATATGACTGCAGCCGTTTGCAATCCCATAAGCAGTGAACGGGTGGTTTCCTTTACCCTTGTCCTCCCCAGCATGTACAGTAATTTGTTTCCTTGATCTTAGCCATTCTGATTGGGTAAGATAACATTTTAAAGTAATTTTAATTGCATTTCTCAAATTACTAGAGATGTTGAACAGTTTTTAATGAAATAGGATGCTTAGTTGGTATGGAAATGTATTATTTAATGTATGTCCTTAAAAAGGTACATATGATATAAATATGGGTGTGTGTATATAGCTGAAGACTATACAACAAAAATCACAGTGTCAGGCAAAGGAAAGTCTTTTTGAAGTTGTTGGTCAGGGTATTCCAAAAGATTCCCCGAATAATACTGAATATTGCCGCAGTCCTTGATTGCCTCCCAGAACTTGATGGTAAGAATCTATAGCTGGAGACAGGACATATTTCAGACATGGAACTTGGAGCAATTGATCTGAAATGACCTGGAAACTTCCTCCCTAAAGAGTAGATCTCATTATATCAGAAGATATTATGAATGCTACCAAGGGGAGGAGGGACTATCAATGATCAAACCCTGCTGTAAAGTCTATGAACCACAGCAATAACCCACCCAACAAACTATCTGTATTGGTGCAGTAGTGACACTTTAGGAATAATAAGCAGCTGTGTAATTGAACTTAAGGTCTGCTAAATCAGAAGGAATTATCATAGGGTACTGTAAACAGCCAAGTTCACATGGTTGGAGAATCTACTTCTGTTACTTCCCTTGATCAAATAATTTCTTATTATATTCTAAATACATAGCATTATATTTACCAAGTATTCCTTTCATCACTCATTAAAGAAGCTTCTTTTTGTAACAGATGGAGAAAATTACAGTTCCAAAGTTGGTCAAATGCAGAGTATAAGTGACTGTGCGGTGCCCAGGCCTTACATTTGCAATGCAAAGTCCACACCTAAGACTCAGGGGGCATTCTGGAAGAGGGGGGTGGAAAGAATGTAAGAACCAGAGGGACAAGACAGCTACTGCCTCTGTAGACATGATAGGGAAGCTCTACCAACAAAATCTGCATAATGACAAAACCAGTAGAAATCATGTAGAGTCCTACCTCAAGATGCTCAAGATGAAGAGCTACAGGGACTCAATGGATGTTCAGGGAGGGGTAATCAATTTTCTTCAGAACTAGCTGCTTGAAAGGTTATTTAATCCAGTAGGTAGCCCTAGACACAGATACATATGAACACCCACCACTAAATGAACTATATATATATATATATATATATATGTGTGTGTGTGTGTGTGTGTGTGTGTGTGTGTATGTATGTGTGTGTGTGTGGTGTGTGTGTTTATAAGTGTATGTAACAATGAAACAATAATAGTCAATGAAGACTAGAAATATAGACTCAGGGGGTATAGGAGGAGTTGAAAGGAGTCTGGGAAGAGAGGGAAATAATGCAAATACAATATTCATGTATAAAATTTCCTAAAATATATGCTTAAAAATGCAACTGGCTAATATAGAAATGATCTTGGATTACCAGGAGTTAAATCCAGTAATATTCCTATCCATGCTCTTTGTCAGGACTACTGATACAGTGATGGAATGTTTTATATTAAAATGGACTTCACTAACATTTGTTCTTCTTTTTACTATCTTCCTACCTCATGAACACAAAGACCTACAAAAGCTGCTTGGAGTATACTTCAGATATCAGCAGACTGATAAGGCCCTTAGGATCACCAGAAAAATTCAAGGTCCATTTCCTCACTTCTGGGCCCATTAAATGCATCTTCCAATAGAGTATACATTCTTTATTTGGTTATATAGAGTGCCACCTTCCTAATTCTAAAAGGTCTAGTGTGGACATCTAGTGTCCTAGTCCTATGCTTCTGGATTGTGATATTTATAAACCTGAAAACTTTGCTGTGATTGGGTATGTCAACTTTTAATGGAAACTGGTGGCATGCAATTAGCCAGCTATGAAAAGAAGGAGAGTTCTTTTGTAAAAGACAATTAAGAATAGTCCCAAGGAAATCTGTAAATCATCAGCAATGTTTCAGAAAGTAAGGGTCCCAAAATGAAGGATCAATATGAAGATTCTCTTCTTACAACCATGCACAATGAAGCTGTAACAATGAGACAGGTCTCACACTCAGATTGGTAGAAGCACTAACAGGTGATTTCAGGCCCTTAGATCCTGCACTGAGTGCAGAACTCCTACAGAGGTGCGACCACAATAGAGAACTGCTATGGGAGAGGGACCAGGATCAGAGCCATTGGAGGAATCAGACTTCCAAAGCAGAGAGACAAAGTCACTGTCCTTCTGTGTTCAAAAAGGAGGATCCCTGGCCAGACAAACTGTTATTCTTTCCTGTGTCACACTTCTTAAATTGGAATGTCTAGATCATGCCCATCTCATCACACTGTTTCGGAAGCACATAACTTTCTTGCTTTCATAGGGTCACAGTTTCAGAGCAGCTTGCCTTGAAATGAATCTTACACTTGACTCTCACATATGATTTAGTTGTTATTGAGACTTGGGCCTTCAGTTGCATTGAAGCTGGAACAAGTTCAGATTTTTAGATCCATTAGAGTAGAATGAATGTACTCTGCTTGGGAGAAGGATATGAACTTGTGCTCCACCAAGCATATTGTGTTAAAAATTTAACCCTCAATATGATTGTACTGGTAACTGGGGTCTTTGGAAGTGAGTAGATCGAAATTCTTGAGAGTGGAATTATTATCCTTATGAAATAGACACCCTTCTCCGTCCACTGTGTGAGGACACAGGGAAAAGGCACCGTATGTAAACTGTGAAGAAGCACTCACCAGACACCAAACATACCAATGTTTTAATCTTGGACTCTATGTTCACATAAGGAAAAACCATCTTCTTCGGACAGACAGCAGATACATCTGTTGAGTTCAGACCTGAGGAGGTAGAGCTTGGGTCTCCCTGCTCTATCAAGACCTTTCTCAATCTCTGTGGCACATAATGTCAAACCCTTTCCCATTTTTCTAGGGGACAGTGGCAGTAATAGTGGCAGAGACTCACTGACTTTTTGGGAAGATACTGGATAGAAAGTCTAGAGTCTGATATGTGAGACAATTGTTGGGCAGGGAAGTTACTGACATTTGAATATGGCCCCCAAAGCATGTTCTGGGAATTTAATCCCCAATACAACAGTGTGGGGCAATTGGACCCAGTGAAAAGTAGTCATGTCAATGGGAGTGAGGAGATGGATTAGCATTAGCGTGAAAGTAAGCATCATGAAAGGGAACCTGAAGTCCTCTCTTCCATCTTCTTTTGTTCTTCTACCTCTCCCCGTGGAATGACATAATAAGAATGCCTTCCCCAAATGCCAGTTCAGGGCTTCTCAGCTTTTAGAACCACGAGAAAAGAAATTCCCTTTTTTTATATTTTCTTTAATATGTGACATTTTATCACTGTGTCACAAAACAAACTCAGACAAGAAATCTTTACAGTCTGTGCATAGTTGTGGCACATTCAGATCCCTCTTCCTACCAAAAGGGAGATTATGTGTGTGAAGGCCTGCAGATGTTAAAGCTCCAAATTAGTGGAAGGGTGATGATGGTGCTCAGTGAGAAGCAGGGAAAGATTGTGTCTCTAAAAATATAAATTGAGTTTTCTGCATAGCTGTGATTTAGTTCAATTCACCTGGGTAGAAACTCTCTGTGATGCTGAATAAAAAACACATTCTGGGTCCCACGGCTCCTGAGTGGTGAGCATGAGGGACTGTGAGCTGAGGAGAAAATGACTCTGAGATTTTTGACTTGTTCATCATGACTCCCTGTGTGCCATTGCTTCCCTGATTTAATGTCACTCTCTCAAATAATCACCAAATCCCTCCATTGATAGAAACTTGCAGAGATGGCGATGGGGGAGCAATTGGATCTTTATGTAATGCCACAGTTACCTCTCAAAATGGAGATATAGTAGTTACCCTTAGAATTATTCATGGCACTTTAGCCTAGGTGGAGAGGAGAAGGGAGGGCACAGTTGCTCATCTGTGTCTGCAAAGGGAATTACAAGAATCCTAAGGCTTCTGCTGCCTTGGTGGTGAAATGAAGGTTTGATGCCATTCCTGCCTGCAGCAGCGCCCCTCCAACTGGGCAGCTAAATATTTATACCTGGCCACAGCCAGCTCCAGACAACAACTCTGCCTGGGAGTCCAGATCCAACAGGGACCGCTGTGTATAAGCTCGGACAGTGTTCATTCATATTGTTCTTTGGGAGGCCTGCAGTTAGTTCCGAGGGCTCACTCAATGACAATTGGCTGGCTGGGAATTCCCCTAAAATCCACCCTGTCCTGAGTTTCAGGGAACGAACAATAAGGAATTTTTTTTTTTTTGAGATCCAAGTATGTCCTTGGTTCTCTCCTCAGTGTACCGTTCCTGGAGAACTGCTTTATTCAGCCATTTCCAGGAAGATTCCATTTATGAGTTTCTCTGGATTCTCCTTCACAATATTGAGGTGCTCATAAAGCAGTGAAGAGACTCCCCAGTTAACCACTGGAACTCCTAATACTTATAAGGAACACATTCTCTTCTCTGCCTTTCCCCATTTTTATCTTCACACTCCCATCTCCTATCTCCATGACAGACACACAGAATCAGTGTCCATCTCAGGCCAGTGGTGAGCAGGGAACAAGCTATAGCTAATCTCACATCTGGAACCTCATTATAGGTTTCCTATAGGAGAAAAAGAGACATAAGGTGGTGATTAGCAGAGAGATGGAACATATGGAGCATGAGGTCACCCAGAGAGACTCAAGTAGGGATGAATGTGAGGACCTGCCAGCCACAGAATTGAAAGAGTCCCAGTCAGCCTCAGTCCTGAGCAATGGGCCTTAGAGTCAGACTGAGGCTGCAGTTGGTATGATGCCAAATACAGCTTTGGTAATGTGATGAGAGACCCAGAGTTTTTAAATGCAGGCTTAGGGTTAAGGGCTAATTATGCTTTCCTCTGTTCCTTTCTATAGTCCTCTCTCCATGTTTGTTAGAAAACATGAGTCATAGCACATGTATATACATTCTATTGAGTTTTTGAGATTTTTATATAGTACAGTTTGATGGTATTTAGACCCTTCCCTTATCTTTCATGGGGGAAGGGACAGGACTCTGCTCTTCCCACCTGACTGTGGCATTCAGCACATCCTTGAGTGCATAACCTCCTCATGCCTTGTTACTCCTATTTCCTAACATCCGTCAATTCCAACCAATATGTCATAGGAACTGAGTCCAATGTGTCTGCTATATGGGTTTGGCTAGGACAGTTGTTTGGATAGGAATATAGAAGTTCACTATGCATTCTGTTTTCTACTACTCCACAGTGTGTATGTTGTCGTGTATGCTTATTTCTTTGATTTCTATGTGATATACTTTGTGTGTCAACTATTCTTTATCTACCCATCACTGTGCTGTGGCCACTACAGTCAATCAAATCATTATTTAATTCACATCTTAAATGAATGTTCTTTCACAAGCTAAAGTAGTTATTATATAGCCAGATTTATTTACATAGATCTAGATGATAGGGCTTTGTGCGCTTAAAAAGGAGTCAGAGTAAGTGCTAGACTGCCATTTTAAAGGTTGGTAGGACTACTGTGGTTTCCAAGAGAATTACTGTTAGTTCCCTCCCATAATGACAACCTATGAGACATAAAATAGCCACCTACTCTCTAGTACACATATTTTGTGGTTTCTCTGTTATAACCTTTTTACATTTCTTAGGAGATCACCCATCTCTGTTTCTTCTCATTAGTGGATTGACTCCATGGGATTCTTTTTCTTCCTTTGTCCTCTAAAACCTTCACTCTTTTGCCAGTCTCCATGTGCAGACACATGGTGCCATTTCTTTATAAGCCTCATACTTCACAATGGACACAAATGTTCCTGAGTTCCAATTTTTATTTTTATGTTTTAAGAAATGCCCCTTAGGGGCTGGAGAGATTCCTCAGTGGATAAGAACATTTAGCTCTTGTAAAGGACCCAGGTTTAATTCCCAGCACTCACATGGTGGGTAACAACCATCTGTAACTCCAGCTCCAGGGGATACAATACCCTCTTCTGGTCTCTGTGGGCTTTGCAAACATGTGGTACACTTACATACATGCAGGCAAAACACTCAAGCATAAAATTTTAAAAAAGAAATGTCCCTTGTACACAGAAATGAAAGCACAAAATGGCCTACTTCCCTGCCTGAAAAGGGAGCAGGGAAGAGAAGAATATATCACGGAGTAAACATGAGTTGCTTAATAATTCTATGTCATCTTTCTAAATTTAAAACTAATTTTCATTTTATTGAAATTTTATGAATTCCATACAATATAATTGATAATATTTAGGATACCTCATCTGCTCCTTTCTCTCAATACCCCCACTGGATTTCATGTACTGTTTTACAAATATATATGTCAAATCAAACCTGTGTCCCCAAATGCTTCTCGGTATAGGTTCACCCATTAGAGCCCTGGTCAATGGAGTCCTACCCTTAAAGAAAACTGACTCCCAGGTCAGTTCCAGCTCCATTGCTCCAAATCTCTGAAGTATGTCCTATTTTCAGCACTAGCGGCTTACCTTCAAATTCCAGGAGGGAATCAAGGTCTGTGGCAATAATCTGTGTAATTTTGGGAGTCCCACGGATGATCCTGGCCAACAACTCCTGTCTGGCACTGTTTCTTGTTATGTAGCCTTCAGCTGTGCACATGGATTCCTGTAGTGATATTGTATACCAGATGGAAACTACTACAGAACATCAGAACTGGTTGTACACTGATATTGTCCATGAACTGCGCATGCCTAAGGGGCACGTTTACGCAACCACTATACCCACAGCTCTTGTAACATGGAACAAAGAATAAAGAGGAAATTAATGAATCTCTCAGTTCTCATTAATCAAGCTCCCTCATGCAACAGAGGGCCAGTAATACAAAAGGTCACAAACGGCCAAAGAATGGAGATTAGGAATCTGCAGAGTGTGGGTCCCTGGACAGGACTCCTATATTAAGTTTCTCTCACCCACGGCTCAGGTGTCATTGCAGAAGAGGAGGCAGAAAGATTCTAAGAGCCAGTGAGAAGGGGCAAGGTGATATGGAAATAGAATCTTACAAGCACCTGGGACCTTGCTCCTATGAACCTATAGCAGTGGTTTTGGCATGCTCAAGACCCACGCAAACCGGAACAGACAAAAACCCAGCATGGAACTGGGGAAATGGGCAGCCGGCCAGCCCCGATCTCTACTGAAGAATTATTGGCAACTGATTACTTTTGGGTGAGGATGAGCTGATCTTCCTAAGGCAAGGGACTCTGGACAGGCTGACTAGACCCCAGTGGATGACCCTGTACTGAAGAACATTTGGGGACACTAACCTGACACAAAAGACCTTAATACAGATGAAAGAATGTAATGGTTATAGTTGGGGGACTATGTGGGGTGCCAGTCTGGAGGGGGAGATAAAGATGATTAAGATTGATTGAGATGTTCTATATGAAATATACAATGATTCAGTTCAAAAAGAAAACGGACTCTCCATATCTCAGAGACCAGCCGTGGCTGATCCTTGGCTAGTGCTTTGGCCTCTTACCCATCTCCCTACTTCCATTCTGGGATTCTGGCTTGAGTATACATGGGACTTGTGCATGCTGCACATTGCTATAAGTTCATATGAGCACCTGCCAAGCTATCTGGAAAATTGTTTCCTTATAATCACTCACCATGTCTTGTTCATACAGTCTTTCTTTGGGTGGCAGAGGTTTGACATGGATGTCCTATTATGGGATAAGCACTCTGCAGTGTCTTATTTTCTGCATCTCAGCCGTTTGTGGGTCTCTGTGTTAATCACCATCTGTTGAATGAGGAAGGTTCTCTGGTGAAAGCTGAGAGATACATTAGTCTATGGGCAAAATACTAAGCCATTAGGAATCAGCTCAATACTAAGTCCGTTCAGCAGAATAATAATATTAGGCTTTTCCCTATGGTCTGTAACCTGTCTAAGCACAGGTTCCTAAACCTGATATCAATGTCAAGTATTAGCTCCATCTTGTGATGTGAACCTTAAATTGAATTATAAAGTGGTTGGTTATTACCAGACTATTCAAATGCCATTATTGCACCAGTGAGCATATCTTGGCAGACCAATTGTAGCTCATAGGATTCATAGCTGGGCAAAGGTGATAACTAGTTTCCACTTCTGGTAGCATGTGTACTTCCTTCCAGTACTATGAAAGCTAGCCTTGTAGAAATGAAGTTTTGAAGTCAGTACAAGCTTGATTTCTCCTTTTTTTTTCTACAACTCATGCATGTAGTGCTTTGAGCAGGTCTTACTGTCAGTATCTGGTCAATATCTGGAAGAGGAGAGATGACAGTATTGTTGGAGGGTGTATGGGTTTGCTGGATAAAATCTTCAAAAGAGGCAAACCATTCCTGACATTGAGCTTTGACTTTGCTAGCCTATGGTACCCAGTTGGAGAAATAGCCCACTTTTAATCTCCTTTTATAATGTATATGTATATTCCATAAGAAGCTTCTATAGGAGTAGCTTTCCATATTACTTTTTTCTAAAGGCTTTTAGTGTTATTTATCCCTCCCTTTTTAATTTAAAATTATTTTGTGTGCATGCATGTGTGTATACTTGTGTGCACAGATATGTGTGGCAGTCAGTGATCCACCTCAGCTTCATTGTTCAAGTACTGTCTGCCATGTTGCTGAGACAAGATTTCTCATTGGACTGACCCTTGCCAATTATACTAGCCAGTTAGCCACTGTCTAGCCAGTTAGCTCTAGGGATCTGCCTATCTCTGCTTCCCCAGCACTGGGAATAGTAGCACATGCCATCAAAACCCAGGTTGTTTACATGGCTGCTGGGAATTGAACACAGGCCCTCATGTTTGCAGAGTAAACACTTTGCTGACTGATTTGTTTCCCTAGCACAAATTATCTGTTTTGGAGAATGATTGATTAATGACGTATAACAGGGTTATGGGGCAAAAAAAAAAAAAAAGATCGGCTGTTGGTTGGAATGTTGCAAATCTAGATTTATACCTTGGTACTTTGTGACCTTGAGCAAATTGATAAGCCTTTATATGTATAAAATAAAGCTGACTTCCTGTTCTCTTCTAATATTTCTGGTTACTGTGAAGAGCAAATGGGATATATCTTGATTTGCCTAGTGTGCTTTCAGGCACTTACTTATTGAACTTCCTTAGCTTAATACTATGGATTGTACTGTGAAAAGTCAACATATGCAACCTTTTGCTGTTGATTTGCATGATGGAATTAAGACTGAACAGAGTCCATTTTAGTATCTGAACTGAGAAACTTTCTCTGAGGTTCAAATATAGGTATAAATGCTCCACCTAAGCCATGAGCTCCCATTCTGAGAATTCCAAGTAGCTCTGTACTGAAATATAGAGACCATTTTCCTATATAACAAACTACACAATTACATTTTACTTATATAAATTGTACTTTGTTGATGTGGACTCTCCCTGAGATCCTCCAGGACCCCTCATGGCCCTGCATGTCGGAAGGAGTCTTATACTCACACTAGCATTAATGTGGTCTCTGAAATACTTTTCTAGATCAGACTGGCTGAGAGTCAGAGCTTGTGCCACAGCAGATCATGAACACACACTCTCAGGCTTCTAGGATGCCCTGAGGGAAGATACAGGAAATTAATATTTGTTCCAAAGTAAATTAATAGATGAAATGTAATGAGGAATGTTGACTTTTGGGCAATAGTATTTGGTTCTGCTCTGAAATAATTACATTTGTAAACTCTGATCAAGCTGGCTCTTTAGGAAATGAATCTAGGAATTGATACCTGACAAAAATCAGTCTTAGCCTTATGATGTCAGGTTTCCCAATGCTGGGGAGGCTGTGAGAAATACTTTCAGAGTGGAGATGGAGTTCTGCCAGGAACAGCAGCACACTGTCCTCACCAGTCCCTCTGGGTCATCTTCCTGCTTTGCAACATTAGAACAAACTTCTTCCTGAGCTCATGCTTCCTAAATCTTCAGAAGACTTCCGTTGAACTGAAACTGATATGGACACAGTCTAGCCCATAAGAGCTCCAGCAGAGTGAGGTTAGTGCTAACCTTAGGTACTGATTCTACAGTAGCAAGACAAGTGTGAAGGACTGATTATGAGAGATAAGGGTGAGAAAGTTGCTGAAAGAGGCATGGTCACACTATATGTTGGACAGTCAGAGGCAGTGATTAGGCACCATTGATACCTGAAGTACCAAATATGGTAAGGAAGAAGAAAAAGAGAGTAAGTTTGCATATGAGAACAGTAAGATTGCTTCTGGAAAGTGAATAGATTTCCAATGAATTCTAGATATTATGGACTCTTGAATCTTCCAAGTGACTGATTTAGGCCTCACAGGGTCTTGAGCCCTTAGTCAGATGACCACATATTTCACTGAAGGCACCTGCAGTTAGGGTTATAGAAGAGCTCATTCCTTCCATGGTGTCACTGTTGGAAAAGGCCTCAGGAGGCTCTGACTTCCTAACTAATGGCAAATATGTATTTGAAGACGTTCATACACCCAATGTAAACTGTAGATACACTCCAAACAGATGGTTTTATTTCTATGTTACTCTATGAAGATCTGCCTGCCTACTTATGTCTGAGCTGTAGGGACCCATGAGTTTACAGGTGCATAAAGAAAATGGTGCAGTACATCTTACTGTTTCTAAACTTCCAGGCTTGGAGACTCTGTAGGGTACTTCTGTTGCTTCTGCTTCCTACATAAGCTCTTGTCAGTGCTACCCTTTGATGAATAGGCAGGGTGGCCCTCACTTTCTTATCTATGATTTGTTACCAATGGCTATCAATTAGGCAAATGGCATGGAATACTGGCACAAAGAATTCCAAGACAGCTGCCATGAGATTTCAGGGCTCATGCATCAGTCAGGAGCCAGGGTCCCCTGTGTTCTCCCTTTACGCCACTCATCTTTGAAATTTTATGCAAACTCTCAATGCCTCAGTTTTCCTTCATTTGGCACAAAAAGTGATAGAGTGGATGATGATCATAAGGTCCTTTGGAATGTTGATGTCTTGTGGTTAAACCATGTCATCAGCTATAACACTGAAATTCTGAGTTGTTTTAGTCATTGAAAATTGATGGCTAAAAAGGAGGTGAACACTGTTTAGGACTTTAAATTGATACTTGTAAGTGGTCACCACTTATATGCCTATGGATGAATGAAGAACTCCAATCTGAGAAACAAGATGAGAAGAAAACAGTGTAAGAGAACAAATCTCTCTCTCTCTCTCTCTCTCTCTCTCTCTCTCTCTCACACACACACACACACAGATGTACAGATCTGGTGTATGCTTTGGTGCATGCATGCACTCCAAGGCGTGTACACGATGCTTGGTAAGCACTTAAATGATTTGCAATCTTCACCAGAGTCCACAGGAGCTCTGATTGATGAAGCAGGCTACACTTTGAACACTGCTGAACAGTGGCAGGCACCAGAGCGGTTAGTATTGGAATTTGGGGAGGACAAATTAAAAATTGTTTTTCCTTAGAAAAGAAAAGCCTGAATAAGCACATCAAGGCTTGGACAGCTGTGCTACTGTTAATGATGTATCTGCCCTGGGTTAGGTCCCTTGGAGACTGTTCCAGGCTGAACATCACAATGATACATGCTGTTCTCCAAAAGGTGGGTGGATATGTACAGGTATTACAGAAAATAGCTCAGCTTATTGTAGGCCTGAGAAGATTTCAAATCATAAGACTAGGTTTTCTGCTATTCAAGGGCCAGGCACCAAGGCTAGTCAAATCACAAAGGTTTTCTCCTCTGTGTTTTTCTTAGAATTTTATATTTTCAGCTTCCAATTTGCTCCTAGGATCCATTATGAGCCAATTGATACATGAAGTAACAATGGTCATTTGAAAAATATAAATAGCTAAGTGATTCATGTTGAAAAGACATCTTCAGGCTGGAGAGTTGGCTTAAAAGCACTGGCTGCTCTTGGAAAGGTCCTGGGCTCAATTCCCAGCATCCACATGGCAGTTAATAACTGTCCATAATTCCAGTTTCCAGGGGAATTTTGACACCCTCTCTTGATTTCCACAGGCATTGCATGACAGGGGTGCACTTACATACAGGCAGGCAATACACTCATATGTAGGGCACAACACAGGATGGACCTTAGCCAGATCACCTGCTATGAGGATTAAGGGAGTGGCTCTTGTGTATGATGCAGTGTGAGCCTTAGGCAGGTCACCTGTTTTGAGGATTAAGGGAATGACTCCTGTCGGTGTTGTGCTCTGCTCCAGCCAGGGGTGACACCAGCTTCTGCCCTGAATCTGGAGAGAACCTGCACTGAGATGATCCATCTGGAGACAGAATACTATTGGCCACAGTTGGGAACCACCCCATAGCGGGTTGGCTAACCAAACTCATAAAACTCCCCGCACTTCCTTGAATAAATGAGTTTGCTGCAGATTGCCTTCCTCATGCGTCTCGTTCAGCTACTGGAGTCTGTGTGTTGATTCCACGCCTACTCACCCCCTTTCAGCGGAGACCCTGATCCCCCTTGGGCTGGCACCAAGCAGAGGGACCCCAACACTCGTACACATGAAAAATAAAGACATTTTTACTCTACTGAATTTTCTTGTATTCTTGTTTGTATACATGTTCCATTCATGGGGTCTCTTCTCTTCCCATGATTCAGACTCCCTCCTCCATCCCCAAACTTACTACCACCTCTCAACTTCATATCCTTTATTATTATTTTTCTAAGACCTATCAAGTCTAATTTGTGTTCAAAAACATACTCTTGGGTATATGCACAACCCAAGGAGCCTGTTCAACCTACCTGACTCACACCTTTGAAGAAAACTGACTTGCTATCACCTGTCAGCTATAAATTACCAATAGATCTTCAGCTAGGACTGGAGATCCTTGCCTACTTGTTCCATCCATGCTGGGTTTTTGTGTTGCTTGAGCTAGCTCATATTTGTGAATGCTATAAGCAGCTCTTTGGGCTCATATGTGCAACTAACCTGTTGTATTCATCCACCACGTTTGTCTATTACAATCTTCCATGGTGATCTCTGTGCCTCTGGAAAGGAGGGTGTGATATAGGTGTCCCATTTATGATTTAGCACTCCACAATCTCTTTATCTATGTACATTCACTAGTTGTGGGACACTGTGTTAATCACCATCTACTGCAAGAAAAAGCTTTTCTGGTAAGAGTGGAGAGATGCACTAATTTATGTGTATAACGATATATAGTTCATTATGATTAAGTTTAATACTATGTTTATTCAGCAGAATGATAGTAGTAATGTCATCACTATGACCTGGGACCTGTCTAGTCACAGGTTCTTGTCCTTGATAACAGTGCCGGGTATGGCCTCCATCTTGTGAAGTGGATCTTAAATCCAATCAGAAAATGGTTGGTTACTTCCATAAAATCCACACCACATTTGCACCAGTGGGCATATCTTGCTTGACCAGTCCTTATTGCAGCTCACAGGATTCACAGTTGGATAAGATTGATGATTGCAGTTTTCTTCTGGTAGGATGTATAGACCCTTCTAGCAGTATGAATGCTAGCCAGAAGAGATGAAGTATCTAGGTTAGTACAATTTGATTTCTCCATGTCTGTTCTGTGACTCACATATGTAGTATCTTCAGGAATAGTATCTTATCACCAAATTTTGGCAAGTAAACAAGAACAAGAGTATTGTTGTTGGGTCAGTATTGTTGGAGGGTCTATGGGATGCCCCTAGTCAACAACTCCAAAAGAGGGAGTTGGGGTTTGTTTGCTAGTCTGTGGGGACTGCAAACTCATTCAACCATTATGGAAATAAGTGTGGAGGTTCCTTATAAAACTAAATCTAGATCTGTCATATGATCCAACGATACCACTCTTAGACATATACACAAAGGACTCTATATCCTATTGCAGAGATACTTTATATATATATGGATATCCTTATCCATATTCATTGTTGCTCTATTCACAATAGCCCAGGAAATGGGGAAAAAAACCCAGATGTCCATCTGATGGGTGAATAACGAAAGCATGATACATTTACACAATCTGCTATTATCTGGCTGCAAAGAAAAAAATTACGAAATTCCCAGGTAAATGTAAACAATCATCTTGAGTCAGGTAACCCAGACTTAGCAAGACAAACATCGAAAGTTTTCTTTCATTAGTGGATGCTAGCTTTGAAAAGTTAGACACGTGTGCTTCAATTTGAAAATCCGCACAGATAAGGAAAAATAGAAAGAGGCCGTGGTTATGGGAGGAGTTCCTCATGGGAGATCTAAGGGGAGGAGGGAAATAATGAAATAGGAAGGGTTAAATGGGGTGAGGAACTGGAGAAAAAGGTAGAGGAGCGAATCTGAGGAAGGGTTAAGTAACACACGGTGCTGCCTTTTGAAAGAGTGCTGTGGAAACCTACCACTAAAGAAGCCGCTTCAAATAGAAACACATATAATATAAAACATTTAAATGGAGTCACTCTGTGTGTCCCCTTTCAATTTATCCCTTTCATTTACTTCGGCAGTCCTTCAGCAGTTTTTTTTTTTTATTATGTATAATGCAGTTTTGTCTAATTTAGTGGTGAATATTACATACATTTTAATATTACTCTAAATAGCATTTTAAACAGTTTAGCTTCCAAATGTTCTTTGATAATTTTATACAACAGTTTCCTTTTTTCAGGAATACATGCTTTAAAATAGAATTTGTAGAATTGCTTTAGAATTGCTAGAAATGAGAATAGATGATCCTCATATAACTGCACTCAGTTTTCTCTTATAAATGCCTTATATTTACCATAATTAATGGACCTCCATTGATACATTATTAGACTCTCTGTTGTTTACTCTGTTGCCTGATCCACGATTCCATACATTCTCGTTACATTAGCTTTCCTGTCTCCTTGTCTTCTTGCTGTCACTCAAGCTTTCCTTGTTTGTATTGACCTTCACTGTTTTGTAAGAAAACTAGTCAGATATTATTTTTAAATATTTCTTGGTTGTGATTTTCTGTTTTCTTTATGATTAAACTGAGGTTATAGATTTTGGGGATAAATGGACAATTGCAGAAGAAAATTGCTATTTTCATCACATCATAACAAGGATAGGAACAATCAACATGAGCTATCACTGTTTCTTTTAACCTTGATCTCCCGGAAGATTAAGGGTTTCTCAGATTTATCCACTGTAGTTACTCTTCCCTTTGCATATCAAACTCTCTGAAATGAAGTTATTATGCTCAGCCTATGGAAGTGTCTAATTGAAGTACTGGTACTCTTCTGCATAAGAGATTTGTCATATCTTCCTCTTTATTTATTATTCCAACATTCTCTCAACATGAACTTGCTTATTTTATACTTTGTGTTATAATTCAATAATTTATTTTGTGGCATGCTGAATTTTGTGCTAGTTTCAATTATTAGATGCATTTTCAGTTGGCTCCTGTGTCCCTCTGACATAACCCCATAGATTCTTTTCTTTTCTGTTTATTTTTTCATTTTTATTTTTTGGTAATTTCTAACTTTATGGTATGAGGCTTTTTTCATTTTTTACAATATCAAAAACCTAAAATATGGTGATAGATAACAATTGATTTTTTATAATGAACTTATAGCTTGCAAATTTACTACACACATTTAATACTGTGTATGCTGAAGTTTCCATTTTTTAAACTTAAATAAGCATGCCATCTGTGAAGACAGATTTAACTTTTCTGTTCAAGCCGGGTGTCTTTTACTTGCTTATCTATATGTTTATAATGATTTAGAACCTCCCAAAATTTTCTGAGTTGAGGAACATACAACCCTGTTCTGTTATTAATTTTAGTAAAAAATACAATTGAGTACGGTATTGGTTTCTGTTATTAGACTGACAGCAGAGTTTTTGTTAGGATTAGATGTTAAATTTTGTCAAATATCTTTTCAGGCTCAGTTGAGATGATAATGCAATATGATTTCTCTAGTTTATTAACACGAGTTGCATTCACTGGTATTTGAATGTATTATACTCTAGCCACATCCAAGTTATAGACTAAGTCCTCCAGAAGACTGCCCTCATGATATACCAGCCACATTTCAGGATTCACCAAGCCAACCGAATTCTGACTAATGACTACAAATACAGAGTATTTCATAATCATCCTTAAGTACAATCATTATGTAGAATGACACACAGAACTTAGGAAGCATTATAAGTATATTTTTCAAAATTTTTTGTTTTGTTTCATAAAATAACATTTTATTTTTTATTAGCTATATATGATTTTCATAAACTATATACCCTGTATTCCTATTTTTCTTTCTATTTGATAATATTTTTATTAATTCTTTGAGAATTTTATGCAATGTATTTTGATTATATATATATTCACCTTCCCCCATCTTCTCTTGGATCCACTCCCCTTCTTTAACATCAATTTCTGTCCTCAGTGCTTTTTTTTTCATAAAAGCCATCAAGTCTTAATGTGCTGTCCATGTATTCTTTTATAATGAATATACACCTATATTTTATTTTTAATACAAAAACCCCAAATAAAATAGGATGTGTACACTGGTATGATATAAGAACAGAAAGAATGCAACCATCAGAATCACAGTATGAAATGATGCACTTGGTTTAAAAATGAAGTTTAAGCAGAAAATGATGGGTGGGTGAAGCAAGAAATATGTCAGGTAAAGGGCACCTGGGCAGAAAGACAAAGAAAGGCACAGAAAAATGTGAAACTGGAGGGTAGCGTGCCTATGAGCAAGAGAAGGGAAATTAAGCCAGCGAAGGAGACAGCAGCTAGGAAGACCTTTCTGCCCTAAGCACAGCAGTTTGCTAATATACCAAATGCTGGAGTTATCTACAGATGTGCATACACAGGTTTATGCATCAGTGAGCCTACTGCCCATCTGTGTTGGATGAATGAGGTTAACAATGATACTAGAAGCAGAGAAGGTGGAAATAAGACTCTTCCAGAAAAGCCATCAGTACCTTCCCCCTGATGAAAGCAGTGACCTGGTTAACATAACTATGAGAGAAATATTCAAGTTACCAACCAACCTTTATAAGCTTGGTTATCAATTAACTGAGAAAGTGAGGAAGGATTAGATACTAAAGGATGGCTTCCAGGGTTCAGGTTTATACATTTGGTCAGATACTGGATCCATTCACCAGGACTGATTACCTTAGAAATGTCTTCTTCTCAGAGAGGTGATGGTTTTCAGTTATAGATTCACTATTCTTTCTTAAGTTGCCTGAATTACATGCAATAGAAGATGACATATACTCTTGAGTGTGTGGCCTTCTACTGGAGCATAGTCCACCTACCAGGGATCATACCCTTAAAGGAAACAGATCCTCTCTATCTGTCGATTTCTCTCTCTGTCTTTCTCAGTGACTATCAGTTGCTGATATCTCTCAGCAAAGTGTTGGACTTTGAGTATACTGTTACAACCAATATAAGTTCATATGTGCAACTACACTGTTATGTATGGAAATACTGTTTCCTTGTAGCTATCCACCACTCCTAGCATTTGTAATCATTTTACCTCCTCTTCTCTGCTGCTCCCTTTGCCATTCATGAGGGGTGTGATACAGATATGCCATTTAGTGCTAAGCACTCCACAGTGTCTTATTCTCCATGTGGGATCAGTCATGGATTTCAGTATTAACTGCCATATACTTCAAATAGAAAATCTTCTATGATGAGAGCTGAGAGATACACTAGACAAGGGGCATTGAAATAAATCATTAGGAGTCAATTTAATACTATGTACATTTAACAGAATGCTAGTCATAAGTTCTCCCCTAGTGCCTGTGACCTATCTAACCACAGGTTCTTGGCCCCCAGAAACAGTACAGGTATGGGTTTCCATCTTGTGGAGTAGGTTATAAATCTGATGAGAATGTATTTGGTTACTCCCATAGCATTCCTGCCACTGTTACAACCAGTAGACATATCTTACCAAGCCAGTTGTTATAATTGGTAAGGGTCAGAGCTGGCTAAGATTGAGGATTATTTTTCTTTTCCTGTAGTATGCATAGCACCTTCCAGTAACATAAAAGCTAATCAGTAGAGACCAAGCTTCTGGATCAATACCAGCAATATTTCTCTTGTTCTATGTGCCAAGACTGTGTTATCTCAGTCAGGATGATATATATATATCTATATACCTATATATAGATATATATCATAAATATATATATATATATATTTCCATACATTTACCTGTGAATTTCCTTCTTAACAGCTGAATAATATTACACCACATAAATTTCCCACAATTTTATTATCCATTATTCCGTTTCCATTTCCTGGATAATATAAATAGAGCAGTAATGTACACTGATGATTAAGTATCTCTGTAGCAGAACATAATGTCTTCTGGGTATACGCCCAAGTGGTATAGGTAGATTATGTGGTAGTTTAAATTAGCAAGGTTACAAATCCATACCTGCCAAATCCGGACAGACTTTTGACAAAATGTCCTCTGCTCCCAGGTTCTCTCATGTGACTTCAATCAGGAAGCTTCACTCAACTTCAGCATCCATGACTGTGATCAAGATTTCATTATTTGGGCATTATCAGTTGAGTCAGTGGTCAGGTATTTGCATTCCATCTCTAATGTCTGTCCCTTCTTAAGGGTCAGACTATCTTATAAACCCATCTCTCTAATCATATGGTTCCTCTTTCTAGCACATAGCTCCACTGTGCATCATCTCATCTCTCAGCATGTGAGATCCAAGAGAGTGATGAATAGCAAAGGAGCAAAGGTGTGCATCTTAGGACTTAAAGTCTCCCTGTGAGGTACCAGGGGAAACCCAACTAATTATTTACTCCAGAATGTAATCTTAAGCAAAGATTTTCACATTTCTGGGATGAACTTAGATAATGGTACATTACTAATTTAGTACTTTCATGTAAAATATTTGTAGGTGAAGTTTCATGTATATGCAGATTAGTTTTCAGTTTTATTTCTTGTGATATCAGTTTATTAAAGCATAAAATAATTTTGTCTTCACAAAGTGCATTGGGACACAGCATATACTTTCTAATTTTTGAGAACACGACAATTTGTTATAATTTCTTCCTTAAGTACTTTGCATAATTAACTAGCCAAACTACCTTTAAGGGAAGGTCTTTAAAAATTCAATTCCTTAGGCAGATATAGGTATATTAAGTCATGTAATTATTTTTGCATTGTATTTGAAAGCTTTTATCTTTCAATGAATTTGTCCATCTTATTCTAATTTTCCTTTTTATTGGCATAAAATTGTTCATAGGCATCTACCGTTACATTTTACTATCTGTTATCTATGGTGATATTTTTCCTTTCTCATACTGGTAATTTTGTTTTCTCTATTCAGTCTAAAGAAATCACTAATAATCATTAAAAAATATTTTGCATTGAGTTTTGTGCATTCCATGTAATAGATCCTAATCAAACTTAGACCACCCTCTCCCACAGCCAGCAATAATCAGTGACCTTAAAGTCTCTGTGTCTTTATGTTCATTCACTAACCCTGGCTCTTACAATGTTTCTGCCTCATTTTCAGAAGTGGTCCCTGAGCTGTAGATGGGTAAGGTTTAACATAGGAGTCCTATCTAGGGACACACACTCTGCAGTCTCTTATTCTCTAAAAATACTTAGCAAGGCTTGGTCTTCTGTCTGCATAGCATGTTGTTATATGAGGAACCTTGGCTAGTGACAGTTGTGGGATGTATTAATATTCTCTCTACCGTCTGTTCCACTATGTTCCATGAGCATTAGGTAGAGGTTGCACTGTAGACGTGCCAGTTAGCAATGGGCATCTCTCAGATATATATTTTCTGTGTGCGACTCTTTAATAGCCTCCATGTATTGCAAAAAGAAACTTCTTTGATGAGTGGCATACAGAGTGCTTGTATGAAAATATAAGGCTCTACAGTAAGAAATTTCATTTGCTAGAGCTATGACAGAGACAGGGTTTTCTCTGGGATCTGTGACCTCTCCAGCAGTGTACATTTGGTTATACTTACAGTGCCACCTATGAGTATGAGTTCTTGCCCACAGAGAAGGCTTTAAGTACAATTAGATACCAGTTGATTACCCTCTAGATAAAAGTGTCACTAAATAAATAAAATGATTTGCTCTGACAATATTTTTCATTATTAGGTCTTAGAGCTGGCCTTGACCATTGATTAATTTCTCCTTTAGCAGTCTGGATAGCATTCTCTAGAACTAGTACCAGTTTTCAGTGAAAAGGTTTCCAATTTAGCTCCAACACAATTGCTCCGAGTCCTGTGTCTGAAGTATACTATGGTCAACAACAGGGTCTTACCTTCACGTTCTGGGAGGTAATCAAGGGTTGTAGAAATAGCCTGTGTTATTTTGGGAATCTCTTGGCCTATCCTGATTAACATCTTGAAGGGAGATTTCTCCTATCTGGCACTGTGTTTCTTGATACATAGCCTTCAAATACACACACACAGTCATGTTCAAATACTGTACGTGTATTTTTGTGGGAGGCTTTTAGTTAAAACATTTCCATCTCGCTTTTTACATCTCCCCTGCTTCTCTGTCTAGCCACAGCCCTCTCCCTAGATTAAGTACCTCCATTTTCCCCTGGAGGGAGGCAGAAACAAGCAGAAATCTGTAAGATGGAAGCCAGCCTAGTCTATATAGCAAGTTCCCGGCCACCTGGGGCTACTGGGAGACGCTATCTCAAAACAAGTATCTGGGTATATGAATGGGATGCATCCTTCTTTTCCTGGTAGGAAAGAAAATTTACAGCTACATGCTATAGCCATATATATATATATATATATATATATATATATATATATATATGGACATACATATATAGCTGTACATAATATAGGACTATCAAAGGACTCCCTGACTCTACAGAATTAAGAATCTACAGTCTAGTTGAAACACTTAAAACTTGCTTTAATTACATTCCTCAATAAAATTGATTTTATTTGGATTAGTACATATCATTTCTCTCTTTATAGGTGTTCTTGTATTAGACCAGTAGTTCATTTAATCCTTGAATCATCCAAGCTATCTTGGCAATATGTACTCAGAGAGAACTTTGATTGACTAAACAGATCATTGATTCTAAGAACATGTCTGCGATGCCTGTGGTAACAAGCAGATGAGTGTGTTAAATTATAGAGTATCCAAGGACTCTAAACCATGTCACAGATTCCTGGGCATGTTTGGGGGACACATCTCTGTAGAGAATTTATATGATACAGCCATCCTAGTTACTACAAAGCCCTCAGTGCCAAGGGTACTGTCTGACAATCTCCCACTGTTCCCACTTAAATGTCACAACTAAAATAAATAGTGTTCTGTGAAACACACATGACTTTAATTTGCAATGGTCAACAGGTTTTTATTTTTCCCAGTATGGGTCTAAACTGATGAAAACCCAATCATATTATTATGATACAAGAGTTTTAGTTTTGTATTCTGAGTAATTTAGCATGAATACAGTGTTCAGCCTTCTAGCAGATAGAAACAATTGCTTTAGTTTTGAGAAACAAGCACATCTTCCTGTCTACTGATTTGTCTCTTTTGCAATCCAGCTCTTTCTTTAAGATGCTGTCCAAAATGTTTAAACAAGCAGCTAACAAGTTCATGGAAAAAAATGGGGTGACTTCTTTTAAAAGTTACTTTGTTTATGCTTTCCTACAATATTTTACAATCCACCCCCTGGTACTCAGTATTTACACCCTCCTTCTAAAGTTCTTCCTCGTTTGTTCTCTACCCTCTGCTCAGAAGTGTAACCAAACTGGCTTGTGCTTGTCTGTGGGAGTCAAAAGCTAAAAAGGGCATTTCATCACGTATTTGTTATCTCAGAATATCTTTTATAAGTACTTACTTCCCACTACTAGACCTATTTTTCTTGTTTGGGTAAGCAGGCTGGCTAGTTACTGAGCCTACATGCCTTCTTTCCCTCCCTCCCTTCTTCCCTCCCTCCCTTTTTCCTTCCTTCCTTCCTTCCTTCCTTCCTTCCTTCCTTCCTTCCTTCCTTCCTTCCTTCCTTCCTTCCTTCCTTCCTCTTTCCCCTTCGAATGCAATGACTCTGGCTAAGAACCAGATGGTAGAATGTATTTATCATTTTTATCTCCACTTGTTTATTCTAGTGTGAAATTGTTTCTCAGGTAGGGATATTAATTCAGCTAAGACTTCCTCCTCTTATTGCACAATTTGCAGTATCTGTGAAGAAGATGCTAATTTTGTGGAGCTATTATCAGATTGTCATTAGAGTTTTGTCAAACATTGATTCCTATGTTGTCTTCTGTCACTCACACTCGCTACTGCTCATTATTCATTCTTCATGGATGCTTTTATTGTGAGGATGATCAATGAACCTTACAGCTCTCTAAGAATAAATGTGGGGTTTTGAAGATGTTGAACAAGAAGAAAACACATAATCTTATACTTGGTATGGAAGCCCCAGACCATGGCCCTGCCGAGGCAGTCTCTTCATCTCAGTTCCTCCTTGATGAAAGGCCGGGATGTCTTATAAGTCAGTGCAAGACTGGGGATTGTTAGAGTCCATGGGGTCCTGTGTGGTTGCTAGAAGTTCTATGTGACTAGTAAATGCCTAGTGAACCAGGCTTATATTATCTGATTATCTGGTTACTTCATTTGATTGAATTTTATCTTAGAATTCATCAGAATTGACCATTGAGAATAGATTTGGGGAAGATAATAAGATACTTTAACTTGATTCTCTTGCTCAGACGAGAATTTGATGATGTCGATGGAGGACGTTACCTGAATGAACAAGGAAATGAGTTCAACTGAGTATGGAAATGGTATATCTAGCAGGAATCCAGTCAGGTAGAGCTCAGGGTGCAGTAGAAAGATCCTGTGGCACAGTGGAGCATCACGGTGCTAGTTCCACATAGAGCAGAGCTTCAGGCTCCAGACTAGAACTGAAAACGGAGATCAGGAGGAGCTGCACCAGCCAGTCTCAGCCTCGGTAGTACGCTGGTGATTGCAGAGTTCTCTAATATGCACTCCTGGGCAAACGCACATCCATAAGAATGGGTGGAAGGTCAGAACTGAGTTCAGAACCAGAGTGATAACAAGATCATATGGTTGAAATGGTGTTGGACAGATGGCCATAAGTAGCAGAAAACCAGACATTGTGCAGTTGTCAAGGCTGTTTCTGGAGACTACATAAGGAATCCAGAATCCTCATTTTTAACTTAAATGGCTGCATATAGAAGGTAACTACCAAATGGGACCTGTTAGATTTTATTAGTATTCATGACTGCAAAATCATAAGTATCAGTTTCTTCAAAGCCCTTAAATTACTACCATACCATCACCATAGACTACATATATGAAATTTTCCAATCCACTGAAAGCATATATTAAGGTTTTCAATCAGTTGAGAGGCTGGGATAGAATGTCAGAAATATCAGTGTCTTGTACTGCGTAGCATTTTTTCAGATTCTATAGAATGCACAAGCAATAAATATACATACAGCAAGAAAGATTATTAAGGTGTTTCCTAATATATATGATGATATTGCCATGATGGGGTAGGGGTGACAACTTGACCTGCAGCAGGCAGAATAAAAAGCCAAGAGGAGATGGATGCATGTACTGAAAAGTCACATAGAGTATTATTAGTAATTGCAAATTTTATATTTTTATGCATCAGTTAAAATAAATTTAATCTTTAAAAAATTCAGTAAAGGAAAATATAGCCTTAAAATACTGAAGGCAAATGGAACCTACATAAGCTTTCTTGTTATCAAAACCTTTCTTTTTCATGAGAATTTCACTTTACCTCCACAAGAATCCCTATTTTTGGAATTATTACAATTATAACCCAGGATACTGGGACCCAGATAAGCTGATGACTATGCACAGCCACAATGTTGTTGGCAGAATGGCCTACACAGTAAAGGAGGACACGATTATCAAGTCCTTGGGTAAGAGTATAGAAGTCAGTTTTGTGGGGATAGACTGGTAGCCAGAGTGATCCAAGAGGCAGCACCAATGACTCTTGGATTAAACAGAACTGTTGAATATATTTCTGGCTGGCTGGGTTTATTCCGGATATGAACAAGACTGTGAAAAGCCTAGATTTTGTCAAGAAGTAAAGCTGGGGCTGAGAAGATAGCTCAGTCGATAAATGATTATTGTGTAAGTATGATGACCAGAAATCTCCCCCCACCCTCCTCAAGCACCCACATAAAAAACTGAGTGTGGTGGTAGATACTTGTAATCTCAGTGCTGGGAGGCAAATCTCTAGGGCTTTCTGGACAGATGGTCATGCTTACATGGTGAGTTCCAGACCAGTGGGAAACCCTCGCTGTCACGAATGAATGGATGAATGAATGAATGTGGATGGTGCCCGAAGAAGGACACTGGTGCATTTCCTCTGACCTTCACAATCCCAGGCACACATGTGCACGCTCACATGCAGGTGCACTTATATGTACACAAAATTACATGTGTATACCTATGTGTGTGCATACCCGCTCTCTCTCTCTTTCTCTCTCTCTCTCTTTCTCTCTCTCTCTCTCACACATACAGCTGGAAACCATCTAAAGTCAAAGAGTTAGCATATGGAAAACAAGGAATGAGGAATTTATGTTATCAACCACAACGTTAGACTGTCTTCCAAAATAAAAATCAAAACAATGCAAGATAAATTATATTTATACTCAAATATGTCTTAAAATCATGCTGTATTTATATGTATCATTATCAAAATCATCTAAGGACATTTACATTAATAAAAATATATCTTAAATAATGAAGAATAGAGCTTTAATTGATCTTAATATTTTATAAAATGTCTCTTGTTTTAGGTTTTGAAACAAGCTCTGGTTTAGGAATCTGCTCAGCAATATTGATTTATTTATTTTTTACCTATTTATTTATTTTGAGACAAGATCTCATTAGGTAGTATTACCTGGCCTGGAACTCACTACATAGACCAGGCTGGTCTTTAACTCACAGATGTCTCCCTGCCTTTGCCTCCCTAGGCTGGTATTAGTTTATGATTTTTTCCCATGACACTATGTTCACCTGTTTAAATCAATGATATAATTGCTTTGTGAAAATGACTCGAACAATTCCTTCATGTTCATTGCTTTGCATCAATGAATTCATCCAGTCTCTATAGATTTGATGCTGCTGTGAATTCATCTTGGCTGATGATGTTTGTGTGTGCATGTCTGGGCTCACCACCTTGAGAATTTTTCTTGATTTTATATTGAGTAACATTTTTTATTTATTCTTTGAAACAATGTACTTTGATTCTATCCACCTCCCACTCTTCTCATCCAGATCCTCCTAGAATCTCCCAACACGTCTTCCCAACTTCGTGACATCTTTTAAATTTTGATTTTCAATTAAAAATGAGTCTAGGTACTACTGCTCTCATGTGCATGGATGTGTGGTCATCCACTGGGACATGGGCAACCTAAAAGTGGCTATCTTGCAAAGTACAGTGACTCTCCACCCCACAAGCAGCCATCAATTGCCGATAGCTAGCAATCTATGCGGGGCTTTTTATCTGGCTTGAGGTTGTGTAGCTACTGTGAGTTGACGTGTGCAATGGCTATGTCATGACTGGACGAAAGCATTTCAAAGCACTTTTCCCCATCCTCTGGCTTTTACATACTTTCTCATTCTTTTGGCCTCTCTTTCTCTCTCTCTGAATGATGGGGCAGGATACATCTAGCTTCAGTGCCCCTAACAAACATCGTCTACTCCCTGTGGTCAATTCCTCAGAAGGTGGGGGCATTGGTCACCTGGGGCATTGGTCATCTCCAGCATGTTACTTCAGTGTCATCATCAAAGAATAGCCAGATTAGTGCTTGATTCCATATCTCCTTGATGCTTCTTAGGATAAAGCATAGCTCAGTAACTCTAATAGTTTAGATACCTTTCAGGTTATATCTTTTCTTAAATTCTCCTCTAAGCCAATAATTGTTATCTCTGTGAATCTCTGACAAAGAGAGCCGAAGTGGAGCACTGATCAGCACCCATTTTCCCCGGACAGCAACTGCCACAAACACATTTTATACTCTTCTCCAATTTCAACATTAAACATCCAACCCACTTCTAGACATAACTGCAAGATCATATTATTTTCACACCTAGAGAAACGTGTCTATCTTGAATTCTAAGTACATAGCTCACCTCTTTTGTGCCTGACTGATTCAACTGATGAGCATGTTCTCTTGGGATAAAAATCCAAGTTCTTCCCCAAGTTCTTATTTATTATACCCTAGGGAGAATTTTAGAAATGCAGCTTAGTAATGAAATCCATTTGATAAGATTTCAAAATCTTGACTCTTAATCCAAGTTCAATATTGGCTCAAAGTGTAATTCTCCTGTCTAAAATGAGCAATGAATGAAACCTAGGAATATTATAGTCCATGTTCACTGTGAGGTCTCTTCACTGTTAAAAGGTCTGTGTGATTCTTATGCCAGGCCAGGGGTGATGGGGACACTGGAACAATAGAATGGTAGCCACATCCTTCTCTGCACCAATCAATTTTCCACATGAAACCAAACATATCCCAGAGCATATACTCCCGGACTGATGAGCTGTAAGCACTTCAGCGCTGCCAGCAAGACCTGGGCAAAGGCTTACCTACTGCAGCCTACAAGGACTCAGTGCAGAAGTAGGGGGTTGGAACCACAGAGGAGAAGGAGGAGCCTGCTGAGAAGGAACAGATGGATGTGAAGAATACTGTGCATCTTTGTAGAATGCCAGACAAAATTTCTTGTTCTTTAAAAAAGTTCTTGTTACTTCAGTCTGTACATTCCTATGTTATGAAAAAGTCACAGTTCACTCATGGTGCATATATGAGAGGTTCTTCAAAGAAAAGAACAACATTCATCAGCTTTTCACTGCTGAAATCTTACCCGCCTCAGAGCTGAGCTCAGGAAGCTGATTATAGATGTTCAGTTAGTGTATTATTCTTAGAATTCTTAGGTGGTTTTTTTTTTTTTACTAGATAAATTGTAGTCTGTCTCAGATTATTTTTTTTTTGCCTGGTGGATTTATCCAGGTTCACTCTCTAGACTACAAGCTCTCAAAGGCAGTAAGTATGTGCTTCCTTCAGTGAGTCTAGCTTCTTCTCACCTGCCTTTAGCAGAGTGACCTTGAGAAGGCAGAGGGTGACAAGTCAGACTGGGTTATGTTAAACGAATAACTGATTGACTAATGTGATCAATGGGAGAAGGGGAACAGAGGGCACCTTCCCTGGGAAATCAGGCAACCAACCTGCTGTGGCACACCTCAGTAGAGGCACTGTAGCTGCATGTTTGACCTTTGGACAAAGATAACACTGCTTTTGCTGCCAAGTGTGCCTGTTCTTTGGCAGGTCAACTAAGCTACAGTCTCTAAGTCATCTGCCTGTTCATCGAAAGCTCTCTCCCTTTCAGCTTGATGAGGACACATATGAACCAGTTCCTTACTCTGGGAGCCCAATGGAAGGAACTCTTTCAGATTTCAAGAAATATTATGAAGTAATATTGACCTAGGCAGAATAATATTGGCACAAAACAGATAATCTGAACTAGGCAATGTAACAGAGAGTCAGGAATAAGATGTGAGGCCTGGGATCCAGCTTGGCACTTGCCTAGCGTGCAAGCCTGTATTTGATCCAGAAAAAGCAATAGTGTGGGAAGGAATAAGATGTGCGAGTGTATGACCATCTGATTTACACTGATTTACGATAAAATTACATTCAGTAGAGTAGAGAGAATAATATATTTTTTTTATTTTAGAACACATTGCACTTTCGTATAAATATTTAAATTATACTTAGCTAGTGCTCAAGTAATAGAAACACGTTTCCTTTGAACAAACATGTAATTCTCTCTGCAGGTATGGCTCATCTCCTTAATGGTCAGTAGCTGCCCTTGTCATTTTGCCACTATGAATATACTGAAACAGAAAGCAAATTTCATACAAAGATAATTAGTTGGAACACAGGGAAAATATACTCTATGTCTAGATTCCAAAAGGGTTGTACAAAAATATTTATAGTCAAAGACAAACAGATCCATTTCCCAGTACTGTTTTATGGTTTCAACTAATAAGATTGTGGCTTTTAAAACTATAAAACTGAGAAATTAAATTCTACCTTCTGATAAAGTGTTTAAAATATTAAATATAAAGTATTTTAAAGCTTGTGGCTCAAGTACTTCTTCCTGGTTTTTAGACTTTTACAGAGAATTTTTTATTGAAATTTTTCTAATTTTATACCATATATTTTGATTATATTTAGATATTTTCCCCTATCTGCACTCTCTTATCTCTCCACTGTTTATGTGCTCTATTACATTATGTACTCTATTACATATCTTAAGGCCTACAGAATCAAAATTGTGTCCTCTAAATGTCCTTTGGTGAGAATCTATGCAGTGGAGCCTGGTTAACCTACCAGGGGTCACACTCACAAAGGAGGCTGACTCTTCCCCTCCCATCAGCTATTAGTTGCTAGTTGTTGGAGACTGAGATGGCTTCTCTTGAGCCTGGGGCTTTGAAACTACAGTCACTTTTCCTGCTAAAGGAGGAGATGCTGAAAGCAGCAATCTTTAACTCCTGTCAGGTGGTACACTGTTTGACAAGCAGGAAGAAGTTAGCAGGGTTAAAAGCCTACTATGCTCTTTGTTCTTAGAAAAGACCTCTTCTGGTTGGAAAACACCTTGCACTTCTTAACTTATGACTGCCTCATAAACCCCCTTCCCCACGTGAGCTATGACCATGGTTAACAGCACCTCTTGTGTGATTAACATCTCAAATACTATTTATATCCCTTGTCTATCTGATTATATTGTCAAATCTCTTTGCCTGTTTGCTTGTTTACTTAACTGTCTATAAACCTTTTGTCTTTCTGTATATAAACTTGTTAGATCAAACAAGAAATGACTTGCTAGGAGAGACACAAGTCCCAGAGTCTGACTTTATGCCTCTGACCTCACCTCCCAGAGTGGGACCCCCTGCACTTGAGTGGGGCCCTCAGATAATAGCGCCTCAAATACAGTTGGGACTCCCATTTTTCCACTCCCCCACATCTATGCTTGGACTTTGGCTTGAGCTTACTTGGGACCTGTGCATGTTGTCACCATTGCTGTGAGTCTGTATGAGTAACTTCCCAGTTGTCTGGAAAACTGTTTCCTAGTGTTCCTTCACTTCCTCTGACCTTTACAAATTTCTATACCCTCTTTTGCTAAGATCTCTGGACCTTGAGAGCTAGATATTTGATATAGGTGTTCTTTTCAGATTTAAGCAATCTGCAGTCTCTTATTCCCTGCATGTTGACCTGTTATGAGCGTTTGTATTATTATGTGTTACATAAGGAAGTTTTTGTTGAAAGGTGTGTTAATCTATGGGTATAACAATAAGTTATTAGGAGTCAGTTCAATACTATTACTATTCAGTAGAAAACTAGTACAGACTTCCCACTATCCCTTGCGATCTGTCTAACTTCAGGTTCCTAGGCCTAATATCACTAGAGATTTGGGTTCCATCTTATGAAGCAGACCTTAAATTCAATTGGAAAGCGGTTGTTTACTCCCATAGTATTCATGTCACTAATGTACCACTGGGTCTACCTTTCCAGGCCAGTTGTTGATACAGGATTCATAGCTGGGTAAAGTTGATGATTAATTTTCTCTTCTGGTAGCCTGCATAGCACCTTCCAGCATTATGAAAGCTAGCCAGTAGAAATGACACTTTGAGGTAGCTTCATTTCTCCTTGTTTGTTCTGTAGCTCATTTATGTAATATCATCAGCAATAGGGTATTACCATCAAGTTCTGGTGGGTAACAAAGAGCAGGTGCAATGGACAGTATTATTAAGAATCTATGGGAGCCCAGGTCAACAACTTCAGAAAGTGGAGTCCATTCCTGTCATTGAGCTTCTAGTTTGCTAGCCTGTGGTGTTTAGTGGGGGCACTGTCCCCATTTTCTAAGGTAACTCTTTTTAATCTCTTTTTGTAATTGTATTGTTATATTTTAAGAAGAATCTATAGTGGTAGATTCCATAAGGATTTGTCTAAATTTCTTTAGTGTTATTTATATGTCTTCACATTCCCTCCCATTTCACACTCCATTTAATCCTTTCTACTTTATTATTCCCCTTTCCCACTTTACATCACTGGATTGCTTCTCCTCTTCCATGAGGTCTCCCTCACAGTTCTTAATGAACTTTACAGGCTTCTGAGAACAGCTCTTAATAATAAAAAAAAAGTATGAGTGTTTTGCCTACATGGATTTAAGTGCATTCCTGACATGCAGTTCCCATCAAGGCCAGAAGAGGGCATCAGATTCCCCCACAGCTGGGCTTGGTGGTGCACACTTTTAACCCCACACTCCAGAGGCAGAGTCACACAGATATCTGTGAAATCTAGGCCAACCTCACTACTTTGTGAGTTCCAGGCCTGCTGGAGCTATGGGGAGACTCTGTCTCAAAATACCAATAAGAAAAGAACAAAGAAAAAAAAATTCCCACATGCTCATGTTTTCAGTGACTTGTCTCTAGCTGGTGCTGGTATTTGGGGAGGTGGTAGAAATTTCAAGAGATCTGGAGGAAGGAGTGTTTTTGAAGGTACTCCTTGACTCTTCTCTCCCTGGTTCCTGTCTGTCATGGGCTGAGTGGCTTATGCCACATGCTCCAGCTGTCATGATGTTCTCCCCAACTCGGACCCAGGATCAATAGAAAAAAGTACTATGCGCTGAATTTCTGAAAATCCAGCAAAGCAAATCCTTATCTATTTATATGGTCTTGTCATAGCTACACCAAGTCTGACTAATATGCTACACAGTCAGTTATACATCTGGGTCCTGTCTTTAGCCACATGTTTCTCTGGAGTATTTTAAATGGCTGTGGTGCTTGTTGTCAGTTCTCTTCTGGGCTGACAGAATGTGGTCAGCACCATGACTCTCTCTCTTTTCTTCATTTCTCTCATTGTTCCACACATAATCTTCTCTTTCACTTCATTCAGCTTCTTTAAAGTCTTGGGGTCACCTAGGAGATCAGTCTGACTTCCTGGTAATAAACAGGTTGCATTTTTTTTGTGTGTTCCTTAAAGTTTGGAATCCATTCACTTCCCCAGTTTGAAGTGAGGAAACCAAGCGAGGAAGAAGATAAGGTATGATTATTGCACAGGTAAGGGCCTCAGCCCTCCAGACCTTGTTTTGGGGTCTGGGGGAGGGGAGGTGCTGCCTGCCAAGAGAAGCAGCTGACTTTGCTGTGACAGAGGAACATTGTTTCCTTCTGGAAAGAAGTCTGTATTAGTGACTTTCTCCTGTTGCTGTGATAAAGCACTGATCAAGAACAGTGAAGGGGAGGAAGGAATTCATTTGGCTTCCATCTTCATGTCACAATTCATCATTGAAGAAATTCAGGGCAGGAACCCAGGCAGAGAAGTCACCTGGAGGCAGGAGCTGAAACAGGGGTAATGGAGGAATGCTGCATCCTGGTTTGCTTCCTCTGGCTTCTGCTCAACCTGCTTTCATATGCAATTCAGGACCAGGTGCCCAGGGATGGCACTACCCACAGTGGATTGTGCTCATATCACTCAGTAATCAAGATAATGCATCACAGACATGCCCACAGGCAATAGGACTGAAATTTCACAATTGAAGTTCTCTCATCCCAGCTGTGTGTCAAATGGACAACTAAAGCCAATCATAACAGTGTTCTTGCACAGTGAGTCAGCAGGCATGACTCTTGAGCATCTCTTCACCCTCTTTGTTGCTCTGCTATGGTTTGAACATCAGCGAGCCATTGTAGCCAGCCTCAGTCACCTGAAGTCCACCCACCAGGCTCAACCCATCCTGCTGCACCTGAGACTCTGGTAGGCGCAGGAGCATTCTCTTAGCAGCCAGCCCCACGCAGCTGATGCTGGAGGGGAGGACCAGCCCCAGTCCTGCTGTACCATAGGTCACTGCTCTGTTACCACCCAAGCTCAGTTTTCCCACATGTCTAATGCCCTCATAGCTTGGTATATCCTTGGTCAGCTTTCCCAAGAGAATGTACTAGATCATAATTATGTCCGGGCCCCAGTGGAAGTGTTTGGGAGTGTTCCAAGGGAAGGCAGAAAGGTTTCAATATGTGGTGCTAGGATAATATAATATCTACCAGATGTTAAGGTCTTGGTGTGTGACTCCTATATGTACTGGCAGACGTTTACCTGAAAATAAAGATATCTATAAATAAGGGTTACACTTGTAAAATTAGCCCCAAAGGATGGTGAGCTGCAACTGAGGGTCCTTCCATGCCACCTTGGAATGTCCCAACACCTCTAGAGAGAACCTGCCTCCTTTTGTGTAGACTTTTCTTCAGGTTTTTGCATTTCAAACTTGTCTCAGACGGGCTGTTCCTTCGGGTATTTTCTTCCTTCCTTTCCGCCATTCCCATGGGATGAGCTTCATTCTCATCTCTGATGACTAATGACTACAGACACATTTTACTTCTATGAGCAAGTGGAAATCCTCTTAGCATTGTTTCCTGATTTTGGAAATTTATTAAGGTCACTTGAACTTGTTCTTATTTATCTTCTGAATATTTCAGTTATGTGTACTGCATACCTGCTTGTCTTTTATGTTATTAATGATGCTTTGTTTGATAAACTGAAGTTCTTAATTATGGTAGAGCTGAAATCCTCATCATTTTGTTTTTGTTTTTTCATTAAAATTAATTAATTTTTGTTTTGTTCTGTTTTGGCCTCAAACTTGCTATTTAGCTGAGGCTGATCTTAAATTTCTGATCTTGCCTCTGCCTTTATCTACTGAGTGCTGGGAGTTCAAGTGTGTGCCATCCTACCAGGCTTATGGAGTGCAAGACAACAAACTCAGCACCATCCTGGAGCACAATGCATACTATATAAGCACTGTCTATAGCCTCATACTGTTGATTTATTGTTTTTCCCAAATCTTATATTATTTTTAGGAGACCTTGATTCTAAGTTCCTGGAGATACTGTTCTTCTCTAAATGCTGAATTGATAGGCATACTACACAAATTAACTTTTGTTGTTAATATTGTTTATAGTGAGAAGTAGGGGTCAAATTTGCCCTACAATGGACAGAAGGTCCAAGTTATCATATAGCTGTCTATGAATTTTGTTAGCACGTATTGATGAGATCATTCTTTGCCCCACTATACTGAGTGCTGCTTTCATTGTGAAACAGGTGGTCATATAATTGCACAGTTCATTCTTCACTGGTTTTCTCCATTGATCAGATGGTCTACTCTCACTTCATGGACACACACTGATTAAAAACAGTATTCCTGTTTGATGTCTGCATGAGGAAGATATTCAATATTATTTTTTTAGGTTTACTTTATTATTGGCCATTTATGTTTTCATATATATTTTAGAAATAGTTTGTCAGTTTTAGACACACACACATCTACACACAGACACACACATGCTGTTGGAAGTTTGATTAAGATTATTTTGAGGCTGTAGATTAACATAGAATCCTGGTCCTAGGTTTATGCAACTGTGTCTCTTGCCCCTTTAGGAAGGCCCACTTAAAGCAGGGAAGCAGCTACTTTGGTTTAAAGGCTCATTAATCAAGCAGCCAGATGTACATATCCCAAACCTGTGAGCTCATTCAATAAAACAGACATAAGATCAGTGTGGCTGTGGACCAGCTCATGCTAATTGTCACGTGACTGCACTAGACACTGCCCTGCTCTTTCATCTATCCCTTCAACTTCTCTCATTTGCCAGGACATCAGGGGTGCTCAGAAATTGTATTGTTTTCAAAGAGGCCTCCAAAATCCATTTCAGAACCTCCACTGGAAATATTTAATATGGTCCACTTATAAACAATCTATGATGAAAATAAAATGAAACAAAACAAGCCCACCCAGTCTTAAGCATCAAGGAGTCAAAAGTGTTATTTTTTTTATACGACAGTGCCAGGAAGAACCTCAGCAGCACCACTGGCTTTTACTTAAAAGTGGTGTCTAAGTCAGGCAACCTGCTGTGCAAGATTGCTGGTTTTCCTCATTTACCCATTTTCTTTTATTCTTTGTTCAACTGACTGGGAAAGTGCCAATGAGCTGTGTGCATACAGAGTATCAAACAGGACACACAAAGGATATTTGGTGAATGGTGTTGGAAGAGGACTGAGCAGTCATATACCTTCATGTTTAAGGTCATCAACCTTGGAAAAGAGACTAAAAAATGCCCCAGTCAGATTTGCTCAGAACTGGAACTGTCCTGAAGGATTTATTCATAATGAAAAATGTTTTGCATAAGGGACCTCTGAAGGTTACACAGTGAGCGGAGATACTACAGAGCAATTTAAATCTCAGGTATAGTCTTTTTATATTCTTGAAGAAAATTTTAAGCACTGAAAGCTGATAGAAATGTATAGTGGTCAGCATTATAGCCAACACTCAGATTCTATTATTAATGTTTTGGTATATATGAACTATCACCTGTATACACAACTTCATATTTCACTCTCTTCTAAAACACTGTGTTTTGCATTTCAGGTCAATATAGAATATCAGAATTAGATTTATACTTCTGACTGGAGCAACCAGAAAATGAACACAGGTGAAATCACAGTTTTAAAGTACTGAACAGAAGATGAGACAGAGAAATGAATGACCTCTGAGCAATTTGAGATAACTCTGCCCTGGGCCAGTCATGCTACCTGTAGAGTGCCTCCAAGCTGCGATGCCTTTAGCATCCAAACGTGTTCATAAAATTTGAATAAGAAAAGTATCTCTGAGAGCTAAACATATTCACTTTTAGGCACTTTCATATCTTTTTGAAAATGCAATAATCTTTCCTCAGGAATGTAGTGCTTACTGTGGTGGGGTCTATGTCACTCTCTTTTTATAGACTTTTCCATTTCTCTTTGACTTATTTTCAGTAGGTTCTGCAGTTATATGTTCAAGTTTATAGTTCTGTCTCCTGTACTTTCTAGTCTACTAGAAATTAAATTAAATCAAGCTTGGGTATCATAATGACTTTAATGTCTTTATCTACTATTTTCATAGTCTGTCTTATTTCGGATTTTTGTTAAGTGACTTTTCATTAGATTTTTCCAAATATATAGTAGGTTTTTTATATTTTTGAGTATTATATTTTATCTAATTGCTTAAAAGTTCAATGAACTTTGTTATTACCAATTACTGGTAAATCAGTTTGATTTTTCTCAAACTGATAAATGCATACAATATACATATGTAGTAATACTCCTTTAGTCATGGTTTTATTTTCTGTGGTTTCAGTTACCTGTGGTAAATTGTTGGCCCAAACTATTAGCATTTGTCTTGATTTTGTCTAGTGAGAGAGGCTATATCCACACAACTTTGAAATATTATATTGTTATAACTGTTCTATTATTGTTGTTTAATCTCCATCTCTGTCTAATTTATAAAGTAAATATTATCATAAATTTGCATATGCATGTATAAGAAAAAAATATAAGATCTGGTACAATGTGAGATTTCAGACCTCTTTTAGGCATCCTAGAATCTTATCTTACAAGTAACTGTGAATGACTATAGACTTGTTTTTAGATGCCCAGAAAAGTACTCACATCACCTTCCTTCTGTCTCCTGTGTTCACTGAGGTCTCTTCAGTATACTTGTACCTGGGAGTTTTTCAGCTTATAATTTTTCTTTCTCCAGAAGTTGTTCTTTGCCTAGATTCTTTGTGTTCCTCACCATTTGTGCACCTGGACATGAAGGTTAGTGGTTAAGTATGTGAGTGGATCTCTGAAGATTCCCAGATATTATCCTCTGAACTGCTTCCTATTTGTTCCCTCTGTGATTCTGGTTGCTCTGGTTTCTTTAAACTCTGGTCTCTCTGTCATCAACAGAACAAGACTTTTGGACTAGTTTACTTTCTATCTTTGTATTCTTTGCTCTTGAAATCCCCCCAGGAAAGAAAATTAATGTTTTTTTTATCTTTAGATCCAGTCATTAATTGTCCTTTGGCCATCTGGTTCTGTTCATGACACCCCCTTGGCCTAAAGTATGTTTGCAAAATTTTGCAGGAATCTGCTGGGGTCCAGGGTCTGCCTCAGCTACACTCTCTACATGAGGCTTTTCCTAATGACTGTGGATGTGAACCTTTCCCTTTTCTTTACATAGCATTGCAGAGACCATTTTATTCACACATCGAAGTCAGTATCCTAGCCACCAGTTTGGATGAGGAAACTGGAAAGCTAACAGCTGAATGAGTTGACCAAGCTTGAGTATTAATAGACAAAGAAATTTTGCATAGATTTACATATTAAGTGTGTGTGTGTGTTTCATCCCTAGGAGATTTTAAACTGTAGAATTATGGAAATCTTTCTTTCTATTTATAGAAAAATCTATAACAATTGAAACAGCATGTGGCCCATGGCAGATAATGAATAAGTGTCTGAGAGTTGAATATTTATTAAGGGGCATGTGGTGGGGTAAGGGAAGGGATGAGTAAGGAAGCACATTTGGTACCAGCTGTGTAGTGGCTAAAAGAAGTGTGTGCGTGACAGCGTGTGTGTGTGTGTGTGTGTGTGTGTGTGTGTGTGTGTGTGTATTAATGTTAGATAACACATGACAGATACTATACAGTCCTACACAGCAGGTTGCTATCCAAATAGTTATCATTCATTTTTAGCTTCCTCATTGATAACGACTAACTGCCTTTCTGTATCTTTAACTATTCACTAGCTCCACCCCTTCCAATTGTCCTTGAATGCAAACTGAGATTCTGATACAATAAAAGCTTTGCCAGGAACTGGAGGATAGTATGCTAATTAACAGCACTGGCTTCTCTTCCAGAGAACGTGGATTTGGTATTTGGTTCCTGACACCCTCATGATAGCTAGCCACCATCTGTAACTCCAGTTCCAGAAAATCTCGTACCCTCTTCTGGCTTCTGGAGGCATTGCATGCATGGATGAACTTACATATATGCAGGTAAAACATTCATACAAAAGAAATATTTTTTAAAGCTTTGCTTTGCTGATATATGTGATGTTAGTGATGCTATTATTTCCTGAGCAAAAATCCATCTGCCTTGGTAAAGCTGTAAGAAAAAAAATCTTCAAAAGGATTGTATCAGTATATCTGAGGAGTCTTTCCCTCCCTCCCTCCCTCCCTTCCTCTCTCTCTCTCTCTGGTGTGTGTGTGTGTGTGTGTGTGTGTGTTACTGAAAATTAATATATGCTGATGCATATGCTACTGTCCGGTCAATTCTACCAAAGACTATCAGTAATAAGATTTTACTGCAGCATGGGTGAGATGAGTCCCAGCTGATGAAGTCGTTTCCATGGAAATACATTAGAATGCATGCAAAAGCATCTTGCTCCATACATAAGAATGATGCAAAATAGTAGTAATCCCAACTACTGCACACCTTGCTTGTGAGCATGTGGGTCAGGAGCTGCAGATGACACGGAAAGGACTGTTCCTCATGTGATCTGTGGTTGAGCCAAGTCAATCTACACTTGGGACCTTGTCTGTTGTCCCTTGCTTGTTCATTTTCACTAGAGACAGCAGAAGCTGTGAGTTCTCTGAGACTGAGCACTCCCCCTTGAGAGTCATGAGAATTTCTAGTAATTTTCGTTACTTATTAGGCATATGCAATGTTGTACACTTATTTCATTTAAGTTCTTCCCACAGGTAAGGATCCCGAGCCTCAGACTAGTAATTAAACCAAGCTCTGTCAGATGATAAATAGAAGTTGCAATGTGAAATCATGATTACTGACACAGTTCTCATCCCATGAACGGCTCCTTCTAGATGGCTAGATAAATGAAGAGTCTGGAATGAAAGACATGGTGGAGAGAGGTGGAGAAGGACTGTGGAGGAACTGTGGGGCATTGGTCATAGGTGTGTCAGATAGTCTATAAAAAAAGGAGTGTAGTCTTGCTGACTGAACTGTTTTCACAAATCCCTCTACCGCTTTCCCAGGGTGTTGATTGGTAATAGAAGATTCCAGTTAGATTAGGTAAAGCTGAACCACTCAGTCTCAATTTAAAAATCTACTGAGGAAACTGGCTTCTCAGATACTAGCCCACTGTTCTACAGAACACCTTTTTTCTGGCTCCAGTTTTGCCTTCACTTGATGGGACAAGTTTCTAACCATGTAGCTGATGATAAACATTGATTCTTTTCCTCCATGGTTTTTCAGAAATATGTCTGTGCTCTAATCACAGACTCACTACTCTAACTATACATGGTCTTGCCAGATTCACATGGAGGCAGGTTCCATTACCTCATCTCTTTTCCAAACATAGAGGGAGGTTTTATGTTACTCATGGAACCAGAACCAAGATGTCAGTCACTGGAGGCACAGATAAAGGAAAGGCCTGGTGTCACCTGTCAAAGCCTAGGGTGAGTGTCCCTCTACCTCTTTGCTGCATCTTACTCAGGGTGTGGCATAAAGTAGAACATGCCTAACTTCAGGGCCCAGAGTACATGCTCCAACTTCTGAAAGAACAGTGTAAGGGAAGTTCATAGCGAAAGGGGTCCACAGGCTGACCCAGCCTAGGGAAGCACCACCGTGAGAGGGTTCTGACTCACCCAGTGTAGACCATGCTTTTACCTCCTAGAATGCAAGACAATCACAATAGTCTATGATCTGTAATAGTGTAAAAATCCAAGTTGTAACATTAGATCTATGCTGTGGGAAAATTACAATGAAGTTATTTTTAATTCACAACTAAAATTTATAAATTTATGATATATAATGAAATACTGTACAATGTACCAGATACATATACACACATATCTAAGCATATAATATATATTATATATATACATCCATATCTAAACATATATATGCACATCCACACACACATTGAGGAATGACTAAATCAACCAAATTAACATTAATAGATTCACATATTGACCATTATTTTGGTGAGACTATTTAAAATCTACTCTGTTGTGAAGGGTAGCACAGCAGCTCATTGGTAGAGTGCTATGCACACGGCCCTGGGCTCTCAGCATCATCTAAGCAGGATGTGGTAGTTCATACCTGTAATACTAGTACTCAGCAGATGGATACAACAGGATCATCTTTGGCTGCATAGCTGTGAGGCTAGCCTGTGCTACGTCAGACCCCATTTTAAATAAAAATCTATTCTTTCAACAATTCTGAACTATATAATACATTATTATTAGCTTAATCATTATGCTGTGCAATAAAATACTGAGACTTATCTTGGGATGAAATTCTTAAATCCTGCTTCTCCCTAAACATATATGTGTGTGGGGGGGTTAGGATGGACATTTTAAAAGAAATAATACACGGTTTGATTTGGATTGAATCCAAGTTCTCTAGCCTGTCTTGAGGCAAGAGTTTTCAACCAGAAATTTTGTATTCTAAACTCTTGTATCTCCCCCCCCCGCCCCAAATTCTAGTTTTCAAGGCTTTCGGGGAAGTTTATCTATGGGATCTGAGAGTGTGATTCAGCTTGCCATGCTAATAATTTATTTTACATAGTGCTCTTTCTCATGTGGTTTGGAAATAACATCTTTACCATTGTTCCATCTACCCCTAGCTTTGAAACTCCTGGAGTGGACTAATTATTGCCACAAACCACCATCTCTCTGCTTCCAAAGGCAAAGACAGAAAGCCATTCAAGAACAAGTGAACATTGGGATGGGTCAGGGCTGTGGCTTCATTCTCATTCTCTCTGTCCCTGGTTGGTGAAATTTTTCTTCCATCCTCAGGTACAACCCCATGAAGGATGAGGGGCCCACACCCATTGGTTCCCTGGATCATCACAAGGAAAGTCTCAGTCTCTGGAGGAGCAGACTGGAGAGGAACTTCCATTTCCAGAAAGCATCTATTTTTTTATATACTAAGATTTAGTAATGACATTTATGACAAGAACATGCCTTTGAAATGAAACACATGTTTAAGAGACCTCTTCAATTTCTAATGAAGAATAGAATTGGACTTTAAACCAACTAGTCTCTCAGGAAATAGCAGGCCCAGCAATGCAGATCAGAGTGCTATATTTTCCAGACCCAAATGTGCCCTGAGAGCTGGTGGCTGAGAAAAAAATATCATCTCAGAAACTGTGCTCATGCGGATGGAGAGGTGAAAACATGAAAATGCCGCCATCTCCCACTTGCATCACCACAGCCTCAGGATTCATGCTGAGGTCAGATTGCAGAAGCTCCCTTTCCAAGTCTGAACATGAAGATCATGTTACTCGTCCTCAGAGTAAATCATGGCTCCTTCATTTGCTGGTTTTCAGGGGGCTATGATGAGAACGCTCAGAGAGGACTGCTGCCTCAGCGCTGCCTTCAGCGGAGCAACTGTGCAGCAGGCATGGCCTTTGCTATGTCGATTCTTGCATTGGTTTTCTCCCTTCATCAGGAATACAGGCCTAAGAGTTCACCAATGCAAGCAGGTCTTGATTCACTATTCTAATTCAAGGCTATGGGAAAGACAAGGACTCTAAGAAAGAACCAAGAGATGAGATGATGTGCTTTGAACACCTGTGCAGCAAACGGTTCAGATCAAAATGAAAAAAAAAGACCTAGTATGAAGTACCACATGCAGATAGATGAGAGGCTCCTGGAGGCATGGGTCTGTCTGTCACCTACAGAGAAGATTGTCTAAGGAAGGAGCTTCCTCTCTCTGGCTCTGTGCTTCTCCAGCATTCACCAGTCTGACAAAGCAAAATGACAGAGATCAGCCCTTATGAGTTAGGGGCTCTCCATGCTGCTCAGAAGGGCATGGCTCCATAGGGCATCGGGTATACTGTAGTGTTCTGACTGCCCAAGATGGGTCAGGCAGAAGAGCAGAGCACAGGAAGATAGAGGGGGAAGTCTGGAGAGTCCGCTGAGTCATCATACTCCCTCACCCCCTGTAACAATCCTGGTTACAAGTACAAGAGAAATTCCAAGTCAGTTCTCCCCCTTTTTGTAACTTGAAAACCCATGTTTAAATCCCAAATCTGCCTCTGATGAGTGTGATACATTTTATTGTTATTCAGTCTCTCTGAGCCACAGACTTTTTGCCAAAAAGTGACCCTCACGTTGCGTGTTTCGTGAGCTTGCTGTAGATAATAAGACCCAGGTAGAACCAGTGTCAGCAACCCTCCTGGTAAAGAGACTGTGATGAAACATCAAAGTTCTGAATTATTTACGTCTGTAAAGAAACTGATGATTCATTTGCATAAGACGTGTTTTAATCAACTTTGCTAAGAAAGAGGAAACAATTATTTCATTAAGAAACATTACTGTGGACTTTGCAGAATTCATATATATACTACACTGACAAGTACCTGCTTTTGGTCTCCATCTCAGCATACAGAGTTAGGGCTTCAGCAAGCTCTGTGAAGGAGCCAAGGCTGCTCCTTCTCCAGTGGCAGGAGGGCTCATTCTCCTTCTCTCCCTCCACTGAAGTAACTGAAATTGAATTGGCAGAACTCAGCAGATTAAGAAAATTGGTGTCATCCCACAGCTTCATTACCTTGTAAGAGATAATGGCACCTCCAGCTCCCAGAGGGCAATTACCACACTATAACACATCGTTCAGGAGCAAACCCCACATATTGCCCCTCCCTGAGCTGAATCCCTGCCACCAGCCTTAGTGTGAAGGCTCTCTCAGTCTAGCCAGCAGCGAAATTTCTCACTCAGCAGCAGGCACAGCCACTTTCCCATCAACAGAACAGGAAAACTTAATTCTTAACTAGTGGTCGGATACCTGAACCAAAAATGACTGTGTCTTTAGAAAAAGTTATTTGTTGTGTTAAGGACATAAAGTAGAATGGGGATTAAGGTGGCGCTTAGTGTGCTTCCTGAATGACTTCAGTCAGAGAACTCCAAGTTCCCAGCATGGTCTTCATCTTTCCCCTCTGGTTCCAGTGGGCTGACTTCTGTCTCCCAGAGGACCTTCTTCAAGGCTAAATTCTGTCTCCCTGTGGACATGGGTACTTCAAACGTGATGCATTACTTAAATTTCATCACCAAGAAGGGATTGGTGCTTGCTCTCTTTTTAAATTTTTATTTTTTAATTGATTCCAGAATTTCATACAATGTATTTTGATCACATTCAGACCCCCTCTCCCTCCCAACTCCATCCCTACCTCCTCCCATTTCACATCCCATGTTGTTACCTGTCTTTTTATTTTTAAATCTATTTGTTCATTTTTATTTATTTTGTTTTTATTTTGTTTTACTAAAGACCTCACAATTACATTCCATTTCTCTGACATGTTCCGGGTTATGAGTCCATGTACCAGAGTCTCATCACACCAAGAAAGAAAACTGACTCTCCCTTTCCCAGTGTCCATCCATTGTCAATAGCTTCTCAGCTAGGGATGGGTCTTCTGGCCCACCTCTTCCATACATGCTGGGCCCCTGTTGATCATGAGTTTGAACTTGCTTTCTTAATGTCTCACTTTAAAAATATTAAAAGAAGCAAAATAAGTTCCTTCAGGGCTTTCCAGTAAAACAGGGGCAAAGATACGTTGTGCTTTCCTCTGTGGGCAAGGGAAAACATGTCAGTTATGGCACAGAACTTCTTAGATGCAAGTCTGGTAAGAGCTGCCGTTTCTCCTTGGCCATTATCTTAGGGTTTCTGGACTCTCTACCATCTCCATTAGCACAGTGTAACTACAGAGGCTCAGCCCCTGGGAGCTCACTCCATGCTGATGAGAATGAGACATGAACAGGGATATCAGGGACATCATCCATCACAAGGCTCCTGAGCTGAAATCTCAACACTTCTGCTTTGCAAGCCTCTCCTCTTATTAAACACAGACGACTGGATTTCTTCAAGACTGCACTGAACGCTCTTTTCTTTTCTCAGTCCCTCAAACCTCTCTGTTGAGGCTCATCAAAGACGTCCTATGTACTTACATATGTGGATGACGTACATATACAAGATCTCAGTACATGCTTATTCTGTGAGCCAGAGCTACATATTCAAGTATGTTACTGATTTCTCCTCTTGGATATTTCAAAAGCACAACAGACTCACCATGTCAAGAGCTAAGCTGGCAGTCTCCACCTCCCACTCTCCCAGCCGGAATATCTCTTACTATATTTAATTTTTGTTCATTTTTGTTCATCCAGTGATCAGAACTTGAAGAAAGGTTTTCCACGGTTTTCCACTTGACTCCTCCTCCTTTAGCTTCCATGTCCGATTCATTAGCAAATCTCTTACTAATTAAATATTTATTTTAAAATATCCACTTTCCAGGAGAGAGAGAGAGAGAGAGAGAGAGAGAGAGAGAGAGAGAGAGAGAGAGTAAGATGAGAGAGAGACACAGATTTGTGATCCCAGTGCTCTTTGATATGAATTCATCTACTGAAGCCTGGTCCAAAAGTCTCACCCTTAAATGAGACTGACTCTCCCCTTCCCAGCAGTCACCGATTGCCAATAGTTCCTCAGGCGGGCTGGGGTTTTTTACCCGCTTCCCCAAATCTATCCTGATTTGTCCATGTTGTCACTATTACTGTGAATATATGAGTAACTGACTAATTGTTTGAAAAACTCTATTTCCTTGTGATCATCAACCTCTTCTGGCTCTTACAATCTTTCTGACCCCTCTCCCACAGTGATCCTTGAGCCTCAAGAGTCAGAAGTTTGATAAAGGTGTCGCTTTCAGGGATAAGCAGTCTGCAGCTTCTTATTCTTTGCATGTAGGGTGTTTCTCTGATAACAGCTGAGAAATATATCAATCTATGAGTATAACAATAAATCATTAGGAGTCAGTTTAATACTAAATCTATTTAACAAAATAGTTGCATTAGGCTCTCTCTCATGGCTTGTGGACTGTCTAGACCTGATAACAATGTTAGGTGTGGGCTTCATCCTATGAAGCAGACCTTAAATCCAATAAGAAAGTAGTTGATTGTTGTTATTATATTTGTGCCGCTTTTGCACTGGTACAAATGGGTATTTTTAACTTTTCTTTCTTTGCATTTATTTACTCATTTATTTGGGGGAGCACTGCACAGTGTGGAGGTCAGAGAGCAACTTACGGAGATCAACTCTCTCCTTTCACTACTGAGCTCCCCTGATAGAATTCAGAGTGATAGGCTTGGCAGCAAGTGGCTTTATCTGCTGGTCCATCTCACTGGTCTGGCAAATGGATATTTTAAAATAAATATTTAATTAGTAAGGGACATGCTAATGAATTGGACTTGAAAGCTAAAGGAAGAATAGTCAAGTACAAAAACCATCCTTCAGGTTCTTATCATTGGATGGACAAAAAATAAACATAGTAAGAGATATTCATATATATATATATATATATTTGTGCATATATATATAGAGAGAAAGAAATTTGATGGGGGTTAGTAAGAAGATACAGATATTGGAAGGACTCTACATATGGTCAAATATATTAAATAAAATTCACAAAAAATTCAATTAAAAATTAATTTAAAATATCCATCTATGACTACACCATAATTTTAGTCTAATAACTGCCTTTGCCCGAACTGCTGAACTGACCATCATTTGATCTGTTTTCCAACATCCTCACTGCACCAACAGCGACCTGATTAATCATTAATTAGATGACACTATCACACTGTTAAGAATTTTTAAGTGGCTCCTCATTACTTTGAGAATGAGGTTAAAAATTTTCTAGATTGCGAAACATGTGGAAATTGAACACCTCATAGACTCACCTGTGATGGCTCTTCTGAAACCCTAGATGGCCCTTTTAGCAGCAAGGTCAAAAGAACACATCAGGGGCATAGGACAGCCTTGCCCTTTTTGTTAAGGGACATTGGTGGTCTTTGTTTGGGTACCTGGCCTTCCAATGAGTAGTACAGAAAAAATATAAAGCATCATTACAGGTTGGCAGCGAGAACAATTTAAAAATTGACCAGATGAAAGAATGTATGAGTTGGGGAGCTATGGCAGGGGGGTGCCATTGGGGAAGGGGTGGAGGATAAAATGATTAAGATGAATTGAAATACACAATTCAATAATACATAAATAAATAAATAAATAAATAAATGTGACATTAGTGGAAAACTTTGATCAAACAACTTACAAGTTAGAGATACCACTGGGACAAGGGCAACAGAATTCGGGACCTAAACTAAAATAGGTCATCATATGCAATTTCTGTGTATGGGAATATTACATGACACACACATACATGTGTGGATATTTAAGGAGTTTACTAAAAGGGATTAAAGGTTCATATGAATTTTAAGTTCCCTAAAAACTTTTTTTGCTGAATCACAGTTCAGCAGATCTCAATCCTTTAACAACTACTTATGTATTTAAAAACATGACTCTGGGGCCAGAAATCCAGCTGAGGTTCTGAACACTCTACCAACTCTTTGAAAATTACTTACAATATGTGTGCTTTGGTTTCTTCAGTAATTAATGAATGGCCATACTTACCTCATTAGAGCTACTGAGAGCATATATTAAATTATTTACAAGGGCTTGGCCTGTAACTCAGTGGAAGAATGCTTACCTAACTTGCATGCATGAAGAGTGCTTACCTAGCATACATGAAGCCATGAAGAATAAGGAAAACTGTACACAAGGCACTTAAAACATTATATGCTACATGATAAGCACTATATTTTAAAATAGCATTGTGTGCATTTTTGTATTCTGTATGAAAGGAATAAAAATGTTCCCCTAAAGGCCATTCTTTGTTCTAATGCCTGAAATTCCTGAAAATGCTGTCTTATGACACAGAATTTTGCTGCTAGCATTGGGGATAAGGATCTGAGACGGAGAGATTTAAGACAGTTCCTTTGAGGTAGACCTTGGTGATAAGATATTTTAGACCTGGAAAGGCAAATGTTTGCACACATCTTCTTATGCTCCCACCAATAATTTATTATAGTTCATTCCTACTATCCACTATCCAACTCCAAGACAGACATCTTTTCTCCATTCATCTCTCTTGGCAGCTACTATGAGCCAACTGATTCTTGGACGCAAAGATAAATTAAATTTTCTTGTCTGAGTTGATGTAGATAAAAGGCCTTTCAGAAAAGGAAATACCAAAGGTCAAACAGTTAAAGGCTGGCTTCTGGGGAGTCTGCAGAGGACAAACTGGATTTTGAGTGGACAGACGCTATAGTGGAAGATGTGCTGAATTACTGACACAGTGAAGATGATAATAATGATATTTATTTTCTATTTGATCTGTCTAGGCATGTTATTTCATTCTATTCTTTTGGTACAGTGAGGAAGTTACCAGAGCTATTTCTGTAACACATATGGTGGAACTAAATATGCAGGAACAAACTGTCACACAGACACATGCATTCCTGTTAAGTAGATGCTGCAGGCTTGGGACCGGGTCTGAATGCCTGCTTCCAGAGCCAGCACATTTATCCCTGTGCTGCACTAAGATCAAACCTGGCCTGGGCCTGGGGTACACTGCATGACACAATTTGTCCTCAGGGCAATTAATAACTACAATGACTTTTGAATATGACATTATCATGACAGAGCCATGCCCCAGGAAAACTGACCTAGTATCACTGCATGGGTAGATTTAGAGGACCAAAGGGAAAACTAGCCTATAGGAAGAAAAGAATAAGCAGGCATGCAGGAGAATGTGGAAGGAGGGAGGGATATATGAGCTGGAAAAGGTGCCTGAACTGCTGAGCTTGGAGTCATTGTAGAAAATTGTCAGGACAAGTTTGGAGTTAAGTATAGAAGAATTAATTTATGTAGCTATAAAAGCTGCGTGGGTGGCTGACTTGGTTGCTTTCATAGTCTCTAAATTGAGTAATGCTATAGAAAGGTAAAGAATTCTCAGCCACAGAATTTATCGTCACTGTCTTCTTTAGGTGTAAACATATTTTTATTAGCTTTATGAACATAACCATAAGAAATTAAGCAATTGGGAGAAGAACTTCATAAAATTGGCAATGCTTTTGAAACACAGAACATCAGTGTATTAGGGCAATTTCCAATGGTTCACTAGTGAAACCCTTCCATCTCTCCACATTGACTAGTGGGGCAGTGAGTTTGCCTTTAGAAACAGAAGAGCAGAGTAGAAACTCCTAGAGCAGAGTAACATGCAGAAACCTCTTAGAAGAAGCTACTGAAAAGATGTTTCAGTGTTCTTCTACGTACTAAGGACTCAACTAGCAATTCTATTCCTGGTGTGTACCTTTAGATTTTTTATGAATCTTTGAACCCAAATTCTTAGACCTCACCCTAGCTTATTTAATAACCTCCCTTTCCCAAAAAACCCAGTTAGACTGAGTCTCAGATATTAAGATCTTATGAAGCACCACGTGGTGAAATTAATTTGCATTCAGAGATCAGAAATAACATTCTAATCTTTGAAGAATGTGAACAGTTATAAGTCACACTTTGCACTGCTCATAAAGAACTTGCTTTGAACAGAATGAGACAGAAGTTGTTTGCGTTAGGATTATCGATCATGTACAGTAGTGTATACCAGATATCGAGAACTGTCACCAAATACAAACAGAAGATACAAAACAAATATGAACTGATATAAGAAGATTTCAGGGAGGAGGGGAACTTGAGTCCTATTTCAAGGCTTCTGGTTTGGGAGATCTCTGGGAAAGCTTGTACATTTGGAGATCAAAAATGTCAAGTATATTTGTCAGCTTTCAGCAGCTATCACAATAACTAAGTAGGATATGCTTTATGCAGAAAAAGGGACAGTGGAAAGAGTTTAGTGGGTAAAGTACTTGCCTTTGAAGAATGAAGACCCGAGTTCAATTCCTATATAACAACAACAAAAAAACAGGCCTGCTGGTGAACACGTGTAATCTCCTCACTGTGGAGAAGAAAACAAATGGTTCCCTGGGGCTTCCTGGCCAGCAAACCTTCAGTGAGAGACCCTGCCTCAAATGAATGAATGAATGAATGAATAATTTAGATAAAATTAAAAGGTAGACTGTACCCAAGAAACAACATCCTAGGTTTTCATTTAGTCTCCACAAGTGTATTTGTACATACACACAACACATTCTTCACATAAACACCCCCACACATGCACCACACACACATGAACATGCTACACATAAGAAACATTTTTAGTTTGCTTTCTATTTTGGGAGGTCTGAGTCAGGGATCAGATACTTTCTCTGCTATTAGCCTGTGGTAAGCCAGCACATCCTGCTTGGACACCCATGGCTGAGCAAATGTGTTCATCTCATATTGAGACAAAGAGCAAAAACAGATGAGAGGGAGATACAGAAAGCACATTATCCTCTTTTCATAGCATGATTCTTATAGTGAACTGAATGCCTCCCAGAGCCCCATCACTCTCAGCAGCACGCAGGGGCTGATCCTTCTGAGTCTTTCATCATGAACCTTTGAGGAACATATTCAAACTATGGAACCAAGAAATAGTGAGTTTGTGGTCTAGAACAGTATGTTTTAATTTTTAAAATTGTATTTACTTCTTTGTGTATGTGCATGTGTGTGTATGTGGTATGGTTGTAGGTATGCCACTGTATGTGTGTGTGGAAGTCAGAGGACAGTCCTTAGGAGCTGGTTCTCTCTTTCTACACTGTGAGTCCTGGAGGTCAAACACAACTCATCAGGCTTGGAAACAATTAACTTTACTCACTGAGCCATCTCACCAGCATTGGCGAGAACTATACTTTGAGAAGCACTGATTCAGCGTTTGATCTTTAATATCATGCTCTGTGTTAGTATTTGGGAAAGATCCTTAGAAAGTCATTATTTAAGCTGTAATAAAGGAGGATGAAGACAGCATTTGCACATAGGTACATGATTCAGATCCAGAATGGTGCTCAACTTCCCAGGGCTGGTAAGGTGGTGATTATTCTCATAGGAGAATTCTAGGGGTAAAAGTACACGAATCACACAGCGTTCAGTTACAACTTGGGCCATTTGGATTTGTTTAAAAGACAGAAGCAGTTTATCCCCCCACCCCTCCCATGTCTAGGACAGAGGTCCTGGTGGGAAAGAAGACAGAAGTAAAAAAATGGAATGGACTGAGTTAAACTTTGTGGAAAGCTATACATTTGAAATTAAAGGAGATTGTTTAAATAAATCTTTAACATCTGCTAGTAGTATGTTACTCCCTCCACGCTTTTGGAAACATATTTTCATGTTTTCAAAGCTCATGATTTTTACTGTCTCTAGCTCCCAGGTGGGAGATTACTGAGTCTGGTGGTAGTATATTTCAAAATTGATATTTTTTTCCTTAATTTAATTAGGTAAAAACCATGATAATAATTTTGGTGATGATGACAATGATGATGATGATGAAATCAATGAACATCTTTAAAAATAAACTTTCTGAAAATAGAACCATAAGAAGCTGTGTATCATGGAGCAGGTTTTGCATCTCTTCCTTAAACAATGTCTTAAAATATTTCCCACACAACCTGTGAGAACTATAGCCATGAACTGTCTACCTGTCCTTCTGGTGACAGTAATGTTCCCTAGGATCTTCAGGTCAGAAGTGAGGAGGTCAGTGTAGTTGATATCATAGAAGAATGTTCAGGAGCTAGAAAGAGAACAGGGAGGATGTTAGAAGGAAGGTTTCCTTGAAGAGGTCACCTTGGTGCTGAGTCTTAATGAGAAAATGAGGCTTCCCAATCATCTTAGAGAGAGGGACATTCTCCATGGGGACATTACATGCAGATAGAGCAACATGGGAACAGCAGGATGACACAATTGTTGTGTGAAGGGAAAATAACAGGGCTGTGTTTTAGGTGAAGACCTTGGTTTCCCGCCAAGAACTATAAAGGATGAGCTGAGTGTTGGATAATTTGCTTTATCCTGACCATGCCAGCTGACATCTCATTCCAACTCCAACATGACCTTGCCTATTTCCATTCGGTCTTGAACATATTCACAGGAACCATGTGTATGAGGTTAGGATGGTGTGTGGTAATGAGAAATTGCCCCCGTAGAGTCATGTATTTGAACATTTTTTAATCACAAGTTGGGGATGCTGTTTGGGAAGGTTATGCAACTCTTAGGACACAGACCCTTGCTGTGTATGGAAGTATGTCACTGTGAATTGACGAGAGTATTTATTCATTCTCTCTCTCTCTCTCTCTCTCTCTCTCTCCTTTCTCTTTACTTTTGTGTGTGGATTAAAATGTTTTCAGCCAGCTTCCAGTTCCTATTATGGTATTATGGTTGCCATGTCTTCACCACCACGATGGACTCTGGCCTTCTGTAATCATAAGCCAAAATAAATTCTTCTTACTTTTGATTTGGTCATTATATTTTATCATAGTAACAAAAAAGTAACTAACACAGATGGTCTCGTCTACGTTTCTATGCAGCTCAGTACATTAATCCAGCCAAGGAAATGACATTGGCTCCAAGGAAGACATTTTCCCCCAGCATACCTTGCTCCTATGATTATGTCAGGAAGAAGAATGGAGAAGAAGTGACTATTTATTAGTTTCTTTCTTATGCCAAAGCCTGGGCCAGTCGTTCACAAGATTTTCAGCAATATTTACATCTCTATAAATCAGTATTTCTATTCCAATTCTTAACTGAGGTAAATAAAATTCGGAGATGCTATATACTCTTAACATGTCTAAGTCTCAACTGACTGTAGTATGCAGATAATACAGTAAATAAATTAATATGATGAAAGTCAACCTCCTACTTGTATCTTAGCTTTCTTTTTTTTTCAAATATCTTATCATTTTATGTCTATGACTGTATTGGCTGCATGTGTGTAAGTGCACCCATGTTGTGTCATGCCCATAGAGGTCAGAAGAGGACATCGGCTACCCTGGAACTGGAGTTATGGGCAGCTTGTGGGTGCTAGAATCGAACGCTCATCCTCTGAAAGAGCAATTAATGCTCTTAACCTCTAACCTATCTCTCTCTGTCCCCCTTAGCTTTCATTTTTATCTATGGCATTCAAGTAAGTTAATGACTCATCCATGAGAATAAGGTCTTCGGGGTATAAGAGGAAAGGAGATGCATAACACTTGTTGGACACAGGGAGATAGTGCCACCTGCTGAAGTCCTGGGCATGCTCCTTAGCTACTATTCTAGCTTCCTTTCTGTTGCTGTGCTAAAACACTCTGACCAAAAGCAACTTGTGGAAGAAAAGTGTTTATGTCGCTTACAATCCATCATCAAAGGAGGTGAGGGCAGGAACCATCAGGGAATACTATTTTCTGTTTTACGCTCTGGTTCATTCACTCATGCATGCTTAGCTAGCATTCTTATAGTCCAGAGCCACCTGTCTAGCATTGGTGCCACCTGCAGTAGAATGGGCTCTCTGAATCAAACATTCCCCCACAGTCATACCTACAGGCCATTCTGACCTAGGCAATTCTTCAAATGAAGCTTTCCTCTCACATGAGTCTAGATTATGTCAAGTTGATAAATAAAGCTAACTTGGACAACATGAGCTGCTTTTGGTAACAGTCCCTTTGAGTCAGTCTCCAACTCTAGTAAAGTCTTCATAATGTAGACAGCTGTGTTGTAGCATTTGACCATCAACGCAACCACAGTAAAGGTTTATTAAAAACGAGCTGCTACTGTTTTAGATAAGAATGTAACTAGACCCATGATTTGTCCTTCCTCAATCCCCTCAATTAACTTATTTGCCTACTCACAAGAAATTCATCATTTCTAGCCTCTCCCACATAAACATTTCTCCAGATGCCACATTTCTTGACTTAGTTGTGATCTTTGTGCTCCTTGGTCTGTGCACCCCCTTGTGGTCTTATCTACCTAGTCACTTAACATTTCATCATCAGAATGTCAACCTAAGCTGAGACTGCCTGACTCAAGCTTGACTTGTGTTCACCTCATCAGGGTGAACTTCCCAAATCCCCCTACTTTGAGACCATCTGCAGTTCCTCACACTGCCCTAATACTAGGCTTCCCTAGTAGTTAGTATAGGCCCAGACCTTTTGAAACTGCCTGAGAACTCCTGACTCATCCTCCCCATGAGCTTGTGAAATATCTCTGTGCTTATACCCCCGTGTTTTGGAAAGCCCACTATTCCAGGACTTAGACTTCTTTGCTAACTAGTAGGGACTGGCACATACATCTCCCATCTCCTCTCTTTGAACCTTGGCACTATCAATCTGAGGCTTCTGAAGTGCGCTTAACTAGCATTGGCTGCTTCGCCCTCCTGTAGAGCCCCTAAGTAGCCTGACTAGAGCTATCTGGTCCCTCCAATATAAAATCAAAAGAGAGAACCTGAAGCCTAGACAAACAAGCTTTTCATATCCAATCAGAAAGCAACCAAGGTCCATCAAGAATACAAACAAAATCAGAGTTAAGTTCAATAACCGAAGGCTTGAGTTTCACAGCAGAATCACAAGCAACAAAAGAAATTCACATGCCAGAACCACAATGAAAATAATAACATAAAAAGTAATATGCTCCTCCACACAAACACCACCAATCCTATAGAGGAATGCACAATGAGAACCTCCTAGAGATAACCCAGGACACAGAATTTAAAGGAACCATCATAAGTACGATCAAAGAAGTCAATGAATATAAAGAACACAAAAACAACTCAAAGAACAAAAAGAAGATAGGGATAAACTTCTGACTGAATTCACAAAAGAGAGAAATATTAAAGACAACTCAGGCTGAAATGAAGGAGGTATAACAGTCAATAAGCCAGTTTGAAACTATAGGAGAAGGCCTCAATAAAGATGAAGAATTGGAACATTTAAGCAAAGAACATGAAAAACATAACATAGGAATGTAATATTCAGGAAATGTGGGACAACATGAAAAGATCAAATTTACACATCATAGGCATAGAGGAATGAAAAGAATCTCCAGTAAATGGTAATGACCAGATCTTCAACAGGATTGTAGAAGAAAATTTCCCAAAATTAAGGAAAGACATATCCATACAAGTACAAGAAGCACAAAGAACACTAAAAATAAAGGACCAGAAAAGAAACTACTCATGGAACTTCATAATAAAAAACAATGAATGTACAAACAAAGAGAGAAGACTGAAAGCTTCAAGGGAAAAATAAGTCACATATAAAGGAAAACCCAGAAGATTTACAGCTGACTTTTCAGTGCCAACTATGAAACCAGAGGAGACTAGACCACCATATTTTCAGATTTAAATGACTTTAGATGCCAACCCAGAATACTTAACCCAGCAAAACTGTCTTGGTTGAAGGGAAAAGTAAAGTCTTCCTTGATACAAACAGGCTGAAAAAAATTCATGTTCACCAAACCAGCACTTCAATACTCAAAACACTATAATTCCTGAAGAAAGGAACAACTAAACCCAAGAGGCAATAGAAAGAAACTAAATGAACATGTAATCGTGGAAGCACAAAATTAGACCAAGACTGAAAACAGAAATTAAAATAATGGTTACCAACAAACACCTTTCAATAATAACTTTAAATATCAATGGCCTGAACTCTCCAGTCAAAAGACACAGGTTAGTTGAATGGATAAAGAAACAAAATCCATCTTTTTGTTGTCTACAAGAAATTCATCTCACCTTCAAGGACAGGTATTACCTTAAGGTGAAAGGATGGGAAAAAATATTCTAAGTAAATGGCCCTAAGAAGCAAGTGGGCGTTATAATTCTAATGCCTAACAAAGGTAGACATCAAACTAAAACTAATTAGAAGAGATAAAGTGGGTTACTCCATTCTGATCAAAGGAAAACTTGACCAAGAAGATATTACAGTCATGAACATATATACACCAAACTCTGGGGCACCCAGTTTCATAAAAACAGTACTACAGGACTTTAAGACACAGAATAACCTCATGTCAATAGGGGATTTCATTACCCCACTATCACCACTAGATAGGTCAACCAGACAAAGAATAAACAGAAAGACATCCGAAATAAATTAAATCATAAATCAAATGGACTGAAAAGTCATGTACAAATATTCGACCCAATTACCAAAGAATACGCTTTCTATTCAGCAGCCCATGAAAGTTTCTTTAAAATTAATCACATACTGGGACACAAAAAAAACTCAACATATACAAAAACATTCTAACAGAGCACAACAAAATGAAGCTTAAAATCAGCACCAAAAGAACGGCCTAGCAGCTGAAGGTCCACAGCAACTGCTGTAGAATAATTGAATCTCTCCAGATAGGCAAATCTTAATTTCAGCCTAATTCAAGATCTTCTCTTATTATCCTGCCATAGTTTAAATGTGAAATGTCCCCCACAGGCTTATATGTTTGAATATCTCATCCCCAGTGATAGCACTACTTTGGAAGGTTGGGAAACCTTTAGGAAATGAGGTGTCATTGGAGGATGTAGCTTTGAAGGTATAACCTATCCCTGGCTCTGGTTTAGCTCTCTCTACTTCTTGGAGAACATGGAGGACTGAGCTTCATTCATTTCCATGCCATCTGTATCATGATAGACTGAAGTCCTCTAAAACCATGAGCCAAAGAGGTCCATCCTCTAATGAGTTGCTTCTGGCAGGAATTATGTCACAGCAATGAGAAACTGAGATACTGCCCATCCTTGTTGGGCCTTAAGAAATCCTAATTGACCAGCTGGCACCTCGTGGCCTGGGCAAGATGGCACTGACAGGAGCTAAAACAAAGACTAGCCAGAGGAGATAAGCACATACCACACATACCATGGTAATTAGGTGAACTAGGGACTTAAGTGCCATTGGAGGATAATTACTTCCTCCCTCGTGAACAGCGCATGGACAGTAGTAGCCTCTATGTAAACTGAAGACATGATCAGAGTGACCAGTAAAGTGATTGGTAGAAACTTCCCACTGTATGCTAATACCTGTAACTCTAAGCCTTTATAATGTGCCTGTTAAGTTCAGTAAACAGCTTCCTGCAGTACCATTGAAGAAGTTACATCATTAAAGCTGTATCATCAAAAGAGCTGGCTAGCTGCACGCTTCTTTGGTCAGATGGGAAGCCCCAGTTGTGTCTGAGTGTTTCCTGGAGCGATCCAGGAAGCTGGGAATGGGCAGGCTGTCGCACCCAACATCCTTTTGCTCCCTGTAAAAGCCCTCTCCTACCGCAGGGAGGGGACTGGTGCAATCCAAGAGAAGTGGGACATGAGCTTTGTGCCTGATCCCCCTTGCCGTTCTCTCCTGCTGGGCGGGAGACAGGGAATTTGGTGAGGAGGTACACCTTCTGGGTGTCTGTTGCTCCGCCACAAGAGAGAGAGCGGCACATCCTTCCAGCATAAAGTTCCTTCTTCTTCTCTTTAATGCCTTTCCTCCTCACTGCTACCCTCATATGAAGAATTAACCATCCTTTCCGTGATTCTGGCCTCCTGTTTCCTGCTAATGTTATAACACTTAGAGCCTTGTATTGATGGATGTTAACTTATATTTCTGCCTCCCTGTTATAATGCAGGTTTGTGATGAGAATGGACTGCCTTGTCTATCCTTGTATGCTTGACATGGAACCTGGCAAGTAGGTGGGACATGGTGAATATCTGCTGATTAACTGGTTGATGGATTAGACAAGTAAAAATACTATCTGTAGTAGTATCCAAGGTTCATGCCCTTGAACATGGAGGAAGAGAAAGAAAATTTGCAGTTTATAATCTGAAAATAAAAACTAGCTGGTCTTAATGCCTACATTGACCCCACTATGATACTGACTTTTCAGAAAGCAAATTTATGGAAGAGCTAGGAAATATACTAGAGCCATGGCTCCTCCAACTCTCCACTTGTTTTCAATAAAACAGATTTCAGCACATACTAATAAGAGATTCTAGGTGCATGATTAAGAAAATTTTATGGTAGGATACTATAATAGATAAGCTCACTAACTTTAGTGCTGCTTCTATAGTGAAATGAAGCCTAAAGAAAATCTCAATATGGCAAAACGGGTTTCAAGTTAAAATTAATCAGAAGAGATAAAGAAAGTCACTACGCTTTAATCAATGGAACAAGAAGTCATAACAATCATGAACATATATGCACCAAACTTTGGTTCACCCAGTTTCATTAAAAACAACAACAACAACAAACAGTACTACTGGACTTCAGGACAAAGATTATTCCCAACACAGTAATATTAGATTACTTTAATACTTCATTTTCTCCAATAGGCAAGACATCTCATCAAAGAATTAACAGAGAACCATGCGAATTAAATGATATCATACATCAAATGTATCTAACAGACACCTACAAAGTATTCAACCCAAGCACTAAAGAATACACATTCTGCTCAGAACCCTATTTCTCTAAAATAAACAACATACTGGGGCACAAAACAAGCCTCAACAAATACAAAAACATTGAAATAATTTCATGTGTTCTATCAAACTATAACACAAAAAACTCAAAATCAACAACAAAAGAAGTTGTAGTAAATATTTGAACTCATGGAGATTAAACAATACATTCCTGAATGATGAATGGTCTAATAAGAAATCAAGATCAAAATACAAATATTCCTAGAAATAAATAAAAATGTTAACAAAAGAGCAAAAGTTCTGTGACACATTAAAAGAAATCTAATAGAGACACTTATAGCTCTAAGTGCCTACATTAAAAGATCATAAAGAGCACAAATAAGTGATTTAATAGTACAACCCAAGACTCTGGAAAGCAAAGTACAAACCTAACACAAATTCAACAGATAATCAGGAAAAAAATAAACAAATCAGAGCAGATATTAATGAAATAGAAACAATGAAAACAATACAAACAATCAGTGATTCTAGGAGCTTATTCTTTAAAAACATAAACAAGACAGACAGACCCTTAGTCCCACCAAACAAGAGAAAGAAAGAGCAAACTCCAAGTCTATAAAATCAGAGACTGAAGGGGAAACCACTAATGACACCAAAAAGATCTAGAAGATTATAAGAAAATACTTTATAAACCTAGATTCAATTAAATTAGAAAAAACTAAAAGAAATGAATTATTTCTAAATTCAATGGAACCACTAAATTTAAACCAAGAAGAGATTGACAGTTTAAACAGATCCATAATAAATAAGGAAATCAAAACAATGATTCAAAACCTCCCAACTAAAAAAAGCTCAGGCATAGTTGGATTCACAAAAGAATTTTTCCAGACTTTCAAAGATCTACAACCAATGCTACTTAAATTATAGAAAAAGGTAGTAGCAGAGGGAGAACTCCAAAACTAATTCTCTAAAACCAGGAATACTCTAATAACAGAACCAGGTAAAGACACAACCAAAATAGAAAACTCTATAGGCTCATATATTTAATGAACATAGATGCAAAATCCCCCAACAAAATACAGACAGCATACAGACAAACATCAGAAAGATCATCCACCATGATGAAGTCAGCTTTATTCCAGAGATGAAGGGATGGTTCAATGCATGTAAGACAAAAAGTGTAATAAACCATATAATTCCACTGAAAGACAAAAAACACATGATTGTCTAAATTGGTGCAGGAAAGACCCTTGAAAAAATTCAATGTACATTTATAACAAAAGTTTTATAGGAAATTAGACTGGAGTGAACTATCTCATCATAATAAAGTGATAGACAAGAAATCCACAGCCAACATCATTCAAAATGGAGAATAACTTGAAGCATTACCATTAAAATAAGGAAACAAACAAGGTTGTCCATGCTCCCCACTCTTTTTCAACATAATGCTTGAAACTTTTGTTAGAGCAGTAAGACAAGAGAAGGAAGTTAAAGGAACAGTAATTGGAAAAGAAGAGATCAAATTAACCACATTTGAAAATTATATGATATTATATATAAGAAATCCTAAATTCCACTAGAAAATTCCTAGAATTGATCAACACATTCAACAAAGTGACAGGAGGCAAAACCAATTCACCAGACTTGTAGCCTTCCAATAAGCAATCAGAGACAGAGTTCAGGGAAACACTCTCATTCACAATAGCCTCAAAAATATATCTGGAAAGAAACCTTACAAAAGACATTAAAAATCTCTACAGTGAAAATTTCAAATCTTTAAAGAAAGAGGCAGAAGACACTAGGGGATAGAAAGACCCACCGTGTTCATGGATTTGTAGAATCATTGTGAAAATGACTATCTTTCCAAAAGCAATCTATAAATTCAATGCAATGCCAATCAAAATATCCATAACATTCTTAACAGAGCTTGAAAAAAAATCATCTTAAAATTCATATGGGATCACAAAAGCCAAAGCAATCTTGGGCAAAAAGAGCAACAGAGGGGTAATCATCATACCAGATCTCAGATTATATTATGGAACTATAGTCATGAAAATCACAGGATACTGGTACAAAAACAGATGCATAGATCAACAGAACACAACAGAAGACCCAAACATGAGTACATGTAGTTCCAGTCATTTGAAATTTGATAAAAGTACCAAGAACACACAACGGAGAAAAAACAGCGTCTTCAGCAAATGGTGCTGGCGAAACTGGATCTCCACCTAAAGAAGAATTAAATTGAACCCTTATCTTTCACCCTACACAAGATGTCAACTCCACATGTATCAAACACCTCAATCTAAAACCAAAAACTCTGAAACTGCTAGAAGAAAACAGGCAGTACCCTCCAAGTTATAGACCTAGTAAAGGATTTTCTAAATTGGACATCAGCTGCCCTGGCATTAAGGTCAATCATCAATAAGTCAGACCTCATTAAACTACAAAGCTTCCATACAGCAAAAGAAACACCTAGAGAAAGGAAAAGGAAACCCACAGAGTGGGAGAAAATATTTACCAATCTGATAGAGGATTAATATCTAGAACATACACAGAACTCCAAAAACAAACATGAGAATAAATGACCCAATAATAAAGTGGCCTATAGAAATAGAGAGTTCTCAAACGAAGGAATAAAAATGGCTAAGAAATACCTTAAAAATTGTTCAACATGTTTAGTAATTAGAGAACTGCAGATTAAAACCAGTTTAAGATCCCATCTTACCCCAGTCATACTAGCTAAGATCACAAGAATGAACAGCACCAAATGCTGGTGAGGATGTGGAGAAAGGGAGCAGTCATTCACTGCCAGTGGGAATGCAAACTCCTGCAACTACTAAGGAAAGCAGTGTGGAGAACGCTCAAAAACTAAAAATGAATCGAGTATATGATCCCATTTTACCACTCACTGGCATACACCCAAAGGAATCATCCTATTGTAGAAGGACCTGTGCATTCATGTTTGACTCCCTTCACAATAGCTAAGAAACGGAAACAACCTGCATATCCCTCAAGTGATGAATGAATAATGAAAATGTGGTTCATTTACCCAATGGAGTTCTAGGTAGCAGTAAATAAAGATGAAATGTGCAGGTAAATGGATGCAATTAGAGACTGTTATACTAAGTGAAGTAACACAAATACAGAAAAGCAACCGATGTATGTTCACCATCATTTGCGGATTGTAGCACCAATCCCTTATATGTGAGTAGATATCCTGATGTAACACCAGAAGCCAGGAAAATGGAAAAGATACACGGAGGTAAAGGAAAAGAAAGAGCCCAAAAGAGGAGAATGTTCCGCCCAAAAGGGAAAAGATGCTATCAGGAGGAAAGTGGGGGAAACTGGGCATGTTCTGCTGTTCTGCTGGGCAGATAAGAGGGAGGAACATGCAAGGGGACATGGTGTGTGTGGAGGGGAAGTCAGGAGAAGGAGGAGTTATTAAGAGGGGATAATGGAAGTGTTGGGACTGGGGAGAGAGGAGGGAGGTCTGATGGGAAGAAAAACAGTGGCGTTGAATGGAACTTGGAAGGCTATGGAACCCAGAGGGAAATGCGATGCCTCAGTAACCCCATGAGAAATGAACACACAGTGTTAAACTTTGGTGTGTATATATGCCTTGGGGTTGTTTTGCCAGACAGAGGAGACTCCCTTTGGTTGGTGAGGGTGACTATCAAAATGGCATGGACTATTATCAAGGCTCATGGTTATCTCTTTATAATAGATGTGACCCTGTTGCTGAAGACAGGACATCCTTTGGATACAGGACTTGGATCAGTGGAGTGAGTCCTGGAAGCCTTTTACCTGAAATTTGACTCATAATCACAGATGATAATATACAAAGTGCTAAGTGAGAAGATCAAGCAGTGGTACAGATCAGCCCTAAAGCCTAAAAATCATGACAACTGGCACAGCAAGCTACTTCTGTTGGTGTGGTAGTGGCACTGTCATCTGGGGACTAATCACCAGCTACCTAGTTGGACTTGAAACCACCTCAATGAGAGTGAACACTGTCATTGGGTGGCACTATAAACTTATCCACATAAACTTGGTTGGAGAGGACCTAAATCTGTCATAGATCTGTAGAGCTACCTGTACATTTTTCACAGCTGCCTGGTCACAATTTACTGTTCTTGGGTCAGTGCACCCAGTACTAAGTTTTACAGGTGAAACATTGCCCCAACTGTGCCCAGCCTCACCTGTATCTCAGTCCTCATAGCACAAACTGGGATAGATATTTGAAGGCGGCTATGGGCCATGTTATCTGTGATGGCTAATCCTGGGTGTCACCTTGACTGGATCTAGGATTAACTGAAATAAGAGAGATCTTCTTGACTGGATCATTTGAAGCTGGAAGAGCCACCCTAAATGTGGCCATGGAAGAAGGGAATTCTGGCTCTTTGTTGCTGGCCTTCCTTCTCACTGATAAGCTCATCTTGCTGCTGTTACAAACTTCTTCAGATTCCATTGTAGACTGAAGACTAGCAGATCCCCCAGAATTCCATCCTCCCTTCAGTGCCAGATTGGGACTGTTAAGATATCCAGCTTCATGGACTGAACAACTACTGGAGTCTCAGCCTCTCCAGTGTGGTGCAGCCATTGTTGGACTACTTGGACTCTATCCTATTAGCTAATCTAATAAATATGTTCATTTTATCGGTTCTGTTTCTTTAGAGAACCCTGACTAGTACATTGCCCCTCCCCTCATCCTGTACATGTTTGGATTTTATTGTGTGGTCATTAGGTGGGTCCAGGGATGGTCATAGGGCATCAGACATAGGAGCTAGAAGGCCTGAAGGTCAGTCACATTTGTGCCTGTGGCTCCTAGGCAACTCTTTCCAAAACCAGAGCTAACCCAAAAGAGCAGCTTTCAGATTGGGAAGGTCAGTAATTTTTTAACCTTGTCTGGCTAGTGACCTTTGTGGGTATGTTTTCAGCCTAGACTTGTATCCTGGACCATACTTAAATCTTCCTCAACCTGGAACTAGGATAATTTGCACTAGGGAAGCATATGGGGCTCATATAGAATCCTAAACCAACTTGACAAACAGTGAGGGAAGGGGTGGCCCTAGAAAAGAGAGCTGGTTTGAACCATGTGAGCCCATGGACTGATTTTTTCCAAAGCAAGGTTTGAGGCTCAGGAGCCAGAATTTCTGAGCATGTTCTTCACGTGCATACTATGAGCACCCTCTGGTTTGTGATATCTGTAGAGAGTATAAAAGTCATCTCAAGATCTCTATTAAAAGCTCTCAGAGAGTGTGTTTACCATTCGCATAATCCCAAACATATCAACTTCTCCACCTGACCTCCTGCATGTTGATCTCTACATATCTTCCTGGTCTTTGAGCTCTGTTTACCCAAGCAGGGGATACATGGTTCATTTATAAGAACAGAATAACCCTGGGGTCAGCATTAATTCACCTCGAGTCACTTGGCCTTCTTAGCAGAAATTTGTGATCCAGTGGAAAAGATGAGCTTTTATATACAAGACAGCCAAGACTTACAGTGAAAGATTGGCATAAAATTTGGAGTTTTTCTTCAGTAAAGAAACTGGCTGGGTTGGGAGATAAAAGAGGAACGGGAGGAAAGAGGAAAAAACAATAAGGAATGAGGGGAGGGATTTGTGGGAATTGTCCATAGAGCCAGACAAAGAAGAACATCTAAATTTTTTAATACTTCTAGAATTTTAGACACAATCACAAAGGATTTATAGAAATCTCAGTGTAATTAGGACAAATACACCATTAAGTGTTTTGTTTTTGTTTTGGCTTACAATGTTGAGAGAAGCTCAAACAATACTTTTACCACTCTTTTGAATAGGGAGATGGTGGTTAGGATACCTACAGCTGGGCCATCACCTCTTGGTCTCCAGCCTGGGCTTTACCATCCCAAACTACAAAGACTCCTGGGGAAAGAAACTCCCTGACAAGGAAAATAACAGGATCCCTTCATGCAGGTTCTGCAACTTTCACAACTGTCCACTGGCAGCCTTTCTGTGTCTATTGTCATTTACAGCAATCAACTCTGGATATAGAAAAATGCACCATCTTATCTTATAAAACACATTTCAGCCAAGAGCACAGAACACTTTGGAGCACTCATTTGCATAATGAACTGCCCAGAACTGTAAGAATCCATAAAAGAGAACTGTAAGCAGACTTTCAGAAAGCAGCTTAAATAAACCAATAAATGACACTGGTGGATGATTATTATGGCCAACAACAATGCCCTTTTGAATGGAGCTTTTTAAACAACGTAGATGGAAGTGGAGGCTCAAGCAAGGAGACAGGCATTAGCCAGCCAGTTAGTCTGCCTGCTGGCCTCCAGCGCTACCCCGATAACACAAAAGGGAGATTTCAGGGGCTCTTAGCTTTGACCTAGATTTTAGCCTTTGCTCTAGTCTATCAAGTGTGGGATCATGTGAATCTTTCATTTATTTTCCTACTCATAAAATCAGGTAAAAATGCCTATTCTGTGCGATCAATTTCAAGACGAGTTTATTTTTTCAAAATAATGCAAAGGTTAGGCATCATTATGATGTCACTAGACCATAAGATAAGGAAAGCATCATATTTTCTCTATTTCTGTGGCCATAGGCTGGTCCTCTCATGCAATGAATAGTCAACACCTTGGGAGAATGGTCCAGGAACTTCTCATGGCTGACTGACATGGATTTCTCCTGCAATTAGGACAAAACAAATTTGAAAGTGTTATTTTGACCCGAACATAGATTTGTTTGTGGCCATCCCACATGAATAGCAATGTGAATTCTGGTTTTATGCCTAGCAGTTCCCTAACTGAGCAGCCAGCTGTTTCTTGCCAGGAGCAATTCAGACCCTACAGCTTCCTGAGCCTTAGCTTCCCCCAAACTTTAATTTCAAAACCTTACTCCAGACACCCTGGCTTCAGAGAACCCTTAGACATACGAAAATGCAAGAAACTTTTACCTGCTGCTTTCTGTTGTAACTTCACGTGCAAAGCTGTCACCTTTGCTTCCATCATTAACCCTTTCCCTGATCTTTTAAGAGTCTATTCCTCCTGGGTGATAGACTTAGTTCTGAACAGAGGCCTTTATAACACCTCAGTTCACTGTCTTGTTTGGACGTGCAGAAAATTAACGTGTTTAAAAAATGCAGAGGCTGGCCCAGTGAGTCCAGGAGAACTGGGTCAGGATAGATTTGGAAAGGAGAGAAAACAGTAGCACTCTAGAGAGGAAGACCCCTCCAGTACAGGGTTCCCTGCAGTCTAGAGAGGAAGACCCCTCCGGTACAGGGTTCCCTGCAGTCTAGAGGGGAAGATCCCTCCAGTACAGGGTTCCCTGGAGTCTAGAGAGGAAGACCCCTCCGGTACAGGGTTCCCTGCAGTCTAGAGAGAAAGACCCCTCCGGTACAGGGTTCCCTGTCCACTGTCATTTTGACCTGTCTGTGTCCCATAAAATCCCTTTTCATCTCTAAACACCTGCCTCAGGTGGAGAATTGAAACATCAAGTTCTCCTTTATTTTCCTCATGTCTGGTCCTGAGTAGTTTTCCTTGCCATATTCTAGGTTTTCCAGAGTGGTATTCAGTACAGTTTTTTTAAAGGTTATTTTAATTTTTTTTTACTTGAAACGTTGGGTATTTCATACAGAATATCTCAATTATCTTTACACCTCCTTCCCATGGCCCCGCACCTGGAATCCATACATTTTTTGAACTATGTTAAGATCTATTTGTGTCAAGTTGTTGTCCCCAAATGTTCCTCAGTGCACGTTCATCCACTGAGGATCAGTCAGCCTATCTGGAGTCCCTTGCTTCTGGAAAATTAACTCATCCTCACCCAACAATAATCAGTTGCCAACATTTCTTCAGCAACGATTGGGGTCTACTAGCCATTTCTCCATTTCCATGCTGGGTCCCTGCCTGCTTGAGTTTGCATGGGTCTTGAGCAGTATAGTTTCAGATTTCAGCAATATACTCCGACTTTCAAAGAAATACCTACTAAAGTAAGGGGACATCTCAATGGGAATATATAAAATTAGTGTCTAACCTCTCACTTTAGATATAGTACACAGAGAAATCAACCTCAAACTGACCAGGAAAGTCTCTTCCTGTTGGTTGGATTACATAATGTCTGTCAGAAGGTGCTGTGTTGACTACTGAGTGGCAGGGGGAGAAAAAGATCAATGGTCTTACCAAGCACTGGACTATATGCACCCTACTTGGCAAGATGTGTGGCATGACAGTTATGTAGATAATCAACTGCTTTGTGATTGGATATAAGGCATGCTCTACAGTATGAATTTTTATGCTCAAAACCCTAAACCTGGTGAAAATTCCATAACTGGGGAGATCATAGGCCCTGGGAGAAACCTACTGCTGTTGCAGGGCTAAATGTTCATACTGTCAAACTGCCTTCTAAGAAGTTATATTTATACCTATAGATTTGTTCTGCTCTCACCTTCAGCCAGAGAAGCTTCTTTTGGCAATGAGTAGTAGTCAATGAAGAGACTGACACCTGGTCAGAATACTAGGCATAAGTAACTATGAGTGCTCAGCTATGAATAGATTGTTTACATTAACCTCTCCTCATCCAAGGCTCAGACAACATTTCAGATAAGGAGACAGAAACAATGCAATAGTCAGTGGATGGAGAGGATAACTGTGAAATACTGACTTCTGGACATCACAACACTGTTGCACACATCACCTCACAGCAGCTGTGGTTACCTGCACAAGGCCTGTGCAAGATCAAGCCAGTTAAGTATGAATGGGGAATGATCAACGAAGGCCCCACCTTTGGTGGACGAGTTATTGGCTGTTGATAGTTACTGAGGGAGGGTCACTGTCATTTGGGAATGGAGCTCCTGGTAGGTTTCCAATTCCTCTATGGATGACTCCACACTCATGTGGATATGGGCAGCACTAATTAGATTCAGGAATTTAATAATAAAAAAAATAAAGTAGGATGTGCAATCGGTGGGGGGTGGTTAGGGGACACTACAATGAGTAGGAAGAAGTGGCAGATTTGTATGATGAAAACAGTGAATGAATATATGAAACATCCAAAGAATAAAATATAAGAAAAACTGGTGTCCACTGGTCATGTTCTGTGCTTATTCTATTTTGTTTGTCTGTACTTGATACTATTAAAATTCAGCATTGATTTGTGTAAAATAAAATACTTCTGTAAAAAGTATTTGTAAAAACTCCTCTTTTATTGGATTAGGTTTGGCCGATAGACCCATGTGGCTGATTCTCTGGGGAATTGATCATTCTTCTATTTTTAGTGAGAAGTTACTGAGAGATGAGAAACTTTCTAAGGCCGAGAGAGGTCAGAAAGGATCACAGTGCAAACTTGAGATCTTATATATAGTAATTATTAGGAATTTCATATAATGTATTTTTTACCCCCACCTCCTGCCTCCCTGCCCCCCAGTGCTGGTCTGCTCTCCCCTCCTCATGAGCACCCAGTGATTTCTACACTCTTCATAGCAATTTTGTCAGACAAGTCTCTCCTTGTGGGGGTCTGGGTATTGGGCAAGGCAAGCAACTCTGGATACCCTGAAGGGATGGCAGGTATCTGGCCTGCTCTGCCTGATGTGATAACCTGGCCCCAGGAAATCACTGTAGATATGAATCTTCCTTTTCCCTACCCCAAACCAGAACTAGGTATTTGGGTTTCGTTTCCTTTTTCCTGAACTTCCACATCAGCCCTACAACCTTCCTGCTTTACCCCAAAACCCCACTTTTAACTTTCCCGCCTTCTGTAATGGTCAGAAAGGCCTCCCTATATAAACCCCTGCACTGGCCCTAATAACTGAACTACCCACTTACGTAGTATCCCGGGAGCTCCTCCTCCAGATGCACTCTGAGCCACCTGAGGACCTGTTCGATGGTCGTCCATTCTCTGGCATCGTTGGAGCACAACAGCCGTGCTGGAGATGGAGACCCACCCACATCTCCTGAGAAACCAAATCTAGCCTTTTAGTACCTTGAGAGTTCAGGGGAATATAAATTCTTTGGGGGCCAAAGAATCTTTAATTGTTATGAGATAAAATACTGGGTAAGTAGATGACTTGCTTAAATGAAGATGTGCATTTCCAATCTCAATAGGTGGGTACTGTTGACTATTATATTATAAGCCCCCTCTTTGGTGTTTACGCTCTTTACAGTATCTTCCCTCCTACCTACCTGCCTTTTATTTTCTGTCTTTTGGATTTTCAGAAATATCTAAAGAATAAAGCAAGCACAATTGTACCAATCTTTAAGAGTTAATAGACATTTGCCCTTTGTTATATTTCTGCAGACCTTTTTAAAAAAGATTTATTAAGATATAATTCATATACTTACTTAACCCATTTAAAGTGCACAACTTGGGGGCTTAGAGATGGCTCAGCAGATAAGAGAACTGGCTGTTCTTACATAGGACCCATGTTGGGTTCTCAGAATCCACATGGTGGCTAACAACTGTCTGTAACTCCAGTTCCAGGAGATCTGATTCCCTCTTCTGACCTCTGCAGGCATCACATAACACAGATGCACTTACACACATGCAGGCAATAAACTCATACACATAAAATTTTTAAAAATAGAATATTAAAAAAATTGAATGACTTGCAAAGCACAGTAGCCCATGCCTCTAGGCCCAGCTTTGTAGTGAGTTTGAGGATATCTGGTTTACACAGGCAGAACCATCACAAACAAAACAAAACAAACAGCAAAATACACCATGCAGTTCATTGGGTTTGGTTTATTACATTGTGGAGTTATTTTGTATTTTATAAATAGAATTTTGGGGAATTTCATACAATATAGTTTGATGGCATTTAGGGCCATTCCCCTTTCCTCACCTTCCCTCAATGCCACCTTGTCTAATTTAATGGACTGTTATACATACACACACACACACACACACATATATGTGTCTGTGAGATATGGTCTGTAGAGTACGGTTTGTGCACCCTGCCCACCACCCCAGTATCCTTCAGTGTGGGCCTACCACACTAGGCCCACCAAAAGTCCCAACCCCATAAAACACTGTCTTTCCTCCTGCCAACAGTCATCAACTGCCAAAAGTTTCTTGGATTGGGTAGAGATTTCTTACCCACTTCCACATGCCTATGCCAGGATTTTGTCTGGTTTGAACTTGCATCGGACTTGTGCATACTTTCATGGCTGCTATGAGTTCATGTAATAATGACCAGCTGTCTGGAAGACCTTTTCCTTGGGGTCAACTGCCCCCTCTGGCTCTTACAATCTTTCTGCCTCCTCATCCACAATGATCCTGAAGCCTCAGGAGACAGAAGTTTGAAATAGGTGTCCTATTCAGGGATAAGTACTCTGCAACCACGGGTTCTCTGCACATCAGCTAATTGTTAATCACCATATGTTACACAAATAAACTTCTCTGGTGAGAGTTTAGCGATGCATCATCTTAAATGTAAAGGCCGCGTTGAAGATTTGTCACTTTGAGATAAACGTCTCACAGATAATTATTCTCTACATCTGACAACTTCTGGCATTCTGTGACAGTCTCCATCTGTTGCAAAAAGAAGCTTCCTTAAGGAGGGATGAAAGATACACTTGTCTGTGAACATGAGGGAGTAAGATTTTTCTTTGGTCTAGGGATGTGGCAAAAATAGGCTTTTCTACCAGATCTATGTCCTCTCCTCTCCAGTCATGTATTTTTTACTATTTTTACAGTACTGCACATGAGTTCTCTGTCACTGTGCAAGACTTAATTCCAATTAGACAGCTGTTGATTACCCCCGCAAAAAGTGCTCCTACTGCACCAATTGCAATAATTTGCTGGGCCAGTCATTGTTGTTAACGAGTCTTCACAGCCAGGTAGAACCATTGATTTGTTTTCTCCACTGACAGCTTGTATAGTGTTCTCCATTTCATATAATGTAGTTTGACTCACCCCTTACTCCTTTGACCCCAGTTTCTCCAGATCCACCTCTAACTCCCTATCACTCCAATTTCCTGTCCTGTTTTTTCAATAATCCAGGAATTTCAATTTATGATGTCCATATAATTCCTGGGTAAGCCATCCATGGAAACACACCCTTAAAGAAAACTGATTCTACCTCCTCCAGAAACTGCCAGCTCTTCCCAGCTCCTCAGTTAGAGGTGGGGACTCCAGAACTATTTTCCTGTCCATGTTAGAACAAACTTTAGATTTTTAACTTCAAATAAATAAACAGCCTACTTGAAAGGATGAATAAATATATTTTCCTTTCTTTTGCAAATGACATAGATTTAATATCAAATTTTAAGTGCCACAGAGGTTCTTTCCAAGGGGTTTTCTAGAACATTTGTATAAACAAAGGTGAAAATTTCTATTGAAGGAAACAAGAGAGGGGTGAGAAGGGGCTGAAGGCATCTGTGCTGACTCTCTGAAAGGCAAAAGTGACTTTAAAGGAAATGTGAGTAGTGGGGTGTGGGAGTTAAGAGAGGCCCCAGGAGTGTCCTCAGGAGAGAGAACTCTGTTATCAGGTACCTGTGGTAGCCCGGGAGTTAGGATACCAGCAAGTACAAAGGTGCCTATCATACCAAGGAATGGGTCTTAGTCCAGCCTCCTGACAAAGTGGGTCACAGTCAGCCTGGAGCTCTGGTCTAAGGGTCAGTGGACCCCACGATCACTAGTCCAAAGAGGATTATTGCAGGATTTCCTATAAACATTAAGAAATATAGACACAGATCTTGAACAAACACAAATGTTGTAATAATGCCTTATATCAGTACATTAAAGAAACCCACATAATTCCATGATGATTTTTCTAGAATGAAATAAAACCAATATGCTTTAAGTATATTGAGCATTGAAATAGCTGGCAGAGGTTGTGAGATTTCAAGTAACATTTCTTTCATTTTTACTATGAAAAATTATTGCCAAGCATGGTTATGCACACCTTTAACCATAGCTGTTTACAGAGGCAAGCAGATCTCTGTGAGACTGAGGTTAGTCTGGTCAACATAGCAAGTTCCAGGCAGGCTGGGGTTATAGGGAGATGCCGTCTCAGAAAAAAAAAAATGTCAAGATAGAAAAGAAATTACATTTGTTAGAGATTCTAAGAAGTATTTAAAACCCTGATCCAGGTTAATCTTATCCAGACCCTTCCTTCCAGGTCAAGCACAGTTTGGTAGAAATGGATCCAATTATATTAAAGCTGCTTGACTTCTCGATATTTAACTGGATATAATGTATGTAATTAATTACTTGCGTAATAAAGGCTCCTGTAAATTATCTTTGCTGTATGATCCCAATGTGTTTTGTTATTGATTATGTATTTAAAAATTAGAGAGGAAAAACAAATGTGGGTAAATCTGATAAACAAAGTGATTATTCCTATTTGTCTGTATTAGTTTAGGATTGGTTGCTCTTGGCAATGCATTAAAAATTCATAGTGTACCATCAGTTGCAGGAATGGATTGGAGAAGCTTCAATGTTGAGCTCAGAAAAGCCTCTTGCTTCTGATGGATTGAGGAAGTAGTCTCATCAGGCCTCCTTGGCCACCCTGATTAGAGTTCCTTGCTCTGAAAGATAAGCAGTGAGGAGCCAGACTGTCCTTACAATACAATATGCTCCATGTCTGTCTGGGCCAAGTGTGTTCCCTGGAATCTCAGGCCTTGGGTAGCTCTAGCCTTAGATGACCTGCTCCTTCATGGGGCAACAACTTTCTGGTCAGCTTCAGACTATCCATGATTCTCAAGATTTGCTTGCCATTTGTCCACTGACTATCACTGAATACAAGAAACCTCATCCTGAAGGGGCCTTGTCTTGCTCTAACTGCCATATCTCCTGACTCTAGAAGATGAGCCCTGCCCTCATGATAATTTTACCTGGCCTGGCCTCTAGTTCTGCTTCATGATTATTTTCTCTTTATTTCCTTGCTGCTCCAAATCTTCATGTAATAATTTCCTTGTAAGTGTCTGGGCACCATTTCATCAGAGGAGTATTTGCACTATTGGATGGGAATATAGGAATTTTATTTAAATTCTCTTATAAATCTTAGATTACCAGCTAAAAGATAAACTTTGGAATTTTATCAAGTCTTTTGATGGCTTTCAACTGGATAACTGAGTTGGTCTGTTGTCTTTCCAAGATTACTGGTCAAGCCTTTAGAGCATAATCCTGAGGTCTTTGAAACACTAGGAATATGTCCCTCCAAAGCATATGTTGACCTGCTCTCATGAAAGAGTGGTGATGGCTTTTACAGAAAGTATAGCAATGCATAGATTTGTATTTGGGTTTTGGTTTTTGCTTTTCTTTTTTGCTATAAGGTCTCCCTGTAGCCCCAGATTGTTTGGAACTCACTATGTAGACCTTATGTCATAAATCTCACAGAGATCTGCCTGCCTCTGCCTCCCAAGTGCTGAGATTAAAGGAATGTACCACAATGTCTGGCCGTTTGTTTTCTCTCCATACTCTCTGTCTTTTGTCTTAGCTCTCTAAGGATACATCAGAGAAGGATATAACAGCAGCTTTATGAAGTCAATTAATGAAATGATCTGAGGATTCTTATATATAATTAATTGTGTGGCAGAATTATCAACATGTTTAGAGATCATGTGCTATCATAGCATCACAGGTTAGTTAGACCATCATCACAGCAGGTAGTACCCAGGAAAACCCCAGTTCACATCACTGGTACAATCCTACATTGTGCTATAGAAAGTGGCTTTCATTGAGAACATTTGCCCCCAGGAAACCATCATAAAGTGTGGCTGAAGCATTTAAACCTTATTCAGTTCTATATGAATTTCAGAGACTATGAACTTAGCAGTTCCAGAAACATGAAACCAGTGAGGAGAGAAGGGAGAAAGGCAGTTTCTAACATGTGGTGTCACTTGTACCTTAGGTATAGTGTTGTCTGTATGCTAACCACAACTGGCAACTGGGAATTCCCACCCTCATTTTGTTGCACAGGTTGCCATGTAGCCCTGAAAAGACTGAAATAGGATGTGAAGCAGGTGAAGCTGTCACATGTGGACCGCCACACATGTTCTCTCCCAGTACCTGCTGAGAACCCCAGGCCTTTGTCTGAGCAGTTTTACGACAATGAGGAATCAGAATTAGTTGATTGTGACTATGAGTAGGAAGAGCCCTGAGGTCAGCTGTTGGAGGTGGTAGTATCAATAATAATCTAATGCAATTAAACCATGATGCAAACATGAAACCACTCCGGCTGTTGCCAAAACATGCAATATTTCTAGAAACAGAATCATTCTCACATATTGTACTATAAGGCTCTTGACCCGGTGCTGTGGACTTGCCTCTGGTCTGTCTTCCTCTTGTCCATTGCATGTGTCTTAGTTTCCTCAAAGAGAATGAAACACAAGGCTAGTGCCAGGCCGCATGCTCTTGCAGCCCCATGTCATGGAAGTGTGGGTGCCTGGCATAGCCTTTTAATGTATCCTGATGAGTTCTGTTGCCGGGTCCCACCTACTTCAAGGCCTGGCTCATCTCTGCAAGTCCAGATTGAATTCTCATGAAGCTCTCCCTCCATTGTGTCATCCAGTAGAGACCAGAAGGAAAACAGAGGCCAAGCAATTATCAGTTCTGTTCCCCTTTGCCTTTAATGATCTCATCCTGCTCGATGCTGAAGAATTTTACCTTCCAGAATTAAGGCAGTATGGACTCTCAGAGATGAGCCAGGATTTTGTTTTGTTTTGTTTTGTTGGCTCTGTAGCCCCAGCTGGCCTGTAACCCTCACTATGTAGACTAGGCTGGCCTTGTACTCACAGAAATCCATTTGCCTCTGCCTCCTGTGTGCTGGAACTAAAGCTGTGTACCACCATGCCTAGTTTAAATTGATCATTGATGTAGAAAAGTCTAGCCCACTGTGGGCAGTACTAGCCTTGGACAGGTGGACATGGACTGTGTAAAAAAGATAGCAAAGCAAGCAAGGGGAAGCAAGTGAGTGAGCAGCATTTCTCCATGATCTCTCCTGCAGTTCTCACCCACAGGTTCCTGTCTTGTGCTCTTACCCTGATTTTACTCTTTGATGAACTATAACCTGTAATTGAAGGAAACCCTTTCCTCCTAAAGTTGGCTTTGGTCATGGTGGTTTATCACAGCAACAGAAAGCAAATTACGACAAAAATTGGTAGCACGAATGGGATGTTGCTCTGTTGGACCTATGTTATTTTTTGTTGTCTTTTGGTTTTTCTGGATTTTGTTTTGGTGTTTTTATTTGTTTTGTTTCATTTTTGAAACGATTGTGGTGGCATTCAGAACACTGGACTGGAAAAGTCTTTTAGTGGTCAGAGATTAGTGGGCTCTTCTGTGGGAGCTTGGAAGATAAAAATGTTATAAGATATGCAGAAAACAGATGCCCAGCTTGTGACATTTCAGAGGGAAATGGACTCAATCAGGGATGCTCATATGACATTTTGTATTAGGAATCTGTGGAAACAAAGTCTTTGTTTTACTTGGACAATCGATGCTGGTTAGCTGGGACTGTAAAATCAGCGGTGATTAATAAGAGACCAGCATCATTAAGGTGAAATCTTCTGGGGAGTATTTCCTAGGGGTCAGCACATAAAAGCTATGGTCCACAGGGGGCCAGGGATATCACAAGCTAGAAACTGAACTTGGTAATGTATGAGAATTTCTCACATGGTAATGTTCTTTCAGCCATGAAGATGTCAAGGAGAACAGCTGAGGCTTGGCACTATGAGAGGCCCTGAGAGTCCATGGTGAAAGCGCAATCTCAGTTGCAGTGAAGACCTCAGGCTATTGGAAATACCAGGACTGTGAGATGAGCATGAAAGTCAGTGGCAGCGTGAACTGGAGCTTGCCTGAGCCTAGGAGTCAAACTTTGTGAGTTGTGGATGGTAAAGCCAAAGAGATGGGACTTTCTGAGCCTTGTGAAGACCAGAAGATCATGAATGAACCCCAGATATTAGACACCAAGCTACAAGATTTGGAGCTACACTGCTAGACTAGTTTTGATTATGTGTGATTGTTTTAATGCCCCGGGTTTTCACTTTTGGAATAGGAAGTGTTTAACTTGCTATTTTGGTGGTGGTGGTGTTAGTTTGTTTTGCAGGAACCCACACTTAAGAGACTTCAGATTATTTTGAACTTTTAAAGTACTGAAAATTTAAAAGACTGTGAGCCTTTTAACGACATACTCTGCTTTATATTTCAATAGTAACATCTTGAGGACAATTATTATTATTGACAATAGTTGCTAAAGCTCATTTTTCTTCTACCTCATCTCTTCTTCTTCCTCCTTCTCCTTTTCATTCTCTCTTCTTCTTTTGATGATAATTTTCTTGTGTCATTGGTGCATAATAACAGAGCTCTCATGTGCTATTCTACTTTATGTACTGTGTTCATATTTTTCCATTGCATATAGAGCTGTCATATTTTTTAATACTTCATATTTTAGAAATCCAGTACAATATTCTTCTTCCATTCCTCTCAGGCTGAGAATCTAACCTGTTAAAAACCACTCAGAGGCAGTGAAAAATTGACACAGTGAGGGCAGCTGGAGTTATGCATCTGCTCATTGTCTCTAAGGTTCTCTGATCGAACCCTAGTTACTTGTTCAGACTGATTTCCACTAGGCTGCTTTCTTTTAGTAGGTTTAACTTGCCTTATAATTGTTTTTATCTCTGTAACGAATGTTACAGAGCACTTTGTTTGCCATTTGTAAAAGACCTTGGCATTCTCATGTCCATCAGTATCTAGCCTACCTATGTTTTGATGACACAAAATTTAGAGGTTTAGAATAGGGAGTGAATGGTTAACAATATTGTTAAATACTGTATAATATATATCATTTTCCTTTAAGATCCACTGTGACTAGCTCCAAACCCCAATCCCAAACAGATTTATTCTGTCTAAAAAAACTGTAAAATCATTTTTATAGTAATGTCAATACCAAAAAATCAAGTAATAAATTAATACCGATAAAAGAGAAAGAAATGTAAGTTTGCTCTGCAGCTTGGGTGGACATCATTTCTATGATTACAGTTCAAATATGTTTAAACTACATATATAAGAACTAGTTGTTGTTGTTTTTTTTTTTAATTCAATTCACAGTGCTGCTCTGGGATCTCTTTTTCCTTTTAGAGAAAACAGCTTGAGATTCTTCTTATTGTCTCAGTATTGCCATTTCTCCTTCTAGTCATCCTATCCCTGTTTAATAAATTCCATTTATATGGACTGGGCTGGGAATCAAGCTCAATGCCAGAGTATTTGCCTGACATACCTGAGTATCCTTTGGTGAGATAAATTATGTTTTAAATTTAGGGATGACTCTACCCCTCAATCATGCTAGTACTGTCTCTTGAACTTATTGAGGCTTCACTCAGTAAGTCACTGTAGATACTCAACCTTTGCCATTCTCTGAGGCAGGTCAAAAACTAAAGCAAGGTATAGAATATTCTAGTCATGGAACAGAAAATCATATGTGTAACTATGTTCTACAGACAATGAAATGATTAAGAGCCCAATGAGACTACCATCTGTAGTGTCCCTAGAATACTAGGTACTATTAAAAAATTCTATTGGCCCCATAACACCTCAGACTTCTTCCTGAGATCAATTCTGTTCTTTACTTAACAACTCAATTAGTACTAATGCCAATCTTCCTGATGAATAGTGCAATTTTTCTTCTTAGTCTTATTTTTAGTAATGATAACAACTTTTATATGAATGCATCTCTATTTCTAAAATACCCTTCGGATGTCTTGTCTCAATATTTTCTCATGTAGATCCATCCTCTATATAATATAATGCTTTTATATATCCATTATTTGTATTGCAAATTTTTATATCAAACTAAACTATTTATATTAAAGTAAATGCTATTGAGAGTTATTAGAGAATTTAGTGGCCTTGAAATTTTCACTTTTTCACAAATGAAATAAAACTCTGACAAAAATTGTTGCATTTTTTTAGAATTCTGAAAATGTAAAGGCTTATGGAAATTTTGATGCATACATTTAAGAAAATACATGGATAGTCACAAGAACAAAGTACTGTATTTATCTTAACTTTCTACACATGTTTTCTCCCCAGTTACAGAGCTCAGGAAGTGTTAATATTGAAAAATAGTGAAATGGTGTCCAAAGATATTCAAAGCAAACTGAACTGTGCAAGAATCATGTGCCACTGTTCTAATATCTGACAAAATAGACTAGAAACTAAAACTAGTCAGAAGATAGAAATAAGGAAACTTTATATTTACTAAGAAAGTGACACATTAAGAGGACACTGCAATTCTAAGCACATGTACATTAAAGATACATTAAAGACATATATTACCAATTTCATAAAAAATGCTTTAGATAATAAGTCACACATTAATTGGAACACAATAATAGTGGGTGACTTCAATAAGCCAAGCTCATCCAGACAATGTAAACAGAGAAACGCTGGAGTCAGATTGGACATTATAGATCAAACAGATTGAATAGATATCTATAGATCATTTCACCGATACACTACTGAATGCATATTCTTCTCAGCAGCTCCATGGAACTTAGTCTAAATCAATCACATTTACAGAGAAAGTTTTAACAAATTTAGAAAACTGAAATAACTTTTGTATTCTATATGATCTCAATCAAATAAGGCTAGAAATCAACAGCAAGAGATGTTACAGAAAATATACCAACCGGAGATTATTAAAAATACATTATTGAATGACGAGTCATCTAAGAAACCTTCAGGTTTTATAGGAAACTGTTCCTATAAACATTTCCTATAAAAATGAAAGTGAAAGGAAAACATTTAGATTTAAGATGTATAATAAAAGCTCTACAAAGGAGGAAATTCATGGTTCTAAATGCCTACATATAAACTAGAGATGTTTCAAACAAATAATGATGCAACTTGGGACATTAGAAAAACAAAAACAAATCAAATGCAATAGATGGAAAGAAGTAAGTTCAGGGCAGAAAGCAATGAAAGAGAAATGAGAAAACAATTTTAAAAATCAATAAAACAAAGCTTTGCTTTTTGAAGAGATAAACAAGATTGATAAAACTTTAGTCAAATTAATAGAAAGAGAGAAAAGACTCAAATAATATGAGAGAAGGAAAGTGAGACATTAAGACATATTATAATAAAATTAAGAAAATCATAAGGACATACCTTAAAAATCTATTTGAAGACACACACTTTTGAGACAGGAATTGGGGAAACTGAGCTGTAACTGTCCTGGTTCATAAATAAAATATAATCAAGGGAAGATATTTGTCCTGAAATCATTTTGTTGAGCTTTGTAGAGCAGCCTCTTTGTATTAGCCCTAGCCTCTACTTTATCGTTCTCCTGACAGGCCTCCCTTGAGGCAGGAGGTCACCAGGCTGTCCAGAACAGAAGACCTATGTGTTCTTATGGGCTTGTCTCCATTGGGAAAGCTAGCTTTTCAGCCATAAATTTGCCAAATTCCTCAAAGAACTTGGAACCTAGTGACTACTCTGGAAGTTCAGGCATCCACACAGTCATTTGAACTGCGGTTGAGATAGGGACGTGGAAAATCCAGTGTCTTGCTGTTCTTATCTGCAGTCACCCTTGGTGTGCAGCCCTTTGATCAAAGTTAGAAACGCTAAGCAGTGTGTTCCCTGTGTTCAAGCTGAGCCCGGGAAAACAAAACATCTCCAAATGTTCTTTCCTGAGACCCTGCCTGCGCCTAAAGCACAAGTTCCACAACGCAGCACGAACCTGAACCTCTCTGCTTGCCAAGCTGCAGCACCAATTTGAACCGAGTTCATGATGCACGAAAAGAGTTCATTCTCCCTGTCAGGATGAAGGTTCAAGTTTTGGTATGTGACTTTGCATGGATGAATCTTGTGTATATGGGGAAACTGAGGGGCTCAGGTCCTGCCTATGTCAATTAGCAGGAAGATATCTTGTACAGGGCTGCTATTGCTCAGCCTTCATTAGTTCCAGCTAAGACACCAATATAATCCTCATTCCCTCTTGAAACTTAACACTTTTATAATTCTGAGTAAGTATTTTCACTCTTATTTTATATGTAAGGGAATTGAGGCTTACAGAGGTTAAAATTCTTGGATCAATTTCCCAAGCTAATAGCTGACAAAAGCATATTTTGATTCACTGACTGATGTCAAATTTTCTCAGTCAGATCATACATCAACCAAACGTCTCTTAACTTCAATTCTCGTGTTGGTAATTTAGGAAAAATAACTGTGAGAAGCATCAAATGCAGCTGGTCTACATGGTCTGGATGGCTTTTCCTCCTTCTCTCAGCTGTAGACATTTAACCCAAGGGAAGGAAGAATTTGTCACAAACTTGAGAGGTACATATAGTAACTTTTTATCTAAGTACTTACTTCTGCATTGTATTCAGATTAGTTCCAGAAAGTACTTAAAATATAGTTAACCAAATTAAGAGTACGTATTTGTAAAATACAAACTAAGTGGGAAGGAGAAACAGCAAAAGCAATAAAGGAAGGAAAGAAAGAAGGAGTAAAGGTGATGAAGGGGAAACACAGCCCAAGACGCATAGAATTACTACGTGAGCCAACTGAGGTATTGGTATCTTCATCACAAGAATCAGTTCCTCTGAGCAGAAACCTGCCTCTTGCTCAGTTTCAGGCCTTGGTAACAACCAGTCCACTGATTCCCATCTTCTTATATCTAGAAGGAGACCCCTATCCATCCCAGGGGGTCTACACCTGTCTACACCTACTTTAGTGGTGCTATACCTGGTGAAGGTCTTTCCTGGGTTCTTGGCTTCTCAAATGAAAGAATTCTACCAAGAAACAGTTAGGAAAAAGTCTACTCAGCAAACCAAATCATACTCCAGAGAAAGATTGGGGCAGATTGTACCAAAGTGGCAGACAAGCAGTCTATTGAGCTCTGAGTTGTAGAGTTCTAATATTGTTCCTTTGGCTCCTCTCGCTATGCCATTGTTAAATTCATCCCCCTGGGTAACACGTTTTTATGTGTATACACTGTTTTGTGTGTATACTCTGAGATTTAGGGGGTCCTTGTGGAATTCTCTTCCTAGCTTATTAGTATGTTTGTTGGTGGACCTGTGTGGGCACTGGAAAATGTCATCTTTCTTAATTAGTAATATGGTAGGAAGAAGCAACTGTAGCTTCAAGGATGTCAAGCTTTATAAGGGCATTTTATTCAACTACGAAGACAGAGTTGTACTTTCCTCTCTGCTTTCAGGTCAGGATATCCTTAATCGTCAAAAGAGCTGGTTGTACCTGATACTTTTCTCCCACTCATGTCTGCCTAGCTATCTACTCTAACAAAAAGACATTTGGTTGAATGCTGAACTGGAATGGGTTTCCTGGTTCATCCTCCCTGTTATCAAGAGATGGCAGAGTTGGCACACTAAGCTGTCCTCATTCTTCTGCCCAATATGAGGCTCCTAACAATTTCTAAATAATAAGTGACTCTGGCAATATTTATTGAGTTAGTTGTCAAATCCTGTCAGGAACCCAAAGTTGGCTATTAGACTTAAACCTTGGGAACAAGTCACTTGTTATTAAAAATAGAAACATAGAAAACATCCTATTTTTCCATCAGAAGCCTTGAATTTCTCATTTGGCAGCAATGTGCCAGGTTTGTTTTGTCTGCTTGCTGTAGATCAAAGCACTATTGCTATTACGAGTATATGAGATCATAAGAAGGAAAAAAAGATGTCAATAAAATCTGAAGAGATGTTATTTAAGTTAAAATGTCACTGACGAAAATAGGAGACACTAGGAAAGAGCTGGAAGACACAGACAGGGTGTGAGATGCATATATGATCACAGTTGTTAGATGCACATATGAAAATGCCATAGCGTTAAATAATATATGCTGCCATAAAATTAAAAGTCACAAACAGCCCTATGGCTATGATAAAATAGAATGTAGTGTTTAAATAAAACAATGTCCAAACATGTCATTAAGCTGGGAGCATTCTACTGTGGGGAAAGTAGGAATCTAAACTTTCTGGGGTGGGAACTGAGACAAAAGACAAATGACACAACGAGCTTACGACCAGCAGCACCAATGTTACCATGTGAAAGGAGAGGTAGCGTCCAGGAAAGGGTAATGTTAGATCTACAGCTATTGACTCAATCCCTGGACCAGCTGGTGTGTTCATCCTCATTCGTCTTCGGTATGGGCAGTAGACTTCACATCCCAGAGATGAGGAGACCAGCTGGTTAGAAAAGCATACAAGGAATTTGGACAGATCTGTTTAGAAATCTAGATTCTCCATTTATGGCTGGTGCTTTTTTGTTACTTTTAGTGTCTTCTGTGGAAATAGCATTGATATATTTATTACATAGGGTAAAGAACATGATATAGACAGTGATATAGATCATATAGAAGCCTAACAATGAATGTGCTGTGCTGTTTGAGGGTAAACTGAAAAATCACAGATGTTGGTGTGATTTCATCTTTCTCGGGACCTTCCCCCTCACCTGGAATGTATTCCTCAGGCTGAGAAAGGGCGATATATGACGGGGAAATCTCAGCCTCTCTTGGTTTCTCCATAGCTAATCTCAAACACTGTGCTAATATGGACAAAGGCTGACCTACACACATCATCTATTTTCGTTCACAGTGCACTCTGCTTGTTATGACAATGCAGTGCTCTCTGAAAATGTCAGCAAAGGTTGACCCTCTAACAAAGCCTTGAAGAAAGAGGCAGGTGAATTGTAGGCTTCCTTTTTACATGATCAGATTAAGGAAACTTATAGATATTGAGTTGGTACCAGCTGGAAACTTAGAGACAAAGAAGAGAGGAGACAAATCTGGTAGGGAGGAAATGGTCTAGGCAAAGATCTAAGTTCAGCCTTTCAGTAACTCCACTGTACTTTGAATGTGCTTTTTTCATCCCTTCGTCAAACCTCTCCCACATAACTAGGAGAATCAGAATCTCACATAGATATGCTTTAATGACTAAAATGTCTTGGTCTGGTTATTTTCCAGTTTTCTTTGTGGTGAAGAGTTTCTCAGAATAAAGGACTTGGAGGGTGAAAGGGCCTCAATATCTGAGAGTTACTTAGAGAGAATCTTCTGGTAATAAAAAGCTCCAAAGAGAAGGATAATTGATTCTCAGTATATTTTGTCACCCTGAACTGCCAGCTCAGGGAGAATAGTATTAAGAAAGGGCGCATGGGTGAACCCAACCTTAGGAACATTTGACTTAGAATTTTTCAACTGTGTGGTGGTACAACATAGACACACACATGGTATAAACCATACTTTGCGTTTTGATCTTTTCCTGGGCTTGGTGTATTCCACCAGGTACTATTGCAATTCTGGTTAGTTTTCTACTGTTTCACTTTTCATTTGTTTTTGTTTCTTTTGAGACAGAGTCTAATACTGAAGCACTGGATGTAAAGAAAGGCATACAGACTGGGGAGTAGAGTAAGGTAGTTATATATACCAGCTAAGATCACTTGACCAGTTATAGAAATGAGGATTTCAATTGTCATGAATATTTTTGTCCTATTGGTAAAGAGTATGTGTGTGCATATACTAAGTAGATAATTGTGATTTCTTTCTTCTACTTCTTTATCATGTAATAAAGCATCAATTGAAAAAATGCTAGTGGCTAAGGATTGTAAATCTATATTATTGTAGTTTAAGTTATGGGACATTAAAAGGCTAAGCATTGTTCAAAGGCTTTTCTACCCAAAGTTCTTTGGAGCACTGCAGATTATATTCAGATTTCCAGATGTCAGTCATTGGAGCTGCAGGGTTTTATGTTTTCTCTGCCAGATTGGATTTGGCTTTGGGGTGATTGTTCATTTGGTATGATCTCTTTTTCTCTCTTTTGAAATAATAATGTTTGCCTAGTATCATGAGCTGTTGGAAGTATGCAACTTGGTTTTGATATTCCTAGGATCTTATAGTTAAGGATTTGACACTTTTAAAACACTTGGATTTTTAAAGATTTGGTGGGCCTTTTAGTAGTGGACTATTTTTTATATCAAAAAATAAACATGAGTCTTGGGAATAAGGAGAGAAAGTTATGATTTTTTAAGATTTGTTATTATTACTGTTGTTAAGATTTATTTATTTAATTGTATTTATGTGAATATAAGAGTACCTGTGTAGAATTACATTTTTTCCTTTGATTTTGGCTGTTTTTAATTTTATTTTAATTGAATTTTTGAGACTTTTATACAATATAGTTTTTTGTAAATCATTACGTTAATTATTTATTCAGGCAAAACTCAATTAAATTACAACCTTAGAAGGAAATGTTGTTAAACATGATGAGTACATTATCTCAAAGAATCTCTTTAGGTACACAATATTTTTCATTCTGAAATTTGAATTTGCCTGTTGTAGATATTTTATTTTTATATAATTTTATTGAATTTTTGTGCAATTCATACATCTTAGTCATATTTAGCCTCCCTCCCTTATCTGCATTCATTTCATAGATCCTACACTGGATTACATGCATTCTGTCACATCTATTAAGACCTATCAAGTTTAGTTTGTGTTCCCAAATGGCCTTTGGTGTGAGTTAATCCACTGGAGCCTGGTCATCCTATCTAGGGCCTGACCCTTAAAGAAGAACAACTTAGAGCTGGGGACATGGCTCAGTGGTTAAGAACACTGCCTTTTCTTGCAGAGGAGCTGGGTTCAGTCCAAGCATCCACATGGCAGCTTATAACAATCAGTAGCTCCAATTCCAAGGGATTTAACACCCTTTTCTTACTGCTACAGGCAATGTACAGTGTTGGGGTCCCTCTGCTCAGTGCCAGCCCAAGTGGGACACAGGGTCTCTACCGTGAGGGGGTGAGAGGCAGAGAGCCAACACACAGACCCCAGGAGCTGGGTGGAAACATGCAGAGGGCAAGCCACAGCTAACTCATTTATTCAAGGAAGTGCAGGGGGTTTTATGAGTGTGGTTAGCCAGTCTCCCTATGGGGTGGTTCCCAACTGCAGCCAATAGTAATCTGTCTCCAGATGGATCATCTTGGTGAAGGTTCTCTCCAGATGCAGGGCAGAAGCTGGTGTCAAGCCTGGTTGGAGCAGAGCTCCATGCCCACAGGAGCCACTCCCTTAATCCTCATTGTAGGTGACCTCACTGAGGTCTACCGTACATTTTTTTCCCTACAGTAAAGCACAGGTGTGCTTATATATACAGGCAGTATACTCATATACATAAAACAAAATAATAAATAAAATATTTTCTTTTAAAAAAGAAGACCAACTCTCCCTCATCCGGTAATGATCAGTTGCCAATAGTTCCCTAGTTAAGGTTGGAGCCTCTTACCCATTCCCCCAGTTCTAAGCTGGGTTTTTGTCTGGTTTGAGTTTGTATGGGTTTTGTGCATGTGGTCACCACTGATGTACGTTTATGCATGCAAGTTCCAAGTCACCTGGAAAATTCTGTTTCTCAGTGATCATCCACCACCCCTGGCTCTTACAGTCTTCCTGGACCATCTTCTGCAATGGGCCCTGAGTCCTGGGTGGCAGTTTTAATATAGGAGTTAATGCCTGCTCAAGAGGATGAAACACACATGTGGTACTGTAAACATAGCCAAATACACGGTTGGTGATGTCACGGATCCTAGAAAAAAAATCTATGTCTGCCACATCCTTAAACAAATGTAATTTCTTACTGTATCCTAAATATGTAGCCTTATATTTATAGACAATTATACCTCTCACTACTCAAAGAAGCTTCTTTTTTGCAACAGATGGAGATTATTACAGAGTTCTACAAATAGTCACACAGAAAATAAATGTCTGTGAGATGCCCATCCCCATTTCCACATGTCTATGCTGTGATTTATCTGATTTGAGCTTGCCTAGGACATGTGCATTCTGTCACCATTGCTGTGAGTTCATATGAATAACTAGAAGATTCTATTTCCTTGTGGTCATCCACCTTTCAGCCCTGGCTTTTGAAATCTTTCTACCCTTCTTTCCCACAATTATTCTTGAGCCGTCCTACTCAGGGATGGGCACTCTGAAGCCTCTTCTTGTTCTCTGCACATTGGCCAGTTCTGGATTTCTGTGTTAATCACCATCTGTTGCATAAGGGAACTTCTGTGGTGAGATTTGAGAGACACACTGTGGCTGTGTGTGGAGGATGAGCAGAAGATGTGTCACTTAGGGGTTAAGTTTCTTAAAGTCTGTGTGGCAAGTTGATAAGGGGTAGATTGCGGTGGTTTTAAGTTCAACTTTGCCACAGTTTAGAATCACCACAGTAGGGACCCTCCACTGAGGCATTGTTCTGATTGCCTTAGTTTATGTAGGAAGACCCACTCCGAATTTGGGTGGCACCTTCTGGTAAATCACCCAGACAGAAAAGGGCATGACAGAAGAAAGATCATTCCATCTTCGCTTGCTTGACCTTCCCTTCTGCTGCTGAGATGATTTACCCTGGTGCCGCTGGAGCTCATTTCTTCACTGATATCAGAACCAGCCTTTCCAGGCTTCCACCATTGACCAAGGATGCTCCAGGACCCCTCCAGGTCTTTGGGTTCTGATTGGGACTGCCGAGGCAGCCTGCTTCATGGCCTGAGCAACTACTAGGTTGTTGTCTTCTCTGAAATGAGACAGTCACTATGGGACTACTCCAACTGCTGAGGTACCCAGCCTCAGAGACTGAGCAACTGCTGGGTTCTGAACCTCTCAAGTTATTGTTGTTACTATTCCAATATAAATTGATTTAACAAATCATCATAATGTCACAATCACATCAATTAGGAACTAAGAAAATGTTCCACAGAACTACCCACATTACAGTCTGTTTGAAGTAATTCCCCCGTTCAAATCACTCTGCCGGTGTTCAAGTTGACAGCTGAAGCTAGCTAGGAGATTCTTCACCTCAAATGTTATATAGGCAACAGGTACAATAAATATACCCTTCCTTAAAGGGGATCGTAGGCATAGTGGGTAAGTGTTTTGCTTAATGTCCCAACTGGGGAGCTGTTGACCAAGCTGTAATCAGGCCATGGACTAAAGCTCAAAATTTATCCATGCGGGGGACCTCTATGCTCTGTCATCCACAAACTGTATTGTAGCTCCAACTTGTTCATGACAGTGACATCTGTGATCTGTCATCCTCAGACAAATTTCTGAGTCCTTCTATTTCAAAGTAAGTTGCTCCTGGAACTCCAGCTTTGCTCTCTCAGTCTGAACCCAGGACTAGAGGCAAGAGAAATCTGGAAGATGAGGAAAGATGTTCTTTCCTGTATCACTTCCTTTCACAAGCCCCTGGCCAGCTTCTTCTCATCTTATCTTAAAGGTCTGCCAGCTTCCACCCTGGCCCCAAATAGGGTATTTCCACACAGGAAAAATACCCTAGGAGTACACAGAAGACCCCTTCATTATTCTGTTCCGCAGTCCTTCAAACTCATGTTTTATTCAAGGAAAAAGCCACACAATAAACTGGCAAGACCCAGACCTAGTCTCAGCTTCCTCTCACAGCCTGTCCTGTTCCACTACTCTCTGAGCACATTCAACCTCTGGATGTTCTTTTCTATTAGTTCCCATAATATACCAAGCATATTGCTGCCTTAGGGCCTGTGTACTTGTTTGTTCAGCATGTGGTAGTTATTTCCAGATTCACACACAGCTTGTCCAAATACGTCACTCAAATAGTGACTTCCCCTGCATCTTTAGACATGCATTTAATCATCTCTCACTTGCCATCTCTCACATGATTTTCCTAGAAACTATCACATAAGAATTTGCTTGCTTTATTTACTGTCTCTCTCCACTAGGAAACAGCATCTTTGATGACAACATCTTACTTCTAGAGGTCTCCCATCCTCTAGAGTCCAAGATGTTCAGCAAATGTTCTATGAAAGAAAACTGATGAAAGATAAATGTTACTCACATAGTCTGCTTCCTGACCACTGCCTAAGTAACCAGCATTAATTCAGTTGTCTTATGGTTCTCTTCTTCACGGCATTTGCTTTTCTTCAAAGCAAGGGTCAGTATTTCTAATTATATAGTTGTTTAATGTCTTTACACCACCAAAGTGTAAAGTTATACTGGACAGGTCCTGACACAGTCACTACTATATCCCTGATTCCTAGAGCAGTGTGAGACAAATTGCAAAGTTTCAATGCATAGTGGAAGGATGGAAGGAGAGAAGAAAAAGGAGGAAGGGAGGAAGGGCATGTTTTCTTGGTACCCTTAAAATATTGAGAGAAACTATAAGTGTCCTTCCCACCTGGGCACTCCACTCCATCCCCATTAAAACTGAACATGAAGTGGGCAGCACCCTTTACAATGAATATGTCACTCAATGATGTCACCTCTCCAGCCTTCAGGCATCTGCAACTGTAGCTCTGTAAGGGATGAAGCATCCCTTTGAAAAACAAACAGTTTAGTCATGTTTTGCACTCTGTCGGAGAATATTCTCCATACTGCATGTTCAGCTCCTCACACTGATCCCAGAAAGAGCTCAGTCTGTTGGCTCTGTTTCATGCCTGCTCCTCCACCAGGCTCTTCAGGCAAATTGGATTCCAAATTGTTCCAAATTCTTTAGATAAGAAAAGGGGAAATTAACAGTCTCCTTTCCTGATTTCAACTTTTCAAAAGTATTTTTTATGATCTCCTATTTAAATTTCAATTTGGGGATGCAATAAAATAGGTGTCCTATTGAAAAGGGATGGTGCTCCAGTGAAATGTTAGAGAGGCAAAACATTCTTGACTCATTCTCTGTGAAGTTTAAGTATGAAAAAGTTGGCTGGGAGTGTGGAATATGAGCATGCTCACCATTCACAAATGCACATGTATACACATGCATTAGTTGCATGCATGATACCCACACTGCATTCACATGAGCAGCATTTATACATACTGGCAGCACACATGTGCACATATTGGCACATCTTTGAAAGGACAAGAAAAATATGTGGTGAGAATATTATTTTAACAGCGTTTCTCAGACCCCTGGCATAGGCCACGAAATGTTGCTCCATGATGTGAAAGAATCATGCCTTCCCTGGAGGACATGACTCCAACCCTGGCTGCTGGCTGCCCACATATACATACATCCCTATACATACATTCTTTTTCTTTCAGGATCCCTGGTCCATGGGGCCATGGGAAAATGATGAACACGTGACTTCCTTTCTGAATTGTCATCCTATGGTTTCCTGCTTAGAGTTAACTTGGGAAAGAATCAGCTAGAAAGCAACAAACAAGAAATCTCAGTATCTGATTGAAGAAGATTATTTTTGCAACTCCCTGACCCTGACCCTGACCTTGACCCTTTGCCTTTCCTTAGTCCACAAGTTTGTCTTTAATGCTTCTCCAAGACATCATTTCCCAGTCAAGGAAATGGCTGTACTAAAACCTTGATTTATCATTAACAGAATGCGTGGTAACACTTCAGTAACACTGAACCACTTGCAGCCTCTTTCACATGCCTGTACATACTCTCCAAGCTGATACCTGAAGGTTTTGCTCCCTCAGGACTATCTTCCCCAACTGCCTACCCTTTATTCACCACTGAAATGTGACCCTTAGTCCCATACTGATGAATCAGTCTTTGCTTAGATCTCTCTCCCTGTTGTTCTTTACCTTGATGCTCAAAGACAGTTCCCGACCTATGCTATAAGAGAGTATCTTGCTTGCCTTGAATGGAAGGACCTTGACCGAGTGGTCGTGGGAGTATAGATAGAGCCATCTGAGGAGACAGGAGTGCTACAGTCCTTGGCTCTCATCCCCCAGCACCACATTGGAACATCTTCAGGATACTCAGTGAGAACTGGTGTCAGCTCACTGACAATTGCCCAGCATAGGCAGACCCATTCTTTCCCACTCTTGGTGGCACAATTCCCTGGCTGGGATGCTGGACCTATAAATACAGAAAGGGAACTGAAAAGCATGCATTCACCACTCTCTGCTGCATGACTGTGGATGTAATGTGAGCAGCTGACCCAAGCTCCTGTTATTGCAACTTCCCCATCATGATGGACTGTAATCTAGAACTGTGAACCCAAATAACCCCTTGGTCCCTGAAGTTCCTTTTGTAAGGATATTTTATCATAGCAACAGGAAAAATAGCTAATACAACAGGTTCATAGTTCCTTATGGGAACATAGATATTGCAAAGGGAGCTACAACACATAAATACCCACTTAGCATGAGTGACAGTTCATAAAAGCTGCATTCCTAGAGCTCCGGAACCAGCTTGCAGGCAGCTTGGTTGACCTGAGTCCCCTCTCATCTAATAATTGCTTACTGTTTATATAACGAAGGAAATAGTTTTGCAAATCTTGAAACTTTCATGGGCTTTCTCAGCTTTATAAATTCCATAACTTCCTTGAGTCCTGTGAGTCTCTCTCCTCTTTCCAGAGGAAATGTGTCAACACTCCATCCTTTCCTCAAGCTTTTACATCCTTTTCCACCCTATCTTTTATGATGTTCCCTGAGCCTTGGATGGGGTTATTATAGACATCTGATCATGTCCCTATATTTTCGGCCAAACTTTGTTTCATTGTACCATAGGAACAGTCACTTATTCTCAGGAGGTTGACCAGTTATAAATCTCTGCAGTAACTGCTGTTCAACCCCCTCAAAAGGAGTCGCCTACACAACCAAGGCTGAAAGCAACAGTCTCCTATGGAGAATGCTGTTAAAAGGTAGTTTGACAAACACTTTATGTATGTTTAATGAAACAAAAACAGTGGTCTCCTCACTGGGGACTATGATGTTCCCAGCCACAGGACTATTTTATAGTACCAATTGTGGATTTCCTTCTTGTGGAGTTGGCCTTAAGTCTAATCAGAAAGCAGTTTGCTGCACTCTCAATAGTCACACTCTTGCACCAGTGAACACATCTTACTGGGATGTTGGAACTGCAGCATGCAGGGCCATAGCTGAGTAGGATTGTTGGTGACAATTCTCTCTCAGCAACTCACCTAGTTTTTATCTGGCACTGTGAAAGTCAGCCAGCAGGGAGTCCCAGCCTGATTTTTCCTTGTCTTGCAGATAAGGCATGTGGTGCCTTCAGCCATAAATATCTATAGTCCAGTTACAGTATGCAAAAACAGCAGAGGTAACAGCATTATAGCTTCTGTGACTTCAAGATCCTACCTGGCCAGCCACTCACAGAGAGATAGCCAGATCCTGGCAGTGGGATTTTATTTAATAACATGTTTCTTGGGAATGTCTACCCCCACTCAGGCAGGCTGTCTTTATTTAAACTCTAAATGTTGATTTCACTGCTTTTTATCATATCCTTTTTTCCAAATTTATAAGGCACTCAAAGGTTAGTATTATAAAAATATATTTTACAGAGATCTTTTCACAGAAGGTGGGCAGAATCTATGAAGGTCTACTGCTGTTCATTTAAGTAAGTGTCAATTGATTTTGGACGGGGGCTAAGAGAATACTAAAAAATACTGAGTCATGGATTTTCTTTTCTTCTATATTTAAGGTCAGAACTGGAAGGCATCTTCTGTCACTTCTATCTTGTTCTCTTTTAGCTGTCTGATTGCTTCCATGAGTTCCAACCCTGTGGATTCTAGGCAGGATTCCTTAGTATAGACCTAACTAACTGTACTTTCTCTTTGCGTGGGGCGAGCCAATACCTCCATCTCATCCTTTCCTTTTTCCACTGATGTAAAGGATATCATTCACAAGTATTTACCCATTGCTATCCATCATCAAGGCAAATATCGGGGGAAAGGAGCAGGCAGCTCAGTCTTAGTTGAGTGTCTTATTGCTCTCTGCAAAGGGCATGCAACAGTCACTAAAGCCTGCTTACAGTCTCATTTCACATGAGTTTTAGAGACTGCAATTAATTGTTAAGTTCATCAGTCATTTGAATGATGTATTAGTTACTTTTCTGTTACTGTGATAGAAACACTGACAAAGGGAACTTATAAAAGAAAGAATTTATTTAGCTTATGGTTCCAAAGGAGCAAGAGTTCCATCACGGTGAGGAGGTGTGACAGCAGAGGTATCTGGAGTAGGAGCAGAAGCTAAGCACTTACATCTTCAAACAGGCACGGGAAGCAGAGAGTGACTGGCAATCCAACAAGGCTTAAGAACCCGCTAAGTGTGCCCCTGGTGGCACGCTTCCTCCAGCTTGGCCACACATTTTAAGACCTCCCAAAACAGCACCACCAACTGGGGAATAAATGTTCAAATATTTAGAGCCTATGGGGGAACACTGTCATTCAAACCACCACAAGTGATACCCTGTAGTCATAAAGCAGACTCCATGCATCAATGATACATGCCATCCCGTAGCATCTAGAGGAACATAGTCAGTCCAAAATACACCCGTGGTTCTCCATTCTCAGATGAGTCAGACTTGGTTACATGTCTTATCACCCATCCCAGGGAGCATGCAACCACCACTTTAGCAAAGAAGCACACCATCTCAGACCACACAGGGAAAAGAAGCCATATTCGGATTGCCCTCACAGACAAGTACCAGCCTCAGATAGATCAGTCTCAGTTGCCTGTTTTATCACTCATTCCATAACCATGCAACAACTTCTACCACATTCATATTTGGTTCTGTTGGTCCCTGTTTGGGTGACAATTGTACTGCGTGACCTTTTTCTGGGGATATATGAACAAATGTTTATTCATTTCAGATATGGAGCTGACAACAGACCAAAGAGATGATTTCACCCAAGTTTAGCTTAGTAAACAAGAGAGTTTCCTAGTGTTAATCCCAGGGGAAAAGGTAAGGAGTCATAGGTATATAGCATACTCAAAGGCAGCTGCATCATCCAAGCATGTGTGATGACTCAAGACAGCAATATCCGTGGCACTCCCTGCATAATTACAGGCAGTTTAAGCAGTCCAACGGTCTCCTCTCTCTAGCAACTGCAGACAGGGTTGGGCTTGGGAATTTCCCACCTTTCATGAACTTCCTGAGACTAGCAAATTTCATTAGCTTCCAATATCTTCTGAGTCTCCCTCCTCTCTCCTAAAAAGAAAGCTTTACTTTGGAGGAAATAGTTATACAATACCTTTGATCACAGGTCTATACTACCACACAGAGCTCAGTTAAATATTTTCAGTGAGTTCTGTAGTGAGTTCCGTGAATCCTCCTACCAAAGAATCGAACCTGAAGATAGTTTGGGAACTACCCCACATTTTCAATTGAATTGGTTTTGGTTGTAATGTCTGTCTTGTGAGAACAGAACCTAAATCCTGGGGAAAGAGTTGGGTGGACTACAGGGGCAGAAGTAAGGCACTTGGGTTCCAGTTGTTCTCTGATGTCAATGCAGAGGTAGGAAGTGACATGGAAGGAGAATGAACAACTAGAATCAAATTTCAGAACACATTCATATATGTACTTACACATGCACGCACACACTCACACTAGATACTTGATGGATATGAGACAGTCAAACAAGTGGTTAATTCACGTGCTTCTATTCTGGTACAGAAAATTGCATAGCTTTATATTTTCTTTTTAAAAATATTTTATTTATTATTATTATTTTATGTGTATGGCTGTATTGCACCCATATTGTATAATGCCCGTGGAGGTCAGAGAGGATATTAAATCCCCTCTAACAGGAGTTATGGACAGTTATTAGTCACCGTGTGGGTCCTGGGAACTGAACCTAGTCCTCTGCAAAAGCAGCCAGTGCTCTTAACTGCTGAACCATGTTGCTAGTCCCTAGTTTTAGATTTTCTAAAACTTTATGTGAGAATTCCTAACATATTTGTGCAGAGCAAAACAGTTAAGAGGACACTAAGACCTATATACTGGGACATGGGGTAGCAGGGTGAAGGTGTGTGTATATGAGTACTGGCCTGGCAGAGAACCTGGGCAGACTCTCCCAGTTCTTGTCACAAATCTGTCTCCCAAATTTGTCCCTACGTTGGCAGGGATGTCCCTTACCTAAAAGGCACTGTATTTAGTCACTGAGATTTTCAAACAGCCAGTGAGGACTGGGTATGACTTTCCTAGACTGGGGCAGAGATCCCTGTTAGAGATCTTGGGAGCCCTAAAACAGTGAAAACTTAAAATAGTAGCCAAGGTGGGATTACGGGTCACACACAGATACCATTCAGTTGAAAGTTTGTTGTGTTAATCATTCTTACATACTCAGAATTAGTTTTAGACTCTACTGGATTAAGGTTTCAGTTTCACCACTGGATTAAGGTTTCAGTTCCACAATGGTTCCCTTATTTCAGACACCAAATGCCTGAGGGGCTCAAGGTGTCTAAATTTCTGCCTGACGTAACTAAAAATTAGAGTGTGTGCAACTGTGTTCAGGTTTTCTAACTCGCCAAGTTAACCACGAGAATTCCAGGAATCACAGCTCCCAGAAGCTCACTGAACCTTAAAACATTTGTGGCAGTTTCATTACATAAACATGTGATTAGCGATTGGACTTAATCTCTAACTATTCTCTTCCCTCACAGAAGTCACAGATGGTGCTGAAAGGTTTACGATCAATCATGATCTGAACTTTGTGGAGACCAGCCACCAGCCACTGTACTGAAGCCACTTGTGTCCATCTTTCTAGTCAAGAATCATCCTATCAGCAGACAAAATTATTACACACCATGTTAAAGAACCTCTGGCCTTGTTTTACCCTTAACAAAGAGGTCTGTGGCACTGGGTGGGTCTACAACTTCAAGCTGCTTCCTTCTAATTCCAGATGCTGTTTACACCAAGTCTTTCTTTGTTGTGTGTCCATAGCATCTAAAGGGCCAAATAAAAGCACAGAGAATAAATCTAGCAAGGTCATACAGATTACAACAGAGGATGTTGTATCTGCAGTGGCTTCCTGGGACCTAGGTTATAGCTTCAGGCAGAGCAGGCCAGAACACCTGCCACACTGCCCAATCAATGCCTTTATACAATAGGTCCAAGTCCCACAGCATGGGGCAGGTCTTGAAGTTTTATAGCTAGGTACCATTTCTTGTTCTCTCTGCAACCTGACTGCAGACAGAAGGAACAGGCATCTTCCACGTCTAATGCCATGCCTTCACTTCCAACTCCAGGTCAAAATAAACTCTTTTGCCTCTTAAGTTGTTTCTTCTCAAGTATTTGGTCAACTCTTACTTTTACTTTTATTTCTCAAACTGTTGGAGTCCTGTCAGGGAAATCCCAGGAAACCTACAAAGGCATTCCTAACAGTACTGAGAGCAAATGGATGTAATGGGAAAGGTGAGGAGCAGAGAGATGAGGAAGAGATGAGGAGGGCAGGAGAAGGGTCAGCCAAAATGAAGTGTATAAGAAAATGCCATATTCTGTAAGCTAATTAAAAATCAGTTCATCAGACAGCATTTGGTGTAACATTGTATCCAGCCTGGTCAACCTAGCAAATTCCAGGCAAGCCAGGGTTAGTTACATCATGAGATCTTTGTCTATAAATAAATAAATAAATAGGATTGTTCAACAAGTGGCGAACTGGATTTTCCTTCTCTCTCTATTCTGTGAAAAATACCATTGGAATTTATATGGGGATTTCATTGAATTTGTAGATTGCTTTAGCAATCTAACCATTTTTACAATATTAATTCTGTCAGGTCAAGAGCATAGGCGGTCTTTCCTTTTTCCAGTTTCTTCTTCAATTTCTTCAGTATCTTTTAAAAGTTATTTTTAAGTGTTTTATGTGTATGAGTGTTATGCCTACATGTACATAAGTGCACCAATATTGTGCCGTGCCCAAGGAGAACAGAGGAGAACATCAGATCCCCTGAACTGGAGATACAGATGGTGCTTAGGCACCACGTGAGTGCTGGGATTTGAATCCTGGTCTTCCACAAGAACAATTGGTGTTCTTAACCACTGAGCCATCTCTCCGGTCCTTTCCTTCAGTATTTTAAACTTTTCATTGTAAAGGCCTTTCACCCCCTAGGTTAGAGTTATTCTTAGCATTTTGTTGTTTGGAAGTATTTTCAAGGCATTGGTAATAGGTTTTCCTACTTCCTTTTTCAGAGAGTTGATTATTGGTTTATAGAAAATCTGTTGAATTTGTATCCTGATACTTAATTAAAAGATTTATCATACAATTGAAATCATTTCATGGCTTTTTTGTTAACTTGCTTGACCTGAGAAAGTCAGAGACAGAGGTTTGCTGTTGTTTGTTTTGACTCAGAAGGCAGTAAATATGCCCCTTACACCATAATGGGGGACACTGTGTGCTAGCAAATTTATACCTTTAAGTGATGTCCACTGAATGACTTTATTATTACCCTTGATGTATTCTAACTGTTACTTTTGGCAGTTACTTTATATCAGCCAGTTATCTGTGATTCTGCACATAGATATCATTTACTTTTGATTAGTTTTTTTTTAGTTTTCAAATACACATACACTATTGTATAATTTCAGTTCTTACTGGCAATAAATAAATAAAATTGGTATACATTTGATACATTTTTAATTTATATAATATTTAGTTTTGATGTTAACTATTCAATGAATTTATAGCAAAAGTTCTATTAGTTTAGTTTCTGTCTTAGTTACTTCTTCTATAACATAGATTCATAGATTTTGCCTCATCATTACATTCCACCGATTTTGGATGTTGTAGTCATGTTTAATTATTTGTTTTATTTGTTGCTGTATGAATGCAACATTTCCTTGGCCTAGTTTTCTATCCATGATTTTCAGTATTTTGCTTTGTGTATTCTATTGTTGGTGTTTTCCAATGTGGTTTTTAAATTTAATTTATTGATTCATTTTTAACATTTCCATTTGGTTCTTTTTCCTGTTTATTCATTTATTGTATATGTGTATGTGTGTGTGTGTGTGTGTGTGTGTGTGTACACTATATGCCACAGGCACATGTGGAGGTCAAAGGACAATTTTCTAGACCTAATTCTTTCCTTCTACCATGTGGGTTCAGGACATTGAATTTATGTTGTCAGGCGTGATGGGAAGAACATTCGCCCTCTAAGCTATGCTCCTTTTTCATAACTTCAATTTACCTGATGAAATCTCCACCATGTTCTTGAATTTCTCAGATATGTTGACAAACTTATTATCCAGATTGATTTGTTTTCTACATTCTGAATTGATTTCCTCAGTTCATCTGTTGAATCTTATTTGAAGCTGGTGAACATTTTTAGAGTAGGAATCTGAATTCTTTTCTTGTGATTTCAGCAATTTCATTATCTTTGGTTTTAATTGCTGAGGGATTATAAACTTTCAGAGATGTCAGACCGACTCCTTTGTTTCATAGTTTTTTTTTTTTAATTTCTATTTTGTGATTTACACATCTGCTGGGATATATGTACCTTTTAGCTTTTAATTGTCTACTTGTTTTGTTTGTCTATGTGTGCCTTAGTAAATAATCTTCAGTTGAGTTTGTGATTTCTCATTATTGTTTAGAAGAAATAAGCAGATTATAGTAAAAGAAGTCATTGTTTGACAACAAATTTCATTCTGAAATGCAATTGAATAGTTCAATTACATCTTCAATAAGGTTGGGAAACAAAGGATATCAGATACTGTTAGGATAAACAGAACTTAAAGTTTAACAAAGACAAAGATAATTATAATTAAGGAAAGGGAAGTGAGGATAGGGAAAAGAAGACAGGAAGTAAAGTAGAAATTAGAAGGAAAGTGTGTGGGCAAAGGAAATAAAAGGCAACACAATGCAGTCCAGAAAAAGTCAAAACATTCATAAAACCTATTCAGCCACAGGCTACCTTTGGTGAAAAATGATCTGTGCACTGTGTGTTTTGTTTGTTTGTTTGTTTTCACCAGAAAACTGTTAGAAAAGATTAACACTTTCAGTAAAGTGGCAGGTTACAAAATTAACCTACAAAATCAGTAGTCTTTCTATATATCAACAACAAGCAACTGGAGAAAGAGTACATGGAAATCCTCCCATTCACAATAGACTAAAATATATCTCAGACTAAACCTAACAAACACATTAAAGATCTCTACAATGAAAATTTAAAATCTTTAGAGAAAGATATTGAGGAGGACACCAGAAGATGAAAGGACCTCCCAGGCTCATCAGTAAGAAGAAATCATGTTGTGAAAATGACCATCCTACCAAAAGACATTTAGAGATTCAATACTGTGCCAATCAAAATCACTATAACATTCATCAGAGAACTAGGAAAAACTATCCTAAAGTTCATATGAAAGCACAAAATACCCTGGATAGCTAAAGCAACCCTGATCACAAGAGCAATGCAGGGTTCAGAATTACTATACCAGATTTTAAACTGTATTACAGAACTTTAATCATTATAATAGCGTACTAGTGACCTGTAGATCAGTGGAATGTAACTGAGGACCCAAACATGAGTACTTGCAATTTCAGCTTCCTGATATTTGACAAAGGAGTCAAGCATACTCACTGGAGGAAAGACAACATCTTCAGCAAATGGTGCTGGCAAAACTGGATTTTCACCTGTAGAAGAATGAAATTAGACCCTTATCTTCCATCTTTCACAAAAGTAAGCTCCAAACACATCAAAGACCTCAATGTGAAGACTGAAACTCTCAAACTGTTAGAAGGAAACATTGGCAATAACCTACAAGATATAGGTGTAGGAAAGGACTTTCTAAATTGGACATCAGTTGCTCAGGTCAACAATCAACAAGTGGGAACTACTTAAACTAAAAAGCTTCTGCACAGCAAAATAAACAACCAGAGAAGTGAAGAGAAAACCCACAGACTGGGAGAAAATCTTAACCAGAGACAACACATCTGACAGAGGTTTAACATCCAGAATATATAAAGTACTCAAGAAAACAAGTTATCTAATTAAAAGACGGATTAAGGATCTGAACAGAGATTTATGAAAAGTAGAAATACAGATGGCTAAGAAACATCTTAAAAAGTGTTCAGTATCAGAAGAAATTAGGGAAATGCAAACTAAAACCACTTTAAGATTTCATCTTACTCCAGTCAGACTGACTAAGATCAGGAGAACAAATGATACCAAATGCTGGAGAGGATGTGGAGAAAGGGGATCACTCATTCACTGCTGGTGGAATTATAATCTCGTGCAACCACTGTGGACAGCAGTGTGGAGAACTCTTAAAAATAAAAATGAATCTGCCATTTGACCTGGTTATGCACTCCTTTGCAAATACCCACAGGTCTCATCCTAGTGCAGAGATACTTGTACATCCATGTTTGTGTCTGCTCTTTTCCCAATAGCTAAGAGATAGAAGCAACCTAAGTGTTCCTCAACTGAAGAGAAGACAATGAAAATGTGGTACATTTGCAAAATAGAGTTCTACTCAGTAGTAGACAAAGAAGAAATCATGAAATTTTCAGGTAAATGGGTAGAACTAGAAACTGTTATACTAAGTGAAGTAACAGACTCAGAAAAACAAATGACATATGTTCTCTCTCATACATAGATCTTAGCATCAAATCCTTTTATGTGAGTATATATCCTGATGTAACTGCAGGAACCGGGATAATGGAAAGGAACCAGGGAGGTAAAGAGAAAGAAGTAACCTGAGAGAGAACAGTAGGAGATAAATGTTCCTCGGGGAGAAATGCACAAAACTGATGAATTTAAATGGAGTGGGGCGGGTGGGCTATACATGAACTTTGGGAATAAATGGAAAGAAGGAGCTCACAAGAGATGGGACTATAGGAAACCAGTATTATCAAGGGAGAAATGAGAACATTTACATGGGGAAAGCACTGAGGAAGGATTAAACAGGGAGAGAGAGGAGAAGTAAATAATGCTAGCTAGTGTAACAAACAAGAGGGGAAACAACCATGACATATAATATCTCTACATGAGTCCATGTGCATAGCTAAAAGGCTAACATAACAAGAAACACTGCCAGACAGGAGAAACCTTCCTTTGAGTTGCTGGCCAGGGTGGTCCAAGAGACTCCCAAAATTACACAGGCTATTGCCACATCCCTTGATTTCCTCCAAGAACTTAAAAGTAAGACCCTATTGGTGAAGACAGAACATACTTTGGGACAGGATTTGGAGCAATGGAGTGGAAACTGACCTGGAAGCCACTGCCTCTGAAGGCTAGCTCTCACAGTATGGAGAGCATTACTCAAGCTGCTAAGGGAGAACATCGATTGATGGCCCAAAACCAGCCTCACAAGCAAATAACCATATCAGTGTCTGACATAGCACACCCCCTTGGTGCAGTAGTGTTTTGCTTGTTTTTTAACCACTCTCAATAGCTATTTGTTTCCTTTTTCTAATGCCGCCCCAAGCTTTCCACTGTTCTCTCAGATGTGGCCAAGTTGACAAGTATCTGTCTACCAGAAGCCAGTGGCTGAGTGACAGTTTGACATTAGATATTTATCATATCAGAATGTCTTCCAACCATAGACTTCTTTTTCTGAATTTGTCAGATAGAACCATTGTGCTCATAGATGAAATTGTTCTTTCTTTAACACATCAAGCTTTGGGTGTGTTAAGAACTAGACAATGCAATTGCATTTGCTACTTAAGCTCTCCTGTGTTTATTCTACTGTGAAATTGTTTTCCTGGAGGTGATTAATTATGCTAAAGCTTTCTCTCCTTGTTGGGTAAATTATATTATTTGAAAGAAGATGCTTAGAGGGGCTCACTTGTTATCAGTGCTATCATTAGAGTCATGTCAAGCACACTGTTACTGAGAATATTGTTCATTGTTCATTTTCTATGGCTTTGTTTCTGTGAAGATGAGCAAGAAACATCACATCTCTGATGTTGTGTGGTTTTAAACACAAGAAGGAAATGAAAGAGGAAAAGAGGAGAGGAGATAAAGAAAAGCAATAGGACCAAGTCCTTACCACCATCTCTGTTCCTGAGCAGTTTCTCTATCTTACGTCTGCACTGAAAAAGGTGCATGTTGCCCAGAAGGACAATTAGGGCATCTTCAGAGCTCTTAGAGTCATGTGAGATTTCAAGAAAATTTTCTAAAGCTAAAGAACACTGTATACTTGGCACAGTTTCAGCCAAGGAGTCAGATTAGACATTACATGGAGTACCTCCTACTTAGATGGAACAACCGAAGTCAGCTAACATGCCTGCTGTGGATGGGAAACTATAAGCTAGTAGTCATGATTGTGATATAGATAAATATGGCCGTACAGAAGAACAGTTAAACTGGTTACATGGAGTTCAAACTGGAGCCTTAACACTAAAAAAAAAAAAGAATCCAGAAAGGATGGCCTCATATTGGTTTCTTTACAGAACTTTGATTTGGGTGATAAAGGCAGAAAGAAAAAAGCAAGGTTCAAGCCCAGGAAGGTTCTAGATTATTAGGAAATTCACTGAAGCAGACACAAAGGCAGAGATGGTGTCATTAAAAAAAGGGCTAAGTGTAAATTTTGCCTCAAAGATTCATGGCTGTCACATCCTGTGCACTGGATCAGAACTAGAACAGCAGCAAGAGTTTATCCTGGGCCTGTTGCATCTTGCATCCTGTCAAAGCTGACCCTGGAGTCTAGGAGAGATGTTTATGGTTATGCTGTTAAAAATCAAGTCTATCATGATGGAAAAAGGCAGAAAATCACTGTTTAATGAATCTAGTTTACAAGCTTCAGTTCACACAATATTTGCCAAAGCATAATCTTTTAGCTATAATCTGAACTCCAGATTCTCACAAATGCTCTTGCATTGCATTTATAGGTACCAGGAAATGGAGTATGAAAGAGAATTATCTGTAGCAGTAAAGGCCTGGCACAAAAAGTTGCTCATTTCTTCCTTATACAATGAGTCAACAGTCTATAGAACGCCACAATTGGATTAACACGAGATCTCACATAATGATACAGTAATTGCTAGAATGAGGCCTGAAAGAAAGATCCTAGAAGGGAAGCTCAGGGACACTAAAGGCAGAAAAATCAACTAAGATAAATATGCCTTTGCAACTTCCAAAGCCTTTGAACACAATTCTCATTAAGTCGGTACATGTGGTATTTAATCTTGACTGCAAACATGATTGGGTTGAGAGATGCCTAGGTGTTAGGAAAGCACACCTCTGGGTATGTTTGTGATGCATGTGAGAGAGGAACTCAGCTGAAGACTCACCCTGGATGCACAATGTGGGCCAGAATGGAGCAAAAATGAAAAGGGGGAGAAAGCCTGCCAGTGTGTGCAATCTTCACTCTTTTTGAGCACATGTTTATGTTGCTTCCATCACCTGTGGACATCAGACATCAATTTCTTCAGTCTTTCCATATGGACAGACACCAGAAAATCTTTGGTGAGACTCCATCTTCTACCTCCAAATGGGGCTGGAACATTAATCCCTTTTATCTGAAGCTTCCAACTTCTAGAGCTGAGCAACTCTCATGTTCTCTGACTCAGCATGAAGACAGCCACAATGAGACTATCCAGCCTAGTTGTATCAGCTAATAAAATAAACCCTCCTTTGTAACTGCATTTAGATTCCTTTAGTTCTATAGCTCTAGAATTGTACTTTCTAAATTTTTTACTTGTGACTCCTTTTAATCCAGGAGATTTTATGTGACACTGTGTACATTGATATTTTAAAAATAAGCATACAAATTTAACATTTACAGAAAAAAAATCATAAAGAAATCTATTTTAAAGTAATTCTTTGCTATGCACATAAATTTATTATTTATTAAAGACAAAAGAAAATTAACATGCTGAGATAGATATGTTCATTTACTTTTACATAATGGAGAAGATATTGACTTAATCTTTGATACTGTAGGGCATAGGATATCTTCAAAATTTTTCATAGGTATTCAATATTATGATTTTATAATTGTCAAATTCTAAGAATGCTGCCTCACCTACATATATAAAACAGAATGGCAGAGAATGTTTGAACCATTGTGAAAATTGTTTGAAATTCTGTCTAACCCCAAATCAAAAGAGATTTTTGATCCAATTTTTTTAATTGTACATTCACAAACATTTCACTGTTGCCAAATGTTTCACATCTCTGACATTCAACTATGGCTCCACAGGGAATTATCAACTATAATTTAAGAAACTAATGTCTAGAAAATCATAATACTGTATTACTATGTTTGTATATTCATCTAGACTGATAAGATTCTGGAAAACCAATAGAGTAACAAAATTACGTAGCTAGTATATATATTGAGTAGTTAGGTTTGGAAGAGTCCATTGCAATGATGATTTATACAGCCTAGAATAGAAGCTGACTCTATAGAAAAATTCTGATGAGCTCATTGGTCCAAGAGGTTGATACAATGGGTCTAGTGTCAAGCCTAAACTTTTCCTTGACCCTTGTTAGGAGACAGGTGTTCCTAAATATATCATTTAAATCAGGAGGCTTGCACATGGAGCAGGCCACCATCAACCATGATGACATGACAGCTGTAAAGAGAGCCATTCAAGGGTAGAACCTATTTCCAAGTTAATCATGATCTCAGAAAGTCAAGGTGCAGAGCATCTATACTACAAGACAGAACACTTGCCACTCATCCGTGCTGTGAACGAATGGGCCAGCACTGGCTGCTCTGTAGCAGTCTCTGCCCAACTTCAGCCCTGGATATTTAGAAAACCTAAAGCCATCTCAAATCCTTGGAACCTGAGGAGCAGAGGGTTATTAAAAACAAAACAAAACAAAACAAAACAAATGGATGTACAAGAACTAAAGTCTTAGTCCTAAGTTTGTGTGAGACCATGGACAAGCCTGAGGTGTTCTCTGTGTCGTTTTCCTCACATGCAAAACTGGCAGGAGAGGTTTGCTTCAGCTTCACCCATTCTTTCCTCATCTCCTTCCCAATCAGCAGCATTTCTGAACACAGCAGTCACTTGTAAAGTTCAAAAGACTATGGCTGAGGCAGATACAGAACACCAAAAGTGTAGGAATAAAACTAGACAGAGTTTGGGATACTAGGCCATTCAAGAGCTCCCATATCTACCAGAGAACTTAAAAAGCCAGACATACTCAGTAAAGATTAGAAGTTTTTTTTATGTTTTAAAGTCTGGATCACTACAAACAAGAAGTGAAAACTAAGGCACAGAAATGAGCTGGCCAAGTATTGAATATTGAGGGTGTTCCCAGCAGAGAACCCAACTGTGATCCCTGGGAGAATCAAGATTCTTTCTCTGTCTCTGTTTTTCTTTCTCTCTCTTTCATGCACACACACACACACGCGCGCGCGCGTGCGCGCGCATGCACACTTTAGCTAGCTGAATCTAACCTAAAAGAACAGAGACTTGAGACATCCAGTATGTCTAAAAAATAGGGAATTTGCAAATGAAGATAAAAAATTTAGTAAACAAAAGCTACAGCCTGTATCAAATGAGAAGAATAAATAAAAGTTGAACATTTTTGAGGGGAAAGGATTTGACTGTAGTGTTGTTACAATATCCAATATTCCATTTTAACAGAAATTACACAAAGAAATGAGAATCATGAACCACAGAAATAATTAATACCAACTGCCCCTGATGAAGCACAAATGTAGTCTAACAGGAAAAGATATTTTTAATTATTTAGTGTGTGTGTGTGTTCATTCAGAGGACATTTTATAGGAGTTAGTTCTCCCACAATGTGGTCCTAAGGATGAAGCATAGGTCATTCGGCTCAGTGACGAATGACCTTAGTGACTGAGCCATATTGCTGGCCTCAAAGATTGCTTTAAATACGTTTAATAAGTCAAAGCAAACTATGGACAACAAGCTAAAAATACTAAAAATAAAGCTGACTATACAAAAAGAAAATCTCAGTAGTAGAATGGGAATTAGGAAAATGAATCAAGTTCTAGAACAGACATGCGCAATAACTAAAATAAAAGACTCAGTACAAACTTTTGATAACAATTTTGTGTGAGGAGAACAAAAAGCTGGCAAAGTCGAAGAGGAGGCCAATGAAGTTATTCGATTTGCACACGAGAAAGGAGAAAAAGGAAAGGAGGATTTTGCAAGACCAAGCACACCCTGTTATAGAAGCAGAGTTGGTGAGAAGAGAGGAGGAAAAATTGTCGGGGAACTGATGGGCTAAATCCTTCACAAACTGAATCAAACCTAGACATGTGTCTAAGAAGTTCACTGAAACCCAATAAATAGGGTCACAAAGATTTCAACACTGAAAAAAGTTATAACTAAATTGCTTAAAGATACAGTTGAAGACAGAATCTTAAAAGCAACAAGCTAAAAATGACTCATAAAGATCTTCTCACTTGAAAGCTGATTGTTCATTTCAAAGTCATGGAGACAGAGAATAGGAAAACAAGTAGCAAGGGTTTCAAAACTTAACATAACAGTCAGCCAAGACTTTAGAACCCACAAAACTATTCTTTTAAAAAAAGGAGTGGGGCTGGAGGGATGGCTCAGTGGTTAAGAGCACTGGCTGTTCTTGTAGAGGACCTGGGTTTGATTCCCAGCACCCTTCATTGGAGCTAACATCTGTCCTTAACCCAGTTCCAGGGGATCCAATGCATTCTTCTGACCTCTGTGGGCATTGTAAGACATGGCTGTACTTACATACATGGAGGCAAAATACTCATATACATAAAATAAAAATAAATAAATCTTTAAAAATTTTTTAAATTAAAAGGCAGAGAGATTAGCATATTAAGTAAGTATAATACAATTATATATTGTATACAAAATGATTACTTTAAGTAGAAAAGGCATAAAAATATTCAAAATGAAAAGACAAAGAAAGATATCTCATTCCAATACTATCCTAAGAAAAGCTGTAGCAACTATATCATACTAAACAAAATAAATTCTAAGCAAAACTTATTATAAAAAGAAACTGCATATTAGTAAAAGTATGACTATTTCAACATATTACAATTATATATGCACTTAAAAGCAGTGAAATTCAACAAGAATTTTCAAACTTGAAGGAACAAGTAGTGGTACTAAAATAATAGTTGGAGATTTAAGAATTTCATTTTCAATAATCATTAGAAAATGCAGACATAAAATCAGTAACTTTTCAAGTGTGGTGGCACACACTTATAAGCCCTGTACTTGGCAGGCAGAGACAGGTGGATTGCACAGTTTAAGGCCAGCTTGGTCTAAATAGTAAATTCCAAGCCAGTAGTGGCTGCATAGTGAAACCCTGTCTTAAAAAAGAACTTCAATAATGTATTAGAAAGTTGAGTAAGACTATAAGCCACATATGTCTAGCAGGTTATATGCAGAGACATATCAACTACAACAGTAGAATTCACATTTTTTTATTTTAAAATACACTTGAAATATGGTTCTAGTAGACAGTATTTGGGGCTCCAAGTAAAAGTAGACTTAAAAACATTAAAATCATTCAAACTATTTTTTACAATAGTTGAACGAGATTAAAAGTCAGTAACAGAAGAAATCTAGGGCATTTCAATGCTACAAGCAAACGAAACAGTACAGCATATGCTTAAGCAATAGGTCAGAGGAAGTAACCATAAGAGAATAAAAATTTTAGCAACAAATGAAATAAAAACGCAACACAAAAGTGTATAGGATGCAGTGAAAGCAGAGCTCAGAGAATTTAAATGAATAACCAGCTTTGTTATTGAAAATGACTAATAGGAGCTGTTAAACCCAAACAAACAAAAAAGAGCAAATGTAATAAAGATGAAATCAGTGACAAAGAAAATAAATAATATAAAAAACAAAACAAGAATCAAGAAAATGAAATTTTGCTCTTTAAACACAATAAAAAATTTAAAAACATAGTTTAATTGACTAATGAAAATGTCAAAATAAATAAAATAAAATCAGAAACAGGGGACTCACAGAAATGAAGTATTATTAAAAAAAAACTCTCAATCTCTCAACAAAGAAAAGTTCAGGACTATGTAGTTTCCCTATTAAATTTGTCAAGCAATCAAAATCTGAGAAGAGAGAGAGAGAGAGAGAGAGAGAGAGAGATCACCCAGTTCATTCTAAGAGCCCAGTCTTACTCTGATACTGAAGTGTAGCACAGAACAGAAACGCAAGAATCCGGAGATCAGCATATGAATATAGACGCCCATGCATCAGTGGACCAGTAGGATGCATCTCAATCAAGCAGGCCCCCCACCCCTTCCAGGGAAAGTATTCTACATACAACATATTAAAGGAAATGATTATCGCAATTGATTCAAGAAAAGTCCTTGAAAATATCCACCACTCCTTCATAATAAAAATGAATTTCTAAAATAAGATATAGAAGAACGTCCTCAATGTGATAAAGGACACTTATGAAAACTCCACAGCTAACAGCACAATAGTGAAAACAGGGAGATGTGCTTTTCTGCTATTATTGAACATTATTTTGATAATGCAAGTCAGTGAAATTAGGCAAGTAAAAGACATCAGAGATATTCTAGCAAAAAACAAAAAGACTAAGTAAGATTCCCTATATTCTCAGATGACATGATTGTGTATTTAGAAAAACTCAAATAATATGCTGGCATGTACCTGCAAACATACATCGTGCACACTCATGACAGATGCCATACTATGACAGAGCCTGGAAAGAAAAAGATCTAACTCCTGGAGTCCTTTGAACAAAGAGTGAGCCAATCTGTTCTCAGAACTATTCCTTCTGGTATCACTCAGAACTGTTCTTCTGATCAAACGTATACTCTCTTTTAAAAGTATTACCTAAAGAACAAGGGAAAGGAAATGAAGAACTTTGTCTTATCAGTGAATTTGCCTTTTGTGACCCCGTACTGACCCAGAACAGGATATACAATCAAAAACACATGTTATTACTCTAATCCCAACTGTTTGCTGTTTGTAGCATTAATCCTGGACAATTAGTTTCTTCAAACCGCACAGATATTTTCAAACATACAAGCATACACACATATCCCACATTATTTGGGGTGGGGGGCAAGGAAGAATTGTAAAGGAGAAATAAGGAACATAAAATCTATGATTAAAGCTATTTATTTAGCTTGATTTTTACTGGTGGGTGAGGGAGAGTAGACCTTACTTAAAATCTCTAGGTAGTCTGAGTAGACTCCAGTGGATTAACATGTACCGAAGGACATCTGGGTATTAATGCTTGACCAGATGGGAATTAACATGTAAGGTAGAATGCATGAGGCCCAGTGTGGGGTTGAGGGCATGGAGGGGGGAGGATCTAAATTTGATTAAAAAATATTGTATGAAATGCAAAACGCTCGATGAAAAACATTTTTTAAAAAGTTGATTACAAGGAGTCCAAGATCTACTAAGATTGTTTACATTGTAGTTTTCCAAAGAGTTACCTAGATGCAAATAAGCTGATTATACAGTAGGAAGATTGAACAGAGAGTGTGAAATGATCTCAAAACAAAAGATGCACCTGCATTATCCCCAGCCTCCCCCATGACGTCCTTCCCTGACACCAGGACCCCTGCATGTCCCTCCCACCTCTCCCCCCTGCCAAACTCTCATTTTCCCCACCTCCCCTCCGGAAACATCTGTCCCCCACTATCGCCCTTTCTCAGGTTCTTTCTCTTCCTTTACCTCTGTGTATTCTTTCTCTTTTCATGCCTCCTGGTTTTACATGAGGATCTATACCCACATGCACGGGATTGGTGTTCTAATCTGCAAATGAGGGAGAACATAAGCCACTTGCTTTTCTGCATTTGCATTACTTCACTTAGTATAGTCTACCTCCAGATTCCCTTATTTCGCCTTCTCTTAGTACTGCGTAGAACTCAGTTTTGCAAATGTACCATATTTTCATTATTCATTTGACGGGGGGAGGGGAGACAGAGAGAGAAAAAAAGACATCTCATTCTGTGATGCCAAACTAGTACTCTGATACTAGTGTATGTAGCATAGAAACACAAGAATCCTGGAGATCAATATATGAATATAGATGCAAATGTAGAGTATCAAAGCCAATGCAGCAGTGGACCAATAGTGGACCAATAGGATGCACATGCTGGGACTGGGAGGCAGGAGGTCAAATGCATGGAAAAATAGCAGAGATGAATAAATCTTGGAGAGCTAGGGAACCCAGAGAGAAATATGATGCCGCCGAAACGCCTGAGAAATGCAGTGTATAACCATTAGTACCTCTATATGCCTGGGAGCGTTTGGCAAGGAACACAGCGACAGACAGAAGGTAACTTCATTTGTGTAGTTGGTGAGAGTGGTCCAAGAGACTCCCAAAATAATACAGGTTATTACCAAAGTTCTTGGTTATCTCCCAGAACTACAAGATAATACCCTACCTACTGCTGAAGACAGGACATACTTGGAATAAAGGACTCGGAGCAATGGAGCAGGAACTGACCTGGAAACCTTCTACCTTAACTTTTGCTCCCATAATGCCAGATGATAACATGCAAAGTGCTAAGGGGAACAATCAATCAATGGTCTAACCTAATCCTAAATTCTAATAACTTTAACAGCAGCCACAGTCCATTACCTCTATTGGTGCAGTAGTAGCACTGTCATCTGAGGGGAGGGTAATCAACAGCTATCTAATTGGACTTAAGACCCTCTCAGTGAGAGTGAACTCATAGGGAGCACTGTAGACTCAGCCAAATACACAGGGTTGGAGGCGGCCTAGATCCTAGAGAGAACCCTGTCTCTGTCAGATCTCTTACCATATGCTAAATATGGATTTGTATAACTGCAAACTCATCAAAGAAACTTCCTTTGCAACAGATGGAGGCTACAACAGAATTACACAAGTGGTCAGACACTGAGAATATATGACTGAGGGATGTCAAGTCCTAGGTAACATATCTACAGTTGGACCTCTATACCTCAGGCCCATGGAATACAGCAGAACAAGGAGTACAGAGAAAACTACAGCATCACTCAGCCCTCACCAGTGAAGCTTCCTTAAACAACAGAGTGCTATGTGCATGGAAGGCCTTAATTAGATAAGGTTTATAGAGTAAGAGACTGCAGAGTATGTATTCCTGGGGAGACTCTTATATTGAACATCACCCACCTACGGTTCAGGGATCATTGTGGAAGATGGAGTAGAAAGCTTGTAACAGCCAGGGCTGGTTCATAAACTTAGGGAAGCAGAGTCTATTGGGCTACTGGACGCTTGCACATGTCAAATTGTGGCAATCATGGCATCAAATACAGGAACCACACCAACTCAAATTAGACAAGAGCCCAGAGTGGAGGGATAGAAATTGGTGGTGGACCAGATCTAGACTGAGAGCTATTGGAGACTGATTACTACTGGGGGAGGGAGAGTGTGCCTTTCTTACAAACTCTAGATAGCCTGACCAGACTCCAGTGGATGAATTTGCACTTAAGAACATCTGGGCACTAATGCTTGACTGAATGGGACTTAACATACATGATGGAATACACGAGGCTGGTTGGGGTTGAGGGAGAGATGGGAAAGGGGGACTGGATTTGATTAAGAATTGTAAAAAATGTATAAATCTCAATAATTTTTTAAAACTGAAACATAAGATGAACCTTGGTTTCACGTTTAAGTAAGATAGGAAGCATTCCCAGAAAATTCATTCCCATACCTGTTAGATTTTATATATAGATTTTTCTATATAATATCTGTATAGATTTTATGTAATTCCTTTACAACTTTTAGCAGCTAGTTTTAAAAATTGTTATTGAATTTTTGCAATTTTTGTACAGTTTAATTTAATGGTATTTAGATCCCCCAGCCCATGTGAATCTCCTCTTACTGACCCCAGCCCAAGATGTGGAAGAGCTGATCCTCAAATTCATACAAAATTATAAGGTGTTACAAATGTCAAAATAAAATTGAAAAGGAAACAGGTGGACAATGTTATGATCAGATTGTGCTTCTTAAATTAACATGTTGAAGTCCTAATCCTAGTACCTCAGAATGAGATCTTATTTGAAGATAGATTCTTTACAGAGTAAATAAATTTAAATGAGGTCACCAGGTCAGGTTCTTACACAATCTGACTGATGTCTATACACAAAGGAAAACCCGAAGATAAATACATATACAGGGGAATGCCATGTAACAAAGAAGGCACAGACTGAGGTGATTAAAATGGCCAGTAGAGCAGGACACAGACTAGGGTAGCAGAGAGTGAATTATTCTTCTCAGCCCTTAGAATGAAGTCAATTCTGCCAGTGCTTGTCTTCAATCCAAACTGTAAGACAACATTACTGGTTATCAGTCTATGGTGCTTTGATATGCAAGCCCTAGAAAATCTACAGAAACTCAAATTCTCTGATTTGAAATGCCTGTTAGGCTGCAGTAATAATATGTGTGGTACTGCTGTAGGAAAGACATATAGACCAATGGGAAAGAACTGACAATCTGTAAATAAAGCCATTTATTCAACTGACATTTTTTTAAAGGAGGAAACAAGACTATTCTACAGGGAAAGAATAATATTTTCAATAAAAGGTGCTGGGGAAACTGAATATCCACAAGCAAAAGTACTAAACTGAACCTTTAATATATACAATGTAAAAACTTAGAATTGATAAACAACTTAAATATAATCATAGAACTTTTGAAGGAAAATCTATGGTTAAATTTTCATGAATTTATATTTGGCAACAGATGCTTAGAGATGTCACATATCAAAGTAAAAATAGACACATTTGGATTAATTAAATTTAAAAAATATATGAATTGCATTTTATGAAAAATTCAATAAGTACTTGTAAATTGGGAGAAAACATTTGCATATAAGTACATATTATTGAGTTCCTGCTAAATGGGAGTGCAATTAAATAGTTGTGTGTGATGAGGGGAAGAGCATCATTAACAGAGGCATTTATACGTTTCTACTATTGGACGCAAGCCAGCAGAACACTCTCAAAACTTAAAGGCAGTAGAAAGAAGTACAAGATAAAATTCTGTCTTAGTTAATTAGTAGGTTTTGATGGCTAATGCTATTTGTATCCTATTACATCTACGGTTAGAATCCCATCTCTGCACCCCAAACAGCTGCTAAGTTTTGATACTGACACCAGTGGGTGGATGGGGGCCTCAACCTGAGGTAATATGCGGCCTATCCACCCTGAGCCACTAACTCAGGGTGTCTTCTTTACTCTTAAGCTCCTCTTCATGAGACATACTCAACATTCCTGATAAGAAAAAGGGGGATGGGGGTCATACACAGACTCTAAAACAAGGGCTTCTCAGGAGACAACCTGGATACTGGTGTGAGAGGACAGGATGTGTTGTAATGGAGGGGCATGGGATCACAATGCCAAACAAATTTCCATTTTGAATAATACTGCATAATGAACAGGCTTTAGGGGCATGGAGTTGATTTTCAGGGAGCTAATGCATGTGAAACTATCTAGCTATAGTGAGAAGGAGATTGCTTTCATTTTCCTGCAGATAATAACAGCAGACAGTGCACCCTGAAAACCATGTAATTTTATAAAATCTTCTTCATCTATTACAAAATTTCCTCACTCTTTTGGTGTTCTGCCTTTTTCTTGCTTATCTTTCTCACATTTTCTAAATTCTTTCCATTTGTTGTCCTTTTTTATCTCTGCTCGATTTTCCTTTACTGTCTCCCTGCAGAGATAATCAGGAAGGCAGTGATCACTTTATGTCTTTGGTTTCCAGGTTTTAGTACCTCCACTCTTTTCTCCTCCAGTCTCTCTCTCACTGCTGTTGCTGGTCTGTCCTAAGTCAGCCATATGGTCCCAAGAAGATCTCCTCCTTCCTGTACAGAGACCAGGGCCCGCACAATGCCCACTGCGATTGTCTAGGAAAGAAAGGCTATTCACATAGCTTAGACCATGCTGCAAATATGTTGGGTCTGAGAAAAGGCATGAGGCAGAGAGGAACAGGTGGGAAAATCCATCACAGCTGTTGCTGCTCAGGCATGAAAGGTCCTACATTCCTTGATTCCACAGTGGGTTTTATTTTTCAATGACCTGTAAGCTAAAGCTAAATTAGGAGTCATACTCCTCTTCCACCAGGTAGGAACTTATATCACTTTTCTGCCATTTCCAGGCGCTACTTGGTTTTCATCTGTCTCATTTGTATTGTATTAGGAAGACAACAAACTCAACAAAGCTGGCTTTGCCATTCTTTAGTCTTATAACCCTGAAATAATGATGAAGTCTTCTGGAACTCTGTTGCCCACTTTCCTCACACGCTGCTCACTCTCCCCCACATTTCTCTTTATTATAATGTTTTACCTGCCTTCCTATGTGATGTTTGAGACTACTATCTTACATTAGTTGAGCTGGTCAACAGACTCCTTATTTTCTAATATTCTTGATTCTATAGTGAACATAGCAAGGTGATTTCTATGAGATTTAAATCTGACATAAAAAATAAAAGCATTGAGATGTTCATCTAAGAAGTCTCTCATATCTTGGTATTTTCCAAAATGTAGCCATTGTCCCAACATCTCAATGATTATGCTCTATCACCAAAATGAGTTACAAGAGTGATGGGCATAAAATCAAAAGTCTTGGCTTTCCCAGTGGTGGTCCGCACTTGAAGCTTTAGTAGATATGTGCAAGTGGAATTGGAACATTCTTTAAATTTTTATTTCTTCCTGGGATAAATACAGAGGCACTGCCATGTGAGTGTTGAATACCAATGTTCTTCCTGGAGAGAGGCAGTTTTGTCCCTTGCCACTACAGTGCCCAGGAGTACTCCCCACCTCCGTGGTCCCTGGCATAAACCATGGAAACTATCCAGTTTTCCTCATCTCTTTTTAAATTTTGTTTAATTTTCTTTTGATTTCAAACCTTATATACACTATAATTCCCATAAAAATAAATGTTATAACTTCCTTCAGCAGGTTACCTTTAGAGTAAACAGAAGGGGTCTTCGTTGCTGCCTAAGGGTGTCAGTTACCAGATCCTTGGCACATCCTCACATATACACACTCCGGAAAATTCTAGTTAGGGGCACACCAAGGTCAGTGGTGCAGAGCCCTGCGGAATGCACTCTCTGGCTGAGAAGCATCTTTGCTATTACTGTGGACACCAGAAAAGCCTGGATACTAACACCGTGGCCTTTCCCTGTGCCTTCCCATTTTAAACCCCACTGGTTTATTAAAGCACTAAATACTATGCTACACACTGGAGATACAAAAATTACTCACATAAAGTTGATTGCACATTATTATAAAGGACCATGTACTACATATTATAAAGGAGAAATTATACCAATGCTTAATTAACTGCACATTTTAATTAGTAAAACTCCCTGCTCAAACATTACCTGACTGTAGGATAGCACTTAACCCCTTTGCACTTCAATTCCCTTCATTAAATTATTTCAGTATTCTATAGGTATTGATAAAGATGGCACCACATGCTGGAAACAGACTGGATAATATTGGACCTGTCAAGTACAAATATGATCTCATTCAGAAAGTTTACAGTCTAGCCAAAATCAATACAAAAGAAATCCAAACAACATATACACTTATCTAATTTTAATTAGCATTTTTATTTGGAGGTCATTGGATCTTTCTATGCAATGGAAAGATATACTGTAGAGATATTCCTCATAGTTTACCTAACATCATCCAACAGTATCATGCTGAAGACTGGTAGTATATTGACAACTGACAGTAAACTAGGCTATTTTTTCCATGACCATAAGAATTACTTCTATAGCTATACCTTCCTTTCATATCCAACTCTCATTAACACTGTTGATACTAATCTGTTTTCCATTTCTCTAATGTTATTTCACGAAAGCTTGGTAGACAGAATTACTTACTATATAAATTGGTGAACTTAGCTGTTTTTTATCTTCATTATTTTATGGAATCTTCTGGTTGCTATGTTTCAGTAGTTTATTCCATTTGATAGTGGAACAGTATTGCATTGTGCCAATACACAAATCCTAGCTTTGTGAGTATTATAAATGTAGCTTCCATAAGTACTTTTGCAGTTTTTTTAAGATGTGATACACATAAATTCACCCTTTTTAAAGAAAATGATATACCAGTACTTAGTGCATCCATAATGTTTTACAACTACCACTCTATTTAACACTGAAATTTTTCCATCACCTTGAAAGAAACCCCTTATATACCATGAAACTAGTGTTAACTGTCAACTAGACAAGATCTGGAATCTCCTAGGAGACAAGTCTTCAAGCATACCTTGAGGAATTATTTAGACTCTGGGCCTGCTAGTTGAGTTAATTGGGATCATAAGACACACACTAAAATGGGTGGCACTATTCCATGGGCTTGGGTCCTGAACTAAGAGAAAAGGAGAAAGTGAGCTGACCACAGGCATTCATTGCTCTGTTTTCCAATTATGGAAACAGTGTGACCAAATGCTTCAAACTTCTGCTGCCTTGACTCCCTGCCATGATGTCCTATATCCCTGGATCTGTGAGTCAAAATAAAACCTTCCCCCTTTCAAGTGGCTTTGCTCATGGTTATCCTCTAGAACTTGGCAGTAAATCCACATTGCTGAAGACATCACATACCTGAGTCAGAACATGGAAATATTAAGCAAGTACTGACCTGAAAGTTTCATCACTTGTTAGCTCTCTCCTATGAATTCTCCTGGAAGAAGCTTCATCACTGGCTAGATGTCTCCTGTGCATTCTCCTGAAAGGAAAAAATAATCATCAGTCTTACTCAGCTGTGAACCTTGTGAGCTACAATAAGCACAGGCCTAGCAAGATATGACCACTGGTGAAATGAAATAGTGGCATGAATAAATGGGAATAACAAGCTACAGTAACAAGTAACAAGCTTCTCATTGGATTTAAGGCCTATTCCACAAGATGGAGTCTGTACCTGGCACCGATACCAGGGCCAAGAACCTATGGTTAGACAGGTCACAAGCCATAGGGAAAAACCTATTACTATTTATCTTTCTGGTAATTGGACACAATATTAAATAGACTTCTAATGACTTATTGCTATGCATACTAGCACATCTCTCAACCCTCATCAGAGAATCTTCTAGTAGTAGATGAAGCTTAAGATAGAGATGCATAACTGGTCCTCATAGACAGTAAGAGAGTGGAGGGTGCTTAGGCCTGACTGGGACACCTAGATAGCACCCTTTCCTCAAAGGGCTCATGTATCATTGTCAAAGGGGAATGGTGGAAAAATTATAAGACGGTAGACTAGTACAGAAAAATGGAGTTTTCTGGACACAAAAGGGCTGTTGCACATATGAACTCACAGCAGTTGTGACAACATGCACAAAACACATTCAAACTCAAGACAGACAAAATTCCACTTTGGAGAGGGGAGGTGGGCACAAAGACCTACCCCTAGAAGAGGATCTATTGGTAATTGATAGCTGCTGGGAGAGGGAGAGTCAAGTTATTTTTTTAAGTATATTTCTAGTAGATCAACAAAGTTCTGTTGGATGGTCACATATTCAAGAGTATGTGGGAAGTAGACATTGAAATGAATGGGATTTTTTAAAGAACTCCATCTTGTGAAGCAGACCTTAAATTCAATCAAAAAATGGTTGGTTATTACTACATAACATCACGCCACTATTGCACTAATGGACATATCTTCTCAGACTAGCTCACAGGAGTCACAGCTAGGCAAGGCTGATGATTACCTCACTCTTCAGGTAGCTTGCATAGCACTTTCCAGCACTATGAAGTGCTTGTATAATAACAGTAGAGTTGAAGCCTTGAAGTCAGTAGCTTGATTTCTCCTTGTTTATTCTATAACTCATATATGTTCTGTCTTTCAACAATAAGGTCTTACTGTCAAGTTATTGTGGGTAACTAATAACAAGACAATAACCACTCTTGTTTGAAGATCTGTGGAACCCCTGGACAACAGCTACTAAAGAATGAGTCTTTCCTGGCATTGGGCTTTTACTTTGCTAGCCTATTGTGTCTAGTAGGGGAAATGTCCCCTTGTTATAGGGCAAGTCCTTTTAGCCTCTTTTTGTATTGTATAGGTATACGATTTGATACATTTCTATAGTTATAGGTCTTAATATGTCTTTTTCTAAAGGCCTCCAGTGTTAGTTATTCACGCTTCTGCCCTGCCCTCCCACTCACCATCCCCTATAGCCCTTGCTATTCCATTAATCTCCTTTCCCTTTTAATACAACTGCGTTCTAACTTCCCTCTCATGAAGTTTCCCCACCATGGCCCTGTTCTAGTTCCCTTAACTCTACGGATTTTCCATTTGAAATGCACATAGCTAAGGATTCAAAACTAGCATCCACTTATCAGAGAGAACATTATCAGAGGTCTTTATGAGTCTGAGTTACCTCACTCAGGTTGTTTCTTTTTCTCTCAGTTTACTTGTGAGTTTCAGAATTACACTTTTCTTAACAATGGAATGACATTCTATTGTGTACATTTGCCATACCTTATTATTCATTCATCAGTTGGCTAACATCTAGGTTATTTCCATTTTCTGGCTCTCGTGAATAGAGCAGCAATAAACACCAATGAACAGGTATCTCTGTAGGATATAGAGTCCTTTGGATATGTGCCCAAGTATGGTATGACTGGATCATGTGGCAAGACGGGTCACAGGCCATAGGGGACAGCCTAACACAATTATTCTGCTAAATAAACATAGTATTAAAATGACTCCTATGCCTTATTGTTATACCCATATACTAATGCATCTCTCAGTTCTCACTTCGCAGCAGAGATACTTCCTCACGCAGCTGATGATGATTAATCCAGAGACCCACAACTGGCCGACATCCAGAGAATAAGAGACTATAGATTACTTATCCCTGATAGTGTACGTATATCAGACTTCTTTCCCCCACATCTCAGGGATCATGACAGAAGAGGATGTGGAAAGACTGTAAACACCAGAGGTGGTATATGATCACAAAGATACAGTTTTCAAGACAGCTGGGAAGTTACTCATGTAAACTCACAACAATTATGACAGCATGCACAAGACCCATATAAACTCAAGATAGACAAAAATCCCAGCAAAGAAGTGAGGAAGTAAGAAGCTCCAGTCCTAGCTGAGGAGCTAGTGGCTGCTTGAAGAGAAAGAGTATGATGTTGGACCCACACCAGAAGATATATGGGAACACAAATTTCACTAGATAGTTCTTAATATACATGGTAAATTATATGAAATCTTGTGGGGGAATAGTTAAGGGAGGGGTGTAGATAAGGAAGGGAATCTAAGTATGATCAAAATATATTGTATGAAACTCACAAAAACTATATTAAAAATGAAAAAATAATAAAGTTAGTAATTTCTTAAAATCCTTTATTGTTTGTTTACTGATTGAAGCTTCCATTTGCTTGGAAGCTTGATTTCCAATCTTTGACTCTCCATTTGTGGATACATCTCTTAGTCATGTGAGATTCTTAGAGACATAAATTGGCTGTATCTTTATACTGCAGTCAGTTAGACTAGACTGTGTCTTTAGTTACTGAGTTAATGTCATTTGCATTCAGGGTTATAACTGAGAAGGGTTTGGTATCATTTATGTTTTTTTGCTGTTGTACTTGGTTGATCTTTTCTTGCTCTCCTCATAATGTCAGATGCTTGCTGATTTGCTGTGTTGAACCTGGTTGATTCTTTCATAGTTCCATTATATTCATCTGCTGCTTTTTTGGAATATATTCTTTCCTGTGCTCTTGTACATGAAAGTGTTTTTTCATCTTTCTCTGTGTATAGTATTCTTTTAAAGAATTTTCTCCAGTTTTGGCTGAATTGTTCATCACCTTACCTTCTTGTCATGAATACTCTTTTAATAGATGATTTTGCTTGGTATAGCAATCATAGTTGAAAAATATCTGCTTTCAAGGCTTAAAATGCAACCTTCTATGCTTTCTTTCCTGGCCCTTAGGGTTGTTCGTGATGGATCTGAGATCACTCTGCTATTTCAGTCTCTGTGTGTTTGTTGGCATTTCCCTTTACAGCACTTTTTAGTATTTATGATTTCTTTGCTTTGTATTTTTGATATTTTGACTATGATATATCAAAAAGAAATCCGTCTCTGGTGATATCTCTTTGGGTGTATAAATTTTTCCTGTGTTTGTATGTCTATTTTTCCTCTAAGTTTGGGAAAATCTCAGCTTCATGAATAAATCTCTTAGCCCTTTGATTTTCAGCTTAAGTCCTTCTTCTACCTCATGGATTCTTATTATTGATCTCTTGCATGGATTCTCAGATTTCTTGGCGGTCCTGCTCATATTATTGACTTTCTTCTTTACTCAATCAAATGTACCTGCCCTCCAGTTTGTAGTTTTTCTACTTTTCTCTCACTATATTTTTGCTTGTTTTATTTTACGGGAGTCTTTCTGGTTCATTGTTGTGGGTGGTTTAAATGAGAATGTCCCATCAGCTCCAAGTATCTGGATATTTTGTCTCCACTTGGTGGCACAGTTTTGGAAGGTTTTAGGAGATGTGGCCTTGCTGGAACAAGGTCACTGGGGGAGCTGGCGTTGAGAGTTCTTAAGTGTTGCCAGATTTCTAGATGCTTTCTGCGTCCTGGGCCTGCTAGAAGATGTGGTTGATCAGCTTTCTTTCTGGCCACCTCTGCTACATGCTTCCTTCACCATTAGGACCTCTAACCCTCCAGACCATAAGTCAAATAAACTCTTCCTTCTATAAGTGGCCTTGATCATGATGCTTTATCACAGATACAGAGAAGTAATTAATTCAGATGTCTTCTCTTGAATTTATGTTCAAAGGGGAATCTGACTGCAGTAACAACTATGATTTCACAGGAACCCAGTGTTAGCAGTAGCTGACCATACTGTGCTTTTGATTTGTGTCCCATCTAAGGTTTTGAAATAAGAGTACGAGGCTCTTGGTTAAGTGAAAGAGTGTATTTAAGTATTAAAGTGAATGGGGTAGGGAGTAAAAGGGAGCAGAGTAGGACTGAAAAGGACGGTACATGGGCTAGAGCTATGAAGAGCTTAGAGATGATTGAATATTACGTTTGGAGTAAAAGGAAGACATAAGAGCATTTTTCTAACAAGATATAAGTTGCGAACTATCAGTTGAACACTTAACATGTAAAAGTACACATATCTTGGAAAAACTTAAATATTAAAGATTGAAATCCAGATAACAAACTCACATACTACAAAGCTAGTGAGTTAGCCTCCTACACATAAGCCACTAGGGGACAGTCACGATTTAAGGACAGCAGAGGTTCACAGAGTTTCTTCAGACATGTGTCTTTTAAATGGTTCGGTCAGGCTATAGACCAGAGACTCTGGCCCCAGCCTGTGTCCCAGCTACACTGTAACCTGTTCCCATAGTCACTCCTTGCGCAGAGCCTGATCCAGGGAAAACCAGCCATCCTCAGCCTGTCTCTACAGCTCATGTGGCACTGATTTAGAGATGATCCAGACCTGGAGTGGAATATGCATGTTCTTTTCCTGTCTATGTGCCACTGTGTGTGAGTCCTTTCTGTAAGCAGGGTGCTGTTACATTCCTCAGAGGCCGGTAGCTGTCCTACCTTCTTCCTCCTGTGTGCTACTCTGGAACTGCTGTTTCTCCTCCCTGCCATGGGATGTGTCTCATGTCCAACCCCCTAAGAGCTTGAAGCACTGAAGATGAGGCTGGCTTTCTGTCGATCTTGTACACCTCTCAAGTGAACTCCACTTGAACTCTGAGCCTCACACACTCTGTGGCACGGCATATGTGCTTATTGTGATCTTACTAGTCTACCGCATAGCCCTAAACTACCATGACTACATTAAAGCCTTAATGGGATGCCCAAAGTCTCTGGTTACATAAGTTTCAGATATTCAGCTTTTCATGTTATGGATACCCAACCAGTAAATTCTATGCAAATATTCATAAAAACAAGAAAAATACTCTTTCAAAAATCTGTCATTCTTTAGGTCAGGGCCTAGTACTTACTGACTGCTTCATTTGATTCTTATAACAATTGTTGTTTTTCTCCTCATCTGAGCAATTTAAAAATATTAAGCCAGGCATTGACATCACACAACCAGTTGCTAATGACGCCTGCTAAGGGGTCACGTTGTAGCATGCCTTTCAGTACAACCTAGTCATTAAAGTTTAATTTTCTTCTTGAAACTATGCTCTGTGTATTCATGTACCATTTTCTAACCAAGACTGTCATTCAGTCCAATATGTATGTATTAGATTTTGTTAGTATAAAACTATAATAAGCTAGGTGACTTATAAAACACTAACATATTTAACTCATAGTTCCAGAGGTTCAAGGGCAAGCTGCTAGGTTCTGTTGAGCTCTACTAAAGGCATCACGAAATATGGCAGCATAAAGCATGTGTGTGAGAAGGATAACTCAGATCACAAGCTAGGAAGCAAGAGAGTGACACCATAGTGCCACAAGAGCTACCACCATCTCTTCTGAAGACATTCACTCAAAGTCCAAGGACTACCCACTAAGCCCCACATCTGGAATGTTCTAGTCTGTCTTATTGACACACTGGAGACAAAGCTTCTAACACATTAATTAACCTTGGTGGAGAACCCATATCCAAGCTGTAGTAAATATTTCAGACAAATGTTCCTTATTAATTTTTTTTCTTTTATCCCAATGAGTGCTTATCTGTTTGAGGTAGCCTTTGTCAAAATAACTCATTTAGGCATCAATAGAAAAAGTTCCCTAAATAATGTTATATCCCAAAGGTTCACATAGGGTCTAGGAAGGGACAAGTTGCTGTAGTTAATGTCCAGCTGAAACCATACAGTCTGAAGGCCTGGCACATGATTCACCTGGCAGCAGATTCACCATCCCAAGGCTTTTCTCATTTGAGGGTTAGTGATCTCCTGCAGATCAAGAGTTCACACCGTGTTCACACTTGCAGTGGTCCAGGAGTAGGCAAGGTGAGCCTGAAGCAGCCTGTAAGTGTGCAAACCCTGCTGAAACATTTGAATTGAGTATAAAATGACAGAGAAACACTGCCCCAGCACTAAAGAGATAGCTCAGCAGATAAAATCACTTGCTGACAAATCTAGTGATCTGAGCTTGAATATTGGGACCCGCATGGTAGATGGAAAGAAGCTATTCTTGCAAGTTGTCCTCTGACCTATGCATGCTCACACACACACACACACACACACACACACACCACACACACACACACATACACACACACACTAACTAATAATTGGAACAAAAATTATTTCTTAGGAGAAAAATATGTTAACACCCAGCCAGAGGTATCATAGCTCTGTCTACATTCTCAGCTCCTGCTGCTCCCTCTCCCTGTGTGTGCACTCCTCAATCTAACTACACTATGTCCAACCCCCAAATGACAGCCCATTTTCCCTCCTGCCTGATAAAGTCGCCTGGTGATGCAACAGGTTGTCTTGACTTTGTTCAAATACGACCGGTGGTAATTCAGTGTCTAGAAAATTTTATTTGCTTCTTCAAAACTGCCTCAGGCTAATATTCTTGTCCACATTTTACAACTAAGAATATGCCAACACTGTCTGAGACTCTACGGGGAGGGGGGAGACAGGTGGCATCAGCACCCGTGGTCCCATCCCAGAGATACCAGTCTCTGAAGAACTTCCAGCCCCCGGTCTAATTGCAGACAGAGCACTTTATGTGCTGGCATCTTTCAGTCTGCCCAATCCCAGTGGTGTTAGAACTCCCTCTCACAAAAGGACTGTCGTGCCTATTTTGCTTCTTTCACAGTATGGTTTTCAAATATTCTAGCATTTTCTTTCATATACAGACTCTCACTGAGCGTATATAAGGGTGCAGGGCAAAAGGCAGGGTGGGGATCCATAGTATCCAGGGGTATGTTCATGGTCATAAGAGGATGGTTTCATCACAACAGGCAATGGTAAAATAAATAACATTAAAAATTAAAAACAAAGTTTTTTTTAAAACACACATTTAGCTGTTGCTCTTGCCTTCTCCACCACTGAATTCCCTTGACGAGACAGCTGTCATCTGATCGCTTCCTTGTCACATCATCCTTCTGCCTACTTGTTAATTTGTTTCAGGCAAACTGAAACCTTCATAAAATACCCCTTCTGTCTACAGAGCTAGGGAGATCACATTGTCTGAAGCAGCAATCTATCGGCATTGTAAAACACTCTTAAGAAGCAGACAAAAAGCAGTATTCGTATGTGAGTGTGTGTGCATCTTTGTGTGTGTTTATGTACTAAGGAAAATGTATACACATAAACTTTCACGTGCTCTAACTTTATAACGTCATTTTTTTCCAAATACCAATTAAAAATACTTCCCAGCATTCATCACTTAGATAATGCTGCTAAAGGAGTTTCCATGGCAATACTGTGGCAGGAATTTTTATCTATGTATGTTCTTATTAATTATTTGAGAACTTCATACAATGTATTTGGTCGTATTCTTCTTCAGTTCCTCCCATCTCTCTCCTCACTCAATTTCTTCCTATTTCTTCCTATTGGATTTTTCAAATCTAATTTGTGTTGCCCAAATAAAGGTGTGGAACCTCCCCTGGAGCATCAACCTACCAGGGGGTCACAGCCTTAAACAAAACTGACTCTTCCTCTCCCAGCAGCTACCATATGCTATAGCACGATTTTTGCCAAAAACTTCTTGAGAAAGGAAAGTATCTCAGGTCTCAGCCCACTGAAGAGTCAGCTGGGGAACAGGGCTGGGTCCAAGGAAGAGCTTGGGAAATAGGAGCACTGATTCTGGATTGCCAACTAAAACAGCGTCTGAGAAACTCAGGAACCCCGAGACCTCAGCTATGGGGTTTCTTCCTTTGTGCTGGGAACATGGGACCCTGGGAGCTCTCCAAGGGCATGTGCATGTCCCAGAGCTCTGACTATTGTTTAACATTATGTTCTTTCTAGGTACTGTAGTGTATTTTCTATGGCACTCATTAATTCAGTCAATCCTCTCAGCTAACATTGGCTATGGGGTGGGTGTAAGTCAATACATTTTACAGGTACAGAAATAGGCCCAGATTTATTTTATAATAACCAAGACCACTCAGTGGCTTAGTTAGACAGCAAGGGATCAGACTTGAGCTAAAGTTTACAGTCTCGTTGAACATGCTGTGTAGATCAAAAGCCTCACACATCACCAAGGCTCCTCTAATATGTCAGAATGAATGAATGAATGAATGAATGTTAGGAACTTCCTCCTCTTTAACTTTATAATGAAACTGGAACTGCTACATGGAACCAGAGCTGGAGTCATTGTCACTAACAGCATGAATGGGGCAGCCTGGCCTGGCCTCACCAAGTGAAGAAAAGGGCTCAGGGGACGCAAGTCCCTTGGTTCCTTAAGCCAGGATGTGGCAGGGCGATGTAGAGAAGCCTCACAGCATGGAAAGTTTCAGGGTCTAGAAGGTCTGGTTTCTACTTCCAGGTGATCAGCAGAGCAATAGCAATAGCATCATAATCAAGGAGGCCTCCTTCATTTCCCAGATGCTTCTTGTCTTTAGTCCCTGTGGTACCTACAAGGGAAAGAGCAGGCCAACAAGAGTAGAAGCAGGCTTGTTGGTATTTTACAATGTAAGATTCATGGAACAGTTTGGTCTCAGTTGTGTCTGAGGGGCTCTGAAGACACCATCAAGTGCTTGTCCTCAGTTGCTTAAGGGCTAGATGGCGCAATGAGCATGCACCTTCAAGATGGAATAGACAAGCTGATTCTATCAGGTTATCCCAAGGCTGCAATGTTCATTGCAGTGGAAAGGTCATGGCTTAGAATCCTCTACCTGAACAGCATCTCTTTGGAAGGGTCCTGATTCACCCTTCTCTGCATTCTTTGGGTGCCTTCATCTGTCATGACTTCCTACGACCTCAAGATGTAATACACACCAGAGTTTGAATTTCTGGAGTGGGAAGAAGACCCAGCCCAGCCTCTGTGCCCTGCTCTCATGAGTGTTCTCAGAGGAGACAGAAGCAAAAGGCTTTCATGTCTAGGAAGCTATGTATCAGTTCTTACATTAAATCTGCCTTTGTTCAGCCATTTCTGGCAATCATTCTGAGATGAAAAATCTAAATATGTATATTTTTGATAACTAATGCACTCCTAGTGGTGCACACAAGACCCTAAACATACAGCAATGTAAACTATTCGTCTCAGGAACCCCCGATATCTGAGGGCCAGTGAAGGGAAGGCAAGCAGCAATGAGCCTCCAGACAAGATATGGCAAACTGTGGGGAAAGCCACTGAAGCAAGCCCAGCTTCCGCTTCTGATTGTGGCCTTGATTTCACACCAGCCTGAGTCTGAGTGCTTCTCTGTATCTCTGCTACACACAGAAACGTTTATACCACTGGGCTTTTCTTATATGTGTCAGGATATTAGAAGTTCTTGAATTCCTGAAAGAAAAAGTATGTTCAATTCTCATCTCATTCCTTAGGGAGTATCTCAGCAAAATTGGCCAAAGGAGAAAAGCTGGCATGCTTTGGATACAACATATGGCTCATTACCAAGAGTGAAAAAGAGATGATCATGTACTGTGTCTAAATAAAGACCAATAAATCTAACCGCAAATGGGCTGGAGTCCCTAAAGATCAAATTTTCCTCTGTTAGCAAGTGTGCTGGAAGGAACTTTAGTTGAACCACAAGGGGCAATGCTGATCACAACTGTCTCCCTGCCTGATCTCTTCCCCAGAAACAGCAGTGAACAGGGCTCCAGAAGTATACACTGGCTGTTCTTGTACTGCATCAGGCTTGTTACAAAGCACCAAGGGTCTCTGTGAAGCTATTATACCTTTCTCTACCTTTCCCACACCTAAGATTTTCCAACTGGGACAGTTTGAGGACACCCTTCAGATCTTCAGGGAGTGCTTGAGTTTAGGGTGTATTGCTGCCTAAGCATCAAGGCTACTGACAGGGGAAGATGAGGATCTGGAGAAGGAACAGCACTGAATCGGGGTGTCAAAACGGAAGACCTAGATAAATGATGACAGCATGAGTGCAGCAATAGGAACAGGGTGAGTGAGCAAGAGTGAGAAGAGAAAGAGGAGAAAGATGGAGCAGCTGCTGTGTATGTTGAGGGACATAGAAGGGGCTCAGGAAGACAAAAAATGAGGAAGTAGAAGTTTTATATGGAGAGCAGACACCTGTGTAGAGAGTGGAGAAGAAAATGGCACAAGAAGCCAATGGGGCAAGGAGTGCGGGCAGAAGGCGGGAATCAAATCCAGCTGAACCCTCCTGGCCTTGGGCGGAGGCCGCAGCTGCTTTGGAGGGAGCTCAGCTCTGTGTTTTGCCTGAAGTCTCCCGTGTTTCTCTCCTCTCAGAGAATTCTCTGGACTAGTTAAGTGACCGGGATGGAAACAAGCCAAATTTCTAGATTTGTAGACAAATATTTAAGTCCCATACCATGCCGTCAGCTGTAGTGAATCTGTGTTGTCACCTGTGGCGTGGAGATAAAGATGTTCCACTGCAAGCTCACTGAGAACATTAGAGTAAGCAAGACATGGGATGCTTAGTTGTAAGAAAATACAAGTTAGCTATCATGGTTATCTATTCCCACATAATCCATTCATTAGATCAGTTGCATTCATATACACTGGCTTATAGGAGGCTTATAGAAATCAAGAAAAAAAATGTATTTTATTGGCATTTCTAGGCATGATAGTATATACCTATAATCCAAGCCCTCTGGAGACTGAGTAGAATGGAAGACTGAGGTAAGCTCACAGCTCAGTGATAAATAGCTAGTCTCATGTGAGGAAGGTCTTGGATTCAGATCAAAGTACCTTTTGCCTTAAACTGGAGACAAGAGAGATGAGAAGGACCCACCTCTCCTCCCACTTCTCCTCCAGGACAATGGGCAGGTGTTAAGCACCAAGAAAGTGATAGAAAAATCTGCTAAAGTCACTATTAATGTCAAAGATAGCACCTTTAAGTTGTGTGGTAAGCAGTAGTTGTGATGTAAATAGCAAAGACAGCAAGGGATTGGGGCATTTTTGACTCCTTAATCAGCAGTTATGAGACTTTCCTGTCCTGAATGCTTTGAGAAGTCAGAGAATTAGTGAACTATCTGGCTAGACCATTCTTATACCAACACCATCTTTCTGGAATACTCCATGGACACTTTGAGAAAACTGAATAATGATCATAGCTGTTTGCCCCAACTCTGGAAGGACAGTCTAGGCCAGAGCTGTTTGACATAGTATCTGGTCTTCTGTATATCATAAGCCTCACTGATCTCTAGATGACTCTGACCATTTCCACCAGGGCTGGAAAATGGGCACTTTCCCTGGTGGTCCAGCAGGGGAAGGGTATGACTGTTTCTAAGAAGGCAAAGCTGTAATTGATCTAAATAAATGGTTCTAGTTGATCCAGACATCCTTTCTCTATATAAGCAAACTGCTCAGGCTCTCTTGGAGTCAGCTGGGAGATCTTCTGTGTTGCTTCCCCTGGCTCTGCAACATCAAGTCCAATAAATGTCTTCTCTCAAAAGTCCTTTCCTGCCTGCAGCTAGTTGTATAAGTTGAACTTACAACACAAAGAAAGAAACAGAATAGATAGGAGAGTGATACCGGAGACAGGGAATGGCAGCAGCCCAGCCGTAGCTGGTGTTAGCAGGCCAAGTAGCTGAGCACATCATTAGGCCTGGAGGATAGCTGGAGGAAGTGGAGAGATGGCAAGAGAAGGCAGAAAGTCAAGACTGAAGAAGGATATAAAGTTGTGAGGATCTGGAGAAGAGAAACTTCAGACCTGGGGGTGAGAGATATAACAGGGACAGATAGAACTGGTTTAAGGGTTACAGACTCCCAACTTCTTAGGCCTACACAAGAGCTGTAACAGCAGCTGCTCTTGGGGGTTGAGCATCTCTACTTCAGAGTCCACACAAGATCTGTGACACCTACTGGGCTGAGTCCTGGAGCCCAAGGCCTGCATGAGGACTAATGTGAGAGGGTGCTGGGTGCTGCCACTTTTGTTTGCCTACTGTGAGTGCTCACTGCTTCTGGGTACTGAGGGAAATGAAAGCTTCCAGAAACCAGCACTTGAGAAGATTCTTGCCTACACATGATTTCTAACCAGGAAGAGTAAAGGAACTCTTAGCCTGTGGATAGGAGCAGACCTACCTTCCTTCCTCCCTCCACTTGATTAACTCAGATAATGTATACCACTGTTTCAAAAAAAACCAACCATATTAAGTAGAGTGATGGGAAGCTTTAGGGCTTTATGAAGGGTGATGGCTCCTCTAGATCCCAGGTGCAAATTAATGCAATAGTAACTCACAGGAAAACCGTACACATTTCTATCTCCCATGTCTTGGTTTCTGCTTCTCAGCCCCAGTGCAGAACATCCTTTCTCCCGAGAGTAGTTCACAGCCCAATAGCATCACCAGCTTGTTGTGAGCCCATTTTAAAGTTGCCTTCTTCAGCCACTTTGCCACTCCTACCAAATCTTTTTTGTAACCTACAGCAGGATTTCAAGCCAAGAACACCATTATCCACTGGTCTAATTCTCTATCAGAATACTAAAAGGCATGTGTGCTTAAAATCTAATATAAGATTTTAATTTAATCTAATATGGAAGGGAGGATTGGGAAGAATATTAAGAGCACAAGTAAACTCCAAGCATTTTTGGATAGCTGACCATCATTAATGGTATTAACCACATGCATGACTGACACGATACCATAGCCTTTTGTTTCTGGTCACTGTGAATGAGCCTTCATTCCTCAGTGTCTATGTGGCATAACACAGGCACATTTCTCACATTTCCCAAGACAAACAGAGATGAGTTCTCAAAGAGTTCATGTAAAAGCAGAAGAAATACACAGGGAGGACCCTGACTGCTCAAAGCCTTGGAAACAGAATCTAAGAGAATGCATCTCTTCTCATTCTAGCCACCTTGGTAGATTGCTGGTGAAAGGAACATTTTGCAAAACCAGAGGTGAGGATGGAGTATACTCTCTAGGTAGACTAGCCAGTGCTGCAGGATATTTTAGTAACCTTCAGATACAAACCCACTGAGGTTCTTTCTTTTTCAAGCAACCCTTTCTGGTGAAGATTGTTCCTTCTCTTGTGTATTCTAATTGCGGACACTCACAGTTCATCAACTTAATGGAAATGGGAAGAGAGAGAGCAGGTAAGCCCTGAAGACAGAAGTGGCCACTTCACCTGTCTCCCTTCTAGGCTCACCCTCCTCTCCCTATCCCTGATACAGTGGTTCCAAGTTGGTTGTGCTGTTTGTGGAAGGTTTCGTAGGCATGACCTTGCTGAAGGAAATATGCCACTTGGCGGTGGGGTGTTGAGAATCGATAGTGTTGTCCCAGTTCCTGTTTACTCACTGCTTCCTGCACATGCATGGCAATATGAATCTCAGCTTCTGGCTCCTGCTGCCCTGCCTGCCACTTATAAGCCAAGACGAACTCTTTTTTTTTTTTTTTCTAAAATTTGCTTTTAGTCATGGTGTTTTATTACAGCAAAAGAGGAACTAATATACCCATGTTGCTTCGCTCATATTCTTGGATGTTTCAATGGATCTAAAAGACAAGTCCCCAAAAGAATTTATCATCTTCCTTTCCTCACCCTAAAACTAGTCTGCTTCCTAAAATATTCTCCAACAAATAAATAAATGAACTTTTGTCTAGTACTATAGCAGTAAAGATGAGGCAAGTTTCAGGAAGTAGGTTTTATTTCGGCTGCATTCTGGATCAGAAGACTTAAGTCTCAATATCTGGATCACAAGGGGAGAAAGCACTGGTGTTTTATACCTTGGGCAATGGGTTACAGAAAAAAAAGGCCATGTCCATATTGATTGATTAACAGCAAAATGTTAAAAGCAGGTAGATTATAGCAGAAGGGGCCATTTCTTAGAAAAGAGAGAATGGGAGAAAAGATTTAAAAGTCACTATCTGAAAATAATAGAGAGGAAGTTTCTATGAAGCCAGGTAAAACCGTAGCTGGATGACTCTGGCTAGCTGAGCAAGGAATTCTAGCCACAAAGCTATCACCAATATTTTGTTGGTAAAGACACATGAAGCGGGAGAGAGCAAAGATCTGTGTCTTCCTTGATTTTTCATGAGGTTTTTTACATTTCTATTAAGGTTCTTACTCCAATAGCTGCCACATTCTGCCAGGGTTTCTGAGAGAATTGCCTATTTTGTTCAGTAGCCAACATTTCCATGACAGCAGGCGATCTTCATAAACTCAAAATCAATCATGCCACTTAATGTTGCTTAAAACCCACCAATGAATGTCCAAATCATATGTAGATAAAACCGTAAGTCCTTCGTGCGACTTGGTACACATAATTTCCAGATAGGACAGTTACAAATAGAAGTGTGGGTGTAATTCTTGAAAGTTTAGAAGCAATAAGTCTATTTAGCACCCCTGGGTTCAGTTTCAGCAGTAGCCCAGCAAGAAAAGGCTTGGGACTCAGAGCAAGTATCTTCCTTCCCCATAAGCAAATACCTTGTGCCTAGATGAAAACAGATGTCTCCGGTCTTTGAGAAATATGACTCTCAGTTCAATATTACTTAATATCTCAATAGTACTTAATAAATTAGGCTCTACAGTCAGAGGTAGACATTAGGGATCTTCACACAAATGAAAAGGCTTTAATCTTGAAGCCAATAATCCTCCCCAAGGTAATCACTTAGAACCCAGGGATCTAAAAATAAACCATGGCACAAAGCATCTGTACATATGAGTTTGTGGCAGGCATACTTGGAAAGATAGAAGGATGCAAATTCATCAACTGGAGTCTGCTCTGGCTATCTAAATTTGATTAAGAACTGTTGTATGAAATGTATAAAACTTGATTTAAAAGGGTAGAAAGATAGAGGTAGCTTGTCAATATGAATTTCAGACCAATATGGTTTTGATGCTAAAATATCATCTTCACAGATAGATTTGTTTAGCTTTTATTGAGAAAGGGTTCACTACATAGCCCAAGTTGGCTTCAGACTCCAAATCCTCCTGCCGCCTCCCTCCAAGTGTTGCCATTACAAGTGTGAGGCACAGACATCGGCTTCCCAGACATTATTAATGTCTTTAAGAAGTTTTTCCAGTAGCAAAGTTATAAAGATAGTCCCTGAAGCTGAGATTCCAAGAATAAATTCTGGTTTTGCCACTTATTAGTGAGAGCAGGACTTACACATCACTCTTTCACCGTCCATTTTCTCACCAATACACAGGAAACAAAATTAATAGTACTTTTTAGCTAAGGCTTTTGTGAATATTAATCAGGCAAATTTGTGTAAAAACACTCAGAATACTATCAGATTATAGGAAGTTCTGCATAGAGTGTTTATTTTATTTTCAAAAACAAATTTGAGAATTTCGTATAGAATTATCATATTTGCATTGTTCAGGCCCTTTCCGGTTCCCCTCCACACACTTTTGTGCCCCCTCTCACAAATCTTTGTTCTTTTCTTTGATGATTAGTGCTACATATAAAAATATACATTTATAAATATAAATACATATATATTTAATGCACTGAGTCCATTTAGAGGTGCTCACAGGTACTGAAAGCCTCCTCCCTAAAGATTGCTCTCATAAAATCAGAAGATACAATGCAAGCTTCCAAGTAATAAAAACCAATCAATGGTCCCATTCAGTTGTAAAACCTATGAACCACAACAATGACCAGTCTAGGAAATGATCTCTATTGGTACAATAGTGGTACTTCTATCTTGGAGGTAATCAACAGCTATCTAATAGAACATAAAGCCTGTTCAACGGAAGAAGATTCATGCATGGTACTGTAAACATAGCCAAGTACACGTGACTGGAGCAGTCATATACCCTGGAGAAAAACCTAGTTCTGTCACTTCCTGTCGCGCCTGCACGACCTTGGGTCCGAGGCCTGCTTTCCCCACAACTTCCCTAGACCAAAGTAATTTCTTACTGTATTCTAAATATGTATCTTTATATTCATAGACAAATGAGGCTTTCACCATTCATGAAAGAAGGTTCTTTTTGGAAAAGATGGAGATTATTACAAAGTTGCACAACTGGTCACAATACAGGGAATAAGTGGACTATGAGGTTTCTGACTCAACTGCAATGCAATCATTATATCCAAGTCTCAGGGAACATTGAGAAACAAGGGACAGAAATAATGCAAGAGCCAGAGGAACAAGACAACTGCTGCTAGCTAATGCATTCTAGACACAATAGAGAAGCTATGCCAATGAAATCTACATAGTATGGCAATCTAAAGAGATATTTATTATGACAAAACCAGTTGACATGTCAGTTTGGACGGGGAAATTTTCATGGGGTCTCACCTTAGGATGAATAGGTATAGCAATCCATGGATGCTGAGGGAGGGAGAATCACTTTTCTCCAGGGACTTGCTCCCTGAGAGGTTATCTAATCTCAACAGAATAACACTAAACTCCTGTACATACTTTTTCTTTTACAGAGAAAAGCATGTCCCAGAGGATTGAAAATGGACAGGCTTCAGAAAGCCCCATCCTATCCCTCATCATAGGGGAGATTATGAAGAAGTGATTTGTTTTCTAAGTTATTGTAAAAGACTTAAATATTGATAAAAATATTTCTGAGGGATTGAAGGAAGGAAACCCATGGTAAAGGAATTCTGCAATTATTTAGCATATAGGGAGCCTCAAAGAGATGCCAGTCAGTGTTTCTAAAGGCCATAGATCTTGCCTTATGAATATTATACCCAAAAGGTAGAGTTTGAATTATACACTACAAAGTCACACAAATATCTTAATGAATTTGAAATTCAGAGAAATAATTCCTGAAATTTCTTCCTGACTTTGAAAAATCTATAAATTTCTTCCCTCTGCAGAGAGGCTTCTCCTCTGCAACAATTGTTTTCTGGGTGACTTGTCCCTGTCCTTGGGCCTTTTAGTGCACAGATGGCCTAGAATAGCAGGGGACTGGGCAGACACTGTGAGTAGCTCTCAGCAAGGCACTTCAGCAGCCATGCTTAATTTAATAGCTCACCCTGGGTGACTAATAGACTGCAGGCTGCCAGTGCTGAGCCTGCTGAATGCTTCTAACCGGTATCTACTCTAACCAGCTCATTAGAAGGCCACAGCTTTCACATGGATGTGTAGGAAATTTGACCTATTAAAAGAGCCTACAATGGCCAAGCAAACACACTAATTGAATAGGACATTCTCTGCCTTTGCCTACTTCACTGTGGGCCCATGACAGGTGGGAAGCCTGTAAGACCAGAAATTTGGACTCTGAGTTTTCTGCCTGCAAACATCTAGATAAGAGGAGTATAAAATAATCCACTATACACAGATGCCAGCATGCTGCTTACAGACACTTTAGATTATAGGCTAAGATTTGTATGCTTTCAGACAGATAATTTTATGCCACTTAGAGATACGTCTAAACCCTCTGTTTGCTTTTACCAACCTGTAGCTCTTCTCTATGAAGTGTGCCTCCATGGTCTGAGTGCATACACTACAGTTAAAGAAACAAGTGGGTCTGGGTGCTCCCAGAAGTTCTAAGGTGTTCAGGTACTGTCAGATGATCTATATCTGGAAAGTTCTCTCAGCCTCACTCAGCAGCTCTTGTGCGTTCTAGAAGGAGCGTTCAGGGATTCTCAGGTGCTCTTAGGCACTCTCTGTTGCTCTTGGATGCTCCCAGCTGCTCTCAGTACTGTCAAGCTCTTCTAGGTACACTCAGGCACTCTCAGCACCTCTAAGGTGCAAGATCTGAGCTTCTCAACCAGTCTTGAGAGTGCTTCAACTCCCAGATGTTTCAATGTATAATGAGGCTCTCAGGTGCCCTTGGCACTTTCATAGCACTCAGGTGCCCTTGGATACCATGGGCCTTCCTGGAAGATCATAAGTAGAGGTTATAGCACATGATTTTTACTCTCCCACTGACTTGAAATATCTCCTACTCAGCTACCACTTGTAGAAATATAACTTTGAATAAGATACACAAAATTTAGAAAACTCATCTATAAGATGGTAGTAAAAGTACTAAATACCTCATTAGAGTTTGTGGAGGATTAAATAATAGTAGCTGCTTAGTAGAATGTCTGACATGCCCCAGAGCTTGACAAATGTCATTTCTGCTCATTGTAACCCTCCCAGCACTGAGATCTTGCCCTCCACCCACGACACAGAAACCACACAGGAAACCTTTGCCAAGCTGTCAGTTTACAAATGTGAAGAATTCTGGGATTAAACCTCAGTTAATTCATCACTACATTTGTGATTAAGGATAATTTACTTCAATTTTCTAGCCTCAGTATTTTGTTCAATTATAATTATCTTTCCCATTGTTGTAAAGATAATTTGAAATCATGCATGTAATGAACAAATACAATGGTAGATCCACAGTACTCGCTGAGTAGATGGCTGGTGCTTGTTACTACTATAATTATTGCTAATCAAAGGCTGTCCTTTGGGGCTTTCCAGTGAATAGGAAGATGCAAAAGTTGCTGAAAACTTATCTCAAACTAGCAGGTCCTCTATGGCTTTGGAATCTCCTGGTGAGATACTATTGATGATTTTAATTCCTGTTTTTTCTCTGTAATAACCCATCCGAATCCTATAGTGCCTCAGCAAGGCATATATAAGGATGAGAATGTGGAAAAAAAAAGAAACCAACTACAGCAGAAAATTGTTTGGGAACCCAAAGGAGTTATTCACTACCTAAATGCCTTTGGGGATTAGAATAACATCTTAGGGAATTTTTCAGACTCTCACCTATTTGTGTTACTGATAAGCTTGTAGATCAGAGAGAAGAATTATTTTAACTGAGGAAACCAAAGTACACAAGATTACCTACACAATGATCTCACAAAGCCCAGCAGTGAGGAAGGGGAAGGGAGACTGACTCCAGGAACTGGCTGGGCCACATGGAATTTTTCTGAGTCCTCCCTTTTTCTGCTCTCTGATCCTGGCAGGGCTCTGGCCACCTTGTAGTGTTTTCTCATGTTTCTGGAGAAGAGCAACTGAAGCAGCTCAGGACCCAGCTCCTCTATGGGGTTGCTCACCTCCCAGGGTAGAGATATCAGTGAGGTCAATAGCCAGTGAATCCTCCTAACAAGATGCCCTGCATACATGGACACTTTTATGAGCCTGCTAAGATTTGTGACTGACACTTGGAAGAGGAGAGAAAGAATGATTGGAGAACACTGCCACAGGGACAGAGAGGAATCATGTGTATGGCCAGAAGGCCAGCTGGTTCAACTAAATTATAAATCTCTCAGCAGAATCAATCAGACACTCCCTGGGGAATCTCAGGGGGATTGCTGGGTCCTGGGAGGGGAGTAGAAAGATTGTATAAAGTAGAATCCTTTACACTGCCAGCCAACGACAGACCCCACTATGCTACAGGATCCCTGTAGAACTGCTCTCTGGTTATCCTATCAAGAGAGTAGCTTTGTCTTTTGAGTTTCCAGTGAAAGTCATCCGCACTTTTAGAATGTATCACTGAATTTCTAATGCATGACCTTTCAAAGTAGGAAAGGATGGTGAAGGGTAGATTCTGAAATATATTAATGACCCATTAGAAAGACACTTTCCTACTGAGAACTGTTCAGGAGATACATGGAAGCCTGACGTTCTTACCAAATGACGCTCTCCCCTGAAATGAGACTGTGTTCAGATAAGCAGAAGGCAGTTTTCTGGATCTTGAACATCTGAGTGACAACTGGATGATGCTGTTGGGAAAGATCATGAAAACATGGGATCTGGGATTGTGAAGAATGGAAAGAGGAGCAGAATTGTAGCCCAGTGGCAGGATATTCTTCCTCTTGAGCTCTAGTAACTACACGCTGTACAGACTTACTGTATATACGCCTTGATTTTCTCATCATAAAATACAGAAATAATCTGCTTCTGGGTGTGAGGATATAGCAATGTAAGTGCTGATCATAGTGTCTACTGTGCTCTCAACAATGTAGAACTGTTCATGCAATATAGGAAAGAGACTGGTTATTGGGGGAGGGGTGGTAATAAAACAAAAACTTCACGGGAGGCTATTCAATCTTCACTTCCTGTCAAGGGTCTTTTATTCTCCAATAAAGTCACGGATGATATTTCTTTCCTCTTCCTTCGATTGTGAGAGACAGTTTGGCCGCTTATAGAATACTGTGTTGGCGACTGTGATCGCTTAGAAATAGAAATGCTTTGGTCTGGGTTCTTCTGGCGGTCATCATTTGCGTTGAAACTTCTGCTCCGGAGCTGATGGGTCTTCCTTTATGGGTCGCTTCTTGTTTTTCTCTAGTGGTGTACGGCTTTATTCCTGTCCTCTTTAAGTTATTTGACGTGTCTCTCTGTGTGTTTTTAAAAGTCATTGTTCTACGGGCCAGCTCGTCCGGATATGCTTTGTCTTGAAATCGGCCGAATTAAAAAACGGCGTTCTTATAGTGACGGCCTAGGACGCTAAGACCCCAGTCAGGTCTTCTGTTGACACTAGCTATGGGATGAGATACAAAGGGTTGAAAGAAATGGACGAATTCATGAGATACATTTTTACGAAAGACTAGAATGAATTTAATCAGAGAAACATGGTAGGATTGCTAAACAGAATTGGAGTAAATACTGCAAATATGCGATGATAGCTATAAGGTAGGCAATGGTTTTTTCCAAGGTTGGTGGGTGGCAAATAGTAAAGGAGGAAGAATGAGATTCGAATATTGAGTTTGTCCCTAAGGACCAGAGGTTTGTGGTACATAATGGAACAAATGGACTCCAAGGGAATTGGATGGATAGATGAATGGGTGTGCCTTTGTGGTGATGAATAAGTCCTGTGGAGGATGAACAACCAATTAAAAATTCATACATGTGTGAGGTACAATAGATCTTGATGACATTTAGGCCATGACTGTGGCTGTGGATGTGGAGCTGAGGAAAGGTCTCAAGAGATGAGAAAAGTGAAGCTGAGAGGTGATGTGTGAATGGATCGTGTCAGGGAGGACCTCAGGTAAATGAAGGGGATAAGAGCGGGTCATGAATAGTAGCGGACGCCTCCCAGTAACACAGATGAAGGTCCTGCAAGCCAGAGGTGACTATGTCTCTAAGAAAGGACACTTGCTTCTGAAGGGACTGTGGAGGAAGTCTCAGAGGGAAAGAGAAGTGACACTACATACCCTTCTCCCTGCTACCAGCCGCTGCCCTCTGTATGCAGCTGCTTGTTTCAACTTCTTGTTTATTGTGCTTTATATGCCAGCGCCACAGCAGTTTCAGGAAACACGTTATTCAACCAAATGCAAATCAACTCAGTTTGCTGCCTCATTTACAAATATAATTTTCCCATTAAAACCAACTTTGTCTTCATATTCTTACAAGACTAAAAGGAACCATTTCATAAGCATTCGTTATTATTTATATTTACTAATCACATTTAATGTATTTCCTAGTAAATTTGGGCAGATTTTGGCTCTCTGTTTTTAAATTGACTGTTAGGAAGGAAACATAATGGTCAGTGGATGGGGGTCTTCACAAATCAAAATTCCTCTCAGGAGCAGGAGGTTTGTGTGTTATTTTAAAGATCCTGGGTTCCTTGTAATAAGAACATTTCTTCAACTGTAGTGTGAGATTTGAAAGACTGAAGGAAATCTCTCCCTGCAGAGAAGAGCTGTAGAAACTTGTAATCTAATTCTCAGGGCCACCTTGACAGCACAGGTCTTGGTTATTTATCGTTTGAAGGCCAGCACCTCCATCAGAGTCTATTATGTTTAAGCTGTGAATAAGGAGGAATAATAAGGAATATGGCCGAGGTCCCAGTCTAGATAATACGTGCTATTTTTTGTGAGGTACTGACCTGATGGCTCACCTCCAGTGCTTTGGACAGTGATGGTTAATTATAGGTACAAGTATTCAGCATTTGTTCTATATGAAGACGCCAAATGAGTACTTTACACGTATTTGCATTTGTGTGTTTGTACCCACGCACATGAGTGTGCTCAGAGAAATATCATGAAATCTACCCTGTTAAATGTTAAATGTTTCACGCAATCATGCTAAATGTAGGTACCATCTATATAGTAGATATCACTCAGCATGAATACATGAAATTTGCACCCATTAAACAGCAGCTTTCCTTTCCCCCATCAACCTCATCCCTGGAAATGACCACTCTATTCTATTTGTTTTAAATACTGTGGATAAGTGGGAAATGCAACAGCATTTTGTTATGATTGATTCATTTCAAATAGAGGAATGTCTTTGCAGTTCACTTTTCTTGTTACTTACACAAGAACTCTTTTCATTTTTTAAGACTGGATAATATATTATTTTATTTCTTCATCCCCTCATTTAACAATGGTCACCCATGAGGCTTCTGTGTCTTGTCTGTTGTAAGTGCACACATTTATAGTTCGTTTCACATCACCTCTTGAAGTAGATAATGTAGTGGTTCTTTTATTGAGTTTTATATATTTCATACAATAGCTCTTAATCAAATTTAGACCCCTTCCCCCATCCATCCTCCAAACCCACCAGACCTCATGTATTCCATCATACATGTTAAGTTCTAATTAGTAAAGCATTTGGTAAAGAAATTCCTTTAGTGCAAATTCATCCACTGGAGTCTGGTCAGGCTATGTAGAGATCTTAAGAAAGGCATGCTCTCCCTCTCCCAATAGTACTCAGTCTCCAATAGTCCTCAGTCTAGGTCTGGTCCACCACAGATTTCTATCCCACTACTCTAGGTCCTTGTGTAATTAGGGTAGGTGTGGGTCCTGTGCTCAGTCCCACCGTTGCTACAATTTAACATGTGCAAGCTTCTATACAGAAGGCTACAGCTAGCCAAGTTTTATCAAATAAAGACTACAGAATGGGTATCCCTGGATAGGACTCCTATAACGAAACTTACCCACCTATGGCTCAGAGATGATTGTGCAAGAGGGGGAAGAAATACTTGTAAGAGCCAGGGCTGATTCATGAACTTAGGGAAGAAGAGTCTTTCAAGCTACTGGTCCTTGCTTTATAATAATGAGGCAACTGAGTTTACTCGTAGAAAGCTAGTGCTTCAACATACAAATGCTATTGCAAATGTGATCCAAGGGTGCAAATGTTCATCCTAAGCTGGGGACAAACTTGGGGGCATCATCTTTCTGGTAATGACTTCAGAGACATGAGCAACACAGGAGTGAGAAGATCATGGATTCTCCCTTTATGACTTCAGAGAGTCACTGAAACCATGCAACCTGTGGCAGGAGAATCCCTGTGATAAGGGAATAAGAAATCCTCATCTGATTCTGTAAACATGAAACCTGGGTTGCAGTGGAAACCCCAAATCTCAGAGCTGCCAAAGTCTTGAGCCATCTGCCAAGGAGAACTATATACTAGGAGTGGAACCAGCCCAAGAAAGATATATGTTGCAAACAGCATAGCTAAAGGGGTGAAACAGTCTAAACTCTTAAATGCAAACGTTTCAAACACAATTGTGGAGCAACAGGATTTGGTGTTTAGCCTGCTGTTTGGGGTCTTGCTTTAATCCAGCATTTCTTCACTATACCCCCGATTCCTCCATGTTGGAATAAGAATGTGTATTGTGTGCCATTGTATGTTAGAAGAATGTAATTTGTTTTCATTTTATAGAGGATCACAGTTAAGAGATTACCTTGAGCCTCAGAAGAGACTTTGGACTTTCAGTGTTGACACTGTTAAAAAGTACAGGGGCTTTTGAAGTAGGACTAAATGCATTTTGAATAATCAGATGGCCCTGAGAATGGAATACACTGGTTTGAATGAAAAACATCCCCCAATAGACTCATGTACTTGAATATTTGGTTCCAAGTTGGTGGTGCTGTTTTGGAACATTTAGGACATGAAACTTACTAGAGAATGTTAGTCACTAGGAGCAGGTTTTGAGAGTTTTCAGCCCTTCCCTTCTTCCAATGACTTTTCTCTGCTTCCCATGTGTGGTTGAGAGGTAATCTTTCAACTTTACATTCCTACTGCCATATCTTTCCAGACACTAAGTAGAGCTTTTCCTTCCAATTCACCACCCAGTGTTCACAAAAGGAACAGAGGCCTTTATGAGTGACTCAGAAAGCAAAAGTGCCAGGAACTTGACAGTGGTTTTCCTTGTTTCACTCCATAAACCAAATTATGTGGCCATATCTCTAACAGCTAGCACAAACTCTGTCACAAACATCTAGCTGTTTGGAACAGTAAGCCAAAATAAACACTTCCTTAACTGCTTTTGGTTATTATATTCCATCAAAACAACAAAAACGTAACTAATATGCATATTGTAACCAGAATTTTAAAACAAAAGCCTTGGAACCAGTATCCCAAACCGGCTAAGGTCAGCTTCTTTACCAAATGCTAATAAAAGAGAATAGTAATGACGACATGCTAAGGGACAAAATTTAATCAATGTATGAATTGGGAGGAGGAACAGATTAAGGGGTCTGGTAACTAGGTAACTACATGTTTGCCTTTGGAATACTGATATAAGCTTTAGTTTAAACAGAGGGAGAATTGGGGGAGGAGACTAGAGATGTGCATAACTAAGCATTCCACATCAAGATGCAGCCTGATTGAGCACTGCCATGCTTCTGGTCCTGCAAGTCAGCCCAGGGAAGTTATGATCACTGTCATCATGGCTATCACTTGCAGGGAACAATCTGGTTCCTGTAAGATGATAAACTACCCTTTGGTCAAAGCCTCATCATCATAGAAAATTGTCTTCACTTGAGTTAGTGGTCTATCTTAAAGGAGCTTTGCTGTTTCTCAACACAAGATGATTACAAGTTTAGGGCAATGACTCTTATCTTTGTGCCTTCAGCCTTGAAGGAATATGAGATGGGTTCTGCATCACTGGTTTTTAGATACTCCTTGAGTGATTAATATATCGATGCATAGTTAAGGAGTAATTTCACTTGAAGTAGTGAATACAGACACAAAATAAAGGCAGAGATATCAGGCTTTCTTCCTGTTAACAGCTATGTTATGGTTCCAAATAAGATTTTGAGCAAATAGAACTTTTAAGTGCTTGACCTCAAGACAATCTACCTGTACTTGGGCTAGATTCTCTGAGGGAAAACTTGTGTTTTAGGTCTAAGAAGTATCCTATGAGACTAATGCGATGGGGGTATCTTGAATCCAGCACTAAGGAGTCCAGGTAAAGGAGCTAAAATTGTGCAGCACTTCTGCAGAAATGCCAGTTGGTACCAGACAAAGGGAGAAAGGCCTTTCTTAGACAGCTTCAGTTGTCAATTGTCCCCCCCATTGCTTCCCAGTAGCAGAATCAAAGGGAAGCCAACTGACCATGGAACTCAGACAACACAGTTTGCAGACATTCAGCCCCAGCATCACAGTACAGAGTGAAAGACATGACATGGGTTGAGCTATTTGATGTTCTGGTGGCTACTACTTAACCTATAAGGACTAAAGTTAGACCATAACATACCTAGCAGATACCTGGCCTGTAATAGCATCATGGCAACCACTATTGTTATTGTGATAGTTGTATGCAATTCCATAATTGTACCCAATTTTCAAAATACGTCTATTTTCATATGAATCATCAGAATCTTCCTAGTAGAAGAAAATAATGAGGATACTAATGCTCAGATAAGTTGTGATGTGATACTGTGTCCCCTTGAGCCCTGGGCCCAGACTCTGTAAAATGTGGGTCCGTAGGAGGCAGGACCATTCCTGAGCAGATGAAATACATGGTTATTCCTAAAGCAATACCTGCTTTGTTTAAATCAGATAGACATACACATGCACGTTGCACTGGGAAAAGAGAGATACTGAAGATTACTTTCTAAAATTAGAAAAAAATGCCACAAACTTTAAAAAAGTGTTATAAACTACTTTCTCAGAATTCTGTAAGAAATGTGTGTCAGGAAAATATTTCTTTTAAAATTTTCTTATTGAATCATTGTGTAGTTCATAAGAACATCTAAATTGATCTTAATTATCTTTATACCCCTTCCCCACCAGCATCCTCCATAACCCCTCTCCCCCAACTGGAGTCCATACATTCTTTCATCTGTGTTAATGAAAGTACTTCTAAAAACTAGACCAAGAAATATATAGAACTTATGTTACTGAACACCATCACCAAGACTGGACAAAGAGATACTGTGGTGGGGTCCACAGGTAGGACAAGTGCAACATGAGGCTACAGAGTTGGGGAACCTCCAATGAGTTTACCCAGAGAGTAGATCCTACCCATAGACAAGTCCCAATGACTGAGAGACACTTAGAAACCCAGGCGTAGTCTGGGTTGGCTTGCCTGATATTTAATCCAAATGAAGCATAAAGTTTGGGGCTTGAATTTGTTAGTTTACTTTTTCCTTGCCAAGTCATTTTTGTCCTTGTAAAAATATCAGTTTTTTCTCCTGGAAATTACGGAATGAAAGTTTTTTCTCCTGGAAATTATGGAATGAAAATTGTAAGCATATATATATATATATATATATATATATATATATATATATAGTGAGTGTGGTAGTCATAGTGGTGGTGGTGTGTGAGTGTGTACAGGCAGGAAAGAGAGAAGACAGAAGGTATCTTTGTGACTTTTCCCCTTCTCTTTCTTTTAATTGTCTATGCATCATCATTTCTGGGCAAACATCCCATCAGAAAATGTTGCATGTTATTTCATGGTGGATTCTCAAAGATCTGCCAGCTCTAACTGGTTGCTAAGAGACAATTTCCCACAGTGTGGATTTAGGCTGAAATTTTACACACAGAAAGAAAAATGCAGGCCTAGAAATGATGGTACATGCTTATAATCCAAGCAATCCAGCATTTAAAAGGCTAAAGGAGGAAGATCCAGAGTGTAAGGCTGGCCTGGGTTATGTATCAAGTTCTAGGCCCATCTGAACCAAATAAGTGGAAATTACCCCAAAAGGGATTTCCTGACTAGTACTGAGTCTGATTGCCAGTATAGATAGAAAGGGTGGGGACTGTACAAATTTAGAATGACTGCTTTTATTATTAGCATTGTAAAATATAGAGGTATTGTATCAAATCGATATTCTCATTCTCTCAAAGAGTCCTTTGGGGATTATTTTAGAGGCCAGATTTGCACTTTTAAAAATGGATTTGGCAAAAGGTTAGAACCAAATGCACATTCATTATTGGGGAATTGACTGTATAAGCCATCACACATGCACAGAGTAGACTGCTATTTAACTCTAAAAAGATGTGACAGAAGGTGCTTTCAGTATCTGGGAAACATGCCACTTGCTCCAAAGGGAATGAGAGATAGGTTTTTTTTTTTTTTTCTGTTCAAAATATGTGTGACCTTGGCCCTAGAACACAGAATCAGTTGCTCTAAATGGCATGTTCCACTATAGACACAGTTACATGACTTTTTATAGTTACAGAACAAAAAAGTCCTCTTTGCCAAACACGTTGATGGGTTACATCAGAGAGGTGGGTGGTAGTCAGGGGGGAAATTGCAGTTATCCCACATGCTATCTTGTCACATTCTTAGCTTCTGGGTTGGTGGAAGTTTGTGGTTCACTAAGTTAATGGATACTATACCTAATATATTTCTATAGTAAATAGAAAATGATGGTGGGTCACACGCAGAGGTGGGTAATAAATGGTATCCAGTGCATCAGAGGTAACTCAAGATAATTTTCACTCAGTCTGCAACATGCCAACTCTCCATAATCACAAAGTTAGAATAAGTCAGTCTGAGAGTCTTCAACACAGATATGGCTATCTTAGGGAATTAAAGTTGATGGTTTATGTGGATTTTTCTCCAGGATACCATGTTAAATGAGAAAAAGAAAGACAGAAATTCTGGGTACAGATGGCTATCATTTTTCTTACAAAAACACAGGAAATAAAATTATAAATAAGACTTTGAAGATGACAATAATATGTAGACATGCTCTGTTAGACTCTCTGGGAAATAACCTAAGGAAAGTTGAATAACAGCTATCAGAAGAGGTGGGTAACATCCAAATGTGTATAGCATTAGCAGTCAAGTAAAATAGGTAACTTTACAAAGCAGGAAAGAAAGACCAGAGGCTGTCCCAGAGGGAATGGCTTGGTTTGGGGAGTTTGGGGGGCTCCTGTGAGAGTGATAACAGGTGTCATGGCATAAGTCAGAGAGGCTCAGAAAATCTCCAATGTAAAGTGGTAGATACATTAACGAGCAGCAAAATAAGCCATAGCCATACAAAAGGGGTGCAGCAGAATTGGCAGATTCAAGAGAGAGATCAGGAGAACCTTGGTACTTGGCACTCAACTACAGTAGTTGTAGAATTCCACTTTTAAAGATTCACATTATATCAGTTAATTGACAACTACAAAGCACTATTAGCCTCACTATCATGAAACTCAGAGAAACTGTTACAGGGCCATATGCTAAAATCTGGCCAACAGAACACCTCTAAACTAGAGAAGAAATGCTGAAACACAGCCAGGAAGCATTCAGTGAGGAGGAAATGTGGTGGGGGGGCAGAGTCTGTGGGAGAATGGATTCAGATTCAAGTAACGTGACAGTTATTGGAAAGGATTACACAGAGGTGGAGCCAACATTTGCAACTTTACCTATGAAGAAAGGGCCTGCACCTGTGACCCAAGTTTACAAAAGACTGCTTGGAAGAAGGACAGCCTTTGCAATCAAATGCCTGAAGGACTACCCAGAGGTGTGACCAGGATCTAGCGCTCTGCCTATGAAGGAACACTCAGTAGCCTAATCAACTGTAGCCTAATTCCCCAAAGGAAAACCCAGAGTCAGGAACAGCATTGCAACTTAATTTCTAATGGACTGCCTGGATATATGACAAGCATCTGAAACCCACATTCACCAAGGAATGCCCAAGTGTAAGATAAGCATATGAGAACCTAGGAAAGAACTTCAAGAGACTCAAGACTGCAACCACCAAAAAAGCCAAACTCAATCATTTTCTTTACCACTATCCAGCTCTCATTATCTTTTCCTCACATTAATCCTCTTTTATATAATACTAAATGTCAGTTTAGCAAACGATCCTGCTTCATCTTGTACCCATTTCTTTTTTCTCACTATAATTTCCTTTTATATTTTGCGTTCATAAGCTTTCTACATTACAAAAAAATGACCTTTCTTACTATTGTGACAAAATATATAACAAAAGCACCTTAAAGAATGAAGGATTTATATTGGCTCACAGATTAAAGATACAGTTCATCATGCTGGGAAAGACATGATGACTGGCCTTGAGACAGTGTATCACTTTGCATTCATAGACAGGAAGCAGAGAGCAAAGGATGCTGGCACTCAGCTCACTTTTTTCTTTTAATTGGTCCAGGACTTCAATTCATGAAATGGTGCTTCCCATAGTTAAAGTGGATCTTCGCACTTTATTTAACGTAATCTGGATAATGTCTCACAGGAAAGTCCAGAAGATTTCCTTCAAGGTGATTCTAGATCCTGTCAAGTTCACAAACAATATGAATAACAATCACAACTCTACCTCTTGTCAAGTTACTACACAAGCACATCATTTTTAAGCCATTAACTTCTATCTCTTGTCACCATGGCATCTCATAATGTAAAACACATTTACTCCAACTTCAAAAATCTCCCTAATTTTACTAATTCCAACACTGTTCAAAAGTTCAAGTCTCATCTGAGATTCAAGGCAATCTCAACTGTGAGCTATTATACAGTCAAAAATAAGTTATACTTTCAGCATTACAGTGTCATGGAATAAACATTCCCATTCTCAAAAGGAAGAATTGGGACACATCAAGGAATAATTGGACCAAAGTAAGATTGAAACAAGCAAACCACCAAATCCTGCAATACCATGATGCAATCATTTGAGCTCCAAAAGTCTAAGGCAGCCTCACCTCTTAACCTGTTCTGTTGCAGCTCAGTATCTATCTCTGGAGCTATCTCTATCCTATGCCTAAAGCATTCCTCACTGGACATCCCTATCATCGCAGCATCTTCAACATTCTGGGATCTCTGTTGTAACTTAGCCTTCAAAGTTTCACGTAGTGGCATCTCAGGATCTCCTTGCAAGGACTCCAACTCTGCCACACCCTGTCTGGTCTCAGCAACTCTCTGAAGCCATGGAGTAAAACTCCATCAGCCCCTTCAACCCTGGAGCTTTGATACCTTCAAAACCAGTACTGTACAGACGATACTGCCAAACTCTGTTTTCAAGTTTGGATGGAACTTGTCCCCTTGGACCACAGCTGTAGCAGCCTCTATATATTTTGGTGACTGAATCTTCAACATCAATCTCCTACGTAGTTGTTTTTGAGAAGAGAACCCATCTATATTCCAGGTTTCTTTCCAATAAATTTGCATTTTTACACATTAGGGCCTTTGGTGAGTAGATTCTTACCTCCTTCGGGTGACATTTCCTATTGTCCCAATGAAGAGAGTTATTTGCAGTCTCATTATCACCCTCTGAAACTGTTTGACTCAGGCATCTAGGTCTTCTCTTAGGATTCTGTTATTCCAAACTGCCACCAGAATGGCCTATATACAAGATACAAGTACTTCCTCAGCATGAAGCCCCAAACTTTTCCACATCCCTCTCATAAACCAGTTCTGAAGGCTGAAGAACGGCATTATGAGGTTTATCACAGCAATGGCCTTAATCATTGATGCCAATTTTCTCTTATGACAAAAGTAGCTAAAAGAAGACAAGGTTTATTTTGGTTCACTGTTCAAGTGTTTAGTCCATCATAGTAGGGAAATCAAAGCAGCTGGAGCCCAGTGCTTCTGAAGTCAGAAAGAAGTTAAGGGATGAATGCTAGTGCTGAGATCACTTTTCCTTTTTATTCAGCCCAGAAGGTGGGTCTTCTCAACTCAGTTAATCTGATCTAGATAATTCTTCACAGAAACTAACTAATCTACATAATCTCTCACAGGCAAATCTAGAGGCTTGTCTTATATAATTCTTTATTGTCATATTGACAGTCAGTTTTAACCAGCACACTTCCCCAAAGAATATAGGTTGCTCAGGTTTATAAAGTCTCTGTGTCTGAGTTTACTGAGAGCTGGGACTAATTTAGGTTACATTATCTCAATTTCTTGGTCTCTCTCTTCTCATTTTACCTTTAGCCTAAACTACTTCATCTCTCACTTTCTTGTCCCTATGTTTCCCCCATCCACTTGCTTTTATCTTTCCTCTCCCAGCTCAGTACTAACCAGGTCAACTTCGTTTCAGGGCATATTCCATACCTAAGAGTGTTTGAGCAACACAAACTGGGTTAGATGGGGAAATAATGAACATAAAGTTAGGTGGGTAGGAAAGGGGGACACGGGAGGAGCTGCGGGAGGAGGGAAGATCATCAAAACACATTGCATGAAGTTGTTAATGGATTAGCACAAATATTTTAAAGAACATCGATTTTATTTTTATTTATGTATGTTCATGTATGTCTCTGTGAGGATATGCCCACATGAGTGCAGGAGAAGCCAGAAAGAGATATCAGATCCCCTAGAGCTGCAATTACATGTGGTTGTGAGTTGCCAGACTTGGATTCTATGGGTTAACTTGGGTCCCCTGGGTGAGTGACACTGCTGAGCCATCTCTCAAGCCCCGTTCCATTACATTTAAATTCAGCACCATATATATTTTCAGGACATGGGCAGAATACATGCAGATTCTTTGCCAGAATATCGCATGAATTATCTCTATAACACAGTTGCTAAGTGTTATTTTCCCCTCTGAAACCTCCTGAGCCAGGCCTCCATATTTGCACGTTATTCTCTGCGTTACTGTCTTTCAGGCTCCTGCTGGAATGGTTCATTAAGTTCTGCTTATAGCATTCAATGGCTTTTCAGGTCCAATGTGTCAAAGTTTTCCAAACACCTCTGTAAAGCAATATAGCCAGATTCTTCATAGCAACAACTCAACTTCTCTGCAACCAGTATCTACACTAGTTAATTTCTGTTGCTGTGATAAAATTCTGTGACCAAAGCAACTTAAGGAAGATTGAGGTCGTGTTCACATATGGTTCTGGGCAGATACTATATCCATCATGGCAAGGAAGGCATGACAACCAAACACAGGAAACAGATAGAAAGAAAGAATAGGACATGGAATGAAGCTCTAAATCCTTGTAATGTCCTTCCTTCAGCAAGGTTGAACCTCCTAAAAGTTACATAATCTCCCTAAACAATGCCAACAACCAGAAACCAACTGTTCAAATTAATGAGACTATGGGGACAATTCCCATTAAAACCACAACAGTATTTCAAGATATGGGCATTGCAAGGTATTTCTGAATAGGAATTCTTTCATACAAGAAATAATGCCAACAATAAGCAAATGGAACTTCATTACATTAAAAAAGCTTCTGAATAGCAACTTAATTGAATGAAATGACTACCTGCATAATGGGGTAAAATATTTGCTAGCTATATATTTGACAGGGGAATCAATATTTAGAATATTTAATGAACTAAAAGAAGTACACAACAAAAATATCGAACAATCCACTCAAATAAATGGGGCATTGACATGGACAGTTCTCAGAAGATGAGATACAAATGGTCAACAAACATGAAAAATGTTCAGTCTTACTAGCAAACAGAGAAATGTAAATCAAGACTACACTGAGATTTCATCTTACCCAAATCCCAATGACAACCATTAAGAAAGCCATAGCAAATGCTGGCCAGAAAAGGAACCCTGTGATATTTAGTATTGTCAACTTGACAGAACCTGGAAATACTTGAGACATGGGCCTCTGAGCATGACTCTGGGGGATTATCTTGACTACATTAATTTATGTAGAAAGACCCATCTATTTAACAGGGTTCCTCCTCAAGAGGAAGAGATACAAGCAATCAATGGATGCTGAAGGGTGAGGATCAACTTTGTCTGGGGACCAGCTCCCTTACTGGTTGTCCAATCCCAGGTAGTCAGTTCTAAAGACATGTACACAGAAGCTCTATTAAGTGGGTTTAGTAAATTTTATATATTACATACATAATGTGTGTGTGTGTGTGTTAAATAAGAGGACAAGAAATTGGGTGGTAATGGTTGTGGGTGGAGTTGAAGGCTGGAGAGAGAGAAGCAGAAATGATGTAAATATAATACCCATGTATGAATTTGTTTTAAAAATTTCTTGTTCTTGATTTTAAAGAAAGACTTAAATCAAACTTTTAAAAAATGGTTTAACTCTGTTAGAAATAAAATAGTTTGGAAGACATCTAGAAGTTAGACATATGAATATTTTAAATATCAATAAATCAAAAAATATTAACTCTAACTCTATATAAATTGATGACACTATCATAGTAAAGAGCATCTTTACAATGGCTTTAAAACAGTAAGTAGGGACTGGAGAAATGACTCAACGTTTAAGAGCACTGATTGCTCTTTCAGTGGACCCAAGTACCCTTCTCTGAACTCACTCACAAGGTAGATAACAACCATCTATAACTCCAGATCCAGGAATCTGATGCTCTCTTCTGAGATCCTCAGGTATTGCATGTATGTGATACATTTACATATATGCATGCAAAACGCTCATACATAAAACTAAAATAAAATAAATTTAAAAGGTTTTTAAACATAGTAATTAGTAAGCATCCTTAATTTTTTAAAGACCTCAGCCTTAAGAATACAAAGACCATGTTCTTTCTCCTCAAAACTGGAATATGTCATATTATTGTTGTAATGATGGTATTCTTATTTTAAGATAGCTGAGGTAAAGAAACCTGGTGTTTCTAAAAATAAAGATTTTATTGGAAGAGGATGATTGAAAGATGTAAGACTGATAAGGTTAAGTTAAAATAGTATGCTTATGAATTTTAAGTTGAACAATAAGCATAAATTCATGACATTTCATCACACATTGTATATGACACTTTGGACAGCAGTGAATTTCAAAACTGATAATAGTTTTATGAGATTATAGTGGAACTGAAAATTTCATCTCAGCTAGTGATGTAGCTATGACAACTCTAGCACAACATATCCCTCATCCATTTGTGATGATGGTGGTAAAAACAAACCTGCTGTACTGTCAGTTCTATAAAAGTACAGTACATGCAACAATGTATGGCAATAGATACCCTTATATATTTGTACTATACTCTTTGTCATTATTTCTGAGTGTACAAAATTTTTTTTTTAAAAAGTTCACCTGTAAAACAGCTACAGATAGGCCCCTCTAGGGAAAGTCTTTGTTTTCATAGATGACAGCTCCATATGTGTCACTAGGACTATGGACCTTCCAGTGGGGAAAGATGGGGACCAAGAATGTTCTTGACCCTGTGTAGGTATGGGCTAGTGTGTGTGCTTATGTCTTAGCTTGGTTTTGATGTTACTGTTTGGAATTATTTTGTTGTTGTTGTTGGTTTGTTTGTTAAAACAGGATTGCCATATGTAATCTATAACGAAATCAAGCTTAGGATTCTCCTTATTCAGCCTCCTAAGTACCAGGATTGAAAGTATCCATACCAATCTTGTCATGTGTCTTGGAATTTTTTTAATTAAAAACTAAAATAAATAAAGAGAAATATAGTTTTATTTTTCCTCTACAAATTTAATCGGAAAATAACCAAACACTTTACAAAGGGAAGTTTATCTTCCTAGAAGTATTCTACTTAATGATTAAAGATACAAGGGGAAAACATACATATCACATTGAGAAACTTCTAGTAGAGTAATCAAAAACTCAGAAAACTAACACTGTAGTCTCAGTGACAGACATTTTAGAAAGAACAGAAGAGGAAGAACAGAGACCTGAGTTATGCACATCAGCAGCAGAGTCTTCAGAAAAACTCATACAAAATTCCAAGTGGCATAGCGAACATTGGGAAGGAAAGCCCATCAGCATTGCTAGCACTTGCAACTGGACTCCTCCGGGACTGCCCAGCTGTGTGATCACCATCTGTGACCTGACTTTGTCTTTGCAAACCATTACCCAGAGGGGAGAACAGAATTCACAAACTGATCCCTAAAGGATTGCTCAGAGGTGCAACTAGCATCAGGCACCTGATCTATGTGTGGATCACCACCCAGAGATGTGACAGGCATCTGGGATGGAATGGTGAGAGAGTTAAGGCTGTAAATACCGAAGCAAACTGCATTCATACTCCAGATATATTCTGCTCTCTTCCCTTCACATCTATTCCTCCTTTATTTATGCCAGTTTCACAAGTCAGATCTGTCTTGAGTCCAGTTACTCTAATTTCTTTCTCTTTTTCCAGTTTTCTTCTTTTATCTGTTTGAATTGGTTCCACATTAAAGAAAGACCAATTCCTGGTGTCATTTAACAAAGTAAGCCAAGTCTGTTCTCTGAACTGTCCCATTCTGATTTCTCTAAGAACCTTTCTTCCTCTGAACATAACATTTCTTCTGTATTCCAGCATATCACAGAATAGTACTGAGAAACTTTGTCTTAAAGAATCTTTAACCATAATTTTATAAAGAAGTTTCCTTTTCTAACCCCTGCTGACCAAAAACAGCATACAAAATCTAAACCAGATGCTATCAACCAAAGTATACATGTTGCTTGCAGCATATATTGTCAATAATTCAATGTGTCCAATATTGTTGTTTCTTTTGGGGACCATATAATCAAAATGTAATGTATTGCTTTCTTAAAGGCTAGTTCAATTTAAATAAGTTGATTGTACATAAGAAATCAGAATGGATACATAGTGTTACATGATCTCAAAGCATATGATTAACTTGGTTACAAAATTAGATAAAATTTGTAACAGAAGGCATTTAAGGAGAGTCATGCCCACATCTATTCCTTCCCCTTTCACTTTCTCATTGATAGACTTTTCCTGATGAAGACAGACTAACCTGGCTTGTAGAATTTCTGTCTCAACCTCCTGAGACTTGGGGTTCTTGGGTTAGCTGATGATTGCATTTCTGTACATGTATTTTTCCCTTCAGCTTTAGGCAAAGCTACCTAAAAACCCCACTTCCCCTATTATTCACCCTTTCTATTTGCTTTTCCCTCATCCACTTTTTCCTCTATCAACCCCGTACTAATCACTAGCCTTACGCTACTTTTCTCCTTTCCACTCACACCATAGTAATGAATTTCTTAGTTCACACAATACTGTCAATGTCCTTTCACTTACTAAAACAGTTGGAATTTAAGGATGGTTGTTTTTTATTTGACCATTATTATCTGTTCACATTGGACCTACCCATTGACAGTGATTGTTTTTATTCTATTCTCATGGAGTAGTGGAGAATGAGCTTGAGACCCCCAAACATAAGTCTAGGAGAGAATACAACAACTCATCACTACTACAACCCAGTGCTTCCTAAACACTTCAGACAACTCCACTGAAAGAATAGGGTGATTTTTAAAAGACAAATAAAAAACTCCACGGATAGCCTAATAGCATAGATCAGGAGGAGGACACATAATCAGTATGATGAAAAGATAGAGGAATTGAATTATTTAAAAACAGTGACAAACATAATAAATTAATTATAATATACCAAGAAAACCATAGACTCAATGGGACACAATGACAAGTGCAAATCTATGAACAATGGGCATATAAGGAAATGACTTCTTGCTACAGTCTTTTATAGTAAGATGATATCATAAAATCTCCCAAATATATGGGAATAGATGTTTATCAATGTATAGGAGTCACTTATAATAACAAATAAATAATACCAAACAAGAATATTCTTCATCTTAGAGTCAAAACACTAAAAATGTAGAAAAATAGTATATTTGAATAGGTAAGAAATTAAAAATTACGTATACAAGCCCACCAAAGTAATATAAGATTTCTCAACAGGTACTTTAAAGCTTAGTGGGCTTGGAATGATGTATTGATAGCCCTGAGGGCACCAGTTGTCAACCCAGACTACTATATCCAGCAAAATCAGCTATATACAAAACAGTTGACAGAATTCTTTAGACACATCCATGAGTATATAAGGAAAGACTATAACATGCTAAAATAATAAGAAAATAAGGACAAGAAAATAACAAACACTACAAAATCAACTACATGAAAGATACTAATCCATACCTTTCATTAATAACTCTAAATATCAATGATCAAAATTAAATAATCAAAAGACACTCAATAACAGATTGAATTTAAAAAAAAACAGCATTCATCGACTTTTTGCTCCAAGAAACACAGCTCACTGTCAAAGAGAAAATCTACTTTAAGGCGAATGAATGAAAAAGATATTCTAAGCAGAAAGTACTGGGAAACAAGAAAGTATCACTCTCCAATATCTGACAAAAATAGACTTCAAACTAAAACTAAACAAAGAGAAAAAGAATCACTTCATACTGATTAAGAAAACAAACCATTAAGAAGATATTACAATTTTTAAATGTATTTACTCTTTAGACTTAGGAAGCTTCATATATGGGGCTAGAGAGATAGTTCAGAGATTAAGAGCACTGACTGCTCTTGCAGAGGACTTGGGTTCAATTCCCAATACCCACATGGTGTCTAACAGTTATCTGGAACTCTAGTTCCAGGGAATCCAACTCCTTCTTCTGACCTCCATGGACATTACATGACACAGGTGCAATTACATACATGCAGGCAATACACTCACATACATAAAATAAAAATAATAAAATATTTTTTAAAAAAGAAAGTTTCATATATGTACATAATTTTAGTCTTTCTCATCCCTTATTGTCCCATCTCATCCCCCACACTTCACACTGAATCCTTTCCTTCTAATAAGTCCCCTTCCTACTTCCAAGCATCCTGTGTGAATAACTATCTGAATTTAAACAGTTTGCTGCTGGAGAATGGGTATGAGGTTATCTGCTGAAGCACAGGTAATTTATCAGAGGCTATACCAGTGAAAAGACTGGCATCCCTTCCTCAGCCTCCACTGACTGTCAATAGTCCCTCAAAGATGGGGTAAGACCTTTTGAGCCCCTTTCCTTTCCTTGCTAAACATGGGCATGGGAAGTCTTTCCATTTCCTTATGTCTTCCTCAATATCTTCTTAAAAGAGTTAAAAGTTTTCATTGAAGAGGTCTTTACTATCATTGGTTACATTTAATCCTAGATAATTTTTGAGGTTATTGTGAATGGAAGTGTCTCCATGAACCATTTCTCTGTTTGTGATTGCTATATGAAAAGGTTACTGGTTTTTGTTCATTGATTTTGTATCTTACCACTCTTCTGAAAATGTTTATCATTTCCAGTAGTTTTCTGGGGGAATTTTTGGGACCTCTTATGCATAATATTATCTTCAAACGTATGTTTTGCCTCTTCCAAATTGTGCCCCTTTGAGTTCATTCCTTTCTCTTACTGCTGTAGTTAGAGTTTCAAGCACTATATTGAGAAGGAGTGGGGATAGTGAACAGCTGTGCCTGGTTTCTGTTTTAATGGGAATGCTTCCAGTTTTTCTCCATTTACAATGGGGCTATGGGTCTGTTTTATGTAGCATTAACTATGTTGAGATATGTTCCTCCCAGTCTAACTCCTTCTAGGACTTTTATCACGAGTGCATGTTGGATTTTGACCAAGGCCTTTACTGAGTCAATTGAGAAGATCATGTGATTTTTTTACTTTAAGTCCATTTGTATGATTTATTACATTTATTGACTGATGTATTTTGAACCATGCCTGCATCTCTGGAATAAAGCCAACTTTATCATTTTGGATCATCTTTTTGATGTGTTTCGGTGTAAGTTTTGTGAGTATATTTTTTCAAATTTTCATAAAATGTTTTTTTTAAAAACCATGCACAAAGTTCTGTGTAATTTGGAATGATAAAATTTGCAATAGCTTCTTTTTTAAAAAACATAACATGACAAAGATTTAAACTATATTTTCACCTGATTTGGATGTTAAAGTAATACTGGCTTTATAGACAAAGTTTGAGAGTTCTCCCTCTGTTTCTATTTTTTTATTATAATTTATGTAGTATGAGTAGTAGATCATCGTTAATGTCTGGTAACATCCTGCTGTGAATCCATCTGGGCCTGGGTTTTTGTTGTATTTTTTTTTTTTTTTTACTCAGGAGGCTTTATTTTACTGTTTCAATGTCCTTATTTGTTATGGAGCTATTTAACTTGATTACTTCTTGGTTAAACGTTGATGGGTCCATTGAATTTAGAAATTGTCTATTTCTTTTAGATTTTCTAATTTAACAATAGAATATAGGTTTTTAAAGTATTCCCTTGTAATGTTCTGCATCCTTTTAATGTCTGTGGTGGTATTTCCCCTTTCATCTCTGATTTTGTTGATGTGGATTTGATCTTTCTTTTTATTTTATTAACTGGGCTACAAGTCTATCTTGTTTGTCATTTCAAAGAACCATCTCTTAGATTCTTTGATTCTTTGTATTATTGTCTTTGTTATTTTTTCTTATCTGTTGGGTTGGGCTTGCTTTGCTCTTGGTTTTCCAGATTCATGAGTTGGACCATTAAGTCATTTCTTCATAATCTTTTTCAGTTTTATATAGGAACTTAAAGCTATGAACTTCCCTCTTAGGTCTGCTTTTAATGTTTCCTAGAGGTTTTGCTATGTTGTATTTTCTGAGTTCCAGGAATAATTTTCTTTCTTGATTTCTTAGAGCCATTCATCATTCAGGAATGTGTTGTTTAATCTCCATGTGTTTGTGTGCTTACTAAACCTTCTTTTACTGTTGATTTTAAGCTTTATTGTGTTGTGCTCTGGTAGAATACATAGAATTATTGTAATTTTTATTTGGTGAGGTTTGTTTTGTGACCCAGTACTCATTAAGATGATGAAGAGGAAAATTTATAAACTCAAGTATGAACTAGGTAGAAATTAATTTTAATAAATGATCAAAAAATATGTCAATCTGACTGGATCTAGAATCAACTAAAAGACAAACCACTGGGCACATGTGTAGCAGTTTGCTTGGTCAGGTTATTTGAGGTGGGTGGTGCCCACCTCAGGGGCAGCTCACATACAAGGAGGACCAAAGAAAAACCTTTTACTTTCTGCTTTATTGCTTTTGTTTTTCTCTGGCAAAATTCATCTACCAGCAGATGCTGCTGCTAGTATTCCTGCTGTTGAATCCTGGCACTGATGTCCAAACCCAGACTTTTCGGGTTTTAAATGTGAGATGAAGATCAGTGCCTCTACAGGAATCCTCCAGGCCTTCAGCACAGGCTCAGACTGCTAGGCCACCCAGTCTTGTGGGCTGACCAGTTATCTGGTCATCATTGGACTACCCAGACTGTATTGTATAATCCAATCTAATAAAAATTTTAATATCTAGTTGTTTTATTGGGTCTATTCCTTTAGAGAACCCTGACTAACACATGTAATGTTTTTAGATGTAATTTTGTTAGGTAGTGGAATATCCCAGACTTTATAATGTTAATGGCTTTTAGTTCTCCATTCGCTCAGAAATATTCAAAATTGCTTGTTGAAGTATTTTTATAATATATGCCTTTGAATCTTTATCAGATAATCCCAAAACCCATGGAAGCCCAGTGTCAGCTTGTTCTCCATTCCCATAAGAGCAGAGAAAATTCTTGGTTCTTTCTAAGCCAAATAAACTCTGATTATACATTAGAAATTTGGATATTGTACTATGACTAGGATTTATTTAATCCCATGGAAAATCTTGGGATTTCTTATTTCAAAAGGCAATCAGTGATGGATACTTAAGACCACAAGTTCTGACAGTCTTCTATGGGCAATGGTTTAATGCTGGGTCCAATTTCGAAGCTCTTATAGTCCCAATCTGATACTCAGAAGGCAGTCAGAGAACTGATCTATGGAATTTCTTTGCTTTGACTTCAGTTCTTAAAATCCATGGTTAGCTCTGAACCATGGTTGTGTTCACAGAGCTCAGGTCTAGATCTGGATCTCATAGACAACTTCATGAAATAACTTTCTCTGGTGTTTTCATCTTCACAGTACTTCTGTCAGCCTCTGGCCAGATGTTTACTTTATTCTTTAAACTCTGTCACACACTTTCCATTATTTATGTATTTTTGGGGCCAAGCAATGGCACAGTAAGATAAGAAAATTCAGGAATCTTTCTCCATTCTCTTAGACCACAATTCCTCTGATTGGAGAGGAGGGTTCCTTCCCTTGGAGTTTCACATCTATGATCCTAGAAGTTATAACTGTCCTTACCAGAAGACTACTTCTTCTCTCCCTTTAAAGACTGAGGGAGTTTTCTTTTCTACCATCACACACTACAGTTTCCCAATAGTTCTCTTTTGGAAAATTTTAAATTAATGAATAAACTCCTTTCTTCAAAGGAAATCTCATGTGGACAAATTATAAATTGCATACATTTCTTTAGAATCTAAATGCAAAAACTATATAGAATAATCCTGAAATATATTCATTACATTGACCTAATTATTATAAAAAATATTGAGTCTTAGAGTTGATAAACATATTCAATATCATAAAAACATTTAATGGCAGAACCCAAAATTTGGGGTCAGAACATAAATCAAGAGATGTGATCTTTGCAATTAATAATCTGGTTGAGAAGAAGTTAAATGTTTCAAGTATATGATGAGGACCACAAATGATAGACAGTAGATTTCACGGCTATAGAAAGTCAATCACTAGAATGAGACTTTGAGGGTTATAATAAACTGGGCACAAGCCCTGTGGGCAAACTGACCTGCAAGGTCAGAAGTTGAGAAGAATAGCGGCCAAAGGTAAAAGGTTCCATTATTTTAGTGATACACCAAAGTCAAAGTCTGAGATAAGGACTTGTGGGACAATTATTTTCTTAGAAAAATGAAGAAAGCGTTCACTTACCTTCTGGTCTTCAATAAATTTTCAAGTTACCCTCCACCTTTAATTAACTTCTAGGTGGGGGATTGGCCAGAAAAAGCTCTCCTGCAGAAAAGCAAAGAGGTCTGCGCTTAAGCTACAACTCTTATAGATGCAGATTCTTCCCCTATAATTTGTCAGAAATAACTGCTGAAATATAAGTGATCTTGAAGTCCCCAGACCTTTCTCCACCCTCACTGAACTGGGTTGTTCTGTATCTTTCTGTCTGCTGGTCGCAGATTTTCCTGACAGACAGCTTCAGAAGGGATCTTTCAGGGAAATTATGTGAACTTATTTGATTATGCCCTCCCGTGAGAGGTATGGACTAACAGAGGAGATCTGTAGAGATGTAGAAACACAGGGACATAGGCTTTACACTCTTTTCTGCAGTAATGTCCTGGTGTTCTGAGTCTTCTGAATACCAGTGAGATTTGACTATCTTTTTGAACCTGGGGGAACTCCATATAAAATGAGAGAACAAATAGGATTTCTAGGAGAAATACAAAAACCAAAACTAGACTTCATCATAATAACCAATATTCTCATTCTCCAAGAGAGGGAAATGAAGTGGGGAGGGGAGGGATTGAAGGCGCCAGAGCAAAAGTCAGTGAGAGGTTTGAAAAACATCTCTTTCACTCTTTCTCTGAAGAGATTACCTTAGACAGTATATCCAAGTCTTCTCCCTCTCCTGTCTTTCCTTCACATCATCATTTCCTAGTATCTTACTCATACTCCCAGCACCCTGTTAATACTATCAAAAGACAGAAAAAAAGAGGATGAAGAGAAAACAAAGAGAATAATGAAAACATATGCCCACTGAGAATGTTCTTACGTATACAATGCCATTGTTGAGGGATAGAGAGAACTTTCCCTTTGAAGTAATTTAGACATGAAATCACCTGCAAGTAGACAACTGATGGAAGAAAAGACATGGAAACTTATTTCATGCACAGGAGTATTACATGAATTAAACTGAAATACTCAATAATTTAGCCAAAAAGCTTATGTACGTTTTTCAAGGGAAGGCAAAGAGAATAAGTAATTTTAAGGAAGATGAAGAAAAGCTCTGTGACAGGTCTTTTAGTCATGGTATCTAACCCCAGCTTTCTCCTGAGTTAAAGATTAATTTTGCCTTGTTAATGAGGCTCTCAAAATGAAGAGTCACAACAACTGCATTTCTGTTCTTAGACAGACAAGTGTACCTCTGAGAAAACCCCTTTTATTTGGTGTTCTTCGCGTTAGCTCAAGTTGAGGTGATCACCCTACCAAAGTGGTATACTATGGGGTATCATTTCATAAGTCTCAAGATGTATGCTAGAATGGGATGTTATGTGTGGTGGGGTATGCATGTTCAATAGCCCTAGTATCCGCTTTCTCTATTAACTATTATAAACCTTACTAGGTCTGTAGTCAAGCCTTGTGTATACTCAAGACAATATACAGTGACTATGTAATAATGAGCAATAGTTAATAACAACAATGATTCTGGAAGCTCCTAGGTAATCATTCTTTCTCCAGAGAAAGAAGGATGGTTGCTATTTTCAGAGAAAATGAGTCTGAAAAGTTTTTAAGAAAACTGATTTTTTTAACCAATTTATTGATTTTTTTCCACTTATTACTTCCTTCAGATATGACATCAACAAATAGTTTTTCCTTTATAAAAGGACATTAACAAATTGGGAAGCTTATCTGAGCAATTTTAAGAGTGTTCAACAAAAGTTTTTATTATATTTCAATGTCATCTAATCATACTATGAGTAGCTAAGAATTTTTTCTACACAGATAATCAAGGACCATACTGAGTTCACTATTCACTATTCTTTTGTCTGCTTTTAGTGTCATCCAAGTGCTTAAGTATTTCTTTTTTAGTAGCCTGCTCTTATCCTTTGAATATAGGAATCTCAACATTATTTTGATGGCATGGCATCACTTAGTTTAGTAGATCCTGCAGTCACTAATTTACTTGACTCAATTTGCTTCACAGCTCTAGATAGGATATCATATATGCACATCTACTTCTTCCAGATAGAAGTAACAGGTCTTCTCCATGATCATGTTTTATAGATTCTTGTGAGACAGATTCTTTCCAGCCACCTCCTGGCTCTCTGAAGCCAGCAAACAGCTCGATACCTTCTTTCCCATTCTGAGGCTTCTGCTCCCTAACTTACATAGCAAGGCAGGCATCTCCTGGTAATGCATTCAGTCTCCACTCAGAAGTGCTCTTTGTACTTGGAGGATGTTGTTGAAAAGCATCAAGAACTCCTCAAGAGCAGGATGAGACAGAATCTGAAAATTTCCATCCAAGACATGTTCATTCACTTAGATAATCATGTATTGTATAAATTCACTTAAAAGTTACCCAGGCATTGTCCTAGGTGTTCAAGTAAGAAAATTAGCATGAGAGAACTAAGACTGTGGAAGACATGCACAGTCAGCTAGTCTCCACTGAATAATCCAAGAAAAGCTGAAAAACAGAAAAGGAACAGATACTTTAAACAGCTGAAAGACATCCAAACTCAAATCAGCAGCAGCAAAGCAGAAGGAAAACACGGAGAAAAGTTTCTCTACTTTGTGCTGGGTGCTTGGCACTGGCAACAGTAGAGCAGATGCAAGACACCATTTCAAAGAACTTTGCTGCTGCAAAACCCCAGCACTCCAAGAACCTCCGTGAACCACGTGCTAGCGAAACTCAGACCAGCCTGGGTGGAACTATATGCTGAAATCTGACAAGTGGAACAGCATGAATCTGAAGGAAAGAAACTGAAACAGATCTAAACATCACTCAATGACCTGAAAGATCTGGGATGGGCCAAAGTATACACAAGACCTTTCACAGACTCCAAGAAACTTACGGGACAACAGCAAGTGCTCCACAGGCACAAAACCAGCATTGACAACCAGAGGCCAGAAGAAATTCACAGAAGCATGACCAGATCTGAGATTTTGTTTGTGAAGCATCACCAACTGACCAGATCAGCATCGGCAATCCATTCATCTAAAGGAATGCCAAATGAGTGTTAACCATCAAAGAACATAGCCTCCATATTCACCAGCTGCACTCCCACCTAGTTAATGCCCAAGGTCATTCTATCAGGCCCTCATGGCCCTGCTATTGTTTTTTAGCTACATTGCCTTTCCCCTTTCCCCTCACCCCTCACCCTCTTTTCTTTTTTTGTTTTCTCCCAAAGAACATTGTCTAGCCTGGTGTCCAGGGTCCTGTGCCTCAGACTTCTGAGAAATGGGAATGCTACATACTATCCATGAGCATACCTTTACCTCTGTGTCATTTGTCTAACTTTAGCCACAGTTCTCTTATTCTCCAGACTTTTCTGCCTCTATACTTACTCCTACTATTTACATTTCCCACAGATTTTCTAACATCCCAATATTAATCTCAATTATTTTACTGTGTTTCTTCTTTTTTTATTCTATTTATACTCATAATAACTAATATATTGGTAAACCACAGTACTATCAATGTCACTCTACTCCATAAAATGACTACTTTTTAAGGGTTGATTGATATATAGTTGAACATAAATCTACTCTCACAATGGATCTGTTCATAGATAGTGACTTTAGCAATGGAGGTCTAAGAATAAAGCCTAATTCCCTGAATATTAGTCTAACAGAGAGAATTGAAACCTCAGCCCTACATCAGCCCTCTTGAATACGGCAAACACTTCCAACTGAAAGAAGAAAGGTTATCTAAATAATAATTCAAAAAATTTAACCATAATGATATGCAAGTTCCAATGAATAAAATACAAGCATTATGTAAGACAGAGATATGTCTCCTCCAAAATCTGCCAATCTTACTGTAATGGCCACTAATGATAATGAATTAAATGAAATTCCAGAAAAAGAATTCAAAAATAATTATGATAAGTATGTTCAAATAAGTGAAAGAGGACATGAATAAAATCTGAATGAACTCTAAGATAAAATACACAAACAGCTGAATGAAATAAGGAACTCAATGCAGGATATGAAAATTGACTCAATTAAAGAACCAGAAATACTGAGGAAATACCAAAATGAAATTATGCTAGAAATAAGAAATTCAATAAGTTAAATTAAAAGCTCACTGGGAAGCCTCATCAATATAATGCATTATGGTGAGGACAGAATGTTAAAGCTTAAAAATAACAAAGGTAGAAGAACTGGTCTGTTTATCAAGGACAACAATGATTTTAAAAAACCATATGAACAGAATATGCAAAATTTGGGAATATCACAAAAAGACAAAAATCTATTAATAATGGGCATAGATGGAGAAGAGGTATTTTCAATGAAATTATAGCAGAAAATATCCCAGAAAAGGAGAGTCCTATTCAAGTACAAGAAGCATATAGAACACCAAATGCACTGGACCAGAAAAGAAGCTATGCACGTGTTTCACAGTTAAAACACTAAATATAAAGAATTATGAAAATGCAGAATGCCATAAGAGAGAAACACTAAGGCACATATAAATCAGGCCCATCAGAATAAGAGCTGATCTCTCAACAAAAAAGGTAAACATGAGAAGAGTAAAGAAAGATATATTTTAAATCAGAAAAAAGACAAAAATTTTCTACTCTCCCCTCTCCACTCAATACAGCATTTGAAATCTTAGCTACCTACAAATTAAAACAATCCTAATCAAAACTACAGGGCAGTTCTTCACAGGCACAGGAAATTTTTAAAAACTCAAAATTCATATGGAAGAACAAAAGGCCAAGTATAACCAAAGCAGTCCTGAACAAAAAGAACACTGCTATAAGGGTCACCATACCTGGTTTCAAGTTATCCTACAGAGCCATGGTAATAAACACAAATGGCACCAGAACAAAAGCATACTTACAAATCAATGGCATAGAATAGAGAACCCACATATAACTTCATGCAAGTAGAGCCGCCTGAGTTTTGGCAATGATGCCTTCAGTAGACATTAGAGAAAAGAAAGCTTCAACACAATGCTGGGCAAACTGGATGTAGAAGAATGAAACTAGATCCTTATCTCTAACCCTGTACAAAAGTCAACTTCAAAAGAATCAAAGACCTTAATGGACAATCAAAAACTCTAAAATATCATTTATAAAAAAGTAGGTGAAATACTTCAAGGTACAGACATGGGGAAGGACTTTCTGTGACGGTCTCCAGCCACTTACAACACAAGGCCAACTATTGACAAATGGGACCTGAGTAAATTAAGAAGCTTCAGCACTGCAAAGAAAGTGTCAGTCAAGTGAAGGGTCAGCCTATACAAAGGGATAAGTCATTGCCAGCTACACATCTTGCAGAGGATTAGTATCTGGATATAGAAAGAACTCAAGAAACTGAAATAAGAAAAAATTTCAATAAAAAATGGGCAGTGGAAGAAGAAATACAAGTAGCTAATTAAGTATTCCACAACCTTAGTCATAAAGGAAATGCAAGTTAAAAATACATTGAGGGCCCATCCATCAAAACAAATGACATCTAGGTTGATTCAGTTTCCTAGCTATTTTGAATAGGGCAGCAATGGGCAGGAATGTCCAAGTGTCTCTTCAGTAAGATATAATCATTTGGGTATGCACCCAGGAATGGTATAGCTGGGTCTTGTGGAAGTTCTATTTCTAGTTTTCTGAGAGCACTTCAGACTGATTTCTGAAATGACTGCATGCTTTACATTCCCAAATGATGGATAAATGGATAAAGGAAATGTGTCACATATGCACATTTGGGATATTACTCAGCTGTTAAGAAAATGAAATAATGTACTATGCAGATAAATAGGTAGAAAAGAAAAAGTGTACTGAGTGAGCTCCAAGCTCAGAAAGACAAATATTACATGCTGTCTTCTATATCTGGATCTTAGCTTTGAATCTTTTGGGTGTTTAACTTGGAGTATGTGTGGAACCAGGTAACTAGAAACAGATCATTTGGGGCAAACACATTAAGGGACGTTGAAATTGTAAACTATATGTAAATTGAAAATAGAGAAGCAGAATACTGAGGTTAGAAAGATCCAAAGTTAGAGGGGGGTAGAGGATGGAAAATGAGGGTGTGGTGAAGGCTTAACCAAAACGAAGGTTGTGAAAAAGAGCTATGTGGAAATCCACCATCCTGCCATTCAAATCAAAAATATAATTGAAGGGAATGGTAGAACACAAGTAACATAAAGAAATGTGGGGGAATATTCTGGGTAAAGTAGGGATGAAGACAGAGAGATAGGGGAGAGCAGTGAGGATGGAATGGGTTAGCAAAAATTAAGGCTGTATGGAGCTTCACAGAAAACCACTAGTTTGTAAGCTAACTTAAAGCTACAATATATTTTGAGAGCGTTTTAGAAGAAATACTATGCTTATGTGAATAATGCTTCTCCCAAAAGACATGGGTTATTAAATAAAAACCTCAGTCCCAGGCATGGGATCCTTCCCTACAGGTAATTGGTCAGGGCAGCCCCAGAGGTCTTCAAAGAACAAAGGCTATTGCCACTGTCTTTGGTCAACTACCATAACTGGATGGTAAGATCCTATTACTGAAGGCACTACTTATATTGGATGCAGAAGGTAGAGAAATCAATCCTTCCTTACCAGGAAACTCTGTCCCTGCTGGCTAGCTCACATAGTGCCAGAAGATGCGACATAAGACATTGTGGGATGAAAAACATCAGTGTCCCCACCTAGCATTGGCCCAGCATGCTACAATACTGATAGACCTGGACAGATGTGCCCCTGTGTCCAACAGTGGCATGACTATTATGGAAGTAATCGATGATTTTCTGCTTGGACTTGAGGTCTGCTCCACAGGAAGGAATTCTTATATACTGAATCTAAAGTCCATGTCTGGGGAAGTCATGGGCCCTTTGAGAGGAACACTGTTGTTTTATTAAATACATGTAGCATCAAACTCTATGTTTTTAATATTTAAATAAATAAAATATTTAAATGTTTAAATTTAGACAAATAGATTAGTGCTACTCTTAGCCTTAGTTGGAGAAGCTTCTCTTGGTCAGAGAAGCAGTGGATGGGACACATGTGATTCTTTTTATATATTTTATGTATTATTTTCAATGAGGGGGGTACTTTATTGAGACAGGGTCTCCCTGTAGCCTCAGCTGGACTTGAACTCACAGAGATACACCTGTCTCTGCCTCCAGAGTGCTGGGATTAAAGACGTGCCTCACCATGCCCAACTCTTATTTTCAATTTATGTGTATGAGTGTATTGCCTGAAGTGTATAAGTGCACCCATGTCATACAGTGCCCACGGAGGTCATAAGAGGGCCTCAGATTCCCCTGGAATTGTAGTTATAGTGGCTGTTAGATGCCATGCAGGTGCTGGGAATCAAACCCAGGTCCTCTGCAAGAGTAGCCAGTGCTCTTAAACTCTGAGCCCTCTCTCCAGTCCCCCATGCTGAGATTCTTAATGGGTAATAAGAACAACTGACTGATGAATTCTCAGCCCTAAACAGGACATCTATAGAACTGTTTCAAAGACTCTGGAACATCACAGAGGAGGGAGTAGAAAGAATCCAGAGGACTAGGAGAGTGCCATCTTCTGAGCATGCCATGCCTTTGCACCCTGAACTTACAGATTACCTGCTTAAGATCTACAAAAGGTGGGGCGCACAAATTCTACCATGTTTTGGGGGTGGGATCATGAGACCTTACCCCTTCCTGAGGAGCTATTGGTTGTATTGGTAGAGAAGGGAGTGTCATTGTTTGGCACTGCAATCACTGGCAAGTGGTCCGTGCTCCAGTAAAAAAAGCCACACTGATACTTATGTAAGTAAGCACCATAATAAAACTTAATGGGAAACACACACATTAAAAATAAAAAACAAAGCAAAGGACATGAAAGAAGAAGAGAGCTTTTTGGAAAGAAAGCGTTTACAAAGACTGGGAGAAAGATGAGAGGATAACGAGATGAAAATAACCAAATATACTGTGTATGAAATCATCAAAGAATAGAACAAATTAAAAGTTTAAAGAGAATATTAATATTATTTTATTATTTTTAAAAATATGATATCAGAAACAGGGTCCATCAAGGAAATAAACTAAAAGTTAGATTTCTTTAAAATGATTTTTAATACTACAACAAATATTTTGAAATTAAGGCACAAACTGAGAGAAAGTAAAATCTTTGCAAAGCATGTAAAAAGCATTTAAGGACTTTTTCTTAAAATATAAGAAACTAAGATTCAGCAATAAGCTAGCTGAGGAGCTACAGGCAATTGAAAGATGCTAGAAAAGGGACAGTCTGTCTTCTCTGAGTCAAAGTCACCTCACTCCAGCGGATGGCCACATACCCGAAAGTACAGGGGTCTACCTGGGCAATGCCAAGAGCATGTGGGTGGCAAAATTGGACTCAATGGATTTCCTTTTTAGTAAAAGAGGGTGCGTTGTTGGGGGAGATGGATATATGAATATGACTGAAATACACTGTATGAAATTCTTAAAGATGTAATAAAAATATACTAAAAATAAGAAAAAAAAACACCATGTATGATTTCACTGAACGCCTTTTAGAATTGCTGCGAACTAACTATATTACTTACTACCTTTATGTTGGTGGAAATTCAAAATAGTTTGGAAAACAAGTTGTAAATTTATTTTTAATGTATTTTATTTATTATTTGATACTCGCATACATGCAATGTATTAAGATCATGTCTATCTCCCTAAGTCCCCCATACAATTCTCCCTGTGTTTCCAACAGGTTCCCTTCCTACTTCTTGTCCTCATCTCAACAGCACTGCTTCTTATAAAATTAAACAGTCTCCATGACCCAGTAGTATTTTCCTTCATCCAAGTGAATTGAAAACACACGCTAACAAAGATAACATCATGTAAAAGTTTATAGCAACTTGATATAAACACTTCAAACAGAAAAAAATATATAAAAATTTTATAAACTCATTCTTGTATATCCATAATATATAATTCCACTCAGAAGCAAATTTTGCAACCCCATAAAGAATCTGAAACTCTGAAAGCTGAAGACTGCTTATCTATGTTTTATTCCAGAAAAGGGGAAACTAAAGGAATGAAAAACAGATGGGTGCTTTCAAAGAGTGAGGCAATAAGGAGGACCACATTCTCATAAAGAATACAGGGGACTTCCAGATTACGGACCTATTTAGCATGACCCATTGATATTTGCATATGTGTGGATTTTTATGCATCAGCAATTTTTCCAATTATTACAGAACTTGATCAAGCCTAAGTGACTCTCATTGATATTTTTAAAAACATGAAAAATGCTATAGTAAAGTTTCCAGTAAACAAATGAAAAGAGGTACTGCTGGGTGGTTGCAGTAAGTGAAAACACCTCACCTCAGGACTTACTCTGTTTACCTTCGACCCCTGCCAGGAGTATCTCAGGAAAACAGGACAGTGAAGACAAAAGGAAAGAGGAAAGAAAAGGAAAGACAGAGGAAAACACACAGAGCAGATGGCCCCAACAAGGCCTTCCAGCCTGGGCTCCATTGCTGACCAGCTCTATCTAGTAGAATTCTGTTAACTCAGAAGACCCTCAGACCGTAGCAGAAGTTTCCTATGATTAAAGGAAGCAGAAAATGTCGGATAAGCTGATTCTAGAACTTCAGGAAACATATTATCTCATGTACCCAATTCTGAGCCTGTCTCTTTCAGTATTTTAATCACAATCACCATCCTTAGGTTAGACTGCTGTGATTTGGCTACGAAGTGCCCCCAAAGGGTACCATGTATTCCCACTTAGTGGTTCAGAGAGGTGATTGATCAAAGAAGTGCTAACTTTATTAGTGGACTAACCCGTGGTAAGTTTATAACTGAAAAGGCTGCTAGGGTTAGAGCATTGTAAGAGGAAACAGATAACCAGGGATGGGTCTCTGAAGAGTAAATCTCATCCCAGGCCCTTCTCTGTCTGCTTCTTTGCTGCCATGAGGTGAGCAGCTTTGCTCTACATCATGATGTTCTGCCTTATACAGCTGAAAACTAATGAAGCCAAGTGACCATAGACTGAAACCATAAGACAAACAAAACTTTTCCTTTAAGAAGATTTTCTCAACTAATTTGTTATAACAATGAAAGCCAACAAACATATGAGCCTTTCAAAAATCTGCATGATATAGCTGATCTTTAGCATTGATATACTCATCTTTTTTCCAAGAAAATTCAGTTTTCTATCTCTTATTCTTATATTGTACCCTAATTAGTTCTAGTCTCAACTGAATTAACATAAAAATAACCTACTTTGGGGCAATGATATAGCCCATCAGGTTAAAATGCTGCCAAGTCTTTTATTCCTGGAACTCACATGGTAGAAGGAGAAAAATGACTTCAAGTTGTCCTCGTGTTTCTATACATGCATCATGACTCATGAAAGTCCTACATGTATGCTCTGGCACACACACACACACACACACACACACACACACACACACAAATTAAATGAACAGATTTAATTTTAAAACATTTTTAAAGCTTAGTATTTAATGTTTTAGTATTTTTAAGGTGACTTACTAATATATTATGGTAAACTTAAAGAGAATTTTCCTACTGTAACATTGTCTCTACTATTAGAATAGACAATAAATACATATATGATTAAAAAATAACATGATCATTAGTCCATGCAATCTTAGTGGTTTCACTATTGGTCACAGTGGAAGAAATTTGAATTATTGGAGAAGTGAAAAAGTTTAGATATTATAATGGCTTGTGTCCCTCCAGTGGCCATAGCACAAAAATAGATACATAATATATCTATAGTATTAGTTTTATAGGGGAGAAGTAGGAATATTTAGAAAAATAAGTATGTTGATGAATGAAGAGAACAGATTAAGAAGCACTGTCCTAGAACACTAGTTCTCAACTTTATATGCAATTATAATTGCCAAGAGACATAAAAATGTTGATATATGAGTATTTGCCTACACATTCTGACTAATTAATCTTGGGTATATCTTCAGTATCAAAAATTGAAAAAATAGTTACCCAAGCGCAGCCAAGACAGAAAATGATTCATACCAACCATCCCACAGTGTGGTAATTGGACCAGATGCAGTGGAAGTCACTAGGAATTTGGGAGAAATTTAAGATGTACACTCCATACATGCCTGTGGAATCAGAATCTGCAGTTAAAGAAAGTTACAGGTGATTCATTTGCACAGTATACATTGAAAGCATTGAACTAGACCTAGGGTTTTTCACCTATATAACTGCTAAAATAGCTATTGATCTACCTATACAGATCTCTAGTCTGTAGGCAACTGACCTGCTACCTTCTCACACTGTGAAGGAAATTTGATGCTTACCCCTGGATAAAGTCCATAGATTGGTCCCAGAATCATCATATTAATTACAGTAGGTATATAAGGACATTCTGTTTTAAGGATAATGTTTTCTGGAAAAGTAAGGGTTATGGGCATGCCTAAGACAAAATCTTTCAGTGGACAGATAAGATTGGCAGCTGTCTATCAATAACAAATACTCACGCCCAAGTAAAGGGGACAGTGCGAGCCATGTAGAGCTACACTCTCATGAGTACACTCTATCAGAAACATGGATGGACAAGTTTTATCTTCCACAATATCAGAATTTATTAAATAACAAAAATTCATAAATCACTTCCATTGACTGTAATTCACTAAGTAACTTTGAATTCACTTGATGGTGTGGTTATTGGCAATCAATCACAGATTCTTTTATTCCAATCATAATTAGTAATATTAACTCTCAGATTTTCAGATCATGCATTATACTTTGTACAAGGATGTAAAGGTTAAAATGGTAGCATAAAGAGGCTACAGGATTCAAAGAGAGGTTATGCTAAAGGTAGAAACACAAAAGCAATGGAGTTAAAAGGAAAAGTCTCTATAAGGCACCAGATAAGTTTTATTCAATATAAACATAACTTCGGGTACCAGTAGAGCTGCCTGAAGATCTGTCCAGGTCACAGAGTTTTCCAGTGCAGATCTTAAGATAGAGTAATCCAAGTGGGCCATACCAAGCAGTTGGGTCATGCTGAACCCCAGAATTAGTAGTTTGTCTCCTCTCAATACCATGGCACATGAACCAGAAGGACTAAGGATAGGTCAGTGGGTACCAATGACCCAGTGTGAGGTATCCCTCCTTTTGGAGGTCCAGGTAAGGGTGGATGTATCCTTCATTGAGTTGGTATGTCTGATCATTTCATGGCCCTAATTTTTCTGATAGGGTTTTGATATGTCCATGTGTCCATGTATTCGTGATTTACTTTGGTGCATTCAAGGTGGTGATATCTTACTTCCATGATTTTTTAGCTATCAGATTGAGCCATCGGGTTTGTGCCAAGAAGATGGTGATTATTTAGTTGTATAAAAAAAGACATGAAACAATTTTGTCTTGGCATTTTTAATCAAAATTGTACAAACTAATATTTTATAAAATGAAGTCCCAAGGCAAGGAATAGCCTGAAAGCTACTGCTTTATGCAATGTGGAACAATTTAGAGTAGGTTCAGCCTGATATCCATACTTATGTCTAAGAGTAAATACTCGGGGACTGGGGGCAGGGCAGGCTCTGTAGTAATTAAAATGTAAGGTGTCCTTTGTTCCTAGGAAGGATGTGATTCACACAATTAGATAATTATGTTAGGGAACAGAAGCCTTCCATTCAGGAATATGTATGGATCACATATGTTTTTTTACTAAAGAAGTTTAGCTCAGGGATTTTATCTGCATGAGCAGAGGGGGAAATGGGATTTTGACTAAGGCCATATAGACCCTTTCTAGTTTTAGATGAAAAGGCAGCAAATACTACTGAAAACTTCAGGCCCCTCACTGCTGTTGGTCCTCAAATTCTTTGACATCATTTACAACTTAGGGTAACTTTTAGAGTATTCTTCTGCCTAAGAAATGAAGTAGGCACTAGATCAGAAGGGCACAAAAATAACAACTTCATCTAAAGTTGATAGTAAAATCATGGTTTTTCTAGAATTGCTAAATTGCAAATATACCAAGTTTTAATTCAACTTTCAATTTTACTATTGTCAGAGCATTGTTCTTCTTGGGAACTACTGATTTTCCATTACAGAGTCAGTGCCTGTTATTTAAAGGTGGTTTAAAAGTCAATAATTTAAGCACACTATGCTAAACATTTTAATATTAAATTTTAATATAAAATGTGCTTTTAAAAAGAAATTATAGTTAATATTTTAAGTTAATCCAATTTTAAAAGCTATGCTATTAAATTTTTCTTCCTTAAACGCAAGGGAAATATTAGTGAACACAATGAAAAACATGCCTATGTATATTTTTCTTTAATGTCTAACTTTGATGGTATATGAAATAAAATTCAAATTGTTTGAGCCAACAGAAAAAGAGCATTGACTATCATATTCTGAGAGGTTAAATGAAAGAATTCCATCATTTCCATTGACAAGTAGGATTCTGAGGGAATGAAGGATGTCGTGGTTGAGGACATGCATTATATATAATTACACAGAGACTTCAGTTGCCTTGATTAATAGTTTGCACATTCATGATAAAAGAGATTTCCAGAATCCTTTAACCCAATGGAGGTGTCTATTAACCAACAGATTATGAGTTCATAATTTCAGGGAGTAGTGAACAAAGACCGGGGAAAGGAGTCTTCCCTGCACTTAGAGAGTAAGGTGCCCAGGAGCCCCACAGAAAGATGTAATTGGCTTAATAATTAGATAGGCTGACAAGGAACTAAAGGACATTTACCAAGGATAAATGGCCCTTTGAGCATTGCTTAGAAGGCCTACTCCATAGACCACAATAAGAAAGAACTTGACCTTAGACAATTCAAGGTGGTTTAGTTACCCCAGATGTCAGGGTCTTTACCACATATTCTTTTACCAGATACCCTAGGTCTTTACCACATCAAGAGTATGCTTAGGCCTAGACATTGGTAGAAATGAAGTATTTGAAGTTACATGTTTATATTTCTTATAATTTATATATCCCAGTCATGGAGGTTGAGAAACTATTTGAACATATACTTAGAACAGATTCAAAAGAAGAAAGAAGAACTCAGAATATTTGTATTCAGCAGTAGACTATGACACATTTTGCCTGGCGGACTTTATATTGAACTAATGAGTGCTAATAGTTTTTTTTCTTAATGAGAAAAGTCAAACTAATGTGGGAAGCTCTGCAGGATTAAGGACTTGGTGTCTATAAAAGATAAATTATAATGAACAAGAAAACTAAAGCGAACATCAAAGCTAAAAGGTACAGAAGAAGAGGAGGACAGAACAAACAAAACACTCTGAGTGCTTACTTTTTTATAACCTGATTTGAAAAAGTCCTGCTATAAAAATGAACAAATTGAGACATTTGAATGCTGAATGGGTATTTGAAAATATTTGTGGGTGAAATAATGTAGAATACTAATGTCTATAGAGTTTGCTTCAAGTCATCAAAAGAAATTAAAAGATGGGTGACAAGTAGGAGATAGATGATAGATTAGATGTAAAGATTTAGAAAAATGTATGGAAAATGAACCGTGTGTGGAATTCAGAGATAAAAAACAAACAGGATAGCTCTGGGCAAACCAAGAAGCTTATTTTGTGTCACTATTAAAAGCAAACAATGTACAAAGCTCAGAATGTAGACAGTGTGAAACTGACTAAAGATGGAAACCTACTGCCTGTGATGAAGAGGGACTCCAGAGACAACTCAAAGATACCAGGTGACTTGATCATGCACTGAACATGCAATCTTTTTGTGCAGAAAGCAAGGACTTCTTACAATAAAGGAACAGAAGTCACCCAAATGTGCACATATTCAATCAACAATTTCCAAATCACAAATACTAATTACTGTGAGCTAGCAACTCTAAGTGATCTGAAAAGAATATCTCATGCAAATACAACTAAGACCTTTGACCTTTTATCTTTAGTGGAAATATATGCCTCTATTTATTTATGTATACAGACTTATATGTACAGCAGCTCAAAGTTCTGGGATTATTTTCTAAATCGACATAGGTGTGTGTGTGTGTGTGTGTGTGTGTGTGTGTGTGTGTGTGTGTGTGTGTATGGAGTGTCAGGTAAGGATAGATAGCATTATAAAAAAAAAGTTGTATTTATAATCCCTGAGGTTTGGGTTTGGCCATAGAAGGAGCATTCCAAGCCCTAATTTCTTCCAAAATGATCTCATTCTATGACCCCCACTGATGCTGCCATTTTGGGTATCTCTACAAAGCATGACTGTTTGCATTACAGTTAAGCTGAGTGTGTCCTGGAACCTGACTTGAAAGGTCCCAGTGTGAACTCATGTACTCTAGGGAAAACTTTCACAGGGTTCTCCTTTCAGGAGATAGAATGGTCAACTAAGCAACTGCTACTACACAGGAAGTAATATTCGCTACTTTCCTTCTCTCCTTATCCTTCATTTTTAATGCATCCTCAAGTCTTCTCCACTCTACCAAAGTGTCTTGGATTTTTTAATATCCCTTCATACCTAAATATATTTTCTACCCTAAATATATTCATAATTGTCTCTCAGGGGAAATTCCAGCAAGCTTCTAACTGATTTCTCTGATTTCAGTATTTTTCATTGTTAATCTATTCATTGTATATGTGCCATAAAATATAGGATATTTTAAAACTACATTTGGTGTCTAGATGATTTGGAGAACGTGGTTAAAAGTGATCTTTTCAAAGCTAATAAGGCCAGCTTATCAGTCCTCTTCACTTTCGGTCTGATCCTGCCCAGTGTCTCTCCACTGCCCTCCCACCTGAGCAACTCCATCATCCACTAACCCCACATCTTCTTCTAGCCCTAGGAACAGGCCCACTCTTCCTCTTAGCACTCCAAATCTCTAAACTGCTCTCTTAGTCCTGACCCACTCACTGAGGCCTGAATTCTGTGCTCTGGTCAGATCAACTGTTCAGTCCAGTTGTTAGAGCCTTCACAGGCTGTGCCCACCCTCAATTTGCCATTGCATTCCTGAGACCAGCCTTCTACAGGGGCAGTCTCCACCCCTAAATTACCTTGGATTCCAGAGATCAGCCTTCTTCCCTGGAAAATCTAATCCTGTCCACTGCAGCTACATTCCCATACCATTGCAGCAACTACAAACACCCCCACCCCACAACTGTTCTGCATCTAGCCATGGACACAGGGACGCTCTTACTCAGTCCCTCAGATCTCTGGATTACCCTCTTACCTCTAACTGTTGCAAATTCTCCAAATCCCCTCTTGCCCATCCCCCAACACTGGTATCATCTGAGGCCTTCCCACTGCTGCAGGGCAAGGTTTCCAGCCCTTCTGTAGGGGCCCAGACCTTTGCAGACTGCCTGAGAAAGCCTGAATTCAGCATCTGCCTAGCAATTTTCCCAATCTGTGCTGTGCCTGCTGGCTAATGGGACCCAGAACTTAAGAGAGAACCTGAGAGCATCTGATCTCACTTAACCTGTGCCTCTGCAGGAACTCTGGAGCAGTTGAACTAGCACCAACTGGTCTCTCCAATAGAATATCAAGAGGGAGAATCTGAAACCTTGATGAATTAACTTTTTGTTACTCAATAAGAAAACAATCAAGTCATATCAAGTATACAAACATAATCAGACTTCAACTGAACAAAGGAAGACTTGAGTCTCACATGAGAATCAACAACTAAACAAAAGAAATTCACATGCCAAGATCGCAATGAAAAAATAGTAATAGGAAAAACCCAAATAATATGCCCACCAAACATCATCAGTCCTATATAATAGTTCCACAAGGAGAACCCCATAGAGATAACCCAGGACATAAAATTTAAAAGAAAAATCATAAACATGATCAAAGAATTCAATGATTTTAAAGAAGACACAAACAAACAAATCAAAGAACTCAAAGAAAATAAAGATAAACTTCTGACTGAATTCATAAAAAAGATAGAAATATTAAAGAAAACTCAGGCTGAAATGAAGCAGGAAGTAAAAAACTCAGTAAGTCAATTTGAGATGACAGGAGAAAGCCTCACCAATAGAGTGAATGAAATGAAAACAGAATATCAAGGCTGATGATAAAGTTGAAAAACTGGAGTACTCAAAGATTATGAAAAATGTAAATAAACACAGGAATGGGACATGCAAGAAATGTGAGACACCATGAAAAGACCAAATTTACACATCACAGGCCTAGAGGAAGGAGAAGAAACTTGGGACAATGGTATTGACCAGATCTGCAACCAAATTGTAGAAGAATATTTTCCAAAATAAAGAAAGATATGCCCATACAAATACAAGAATAACATAGATTACCAAGTAGACAGTACCAGAAAAGAAATTCTCCATTTTGTGTCATAGTAAAAACCCTAAGCATACAGAAGAAATAGGGAATTCTGAAAACTGCAAAAGAAAAACAAGTCACATATAAAGGGAAATCCATCAGAATTATAGCTGACTTTTCTATGTAAATATGAAAGTCACAAGACCTGGACCAAAGCATTTCCAGTCCTAAATAACCATAGATGCCAACACGGAATACTTCCTCATGCAACAAAGGGACAGTAACACAAAAGATCACAAATGGCTAAAGCAGGGAGAGTAGTAATCTGCAGAGCATCGGTCTCTTGACAGGACTCCTATATCAAGCATCACTCACCCAGGGCTCAGGGACCATTGCGAAAGAGGGCCTGGAAAGATTGTAAGAGCCAGTGAGGAGGTGCATGACCATATGGAAATAGCATTCTACAAACTCCAGGAACCCTGCTCATGTGATCCTTCAGCAATTTTTCGTCATGTTCAAGACCCAAGGAAACTCAAGCAGACAAAAACCCAGCATGGAACTGAGGAAATGGGTAGCAGACCCCAACATTTGCTTAAGAAATATTGGCAACTGATTACTGTTGGATGAGGATGAGGTAGTCTTTCTAAAGTGAGGGACTCTGGGGAGGCTTACTAGACCTCAGTGGAAATAATTAGCCAGTTCCTAATTAGATTTAAGGTCTGCTTCATAGAATGAAATCCATACTTAATATTAACTGACATCAGACCTAGGAACCTAAAGCTAAAAATCTCACAGGCTGGCCAGGGGAGAGCGCCCAATACTATTACTCTGCTAAATAGATATAGTGTTAAATCGATTCCTAATGACTTATTGTTATACTCATAAATTTATGCCTATCTCAAATCTCCTTATGGAAGCTTCCAGATGGTGATTAGATCAGAGACCAATAACTGGCCAACTTTCAGAGAATAAGAGGCTTCAGAATGCTTATCCATGAATAGGACACCTCTGTCAAACTTTGGCCTTCCAAAGCTCTGGTATCCTTATGGAAGAGGAAACTGAAAGATTACAAGAGCCAGAGGAGGTAGATGATCCCAAGGAAACAGAGTTTTCTGGATGCTGGGAAATTGCTTATATGAATTTACGATGGTGAACGCAGGCACAAGACCTGTGTAAGCTCAAGCCACACAAAATCCCAGCATAGATGTAGAGAAGTGGGTAAGAAGCCCCAACCTTAGCTGAGGAAGTATTAGCCACAAATGGCTAGTGAAAGGAGGGGAATCAGTCTCTTAATGGTAAGACTCGGTAGGCCTACCAGGCTCCAGTGGATGAATCCACAGTGACAGCTGAAAAGCATTTTGTAACATAAACTTGACCCTATAAACCTTAATATGCGTGTGTGTCTGTGTGTCTGTGTGGGGGTGTATACATACATATACATATGTATACATATATATATAAATTAGAGTACATGACGCTGTATATTAGAGCACATGAATTGCATGGGGTAGTAAGGGAATGCAGATAAGAAAGGGAATCCAATTATGATCAAAATATATTGTGTGAAATTCATAATAATGTAATTTTTAAAAGAAAGGTTGCTAATTACTGTGGCCTCTCTGATCTAGAAGGGTCTACCACTGCATTCAATGAATAAACATCAACTATCTGAAGCAAAAGCTGTGGGAGTGAGTGCTCCATACTCACGACAGTCATTTTGATCCAGATTTAGTGAGCAAACTGTACTGATTCTGCCTAACCAGGAGCCAACAGGTATGGAGAGTTAAGTGCTGGCACTTATAACAGATACTATAATTTGGATATGGAATGTGTCCCAAAAGTCCATGTACTAAAAGCTTGGTCTACAGGGTGGTTCTGTTAGGAAGTAGTAGAAGCCCTAAGAGGTGAGATTCTTGCTGCAGGACATTTCGGAACATTAGGGATTTTTTCTTCCCTTTCTTTCGTCTGTGGTTTCTTGGCCCACCACAGGTGAGCAGTTTACTCTATCCTGCACTTCTCCCATGACATACTCCCTAACCACAGGACCAAAAGCCATGGAGTAACTAACCACAAATGGAAACCTCTGAAACTATGAGATAAAATCAGCTTCGCATATGTTTTTAACTACATGTATTTTTCATCAAACTTTTGTGCATTTCATATAATACATCTTATTTAGATCCTCCTCACCTATCTGCACCCCCTACAATCCCTCCACCAGATTTCATGTATCCTGTCACATATGTTAAAGTCTATCACATCAAGTTTGTGTTCCCAGATGCCCCTCAGTGTGAGTTCTGGGTGTTTTGATTTTAGGATTTTGTGTTTCATTCCTGTTGTTGTTGTGTTTTGTTTTGTCTTGAGACAGTATCTCTCCATGTAGCCCCAGCGGGCCTGAGACTCCCTATGCAGATCATCCCAGCCTTGATCTTACCGCAGTCCACCTGCTTCTTCCTTCCCTAAGTGCTGGAATTAAAGGCATGCACCATCATGCCTGGCTTAGGTATTTTTTATTGTAAGGAAAATAGGAAGTGATTTCAAGATACAGAAGAAAAATAAACAAATAGTTCTTATATCCCAGTGTTTCCAAAACGTCAGGAATTGAAAGGAAAGCTGGTAACCAATCAGTTTTCTTAGCTACACTGTCTTCTTTCCTGATGCTGTCCTCCAAAATTATTTTCTGTTTTGAAATAGACATGATCTACATAACTTCCTTTTTTGTGTCTCCTTATATGATCAATTTCACAAGAAATGATCTACCCATCTAAGAAATTCCAGACTTTGATAAATGCAAGCTCCCAAATTCCCTTTCTTTTCCATCTGTGAATAGTTTAATGCTACTTTCTCAGGTTTCCTGCCTGCCTCAAACATAGAAGTGTGATCTGAAAAACTTGTGCGTCAAAAGCATTAGTTTTCAATGGAAGCAGGATTCAGGGCAGAAGAAGAGACTGATGTCAAGAAGGAAAGAAAGGAATGAAGAAGGAGGACTCAGAGATCACTGCAAGTACAGGAGGAGTGTGCAAAGACAGGATAAAGGAGGGACAACCAGAGACTAGAAGGTTCTACAAGGATTAAGGAGAGCATAACTTTGCATGCCTTCAAAAACATCAACTTAATGCACATAAAACCAATTAAAAAATACATGGAAATGAAAATTTCACAAGCTATAACCACATGCAAATCACTTAATGAATTATCTAACAATCTATAAATGCACAGAAAAATACAGAGCTGGTGAATAAAAGCGAGCCCAATAGGTCCCACCTCTCTCACACCTCCTCCAAAATGTCAAAGCAAGTTATTTTCATGTGATGAAAACCTCCCTCAGAGACTGATGCTCATTTTTATTTTCAGCTTGAGAAAAATCACAATTTATGTGCTTGACTGTGTTATGAAATATACTACAAATGGGGCTTTTCAATCCTTAGTGTAAGTACATTTGACAGCTCACAGTTCCACAAATATCAGCACCTTATGTGGGGTTGGGCAAGTGTAGGTCCTCTGAGGGCCCATTCCCAAAGCCCTGGTTTTAGACATGCTCTGTAAAAGATCTGTATATTTCTTCCCTTGGGTTTTGGGTGGAGGATATTATTCTTTAGACAAAAAGAGTTCTGTTTCCAGTTTCTTAGAATTACATTCCATATTGCTGTTAGGATATTAATAGAAAGGCTCATTACTTATGTCCAAGTCAGTTTCCAGCTTATTCATGTAGAAAATGGGATTCGTGTGTTATTTTTTTAATGACTTTAGACTCAAAATACTTAGCAGTCAACATAATTTGTCACATAGTATCACAAAGATGTGTGAGACTGCCTTCCTTTGCCATCCTCAAATGCTGTTGGAAGGATCCACTGCATAGCTCATGGTAGCTAGAGAGACCAGGGAGCCTCCTAGTTGATCAATTCTGCTTCCTGAACCCAGTCCTGGAAATAGTTATTCTGGTATACAGTGGAAAAATGGATTAGATAAGTTTGGGTGGCTGCTAGCCTTACTGTATTATATTTGACATTTATATTCTATATTCTGATACATTTACAGCCTTTAAATAGGACTGCCTCTCCCTGGACTAGACAAATCTTACAGATATTCAACAACACACACACTGAAGATCTTCCTTTTAAATACAAATGATCTAATCTAGAGCCTAACTTCCATGGCCTCTATAACCAGGTTCTCATGCTCTGGATCACTATCTGTCTGTCATACTCATGCAAAGAATAAGCACCAGACAATTAGAGACAGACCCTTTGATCCAAAACCCATTGAAATTATTCTACAGCCAATCCACAATTTGTCTAAACACACTAGCACATTCATTCCTTCTCACAGAAACCACAACAAAGTCTCTTAACAACATCCTTCTGCCCTGTCTCCCAATCAGTTCCCCTTAGGACATGGAACAATCTCTCTTCTTGGAAATTACAATATAAAAACTGCCTTTTCCATGTGAGTTTTCTCCTGATCTGTTGTTACCAAACCTATATCATAATAAGCTATATTTTTAAATACTTACACAGGTCCATTTAATGGTAAATTCAGATGAACATTGGCTGCGCAGTGCTAAGAAAAACAGAAACTGAGCCACAGAGGACTACTGTGAGGTTCAACAATGGCTCCTGAAGATGTCCACATTCTAACTCCAGAAGATAGAAATAATTACTCCATATGTCAAAAATGACCTTGCAGATGTGACATAAGGATCTTGAGATGGGGAGATAATCTTAGATTTTTCCAAGTAGTCTAATAAAATCATATACCCTTTAAAAGAGATACAGTGGTTGAAGTTACAGAGATTGTAACATGCTATGATACACTGAAGACGATACATGGAGTCATGAACTAAGTGATATATGCAAGGTCTAGATGCCAGAAAGATGGGGCAGATTCTTCCCTAGAGCCCAGCGAAGTTTATTTTGGACTTCAGACCTCCAGAACTGTAAGATAATAATACATCTGTAATATTTTGAGCCAGTACCATTGTGCACATTTGTTATAGCAACAGAAGAGTGTGGAGTTTCTCACAGTAGAATGTCTGGAAACATGGAAGTGGTTTTGGAACTGGACAGAGGAGGGCTTTTGAAGAGCATGGTAGTAAAGAATAAGTGGGAATGAGTGGTCAGCTACACATGGATCATCTGTAACAACTTCTTCCAACCTAACAACATTCAGAGAGAGTCACAGAGGAGGGGTAGACACAGCACGGCTGTCGCACTAAAGAATTCTCAGCAGCTGTGGTTACCTGCACAAGATCAATCCAGTTAACAGCACAAATCAGGAAGGATCTCCCTAGTTAAAGACCTATTGGCAACTGACAGCTGCTGAAGGAAGAATAGTCAAGAAGAGTCAGATTCTTTGGAGATATGCCACATGGGGATATTCCCATGCCCCAGTGGAGATATATATACACACATACACACACACACACACACAACAATAAGACTCAGCGGGTTGTAGAGTAGTGTTTTTATTTAAGAAAAGACATGTAATTGAGAGAAAGACTTGTTAGAGTAGGTAGATGGAATCAGAAGGGATGTGTTGAGAAAAGACTGTCAAAACTTCAAATCCTACAGACATGAGCAACTGATAGAACTACCCATTACAAACACATGACATTCTCTAAAAGAACAGGAAGAATGCACTGAGGACAGATTTGTCAGTCTAGAGAGGATGCTCCATGAGCCACAGTGGGTTTTCCCAGGACTCAAAAGCTAATGAAGTTTATTGACTTTGAAAATGGGGGTTGAGAGATAAATGACTTTTCTTTTTGCCCCATTTTGAGTAGAATGCTTGCAACTATGTCTATTATTATATGAAGAATACAACTTGTCTACTACTTTCAAGGATGCATAGATAGAGGAATTTTGCCCTAAGACGGTATCGATTGTGAGCTTCAGTTGATTCTATGAAGTTATTAGACTTTGGGGGTGTTTTAAGAAAAATAAATGTATTTTGCAGAGGGGTGTCTGTAATAGCTAAAAAGTTTAGTTCTCCCAAAATGGTGACATTCTAATCACTACAATACATATGTATGTGACCTCATATCATGGAAGCTACTCTGCCTTTAAAAATGATAAACCGTAAATTTTGCTCTAAGGATTCCTTAGAAACTCAATCTATCTGATAACTTGATTTTAGCTTACTAAAATGTATGTCAGACTTCTGGTCTCTAGAAGTGTATAATAAATTTAGGTTGGTTTAACTGTCAAACCTGTATTAATTTGTTATAGCAACAATGACAAATTAATATGCCAATACTGGCAGGAGAGCAGAGCCAGCTCTCCACCTCCACTGAAATGATGTCAAACTGTCAAGGAGCAACTTGCACCAGCAACATTTCCTTTCATTGTGGCCATGGGGGTGACCTTAGGGACCTCTATGGGGTTGCTGAGAAAGCAAGTGAGGATATTAATGGAAACTAACCCAGCATCATTTTCGATTACATAACTGACAGGGAAAACGTAAGGAACAAAATATCCAATGTCTCTTTCTCCAAATCTCCCTCATTAACTCTTCCCAAATGCACAGAAATAGCGTCTCTTTTCTGTCCCCTCGTATCCTTGGCAAAGATGATTCCTCTCAGTAATGCCTAAAAACAAAATGTGGTCCTTGCATGGGACATCTGGTTTCACTATTTCAAGATGGCACAGTGTTATTTCTAGGAACAAAACAGGTGTGTTGTCAATGAAGCTCTGGGACTAGAAAAAAAAATGTACATCAATTTCAAAGAGATACTGGTATAGCCAGGAAGGTATATAACTTTAGGGGTCAGGTATGAAGTCGCCATTCCAAGTCTGCAGAGCACTACTGCTCCCCGTTCCCTCACTGGAACTTTCTCATTCCCTCCAGAGCAAGAAGTACTGGGTAACGTTAGGTTATCCATGAATCCTTAACAGTGCATGATTTCACTCTTAGCCTATACAATATAAGCTGCTGTTCCCTCACTGCAAGGGGGATAAAAAGTAAGTCACTAGACCCCCAAAACACCCAAGGCCTGTCCATATCATCGGGCAGGGAGAGACAGCAACATGGGCCTTTCACGGTTACTCCCACCAGGGAAGCAGCCTCACTTCTCTCAGCACCTCCTGCCAATTCTGTAATCCTCTCTTCCACGTTGTCCAGTCAGTATTCGAGTCATTCACCTCTCTGCACCAGGAACTTTTGTGAGACTGTCTGGTGCCTGAGGTCAGGCTGAGCTTTTCAACCAAAACAAATTGTCTGGAAGCCCTGAGTACTATGCTATAACATTTCATCAAAAAGCTGATCAGAAGCAGTTATTGAAAAACTGTTCAATAACACATTCATAAAATAATTCCTCAGCCTGGCCTGTTCCTGCCTAGAATACACACCAGTATCTTCAGGTCAGTGGTTTCTCCACTGAAATATGGTTTTAGTGAACCAATGAGAGGTAGATACTTGAGGATGAATTGAGGATGTAGCAATAATCCCGGTTATGAAGTATCTTGCCAGCCATGGTCACGCCCACCAATAACCCCAGCCACGCAGGAGGCTGAGGTCACCCCCACCACAGAATGTCTTAAAATTCAGTAAAAAAACAGTCTGTGGTTTGTAACTCAAAGGAAGAGCATTTGCCTAGCATGCAGTCAACCCTGGCTTCAATTCCCAGGGTCACAGAAGAAATGAAAGAAAAGGATGAAACTCTTCAGTGAGTTTATTGCATGAGTAAGTCTACTAGAATGGATAGGTGTGAATTGGAATGTTGACAAATGTGTGTGTTATTCTGTGAGGGATTTTGTTACCTGCATTATCTGACTGCATCAGAACTGTAAAATTATTTATGTTAAAGTAATTTGAGGGCCCACAAGATGGCCTCCATAGGACCTGACTTTGATCCCTGGGACCCATGTGGTGGAAGAGGATTACCAACTTCCACCAGCTGTCCTCTGACTTCTACACCTGCTCTATGGTGTGCCCACATCCTGGAACATACAAGTACATAAGGTAAATTTTTTAAAAATGGAGCTGAACTGACCAAGAAGCCACTTCCCCTGAAGGCTAACTTTCATAGTTCTGGAGAGCATTATGCAAGCAACCAAGAGAGAGCATCAATCGATGGCCCAACACCAGAGTCATGAACAAATAACCACATCAAAGACTGGCACAGGATACATCACTGGTCCAGTAGTGGCACTTCTATCTTGGGGACAATCAATGCTGCCTAATTGGTCTTGTGGGAGGAAACTCCTGTATGGTTCTGTAATCATAGCTAAATACACATGACTGAAGAGGTCATAGATCTTAGAGAAATCCCTAAGGCTGTCACATTACTACAATAATGCAACTTCTTAAGTTCAAAATATGTATCCTTATATTTACACTCAAATATCCCAGTTACCAATAATCAAAGAAGCTTCTTTTGCACCAGATGAGACTACTACAAAGTACCACAACTGGTCACACACAGACATTGTCAGTGAATTGCCCAAGCCTAAGCAGCAACACATCTACAATGCAACCTCTATACCTAAAAATCATACAACATAGAACAAGGGGTAAAGAGGCCAGTGAGGAATCTCTCAACTCTCATTACTGCAACTCCCTCATGCAACAGAGGACCAGGAACACAAAAGGTCACAAATAGCCAAAGCATGGAGATTAGAAGTCTGCAGAGTGTGGGTCCCTGGACGGACTCCTGTATTGTTTCACTCACCCAGGGCTCAGGGACCATTGTGGAAGAGGGGGTGGAAGGATTATAAGCACCAGTGGGGAGGTGTGGCACAATATGTAACTGAAGCCTACAAGCTTCTGGGACCGTGCTCATATGAACCTACGGCAATAGCTTCATCATGGTCAAGATCCATGCAGACTGAAGCAGACAAAATCCCAGATGGGGACTGAGGAAATGGGCAGCAGATTCCAATTTTTACTGAAGAAATATTGGCAACTGATTAGTGTTAGGTGAGGATGAGCTGATCTTCATGAGCACATGTAATTCACTGAAGACATGATTTATGATCACTTCTACCAAAGAGTTTTGGGAAAATACTGAACTGTTTTTCAAATCTTTGTCATGAAAATGACAGCTTAAAGTGAGTTTGTAAGCTTGGCTTAGTGAGCCAAGTACAGTGTTATTGTCTTTCCCACAGAAGACAAACGAAGGACAAAAAGACACCAAGGGAAAAAAATCTACATAAATAATTGTAAAAATCCTTCTTTAATTCTTTTTTAAAAGTATTGCAAATGGTTTGGAAAATACTTGTGCATGGAAGTTTGTTCACATTCAGACCCTCTCTATTCATCTTCACCCCACTTTACTAACCCCGGCCCAGACCCCATATTTGTCTTGTTAAAGGTCTATCTAGTCTGATATTCATGGCTTTGTTAAACTACAAATCGAGAGACTAGGTCAACCTCTGATACGGATGTTTTTTGTGGTGTGCGAATTCTTTCCCATAAAACTAAAGAAAATGAATGTACATCACGTGTCTCCCAACATTCACAATTTAGTTAAATGTAATTATATTATGGAATTTTAGAGCTGAGAAAATTTTAAGTAATTTGAAACAAGGAGGCCATATGTAAATATTGCATGTAAGAGTGGACGGGGATTGCATTCAACCACTGCAGTCTGTAGTGTTTACACATAGATCACAAACTCACTGATGGAACACAAAATATAGCTCACATAGAAAATGTGAGGAAACATTGTTCCTATTTTCAGATAAATCTGAGGTACAGAGAAAGCAAAAGTATTTGAATTTTTTAGCCAAGTCAGGATGAAGTCTGAAAAATACTGATTATTGACATTGAGTTTCTAGATGGATTACTTACACAGTATAGATATATATATAGTTATAGTTATATAATTATATAGTTATATATAGACATATGTTATATATATATATATATATATATATATATATCTGGACTCAGAAAACAAACCTCACAATGATATATGGAAGCACCCACCTGGCACACCTATAATCCAAACACTTGGGAGGAGGAGAGAAGAGGATTGTGAATTCGAAGCCAGGTTGGACTACATCACAAACCCTGTTGAGAGGGGATATGGGAAAGACAATAACACTGTACTTGGCTCACTAAGCCAAGCTTACAAACTCACTTTAAGCTGTCATTTTCATGACAAAGATTTGAAAAACAGTTCAGTATTTTCCCAAAACTCTTTGGTAGAAGTGATCATAAATCATGTCTTCAGTGAATTACATGTGCTCATGTAGACTCTAGGATTTTTTTCATTCCAAATAGAAGGGAAACTTGAAATTGATCAGATAATATTTTCTCTTATCCTACTTTGAGTACAGATATATTGTAGAACTAGAGCTATCCTGTAATAATGCTGCCACACACATAACAAAAACACACTAATCAGCTCAAATGGCAGCCACCTACATCTAAAGTCATATCAGCACCTGTTTGTCTTTAGATTTGTGGTTTTTGAGAAAACAGCACCTCATAATTTCCATCTAAATACATGTTGAAACTTTAGGGTCACTGATGTGATTTGAAAACTGTTCATTTATCTTAGATGTGGTGTTAAAATGAGATGGTGATTAATTAATAAAATTATTCACACAATCAACTAAGCAACATGCTGCAGTATCTGGCACCCAGGAGACATTCATGGCCTTTCTTTTTTACCTCTACCACTTCCTTGTCCCTCCTGTGGGACTTCCACACCCTGGGAAATAGTAATGCAGCAAAAATCTTCTTTCCTGGATAGATTACATGGTCAGGCATAGACGTGCTTGCGCTAATGAATGAAAGATAGATAGCCTTTGTAGTTTTAAATGAAAAAATGATGAATTAGGTGATATTTATCCATAGAAGAATCCACCATATTTTCTAGACCCTTTCATGGCCTCGTTAATTACTCTGACATCCTTCATTTGATGCTTGCTATAGGCACTTAACTCCAGAATTCCTAAGATCTCAACTGTGTTCCACGATTAAGCCCTACACCTATCTTTCTTCAGGTTGTACATCTGCATGCATTGTGTGTGTGTGTGCGTGTGTGTGTGTGGTGTGTGTGTGTGTGTGTGTGTGTGTGTGTGTGTGTGTGTAGGCTGAGGTTTAATCTTTTTTTCTCAGAAGTATTTATGTTTGAAAACAGGGCCTCTGAGGCTGGAGTCTTTAAAATGTGGCACAAGAAACACTTTGTAGATTCAGTTTTGGTCATTCTGAAAGATGGTATGCGATTTGTGTTGGAGGATGGAAAAGAGAGCTGTCTCCCCTACATTTCCTGAGTCCTCTATGGAGTAAGAAGTATTGTTCAGGCACAAAACCAGCTCTGGTGCAGCTTTAGTGCAGGTCCACTGATTTGTTGACAGTCTAGACTGTGGCATTTTAATTGATGCTGACAGCTTAACCTTTTATGGCTTTTGTCACCATCATTTATAAGCGATAAAGTATCTGGGACTCTTTGAAGCAGAAAAAATAAATTTGGTTCCAACAGCCAAGACTCATTTGCTGATTTTCCAAGTCTGATTATGTAATTCTAGTTTATACATCAGGGCTGGGAAGGGAGCTGTTCAACACTGTGCATCACAGTGAGCAGCTTCATCTCTCCACAGCAAGGAAAGCATCTGATTAAACCTAGAGAAGAGAACGGGACCACCTGGGCTGGAGAACGAAAAGACAATAACAAGAGAGGGCATTCATTTTCCTTTACAAATTGCATTAACTTGTTTCTTTAGCAATTGGCCACTCTTGTTTTAATATGAATCAATTATTTTCAGCTATATAAAAATCAACGCAAGCCTTGGTTTTCCACATATTTGACTTTTTTCTTCTCGGATAAAATTACATTTCACCATATTATGTACAGATTTCACGGTCTCAGGGGTTTTCCTTCATTCTTTCCACAATTGTCATGGGGTTGAAATGAACCTTTTTTCTGCACTCTTCATCCCTAGAACACTGTTCTCAGGAGAAAAGTCTCTCCTAGCACATCCTACTGAGGCTGGCTGGCGGCAAGCAGCAGGGCGCTGCATCTGATCATAGTCTTCCTTTTCTTCAATGGTTTCTTCTGCAGCTGATTAAACCTTAATTTATTGTTCAGATTGTGTGCCTTTTGCTCAGTATTATCCATCCTTCTGTAACAATGATTCTCATGATGACAGTCAATAAACCATTCTACAAAGTACATCATCTTCACTTTGCAAAGGTTATGAGTCTCTATCCATGTCAGCTCTTTGTCTAATTCAATTAAGCAAAAGCAAGGCAGCCGTGTGGGTGAACAGGGAAGGCATGGGCTCCTGTGTGCATACTAATTGGAGATGCTTTTATCTACTGGCACCAGACCCAGTGGCTAACATACACACATACACACACACACACACACATACGTATGTCTTATATGCCACAGGTTTGAGTCAATTTATGAATATATGTATATAACAAATATTTTGATAAATACATTTATGTCTTAACTTCTTCCATTCCCATAACAAAACTATTTATATAAAAGTTGATGTAATTTTAAAAACAAGATGAATATAAGAACTAGAGGAAGAAGGACTATTGCTGAAGTCAAAGAGAATCTCTGTGATGTAACCATCAAATGCTCCTCTGAACTTCCTAACTGGAATGAAGGGTCTACTCACAGTCCCATGTGCGGTTGCTCATGATAGAGGTGAATACAGACAATTGGAGTGTTCCAACACAGACAGCTGCTTTCTCTCTCTCCACTGCCTTATCCAACAATGAAAAGATCTAAGCTAAGGGAACTGAAGAAAAACAGAAACATATCACAGATAAGATACTTAGAACCCACCGCATTTTTTTGAAGTTATGTTATTTTCTAGAGAATACAATAAGAGATCAATGTTACCACGAACAAGTTTTGAACTAGGGAACTTCTAGATTTAAAATATTTTAGTATTGATAGTAGGAATAGTGGAAAATAATACATATTGAAAGTTCTACCTATTCCTTTTTGTGAGACAATCTTTCCACATTATCTCTTTGACTCATGATGACAAAACCTAAAGAAATTCTTGTTTTTGGCAAGGAACTCTGGATAGGCTGACAAGATCTCAGTGGATGAACTTGCACTGAGGAATGTCCAGGGACACTAACTTGACACAATAGGCCCTTAACACAAATGACAGAGTGTATGAATTCCTGGGGGGACGGGAGAGGGCTGTCAGAGGGTTCCTGTAAGGAAGGAGATATAAAAGTGACTAAGATTGATTGAAATGTTCTGTATGAAATACACAAAAATTCAATAAAAAAGAAATTTTTGTTGTGTTTTTTTATTTAGAGAGGAGAAAATGAAACTTTGAAGGGTTAAGGAATCTGCTGAAGGTCATGTGGATGTAAGGATCAAAACAGAGTTTAAATTGGGGTCCGGTTTAAATTCCTTTGATTTATTTAATCTCAAATGATTCTGTGTGCTCAGAAGATGAGACACCATATTATCACAAATTATTAATAAGCATTCAGGACACTGTTTATAGATTCAGCTCTTCTATCAGGGAGGCTTCATGGTGAAAACAGAGAATCCTGTATGTACAAGGCAGAGGTCCTCTGAGCATCAGGCAGTAGGCTTGGCTCATCCATACTCTCTTTTGAGCACACACACATAGAAAGGTGACCTGCTGTTTTTAACTTTCTATACATATGGGAGGAAAGTGTGTTCCTCTTATAACTCTTCTCCTTAAGACTCTTTTCTCATAATTTCAAAGCCATGAAAGAGTCAAAGATACCAGATTTTGGACTTCACAATTATGTGAGCCAGTTCTTAAAAATTTGACATGCTAATGTGGACAGGGGAAATTTTGCAAGATCTTACCTCTAGAGGAAGAACAGCTACAGGCTGTTGATGGATGGAGACTCAGTTTTCTCTAGGGATGAGGTCCATGATAGAGGTATCCAACCCACTGTAGTCAGGCCTAAACACATGCACGTACAAGCAATACTAAATGGACTACTACTACTCAGTACACTGTGTGTGTGTGTGTGTGTGCATGTATGGTGTAGCAATAATCAAGGAAGAGATCACGAAGTTGGGAAGGAGTTGGGGGCATGCAGGGGAGAGATCAAGGGAGGAGAGAGGGCAGGGGTGATACAGATAACAGTGTTTATGTATGAAATTCTCAAAAAATAATCCTCCAAAGGCAGTAACAAAGCCCCTCATATATATCAATGCTTTATAAATAAATATACATATGCATGCATACACATGACACACACAGACATTCACACAAACACATGCACACAAGCACACAGAGAGAGAGAGATGCATTCTCTTTAGAGGAGTAAAACTAATAAGAGCTATCTATCTTCTCTATTATTTGTCAGTTCCATTGCTATGACAAAATTCCAGGGACAGACAACTCCTAAGAAGAAAGATGACTTGGTCCCACAGTTTCAGGGGTTTCCATCAGTGTTCTCTTGGCCTTGCTCTCTACAGCAGTGGCCCCAGTATATGCCACAGAGAAACATGTTCACCTCATGGCTGAAAAGCAAAAATAAGTGAATAAATTAAAGGAAGGGGGCAAGGATTCCAGTATCATTTTCGATGGTACATCCCCTCACTTCTTTCCACCTGGCCCCTATTTCCTAATGGTTCTATTACCTTCCAGTAGTGCCACATACTGGTGACACAGGTGATACACAAAACATTGGTAAGCATTCTAAATCCCAAATACAACACTGCCTGTATTAAGCATGTTATTTCAGACAGAGCCGTCTCAACACACAGGGTCATGTGGGGAGTGACTAGTAAAGACGTTTACTCACAGTGTGCTGCAATGAACTCCAGACCTTGTGCAAGGAAGTTATACATATGACCAGTTCCTCAAATCCTGAAACAACTCTGAGGGAGTAGATGCTACTGCCTTTACCTTACAGATACCAGAGCCACATAATCCTTCACATAAGCAGAAGAATGCTTAATACCCAGAGCCCTCCTATTTGCCAGGCATTCCTCTCAAAAGGGGCAGGTAGGAGAAAAGTGGGGGCTTCTAAGAACAGTTTAGTAGCTTTTGTTTATCTTTCCCTGGACCCAGTTTCAAAACAGATACATGACTTAGGCATAAAAAGAGAAAGAAATCTGTGAGTAAGCTAGAAGTGACACCGTGCCATATATACACTAGAGTATCAACCAGACTTATTAAGGAACTCTTCTGTCCATAGATAGAAGAGAAGAACTTTCTCCTTCTCCACAAGAACAACCTATTTCTCTTAGTAAGATGTGCAGGAGTCAGATAAAGGAAAGCAAGTATTCCCAGGCCAAGGTCACCATTGGAAACAAGGGCAGAACTGAAAGGTCAGGGCCGAGGTCAGGTGTATACACAGCACTTAGAGATGCATTTAGCAGCTGGTAATAAGACCACTGGGTCACCATAACTTATTTTTTCCATAAAATCAGATACCTAAGGATAGGTGATGGCTCAATAGTGTCATATCTACATCTCTACAATTTCTGGCATCTTTCATTTTGCTTATAATATTATAGTCACAGCTTTGGATGTTACATCACTTTCAAGGAAGAGATAAACTGAAGACAAAGGAGGCTTTTCATTAAGAAAGCTATTTATGACGTCTGACTGCCCTTTACAAGACTTGGGTCACATGTTTAACCCAGGCTTTAGAAACGGGGGGTGTGACTTCCTAGACTTTATAGCATAAGATGGGAAGAGGAATGAATGTTAAAAACAGGTGTTGATTTAACTAATTAAGAAACTCTATGTAACTTCAGGAAAGTTCTAAGACTGAAAGTTTTGCAAAGCCAGGAGCTTCTGTAGTTATGGGGAGACAGGAAGGAGAAGGTGAGCCAATTTAGACATAAACTTGACTTCCTTTGCCTTCCTCTGCTAGTGCATGCCTGGAGACTCTTGTTAAGGTGATTCTTTGAAAAAGGGGTGAGTCTCTCTAATGTACTGAAAGGGGCAAACCTTAGTGCCTCCCATCCTTCATTTCATTCTGTCACCGACAAACAGCCTTGCTCCTGCCTCCTTACCCACGTTCAGACCTCCACACTAGCCTTCTAGTTGGCCACCTCATCTCAAGGCTTCTCCTTCCAAGTCTGCCCTCCATAATGCCAAGTGTATCTAAGATACAAATTTGATCTTGCTAGCCTGCTACTTCAGACTTTTCAATATCCCACCCTCATCTCTTAGATGATAGAATTCAATCACACTGACATGGTACACAAGGCCCCTGGGTAAGCACTCCCTCTGTGACCACCTTCCATCCAGCTCAGCACTCTTCTACTATGCTTTACATCTACTTAGTCTTCAAACTCACTACTGCAATGAAGGGCCAGTTAGGAAGCCATATTTGGTACTTTCACAGCTGTGCATTAACTGGGCTCCACCTTTATCAGCTATGTGCTTATGTACAGGTAGTTATTGTATGTGCTCTGTACATTTTTACTTATATGAACTGGAAATACTTTTACCATAGATGCTTTGAGGATAAAGATAACATATCCATTAAGGCAAAGCATTCAGGTAAAAGAACTTTTCACCCAAAAGAACTGGATGTCAGCTGCTACTCTCACATGGCTCTTTGTCTTTCTCCATGGTTGACTTCTGCTCTGAGAACAGGAGTTGAATACACAAGTTATGCTTTTGACTAGATCACACTTGAGTCCCAAATCTGACTGTTACTAGTAGACAGATCTTGACTATCCATGTTTTTGGCCATAAAGTGAGAGCGATAGTAATTCCTGCATCATGGGGCCATGGTGCTTAAACACCTACCAGAGTGCCTGGTTCATGGAGGAGCTCAGTAAACATTAGCTTTTCTTGTTCTTGTAAACACCTCTGAAGACAGCCCCTCTACAGGATCATTTCTTTTACAGCACTCACCCCTTCTCTGTGCTGAGAAAACCCTTTAATGCAGGACTGGTTACACTCTATGGAAACAGTCCATGTTTTTATCCTGCCAGATTTATTATCCCTGGAAAGAACACTCTGCTTTCTCCATCTTGGTGCATGTAACAGTGCTCATAGAATGTGTGTTCTTCTGAAGAAAAGTAATTGTCTCCGTCAGTAGCAGCTTAATGAAGTTTTTGATCAAACAAGATATTATCAAGTAAAAACATCAGAAAATAGGATCTTTGAATGATAGCTCTGTCTCCCCTCCTAGACTTTTTAAAACTAAGCTAGGACATTAATTTTTTAAGAAAATTAAAAATGATAATATTTCTATGCAGTTCTCAGAACTGATGTCAGAAAACAAACTTTGATCATAAGTAAAGTAACAGTTACAAATACCTCTGGTATTTGTTCAAAAATTATCTAATTGTTTTACGTACTTTTTGGAGAATCTATTTAGAGTCTGTAGGCTAACATTTTTAGACATGCAACATAATACTTACAGTTAAACGCATTTTTTCATCAAAAATATTCTCCTTCTGAAAGCTATGCTCAAGACTGCTTGGGGATCGGTCTCCGTGGAATCAGTCTCAGAAGTGCTTCTGGCACAAAAAGAAACTAGATGGACCTCTGGCGAAATAGTTTCTCACCAAAACAAAACCTTTCGCTGTGTTGTCTGAGATAAATAGATGAATGTGTGGATGGATATGTAGATGGATGGCTATAGATGAACGGGTAGATAGATGGATGAGTAGACTGACGGATTAGGATGGAATGGGTGAATGATATAGATGCTGTGTGGGTGGATAGATCAATAGATAAAGGATGACTGGATAGATGGATGAGTAGACTGACAGATAAGGATGGCTATGGATGGAATGGGTGAATGATATGGATGTTGATTGGGTGAATAGATAGATAAAGGATGACTGGATAGATCAATAAATGTAGTAAAGATTTTGAGAGACAGAAAAATAATAAAAAGAAGGAAATTGCACAGTAAGTGTGTAAACTCTGAGTGAGCTCATTTGTCCTTGTGAGCCACGTGAGATTCTGAAAAGTCGACCCAGGTCACAACATATCTTCTGACTCTAACAGAATGAATTTACTGGAAGTCAGCTATGGTTTCATGATCATTTTCTTCCTGGGGCACTTTTAAAATGCTTTCTTATTTTGGGGAGCTCCATATTTTTCACTCTCTGGAGAACCAAGAATTTAAATGTCAAAAGACTAATGGCCACATTGTTCAGATGTTTGTCGTGTTTTTCTCCAACTTCCTGAAGACTGGAGGTTCAATAGAAGAATCTCACTTCACCTGATCATCTAGCTATGGAAATGATAAAGAAATTCCCAACCTATTTCTCAGAAGAAAACAAGCCACATCCCCAAAAAGACAGAGGTACTTGTGAAAAGAGCACATGCTACATAAGAGGAAAACCATACAACAACACAGCAAGACCAAATTCAGCTACTGACTTGGCATTCATTTCTATTTAAACCTTCAGAAAGCACAGGCCCGCAGGGAAGTGCCAGTGTGGGAATCAGGAACATGGCTTCTAGTCCTCAGGAAATCATCTTACCTCTAGTGATTCATTTCCACATTTTTACATGAGATTGGCCCTCACATAGAGCAGGCATTAGGATCACACTAATCGGTTTTTTATAACCTCCCTTCTACTAGTCCTTAAGACCCATTTTCCTCATCTGCAAAGTACAAGCAATGATATTTTCCTTGTAGAGTCACTGTGAAAATTAGAGATAGGCTGAAGAATTTGTTGGGTAGAGCTTTGCATACATTAGCTATTCAATGCCCATGAATGCACACAAAGACACACCTACAGTCTACCAGGCCTCGCCTCTGATGATTCCAAATAAAAACCACCAAGTAGCCACATGAAATCCTATACCACTGCTAATAATTCTCAGTAGCATCACAAGATGAGACCAGGTACAAATTACCTTATTCAAAACTGAGGTAGGATAAAAAAAAACAATAAATAAAAACCACAAAAGAAAACTATATGTTTCAAGCAGAGCTCTAAGTATTTAATATACAAAAGTTCATTTGACCTTATTCATTGGAATAAATCAGTTTTCATTTCACAAAAGAACAATTTTTGTTTGTTTGCACAAAGAGCTTAATCACCAAAATTCCACAGCCAATTGGTTATAAACTGGGGTTGACACTTACACAAGTCAGTTTCAAAGTTTATTTTCAAAACCACCTTCAGTCTCTATCATGTGTAAAGCATTCTTTTGTAATCTCTCTTTTAACTCTTCCATCAGCTCTATAAAGGAAACACATCAGAAGCTATCACCCCCAAATAAAACTAAGGGCCTGAATGTTTAATCTGTTTTTTTTTTCCTATAGCAAGCATCAAGGAGAGTAAGAGGAGGTCTCGGACCCAATTATAGATGAAGCTTGCCACCAAAGTCATCTGTTTTATGCTAAGTCACATGGGATTTCCTGAGCCCCTTGTTTGGAAACATGAACTACTGTGGAAATCCTTGAGAGACCCAGATTCTTCTGCTGCAGCAGTTTTCAAACTCCAACATGTATCAGAATGACACAGAGGGTTTGTTAAAATAAAATCACAGGCGCCATACTGCTAACTTCTAATTCAGCAGATATTGGCCCAAGAGTTTGCTTTTCCAGCTGTTTCTGCTGCCCTTGGTCTGGGAAATATACACAGAGAACCATAACATCCAATAAGTATCTACATGCACTCAGTAAAATGCCTCAGTCTGGTCAGGACCACAAGTACACTGGCCATACATAAGTGCCAGTCTGGTGGACTTTGAGGTATGTCTAGCTCCAAGGCATTTGCAATTTGGTAGAAGGACATAGATGAATGGTGAAGAGAAACCATGGGGATCCAGACCAGACTTGGGTAAATGGCATAGAGACAATTCCTTTTAAATTGTCACATATGGGGGCTGGAGAGATGGCTCAGTGATTAAGAGCACTGATTGTTCTGGCAGAAGACCTGGGTTTGATTCCCAGCATCCACATGGCAGCTAACAACTATCTGAAACTCCAGTTCCAGGGGATCTGACTCCCTCTTCTGTCCTCCAAGGGCACTGCACAACACAGTGGACTTATAACATCTAGGCAATACACTCAAACACATAAAATAAAAATTAAACTGTCACATACAGAACTATCCATTTCTCAGCATAAAAGCAGATGAACTGTTGGAACATGCAACACGGCAGAGATACAGCTGGTATGCAGTTGTCATGGAAAGTACAGCAATATCATTCTAATGGCATCATCATAGAAGGAAAGCTGGTCTGGAACCTCTCTCCTTGTCATTCTATACCAAGATGCCCCTAATGAATACTCTCCCTTGAAGAGTAGAAGGCCTTTACTTGTACATTGTTTCTGAGTTTCCTAGGACAGAGGTCTCTGGTGCTTGGTTATTTATACATCCTTTAACACCCACCCCAGAGAGCCATCTCCATCTGGTTAATATTCCTGAAAATTTCCCTCATTCAGCCCCTCATTTACAGCTTTGGATGACAGCAAGTAGAAAACTAGTGGATTGCTTATGGTTTGGAGGAGCTTCCTCCATCAGCATCTCAAGAGGCACCATGGCTGGCAGGAGAGGGGAGCAGAGCATTTAAGCTGGTATCCAAAGCTGCACAGGTCTAAACTCATGAAAATGTGGTTACCTATTCCCACAGACACAGAGCAGTCAATGGCTTTCCTAAGAATACAGTGATTATTTTTTTTTAATTCCCAGTGGAATTCTGTTGTTCAGTATATTCAACGGAATGGCAAATCTGAAGCCTCTCAGTGTCTGTGTCTACCACTGTGTATGCAGTTGCAACTCTATGAAGTATGTGGTGCAGTAGAAGACCACAAAGCCCACCAGTGACTGTCAGTGGAAAGTTTTTAGTAGACAAAGAAGTAAAACCCAGTGTTGCCTGAGCTTTACACCCTGCTAAACCATGGACAGAACATGGACAGAAGGCCAAGAATATAGTCATTCATAGAAAGGCCATAGGGTTAAGAGTTCTGTGCACATCAGGACTACCCACCACACAGAGTTCAACAATCACTCTTCACCTTTAACTTCAGCCTTGACTTTTCTTCTCAGATTCTTCCAGAAACGAACCTGTCTTCTCCGTCTGTTTCTTCTATCTATTACTTTGGACTTCGGACTTCTGAAAAGCAACATTTCTTATTGTGTCCTTCTTTGATTCAGTATGCATACATACTTGTTGTATGATTACGTTTATTCTGTCTACCAAGCATTTGAATATGAACTGTCTCCCATAGACTTATGTGCTTGAACCCATCTGGAGTCACTGTCTTGGGAGGTTGTGGAATATTTAGAAGACAGAGCCTCTCAGGAAAACGTACATCATTCAGGGAGGCAGGCCTTGTGGGTTCTAGCCAGGCCCTGGTTCCAACATGAAGCACTCCGCTTGCTTCCTGACTGTCAACAGAATGTAACTAGCCACATGGTGTTATTCCTATACCAACAGTAAGCTGCTCCTCACAACGATGGACTGTACCCTCTCAAACTGTGGGCCAAAATCAGTTCTTCCTTTCTTAAGTTGCTTCCATTAGGCATTTTGTCACAGCAATGGGAAAGGTAACTAAAGCAATCTTCTTCAAGGATTTGATTGCAGCTGTTTAATATATTGATAGTGAGGGGAAAATAAAAATGCAAAATAAGGAAAGCCATAGAAGACTCACAGCAAATTCTATCTTTGCTGTTCACCAACACAGAATGGAGATTCTCTTATCAGGCTTTCCTTCATGACTTTCAGTTTTCTGGACATCTGTTACAACCGTCACCCTTGTCCGATGTGCATGTCCCTGTCTTAATCTCCATATTTGGGTGAAGAAGATCCTCTCATCATCTTCAGATCAAGCCCTGCCTTGTCCTGTGGTACATGAGGAATAGCTGGGAGAGCCCTGGGTCCCCAGACACATGTGGGGTCTGTACTAGGAAGGAGAGGAGAGGCAGGATTCACAGGAAACAGGGCAGGCCCTGGCAAACAGGCACAACTGTTGCAGAAAGTTTCATATGCAAATTGTCACAGTACATAACCAACGAGTCTCAGTCACTTAGATCCAGGAGATGAAGGATTCTGTCTGTTGAAGAAGCAGGGAGTTTTCATAATGCTCAGCAGATGATTATAAATCTTCATCTGCCTGTAACTTATTAATTCACTTTTTAAATTTCTTTTTTGTCCTAAATAAGTTGAAAAATTTGGAGAAGAGGAATGGGAAATAGATACAAAATGAAAACAAGACAGTGAGAAAGCCCGAGGCATAAGCATAGAATGGCAGACTAGAGTTCCAAAGTCTAAAGTAAACTCCTTTGATTTTTCATAAGTAAACATGCAAATGAAGAAATGACTAGAGTGGCTGTAAGGTCCTGTCCTCTTGTTAGAGAGGATTCTTGTGCTCAGGGGGCTCAATAAGGGCTGGAGAATCAAAACTCCAGTATTCAGAGTGAGTAACTGCACTAGGAAACATCCTAGGTGTGACTGGTTTGGATTGGAAGGCATTGTGCCCAACTAACCATCTGTATAGCTTCAGGGCCAAACAAGACTTAGGAAAGCCTGGGGTAGCTCTTTCCTGAGTTCAGTATATCTTACCCTTTGAAATAACTGCTTAACCATCCCCTCAGTGCTCTGGAAAGTGAGGTAAGGGATTAGCTATTGTCAAAAGTGAGAAACAGTGACAGATAATCAATATTATTCTGCTTTTTACAACACAAGGCAACTTTACTGGGCTTTTAAAACTATTTACTTATTTGTTTGTTTGTTTGTTCATTTGCTTTAAAAGCTGTATGATCTATCTGATCAAGCAGAAAATTTGATGCTTTGCCCATACTCCAGGTGGAGACAGCTATGTTCTGTTCTTCAGTCACCTCTGGGGACCTGCTGTTGACAAAGCTAGCATGCTCCAAAGGTAAGATAATGAGATCTCCAGGCACCTTGCCTCGCTGATTTGGGACTGGCTTCTGCTTCATCATTTGTAGTTTGGTGGAGTTTGGAAAATAGCACCTTTTAGCTTTCATCCTCACCCAGAGACAAGAGAGCTCTGTTCCAGGTGCTCATGAAGAAACAGGCGACAGACTTGGTTGTTTTGATTGGCCTTTGCTATTACCTTAGCTTTGTCTTTACCTCCCAGGCCAAGTTCCAGTTGACTCAGCTTCCCCAAGAGCTAGGTCTTAGTGACTGCTGAAGTTGCTACATAGAGCCATATAAATCTGCTTTCTGGTTTCTGGTTAGGAGGGATAGAAAGGGTTTAGCTGGTAAACTATAACATGGCACTTACTAAGTAAGATATTGAGGTGAGGAGTTGATCAGTCCTGGGTTAGAATGTGCCAACTGTGTGACTCAAGATCTGTCTCCTAATGACTCTGAATCTCCAAATCTTAGCATAGAGTTGTTCTATTGGAGCTTTGATTAATGAAATGTTAACATGCCAAGCATCTACAATGCATGTCACATAGCATTCACAACATGACTGCAATTGTTGTCCTGCCTTTGCATTTTCCATGTAGGTATGCAATGCCTGTGTGCACACACAGACACCCACATCATTAAGGAACAACCTAGAAATACATAAACTCAAGCAAGTGTATGTAGTAAAGAAAAACAGACACCTGAATGGATCAAGATGGTCATCAAAGGCATCTGCTCTTAGAACAGAGGTGGAGATCTGTTGTTTGGCTCAAAAAAAATAGTAGCAATGCTTATTTATGGGTACCACTTTCTGTGTCATTTCCACAGAATGCTTAATTTTAAGCAGGAATGCTTTCTGAGATTCTTTTCTTTCATCTTGCTGACTTCTTTTCATATATAACTCCTTACCTTCTAATAAGGATCCTTGTGGTTTTAAGTCAATCAGAGATATCAGCCTGGATATCAGAGATCTAAAGGTAAAAATTACCCTTTCATAATGTGTGGTGTCATCTGAAAGGTGCCTGAGTCACACACTTGATTCACCCACATGAAGATCCATCATTTGAACATTTCCCCAGTGACTAGAGTGTTCTCAGGGTGAACTCATACAGCATAAGATAGACTGTGGCATGAACATTTCCTGGGAAGATATAAACAAACATCTACTCACCCAGATATGGCATCAACAACAGAAGAAAGCAACAGTTTCCACCAAGGTCCAGGTTCTTGTTGACATCCTCCCTATACTACACTTGACCCAGCCTCAAGTCTGCTTTATACTTGACTTTTACTTTTTATTCGGGTGAATTTTTACTATGTTCAAGATAATACTGCCAAATTTAAGAAAAACACTGAGCACATGAACTTACTGTGTTCTACATATGAGAATTAATGCCTTCCTATTAACTGAGGGCTAAACTGGAGAACTTGGGTACTTAAAAGTAACTAGATTTTAGAAGTGGGAAGGTTTTTATGCCATGAAAAACTAGTGTTTGTCCTCAAAGATAGAATCTACCAACATTTCTCCTAAAACTATCTGAAGCAAATTTTGAATCCATTGTGTTCAGAAGTAGCCTGTTTTCAGATGGGGTATATAAGCAAAACGTCAGGAGATATTTCAAATCCCAGTTACCAGGAGGAAACACAATGTTTATGGAATGACATTTGACACTTCCATTCTACACTCCTGATGAAATTGCTTAATCAAATCTTTATCTCAAACTTCAATATAGTCCATAGTAGTCTCAATCTACAAAATAAAGGGGAAAATTAGAGCAAAAATACAAATGAAAATGAGGACTGCTTGGAGAAATGTCTTAGGCAAATTATTGAACTTCAAAGAAAAATATCTCAAAATCACTTTCCATGTGAGAAATGATAATTGCATCATCACCTCTGCCAATCAGCTCTGAAAGAAAAATTTAAGCATTTATCCTGCATGTTTGGAGGAAGTGGAGCATGTCTTCAGTTAATAAAGGAATGCTATTTGCTGAAGGATGCAAGCTATTCAATATAAAAAAATGAAAGATTTAGAAAAACAGTTCAGTGGTATGACTAAAGCAAAAGTAATAAATATATGCAAAATGATTAAATGAAAGATCTTTCTGTAACTCTTCAGAATCATCTCACAGGGTGCTTTAAATGGAAATATCTGGGGGCAAACATCTCAATAAGCTTATGAAACTTAGTGATGCTGATAGCAGATCAACTTAATCCCTCTGCTTCTAGATAAGATATTGTAGGAAATACTCTATGAATTATAATCGGAATGTAATAGCTAACCTCAGGCTAACTAAACATTAAGAGTTAATTTTCAGTTTGTAGAAAATAAAAGTAGTACAAGTAAACATGGTAATAGATTCACAAGGTAATGATCAGGTAAGGCCAAAAAGCAGGACAACACACAACACAATTGATCATTAAATGTGTGTGCACTTGTCCACACATGCTCGTGTGTGTGTGTGTGTGTGTGTGTATGTGTGTATGTGTTCCAAACTATTCCTGCATAAAAGAGACTAATGATTATAATAACAAAACCAAAAACACTATATTTTTAAAATCAAAAGAAATTTTGACCTGAGAGTAGAAGCCCAGATCTTTGCAGATTTCCTGAGAGTGCCTGAATCTGGCCTCAGCTGGATGGTGAGTTTCCCACATCATGTCATGCATCTCCCTACATTGGGACCACCTACAACAAAAGAAATCCACATTCCAAAATCACAACAGAAAGATAAAAATAATAATATGAAAACCCGAAATAATATTCCCAGACCAAACAACAATGAGGACCCTCTAGCAATAACCCAGGACACAGAACTTAAAAGTACTGTATTATAAGCATGATCAAAGAATTCAACAAAGTTGAAGAACACATAAACAAATGAAAGAACTACAAGAAGAGAGGGATAAACTTCTGACTGACTTACAAAAGAGCTAGAAATAGTATAGAAAATTTGGGCTGAAATAAAAAAGGAAGTGAAAAACCCAATAAGCCAATTTGAAATAGAGAAGAAAACCTCACCAATAAAATGAATGAAATGGAAAACAGAATATCAAGACTGGATGATAAAGCTGAAGAATTGTTCTACTCAAGCAACTATGAAAATTAAAATAAAAATATGAATGGCATATACAGGAAATATAGGACATGGTGAAAAGACCAAATACACACATCATAGGCAGAGAAGAAAGAGAAAAATCTCAGGGTAATACTATTGACCATATCTTCAACAGAATTGGAGAGAAAAATTTCAAAATTAAGGAAAAGCATGCCCATACAAATACAAGAAGCATATAGAACACCAAACAGATAGGAGTAGAAAATAAACTCCCCACAACATATCATAATAAAAACACTAAATGTACAGCACAAAGAAAGAATGGTGGAAGTCGCAAAGGAAAACAAAACACATAAAAAAAATGCCAATCAGAATTAAAGTTGACTTTTGAATGCAAACTATGAAAGCCAGAAGAGCCTGGGCCAAAGTATTCCTAGTCAAAATGACCATAGATTCCAACCTAGAATACTTTACTCAGAGAAAATGTCTGTTATAGTTGAAGGGGAAAGAAAAATCTTCTATGACATGAATAAGCTGAAAGAATTCATGTCCAAAAAAGTATTTCAGAGTACTTAAAGCAATACAAAGAGCTAAAGAAAGGAACGGCTATACCTAAGGGGCAACAGAAATAAATTAAATGAAGGTATAATTGTGAAAACACAAAGTTAGACCAACAATGCAAACAAAAATTGAAGATGGGAACCAATACACATCTTTCAATAAAACCTTTAAAAATCAATGGACTGAAATCTCAGTCAAAAGATACGTTAGTAGAATGAATTAAGAAACAAAGTCCATCTTTTTGTTGTCTGCAAGAAACCCATCTCAGAAACCCATCTTACCTTCAAGAAACTTGAGACGAAAAGACGGAAAAAAATATTTCAAGCAAATGACACAAAAATACAAGTAGCAGTTGTAATTCTTCTATATGATGAACTAGACTTCAAACAAAAATTAATCAGAGGAGATAAAGAGGGTCACTAAATTTTCTTCAAAGGAACAATTGACCAAAGAGATATTACAATCATGAACATATATGCACCAAACTCTAGTACACCAATTTAATAAAAACAGAATTACAGGGCTATATGATACAGATTAACTTCAATTCAGTAATAGTAAGGGACTTCAATGCCCTATATCCCCATTAAACAGGTAAACCTGACAAAGAATAAGCAGAGATGTCTGAATTAAACAATACCATACATCAAGTGGACCTAACGGATATCTACTGAATGTTCCACACATCACTAAAGAATACACTTTCTATTCAACACATCATGGAACTATCCTATGTATTATATAAGACCAAAATGCAATAAACCTTAAAATTAACAACAAAAGACGTCCTAGTAACTGCACAAATCCATGGAGTTTAGTTTTTAAAAACATGCTTGAATGATGAATGATTCAGAGAAGAAATTAAGAAGGGAATAAAAGTATTCCTGGAATTAAATGAAAGGTGAATACAGCACAACAAAACATGGGATACTATGAAAGCAGTCCTAAGAGGGACATTTATAATTCTTAAGTGCCTACATTAAAAAATCAGAAAGAGAACAAATATGACTTAACATTAAAACTCAAGACAACAATAAATGAAACCCAAGTCCAGCAGATGGGAAGAAATAACAAAAATCAGAGCAGAAATTGATGAAATAGAAACAGAAAAAATAATAGAAAGAATCAATGGATCTAAGAGTTGGTTCTTTGAAAAGATAATCCAGGTAGACAGACCCTTAGCCCAGTTAACCAAAAGAAAGAAAGAGTAACTCCAAATCAGCAAAATCAAAGATGAAAGGGAAACATCACAACAGACAGCAAAATGATTCAGAACATAAAGGAATACTTTAAAAACCTATATGTCAGTAAATCTGAAAATCTTAAAAATGTGGATGCATATCTAAAATCATGAGAATCACAAAACTTAAACCAAGAAGAGATCAACAGCTTAAACAGACTCATAACATAAAAGGAAATTGAAATACTGATACAAAACCTCCTGACCAAAAAAAGCCAAGGTCCAGGTGGATTTACAGCAGAATTCTACCAGCTATTTAAAGATAAAACCAATACTACTTATGGTATTCAAAAAGACAGAAACAGAGGGAAAAATCCTCAAATTCCTTCTAGAAGCCAGAATCACTCTAATACCAAAGCCAGATAAAGATGCAGTTAAAATAGAAAATCATAGACCAATATCATTAATGAACATAGATAAAAAATTCTCAAAACATATTTGAAAACCACTTACAGACACACATCAAAAAGATTATCCACCATGATCAAGTCGGCTTTATTCCGGAAATGTAGAGGTGGTTCAATATCTGTAAGTCAAAAAATGTCACAAATCATATAGATGGATTCAAAGAAAAAAAATCACATGGTCATCTCAATAGATGCAGAAAAAACCTTTGACAAAACTCAACACGGTTTTATGCTAAAAGTCTAGAGCAAAATGTACTGGAGGGAACATACCCCAACATAATTAAAGCTATATACAACAAACTTACAGCCAACATGATTCTAAATGAAGAAAAACTGGAAGATTCTCATTAAAATAAAGAACTGAACAAACTAGACCACTATCTCCACTCCTTTTAAATATAGTGCTTAAAATTCTTGCTAGAGCAATAAGACAAAAGAAGGAAATTAAAGGAACACTAATTTGAAATGAAGAGGTCAAATTATCTTTTCTTGCAGATTATATATTATACCTAAGAGATCCCAAAATTCCATCAGAAAGCTCATTAAGGTCATAAAAATGATTAACACTTTCAATAAAGTGTCAGATTATAAAATTAATATACAAAATCCAGGAACCTTTCTATATGCCAATAACAAGCAACAGAAGAGAGAGTACAAGGAAACCTTCCCATTCACAATAGCCTAAAAAAAATCTCAGAACAAACATGATCAAAGACATTACAATTCTACAATGAAAATTTTAAATCTTTAAAGACAAAGGAAAACATCAGAAGATGGAAAGACCTCCCATGCTCATGAATTGGAAGAATTAATATTGTGAAAATGACCAGCCTAAGAAAAGTGCATATATATACATATATATATATATATTCAACACAATTCTAATCAAAATCTACATGACATTTTCCACAGAATTAGAAAAAAACTGTCATAAAATTCAGATGGAAGCACAAAAGACCCCAAATAGCCAAAGCAACCCTGAGCACAAAGAGCAATGCAGGGGGGATTTCTATCCCAGGTCCCAAACTATACTACAGAGCTATAGTCATAATAAGATCATGGAACTGGCACAAAAATAGACATGCAGATCAATGAAATACAACTGAAGACCCAAACATGAGTATATGCAAGTTCAGCCACCTGATATTTGACAAAGGGGCTAAGAACACTCACTGGAAGAAAGACATGATCTTCAACAAAACCTGCTGGCAAAATTGTATCTGTAGAAGAATGAAAGTAGACCCTTGTCTTTCACTTGCACAACAGACAACTCCAAAAGGATCAAAGACCTCTATGTGAAAACTGAAACTTTGAAACTCTTAGAAGAAAACGTTGGCAGTAACCTACAAGATACAGATCTAGGAAAGGACTTCCTAAATTGGACATCAGTTGCTCAGGAATTAAGGTCAACAATCAATGAGTGGAACATTATTAAGTTAAAAAACTATTGTACAGCAAAAGAAACAACCCAAGGAAGTAAAGAGAAAGCCCATATTAGTGGTTGAAAATCCACACCAGTAACACATTTGACAGGTTTAACATCCATAATATATGAAGAACTCAAGAAACAGTCAAGAAAATAAATGACACAATAAGAAGATGGGTAATGATCTGAACAGAGAGTTCACAAAAGAAGAAATAAAGATATCTAAGAAACCTCTTAAAACATGTTCAATATCGTTAGCAATTAGGGAAATACAAATTAAAAGGCCTTTAAGATTTTATCTTACTCCAGTCAGACTGACTAAGATCAAGAGAACAAATGTGGGGAGAGGGGAATTCTCATCCACTGTTGATGGAGTTGCAAACTTGTACATCACTATGGAAAGCAGTGTTGAGAACTCTTAAGAAGCTAAAAATGCTATCTAGCATTATGGGAGCTAAACTTCAGGTAGAAGACTTTAGAGTTCGTTCCCGATCTGTTGCTCTAAGCACTGTATCCCAAGTATGTCCTCCCTTCAGCAGTACCGAATTGTCTTTTCTTGAAGATCTTTGGCAGTAGTAACATGTATGATGGAATACATGAGGTCCTGTGGGGACTTGGGAAGATGGATGAGGGAGGATGTCTAAATTTGATTAAGAACTGTTGTATGAAATGTATAAAACTTGATTTTTTTTAAAAGTCTAGAAAAAGAAAAGAAAACTAAAAATGAACCTACCATTTAACCCAGTTATACTATTCCTTGGCATATACCCAAAGGACTCATCCTATTGCAGAGATATTTGTACATCCACTTTGTGGCTACTCTCTCTACACTAGATAAGAGATGGAAGCAACCTAAATGTCCCTCAACTGACAAGTCAATAACGAAAACGTGGTACATTTACAAAATGGAGTGGTAAAGGAAGACGTAATCATGAAATTTTCAGATAAATGGATGGAACTAGAATCTGTTATGCTAAATGAAGTAATACAGACTCAGAAAAACAAATGGCATATGTTCTCCTTCATATGTGAATCCTAGCACCAAATCTTTATTTGTGAGTAGATAGTCTGATGAAATGCAGAAAACAAGAACATGAAAAGCAACCAGGGAGGTAGAGGGAAAGAAGGAACCTGAGCGAGAAGAACACAGGAGCCAGGCGTTCTAAGGGAGAAATCAGGAAACTAAATGGCATGGGAGAGGGAGGGCTACACAAGGGATTGTGGGGATAAAGAGAAGTGGGACCTGTTAGACTGGTATGATCAAAGGAGACATGGATAAAACGGGGTCACTTTAAAATGGGAGGGCGTGGAGGATAAGGAGAAAGAAGAAATAAATAATGCCTAGCTAGGGTAAGAAATCAGAAGGAATCATACTATTCCAACAACATAATGACAAATTACATATACTATATCTTTACATGAGTCCATAAAGGCTGAATAAGAACAAACAGAGCCAGACATGAGAAACCTTCCTTTGATATGTTTGTTAGTGTAGTTCAAGAGACCCCAAATATTGCACGGGCTATAGCCACAGCCCTTGACTGCCTCCCAGAACTTACATAGGTAAGAACCTATAGCTGAAGACAAGACATACTTTGAAGACCAGATTTGGAACAATGGTGCTAGAACTGATTGATATCGAAGGGTTTGTTGTTGAAAGTAAAACAAATTAACTTGGAATCCATTTTACATTTCTTAGAAAAGAATCACATTCTCTGTCCTTGCCACTGAGAGGGTTGTCCTGCTGGATTTCACCACCCCACTTCAAGGTCAAGTTAGTAGCTACGCTCAGAGAAAAACAGCGGGTACTGTTGAAATAGACTGCAACATTGGGTTAACTGGGTTTTAATCTAACTTCTCTCCTTCTGCTAACTCGGCAGGTGCAGCCTCAGCTAAGTCATCTCCTTAGTGTTTGGTACTATCAACTTGACAGGATCTAGAATCACCTAGGAAACACCCTTCAGGTATGTCTGTGAAGGATTTTCTAGATCGGGTTGAGGTAAGAATACATAACCTAAATGTGGGCAGTACCATTCCATGGGCAAGGATCCAGAACTGAATGTAAAGGATAAAGTGGACTGAGCACCAGCACTCATTGCTGTCTACCCCTGACTATGGATGTCACGTGACTGGTTACATCATAGTCCATAGCCTTTCTGACATGATGGACTCTACCCTTGAACTATGAGCTAGAATAAGCCCTTTCTATCATAAGTTGCTTTTGTCAGGAATTTTGTCACAGCAATGAAAACAGTAACTTTCACAATCTTATTGTTTTTATCTTGGGAACAAAGTCAGGTCTTTCTCTCTAGAATGGACTCTGCTCCCTGGGTATTTCTAGGAGACTCCCAAATTCAAAGAGAAGAGAAAAGGAAGAGTAAGATCAGTCTGCCTTGTAGATATTGGTGACTAGTGAGTTTGCAGCTGAGATTCTTCTACTGGAATCTAGATAGTTTCTTGCCTTCTCTCTTCCAAATTAACTACTCATTCAGTCACCATCCCTCAGAACCCACTGTAGCCAACATTTGAACAGCACCTTACAATTTACAAAGGACTTGTACCTATGTATTCACTAAGTTCCTAAAGGCTCTCTGTCTTTTCACATACTCAGCCTCGCTTATTTCTTCCTTTCCTGTTTTAAATGCTTTTCTTGTGATGTTTCTCCACTCTCATGTTCCCCTTCTCTGCTCCTTCTCTCTGTGAAATACCTCAGTGCTCTGTCCTTTTGCATGGTAATTACTACATCTTTACCTTCATATCTGACTACCTGAACTCAAAATACATCTGCTTTCACATTCTCTGATCTCAAAGTAGTGGCTGATTTCCTTACATGCCCAATTTTCAGATACATGACAATTCTTCACTCATTTTTGAGATCAAAATCCTTGACGTCAATGTGGCTTCTTCCACTTGCAGAAGATTACAGAAGACATTGGCCTATCATATGCACAGATCTTCTGTCTTCAGTATTTCCCTAATTCAATCTATTTCCAATGTGATGAGCCACATTTGACACATCATCAACTCTTGTCTTGGCAAGGCAACGACTTCTTAATTAATCTATCTCTTTTCCCTGCAGAATAAAAATCTATTATTCACTTGGAATCCAAGGTGCCTTTCTGAAGTGTAAAACAGATCACAATTCCACTGCATATTAAACACAATTCTAGAAAGTCTTATGAGAGGTAGGTCCCCCTGAGTCACCGGATGATTTGCATGCTTCCCATTAAATCACAATGTATCCTTATTAACGTCCCACAATTATCTCAGAGGGTTTTTCTGCCTAGAAGTCTCTCTGCATATGGCTCTTCTTGTCCTCCCCCCATCATTCAAGCTTCAGATGAAACAGAGCAGCATTGCCTTACAAAGTGCCACCCATACAGCACTACTTCACCCAGGGTTCTCTAAAAAGATTCTCTCTCTCTCTCTCCCTCTTGCTCTCCCTCTCCCTCTCTCTCATTAATACTTTTGGGGGGGTTCTTCAAACCATTTATTACTACCCAATGTTTTCTCCTTTGTTTTCATAATTTATTTTTCTTCGCTACTTGAAAAAATTATAGGAAATATATTCCCTGAAGAAAGCTGCAAGAACTCCAGTGGCAGAGTAAATACTCAACAAGCTCGGGTTTACTTCTTGATTTTTGTCTTTTGTCTTTGCATTGTTTATTATGGATATATAGAATTATAACAGGTATTTGCTTATTGGTAGGATATTATGGATCTTTGATGAATTTGTTTATTAGTTCTAACTGTTTTATAGTGCTTAAAGGTTTTCTACATATACTATCATGTTGTCTGAAGGAAGGTTTTACTACTTACTTTCTACTTGGAGTACATTTTATCTCCTTTTCCTGTATAATTTATCTGAATAGGATCCACCATGGAAATTAGTGTGAAGATTTCTCAAAAAGCTAAAAATAGGTCTATCACATGACCCAGCCATACACCCAAAGAATTCTGTATCCTGGTACAGAGATACCTTTTTGTCCATGTTCAGTACTACTCTTTTCTGGATTGGTTGACCAGGGGTTCCAAAAATCCTCAGACAATATTGGCCACTGTCATTGTTCTTGGTTATCTGTCAGATCTTGACAGTAAGACCCTATTGTTGAATGTAGTACATACATGAGCCATAGAACAATGAAAAATCAAGTTTGTACCGACCTCAATGTTTCCCTATGGCTAACTTTCACAGTAGTAGAAAGTTTTATGCATGCTACCAGAAGAGAAAAGTAAGTCTCAACCTTGCCCAGATGTGAGTCCTGTGAGCTACAGTAACAATGGGCCTAGCAAAATATGCCCACTGGCACGACAGTGGCATGAATGTTATGTGAGTAACCAACCAACCACATTTTGGTAGGCTGTAATGTCTGTTTCACAGTATGGATCCCATACCTGGCACTGTTATCGGTGTCAAGAACCTGTGGCTAGACAGGTCACAGACCATAGAGAAGAACCTACTAAATGTAACTAGCATTAAATCAACCCATAATGACTTACTGTTACACCCATAGATTAATGTACCTCTCAACTCTCACCAGAAAAGCACCCATATACATACAGCAGATAATATTTAGCACAGAGAACCACAACTGGCGCATATGCAGAGAATAAGAGACTTAGCCATGTGCTTAGCAACGAATGACACACTTATATCACACTCACTCCTCTCAAAGCTCAGGAATGATGGCACAGAAAGATTGTAAGAGTCACAGGTGGTGGATGTCTCCAAGGAAACAGAGTTGTCCAGACAGTAAGGTAATTAGCCATACAACCTCACAGCAATTGTGACAGTATGCACAAGACCTATGGAAGTTCAGTGCAGACAAAATCCCAGCACAGTGAGTGGGGAGGTGAACAGGAAGTCCCAACCATAGCTGAGAAACTTCTGGCAATTGATAGCTGCTAGGAAGAGAGATTCAGTTTTCTTCAAGGGTGTGATACAGAGTCGGTTAACCAAACTTCAGAGGATAGACTCACACAGAAGATCATTTGGGGATGCACATGAGCCTTAAAAATAAGATAGTCTGGCATGGTGGTACAGGCCTTTAATCCCAGCACTCCAGAGACAGAGGCAGGTGGATCTCTGTGAGATGCAGGCCAGCCTGGTCTACATAGAAAGTTCTGGGACAGTTGGGGCTAAAAAGACATTCTGTCTCAAAGAGACCAAAACATAATAATAATATAGGATATCAAATGGGGTTTATGGTAGGAAGATTAGGGGAGGGAGTCTGAATATGATCAAAACATATTGTATGAAGTTCTCAAAAAGTCAGTAAAAATGTTAAATAAATTAAAAAAAAAGGGCCCATGCAGAGTTCAATAAAAGTATTTGTTTAGAAAATCTGATGTGTCTTTCTTTAGATACAGTTTCTTTCTTTTTTTACTTTGAATGAGTATTTTTACTGATTCTTTGTATATTTTACGTTTTGCTGAAAATTGAGCATTTGAACAACTACCTCCCTTAGTCTTTCAGACCTCTGTGTATCATCGTTTCCATTTCCATCGTGTCTCACCACTCGGAGCCAGCCCAAGTGGACTTTGTGGGGTCAGCCCGAGGGGTTGGGGGTGAGTAGACGCAGAGTCAAGCTGCAGACTCCAGGAGTTGGATGGGAAGCAGCCCAGGCGCATGGCACTCGTTTATTGAATAGGTGCACAAGCTCTTATAGGTCTGGGTAGCCAATGACCTTATGGAGTGGGGTCCCAAATACAGCCAATAGTAAGTCTGTCCCCAGGTAGGCAGGTACTTTCCAGATGCTGGTCTCACAACTAGCCAGAGCAGAATGCCACACGAACAGGAGCCATTCCTCTATTCCTCCTAGCAGGTGGCCTGGCCAGGCCCACCTTGCATTATGCCCAACATCTGTGGGAGACATTAGCTTATTAATGAAGCAGGTCCTAAGTCTTTCAGTCACCATGGATGATCTTTTCAAGTATTTTGGGGAGGTCATGTGTACTATGCGTGTGTGTGTGTGTGTGTGTGTGTGTGTGTATAGTATGTGGAGTGTGTGTGTGTAGTATGTGGGGTATGCATATGTGTGTGTGGTATAATATGTATGTGGATGGTGTGTAATGTGTGTGTTTGTACTATTTGTATGATGTGTGTGTTTCCTTCTTTCTCCCATTCTCTTACTGGATCTGCACAGTGGCCTTCCAGCTCTCCTGTCAGAGCCTGGTAAGGGAGAGGTTGGGAACAGAATCAGCAGCAGCCAGGACAAGGAAATGTGGCCATGCCCTAGCACAGATACTAAAGCATTAGGGTTCACAGAAGCTGGGATTGGAAGCACCCAGGTGCTGCTGGAATTCAGGCTGTAGACTGACCCGGGTCTCCATCCCTACATGACTTGTGCTCCTCTCAGGACAGCCCCCCATCCTTATTTGGCACAGTCCAGAGACTGACCTTGTTGAAAGTGGGTGGAGAAATGGCAACACTTTCATGTCCTTCCTGTCTATGAGGGGTGCAGGCCACAGGCGGGACGAGTCACAGAGAAAGTCTGTATCTTGGCCAGGACTGCTCTGAACCAACATGCCTGGTAACAAAAGCCAGTCCTGGAAGTTGACTCAGGCAAACAAGGAGATGAAAAAAAGATTGTCCAGGGAGGGCACCTCCTTTTTCATTCTCTGATATCACAGATTGGAAGATTTTATCAGAACTTTCTCTCCCACCTACTTCTTCCTGCAGACATCCAGATCCCCACAATCTAAACCCACTTTCTCAGAACTCTGTCTCCTGAATGGGCTTGTGGACCTCTCTGGCTCTTGCCAATCCTTGAGCACACCCAGCCCAGCCATGCACATCCCCAGTGGTATGTATTTGGTAGGACGTCCTTAGAGATGTGGTCTCCATGGCTCAGGAGCATAGCAAAGTGCCTGGGGTCAGATTCTGAAAACCCTGCATCTCTGTCTTAATAAAGAACCTATGATGGTCTCCCAGGCCAGGGTTGAAAAAGTGGCACCCACACCTAAACATCCTCAGAAGTAACAAGTCTCAAGCCTGCATGGAGGTCAGCAGGGAAACAGGAGTTAACCCTGTGGTTTTTAATGTTAAGGTATTGTTGGATAGGGAAAACAAAGAGCATAGGTGTATAGGAGCTAATGTAAAAAAAAAAAAATTTTTTTTTCAAATGTTACCAGTCAGCCGCCTGAGGGTTCTTTTGCTGTACCTTGATAGAAATCATGGGTATGGAAGGAGCTTTTTCAATGCTGGCCTCTGGTTGCTTTCATCTCTCTCAATGACTGACAGCCCCAACTGGAGGCAGTCAGCAGGTGGAAACATCAGAGAGTTCCCTTGAGTACCAGGACTCTTATCTCTGTACGTGTTGCAGTCCCTATAGAGGCCTTGGATATCTGGACCCTTGACCCTTGGCAGCAGTTCAGCCTGAATCTCAGACTTCATAGATCTCTGGAACTCTTCTGGTGACCAAGGCCCGCAGGTTGTCTTCTCTGGATCCTTAGAGCCTTTGATCGATGACGTCCCTTCTTCTTACCTAAGTTGCTCTTGAACTGTTCACATCCTCTTGTAGCTGTTAGAAGCTACTGCCAGGACAATTCAGGGTACTTACCCCTTTCAGAACAGCACCTCCAGGCTGAGACATTCAGAGAGCCATTCAGAAACAGCACTGAGCATGGCCAGGACCACTCAGACATAGTCACCCCCTCCTACTAGGGGCAGGATCTTAAAAGATATGCTCTCTGGGTGGGATCTGCAGTGACCCTCCAGCAGCAGTGCCACAGGGACAATTCAAGCCTGTCACCGATGCCAGCGTGCAAATCTAAGGCTTCCTCAGACAACCCCTTCTTCAACTATCAAGTTGCAGTTGTCTGAGCTTTGCTCTAGGAAGCCAGGCACTGGGCTCAGAAACCAGATTACACTGAGTCCCTGCATGATACCAAGTAGTGTTATTTGTCTGTGCAACGTTCAGCTGTCAAGTCTCGGGGTGGTGCCAACACTGTCATGTTCTGAGGATATATATCATCCATGACCCACAGTATCTTCAGTTGTCAATTGGACCAGAGATGCTTTTCTAGCTGTCAACACACTGCTTAAGGCCAAGCTACTACCGTGGCTGGCACTTGTTCAGGTGTCAACCTATGCCTACATCTGACCTCCTGCGGCTGCCGTACTGGCTGTTGTCACCATCCCTGCCTCTCTGCCACTTCATGTTGCCAGCTCATCTTGCACTTCTTAAAGTAGACAAGGAAAGGCCATTTGGGAGAAGTCTTTATTTGACCTGATATGACAACACCAGGGGAATTAGCACAAGGAGCGTCACTAACTGACTAACTACGGGCCTGGGGTATTTGAATCACTTGCAGCCATTTGCTTGTCCAGTCCAGCAGCTCTGCCTGGGCTGCACCTTTAGAAATCAGGCACAGTGTTGCCTTGGATATGATATTTTGCATAGTTATGTCCACACATCCATGGAGTGTTCAGGATGGCTGGGTACCCATCAGGGTTGTCCAGCTAGCTGTCTGTTAGACTGACAGCTCTTTTGTTTTAGGGCAGCTTAAGGAGCAAGAGAAAGTCCATCAGATGCCATCCCCAGTGACTTTGAACATTATAAAGAATGCTTGCAATAGTATTTAGAGAACTTCTCGTTAATAGTAGGGGCAGTTTTAGCAGATTTAACAGGGCTTATCACTATGCGGTACACCTGCCCAGCATCCTGGGAGAAGTGGGCTCTCCTCATCAGTTTGTTACTAGTTATTATAGAAAGTGAAGTTCAATTTACATCAAAATAAAAACAAACACAAAATCTGAACTCCAGTAATGTCTCATAGTACCAAACTGCTTGTTGTAAGTAAGGAAAGGAAAGGATAAATGGGCCTGTAGTACTAACCTTGGGCCACATCCGCTCCCCCTCACACAGCCCGCCAACCCCCCACATGGAGCAAAATGACACTCCCCTGGGATGAAGAACTTTCCAAAGCAATTTTCCTCCATCCTGTTCAGCCCTTTGACTCTGTGCTTCTAACTTGTCAGAGACGCTGCCCAGATCTGCTCCCTCTACAGCTGCTCCAGTTACCCTGACAGTACCTCCCTGCCTCTCTCTTATTTTAGCTTCATTTACATAATCGAAAACTGTCAACGTCCAGCAAATAAACAATGAAACTGTCAACTCCCACCCTTCTCTCCACTGGAGCTTACACGTGAATGCACTGAACGTCTGAACAGCTACACAAATGGAGGGCTTCCTTTCCTAAAATTCAGAGTTTGAAGGGAAGGGTTAGGTACAGGAGATGGTGGGATTTACAGGGGTAAAAGTATTCTGCACAATGTATAAGGAATTCATGACACACGAAATTCTGCATGTATCAGAACTGGTGGAATATCCAAAAAAGAACACTGGTACAGATATAGATTTTAATCAATAAAATTGCATCTGTTTTGTTTGTCAATGATCGCAAACGTGCTCCTCCCACAAAAGCTGGTAACGCTGGCAGACATGGAGGAGGGGTGTTTGGAAACTGTGTTCTGCTGGATGTGGGTAAACTTAAACCCACACTTTGCCGGGCATGACTCAGAGGCAGAGCATTGTTAGATTATGAACTTCCCACCTTAAGATGTGGTCCCTTCACCAGACCAGACCACAGCTTGAGAGAAATTAGTACTCCTCCAGTCTGTCCCTAGAACAAAGAATGGGGGCTTACAAAAACACCCAAGCCTTGGTGGGAAAAGCAAGTCCAACTTCTCTGCCTTGTAATTGGAAGATAAATCTATGGTCCTCCCTAGCGCCTCCTCTGCCCCCCTTAGCACACAGGCCAGGCCAAGCTAAGTCACAGGGTGTGGACTTTTCCACCATCCTCCTGAAAAGCTGTAAGACTCAGAAACCCCTTTTGTTCAGGGAATTTGAAGTCTCTTCCCTTCTGACCACTGTCTTACTGTGCATGGTGGCCGTCTCTCCCAGTGAGGTACTCTTTCCAAGCAAGGCTCACTTTGATGGGTAATTTTGTGTCTGTTCCTTACCCAAACTGTTTCTTTTTGTTAATTTCTAAGAAGAACTTGTCTAGCATGCACAAGTACTGGGTTCCATACTTAGAACTGAAAAAAAGTGTACTTTAAAAGAACTTATGAAGAACTATTAACTTTACATTGAAAGGTTATTTTTTTTTATCAAATATCAAGTTAACAAAATCAACTAGTCTTTCTTTGATTACATTTGCTGAATCAAATTGAATCAAATCCTGCTTTGAAAAAGAAAAGTATGTTAAATCAATTAATTCAAATATGAATGGGAACACATAGCCACACATATACATACATGCACCTACACATCATGTATGCACATGTTGAGACAAATATGCACACATATCCAGATATACAGGCATTCACATACAAATGTATGGATGTACGCCATCACACATATACAAACATTGATACATGTGTATAGACATGTATGTACATACTCATATGGTTCTAAAACCACATATTTTCAATGGAGTTATCAGTTGTTATTTTGAATAACTTGAATCTTAAGGCTCATTTTGGATTCTCTTGTTTTTTTTCCTCAGTCTACCAAGTATTGTTGGGTTCAGGGTTATGTCTATAAATGGACGAACTCCACAACACTGAAGACAGATCACATTCTCAGTAGTGTGCCACATCAGGAATGTTGACTTTATACCTTTCGTCAAAAAGGAAAAACAACAGTCATGTGGGCACTGCATCCATCTAAAGATGAGATCTGGGTTTTCAGGTTTCTTTTTCTCAACGTGATTCACAGAACTTCACAAATGAATCACTCTGTGGTTGAGAATTCTGATTCAGGAACTTAAAGTGAAATATAGGTGCTTGTATTAAAGAAAAATAAGAATTCCTCAGGTTATTCTGTTGTTTAGTGGGTGTTGATCCATTTTCTATTGCTTATAGAACAAACCTGGGTCCAGATAGTTTATAAATGGCAGAGACACGTTTGGCGCATAGCTTTGGAAATGCAAAAAACATGTGGTAGCAATTACTTAGCCTCTAGTCACATGGTAAAAAGCAGAAAGGTAACCAGGAAGAGTGGGAAAGAGAAGGAGACATAAAGATCCAGCACTTTCTACAAGTCCACTTTTTCATTCCTATGCTGCTCTCACAGGACTCTCATAGGATGATGTTAATCTATTAAAAAAGCCTCTGCCTCAATGACCCAACTACCTCCAACTAGGTCACCTCTCAATATGACTACTTTGAAGAAAGTCTCAATGTGACTTTGAAAGAGAATAAGCCATATTTAAGTTATAGAAACCAAGATTCATAAATCTCCAAAAAGTACTGTGGAAATTTTTATTGAATTTAATCATAGGATGAAGATCTAAGATATACCCTACAGCGCCTCCTTTTACATAATTTTTACTGAGAATTTTATCCATGAGTGCACTGTATTCTACTCCTTCTACTCCATCAACCCCTCCTTTCCTCCCCCCAGCTCCCTCTCAAATTCAAGACCTCTTCTTCTATAATTATTATTGTTTTACACAAACACACACACACACACAAACACGCACACACAAGTCCATTTAATGTTACTCGTATGTTCATGTCTTTAGGCCTTACCACTTGAAATTCGATAACTCATCAGGGGTCTGGTACCTGTTAAAACTGATTCTCCTCCCCTTAGCAGTAATTACCTGCCTATAGGTCTTTGTCTAATGGTAGGGCCTAGCGAATTATCTATCTAAGTTGGCATGTCTTCTGCTATAGTCATTATGTAGGTCCTGTTTAAGCAAGCATATTGAGATCTCATGGGTTCAGTATATGTCATGTCTGGAAGACATGATCTCTCAGCAGGTATCCTCTTTTGAAGCACTTCATTATTTTCTTCTAGGCATTGGTAACTAGGTATGAATTGGTTTAAGTCTATCACCTTCACTGGAGTACAAGTTCTCTAAGTCTGGTACATGGCTGTTGCATGTAGGCAGATACACTCCATATATCCCCATGTATGAGAAAGCAAGGTTCAGTAAATATTTTCTGAGTGATCATAAATGAATAAGGGGCCATTTTTAAATGCCAGCCATGCCCTGCCCTGGAACATCTTGCAGGGCATAGGGGGCTGATCCCCAAAACAGATGGAGCTTTGTACTGTTGTCCAACCTTCTTGATACCAGAGTCTACTGGCCTGGACTCAGTTGAGGGGCTCCCTAGGGACAGGGAAAGGATCAGTATCTGCCCCTTCTATTCGTTACCTGCTGGATTCCACCAACCCTGGCTAACTCAGTCATGGAAAAGTATCAGAGAAAGAGAATGGAAGCAGAGCATGGCAGATCAGGCCTTCCTTTAATCCCAGCACTCGGGAGGCAGAGGCTGGCAGATCTCTGTGAGACTGAGGCTAGCCTGATCTATATTGCAAGTTTCAGGCTTGTTGAGGCTACAGAAAGACCCTGTCTCAAAAAGATCAAAAAAAAAAAAGACAATGGAAACAAAACCCCTGTGTGTCTCACTCTTGAAGAAACACCTGTCTAGCTCTAGAAGCCACAGCTGATGTGGCAAGATGATCAACTATTCTTAGTGATTTCTCTCAATTGTTTCTCCACCAAGGAACAGAAAATGTACTTAATCTCATCTTTAAGGCACACTCTACGACTTGTCACTACCTTGGTAGGCCTTAGATCCTTGCTCTCTTCCTGCCTCATATCAGGAAGCCCTCCCCTCACACACCTCTCACGTTTCCGAAGCATTAGCCATGCTCCACCACAAGCAACTGATCAAGCTCTGCCAGACCCACCCAAATCCGAATTAGTGCTTGCTCTTACATTTTAGATCTTTCTTAGAAGGCCTGGACCCCCACTTTAGGGATTATCATTTGGTCTACTGGCACATTAGTCTTCTGCAGTATACTGTCTGCCCATCCCTGCAGGGTAACATGGCCCAATAGTTAATTTATTCAGAGCCAGTCCATCTGTCCATCCATGTGGAAAGCTGTTCATCTGTCTGTCCATCCACCCCTCAGTTATCCTTTACTCCTTCTCTGGTCTCAGGGCATAAGGAGAAGAAAAGGAGTATTTCTGGCTACACTTTTAGAAATCCTGTCCTTGAAGTTTCTTTACAGCCCCAGAACAAGACCCTTTATTTAAGAACTCAGAGAACCACATCCTAGGTGCTTTTGTTTACAATCTAGGCATGTAGCTGAACGTCCCCTTTCTTGTCAGAGAAATATCTTGTACTAAAATTACTTAAGACTGTTTTGCCAATTTTCAAGGGAGTTCTTGGACAAGCTAGAGTTGACCTTTATGTCATTACTGCCTCTTCTACTTTTAGTGGTTAATCAATCTCTGAAAACCAGTAGACAGTTCTTTGATGACTAAGCTTCTGTTCCCACACTGTTACAGCCCAGGTAAGGAAGATTCATTAGGGCTTCCTCTCAAACTACAGACATTCTATTATACCCATTCCAAAGGGGTCCTGTGGATAGACCAGCCTTTTTCCAGCTAAGAAGGAGTTTCCATCACTAAGGGTCAGAACTCAGAGCTTGGATATGTGGGTCCTACTGTTAGTGCCATTCTATACCTCTGACTCCCATCAAGGGACAGAGTTGCTGCTGAGTCCTCCAACACCAAATTCAACACCTGAGTTAAGCAGAATCCAAAATCATCTGGTCCTGTGTTAGATGCATACTTAACATCTAATAGCCCAATTATATAAATCAAATCAACAACTTTTCCATATTCTGAGTATGATGAAATTTGCATTGCTAGGCTCATCTGTTTTATGAAGATCATTCCAGCACAGATATTAGGAGCTCACCTAGAAAAGAAAGAGGCATTCTTGGAGCCCACATACTCAACTTTCTAGGGGAGGTTGGAGTGCACTGCTTGGATCTTGTCACAGCCATCTTTAATGACATCAGAACTGGAGCCACACCAGGAAAGACTGCCAGCAATGAGAGGTACTATGTTGCTGACTCATTCTTTCATGACTAAAGTGTTTTCTGCTATGAATGAACCTCAAGGAATATGGAAGACCTGAAGTCCATCTGTAATCAGAACAAGGAGGGAGGAGACTGCAATGCCATGTAGAAAGGGAAAGGAAGAGATGCTCACCTTTTGAACATCTGTTAGCATCTACTGGAGATGTTTTTTAAGGCTACAGGAAGCCACAGTAGGAATCCCTTCTTTTCTCTGGCTCTAAAAGCCGTTGTCTATGCTCAATATGTTAATCCTCAGGAGATGAAAATTAAAAGCACTAGATCTCTCTCATGCATGTAGAATAGCTATTATTAAAGACAGGGACTGAGCAGAGGAAGTGGAGAAAGGGGAACCCTTGCATAATGATGACAATGTAACTTTGTGTAGCTACCATAGAATACCATAAGAAAGTTACTCAAAAACCTCAAAACAGAACTATCCAGATCTACCACTCCCCATATCCATAAAAAGGAATGAAACTGGTGTGTTAAAGAGCTAGGTACACTTCTGTGCTCATTCTGAGGAGAGCAGGAGAGAAAAATTGGTCAGGCAGTTTAGAGATAGAGATCTCGATTCTAGTCCTTGACAATAAATGTCCTTGGTTCTGGCTTGGCTGGTTAGATAGATAGGTAGGTAGATTATTGATTGAGAGATAGATAGATAGATAGATAGATAGATAGATAGATAGATGATAAATAGATAGATAGACGGATAGATAGATGACAGATAGAAAGAGATATTGGAATTCAGCCTTTAAAAAGCAAGAGGTTATGTCACTTCAAACAGCAGAGATGAACTTAAGGGTTCACCTGCTAAATGAAATAAGTAAGTCACAGAAAGACTATTCACCATGATCTCACTTACATGAGAAATCTCTAATAGTGAAGCATATGGAGAGAGAGTAGAATGAAGTTTACTAAAGAATAAGGAGACAGAGGATGGGAAGAATGAAAGAATGTTGATCAAAGGATAAAAGTTCTACTTAGATAGGAGGTTTGAGTTTAAAGAATCTGCAACATAGTATAGTGACCATAATAAATAATAATGTATTGTGTATTTCATAATTTCTGAAAGAGTAAGTTCTAATTGTCCTCACACATAGAAAATCTAAGAAGTGAGGTATTAAATATGCTAATTCACTTCATTTATTCTTTTTATAAAGAATAAATTTATCAAAGCATCCCATCACACTCCACAAACATATATGGCTAATTCTCAACTAAAATTAGAAAACATAAAACCAAAGAGAGTGCTTGTGATAGCTGATGTTGAGTGTCAACTTGAAAAAAAAATCAAGAAACACCTAGAAAACAAACCTATGAGCATGTTCTTGGGCTAGGAATACTCATCCTAAATCCAGACTAGACTTCCCAGAGCACACCTTCCTCTTTCATACACATTTTATGTGACAGTCAGCCCCATATATTAGGCATAAACTCCATAGGCTAGAAAAGGATCCTGACACCCTGGACAGAACTCAAAGGAGCCTTCAAAGTCTTTAATTCAAGATACAAGGAGGAAAAAAGACAAAAGGAAAGGGAAGGAGATAAAGATCCTAAAGGTCTCCACGCTCACTTCCAAAACCAACACCCATCTCCCTCCCCTGTCCCAACACCCACAAGCAAGCTGGAACCTGTTTCAGGAGTCATTAGTCAGGGCATTGGGAAAGGACTATCTTAATACCCACCCTCCTGATAGCACGTGCACTAACTGTGGACAGTAGGAACATTGGACATGAGAATGCCCTCAGGGACCCTCTGGGCGCCCCCCCCTTGGCACCTCTCCTTGTTCTTGTCACCCCAAGCTGAGCAACATGCCAACAGGATCACTGGCACAGTGTCTGGTAGGAAAGTGGTCTTCATATTAGACAGTGGGGTATTGTTCTAATTATTGACAGAATGTCAGGGAGATAGGGTTCCATCTTCTTTCATGTGAACTGAGGTTTCGGGTGTCCCTCTGCAGCCTAGGAGCAGTGCTAATGCAGCAACCTCTTTCTAACACACCCTTCATAGTCGTGCTCCAGTGCCCCCTTCCGCTTCTGCGGAGGGACCTCTTTACTAAATTAAAATTTTCTGTCTATAGCCATTCTGTGGGGACAACTTCTATCTTTCTCTTAACCCTGGACTCAGGTGACATGTCATCTTCCAGAGCTCCATACACCTTCTCCCCTGACCCATAACAACCCAATGTCCACCCCCGAGTATGGGACATCACTAACCCTTCTGGTGGTTGCCATCACTCCCCAATCCTTATCTCCCTAAAAAAAATCCCTTTTTCTATGTTGTTCAAGAACAGTACCCCCTAACCCTATACAGAGGGGCCTCAAGTCCTTCATAGACTGCCTTCTCTGGGCAGAACTGTTAATCCCATACATGAGGCGAAGCCTAGATGAATCTCTTCTCACCCCCTGTTCCCAGCAACAGCCCATAAATCAACTAAAACAAGCCCTTTCTAAAGCCACAATTCTGACTCTACCAGGTCCACTCAAACCCTTTTTTCTCTTCCTCCACACAAATGAGGAGCAGGCCCTGGCGGTCCTTTGTCAGAAGGCGGGAGACACCCATTCTCCTGGGGTGTATTTATCAGAGCAGCTGAGCACAGTCTCTAGGGACTGGCCCCCTGCTTCCAAACTCTGTGGCCGCCCTGCTAATTCCTGAAGCTGACAAAATCTTGCTTCACAGCCCACTCCATGTTCTCTCCTCACACCCACTCAAAGATCTTCTAAGTCACAGAGCCTTTCTCTCCCTACCTGCTTCCAGAGTACAAAATCTCCATGCCCTTCTCCGCAATCTTAAACTCATATAAAAACCAGCCCCTCCCTTGAACCCAGTTACTCTTTTGTCCAGCTCACCCCTACTCTGAGATCTTAGATTTAACCTTAAAACCTTTCTCTCATATCTATGAATATCTTGTACCTCAAACCACAGACTGGTTTATAAATGGAAGCTCCTCAAAACTCTTTGCTTTCACAACAGGTTAAGCTAATGTTCAGGGAAATCCTCACACCCCTACCTCATATGCCCTCATAGAAGCAAAGCCACTCCCTCCCCACATGACCTCACAACAAGCCAAACTGGTGGTACTCACCAGACCTCTAACTTTAGTGGAGGGAAAACAAATTAACATTTGTACTGATTCCACATATGCCTACAATATCATACATTCTATTATCCTGATATGGAGACTGAGGGGATCCCTGACCCAAAAAGGTACACCCATCACCAATGCCACCCACAGGAGAGGACTGCTAGAGGCAGCTCTTCTTCCTAATACAGCATCAATAGTACATTGCTGGGGCACCAAGTGAATAAACAAAACCTCTCTGTAACTAATGACATAGCTGAGAAATTACCCAAAGAGGTCACTTTAATGCACCCAGACCACTCCCATGATTCCTTTGATTCCTTCATAGCATTCCATACTACAAAACCTAGCCCCACCCCCATCTGACTCCTAAGATCCGCACATACTTGCATCTTTTGTTCCACCCAGCAAACCAAACCCTCCTACAATTCTTAAAACACTATTTTCCCTTCCAGCCTGAGGACAAAACTTTTCTCCAACAACTCTCTCAAACCGGTAACATATGCTTACGTCCTAATCCCCAGACTCTACTTTCCCCTACATGCAGATGAGAGGACTCTTGCCTGCTGTGGATTGGCAAATTGACTCCACCCACATGCCTCCTATAAAAGGACAAAAATATCTTTTAGTTTTGGTAGATATCTTTTCCAGATGTATAGAAGCATTTTCCATCTTTAGCAAAAGAACCTTTAAAGTCACCCACCTCCTACTTTGGGAAATCATCCCCCAGTTCTGCCACCCCACACCTATTCAGTCTGATAACAGTCCAGAGTTTACTTCAGCTGTTACAGAACATCTAACCTCCCTGGAAATTTCTCATTCCAAATCATCCACTATCCTCTGGGAAGGTGGAGTGAACTAACTACACTCACAAAGAAACTCTAACCAAACTATCTTTAAACTAAAATTAGACTGGATAAAACGTCTTCCTGTAGCTACACTAAAAATACAAGCTCTTCCAAAAAGTCCACACACCTCAGTCCTTTTGAAATCACATATAGTAGACCACTTCTTCCTATAAGTGCTCAACCCACAAATCCCACCCCCCCACCTCCTCAGCTGACCTCCCAACTCCTCCTTCCTCAGAAAACAGTTATGGGAAAGGACACACCTTCTCTCTCCTGCTTCCTTTCCCCACATTAAGGAAAATATCCCAATAGAAATAGGAGACCAAGTCTAGGCAAAACCCACCATGTTTGCCTAGCTCTTAAGTGGACAGGGTTCCACAAAGTTGCCCTTCTAGCCTCTACAGCAGCAAAGCTAGAAAATTTCCCTGTCTGGATCCACCTCTCCTGCGTGAAAAGATCAGTATCTCCTTATAAAGTAACTCCTACCAGCTCTACATCTATTAATCTAGTGAAGTTCCCCTCTATTCCCGAGTATCCAGATGGACATGAAACCATCTCTTACTGACTTCTACCCCTTTCTGAAAGATCTTCAAAGTCACCTCTGGTTGATGCCTGGACTTCCCTTAATGAAGCAATTGAAGAACTGTGGCATCAAGGGATCTTTAAGTCCTATACCCCAGACTTGATCCAGATTTTCTCATTGTCCTGTATTCTTTTCTTTTCCCCTAAAGCAATGCTCTGTAATCCTTGCTCCTGTCTCTCAGTTGCCTTGCTGCCCTTCTCTGATGTCTACAACCCCTAAGGACTGAAATTGGAAAGAAAAGCTGCTCTTGGCCTTTTTGATCTGACCTTTATTATCATGCTAGGAATTATCCAGTGTTACCCCTTTCTCTGGCCCTCTACTCAGGTGAAAAATGCTTCTTTTCCTTCTCCTCTTTGTCCTAACATAGGCAATAGGTCATCTTAAACCCCAACTTAAACCCCAAAAGAAAACTCATCCTACCTCAAGGTTTCAATGGTGCCTCACCCTGATCAGAAATAACCACTGTCAGTCGGCCTTTGATTGGGGCGGGGAGGTGGGGTGGAAACCTCAACTTTACCCTTAATAGAACAATGTGTGATCCAAGGGAAGAATGTTCAGTGTTGTTCAGATGGTGTTATTATACAGGAACTTATTTAGAGATCCAAAAAATAAGACTTCCTTGTGGTCATGGAGCAAAAAGCAATCCTCTGGGCAGATGTACGGTAAGGTACCCAACAGAAAGAATACTCTAACTGTGGGGGAGCTTACAGGTCATTTTTAAGGAAATGCTCACATGTAAACATTGCCACCCTTGGAACATTATTAGGATCTCCTTCCACCCACAACATGATAGCCCTAGCTAGGGGCCCAGAGCTCAACGGCATAGAATGGTAAATTATCATCGAAAACCTCATTGTATGGGAAGCATGAAATTTTGGCCTCGGATGGTGGTAGAAAGGAAGCATGCCAGCAGTTGACAGCCTAACAACACTTCATGTAGTAGCTAAGGTCATGAAGACTCTCCAGAAAATCCAGCCATTCCTTTAAGTCCATGGGGGAACCCCCCACCTGCCCTGTGGCTCCTCCACCTTGATTTCCCTCTGGACCTAAATTGACTAAATTAGCCCTTCTACTTAACCAAGGACAGGCCAGAGACATCCATTCAAAGGGACCTTTTACAATCAATACAGCTCTTTCCACCAATAGAGGGAATACCATTTCCCCCTTCCTTCCCTCCTCCCAACCCCAATGGACCAATTGAGCAGATGTTTGCTCTCGTGAATGGCAGCCAAGCCATGCTTTCCCAACTCTGACCAGATTTGAGAAGACTGTTGAATCTGCTCACAGGCAGGCCAGGTATCCTACTGGGGAGTGGGTTTGCCTAGCATCTCCCTCGCTTCATCACCAAGACCTTGCCTCCAGGGCTCCTCAGTACAAACTTTGGGGAGGCAGACTTCCCATGCACACTGCCAGCCCATAATACCAGAACTTCTAATGGCACCTATTTCCCTTGTCTCACGAGCATATTTTCCTGGTATTCCCCTCTAGACCCTAATGTGACCTTGTATACTTGGTACCAGACCTCATAGTAATCCCAGAAAAGAGATTAAAATCTAGTCAATTTCCACCAGAATTAACAGAGACTCCATAGTACTCCTTCTTCTGATGGGAATGACTATGGTGGGGTCTGCCATTGTGGGAGGGAACTTCTGGACTCCAGTAGGTACAACACAGCCAGCTTGCCCAACAGGTTGCAGATGATCTGGCCAAGGTACAGGATAGCTTTGACAAGATTGAAATTCAACTTGGATGCATGGCTGCTATATATTACAAAACAGAGGGGGATTGGAGCTTATCACTGCAGAGAAAGGGGATCTGCATTATGTTGGGGGATGCCTGTTGCTTCTATACCAACCTGTCAGAAATAGTAAGGGAAAATCAGAGATAACTACAGGAAAGATTAGAATCCTGGGCCAAGGGCTTAACCATCTGGATAGAGGGGTTTCTGGAACTTCTAGGGCTCATGGCTGATGTCCCTGAAAGGACCCATCTTCATGGTCATCTTGGGGCCCTACATATTAAAACTTTTTTCCATTCTGTTTCAGACTCTTACTTCCTACACCCTTACTCAGCTATTCCTGACTGAGGAATGCCAGCCTCTCCAAGTCTCAGAGACAGAAGAACCTGAGGAAGAGTTTCTCAATCTCACTTGATAAATCCAGATGCAGACACTGCTAACATCCCCTTCCCTGTCATCAGTAGGCCTCAGCAGGAGATAGTTAAGAGAAGAATAGGACACCCCTTGACCTTATTTTTCTTATGCCTCCAGGGTCTGGAATGATAGTGTGTGAATAGTAAAAGAGCCAAAAGCCTCACTAGGGAAGCCATAAAACCATAAATCCCTTAAAGTGACCAAATGACCCTAAATTGGCAGACTGGTCTTGCTCAAGCCTTATCAGTTGGTCACTCCCAGGACTGGGAAGACTGTTTCTGGAGCCAGCTTGTCTCGTTTAGTGCCCTAAAAAGCTCACCTGCCTTGCCTGAGAAAATAGTCTTGAGAGGAAGACTTTCAGTCACCTGAGGACACCATACCCTGGCACATAGTAAACTTCTGCAGCTGTGTTCAGTATAACTCCTATATAAACCCAAACCCCCCTTTCAATAGTTGCAGGGGTTTTCTTCCTGTAGAAAAGCTTCTGCCCTTCACTGTGATACCTGAATAAAGGACAATTCCTTGCCTATTACAGGTCTGGCTCCAATTCTTATTTCTAAACTCTAAACGCCTTCCTTTTCTGCTCTCCAAAATCTAACATCCTGCTTTGTCATCTCTTCTAAAAAATGTTTTGGATAAATGTATAAAAACTTCGGCCTTGGCCTTTGTTTGTATCTTCACAATTTTGTGAGAGTCCTCCTGAGCATATACACAAAACAGCTTTAATAAATAAATACATTAATTAATTAATTAATTAAATATTTATGATAATAAATAAAAAGCTTTTCTCCTGTCAATCTCTCTGTGTCCTTTTGTGCCAGACCCCTTAGTTCTCAGTTAAGCATTAAGATGGGTGGACATGTGCATTACCTTCCTCTGAACCACCAAGTTAAAAAATAAGCAGATCAGAAGGGAAAATAACCTGAGCCCACTCGAGCATAGAGTTTCCTTTATCTTATTTATGCCTGAACCTTCAACCTGAATAGAAGCTCAGCTATACAGTAGAATCACGAATTTTATGTATTTGAGGTCTTCTTCCTTATCAGGAAAAACAGCAAATTCAACTAGCTGCATGTTTTCAATTTTCATTGAGGCAGCTTTTTATTACAGTAAGCTTACAGATAAGAAATTTTCCCAAAGTCACAAACCATGGAGCACTCCTCCCTGCTGGCAGTGATCTCACATTTCTGATGGGTAATCAGTATGTGTCCTCTTTTCTTTACTCACCACTTACTTTCCTATTGCTGCTGAAACAAATGGCCACAAATTCAGGGGTTTCATGTCTTTAAACACAAATATATTACTTTACAGTCTGGTAGAATTTCAATGTGCGACTCTTGTCTACTTCCTTGAGGAAACTGGGAGATGGAGAGAAACACTATTTCTTTGCCTGTTCAAGCTCCTAAAACTGGCCTGTATTACATGGCATCCTTTCTGCATCTTCAAAGGAACTATTCAGTATCTGTGTGAGTTTCCTCTGTAGTTACACTCATCTTACATTCTCACTTTTAAGAATCCTGTGATAACGATGAAGCCCTATCCCTAAATCCTTAATGTAATTACACTGTTGGAGTGCTTGCCATGCAACTCAGCATATTCACAGATTCAGCATTAGGTCAGGCATCTTTGGAATAAGCATCATTCCACTGACCACACTCACCACATGATAGGATGGCAAGAAACTCAGTCCTAAATATGAACCTTAGCAAAGGTTCCTAAGATTCCCAACCTCCTTCTCCAAGTTAATATTTCAACCACAGAGGCTTAAGCCCCTGAAAAAAAAGACAAGGAAGTAGGCAAAGACCATGGGAATGAGAGACATAAAGTCAGCAGGGGATAGAGAAGCCTGATGAGGCCCTGTGTAGTGAAGAGATATGACAGGTCTTAAGTAGGCCTTACACAGGGGAGTAGAAGAAGTCAATGCAGAGGAAGGTGCCATGCACTCAAAGAACTAGATGCTAAGGACAAAAAGGACTGATAGAAGCTCTATTTATGAGATTTCACTTCAAGCCATCCTTGTGTAAAAGAAAAATCCATTTCCGTTTGTATTTTCTCTCTTTTTGTGTTCTATGTCTGAGAGCACAAATCTCCCTCAGCTTACCTCATCCGACTCTCACCCCCTCTGTCCTCCTGACCTCCATCTCTTGGTCTGGCCTTTGTTTCCTGAAGTTCTCAGCTTCCTGCACTGACCCAGAAGCTGGTGAGCCCATCATAGCTTGAAGATGTCCCCTGGGTGACTGAGCTTCTGAAGCAGGTTAGTGAGATGACAAGACTCTGTGCAACTTCCTCCCTGGGGAGCCAAAGCTGCTGCACCAGGCAGAGCAGGAGATGAAGCTAGACTCTGACACAGGAGGCTGAAATAGTCCTTAAAGGTTAGCAGTGAAGACACATAACCTGCACACATTCTTATACTATAGCCATGTTTTCCAGCTGGGCATGCTCGTCCAGCACAAATAAGACAGTTCTACAAAATGCATCTGAAAGTGCTTTTCCCCAGCATGAGTCAAGCTCTCTCCATTTCATATAGCCCTTAATTAATCACATCAAAACATAAAACTCATGAATTAGCCGCAGTTAAACATTTTCAGTAAAGCAAACATGCACTTAGCATGAAGCTTATGCTGGTGCTTTTTTCTCCCCTCAAAACTCTCTGCACTAAGCAACACACATATTGTTTACTCTGAGTTCAAAACATATTTTAGAGAAGGATTAGGAACTCATCTTTCCTCTGAAGAGCCTAGGAGAAACTTGTAATGTGGCACAAGTAGGATAGAAAAAAAACAGGACACTGAAGTCCATGGCTTCTTTATGATGGTTTGTAAGAGGCACAGCTTTACTTAATGAACACTGGGTTTCAAGAGTTCCCATAAAGATAAGCAATATACCCCAGTATTAGAATCATCATCTGTGGGGTAAATAAATACTCAGGTTGTGAACAGTGGTTTGGTGGGTAGATGGATGGAGAGCCTTCCTCAGAGTACAGTCTGTAGCTACAGGAATTTATGAGAATGCAGTGAGGATCCATGAAGCCTAGAGAGAGTCATCCAGTCAAGGGAAACTGTATCCAGGCTGCTAGACTTCTCTGTTTCCTCCCAGAAGTAACATGGGCAGCAGACAAATCCCAGGATTTATAAAGAATTTTGAGAATTGTACAAAGGCAGAGAGACTCATTTGAAAGTATAGTTGTGAGAATGCCTTTTCTGGGAATGCCTTCTATGACAAAGGGGAACTTTACCTAACCTTGTAACCAGCCGCCATGCTGTAGTTCTACTCTGGAGTTGGCCACAGCCCTCTCTTGTCTTCCCCACTCGGTTCAGACAGTTGTGGGCCCCTGGTTTACTCTAAGGGTCATGGTCTTTCTCCCCACTTGCCTCACCTTCATCCCGAGGTTCCCTTGCCTTGAGCTCCAGCCCTCCTGGTCTCGCTGCCTCTGTGGCACATTATCATTCCATAATATTCTGAAATATACATGAACTTGGCTGAATGCAGACAAAATTGCACCATTTACTGCATGAATATTTCATGCTGGCTTCGCTCCGAGGTATCCGGCCGATGGAGTGGAGCTGCTGCCCTGGTCCTCCCTGCCCACTGGCTTCGTGCCCGATGGTGGGCAGTGCCTGGCCCTTTAGCTGTGCTCAGCCTTCCTGGGGAGAGGGGGAAGGGAACACAGTGTCAAGAAGTACGAATAGCTCTTGAGGGCCTGTTGAGGTCTGGCAGGTGGCGCAGAGGGAGAGACTCTGGGCTACTCTAGCAGTTACACCCCTACTTGGTGGACTGGGCAATCAGAAAAGCATCTTTCTGAGGTAGAGAGCAGAGAAGGGTAGGGACCCAGTGCCCTGGCTGGTTGCTTTTCCATAAGGCCCAAGCAGGAGCTGTTACTTCCCAGGAAGCCTCTGGGAAGAGATGACCGTCTGCTTTGTGGATGGGATCCCTGACACAGCAGCTGCACCTTTCCCCAGACTCTGAGGTCAGGATTTCTGCATCAGGACCATGAAGGACTGAAAAATTCCAAAAGGACCCTAGAGGCCTTCAGGAGACCTAGGAAGAACAGGTGGGGACAGAGACCCACCCGCACATCCGTGCCTGTGTGTCATCAACACAGGGCTTGTGCTGGCCCAGGGGAAGTCCTGGCACTGCACCTGAGTCCTGTGACCCCCTCCCTGGGGTGGCCTCCTGACCATAGGCCATCTGACTGCAACAGAGCAAGAGCAGGTGGGCAGACGGATGCCAGCAGCTGTGAGCACTGAGGACCATGAAGCCTGTTGATGCCGCTGCAGTCTCCCAGTCAGTGGGGTCAGGCGTGGTGGGCTCACTCTAGGAGAAGCAGAGGGTTGGCCACAGTTGGACACTGCCTGGACCCTACGTGCTTGCTAGGGACATGTGATAAGCCAGTATCCTCTCTTTCTGTTGCTTGGTCAGACTCCCTCAGCTGGGTCCCAAGCCTTTCAACATAGATCTTCAACTTTCCTCATCTACTTTCATCACCGCCTTCCCATTGATTGAACACCTGCTGCATACCAGGCATCATGATGTGCCTGGGAGAGAGAAATGGTCTCCAACCTCATGGACCCATCACCTGCTGGGCCAAGTAAATAAGAAAACCTTTATCTTGGCCTCAATACAACAGAAACAGGAACTGAGGAGGGTGCTGGCTTCAGACAGAGTGGTCAGGGAAGACCTGGGGGCTGGGGTTGTGGGGGTCCAGGTATTGAGCAAGGCAAGCAACCCCGGATACCCTGAAGGGTCAGTAGGAGTCTGGCCTGCTCTGCCTGATGTGATAACCTTGTCCCAGGAAATCACTGTAGACATGAATCTTCTTTTCCCCCACAAAGATCACCCCAGACCAGAACCAGGTTTTGGGGTTTCATTTCCTCGTTCTTGAACTTCCACATCAGCCCTACAACCTTCTCACCTTTACCCCAAAACCTCCACCTTTAACTTCCCCACCTTCTGTAACGGTCAGAAAGGCCTCCCTATATAAACCCCTGCCTTGGCTTTAATAACCAAACTACCCAAACTCATGCATGGTACTATAATCATAGCCAAACACAAATGGTTGAAGAGGTCACAGATCTTAGAGAAATTCCCAAGGTGGTCACACTCCTAGGATAATGTAATGTCTTACCAAATGTAAAATATGTATCCTTATATTTATAGTTAATTATCCCAGTCATCACTCATCAAAGAAGCTTCTTTTGCACCAGATGGTTAGTACTACAGAGTAACACAAGTAGTCACACACAGACATTGAGGGTGAATTGCCTGTGCCTAAGTGGCACAGCTACAATGCAGCCTCTACACCCGAAGATCACACAATATAGAACACGGGGTAAAGAAATCAATAATGAATCTCTCAGTTCTCATTAACGAAGCTCCCTCATGTAACAAAGGGCCAGTAACACAAAAGGTCACAAATGGCTAAATCATGGAGATTAGAAACCTGCAGAGTGTGGGCTACTGGACAGGACTTTTAGGCTGTTTCACTCACCCATGACTCAGGAAGTATTGTAGAAGAGGGGGTGCAAAGATTGTAAGAGCCAGTGAGGAAGTGTGTGACCATATGGAAATTGTATCCTACAAGTACCTGGGTCCCTGGTCATATGAACCTAAAGCATGCTTAAGACCCATGCAAACTCAAGCAGACTAAAATAGAGCTTGGAACTGGGGAAATGGTGAGCAGACTCTAACCTTTGCATATGCAACTGAGTACTGTTGTGTGAGGTTGAGCTGGTCTTCCTAAAGTGAGGGATTCTGGGTAGGCTGACTGGACCTCAGTGGATGAACCTGCACTGAGGTCACTTGGGAACACTAACTTGAAACTCTAGATCTTAACACAGATGAAAGAATGTATGGATTCCAGTCGGGGGTCATGGGAATGACTGTGGGTAAAGAGGTATAAAGACGATTAAGATTGGTTGAGATATTTTGTAAATATTGAGATATTTAAAGAACAATCTAAATGTCCAAGAAGATCTTACTACAGATTACATAATACAGGAACGGGCATAAAAGGAATCTTATGAAGGAAAAAAGAACTAAAATATTCAAAGCAAAGGAAGCTGAAAAGATTCTAGACCTGACTCTTGTTTCTGTTTTTTGAGAAATTCATACCTGACTATTATATTTTCATTACTTCTACCCTCCAACAGCAATATGTCTGTATTAGCTTTATTCTCTAGACCAGAACCAGTGGAGTGAGTATTACACAGAGGATTTATGGATTGGCTTATACAAGGCAGCTTGGCAGTATGAGTGACCCAGCGAAGGGTGTGTGAATGCTGGAGAGGCTGAGCACTCATTAGCTGTTCCATCCACCAGGCTGACTGCCTTAGCAATCCCAGTCTGGCACAGAAGGCCTGGAGGAATTCTGGAAAGTTGCAGTTCTTCAGTCCACATTGGAACACTGAAGGAGCTTGGTTCTGATATCAGTGATGGAAGGAAGGGGCAGAGACAGCTAGAAAAGAACAGAGGCACTCACCAGCAGGAAAAGAAGGCAAGCCCACAAACAACACTGCTTTTTCCTGACACCTCTTAGCACCTGTGCTGCCTACTGTGTGAGAGGGTTTCTCCCCTCGGTTAATCCTTCCGAGATAAACCCTCACTGGTCCACCCAGAGGAATATCACTTGATATCCAATCAAGTTCACAATCAAGGATAACCATCACACTAACCAACTACAAAGCAGATAAAAAACGACCATGGCAATTCCATTTGTTTATTTATAGAAGACTTCCATGAAAATCGCAGGATTTTAGCTTTTCCGGGTGCTACCAGTAATGAACTCAGTGGAAGTGGGAGGAGGTTCGGAATCCCATTCCCAGACCCCACTTCAGGGCTACAGGAATGCCTCAGAAAACCATCCGGGCTACAGAGTCCACATGGTGCTCCCTTGGTGAGGCTCTGCCAAGGGGAGAGCTAGATTTGTCACCATTTCCCAGCCACATTCATCCCAAAGGATGAGGTCCTAAGGAGGCAGCTTACAGTCAGCCCTAACACCACCTCAGATAATTTCTTGGCCATCAATCAAGCAGGCTACATTATGCACATGCTTCAGAAAATACTGATTCCAGGAAACAGGCAAGCCCTCCAAAACATCACTACTGAGCCTGGAGGGACGGCTCAGTAATTAAGAGCACTGGCTGCTCCTGCAGAGGACTCAGGTTCAGCTCCCAGCACCCACATTGGGACTAAAAACTTCCTGAATTCCAGTTCCAGGGGATTCAACACCCTCTTCTGGCCTCAGAGAGCATTGCACACACGGGTGCTCTCACATACATGTAGTCAAAACACTCCTATATATAAAATAAAAAATTTTCAAATGCTACTAATATTGTGTGCATAGCTTGTGTTGTGAATTAGTCAAGGTCTTGCTCAGAGCCTGTGTTCTTCTTCTTCCTGTCAGAGAATGTAAGCATCAATATTGCTGCTTCCTAGTCACCCAGAGTGAGAGGGCTCAGATACATAGAAACATTACAGTAATGCAAAGTCATTATTGCCACCAAGAATATTTCCCAATTTCCCCCATGTGTGGAGGAAAAGCCAGATTTCATTACTGTTAAGATGAAGGCACCAATTAAAGGAAAGTTGAAAAGATAGTTAGATAGTGGCCCATGGGCTCCCGTTGCTGTTTCTCTCCCCTGTCTCTGGATGGCTATGGCTGAAGTTCTTTGACAAGTCATTATCAGAAACTGGAACCCCTGAAAAACTCCCTTGCCCTGGGATTCTGATGAGGAAAGCTTGCTGGGTCTCTAAGCTCCCTCAGAAACCCAGTTTCTGTATTCTGCCCCCAGCCAGAACTCTTCTGCTCTCTGCCACAGCTGCCCTCCCAGCTGCCCACCAGGTGCTCACACTCTGGCAGCAGGCAGCCATTTGAGGCTGACAAAGCTGGCTGGCATACTGCCTCCCATTGTATTGCTATTGAGTTTTAATTTGCAATTCTTATTTGTAATGGAAGATAATTGCAGATTCCCAGGAACTGTTTTCTGAGTAGAAAGAAATGGATACATCTGGGCTCTTTCTGGAGAAGTTAATTAAAGACTCTACATAATGCAGCAGATGGTACCACATGGGTCGGCCTGACTCAGTAGGAGCCTTTCATGGTGACTCTGCAGTTGCTTGTCCTGCCTGCCCGTTCTTGCCCAGAACACCTTTTGGAATATGTTCCTTGGCTGAGTTTTCCCTAAGCTCTCTATCTAAAATGCAGTGCTGGGAGCAGGTGTTGAGATAGTTGGCCCAAAGGTGATCTGGACCAGAGCAGTGCTGGATAGCAGTCGTATGCCAGTGAATCTACCAGGTTCTAATGCATAGTTCCAAACTTGTGAGCACATGGAGAGTCCTGGTTAAAATCAGTAGCCCATAAATTGAAACAAAAAGGTATGGATGTGGGAAAGGGACTTGTAGATTGGAGGAGAAGGTGACCGGGGTTGAAGCAAGACAGGAGAGAAAGAGAGGCTAAAGTAAACAGAATGTACTGGATACATGTGTGAATTTTCAAGGAACAAATTTAGTCTTTTTTTTTCTTTTAAAACTGGTGGTCTTTGAGATGCAACTGGATTCTGAGGACTATAACTTAATTGACTGATATTTTGATATATTCACAAATGATGATATTAGAGAATGATAGAAAGTAGAAAATAAGGCCTAAATAGAGGAAGTAGATCCCCGGCAAGCCCTGAAGAAGAGATACATTGTCCCAGTCCTTTCTTTTCTCCTCTTGACTTCCTGACTGCTCTGAGGTAAACAGCTTTCCTCTATCATGCTCTTCCTCCAAGAAGATTTTCCTTGTGGGCTTAAAAGCAATGGAGCAGGCCACCCATGGCCTGAAACATCCAAAACCATGCACCGAAATAAACATTTCTTCCTTTAAGTTATTTCTTAAAATAACTTAAAAGCTATTTATTTATTTCTTAAAATAACTTAAAAGCTATTTCTCACAGCAACAACAACAACAACAAAAAAAGCTAATTAGCACAGATAATGTTCAGATGAAACTTTAAACATTTTAGTTGATGTTGAAAGTAATAAGACTTTCAATCTGGAAATAATAAGACTTTCAAGATTGTCAAGACTGAATGAATTTTGCATATAATAAGCTGTAATGTTTGGAAAACTAGAATAGAACATCATGAACTGAATGTTTGCATCCCATTAAAATTCATGTGTTAAAATCCTGATCCTCAAAGCTCTGGTATAAAAGGTAGAGATGTCAGGGAAGTGATTAGGTCATAAAGATAGAACCCTCACAGAAGGGATTGTTTCCTTCCAAGAGGAACCCAAACTCTCTGTGCTAGTCTATCTTAACTGTCAAGTTAATGGAATTTAGAACCACTGCGGGGAAAACACCTCTGGGTATGTCTATGAGAAAGATTTTACTAAAGAAGAATGACCTATTCTGAACAGGGGCAGGATCATCCCACTGACTGAGGTCACTGAGCGAATAAAAAGGGGAACATGAACTGAACACCAGCATTCATCTCTCTCTACTTCCTGACTAATGATGCTATGTGTCCAGCTGCCTCAGTACCCTGTCACCATGATTCTCCCTCCCCTCCCCATCCCATGATGGACTGTATCACTTCTGCCTTTAAACTAAAATAAACTTTTACTGCTATAAGTTGCTTCTTCTTGTTTTGTTGTCACAACAATAAGAAATTATCTAATATATTCTCTTATCTTATCCTTTCTATATGAGGATACACAGTAAAAATCAGCTGTCAAAGGCTAGAAAGAAGTCCTCACCAAAGCCCTGATAGTCTAGAACCCTAATTTTGGATTGGCTGCACTCCAGAACTATGAGAAATCAATTTGATAACTATAGTAATTAGCTTTTGCTAGTTAATATAGTAATTTTCTATAGCAGCCCCACTGTAACAGTCACAAGCCAGTGAGCCTTACTTTCACCCTGAGGACACTTCTGGTTTTACAGTTTGTCAAGTCAGTCCCCATTAAGTGTTTGCAGCCAATTCTGTGACTCTACCAGATCTTCTCTTTCTTGTGAACATAAATCTAAGAACTGTCAACCATTGCTATCTCTTCTCTCTTGTTTATGAGAAAACTTTATCTTCACTTGTCCCTCCTATTCCAGGGGGCTGAGGATGGGATCACACACACACACACACACACACACACACACTCACACACACACACACACACACACACACACACACACATATACTTGGGATGTGGGCCACAGCTTAATGATAGACCTAGGTTCAGTCACCAGCACCCAGAAAAAATATCACATTTGCTAATTTCAATGTATTTTTCCAAGTTAGATGTAATTATAAGACCTACCATTTATCTTCTTTTTTTTTCTTTTTTGCTTATCCTTTTCTCTATTTTTAGTTTTTTTTTTTTTTTTAACTCTTGCTGTCATCAGCAGCAGCACTCTTTCTTTTTGTCTCTTAAAACATTCCTGGTATCTTCCAACTTCTTTGTGTAATAAAAGATTTACCCAGAGGTGGTGGGCAGATAGTTTATCCAATTCTAACGGAATTCAAAACTACTCATTTTCTGATGTATTTGGTAGTCAAACAATTTGCACTAAATTACTGTACACAATGAAAAATTATGGGTATGTAATAAAGACATGAAGTGAATGTTTTGCAAATAAGACAATCAAACACCTTCCTTCACCAGCCAGGTAACTAATGTGACATCCCTCCTGAGTCACTAGTGAACTGTTCTCTCCTCTGAAGGCCTATGGCTGGTGACCATGATGGAGGAGCTAGCTCTCCATAGGTAGTACGGGAACATGGCCCATGGTGAAAACTGCAAGTTGCTCACATATGTTGTAGAGAATGCTGAAGTTAAAAGGAAAGTTAGGGTTAAAACAACCAAATCAGAGACGCTGGGGATGAGTGCTTGTAGGTGGTTATGAAATAACCAAGCTAAACTGATCAGAGGAAAGACGGGGCTCTGGGCTGGTGACAGCAGGTCATCTGGCCCCAAAAACTTTTAAAGATCACAGGTGAGGCTACATTGTTTTTTCACATATTCTTCTTTAAATGCAGCTAAGTGTGACTAGAGATAACTTCTAAGAAAGCATCCACCTACTGCATGAAAGAAACCTCAGACCATTTGTAGATGAGATGTTAACTAAGAACAACTGCAATTATTTTATGGTATCCACAAGAAACAAGAAGAGCATAGTATAATTAACAGGAGACACCTGTATGTCAGAATGTAGTAATGATGCCCAGAACTAATGTCTAGCCAGACAGCCAGCATCAGTTAACAAAGTCAGAGTTGGACAGGGACAGAGAGGGACTTCAACCACCTCAAATGGATAAGTAGTACCTGAGCGGTGCCTGATTATTACTGGTTGGGTCACAGGGACTAGCATAACTGGGCCGTCTGTTGACTCAGCCTATCAGAGCCTAGAGAACTAATCAATCTCAGCAATCACTTCATCCTTTGTCAAGTTTCTGCCATATAAAACCCTTAGACAAAAAACTTCTATGACTTTTTCTCTCTTGCGATCCTCTCCCACTTTCCAGAGTTTTTCTTAGTTTTCCCCAATTTCTCACTTTTCTACAGTTCTCTTTAATAAAGCTTATTTCTGCTTTGTCTACTCCCGTGTCATTAATCTTCATTGGCATGATACAACTAACTCAGAAGCCACTGTCCCAGATCAATCTTCAGTGATCATAAGTGTCTGTCACCCCAGATCCTTGGGTCAAGAACAAATGGACCAAGAAGAGTTCCATCACATTTAAAAAACCTGCATCAATCTGGCCACACAAGCCCATGCCCCAAAACTTCCACAAGAGAATAGGATGGAATCCTACCATGATAACAACCTGGGCAGGGACTCTGGGAAATATTTTTTGATGTGAGGAATCCAAGATGAGAGGTCATGTGACAAATGCTGGCAGGTATGGATCTGGCGTTCTGATTCCAGCAGCCGAGGGCTAAGCCTCCTACACTCCTGGCTCTTCTACTCTCTGAAACTGGGTTTTCACTTTTCACTGCTTTGGAGAGATAACAAGCACGCACCTCTGTCCTCTTCCCTGACATGTCCCTAGTCCTTGACTTTGCTTTCCCACCCTTGCTACCCTCACTGTCACCTTACAAAGTGATTTTGATCTGAATTCCACCCAGCCTCAAGTCCTCTCCTTACTCAGGCAATGGGTATCATTTGTATCAAGCTGAAGGATATGGAGGCATGATGACCCGGGGAAGGAAGAAGTTTCCAGAAGCCGATACTGTACCCTTCCCCCACTGTCCAATATCATCACCTTGTAGGAAATGTTCCATCACTTACTGCTTGAGCAGTGGGAAGGAACAGAAAAGAAGTATTTAAGAATAACAAGTTAGAAAACAACAAATCCTTCCCGAAGTTTCTTTCCTAGAAAGAATGATGACAGGAAAAGCAAATGAATAAAAAGATTAACCTTCCAGCAAGCTACACCTTGGCTTCCCTGAATTTAAATAAAATCCTCACAACTCAAGCTCATATGTATCTCCAGTTTGCAGATGTCACTTACAACAAAAACATCACAATAAATATATTAGGTACAATAACCATGTCAACAGCAATTGGGTGAGGCTGTCAGGCTGGTTTATTCATTAGTTTACAAAGAAGCTTAATGGCTCGCCTAATTCTGCGCTGTTATTTTATGTCTTCTCTTCCTTTTGTCTTTGTTTAAGAAAACCTCACTTGAAATTTTCATATCTCCACAGACCCTGTGCAACAGATGTGGTTGGTCCTTAGGAATCTCTGACTTCTGGGTTTCAGCCAAAGCCCATGGTTTTGAGTTTCAGCGCAACTAGGAGCAAATGAAACTGACTTTACTCCCCACCTCCAATGATTTGCAAGCACAGAGCATACTACCCTGGTTACTTTGAGCATTCCGGGAAAAAAATTAATAAGCATTCCAGACAAAGCAATACCCTGTTCATCTCAATATGGGAGTTTCCATCACCTCCTGCTCAGCCCTGCCATTGTCCTGGTCTGGTTTCTGTTACTGTAATCAAACACTGACCAAAAGCAACTTGGGGAGGAACCTTACAACTTAAAAGTCCATTATGGAGGGAAGCCAGGTAGAAACTCAGGGCAGGAGCCCTGAGCAGGAACATTTGCAGATGCTTAGATACCCAAAGCTGTGAGGGTCGGTTTATCTCCCCGCCCTGGACTTGCTGTTCCCTCCATTGTGATTGTTCAGAGCTCTCTGCATTGATCAGTGAGCCAGACGAGTAACCTGAGAGAGGAGAGATCCAAGGTGGCTGGCCGTGAGAATGCTAGGGGTCCCAATGAGGAGTAGATACAGGAAGGAGACAAAGAACAGACACAGGGCTCTAGCACAACACAAACTTGATGGCCCTCATCGTTCATGCTTTTCTCTTAGGCTTAAACTCAGTCATGAAAGCTTATAGCTTCCATGCGACTTCTATGAGAATTATTGAGCCTGGGAAGGGACAGTGTCTCTCAGACTTTTAATTACTTAATTTGTTGTGTACTAGATTTTTCTTACGGAGCCTTTTGTTGTTGTTGTTTTTTGAAGCTAGTAGATATCCACATTCATTCTTGAATTACATGGAAAACTTTTTCCCAATAAACTCACCTCTCACCACTTTAGTTTGTTAGTATATGAATTTAGGAAATACGTCATTCATGTGAATTATTACCCCTTAAAGCACACACTGAGCTATATTATAAGCCAGCAGTGTAAGACTTTTTTCTTTGCTCTTGGTAAACAGAGAAAAAGAAGCATAACACTGAAATTGTTTAGAGATGAAGTTATCACCCCATATCATGGCCCTTCAGTCTACACTGAACAGCAAAGGGAAAACCTGAGTGGCCAGTGAGGGTAATTATTTCAAACACATGTCGGAAACCTCTGAGCTCAGCCACAGAGAACTCTTGGCACACAGCCTTGGAGCAATCTCAGCTTTGGAGGAAGATTACTATATTGGGGGGGAACATTAGCATAACTTACAGAGGAGTGTTCTGCTATTGATAGATAGCATGGGCTCCTGCCATTTGTGACTATAAAGCCTGAGATAAGTAGCTCACACCCTCTCACTGAATTGAAATAGAATACAATTGTGGATTCAGTATGACTGGGAGGAATAAATGAAATATTGGAGATGATTTGTGAACACCAAAGCCCCCTAGATATGTATATCTTTACTTCAAAGCTGCAGTACTAGACATTTGTTATATGGATAACCATGAAGAGCATTTGCCACCAAACTGTGCCTTCCTTCCTTACTTACAAGAGTAAGTACAGGAGTCTATTTTGGATCAAGACAACATTGCTAGACCACATCTTTCATTCCATTCTGGATACATAACAAAGCACAAGTGTAAGCCCTCATGGCCTTACAGAAAACTGGGTTCTCAGAGCCTGGGCCTCTAACTTGCCACCTGTGGTCCTGAGGGCAGAGGATTGTCTCAGGGGAGTCCTTTTCTCCAACAAGATGGCCTGGCTGTTTAGACAGCAAACTGCCTGATCAGTCTCCCTTGCAGATTCTAGACCATTTTCACAGTCCCATCTAGAAATCATAACTAGAATTCTATGAGAGATCATGAGATAGTTTGTCTTCTAGACTTTCTATGCAGTAGCCTGGGACCTCTGGTGATCATGGGCAGGTCAGAACAGACCTCTATGAGAACTCTACCCTAGTACCTAAAACAAGACTGAAGTCTCACTACCACTCCTGAAAAAGGCTTCTTCTCTCTTCCCTTTCCTCACTTTGGTCGAAAGCTGACAGCGTTTGCTTTTGTCTAGGGATAACTCTCACCAGTGGGGGACTTGCTCCTGCTCTGATATACTGGGACTCTTATATAACAGGTGTCTTAGCTTAGAACTCATAGAATTTCCCAAAGATAAAACCTAGGACCCTATGGGGCTCCAGGCTCAGCCTGCTTCATTTCTGATTGCGTGCCCCACATGCTATTCTGTACCTGCCTAGTTCTTCCCTGTCCCGGTGTTTGTGAGAGGAGATGTGATAGGTGAAGGGACCAGAGTCATTTAGGCTAAAGTTAGAGGCTCCCTCTCCACATCTCCAATTTTGCATTTCATCATCCCCACTAGGTCTCTGCTTCTGATGAGTAACAAAAGAGATGTTCGTGATATAAGGTGGAAAGCTGATGGATAAGACTGGTCTGGCTCCCTAATGTTTCATGGTGAGAAAGAACCAGGACTCTTTACTTCCAGGCAGAACTTTCTCCCAGGAAAGGATGTGTGCCTATACCTACCCTTCTTTCACAGCAGTTTCTTTCTTCACACTGGAGATTCCTTGAAAACCCCTTGGCTACCACATCACAGGGGTGCGGACAGGGAGAGTGCCTCATAAATGCCCCCCTCACACTTAAAGTTAACCCTAAGCACTGACAGGATCACTTCTCGTTTGAGCCTTTCACTATGAGTCCAAGGGTGAATAACCCATCTCTGCAGAGATCTCCTTCTAGAGACAGAAGTAATGTGCTGATAATACCAGCAACGGCACAGCAGCATGGTGATAACAAGAGCGTCAGAGCTTATGCTCTAATTGATCAACTCTACCTGGTGCAGGAGATGCGTCCCAGGGGCTCAGCTTCTATACAGGGTGGCCATATTCTACCTTACAGATGTGGTCCATAGAGTCAGGGGCCTCCAGAAGATAAATTCAGAATAAGTAGATGAGTGTGCCCAAGTGAACCACTGCTTCTGTGACATTCTGAAACAGGTGTACATGGGAAGTCAAGGCCTCTATTGTGGTTTCCATGACCTATCTTGAAGGAAATGTTGTACCTGTTAAGGTTTTCCCGTCTCTGTTGCTCTCACAAACCTCTTAATTGTGAGGATAGGACACAGTTTAGATCCTTTGTGCCTATTATTCTAACCTGAAATATGGAATGATAATAGCAGTTTCTAACAGTGAAACAAAATGTGATTGCAGAGCATTTCCTGTAATGTCCATCACAGGGTGCCCACTCCACAAATGAGTCTGACTGCTACCGTTGCTCTGCGGCTGTGACCGTTTTCATCTTCCCAACAGCATCATATATCATCTCTGACATAATATCCTCGCCAGCAGTATCCTCACCATCATCACTAATACAACACCCTTATCAGCATCATCCTCACTGTCATCATTTACGTGACATCCTAACTGGCATTACCATCATTACTTTCAGGATTACTAAGTGTAATAATTGCACAGAAAGGCAAAACAGGTATAACTATCCCAATTTATAAATAAGAGGATTAAAAGTGAAAGAAGAACAAGAACGTGTCTTTAAAGTAAAATGAAATACAGTCATCTCTTAAGAAATGCTTGACTATTGCAATGTAATTTATTATGCAAAGTTGCCCTTTCTGACAATCAGCAAATGAAATGGTAACAGAAGGGCTTTCAGCAGGCAAACAAATCCAGCAGGGAGTCTGCCCATGGCTCTTGTCTCACAGCATGACACGTCATTAGGCCAGACACCTCTCCTGGAATGTCCAAGAGGAAGTCCGAATATTGCAGTCTGTGGTCATGAGACTAGGCAGTTTGACCTTGAAAACTCAACCAACCAGCACAGTTGGCTATACTTAGCTTCCTCATGCTGACTCCTCAGCATCTCCGTGCGTAACAGCCGTCGAGAGTGGCTAAGATGGAGGCAGACACACGTGCTCATATGCTTCCTGGCCCATCCATGCATGCAAAGATTTTTCCCTTTCAATTTCTTTGTGGTCAGATGTTTCATTACCAGATAATTTTGTACCTCCTACCAGGAGAGTTAAAAAGCAGCGACTCTGTTATTCCTTGTAGTGCCATGGCTCTTCAGAATCTGTCTGTATGAGAGCGGCCTAGTCACCATGCCCATTCAGTTCCCCAGCGCCATTGATCTTGGGTCAGCTCCACATCATACCACATGCTACCCAAGAACAGTGACTTCCACTGACTCCCAAAAGCTCTTGCTCTGCTTTTTTTCACAGTGACCACAGATACAAAATTACCTGCATCCAGTTTGTGAATGATAATTTAGTTTCTGGTCATATTAACTTTATTGTTCAGAATTTTATGACTCAGGCATATAACAATACATCTTTTTCTTGAGATTTGTATGTGCTCTTTCATTGTTAGCTGCGCTTCTGCCTGCATCCCTTGCCACCAACCTGGAGGAGATGGGGAGACCAGTACAGAAATAGGAGCAGGTCATGCAGGGAATACTTACAAGCCTTGGGAGCAACCTGGAGAAGAGAATAAGCTTCCCATGTCAATCAAAAGCAGGATGTGACAGTGATTCAAAGGACTTATATGTTATAGAGCCACAATCTTCAAGGACATGGAGAACAACCAATATAGAGAATGCCTAGACTATGAAGTGGGACGACTATGTACAGGGAAGATTTTTCTATTAATACTAGAGACAGGAACAAAGGATGCACAGTTACTATTGAGGTATCAACCCCCAGGAACTTCAGGCTACAGTGTCCACTGTAGTTGAAATATGAGTAAGAATCATTATATGTAAAGTCACATAACTCAAGCACAGGTATACAGATGCAACATTTGTAGCCCAAGATTTGAACTAATTCATCCTGTGAAAGAAAATCACCCCAAACTAATAGAATACCACCATATGAGTCATCTAGGACCATGTGATATTTTTTTTTAAATGATATCCTCCAGCAAGAGATCATTCAGTAGGCTTTCCTCCTGGAACTGGGGACCTGAGCCAGTCTCATAAACACAAGTATAGAATTCCTCCTTGAAGTAACGTGCACAAAGGATCAAAATACAAGCCACCTGAGAGAAGTGGGTTCTTAACTGAGCTCAGTATACTCTGTTCAGATGGCACTGATAAAACTTTGATAAAAGCTCTTCAAGACAAGAGCCCAAGAGCTCTTCTTCTCTAGCATCCTTTGAGATTCCAGTGACACACTGGGCATGAAAGCAGATGGAGGTAGTAGATTTGCATTTCCTTAAAGCATAATTATTAGATCAGCCACACTAGAATCTCCTGGCTTATATGTCACAAAGATCCATAGGCTTCATGCCAAAGTTAACAAAACCAGAGTGTCCAGAGGAAAAGCCTGAACTCTACCGTCTAAAACATGTCGAGGGGTTATTTTATATATAATTTGAACTTGAATGTTTTATGTATGCTCCCCGGCCCCAAACACACACAACCCAAAAGATTTGAACCTAAGATGGCCTAGGAAGTGTTCCTCTCTCCAAATATTTCCCCTGTATGTAAGGCCATCCATTCATGTTTTAGGGTTGTCTTACTGCCCCCTTCATGAGCTTGTGCTTGGGATCAAATCTTTCTAACTCATTATGACTCTAAACTTTTACTAAACCACAAGGAAATGCAACTATTGGTATCTCAAATAAAGGCACAAATTTTACTTTCAGAGAGGACAACCAGGCTATAAGAACAAGTTCTACACCTGCAAACATAAAAGGTACGTCTTTATATGTTACTACAGGGAGTTTGCCCAAACACTAGAAGCAAAAGTCAAACCACAATGCTATTGATTGATACACAGTTCTCCAGAGGCACCCACAAGGTCCCAAGCAAAATAAGCATCAGCCGTGATATATTTTAAGCTCATCTGAATGTTCTCCCATTCTTTTGCTCATTTGTTCATTCAAAGAAATATATTATGTGTAAACCAGAATGTAAATATGTAGATGTTATGTTAGACTCTAGGGAGTGGAGTGTGTCCTAAGTCCTAGTTAGAAGAACTAACACTGAAACAAAGCCCCAGCCCTTTGATAACGTATACTTCAGTAACACCCCAAACTAAATGCCCTGAGATAAATTACACTCCCCAAAACATTTCACTATGCCTAGGGTTGGGGAAGCTTCAATCAAGGATGGACCTGAGCTGAAGAAGGAGTGGGTGTTTCCCAAGAGGAAAAAGTAGCGAGGTGATAAGCTCCCTGAGTCTCTGCTTTGGAACTTAAACAAAGGGATATGTATACTGTGTGGATATGTGCTGATCTTCTTTGTGGCTCTGGTTTAGCCAACTTCTGCCATGCCAGGGTAATATGCATATATGCCCATAAGCACAATTACATACATGAACACTTTTCCATATGTATCATATGCACTTTAGAATATCTAATATTTAAAAAGAGTACTTGCTTCTGTCAACACAAAGGCTAAAAATATCATCAGATAGTATATAAGGCCTATAACAGAGGTGAGGTTCCTCCACTTTATGTGGAAACACATGCCTGACGTTTCCAATAACAGATTTGAAAATGACTTCATTTATCATTTTCTTTGTTCTGTTATAATAAAAAATTCATGAACTTTTGCCTTGCTAGGACATGGTATTTTAAGTAATTTAACTCTTTGTTCTCAAACCATGGTCACTCACATTCAGTCCTGGAATAAACTATGTCCTATTTTTAAAAAATGTATCGTATGCCAAGTGCTATTCTACCTGCCCTAAAGGCTACCTTATTTCATCCTTACACCAATTCTAACAGATTCTATAACTACACTATTCTGACACAGTGTGATAGTCATTTTGATAACAAAGCAACTCAATACTTAAATTACAAAGAGAAAAGTTTATTTTGACTCATGATTTGAGAGGTTCTAGTCTCTGCTTGGTCACATCCATTTTTTTCTAGGCCTCTGTTGGAGGTCCCAGATGGCATGGTAGGGCACATGTGGCAAGGCAAAGCTGCCTACCTCAAAAAGCAAACCACCAATGATAGACTGTCCCTCTAGATTCCACTTCTAAAGGTTCCACCACCTCCTAACAGTACTGCTCTGAGGAACAAGCTTTTAACACATGGGCTTTGGGGGTACACTCAAAATTCAAACCACAGTACCTGGAGGATTTGAGTTAGTTATTGGAGGTAACACTTTGTAAGTTAAGATAGATTGTAAAGAAAAATAAGCTTCAAATTTCTTTGATTAGTACCTGTGTTATATGTCCATGTGTGTATTACATGCTGAAAATATAGAGAAGAACACTATGTAACATAGTGATGGTTGAATTAAGAGTCCTTTAATAATAGCCAGTGGTCAGGGAGGGTGCTAATACCCCAAAGAACTCTTGTTCCCAAGAAGAAGCAGGGCAGGGTTAAAGTTTAAAACCACAATTACATCATGCCAGAGGTATAGCCAATAACCATGGTTACATCAGATCACCACCAATCAAGGGGCAGGTCAGTTAAGAAAGAGGTTTTCAGTTAACAGTAAGTTTGTTAGGTTACTTGTAAGTTTTTCAATATTGTAGAAACAATGTGCACCCTGAAACTGCCTGCATGAGACCCTCTGCCTGGCTGGATACAGCGGAAATGACTGGGAAAAGTGGGATGGATATGATCAAGATACATCATATAAATGCATGACATTTTCACAGAATAAATAAAAATATTATTAAAGCAATCTCAATGTAAATATTTCTAAAATATATTTCTGAAAATGTACCTGCCAGTCTTAAACATGGAGTCCTGAATTCATTGCCCCTAATGACCTTCTTCCCAAAACTCTGGCCTTGCGGGTAGCTGCGTTTCCTATTTCCAGAGCTAGTTCTCACTAAAGAAATATTCTCTTTGCCTGAAGGGCTGGGAGAAACCTTTAAATGTGTCTTCCTTTGGAGGTGTAGTTATTAATTCCCAGTGCCCTTGGCTTGCAAGCTCTGGCTTGCTTGATGGGAATGAGTTACTCCTTAGCTGCAGAATGCTTTAAAACAATTTTTCAGCACCTCTAATAATTCTGCTTCATCTGGTCACAGAAAACCCTGACTTGGGAGTTGAACTGTAGATCTGCTAATTGGGAGCTAGATGCCAAGAGCTTTGAAATGTACCCTGAGGTGATAAAGCTCTTTCTATTCTATTTATTCCTTCCAATAATTTCCTCTTTTCTTTGTCTTCAGTTTTTTCTTCAGGTGATGAAAGGATTTCTCAGTATTCAGTTACTTTAGGGAGCCGTAATTGTAATCCATCTATTGTGAGCATTAGGAAAACCTTCCAGTCAGATAGTTTAGAAAGTGATTGTAAATGAAACACAAAATGTTCTGTGGGCCAAGGGCAGAGACATTATCTATTCTATTTCTCCACTAAAGCACAGCACTCAAGTGTCTATACACAAGCCATATTCTACTTGTCCACAGATTGGCATCCATAATCTCTGCCTATACTTCACTGCCCCCATACTAGCAAGCTGGAATAAGTACAAGAGACCTGCATTTAAAGCAGAAACACAGTTCACCAGCCTTAGCAAAATTTCTGGGTTTGTTCTTTTTTTTTTCTACAATTGTCTTACAAGAGGCTATCTTATTTTTTGAGGCACCACCTATTTCAGTTTTCACAGCATAATGTTTTCTAAGGAGGAAAATAAAATCACGGTTTGATAAGAGTGGATCTTGGCTTTAAAAGATGCAATCAATCCTCTTACCAGCACACCAGGATAGCGAATCCAAGACACTCTTTCCTGCTGCGCTCAAGGCTAAAGCACCCGTGACACCAGCTTTCTTTCACTCCTAGATGCTGCTGGGTATTTTCTTAAGAAGCTATCCATAAAGTCATGTCCAACTGATTAACATTAGTGTTGCAAACAATTAGCTAATCCTTGCAGGAAGCTACCTCAAAACACAGCTGGAGAGACTGGGGGTGGAGCTCAATAGAGCACTTGTCTGGCATATATAAATACCTGGGTTTCATCTCAAGTACCACAAATAAAACAAAACCCACTGAGGTGACCTTTTGGATGACAGAATAAGGACTTTGAAAAACACTTTACCCAACAAAGCAACATAACTCCATATGTGTGCATATGCATAAGAGATATGGACATAGGTACATTGAAAGCAGCAAAAGAGAACACTCATTTAAAGTCTCTGTCTCTGGGAATTCTCGTAATAGCTTATACAACAAAGAAAAATCTACTACATCTTAGTAAATACTGTGAATCTATCATTTGAGTCATGACTCCTGTTATCTTTTCTCCAACTCATGTCACAAAACCTCTAATCTGGGCATGTGTAGTCAAGATAGCAAGGCTTTTCTCTTCCCTTAGTCTGGAGTCTAGGGCTATGCTTCCCGGAAAAGGACCAGCTCTTGCAGTTTCCCATCCCCACATCTGTGCTTCAGAATTCGATTCCAGGTCAGTACAGGAAGGAGGAATGGACCTCAACCCATCCCTATCCCAAGGGGAAGAATTTTAGCCCTGGCAGCACAGGACAAAAACACTGAGTCTTAGTTGGTGCCACTCAAGTTTGGATGGAGATCCTGTAACAAGACTGCCAAACCCAGAAGATAAGAAGGGGGCTGGAGAGATGGCTCAGTTGTTAAGAGGAGGTATTGCTCATCCAGAGGAACTGAGTTTGGTTTTAAGCATCCACATCAGGTAGCTCATAACTCCTATAACTCCAGTTCCAGGGGCATCTGATATCTCACAGGCACATGTCCATACAGTACACACATTTACAGACATAATTATAAATGATTAAAATAAATCTTAATTTATTTTATTTAATAATTTAATTTTATTTAATGCTGACAACTACCTCACTGGTACCTGGTTATAGAGATGCCATGCCATTAAGAGCATTTCCCTATTACCAACTCTGGAGTCACGATGTAGTGATCCTGCCAAGAAGGAAAAAAACAAACACTCAGGACTAAGAGTGGATGATGCAATGCCTAAGGTCATTGCCAAAGGTAAGCATAATTTGTTGGAGAGTAATCACACATCTTGGAGTGTTTATTTAAGTAATACAGCAAATAAACCAGAAGTGTAACAGAGGACCCAAGAAAGAAAGAAATGGAAAGAGTCTACCTGGGATAGCAAAGAACTCTGAGCAGATAAAAGCTCTGTGCAGCACCAAGCTATTTCCACTTAGTAACAATCATTACAAGACATGCTGGAGATCTGAATGTATTCTTCAAGATACACACTATGGAACCATTAGTCCATGGAGAGAACAGAGGAGCATACAGCACATGTTCTGACTGAGCTGTTGAAGTCAGGTTGAAGATAACATCATAGTCACCATGCCAGCTTGAACAACAGTATGCATGATCAAGGTTGTGACCCTGAAGAGCAATAACACAGAAATTCTCCAAGCTAGAAGTGACTGGATAAACATGAAGCCCCCAAAATGTAAACTCCATGTACTGTGATGATAGAGTTCAAGACACACACACACACACACACACACACACACACACACACACACACCCCACATACATCTAAAGGTACAATATAATTGTGTAATGGAAACTTAATGTGGCTAGTAAGTAAAGTATCTTATGTTGGTCCTATGTTGGGAGATCCAGATTAAAATGAAAAAATAAGTGTGTGGGAAGGAAGAGTCTGAGCACGTAAAAAATATACACAAAGAAGCAACAAACTCTCTGAATTAGCTCAGGCAAGTCAAAGTTTATCTGATGCTAGTCCAAATCCTCATTCCTAATATTAGTAACTAAAATGCTAAGATCCATCAAACTATACTTTTTAAAGTCTTTTACTACATGTATTTATTTAGAGGGTGACAGCATCACAGTTCCTATGTGTTGTTCAGAGGGCAACTTTTAAGAGTTGGATCTTTCTTTCAATGATATGGGTTCTAAGAATCAAGTGCCTTTATCTACTGAGCCATCATATCAATCCTATATCCTTTTTCATTTGTCCTGCAACAACAGGACCATGGCTATTAATTGGCTAATTTGCATAATGGGCACATTCAGCATCTGTAATTACTCATGCAGTTAACATTCTCCTCTGAGAGTAATATAGACAGCATGCCAGACAACCAGAATTCCAGATGATGTAACTTTTGAACTATAAACATCAACACGCCTGCAGCCTAGCCATTCATGAACATTACAAATCCTTCAACTGAAATAATCTAGCTGGTAAAAAGAATCCAAGCAACAAAATAAATCCAGGTACACAGTATGAGGCCTATCAACATTCAGTCATGGGTGAGGAAGGGACTCATCAGGTACCTCTCTTCTCAGAGGAATTATTGGGAGGTCAATGGTTTCAAGGGAAGAGGGAGATGTTTTCTTCAATGATATAGCTAGAGGTAAATTGCTACGAACCTGTAAATAAGCCCACACCTGTTTTCATGTAAGTTAATTTTAACTAAGGTAATAAAGACACCATTATCAAAACATGAAAGTAGAAAGGGCTGAGAAATGACTAGTGGCATCAGCAAAGAGCTCAAAGGCGAAAGTGGGAAGGCTGTTATATTTTCATATTTTAGAAAAGATATAACTATATGTTGTCTATAGAAGACATAATTGAGGTTTAAAGATGCAAAGAATCTTAAAGTGAAAATATGGGATGCCAGAGCGACTCAGATCCAATCAGAGAGTAGTAGGTACCCCCATAAGGGTCATTCCATTACTGTCGCAGTGGGCAAATCATGCTTAGCTGATCGGTGGAGTAACACACAGAGTCAAGAGCTGGGTAAAACTGCTGATGGCTTTTCTCCCCAGAATAGAATTAGAAAACCAAAGTACACGCACCACCATCAGTCAAAATAGGCTTTAAACAAGAAATAATAGTAGAGATAAAGATAGCATTTCATAATAATAAATGTGCAAATGGCCGAAGATGCTATAACAATAATGAACATCTATTAACTTCAAACAGCATTCTGTACTTCATGAAGCAAAATATAGAATAAAAGTCAAAAATGAGCCATTTAATTATAATAGTTGTAGGTACTGACAGCACTACAACTAGGCACAAAATTAATAGAAGTGAAATGATAACCATTCTGGAATTTTATACACAATAGAATTTTTTTGTCTATGATAATCTCATGAAAATGGATGGACCTGGAAAGCATGATGGTTATCAAAATAAGGCAAATTCAGAAAGATAAGTATTACATGTTTTCTTTCATGTATAATCTAGTTTTAAACTGATATAGATGCATAATTGGCAGGTAAGTCAGACCAAGAGAAAGAAATGTACACATGTGACATGAAAGTAGGGAGAGCTATTGGGGGGGGTGGAAGACATGGGAGTGGGGAGAGGGCGAGGGGACAGTCAAATAAGAGTAAAGTATAATGACATAATATATGAAAATGCCATAATGGAGCCCATTACCTTGTATGCTAACTACAAAGTTAATAAAAAATAAAACTATATTAAAAGGAAAAGAAGGAAGAACTGCAAACAAGGACAGCACTGAAGACCAACTATTCCTAAGAAGATTCAAGAGAACAATTCATCCAGTAATGAAAGGATCCACACTTTTATCAAATGCGTATAACAGATTGTAAGGCCAACCCACATGGTAGACTATATAGTGGAAAGCTATTAATTTCTAAAGAAATGATATCCATTTTTTTAGAGTAGTTTAAAGTTTCTATAAAACTTAAGCAGAAAGGACAATGGTCTCATATGTCACCTTACAACATACAAAATGTCTCCTATTGCTACACCTAGAATTACTATGGTATGTTACAGTTGAGCCACTCTCAATACATTTTTAACTTAAAAGTTTGCAGTATATGCATTAACTAAAAAATCCATAGTATAAACTAAGATTCATAGTCCAATGGGTTTGGATTAAGCAGCCCTTAAAACTCCCTTTATTCCACCTGTTCATTATACACACAAGAATAATAAATAAGTAAATAAATAAATAAATAATAAACTGAAGTCCTTGGGTAACTATAGTTGTGCCTTTTCCATAACGCCATAGAGTTAGGTCACAAAGCATGACGCCTTTGAGATAGTCTCCTTTCACTTGACAATATGCCCTATAAATTAACCAGGCTGGTTCAAGACTCAAACTATTGGTCCCTCTAGTGGCAACACCACTCTGAAGATACCTAGTGTCTTACCCCATTAAGGCCAAGGGATCATGAACAGCAAAGATACTTCTGCTCATGAAATTCTAGGAATTTAGAATTTGGCCTATGGGAGCAATGGGCAGAGACCATTCTTTTACTTTTATATGTTTTTATCCTGAATTCAGTATGAATTTTATTAAAACTTTTTCTTGTTTTCTATGCTTCTGTAGAATGTTTTTATTCTGAATTGATTTTGAATTTTAGAAATGGCTTTTCTCCGTCTTCTACAGTATAAGTCTTTTCTAAGTATTCTATTAATTTAAAAAGTTATACGTATTGATTTTTTTCAATTGTTAAATTGACCTTACATTATAAAACAAAGTCAAATGTTTTATGAAATAATATGCTATTTTTGTATGTCCAATTTGTTAATATTTTCTTCAGTTATTTATTTCCAACAGACCCAGTCTCCTGAACCTTACCAGAGGGTTAGCTGACCTTCAGGTGTCTGACAAATGACCCAAAAGACAACAAATATTTGGGCATGTGTATATCTTAGAGCAGGCATAACTTCTTCATTATGTTTTGTGTCTCTCATCTACTCAATGTATACTGTCTGTTCTCATGATAATAATTATCCTATAATTCTCTTAATTATGAAATCATGGCTAAGTTGTCAAATGGAGGTGATTTAAGCTCCCCAACATCCAGTAATGTGAGCAATTCATCCCACATGGTTGGATGACAGTGAGTAGAACATCTCTGGTCCCCCAGATTATAGAATTTCCACTTTAGCTATTCACATACAAACATTGTTTCCATTTTTAAATAGTGATGCTCTGAGGGCAGGAACTATGTTCATCTCCAGTATTGTACACAGTGGGCACTCTTGACTTGGGGATGCATGGAGATGTAGGGACAGTTACAAATAGGAGACTAGAGAGGTGAAAGCCCACCTGGTGTGGGAGGGTAGCATGAAAAATAACTGTCACTTCACATTTCAGACGACACTGTTCAGAAGGCAACTAAAGAGATCCCTGATACAATTTCTATACTAGCTTTTTGCCTCCTTTTCCTTGGTCCTCAGGAGTAGAAAACATAGTTGACGATGTTTTCCAGTGTCCAACATGGATTGCCCTCATCTATCTCCACAGATGTCCCCCCTACCTTGGGTCATTTCTCCTCTTTCATCAGGCTGTTCTTCATATCCACCCTCCCGGAACTCCTCCAAAGAATAAACCTTCATGTACTTAACAACCCAAGGAACAACAAATATTTGGATATGTGTATTTACATCTTAGAGCATGTACAGCTTTCTCAACATGTTTCATGTCTCTAATCTACTTAAATGGTATCAGGTCTGTAAATCCTCTTCTGTCTATTGACTTTTCTTTATTTTTATGTTGTTCTGTGTCCAATAGCTCCCCATATAACTCAGGAACAACTTAATTTTCATTTGATAGTGTTCAAACCCATCTGAAGGCAGCCAAAACTTCTAAAAACTCATGCTGACCATGATGTGGATGTAGGGCAGAGCCCTTTAGATCTGCCACTAGAAGAGGTTGTAATCACCCTAGGATACGTCACCAGAGAAAGATAGGTATGATATGGAAACAAAGATCAAAGGAGCCTGCACAGACCATGAGCCAGCTGGGAAGGTGCAGTAACTGAGCACCACTGGGCTATGCACTTTGTGGACTGGTACATGGAGTGTGGAAGGGTAAAGTAAAAGGATTTCACGTTATTTTCGGGTGGGTCCTAGAAACACCCCAAACAACACAAGATATTGCCATTGTTCTTGATCGCCTACCATAGCTAGATGATAAGACCCTCTTGCTTAACACACCATTCACTTTAAATTGAACACATAAAGAAATCAACATCAACTGACCAGAAAATTCTTTCTCTGATGGCTAACTTACATAGTGGCAGAAAGGAGCATACAGGCTGCTGAGTGCAAAAATGACATCAACGCTCATACCCAGCACATGCCTCTGCATGCTACAACACCAGCCTGCCTACCAAAATGTACCCATTCGTTCAATAATGCCATAAAGGTTATATGGGTAACCAAATGCTTTCTGATTGGACAAGAGGACTATTCACAGGAGAGACTTAATTCATGGTACTGTAAACCTGATCAAAAGCCTGTAACTGGAGAAAAAATAGGTCCTAGTGGAGAACCTACTATTGTTGTTTTGCCAAATGGTGATGCCATCAAACTGTCTTCTAATAATTTATGTTCATACAAATAAATTTGTGTTGCTCTCAATTTTGGTCAGAGAAGCTTCTTTGTACTCTGGAGCATGGTTAATGTAGAGACCCATAACTGGTCAAAGTACTGAGTATAAGTAACTCTGAATGCTCAGCTGTGGATGAGTCATCTATATCTATCAACCTCCCCCTCTCCAAGACTCAGAGAACACTCCAGAAGAGGAGGCAGACAGATGTGAAGCCTGGAGAGTAGGGAGGAGAGCTGTAAAATACTGGCTTCTGGACACACTTGGGCTTTGAATGCAGCAACTATAATTTCCATTATGAGACCTGCACAAGATGAAGCCAGTCAAAATTCCAGCGTGGATACAAGAGGGACCTGTGTATCCCCACCACTAGCAGAGGATCTATTGGTAGTTAACAACTGCTGAAAGAGGAAGAATCACTTTTCTTTGTGAACATGGCCCCTGGTAGGTTACCCATGTCCCAGTGGCTGGCCCCACATCCATACAGGTATGTGCATAAAGGCAGCACCAATGGGATTCATTGGGGTTATTAATGACAAATTTAAAAATAACATGAGCAGCTGAAGAGGTGACTCAGAGGTTAAGAGCACTGACTGCTCTTGTAGAGGACCTGGATCCGATTCCCAAAACTCACATGGAGGATAACAATCATCCATAAGATCAGTTCCAGGGGATCTGATACCCTCTTCTGAGCTCCACAGGCATTTCATAATATGGGTGCACTTACACATATACAGACAATACACTCACACACATAAAATAAAAACAATAAGTAAATTTTTTAATGACATGAAATTTTGAGGGAGACAAGATGTAAGAAACATGAAAGAGTTCAAAAATATATGAAATTTCAAAGACTAAAACTGTCATTTTTATGAAAGAAAAAGAGAGGAAGGAATGGAGAGGAGAGGAAAGGAAAGGAAAACAGGAAAGAAAGAAAGAAGGAAAGAAGTGAAAACTTTCTGACCCTGTGAGAATCAGAGCTGTCTTGGGGATGAGCCAAGCCTGGGACAGAGGGCATGAGGCTGAGCACAGTCCAGAATTGAATTTAACAAGTAAGCACTTTTACCTGGGAGATTAGGGTCGTGGGACTGTTGCCCACATGGTCTTTTCCAACCAGAGGCTCAAGAGAGAATGTGCCAAGAGACGATCTGAGTGAGAAAAGGACAGAACTGTACAAATCATCAGCCCTGTCTGAGGTTGTATTCCATTTGAAGAGAGTTTAGCTATTTTCTCTATATAGCCTGGCTTGGAAGTTTTCAGATAACTTCATCTTTACCATCCAGTTCTGTAGAGATTTGGTGTGACTATGTCTCTAGGTAAAAACTTAGAGATGTATTATTCCCCCTCCTAAGCTTCAGCAGAAATAAAGGTGAGGCTCTCTCTTTCCATCTGTCCACTGTGTCTCACTGCCTGACGCACAAGGAAGTATGGTTGTCTTTATCACATTCACAAACACAAAAGCACATGGTTTTCCGTGGTACAGTGTGCTGCTCTGTAGTGAGACGACAACCAATCAGGAGCCCAGTGCCCATGTCAGACTCATTCATTTAAAAGTGGGGTTTTGGGCAGTACACCTACCTCTCTGATCTGACCTCCATTTCCTCCTAAGAAATGCTTTCTCTTCTCTCTCTCTCTCTCTCTCTCTCTCTCTCTCTCTCTCTCACACACACACACACACACACACACACACACACACGAAGACTATGCATGTGAAGTTTCTGGTCAATGAACCTGCCAACACCCTTAGTTCAGGCAGTCCATATACCAAGGCCTCTTTAACCCTGCCTACCTTCCCCAGCATCTGAAGGTATCCCAGGTTAAGAGAAACTTCATTTTAACTGAGTGGTGCATGAATGGATACCAGAAGACGAGATACTGGATGTGCTTAGATGGAAAATTAGACATGCTTTGCTCAGAAGAGCATAGGCATGGAGAAACCACAACATGGAACTGACAGCTCCTGGTAAGAACTCGCCTTGAGTCATATACTTCAGAAATGCTTTAAGCTTAGCAAAACAGAAAGTCCCTGGGGCTGGAGAGATAACACAGTAATTAAGAGCATTGACTGCTCTCACAGAGGACTGAGTTTGGTTCCCAGCACCCACATGACAGCTAACAACTGTCTACAACTTTAGTTGGGAATTCAACACCCTCCTTTGACTTTTGGGCCTTACATGACAAGGGCGCACTTATATACATGCAGGCAATACACTCATACACATGAAATAAAAATAATAATAAAAAAGTAAGTCTCCTTTGACTAGTAAGGACAGGGAGAAAGAAAGACCTCAGCTGTGACTTCTCAGGGCAGATCCTCTTAAGCATTGCTCTGGTTGCACAATCCTGTGTTCAGCCTCTGTGGTAGTTTTTCTTAGATGTCAACTTAGCACACTTGGGAAAAGGGAACTTCAACTAAGGAATTTCCTCCATCAGACCGGTCTGTGAGTTTGTCTATGGAACATTTTCTTGACTGTTAATTTATGTAGGAGAGCCCATCTCACTGTGGGTGGTACCATGCCTTGACAAATGGGCCTGGGCTGTATATGAAGGGTAGCTGAATGTAAAACAGCAGAGGGAATCATATTAGTATAGCAATCTAATGACAAATTACACATACTATATCTCTTCATGAGTCCGTGTGCATAGCTGAAGTCTACATTAACAAAAAACAATGCCAGACAGGAGGAACCTTCCTTTGGGTTATTCGCCAGGGTGGTCCAAGAGACTCCCAAAATTACACAGGTTATTGCCACAGCCCTTGATGGCATCCCAGAACCTTAAGTTAAGACCCTATTTCTGAAAACAAGGCATACTTTGGACATAGGATTTGGAGTGATGGAACTGGAACTGACTTGGAAGCCATTTCCCCTGAAGGCTAGCTCTCATAGTTCTGGAGAAAACTATGAAAGATCTTAAGAGAGAATATCAATTGATGACCCAACACCAGTTTCATGACCAAATAACCACATCAGTGACCAGCACAGAATACAACACTGGTGCCGTAGTGGCACTTTTATCTTAGGGGCAATCAATGTCTATCTAATTGGACTTAAATCCTACTCAATGAGAGGAAACTCATGTTCTATCTTATAATCATAGCCAAATACACATAGCATTGCATGACAAGGGTACACTTACATACATGCAGGCAATACACTCAGACACAAACGCTGTCATATTCCTAGACTAATGTAACTTCTTGCTATGTTTAAAATCTTATCCTTATATTCACAGTCAAGTATCTCAGTTACCACTCATCAAAGAAGCTTCTTTCGTACCAACAGAGACTACTACAGAGTATCATAACTATTCACAAATAAATATTGTCTGTCAATTGCCCAAACCTAAAGGCACATCTACAATGCAACCTCTATACTTAAAGCTCACACAACATAGAACAAGGGTTAAAGAGGACACTGATGAATCTCTCAACTCTCATTAATGAAGCTCCATCATTCAATAGAGGGCCCAGAAAACAAAAGATCAAAGAATAGGAGTCTGCAGTGTGTGGGTCCCTGGACAGGACTCCTATATTAAGCTTCACTCACCTAGGGCTCATGGACCATTGTGGGAGAGGGGGCAGAACAGGAAAAGATGCATAATCACATGAAAATACAGTCATACAAGCTCCTGGGATTCTGCTCATATGAACCTACAGCAATGGTGCTGGCAAGCTCAAGACCCATGCAAACTCAAGCACAAAAACCCAGCATAGAACTGGGGAAATGGACAACACAATCTTAGATGAAGAAATATTGGCAATTGATTATTGTTGGGTGAGGAAGAGCTAATCTTCTTAAAGCAAGGGTCTCCAGATAGGCTGACTAGACCTCAGTAGATGAACTTGCACTGGGGAATGTCCGGGGACACTAACTTGACACAAATGACAGAGTATGTGAATTCCCGGGGGGCAGGGAAGGAGCTGTGGGTGTATGCCAATGAGGAAGAGGGTATAAAAGTGATTGAAATTGATTGAGATGTTCTATATGAAATGTACAAAAATTCAATTAAAAATATTCAATAAAAAAGAAGGGTAGCCAAGCAAACCAAGACAAGCAAACCAAGAAGCAGCATTCTTCCACGCTCTCCAATTCGGTTTCTGTCTACGGATTCTGCTCTACGTCAGTTCCTGACTTGGCTTCCCTCAGTCATAAACTGTAATAGGGTTGGATAAGACAAATAAATTCTTTCTTCCCCAAGTTGGTTTTGATCAGTGTTTTATCACAGAAACAAAAAACAAACTAAGACAGTCTCAGAGTCAGAGCCTTGCTGTACCATGTCTATAAACCCCAGCGGCTAGATCTCGAGCAGGACAGCTGTCACATTTCTCCTCAATTCCCTTGTTTGCAAAGTGAAGATAGTGATACCTTTAGACAGTGAGGTCAAGAAGGTTGAAGCTAACAGTGACACCCAAATCAATAATATCAATCAGGCTTCCTCCAAAAGGAAGACCAGACAATGTAATCGCTTCTGTCAGCCACTGAGCAAGACACAGAGTAAACCCTATAAGGTAGAAATGGGTCTATTGAGGAACCTACATTCTCAGAATGAGTGCCATGTGGTGAGTCCCCTCACCATAAAGCAGGTTATGATTGGCAGAAAGAAAGTGAGAATCTGGCCTAACCCATCTGAGAGGATACTATGGGCTTGTAGGTCTCCAGCTTCCAAAAATGATATATCCTTTAGTGCATGTTCCCCGCCTTCCAAATTCATATCCATTTGGCATCAGAGGGAGAAGTCAGGTCTCTTTGTGTTGATCATGCTGTTTCTTCAGGGGGAGATGGAAAACAGTCCTAGACCAGAGCTTTGGTCAGACCTAGTTCACAGTCAGTCAATCAACTATAAACTGATTGCTTGTCATATACAAATTTTTAATTCTTTACCAGTTCCTCTCTCCTTCAAAGGACCTGGTGTCCATTTTACCATTCAACTTCAGAAAATACTGGAAGGCAGACACATCTGCTGAGGCATCCTTTTGTTCCTCTTGAAGGTCTTAAAGTTTCCAGGCTGATTCACTTCCCTACTCACAGTGGCAAGGAATGCAGTCCTCCTTCCTGGGTTACTGAGTATGTTAGTTACTTTTTTCATTGCTGCAATAAAATACCTGACAAAAGCCACCTGAGGAAGGAAGGGTTTACTTTGGCTCTTGTTCCAGGGTACAGTATATAAGTAAGGAAGTCGCAGCAACAAGCGCTTAATGTAGCTGATCGTATCACATCTGTGATCAGGAAGCAGAGAGCCGTGAATGCTCCTGTTCAGCTAACTTTCTCCATTTTGTGCAGTCTAAGACCCTCCCCCAAGGCAGCAAATTCTGCTGCCCACATTTAGGGCACGTCTTCCTACATCAGGCAATCTAATCAAAATAATCCTTGTAGAGCTTGTTCTTTGGTGATTGTACATCCTGTCAAGTTTACAGCCACTATTAACCATCACACTGAACACTCATACAGAGGTCTGCCTGCCTATACCAGGATGCTACCAGTTTCCAAGGTCTCTGTGATCTTAGCCGGGTGCAAGGCACAGTGTCCTGCGCAGGGCTATGCAAGAATCAAACCCCTTCTAGAAGTCACTCAAATCTCTGTCTCATCTCCATCCAGAACCTTTGGACAATAATGACAGCCCCAGCCACTCTACAAAGATGGTCAACCAACCTCTTGAAGGGGCTACAACCTGAAAGCACCTAGACTCACAGCCATTCTAGTGGTGGACTTAAGATCCAGGGGGTTACCAGACGTATTGGCATATGGCTATAATTCTTCCATCTTAATAAAGGCCCAGAAGGGTAAACCTCTGACCAACAGAAGATGATCATGTAGATAAATTATTCCCTTGACTATTTTGCTGCTATATGGTGCTGATACGTGGCTTATACCACAGGTATGCCCTCAGCACAGTGCCGTCAGCCACGCTACAGCAAGCCCAGAACCTTTCTTCTTTGCTTGCTTTCCCTGATGATAAAACTGCCATTGTCTTTGAGCCCTTTCTCCTTCATCAAGGACATGAAACCCAGATTTTAGAGTGGGCTCTAAGCCAGTAAACATAGCATAAGATAATATTTCAATAACTCATGAAGCCTCTGTAATCTCGTCTCTATGACAAGGTGGTTGTATCACTAACATTTATGGGTTCCTATGCATGGAATGGGTTTGTGAAACTTTGTAGGCAGGAGCAGAGCATTCTGGAGCTTCTGTAGGAAAATCTCCTTTTTTGTGCCTTCATCGTCCATCTTGGTACCTTTTCTTCTTTTATCTTGGGTTTAGGGAGTCAAGATGGAAAAGATCACTTACTATTATTTGATCCTTCCCCTTATAGGATTGTTGCTAGCCTTCGTAGGGTCATAGCCTGGTTCTTAGGAGCCTTAACAAGTTAGCCCAGCCACCCATCCTCAATAGATCTAACAAACTGACAAGCAGCAGTGAAAAGCAGAGAAAGAATCTTTACTCAGTGTGACCACATTAAGAAGAGGAACATGGATCAGGAGATGGAGAGATGGTTCAGCAGTTAAGAGCACTAGCTGCTCTTGTAGAAAATCTGGGTTTGGTTCCCAGCACCCACATGGTGGCTAACAACTGTCCGTAATTCCAGTTCCAGGGGATCCTACAGCCTCTTCTGACTTCCATGGGTATTGAAAAACATGGGTGTACTGACACACATCCAGGCAATGTACTCATTCACATAAAATTAAAACTTTAATAAAAAATATTCAAAAAGAAGAGAAACAGAGATCCAGGGACCCTCCCCCATCAAGACCATCTTCTGGGTCCTGAAATTTAATTTAAGTTTAAATAGGTAACTAGAAGTATGCATAGCTATGCAGTCCTGGTCTAGGTATGGTCCCACTCATCAGCTCTGCTCTATTCTACAAATATTTCTAATAAATCAGAACTGTATGAAATCTCTTTCTGAGAAACACACCCTTACCTTGCCTGGCATGAAGGTCCAACTTTTTTCCTTCTCCTAACACAAGAGTCCTAGGAAAATTCTAATTTATTGAGGACCATTGTTTCAGTAGTTTGAGAGTCAAATGTCTGTGTTCCTGCCAGGACAGTTACATCCAGAAACCTCTACTAAATCCATTACTCCAAGCACTGCTATTGGCTTTTCTAGTTATTATACTTATCTTGATTTTTATTGTACAATTTTCTGATTACCTTTTAAAAATAAATGTCTGTATACTTTATTTTAATCGTACAAAGAAAATATTGTCCAGTAGAGGTCTCTGAGGATGATCATTATTGCCTAATGAGAACAGAGGTGTAACCATGCAGAACTATATGCCTAACAAGCGTAATGTGGCCTTTCTTTTCAACCATATAAATGGTCTTACTGACCTCATTTATTCTCTCAGTGTAAAGGTATTCTTAAAACACATAATAGAAAGGTAAAGACAATACTTGAAAGAACATAGTTTAAATGAAAGGAGCCCATGTTAATGAGGTTGCACCTACTTCTAGTCTGTGTTTTCTGTCCTTAGATTATGTGTGTGTGAAGCATCTGTGTGTAGTTCAAACTGAGTTAATAGCAGTTGTATGAAACAGGCCTTTGGAGGAGCCTGGTTAACATGGTATTTTTTGGATGGGACCCCTATGGGGGATGAGTCCCTGATTAGGCCAGGCAGGAAGATGTGCACCAAACAAGCCTGCTATGGCCTGACCTTCCACATGGCTCTTATGTGAGATGGTTCGCATCTAGAGGCTGCAGAGTATTCTTTGCTGCATATGTGGTATAGACTTGATGCATTTGGAGTCTTCAAGGAAGAAAATATCAATAGTAGAAGAGATTCCCAAAATCCAGGCATCTTTTTCCAATAGAGTAAATCAGAGTGAAATGAGACATCCCCCTGTGCACATGTATATTTCAAATGATGGAACAAAATGCCATAGAGTGAGCAGCTATAAAAAACAGACAAGTCTTGCTCATAGTTCTGAAAGGTAGAATCCCAGGGTCAAGGCACCAAGCATTTGATCACCTGTGCCTCTTCCCGTCACACGAAAGGTGCCTTCCTGCTGTAGCTGTGCAGTGAAAGGGGTGAAGGTCTCTGAATATCCTTTCAGAAGAACACTAATCATATTCATGTGACCTCTACCTTTATAAACTCATTACCTCCCAAAGGCCCTGTTTCCTAATACTATTATCTTGAAGGTAATGATTTGAATGTATGAATTTTAGGGAACACAAAACATTCTAGTAACCCTCTATCCTAACCCATTTCCAGGAAGTAGAGTACATGGGCACTTTAGAGAAGAGCCACGATGCTCACACTTTCACCTTAGGAAGGACTGGGTTAGCCTTCATCAGTAAATAACACTTTTTTGGAGAATGCCTTGTCCTCGTGGAACACAACATCAGTAGGGCTGGCATCATAGTCAGACCTATGTTGGAGATCATCCAAAGCCCTCCTAGATTCATGACAATAGTGAGTTCCTTTAATTTAGTGACTCCTATGATATACTCCCACACTTACAGTGTACCAGGAAGAGCTAACTGTGTGATATATATCATCACCAGGCCAGTGGCTGACACAGAATGGAGCTCTATCAATAGCAGTCATTGGTTTTATTTCTTCACAGATCTTATACTCTACTTTGAAGAAAAATATTTTAATTAATAAGGAAGTAGTTATGAATTAAAGAAACAAATATCACATGCAGAATTGGATTAATGTGTGAAGACAGTTGACCTCTACTTCTAATTTCTTGCATGTGCAACTGACATAACAACTTAACTATACGAAACTCAGCCTATGAAGGACAGGGTATGAGGGTGCAGCTGGGATTTATGAAATGCACTCCAGTGTCTATGAAGATGACTCTTCCAAACTGAAGTATTGTTTAAGGCTGAATTTTCTGGACTTATCTGAAACTCAACAATGAGAAGCAGTCTCCTCATCTTATTCTAATGCTTTTTCTGGCTGAGCAGATATATTTACCTCATGAAAATATAGCAAGTTCTACAGAAATTCATACACTTTTATACCTCGATGAATGGTGGAAGGAAGTTGTTTTTCTCTAGAAAAAAATGTGAAGACAAGATCCCCTGTTATTGTAGGTATTTCTCATTTTGATGTTCTATAATATAAAATAAAATGTACACTGCACATTTATCAAAGACAACAAGATAGATTTCATTAGAGCTATTGAAATAGGAGACAAAGACTTCAAAATGAACTTAACTCTGAAGACAGCCGAGACATCTTAGGAATTATAGACAATGACCATGAGCATTAATGATTAATGGATGAAAAGTTATTAAGAAAATTGATTAAACATCAAAGGATGAGGAATTCTTGCTCTAGTAAACTCTATGTGTCTCCAAAAAGTCCATATGCTAAAGGTTAGGTCACTAAGGTGGAGTTTTGGAAGTTCTTTGAAAGGAGATAGGAACTATAATGTAAAATCATCAAATAGTTGGAACAATATTCTCAAAGAGGATTATTTCCCCAGATTCTTGCCAGAATTTCTTATCTTTTGTTTTCTTAATCTAAGCCATTCTGACTTCAATAAGATGAAATCTTAAAGTAGTTTTAACTTACATTTCCACTTTCCACTCATGCAGTCTAGAATGTCCTACCCAAGGAAATAGTGCCACAGTTGGTAGATGAGTCTTCCCACCTTAATGATCATAATCATGGTAATTCCACACAGACATAACCACAGCTCAACCTAATCTAGATGATTCCTCTTTGGAACTGCCTTCCTAGATCAATCTAGATTGTGTTAAATTGATAATTAACACACCACCACATATTTTTTCACTTCAATCTTAGTTGCAAATATTAACTCTCAGATCACATATTATCCATCACACAGTACCTTCATCTATTTATGTATATATGTAGGTTACAAAATGGCCATAAAGGGCCACAGAGGCCACATCATAGTTGAAGGAGTCCAAAGAGGCCTTACTGGAGGCAGAAGTAGAGAGAATACTAAGGAACTCGGCTATACAGCTGAGTTGAGACACAGAGTGGAGCCCAGATTAAGTGACAAAGTGACAGGGTGCAGAAACATGAAGGATATAGAGACAAAGCATGGATCTAGGTCTGGGCAAATGAACAGATGAATAGCAATTTGAGTAATCTGATGCATCAGTGGGAGCCAGGGTAAACGAAAACCACAGAGCCAGTCAGGAGTCATCTGCCTGTCAGTCTCTGGATGCACACACCAGGTGGCCAGATGACAGGTTGGTGGGGACATCATCAATGCAATGTTAGGCGTGCTACTCTTTATGGAGTCCAGATGAAGGTGTTGCATAAAGTAGCTACATTTGGGAGTAAGAGAAGGTCTTTTTGGGAGTGTTTCTTTACAGGGGTGTTATAGAGGCCGTTAAATGACAGATTTCTTTGATGCATCAGATTTGGTTTGCTCCCGTTTATGGTATATTTCTGTTTCTTCTTCATGACTCACTGAAAGGATAAGGCCTTTCTAGGGGGTATGTTTTTAATCTAAAAGGTGCAGCTTTTCTGTATCCAATTGAAAGGACTAAATGTCTTCTTCAGTCTTGTGTGCTTGATAAATCTAATTTGTTCTTTCTGATATGATTTTAATATGCCAATATGTTCATATAATCTCAGTTAACTTTGATAGACATATAGGGTGGTATCTTGACTTTTAAGAAAATGTTAGGACTGGAGAGATGGCTCAGCGGTTAAAAGTACTAGCTGTTCTTTCAGAAGATTCATGTTCAAATCCCAGCACCTACATGGTAGCTAACAATTGTCTGTAACTCTAGTTCCACGAGATCCGACACCCTCTTCTGTTCTCCACAGGTATTGTGTGACACTGGTGCACTTACACCCACTCAAACATAGCAATCATACACATAAAATAAAAATAAATTGAAATTTTAAAAAAGAAAATGTTATTTATGAGTCTGAGCCTCACGGTTGGTGTTGGACAGGTTGTGGTATATACTTACATAGAGAAGTACAGAGTCATTCTGTCCTCCACATTTGTAAATGAAGTCAAATATTGCTTTGCAAAATGGAGTCAGTCAAGGCAAGACACAATCTGAAAGCCACTGTTTTACAAACTATGGAGTAGTATAGAGAAGGACATGTCCTGATCTCAGCAGTGTATCCCTTCTGTGTGACCACTGTTCTATGCCATCAGGTGATTAATGCCAGAAAACAACTCCATTATTCTGATCATTTTTATTATTTTATGACAGGAAGTAACTGTTTCATACTCATAAGCAAAATGCTGTGTATTGACAGAAAGTTTTGCAAAGGTTAGCAAGCACTCTCTAAAGCTCCAAATGAGGGAGTACATTGCCTTGGGGGAAAGGCTCTGCTTTCCATAGAGGGTTTGGCTATAGAGAGATGATCTCTGATGTTTGTTGGCTCCAAAACAGATCAGGTATATGCTCCATCTGTTGAGTGGTTACTCAGACATTAGTGGCTGCATTCTGTGCTCTTTAATATCCAGATACAGCTGAGTCCCCAATAAGCCAACTCTAGAATTCATTTATACTCATAACATGTTGTCTAGCCCATCAGTCTTGGGAAGGATTATTCCATCTGTAGCATCTCTGAGGATAGCAATCTACATCTTGAAAAAGCAGAGGCACACAGGAATGGAAGTGACTATTTTAATGTCACAGATAAGGTAGGGCAGAGCCAGGCACAGGGCTGTAAGCAGTGGTCTTCAGCTGTTGAAGGAACTGCTGAAAATGACAAAGCTATTTCTAAGTCAAGCTCCTGTCCTTCTGCCGGGACCCCACCAGCCCAGCTGAGGTGCTTACCCAGCCCTCAGTGCTTCCAGTCCTTAAAACCAGATTCATCTATCTCTAAATTCAAGTCTTTTGCGCTACTCCTTTGGTCTAGAGTTTTGTCTCTTGGAGATATCCACATCTGTCTCTTCTTTATTGGCTATAAATTAATGAGAGTAAGAGAAGTCATTTATCATTTTAATAGCATCTTCACATGCAGATAGTAGAGGTCTATACTTTATTGGTACTTCAGGATAAACGTGTAAGTAAAGAATAACTTTCTACAGTCAATGGGTTCAATGAAGGCTATTCATTGTAAATCACAGAGAGAGCCTGAGAACCATCATACCAAATGAAGCAACTCTCCTTGCCAGTTCTCCATGTGAGATCTACCTTTTTGCATGCCTACCATAGACCCATAGACCCCACTGCTGTGAATATTCTGATTTTTTTTAAAGTACAGCTGCTATGTGGACACAGCGACTCAGGAAGCCTCAGTCAGACTGCATGCTTCACAGTCCTGCCTGGGTTTTCCTCTTCCAAAATGTTATAGATAAAGGAATCAGACTGGTGTACTAGCTGATGTCAGCTCCCCACAAGAGTTATTGTTGGGAAGATGCCTCCAACCAATCACTGAACAAGAGTCATGGGCTCTATGCCTCCAAGAGGGGCCCAGGAGACCAAGCATTGTGAAAGTAGTCATTGTCTTCAGTATTTTAGCCAGGACAGTATCTCTGTGTAGACCTGGGCACCTGAAATCTCAGGAGAGCTCTGACTTTGACACAAAGAGATTAAAAGTCAGGGAACAAGGACAGGAAGAGCTCCAGAAGGCATGTCTTGGTACCACTTTTGCCACATACCAGATATCACCCTCCCTTACTCCACTGCAAATCACTTTGTCCCTCTGAACTTGGACAATGCACCAGGATCCCTGACTAACTATTACAAACAAAAGAGTATATAAAGGTCACCTAAGTATCATTGAAGTCTCTCTCAGTCAAGATCATTGAGGTCTCAAAATTGTTCTTTGAGCCCCAATATTTTCCCTTCACAGTGTTTTCTGCTATGATCTCTCTGGCCTCCCAGAATTGGCCAACCATAGCCTGATATGCTGGGACCACCATTCCCCAAAGTTCAATCAATCTCTAAAAGAGGACACTTCACATTTAGATAAGTCACCGAAGGAGGACTTCTTGTCACTTCAATAATACATGATACTAGTCTCCAGACCACACAAAGGGATATGTGGACTCAGTTTACTTAAGCCCTGCAGTCTATACCCATGCTTTTACAGAAAAGGGGCAGAGAGTCTCTCTGAGATGAAATGCCTTCCCAAGGTAACGGGTTATGGAAAAAGCTGTGTCAGATAGTGTGACCCCAGAATCAAGCCTCACACTGCTCTGCTGTATAGAAACTGTCCCTTCTGACTAGCTACCCAGAGAACAGGCCTGACCACTGAACTCCTCATAGACACCCAGTCATTCTTGCACCCTGCTTCTTGGAAAGAAAGTTGGCTTCACCTAATACTTGAAAGGGCCTTGAATATGCTTCCAATGAAGAATTTTGAGATAAATTGTTTTAGATTATTCAAATGTGACTGAGTAATCACTGTATTCCTACTAAGAGGGAAGGAAGAAGAGTTGGAGACCCAGAGGAGAATGCAATGTTACAATTCTCTGTATAATTGCATGATGTAATCTAACCACCATCAGAACACTAAGCTATGCTAAAGAATCTCATCAAACTGGATACACCCAATCAATTCAGGAAAAGGGAACGGCCCAATGATGAAAATTGTTTCCATGACTGCAATTAAAGTTGCACCTCTGTTCACAAAGTACAAAATACTTGTTTCACAGGCACAATCATAAAAATCAGCGTCTTGCCTGATGCCACTGAGAAGCATTCCAAAACAATCAAGAAGAGGACATTGGACGGATGGCTTTGTGCATCTTTGTGTATGTATATCCGATGCTACAATTTGCAGTGGGTTTCCTACAAATTAATCATTATATCTAATTGATATATATATCTAATGTTTGTGTTCTGCTCACCTAAAATGATTGTGGCATTGTATAGAAATAAAAACAAGAGCAATCAATTGCATGCCATTGATAACTAGAATCAGAAATAAATAAATAAAGAACATGTTGCATTAACCACATCAGCTGCTGAACAGAGTGTCACTGTAATGGAACGTCAAGCCAAGTAGGTCTCTAAAATTCCCTAATTAGAGCCTAGAGTAACTAGGATGACCATCTGTGGGAAGTTCACAATCAAGCGGAATAAGGAAGATTTGGGCATTTTCATCATTGAACACCGGATCTCCTTCCCCATGACTAATCAAGTAATGAATGAAAAAGAACTTGGTTCCAATAGAACCAATTAAAGCAAGTTTAGATCAAGATCATAAGGAGTTCACAATATATTATGGTTGAGAGTTCTTGAGGAAAGCTTCAGGGGTTAATCCTGACAAGAGATGCAAATTAGTAATTAATAACTCAGTGAGCGGCAAGGAGGGAACATAGAGGAACCCCATTACTGATAATTCCTGGAATCTAGAAAAATGGAAATTCATGGTTTTGTTTTCTAGATCAGTTTGGAAAGAAAAACTGAAGTACAGAATATATATATATATAAATATATATGTATATGAATATAAATATATATGTATATATTTCTCCCTCTCTCTATATATATATTTCTATAATATTTATGGAAGACAAGGACATGCATTTAAGAGGGAGTCAGAGGGGCATGGAAAGAAAGAAGAAGGGTTCCCATGTATGAAATTCTCAAAATATAAAAAAGTTTAGGAAGAAAGTACAGAACTATATATCCCTTTCCTACACTCCCCCAGAGTCTCCCCCATCATCTGGCATCAGTGTGGGACTTTGTTAGAAGGTGAGTTAATACTGGCATATTGCTATTACCTAAAGTCCCTGTTTATGTTAGGGGTCACCTTTGGTGTTGGGTATTCTGCAAGTTGTGACAAACTGCATATAGGCATGTATCTGCCTTTGTGTTACAGAGAGATTTTGATGCTCAAAAAGTCTATACTGTGCATTCGTCCCTGACTCCTTTCCTTCCAGCTACACAGTTTTGGTTTTGTTTATTAGTTCCTTTCAAGTTATACTATATATTTTCAACATATAGCACTCTTCAGTTCACACACTAGTTCAGTAACAGTACAAAAATGCTGTGAGAATACTTTTCTATTTAACCCTCTTAGATTGTTTAGTATGCATACAAAATAATCTTATTTAATTCATATATAGTTCAATAACCAAATATAAATTAGAAAAAAATAACATCCTAGTTGATTCTGATAAGTACAAAATGTCAACAATTTGTGTTAACTCTTTAGGATCAGTCTTACTATCTTGTCTAAATCTACATAAAGACTTCTGAGCAATTATTTGATTTCTAGTCAAAATAAGATTTAGCAATGATTCATTCTCAAGTAGGTATGTCAGGATAAGAAAATGCCACATTTCACAAGCTATTAACATGATCTGAATAGCCAGGTTTGGAGGCTAATAGGACTAGTTATTCTTTATGATGCATTCATTTGCATCATGATATGCAAATGCTCAAGCTGTCTAATAAGCATTAACTTATATAAATTAATTTCTAGAAAGGTACTTTCTGCCTTAAACAAACACTATGAAGGCATATTTGTAGAATGAAAAAGTTGCATGATATACTTTTCAATCAATGAGACATTTAAGTACGTAGATAGCATTGATTCATAAGTGGACTGCAAATATAATATGGGAATTTAAATTAATAGTATTAATCCAAGATATCGAAAGCAAAACAATCATATTGTTGGAAGTGAAAGACTCCGAAGTACTTAAAGGCAGTTTTCCTACTCTGACAGTCTTCAAGCTTCTAGGAGAGACAAAGACAGTGATCTCCATACCCAAGTGAAAGCCATTTAGAAATAACAATACTCATCCTTGGAGGAGGATAAATAGTAAAAGATGATATTACTTTTATTTAAAGAACAGAATATTGGTCAAGGAGATACAGAATAAGCTATATATCCTTAGAATAATCATGTTGATGAATATTCATTTGCTCAAAGAGCTTACACTAATGTGAAAATTAAACTCAAAGCATGTTAGTAAATACCTTGAAATTCTGTAACAACAAAAAAGCAACAAGGTGATAAAATATGTCACTCTGGTAGTATTATTGGTTTATGCTTGTATTGTTACTGAATAACCTCACTTTCACCATATTTTGTTTATTAAAATAACTATATATGTGTGTGTATCTCTATATATGTACTGCAAATATAATATGTACCTATTGAGAATAAGGTACATCTAAAAAAGTCTAGAAGATTCCATATTATGTGGAATTGGAACAGTCAGTCAAATACAATCATTTTTATAGTGGAAATTTATTTATAAATCACATCCCCCTTTGTGGGAGGGTACTCAGTTATAGCACACACTTGGTACCAGACAGCAGGATTGCAGGAGCCTGTCCTGGTGTTTGAAGCAGGTCTTAATGTGAATATCTGAGGTGCTTATCATATACCATGGGATGGTGTTTTATATGAAAGTGGTGTACTGTAAGTGTGTCAATCAGCAAGCTGCCAGTATGTCAACACCTGCTACATGCTAAACTCAGTTCAGAAGATTTTTATATATGGAAAATATTTATTGAGCCATTAATATGTGCCAAAAATTGATGTAAGTGGTTTTTATGTTAATTCAGTCATGCCTCCCTATAAGCCTGTGGTAAAATAGTTTAATGGGTCTCATATTAACTGAACAAAGAGTTTAAATCCTGTTTCCAAGGGAACAAATGGCAGAGTCAAAATCTGAATGCCTATAATTGTATTCTAGCACTTGAACTCTTGTATACTATGCTGTCTTACATTATACAAATTAAATTTTCTTTCTAAAGAACTATTCAGTTACAAAATCGTTATGTTCTATACCTAGGAGTTTTATATGAAAATGAATGCGTGTCTTCAATTTATAAGGGTGTACATTTTTTGATATGTGATTCATTATGTAAGAGGCATGTACATACATTTATTTACTGGTCTATGTATGTTTACTTGGAATAGTATGCCATAATATATATCTATATGTCCTTCCATAAGATATATGTCTTATGGAAGGAAACATGCTTATATAAGATATGTTTCCCGAAACAGATATAATATAGGAATAAGTACATGGAAGAAAGAAATTCTATAGCTACTTTAGAGAAATAGTCTGTCATAAGTTATTGAAGTATTATAATTTAACTTGAATCTCAGTTTTCTCCATTTCTTCTGGAACATGAAGGCCCTGTCGAGAAGATAAAGCACAGGTAACAGAATCAGAGAAGCAGAGTACCAATTCTCTTCTACAGGCTGCATGAGAGGAAGGAAGTAACATGATCAGGCCTAGGTTGCATCTTCAGACAGAGGAGGCCATGTCTACTTGACGATTAGGAAGGCATGTGACCTTGGCTGCAAGTTTCCTGTAGGATCCTACAGGAAATTTCCTGTGGCTACCTGGCTTCCATCTGCCAAAGACATCTGTGTGACAATGAGAGGAATTCTAAGCAACACACAGCAGTATCTCAGGGCTGAAGTCCTGAGCTATTGTGCTGATGGGCTTTAATAATAATTTTGTTGAAATGTGTAACAGCTATGTCAGGCATGTAAGCACATTTTGAAAAGGGTTTTTGGATATCTTCTTAAATATTAAGTTCAATGTCCTTTTACTTAGGAACCAAGGTATACTCTCAAAGGTCTTGGTTAGGAAGCATTTGTCTTTTTGTTTTGTTTTGTTTTGTTTTTCCTCCAAACCTAATGTTAAGTTTGTTTTTAAGAAATGTATGTATAATTCATAAAATACAATAATTCCTGAAAAAATAATAAGAAAGAGAAACCCTATATTCTCCTGTTGGTGAGAAAGAACAAAGCCTAATGGTGCAAATTTATCAAGATTTTTCTTCATGGATTACAGGTAATCGGATCCGGTAGTTGCATATGTGCATATGAAGTCCGGTATTTTGTTTTCACTTGTAGTGAATTTGATTATGTCATTAAACTTTTGTAAAAACCATCGTTTTAAAATGGTTCATGGCTTTCCTATAATTTATGTAACCATTTCAATTTAGGTTGCTTAATTCTATTTAATTCCATTTTACACACAGCAGAAGATGCTACCTCTCTAATTATTCCTGAATGCAATCATATGATAATTGTGGGTCTAATTGTAAATATTTCTATCTTTCACATGAGTACCTAATTGCTCTCAGAAAGTTTGGAGGACTTCATTTACATTGCCCCTCAATGCTTATATCAAAATAGGGTCTCTAGCATTGTGTGTCCGTGTGTGCATGTGCACACTTAATTGAGAATTTTAGTCCTTCTGCTGTATATCTCTCATTTATTTTATTTATTTTTTGCCTAGATTGTATGACCCAGGTTGATATAAAATTCAGACCTAAATTTTTATAATAATTATATTCATTTAAATTTTTTGACACATTTACCTCACAGCTGCAATTGCTGTACTGTTAAACTACATTGACTCTGAAAGCTGAAGGCCACTGACTCTCTGATAAGTATCTTATGAGTGGCAGTGGTACCTACCTTGGACCTTCAAAAACTTACGCTTACATATTCAATACTTATCACCCATGATAATAGCCGGTGGAGATAACACCCTGTGAAAAGACTGATGCTTTTCTTTGAGTTGGTTTCTTATAGAAATCTAAGCATAAGATGTTACACAAATACCATAAAAAATCTTTTCTCTCTTTTATCAATTTCAGATGCCTTTTACTGGTTCTTGAGCTTCATGGTATTTTCTAGGAGAATATGGGTGTATATTGGTTGCTGCTCTATTAAGGACGACTGGAGCAGGGAGGAAGAAAAATGAAAATAAATGTTATAATAAAGTGTACTGACGTAGATAATGAGCACCTCACCTAGTTCCATGTCTCCCCAACATGTCACACACCAGGAATCAAGTGCATAAGGCCTTCACTGCTTCACTGAGGATACGGCATAGCCACCTGGACCCAGAGTTTCCCCTCAACAGTAGACTCAATGGTAGAGGATAGTCAGGGTTATCTGTACAGAGCATTGGGAAAAGAGAGACTCACTCCTGAAAGACAGAAATCATAAGATTTGCGGGGATGGCCCAGTTCCCACTGTTGAGAATAGATAATGTCTGTGGACTTTGGAAAGACACTCAAATTCTCAGAAACTATAACTTATGGGCAGGACCATTGTACACATGGGGACTGACCATGCTGAATCTTGCAAGGAACAAATCAAGAGGAAGTGATTCTTAACTGCCATCCCTGATTTTTGCAAGATGAAAAGTCTGAAATGTTTGTTCCAAACCAAAAAATGAACAAATTCCAAGGTCATCTGTGCCTGGTCTCTACTTTTTAAATAACCAGGAATATCCAGTTGAAGTTAAGAGATATGGCTCACTATGCTCTTACTGAAGAATGTCCTCAGGCTTTCTGCAGGCCAGAGAGGGATGCAGGATTAAGAGTAAATTGTTATGTACCTCTTTTACAACTTCTAGAAGGAGTAAACAGATGTCAGCCCTTCCTTCAGTGGTAGCAGTTGTTTGGTAGTTCCTGCTTTCCAGGTAGAGTAGGGGCTCATCAGAAGGGATTAAGATCTGGAGGCTCTTGCTTTATCAGTAGCTACATCTTTTGGGTGTCTGAATTCCTTGGGCAGTTAGAAGTTTCTTCGTGTCCTGGAAACACCATAAGCAACTTGACTTCCACATATGAAGCATATGTGTAGCAGTGAGCATTGGAGTTTATAACTATGTTATAAGAGGGTTGAATGTAATACATGTGATTCTGAGGATTTGGAGTGATTCAAATATAAGCTGGTAGGGGGATTAGTGGGGGGAACTGAGGCATCTTAACATACATATCATTATAACACGGGAAAGTGCTCCTTTCTGACCTTCACAGTTCTTCCTAGTACTAAGTGGGGTCCCCTTCAGATCATTGGAAGTAAAAGTACCTACCTTTGGAAGAAGGAGAACCTTTCCTCAAACTCCACCCATACGGTAAGGAAGTACTCTGCAATGCTTAGGACTAGGCCTTGGAGTTTAGGAGGAATGAGTTTCTTGTTATAATTCAGTAGCTGCCATTTGATTACACACCTGGAGACAAATATCCAAGTAGAGCTATTTTGGGAAGGGAAATGGCTGATTGGATGAACTGAAGGAGCTGAGTCACAAAATGACACTCTGGGTCTGACACAGTGCGGTCTTATGTGAGGATCTTCACCTTCAGATTAGCTGTGAGAACAGCAGCTAAATTTCCTCTTGTTCTGCCACAGCACTTTTCCTAAAGAACATGACAGCCTGTCCCCAGGTCAGACACACAGGTTATCAGGACAGTGACCCAGACTAACCTATGTCTCTCCATCAAGCTCCTCTGGGGACAGGAGTGAACAGTGGACACATCAGGATAAAGAGCATATGTGAGTCAATAAAGAACACTGTCAGTGAGAAGTAACAATGTACCAGCAGTGGTCGGTGGGCTTGCCTTTCTCTACAGTCAGTCTGGAAGTAGGTGACTCTGTGTCAGTGACACTGGAGCAGACAGCTTAAACTGCATCTCTTCTTTCCTGATCATTACATGGTAATAGAAGTCAGTTGAGAATATTGGCTTTGAAAATTAGGTGAATGATTATCCACTCTCATCGGTTAAATGAAAGTTGAATTAGAGGGATTTTGCAAGGACTAATATTAGTCTTTACCTTAATTATGAATGAAATAAACATTTCATGTGTAGTATGTTTTCATACTAGACTTAAAAAAATCCACCCTCACCCTCAGTGCATACCAATTAAAAGAGATAAATTTAAGTATGGATATTGTGCAAAGAAGAGGGAAAATATGTGCCAAGAAGACACTAATAATAAAAGCTATAGTCCAGTTGTATCAATGTGTGAAAGAGTCTTCTTTTAAAGCAAGGCATCTTGCAAAGGTAGAGGTTGTATGTTTTATACTGATGAAAAGTTAATCTAAGAAGAAAACGAAAATCATATATATATATATATATATATTCAGTTAACAACAAAATACATGTATAAAAGCTGACAAAAATATAGGGAAGTAGAAAAACCTGATGTTGTAGTTGGAGATTTTAATATTTCATCCTCTATAATTAATAGAACCACAAAATAGAAAATAAACATATGTAAGTTCCAAACAATATTTTCAAAGTATATGTAGTATTTATAACTTCATTATACTAACACAATTCAAGATTTGTTGAGAGCGTAGTCATTGTTGAAATAATATTGAGTATATGCCGAGTTATGAAATAAGTCAATACATTTGAAAGAATTTACAGGACAAAGAGACTATTCGTAGATCACATAAAGTAAAATTAGAAAGTAGGAAGAACACTATATTAGGAGTGAATTCAAAATATTCAAGCAACTGGAGTGAAATAAAGAACCACTCAGGATTCACAGTTAATAAGGATAACAGCTAATTTTATCTTCCAGTAACAGGCATAGCAACATCCACTTCTATGAAAGCTAGCCAGTAAAGAAGAATCTTTGAAGTCAGAAGCAGCCCTTGTTTGTTTTATGTCTCGTGAATATAGTGTCTTCAGAAATACAATCATACCATCAAGTTCTGGTGGGCAGCCAAGAGTAGGGCAACGGCCAGGATTGAGTGAGGGTCTTTGGGAACCCCTAGTCCACAGCATCAAAAGAGGGAATCCGTTCCTGGTACTGAACTTTTATTTTGCCAGTCTATGGTGTCTAGTAAGGGCAATGTCCCCCTGCTATAAAGTAACTCCTTTTAACCGCATCATATAATGTATGTGTACATACTTTAAGAAGCTTCTATAGGGATAGATTTGATACGGTTTTTTAAAGGCCTCTAATGTTAGTGATCCCTCTCCATACTCCCTCTTCTGACCTTCTCTCCCACACCTCACTCCAATTAACCCTTTCTACTCTATTATTGCCCCTTTCTCCTTTATGTAACTACATTCTAGCTCCTCTTCCAGGAAACCACTGTTCCTCCCCTTGGTTATTTATTACTTTCCTTTTCAAAAGGAATTTTTTTATGTTTTATGTTTTCATTTATGTGTATGAGTATATTATCTATATATATGTAAGTGTACCCATGTTGTGCAATGCCAATGGAGGACAGAAGAGGGTGCTAGATCCCCTGGTGTTAAAATGACAGATGGTTGTTAACTACCATGTGGGTTCTTAGAGCTTAACCCGGGTCCTCTGCAACAGCAACCAGTTCTCTTGACCACCCTATTTATCAGTTCCTTGACCTGTCTGGATTTTTTAACTGAATCATGCAGATTTGAGAAGTCAAAGCTATGATCTAGTGATAAGAGAAAGCATTTGACATTTGCTTTTCTGAGTCTGGGTTACCTCCCTCAGGATGATCATTTCCATTTACCTGCCAATTTCATAATTTTATTTATTCTTTAAGTGCAGAATAATATCCCATTGTGTATATGTGTCACACTTTCTTTATCCATTCATCACTTGATGGACATCTAGGTTGTTTCCATTTCTTGGATATTATGAAAGGGATAGCAGTGAACATAGATGAACAAGTATCTCTTTAGTAGGATACAGAAAGTAAATGCCCGAGAGTGGTGTGGCTGAGTCATATGGCGGACACATTTCAAGCTTTTTGAAGAATCTCCACACTGATTTCTACAGTGACTGCGCCAGTTCACATTCCCATGAGCAGTGGATGAGTTCCCATTTCCTCATGTCCCTGCCAACATTGGTCCTTGTTTGTTTTTGTGTCTTAGTGATTGACACTTGGGTCAGATGAAATCCAAGGTGGTTTTAATTTGCATTTCTATGGTGACTAATGATATTGAACATGTGTAGTGGAATATATGAGGTCTGGTGGGGGATTTCGGGACATTGATGGGGGAGGAGGGTCTAAATTTGATTAAAACTGTTATATGAAATATACAAAAACTCAATAAAATTTTTAAAAACCATCGAGTTAGATAAAAAAGATCCCAGCATAGATATGGGAAAGTAGGTTAAAAAAAAACAAAAACAAACAAACAAACAAAAAAAAAAACAGTCCTACCTGAGGAATTATTGACAACCAATGACTGCCGGGAAGGGGAGTCTTATATCATCTATCTGTCTGTCTGTCTATCTATCTATCATCTGTCTATCTATCTATCATCTAGAGAGAGAGAGAGAGAGTACATGAAACTGAGCAAGAGAGCAGTAAGGAAGAGTACAGGAAGGTACAAGGATCTAAATATGATCAAAATATATACTGTAAGAAATACACAGAATTTCACTAAAAAGGATAAAAGAGAAAGAACACTTCAACAAAATCGGAATCATACACCTGTACCAGCCAAATTTGAAGATATAGTTAAAGAATTAATAAACCAAAAGCTTCTATTGTTTTGGGCTTGGGGTATGCAGCTATAATTCCAGCACTTGGCAGTCAGAAGCAGCAGAAGTGAAAGCTTAAAGGCCCTATGGGTTATGTAGAGGAGCCCTGCCTTAGATAGAGCTTTTGTTAATGACGGGAGGATTTTAAATCAATAACCTGAGTTTTTATGTAATTAGGTTATTTTAAGCACATGAAATATTAGGCCAATGAAAGGAAATCATAAAGATGTGAGTCAAAAATTGATGTTATCAAGCATCATAGAAAAAAAAATTTGTGTGTGTGTGTGTGTGCACGCACACACTTGTGCACGACTCTGGGATTAGCTAGAGTGAAAGGCTCTGATGAATGGGGAGCACGGGTGGCCCCTTGTCCGACTTAGGAAAAAGGCTTTTGGATGATTTCTTTCAAAAGGCCCTTCACTGTCAGAGCAATTTCTCAGGATAAGAGTGGAGGAACTCACAGAGGCAGAGACGGCACTGACATGGAAAGAATAGCAACATTATCCTAATGGCTCTGAAATACAAAACTCACAGGAAGAAATTTACCCTGAAATTGTAGTCATCTGCTTTGTGGAGAAATCGCCTTCTTCCCGACATAGAGCTCCCTGACTTTCTTTTCTTGAGAGATAGAGGGCATGACAGCCAATCTCTTTATGACTCTTTTGGGTCAGGGTAATGCTTTCCACCCTGGAGTTAGAGTCTGCCCTGAGGATTGCCAACTTCCAGGAAGGCTGCCCTGTCCTTAATGAACTTGCCAGTCACAGAAGGGATGCCTTGTCTCTCACCTTGACTCCCAACACATCAGTTGTGAGGGATTCTCTACTAGATGGAGGCTATAGGGATCTGAAAATGTGAAGGAATATGCAGGCTAAAGAATAAGTCTCAGCTATATGGGGCTATGGCCAACAAAAGTGAACTTCATGTCCTGGAAACTAAAAAGGAAAAGCCAAAAACAAGGGTCTGATTTTTTTACATTTGGGACAATATTTCCAGTTTTATCTTGAACCACTCAGGATCAGCTATAGTGGAGGATGTCCATCCGGAACACGCATGGACTTGCATGGCCCCTGGCTGGAGTCAAGACCTTATTCTCTTTTTCTCAGTTCAGGTATTCAGACAAAACCTATGTTCTTCTCTGACTCTTCAAAGAGTTCTCCCCATCTTCTGTTATAGTGACTGTGGATCTCCGTACTGGGACTTGTGGGAATAACCCAGGGGTCTATTTCCTCTGCTTGAACTATCTTTTAAGCAGGAACCAGTGATTCTCTTTTCTCCATACTCCAAGGGCTTCACATAAATTACCATCAAAATGTACATTGGAAATGGCATCTGGTCTTGTTCTATGGTTGTATAGTTACTTTTCTGTTGCTTTGATAAAACACTGGGACCAAGGGAACTTAAAGGAAGAAGGGTTTATTTGGTTAGAGTCTGCTCTGACATGGGGCACAGTGGCCGGAGCAGGAGCAGAAAACTAAGTAGTCACAGCTTCAAGAGGGCGCTGGAATCAGGGAGTGGCTGGGGATCAGGCAAGGCTTAAGAACTCTCAAAGCCCACCCCAGTCACATGCTTCCTCCACCCTTTATGATCTCTCAAAACAGTGCCATCAACTGGGGACAAAACGCCCAAATACTTTGAGCCTATGGGGGACATTCCCATTCAAACCACCACAGTGGTCTTACCTTGTTTGCTGACTATCCTTTACCTACTCTGAGCTCTGGATGTCACAGTGCGAGGTCCAGTGCATGGCAGTGATGGTCTCAGCTGCAGGGATGAGTAACACACACATACGAAAACATGTGGATATGCACATATGCATATACACACATGCAAACACATGAACACACACACAGGGACGTATACACATGTGCAGAATCTGTTCCCTGTTCCTGCTCAATCTTTTACTGAATGATGTGTATCTCAGGCTCTTTGCAGCTAAGGAGTCTCATTTCTGCTTCTTTCTCATTGCACTCTATTCAAAGCATGAGGTTATCCCCAAACAGAAGTTTCTGAAGACAGGTGATACAGAAGTATACTGGAGAGTGGGAGAGACATAGATTCTTGACTGGATAAAAATGACAAAGGTGTTTTAATAGCATTTCATAACTAAATTTCATACTTCTGTCTTTCCTCCTTGCTAGTTGATAACTGCTACTCTTTAGTTCGAGGAAGTCTGTAAGGGTGGAGATTTCTCCCCTTCCTCTACCATCAACAGCTCAACTCCAAGCATGACCCTGTGCTTCAAATCCATTCTGCTTCCTCCGTAGACAGGCTCTGTCTCTGTTCTGTGACACCTCATGGCTTCCAGATGTTGGTTAATGAGCATTTTTACCATTCCCTTTGATGAAGATGAATCATGTTGAATGAGGAAATGATTGCCTGACACTGAAGTTGAGAGAGGTAGAGACACACATCAACCAAGAGTGAGATGAGGAGCAGAGACAGCAGAGTGAGGCTGATGGTAGTGACTGGAGGAGTTCATGATGAGAAGAGAACTGTCCTCAGGTCCACACTCCTCCCCGCACTCTCTTGTGAACCATGCACTCATATGGCTGTAAGGAAAGAAGTCCAAAGAGGCATCAGAATTTAGGCCAACTCCTTGTGCCTTCTCCATATGTGCTTACTTGATCTCAGTATGGGCTCTGTAAATACACACACCACCACAAGTCATAACCAATAGCTCAGGGCATAATCTGAGGTTCCAGGTTTGGACAAACACTAGGTTATCCCAAGATAAAAAGGGGGATTGTTTACTTGTTTCAGGAAAGTTCCATCTTCCTGTCACTGCCCACTCCTGCATCTTTCTTCTTTGTGAAAACTTGTAAAATAACTGACACTGAGCTCAGTAGACATGGCTTGTTTTATGGTTTAAGCTCCACAGTTGTTTGTGTAATAAATAAACCAACAATTCATTAAAACTTGCATTTACTATTCACTGGTCTAGGATGAAATTTCTGAGTTGTTATTTTAGGAATCTAGTGACATTTTGGAAGGGCACCGGGTGGGTTCACACATTACCACACCACTTAGAGAAATGATACATTATGAAGAGAGAAGGAACTCAGCATTCAAATGCACGCACATAATTTGCCCCTTCATGAGAATCCTCTAAAACAGAAAGAACACTATGCTCACTTTTTTCAGAGAAGTGAATGTAACACAAATTAGTGAAGCTAATTAGAAGCTGGGAATTGAGCCTAGGTTCCTTTGACTGCAAAGCCTGTGATTTCCTCCCATAATCTATGCTACATCAGCACAACTTCATTTAAACTCAGTGTTCTCAGTTATAACAAAGGGAACTCAATGTTGAGCTCATGTGGTTGCTGTGAGGGTTAATTCAGAAAACATCAGGAGGGCCAAACGTGTCCTTGGCAATAGATACCTAATAAAAGTAATTCTTGGTCTGCCTTCCACTGCAGACAGATCCACAAGGTGGTACTGTCATCACCTTTTAAATGAGGTCACAATCTATTATGAGTTCTACTTCATTTATGTACATATCTCTGTCTTGCCTTATTCAAGAAAGCATTTAGGAATACTTTTGTATGTGTATAAAGTTCAACCTGTTAAATTAAAATGTGAATTGAGTGGAGTAAGAAAGAAGCAAAAATGAAAGTAGCAAATCTAAGCCCAGACATGAATTAATTACAAAGAGTGCAAAGCCTTTGTCTCGTACAGATACTAGTTTTGAACTCCTGTGTGTTTACTCGATGTGAACTCATATTTAGCTTTAAGATTTCTATCAACTGAAGCAAAGAGGAAATCTGGATACTTTTATGGTGTCCATAAGATTTATTTTCTCCTAAAAATATGAACACTTCTCTGAATGACAACTAAGATATTTCTCCAAATGCATGATGCTTTTCTGTATTTGTTCGTATGTTTGCCATGTAAATAAATCTGCGCCTAAACATGGTTCACTTTAGAGTGCATCTGTTTAGTTTGGCTTTCCATTGGTTTACATACAAAACCAGAGGCCAGGTAAAATATAGAGAAAAGAAGTTTATTTGATTCTAGGTTTGAATGCCTGGTAGCATGTCACTAACATCTGCTCTGTGCTTATTTTAGTGGGGGGTCCCCTTGACTGAGTTACATTGGGAATGATGACATCGTTGTAGGATTGAGAAATCACCTGGAAATACAGGAAGCCAGAGATCAAGGAGGAGGCAAGCTTATATTTTTAGACTAAGCCACTCTTTTTGGAACAAAATACAGTTTCCTGGGGTATACTTTCAAATCACTGAAATATCTCTGAGTAGGCTCCACTTCTCAAGGGTTCTGTAGTATCTCAACACTATAACACCCAGTTACACCTCCAACACATGAACCCTTGGAGGACAAACTGTCCCAGCCAGAGCAATCAGTTTTATGTTACTTGACATGCTCACTGCACTTGTCGCTTATCATTCTCATCTTGTACCTCCCCGTCTCTGATTCAAAAGCCACCTTACAGTCTAGCCAAGACTTCAAGAGTGTTTTTTCCTCTTCTGTTCTTTCTGAGCAACCACAAGCATGTGTGTGAGGGATGACCAACTTAGCTTAGATACTGTGGACTTAGTCTCCAGCGCAGTCTTAAAATATGTACATGTTGTATAATGTGTATACCGTGTAATTGTTCTTAGATGCAAATGTGCATTTGTAGTTTACATCACAAATGGTATTTATTGTTACAAAAATCCTGCTCCATGACCTACTTGTAGGTCTCTGGCAAATGTCACTGATCCTGTTCAAGACCTTGGAAGATGATTTTCATTTACAGAGGAGAAGAGATGAAGGGATGAAGGTCTGGGTGCTCCTGAAATTTATTGTTGAAATGGAGTAAATACTTGGGTCTATAGATTACACTATACTATCCTCTTGATTCTTTACTCATGAAGTTCTCAACAAACCAGTAGGAACAGGCAGGGTGTCTAAAGACATGAGGCATATAAGTAACTAAAAACTGCCTCCTACATATGCCTCTTTAAGTATTTGAGGTGGTAAACTCGACAGGATTACAGTCACCATATTCCTTTGTTTTCCAATACCATTTCTCAACTATGTAAGCATTCACTTTCTAAAACCATTTGAATGTGCTACTTTCTTGCCCAAACAATTGCCACAGACATCAGAACCCATAATAAATATAGGTACAGAAGCTGGAGAAGATGATTAAAAATTACAGAAGTGAAGGATTTAGGTTAATTGACCAATCTGCCTCAAATCTCAGATGAGGATCCCAAATATCACATGTGACCTGGAAAATTTTGAATAATTAATTGTCTCAGTGATTTCAGCTAAAATTAAAAGGTAAAAACAAATATTTTCTCCTTTCCCTTAACTCACAAAGCAATTTCATAAAATTATGTGTATATAGTATATTATTATGCCCATAGCACATAGAAAGATAATATTTGTGCAGTGTATTTTCCACAATGTTTTAAAGGAGATGGTTGCAAAGAAAGCTTATTAGCCCAGGAAAATGCTAATAATTAAAAGAACCTGTCAAAATTTGTAGTATGTGGTTAAAATCTTCTTTGCAGAGTTATTTATAGTAGTCTATGCATTAGAAGAACAACCTAAAATAAGTTACCTTAAGTTTTACTAGGGGAAAAAAAGAGAAAATCAAAGAATGTAAGTAATAAAAATTTTAAAGCAGTGAATTTGAAAATAGGAAATTAGCATAGTAAATCAGCTACAGGAAAAAACAAATCTTTTGAATAAACTGATAAAGTGGATCAGATACTAGATAGACAAACTAAGAAAAATTAAGAGATGATCAAGTTATTAATATAAAAAATTCAAACAGGGACACTACTAAAGATACAGCAGACACTAAAACAGAGTAATTAATGAATTCTATGAACAAGTCTACAAACAGATTTGATAAGGTATATGAAACTAGTGAATTCATTACAAGACACATTTGTTAAAACTCACCCAATGAGAAATAGAAAAGGTTTATATTATGAACGGATTCAAGAATGAAAATCTTCCACAATAGTAAGTTCTAGGTTCATATGGATCACTTGAAAATTCCATCAAAAATTTAAGGAAGAGTTATGAAAATTTCTTACAATATCTTTTAGAAGAGGAACATGGAAGGATTATTTTCTAACTCCTTCTTTGAGGCAATATCTTCCAAATACCCCTATCAAAGATATTACTTACATGTTTCATAAGGTGAAAATGTATTTTGTTTAATAGATTTGTAATAATCTCCTATTTAAATATATTGACATGATATTTTACATTTAAAACTTTATTTTATTTTACTTTTTGAGACACGGACTCCCTGTAGTGCCAGCTGGCCTGGAACTTACTATGGAGAGCAGACTGACCTCAATCATTCAGGGATCTGTCTGCCTTGTCCCCTGAATGCTGTGAGTAAAGGCAAGCCACCACCATGCACAGCTAATTTAAAGTGTTTTATTGTAGAGAATTTAAAGATAAACGGACAACTCAAAAGAGTTGTGGGGTTTCTCACCCGCTTCCCCATGTCTAGGCTGGGATTTTGTGTGGTGTGATTTGCATGGGATTTGTGCATGCTGTCACAATTCTGTGAGTTCACCTAAGTAAATGACTAGCTTTCTAGAAAACTTTATTTCCTTGTGATGATCCATCTCTTCCACAATGATCCTTGCTCCTTGGTAGGCAGAAATTTGATACAGATGTCCTATTCAGGAAAAAGCACACTGCAATCTCTTGTTCTCTGCACATTGGCCAGGTTTATAATTTTGATACAGAATCAAAGTTGTTTAAGCTTATATATGACTCAAACATGTTTAGATATATCTCAAATACAGAGAATACATTTTGTATTCATTTACCAAGCTTCTGAATAATAAATCTACCCAAATTATTTTTGTCTTATTTTAAGGCACTGACATTTTTATTAAATACAATTTGATTGCATTTAGAACGACTCCCCCATTCACATCGTTCCCTACTGTCCCAACCCAGTTCAGTGTACCCGACTATACATAGTCTATGCCATATAGAATCTGAATCCTGTTCCTGTATGTCCTTTGGTGTGGATCCAAACATTGGAGCCTAGTCAACCTACCAAGAGTCTGATCCCAGTAAAATACTGTCTCCACCCCACAATGACCATCAGTTGCCAAAAGATCTTTAGGTTGAATTTGTATTTGTTATCCACTTCCCAATGTCTACACTGAGATTTTGTCAGTTTGATTTTTCAAGGGATTTGTTTATATTGTCACCCATTGCTGTGAGTTCATATGTGTAATTTACCAGCTGTCTGGAAAGTTCTATTTCCTTGTAGTAATCTACCACCTCTGAGTTTTTCAGTCTTTCTGCTTCCTCTTCTGCAATGAATCCTGAAGCCTGAGAAGCAGAAATTTGAAATAGGTATCCTATTAAGGGAAGAGCACTCTGAAGCTTCTTGTTTTCTGCACGTTGGCCAGAGATTATGTGTTAATCATCATCTGTTGTGTAAGGGAACCTCTCTGATGAGAGTTGAAAGATGTATTCATCTTACGTGTAGAGGTTTCATTAAAGATGTGGTGCTTTGGGCTAAGCATCTCATAAACTCTTGTTCTATGTACTTGACCAGTTATGGAACTCTGTATCAGTCTTCATCTGTTGAAAAAAAGAAGCTGCTTTGATGAGTGGTAAGAGGTACCCTTGTCCATAAAGATGAGGGTGCATATCCAGAATAAGGTAAGATGTGAAGTTGGTCTAGGGGTGTGGCAAAAGTAGGTTTTTCTCTAGCAGCTTTGACTCTTCAGTCATGTATATTTGTCTATGTTTCTATACCATGCATGAATTCTCTCTTTGAGTGGATCTTAATTCCAATTAGACTGCTTTTGATTATCCCCAAGATAAAAATACAACTAATACAGTAATATGGATAGTTTTCTGAATGACTCATTGCTATCTATTAGGCATCACAGCTGGGGTTGGACCATTGATTAACATTCTCTCTCACCAGCTTGCATAGTATCCTCTGATACCATGAGAGCCAATCTTCAGGGAGGTGGGTTCCAGGTCAGTTCCAGCTCCATTGCTCCAAGTTCTGTGTCAATCGTATGGCCTTTCTTCAGCAATCAAAGACTGTGGCTATAGCCTGTGTTAATTAGGGGTCTCCTGGACTGAAAAAAACTCAAAAGGAGGTTTTTCCTGCCTGGCATTGTGTTTTTACATATATAGTCTTTAGCCATACACATGCACTCATATATTCACTGTATGTCTATTTTTCAGTAGGGTTTGACCTAATATATTTCCCTTTAGTTTTCATCATCTAAGCATTATTTGTATCACATCTCATTTCCCAGATAAGTAGCTATATTTTCCACATTTCCCCTTTGATAACACCTGTCTCCTACTACACCCTCTCTCTCTTGAGATTCTTCTTCTCTTCCACCCCCAAGAAACTTTTCCACTTTCCTGGCTACTGTAGTTACATCAAGATATATGCTCATTCACCTGCAAATTTTATGAGTTTGATTTTTCGTTATGGCTGAGCAGAACTGCATTGTGTAAATGTACCATATTTTTCATTATCCATTTATCAGTTCAGGGCCATTTAGGTTGTTTCCACTTGTTAGCTATTGTGAAAAGAGCAGCAACAACCACGGCTGTGCAAGTTTATCTGTAGTAGGATACGTTCTTTGGGTATATGCCAAGGAATGGTATAACTGGAACATATGGTTAAAAAACTATAAACTTGGTCCTATTTTCTAGCTGGTTGATATGGTTAAAAATTATAGACTTGATTCTATTTCCTAGCAGCCTCTAGGCAGGCTACTATTTAGAAGTTTTAACTACTGTGAATCTTACATCGATGCTACTAAACATTTTTGCTTCACATTATTGTCAGTAGCATTCCTTTTTTCCTATTTATTTCTTTAAAGTTTTGTATTAAATGTTTGCAGATTTCATATATTTATTTTCATATCTATACTTTCCTCCCTATCTACCCTCTTACAACTATCTGCCTGATTTCATGCACTCATGTATGATTTTAAGTTCTAATGAGTCAATCTTGTATTTCCAAGTGTACACCCACTGAGCCTGTTAACGTACTCAAGAGTCACACCCTTAGAAAAGTGATTATCCCCATTCCAGCAGGTATCAGTTGATAATATGGCTCTTTAGTTAAGACTGGGATTACCTAACCACTTGTCCATTTATATGCTGGGATTTTGTCTTGCTTGAGCTAACTTGGGACTTGTGCATGCTGTCACCACTGTTGTGAAATCGTATGAGTAACTGACCAGCTGTCTAGAAAACTCTATTTTTTTCTTTTTTGCCACCTCTGGCTCTTGCAATCTTTCTGCTTCTCTTCTGCAATGATTCCTTGAACCTTCAGTGGTAGAAAGTTGATATATATGTTATATTCAGGAACAAGAACTCCACAGTTCCTTATTCTTTGACTGTTGGGTCTCTGTAATAATCATCATCTGCTGCATGAGGAAACTTCTTTGGTGAGAGTTTGAGAGGTGCATTTGTCTATCAGTATAACAATAAGTCTTTAGAATTGGTGTAATACTATGTCTGTTTAGCGGAATGTTAATAAGGCTTGCCTGTGATCTTTGTTCTGTCTATCCATAGGCTCCTAAGCCTGATGTCAGTATTAGGGGTATTGATATGCGGAGGGAAAACCAACACTAAAGGCCTTTAGAAAAAGTCATATCAAAACCTACCATAATAGAAACTTCCTAAAGTATTTATGCATATATAATATAGAGAGCTTAAAAAGAATGTCCCTGTAACAGTTGGACATTGCCTAGATACCACAGGCTATAAAAAAATAAAAGCCTAATGCTAGGAATGGACTCCTTGATTTAAGATGTCTTCCAGGAGTCCCGTAGACCCTCAAACAATACTGGCCATTGCCCCTGCTCTTGGCTGCCCACCAGAACTTGATGGTACAACCATATTGCTGAAAATGGTACATATATGAGCGTTAGGTAAAAAAAAAAAAAAAAAAAAAAGGAGAAATCAAGTTATTACTGACTCCAAAGCCTCATCTCTACTGACTAGCTTTCATAGTACTGGAAAATACTATGTGTGCTACTGGAAGAGATGAGTGATCTTCAACCTTGCCAGCTATGAATCCTGAAAAACATAGCAAAAAGTGGCGTGGTAAGATATGTCTGCTGGTATAATGGAGGCTTCAATGAGATGCGAGTAATCAACCAATATTTGGCTGGAGTTGAGGTCCATTTCACAAGATGAAGCTCAAAGATATTTTTAAAAACCTAAAGACGAATATCTTTCATCTAAAGACAAATATCTTTCATGAACTTACATGAAGAAATAAATATTATCAATAATATATTAGTCGATTATTGAACCCAATAATGTAAAAATTATTGTATAACATGACTAAATGAAATTTATCCTAAGCATATGAGATTGGTTAGACACCAACAAGCTACAGAACAGATATCACATGATCATATCAACAGAAATAGAAAATGCATTTGACAAAATTCAGGTATTAACGGCAAAACTTCTCAGTATTCTAGGAACAGAGAACTACCTCAAGTGGATAAAGAACATCTACAAAGTCCTTTAATTAACATAATACATACAGAAGGTTGTTCTTTATGGCTACTGCCTTACAACATTCTACAGGATACCTTGCTGTACAAAGGCAACCTGAGATAGGAAAGATTTATATTTTGCTTCACAGTTTAGAGGATGTAGTCCATCAAAACAGGGAAGATATGGTGGCTGGAGTGAGTAGGTCCATGGTGGCTTCCAGCAGTGTCTTCTCACTTGACGCTGAGTAGAAAACTCGGGCTGGAAATGACACCAGGTTATAACCCTCAAGAGCAATCCCCCAGAGAACTAATTGCTCTAGTTAGAGCCCACCTATTAAAGGTTCCATAACCTTCACAAATGGGGCTACCAGCTATAAATGAACAATCTAAACATGTAAGCCTCTGGGGTGCATTTCACATTTGAACCATTATATTGCATCATCAACCCTGATGTGTTCATGCCCATTTCATAATACAAAATGCATTCAGTCCAACTTTATAAGTCTCAGAAGTCTTAACAGTCTCTATACTGTTCAAAAGTTCAAAGTCCAATGTTTCTTTTGAGATTCAAGGCAGAATGTTAGATTTAGTCCATGCAAAATAATAATAATAATAAGAAGAAGTAATATAATTTACACTCAATGGCATAGAATAAACATTTCTATTTCACACACGAAGAATAGGAGAATAGCAATGAAATATTGGACCAAAGTATGACTGAAATCTAGCAGGGGCAGCATCAAGTACCGTAACATTACCTGGCATCAAGAGCTTGTGATGCCATAATCTGCGCTCCAACAGGCTTGAATAGCCCCAACCCTATGATTCTGTTTCCTATGGGCCTCTTAGATTGGCTCCACTTAATGCTTGCATTTTTCCTCAGCAGATGTTCCACATTCTTGCCATATGCAACATTCTGGAGTCTCCAGTACAAGTGAAGCTTTCACACATACCCCTCACTGTCTTTTGGCAAGGCCTTCCCTGGTTCACATTGTTGGGTTTACAGGCTTTTCTCTTTTTTGTATATTTTAATTTCATATAATGCATTTTGATCACATGCAGACCCCCCTCTTCCCTTTCACTCCAACTTATTGCCCCCAGGCATACTTCATGATCTCTATTATTATATGCCTTTAAAAAAGACCTTTTGTGTCTATTATGCATTTCTCAAATGCTCTTGAGTGTGGGTGTATCCCTTGACATCTAGCCAACCTACCAGACATAAAAATAAGAAAAACTGATTCTACTCTCCCAGCATGTACCAATTAGCAGTAGCTCCTCAGTTAGGGCTTGGGCTTCCTGGACACCTCTCTCATTTATGCTGGGCCCTTGTCTAGCTTGATTTGCAAAGGTCTTATGCTTGATATCAGAGATGTTGTGGGTTCGTAAGAGCAGCAGCCCTGTGGTGTCAAGACAGCAGTTTCCTTGTGATAGTTTGAATGAGGGTGTCCTCCACAGGCTCCAAGAATTTGGACACTTGATCTCCAATATGTGGCACTGTTTGGGGACAATCATGAAATCTTTAGGGGATGGAGAACTTGCCAGAAGAAGCACAGCACTGGGGACAGGCTTTGAGAGTATATAGCTTGCTCACTTTCAGTCTGTCACTCTGTTTCCTGTGCCCACTTGAAGATTTTACTGCCCAACTTTCTGCTCTAGCCTCCTCTGCTGCCATGTTTCCCCACCATGATGGACTCTCATCCTTCTAAAACTATAAGCCAAACAAACTCTTCTTTCTATAAGTTGACTGGATCATGATATTTTATCATAGCAACAGAAAAGTAAATAGTATACTTTGTATACATCTCCCACCTCTGACTCTTACAGTCATTCTGCCATCTTCTACGATGAGCCTTGAGCCTTGAGAGGTGAAGGTGTGATATGCATGTCCCATTTAGGGCTGAGCATACCATTCTCTTATTCTCTGCATGTTGACCAGTTGTGAGTCTGTGTTAATTGCCCTCTGCTTCAAGAACCTTCTCTGGTGAAGTTAAAGATGTGCTAAACTACGGGTAGAAGAATAAGTCATTATGAGTCACTTTAATAGTATGTCTACTTAGCAGAACAGTAGTACTATTTTCTTGTCTATGCTCTGTGACCTGTCTAGCTATAGCTTCTTGCCCTAAAAACAGTGTCAGGTACAGACTCCATCTTGTGAAGTGGGCAGTTAGAAGGCAGTTGGTTACTCCCCTAAAATTTGCACCACTATTTTATCAGTGAGCATATTATGCTAAGCCAGTTGTAACTGCAGCTCACAAGGTATACAGCAGGTTAAGGCTGATAATAACCTTTTTCTGCCAGTACCACACATAGTCCATTCTACTGCTATGAAAGATGGCCAGCAGAAACAAAACTTAAAGGTCAGTACCAGCTTGATACTTCTGGTTTATTGTGTAGTTCAGGTATGTAGTGATTACAGCAATAAGGTTTTACTATCAAGTTCTGGAGGGTGACCAAGTGCAATGACAAAAGCCTGTAGTTTTTTATGTTCCATGGAATCCTTCTAGTCAACAACTCCAAAACGGGAGTCTATTCTGGCATTAGACTTTTCATCTGTTAGTGTGTGTTATATATGAGGGATCCTGAACATCTGTTATGGAGTAATTATATTTCAACTATTTTTGAGTCATATAATATAATATATATATATATATATATATTATATATATATGCTTCTATATTAGGTTTCTACGTGCTTTCTCCAAAGGGCTTCAGTGTTAATAGATCCCTCAATATACTCTGTCTTCTGCCCTAATCTCTGAATTCCCATTCCATTAAACCTGCTTTATCCCATTATTCCTTTTTTCCATTTATCTCACTGCATTTTATCTCCCTTCCCATGAACTCCAAAGCCCATGATCCATGATTATTTTCCTGAACTCTAAGAATTTTCTAATTAAAAGATTCAAAGCTATTATCCATTTATGAGAGAGAAAAAAAATGACATTTGTCTTTCTGAGTCTGAGTTTCCTCATTTAGGATGATTATTTCCTGTTCTACCTATTAACCTGGAAATCTCATAATTTCATTTTTCTTAAGAGCTAAATAATAGTCCACGTTATAAATGTATCATATATTCATTATCCATTCATCAGTTGATGAACAATTATTTGGTTTTCATTTCCTGGATATTGTGAATAAAGTAGCAAAGAACATGAATTAATAGTTATCTCTGTATTAGGGTATAGAGTCCTTTGAATATATGACCAAGAGTGATATGGTCAGATCACGAGGGGCATCTATTTTTAGCCTTTTAAGGAAATATCACACTGATTTACATAATAGCTGCACCAATTTTCCCTCCACCAGACTTGAATAAGTGTTCCATTTTCCCGACATCCTTGACAGCATTTATCATTGTATGTTTTTGGTATCGTAGTCATTCTGAGCAGGATAAGATGAAAACTCAAAGTAGTTAAATATGAATTTCCCTGATGGTGAATACTAAAAATAGTATATATTTCTCAGCTATTCATGTTTCAGCATTAAAGAACTCCCTGTTTAGTTCCTTACCCCAATTTTTAATTGAGATGTTTCTTTTTCAATGTTTAGATTTTAAATTTCTTGGTATGTTCTACATACTAAACCTTTTCCAGGCACATAGATGATAAACACTTTTTTTCTTTTATATATGCAACCACTTCACTTAAGTGATGGTGTCCTTTTCTGTTTAGAAGAAGCTTTTTAGTTTCCTGATGTCCCATTGGCAATTGTTGATCTCAATGTCTGAATGATTAGGTTTCTGTTCAGACAGTCCTTTCTGGGATCTATAAGTTCCATCATGTTCTCTTTGTGTTCTAACAGACTCAAGACATCAGGTCTTATGTTGAGATCCTTACTTCATTTTGAGTTGATGTTTGTGCAGGGTGAGAGATCTATCTTCATTTTTTTCTGCATGTACCTATACAGTTTGATAAGAAATATTTTTTGAAAATGCTGTTTTTGTCCAATGGCTGTATTTGACCCATTTGTCAAAAATCAGGTGACTAAAAATGAGTGACGTTAAATCCTGGTCCTCGATGCTATTCCATTGATCAATGTGTCAGTTTTTAGGCCTGAATCATGCTGTTTACGTTGCTATAGCTCTTTAGTAAAATTGAAAATAAGGATGGTGGTGCCATCAGCAGCTCTTTTATCATCAAGGATTTTTTATTGTTGTTTATCCTAGAATTCTTATATGAGATCATTTTTTAAATTTTCTGTGAATAATTGGTTGTAATGGGAATCTTGTCAAATCTGGAGATTGCCTTTTGAAGACTGACCATTTTTACAATATTAATTCTACAAATTCGTGAACATGAGAGACCTTTTGATCTTATCTTTTTCAGTTTTATGTGTTTTATTTTTTTATTATACAAGTCCTTTACTTTTCCTTAGTTATTTGCTCCTAAATATTGTGTTTTGAAACTATCATGAATGGGAAAAATTTGTTGATTTTTTTTCTCAGTATGATTATAGCTGGTTCATAGGAAGGCTGTTGATTATTTTGTATTAATTTTATATCCTGCTACTTTTCTGAATGTACTTATCAGCTCTAAGAGGGTTTATCAGGTAGAGTCTTTAGGGTCTTTTATGTATAGAATCATATTATCTGCAAATAAGGATGCTTTGATTTCTTTCTGGATCCCCTTTATAGCCTTCACTTATCTTATTGCTCTAGCTGAGCCTTCAAATGTATTTAACAGGAATGCAGAGCATGGGCATTCTTGATGTTGACTGTGGTTTGTTGTGTATTTCCTTTATTATGTTAAGATATGTCTCCTATATCCCTATGTTCTCTATGACTTTTATTATGAATGGACATTGGATTTTGCCAAAGGCCTTTTTTGCATCCAGTGAGGTGATTGAGTGATTTCTCTCCTTGGGTCTGTTTATGTGGTAGGAGATTTACAGATTAATGATTGTTGAATCATTTCTACCTCTCTGGGAAGAAGCCAACTTGATCATGGTAGGTAATCTTTTTTTTTTTTTTACTTGTTATTGCATTTGATTTTTATTTTATTGAGAAATTTTGCATCTATGTTAATAAGAGAAATTGGTCTATAAACTTTTATTTTGTTGGAACCTTGTGTGGTTTAGGTACCAGAGTAATACTGGCATTATGGAAATAATTGAGAGTTTTTTTTTCTTTTTCTATTCAGAAAGCAATTTGAGGAGCATTGTTATTATAGTTTCAATCATATAGCATGTAGACTTGTGTGTAGCTATACAGTATATATCATTCATCTTTGAAGGTTTATTAGAATTCTTTGTTGAATCCATCTGGTGTCGGTTCTTTTCAGCTGGTAGATTTTAAATTACATACTCTTTCTAATTTGTTGTGGCAGGTCTGTTTAAATTATTCACACAACTTTGATTTATCTTTGGTATGCCAAACATATCTAGAAATTACCTATTTACTTAAAAATTTCAATTTAGTGGTATAGATTTTTAAGGTATAGCCTTATTGTTTCTGACTTTCCTTAGGATCTGTTGTAATGTTTGTCTTTTCTTCTCTAAGTATATTAATTTTTCTCTTTTCTTTTAGTTATTACAGCTAAAAGTTTGTTAATGTCAATCTTTTGAAAAATCAACTCTTGGGATTGAAAGAGAGCTCAGCAGTCAAGAGCACTAGCTGCTCCTGCAGAAGATCCAGGTTCAGTTACTGTTGTCCACATGGTGGCTAACAGTCACTCATAACTCCAGTTCCAGGGTCTTGGACACCCTCTTCTGACATCCACAGGCATTGCAAGACATGGATGAACTTACCTACATGCAAGCAATACACTCAAATATCTATAAATAAGAAACATTAAGAATCAACTCTTTGTTTCATTGTATCGTTCTATGTCATTACTTTGATACTTGATTATATTCATCTCTTCCTGTGTACTCTCTTTATGTCTTATTCTTGGTTTTCAAAGGCCCTTAGTTGCATCATTAAGTTTTAATATGAAATCTGTCTAATTTTCTGATGTAGGCAATTAGTCATGTAAACTTTAATGTTTGGAGTGCTTTCATTGTGTCCCACATATTTTGGTATGCTGTGTTTTCATATGCATTCAATTGAGGAATTTTTAAATTTCCTTCTTGTGTTGTTTAGTTTCCATAAGAGTATGTATTTTTCCCATCTCAGATGTTGTTGGTATCTAGTTTATTCCTTTGTGGTCAAATAGAATACAGGATATTATTTCAACTTTCTTAAATTTGTAGATCCTTGCTTTGTGTCCTAATATGTGGTCCTCTGCTGCTCCATGGCTCTCATCTATCCTGCTTAGCTAGTTAGCCCCTCTCCACATGATACAAATTCCCACCTTAGGCCTATTGCTCCTCCTTCCAGAGAGCTCCTGGTTAGCCTCAAAGACCCTAGTTACTGGATCCCCATAGTCTCAAACTGGGCCTTGGACATTCACCCTCTCAGAGAGCTCTTGAGAAGCCAACCTGGAATCATCCTGTCCCACAAATAAAAAACCAAAAGTGAGAATCTGAAATACAGACCAACTAACTATTCATACTTGATCAGAAAGAAACCAAACTACATCAACAATATAAACAGAACCAAACTTCAACTAAATAAAGGCAGGTTAGAATTGCATATCAGACATATAACTTCTCTCAGTCACCCATATGCTCAGGTCACAATGCAAAAAACACAGATAACATGAAAAAATCAAGATTATATGCTCCAACAAAACCCACTAGTCCTACAGAAGTGTACTACAATGAGAATTATCCAGAGGAACCCCAGGACACAGAATTAAAAAGAACAGTCTTTAACAAAAGAGACTGGGGAGGACACCAGAAGATAGAAGAACTTCACATGCTCATGATTGGAAGAGTTAATACTGTGAAAATGATCATTCTACCATAAACAATATATAGGTTCAATGCAATTCTAATCAAAATCCCCATGATATTCTTAACAGAATTAGAAAAAAAAATTCTAAAATTCAAATGGATGTTCAAAAGACCCTGGATGGCCAAAGAATAAAGAGCAATGCAAGGGGAATTTATACTATAATATTTCAAACTATATTACAGAGCTATAATCATAAAAGCAGCATTGCATTGGCACAAAAATAGACCCATAAATCATTAGAACATAATTAAAGGACCAAACATGAGTACATTACTAGCTAGTGTAAAATACAAGAGGGAATCATATTAATTTAACCAGCTAATGACAAATTGCACATACAATATCTCTTTGAACTGAATGGCGCTGGGTATTAAGAGTACTGCAGAATGTTTGCAGTTACAGGTTCACTCACCCTTCTGGATTAAACCTCAACATGAAACACAAGGCATGGCACAAGGAGCCGGAGGGGAGGGCAGAGGAGGAGCCCTTCCTTTCCGATTCCGGGTCCCACCTCGCCTCCTGCAACCAGAGTCCCCCGGACACGCCGCCATCCCCTCCGCTCCAGTGTGACATCACCCGCGACACTTCATTTGCATAGCGCAGTGTCTTGTGGGAACTCACCATGAGTGTGAAAGGACAGCGACCTCGGCCCTTTAAAAGCCCAGCTGGCCCCCTCTAAGACTCGTGAGCAGAGTACAGTTCATGAACTTGGCTGAAGTAGAGCTCTCCCAGTCAGGTTGAGTGTCACTGGGTTGTCACCGCCAGGTTGAATGTCAGTGGACCCCCTCCCTCACCAGGTTGAGGTTTCCCTGGTGAGGCTGAGCACGTAGAGTGTCCCTAGACACTCCCTGCCGAGAGGCTGAGCTGTCACTGCACATTCCCTGCGAGGTTGACTGTCCCTGGACACTCCCGGCGAGGAAACCTCTACTTCGTCCGCTGGGGCCCCAGCGGATATCTGAGGTACTCTGCTCCTGTTTTTTGTCTGCCAGACAAGAGAAACCTCCTTTTGAGTTGCTGGTCAGAGTTGCTGTCAGTTTAGAGGTTTGGTCTGGGATATCATGCAGGTAGGCGCTCTTATTTGCAGTGAGTGATAGTAGAGCTAGCACCAAAACTGCTTTCCTGACCAAGATTTAGTTAAGACTTCTGAATTATATTTTCAACTAGACCTGACTTGGCTTTCTGTTTTTCCTTGACAAGTCTAATTCACCAAAAACTGAATAGTTAAAAATCTTCGTAAGCAATAATTCCCCTCACCTTTGGCTTGTCATTGTACAAATCAGTTCTATATTATGAAATCACAAAGTAGTTTAAATTTGCATTTATTTCCCTGATGATTGAAGATGTTGAACATTTAAAATATTTTTCTCTCCTTTGTGTTACATCTTTTGAGACTACTCTATTTAGTTCCTTACATCAATTTTCATTTGGGCTGCATGTTTTTTGGATGTTTAGTTTGTTTGTTTTTGGTTCTTCATATATTCTAGATATTAATTCTCTATCAGAAGTATAGCTGGTAAAAAAAATTTCCATTTTGTAGCTTGCCTTTTAATTAAAATGATAATGTACTTTGCTATCCAGAAACTTTTTGTTTCATGAGGACTCATTTTTCAATTGCTGAACTTAATGCCTATGCTATGGGAGTCCTGTTCAGAAAGTCCTTTCCTACACCTATAAGTTACAGTGTATTCCCTAATTCTTTATCAGATTCAGGTTATCAGGTCTTATGTTGAGGTGCTTGATTGCTTGGAGTCAAGTTTTGTGCAGGCTGAGAGATAGGGATCTAATTTATTCTCCTACATGTAGTTATCCAGTCTGATCAGCACCATTTGTTGAAGATGATATCCTTTAGCCAAAGTGAAATTTGGTCTTCTTGTCAAAAATCAGGTAGCTATAAGTATGTAGACATAAATCTGGGTCCTTAATTCTATTCTATTGATTAATGTGTCAGTTTTAATGACAGTGCCATGATGCTTTATTGCTATGGTTCTGAAGTATAATTTGATATCAAGGATGGCAATGCCTCCAGAAGTTCTTTTATTGTTCAGGATTATTTGGGTTATCCTGACTTTGTGTGTATGTGTGTGCCTCCATATATAACTTGAAATTACTTTTTTTCAATTTCTATGAAGAGTTGTGTTGGAATTTTAATGTGTATCACACTGAATTTGAAGATTACTTTTGGTAGGAAGACCATTTTCACAATACTAACCCTGCTAATTCATGGGAGATCTATTTTTTGGTATTTTCTTCAATTTCTTTCTTCAATATTCTATTTAAAACTATTTTATTTGGGACTGGAGAGATGGTTCAGTGATTAAGAGCACTGGCTGCTCTTACAAAAGACCCAGGTGCAAATTCCAGAACCAACACGGTGGCTCACACCATCATCCTAACTCCAGTTCCAGGGAATCTGATGCCCTCTTCTGACCTCCAAGGGCATTGCATGATATGGGTGCACTTACACACATGCAGACAATACACACGTACACAGAAAATTAAAATAATAAATAAAATATTTTTATTTATTAATTGTATTTTCTGTGTATGGCTATATTACCTGCATGTATGTAAGTACACCCATGTTGTACAATGCACAGAGAGGACAGAAGAGCATGTCATATCCTCTGAAACAGGAGGTATTGATGGTTGTGAGCCACCATATGGGTGCTGGGAAGCAAACCTGGATCCTCTGCAAGAGCAGCTACTATACTTAACTGCTGATCCATCTCTCCAGCCCCTATTTCTTTGATGTTTTAAAATTTTTATGATACAGGCTTTTCACTCCCTTAGTTAGATCTATTCCAAGATAGTTTAAGTTTTTGAAGCTATCATGAAAGGGATTTTTCCTTGGTTTCTTTCTCAGCACGTGTATCCTGCTACTTTGTTGAAGGTGTTTATCAGCTCTAGGTGGAGTCTTTAGTTACGTATAACTTTACATAGTAGTTTACATAGTCTTTAGTTACATAGTTACATATCATCTGCAAACAGAGATACTTCGACTTCTTCCTTCTCAATTTGTATCTTCTTTGTCTTCACTTGCCCTATCGCTCTGACTAAAACTGCAAGCACAGTATTGAATAGGAACAGAGACAGTGAACATCCTTGTTGTCTCCTTGTTGTCGCTCTCTCTCGTGGCGGAGTGACAGACACCGGCTGGCGTACTCCCTCTCTCCGAAATCCCCAGTTTCCCGTCCAGCAGGAGAGGGCAGTGAGGGGGAGATCCGGCGCTCAGCTCCTGTTCCTCCCCCTTGGATTGCCCCGACTCTCGCCCCCAGAAGACGAGAGTCTGTGAGGGGATCAAGGGGAATTCAGGTGCGTGGCTGGCCGGTTCCCAGCCTCCTGGCCGGTCCCAGGAAACAATCAGAGGCCTCTGGGGTTCCTATCCAACTGAAGAGGTCCACAGCCAGCCAGCTTCACAGGTGTTACAGCTCTTTAATGTTACAGCTCTTTCAACACGCAGCAGGAAGCCATTTAGTGAACTCAGTAGGCACATTATGAAGGCTCAGAGCCGCAGGTATTAGCATACAGTGCAAGGTCTCTACCAAGGAGAAAGGATACCTTATTAGCATACAGGGGAGGGGTAATTCTTTGAGGAAGTAACATATTGCTCCAATAGTAACACTTCTACATTTCACCTCATTAGCATAAGTTTCATTTCTTTGCAGGTTCCTTATTTCCAGGAATCCTTGTTTATCTCTTGGTGCCTTCTGGTTTGGTTTCACTTCCTCTAGGCGCCATCTTAACAGCACTTTTAATTCCATAAGGCCCAACACCTTGTCTTGTTCCTAATTCCACTGGAAATGGTTTGAGGTTCTATCAATTTAATATGATGTTGGCTCTGGGCTTACATCTCACATAAGTCAGAATGTCTAAGACAACCCCCCACCCCCCCCAAAAAAAAAAAAACCAGGGCAAATGCTAGTAAGGATGTGGGGAAAAGGGCATCTTATTCACTGCTGGTGGGAGTGCAAATGGTGCCACCAGTAAAGAGATCAGTGTGCAGATTCCTTAAAAAATCTGGAAATGGATCTACCACTTGATCCAGCCGTACAACTCTTGAACTATAAGGAAAGAACTTTATATTCTGCTACAGAGGTACCTGGTCATTTTTGTTCATTCCTGCTCTATGCACAATAGCCAGGAAATGGAAACAACTTCGATGTTCATGAATGGATAATGAAAGTATGGAACATTTATTATTCAACTCTTAAGAAAAATGAATTATTAAATTTGCAGGTAAATGGAGGGAACTGGAAAATAATCATCCTGAGTGAGGTAACCCAGACCCACAAAGACAAATGTTACATATTGTCACTCATATATGGATCTTAGCACCCAATCTTTAGACATGTACGTTTACTTTGTAGCACCTGTAGAATCAAGGGACTACAGGATGGATCACTGGTGGGCAGGGTGAAGGAGGGTATTAAAGAAGGGGGATAGTAGAACACAGGTGGATATGAAGGAGAAATGGGGAATAATAGGGGGTTGGTTTAAGTGGGGAGAGGGAAGAGAGGATAATGTAGAATAGGGGTTGTAGGAGAGATAACTAACACTAAGATGTTTGAAAACTCCATATGAAAACCTCAAAATGGAGCCAACTGATACATATAAAAGACCCAGGTTCCATCCCTACCACCACCAAATTAAAAATAAATAAATAAAAATCATGACTTTTGGAGGTTACTAAACACTCAGAGATGCCTAAAGGGTTATGCCTAGAAGATGGGATGGCACCTGTAGACAACATGGATACTTTCACCCATAAACATCAGGTTGTAACTATTCTGAGTCACCACCATGTTCTACATCATAAGAAACTGTGGCTTGCAGAGTGTGCCTTGCCCTGGATGACTACCTTTATAAGTATCAAATGGCTCCATTTTGAGTACAAATGTGGTGCAGAATAACTTTGCATTTTGTTTCTCCACATAGAAATCACCCCCTGTCAATCAGCCATCAGGTACGGTAGACAAATACTTATCCCTACAATTAAAAACCTCTAACCTAAAAGCTTATTTGAAGTAGATTGGGAATACATGAGCACATATGCATATTAAAACCATGCCAGAAAGAAAAAATTAGGCTCGTTACCTTTCAAAAACAGACACCAACCAAGGAAGCATAGCACCCTTATCTGGACACCATTGAGAGGAGGAAGTCTGTGACGGCAAAAGCCCATGCATCTGTCATTATGTCATCCATCCACCTGGTACCTGTAAGAATTTCCAGTTGTTCCAGAGTTTCAGCTCATCCTGATCTCTGTTGCTTGACTTGCCCCACCAATACCACCATCCATTAGTCTGTCTGTCTGCTTCTCTGTCTGGACCAAATCCTATGCATCACCTTGGGCTACATTGAACTACTACTAATTAGCAAGGCTCTGAGAATATCATGGTTGAACCTTCTTCAGTCTGGTTTGTTGATAGGTTAGCAGACAACCTGATCTCTTTTAATCTGCATCAGCTATCTGCCTTGGCCATCAGCAAGACCTCTTTGAACAAGATGGGGCTTTTCATGGGTAAGATCTTGACCTCAGAGCCCAAGAATCACATGGTCAGGTTTATCACAGTAATGACTCCAATCCTGATACCCATTTTCTGTATTACTTTCTTTATACATTGTTGGGACAAAATACCTGACAAAAGAAGCTTAAAAATTTAATCTGACTCACAGTTTCATGACGGGAAGTCACAACAGCAGGAACATGAGACTGATGGTCACACTGTACCCACAGTCAGAAAGGACAGAAAGAAAGGTGAATTCTTGTGCTTCGGTCACTGTCTTCATTTATTCAATCTAAGATCCAAATCCTTGGAATGGTAATAACCACATTAGGGTGTGTTTTGTTAGCACAATTAAACTAAAGGCTCCCTCACAAGCATGCCCAACAATTTTGTCTCCATTGACATTCTAAATTCCACTCAACTGTTAAGATTAACCATAACATACAGTTCCTTCTGTTTCCTCAAGGAGATAATCATCTTTATAGCCTGCTTTTAGGAGCCTCCATTCCTTTCTTAATTCTAACCCAAGATACCTTCCCCCACATTAGTTCAGTGAGACAGAGTCAAGCTGACTAGTATTTCTCTATCAGAAGTCTATGTCAGGACAGCAGACTTTTATCTGAAACACATGGTCATCTGTATCCAGTTCTTTAGTCCAAGCTTCTGCCATTATTTTTTCTAATTTTGCTAGACAATATAATTTTCAGTCATTCTTGATAATAGCTAACTCCATATTCAAGAACTGTTATCCAGTTTTACAATATATTTATTGCTTCATGTGCCCCTATTTAATCTAGTGTAAAATCATTTTCCAGGTACTAATTAATTCTGCCAACACTTTCTTTCCTTGCTAGATAATTTGCAGTTTGGGGAAGAGAATGCTACTACATGGGCCTCTAGCCTGAGGTATCTTTCCATTTTCTCAGACATCATATCTCTGTTGTCTTCTGCCAGCCAGCCAAGCTCATCCTATATTCACTTTCATTGGCTGGTTTTACCCTGTAAGGCAAGGACTGATCTCCATAGCTTTTCTAATGTAACCATCCTGGCAGAGATAAATATACTCTAAAGAAACACTGTGTCCCTCACTTTGGCTATCAGATTATCAAAGCAATGGATCCAAGAAAGTAGAATTCCCAGGAATCTTGTGTTTGGAGAAAAGAAAGCCCAAAGTTTGGGAGAAAAAAGATGTAAAGCTTGTCAGACTACCTAGCTAGAGATTGGAGCCAAATCACTAACAGATATGACCATACCTTGACCAAGACTGTGTAGATATGCATAACTCTAGCTCTCTATTTAAAGCTGAACTTCCTGTCAGGACTCTAAAGATAGACTTGAGGTGAGGAGCGAGTCACTAAATCTCTTTGCCTTTTTAATGCGGTCATATTGAATAAATCTCCTTTTTCTGATTTTCACTATTAATTCTGTTCTTTTAATTAGCTTATCAAGCTGAACCTGGATTGTTGGATAGAATGTGACCCTACGTATGATAATACTAAGATTACCAGTGTGGTTACAAAGCTATACAGGAAAACAAATGCCAGTTGGAGGCTACAAGACCAAATCTAGGTCACTGTCAGTCATATTTATAGTTTCTCTATCTTAATTATCCACTGAAAGCTACCTATGACTTTGCTGGAAGGTGATTAGTCAAACCCCAGCTAGAGGCACCAAAAGAATATCTAAGTGTACATGGTAACAGAAGAGCGAATAAGAAACAAAAAGTACCCTCACCGAGAAAGTGGTCAGAATTTTCTGGAAATACAAGGGGTCTGAACCCAGAGATCCCTTCTCATGGGCAGAGACCTTGCCATCAGTATAGATGGAGTGCTGGTTGTCGGATACGGCTGGTGGTCAGAAAGCAGTGCTTAAACTCCCAAGGACTTTCTAAAATTCAGACATCCACTAAATCGGGCTCCAGAGTACAAATGTCATCATTATATGTATTGAAGACCAAGATGGGAAATGAGCCTTGGAAACCAATTGGATTTGAGGCACTGACTGGATCTAGAAAAGTAAGGTACACTTGACATTAAGTCTAGATATGTGATATTAGAATCTGAGTTTCTCCTGATGTCTCAGGACATCTGTTAGGAACATGATTCTTTCTGTATATAGAAAGTGAGAAGTTTCATGAGGATTACACTGCATATAGACACTAGAAACTGGATTGGGTCTGGAAAGTTGGAACATCATTCACAGACCAAGCATGTGGGTTTCAGTCCATGGGTGCTCCTAACCTTGGCATCACTCTATGACAAATGCCTGATGTTTGAGTGTTCTTTCAAATACACAGTATAGGTTCTAGGGAAGCTTAATAAATGGAAGAAATCTAGAAAAATGGAACACTTGCATAGTACAGCTGCTCATTAAACCCCTGCAGAATTAATCAGAGACTATCATGTGACACAACTACTGGCTGGAAAGGTCACTATAAGAGCTCTTCTAGTTAGAAGAAAGAACTGTGAGTCTGGAGCATAGGTAAGGACATGACAAGGGGTTATTGGACGGTTGATCATAAGATCCCTACTGGAAAGAAGACTCAGGTACATGAGCAGCAACACAAATCAGCACTTTGACCTTTTTATGGTACCTCGTCATATTAAATGTCTATTTGCCTTCACAAAAAAATATCCCATGAAGTTGTCGTTATTATCCATGTTGTGTGACTCAGAAAATTGAACCTCTAAAAGACCTCTAAGCACTTTGACACCTATATATCTATGAAATTTGAAACAGGCTAGGATGAGTATGATTCTCTAAGAACCTGGATCCATAGAAATATTCATCAAGGTGGGATGAAGGAATTCAACTTTGATGGCCCTAAAGGATGGGCTGGTGTATTCTCATTCAGAGGCAAAAAATAGGCTTTTGCCCTAGAAGATGTGGGCAAGCCAGGTCCTTAGGAGACACTGGGAACAGAACTGGAGCTTATGTGTGGCTGAGACAAGAAGAGAAATGCAAGAATTACATTCATACCAAAGGAATGCTTCAAAAGAAATTAATAGATTGTGAAGTCTGAGAAATCAGGTAAGGAAATTTTCACTGATGCTCATGAAGAGTGGCTACATATTTATTGTCCCATTTGAGAAACTTGTGAGTGGAAGAGTAGATACTCAATAATTATTCTGAAACTTCAGACATCATCTAGAATTTCATGCAACAAACCAGGGCCTATAGCATTACAGATACAGGTACTCCAACATCATAGCACACTGGATTTGAAGATGCCCAGAACACAATGACTGATGTCAGATGAGAGCAAAGTGCAATATATTCTTTAGACCAACAGTGTCCTCTCTGCAGGAACCAGAACCTTGAAAAATTATGAAGAATTGACAAAAAGGAAAGCACTAAACTAAAGAGACATAAGAAAAGTCGTGTAAGTTCTGGCTTCACTCTGGAATTACATTGCCCTCAGTACTACTTTCCTTCAGACCCCTATAGAAAACCCAGTAAGCTGTGCTCAGAACATTCAACCACTTTCCTAATTCAAATTTCCAAAGACATCTACATTCCTAACAAAATAAATAAATAAATGGTCAGATTCTTAACAGGAATAGCCCACTCTCTGGTATCAACTTCTCTATTTTAGTTTGCTTTCCTTTGCTGTGACAAAACACTAACCAAAACCAACTTGAGGAAGGAAAAGTTTATTTTCTCTTAGTCTTCCAGGTGACAATTCATCATTTAGGAAAGTCATGGCAGGAACTCAACTCAGGAACATAGAGTCAAGAACTGAAGCAGAGACCAGAGAGTCAGCTTACTCCCACAGGCTTGATCAGCTACTTCTCTTATATAGCCACGATCAATACCTGCCTAGGGATGGCAGCACCCACAATGGACCCTCCTACATCGATTTGTAATCGAATATATGCCCCTACAGGCCAAAATGATGGAGGAAATTCCTCAGTTGATGTTGTTTCCTCTTCCCACATGTCTCTAGTCTTTATCTTGTTGACAAAAACCAACCAGCACAGTATTAGTTATTTTTCTGTTGCTGTGTTAAAATACCATGACAAAGAAACCTTTAGAAGGAAGAGTTTATTTTGGTTTTGCAGTTCTAGATGGTTAACAGTGCATCAGACAGCCTTAGCAAATAGCTGAGAGCTCACATCTTCAATTGCAAACAGAAAACAAAGCAAACTGCAAGGAGGACCAGACTATGAACTCTCAAAGCCCACACCCAGTGATAAGCTTCCTCTAGCAGAACTCCATTTCCTAATGATTCCATGTCCTTCCTGAAACAGCACCACCAACTGATCAAGTGTTCAAAGTGTTCAAACACATGAGCCTATGGAAAAAATGTGTAATTCAAATCACCACAGCAGGCTACCCCAAGGGCAAGCTATAGGTTGTAATGAGCTTCAAGGCCTCGGGAATTTACACTAGATTTTTTAGAGTAAAGCCCTTACTGACAAAGGCAGGGTCTTCAGCTTGTATTCACATATCATGGTTCCTCAAAGAATCCAGTGCTATAAGCAAAGCCGTATGGAATTCTTATCTCATAACGTCTCCTGAAGCACACACAACACACTCAGATCTGAAGTGCAGAAGGTTATCTGTCCATCGTTAGCATCATACTTCATAGGGATGGGAACTGCTGTTGATCTAAATTCCTACACATTTGCTATTATATCACATGTTCTGCTTCTCTTTACTGTCCCTTCTCTACTTCCCTTTCCCGTTTTCTTCTTTTCCTGTTCACAGTCTTCTTAGGTCTATTATGAGGAAGAGAATGATGCCCTCACTATCTTGGCTGCATCTTCCAGCATCTTTTCTTCCCTGAAGTCTTCTCTCTGTGTTTATGTCTGTGTCTGTGTCTGTCTTTCTGTCTCTATTATCTATCTATCTATCTATCTATCTTTTTTTCTTTCTTTCTTCTTCTTTTCTCTCTACCCTGGTTGATCTCTCTGAGTATAAGCCATAGAGAGTAGGCCTACTTAGACTTCCCATCTCCTGTAAGCTGGCACATGGTGGTCCAGATGGTACTTTGGTGATGGAAGGCCTGGTGAATGAGCCCCAAGAGGAAGAGCTGAAGCTAGAGTTTGACAGAGGCAGAAACTCTTCCTCCTCTTCCTCTCTGCCCGCTTTCCCAGGTCAGGCTTTGTAAAATGGAAGAAGAGGAACAGGGACTGTATTTTATACAGCTTTCTGAAATCATCATGGTTACTAATGTGCACTTTACACTGTTTCTTTGGAGAAAAAAAAGAATAAACTTTTTATTTATGACTGGACAATTTCACACATATTGAAAGAGTGAAAATTAACTCTACAGGCCTTGGATATTTGCTCTTTTCACAGCATTATTCAGAAATAACTTCTTTTTAAATTGCAATGTGATTCATGCTAGCATGTCCTACCTCATTTATCTCTATGACACCAAAAGCAGATTACACAAATGTGGTGGTTTAAAGCAACACAAGAGCTCCAGCAATCAGTAATCTCAAGTGCACCTCAATAGGCTAAAATCACAGTGAGAACAGGTTTGTTGCCTTTGGAGACTCCAGGGGAGAAGCAGTTTCCTGCCTTCTCTTACTTCCAGAGACCACATTTATCCTTCAGTTCCATCTCTTCTCTCTGTCTTCTATGCCAGCAACATGGGCACTCCCAATGTCCTCAAGAAACTTGAAGTCTAATAGGGACTGGGACAAGTCCCCAGATACCTAATTATGCTGATGGCCAATGTATCTTCAAACAAAGAAGACACAGCCTCAGATGACATACCAAGAGACACAGAGTACAGGATCCCTGCCATATCAATTAGCCCAAAATTGGCTCTCTTGGTTAAGAGATGGCACACCTATAGTCCTCACAAACAGCCAAAGCATGAGGAAGAATGAAGTTTAGGTGAGCAGTAGCCCAATACTATGAGAGTCTTAAGACAGGGAGCAGGCATGCCTAGGGAATCAGACCTTCAGATGTGGCACTTCCCAATGACCTTGAAGCAAGGAAAGCCTGTGGCCTAGGGAGGAATAGCAGGAACTAACCGTGCCTCCTGTGACCTGGAGTCAATCATGGTTCTGTTGTTTATTGGTTCACCTTCAGGCCTCAAGCTGACCCCATCTCTGCAAAAGAGGACAGACTTGTGAGCAAGCGGCTGAGACTCTAAGGAATGCTTTCTAATTTATACGGTCTGGAATCCCAGTCCCTGGAAATGGCACCCTCCCACATTTAGTACAGGTCTTCTGACCTCAAATAACCTAGTCTAGGTAATCCCACACAGAAATGATTTTAAACCTTTCATTGGGAATTTTAAATCTCATTCACTTGACAAAGAAAATTAACCTTTACAAATACTGAGTAAACATCCAAAGGAAATTAAATCAGTACAAGGAGACATTTATATTTCAACATTTATCACAGTGTTATTTGTAACTATCAATATACTGAATCAACCTCGGTGTCAATCAGGTGATGAACAAAGAAATATGATATATGTGTATGATAGAATATTATTCAGTCATACAAAGAATGAAGCATCATTTGTAACAACTAGGATAGAACTGGAGATTATGTTATGTGAAATAAGTTAGGCACAGAAAGACAAGCATTGTTTGGTCTAATTCATATACATGATGTTAAAGGTTAATATCATAGACACTGAGAGTGTAATTGGTGGTTACCAGGTGCAAAGTACAGTAGGGGGCACGAAGAGTGGAGTGAAAGTTCAGCCAGTGCTTGTTATCTTATGTTAGAAGTAATCTGGATACGGTATTAAACAGTGTGGTGACCATAGATAGTGGTAAAGGACCATGTGTCTCAAAAATATGATGAAAGGCTATTGAATGTTTTCACTATGAAGAAATGATAGATGATTAAGGACATACATAACTGTAGCCCCATTGGAACACTGTATATTAGACACATATGTCAATATATCACATACTATCCCATTATTATAAACAATTTTTTGCTTTAATGTATTTTTAATATAAAACTATAATAAATTTTCAAATATAAATACCAAATAGAATGACAGTAAATACCAAACAGAATGACGGTATCTCTCTCCCATCCCATTGCCTTTGATTCGGTGCAACAGAGCTTTTTCTTTCTCCCCTCTTGCAATATTATTGAATATAGTCCTCTTTGCCTGTTGAACTGTCTAATACAGTTTTTTTCCTTGACATTTCCTGCAAGCTGTAAAACCATGCCAAACATATTAAAAAAATGTTTTCATGCATTGAAAAGAAGATAGAACAGGACTGAGTTCTTCAAGAGAAAGGAAGCATACAAGTAATTCCACCTGGAGGTGCGTTACAAACAGTGTAAATTCTCTACTGCTACTGGGAAAGCTGAAGATTAGCACTGTAGTTTAAATAACAGAAATGTATAATCTTACTGTTATTTCCTTTGGAAGATATCAAAAATGGCTTGAAAATCAAGCAGTCAGAAAGGCTGCATTCCCTGTGCAGACTCTAAATGAAAATCTGTTTCCTTCTCTCTTTTCGTCTTTATATACAGCATCCTTTTCTTGGCTCATGGCCCATCCTCTATCCTTAAAGTTAGCAGTGCAGTGTTTTCAAATTTCCTAACAGATCACCTTTGTCTTTTGAGTATTTAAAGGATCTTTTATTTCATCAGTCTTTCTTGAATAAGGCAGGATAATCTCCCTAAAGTCACCAAATTATTAACCTTAATCCCACCTGTAACCTTAATCCCCTTCCCAATAAAAAACATATTAACACATTCCATGGATTAATAGATGGGTTTCAAGAATTGAGGATACTATTATTCTGCCTGATATGCCATAACTCTGACTCAAACAGAGTCAGCTGCTGTGCTCTGTTTGCTGTCCCTAGGACTGACATGCCATAACCAATGTGATAGTATTAACAAGTAAGGTCTTTTGAAAGTGATCAGATCAAAAGAACAAAAACTTCATGAATGGAGTTTAGGCAGCCAAAAGCAGTTCACTGACCCCTTTCACCATGTGAAGATACAAAAAGAATGACCTCTCATAAGATGCTGGATGAATCTTCTGGCATCTTAACTTCCCTCCTATCAGGACTTTAAGATAAAAATGATCATTTATGAGCCAGTATGATACATTTGCTATAAGCACCTCAAAAAATGATCATAGCCTTCACCCTAGGGAGAAAAATATAAGACTATAAGGTTAATCATGTGCTAAAGTTACAAGAAAATAGAACTAGAGACAAAGGAGGCATGCAGTAAAACTAACACAGGAAATCTGCATTCTTTTACAATGCTTTGCAGATCAGGACCAAAAAGAACAAAAAAGTTATGGGCCAGTTTATGTTAAGGCGCATGTTGCTGAAATGGATATCCAGAGTGGGCCAAGATGCCTAATGTTAGACATCCACAAGGTCAGCAAATAATAAATAAATAAATAAATAAGTAAAAAAAAAGCTGACATTGAAAGTCTGGGGAACTCAAAAGTGAACAGTGATGCAATCTGATAAAATGACTACTCCTGGTAAAAAGTTACTTTTGTGTGATTCTGTATGAGTACAGTCTCAGGGTTAGAAGTGAATGTTTTTGCCTTTGTAAGTGAGCTTGTGCAGGCCTGTGTGTGCCTACCTGTAGCCAGTATTCTGGTCTGCATGTGTGCCTATATATGTGCCTGTATGTGCCCCATATGTACTGGCATGTGCCTGGTTGCTTGCCAGCATCTGCCTGCCTAGGAGTCTATGTGTCAGTCAATAAAGTATGTCTTATTTGCCTATGACTCTTCACATTCTCTTCAGTCTCATAGCCTCCTTCTGCCTTTCCTGGCTTAGGAGTGTACCTCACATCTGGCCTTCTTGATTCTATTTCTTAGAACTATTATGCTAACCTACATTTTAGGTAGGATTGATTCTGTTTCTTAAGGTCCTTAAAACAGATAGCTTCCTTAAAGTGTGTTTTCCTGCCCAAGTGATTGACAAGCACATATATATTAACTGTTAAAGGAGGGAACAATGATATGTTGTTGTTCTTTATCAGAAAGCCTATGACAAGAGAGTCATTTTAGACTCCATTAGGAGTTTGAAATGTTATGTCTCCACCTAGTGCCAGAGACAGGACTCTTATATCTTTCTTTTTACTACTTCTCAAAGTCCTGCAGCTTTAGTTCCTGGTTTCACGAGTTGGTGATTATAAGAAAAGAGTATATCCTTGATGAATTTCAGTCCTTCTGACTACCTAGCAATGTGACCCCATGGCTTCAGTTTGCTGAGTAAGAGAACTAGAATTTGAACAGAAGTCTGACTCTTCAGAACAGCTATTATACTTTAGCCCCAATCAAGTTAGCAACTCTTCCTCCTATGGCAGTGGTGTGTGTGCGTGTGTGTGTGTGTGTGTGTGTGTGTGTGTGTGTGTGTGCGTGTGTGTATGTGTGTATGATTTGTGAGTGTGTGTATGTAGGAACTGAAAGAAAGCAGAAATGGAGATGAGTAGACTGTGTCTGTCATATAATTGGTTAAAGTACTAAGAATGAGAGACTGTGAGGGCTTAGCCCTAAATAAGACATCTTAATTATCTATTGTCATTCCTCACCAATGCTCTGGGAAGTTGGAAAACATGTAAGAGTCAGAGGATGTGCAGGAGTGCTATGAAATGTTGTCTTCTGGACATGACATGGCTAAGCACTCATGAACTCACAGCACAAGATGAAGCTAGACAAAATTCTAGCATAGAAGTGCTCTCCTGGCCCTACCCTTTAATGAGGCATTATTAGGACTTTATAGCTGCTGGGGGAAGAAGTATCATTCTTTTTGAGGATGTAGCTACTGGGAGATTTGCTATGCTCCAGTAGATAGCCCCACACCTGTACACATACGGATAATATTATTGAACCTAATGAGTTACTGGAGGAGAAGGAGGAGGAGGAGGATACATGAAGTTGGGAGAGGAGACTTTCAAGGAGTTATGGGGAAGTTGGAGGATAGAAATGGGGGTTTGATATGAGCATATCTCATTGTACACATTTATGAAATTTTCAAGAATAAATAAGAGTTATAATTTTTTTTAAAAGTCATTATCAGGGAATTCATGTACTTCTGGGACTGACTCCTCCCATATAACAGCTAATAGCAGGATATATCCATATATCCACTACAACTCTTGATATGGAACACGATTCAATATAACAGCACATCTAAGATATGAGCTTCAGTGTTAGAGTGCCCTGTTAGCTGTGTGAGCTTGGTATCATATATCCACACTTCTGCTTCCCTCCTATATAATAAGCATATTAACGATTCTTCTGTCTAAGGAACTGTTGAGAGGATTTCATCAATTAACATATATAAATTCTGAGAGAACTGTAGGCACAATAATTATGCAAGTACTGGCTGTTACAATCACATAATTTCTTATCAGCTAAATTTCTAGACCTTTTTACTGTTGTGTATACAACACACTTCCCATATTGTACAGTCACCTATTATTCAAATGCAGAATTTTCCATTTATTCCTGTAATATTTCATTCTCTCCTGGGTTTGTTGTATCAATACATTGGCATATACATCTATTATCATAGGTTCTGCCATACTGTAAAGAATGGCTGGTTCCTGGAAGATCTGATCAAGTTGCCACTCATTTCAGGGTGCTGAGCAGTGACTGAGAGGCTAATTGGAGGTAAGTTAAGGAAGCCTGGGAATGAGAGGAATTGGTTCTTTGCAGACATAGCTATAATGCTAGAGCTCTGACCATACTGCAGCAGCCCTTAGAGACAGGTATCCCATAAAGAGAATTGTCTGTGAATCTCTGACTAACAGACTTCCAGGTACTTAAATTTCTCACCTGAAGAAGTGAGGTATTGATGGCAATACATCCTACTCCCCATTCCTTCCCTACTCCTTAGCAGGGAACCAGAGAGCCTGGTTCATTCTGTGAAGCACCCCACCTCTCATTTCTCAGAGAGTTGTAAAAAAGGACGCTAACTGTACCACATGGTCCTGATACCTCTCTTCAGAGCCTCTGCCATACTGTGTGTCTCTAGTGCCGGGGCCTGAACTCTTCTCAGAACACCTGACATGTTGTTGTGTCTCTGTCTGTCTTTCCATGACATTAATAACTCTTCTAATAATGTTCTCCCCGCCCCAATCTATTTTAGTTTTCTCTTGAGTGCTGTTTCTGAAACTTTTCGATATATAGGTTCCAAGAGCTATGGTAGGACTGAGCGAAAGATGTGAAAAAGAACCAGGAAACAGTGTTAGAAGAAAGGTGAGGCGTAATGGTAAATCCCTTTAAAAATATATTTGAATCTTCTGGACATGCCATGGCTGACGTATTCATGAATTCACTGAAGCTGTGATTACCTGCACAAGACCTGTGCAAGACTGAGTTCATCAACATTTTATCATGGAAGTGGAAGGGCTCCTGAGGTTCCACTTCTCCTTGGGGGACTATTGACAGTCAGTAGTGGCTGGGGGAAGTCATGCTACTTTATTCAGCAGTGTAACCACTGGTAAGTTGTCCATGCTCCAATAAATAACCTCTTGCCCATGCTCACACAGGCAACCCCATTTAAATTCAGTGGGACACACACACACACACACACACACACACACACAACCATGAAAGTCTGAGGGAATTGTTGAGAAGAATAGTTTCAGCAAGGAGGAAAGTGGGGATGAGATAGAGCAATAGGAGGAAGAAAGACTAAAATTCATTATATACGTGTATGAAATTGTCAAAAAATTTTAAATCAATTAAAATTCATCAGAAGATGCTGGACAATGATTACCAGGTCATTGCTGTGGCCATTTGAGTCATAGTGGACACAGATTTCTACACAAGTACTTGGACCCAAACTACGGTACCATGTAATCTAAAACATCATGCCCTGTGTTTTAGTTTAGTAAGCAATGGCAAAGTACAATGGACCAGGATACTTACAAACAATATTTATTACTATGGCTTTAGAATCTCTCAAAGTCCAAGATCAGAGTGCTGACAGACTGTGTCTAGAAAGGGAGCTCTTTTTTTGAAGAAATAATACTTCTCTTCTGTGCCCTCATATGAATGGGTTCTCTCAGGACTTCTTTATAAAGCCTCTAATCCCACTGATGAGGACTTCACCTTCATGACCTAATTGCTTCCTGAAGACACCACTTCTTAATATCATCCCATTGGAAGTCAGGACTTCAACACATGAATTGGTAGGACATTCATATCATAGCATCCAGAGAGGTTCCAAGGCATTCATGTTGCCTCACTTGGGATAAGGAAGGGAGGGGGAGGCTGCTAGGAAGGAAGAGACTTTGAATTTATCTATAGGCCCATTGCCAGCTCAAGGAAGAAGGAATCTTCTTTTTTTCTACGCCTTGAGATGGCTCTACCAATAGCTTGTGTCCCCTCTGAACTCCCAAATTTATGGGATGCTGAACTCAGTTCCTAGACTTCATCACAGTTATACCCAGAGAGGGGGCTTCTGGTCTGGCAGGCTGCATTAGTCATTAGTTGACATTAGCCTGACATTAGAACCAGATAAGTCATAATAGCAGAAGACCAGTACAAACTTTAGAAAATCATGGTGACTTAGTAGAGAGTAGAATAGTCTTCCCAGAAACTGGGAAGAATGAAGGGATATGGAATAGATAATGATTAATGAGTGAATGGGGTCCACTTGGACATAAGGAATAGCTTCTAGCACTTTATGGCACAATAGAATAATTGCCTGATATTAATTTATTTTACATTTTGACTAGCTGGGCGGAATGATTTTTGAATGATATCAACATAAAGAAATGATAAATGTTTGAAGTGATAAGCCAATACCATCAAAAACCATTAAAAGTTGTGTATATTTATTGTGATGTATTCTATAAACATATATAATTAATGTCAATTGAAATTATATAAAATAAATGTTTTCTAAATATTCAGCATGGTTAACCATCAGGGTAATGCATATTAAATCTGTTTTGAGATTCTGTCTCACACCTTTCAGAATGGCTTCTACCAAGCAAAGGACAACCAATGCTGGGAGGATATAGGGGATGGGAATCCTCATTCACTGTTGGTGTCAGTGTAAACTGGTACAGCCATTGTGGAAATCAGTGTAGAGGTTTCTTAAAAGGGCAAAAACATTCATTTCTATATTTGTCCCAAGATATTTTATAGTTTTTTCAACTATTCTGAATGGGATCTTTTCCTGGATTTTTTTTTCAGTATGTTTTTTGTTGGTATGATTTTTTTGTTTGCTAATATTATATCCTACTATACTGAATATGTTTATCAGCTCTAGGGGTTTTCTGGTGATTCTTTACAGTCTTTTATGTATGGAATCATATCATCTGCAAATAAGGATACTTTGACTTCCTCTGTTCCAATTTGTGTCCTTGTGGCTCCTTCATGTGTCTTATTGCTCTAGCTAAGATTTCAGTACTATACTGAACAAGAATGCATACAGTAGCATTCTTCTCTTATTCCTGGTTTTCATGGGAATGTTTCCAGTTTTTCTCTATGAACATCTATGATGTTGGGTGTGGGTTGGTGGTATACTTCCTTTATTATGTTAAGATATGACTCCTGTATCCCTAGACTTTCCATGACTTTTATCACAGATGGATGATAGATTTTGTCAAAGCCCTTTTCTGCATCTAATGAGATAGATGATCCTGTTGTTTCTGTCCTTGAGTCTTTTTATGAACTGGATTACATTTATTGATTTATGTATGTTGAGCCATCTCTTTATCTCTGGGATAAAGCCAACTTAATCATGGAAGATAATCTTGGAAATAATTTTTTAGATGTGCTCTTGCATTCAGCTTCTAGTATTACTTTGAGATTTTTACATCTATGTTAATCAGTGAGATTGATCTATAATTTTCTCTTTTTGTTAGGTTTTTGTCTCATTTTGGTATTAGGAATGCTGGCATCATAGAAAGAACTTGAGAATGTCATTTCATTTTTTATTTTATAGACTAATTTGAAGAGCATTGGTATTTGTTCTTCTTCTTTGAAAGTTTGGCAGAATTCTGAGCTACATCCATCTAATCCTGGATCTGTTTAAATTATCTATGTCATTTTGATTTAGTTTTAGTAGGCCATACATATCTAGAAATTTATCCATGTCTTTATTTATTCCTAAAATCTGAAATATAGATTCAATTTTGCAGTTTTCTGAATTTCCTCCAGGTCTTCTGCAATGCTTCCCTTTCCATCTCTGAGGTTGTCTATTTGGGTCCTCCATCTTGCTTTCTCTCTTTTTTGTCCTTTTGTTGGCTTGTTTGATCTCACTGAAGATTTGTCACCTTGTTAATCTTTTCAAAGAACCAACTATTTGTTTTATTGATTCTTTTTATTGTTTTTTATTTCTATTTAATTAATTTCAGCCTTGATTTTATTTGTTGCCTACTATTTACTCTTCTCAGGTGTTGTTTGTTCTTGCTTTTCTAAGCTTCCAAGTACATCATTAATTAATTTATAAGAGATGTTTCTAATTTTCTGATGTAGGGAACTTAATGCTATAAAATTTCTTCTTAGGATTGCCTTTACTGTGTCACAAAGGTTTGGGTATACTGTGTTTTCATTTTTATTCAATTCTAAGACTTCTTTAATTTCCTGAAGTCACCCACTATCACTGTGTTGGTGTCAATGTGTGATTTTAGATCTAACGAAGTTTCATTTATAAAACTGGATCCACTTGTGTGAGGTGAGTATATGTTATAATTGTAATTTCTTCACAGTGGATTTTCCCCTTAATGAGTATGAAGCAACCTTCCCTGTCTCTTCTGACTAGTTTTAGTTTGAAATCTATTTTTTCCAATATTAGCACATCTATACCTAGCTCCGTTTACTTGAAATATCTTTGACCGTCTTTTCCCTACGCTGATCCAGTCATTGCTGGTGAGATATGTTTCTTAATTCCTGTTATGTTGATGATGGAGAGCTATTTTCTTAGACCTCTTTTGATTAAATATTCTGGGATAATTTATTTGTTCTTTGTGCCCTTGTGAAAGTATTTAATTGCCTCTGACCAAAGTATTCCATCAAGTATTCTCTGTAGAGCTTTTGTGGGCATAAATTCCTTAAATATGTCTTTAACATGGAAAGCTTTTCTTTCTCCTTCAATTATGGCTGATAGTTTTCCTGGATATAGTAGTCTGGACTGGAATCTGTGCTCTCTCATGACTCGTATGACACAAGGTCCATGACATTCCGGCTTTCATGGTCTCCACTGAAAAGTCATTGGTTATTCTGATGGACCTGCCTTTATTTGTGACTTGATCTTTCTCTCTCACAGCTTTTAATGGCTTTTCTTTGTTCTGTACACTTAGTGTTCTGACTATTATATGACATAGTCCTGTCTCTTTGGTAGTCTGTATGCCTCTTGTAGTATATGCTTCTACATGAATCTCTTTCCCAGTATGGGGAAATTTTCTTCCATGATCTTATTAAAATTTTTTTCTGTGTCTTTTTCCTGGGTTTCTGCTCCTTCTGTGCCTATGATTCAAAGGTTTGGTCTCTTCACACTGTCCCAGTCTTTTCACACTATTCCATTCCTAGATTATTTTAGATATGATACTTTCTTTGACTGAGAAATCCATTTCCTCAATCTTCCTTCAAGACCGGATATCCTCTGTTCCATTCATTCCGCTTCCTTTTGCTTATTTCTTCTAGGTTTTTTGTGCAGGTTCCTGAGTTATTTTCAAGTATTACTTCAGTTTGGCTTTTCTTCAGAGACTTTCTTTATTGAATTTCAATTTTATGTTTTGAATTGTTTTAGTCATTTCATTCAACTGTTTTAACACCCTTCATTCAGTTTTTATTCATACTCTCTTTGAATTCCTTGAGCATATTTATAATTGCTATTTTAAAATCATTGTCTTGTGTCTCCTCTAGGTTGCCATTCTCAGGAAACATTACGATGGGGTTGTTAATTTGTACAGTCGACATATTACCTTGGTTACTAATTCTGTTTGTATTTTTTCAATGAGACCTAGGCATCTGGACTTCTGGCAGTGTGTCTTAGTATGGGTAAGGGATCCTATCTTTATTGAATGTTCATTTGAATCTTTTTTTGCTGTTTCCCCAACTTGTCAGATAGTGGCACAACTGAGTGGTGCTTGGTGTTTTGTGTGGGGGTCACCTTATGTTGATGTACAATTGGGTTTAAAGAAGTAGTCTCAGTTCAGCTAAAGACAAGTACAACTTTGTAAAAGATTGAATTTTTTCCATTTCATACAATACACCTTGATCATATTTAGATCCCCTCTCTTATTTGCGACGTTGTCATAGCCCACACTAGATTCAAATATCCTGTCATGTATATTAAGGTCTGTCAAGTCAAGTTTATGTTCCCAGGTATTGATCATTGTGGGTTCATCCATTGGAGCCTAGGCAACCTATCTAGAGTCACTCCTTTAAAGAAGATCAGCCCTCCCTCACCAAACAGTGATCAATTGCCAATAGTTCCTCATCTAAGGTTGGGGCTTCTCACTCGTTTCTCTGCTTCTATGTCCCGTTTGAATGTGCATGAGTCTTCGTTTGAATGTGCATGGGTCTTGGTCATGCTGTCCCTATTGCTGTAAATTCCTATGAATAAGTTCCCAGCCACCTGGAAAACTATTTTTGTATGGTCATCCACCACCTGCAGGTTTTACATTCTTTCTGACCCCTCTTTTGCAATGGTCCCTGAGTCCTCGGTGGCAAAGTTTAATATGAGTCCTATCCAAAGCCACGCTGGAATAGGTACAACTTTTAAGTTGAAATTTCAGAATTGACCACACAGGATCCTGGTTCAGCAAAGTGGGATGGGGGCTGCTAACTCAACAGGTTGGTTGATAGATTAAGTTGGACTTTCTCAGATCTGGGACTCACAGAGCTCAGATGTCAGGGTTTCAGGAAATTCTCAGGAATGAAAGCTCAGAGCTGCAAGTCTAGGGCAGGAAAGGGCCCTGAAGAGCTAAGCTGGCCCTAGAGCTGAAATAGCAGAAAGGACTCACCCTGCCAGGACTTGGGGCTTGTAGACCCCTAGAGTGGGAAAGGATCCATGTGACACAAGGAAGTCTGTGATCTAAGATGGACTTGTGCCTAGGAGTCTCGGGAATGGGAGTTGAGGACTGCAATCTGGACAGGGAAGGATCCTGGAGACCCAAATTGGCCTGGGAGCCGAAATGACAGTCGGGATTCGACGTTCCGAATCTAAGGAGATGTGCAGATGTGAGACAGAATAGGATCTCCATGACGTGAGGAAGTCTGAGGGTTAGGGTGGTGGGGCACCAGGGAGTCTGAGGAACAGAGCCCAGAATCTGAAATGTTTTATATTTGTATATTTAAGGTGGGATTAGTATTTGTAGAGGTCAGAGAGCAGGACAGACCAGACACATAGCAGGAGATATTTCAGGGATTGAGGAAAGCAAACTACATAAGACAAGTACGGGAGGGGAATACTAGGAGTGAAAAGGTTTAAATGGTGATTGGGGTGAGGAGAGAAGGGAAAGGAGAAAGCTGGGGGAAAGGGTCAGTCAAAATTAAGGATTATGGAAACCTGCGTCCATAGGAACGAAATACAATTCTAATTTTAAGACGCGGGTTTGAATGGAGGTACCCAGATGAGATGATGATATTGCTCCCAGAAGCCATAGACTTTCTTTTTAAATGAAAATGTTAGTGCAGATGTTGGATACCTACAGATGGAGAAGGAAATAGTCAGCCAGGGTGGGAGCTAAGATGGTGATGGCAGAGGACAAATATGATCTTAATATGCTCTACACATCCACGAAAACAACAAAAAAAAATAAGTTTAAATAAAATAAAATGTGGCTCAACAAAAATAAAATATCAACAACTTAAAGGAAGTGAGGGGTAATAATTGTATTGGTCAATTCCAATGTACCATTTAATGGTTTTGTATTTTTACAATCTGATTTTGGCCTTTGTATTGGACTAAATCCAGGGTGGATGAGTCAATTTTACTAGACTGAAAAGCTAGTAACTCTGACACATGTTTTTAAATAAAATCATGGTGACTTTAATACTAAACAAAATTTAGCATAACTGGAACCAGGATTAGTGTTTTGGTAAACATAGAAGGCACTAAGTAACATACAAGAAGATATATAAAAATTCCTAGTCAATCCCATCATGGGCCCCACCCTCACAACCTTATTTACACCTAACAACACCAAAAGACCCATATCCAAATACCATCACATTGGGTTAGGACTTTAACATATAAGTTCAATGGGAGTGAACATTTAATCCATAGAAACTGTTATGAGTCTATCTATATGTTTATTGAATTGAAGTTAAGACTCTTAGCTTTCTTTCACTAAGGGATTAAAATGCCTAGCCTACCACAAGGAGCCAGACTTTCAATATTGATTCCTGAACTTAGGAAACGTTGGTTGGCTGGGAATAAGAGATGGGAACAGAGGTCCCGAGTGTGGGGGTCCCCAGGGGTCTTGATCCTGTCCAGCAGGTCAGCTACCAGAGGGCCTTCCACACAGAGGGCCTGGGAAAGGTGAGTGCACTGTCTGCAGGTTCCTCAGCCTCCCCTTCCCAGAGACAATCAGATGCCACAGGGAGTCTAGTCAGAGCAGGGACTCCTTTATTAGGGAGTGCCAGGTAACATTTAAAGGCAAAAACCTCAAATGGGGTTTCCATGGTGAGGTGGGCATAACCAATTGTTTTAAAGGTCCAGTGAGTATGTATTGGGTCTCACAGCAACCTGGGACACAGCAACCTGGGACTGATCACATACTGTTCAAGGGAGAGAAAGTCCTAGGACCTAGCTATTAATCATGCATTGTTCATGAAGGAGGAAATCTTGAGACCCAACCAGGCTGGTCACGTACTGCCCAAGACTTAACTAGCTCCTTTTCACACACAAGTTAGGACATGCCAAGACTGCACCAAGGCCCCTCACTGAGCTCCTCCTTAGCCACCCTTACCAGGTCTGCTGGAATCATTTGGAAGGTGAGGAGCTGGAACTGGCATTCCTTTCTGTAACTATGCTGCTCCCACCATCTTTCAAGCTTTAACTCAGAAATAGGTGCTCTGGTTCAAGCCTGAAACTTCCCAGGGGAAGATGCCTTTGCTTGCTCGTCCACTCATTCTTCCCGCTCTTCTGATCAGAAACAAATAGGGGTTTTATTTTGTTAATGTTTCTTTCATTACAAAAACAATTTATCCTTACAAAATATATACAATAAGATAAGCAATCAGGAAAAAAATAAACCACCGTATCCACACTTCTGTCACTCGGGGAGAATTAAACACTGGCACATCTTGTCTATTGCCTTTTGCACAGGTGCCCTGGAAATCAAAGTCCTATGATCAGCAAAATTCAGGAAACACTGAAAATACTGTTGATACAGTTTGACAGAGTACCTTAATGTACGTGCCTCCTCAGATATTTCAACTTAATTAGTTGGTGATGAGACTCATCCATTCTCGTGCAAACTGCTCTAGTCTGGTCCAGTCTGATCCAATTTGGTCCATTCTAGTCTGGTCTGATCTAGTTTGGTCCAGTCCCATCTTGTCTGGTCCAGTGTGTCTTATCTTATCTGGTGTGGTCTGGTTTTATCTAGTCCTGTCTATTCTGAACATTCAGGTTTGGTGATGCCAACTTATAACCTTAGAAATGAGGAGGTGAAGCAGAGGGATTATAATTTCAAGGTTAGCCTGGGTTTCCAGAGCCAATGATAGCATCATTAAGGCATTGTGGTAGCCAAAAGGCATTGTTGTAATCATAATTCATAAATTATCAATGTGAGCTACACTATATTCTAATATTATTTTATTCATAAAATAAACTTAATTTCCTATATATTGTTATTAAGAGGAAATAATATAATGCCTTAATACAAATAAAGTAATGGAAATGACTTAGATGTGCAATTATTCAGAAAGAAATTTTCAAATTATAAATATAGCTTGCATTGATCTGAGGGAGGATGCTATGCAAATGTGCTCAAGATTGCACAAGTGCCAAGCTGCCTGGAGATATATTTTTTAAATAGCACAAGGTTGGAGCCAAATAGAGGCCACCAGCAATAACAACTAGTCTTGTGTGTGTTGTCTCATTGCTACAGATTGGAAGGTCAGGCTAGGTCAGTATATTTCCACCCAGGAAGCCATCCACAACAAAAGCCCATGGCAACACTATCACCAATTGAAATTGTTCTCAAAGAGTCAGGAAGGGCAATTGGCTCCCTAATAAAAAGCTTACTTTCTGCAGTGTATTCTAGGAAGACAGCCACAAGCGCCATATCCTACACTACACCTTCTCCCTGGGAATGTCAGCTCCTCCACCTGCCACCAAGCCTACCCAAAAGCCAGCAGTGCTCAGATCTTTTCTGAGAAGCAGACTGCCCACCTGAATAGTTTACTAGTGCCCCCAAGAAAGGAGCTCCAAAAGCTCTTCTCTTGCCAATCCTTTGTCATTCAACTCTTTGTTAGCGTGGTAAGTGGCACTGTTATCCAGCCAGTTCCTAGAGTCATAAATTTACCGACTCTTCTTGGCAGCACTATGGTCCTTTCCCTTACAGCAATATGTCCCCACAAACTGTCAGCTTTACTTCTAAAGCAAAACGCAAACATCCTGATACTTGTAAGCCACAGTCACCTATTCATTAGGCAAAGATTTGCCAGTACTCTTTCTATTTTTCCCCGTCACCACTCTATACCCAAAGAACTGGCTGCCCTTGAAAACTCATTATTAGAAGACATCGCTTTTTCTGTTGAAGATGAACAAACCAATTACTTCACTTCAAATGAAATTCAAACTTTTTAACCTGATATGATGGTTCGCCTTGTGTGTCAACATGGCTGGGCTGTGATAGCAATTATCTAATTAGTTGTTAGCTTTGGTACTGCTATGAAAGCATTCTGCAGAAGTGTTTAGCAACTATCAGCCATTGGCTTTAAGTTAAAATGCCTTCATTTAGCTAGTTGAAGTTTTACTTAAAGAAGAAAAACAAGATTTTTTGTTTTGTTTTGTTTTAATATTTTGTTTATTTATTTTTATTGGCTTTTATACATTTCACACAACAGTTCTTAATCAAATTTAGACCCCCCTCCTCCATCCATCTCCCTAAAACCCACTGGACTTCATGCATGCTGTCATACATGTTAAGTCCTATCCAGTCAAGCATCTGACAAACAAATGTCCTTTAGTACAAATTCATCCACTGGCGTCTGGTCAGGCTATGTAGAGGTTGTAAGTGAGGCCTACTCTCCCTCTCCAGTAGTACTCAGTCTCCAATAGTCCTCAGTCTAGTTCTGGCCCGCCATCAACTTCTATTGCTCCACTCTGGGCCCTTGTGTAATCTGAGTTGGTGTGGGTCCTGTGCTTAGTGCCATCACTGCCACATTTTCACATGTGCAAACTTCCAGTAGCCTAAGACACTCTGCTTCTCTAAGTTCATGCACCAACACTGGCTCTAACACTCTTTCCATTCCCAGTTCTTCAATGATCCCTGAGGTGGGTGAGGTTCGGTATAGGAGTCCTGTCCAGGGATACACACTCTGCAGTCTTTATTCTTAAAACTTGGCCAGTGTGGCCTTCTGGACGGATAGTGCTATACTGTTTGAGGAAGCTCCACTGGAGAGGCTTGAGGGATGCTTTGTTTTCTCTCCACCCCTCTATCTGATGCATTCCATGTGCCTTGTAGAGTCTCAACTGTAGATATGTCACCTAGGACTTGGCATCCCTCAGTCGTATGTTTGCTGTGTCTGACCGGTTGTGGAATTCTGCTGCAGCCTCCGTCTGTTACAAAAATAAGCTTATTTGATGAATGGTGTACTGTATGTTTGTAAATATAAGGATCCATATTTAGAATATGGTAAGAAATTTTATTTCTCTGGAGATATAACATAGATAGAGTTTTCTCTGGGATCTATGCCCCCTCCAACCCCATGTATTTGAACTGAGTCTATGATGCCACCCATGAGTTTGCTCCCATTGGGAGGGTTTTAAGTCCAACTGCATAGCTGTTGATCACCCCAGATGACAGGGTTACTGCTGCACCAGTAGAGGTTTTGTGCTGTGCCAGTTTTTATGGTTATTAGAATTTAGGATTGGGTTGGACCGTTGATTGATGTCCCCCCCTTAGCAGTTTGCATGTTATCATTTGGCATTATGGGAGCTAAACTTCACTTAGAAGGCTTCCAGGTCAGTTCCTGCTCCATTGCTCCAAGTCCTATATTCCAAGAACATCCTGTCTTTAGCAGTAGTGTTATCTTCTACTTCTGGGGCATAACCAAGAACTTTGGCAATGGCCTCTATTATTTTGGGAATCCCTTCACCACTCTCACCAATCACACAAAGGGGTGCACCTTCTGTCTGGCACTGTGCCTCTTCCCAAACAGTCTCTAAGTACATACATGTACTAATGTTTACACACTGTTTGGACATTTCTCAGGAGTGTTTGGTGGCATCACATTTCCCTCTGGGTTCCCTAGTCCTCCAAGATTCATTCGTCTCTGCTCTCTCTCCTCCTGTCAGAACTCCCTCCTTCCCTCCCAGCCCCAGCACCTGCATTATTCCCACCCTCCCTCTGGTAATACCAGCCTCCCTCCATCCAGCCTCTCCTGACTTCCCTCCTCCCCACAGCATGACCCCCTGCACCTCCCTGAATTTTTTAAAGGCAATTGTGCCCCCAAACTGCAGCATACTTTTCTTCCTGAAACACTATCATGCCAGTAATTTCTACAGAATTTGGGCTTAATAGTACTCACAATAGTGTGCACCAATTCCTTAAATCAATTAGATGATAGACAGATATATAGGTAGATAGATGATAGGTGGGTAGAGAGATAGATGATGTAGAGATAAATGATAGGTAAATGAGGGAAAGATGGATGAAGGAGATAATAAAGCATATGTAAATATGTGTCATTCTATGCATTGCATATTTATATGTAGCATCTAGATGCCTGCATACGTCCTATCGGTTTTATTGCTCTGATTCTCCTTCCACTTTGATCTCATCACATATCTTCTTCACCACTCACTGGCCTCCAGCTGCAATGACCATTCAATGCCTAGATAACCCTCAGTTCTCCTGACTCAGTATCTGTACACACTCTCTTCCCTGTCCCAAGAATGAAAACATGTCTTTGCAAATACTCTCCCATTACACCCCTCCTTGGAGTCCTTCTACCCATCAGAGAAGGAAATTCACTTATCATAGAGGCCATTCTGACTTCCCTGTTCAAAATGTATCTACCAGCATTTTCTATCACTTTCCTTGACCTCTTTCACAACACTCCCACAGTTAGCAATTAGGCTTCTATTCACTTAGATACAGTTTACTTCCACCACTAAACTCTGATTTCTACAATGGGAGAATTATCTTTGTTTGTATTAGCCTTAAAGCTCATATTTTGGTCAGACCTAAAAGTCCTGATGCCTACCACAATCTCTGGTACCTAACACACTTTCAGTGAATATATGCTGAGTGGTTAAATAGTTATTTATTATAGAGAAACAATTTTATCTTGAAGGGCTCTGAACTAAAATTTAGGTCTGATTTCACACCTGTAAATGAAAACAAATTCTGAATTATGTGCTTATAAAGAACATCCTACTCCTTGAGACATTCTGGGTTGGCCTTTGTTATGAGGAATGGGGTCTTTTGTTCAAACCACAGGTAAAGAAGCCACTCCCAATGTGGCTACTCATGGTTAATCAGACAATACTAAAGGTTGGTTCCTCCTCAGTTTCTCTATAGGTTGTTTCAATGTCCCAGCTCAACTAGGAAATCAATCCAAGAAACTGTGATAATAATACGTTTTATGAGCTAGCCTCAGAAGCCATCTCCACATCTCTCAGAACTGCGTCTTGTCTAGTGAGGAGAAGGATTATACACAAGCATTGATATCAGGCAGAAGAATCATTGAATGGCACCTAGAGGTTGACTGCCACAAAAATGCAAATACTTATGAGTGCCCTCAAGTGGCAACAAGGAAATTCAGTGTTCTCACTTAAATTCCATTTGACTCACAAATAATGATACAATACAAATACTAGAGATGTGATAACAAAAGAGAAAATCCCAGAGCCCCCAGCAGCATCACCTTGTTCCAAGGCTGCCTGAGTTATCTGCTGCCAGGAAATGGGCAGTGTACAGTTACTCAACCTTTACTCCTTCAGACTCAGGGAGCACTCAAAAAGAAATAATTTTGTCATGTAAACTTCAAGCAGGTCTTTATAGAAGCTCATCTTCCCTCCTAACCTTGGCTTGTATTTGAGGCTTCCCAAACATTCTCACATCTTCTCACTAGTCTCAAGCACAAAAATAGCATTTGATGACTATGAAACAGAAGCAGCTAGACTTCGCATGTGTGAGAAAAGGGAATAAAAGAAAGCAAGACTACAGGAGAGACAGGGAAGGCTCAAAAGAGATAAAGAAGGAAAAGAAGTGGAAAGGAAAAAGAGGAGAAAACAAAGTACATCCCTGTTCTAGGACACCTGGTTTGCATGCCTATAAAAATTTAAACCAGGAACTGGAGAGGTAGTCAATGGTAAAGCGCATGTGCTGGTCTTGCAGCGGACCCAGGTTGGGTTCCCAGCACCCACATGGTGGTTAAAAACTATCTGAAACTGCAGTTCCAGGGGATCCAACACCCTCTTGTAGCCTCTGCAGACAGTAGGCACACATGTGGTCCACATACATATATGAATGCTGTGCATTCATACACATAAAATAAAACTAAAAAATATTTTAAAGTTTGAGCCAAAGCAAATAAAACCCAACACACTACTATGTGAATCTGAAATTTCTACAAGCTGTACACATATTTCCAAATTAAGTAATAAATCCATTGTCAATCTACAAATACAAAAACATAATAAAACTGGGTATGAGACTTTCTACAGAATTCCTTCCTCTCTCTCTCTCTTTCATCCACAACAGACCAAACAAGTTATTTTCTTCTCTTGAAATACCTCCAGTCTTCACTGCTTGCTTATACATCTTTAATCTGAATGAAACCATAGTTTCTGTCTGTGTCATTAAATATGCTGCCAAATGAGAACTTCCAATCCTGCTAAGTGTGAGCAGATTGGGTGGCTCCCCAGTTCCACACCCAAAACTCCGCCCCCCTTTCAATAACCAGCTTCTTCCATGTGCAACAATATCCCTCTCTTGCACCCCTGAGAAGTGTGCTGTCATTGCCTTTGTTTCCAGCACATCCCAGTCACAGTGCTTGAAACCGAAATATTCTAGTGTCACAGAGGTAGTGGAACGTCATTGGAGAAATTGTTTCCTTTTGGTTGCACAGAATGTTATTCCATCTGGATAATAATACATTTGTCCCCCAGAATTTCTTTGTATAGCAAAATCTATGAGTGCTCAAGTCCAGGGTATAAAATCGTGCTGTATTTGTGCATCATTTATGCATGAATTTTACATCATCCTCCAAATTACTACCAGTACCTAATATAATGCAAATACTATGAAAGTAATTATGCCATTTTGTTTAGGGAGCAAACCAGATATACAGAACAGTTAGAATTTTCCTGATTGTTTTCAGTCAGCAATTGTTCTAATCCATGGAGGCAGAACTGAAGACAGAGGGCTGTGTTACGAATGGAAGCACTCTCTGTAGCTGCTTGGGTTTCTGGTTTATGAGTAGGATGGATCCCTCATGGCACTTTTAAAAACTTTTTATGACTGGAGTTTTCCATAAATTTACTGTTGGTCGTGACCTGTCACAGACTCTGTCATGGGCATTATCCATTGTTCAGGGCATCTTTCCTCTATATATTCACACACTCACATCCGCCAGCTTCCTCCTAAGGCTAAGCATGCCCAAAGCTTTTCACTACCTTGTATAACTAACTTTTTCCTACAGACAGAAGCTGGTTTTCTGGGAAAGCACCAGAGAACTCAGTGAGCTTGGTTAGGTGTGTCACGTCAGGCTTGACTGCTGACAAAGCCACCTGCTGCCAGGCAGGGAGCCCCGCTATGTGCCTCCATTGTGAGAAAGCAGTCGCTTCACCAGAACTCTGTTGTTACAGCTGCTGCTGTTGAGCTCATAATCTCAGACTCAGGAGCATGGAGAAGGAAGCAAGTTCCTCATCTGAGTTTTATCCCTTCCTGAGTATGTGCTCTATGGGTGAGGAGGGAACAGGAAACCAAGTATCACTCTCTCGGAACTAGGAATGGGCTATGTAAGAAATGAAGTAATCTAACTGGAAACTCTATGTGGTTGTAGTTTCTCAGATCCAAGATATTGTAAAAAGTATGGGAGTGTGGGGTGGAGGGAGTGTGCGTGTGTGTGTGTGTGCGTGTGTGTGTGTGTGTGTAAATGTATGCATAGCTGTGAAGTTACTTAAACATTATGTAAAGGGATTGTCACAATAATCTTTCAAAAATTTGATTACATGAGATGCAAACTAACTCTGAGATAGGCTCCTACTCTGACGAACTGACAGTGACTATAAAAAACACCCTCTAGGTAATGTTTACTTAGACTATTTTGGGATGGGTAATTGAATAGGGTCTCATTACATAGTCCAGGCTGGCCTCCAACTCACAATCTTCCGACTTTCAGTTTTCAAAAAGCTGGGATTACAGATGTGTACCACCATCCCTGACTTGTTAAAGACATTTTAAACATAATATGATATCTAAATATTTAATGTATTGTGTTAGTGATAGCTTAGTATTATTCTTACTGATGTAGCTCCTGTGTGACCTCCAAGAAGGGCTTAATGTACACCTCATAAAGCCTATGTAGTAAAAAGAATAAGAATAATTGCTCCAATACTACTGGAAAGGAAAATATACAGAACAAAACCACGGGACACTGCATCCAAATCTGACTTAGGGCTAGTTCTCCTGACTCCCTAGACAGAGCAGTTTCTATAGTACTGTGGTGCTTGTCAAGAATGTAGCTACACCTGAGGTTCATAGCAATCACATGAGAAGGTAAGTTTTCTTCTCTGGAACATGGTTTTTATAGGTAGCAGACACCACTGCAAAGAACAAGCAAGGAAAGTCATAGTGAAGGTTTTATGAGAAACACAGTGTGTGAATTCCTGAGACTCGGTTTCCCTATTCTACAACTCTGAGAAAGATGATCACTTCCTAGGCTAGAAGTGATTCTCAGTGTTTTTCAATTCTCTGCCATTTCCTATGCAGAAACAAAAGTCAAAGGCTCTTAACTAATGAAATAAAAGTCATTTCAGTGGTTTCTGGCAGAATTTTCCTTTTCCTAATAAAATACAAAGTTACAACAAAGGCCATCAATTCGTATTCCTTCTGTGAATATAACAGTTGCCATGTTATAAACATGAGGACATATATATGAAGAAAAGCCAATCAAATCACAGAGTCACTAAAGCTGACGTTACAGCAAATACCAGCAGTTGCTGACAGAGATGAAAGCTAACCTCTGTAACCTCCAGAGTCAAGGATTGCTTTTACATGGTCCTGAGTGCAGTATAACTGGGAGGAACTTTAGTGACTATAGGGAAAAAGAAACTTAAATGTCACCACTGGACTGATAAAAAGTTTCAGGAGACTGTCTAGTCAAAAATAACGTTGAGATGATTAACTAAAGCAGCATGAGAGACGGCAGTGGAAAGACAGCAGGACGGCGGCTCTTCTTTCCAGTCTCAGCCACCTCCTTGCCACCTTCGCTTCTTTCTCTTTTGCTACTTTTTTAATGTTTACACAACATTCTTCTGTAGTGTATTCTAAGGTGGAGTATAAAGTTCATGAACAGATGGATGGATGGATGGATGGATGGATGGATGGGAATTGTGTGGGTGGGCTAGTGGATGGATGGAATTATATTTTGTAAAACCTCAATTGTCCAAGAGGAATACAGATATGTGAATTAAATACATGACTTTAAATATTTTAGAAGACACACTTTTAAAGTGAAAATAGAGCTGGAGAGATGGCTCAGTAGTTAAGACCAGCTGCTCTTGCAGAAGACCTGGGTTTGGTTCCAAACACACCCATGGCAGCTAACAACTCCAGTTCCAGGTTATCTAACAGACTTCTTCTGACCTCCACAGGCATTGCACAACACAAACATGCAGGCAATACACTCAAACACATAAAATTTAATTATATATATATATATATATATATTTCTAAATAAATAAATAAAAGTGAAAATTTTAAAAGCAGAATTCAATTTAAAAAGATTTTTAAAGCCAAATATATACAAATTTATGTCAACAGTTAATCAACACTAAAAAGTCACTACTGTGACATTTGGCATTAATTTTTCCAACTAAATCTTCAAAGCACATTTTATATTTTATGCTTACAAGAAATTGAAAAAGAACTACCCAGCAAAAGAAACTGTCTGGCATAACAGGCAGACATTCTACAGAATGAGAGATCTTTGCCAGCTATAATAAGGATAATATCAATTATAGACTATGTAAAGAATGCAAAAATTAAACACCAAAAATCCAAATTATCAATCAATAAGTAGGCTAAGGAAATGAGCAGAGAGTTCTGATAAAAAAGGAACACAAATGGCCAATAAGGCAGAGGCCTGTCCTGTGTGTTGATGGTGGCCACACGCTCCCTACCCTAGTCCCCCACTCCCTTCTCCTCTATCCCCATCCCCAGGCAGCTGCCTCCTGAGAGAGTCCTACCTCAGTGGACCCCTGAATACCCCTCTCCCCAGGGGCTGGCCAGTGGGTGGTCCTGGAGTCACACACTCATGGCCACCTGGCCATCATCATCACCCAGATGACCAGCACCAAGGAGGATGGGGGCGGATCTCCAGGTGCAGGGGAAAATGCCTGGAGAGCCAAGAAGGTGGAAGAGGCAGCTCTTGGCAAAACATGACTCTACTAAGATGCTGTCTCATCACTGGCTTCCTCTGTCCAAGGAGGAAGATGTGAAAAACATAGACACCAAAAACTGTCAACCAGGTCCTTGACTAAGAAAAAGAAAACGTGATCCATTGGTCTGTCTTCTTGAGCAACAGCGAAAAGTGGTTTACTCCAATACTGATGTCCCTCTCATGAGAAACTCAAGCCAGCAAGTAACTGATGCCTCCATTGGCTTCACAGAAATCAGAACACTCTTAAACACAAGCATAGTCACATGGACCAGGCACTGGAGAGAGGAAAATGGTAGGAACCAGCGTAATTAAATACCTCCTGTGAGCCCAAACTGTGGTCTTCTCCTGGAGTTGTTTCTCTCCTGTGAACCTGAAGATGAAGTGTCCTCCTGATGGCTGGAGCTTGGTCTCCTGCTAACCTGAAGCTGTGATATCCTCCGGTCAGTCAGAGTTGTGTTCTCCTCCTTGAGTGGTAACTGTGATTCTCTCCCATGATCCACATTTGTGATTCCCTTCCAAGAGCTAGAGCTTTGTTCCCCTCCTGTGAACCAGGGCTCTGGTCCCCTCTTGTGAAATGGAGCTGTGGTTCCCTCCCATAAGCCAGAGCTTTGGGCCCTTCCCACTAACCTGGAGCTTAGGTCCCTTCCTGTGAGTCAGAGCTGTGGTCTTGCTTGTGAGCTGTAGCTGTGGTTCCTCCCATGAGCAGAGTTATGGTCTCCTCCCGTGAGCTGAAGCTGTTGTTCCCTCCTTTGCTCTGGTGCAGTGGCCCCCTCCTGTGAACCTAGAGTTGCGGTTCTCTCCTGTGAGCAGGAGCCGTCATCCCACCTGTGAACCAGAATTCTGGTCCCCTCTGCAAGCTGGAGCTCTGGTCCTCTCTCGTGAACCTGGATCTGTGTGCCCCTCTGTGAGTTGGAGCTATGATGTCGTCACATAAGCCTAGAAGGGCTTTGGTCTCCAATGGTGAGCCATAGTTTCACATTCCCCTGGTGGTGGGCTGATGACCGAGCAGATTGGAGGATGGAAGACTTCCCTGTGATGGGCAGCAGTTTCAGACTTCTCTGGGTGGCTGCGTTCCCCATAACCTCCTCCCCACGGGCCTATGTTGTGCGTGGCAGTGGTTTGCTTCTGCGTTGGGCTTATGCTAAGAACAGGGAAAGTCTCTGTCACTCTCAGAGTCTACTCTTGGGAGGACTGAGTATCTACAACGGATTTTCCATCTCCCCTGAGGGCCAATTAAGGTCTTAACTATGGTGGTCCTGGGCACCCAGGCCTTAATGTTAGATCTTCCCCATTCCCAGGCACCAAAAGGTTTTCCATTATTTTTCTATTACTCTTCTACAGCCCAGTGTACCTTCACTTGTGCACCACAGAAAATGTAACACACCCACTTGAACTTCCAGAGATAGAAATTTGTGGAGGTTAAAAGACTACTTTAATAACTGTAGTTCTGTACTTCTCAAACTAAGATTATGTAATTATATGTAAGAATGTAAATTCACAATTCAATATGTCTACTACAAGTTTTTAGTACTTTTTACTGACAAAGCTGTACTACCAAGCTTCAACAATACTGTGAAATTTATCACTGTTATGGTAATGTGAGTTTGGCATTGGCTCCTTCTCCAAATTCCCCAGCTATATGAAGTTTTTCAGTATAATCATGTTATTTTTTAAGTAATACAAAAAAATGTTTTATAAAAACCCAAATAACCAATAAATAGTTTTTAAAGTGTTCAACATCCTCAGCTATCAGGGAAATACAAGTCAGAACTATTTTGAGATTCCAGCTGACCCCAGTCAGAATGACTATTATCAAGAAAATAAATGGCAAGTGCTGATGTAGATGTGAGGACAGAAGAACCTCTATTCACTGCTGCTGTGAGGAAAGACTAGCACAGCCATTGTGGAAATCAGTGTGGAGGACTCTGAAAAAAAAGTAGAACTAATATGTGACCTGGTCATATACCCAAAGAATTCTGTGACCTACTCTATAGACAAAAAGGCCAAAAATAAAAAGCAAAATTTCTCACTGTTTACAGGCAGATCCTAATGGCCCTGGAACCTCACCACAAATGGCCAGTTTTGGGGGAAGCAAGTGGAAATATAAGATTTTCTACTTCAAGACAGTGAGTCACCCTCTTAAATTCTATTCAAATGCAATCCCACTCAGTGGTCCAGGAGGCAAGGTTAAATAACTTTTCTCACCTGCTATAAAAGTATTCCAATTCTTCTCATGGATGGGATTTTCTTCCTCTTTCTCTGAGAATTTACCTTCTGTTTTTCTGACAACCGTTTCTATTCTTTTAAAAATGTTTTGTTGAGTTTTCGTGCATTTAATATAATAGTTCTTAAAGAAATCTAGATCTCCTCCATCATCCACGTTCCCCATAGCCTCTCCCCCATTCTGGATTTCATGGAATCTTTCATACATGGTAAGTCCTATCCAGTCAAGCATTTGAACCCAGATGTCCTTCATCCCAAGTTCATCCACTGGAGTCTAGTCAGCCTATCTAGAGATCTTAAAGAAAATTTACTTTCCCAGCAGTATTTCTATTCTTTATTAAAACTTTTATATCAATTCTGTCCTAATAAATTATTTTACTCTGCACTGAGGTCTTTCCCCCTACAACAACTACCAGCAATACACTTAGAAGACTATGCTTATTGATGTACTGTTGAGAATAGCTAGGAAATGGAAACAACCTAGAATGTCCATCAGCAAATTAATGGATAATAAAAACATGGTACATATAAAGAACGGAATTTTATTCAGCTACAAAGAAAAGTGAAATTTTGAAATTTGCAGAAAAGTGGACAGATCTGGAAGTTATTATATTAAATGAGGTAATGTAGATGAAGAAAGATATATGATCCATATTCACCCTCATATCCAGATCCTACCTTTTAATGAAAGAGAGAGAGAGAGAGAAAGAGAGAGAGAGAGAGAGAGAGAATATAACTCATGAAACTAGAAAGGGGAGCAGAAGTGTGGGGAAAGCAGTGTTGAGGCAGAGAGAAATAGAAACCCATGGCGTGAAAGCAGAAAAGAAGTCACTGTGTATAGAAGGGCACAGGGGTGCAGGGGGATGGGGAGATTAGGGGTGCAGAAGAATCAACAAAACTATTATGTCTTTAAATGCAGTAATGAAACCTACTTTATATACTATTTTTAAAATTAATTATTTCAAAAACTAACAAAAAAAAATCTCAATTCAAAACATCCACTTTTCTACTGAGCAGCAGCACATGATTACCAGTGATCTGCTAGTTTTGGATTCTCCTCATGACCTTGTCCAGAAGCCAGGTTAAGATACTTCTTTACACGTTATTCAGGAAGGGCCTTGCTTTCAGCTGTCTGACACAGTCCTACTCCGTTCCCTATAGTACATTCATATTTTAGGTTTAAACTGTGAAAAAATAAAATATAGTTTTTGTATAGGATATTTAGATCTGTACAGGAAGCTAGAAAACCTAAAATCTAGGCCCCCAAAGAATGAATGTGCATAAGATCTTTTGAGTAGCTGTGACTAAAATATTCAAGACAACAATTCAAAGGAGGAAAGACTGATGTGGGCTCATCATTTCAAAGGGTTCGGTCCAGGGCTGCTTATTCCAAAGCGCTTGAACAGAGAACATTATGGCAGAAGCATGTCGGGAAAAGGCTGTTCGTTTCATGGCCATTAGGAAACAGACTGGAACAAAGCAGCCCACACATGGTAGAGAGGAAGCAGAGTGGAGCTGAAACAGGAGCTGTGACAAGATATAGCACCCAATGATGTTCCCACAGTGCCTGCCTTCCTTCAACCAGGTCAAAACTTCTATCACTTCTTAATAGACTGTTCCAGATTTCAAGCTTGTCAATAGATTAAACATTTCATAGTCAGAATCACCATCTAATTATCTCTGGAAACATCCTCACAGAAGTAGACAGTTACTAATCTATGTGTTTCCTTTTTATTTGTTTTTATTCTATGTGTAATGAGTATTTTGCCTGCATGTATGTAAGTGTATCCATGTGTACTATGTCCACAGGGTCCAGAAGAGGGCAACAAATCCCCAGAATTGGAGTTACAGATGGTTGTGAGTCACCATATGGGTGTTGGGGACCAAACCCAGGTCCTCTGCAAGAGCAGCCAGTGCTCTTAAGCACTGAACCATCTCTCCAGCCCCTTGTGTGTGTTCCTTAACACAGTCAAATTGGCAATCAAGATTAACCATCACAATATCCAGTGTGTGGGATTTTTCTACAGTATATCACATGGTAATTGAGATCTCTCTAATGGTATTATTTGAGTTGAGAAAAGGAATTACATCCATTCTAAGGTCTCTAGGGACTTGACCTAATCCAATCAAAACTCAAACAGGAAACCAATATCTCTGATGAATGCTCAAGATGATGGATTCCCATTACAGTCTAATTCTTGGTTCTTTTTCAACACTCATTTTCTCTAGTACAGTTCTGTTGATTGCTTGCCAAACCATATCAAGGAGATTTGAAATAGTGTTGACAGTCTTGCCTTTTTCCAAATTCATTGTTCTTGATTATTTATAGGTGTCTAGGAACCCTTGGGTATTTAAAACTGAATTTTAGCATGAACTTGACTCAATAGGCCTTCATATATATGGTGGAGCACATGAAAATGACAGTGTTGTGTAAGAGGGCAGGGCGTCTAAATACGATCAAAACATATCGTATGAAACTCACAAAAATTCAGTAAAATTTTTAATTGTGTGAATTTGAGATCCCCAAACCATTTGCTGATGTATGCAAGACGAGTGTTCTAATCATAGTGAAAGGCCATTTGCACCATTGGGCAGCGGTCAGTGGACAAAGCATGTGGGACAAGAGGGAGCCATTCTGAGCTCAAGAATGAAAGGTAGAAAGAAGTGACAGCACAGTGCGGCGGAAGGTGAAGCTAGAACTAGTTCTTTGTCCCATTTCCGTTCCTGGGAAAGTTTCATTACATTCCTTCTTAGCTAAGTGCAGAGATTTTCTTCTTGCCATGCCTCTTGCTTTCATCGCTACAGCTGCCATGCGGTGAGTGCTTTCTTTCTGGTCACTCGCCATTTGCTTTTTGATGTTTGGCTCATATATTCACTTTGATCTATACAAATTCTGCATTCTCTATTTTACCTCAAATTTACCTCCCCGCCTCTATTTCACTGCCATCTATCTATCTGTCTTGACAGAAGTTCTCAACATGCAGCTTGTGCTAACCACTAACTTGCTATGTACTCTAGTTTGGCCTCACATTCACAATCCTCCTGCCTCAGCATACAAAGTGCTATGATTCTAAACATGCATCACCAGGCCTCCTTAAATTCTTAATAGTTTAATTTCATATGCCAATTAGGCTGGGTCATCATGCTCAAATATTCACCAGTCTAGATGCTACCATGAACAGATTTATGGAGGGAGACACAGAGCACACAGCTGGTTGTGACTCTGGCATGGCTCACTACTGTTCTCACTATGCCCTGAATCATGGACCACCCTGACAGTTAGCTGTATAGCACTAATCGTTCTTAATTCTTGAGTGGTCTTGATATTTTCAAAATAATTCCTATAAATCTCACCTCTAAACAAGCAAACAAAGCCAAATCTGAAACTCAAACTCAGAGGATTATTAAGATGCCTACAAAGACTCCCCCTGCTACTGATGATGGATTCGATTATAATTAAGAAGAATATGAGACTAGAGAGATTACTCAGAGTTAAGAGCACTGGCTGTTCCTGAAAATGACCTAGATTCAAATCCCAGCACCCATCTATAACTCCAGTTCCAGTGAGTGTCTTCTTTTGGCCTCTGCAGACATTGCATGACATGGATGTACTTCCATACATGCAAGCATAAACACTCACACACATAAAGTAAAAATAATAAAGTTTTTAATAATATGACTATAAAGAACAAAAACTATTTGAAAATCAATTGAAGATTTTCTAAACACCTTTTTTAAAGACATTAAGACAAAAAAATTAGGTGAAAAGAGTGATACATTGGTTTACGGGTGACATATGTTGATGGTCTATTAAATCTATGGAAGAATGTTTTCATGCAAACCTTTTTGGTCATTTGGCTGTGTTTTTTTTTTTATTATTCTCTATGAGTATGCTATTTTACATGAACAAAAAAGGGCAATAGTGATCCTGTGCAGTGAACTGAGCAGTGTAGGCAAGATTCTATTGTGTAATATTGTTGAAGTATGCAAAAGAACATGCCTGTCTGAGAGAATTACAGGCTCATATCAACCAGTGTTGAGAGAGCACCGGAAAACATGTAACAGTGCTTCGTTTGATGTCTGTCCTCTTCCTGCCCCACAACTGAACTCTCTAATCATTTTTAATTCTGCCACCAGCACCACGTGAATCATATGTCCACCAAGGCACCACATCCTAGTCACCACCCCTTCTGCAAGGTACCACATGAGCACCATAATCTGCTACATGTGATTATACATCCTCCTCCACAAGAACTGTCCACATCTCTACTTCATTCTCTCAGTAGCAAACTCTTCTTATTTTGACAAGAAAACATAGCAAGTTAACAATTGCCTTTGCTAAAAATAGCTTAAGTTTAGGTACTCCAAAACTACCATCTTCTTCCTGCCCCAGCGCCTGCTCATGATCACCTTGAATATCAGAGTCAACCAGTGCTATGCACTCTCATATACCATGCCTTCACTGCAACGTCATGCACCAACCCTAACTTCTCCACCACCAATAAACCATCCAGTTCCACAAACTCCTTCGGCTTCAGTATTGACAAACCCCACCTCTACCAATGGCCTCTGGCCCATCAAGAATAACCACTCCCATGGATCTAATATTCTCTCAGAATAGCACCTGATACAAATTATCCACTTCCAAGGCCTCTCTGGCCTAAGTATTGTGGTCTACTTGTAACTTCCTCATCATCATTAGAATTCTCTTTATTGTAGTCTACTAATTATCAAGGAACTCTGAGTCCTCCATTGCAGAACCAGAGTCTTGGGGGCTAGGCTATACCAGATGGCCACCCTGTCCTCCATGAATGAAAGGTCTATCTTTTAGAGACCCACTTCCTGGAACATATCACTGAAATCGAACAAGATGTAGTTGGCAATAGTATTTTAAACTGAAAATAAGATGAAGGGAAAAGTTAACCTATAGCCCACTTTTTAAACATCGACTGTTACAGGGGATAACAGGGTCTTTTTTGGAAACTATAAAACACTTATGGGTCTTGACTCATAAAATGGTTTAAATCTTTACCTTAGGACTCATTTCAAGTTTGTACTGTAGTGCAGATAAATGTGTCAGTTGAGCACAACTACATTTTTAACAACTGTTCCTGAGTATAAATAATTTAAAATAACTTTAATATTTAAATAATTTAAAATAATTTTTAAAAACATTGTTAGTCTACTTTCAAAAATACCTCTTTTATTAAACCCAATGTTTAATTTTTCTTGATATATTTTGTTAACCTATATAAAAAAATTAAATTTCAATGTTTGCAAAAATTCTATTTTATATGAATTTAAATGTAGCCACACACTGTTTTTCCAAAACCATATGTTATATTATTTTCCAAAATGTACAATAAAATCTTATAAGTTTAAGTGATTCTTTTAGATGAGATCAATGTTTAAACCAGTACAGTAATCTTTAAGTAAAACCTCTAATAATTGGAGAGAATCTCATTCGATTTAAGAGAAAAGACCAAGGTCTCTAAGAAAGAGAAAATTCTGCCTGTAGACAGTCTCCACAGACATGAAATCTTACTGTCAACTCCTCCCTGGGTCTCTGCTTAACCTGTCTACACACACATTTCAGACTTGCCTGATCCTAGATCACAAACAGACTGTGGTCTTAAGGAACAGATTACATATCTGTTTCTTAAGATAAATATCACTCTAGTTCCATCAATTTCTGTCTCTCTGTGAACATATGTATACATGTAACACACACATGTATATATATATATATATATATAAATAAGTTTATATATATATATATAAATGCATAAACATACACACACATGTCTCTCACACTCCTGTTCTGGGAGCCCTTACTACCACACTGGTAGCAGAACAAGTGTCCTCCTTCCCTCCCAAGATGAATCTGGCACACATGCCAAGAGCTCAGCTGAGCTCAAAGGGCAGCCGAGGTGAATGAGGAGGCAGGGACCTGTTCATTGTCTCTATTTCTCTGCTTGATGCTATCTAAATTCAGTTAGCATTGAGATTGCCTTTGCACTGAGATCCTTTCTCAGAATGCATTTAACCTGCTGTGAAATCATTTTCACGACTGCAATGTTAATGCGTTTTACAATTGTGTCTTCACCTTGTGAAGAGTCTTGGCAGTCAGTATATAAATCAGTATCTTGTCTGACAAAAGCAAACAGGACTCTGAGAAAGGTAACAACGTAAGATCTGAATGAACTTGTACATCTTGTACTTGAACATGGATGGTTAGTAGAAATTGTATCTAATTTAATTATTTATCACCAGGGCTAGAAAGATGGCTCCATGGTTAAGAGCACTGGCTGCTCTTGACAGGACCTGATTCAATTCCCAGCACCCACACAGCAGCTAACAACTGTCCTAACTCCAGTTCCAGGGGATTCGACAACCCCTTCTGACCTCCACGGGCCCTACACAACATGGGTGCATTTACATACATGCAGGAAATACACTCGTGCATATAAAAATACATAAAATAATTACTTATTACTGTTTTATTAATATACTTATTATATTTTCATCCTATTTTCCACATTCTCAAGCATCACCAGTGACAGCACATTAAGGCCACAAGTAACCGAAATTTGGATAGGACTAGAGCTTTCGAGCACTCTGACAGGAATCTCTGCTCTTTTTATTCCCTAAAAAAAAAGAGAATGACTGGAATACAGGTTCAGCAGTAGAGCTGGAGCACTTGTCTAACTTGTGAAAGGTGCTTGGTCCTATGCCTTATGTGTGTGTGTGTGTGTGTGAGAGAGAGAGAGAGAGAGAGAAAGAGAGAGACAGAGAGAGATGGAGAGAGAGAGAGAGAGAGAGAGAGAGAGGAGAGAGAGAGATTCAAACAAACCCTGGTTAAATAGAATCAAAACAAGGCTATGAAGAAAATTCCCACAATTCTCAAGTGATTTTTGGAAATTCTTCAGTAATGAAAATGAGACCAAGAACAGATTAGCTTCTTGAAGTCTGAGCAATGCTTTTGGATGGCTCAGGAGGGCAAAGGGGGCCAGTCATTGTCGCCTGGGAAGGAAGGAGAACCACACACTCAGTGGTGGCTTCAGAACCCTCTAGACTGGCATAATTGTTGGACCAAGCAGAGAAAATCTCCTTCCATCCCTAGAACCCAGTGTATTGCATTCTAAGCCCTGACAATCCAGATGAGGTAGATAGAAAGCTGTGGGAGGCTTCCCTTATGGGCAAGGATGTTGTCTTCTCTTCTGTTCCCTGAGATTAGTGGCTTTCCTTCTGAGGACCTAGTTTTAAGCTTCCTATGGAGAAAACAGCATTGGTTTTCAAGTCAAGAGAGCTTGGTTCTGGTACCACCCTTTATAACCTGAGAGTCCCCTCGTCTATAGAAAGAGTATCTAGTGGTGATGATCCAAATGTACTCTTCTGATCTCATGTTCTAGGAGTCAAGGTCAAGACAACTTTATGTGTTCACATGGGATTTTCCATATAAAGAATCAACTAACCATGTAATTGACTGGCATCCAAGCTCTTGAGTTTCATGAAAGAAAATAAGTATCTTCTTAATTCAAATCTAATAATTTCTTTTAACAATTTTGTTATGTATATAATGTATCCTGGTTACTTTCTCTGCTAACTGTTTTCTGTCTCTTGCACCTATTAACCCGCTCCTCCTCTCTATCAGTCCCTTTCTCGGACTTACGACTTTTAATTTTGATTTGTGACCAAGGTCATCTGTGTGACCACTGGCTTTGGACTATACATTGGAGCCTGGTAGGTCACAAGTGGGTATGCAACTGAAGGTCATGACATTCCCTTTCCTTAATCTATCAGTAGAAAATAATTCAGCAGTGAGGGGTAAGCCTCCCTCCCCACTCCCCTTCCATCCATGCCTGACTGTTGATGGGCCCATCCTCATGCAGACCCAGCACAGTCATACTCAGTTGTTGAGAGTTCTTGATTACAATAGCTGTGTGTTGTCCTGTAGATAGTATTATGTGATCCTTCTCTCTCTCGGGGCCAGCCCAAGGGGACCAAAGGATCTCCACCATGGGGTTAGGGGGTGAGTAGACATGGAATCAAGACACCAACTCCGGGAGCTGGGTGGGAAGCAGGCCAAGCGCGTGGCACTACAAGCTCGTTTATTGAATAGGTGCCAAAGCTCTTATAGTTCTGGATAGCCAATGACCTTATGGGGTAGGGTCCCAAATAGCCAATAGTAAGTTTGTCCCCAGGTAGGCAGGTTCTTTCCAGGTGCTGGGCAGAAGCTGGTCCCATGACTAGCCAGTGCAGAACGCCTCGCCCACAGGAGCCATTCCTCTATTCCTCCTAGCGGGTTGCCTGGCTAGGCCCATCCTGCATTATGTCCAACACTTCTCTCTCTCTTATGTCCTTGACTCTTAAATTCTGTCTCCTTTTAAACTATAATGTCCTCTGAGCCTGGAAAGGGATGCTCTAAGTGTCTGCCTTAGGGCTGAGCATTTGACCATCATTTATTATCAGAACCATATGCAGTCATAAATCTCTGTTTTCACTGTCATGAACTAGAATGAGAGACTTATCTGATTAAGACTGAGAAATATAATTGTTTAAAAACAATTAGAAGGAAGCCTGAGAATGTATCAATTTAGTTAAATAATAAAGTTCCTCGCTACGGTCTATAACCTCCACTGCCCTGAATTTTTATAGTACCAAGTATGAATTTCCTCCTGTGGAGTGGACCTTAAATCCAATTATAGAGCAGTTGGTTATCACCATGATAGTTGTGTCATTATTGCACAATTGGAAACTTCGAGTTGATCTCATAGTTTATAGGGTCCAAAGCTGGACTAGACCATTGATGCCTTTTCTCTCCCAAAGGTAAGCATAGCACCTTGCAGAACTGGGAAAGCTAGTCATCAGGTAAGAGGTTTCCAGCTCAGTTACAGATTGATTTTTCTTTATTATGCAATCAAGGTGAATATTGTCTTCACCAATAGGGTTCCAACATATAGTTCTGGTTGACAACCAAGAGGAATGGCAGAAACCTATATTGTTTGGGGGGCTTCCAGAGCCTCCTTGACCAACAGCTCATAAGAAGGAAACCTATCAGAAAACAAAGAAACAAGAAAACAAATGACGCATTAAAATATGAGCTAAAGACCTGAACAGAAAGTTCTCAAATGAAGAAATAAAAATTGCTAAGAAACTCTTTAAAAAATGTTCAATGCCTTTATTTCCTAAGTAAGGGAAATACAAATCAAAATCACTTTAAGACTTCATCATACCTCAGTCAGACTGGCTAAGATCAAGAGAACAAATGACACCAAATGCTGGAGAGGATGTGGGGAAAGAGGAATGCTCATTCACTGCTGGTGGGATTGTAAGCCCATGCAACCCCTATGGAAAGCAGTGTGGAGAACTCTTTAAAAACTAAGAATGAATCTGTCTTATGATCCTATTATACCACTCCTTGGCACATACCCAAAGGACTCATCCTACTGTAGAGATACTGATATGTCCAGTTTTGTTGCTGCTCTTTTCACAACAGCTAAGAGATAGAAACAACCAAATGTCCTTCAGCTGATGAATGGACAATGAAAATGTGGTACATTTTCACAATGGAATTCTACTCAGTGGAAAATAAAGACAAAATCATGAAATTTGCAGGTAAATGGATAGAACTAGAAACTGTTACATTAAGTAAAGAAACACAGACTCAGAAAAACAAGTGAATTATGCTGTCCCTCATTTGTAAATCTTAGCACCAAATCCTTATACATAAGTATATATCCTGATATAACAGCAGGAGCCATGAAAATTGAAAGGAACCAAAACTCCTCCCTGAAGACTAGCTCTCATAGTTCTAGAGGATACTATGCAGTCTGTTAAAGGAGAAAATCAATCAATGATCCAATCCCAGATTTAAAGCCTAACAACTACAGCAATAAATCAGCACAATGAACTCCATTTGCATAATAGTGGCACTTTTATCTAGGAGGTAATCAACAGCTATCTGATTGGGCTTAAAGCCCTCTCAATGGGAGGGAACTCATGTGTGGCACTGTAAATATAGTTAAATACGCATAGCTGGAGAGGACATAGATCTTGGAGGAAAATCCCACCTCTGTCACATCCTTAGACAAATGTAATTTCCTACTTTATGCTAAATATGTATCCTTATATTTACATACAAATATATTATTCACCACCCATCAGAGAAGCTTCTTTCTTTTTGCAACAGATGGAAACTATTACAGAGTTCTGCAACTAGTCAAACACAGAGAATAAGTATCTGAGAGATGTCTAACACTAAATGACACATATATTATGGATCCTTTACACCTAAGGCTCACGGAACATAGCAGAACAGGATTGATTTCCTCCCAGTATACTTAACCATCTATATAAGTATCCTTTTACTTTATCTGTATTGAAATCATTAATAGACAAAGAAAATTTCTTTTTAAAAATATTTTATATATTCTTATCTTATGAGTGTTTTGCCTACATGTATGTAAGTGCACTACATGTGTGCAATGCCCTGTAGAGGCCAGAAAAACTGAAACTAGAATTACAGACAGTGCTAGGAATCAAACCCAGATCCTATGTATAAAAAGCAAGTGTCCTTAACTGCTGAGCCATCTCTCCAGCCTCATAAGGCAAAGTTCTTTGAAGGTCTACCTCTATTAGTATTGGCAAGGGGCTCCTTCTAAGGTACTAAGTATCAGCACCCTTGGTGCTTGACAGCAGCCAGTGATATATAGCACCTACACTGAAATCTGAGGCCCTGGGCCCTTGGCCCTTGGTGCTGAAGACTTATATAGCTCTCTGGAACTGTCCTGGTGACCAGGGCCTACAAGTTCTCTTCTCTGGATCCTTAGGCCCTTTTATCAGTTTTTCATTGTCTCTCTATATCTGCTTCCTTTCTTCCTCCTGCCATGGCCATCATTGATGTACTCAGCTACTACTCCAAGAATCTAATGGCTGACGCTGTGTTGACTCAGGGTGCCTGCCTCTGCTGGGGCTGGGTTTGGGATTCAGAACGTGAGCCTGTGTACCCTGCTCAGGTCTCAACAGGCCGTTCAGAAACTGGCTAATAAATGTGGTACCAGTCAGTCAGGTGTGGCACCTGAAGAGTGGAGAATGGATTGCCAGGCAAGGTCATCACACGGTGCTTGTGGGGTAAGCCCACAGCCTGAGGGTGAGTTGATTGCCAATACCCTGCCCTTGGAATCCAGAGCTTGAGCTCAGAACCCACATGCAGCATGTAGGGTGGCATGGTCAGGACCTGGGCACCAGGATTAGAAATCATGGACATGCCTCCAGGAGCACCTCAGTGGCTGCAGGAACCCTGCTGTCAATAGGTACTGTCCGACTCTCTGCTGCTTCCTTCTTTCTGCTACAAGCTCTACCCACGCTACTGAAAATAGGCAAGAAAGGAACACAGGGTATGGAGGATTGTTTTGTTGTTGTTGTTGTTGTTTATCCAGGGAAAGTAGCCCAGGAGAGTATCTCCCAGGAAACTCCCTGAGTGATCCTAAACAGATGTGTAACTTCTGTGAATCTGTCACAGCCTTGTCTTTTTAAGACCAATCACAGACTTGTGCTCTGAATCGATCACAGCCCTGCCTCGTAACACTTGCTATGGTTGTCCCTCCAACAGAGGAAGTGCTCCCCACTCTGAGGAAGAGGTGGAAGCCCTTCACTGAGGTTTGTGATTGCAAAAATAAATTTAAAAACAAAAGAAAACCACTTCAAACAACCTGAAGCAATTTTCCTTTGCCTTCTGGTTTCCTTTACAACCTTCCCAGTTTACCTTCTGGAGCACAATCAGCTGCCATCTTTTGCCAAGCTGTTTCAATGTGTCTGTGGCGTGTTCAAGATGCCCGATGCTGGCATAAGAATAGTCTTGCTGGCTGGTAGACTGATAATCTTTTTGCTCAAGTCAACCCAAGCAGCAAGACAGAATCCACTAGCTTCTGATTAGGGAGTCAATTTGTCCTATCCCCACTGTCCGCTGATTTATGGGAATACAAACAGCTGAAGAATTGCTTAAAATATAAACTTAACTTTTCTTTCATACTAACAGAAATTTTAACAGTGGGTCCCCTCAACTGTTTCACTGATACTTTTGGAGATAATACCCTAATTATATCAGCCCTAGAGACAGTGTGGTTACTTTGGGGCATTACTTGGGCACCACAATCAGCTAGTTACATGGTTGCTGGGAGAGAGACAGTGAGTGCTAATGTTCTAAGAAGGTGAATGCTCTACTGAATGCTCTACCACTGGTATCTACTGCTCAGTTGTTAGCTGTCTTTTCTTGGCCCCTGTAATCTCTTGTTTTTTCTTTAAACCCATCAAGTCCAATTTGTTCTTGGGTGTGTGGTCATCTCCTGGAGCATGGTCAACCTACCAGAGACCACTCTTAAAGAAAAGTGACCCACGCCAGCTGAGGAACTACTATGAACTGATAGCTCGTGGGGTTGGGGGTGGATCTGGGAGCAGCTGGGGAGAAGGTGAATGTGATCAAACTATATTGTCAGAACTTCTCAAAGAACTACCTGTTAAAAATCTGCAACAGGAACTCAGTGTACTATCTTGAATCCAAGTATCCAATAATCCTTCTCCTCTGGTTCTCATGATGTTTTTATGAATCCCAGCTTCATGGGGCTCCCTGTGAATATAAACATATGCATAACACCTTGAAGAATTAAATGAAGGAGGAATAACAATTCTGGCAATATCAAATGGGTTCAAACAAACACCAGGAGCTGGACAATGGACACCACAGAGGGGACCAGAAAGGCAGAGGTGCCCGCTATCCACAGAAGGTAACAGCCCTGTGTCCCTTAGAGGTCGCCTGAACCTTTTATACTCCTGGAAGAGGGAGTCAGTGTTATCACCTCAGGTGTCTGGGGAACGTGTACGTGAGTCCCTATTGGTGAGTGTTGTCATCTTCCCATGTCCTAAGCATTGTTAAACAAATGACCATAAACCCACCAAGCCCAACCAAAGTGGCCAGATGGTAAAAGTGTGAGCAAACCAGCCTTATTTTGCCTGCCACATAGCATGCCAATCAGTGAAATAACACATTTGATAAGAGTTTGTTCATGAGGCAGCCAAGCATGAGGACACAGAAGAGGGAAACTCAGCGCTCTCTCTCTCTCTCTCTCTCTCTCTCTCTCTCTCTCTCTCTCTCTCTCTCTCTCTCTCTCTCCCTGATAACAAACTATAGATATTTCTGGGCTGAGCGAGAGGAAAGAGAGGTAGACTTTAACTGAAAGCAGATGAAGCAGCTTAAATCTAGAGGGTTATCTTTCTTTCAAAAGGAGGGAAGGGGAGCTCTGTTGAAGAGGGACCAGATCTGAGAACACAAATAAGGGTCCAGGGTCTGGAGAGACGCTCAGCAGCTAGGAGCACTGGCCCTGAGCGCTCGTGAAGAACACCCAGGTTGGGTTCCCAGCACCCACCTGGCTGCTAAAATAGAAATAAATTGAAAATAGATAAGGAGTCTAAAGATCTGTCTTATTGTTTTGTTTTGTTTTATTTTTAGGTAAGTGATGTGCCTGGAATTAAATCAGATACTCCAAAGGTCCAGGGAGGAATGTGCTAAGAAACACTGAGGATGCAAAACAAAACCTCAAGGAATGTTTGCAAACCAGGACTGAGAAGACAACCCTCCAAGACAGAAACTTCAGCTTGGATGAAGAGCCTCCCAGCACTACCCACTGTCCTGTTTAACAGTAAGACTAAACAGTGGCTACGGAGGAAGGGCAAGGCAGCTTGCATAAGAGACATCCTGTGGTTCAAGCAAATCTTTTAGAACTTAGGTTTGCATCTTCTGCACTAACCAGAGTCCCAGAAGCACTCTCCTTTCCAGCATTCTCACTCATTGGGTTCAGAGTCCGTGACAATGAGCTTCCCTTCAACAGTGTACATGGAAGCGTGCAGAAGGATGAGGGATGAGCTCAGAAAATGGAAGTGGGTCTGACCCCTGGAAGACAGGTATACCTGGAGGGAGAAATTCATTCCTAAATTCTGTTAAAATTCTACTGAAAGTGATCACTGCCTAGAGTTTGAAAGCTGCTTGCCATCATTACAGACCACGTCTCAGTCTGACAAAACTGTCAAGTGAACATGTGCAAGATACCAGCTGTGCTCTATTTGTTCAAAAAGATGCCAAAAAATCATAATAAACCTGAGAGAAAGACATGAAGGATTCAGATTACTCAAGTGTGCATTGACAGGAAAAAAAAAAAAAAAAGGCAGGTGAGTCCTTGGCTAGTGCTGTCAAAATCTTCACATACAACATGATAGGCAATGATCAAAGAATAAACACATGTTCACTGAGTGTCCACTCCCTGACAGGCATTTCTGGAATTATTCCTCTTAATGGCCCCCACTAATAGTTCTGAAAGACTGACTGGTATTTTCTCCATGTTGGAGACACTGGCAGGCCCATGCTCCACTTTCACAGCTGTGCTTTTCCAGAATGTGACTGGGGAAAGAACAACCTGAAAGGACCAAGCTGAACACTCTGAAGCCACCTGTCCCCACCCCAGCACCAGTGTCCAGAAGGACCTCGAGTCCTAGACCAGGAATCACTTGCTGATATGGGTCTCAGCCATTCAGGGTACATGTGTGAGAGAACAAGGTCCCACATCCTTCTCCCCCAGAAGGCACAGAAACAGGGAAGCTGCGAGTCTTTACCTTGGTAGTGGACCTTGCTCTTGCTCAGGAGCTTGAGTTCTAAGTAGAGCCAGAAGAGGAGGTCTGAGCGTGGCACACGCTCGGTGAAAGCTATAACATGCCTCCATGGTTAATGGCTTTCTATGGCTAAAATGTCACAACTCAGAACAATGTGTGTTGGTCAGATTTGGTCCTGGAATTTAGTCTCCGTTTTGATACATACTGCCACCGTGACCTTGGCTAAGTTACTTATTATTACTGAGATTCTGTTTTCTCTACTGCAACATAGGGATATTAGTGAAAGCTACCACAGAAGCTTGTGTGCCGATGAAATGGAGAATGGAGGGTGCAGGGAGGAGTAGGAGGACATGTTTAAGCAGTCAGCACAGTGCCTGGTAAGCACTTGGTAAATGTTAGCTATAATTCTGTTACTAACATCAGTAAAGACTCAGTTCCAGCAATTCATCAGGATTTCTGGGCTGCAAACATTGCATTTTCTTTTCTATGCTACAAGACTGCCCTCTAGTGTCTATCCTTTCAATTACAAAGAGACACTGAACCCTTAAACCTGAAGTTCCAGACCTGGCATTTTTGCTCTAAATTCCATCACAGCAACTTTCATAACTCTTCTGAGTGAGTCTCTTAATGTCTCACTTTACAGATCTCAAAAAGCAGAACTGTTTTTAAAGGTATTTTTCTATTTCTAAGCTTTATGTGAAACTTTGACCTGAGGCTTAAGAATGCATGAGTTTCTATACACACACAGAACTTAAGTAGACACACTGAGGTTTCATCGTGAAGGTAAATAATACATTAAAGAAACTTTATGTTTATGGGTCATATGCTTTTCAGAAGTGCTTCATTATTTTTGTAAGTTCATTGAACAAAACAAATGATCTTCCCCAATTGGAGGATAGGGAAAAAGAGATGTGAGGAAGGATAACTAAAATTAAGACATTTGATAAAGATATATGGAAACTGATTGTTCTATAAACATATATACATATATGTGTGTGTGTGTTTGCACTTCCCCTTAGAAGCCATAGGTTGCCAAATAAAAATCCCAGTGCCAGGTGTGAGATACTTCCACTTGACTTGTTAGTCAGGGGTCTCCCAGGGGGACCCCAAGCAATACAGTCAGAACTTGATAGTAAGGCCCTATTGCTGAACACACCACACATTTTGGTTTCAGAACTTGGAGAAATCAAGATGGTAGTGACTAGGAAACCTCCTCCCTGTTGGCTAGCTTTCATAGTACCAGAAAGTGCTGTGTAGGCTACTGGGGGAGAAAAGTCATCAACGGTTTTACCCTTCTGTGAACTACATTAACAATCTGCCTGACAAAATGTGTCTGTGGATGCAATTTTGGCATGAATGTTATGGGTAACCAACAACTTTCTGGTTGATTTTAAGGCCTCGTAACTGATACTGTTAATCTGCCCAAGAGCCTATGGCTGAGAACTCATATGCCCTAGGAATGAATTTGCTCCTATTATTTTACTGAATGGATAATGCATCAGACTGTCTTTTAAGTACCTATCTTTACACCCACGGATCAGAGCAGCTTTCAGTCCTCATCCGGAGACCAGTCTTTTTGCAGTGAATGGCAGTTAATACTGAGCCTCACAACTGCTCAAACTGCAGGGAATAAGTGATTGTGGATTGATTGGCTATAAATGGGATATCTATATCACAACCCCTTTCTCTAAAGCTCAGGGAACATCACAGAAGAGGAGGCAGTAAGCTGTAAGAGCTAGAGGTCAGGAAGGACCAGAGCTAAACTGTCTTCGGGACATGACAGGACTGCTGCACTCATGACCTCCTGGAAGCTGTGATTGCCTGCACAAGGTCAAGTCAATCAACATTCCAGCTTTGGAGGGTGCATATGAGCCCCCACCCTAGCTGATGGTTGCTAGGGGACGCACAATTTTCTTCAGGAGTGTGGTCCCTGGTAGATTGACTATTCTTCAGTGGGTGACCACACACCCATGCATATATAGACAGCACTAATTGGACTCAGTTGGTTTTTACAAAAGAAAAAGAAGATGTGAAGTTGGGAGAGGAACATGTTGGGGGATGGGTGTCCGGGAGCAGTTAGTAGTGGGGAGTGGGGGTGATTATGACCAAATTCATTAAATGCATTACAAAATTCTCAAAGAATAGATAAAAAATCACCATATTCTTAAAAATTCTCCCCACAATACAGAATTTCTTTTCCTTTTCCTGAGAAGCACAATGAAATTATATTACCAAATGCATGTTGATCTCCTCCTCTAGAGTGATCTGAGGTCATATATTTGTTCCAATGCTGTTGGGGGTCCCTGTGCTCGGAGCCAGCCCAAGTGGGACAAAGGGTCTCCACCAAAAGGGGGTGAGTAGGCACGGAGTCAAAACACACACAGACCCTGGAAGCTGAGTGAGAAGCAGGTGGAGGATGAGCCGCTGCAAGCTTGTGTATTCATGGAAGTGCAAGGGGTCTTATAGGTCTGGTTAGCCAATCACCTTATGGGATGGGGTCCCTACCACAGCCAGTAGTAATCTATGCCCAGGTAAATCATCTCTGTGCAGGTTCTTTCCAGATTCTGGGTAGAAGCTGGTGTCATGACTAGCCAGAGCAGAGCGCCACACCCACGGGAGCCATTCCTCTATTCCTCAGAGCAGGTGACCTAGCTAAGCCCAACCTGCATTGTGTCCTACACAATGCTGTGCCCACAGACCAACTGTGACCCCAATGACATATTTACTGCCTATTCCCTGCATCTACAAATGTGATTCTATATGCAAAATATGTGATTAAGTTAAGGATCTGCAACAGATATTTTTAGCCTGACAACTTGGTGGGCCACACATGCATCCTTATAGAGGAGAAGCAGGGGCATATTAGATTCATGAGAAGAGGACAGAAATATGGAGAAGGCCATGTGACAACAGAGTCAGAAGTTGGAATGAGGCAGCTACAAGCCTACAAACTTCTAAGAAGCCATAAGGATCTGGAAAGGGAAGAAATGGATGTTTCTGGAGAAACACAGGAAAGAGCAAAACTCTGCTGAATTTCAGATGCCTTGACTCTAGACTGTAAGAGAATGAGTTTTTGTTGCCTAAGACACCAAGTTTCCAGAAATTTATGTTTTTCATTTTTATTTTCAGTGTTTGTGTGTGTGTGTATGTGTGTGTGTGCATATTGCATGTGTGTGAAATTGCCTGCAGAGGCCAGAACAAGGCATTAGATTCCCCTGGAGTTGGAATTAGTTAGATTCCCCAGGCAGTTGTGAGTCACCCAATGTGGGTGCTAGGAACTGAACTCTTGTCCTCCAGAAAAGTAGCAAGTACTCTTAGCCACTGAGTCATCTTACTGGCCCCTTCAGTAATTTCTGACAGCGGTAACAAGAATCTAACCATCACCACCTCAGGATGCATTTTTGCTCTGTTCTAGATAGCGGTAAAGCTTATTTTTTCTGTTGGGGAATTAGACTTGTGTAAAGCGTCAAAAGCTACTTATTACCAAATCTAACAGGTAAGGTCAACAATTAAGCTGTGACAAGCCAAGGCTAGCCTGCTGCTCCTTGGCTAGTGGGCAGTTATAAAGCACTGTTAAATCACCGTTGAATCTTTTAAAATAACTGAGTTTTAATGATAAAGTCTATGAGTTTACACCATAAGCACAACTTCTGCTATTTATTTTCCTGTAAATGAGACACTAAGATGGGGCAAAATGACTCCCTCATCAGCAGCTATCTCACTCTCCCTTGCTGCCCGGGCAGACTTGAACAAAAGGACTTAGCCTAACAGCTAGCCAGACTTCCTCTCATGCCAGCACCAACTGTGTTGAACACTCCCTGGACACCTTGAGATGCCTGTACAGAGGGCTGCAGCTGATTGCCCAGCTCCTGGAGGTACAGCCCCAGCTGGAGTTGTTTGAAACACTCTATACTAGACTTTTGGTAAACACAAGCCTCGAAAATACCAGATGAGGAGCAGTTTTGCTGGTGGAGGGACTATCCTAACTGGTAGCAAGACCAGGCTTGATCTAAATCACAAGTCCTAATGACTGTTGATGGTGCTAGAGGCCTTTGATTCACCAAACACACCAGTGTGCATGCTTCTGTACTACTGCCTCTAATGTTGTAACATTAGATCAAATAAAGGCTTCTCAGAAGTGGGCTTTCCTGTCTTGTTTTGATAGTAGAGTTTGAGTGGGAAACATGAAGAAAGAAGAGAGCAGCAGCCATGAGTATGATGCTGGGGAAGCTGAACAGCTGAACAAGTGCCAACCTCAGGGAGTAGCATGCAGCCTCTGGCAGCTCCTTTACCCTAGGGGCAGCTTAGGAGCCTGATTTCAAAACAGGTGCCATCCCGAGAGCTGAAGGCCCTCAGTTACTCAGGCATCCAACACCTTGCTGGGCACTGTGTGTTGGGAACCTGATACCACCCATTACCATCTGGTATCTAAATACCACTTAATATTTCTCTGAATGTTCATGTGTAGGAATCTAACAAACTCCATTTTGTGATATCCTTCATTTTAGCTTAGCCTTAGGTTTTGCTGCTTGTTAAAATTTCATTTCTCATGGAAAGTTTCCTTTTCCTCGGAAAACAGCCCACCCTTGGCCTTGACTAGTCAGCTATTACAGTTTAACCACAGGAAACCTATCTTAGGCAAACATCCCCTCTTAAGATTGAACTTGTTGAGTCAGATGGACTAAGGACCTGTTGAATCAAATAGACTAAGGACCAATCTCTGACTGCCGCATACATCTGCTCTAACCATTATAAAATTCCAGCCTGAGTTTCCCAATACCCATTTGGAAATCGCCTAACTGTGTTTAAAAGACCTGTGAGCCACTTCCTCAGGGTCGACATTACTCTGAATGGTAGACCCCAGCATGCTGGTTGATTCTCAAGAATAAAACTGCTCTTGATGTTTGCATACTGTCTCAACTGTGCCCATTGTGGGTATATTGCTGGACCTTACACATGAGCCGTGGGCTTCTGAATGCACCTGCTTGACAGTTGCAGACAGTCTTGGAGGCTGGCGCCGAATCTCTGATACCCAAGGCTGGCCTCTATAATAGCACTGCTTGGGACTGGCATCCAGCTCCTGAGCTCCAGACCCTGGCTTTCCAGGGCAAAGCACTGGCAGCCACCACCTCATGCTCAAAAAGCTGCAAGGTGGAGGCCTTTGCAAAACCACTGTACAGATGAGGAGGCAGCTGCCCATACAAGCTACAGATCCACCCACTGTCCATGCCCGTGGGTCTGAATCTATTTGCTGTCATCAGAATGCCAGCCAGTTTCACCAGAAGATCCCATCTGTGGGTACGTCTCCATCTCCATCACGGCTGTTGTGCTCCAGCCATGCCAGAGAATGGAGGACAATCGAACATGGCCTCAGGTGGCTCAGAGTGCGACGGGAGGAGGAGCTCCCAGGATACTACGTAGGTGGGTAGTTCAGTTATTAGAGCCAATGCAGAGGTTTACATAGGGAGGCCTTCCTGACCATAAATTACAGAAGGCAGGAAAGTTAAAGGTGAGGTTTTGGGATAAAGGCAGGAAGGTTGTAGGGCTGACGTGGAAGTTCAGGAATGAGGAAACGAAACCCAAAAATCTGGTTCTTGTCTGGGGTGGGGGAAAGGAAGAGTCATATCTACAGTAGCTTCTGGGGCCAGGATATCACATCAGGCAGAGCAGGCCAGACACCTGCCGTCCCTTCAGGGTATCTGGAATTGCTTGCCTTGGTCAATACCTAGACCCCCACACCCATCTGCCTGTGGGGATTCAGCCCCTCAGTCGGAGGGTACACCTGCACCTCAGTGATCAGGGCTGTGCCGAGTGTCAGTTCCTAAATGCCCCTCCACAGCTCTCAAATGCTCCTGATGGAAGCATACTTTGAGTCATCCTGGCAGCATCCTCTGACAATGGAAGGATCCACTGAACAGCTCAAAAGTGGCCAGAGGAGTACAAAGGGAAGTAGAAACATACAGAGAACAGAAAGCCAATAAAGGACCCTAAGGAGTGAGGGAAGAAAATCTGTTGGCCCTGATTTCCAGAAGAGTTAGAGTGTCCTCAAGTCTTCAGGCTGAAGGTGTGAGATGCCAGCTTGATATCTGGAATGCTAGTTACTGAAGGCCTGCCTGGGAGCCTCACAGGTGTAGGAATTAGCATCCCACTACCCCAAGCCAGGACAGGGACTAAAATATGACAAAGCCACTTACCACTACTCTCATCCACCTGCTGCTGACACTCAGTGCTGACAACTTTCCCCAGAGGGGAAAGAAAGCTTCCAGAGAGATGCTTTGGAAAGGTGTCTTGTCTATCCAGGTACAGTAAAGGAACCCTCAGCTGGCTAAATGCCAACAAGCTGACCAGCACTAGTGTGGTTCAAAGCATAGGGGTGGCCTTTAAGTTAAGTCTTGGTGTCTGTGTATGGTTCTTAGCCCCTTTGGAGGCTGACCTGGAAAGAAAGCTCTGAATAAGAAGATCCCAGCAGGCGATGGAGCAAGGCACTGGCTGCAGAACCAAGGGCCTGACCCTTCAGTCTTCTTGTTCTAACAGAATGTCCAAGACCAGATAATTTATGTATATATAAAAAGGCTTATTTCAATTCATGTCTCCAGAGGCTGGGAAGTCCAAGGTGAGGCAGCCATAACTGAGGAAGGCCTCCTGCTAATTCACAAGAGGAAATATGGAAAGCAGGAAGGTTCACACCGAAAGAAAAGTGAGAGACACACCTGCAATAACTTATCTGTGCACATGGAAAAGACATTACTCCATTAAGAGTGCTCTGCCTCCCTGGAGGTTCAAAGACCTCCCGTTAGGCCTGGTCTCTCAACACTGTAGCACTCAGTAATTAGTGTTCCAGGACAGGAACATTAGGGGACGCTGAAATCACACCACTTTCAAGTTGTGTAGATTTGAAAAATATAGTCAGTTTCTTCAAAAAGAACACAACACACACACACACACACACACACACACAAGGCATGGTGGTGCTCTTTAGTCCCAGAGCTCTGGAGGTAGAAGCAGGTGGATCTCTGAGATTGAGTCCAGTAACAAGTTCCACACCAGCTGGGACTACAAGGTCATGATGCTTATTCAAGACAAGAGCACGATGCTTCTTTTGTCTCCTTTAAGTGTCCTCTAACGACAACAAATCTATGTATTCCCATTTCTGGCACAAAGTGTCCAATCAATGAAAGATACCAAAAAATATACTGAGCAAAGGCCACAAAAATAGAATCAATATATAAGCTTAGAAGTGGCTACTCTGAAGAACATGTGTTGTGTGCAGTGTTGATGACTGGTCACTCATCCATTCAACACATGCCATTTCACCAGCCATATTCTAAGATGATATAATGTACAGAGTCCACAAGAAAAGTCATCCCCTTGTTCTCTTGAATTTTACCTTATAGAGAGAAAGAGACATAAAACAACAAAATATGTAATGCGTTATCAAACATTATGTTGACCCACACCTCTAATCCCAACATACAAGAGGCACAGGTGGAGGATCTCTATGAGTTCTAGGCCAACTGGGGGCACAAGAAGACCTTGTCTCAAAAAAAAAAAAAGAATAAAAAAGATCTCCAAGCATTATTGTAGTGAAGAATAAAGCAAGATGATAGTGCCAAGGTGTGCCAATGTGGGTCTATTAGGAGATGATACCTAAGCACTTGGCAGAAGTGAGAGTGGGCAGGCCATGCGGGAAACTGGGGCAGCAGACTCAGGGCACAAGGAATAATGAATACAACCTGGAACTATTTTGTCTTGTTTCATAATGGGTAGGAACAGAGGTAGAAAGACAATGATGCACAGTGAAGGAAAGCATGAGGAAACACATGGCCAGCCCTGGGATGGATGTGATGTTTATCGCCTGTGTTCCAGTACCAGGGCTTGGCAGCAGACATCATCTTCAGGTGTCTAACAGAAGTACATTTTCCAAGAGTCTGACCTAGCCACTATCCCCACCCAAAGCAGAACATGGAGATGGGAGGGTACTCCTTCTCCGGGGGACTTGTGATCAAGATTTCTTACTATCTACTGTTGCTGTCCCTCTGCTCGGAGCCAGCCCGAGGGGAACACAGGGTTTCCACTGAGAGGGTTGAGAGGCGCCGAGTCAGAACATAGACACCGGGAGCTGGGTGGAAGCATGTGGAGAGTGAGCCAACGCAAACTTGGTTTATTCAAGGAAGTGCAAAGGGTTTTATGGGTTTGGTTAGGCAATTGCCTTATGGGGTGGTTTCCGACTGCGTCCGCTAGTGTTCCATCTCTTAGGCAGATCATCCAGGCATGGGGTGTAAGCTGGTACCACACCTGGCCAGAGAGGAATGCCACATCCACAGAAGCCATTCCTTTATTCCTCATGGCAGGTGGCCTGGCTAAGGCCCATCCTGAACTATGCCATACATATCCTCCTTTTTGTTTTTATTAATTGAGTGACACTGGGAGCCATGATTCTTGGCCGAGCCATTGTTGACCCCAAGCCCCTAGGAGATCACCTCAGGCAGTGGTGGCTGTCTCAGGTTGCCCCATTCATCGGGGTCTTACCCATCATTGACTACCTGCCATCCTGGTGAAAGAACCCAAGGGGTAATGCTTGTCGCTTAGGAGGGTAATTAGGATGGCATGGGAGGTTCATACAGGAAGGCTCCTGTGGCGTGTGTAAGGGTCCTTGTCGATGAATGCTTTTGTGACTTTTAGAAGGCTCAGGAAGAAGTGAGAATAGTTAAGTATCACGAAGAAGGTAGCATTATTAAGTGGCCAGTTAAACGGGATTGTCACGTATTGTTGATATCCAGGTTTGAAGGGAGTATTTGGTATTTGGGGGAAAGTCCAATGCCTGGATAGAAACCTGGAGAATTTGAAGTATCTATGTCTGAGAAACTCTGCTTTGATGCAGTGCTTTCCAAAGGCAACAAAAGGTCAGCAGTGCTATCAAGAAGGCCACAGCAAAAATACCCCAAGTTACCAGTTTAAGGAGCAAAAAAAAAAAAAGGCTGAAATCCTATTAAGTAATTGTTGCCCAAAGCATAGGTCAGGCAGTTGGTAGGGTGTGCTCAGGACACTGCAGGAAAAGAGGCTTAAGAGTCTGCAACTGTGGCGCTTTGGGGGGGCGGGGGGATATTGCTCATTATGTTGGATGTTTAACAGGGGGTAATATATTAAGGTCCCCCTGAGACTGGAGTTATGGACAGTTGTTAGCCACCGTGTGGGTGCTGGTAACCAAATTCAGGTCTTCTGTAAGAGTGGCCAGTGCTCTTAACCACTGAATCATCTCTCCAACCCCCCATATAATGTTTTCAAAAGACCCTTAGTGTTAGTGATCCTTCCCATATTCCCTTCTCTACACTGCCCTCCCATCGGTGACCCTATTTAACCTTTCCCATTTCTTCATTCTCTTTTTTCCTTGTATCAGTGCACACTGCACCTCCTCACATGAGCCCCCTCTTTCCCAGTCCCATACTAGCTTTTTGAACTGTATGGATTTTCCTATTGAAACATGAATGCTGAAACATTCTGAGCTAGCATTCACATGTGAAAGAGAACATGCAACACTTGTTTTTCAGGGACTGGGCTACTTCACTCAGGATTAGTGTTTCCAGTGCCATGAAATTTACTTGCAAATTTCATGATTTCATTTTTCCTAACAGCTGAATAGTATCCCATAATAATACCATATTCTCATTATCCATTCATCAGTAGATGGACATCTAGGTTGTTTCTATTTCCTGCCTAGAGCGAATGGAGTAGCAATGAACGTGGACGAACAGGTGTTTCTGTAGTAGGATACAGAGTTTACCCAATAGCGGTATAGCTGGATCATATGACAGATCTCATTCTAGATTTGTTTATTTGTTACCTTGCTTGCTTTGAGACAGGATCTCCTTGTAGCCACCAGTGGCCTGGAACTTGATCTATAGACCAGGCTCGCCTCTATCTCTCAGAGATCCATCTGCCTCTGCGTCCACAGTGCTGGAGTTAAAGGCATGTGCCACCATGCCAGGCTTGTTTCTGGTTTTTTAAAACTAGGCTCTCCACATTGATTTCCATGGTGGCCATGCCAATTTGCTCTCTTGTTGATAAGTGTTCCCCTTTACCCACGTACGTACCAGGATTTGTCATCATTTACTTTTTGGATCTTAGCCATTCTAACTAGGTTAAGATAAAATCTCAAATAGTTTTAATTTGTATTTCCATGGTGGCTAAAGATCGTGAAGTTCTTTAATCATGTCTATAATTATTCTCTTACACTCTGTGTCTTGGGATTCGTCAGGGTGATTCTCATTATAGTACACTTCTTTAGGCCTGGTGGATTTTGCTTGGGACATCGTCTCTTGTTTTTTCATGTTGTGTGTTTTTGTATTGCTGTTTGGGCATATTGATGGCTTTTGTTGGCTGTGTGTCGGATAGGAAATTCTATTCTTCCACTGTTTGTTTGAGTTTTGGTTCTGTTTATGTTGTTGATAGCTGGGTTGCTTTTCGTTCAGGTTTGACTGGTTAGTTGGTACGTGTTTCAGGTTCTCACAAGGTATTAGGCTGGTCTTAGTAATAGGCAGTCAAGGTAGTGGGCATGAAGCGTAGAAGGCTGGTCTCAGGAATATAAGGCAAGGTGAGGTTGGGAACAGTCTGTGGAGGGTCTCCCAAACTAGGCAGAGAAGAAGGCTGGTCTCAGAAATCTAAGGCAAGGTTGGGGTGGAGACAGCCAGGGTAGAAGGCTGGTCTCAGGAGTCCAAAGCCAAGGTGATTGTGGGGACTGCCTGTGAACGGTCTAACAAATTAGACTGAAAATTTGAGCTGGTCTGCGTGCAGAGGATCAGGACACAGTAAGTGGGCCTGGACTGAGAGTATAGTCCAGAGACCTGGGTGCTAAGAGCAAAAGCCTGTGCCAAGATTGGAAGGGGAAGGGTCGACAGTGAACATTTCTAAAAATATTTCTCAATGATTTTCCCTTCATTTTTTTTGAAAATTTTATTTCTTTGCTCAGATTCTTAATCACGATATTTATTTCTATGATATGTAGTTTCTTTTAGTGTTTTTGTATAATCTAAATACTAACCTCATTATATGTAGAGCTGGTAAATATATTTTCTCTTTGTATAAGCTGCTTCTTCACTCAATTTATTGTGCCCTCTGCTATACAGAAGATTTTGATTTTATGAAGTCCTTTTGTCAATTGTTGGTCTTAATTCCTGTGCTATAGATTCCTATTCAGAGAGTCCTGTCGCATGCCTACAAGGTCTAGTGTATTCTCTACTTTCTCTTCTATCAGATTCAGGGCATCAGGTCTTATGTTGAGGTGCTTGATCCATTTGGAGTTCAGTTCTGTGCATGGTGAGAAATGGGATCTAGTTCCATTCTTCTCCATATAGGTATCCAGTTTGACCAGCACCATTTGTTAAGGATTCTGTCTTTTCTCCAATATGTATTTTTTTAATCAAAAATCAGGTAGGCACGTGTATTTAAATCAGGATCTTGAGTTCTATTCTATTGATCAACTTAAAAATCAGTGATGATAACACTCTCAGATTTTACTTTTCAGGACTATCCCAGGTTTTGTGTATCTGTGTTTCCATATGAAATTTGATGTTGCTTTTTTGAGTTCTGTAAAGAAAGTTTTGCATCTATGTTCATTGGGGATATTGGCTTATTGTTTTCTTGGGTTTTAAGTGGGGAGGGAGTTAATACTGGCTTTGTAAAAAATGCTTGGGAGTGTTGCTTCCTTTTCTATTTTATGAAATAATTTGAGAAGTATTGGTGTTAGTTCTTCTTTGACAATCTGGTAAAATTGTGTTGGAATTTTGATGGATATTGTCTTGAATCTACAGATTGCTTTTGGTAGAATTGTCACTTACATAATATTGACCATACTGATCCATGAGTCTTTCCATTTTCTAGACTTTTCCTCAATTTCTTTTCTCAATGTCTAAAAGCTTTTATTATACAAGTCTTTTACTTCATTGGTTAGATTTACTCCAAGATATTTGGGGAGGCTATTATGAATGGAATCATTTGCCTGATTTCTTTCCTAGACATTGTTGGAGGTCTCCTTGAGGCAAGGAGAGAGCAGGAGCAATGCAGAGCGCCCTGCTCTAAGGCCCACCTGGGAGAGTCTGACAGTTCTTTCCCCTCAAGCTCCAGCTCCCCAGGCCTGCTTTGCCCAACAGTCAGGTTCCAGAAAGAAAGAGACCTCAAAGAAGGAAAAGAAATAAAACCAGAGCACAGAGTCAGCATCTGTGGCCATTGCCTGGTTCCCCACCACTATCACCAGTGTGACTATTTAAACCACGCCTGCTGGCTGCGTCCATGCCTGAAGTCATGCTTGGGAACTGTTCTTGTTTTTAAAGGCAGAAACTTCCAAGTGTCTGGCAATGTGATGACTTTTCCCCTTACAATTGGCATATGATGCATATTTCATTCAGCATCAACACAATCTGTTTTAGAAAAGCACATTTGTTAGTCTTCATAAATCTATTCTTGGTAAAAAAAAAAAAAAAACTCCTTGTTTTGTCTTTGACAAAGACTGCCAGATGCCTGGTAATGTGTTTTCTCTTCTATGAGAATGTATCACACTTCCTCCATTTAACATTAACACCATGTAAAAAGTACATGTCCCTTAGAGTTCATAAATTCTGCATTCACTATCTCCAAAGAACCTTACTGGAGTCTTGAAAAGCAGACCAGTTTGAAGCCTAAGGGGAAAAGAATTGCAACTTTTATTCACTTACACAAATTAGAATGTGATGTCCATTTCCTCCAGATATGTTTTATGACAGCACATACTTTGGTGCTCATAAACACTGAGGTGTATGAAAAGTATCTTGTTTATGTCTTTGAAAAAGAAGAATGGCAGTGTCTGATAATGCAATTTCTTCTCCCTTTCTATGCATGAACTTAGTGTGTGAAACATGTTTCATCCAAAATCAACATGAATTGTTTTATAAGAACATCTTCTGTAGTACTTGTAATCATTGTGTTAAGGAGGTGAAAAGCACCTTGTTTCTGTCTGTCTAAAAAGGAAGACTGTTCATAGATGTATTCACTCTATAAAGGAAGTTTGCTGGAGTTTTTGACAAAGCAAAGTTGCTCGTGGTTTGAGAATATATTTTTGTTTTCTTCTATTCTATGAGATAACTTACTGTGTGGTGCATATTTGACAGAACATCACCCTTAACTTCATGTCCTCTATTCTTTTTCCTATGGCCTATTGAGTCTAATGTGTGCTCCCAAAATGGTCTTGAGTGTGAGTCCGTACCCTGGAGCTGAGACAACTTAGCATTGTGATTAACTTTCTCCTAGCACCAACACACTATTTTATAAGCATACATTTCTTGGTGCTTGCAAATGTTATATTCACTTTGTGACAAGAAGCCTGTTAGGGCCACTGGAAAAACAAATTGTGCACAATCCTGCAAACATTTTTCTTGTTTGACTTCCAGGAGATGCTTTATTGTTTGACCTATCTTTCCTTCAGTGCCCTGACATTTTCTTTTGCAATCACACATCTCTCGTGCTCATAAATTCACAATAACAATAACTCTGCTTGAGCCTCCAACAAAGGATGACTTTCAGAAACCCAAGAATGTACTTTATTCCTCTCTTCCTTCACAGTACTTAATGTATGATATATCACTCAGTAGCAACAGAAACTTTTAGGAGACATTCCTTAATGTCTTGTAAGTGCTTTTTAAGCAGAGTGAACATATTAATTAAGGAAATGTGAGAAAGAACACCCAAGAGTGGAAGGGAATCCAAGGGAAGACAATCTAGAAGCGTTTATTACATTATGGGAAAAGAAGCTTCTTGTCTCATTGAAAACTGAAAATGACCAGATAGATGCTTGAGTTTGCCTTTACCCTCCCTCCAATGATGGCACTTAGTGTGTGTATGTGTGTGATGCATCTTTCATTCAGCATGAGCGTATACTGTTTTATAAAAATAAATTCCTCAGGGACTAGAGAGTTGACTCAGTAGTTAAGAGCACTGGTTGCTTTTGCAGAGGAACCAGGTTCAGTTCCCAGCACCCACACCCAGCTAACAACTGTCCATACCGCCAGTTCCAGGGAAATCCAATGCCCTCTTCTGACCTCTGTAGGCATTTCACAACACTTACCCACATGCACGTAATATACTCACACACATAAGATAATAATAACAAAATATCTTAAAAATTAATTCCTTGTAAAGGTTGTAGTAACTATGTGAAAACTCATGTGTGGTACTGTAAGGAGAGACAAATACACATGGCTGGCAAGGTCATAGATCAGAGAAAACCCCAAGAGTGTTATATCCCTAGACTAATGTAATTTCTTACTGCATACAAAATATGTATCCTTATATTTACAGTCAAGGACGCCAGTCAACACTCATCAAAGAAGCTTGTTTTGCACAAGATGGAGTCTATTACAGAGTACCACAACCAGTGTCACACATTGTCTGTAAATTGCCCAAGCCTATGTGGCACATCTACAATGCAACCTTTACAGCTAAGGCCCCCAGAACATAGAGCAAAGGGTAAAGAAAACACCAATGCATCTCTCAATTCTCATCAATGAAGCTCCCTCACGCAACAGAGGGCCAGGAACTCAAAAGGTCATAAATGACCAAACTGTAGAGTTTAAGAGCCTGTAGAATGCTGGCCCTTGGACAAGACTCCTGTATTAAACTTGCAAGCTCAAACAGACAAAAGCCCAGCATAGAACTGGGGAAATGGACAGCAGACCCCAACTTAGATGAGAAATATTGGCAAGTGATCACAGCTGAATGAGAAAAAGCTGATCTTCCTGAAGTGAGGGACTCTAGATAGGCTGACTAGACCTCAGGAGATGAACTTGGACTGAGGAATGTCTGGGATACTAAGTTGACACAATCAGCCTTGACAGAATGTATTATGAATTCCGCTGGGGGCTGCTATGAGGGTACCAGTACGGAAGGTGATTAAGCCTGATCCGAGATATTCTATATGAACTACACAAAAAATTCACTTAAAACTTTTAAATAAGTAAATATTTTTTAAAGAAAAGGAGTTTGCCTTTGCCCTAGTGAGCATAGCATGCTCTGGATGCTCCAACCCTACACACATCTACCCAAAAATCACATCCTGGAAGTCCCTAGCCCTGGGTGTTGCCTAAGTGAGGACTACAAATCTTGGATGCTCTAGCTCCAACTATCACCTCAGAAAATACATCAAACCCAGGATGTTCCAGTCCCACTAGTTTCCTTGGTGAGCACAGTATGCCTGGGAGGCCCCAGCCTCGACTGTCACCCTAATGAGGACCACATGACCAGGAGATTCTAGTCTTAATCATAGCTCAAGTGAGGACTATGTACTTGGGGAACTCAACCTGGCCTGTCAACTGTGAACACAGCTTTCCATGGAAGCTCCAAACCTGCTTACTGCCCAGGTGAGAAACAGGCATTTGGGAGGCTTCAGCCCCACCCACTGTCCAGGTTAGGACTGCATTCCCAGAGGACTCTTATCTTCACTGATCTCCATGGGGAGCACAATGTGCCAGGAAGGCTCCAGACCCTTCTATTGTCCCAGTGTGGAATGCATGCCTGGGAATCTCCAGTCCTATCCATCACCCTGATGTGCATAGAGTGTCTGTGAGGTTCTACCCCTGCACATTGCTCCAGTGAGGCATTCAAGCTCCTACTCCATACCCCTGGTGAGTGCAGTGTACCCCAGTAAGCCTCAATGCCAATCATTACCCAGGTGAGGTCAGCACGTATATGAAGCTTCAACCCCTCTGTTGTCATCCAGGTGAACACAAAGTGTCAGGGACGTCCCATCCCTAATAGTCAACCTAGTGAGATCATCGTATCCATGAGACTTGAACTCCAGCTGTTTTGCCAGGAAGAACAGCCTGTCCAGGAGGCTGCAGCTCCGCCTGTCATGGGGATGAGGTCAGGACACCTACAGAAGCATGAAGCCCCATCCCTCCAAGTGATAACCGTTGAAGACAGTAAATACACATTCTCAAATAATAATAACGGGGCTCATGAAATAATGAAAATATATGAAATACATGCAAGATAAATAAATTCAGCTGACAACCTGGTTTCAAATGCACAAGTCCCAGTGCAAAATACTAGTAACGTTTAAAAGCAAGGCAATTATCCTACAATTATAAATCCTGTAGTAATGACCTCTAGTGAAAGTGAATGAGATGAAATCCCAGAAAAGAACTTAAAAGTGTTATAAGTATGTTGAAAAAACTCAGTGAAGAAAATAAACTTTTAGAAGAGTCCCAAGAGAACACAAACAGTTGAATGAAATCAGGAGTAGACACACAATAAAACAGTAATTTAATAAAGAGATAGAAACACCAAAAAATTAACTGAAATACTGGAGATGGAAAACATAATAATTCAAAATTTAAAATTCTGTGGAAAGCCTCACCAATAGAATGGAACACTTGGAGAACAAAATATCTGAGCTTGAAGACAAGGTGGAGGAGCTGGAACATGAACAGAGAGAGAAATAAATTAATGAAAAGGTGTGAGCTAAACTTTGACAATATACTGAAAAGATAAAAATCTAAGAATCATGATAATAAAAGAAGTTGAAAAATTCCTTTCCAAAGGAAAAGAAAACATTTTCAACAAAATCATAACAGAATATTTCTCTAAATTAAGCAAAGAAGTGTCAGCCTTGATACAGGAACTATTTAGAACACCAAACTGACATAACCAGAAAAAAAATTCCCTTCGTCATATTAGACCATTAAATCCTCAGAGCATCAAAAACATACACTAAAAGAATCAAAAGAGAAGCACGAAGATTATCCAAGTAACAGCAGATTTATCAACAGAAACTTCAAGAGCCAAAAAGACTTGGAATGACATTTTTAAAGTTCTGAAAGTCAGCAATTGCCAAACCACCAGAATACTGTATCCAGCAAAACTGTCCTCATAATTTAAAGAGAAAGGTAATTTTCCATGATAAAAACTGGTTTAAGGAACCATGACTATTTAACAGATCTACAGAAGATACTTGCAATTCTTTGGACTTAAAAGACACAAACACACCCATGAGACCACAGAAAAGAGTAAGTTACTCTTGAATAATAGTTAAGCATGAGAGGAATAAGAAAACTCAAAATACTACAAAAATAAAATGAGAAGAAATACTACACACTTTTTCAGTAATAACTCTAAAGACTAACTCAATTCCCCAATAAAAAGATACAACTAGCAGATTCAACTACAGAGTAGAGTCCAGCCAGCTACTTATTGTCTCTAAGAAACCTACTTCACCATAAAAGATAGGTACAACCTTAGAGTGAAAAGATGGAAATATGCATATAAAGTAAATGGATCTAAGACATGAGCAGGAGTTGCTACTACAGTATATGACAAAATAGCCTTTGAAGCAAAACTAGTTTCAAAAGGACTAAGGGGACAATCCATTCACAGCACATTACAACTTTTTAATAATTAATTCATTTTATTTTATCTGCACTTGCCCCCACTGGGCCCAACATGAGTTCCCATCCCTATAAGATGGGAACTCAGCAGCCATTAATTGCCACAAGTTCTTACCTACTTCCCCATGTCTAGGCTGGGATTTTGTCTGGTTTGAGTTTGCATGGGACTTGTGCGTGCTGTTATCATTCTTGTGAGTTTATATGAGTAACAGACAAGCTCTCTGGAAGACTTTTCTTGTGATCATCCACCCACTCTGGCTCTTACAATCTTTCTACCTCCTCTATCACATTGATCCTTAAGCTTCTGGAGACAGAGGTTTGAAATAGGTGTCATAGTCAGGGAAAAGCACTCTGTGGCCTCCTGTTCTCTGCACATTGGCCAATTGTGATTTTCTGTCTTAATCAGTTGCTTCTGCATAAAGAAAATTCTCTGGTGAGAGTTGAGAGATGCATTCACCCTATATGTAGAGGTTGCATTGAAGATGTGTCAGTTAGGGTTAAGCATCCCACAGACACTGATTCCCTACATTTGACTATTTATTGGACTCTATTATAGTCTCCATCTGTTGCAGAAAAAAGCTTATTTGATGTGGAGGTGAAAGAGATTTGTCTGTAAATATGATGATGTATATTTAGAATAAAATAAGAAATTATGTTGACCTAGGGATATTAGAAAAGTAGTTTGGGTTTTTTTTTTTTTCTTCTCTAGAATCCATGACTCCTCCAGCCATGTGAATCTGGCTATGTTTACAGTATGTTTGCGTAGTCCTTAATTCCAATTAGACAGGTGTTGACAACTCCTAAAATAAAAGTGCCACTACTGCACCAATATAGATAGTTCCCTGGGTCAGTCATTGTTGACTTTTAGGATTTACACTCGGGGTAAGACCATTGATTGGTTTTTACCCCTTGGCAGCCTGTATCATATTCTCTGATACCATGAGAGTTAGTCTTCAGGGAGGAGGTTTCCAGGTCAGGTCCACCTCAATTTCTCCAAGCTGTATGTCCAAAGTGTGGCCTATCTTCAGTAACAGGGTCTTACCTTCAGTTTCTGGAAGGCAACCAAGGTCTGGGGCAATAACCTGTAAAATTTGGGGAGTTTCTTGGACTACCCTGACCAACAACTTAAAGGGAGGTTTCTCCTGTATGGTACTGTGTTTCTTGTTATATACCCTTTAGCTATACACACAAATTCATAATATATATATATATATATATATATATATATATATATATATATAAATGTGTATTTTTAATAGAACTTTAAACTAATTATAGCCACTGATTTTGACAGAGATACTGAAAATATTAATTAAAGACAGCCTCTTTAACAGTTCTAGAAAAATGATACCCAATTGTAGAAAAATGAAATTAGAACTTTATCTCTTACGTTGCACAAAATTGACCATCTGGGAAATGCAAATTAAAACCTACTCTGAGGACCAGCAAGAAGGCTCCATGGATAAACACCCCACACAAGCCTAGAGACCTGAAATGATCTTTGAGTCCATGGAAAGATGGAAAGAGAGAATCAGCCCCATAAAGTTGTCCTCAGGCCTACACACACGCACACAAGCACACACACACAATTAATAATAATTATTATACTAAGATGATCCTAATATATCATCAAGAAAGCACATGACAATAAATGCTGGCGAGGATATGGGAAAAGGGACAGCTATTCACTGCTGGCAAAAGTGCAAACTGAGGCATTCACTGTGGAAATCAGTGTAGAGGTTCCTCAAAAAGCTAGAACTAGGGACTGGAGAGATGGCTCAGCAGTTAAGAGTACTGGTTATTCTTGCAGAAGATCTAGGTTTAAATCTCAGCACCCACAAGGCGACTAACAATCATCCATAACTCCTGTTCCAGGGGATCTGACATTCTCTTCTGTCCTCTGTGGTACTGCACAACATGAGTGCACTTGCATATATGTAGCCATAACACTCATACACATAAAAAAATGCTAGAACTAAATCTACCTTATGATTCAGCTATACTGTTCCTGGGCATATCTTTTAAGAATTCTGTATCCTACTACAGAAATACTTGCTCATCCATGTGTATGACTGTTCTATTCACAACAACAAGAACGTGGAATCAGCTTAGATGTCCATCAATAGATAAATGGAAAATGAACACAACAGAATTTATTCATCTATAAAGGAAGATGAAATTATGCAATTTGTATGAAAATGGATGGAACTGGAAAATATATTGAGGTAAATGTAGGCATATGTAGATGTCAGCTTTGAATCTTTTGTATACTCATATGTAGGGGTGAGGGAAGTAGATGTTAGGAACCTGGAAAGGGCCCATGAAAGGGAAAAACTGCTTTCAGTGGAAAATATTTAAAGCTCAGTAAATGCTATCTACACTAAATTAAAAACCTATGAAGTCCAGACTCACTGAAACAGCATCTGACCATTCCTGAGATATTTTATTTTTTAAAAGAATTACATTGATATTTTATTTTATTTTTGCTTTTTAAAAATTATTTCTTTTTAATTGAATCTTTGTGGTTTTCATACAATATAATTTGATGGTCCTAAGAGTCCCTCCCCATCCTCATTTCCCCTTATTGCCCCTCCCCAATTTAATGTACTTTATTGTATGGGCTAGGAATTGTTGGCCAGGCAGTCTAGCCAAAATGGTGACTTCAGATTCAGTCACAAATCTTTCATCAAAATCAAAAGGGAGCATGACTGAGGAAGACACCCAGCATCAACCTCCGGTCTCCACCCATGACACACACAACCTAAAAGAATAATCTAACACTACAAATGTTAAATGGTAACGTTTGGAGAACCCTGGCTAATATGTATAGAGAGTTGTGCTTTCTTCCTTAGGATTCTCTGTATGTCCACAATTATCTCAAAATCTGTTTCAATAAACAGAATGAAACTAAATAAACAAACAAGCAAAAAACTTAGTTGAAGGACCAAAATATATTGTATGAAACTCTCAAAGAACCAATCAAAATATTGAAATAAAAAGATAAATGGTTTTAACAAGAGATGAGATTGAAACAGTAATAGAAAAATCTCCTAAGTACAAAAATTCTAGGTCTGGATGAGTTCACTGTAGAATTCTACCAGACCTTTAAAGGAGAGAGTTGCCACTAATCATTCTCAAAATACCCTATAAAGCTGAAAAAGAAAGACTCCTTCCAAATCCTTGCAAAGTCAGTATTACACTGATATCAAAACCAGAAAAAGACATAATACAAAAGAAAATCACAAGGAAATCTGAATTTTAAATTAAGGGTTTTTTTTCATTCTTTAAATACTTTTATAAGCTGTAGCTTTTTGGTAAAACCTCAAGGCTTTTAAAAAGAAACTTTTTTAAAAAGTTAAAAACTAAAAGAAAAAAATTATAAACCAAACTCTAATAAACATAGATTCAAAAACTGCCAATAAAAATCCTTGCAAATGGAATTCTATATCACATAAAAAAGTCATTTACCATGATCACAGTTGCAAGGATGATTTAACATATGTAAATCAATAAATGTAATAGACTACACAAATTTTCAAGAACAGAAATCACATGATCATCTTAGACAAAGCCCAACATGCAATCACAACAAAAACCCAAAAGAGACTAGTACTGGAGGGATGTATCTCCTTATTATATCAGGTGCATATGAAAAAACAATAGGAAAGATATTAAATTCAGAAAAGCTCAAAGCAGCTGGTAGTGCTATTTCAGAGGGACTCCTTATAAGGTTGAGTGTAGCTGGAAGAATAGGCCTTCTGGGTATAGCTCAGACCCAGTCCTGGCCCAACTTCTCTCTTCCCAGATCCAGCAACATGTAAGCAGCATCCTCATACCTCTGCTGCTTTGTCCACAAACTGCCGTCATCTGTACCATGCCTTCCCTGCCATGATGGACTGACTTACCTTCTTCAGACAAACAAGAAAAATAAATCCTCCTATCAGTTGCTTCTTTTAGGTAGTTTCTCACAATAAAGTAACCACTATAGCCACAGACCAAGTTCAAGGCCTGTAAGGACAACTTAAACCATATATAAAAATAAACAGAAAAATCAAAGGCAATATAGATGTATCTCAGTGATAGAGCACTTGAAGACAGATGCAAGTCTCTGAATTCAAACTCTAGCACTATGAAAGGAAAAAGGAAAATAACTCCCAGGTCACACAGATCACTTCACGTGACAATGACTCAACTCTCAGGACTCAATGTGTTGATACTGGATGAAACATGTATCCTAAACCAAGTGTTCTCATGGATGACAAGACTAAAACACATCATTAGGCTTATGACATATCACTGTATGTGCTTGCATATGTGCATGTGTGTATATACATGTTCATGTGTGTCTATGTGTGGATACAGGTATGTGTGTCATGGGTCTTGCAGCTCAGTATGTACAAGGCTGCAAGACCCAGTCCTTAGAATAGTTTTATTTTTTTCCACCTCACTCCCACACCCCACTGATAACTGAACTCTGGGCCTTGAGCTTATCAAATGCAGTATCTCTGTGCTACAGCCCCAGCACTTGTTTTTGTTTTACTTCCAAGACTGTGATTTTTATCGCTGGAAGTTCAATTAAGTGATTCACATTTTCTGTGATGGACAGGTGAAGGTACGCCGAGGCTGTAAAAGTATAACATAAAATTTATGGAAACCTCTTGGTGCTGGGAATAGGTAAGGGTCAAACGTCAAAGCCTGGAATAAAGACCATAGCTGGCCATCTAGGGAGGTGGGAAATCCATTCTTGAGAGTCAGTTCTCCCAAGACTAGAATCTGCAAATTGACAAAAACTTCTCCTGTCCCTAGCATAAGCCCGACAGAGAGGCAAAGCCACTGCCATGCACAACCTGGGACCTTGGAGGAGGAGGTTATGGGCAATACAGCCACTCAGAGAAGGCTGAAACAGCTGCTCAATATCAGGAAGTCCTCCATCTGCCAATCTGTTTCATCAGCCCACCACCAGAGGAAATTTGAACCATAGCTTGTGGTTGGGGATGAAGCTCCAGGCTCACTGGAGGAGACCACAGCTTCAGCTGACAGGAAGGAACCATAGCTATGGCTTATGGGAGTGGACCACAGCTCCAGACTCACAGAGGCTAATTACAGCTCCAGAATCATGGGAGACCACCACAGCTCCAACTCACAGGGGAGGGCCACAGTTTCAGGTTCATGGAAGCGGACCACAAGCTTCAGGTTGATGGCAACCACAGTTCCAGATTCATAGGAAGGGTCATTACAGCTTCTCTCTCAGTTTGGCTAAGTGTGTATTGATGCCTATTTATCTTTTCAAGAAACCAGCTCTTCAATTCATTGAATATTTGCCATTTATTAAATTTCCATTTTACTAATTTCAGCTCTGATCTTATCTATTATTTCTTTCTCTGTCACTCTGTAGACATGATTATACTTGTGTTTAAGAAAGCAGATTGGATTAAAATCAATCTTTTGGTTGCTTCCAAGAGACTTACCTCACTATCAAAGATAGACACTACCTTAGGGTGAAAGAGAAAAGGCATTCCAAGCAAGTGGAGTAAAGAAACAAGCAGACACTGCTGACAAAAGAGACTTTAAGCTAAAATTGGTCAGAAAAGATAAAGAAGGGCACTTCATATTGGTTAAGGGATCCATCCATCACAAGGATTTTATAATCCTAAACACATATACCCCCTAAATACAGGTTCACCTAACTTAATAAAACAAATATAACTAGATGTAAAGTCAAAGATTAGCCTCCAGCACAATAATAGTGACTTTAATACCCCACTCTAACCAATTAATAGATCATCTCATCCAGAAAGTAAACAAAAAAAATCTGCATTAAATGACATCATAGATCAAATGGACTTAACAAAACTTTCCATTCAACCACTGCAGATATAAATTGACATCTTTATTGATAGATATTCTTTTCAGCAGTCCATGGGATTTGAAATAGGATATATGTTAGTTTACAAAGAAAGACTCAAAACATTTAGAAAAGCTGAAATAATATCTTATATTCTATCTGACTACAATGAATAGTTAAAAATCAACAAGAGAAACTATAGAAAATATAAATCTCATGGAGATTAAGCAACACACCACCGAATGATGAATATATCATTAAAGATAACAAGAAGCAAATTAAAAATTTTCTAGAATTAAATGAAACCTACAAAACTGGACACAATGAAAGCAGTCATAAAAGGGGAATTCATAGATAGATGTGTCTCCATTACAAAATCAGAGTGATCTCAAATAAATAACTTAATGATGCAACTCAGGACCTTGGAAAAGCAAGCACAAGCCAAATCTCAAAAAAAAAAGACTTTTTTTGTCCTTAACTGAATGTTACAATTTCTTTACCTTGCCTTAAAGCCCTAGTATTATGCCTTTCTTGTGATCCATTTTATTAATGAGACTTTCTACAGAAGTTTCTATTTTCCTTCTCTGTTCTGTGATAAATACCATGATTGGGGAAGAAAGTGTTTACTTCATCTTACATGTTGTAGTACATCATCAAGGGAAGCCAAGGCAGAAACTCAAGCAGGAAATCAGGACAGGAACTTGAAGCAGAAACCACTGAAGAACACTTCTCACTGGCTCATTTCAGCTGCCTTTTTATACAGCCCAGGCCCACCTCCTACAGATGGCATAGCCCACAGTAGGCTGGACCCTCATACACCAATTAGCAATCAAGAAAATGCCTCCCAGGCATTTTCTATTAGAGAAAATTCTTCAGTTGAAGTTCCCTCTCCCCAAGCAGGTCAAGTTGACAACAAACATTAATCATCACAGAAGATTTTGTCTTATTGAAATTTTCATCTCCAGCCTTACAGTTTGGTTTTTCTTCAGTGTTTCTGTCTCTTTATTGAATTCCATTTCTCTGGCTTGTATTGATGACCTTATTTCATTCAGCTGTTTATACTTTCCGAGGATTCACTAAAGAACCTGTCTTCTTTGATATATTCATAATCCTTCTTTTGATATCTTTGTCTGGAATTTCTTCTCATTGATGGCTTTACTGTGGATTTGGCAATTTTGAAGGAGACATGTTGTATTGATTTTTTTCATGCTACTTGTATTTTTGCACTGGGATTTATACATCCAAAATTAAGCCATCTGTTGATTTTTTTTTTTGGTCTGTTTTATTTAAGCAGTTTTCTTCTTTCAAGGAAAGTGTTTGCAATGTTCCAGAAGAACTAGGTTGTAATAAGATTGAGGTGTCACTTTCCTCTGTTAGACTCATGTTCAGAACAACAGGCTCTATCCCCAGTAGTCCCCTGTGAGTAGACTATTCTCTGCAACAACAGTCACTATTAAGGGGCAGGACTCTATGAAAATAGAGCAATGGTCAAAAAAAACCTATTGTCCCTTAAACACCATTAAACTAACCTGTTAGTCACTGTGGCTATGTTTGGAAAGAAAAAGAAAAGGCATAAAAGCTAGCACAGAAAGACTAGTGATTCATATTTTGTTGACAGAAGTACAGAAATAGAACATAAGTAGAAGCAATAATTGCAGGGCCACAAAGGGGCGTTTTGGTTAAAGGTAGACTGTAAAGAGAGAGGTAAAGAAATGCTATCCAATAACATAAGACAGTTGATCTCTAAGGAGTTTGAGTCACTGAGACCCTTCAAACCAGACCAGTCTCTGTTTTTTAGGTGGGGTGATGACAAAGAGTAAGAAGAAAAACATGATATTGAACAAGAACAGAACAGGACCAAACTGGCCTGTCAAGCTTACACTGGGTATTAAACAAAGGAAGAAACAGATGTAGAGGGAAGAGAGTGAGTTGGGCAGGTATATACGGTATGAAAACTGACTGGTTTTGGTGCCATCTCTAGCCTCATAGCATTCCTTCCCTGGCTCTCAGAATCTTATGGCACCCCTTGGACTTCCTCTGCAGAAGATGGTCCTGTTCCCTTCCCCAGGTCTTCCTTTGAGTAGATTACAGGTGCTGCTCCAATCCATGGGCAATGCTTAGGGAAAGTCTCAGATGCTGGCCATGTCTTTCTGCATTCTTTCATGGCTGCAGTCTGTTCTCTTTTCAGTTCCGTTATCTTTTCAGAATCTCTACCCAGATAAAGCTACATGTTTTGTTTTATTGCTGAAAGGAATTTCAGACCAAGCCTAAAAGTTATAATCCTCAATGTCTTGCTAAACAATTCAAACAAGATCACAAAATAGTTCCCGGGATGTACCTGACAATAATAAATTGATAAGGTAAAACTGTAGATCACAAGGATGCAAATGTTACCACAGTTTTTAGAGTAAGTTTGACTCCTGCTTGGCTCACCAAAATTGTTACTGGATTGTCTTTAGAATATATTCATTTCTGCCAGGATGATTACATAGGAAGTTAGGATAGCTTCCTTGTATTAAAGTTAATAGTTTTATGAGAGCCCCAGAAAACACCCAAGAGAGAAGTGAGGGCCTACAAGGTTATATACATCCAAGCTTTAAAACTGGTTTATTGCTATTTTAATTTTCTTATTTGAAAGTATTTATAATTTTAATTACATGTCTGTGTGTGTCTGTGTGAATGTATATCATGTGCATGTGGGGGCCTATGCCCTGGAGCTGGACTTATAGGCAGCTGGCAACCTGCTTGACATGGGTGCACGGAACTGAACTCAGGTCCTCTGGGAGAACAGTAATAAGATCATATCTCCCTGGTTTTGGAAGAATGAAGCTGATTGGAGGGCTCAGCTTGATTTTGCTTCTGTAATTATTCAAGTCTATTCATGTTCAGTCTATTGATAGAGAAAATTTGGGCTAGTGCCAGCAACACTGAGATGGTTGTGGGCTGCTAAGTGCCTCTGACATACAAACAGCAAGGAAGTATGCTGGTTAGCTTTTGTCAACTTGACACAAACTGGAGACACCTGGGACAAAGGAACATCACCCGAGGAATTTCCTCCATCAGGCTGTCCTGTGGGTATATCTGTGAGGCATTTTCTTAACGCTAATTGACGTAGGAGATGACGTAGTGTCATCCCTAGGCAGGTGAACTGGGGCTGTATGACGGTAACTGAGAAAGCCAGGGGAAGCAAGTCAGTAAATAGCATTCCTCTGTCGTTTCTGTATCAGTTCTTGCCTTAAACTCCTTCCCTGACTTCTGTAAAGGATGCACTGTGACTTGTATAATGAAACAAACCCTTTCCTTCCCAAGATGATCTTGGGAATGTTTTATCACAGCAACAGAAACCAATCTAGGACAGGACTGAAGCTAGTTCAGATCTCCCTTGAAAACAGGCAGGAGGAGGGTCTCAGGCCACCTATGGTACGGAACTGGGAAACGCAGGAGGCCCCCACTTCGTGCTTGCTGACTTTAAATGTTTCTCTGGTACCAATTATCAAACAGTGGTGGAAGGTGGGAGAACTAGATAACTGAGCAAGAGGAGGAAAGAGAAATGAATTGTGGATACGTTCAGGGTAGGCTGGGAGGACATGGGGATGGTGAAGCTTAAAAACAATCAAAGGAAAAGCAGATCGGTTCCAAATGGTGAAAGATGATCCACCAACAAAAACAGGAGCTACCAAGTCACAAAAAGACATGAAGAAATTTCAATTGCATGTTGCTAGGTGAAGAAGCCACTCTGAAAGAACTCTCACTGTATTATTATTCCAAATCTGCTCTGGAAAAGGTAAAATGGTGGAGGCAGAAGAACAATGGTGGCCACAGGGGACAGAAGTATTCTGTGGAGCTGTCAGGCTCCCAAAGATAAGTGGTTAACAATTGCTGGGAAGGAAGCTTTTCTATGGGGTGTAGCTGCTTGAAGTGCTCATGCTCCTGTAGATAACCCCCCCTCCATGCCCCTATAAGTAACCCCAATTAAACTCATTGGATCACCAAGCTAAGCTTGGGTAGAATCATTCTTTGGTTCATTGTTGCTCCCTATCAGGGGAGTACACGTTTGTTCACATTGCCCCTTGAAAAGTTAACACAACAGCATCCAAGACACAAAAGACCATTGCTTGGTGGACAGGCTGGTTCTCCATCCTGGGCCATGTCGTGTTTGGTGTGTAAAGAGAAATAGTCCTTCAGTTCCATAAGAGATCAGAAAGCCACAGATAATATCAAATCAAGTTCATGTTGGAATTGACATGAATGAATGAATGGGTTTTTGATTCAGAGAAACCTGGGTTTGGACACACTGCTTACTTACTGGTTGGGTGGCTGTTGGAGTTGTGACATGGGCATTAATATACAGGAGGCACTTTAATAGTGGCATGAAGTGTCTAAGGGGGAACCTGACCAGCTCAGGTTCAAGGACAGGGGAAAAATCCTCATGTTCTTGCTTCTCTTCCAAACCCCACAACCACAGAGGAGCCTCACCCTGGTTGAAACACTCAGGTTTAGCATCCTACATATCCTGAATCTGCAGTCATTCCTTCTACATATCCTGAATTCTGTATTCATTCTTCAGGATCCACTCGGAACTGGTTTCAGGACTCTTCCCTCTAAAACATGAAGTCTAAGAATGCTCTCAAGTCTCTTACACAAAACGGTAATGTTGCTTACAACCTATGCACATCCTCCCACATACTTTAAACCAGATGAGATTCAGACACCCAACACAATGTAGACTGGGTGTAAATCATTGTTATACTGTGTTATTCAGGGAATAACAATGAACAAAAAGCCTGTGTTTGTTCTTTACAGGCACAACTTAAAATAAAATTTTTTTGCAACCCTGGTTGGTTGGATCTCCTGGTGCAGAACATGCTGATGCAAATATTGTATGTGCCTCAGCAAAGGGAGGACTGGGGCTGGGAACCCGATGGAACACTGGAGTGTGTAGGGAAGGATGTATGCGTCCTGGTGACAGATTCATGTCCTACACTAAGGGTCCAGATACTGAGTGGTGCTCCAAGGAAAAAGGCTGGCAAAATGATTTAGATGAAGAAGAAAGTGAGAGGGAGGAGACAATGCAGATCTTATAGGGATGCCAGGCAAGAGGACGGGGCAAAAGAGGTACCCATGCAGGTCTTAGGTGGGTTCAGAAGAGGAGCAGGTAGAAAGAGTCACTTGGGAGTGGTTAGCCACAGCCAACAGAGAGGGTCTGACTAGAGCGACAAAGTATTCATGGCAGAGACACCCATCCCACATCCTCACTGCCAGAGAGACACATTGATCTATTTATTTTTTTTTTCAAAACAAAAACTAAAAATCTTTGAGAAGTGCATTCATCACAGTTAAAAGCTTCCTGAAATTTGCAGGCGGAATATCACATCGCGGCAGGTCATAAATGAGAGCGCTGGCAAGGCTGGGGCAAGGCTTGGCAGCCTGGGCGATTGCCCTGTCTCTGCTTCGCCTCTGCTGCGGTTCTCACACTGCCACACCACACATCCTACAGCGCTGAGCTGCCCCCGCCTTCTGAACTCAGCTTCCAGAGTCAAGACATTGCAGTTCCTGTCAACTTCTGCCCAAATGCCCAGCACAGCCAGTGTCTGACAGGCCCCTCTCAGGAGAGGTTCTACAGTGTCCACAAAGGAGGAGATGGGCCAGGGCCCAGGGATGAGGTCCTCAGAATGATGTCAAGGATCATCTCACCCAGTAGTGCCAACTCCTTCCAGTGCCCTTCTGGGTCAGGAGGTGGAAATATCATCGCTCGTGCTTAATGTTGGCTTCACTTCGTTCCAAGGTGACCCCGTTGCCATTCCTAGGGCCTTCCTTCTTGCTCCAGTCCTTTTCCATGTAAAACTCTGCAAGCACGGGGCAATGCTCAGAAGCTACTCCACCCCAGGACCAGTTATCTGGAATCCAAGGGTTTGTAAGGCCTTCTCTTACAACAGCCCAGTGACCTGAAGGGGAAAGGAAGAGACAGACATTAGGCAGGGGGTGGCCAGCGCTGCTCACCTGCAAGCTGGGGTGCTCCGACAGCCCAAAAGTTCTTGGCCAGTTTTATTGTCTATATAAATAATGGCAGCTTACTCACATTGGCACTGAAAGTACGCAGAAGCCATGCCTCTTACCCAGACACACAAGGCACAGGAGCTGACCTCCTCACTTATGCATTGATACTAATACGAACAGCAAAACAAGCACTCGTTAATTTAATTTTTTCAGTGCTAGGGATTAAGTCTAACACATACACTAGAAAAGCATTCAGTTATACCCCCAATCTAAAATAGGAATTTGACAAAGAGTCAGATGCCTCATGAAGATCTCGACAGTGAAAGTCTTGTTTCATAAAACAAGAATCTCTAAAGAGAGAGGAGAATAAATTCTTCCCACAGAAAGGATGAAAAAGAGCTTACCTCGATTATTGAGAAAGTAAAGATATTTTTAAAGATTTAAAAGCATATGAAGCAAGAATTATATTTGAAAACAATAGTTAACTGCAAAAACAATCACAGGACAGTTAAGGCATCGCTTTGGTCCTCAGTAATACACAGCGTCAGTGTAAGGACTCTAGGCCAGGATTCTGGTTTGGGCCTGGTCAGCAGAGCTGACAGCTGTGGCAGGGGAACTTGTCCCTGTACCTCAGCTTCTACAACTTAAGGGAGGGGATGGAGGAAAGGATGGCTTGGAGTCACTATTCCCAATACAGGTGCCTTCCACCGGGGCTACCTCTGCCCCTGGGCCCCAGAGCACTTCTACAAATTACATCTTACCCAGTCCAATAGCAGTCAATGCCTGAGGCTCACTGATGCCCAGTAAGAAACCAGTGCCAGGAGAGAAAACGTGCTAGCAACACAGTCAACACTCAAAGTTCTAAATCCTGAAGATAAGGGCCCTGACTGTATGCTAGACTCTTGTGACAGGAATCAGGAATTGCTACTTTTCTCCTTTTCAAATCTCTTTCTGCAGTATAATATGCATCCATTGGGGCTTTATGAAGCTGCGGGTCATGGCTTAGAATGGCCTTTCTTGTCTATCATCAAAAGACCCCACTGTTGGGCTGGGGATTCTACATAGCATGTATAAGGCCCTGGTTCTACCTCCAGTCCCACTTTTCCACACACATAAGGCACTAGCACTCTTCTGTATTGTTAACTGTCTCTGACTCGGTAGGTTCTAGTTGGAGGGAGGATGGCTGTATTTCTGGGCCATGGATCATCCATCATGCTGTGTTTCTTGTGGAACTCAGCACTTTTGTCTTCCTGCTGTGATACTATGTGTTATGGTTTGGTCCCTCAATCTTCCTTCAGAGCTCATGTGCTATAGGCTTGATCCCCAGCTGATGGCACTACTGAGAAGGGTAGGGGTTTCAGAGGTGGGGCCTAACTGGAGAAACTTGTCGCTGACTGCATGTCCTTACAGGGATACTGGACCCCCAGCCCTACTCGTACTCCTTCCCTCTCCTTGCTGGCTGCTTTAGTGTGAGCAGCTTTCCTCTGCTACATCTTTCCACCATGATGTGTCATCTCACCAGAGACCTAAAGCAGCCAAGCCAAGTGACCATGGACTGCAACATCTGAAATTGTGAGCCAAAGTAGTCCTTCCTTCCATATAGGCTGATTGTCCTGGGCCACAGTGACAAAAAACAGCATACTGTGTGACATGTCTCCTTACTGAAAGTCTATGGGTGAACCTCACAACACAACACCAAAACATTTGACAAATGTTCACCAAGCGATTGTCTCTAAGTAAGTTATCAGCTCATCCCTGAATCATGACCCTACTGACCTAGAGAGGGAACCACAGACCTATGAAGTGCTTCCACAAATCAGTGGGTACTTTTACCTATTTGTCATATTCATATTTGTCATTCCTATTTGTCTTCCCTCGTCATGTGTCTCTAATTGAATAATAATCATTTACTAAACCTTGATTCTGGATGTGCTCACAGAGGAGAGATGGTAACATCTGCCCGTCAGATGCCAGCGTGTCCCTGGCCCACTGTTGAGCAGGGATGGCAAGAGGGAGACTTTCCCTACCTGTGAACACCTTCTTTAAGCTTTTACTGATCCAGATGTTGTCCACAGACTTGGAGCCTTGAGGGTTCCTGGTGCTGATGTTGGTGAAGGTGTGCGCTGGGACCAGGTTGTGGAATTTTTCTCTCCTTAGGATATCATAATCACTGCTATCTGGGCCTTGACCAAAATCTCCTAAAATAACAACATCTTTTTCTCCTGGAAATAGAAGAAAGAAAAATCAAGATGTAAAGAGTAGGAGGAAGCACAACCCAACATGCTTCATCCCCCTGAAAGGAACTGTAAGTCTCTGATTTGGGACACACCCCAGGTCTAAGACCACAGCACAGCTGTGACTTTTCTAAATTTCTTGTGTAGCCTCAGTGACTTCAAGTTGACTTGGAAATGAGAGCTAGTATGAGAAAGAAACACCCTATTCCATGTCACAGGGTTCTAACTTTACAATGGGAAAAGGTGAGAGTCTTGTTCAGATACCTAAAAAAAGCTCAGAGAAGTTCATAGAGCACCTATTCGGGTCCCAGCTGTGAGACGATTCGGGGAGGAATAAAACAGAACCCCTGTCCTCTAGGACCTCAGTCTAATGAAGGGACAGGAAGGGAAACAGATGAAAGCAGAGTGCAGGTACAAAGCCAGACACGGGTACAGAGACCACACAGTACAAGGAGAGTGGTCGGGGGAGATGCCCTGAGGTGGTCACAAAAGTGATCAGGACAATAAGAGTGAGAGAGACGTCAGGGAGTTCCAAAGCAGCCTGGTTACTAGGATTATATGGTAGAACCTGGAGCAGCTGGATGCTAGGTATGGGCCAGCAAGATAACTCAATAGATTAAAGCTGCCAAGTCTGAAGACCTGCTTTTGATCCCCAGAACCCACATGGTAGAAGGAGAGAATGAGAGTTGTCCCTCTGACCTCCACATGCATGTTGTGGTATACAGATGCATACCTACACATGCACATAATAAATACACAGCTGAATACTTTAAAAGTAGCGAGAGGTCTAAGAGGAGGCAAGTTTGGCAGGCAGCAGCTACTCCCTGACTAGCAGATGTGCTCTATCTGTCTGGAATCAGATCGGATCAGTGCACCAGGGGAAAGACTGGGTATCTTCTAGGCATTCACTGAGCAACTCACAGCATCCAGCCCACATGAGAATGTACATAGTTTGCTGCTCTCCTGCTGTGGGCTGTTTGTAAGGCAATGTCTAAAATAGCCTTATAAACCAATTAAAAGTACAGCCGGTGTTCATATTCCCGACAGATACTGCGGCCTCATTTCCTAAGGCTGCTCCCACACCAGCCCTCTCCAGCAGTGTGAGGAGTACCTCTGCACCCTCACCAACACTGCATATCCTCACTCAGTTAATCTGGTCTGCGAAGATACTGTCTTCTTTCTATGTGTGGAAAAATAAGATGTGCTTCCTGTCCTTGTGGATGGGTACCTGTGCAAATTATTTGGAACCCTGCACAAGAATTTATAAATTTATTCAATCATTTGTTGACATGAGTATGAATTTCTGGTTTCTGATTTTTGAGTTATAATTCACTGCTATGCTATTTACTTTGTTGCTCAATTTTCCCAGCTAGGAGCTCTTTCAGTTCATCAATCATTCAATGCTTTCCTTGCTTATTTGATTGATTGTTTATTTGTTTTGTCTCAGTGCTGTCATTCTTTACAATCTACCAAATGCCCCAAGATCATGCATATCTTTTCTGCCCCAGCCCTACAATTAGCCACTTCTCCCAGAAGCTCTGGTTCCTTCTATCATAAGTTCCAAACCTAGAGCTGTGTGTGTGTGTGTGTGTGTGTGTGTGTGTGTGTGTGTGTGTGCGTGTGTGTGTATACTCACTGAGTTTCTTCAGGGCACTAATGGTTTATGAGCTGACTCACAGAAACTCTTCATACATTAGAAGGGTAGTAACCCCTTATTGTGACCAGGATCTTTTCTAACAAACCTTTGCTTGAGTAACTACAAAATAGAACAACATGTAATATTTTTTATGGCTTTGTTCCTCACATTTCTTTATTTTTATTTGTTTTGTTTTTGAGACAGGTTCTGCTATGTAGTCCAGGCTGCCCTTGAACTCAAGATCCTCTAGTCTCAGCCTCAGAGCTAGGACTACAAGCATGCACCACTTTTTTTCATACTAGGGATTGAATGGGCAAACATTCTACAACTGAACCACATCCATGGCCCTCCTTTTCCTTTAAATTTTGAGAAAAGATCTGTTTATGTTTCTCAGAATGGTCTTGAACTCACTCTGAAGCCCAGGCATGCCTTGAATGTGCAATCATCCTGCCTCAGCCTCCCAGAATAGTAGAAGGAAGAATGTTTACACAGTTGTTGGAAGTGAAAATGCCAGGGAGAAGCATTTCTAGGAACAAGGGTTCCTGGCTCCTGTTCTAGGAGAAAACAGCTGGGTGACTGAGATGGAAGCCCAGCAGCCTCAGGCAAAGCTTTGGTCCCTTAAATGGAGAACACAATCCATTTCCTGCTGGTTGTTTTCAGAAGTGGAGGATTCTGGAGGAGCTACTTACCCATAAGTGCCTGGCACAGGGATCTCTTGAGCAGCCCCAGCCTCCCTCCCTTCAGGTCTCCAGAGCCACATTAACAAGAGTCTGCCAGAGAGACACCAGCAGAAATCTCTCACTTGTAAGTAAGGACTAGAAAGCAAGGGCAGGGGCCAAGTGGAAAGGTTGTCCCTTTGAAGTATTTTAGACATTTCTCCCACAGCCTCCAGGAAATGGAATAGCTATGAGTCTTTTCCAAGTAAAGTAAGTAGGAATTCTAAAAGAACAATGGCCCCCAGCCAGGCTCTGCAGATTCCCATGGACAGAGCTGACCCTTCTTGAGGGGAGTTCACTGCAGGGAAGCCACAGGCCCCAGGGAATGTCTGTCGCACCCTGTGAGGGGCATTTTAAAGAGAGTAGTTCATAAACAAAACAGCATATCCGAGACCTTCTGCAAAGGCTTTTTCCTTGGTATAAATAAATACACTGTATTCTTAACAGCTGAGGGAAAGAAATCTAAAGTGAAATGGCAGAAGAAGCCAGCAGAGGGCACTTGTGTGCTGCAGATGGGGCCATGAGGAACTAAAGGGGACAGGATGGAAGTCCTGTGGCTCTACTCTCTGAGCCCCATACTTAGATCACACCAACAGCACAACTAGATCAGAGTGAGTCCAGCTGTCTTGGGACATCTATGCCAGTTTCCAATAGGAAAGCCAACTTGAGAATATTACTGCTCACAACTCATACCTGACCACTGTTAATGACCAGTCTCTAAGGCCTCATTATGTCTCGGGCACTTCCTGGACATCAGGCCATTTAACTGCCACCACCCCCGGCCTATAAGGAAAGTGAGGTTTCTTTCTCCTTTCTCAGGTAGGAAGCTCAGACTCTGAAAACGGAATGATTTGCCTGCTGGTCCTCAAACCCAGAGCTCTTCACAAAGAACTAGGCAGAGGAACCCAGGATGGGGCTGCTGTTCAACAGGACTCATGGAGAGCTTGGAACAGTGCCTTCTACACACACAGGCAGCCCCTCAATATGCGCTAAATGGATGAACAGGTGAGGCGGGAGGAACAGCTCAGAATGCAGGTCCACTTGATTCCGAGAGGAAGCCAAGCTGGGGTGTCTACTGTCCAAGGAAAACGCAGGTTCTGAGACTGAGGCAGACCGTTCCCATAAAAATGAAAAAGCTTTCACTGGGCTGTAGACCTGAGAACAAGTCGTGTGGGAAAGGACACTTCTCAAAACAGGAGAGGTAGGTGTCAGGGGTCAATCGGCTGGTTCTGTGCAGCTTCGCAAGGGAAAACAAAGGCTCTCTCTTTTTGAATCAGCACATCCAGATTTCTCACAACCCGTTCTTCCAGTTAAATCTGTGTCACTGAGGACATGGAAGCAACTTTGCCTCTGAAAATCTGCAGACACAGAAGCCTAAATTCTCCTCCTCGCCACTTGCCTGGGTGGGCTCCCCAGTCACTGCTCCCTTAGTTTCCAGAAGTGAGGGAAGAATGTTCCGGGCTAATTTCCCCAGAGGCTCCCTGGACTTATAAAATGTCAGTAAGAACACTGGAATGGGTCTCTGCTGAGGGGCCATCCTACCAGATGCAATGAGCAATCATTCTAGTTCATACTTGCTCAGCTCACAGAGGGAGGCCTGGTCCTCAAACCCTGTTGTTAGGTCTGAAAGAAAGCTACAAGAAAGGACAAGCACAGGACCACTGAATGGGGCTGCACATCTGAGGCAAAGGCAGAAAGTTCCAGAGTTTGCAAATCTACCCATTTTGTCACTCTGGGAAAAGAAGGTTTTGTCTTTCTTTGAGCAGAACCCCTGGGTTGATCGATTTACCCTTATTACAGGCTGGAGCATTTCCTGAATCCTTGGGTTTGAACTGTTACCAGTTAACAATTAACTGAATATTAGTTACAAGCAGGGACATGGGGAACATGAGTCATTGTCCCTCCCTGGATGTGTCAAGACTGAGCCATACTGTGGATCAATCGATTATCCCTTGGCAACGTGGAATACTAACCTACCTCAAGTTTTCTCACAAAAACCTGGACACTCCCTGGAGACTAGAGGAAAAATGGTGTCTGCTTAAGGTTCTCAGAGAAATTATGAAACAGCGTCGTTCTTTTCTGCTTCCTTATAAAGTGTGAAATAGGGAAGAACTAAAATGCCCCCAAATGTAAAAAGCTCCCAAATCATCCTTTTAATAGGCAAGGCACTGTGGGGGAAACAGTTTCCCATACAGCTACTTGTTATTTGAGGTATTTCTACTTAAACATATCTTCTACTGTTTTCCAGCCTGAAGACTCATCCTTTAAGTAGAAGCTGTTCAGAATAGGTCCGATCTCAAAACATCAATTGTACAACTATGTTCATGGTACACATTCACACTCTCCCAAAGTTGGAAGCAACCCAAGAGCCTACCACCAGGTGGGCAGATACACAATAATACATGGCACACACAAACAACAGAATATTATTCAACGTCAAAGAAAGAAAGTCCAATATCAACCTGGTAGATATTAACTTAAGTGAGAAAAGGCAGACACAGCAGGGTGAACACTGCATGCTTCTCCTTATATGAAATATGTTGTCAAAATTAGAGACACAGAAGGTAAAAGGCACTGGAGGGAGCTAATGGGGAGCTGGAGTTCAGTGGCTGCAGAGCTTCAGTCAAGAAAGATGAAGATGCTCTGGAGATGGATAGTGGTGTGAGAGGCACAGCTGTGTGAATGGACGTATGCCATCGAGCCACACACTTGTCAGTCATCATGATGGCGATTTTACGTTATGTCTACATTACTACAATAAAAAGGCTTTTCAATGTAAAGTTGTAGTTTGGCGGGACATTTCTATAGCCAATTTTTCATTCAATCTCTCACTGTGATGGGACCATTTGACAATCCGAAGTCATAGGAAGCTAGGGGAAAGATCAAGATCAAAGAATAACAGGAAGCATTCCAGATCTCCAGTTGCAAGCCTTCACCTAGAGAGGGGCATTGTTCTAAGAAACCAAGTCATAGTGACATCACCATCCTGATGGTCTTGTCAATGTTTCCTTCTGGTAAACCAAGCTCAACACTATGTTCACCAATGCAGAGCCTTGGAAATGAAGTCCTTCTTTCTCCCGGGGTTCTGCTCTCTGCGGTGTGCTTTTAATTCACGATGTAGAGTCATTTTGTGCGTGTAAACTGAGTCCCGGCTATGTACTTGCTGCATCCCTCCCACGCACTTCTGGGAAGTGAGTGCTGCCCTTCCTCCCTTGGGGACAAGGTTTGCCTGAGACCCTGCAGCTACTAAAGGAGAGGAGCTCAATACCCGTGTGCCCCGCATAGGAATGCACCACTCCCCTCGTCACCACCTGTCTCTTTCCAAGACCATGTGCAGATCTGTGTGGGGCATGCCAGAGTGATTCCCCGAGGCAGCTAGACCCGGGATAAGATGTCACAGGGAAGAGAGTCACTGATATTTCCTCCCCTAACTCTCCATCCAAGACATAAACCACAAACCTGATGCCTTGGGACCACTGGAGAGGTCCTCAGAGACAAAGATGGGGCCCTGAGATACAGGAAGTGCGACTGTTCCCTGGACCCATGACTTCCGGCAAATGACCATCTTAAGTGATCAGAGAGATGTCTGGAAAGAAGGACCACAGCCTGCCCTGCAAAAGTGTAACAGTCTCCTACCTTTCAGAGTTTCCTGTAGAGTCTGTGCAAAGCTCAATAGGCGGTGACTGTCATTGTGGTTCTTGCTGGGGTTCTCTGTCCCTGGGAGGGCCAGGGCTGTCAGTTGAAGGTTAACCAGAGTCAAGTCATTACTTCCCACCTGGGTAGTAGGAATGTGTGACAGGAAAAGCTCAGATACTCATATTGCTTATATCTGTTATGACCAATTCATAAAGAGCTTCATGAACCAGTTGACAATGGTAAACCAAAGGAAGGCTAGCTCACATCTCTGCAAGGCAATGCAGGCATTTCATTTCAGATTTCTCCAAGGCACAGGACCTATTTTTTTCTAAAAGTCCATCACCAACACTTGCAGCCTCCCACCTCTTCTCCTTAGAATGTTAAAAACTGCACACACCTTTAAGTGTCAATGTTTTAGGTTGGTTGGTTGTTTTTGCCTTTTGAGCAACTCTGCACAAGAAGGAGGTATGTCTTGCAGCTAGACATTACAGAGGCCCAGCCTGCTCCCCATCTATTCCTCTTTGAGCTCTAGTTTCTCTAAAATGCACTGTGTTCTAATACTCAAATTAACCTGATCTCCTATGTGTAAAAACGCAAAGCTCGCCAACACTGGGCAGTAGATGTGGCTGGAGCCTGAACCCCCACTGTAGACTGTGTGATCTCCCGCTGTGTCCAGATAAGGGCACTTTATTTCCTGAACTAACATGGTATTGCTCAGATGCTCTGGGTTTAGCAATTCGGCCTTTCCAGGAGTCATGGCAACAAACACTAAACACTGCTAAGAAAGGAAGGATGTAGGGGACGCCCCCAGGAAGCAGCAAGTACCAGTCTTGTGTTGCAGATGTGGCCCTGATTTACCATTACCACCACCAGGGCCAGCAGTTCTGCAGCTTCTGCTAAGACAGAGAAATCACCTGAGGCTGGGGCTGGGACGTGAGCTTTGCTGGCCTCAAATGTGACCTGAAGAACAAGAAGTCAAGCTAGGTGACTACTTCAGATGATTTGGGACCATCTCTCCCGTGCCAGAGTTAGCATTTTTTAAATTAGCTTATTAAAAACAGTTTGACTTTTTGTATGTTAACTAAAAACAATTAACAGTAATGATGATTCATTTTTTAAAGTACTAGCTGTGATAGCCCACTCTGTAATCCTAGCACTTAAGAAGTTGAGGGTATTAGATTGTGAAGTTCACTATGTGGGACACATAGTGAGAGTCTTTCTCAAATATAACAACAACAACAATACCAACAAAAATGCCAACTTGCCTTCTTTGGCTTTTAGTGACACTAGCTGGTTTTGGCTGCCATTCCAATGACAGAGCCAGAACAAACCATTTAACATAAAAAAAGGAGTTTAGTGTGATGTTAGGAGGTTTAAAGATAACCAATCCTGCCTAACTCACACATCAGTACTATGTGTGTATATGTGTGCAGACAGAACCCTATCGATACTGTAGGGAGGGAGAGGAGAGGAACCTCTGAGTACCACCATAAATATCCCTGTGTGTGAGCACACACTGGCCCCATCACCTCTGCAGCTACAAATGAGAGAGATGGGACACAGGTGTATAGGCCCAATGATAGGGTCTGATCCCAGTCCCCCTCCTGCCTGAGATAAACAGTGTTGGCTTAGGGGTGATTCTCATACTCTGGGGAGCACATGAGAGAAAGAGTCCCTATGCCCAGCAGAAGATAGACTTATTGAGTTCTTGCAAGGGATCTCTCTGTCTGACATGGAATTCACAGTTAAGAGCTCTGGGGACGAAGTGCATTGTCAGTGTGGTGACTTTCGGGCTTCTCCTCCCTCTTGTTCTCTAGCATCAGAGCATGTGCTGTTCAAGAACACTCCCCAGAGGCATGAAGCAAGAACAGACCTCAGAGCCACCTGCCTAGCTGCTCCCAGATTTGGCTGAGACATGCACAGCTCCTTCATGGGCAAGTCCCAGTGATAGGAGCGCAGATACTCAGCCCAGAGTTCCTTCTGAATCCCTTCTCTAATCCAACAGTTAGCTCCTTCTTCCTAAAGTCCAAAGAATCAGGCCTGAGAGGTAGTTGAGGAGGTGGGGTTCCACAGAGCAATTCTGTCTATCCAGCCATTCTGAAATGCCCCACTAACCAACACCAGGCAGGCTGACGGTGTTTTGAAAACAGTTTAAATGTTTTCAAATGTTTTTAAATGTTTTCTATCCCCAAAATTTGGTCTGTCCTGGCCATGCTCCAGGAGTCCCTGACTTTAAGAAGGGTGGCTGTGATGTGTGTCAGATCTGGGAACAGGCCATATGACATATTTCCCTTCCTTTCCTATCTCTTCCCTTCCCTTCCCTTCCCTTCCCTTCCCTTCCCTTCCCTTCCCTTCCCTTCCCTTCCCTTCCCTTCCCTTCCCTTCCCTTCCCTTCCCTTCCCTTCCCTTCCCTTCCCTTCCCTTCCCTTCCCTTCCCTTCCCTTCCCTTCCCTTCCCTATCTATCATCTATCTATCATCTATCTATCATCTATCTATCTATCTATCATCTATCTATCTATCTATCATCTAAAATATCTAGTTGATTTTCAGAGTGGCAAAATTCTCAAGGAAATCCTATAATGCAAGGATTATAGCAATTATAACAATGTTTGACAATAAGTTAACTAGCTACAGAGAAAAATATCATTCCTATGTTTTTCCAGGCAGGCCTACCCTGTATACCTGTGACTCACTTCTTTCGTGACATTACAGTCATGTGAATTGGTTTCCTATTGTGAGTAGGAAGTTAAGCTATCTATCTACCTACCTACCTACCTACCTACCTACCATTGATAAGAAGCCTCACTATGCTGCTCAGGATGGTCTTGAACTCCTGTGTGCTCAACATTCTTCCTGCCACATTTCCCTGTTGCTAGGACTAGAAGTACACACCTCTCCTCCCAGGTTCTTTGCTTCCTTCTTACCATATGTCAGATTTGCTGGGGCTAAGAGTCCTCAAAACCTACTTCCATCCTGCCCTGTAGAAGGACACCTGCCAAAGAAACCTCCAGAATGGGTGCTGACCCTACTTTAAGAGAATAAAATCAAGGCAGAAAGATGTGGCTTACCACAATTTTACAAAGATTTCTCCATTAGGCAGAACTAGATTGCACAGATGACAGGGAACAAGTACCTTGAACCTGGCGAGGAATGGGCTGGGACCTGTGGACTTCCCATGACCATTGCTGGGTGAGCTCTCCTGCCCAGTGATGTCTCTGAGCTCCACGCTGGCTGCTGAGTCCCACAGGAATCCAGAGTAGCAGGGTACCTGTGGTGGAGGGAGACAGGGACTTGGTGCTAGATTCCTAATTCTATAATGCACATCCCAGCACAGGGAAGGGGGAAGAGGCCAGGCAGCAGCAGCAGGCTGTACTTCAGGGATCCCAAGATCAGTCACACAGGGGGCATTTCTAGAATGAAAAGCATACTTCTAAAACCACAGTACACTCTACACCACTGCCCATTTCAGAGTTTTATGCATGGCCAGGGTTGCCTTGTGCTTCCCTTTCTGGAAGGAGGTAGGAGAAGCACAGACCAGACCCAGAGTTACTTTTTGAATCATCACATGCCACGAAACAGCAGCTCATGCCTCCATTTGCCAGATGAGGCCACTGCTACTCAGAAAAGTTCGGTAACTTCCCTAAGTCCCCATCACTATAAATGGCAATGCTGAGGCTCAGAGATGAGACTCTGAGCGATGGATTTGTTTGTTGATATTGGTCACTGCTTACACAAATGATGCCCACCACTTCCCTGAACTTCTTCCTTCTTCTTATGGGTCTGATTCTCTCTCAGGCACTCTTACCAAACTTGATTCAGGTGGCCAGGGCAGCCAGAGCCACAGAGGAACACTTACTTCCTGGCCAAAGATAGCTCACTGGGCTCAGGGGAGAGTGCCACTCCCCACGACAGAGGGCTGCTTTAGAGAAAATCATTTCTTCGATTGTGTCTACTTTTTGGCTTGTAAATTGTGCCTGACAGGACTCCAGGCCTCAGAGATCCAGCAGTTGCTTAGTGTAGAGACTGAAGGTTTGTGCCCATGGATATGTGATGTTGACTCACACTGTGTTTTCAAAATTTTTTTTGATCTGTATATCTCTGAAATTTATGCACAAATAACTTCTTATGAGTGATTTGTTAGACAAGTGAATGAAGTTGAAGGAACTCTAATAGCTACATAAATCTCCACACACAGACATCCATGCAGAGGGCTAAAAAAAAAAGCACAGGAACATTCTTATTTGTGTAGACTGAAAGGGAGAGACCTGGGCTAGAATTCAGAAGACCGCATGCATTCCCTGTGAGCTCCTTCCAATCTACTGTGGACACATGCCGCACATGCCAGCGCACTCCAAGCATGTATGTTTCCACTCCAAAACAGCAAACCCAGAGAAATGGGATTTTTATTTACACATTTTTCAGTAGTCACTAGAAAGAGGAGGGGCTTATTGTCAATACAAATAAATGACCTAATTGTTAGTAATAAGAAATGTATACATACTTTTAATTTTAGCCTATATTTATAATTTAAGTGCTCAAGTCACAAGTATCAATCATGTAAATGCAATTCATGTGTTTGTAAGTATATTAGGCATATTAGAGATTAAAAAATAATGTCTGTATTTATAGGAAAGTTATGTAAAGACACTTTTTTTTTAGCTGAAGTAATTACAAGTAGTATTCTTAAAAATCTAAGATTTTGGCTGGGCATGGTAGCACACACATTTAATCCCAACCTTTGGGAGACAGAGGCTGGCGGATCTCTGTGAGTTCAAGGCCAGCCTGGTCTACATAGCTAGCTGCAGACCAGCTGAGACTAGATGGAGACCCTGTCTCAAAAAAAAAAGGAAAAAAGGGCAAAAAAAATCCCCCAAAACCTAAGATCCTGGGCTAAGGATATGGTTCAGTCAGTAAAGTTCCTGCCACACAAGCATAACCCCTGGTTCAGATCCCAGAACCCATGTAAAAACCCAGGCAGAGTGTGATGTGCCTGGAATCCTGGCACAGTGGGTGGAGGGTGAACAGGTGGATTCCTGAAGCTCACTGGCTATCAGTCTAGCTGAATACTTGAGCTTCAGGTTCATTATAGAGAGACCTTATGTCAAAAAATGAAGGTGGCAAGCAATCAAGGAAAGATAACCAACAGCAACCTCTATCCTCAATGAGCATGCGTGCGCGCACACACACACACGCACGCACGCACGCGCGCGCACGCGCGCGCCACATATATCCCAAAATATCTTAAGACTCTGATGATATTAAGCATTCAAAGGTGAATAAGTTTGAGCCTGAATATAATATGTGAGAGTGAAAGTGCTTATATGTGGAGATTCACCCACATTCATAAGGATGACAATGATGGAAAAACCAGTCTCTGCTAAAAATCTGAATGGAGTATTTCTACGCGCATAAGTTCAACCACAGAAAGCAAACGCGTGAACTATGGAGAATGTGACTTTGTCAGTCAGTGAATGGTGGGTTTTCTGCAGTCCTGGCAGAGTTCACAGCTGTGGCCAAGGGATTCCAAGGACAAAGGACAGAAATACACATAACTGCCTTGGCCCCAGACAGGATTTCTCCTCCCAAGATGCTAAGCTCCCATTTCATCTCAGCAGTAATCCTTCCCCAATCTAAACATGAAATGAAACCCAATGGCTTAGAAATGAATGGTAATGATTGAAAAATAGGGCAGATATTCAAAACTGGACCAAGGACATTGATAAAGGAAAGTTTAAAATGCTTTTGATATGGGGAAAATTATATTTAAATACAACAAAATAGTCGGCCAGCTGTAATGAGAAGGATACCTTCTGAAGCTGACTTGAGGGCTTCTCTGCAACAACGGACCTCCAGCATCCTCGAGACCCCTTCCACTTGCGCATGTTGGGCAGGATCGGCTGGTTTAGCTCTGTACAGAACTGCAAAGACAAAATACAGGTAAGTGCATCTGTGTCCCTACAGGTAGCATCCTCAGAAACCGAACACAGAGCTGATGCTCAGCCATCACACAATACTCAAAGACTTGCTGAATTTCATCCCTCAAAGACCATTCTCAAAGACGAAGGGTTACAAAGTGATTTGTCCCCCGCAAAATAAATAGATTAAAACTTAACAAATCAAGAGTGTTTGCAAAGACCTATACAATTAAACTAACACCACAAACTAAAAGGCAAGTATCTATGAACTGACAAATTACTACTCACAGACCCTGTGTTTATAGACATGGTATCTCTGTAGCATCTGGCTTAAGCAGTTCATATAAAAAAAATTGTCAGAATCCTCTACACGCTTGTAATAAGTGGATTCAAGGTCTCAGGAGCACATGGATTGGTGGCAAACACAAAGGGGTGCCTTTTCTCCTCAACACTCAGATTCGAGGGGACACTAAATGATCCTCAGTTTAGTTCTGAACCACTATATCATCCCCTTGGCTTTCCTCTGTCCTGAACAGCTACTTACACCCTTCATACATGAATGCAGTGTGCATCACCGTTTCTGTTTTGTTTGGTTGGTTTGCTTTGTTTTAGGTTTTTATGTTGTTTTTTGATTGAGACAGAATCTCACTCTATGGCCTAGTCTGGCCTCACACTCACAGTCCTCCTGCCTCAGCCTCCTGAGTGATGGGGTTACAGATGTGTTCTACCATGCCTGGCCCAGGAATGCTTGTTGACGCATGCTCCTCCACAGTGTCAGACAACACAACAGTTTATCACTGAGACAAAATAAATTGCACAGATAAAATCAAATGAAGAGATGAAAAACCACTGATTTCACGGTACAAATGCAAGCTGCCCACATTCTCTTGGGGTTGGTTCTTTCAAGGGGTCCCCAAGATTTGTCAGATTTGGACCCAGTTTCCAAGAGACTCTACCATCTGGTACTGTCCCTTCCTGGTGATACCCTCTTGTTCCTTGGCATGCCTTGGAGCACTGTGACTCACTTCTTCTCTCTCATATCTCTCTCTCTGTTTCTCTCTCTCTCTCTCTCTCTCTCTCTCTCTCGTGTGTGTGTGTGTGTGTGTAGAGGTGCACAAGGCCATACACATATATTAGGAGGCTAAATAAGGACATTGGGCGTCTGGCTCCATTATTCTTCTCCTTATTCTCACTGAGCCTAGAGCTAGGCTGGCAGCCAGCATGCCCCAGTGATCCTCCTGTCTGCATTCCCCATAGCCATGGGGCTACAGACACACATGCAGCCATGACCAGCATTTCATAGGAACTTAGGTCCTCATGCTTGCACAGCAAGTGCTCTCATCCACTGAGCTCAGTGCTAGGCCTCCTCAGAGCACCACACTCTTCTACCCTAATGAGCAGCTCTTCATCAAGGTCATCTCGTTTCAGTGCCAGCCTATGCTTTCAGGAAAGCCCTCAAATCTGTAGCTCTTGTTCAGAATTCTTCCCTGGACTTTTCTGGCATTGTTAGTGATTTTAGATGTTTGACTTAGGGTCTCACTATATAACTCAAGCTTGCCTGGAACTTGCTAGGTAGCCTAGGTTGGCCTGAAATTCACTATGCTCCTGCCTTGACCTCTGGAATGCTGGGATTACAGGTATGCTCCACGCCAGGCCTCCCTCTGAGCTTTGAGTTGCTTTGCTGACATTTCTTCAACATTACCATGTAAAGGTCTCCTTAGGACTTGAAGAATCATGTCCCAAAGAAGCGCCCTACCCCATGCATCACTGAGTTCGCTGCATTTTTGTCCTTCCAGGTGCTCTGATTTTTCCCTGTCCTCCCTTGTCCCATCTCTCTGCAGGCCTTATGAATCTACTGTCAGTTATGTGCGGAAGCTCTTTTGTTCTCCAGTCTGTCTGCAGGGACCCCTTTCAGATCCCATCTCTCTCCTGGGGGCAGTGACGTAGTTTCTAACAAGCCCTCCTGCCCACAATCTGATCCACCTTTGGAACATTTGGGCTAAAGGATAATGAACTGTACTTCAAATATATTCCCCTTTTCGGGTTAAAATTGTCATATTAATGTAGAGGAAAAAGAGGCATGGGGACAAAAATGTATGGGAAGTATATTCATTTAGTTCCTGGATTTTGGGAGTAGACAGCTAGGGAGAAGGGGAATTTAATTTCCTAGGGCTCACATATTGCTGAGCAATTGGCAGGCTATCAGATACTGGATCCTACTGAGAGGCACCACCCTGTGGCTCTCCAAGTAAGGTCTAAGGACTAGCAGCATACCAGGACATAGGAACTTACTAGACATTTTTCAGATCCATCCTAGGTCAGCTGGACCAGAAACTCCTGTGTTGGGCCCAGCAATCCATGTTGTAACAAGCTCTTCCGTGATCTTTCCACATGTTAATGTTTGAGAACAGCTGTGGCTTTCCCAGTCTTCATCTGCCCTAGAGACTTGGCAGTGCTGTAGACAGCCGGTGGCTAAGTGGCCAGGCTCTGAAGGTCTGGTTCTTGCCCTCTCCTCGCTTACTTTGTAGCAGAGAAGATAAGGTACCAGCAAGGTCTCAGCTGAGAGGGTGGTGCAGAGAAGCCTGCTTCAGACATGGATTGCTTTTATAATGAGTCATCTAAGTGTCTGCATTTTCCCAACAGAGGACTCCATCAGTATAAGGATTGCCTGGGCCTTTTTAAACCCTTGTGTGGCCCAGAGCATGAAGTCCATTTGCTGGTGGATGGAAGAATGCAAGTGAGGACCAATCTTCAAGTCCATGCCTGAAAGATAGGAGGAATTCCTCCTGGGAGTTCTTATTTCAATAACTACCCCAATTTTAACCAGAATTTTTGCATACAGGTGTTCTACGCTGTTGAGTGTCTGGGGAGTATCCACCCAGTAATTGAGCCATCGGTGTCTTTAATTAGCTTCACTTACAACAATGCCTGGTACATAGTGGCTGTGGACAGTGTTATTCTTGGCTAGCAGGGAAAAGAACTGGGGTAAATCCCCTTGGCTAAGAGTCATGCTCAGTTGGTGTGAGAGTTAATACTGTCAATTTGACAGGATCAGGAATCACCTAAGACAAAGCTCTGAGAATGCCTGTGAGAAGTTTCTAGATCAGAGGTGGAAAACCCACCCTAAATGTGGATAGCACTAGTCCACGGGTCGGGGTCCTAGACTGAATAAAAAGAAGAAAGCAAAATGAGTATCAGTATTCATCACTCCCTGCTTCCTGCCTACAGATGTAATGTGACCAGCTGCTCTCAAGCCTTTCCTGCCATGATGTGAGCCTCAGTATACCCTTAAACTGTGAGCCAAAAAATCAATTCTTTAAGTTGCTTCTGGCTTTTCTGGAATTTTTTCAGAGCAATGAAAAAGTAACTAATACAACAGCTGAAAAATGAAACACTCATGAAAAGGTAGCTGGAATCTAACTGCAGACATGCAGCAAAGGAAGCTACTTGCTACAAAATAAATGCTGTAGATTCTAAGGACCATTAAGACCTAAAATTCTGAACTGCCACCTGAAGCTTCCCCCTTCTCTAGGCATGGCTCATCTTTGTGGCTCATCAGAATCTCCTAGGATATACGTTGGAAGTTCCATTTTTAGAAGTCTTTATCAGGTGATAGCTGATAAAGATTACAGTGCCCCAGCTTCTGAGTGGCACACTGTAAGCCGCAGTGTCATAACTAGTAAGAAATCTAGCCCCTCTTAACCCTCAGGAGGGTTTTCAGATACCCCAAAATAGGTGGACCTGTGACTACATCCTAAACCCACCCCAGCACAGAAGCTCCCCTTCTTGGCAACACCACTGTGGTTGGAGACAAGAGGACCAAGCCAATGACACTGTGTTCACTGCTCTCAAAGATGATCTCTAAGTCTATGACTGAGCTAGTCAAAGTGAGATCACCAAAGGGACACTGTTAAACAGACAAATACTCAGGTATTGCCCCAGACTTACTTAAATCCTGGGGTGGGCCCAACAAAATTGATTTCATGGAGAAACAAAAGACATTAGATTTTTCATTATTTTACATTTAAAATCTTTTCATTCACTGGTGAACTGTAGGAGCCCCAAAGAGGAATCATCATTGATCCATTGAACCACTTTAATTTTAGTACATGTGAAGTCTGGTCCTTGCCATCCTCTCTCAGCCCACACAGCACATTATCCCGTGGTCTCTCCTCTTCTTCAATATTTCTTATGCTATTGGGGACAATTAATAATTTAAGAGACAAAGGAAATATGGTGATGGCTGAAACCTCTCCATGCCAACTTTCATGATCGGAGTTAAAAGGGTAGACATTCTCTTCAAGTTCTAGGACTAGGAAAAGAACTCAGTTTGTTAACAGATAACTGTACTAGCAGTTAACTGCAAACCTAAAGAGTGGGCAGCACTTAGGTTCTTACTCCTCAAAGTGTGGACCAGCATCATCAGCCTCAACAGGTTCCTGAGATCTACTGCATTAAAGTGTGGATTTCACAGGCTCCTAGGATGATTTATGAGCTAGTGACACTCTGAGAAGTCAGGGAACCAAACTTCCTGTGGCCAGCGCTATGGCAGATGTTCTTAGATACAACATCTCTGGGATCTCCATACAAGCCATGCTTGTTCCTAAGTAATATGCCACATAGAAAAGTAAAGCCCAGGCTTGGATTTAAGTTCAATATAATACAACTGGTAAGTGTTACAGGAAGGATGTGAAAATAAGTATTCTTCGCTGTACGTCCTGCCTGGCAGGTGGGTCAGGAGGAGTGGGGTCTGAGGGATCGAGGCCAGCCTCTGTCTAGGCAATGCTTGGATATTTTCTCCCATAATGTCAAAGGGAAATAAAAGCGTCTTCTAAAAGTGTTGCATCCATACACAACGGGATTACTTTCAGCCACAAAGAGTGAAGTTGTGTGATTTTCAGGAAAATGGACACAACTAGAGAAAATCATATTAGGTAAATGAAGGCAGTCTCAGAAGACAGGTGTGTTTTCTCTCATTTGTGGATCCTAGATTTTTATATAGATATAAAATAATTTTTATGCATATGGTATTAAAGTAAAAGCAAAACTTGCTAGAGGAACAACAGCTAACAGGGACGAGAAGGATGGGAAACGGGAAGGGCAGAGGGTATGGGGGAAGAAGATGCTCAAAGTACATTAAACATCTATATGAAAATGTTCTTATATAAGCCAGGGCCATGTACAATGAACATGCACCAGTGGGACTGGGGAGCGTCTTCTCAGTACCCTCAGTCTAAACTCTTCCTTAAAGTGCTTTGTTCAGGTCAGCTGATTCTCAGGTCGCTTCCTGGCTTCCATGAGGTGAATAGTTTCCTCTCCCATGTTCTTTCCACCATCAGGTTCTGTCTTGCCAGAGGCTGAAAGGCAGCACAACAAACTGGCCATAGATTGACTGAAATCTCTGAAACCCAGAGCCAAAATAAGCCTTTCTTCCTTAAAAGTTGATTGTCTGGGCATTTTGTCACAGCAACAGAAAGTTGTGTTGGAAATCACATAATCATCACCCATCCCTTGGTCTTGGCAGTAAGAGGCCTCCAAGCCAAATACCTTAACAGCATTCAACAAGATGCACAAGGCACTGATAGTAGGAAATGCCCAGTACTAAAGGAAAAGTCTACATAGACTAACAGCCTCACAAATTCCTGCATTTTGGGTCTGCCTTGGATTAGCAGACTGCTTATCTCCGCAGTAACCAGAGGGCCCTGGAACTTAAAACAACTCCTTTTGGTCATGAACTTTTGAACTTTTTTTCTTACTTTGACCCCTCCCACATTCTGAAAAGAATATTCCTTAATTAATTTGGTCATGACTGGAAAATAAAAACAGAAACAGTGTTCCAACTCACTAAGTAGCTTTGAGCTTTCCCTTCCAGTCAAATTATAGCAAAACCTGGGCTGTCTGAGCAATTTCAAAGATGGATTTTGAATGGTGACCACACAGTTAATTGGCGGCAGACCTGAAGTATGGGTAGACATGTTAAAGCAAACGCCACATGGCCACTGTATCCTGCTTCCTGGAAGGATAGGGAGGGTCTGCTTCCACGCTGGAGCCTCAGGGTTGAATTTCCAGATGAAGCTGTTTCCCTGGGTTGGTGTTTCATTTGCTTTCCTCATTCCAGACGTGACTTCCTTTTGGCAATGAATTCCCCACATGATAAGACCAATTTCCATGTATTTTCAGTGTGTGGCCATTGAAAATCTGATCTGTTGTGGTAGGTGAAGCCCAAGTGCATTCTCCTTACAAAGATCTATTGCCTTCATAAAGGGAAGAAGCCCAGTCTCAGGTCATAGGAGGTCAAGAGACTCAACTCTCATCTGAATATGACACAGACAATGCTTTTAGAAATGTTAGTGCCAAGTAAGGGCTTGTCCTTCCTGGGATCTTTAAGCACAGGAATATGACAGTTGATATCAGAACCTGGTACCCTCATGGAGGACAAAGGCAGGGAGTGGCTAAGGTTACAAAAGCATGTCAACTTTCTACATGGGCGAACTAAGCAAAGAAAGGCCTAATTAAGTGTAAAACTCAACAATAACCATGTTTGGCTTCTAAATATAACAAGCCTATTACCAAGTTTCTCTAAGATATTTAAATATATCCTTCCTTTGCTCCGTTTCACAGGAGGCTAAGTCTTTTCTGTGTTTAGCAGCCTTAACAGCTTTGGTTCTCTTCTCAGCGGAGACAGGACTCTCCAGTGAAGGGGGCAATACTTAGAAAGCAAATCAAAGGGTGTCTCCATCCGTCTTTTCCCTCAGTCTTTATGGGGGGAGAAAAGACTCACTGGCCTCAACCTTTTGGCCTATAGCTTTTGGCCAAGGAGGAGAGTCAATAGATGTAGCTACCTCAGCCCAAATGCAAACACAGATTCAAAGGGGCAAAGGGAAGAGTGTTGGGCTCCTCTCAAACCTGCACACAATACTGCCATAGCACTGCCTCGGCCACAGCATCTACATCCAGAGCGCCCCATCCTCCCTACTCCTGTCCTCCCACCAGCACCCCCAACCAAGGCCTGTGGGGAAAGCAGAGGACGCCATTCCAATGACTGTGACTCAGAGGCCCAGTGACCAAATGGTCTTTTCCAATGGTAAAAGAAAAACTTAAGCTGTTTCTTTATAGCTTTAGAAGGCCAACGTTATGGGCTAGAAGGGTGGGGAGGAACTTTGGGATCCTGGACATGTCAACAAATACCTCAGGGTCTTTTTCCCCATCTCTAAAATATTTGGAGAGAAGTGACTTTGCATAGTTCCGGAATTCTGAGAGGTAAAGGCGGGAAGACAGGGAAAGGCAGCAGGGAGATTCAAACCGGGAATGGGAACTCCTGGTTCTCAACACGCCACACCTTCTTCCCTCACCTCTGTGACAAACCCAGTATGAACCCTAGGAAGAAGCTAAAGGCACTGTCTGGACTTGGAGTCAAATTTCCAGTGGCTTAGTCCCCAAACAAGGGTATATCAGCTTTTCTCAGTGTCCCCCAAATCACGCCTCAAGGCCCCCCACTAAAGTGTTTGGAATAAAAGCTTATTTTTAATAGGTAGTAATCCTTGTAGGTAAGAAAACTCACTATGGAGTCTACATTTCAAATTTTCACCTCGTTCTTGTGTTGCCATCACTTATTTCTACCCTTCGGGAATGGTTCCAAAGCTTCTCCCAAGGTCTTCGGGTACTAAGACTCAATCCTGCACAGGACCTAAGACTTTTATGGTAATTTTGTGTTTGTTTTTTCCATTTGTTAAGTTGAAGCTTATGACTGGTATAAATAAATACATGCTCAAAAAACTTACAAAGCAAAAACATTGAAAATATAATACTATTGTGCAAAGACCACCACTGCTAACATTTCTGGTGAAACTCCTTGCAGATTGTTTCCTACAAATTTAATCTATATATCATTTTTGTTTGTTTTGTTTTGTTTTTTTGAGACAGGGTCTCCCTGTAGTCACAGGCCTGGCCTGGAACTTGCTATGCAAACCAGACTGGCCTTGATTTCCCAGAGCTCCACCTGCCTCTGGCTCCTGGGTGCTGAGATTAAGGGCACGTGCCACCACACTGGGTTCATCAATATAGCTTATCTATTCATACACACACATACACTTTTGTCTTCTGCTTTTCCTACATATATCACGCCTCCCATTTTGAGACAGGGTCTCAGCATATTGCACAGGCTAGCCTCAAATACAAGCTCTTCCTACTTCCACCTCACCAGTAGAATTATGGATAATTGTTCCCATGCCTGGATTACATTGGGCTACATGTGCAGAAACTCCTAAAACTGCTTCATGGCCTCAGCCCATATCTATACCACATTCCATTAGTGGTAGAGGTTTCATTTGTGGGAGGTAATTTCTGCCTTCTGAGACTTTGTTCATTATGAACAACCTTACTATATATAATAACCCTATAATAACCCTATATATAAGGGGCAATAACTCTACTGCCCCCTTACATGCTCAAAACAATTTTTAGGAATACATTTAAAATACCCTAAAAGTTTCAAATTATACTCTCTTTGTTTCTGAAAGTAAATCAGGCGCTTTTGCTTGGGTTTTGTTTTAACACATATGTGGTGATAAACATACAGAAACCCCAAAGCCTGGAGACATTATGACCAAAGACATACCCCACCTCCAGGAACCTGTGATCAGAAAGGATGTGACTGACACCTTCTTTTTAAAAAACATGTCTGGTGGACACGAAAGAGGGGAATCTTTACAAATAACTTCTTCTCTTTCCCCTGGAGACAAACATATATCACCTTTATACCCTCCCTGTCACCCTCCCGTCTAGTTTTATTCATAATACAATGGCTCTGTGGAGATTTTGTCTTGCTGTCAACCTGTATTTGCTAGCACCCTCAGGTGGAGGCCCAAACACCCCCAGTGCTTTGAATTTAAAAGCACTAGAACTCTATGGACATGTCTGCTCTGGTGCCTTGAAGAAATCCATCAGATCTGAGCAGCACACACCATCACTAGGGTTCTCTCTGGGATGAGTCCTTCTACATCATGTCCATTATTTAGCAGCAGGGACTGCACTCTCATCACCTCATTATTTCTCAAAGCTCTCACCTAACTACAGGGATTAGGGCTTCAATGCATAAAGGTTGGCAGGGATATTTGGTCTATGGCAAGTACAAGATTTCCCACCCAAGCTAACAATCTAGGGATGAAGACTAAGGAAACAGAGATAGAAATACATGGTTAATACTCAAATAATAGCCTTCATACAAAACTACAACTATGATTTAGGCTTGAAGATATGGTTCAAGAAACCTGTGTGCTTATATGCTCATGGGAGTGAATCCGCCTTAGCCAGGGGAGGCGTCTCCTCTAAAGAGGTGATATTTGAGTTCATAACTCACAGGTAAGAGGAATTGACTAGAAAAGAAGAGGGATTTCAGGAAGCAAGGAAAACATACGACAGTTGCATTATAGAAAAAGCATAGAGAATTCATAGGACTGAGAGCTAGTCACCAGGGTAGGATGAGCCTGCAGAGGCCTGGCCCTTCAAGGAAAGGAGTTAGTGCCTATCCACAAGCAATGCTAGAATCACTGAGTGTGGGCGGGGGACCTGCATTCTGAAAGGCCACAGAGCTGCAATGCAGAATGCTAGTTGGTCTGGGGGAAAGAGGAGTCTGTGCCCACACTAGGGAGGTCACTTACATAGAATTCCAGCCTTCTCTCCACACACCTAGGAGTGGAATACACAGCCCAGTAATTGTTCAAAAATTGGCTCTTTGAAACTCAAAAAAAGAGACAGTTTTAGGGCAAATAAAATAAGTTCTTCTTCCCCAATTAGGCACCAAACTTGTGAGTAATGATTGAAACTAATTATTCTAAGTGGAAGAAGGTCTGAAAATAGCAATGAGTTCTGAAGGATTCTGTGGCTATTTTAGGAAAGCGTAGGGAAGTAGGGAAGTTACAAGCAGACTGCAGCACATCCCACATCACACCAAAGATGCTGGGCTGGCCATGCGTGCTTTGTACCAAACATGCTTTCCCACAGATTCTAAGGCTTTTTATTTGCCTGAGAAACACCCCAATATTGAAGGTTGAGGAAACAGAGATGTTTGGTACTTCCTTTGAAAAGCTGAACACAAAATTCAGCAAGAAATGCCAACCATGTATGTCACAACATGGAACTTGAGAGCAAATGTATTTGCCTTGAGCTTGTACCACATGGTTCTATGGCCAGCTATGCTGATCTAGCCAAGGATACCTCTTCTTTCTTTCTAGATTCTTTGTTCTTCTTTGATGTCAGTTGAACAGGATCAAAGAATGAATAGAAGAGACTGTTCCTAAACCTTCCCCAACCAAACCAAAACAAATATCCCAACCACCCCACAACATACATGACTAATAACATGTGGTGGTTAATCTTGACTGTCAATTGGATTGAAAAGCCTAGGAAATTAGTAAAATAAGCCTCTGGGTATGTCTGTGAAGGCATTTTTGAAAGCATTAACTAAGAAAGGCGAAGGCTGACAGAGTAAATGAGGGAAAAGCAGAGTCTGGTGGCACCAGCGGTCTTTCTACATCCTGGCTGCCATAAAGAGAACCAGCCTCCCACTACCATGATGTCCCGCCTCATCACAGGCCCCTAATCAATGGAGGCAGGGACTATGCCTGAAACCATGAGCCAAAATAATGAATTCCTGCCTTTCTGCTTTGGGTAAGGTATGTTTGTCCGAGCGGTGTAAAGGTAAGTACTATGAAGCATTTTTATTATCCCCGAGGTGTCAAGGGTCAGATATGGCAACAGAAAGGGTAAGGATATAAAAAAGAAAGAGAAAGAAACAAAAAGGAGGAAGGATTTATAAATACTTAGATACTTCAATTCAAAGAAAAGCACTTTGCAGCAGAATGAAGCCAGTGTTTGTACTGGCTCCCAGCCCCTCCCTCTTATATGAGCGCCCACATAGTTTTAAACCCCAGGGACACATTTTCTCAGTCTGTACGTGCTGATGACTTGCTCACTTTTGTAATCTCTCTAGATTTCAGAGCTCCCAGGCTACCTACATGTGTTTCTGTGAAGTTCCCAGAGTTATTTAAGAACTGTCACATTAAACCGAACTAGCACTTATGAACCCTCAGGGAAATGGTTCTGGTTGCCACTTTTCTTATAAAATGCCAGCCTTCCACTATTCTAAATGGTATTTATGCGACCTGCTTTCCTCACAGATAATCATAAAAAATAAAGACTTCAAAGCTGTAGGGGACTATATTACTGATTCACGACTCACTTTATTTGGATTTGCATTATGCCAAATCCTACTCTTTAAAGCCTCCACATTTCCTATTTTCTTCTAAGTAGACTCCACAGATTTGATTGTTCTTTCTGTGTGGGCAGCAAGGGATGGAGAGACCTACAATTTTTCACTCCCAGGGGCTTGGTGGTAGTAAGGAGTAGAGGTGATGGTTTACATCTTGGAAAATGTCTGAAATTCATTGTTTCTCCATTTTTCTAGGCTAATAGGGGAAATAGAAAGGCAAATCCCCACGGTATCTTTTAGTTAAGTTCCCTTCCCATTGTAATTTTTGGCTAGGGGCCAAGCCAAACTATGTGATGTTAGTTTTACAGGCTTTTCTAGAGCCTTCCAATATACCAGGAGAAGGTAGTGTGAAAACAAACAAAACAGAAAGAAGAAAAGGGTTACCAAAATCAAGTTGAAGGCCACACAAGGTCTGTATCGCAGCTTCTGTGGCAGTGCCACGGAACAGGGTGACCACTTCACAGTAATGAGCTAGAATTCCAGCGTATCCACATCCATTAAGCCTCTCAGTTTCCCCTAAAGCAAGGTCAGCTCTCTAAATCCATGGGTTCCACATCTGCATTTTTGGGTTCAACCAATGGCAAACTGAAATTATTCAGGAAAAAATCTGTTCCCATACAGAACATGTACAGACTTTTTCTTTTATCGCTCCCTAAACAATATAGATCAACCATTATTTGCATAAAATTATATTGCATTAAGCATTGTAAACTAAAGTATACATGAGGATTACATTGGTTACATGCAAATATTGTGTTTTCTCATATAAGGTACATGAGCATCCAAGGATTTTAGTGACTAGGAGTTGGTGTGGAGGGGCCCTGGCAGCAATCCCCTGGGGACACCAAAGGATGTCTGTATAGATAATAGTATCTTACTTATGTTTCAGATAAATTACTTTGACAACAATATAAATGAGAGATTGAAACAATGGAATAGAGGAACCAAATTATAATTTTATATTTCAATTTCCTCCTAGCTTTTCCAGTTCTACAAATTTTACTTGTTTAACCATAAATAGTAATTAATTGATAAAAACTTACCCATGGAGAAGGCACTTCCTCTTTTCCCTTCTTTCTCTCAACCTCCTTAAACACACAGTCTCTCTCTCTCACACACACACACATACACACAATTTAATTCTTCATTATAAAAAAGCTCATTAACTGCTGCTATCAAAACCTCAAAAATGTCCCTGCCTCATCCTGAAATGCAACAAACATTTCTACATCTTCTCCTCTTGCGCAAAAATATATCCATGTAAACTGAGGGCATTTAAAAAGATGTGTAAGCAAAGAGAAACCAAACCAACAATCAACATGTAGCAAATGATTCTCTTCTAGGGATTTCATTCAGATTCAATCCTTTGTATTATAAATGCTGAGGATCTTACATTAGTCTGGGCAGTTTTTGATCCCTGAAGATCTGCCAAGCTAGACCACTCACACAGGAAAGATGACTTGGTGATTCAACTGTGCTTCTGTGGAGCTACTTATAAGGAGATCTCTTGACTGTCCAACTATATCGAGAGTCACTGATTAAAACCACAAGGGCAGGGGATTGTGGAGTAACTCACAGATAAAGTGCTGCCTGTTTACTCTGGCTCTCTTCTTCCACCCTAATTAATGTTTTTTTGATAAATGAGTCTGAGAGGCATGGGCAAAAGTTAGGTGGGGCAGGCTTAGGGCATGGGAAGGAGTGAGTGACAGCACAGTTGAGTGTGATGGGACAACCAAGTCCAGGACCTGGAGGCAGATCCTTCCATCCTGCCGTCAGCACGTACTTCTGTTTCTACCCAGATGGATCAAAATCTCTGAAGCTAGGCTGGATGCTTTCCAAGGAGTCTGGAATTTTGTTAAGGTCCAAATTCATCATTTCAGTGTCTTTGACGCTTAATAAAAACTATTTTATCAGCATAGGAATTACTCATTCTAACTTCACAGTTGACAATTTGTCAGAACTCTCCACTGAATTATTTCTCGAAAAGCAAACTTTAATGACCAGCTCCATCAGAGTAATTTTACCTGCTGAGAATATCTGGCACAAATATATTTAACAACTCAGCAAAATCAGTTTCACCTGTCTGCCCCTTTGTTTCACTTTAAATGACTGACTAGCCCAAACTTTGCTCAATACAAAGTCATGTTCTCCAAAAACTGAATGAATGAATCATTCATGAAAAGTCTCAAAAATTCTCTTAAAATACTGAATTGAAAGTTCTTTCAGGACTAACCCACAGTTAACACTTTCTAACAAGAGGAGCCCTGAAGGAAGGGCTAAAAGGACAAGAGACTGCACAGAATACCTGTCACATGGCTGTCTCAGCATTTATAGGACGCAGCAATGGGCTACCATTTTCAAGGGATAGCACTGAATTGAGTACATTTTTCTTTCTGTTAAAAAGTAAAGTAAGCCAGGGATGATGGCTCGTGCCAAGATATGGACTGTTTCCAAACATTTTGAACTATGACTTACATGTTTTTACATGGCAACCTGGTATATCTCCCTATCATTCATCCATCCAACCATGTAGCCACCTGTCTACTTGCCCATGTATACACTCACACATAACTACTAAAACAAATGCTGGGAGAGATATATTAAGCTGATTTCAAAATCTAGTACTTGAGAATCAAGCTCAAGTTTTGTTCAGTACAAAGTCCTTGTTGTTTCTAGGATATATTGATATTTTTTCTTTTTCATTTTCCCTTTGTCCAAACCATGTGGAACATTTTGTTGTAATTTGTGCAGATAAACCCTTAAAACTCTTCTCAAAGAGAACTGTCACTAAGACAGGACCAGCCTTAAGAAACAAAAATGTGTTATTAGTCACTCTGAAGAAGCCTAAGAGGTAAAATGTTCCATTTGGTTAACATAAAAACCTCTTCCATTGGGGTTGGAGAGATGGCTCAGCAGTAAAGAGCAACAGATGATCTTGCAGAGGACCTGGGTTTGGTTCCCAGCACCCACATAGTGGCTAACAACCACGAGTAACTCCAGTTCTAAGGGATCCACCCTCTTTTGACCTTCGTGGTCACTGAATAAAACCAGCGCACTTATATACATGCAGGCAATACACTCATACTCATAAAAATAAATAATAAATAAAATATTTTTTAAAACCTCCTACCTAGAAATATAATCAGTTTTCAAAAATCACATTTTTCCAACAAGAATTTATACAGAAACAATAGAGGTGAGAGGCAGTAAAATGATATGTTCAAGCCAGGAACAAAAGTATATTTTTATTTCTTTATTAGCTTAAGTTGATTTCAAAAGCTAGTGTAGGAACTGAGGATGTAGCTCGCCTAGCTTGCACAAGGTTCTGGTTTCAACCCCAGAACCACAGAGAAAAAAAAAAGAAATTATATAAAATAGCATACATATAAGTATATTGTTGGGCCTAAAGCATAAAAATTCAATACAGCTAACAAAGCAGAAAGAAGCCTCTAATACAGAAATTAAAATGCTATATTAGAAAATAGTTACTTAAAGTCAGGTGTGGCAGCTTAGAACTGGAGACTGAGGCAGGGAGATTGTCCCAATTTCAAGGCCAGTCTAGGTTATATAGTGAGTCCCTGTCTCAAAAGATAGATAAATAAGAAAAAGGGAAAGAAAGGAAAGTTTTCCTTAATATTTGAGAGGGAATTAATGAGTCACAAAAAAAAGTTAAGAAAACAAAAGGTAAAGTGGTAGCCACACATTCTATTACAGCAGTAATAACAGTAAACACAAATGAATTAAAGAGTGAAGACAATAAAGCTAGACACCAAAAGACTGAACCATACACAGCATATAAGAGTTACAAGTGAAATTCAATGACACAAATCAAAGCAATAGAAAGAAAAAATGTACATCATGCAAACAGCAACCATAAGAAAGCTGGAGTAACGATCCTGACGTCAGAAAAATGGACTTTAAAACAAAAGCCATTACTAAGACTTTGAGATGAAGAGGGGCCAAGTGATTAGAAAAATATAGGTGTCATAAACCTAATAACAAAGCCCCCAAATACTTGAACCAAGAACAGATAATTTACAACAACAACAAAAAAAGAGTGAAGCATAAAGTTCTTTGAGAAGTCAGCAAAACCAGAGAAATCTTTACTGAGACTGACTAGGGAAAAAAAGGAGAGAACCCATGCTATTTCCCTCAAAACTTCTGCCCAGAATTTGGCTGCCCACAGACTAGAGAGCGCCATCTGGGACTCCTCTAGAGCTGATACCTGCTAAGTTATAGCTCCTGTAGTTTCTGCGGGCTTTGGCTGCCTCTTGGGGCCTTGTAAACTTGTGTGCATTTTACCCATCTTACATTGTCAATTAAGGCAAGATTATAGGATATAAACTATGCAACCATTCTCAGAACTGGAGACCAGTACCCTCCTAGGAGAAAGAGGGCATCTCAAGGAGAGGACCAACACAGGAAAAGTTATAACAGGCAAAGGGTTAGGCAAGATCACAAAACCAGCTTTTCAATCATAAGTCATCATGACAGGCCAGCAAAATTCTCTCAGCTTGATGGTAACAGGAGTCTTAGTGAAACACAGAGGGGTGACTGCTCACAGCCAAAATAAACCTAGTTCTCTTGTACACATTTAGATCTGAACAACTTCCAATGGGTCAGGCTACCCTGCTCTTGAAGCGTGATTGAAATGACCTCTATTCTCTCTTATAGACTTGGCTGTGACCCCTGCATGAATCCGTGATGCACATGTATATAATCTCTGTTCTTTTCTTCTATAAATCCAGAATCAACTGAGAGGCTAAGAAGTAGTAATTGAGTCTTTGTAGTACACAGAAAATGAACTAAACCATCAGGGGAGCATCAACAAACTATAACCAGAAAGGCAGAAGATAGATGCTGTGGAGCTTTCCAAAGGAGCTCAGCTGGCAGGTCAGACTTGATCCAAATGAGACTTACTTCCTTTACTGCTCCCAATTCATACTGCTATAACTAAGTGACTTTGGTTATTTTTCTTTTAAATAATATTTTTATTAATTCTTTGAGAATTTCATACAATGCATTCTGATCACATCCACCCCTGTACTCAACTCCTCTCAAAGCCACCCCTTCCTCTTCTCTCAACTTCATGTCCTCTTTCTTTCTTTTTCTAAGCAGTCAAGTCCAATTTGTGTTGCTCAAATAATGGTCAACCTACCAGGAGCCACACCCTTAAGGAAAACTGACTCTCCATCTCCTAGTAGTCATGAATTGCCAATAACTCCTCAGCTAGGAGTGGGACTTTGTGCCCATCCTCCCAACTCCATGTTGGATTTTGTCAGGCTTGAGCCTGCACAGTTCTTGAGTGTGCTGTCACAACCACTGTGAGTTAACATGTACATCTGCCCTACTGTATTCAGAAAACACTGTTTCCTCGTAGTCATCCCTGCCTCTGGCTCTTAAAATCTTTCCACCCCTCTTCTACAATGTTCCCTGAGCCTTGGAGAAGAAGATGTAATATAGATATCTCATTTAGGGATGGGCATTCTGTAGCCACTTATCTTCTACACACTCATCATGGGTCTCTGTGTTATCACCATTTACTACAAAATGAAGCTTCTCTGATATGGGTTGAGAGATGCACTAATCTATGGATAAGTCTTTAGGAGTTATTTAATATTATGTCCATTTAGCAGAACAGTAGGAGGACTTTCCCTAAGGCCTATGACCTGTCTCACTACAGGTTCTTGAGCCCAATAATGGTGCCAGGTATGGGTTCCTTCTTGTGCAGTGAGCCTTAAATTCAATAATAAAGTGGTGCTTACAAACATAGCATTCATGCCCCTACTGCATTAGTAGACATATCTTGCCAGGCCAATCATTAATGTAGCTCACAGGGTTTACAGCTGGGTTAAGATTGACAATTATTTTTCTCTTCCAACAGCCTGCATACAACCTTTCAGAACTAAGTGCCTTCAAAAATTAAAAGAAAGTGGATGTGATGGCACATGACTCTAATTCCAGCACTTGGGTTATGGAAGCAAGAAGATCAGGAGTCTAGACCATCATCAACAACATGGCAAGCCCAGGCTACATGAGACTCTGTTTCCAAATCCTCAACATAAAACAATTAAAAGACATTTTTCAATCTAAAATCAACTGATTTTCATTATCAAAACAGACATAGGTATACTGAAACTACAAAACAAGATAGCTGCATATAACAATTTAATATAACAATTTCACTATAATCTTTAATACACAGAATCTTTAATTTTACAGAAAGTAAAAAACACTGTTTTACATTTATTGTGAGCAGGTTGTGAATATCAGAGGACAACTTGTAAGAGTTGGTTCTTTCTTTCCACCAAGTGGGTTCCAAGGATCAAACTCCAGTCCTCCGACTTGGCAGCAAGTCCCTTTACCTACTTATCTATCTCTCTGGCTTCAAAGTGAAAAAGTTTCTAAAACTAAAAATGCTTTGAGTTAGGTAAGAAGCTAAGTAAAGCTGTGATTTATTAAATTAAGAAGGACAAGGGCCAGGTTCCCAAGAATCAAGAAGAGCACCCAAGAGGGATGCGGCCTGACTGTGTGCAGTGGGACTTTTATGAGAGAAAGTACCAATAGAGAGATAAGGAGAAACAGGGCATCAGGAAGGAAGAAAGTGGCACAGTTCTCCGTCACCTCAGGTCCAGGGAGACTAAAATGTGTCTAATGTTCTCAGTGAAGAAAATGGCTCTCGAAAGAAGGCAAGGACGGGAGCACTGAGGCTCCATAAACCAGATAATCCTTAAAGTACTCCATCTGAGAGTGCCCACAGTCCACAGAAAGGAACTAAAGGGATTGTGTTTTAGCAGCACATTGGGATCCAGTGTGCCAAATGTGGCCAGAACCACAAAATGTCACTCCTTGACCTTGGACACTGTGCCCAGGATGCATTCATCACATGATTAGAACTGCGTGTGCAGGAGGCCACCATTTTGTGAATAAGAAGAAATAACATCTAGAGTGGAGAAACGAATTCCACCCTCACCAGAAGTATGATCCTGAGAAGGGCTGTGGGCTCCTGAAATAAGGAGATTTGTATATAAAATTTCACACATTCATTTTCTGGAATGAGAGCATGTGGCTTTGACTGGATGCTTAAAGGAGCACTACTGATTTAGAAAAAGAGTTGGCAAATGTAAATGAAAAGGGCCAAAAATACACAGCTTGAGTTCTGGGGGCTGTACTAGCTCTGTCACAACCACTGAACTCTGTCCTCGTGGCATGAAAGCAGCCATAGACAATAAGTTAAATGGATGAGTATGTCTGTATTCTAATACGATTTTATTTATAAAGATAAACACAGGCCAGATTTAACCCACAGATTGGCCATACGCTGCTGTGATGTAGGAGGAGCTTACTATGAGGGACTCTGGGCCACTCAGAGGGGACAGTGGCCCACTCGATCTCTGCACACCACCCACCCTTCAGAAACCATGAATTCCAACCCCTTTGTTCGTTCCTCCCACTGCAGCTGCCAAAGGGATCTTAAAAAGATCAATCTAGGAATATTATGTCAATGATAAAGGAAACTAAAATTGAAAATAAGTTACCTACTTGGTTTTTTCTCTTCTTTTCCTGTTTCCTTGATGCAGTGAGAACATGAGGGTGGGGCCCCACTCCAGGCAGCCTGCTTCTTCTGCTGTTTTGATTTATTTAGGCACTTTCAGTATAGTAATTAAATACTTGTGTAACCACTAACGGCTGTCCCCCTTACTGGTTACAATGTAAGCTACTTGAGGTCAGGAAAGGAAAAGTGTCTTGTTCACAGATGTGAACATTCCCCAACAAGGTGCCTGACAGGAGGTAGTATTCAATAAATATTGGCTTAAAGAATAAATACATGTTTTCGCAGAGCTTTAGTCAAAGCAGTTAGAAGGTTAGTGTCCCCCTTTTGCAAATATCATATCACTTTTTAATTGTTTATCCTTTATGGTAATCATATACCCATCTCTCAAGCAGATCTATCACAGTCATTTATAAAATTAGCCTTCCTCTAGTGCTCTGAGCTGCCTCCCAAATGTCATAATTACCAAGTGTGCAGTAACTGCTTATTGCCTTTCCATCTTTAGGGACAGTTTCCTAAAGATATATGCTCAGGAACATGGCCTTGGTCAAAGGTCAGGGTCACCTCCAAGGCTAATGAAATGTGCTGCCTCCCCAGCAGTGACCAGGGGTTCTACTTTTAGCAGAGCTGCAACTTTACACATGTGTTTCTAAAACTTTGCTAAAATAATGAATTTAAAATGACTTCTCACTACTTAATTTGCTTACTCACAGCTAAAGAGAATTTATAAATCCAATTTGGGGAAAAGGAAAGTCAGTGCAAACCTAAATATTCATAGAGTGTCTTGTGATGATATCAAGCTATCAGAAGAAAATACATCTTTTTTTTTCTTCTCAGAAATCTCAGGGGATTGCACTCATGCTGGGCAAGCACTCAACCATTGAGCCATGTCCCTGGCCTTATCGCCTTTAAATCAGCGATGTAACTGGGCCTTTAATTCACCATGATACTCCACTGCCCAGCAGCAAAGTGCCCGGGTGACCCCCAGGGTGCGGTCTGAAGTGGCTCTGCCTGCTAGCACGAGGCTGCGCCAGCCTCAGTCAGAGTCAGACTCCGGCTCAGGGGAACATATCCTCCCCTGGGAGTCCAATTTCTGCTCACTAGTCCTTTTAAGGAAAAGTGGCCAGCTTCTTGCCAGGCAAGTAATGGCAACGGGCTTAATTACAACCACACACAGATTGTTTCAACCCACGGAGAACACAAGGAACCTTCATAGATGTGTGAATATCAACCACTTAACGTGACCTTCACATGAAGCTCCAACTAAGGAGGAGATAAGTGAGAAGGGAAAATGACATTAAAGGTCTGAAGGAGCTCAGGCTGGTGTTTTTAAAGGGCATCTTTTAGACTGCATCTTTAAGTATCTCGCCCAGTGCAGGGTGTGTCCACTCCACATTCCCCACTCCTTCCCACCTTCCTCAATGGTGCTCCTGGCGCTCACTTGACCAACAGTCTCCAAGTGGCCCTGTTCCTTCACTTTCGGTTGCTCCTCAATAGTGTCTACCTCCTCTCTAACCCCAGACCCATACTTTCTTCCCCTCTTGATGAACCAAACGATGCTCATAGAAACACACTAACCATTCAAATCTACCTGCTACAAACCACAGTGCTACAAGGTCTGGGTTCGGGTCTTCATCAGCTGAGCCAAGGACTGCCTCTTTGAACCTGTTGTCAGCCCTGAAAATGTGGCATTAATACAACTGGTCCCCATCCTGCTGATGTTCACATTAGGTTAGATCACGGGATAAATGCAGAGGTCATACTGACGGGAGTCCTGGGCACTAGGGCAGGTCCTGGTTGACCAACATACCTGCTGTGTACCCAGGAGGAAAGGGATCCTTAACCACCCTTGGCCACACTGTTCTGCCTGGAAACTTACAGAGCTGGCTTATATACTTTTAAAAGTCACCCTTGGCTGAAATATTTTTAGGGATTCTATAAAATGACTCAAATTTAAACTATTTTCATAAGTTTATCCTCCTTGGTATAAAGTACAACTTGGGCATAGAGCAACCTCTAAATTATCACACAAGCTAAAATAACTGGAAACCTAAATCACAACCCAAGTCGTTCTGAACGCATGCAATAACAGAACTAGGTTTTATCTAAGTGCAGCTGAGGGAACCTGAAGCAGGATCACCAATTACTGCTACAAGTATATAGCATCCTTATCTTAGTCAGGCACATCTGTGTCTATAGGGAAATGGTTTGCTCCATTTTTTTCTAGAAGTCACTAGGGAACTATTAGCTTCTAATTCCTATGTTGCTCACCAGTAGAGTTCAGTGGGAAGAGTGACTACTGAAACAAGTTTAATTTTTCTGACCAACACCAGGCTTGCTGGTGAAATGCATATACATTTTATGACACATAGAAAGCTGCCAAAAGGGAGTCCTAGAGATTGTTTTTTCCACCTACCAGAAAACTAGACAAAGAGTAGGGCTCCAAATCCAAGATCTGAAGGAAAACTGTTCATAGCTATCGCAGCGGTTAGGCAAATGGAGGCAGGGGGACAATACAACTTCCTCTTTAACATCGAATGGTAATAGTGAAGCTCAAACTGAGCTTCTCAAGAGAGTAGGAGATGCCAAAGATAGCAATGATAAAGCTGCTCACCAACAGTGACAGGTTTAGTGTTAGACACCATCACTCTGGTATTAGCTAATGCATGATTTCTTTTATTGCATACATCATTCCACTTAGTGCTCACAAAAACTCTAATGATGCAGTACTGATTGCGACCCCGAATGCTGTAAGGAAACTGAAGCTGGTGGGTAGCCTGCCCAATATCCCCCTCCCTGGTAAACACCCTGGCTGTGCTCCCAAAGTCCAGTTCCAGAAGACTTGAGATTAATGTCTAAGGGGCCTGGGGCAGGACTATATCCCTAGGAGGCTTGGCTCACAAAGGCAGCTTCCTAGGAGGGCGTTGGTCTCAGTGGGTCAGCTGGTGGCCGCCCTCTGTCCTGTAGGGTGAAGGTGATCTCCAGATGGAATGGCCAGCCAAACTATTGTCTGTAGTTTTGCAGGAAGCTGTTTGAAAGGGTCATTGAAAAACGATCTTTCTAAATCAAGCTGTACCAATATTTTTATTTCCTTTCATGCAATGCCACATTTAAAGGCATTAGATGAGCCTGTTTTTAAAGCCTGGGAAACAAGCCCCAGGGAGTTAAGTTCAGAAAAACAAAAGGCCCAACTCTCAAAGCAAAGAACACAGAAGACTGGCGAGCCAAACATCCTTATGGCAAATCCTTGCTCTTGGGACTTAAGGATTGTGTGGCATGAATGAACACACAGACACAGATCCAGACACAGACATAGACACACACACACACACACACACAAATCTAGAACAGTTTTTAGAAAAATGTAACGTGCCTTGATATTTACATATATAAGATTCCCTGTTCATGGTTCTAATAATTTTTTGAAATAAGAACTTCACAAGGAAACCTAAGTTTTTAATCTTATGGTTTCTAAATTATTTTTAAAATAACTAACAAATTGTTGTGTCTAGTCTGGAAACTGGCCCTATGCAGTGTTTGTGGAAAGGAAAATTTCAGAGCCATGACCTGTTAGGTGTACTCAAGTTTCTCCCCAACTTTCTGCCCTACCTTGAGGCCAATGGAGGCTAGGTGTGGTGGCACAGGCCTGTAATCCCAGGACTCAGGAGGCAGGTCCAGGTTGATCTCTGCAAGTGTGAGGGCAGCCTGGTCTACATAGTTCCAGGCTAGTTAAGGATATAAAATGAAACCTTGTCTTCAAAAAACCAAACTAAACCAAATCAAACAAACAAAAAGGCAAAGCCATTAGCAAGAAGTCAAAATAGGCAAGCTGTGGCCCATCGCCAAGGGCATCATTGCTCACTAGTCCTCTGATCAGAAAGCCAGTGATACTGAATTGGACAGATAAATCACAAGAGCCCCCAAATCCAGCAAGGACCATTGGGAAAAGGAAGTGGAGAAAATAAGACAGTGCAAAAAAGCAAATGTTTTTCTTCACACTGTGACAACGGATCAGCTCTGACAAGCAAAGTTGCAGAGTGTGAATGGGAGGGCCTCACAGAGACCTAGTTCAGAGGTGAGGAAAGGAGTCCAGGCCTCCAAGGTCCTCTGTCAGCCTCCAGAGTCACAGAGAATTAGAGAGGGACAGGAGGAGGCCCCAGCTCCGTTCGAGTTCTGTAGAAAGCAGGAAAACCTCAGCTTCTCTAAAACTGGAAAGGCCAGGTAAATTATGAGTTCAGGAAATGGCTGGTCATTTTGCTAAAGTACTAAGATCATTATAACAATGCCAGTCAGTAAGGAGAAAGAGCATTAGAAATCTCATTTTCTAGGAGATCTCAAAACACTGATAATCTTTCTTTCTAACTTTCAGATTGGATTTTATATAACACAGAACTTTACTGTTCACATGTAACCTACCAATGCCTGTGGATAAAAAGACACTTCAGAACTGCTAATACCTTCCAAGACAGAAGCTTATGTAGGTCCCTATTATTAGGACTATCTATCTACTCAGACATGACAGGTTCAAACATGGTGGGGTTTCAGGAATTCAGTGATCATAAACTCCAAAGGCAGGTTGCCATTTGAAGCCAGCTGCAAGATGGTGAACGAGGGTTAAGGCTTACAAGCTACACAGCTGAGGCCTCTCTTGCTGGCTCTGACTACTATTTGAAGGAAAAGAAAGATAGAAATGAGGGGTTTTGGGGGTGCAGAGAAGATGGCTCAGTGAGTAAGAATGACTGCTCTGCAAGCATGAGGACCTGAGTTCAAATCTCTAGCACCACCTAAAAAGCCAGGCATGACTGCACATGACTGTAAACCCAGCATTGGTATGGGGCAGAGACAGGTAGATCCCAAGAGCTTGCTGGCTAGCCAGGCTAGGAGAAACAGAGAGCTTCCAGTTCAATGAGACCCTGTCTCAAGGTAGTAAGACAAAAAGACAGAGAACAATAGAGGAAGACTCCCAACATCCTGCTTTGACTTCCAAACAAGTGTGTGTATCTGCACACTCATGCATGCAACACACACACACACACACACACACACACTTTCAGAATGATGGCGTCTATTTCTTTTGGTTTCCCCCCAGCAAGGGAGTTTAATTGATGATAAAGCAAAAGTTGTGCCCTCTGAGTATAACAGACTAGTCGATAATCATGATGGTAATAATTAATGATCCTTTCAGCAGTGTTCTTGAACTTAATGCACACTAGTGTCCTGGGATCTTCTCAAAATGTGGCTCTGACTCAGTGGGTTTGAGATGAGGGCCAAAGTTCTGCATTTCTAACACGCTTCTAGAACTGCTGGTCCAGGGCTCTGACTGGCAGAACTGCATGGTTTACAGGGCACTTTTCTCATTGGTTTTCCTTTCATGTGGAAGGAAAGCTATCGCCTATGAGGCTCTTGGGGGAACATATCTTATTCCAGCAAATCACCGAACCAATGTGACTACAAAAAAAAAAAAAACTGTACTAATGCAGGCAATACATCATGTGTCACTCAAAATATAACCAGATACCAACAGCATGAGCACTGGTTGCTTCTAGACTGTTCCAGAAATGTCTCCTACTTGCCTGGCACAAAGAAAGCTCAGCAAATACCTTCAGTATGGATGAACAAACAACGAATGAATGAATCAATGAACAGAAGAGAGATGTGAACTGCAAGAACTTGGCATCCAGTTGGTCCCTGTGTATGAAAATGGTCTTGTAAAGCCTTCCAAAGGTCATTTGTTGGGTGATGATACAAAGCCACTATCAGACTTACTGAAAGAGAAGGGTAGAGGAGAGCTGGAGGTGGTGTGGGGAAGAAGGGAGCACTACGTACAGATGCTGACTGCTAAAGAGCACTGAGCCCCAGACATAGTTCTCAGAACCTTTACCTACACTGCCCATTTACTCTTTTCTAAACCTGTGTGAATTAGCGATTATGATTTCCATCTTACAGCTGGGAACCTGAGGCACAGAAGAGAAGTAACCCAAGATAATTCAGGTGAAGGAGGAGGAGGCAGGCTTTGGACTGGAGCCACGGAAGCCTCCACACCTGGTTCTCAGGGCAGCACACTGGCTCACTGGCTGGCAGCAGCCACAGCAAGCCTGACTCCACCTCTCTGATCCATTTGCAAACATGAGTCTTCCTAAATGGGCATGGCTATATGGCCTTTCTAAATTGGATAGTAACAGCTTCAAAGACCTGATATTTGTGGTGCATGATTTTATACATATACATATACATATATATATATATATGTGTGTGTGTATATATATATATATACACACACACATATATATATATATGAACTTTACAAGAAAGTTCTGCACAGGGTTATTTCCTAACTTTTTAAGTAAAACAACTCTAGTGAATACTACTATAAAAAAAATGGAAGGGATCCTTTCAAGTAGTTCAAAGGAGAATTCTCATATCTCCTGGTCTAGAAGGTTCGATGGCTTGTATTTTGCCTTGTTTACTTTATCCTTATGCTTATTTTTTCTCTGTGGTTCTCTCTCTTTCTTTATCCCCCTTTCTCTCTCTCTCTCTCTCTCTCTCTCTCTCTACCATGTAAACACACCATTCTTTCTCTTTCTCTCTATGTCTCACACACACACACACACACACACACACACACACACACACACACCAATTTTCAGAATCACTGGAGAACAGCTTATAAACATCCTCCCTGTATTCTTAAATGCATCAGTACATGCTTCCTAAAGACAAGGCTTTTCTCTTACATGATCACAAGCAATTATCAGCTTCAGGAAAAATTAGGGTTGATTTAATGCCTTTATCTAATCTACCGTCTCCAACTGAGGCTGTCATTTGGCTCATTGATAGCTTTTACAGAGAGAACTAGTATGTTTTAATGGCTGAATGCATATGAAGAATTGATATGAGTAATTAAGAATTAATGGGAACAGAGTACTTTGGCATCCAGAGAACCATTTGGCTACATTAACTCATTTGGGTCCCATCTTGCCTCTCTGAGGTCCAGTGGCAGCACTGTTCTTATTTCACTCTGGATGGAAATGAAGCTGAGGAGCCCAAGAGCTCAGCCACTCCCTCCCTTCACAGCACAGCTTGGTACTGATTTTAAAGACTTTCATTTCAGTGCCTGCCGACAGACTGACCACTAATCCAAACAGAGTAAATTCCTAAAATAAATACCATTTGAGTGTTTATCTCTCTAACCACTTACTCTTCTGTCAGCTACAGACTAATCAGCACACACAGCTACATCTTCAGGAACAGGCCTGAGCTACCACAGGGGAGCAGACTGGTGTGAGAAGGGAGGCTGGCAGGGTGGCATTTGGGGACTGGCCACCTCAACACCTGCCCAACTGCACTGTGGAATCCACTCCCTCATATGCTAAAAGATCCTGTTTCAGACTTGGCTTGAACATGGAAGGCAGAGAGAAGCAGCAGGAGCGAGTGTGGAGGTGATCCCTCAGTCTTCAGCGGCAGTCTGAAAATGGATCCACTGTCATAAACTTGTCTGCTAACAAGCAGCAGTGGCTTTTAGACATGGAACTTTGGGGTTCAAATCCTCACTCTGCCACTTAGTTCATTTGCCTTGGGCCAGTTTCCAAACCCGGCTAGACATCATTCCATCATCCACACACTCAGATCACAGAGCAAAGGGGAGGGAAGGGCAAGCTAGAAGCCTGGCACATGGGAGGACTCCTGCACCTGCTGCACAGAAAGTCTTTGCCAAAGGTGGCCTGGTTTCTCACAGGCAAACCTCTACTTTCATAGAGCTCTGGAGGAGCGAAACCAGGCTGGGTCTGCAAGAACTAAGGGGGTATGAAGATGAAGGAGCTTTGACTAAAAGTCTGCATGGATCCCTGCCTGTCAAGAATACAAAGTAACAGACCACCTTTGCAACAAGGGAAGAGGTCAAGGCAAGAATTCTTCTTGTGTGGCGGGAAGAGCAAAATATTTACCTTTTCCAGGGCCTCTTTGTCAAGCAGTTCTTGCACAGCTAGAAGTTTGATGCTGTAAGAAAAAAATTAAAACCAGGCTTGAAACAAGTCATTTCATGTTACCAGGCGTCATGACACAGGTCACAAGGACAAGAGTGTGAAATTTCAGTCTGTACTTCTATGTTACCTCCCACCTTAAGGTGACCTTTTGACTCAAAATGACCATTGCAAAAATATTTTAAATATTTCTACATATAAAAAGTAATTTTACCAACGTATTCAGCAATTCGATTTCGGGGAATATCCTCCATAGGATTGAAAGTAGGCACTCAAAAATGTGTTTGCACACCAATGGGTTCATAGTAACACCATTCATAATAACCCAACAGTGGAAGCAACACAGTGTCTATCAGCAGATAAACAAACAAAAATGGCGTGTATAGTCAAGAATATATTTTACATCCCTAGCAGGATGGATATGCTACAACAGAGAGGTACCTTAAAGACATTCTGCTAAATGACGTAAATTGCTCACAGAAAGATAAATGCAGAATGATTCCACCTACATGAGGTACAGAATGACTAGGCTCATTGAGACGGAAAGGGGAATGGTGTTTCCCCAGGGTTAGGGGTGGAGGGGGGAATATGCAGTAACTATTTTGCTGACATGGAATTTCAGTTTGGGATAAAGCAAACCTTCTGGAGATGGATATCGGTGATGGTTATATGAGAGTGGGAATGTGTTGATACCAGTGAACTGAGTGCTTAATGATGGTTAAAATGGTAAATTTTATTATGAAAATTTTGCCACAAAATATCCTTAAAGTGACTGATAGCTGTTTCATGCAAGGATTGAATAAATTTGGAGGAATATAAAGAAGACAACAGTTCCCTGTATTCAATATTTATCCTCCCTTAGGATCTCTTTGATGATAATGATCAAAGAGTTAAAAGTACACATTGCCACTTGGTAGCCATGGCCAGATTAGAATATGATGTGCCGTGTGCTGGGTAGATGTGCAGAGATACTGAGATGGACCTGGCTCTGTAGAGGTCAAAGAAGGCTTCCTAAAGGGACCTTGCCTGGAGAGACGGTAGGAGTCTGCAAAGGAGTCTACAAAGACAGCAAGAGGAGTGGGCAATGTTCCAGTTTCCAGGTTAGATGCCAGAGCCTGGAATGCAACCAGCAGCTGAGACAAGAATCCAGCAGTAGATGCAGGATTATAGGTAAGATACTTTCTGATCTAGATTTGCTGCTGATAAAGTACTCAGGGAGCATGAACAGATGGATAGTTGAGTATGTAGGGACAGCCCGGGCTAGACTCAGGACATGGGCAGAAAACTGAGAATTCAGAGATCCTGTCAGGAGCAATCCTCTGTAGACTGACTCATGACACCCCATCTCCAGGGCTGATGTGGCTTGGGTCCCTGGTCACTACTTCCCATCCCACAGACTCTGCCGTGCAGAGGTAGATTACACCTGTCCAACATGGCTGCCCACAGGAATGATGCCCTTGAAAGGTCATCTTACAGACTTCTGCACTAAGTACAACTAAGTAAGTGCATACTATCAAATGCAGTGGCTTAAGCCCCAGGAGGGACAATAAATGCTTTCAAAGCTTATAAGAAACCTACCACCACCTCCATCCACAATTTAGGAAATGCAAGGGCATTCTCTCTACTCCAGCCTTACCAACCTTCCTTCCATCCGCTGTATAAATTCACATTTTCTGTTTCTCAGATTAGAAGGAATCTGTGCTGTGTCCACACAGCGTCCCTGAACAACCAAGTGTAACATCCTTACTTACAACACGCTTTTTCCCTTGGGATGTTTACTGTTCTCTTTAAAGTTCTTTCCTGCGGTACCTCTGTCTATCTCCTCCCAACTATGGAAGCACTTTGAGGCTGAGGGTTCAGATGTTCTTGCCCATAGCTACATTTGTAATGTCTGTAACTGGCATGTGTAAAACACAAGGAATATTTACTAACTTCATGGGCCCAGGGGCCTAAGGAGCAAGTAACTTTCATAACTCATATATTCTGGTGTAAATGGGTAAAATCACAGTTCATGCCTCAGTTTCTCCAACTGAAAAGAATGCCTTAAAGTTGATGATTGGACTTAATTCACCCTGGGCAAAAAACACTAAACATAGTTGTATAACCTACTGTCACTAGTGAAATACATCTAGTGGCATCCTCAAAGCCACTGGTCCCTCTTCAGTACTTTCTGACTGCCAGTGTACAAAGCTAAGATTCTAGGTTAGCAATTTAGACAGCAACTTATATGCTAAGTTGGGAGTATCCACTTATAGCTCAAGTTACAGAAGATTAAACTGCCTCTGAAATAAGTTCTGGAAAATATTTACTGTGGAGGGATGTTTTAAATAGTCTCTCCTTCCTGCCTGTCTATGATCATGAGGTCTGATCTAGTATCAAATGTCAGATGTCAACAGCTTACAGGAGAGGTGAAAGCTGTGAAGCTCTTTAGCTCTCTCTTCCTATTTCAAAACACCACATTCTGCCCACTGAAGAACACCATTTGAAAGCTCTGGAAGAAAATGAACTTAACCTCCATTGATGCCTCAATAAAAAGATGAAGGCTTACACCTCACTCTGATCTTGCTGTGCTCTAAAACAGAGGTAGCAAATACCTGGCACCATGTGGCTCCTCTCCAACCATCCCTACTCCTTGTCACCTCTTGCTATAAGACCTCCCTCCACTAAACTTACATTCAACTTCAGATTCCTTCTCAACACCCAACAAGCCACAACCAATCTACTGAAATTGGTATGTGAGCACAAATCCAGTAAACATGTGCTCTAAAACCAATACTACTATTAATGGTATTGGCGGGGGAAGTGGCAGACCTAAAATGGGACAGTGGTAGGGAAGGGACAGAGGGCTCCTTGTTGACGATGATGATGATGATGATAAGGCACTCAGATCTAGACAGTGTAAGCTTCAGGACAAGAATGGTTGCATTGATATGAGCACTGCTCCAGTGCTTGCTGCCTTTGGGTCCCTGCAGCAAGCTGCGCCTCTTCCTCTGGAGAGCTATCAGCTTTGAGGGTGTCCTGAGATGCTCCTCATTATAGAACTACGCTAATGTAATTTCTACTTATACTGGATCCCCTTCAAGGCTGTGATACCCATATCATTACTGATAATATCAGACCTTCTAATACACCACGTACACCCTGGGAGGAAATTTCATACACTTCAGGGCAACAAACGTATTTACCACACCTTCCACTTGATACCATCTAACTTCTTACTCTGGAAGAGAACTTGATGTGTCATTTTCAGTTCTGTTCCTTCCTCCTTCCTTTTGCTAATGCCACAAACATGTGTTCAGTATCCTGTGTTTTAGAAACTATGCAGCACTTAGAGGCCGATAAATATGAACACAATAATGTCTCTGGCCTCAGAGAGCTGAAAGAAGCTATGGTGCTGCATAGGCACATACTCGGGAGGGCAGGGGGAGAGGGTCCAAAGTGGATCTGGACCTCAGAGCGTGAGTCTGTGGATGGCCCGGCACATGGTCAGCATCCTTTGAGGGCAGCAGACCCTGGTCAGGTAAATGCTACAATGAACTGCAATTTCCTTTCCTGCATTTCACTTAGAGAGAAAAAAAATCATGTGAAAGCAGCTGAGGCAGGGATTTAATTCAAAAAAGACAATTTCAAAGGCAAGTTCTAAATACATGCAACACTTAAAAACACCTAGAATGCATGTAATTAACACTTGCTATATAAGCCTCAAGAGGGTAAGGTACTGGAGGGCACTGTCTTTTTCAACAGGACAACATCTGGCACAGTGAGGTCTCTAAGAAGATTAGAAATGGCAATGGGAAAAGTGCTGGCCTATAATAGATAAATCAGAGGGTGGCTGAAGTCTGGGTGGTTTGGAGCCCCAGGCTGAACAAACCTCAGTAGCCCCTGAGGGGCTCCAATGAAGAGTTCTCATAGTATATGGGACAAATCCATAATGAATATAATATGATGTTCCATTTATCATCATACTAATGAAACATTTAAAAGCCCTGTTTTATATACAGGGCACTCCTGGGTACTGGGGAGACACTGAGAGGCAAGAGTGGCCTTTGCTTTCAGGCATCTGAAGTTGATAGAGGAATCAGATAATCACATCAGCCGCATGAGGAGTAACCTGCAGGTTCAAATGAGCACGCTGTGGCCTGCTGGAAGGACAATGGGCAACACTGGGAGGCTTCTTTTTCATTTTGTTTGATGCAGGGTCTGACTATACAGCCCAGATTGGCTTAAACTCAAGATCTTCCTACCTCAGAGTATGTATATACCAATGTGTCATTTTAGCGGGGGGTTTCTGAATGAATGGCTACGGAAAAACCAAGAGAAAGCCCATCTCAATTTCTAGCTTGCAAGACTGGGGACTGGAAGAAATGTGCAGTCAGGGAGGAAAATGAGGGTGCACAATGGTGAGTGACATTCAGGACACTGTGATACTTGGGCCTTGGGGCCCTGGAGCGGAATATAAAATAGTAACTGCCTGTAGCTCAGCAAGTTCTGGGCTCCAGATTTGGACATGGGGCAGGAAGACGGTGCTGAAGGAGTCAGCTTACTCAGGAGGCTAAACAGAGAGAGGGGGCAGGCACCCTAGGCCATAACCACTTGAGAGCCAGGAAGAAAACTGCACAGCGGTGCACATCTATTAATATGATCTCAGCAGTTGGAAAGATGAGGCAAGAAGAATGCCATCTCCAGGCCAGTCCAGGCTACAGAATAAGATAGTGAGTTCTAGGCCAGCCTGGGCTATAGAGTGAAAACTTGTCTTAAAAAAAAAAGTATTCCAGGAAAGTAGAAGACAGACCGAGGGCCCAGGGCTCAAGCCACACTTTGCAAAACCAAGGTTGGGACGAGGAAAGAAAGTAACGCTAGAGAGCTGCAGTTCAGTGGGTCAGATGTGGACATCAGTAAAAAGGAGAAACAGTGAGATTAAAATCTAGGCAGAAGACACGCTGTCTCCTCACAGCACGGTTCGCCTTGCCGAGAAGTAGGGCACTGAGCTCTGCCCAATCCCTCTCTCTGGCTCATCCCTCTCTGTCCTGCTTGTTTCTAGGTTTTTCACTTTGTTTTGTTTTGGTTTTGGTTTTATGGACAGGATCTCGCTGTAGTCCAGTCTAGAACTGATTCTGTTATACAGCCTTATGCTTGCAGCAATCCTTGCGCAAGCCTTCTAAGGCCTGGGAAGACAGGTATAAGCCACAATGCCCAGTCCTGTCCTTGATAATATTATAAAACTCAGTTTTGCTCAGAGAATTTGATCACCATTTGCATAATATAGTGGAATATAAAATCTCAGAAGAGCCCTAAACAGTGCCCAGGGCAGTTTTCATTATAATGCAATAGTCCAACAACTTCTTTTACAAGGTAGAAGGCAGAAGGCTGAGGGAACTCAACTTGAAGATACCACAGCAAACCTCAAGGCCTCCAGAAATCCTGGAAAGTCAAAGCAAAGTCCCAGGATATTTGCCACACTCACTGCAGGACCCAAGGCAGGCAAGACTGTCTGTAGCAGGAGCCGGAAGGAGGGCAGACCAGGGTAGCCCATCCGAAGACAAGGGGGTGAAGGCGCAGCCTTCTGCTGGGTCTGGAGGCCACAGGCCAGAGCCACTCTACCCACATGTCCCTGTGAGGGACTTAGGAAGTTGAACAAAAGTCAAGGTAAAAAATGATGCCAATCCAGCAGCCCAATCACTCCTCTCCCCACCTTCAGAGGAGGCTCTCCATGAATAGAGTCCAGAAGACTGCTCCTTTGTGGTCTCCAAATTTCAGAAGTCATGGGTGTCACAAGCAGACTCGTTCTCCCTAATGGCTAACTTTCTTTCACTCCTGGGAAATGGATGCCAGCCTCTGCCAGGCAAGAGGAGGGGGAGGGGCTCCCAGTGACAGCCTAGCATTGCCAGACACATCTGCTTGCTGCTGCATCACATCCTGTCACTGCCAAAGAACAGGCTGGCATCTTTTCCTTCCTCCCCAGAGCTAAGTGCTACCGTGTATGTCAGCTAGAGAACCATCTACACGTCTTCACCTGGGACAGTGACTGCTCTTGGAGGGCCCGCAGTCTGGGAAGGCCTTCTTTGTGGAGCCCCCAGGTTTTCTGTTCCACTCTCAGGTTTTCAGTTGCTTCAGTTCATTACCATACCCTCCACTCTCTTAGAAAACTGTCTAATCTACACATATCACCACATTTTATCCTAACAGTATTGAGTTTAAACTTAAAACAACCTCTCCGTCTGAGTCTTCATACGCCCCTTCTTTACTCTTTAGTGTCTGTGAAATTTTTCTTTCATCTTAAGAATCAGGTTTAGGGCCAGCAAGATGATTCAGTGGGTAAAGGCACTTGCTGTACACATCTGACTGACTTGAGTTCAATCACCAAAACCTCCGTAAAGGTGAAAAGAGAGAAATGATCAAACAAAGTTGTCTTCTGATCCTCTCGTGCATGCTGTGACACACTCATATACACGTACACACAGACACAATAATAAAATAAAATTTGAAATAAAAAAGAATTAAGTTTGCGAGGATACAGGCTACTTTGTTGGCCTTCTGAAAAATTAGCATCAGAATTGATCACAGCCTTTTCCTAAGTTATTAAGACTGCTTTTATCCTTTCTCTGCCATTGCATTACTTTCTCTAACGACCTTCTCAAGTTGGATAGCTATTTACTTAAACGATTTCTTTCATATCGAACTATACACTTTTCTCCAGACACACAGCCTTCTACCTGGTCTGCAGGAGCACTGTTGGTCTCACTGGATTTAACAGTTACTTGGGTTGTTCGTACCACTCATTCATGACAACACTTTGGTCAAGGATGGACGGCATATACAATGGTGGTCCCAGAAGATCTGGTTTCCAGTGCTCTCAGAGCCTGTTCGTACAACAATGAAATCACCCAAGGACACATTTTTCAGGATGTATCCCTGTTGCTAAGCGATGCATGACTGTAACTGGGTTTTGTGATTTTTCTTTTTTTACTTTCTATAATTCTAGTGCACCCTGGCACCCTATACAATTCTAGCTTTTTAAGATGTACTGCTCAGTGTGCAGTGGCTGCATGCAGCAGCCTCCTTGACAGCATGTGTAGTTTGCTGCTCGTATGGGTTGTCCTGGGGACTTTGGAGACAGACTTTTTCAATGGAGGCTCCTGTCACTGCCTCTTGCTGTTCCCTATTTAGGTTCCAAACAGGTAGATGTGAGGCAGTTGGGAAGAAGCAGAGCGAGAGGGTCAGGATTCACATCAGCCAAGTCATTCTCCCCATCCGCACCAAGCTGCAGAACACGGAGCACGTGACCGAAGTCCTACAAAGGTCAAATTCTCTAGCTGGTACAAGGTCCACATCTCAAAGAAGCAGGGTTTTCCCAGGTTTAATGTGGTAAATATGAGGACATGGGAACCAAAAAATAACTCATCCTGAAGGACTGCAGTCAGATAGAGCCGCAATTGTGAAGGCTTCACTGTGCTGATCCTTCCTAACCATGTCCACGAATACATCCCACTTCCTATCTAATCAAAATAAGATAACGTGAAATAGCTGGGGCTGGTTGTGCACACATGTAACCACAGGGCTCAGCAGGATGAGGATGAGGCAGGAAGATACTGAGTTTAAGGTCAGCTGGTGTGACACAGCAAGACTTTGTTTCAAAACACTAATAATAATAAATAAATACAATTTATTGATACTTTTGGTCTACCTTATATATCAAGTCCTCCCCTTTATTTCCCAAATGCTTGAACAGTTCAAGAATTTGATTTTGGGTCTACCAGTGTTTACTACTAAGTTTTTTCATAGTGGCGCAGGGAGTAAGATCAGAGTCCCGAGTCAGTGTGAACTGTGCTGTCTCCTGGCAGCGGGGTAACTTTAGGAACCTTGGGAGCCCACAGAAGGTAGGAAGAGAGTCGGGCATGTACCTCTGTGGCCCAGAGCAGAGAGGACACAAATAGCTCTGCATGTTGTTCAGCGCACAGAAAGCTTCCACAGCTGTAGGTGTCAGCATTCCTATTACTCAGAGTCTTTCCTTAGCCATTAACACATTTCTAAAGATTAGAAATCCCCCCCCCCCATTTGGGTGAAAGCACAACTTTTCAGACAGGAGCAATAACAAGTTTATCTCTCCTCCCCTTTTTGATCACCATTAACAACAGTCTAAGCTACTTGTGACTAAGAGTAGCTACGAACATGGTACAACACAAACTCAAAAGGCGAGGCACAGGGCTTCAATGTAGAATAAACTCATTGGGTTGTCTTTCAATTACAGAGCAGAAAGACAACTTCTGACATTCACAGATGCCTGATAAACATTTGCACTGCTCCCTAGATCTGCTGATTCCAGGGCCTATGCTAGGTATTCCCATTGGGGCCTATCTCAAGCCAGAGCTGGGAAAAGATGCACACAGATGCTCTCCTGAGCCCTCTGCACCCCAGCTTCAGAACACTAAGGTGAAAAGAGGCTATAGCCTGGATGTATATGCCCCCTCAGTGCGATGGTGTTAGAAGGTAGAGACTTCAGGATGTGATTAGCCCATGAGGGGTAGAGCCCTTATATAGGCATACCTCATTTTACTCAGCTTTGCAGATGATGCGCTTATTACAGGTGAAAGGTTTGTAGCAACCCTGCACTGAACAAGTTGATTGGGAACCTTTTTCCTACAGCATGTAATCACCTTGCAGCTCTGTCACATTTTGGTAATTCTTGCAATATTTCATACTTCTACGGTATTACATTTGTCAAGGTGATCTATGATATTACTACTATACTTATTTTGGGTGCCATAAGTTATACACGCATAAGACAGCAAACTTAGTTATTGTTGTACATGTCTGCCCCGCTGCGCAGCTGCTTCCTGTCTTGCTCTCTCTCCTCAGGCCTTCCTATCTTCTAAGACACAGCAATATTGAAATCAGGTCAGTTAAACACCTGACAAAATTCTGCAAGTATCCAAGTGAAAGGAAGACTCTTACACCTCTCGTTTTAAATCAAAACCTAGAAATGAGTCAAGCTTAGAGCAAGCAAATAGTGAGAGGATGAACGCTAGGCCTCGTGCAAGCAGTTAGTGGAGCTGTGAGTGCAAAGGAAAAGCTCTCTTCTAAAATTTGTATTTCTAATTAATTAATTAAGCCATGCTAGTGATCATAGGAGAGGTCCTTGAGGGAAATAATAAATGCTAGTCTAGAAGACACCAAAATGATAAGAAAGCAAAAGAACCTCTCTGGTGGTAGGGAAACATTACAGTGGTTTAGAGAAACCAGTCACAGCATTCCCTTAAGCCACAGGCTAATCCAAAGCAAGCCTGAAACTCTCTCCAGGTGAAGGAGCTGTAGAAGAGAAATGTGAGGTTGAGGAAAGAGCCATCCCCATAGCACGCAGTGCAAGGCGCTGCTGTAGGTGCTGACACAGAAGCCACACCGAGTCACGCAGAAGGTCTCGATGAGATCATTCCTGAAGGTGACAATGTGTCACCTAGGACTTCCAGAGCCAGAGAGAGTCAAAGCCAGGCTTCAAGGCATCAAGGACAGGCTGACTCTTGTTAGGAGTGAATGGAGCTGGTGACTGAGTTGAAGCCAATGCTCACCTACCATTCCCAAGCCACTCAGGTCTCCACCAATTACACAGAGTCTATTCTGCCTGCCCTCCATAAATGGAGTAGCAAAGCCTAGATGATGATGGCATATCTGTAATGTGGTATATACACAATGTGGTTTTTATTTGAAACCCACTGTTCAGACCTGCTTCCCAGAAAAGATTCATTTCAAATACTACTACACACTAACAAAACATCTGTCAGCCAAGAGCTCTGCAAGACATCTATACCACAATTAATGCTGCTTTCATGCCTGCTCACACAGCTGCCCATTCATTATGAAGGAGTCTTTTCAACCTTTCAACTTTAAAGCCTTATTATTTAGGAAATACGTTTTGCAAAGCCCTAGATGCCATAGAGTCTCTAATGGACATGGACTGGAAACCTCTTGGAAAAGATTTACCATTTTAGATGCTATTAAGAATATCTGAAATTTATGGGAGGTAAAAATATCAATGCTTACAGGACTTTGAAAGAACTTAATTCCAGCACTCATGAATGATTGACTTCAGTGGGAGAAGTAATGGCAGATGGGATAGAAAAATGAAGAGCAAGGGCTGTAAGTGGAGCTTAAGGGTGTGATGACATCATCATGATAAAACAAGAAATGAGGAGTTGTTTTTTATGAATGAGCAAAGAAAGCCAATTCCTGAGACAGAATCAGTACGATGATTCCCTGACACTATCCCAGCCACTCCCCTGCAGTAGCCACCACCCTGGCAGCATACACCATCAACATGTAGGCTAGATGCCCCCATAAAAGGACTACAACTCACTGAAGGCTCAGATGACTATACACACTTTTCAGCAATAAATTATTTTTAAATTCAAGTATGTACATTAAAAAAAACATTTTAAGGCCACTGGCACATTTAATAGGCAACAGTACAGTGCAAACATAAGTTTTATATGTACTATGAAACAAAAATTAATTGTGTGAATAGCTATATAAGAATAGCAAATCACCTTACTGAAAACGAACCACCCATAACACCTCTGAGGTATGCCTGTGAGACACCTCAGAGAGCTGTTTGCTCCTTTGACTACATGAGGACACAGCTTGAAAAGTCTCATATATGTACAAAGTAGGACAGGTCCTCAGAGGACAGCACTTTGATCTTGGACTTCCCAGCCTCCAAAGCTGCAAGAAATTAATATCTTTTGTTTATAAACCATCTGCTCTATGGTATTTTGTCACAGTTCCCTAAATCCACTAAAACATGAGGGATCTCCAACAAACTAAGATTATATAATACCTATTTCTATTATATATATGATAAATTATATCACCATATAATGCATTTCACAGTGATAAGTTTATAAAAGTAAAGCAGGGCCAGAGTAGGTACAGGATGGCTGATGGAGAACATAGGCACATATGGCCAGTGTGCCATGTGGAGGTCAGGAAAGACCAGCCCTGTAAGAAGGCATTCGGTAAGGCTGTTTTGACTTTTGTTTTAACAGGTTTGCTCTCCTGTTAAATTAGGATAATGAGTCTAATGATTAAAGATATCATTGTGAAATGCAATGAGATGTCATTTATTACACAGTATATTGCTTATAGCATATAATAAGTACTCAATAAAGGATACCTAATAATATTTTTGTGCATTGAAATGGACATAACCTGGTAACACAATACTTACCTTCTTTAGAAATGGAAAGAATATGAGCTTTCACTGATCAAAATAGTACTGGTATTATACTACTTTAAAAATAGGCTGCAAATGACTGGACAACAAATTGACCTGTGAAGATGGTGTTCCCTAGCCTCACTTCACAGTACCAGGACTTTTATAATGATTCTGGACTCTTCAGTGTCTTTGTTATTACAACTGGATCATTTAACAGTAAATACTTGCATTCCTGATCCATCCAGGGTACCTCCCCTCAAAGAAGTGCAAATAATATACATTTTCTAGAGTTGAGTAGAAAACACACTTTTGTTCTCCTTCATCTCCTAAAACTAAAAGTAAAAAAAGTACACAAATAATAGACAAAACATAGACAGTTTGAAAAGTCTTTATCATATAGTTTCAGATCTGAAATACCTACCTGCACACATACACACACATGCATGGCAGATCTGTTGAGGAATTGGACCCAAGTCTAAACAGAAAATTCATTCAAAACTTTGTATATACATTGTACATATACCCTGAAGGTAATCTTTTTCTAATTTGTATTTATTTATGTCTTATTTATTTTATGTGTATGAGTATTTTACCTGCGTATATGGAAGTGCACACTGCATGCAATACCCATGGAGGCCAGAAGAGGGCATCGGATCCCCAGAACTGGAGTTAAGAATGATTATGAGCCCCCATATGGATGCTGGGAACCAAACCCAAGTCCTCAAGCACAACCTGTGCTTTTAACTGCTGAGTCACCTCTCCAGCCCTCCCCGAAGGTAATCTTATGTATATATATTTGTTGTTGTTGTTGCCTGTGTTTTGAGTACAGCATATCACCTAAGGTCTGGGGCAGAACGTTTTGTATTATACATATTTCCAATTTCAAATTCAAGATGTTCAACCTGAGCAATAGAAAGAACTTTCTTAAATACTTTCAAGGCTATAACATTTATTTAAAATGCAAGTCCTTTTACCAAAAAATAAAAAAATAAAAAATAAATAAAGAGCAAACTCCAGAAGTTAAAGTATAAAATGCTGGAATGGAATTAGATATTGGATCATTTTAAATTTAAAAATGAAACTCTTCCCCTTCAATTGACAAAACAATTACTACATTGATTAACCATTTAGTAGTTCTAAGTTTCAAATCTGGGTGTGTCAGAGCATTTTCATAAGTCTTCCCTCTGAGGCACACTGAGTTACATGCATCCTAAAGACCCCTGTTCTCTGCACCTCAGAGTCACTGTCATTTGCTCTGCTTGAAAGGAAAAAGCAGTAAAGCCTTCCTTCATACCCAATACCCAGGCCTCTAGGACCTTTCTTTCATCCTAAACTTCCTCCCAGTCCACAGCAAACAGGGAAGAGATGAAGCTATAGATCTTCCAAGAGGTTCTTTTCAGTAATTTTTTTAAATTTATTTTTAAGTGTATGAGTGTTTTGCCTGCATATACTAAGTGCACCCAGGCATGCAATGTCTGCAGAGGCCAGAAGAGAGCTTTAGATCCTCTGGAGCTGGAGTTAGAGAGAGCTGCCATGTGGGTGCTGGGAACTGAACCAAGGTCCTGCGAGAGCACCCAGTGCTCTTAATCACTAGTTGTCTCTCCAGTCCTTTTCAATCATTTTTAATCCTAGCGGTTATGACTCATGTCAGATGTTCCTAAACCCAGGCAGCTCTCTAATCAGCATGCGCTCCAAGTCCATGTGAACTGAGAACTTCTAAGAACTTGAGATGTCTCCTCCAGGTTCCTCTCATTTCTGGCCTTCAAGCTCTCTGAATCCAGGTCCCTCCTAAGCTGGATAACGTCCACATCCCCACCTACCACCACCACCACTCCCCACCCTGTCAGGGCTCTTCTTGTCTTTATCCATGCTCTTGTACTTCTGTCCAGAGCACATCAACCCACCCTGGAATAACTTTTTGAAGTCCAACTTTACATTTAATCACATTTTCAGGCAAGAAGTGGGTGCCATGTTATTCACATAGGAATCAATGTGAACAATTGCTTCTGAGATACTTCAAAACAAAATGTTCCATCACCCAGGCTTCCTAACAACCAGGGTACCTCTGACCCCAGTCAGGCTCACTACTGATCTTTTCAGTCCATTGCCATGATCCCAGGAACCATCCTTACTTTCTGAAAACATGTGAGAGTAAGAGAGATTAGCAGAACATGCCAGAATAAAAGAAATTTCCACTTTCAGAGCACACCAGAAATCTTAAAGTTATCTAACACCATCTAGGGTCCGGTCCGTGGTTCCAAATTAATGGTCCTGCCAAAGTTCTTCAACGCCAGCTTTCAAGGCTGACCTTTCACCTTTGTGAGGCTGCTCTTCCGTTCCAACCAGACAATCCACCCCTGGGTTTCGTCAGAGGCAATGGCCTGGTTAATCAGCAAAAGCTTCCTCCCTCTCTATAATACAAACCAGCCAGTTGGATTCTCTGGACAGTGAGTTGTTTAAAGCAGCAGTTATGAGGGTCATATATCACAGAAGTCTTTTATTTCATCTTTAAGAATTAAGTCATCGACACAGCTTTGTTTTCAGAATATTTAGAAAATAAAAGAATACCAATTAAAATTCTGCTAACTGGGAATTACCATTAGGATCCTAATTATATATATATCCTAGACCTTTACAGTGAATATATACACATTTATAAAACTGGAATGATATATATATATATATATATATATAGTTTTCTATCACTTTTAACGATCATAAAGTAATATAAATTATCATCATTAATAATTGGCACATTATGTCTTTAAAGGTAATGCCCATTGAAATACTTACAAATATGCAGATATATTCTATAATTTGCTAGGACTTATTGGATATCAAGCTGCTTTTTCACTGTTCTAATTACCATTTTGGAGAAGCACTTTGAACATACTACTTTCTTCACAACTTTAATTGCTTCCAACAATAAATTCCTAAGAGTACAAGGTCAAGGGCTACGTGAATTTTTAAGGTTTTTAATAACCTGCAAAATTGCTTTTGAGATTACACTAGAATTTTCTAGAACTCCACTACCAGTTACATAAGCAGTCTTGCCTGGGGTAATTAAAAAAAAACTCTCTGTCGATGATAATGTGGCAAAAGTAATATTATACAGTTTAAGTCCAAAATTATTTATCATTGGCCATTTTCAACTCTTCTTTCCTCAGAACCAGTGAGTGACAGTGTCAGGCGGGCATACCACCAGGCACCACACGGGACACTTCAGTGAGCCGGGCAGTCCAGCCCTGTGCATGACATTGACAAACATCAGGACCTCTGCCCCTGAGCTGGGGCTGTCGCCCCTCTGCAGTCCTTCCTTTCCTTTGCCGACTATATCTATTCCCCTGGATAAGTCAGAGTGGTATTATGGACTTTTAAAATTCCCTAATGTTCCCGATGAGAAACTATCAAATATTTTGCCCAAAATGTTGCATGGGACCCATCAGCTAGAATAAGCATAAAGTCCACTCACTTGAGGGGTGTATATACAAAGATCTGCCCACGGGCTCAAAAATCTCGAGTAAATTAGAACCAGAAGCTGGGCTCCCACCTTTTCTGTGGCTTTGGGTGCAGTGAAACACCTACCTATGAAGTGTCCATAAAGGATTAGACTAGACACGTGTTTGAAGTCTACAGGGAAGCCTAGAGGTTTTCCAGGAGAGACGGCACTTCCCAAGAAGTACTGATCTGCTTCAGTTACCATTTAGGAGCAGCCCCACCATCAGGTGAAAGAGACAGGTTCTTGCTCCCAGGTTCTACCCACAACACTATGCTCAACAGTACAGAACAGCCTGCGACAAAATCACAGGCAGCAAACCTCCCCGCCCAACACTGCACAAATAGGCTTTCAGGATGTGAGTGAGCATCCACTCAGGGATCAATGAGCACTTGCTGTGTGTCCACAGCCTTCGCTGTGAAATTATTCCACACCCTGGTTTCTGGAATCATCTTCAGATATGGGAATCTGACTGGTCTCTGGCTTTGGGAACCTCATTCAGCATTACAGGAAGGAAAACACGCCACTTTCCTCCCGCTTAATTATTATCTGCTGCTGCTGGGTCTTCATGCTGAGAGCTTCATCTAAGAGGTCAGGCCCCTTAAAAGCAACTGCAAGGCCCTGCTAAGCCAGTTTTTGTCAGGGAGGTGAAGGGATACCCAGAGTGCATTTAGGGGCTAGATGACCTACTGTGGTGCCATATGCCTCACTATGGGGTAGAGTTACAGTGAAGACGGCAGCTGGGGGTGTGGGTCTGGTTTTTGTTAAGCAACAGTTTCTTACCCTGTCTTCAAAGCCATGAATCTCAGATACCATGTGGAGCTATGAATTCCAGCTGCTGTATATGAAACCTTATCCTCAGCCTGCAATTCAGGTCCCTCCGGTCCTTCAGCCTGAAATTTAAAATACCAAATTCAAGGGGCCCATGAGCCCCTTCTCTGGCTTAGAAACTTCTATACACATCACAGTCAGGCCTGGAAAGTTGCCTGAGATCCCAGAAGAACCTGCTGACCCCAGAAAATGGAGCAGTCACATGACAGGGGCCTATATTATCAGCCCAGTTTTCCTAGCTCAGGGAATTCTGAAGCGGGTTTCAAGTAGATAACTTCAAAAGCATTTTCAAGAAGGCTGAGAGGGAATACTCAGCCCTCTTTCAAAATTCTTCTGTGTAAATGTCAGCCAGTGCTAGTTAGCTCACGGCAATTGCTTGCTTGTGTTTTTGGAGCAGGACAGTGGTTCTCCAATTTTGGTGACCATCTTCTCAAGCAAACTGTAGGTGGGACTTGGAAACTGCATTCCTAACAAGTTTAAGAAGGAGGCAGTACTACAAGACTACGAACCATGCTTTGAAAGACTCATCATTTGAAACTCACATTAGGGTGTAACATCAAACTAACAGCAGGCTTTCATGAGGCTTCAACACCAGCATGTGACATGGTCTGATAGAAGAGTCCCTGAAATAACTTGCTGAGGGAGGGGAAAGCAGCACAGCTAGTCTCTCTGCAGGACAACCAGTCTCTTCGGGGCACAGGTAAGGCAAGACGGGACAAGCAACTTCATATCTCAAGCAGGATACCCATTTCCTACCCGTATTTTGAAAAATCCATTGCCACAACCCCAAGAGTAGTCAACCCAGGGGATCCTGCAGCATGGTATCCAATTTGTCATTTGACTGCCTTTACTGCTGTCCCATCTCTTTGAGAGTCCACCTCCACTCAGAGTTTTTCTACTTCTTTTTCCCTAATCAGTCCACTTGTGCTCTTGACAGATTGATTACATTCCTTTTCCCTAAACCTGTTTCTATCTGAGACATCTCTCCAGTCCCAGCTTCTGCATTTTTGAACATCTTAGATCTTTCTAGAGCCCATCTTTCTCAACATTTAATACTGACAGTAACTGGTGCTTACTGTCCTGGAAACTCTTCTGAAACTTTCCTAGATACACAACATCTCTAAGTCCTTCTCATTCATCTTCCCAATCCATCCCACTTCCCTGGTTTTCTTGTTGTGGACTTTAATTCAGTCAGCCTCCCAGAAAGTCCCATGCCAAGCACTATGCTGGACAGCAATGATTAACAACATAAAAGACAGACTGTCCCTGTTCAGCCCAATCAGCTAAGTGCACAAATGGTGACGGAATGTCAAGTGTGTCAAGTGGTCCAAATGAAACGTGCAGGATGCTGAGACTATGACAGGGGATTGACTGGTGAGGGGGAAGGGTAGTCAAGGAAGGCAGGCAACACTTGGCAATATCTAGAACAGGTATTTACTTGGCACTTATTTGCCAGGTCTTAAACATTTGTGAACCCAAGGGCCTATCTTCTGCCATCTTTGTACCTTCTGGGCATCTTCTTTTCTCTCTCTCAGTGATTATCAATGATTCAAGAACTCTATCCCAAGCCCCTACCTCATTTCTGAATCTGAATTCTAGCTCTATATTTCCAACATCTGCTGTACCTACAACTACAAAGTTCCAGGGGACCCTCAAATTCAACATGTCAAATGAGATTTGCCCAAGCAAAGTTGTCCTACATCTTTTTCTGTGCTTCTTAGACACCATTCAACCAAAACTATATTATTCTTGAACCTACCCTATGCCCCACCTCATTCTCCATATCTAAAACATTCCCTGTGCCAGTTAATTCTATCTACCAAGCCACCTGAATCCATCCATTATCACATTAAATGCTCAAAACTCAGAGCTAAACCTTAATTCAAGGTATGCTCTTTGTATGTTTTGATAAAATACATGCTCATTATAGGAAATTTTAACACTATACAGAATAATAAATTATGGGTTGGAGAGATGGCTAAGTGGTTAAGAGAACTGACTATTCTTACAGAGGACTCAGGTTCGATTCCCAGCAACCTCATGGCAGCTAACAACTGTTTGTAACTCCAGTTCCAGGGGACTGACACTCTCTTCTGACCTCCATGTGCATTGCATAACATGGGTACACTTACACACATGCAGGCAATACACATAATAAGATATTTTTAAAAGGATAATAAATTAAAGAATAACCACTGATAACATAACATACTAACACTGGCAACCCCTTCGACTTCCAGTGGGTCTGGACTTGGTCACGTGACTTGCTTTAGGCAATGAAGCATTAACAAGAATGATTGAGTAGAGGTTAAGAACTGCCATATTAAACCTTTTTTGTTTTTTGTTTTGTTTTGCTTTGAGACAGGGTCTCTCTGTAGCCCCAGCTGGTCTGGAACTCGCTATGTATAACAGACTGTCTCCTATCTCATAGAGATCCACCTTCCTTTGCCTCCCAAGTACTGAGTTTAAAGGCATGCACCAACACACCCAGCTAAATATTTTTTTAAAACTTTTAAAGGCTGTGTGATACTTCCTATGTGTACGTACTATGATTTGTTTTGATATCTTATATATTATTTTTATTTTTATGTCCATGAGCATATTGCCTGCATGTGTGTAAGTGCACCCATATAGTGTGTGCCTGTGGAGGTCAGAAGAGGGAATCAGATTCCCCTGGAACTGGAATTACTGACAGTTGTTAGTCTCCCTGTGGGTGCTGGGAATCAAACCCGGGTCCTCTACAAGATCAGTCAGTGTTCTTAATGGCTGGACCGTCTCTCCAGCCCCAATATGTACTATAATTTATTCCCTCTATTGCTGTATATTTGATTTTTAAGCTTTCCATGGTTTATGATAAATATCTTTGGACACACTGTCAGCATTTCAATATTTCCTTATTCCATATTTACAGATTTGCACTTACAATCCAAAACAATGTGTGTGTGGTCAAGCCCATTAAAGTCTATGCCAGAAAAGCAAATTCTAGCTATTTTACCACCTGCAACTTGAGAAAATAAGACAAGCCCTGCTGGGGCATCTGACAGGCAAAAACAGCCTCTTCTTCCTTTGCATTTCTCTGATTACCAGCACGTGGAGCATTTCTCTACACTGCTTGGCTGTGCTTGACCTATATCTTTCCTTGGGCTAATTTTTCTACTAAGATAGGAATAGTTTCTTCCCTTTAGATTTATAAAGTACATATTAAAGTCTTTAAACTTACTTTTTAATACTTCTAAGAAGGTTTGATTCCCAGCACCCACCTGGAGACTAACAACTGTCAGTAACTCCAGTTCCAGGGGAATCTGATGCCCTCTTCTGACCTCCACGGACACTGCACTACATGGGTGTGCTTACACACATGCAGACAATCTGCTCATGGACATGGAGGTTCCATGGAGAGTACCTCAGATACAACATGAAAACCAACCACTTCATAATGCCCTCAGGAAAAGCAGAATGCCTACATACCAGGAATGATGCCTCTTGAGATAGGAGACACCTGTCCTGCAACCAAGTAAGAGTCAATGCCATGTGGATCGTCCTGCCAGAAGTCCTTTTGACAAGGAAGTGTGGGACAATCAGAAAGTAAGGCCACAGGAGCCACAGAAGGCAATTTAGTCAGCTTCCAGGCTGAGAGCCATGATGAAGAACTGCCTGCTGTCATACGTTAAGATACAAAGCTGTCATATAACAGGAAAGAGAGAGGCTGGGACACAGTTATGAGACTTGGAAGGGTTATGAGCATGCTGTCTGCTTCATAGGACTTCATGGAGCCCAGATGTAATCACAAGGATGAAAACTTGAGGAAGGAGGGACAGAGGTGGAAGAAATAAGGATGAATATGTTGTCAAAAGTAGCATACTGAGGATGGGAATAAGAGGAGGATTAAAGTCAGTAACACTATACCAAGATGGACTTATGACGGGACACTGCAGTACTCACTCAGGCTAGGAGGGGTGGATCAGGGTACATCGGACAAATCCTTTGCTATCAGTATGGGAATCCAGGCCCACCCCAGCATACAGACATATAGTCAATGGGGTTGGGCCTTACAGAGGACTGTTTTCCTGTGGAAATTAGCCTTCAATAACCTTGAACCCAAATAGTTGCCTCCACTCACTCTCCTGAAGCATTAACTGGAGTCATAGAACTGACCACTTCCTCTGATGGACACAGACCACAGTTTCCGTGACAGAGGGTGTTGACAGGAGAAGGCAAGTCTACCTCAGAGATGTCAAGTAGAGTTTGATTGTTCATTCGAGGTCTGGTCATGGCAGAGTATTAGAACTGGTACCTTATGGGAAAAGAGGGTCTTTAAGATACAGAGAAGGCTGGTCCTAAGTAGCACTCTGGCCACATGCATGGAGGTAGCCAAGAGGACCACAGGGAGACAGTTCCAAGACAGTAGATCCAGCCCTGCCCCTACTCTAGCTTCAAGATGCAAACAGACACAAGTTCCACTGGACTGACGGTTTTTCCCCCTATGACCATGGCCCATGGCAATGCACCAGAAATTAATATTTGACTTTTTTGAGTCTTATTCTCCATATTCTCAAAATGGAACTCAAAGGTCCTGGCGGTCATGAGACAGAAAGATGTTTGGCCAGGATCTTCACCTATCATTTTACTGTGGTCACAGATAACTACACATCCCATAGGAGGTGGCATAGAGCCAGAAAGCACATTAATTACTAGGCCAGGTACTGCCCACAAACCACATGTAATGCTAGTAGATTTTTCCCAAGACATGTACTCCACATGGTTCCTCTGGTCTGAGGTATTCAGGAGAAATTCTAAAGTGAACCTGTTAAAAAGTCAGAAACCCAGGTTCACAGAAACCTAGAGCTGGAAGGGAGAACATTTGACACCCCACATACCCATGACAGACATATCACTGATAATGACTCACATGTGCCAGGCTCAGGTCAGAAAATCCTTATCTCAGCAACCCAAACACAAACCAGAGCTGACAACAAGAGAGGAAACCTCATTGCTAGCCCAGATCTACAGAGAGGCTTCATTATGTATGTTTAATTAATTGCCTTGAGAGCAAAGTGAGTAAGATTTCTAATCAGTATAATCCAATGAGTAAACAACCTTGAAGTCAAACAGACCTAAGATCAAAGCTGACTGACTTTGAGTGAGTTAGAGCAACCAGTTACATACAACTACCACACGCCCAGCAAGGCTGCTAGTGTTAACATACATGACCCAGCATGGTTCCACACAACCCCACAAGGTGAGTAGTACTGCCACTTCCAATGTACGATATTCTTTCCCAATTAACCAATGATACACGCCAGAGATCTGAAATGGGGTGGTCAATAAAACATGCTAGACTCTTATTCCCTTGACTGTGGGTGGGGCCCGTGAACATGTAATCCTAATAAGTTCCTCCCCAGGTGATGATGATGTTGATGATGATCCAGAGACCACACAAAGTCCATCAAAGCCTTAAGGAAAACTGCCTCTCGTGAGGACAAACAGACTATTCTGAAAAAGCACTTAACCTAGTACCTGGTAAGGCATAGAGATCCCACAAACATTTTACTTCATTCTAAGTCATGTATGTTCAGGGATTAGCAGCCAAGAGGTGGGACAGGGCCACGACATTCTGTATCTAAAGCTTAACCACACAGTAACACCCCCCTTCCACAGCACACCTCTACATTCCACACCCTTTGCCCCCGACCCAAGCACCAGGCAGCCACTGCCGACCTCTCAGTCCCAGGAAAGGAGCATGCTCCCTTGCCTGAGAAGAGAGCACAAACTGTGCTTCCCGCACGGTTCTGACGCACTGGAACCGAGCAAGCCGCAGCAGAGCTGCGCACAGGCAAATGTGAAAGCGGAAGGGTCTGAGTGCCGCCCGGCTAGACACGAACAGTACATACATAATTCTGCATCTCTAAACGCTAACATCTAACTATGTAAAATTTGCCTGCTCTTTTTAAAGGACTGTTATTAAAAGGATGAGGAAGAGGAAAGACAGGTCCTAGCTGATGTTCAGAATAAAGTCTTCCCAGTTGGAGAATTTGTCAGCCTGGCAGGCCACCTCTGTTTCTGGCCAGAGTGAACCTGTCCTGCAAGGTCCCCACCCAGTCTTACAGGGAACCAGCACTGCTGTAGTCTGGCCTGGGGTGCCTCTGAACTCCAGTCACCTAGTCCTGTGGGCCCAGGCCCAGGCAGACAGCTCATTCGGGTCACTAGGATTCACACTTCAAAAGGAGGAACATGCAGATGAGCTCAAAATAAAACTGCTGAGCACAGAGGAGGCGCACCATTCCCAGAGGGCAGCAGGCCTCAGGTGGGCTCTGCCTCCATCCTGCCCTGGAGGTGAACAAGGACCTTGAACAAACACAAGGCAAGAGCCTAGCTCTCTAGCTAGGTTATAAAACCTGCTGTGAAGTTCCTGGTGGGAAGCCCATGCACACAGGTTCCTAAGCATCCAAGAAGGGCAATTCCCCTCCCCCCTACCCCAGGACTCCAGAAAAAGTATGGAAGAAACACTTTACAGACAACACTTAGCTCCCAAATCCCCACTGGATCTAGCATGAAGACACTGCAGAACTCCATGAAAAATAGTCTCATTTCGAATTTCAAAATAAACAAACAAAAATTATGGTAACTGTAGGCCAGAAAAGGAATTGAGGCCACTCCAATTAACAATTTCCAGCCCTGGACACCTCCTACACCTGAATACCATGCCCAAGGAGCCCCCTTTCCAGATAAAGAACTGCTGTACTGTGCCAGCCCAAACTCCTGGGATCCTGGCCTCTTCCCCATGAACATCTGATGGAATTTCAAGCAGGTAGCCTAACCTGCCTGGGCTGTCCAGTGGACACGCCAAGCTGAGTTCACATCTGAATGCACTTTCAGCATGCACTCACTGCCCTCTTCCCACTACCAACGGTCTCTCATTCTGTACCTTCTACTCAGATCTTCCCCTCAAAAGAAGCTTCCCTTATGTCTTGGGCAGACTAAGGCCTTTCTCTTGTACTGTCTAATCAAGGAAAAGAATTCAGAAAAAGATTTCAAAGGGTCACAAAAGAATGCTACCGGGCGAGGAAGAGTAGACCCTGCTTACAACCTCTAGATAGGCTGACAAGACTTCAGTGTATGAACTTCCACCGAAGGACATCTGGGTACAAATGCTTGACAGGACAGTACTTAACATGTGTGGCAAACTGCATTAAGTCCATCAGAGGCATGGTTAGGGGAAGGGATCTAAATTTGAAATGTACAAAGTTCAATTAAAAAAAAATACAGTGCATTTCCACAATAATTTTATATTGACTATGTGTATAAACGTTCATATTTTGGATACATTGGATAAAATAATAATTACTAAAGTGAATATTGCCTGTTTCCTCTGAATTTTTAAAAACATGCTACCAGGCAGTCTTAAAATGTGTCCATGGCTGCACCGTATCTGGCTGGGAAATCCAACTGGAGGCAGTCACCTGGGATTATTCTCTGACTTGTCCTGGAGCCCAAGCCCATTTCTTGTGATTCTTAGGGTAAAATGCTGTTCCTTGGCTTGTGTGTCAGGTCACTGTTTTCACTCACTTCTGTGAGCAGAGCAAGCAAGGTCCAGCTAGTGTGGGCCAGGAACCTCCTTGTCACTCAGAGCCTGACTACACACAGGGGTATCACATGAACGGAGGAAGCTTCAGTCCTGCCTCGACTCAGCGGGGCTACCAGTTGGAACGTGTTGGACTCGGCAAATTTTGCCCTTTTATTTACGTCACTGACCCTCATTACCTCAGCGTCCAGGGGAGAATTTCTAAGGAGTTTTGTCTGTGCCTCTCTCTACTGCCCTTTGTCTCTTCTTTGTAGGAAAAGTCGCTTTGGTAGAACACTTGGCTATCATGTGTAAGTCTCAGTCACACACAGACACACACATCCCTCCTGCTACTTCACCTGGGGAGAAGGGTCACGTGCCACTGCCTACTTGCAGTTGTTGCCAGGATCACACTCGGGACCATGCTATTACTCTTCCCAGCATAGGGCCGGGATGCGAACCTTAGGGTTGCACAGGCAAGTGACTAGAAAGCAAAGCTCAGGGCAGTCCAGAAACATCTTATAGACCACTGCCATAAAAATACAGGACACACCTTCCTCTTCAAAACAATCAAGCTGAAATCATTTAGACAAGATAGAGGTCTAAAAGGAGGGAAGTCTTTGAAGAGCCCAGATATAAAGGTTAATTATGTTCATCTATTGTGTTTTTATTTATACAAATAGTGCCAAATCAGAGTCTCCTCATGAAGAAAAACCAAGTAATAAAGAAGGGAATGAGCAACAAGCCTATACCACCGTCACCTCTAGGACTTTGACCTTGGCTTTTGTTCTGCCTGAAAAGTGATATACTATGGTTTGGTTCGCATCCATAAGCCTTCCCTTGACCTCCTTTGCTCTGTCTACCTCACACTGCCTTGAGGGCCAAGGGTCCAAGCACACCTACCTCCCCTCAACCATGCTTCAGCGTGGTTGTGTAGTTTGGTGACCTGACATGTATACCAGAGTGAAGAAGAGAAACAAGCTTGGGCCACTGACCCTGGCTTTGTGTGTATCTAGCCTTTCATGATTAAAAGATACAGGCTACCTCACTCACAATTTATTCATTCCTATCCCCCTGTGTTGAGTGAGCATAGATCTAGCACCTAAGAAGTCATCAGCATATATCTGGAAAATGATCCCAAGTACTTTCAAATATCCATGGTCACACAGAAATTTCTAACCCTTTCAAAAATACTCACATACTACTAGGTAAGGGCCACAAGTGGCTGCCCAAGTGAGACCCACCGTTTCCCAGGTTTACAATGTCAACCTGAAGGTTCATTCTGTTATGGTCCTCCCAGCCTGTTCCAGGGGTAGCTACAAAGGCCCTGGAAACCCAAATCTCATGCAACCTAGAGCCTCACATAGACTGGTAAGTGATCCTCAACCACACAACAAAATGGTCTTTCTGTAAAGAGGTTTGGATGAAGAGTGGTCAGATTCCATCCTCTCTGAAATTTGTTTCAACTAATAATAAACTCCACTTTTGTTTACTAACAGTTTTCCTCTTTCCTGTTAAACCAGTAAATATTTATGTTACAAGTGTACAACATTCAGCTATGAGAAGACACAAGAGGTGGTGATTGCCCATAAGCAAGTTAAAGTCTAATTGAGAGACACTAAATCATGGGGCTGGATTAACCAACAATATGATCTGTTAAAGGCCAAATGAGTGATCTGGTACCGCTGATGCTAGAGAATAATTCAGGGACTCAAGACCAGCTCCTCGACAGACCCCTGGGTCAGCAGATAGTGCCATGCTCAGCAGACAGTCACACTCACCTCACAGGAGGCTACCTCCAGACCAAACAAAAGGGAAAGGGAGGAGTCAGGGAGCTGCAACTCAGTCTATCACCATGGATCAACACTTTAGAATTTTGTAATTTTTGACCCAGGATTAACCTGACTGGGGTGTGGTGTGGCGGAAGAGCATTTGCCTAGTGTGCTGGAGGTTGCAGCATGGGTTTGACCCCCTAGCACATACACATGGAGACAGAGAGAGAGAGAGAGAGAGAGAGAGAGACAGACAGAGAGAGACAGAGACAGAGAAAGAGAGAGACTTTTAAGTCCCAAACAATACAGACTAAATGAGAATAACTCATAAAGCTCTGTGGTAATAAAATGAGTTCATTTATAAAGCTTAGACTAGTACCTGACGAAGAACATATTCTAAACAAAAGTTGCTCATCAAATCAGGCATGGTGGCAAATGCCTACCATCTCAGAATATGGAAGGTTGAGGTAGGAGGATTATCAGGAAGTTGAGGACATTCTAAGATACTTAGTTGAGCTGAAGACCGGCTTAGACTCTGTCTCAAAAAGAAGCTGCTATCTGTATCCCACCACTATCACAATTGTTACTGCTGTTTGTAGATAAACTATAATGCTTTTACCCCATGAGAACATATAAATGCTATTGAAAAAGGGGGATTTAATACCCCAGGGAAAGACAAATATTGAATAAAAAGGTGGTTTATAATATGCATCAGCATGGTCTCGAGTCTGTGCAAATGCCATTTATCCATGAGCAAAGAAAGAATAGAAGAACATTTACTGGGACCAAAGAGCAGTTATTCTAAGTGATAATATTAAAGTGATTTTTTTCTTTATTAGCTTCGCTTTCCTGAACCCTCTACATTTTCACAGTCAGATAAGTTCTTTTTATGATGCTTTTTCTAATTAAGAAGTGAGAGCATAGCCACTTTGGGCTCATTGCCTAGTCTTTCTTATGCCACTTGGCTGGTGTCCTGTAGTTCCTGTAGTCTGGGGTCTGCTTTTGACACCATGCTCTTGTCCCACCACAGAGAAGATGACTCTCAAGAGGCAGCTTTTCAAAATGATGATATAGTCTTTCTACAACAGCTAATCACCTCCAAGCCCAGTTTTATAAACACTAGCTTCCCTGGGCTGAAGAATCCTGGTGAGACAAAAAAAACTGCCAGGCGTAAATTCAGAGTTTCTGACCATCTTCTAGCTTTCATCTGCTCACTGTAGGAAAGAAAGAAGAAAGATGGAAACTGGTCACAGAACAGATGATATGTGAGATAACCTGCAGCGTTTTCCTGAGCTACTCCCTCCTGTGCACAGTCCTCTTTATGAGCAAGACTGTGTCCAGTGCTGCCACAGGAGCCACATTTCGAAACTCTCATGCGAACCCTACATTCGTACCCCAATCTGCCATGAAGAGATGAGCATCATCAACCAGTAATAAAGGGGTCTGCCCCTGAGTCATTCCAAGACTCTTCACTTTTTGGGTCCAGAGACTCAAACCCAAGATGTAAACCCAGAACCCAACACTTGTCTCTGACATGCCAAAGTGACCACCAACCAGGACCAGCCCTAGAAGGGAGCCCTGCCTACAGGTGGCTGGCCAGAGCAAGCCCAGGAAGGAACCTGCAGGATGTCTTTCCACCTTGCCTTTCAGAAACATTGGCTTGCCCATCCTGCTTCAGACATAAAAGAGGAACTAGGTTCGTTACAGCACTAGGCTCAAGAGCTGGGGTTTGGACTCAGGAACTCTGGGCTCAAATGCCAGTTCAATATACAAGCAACATGACCTTGAGCTCCATCAACCTTTCTAAAGCCAGAGCTCAGGGCTATCAAATGGTCTAGTGATAGTTTCACCCTTGTAGGGGCACATAAAGCACAGGGCTCAGTCTTCAGACACTCTGAATCACCCAAGAAACATTGGCTTAGTTTACAAACAGCTTGCTCGGCACCTGAATCAAGCTGAGAGCTCTTAAGACTTGCCACTGACATGCAATCTGTACTGTTCAATTTCTACAGATACCTTGCAGTCCCTGGACACCAGCCATCACCCTCAGAACCAGATGACACCGTCTCAGTTATAAGGTGGTCTGAGAGAAAATACCAGCAGGTACCCAGTATGCCTGGCACAGGTAGCAAATTTGGCAAGATACCTAAATCCTGGCCAAAAAATAAACAGAAACAGTGACCCCCAATAAGATTCTGGCTAGGCAAACCCCATGCACAGGCCCTGACTGAAATTCTAGGCCCTCTCGGGGGAGAGAATTACACACAAAGGCCTGACTGGAATGATCTATGTCCTGAAGATCTTTCTTACCCATGACCCTGTTTCCCATCTCTCATGCAGACTCTAGGTCAGCCCTCTACTGTGGAGTCACACAATAGAAGGCAAACTGTTCTTTCAACTTGGAATCCACTCCTGTGTCAAGTTGCCAAATAAAGAACGTCTCAAACTTGAATCACAAATTGCCTGAGAACCTTGGAAAGCTGCCGATTTTAAACCCCTGGGTCTGCATCTCTAATGAGCGCTCAGATGGAGCTGATGTTGCTGGTCCAGGGAACCACAATTTGAGTAGCAGGGAACTGGGACTCTTTGAGTAAGAATTCTAGAGGAAGCAGAGTTGGCAAAATGGTCAGGATGGACCAGGACTCAGTCCTACCTGACAGGCTTCAATCAGCAAAAGCGCTATGGTTTCTCAGCACCCTAGATCATGGAGGCAAATTAAGTGTAGGTAGGTTTCTAAAAATACCACAGGACTAGGTATAAATCAATGAGGGTTGGAGATAAGAGACAAGTCTGAGGAAAGGCCCAGGTGGAAAGATGACAAAGTGACATTTACAACTGCAGAAGGAGAGAGGAGGAGAATGTCACATACTGTGGGTTTTCTGAAGCGTCCCACTCACTGTCACAAATGGTGCACACCTTAAACTTATCACTGGGGATGTCATAGGCCGGAGGATCTCTGTGAGTGAACAGCCTGGTCTATTTAGAGAATTCTAGGACATCCAGGACTACATAGTAAGACCCTGTCTCAAAAACAAAACAAAACAACACCAAAAAGAAAGAAGGAAGGGAGAGAGGGAGGAAGAGAGGGAGGAAGGAAGGAAGGAAGGAAGGAAGGAAGGAAGGAAGGAAGGAAGGAAGGAAGGAAGGAAGGAAGGAAGGAAGGAAAACAGATCATGGGACCTTTGAATATCACTTAGCTTGCAATCACTGGAAATAATACATGAGCCCACTAAAAAGCTTTTTGATCCCAAAATCTGAGTACTTTACTCCATATTGTGGTATAGAAAAGATGTAGACCCTTGGTACACCCAGCTTCCCAAAACGTTACGCCTATGAAATTCAGCACCAGAGTCAGGGATGTCAGAAACCTGGTGACACAATCACGTGTTCTACCCCTACACTCACATTCCAACAATTACCAATGGAATTTCTGTTTCTAGTCCAAGAATCAATCCAGAAACCCACAATAGACTTGATTTCTGTGCCTCCTCTAAACTGGGCAATTCTCTAATCTCCATATTTCATGACCTGACACATAGAGAGTTCTTGCTGGTTATTGGAAGGATACCTCTCAATTTAGGTATCTTCGTTGTGTCTCTGTGCTTACATTCTGATTATTTATTTCTGGCAAAAATACTGCGAAGTGAGACTACCCTTGTCAAAGAAGCATATCAAGAGATGCTAGTGATTAAGGTTACATACCAGTGTCACATGGTAAATGGTAACTACCAACCAGATGCCTCTACTGTGTTCTTGTCAACATTTATTCATCTATTCCTTTATTCTCGTGAAGCTGATAAACTAAATTATTCTAGATTGTTTTGTGTATGTGTAACGCTGGAAATGGAACCCATGCTCTACCACTGAGCACATTCTCGGTCTGCCAGGTCCTGGATTTGAAGCACTTCATGATTTGATAAATATAAAGGCCTGTGAAAACTGATGTGTAAGAACTCTTTCTTGTTTTTCAGAAATAGAAATTGCTTATTAAGAAAAGGAGAGCACTTCTAAAATGGGAGTGGGTTAGTGAGCTGGGCAAAGGCCTATGCTCTAAAGTCTTCAGAATGCTTTTTAAAAAGTATTTTATTTATTATTTTTAATTTATGTGCATCATGAGCTGCTTGCATGCAGGTAAGTACACCCATGTCATGCAGTGACTGTGGAGGTCAGAAGAGGGCGTCAGATTTTCTGGAACTGGAGTTTTAGATGGTTGTTAGTGCCAAGTGGATACTGAGAACTGAACTCAGCTTCTCTGCAGGAGCAGCCAGTGTTCCACTGAGCCACCTCTCTGGCCCCTGCAGGATACTTTTCAATGTGACACACAGACTCTTTCATGTGCCCTAAACCTGACCAGAATGACGTGAGTCTCCTCTTTTCTCCCATGAATACAGTAGAGACAGCCCCTCTTCCCTTCTCAGCTTGGAGTGTAACAGTTCTCGGTGTCTCCTCTTATGATAACTAGGAATGCAACTACTTGTGCAGCTCAGAAGGGGTCAATTCAAGGGACCACCACATCAGTATAAAGCAGTGCTCTTCTCTCTTTCCATGACCTCCCTCTAGCCTCAGCATAACGCTGCAACTCTGGGTGGCCCTGAACGCTACCTAGAATGGCCCCTCTCCTGCTGACTCACTCATTGCCCCCTGTCTTCCCTTGCAGAGTCTCTCTCCTCTCAAGCCACACTGCAACCTGCCTTCCTTGCTCTAAGTGCAACCATCTGTCTTCTGACTCCAGGTCTCTGTCCATTCTCTCTCCAAATCTCTGTTCTCTGGGCCTCTCTTTGTTTAATTTCTCCTGGCTGGCACTTCCAGTATCTCCATTCATCACCAATTTTCTGAAATTCTTCCTGACGCCCTATCTGCCTCAGACAGATTTTATATCCGTGCTGCAAATATTTCTGGGGTCCCACACCCATCACAACACCTAATCTGTGCCCTTCTTGCTTCCCTTGTTGGGTCAGATATTTCTTTAATATCTTCCCCACCAATGAGAGCAGCTGAGGGAAGGGACACTCTGTCACAGTCTCTCCTTCTGGTACAAAGCAACTGGACATTGTTCATCTTCACCGATGAGCAAGCAACCCAACCAGTCTGCCTAAACCAGAACAGGGAAGACAGCAGGATGCTTCTGCTCCCGTAATTTGTGTTTCTGGATCTCACCCAAGAAAACAGAATTTGTACTGTGGTCCAGGGAGCACCATCTCTATTTCTATTTAGATCCTGATTTCACTTTAAAAAATAAGAGAACTGGGTTATGTAACAGGCTATGATTTCTGTAGTCCAGGATTATGCCTACTATTAGTGTTGAGATAACAGCCTTCAATGGGTATATATCCCATAATACTAGGGGTTGAACCTAGGATCTTACACATGTGAGGCAAATATTGCAACCACTGGGCTACACCTCCACTCCTTCTATGGGTATCTTAATAGACATAAAATAACAGTACATAGTTTTAAGGTAGTGTATGATAACTTCATGCAACTACATGCATAATGACCATGTCAGGGTAATTAATACCCTCCTGTCAAAGATGCAGCATTTCTTTCTGTTCAGATACTTTGAACCCCTCTCTTCTAGCTCTTAATAAAATACACTTCAAATTGTTGTAAAATATAGCCATCCTTAGTCTATTTTATACCACAACTCATTCCTCCACGTAACTATTTCAGTACTTGTTACATGAACCTCCCTCTGGGCCCTGAGTCCTCTGCAGTGCTGATGATTGTGCTACCCCTCTATTTCTATGAGCTTAACATTTTAGCTTCCACATGAGTGAGTGGCAGGTAAGGCTCATGTCATAGGCTGGTTCACTTTGCACTTACACAGCATATTGCGGTACGTTCATAGTGCACACACAAAACGTTAACAATTCATTTTGTTAAGAAAGATAAAGAAAAAACAGGCACATAGAGAGATGGACAGCATCAGCATCAGCTATCTCCAAGATGTACACCACTTCCTCCCTGCTCTCTACCACTGCTCAGTAATGCTTCTAGGGCAGCTTTTCCCTCCATTCACGTGACTCGAGGAGCTCGATGCATCTGTTCTTTTGCCTTCTTCCCTTTTAAAAATAATTTGTGGTTTGGGTGTTTTTACACAATACAGATTAGCTGGCTGTGGATGCGTCACTGCTCACACACCATCACTCATGGAGTTTAAAAATAAAAATCACATCTGCAATGCAAAGATCACTGGCTCCCCTTTTAGAACACAGTGAAAAGCTTGGGTGCCCAGTGCCTTCTCTCAGATTCAACTCTAGGACCCACAAGCCAGGGCAGAGCATGGAAAATTGAGGTAGTTTGACCTGTGAGATTTTGAAAACCTAGCAAGAATCTTGACATTACTACCCCTTGACCTCTCCAAATTTGTGCCTTCAAACTCAAGGATATGTGACAAGGGTCACTAAATAGCCTCAGGTTCCCAGACTTTCAAATCAGATAAACACACGGTCTCTGGTCACAAACTGTGCCCATAGTGAATCCCCTCAAAACAAAAGAGCAACTTCCTAAAATAAAATGCATCCCATCAGACAACTGGGGTTGCAATAGACAGACACAAGCCTATATTTGGTTGCCATCCAAAGTGCTGAAGAATTGTGCCAATGGAGTGGCTCATATTGGACCACGTCACCTGGTCACCCCAGTCCAACTGCTCCTCTCTTCCGGTGTAGGGTGAAAGTCTCATTCCAGCCAGTCCTGGCTTTGGGTTCCGTCATATTGGGGTTAAGAGACGGCTGGGTGAAAGATCTTACTGCTTGCAAGATTCCAGTAAAAGGGCAGCGTCCCAGAGGCCTCTGAGGCTGCTCTTCTCTTGTGGCTCTCCTCAGGCCTGTTCTACCCTCTCGTGTCCCTCTTCCCTTCTGCAGCATACTCTTCGCTCACACTCACCTGACAGCTGTGCTGAGCTGTGACTGGGCTGACTAGGGCTCTATCTCCTATTCTGGAAAGTCCCCACTGCCACTCCAAGAACAGGCTGGATTTTAGGAGCACTGAATGAGTTGCCTGAGACAATGAAACTAGGTGCAAACCCATACTCCTCAGAACATTTCCTTGACAGAGCCATGGTTACTTGATAACCTGGCACCAACATAACTTCCAAATACAATTTGGTTTTCTACCACTTGGCCTAACAGAGGGACTCTAATGTTCCTGAGTAAAAGCAAATGTAAAAGTCATTTCAAGTTCAATGACCTCTTAAGTATTTTTCTAGGGAAGAGGTCAGTGACCAGCAATGACTTAAAGGAAGACAGCTGGCAATAGACCAGGTTGAGGAAGTTGGGGAATTCTCAGTATGGTGTCTGAAAATCTTGCTTCAACCAGTCCTAGGACACAACCTGAAAAAAGACATGGGGGTCCCAGGATACCCAGCTGCAGGCTTTAATCCAGCTCCACTACCATCACACCGAAAAAGGCAACACAAAACGACTTGCCAGGGTAACAGCTTTCCATGGAGCTTAAAAGAAGCTTGGTAATAGAACACAGGATTCCTGCAAAGCCCAACAACAGAGCAAACAAGCACAGCTACCAACAGAAAGACCAGGAAGTAAACCATCAAGGCTGCTTGGCAATGTGCAGAGAAGCACAGGTAGGTCTCACCTTATCTTAAAGAAGCATCTCCAAGTCAGGATGCACTGGTTGGAAAAGGCAGCATCTTTCTCCAATAGCAATGCAGTGCACCTAATTGATGGACTGCAGCAACGGGAGTTAGGGCAAGAGATTTGGGAATCCACATGCTCACTAATCACAGGGAAACTTGCTTGGCACATGGATGCTTGGTGAGTCCATGTCCAAAAAACCATTCTACTTCTAATCTATTCCCAAGAAAACTGTGCACATGCACTGACAGACGTATGTGAGAATGTTCCCACGAGTAGATTGTAATAACAAAAACCTGGAAACAATCTAAATGTTCAACAGTAGAATGATTCAGTACATCTTCATACACCCACCCAATGGAAGAGAGGATTGTGGCAAAACTGAGTAATTTACAGATGGAAGCAACAGCAAGGAGGACGCTCCGGAACCCGAGGCTAAATGAAACAAAAAGCAAGCTGCAGAAGAGTTCATGCACTGTTGTTTCAGCTATCTGAAGCACAGCACTGCATCTCTTTGGGGATAAGAACCCTGGGTGAAGCTCCACAGAGAATCAAGGGAACAATGGAGCACACATTCCCTGAGAGTGGTTATCTGTGCACAGGAAGTGCACAAAGAAACTTCAGAGCAACCTGATTCTCCTGCTGAGGCTGGATGGTTGGCACATGGGTTATTCACTGCAGCATTAATTCTTTGTTTCTTTCATGTATCTTTTGAACGTTTGTTTCAGTGTTTTGAGATGGAGTTTTATGTTGCCCAGGCTGGCCTTGAACTCTTAAGCCCAAGTGATCCTCCAACTTCAGACCCCAAAGTAGCTAGGAATGTAAGTATGTGTCACTGTGCTTGGCTTCTGAGAATATGTGGAGGCCCAAGGTCAACATTGAGACTCTTCCTTGATTATTCTCCATCTTATTTATTGAAGCAGGGTCTCTCAATTGAACCTAGAGTTCACCAATAAGGCTAGTCTAGCTATCTATCTTGCTACAGGGATCCCCTATCTCCACCTTCTGAGAGCTAGAATTATAGGTGGACTGCTACACAAGTTATCATTTCTAATGAAGACACTTTAAAAACTAAAAGAATCAGTAATCTGCTGCTGGTTCTAAAAGACCTGTGAGGAGTCGTTCAAGCCAAGTGTAAGATGCTACAACTCTTCGGGGGAAAGGAGAAAAGAAGACTCATTGTTCTGGACTTCGGCATAGTCCTAAGTCTGATATTCCCAGGGTGCATGTGCTTCTTGAGTCTGTCACTTGGTTAAGATGGGCTCTGGCTAAGTATTGTCTTTGGCTAATACCAGAATACTTCCTCTTTCTCAGAAGTATTCAAAACTCACAATGCTCCAAAGCAGGTGTCAGCAAACTATGGCCCACAGGTTATGTCCAGAGCAATGCCTATCTTTGCACATCTTACAAGAATGGTGCTGGCATCTTTCTGTGTGTGTGTGTGTGTGTGTGTGTGTGTGTGTGTATGTGTGTGTGTATTCAGATGTACACAGTGTGTAAGGTGAATGTACATTGTGTACATGAATGTGTGGTGTCCCAAGGTTAACATCAGGAATCTTCTTCTATCACTCTCTACCTTACGTATCGGGGCAGGATGTTGCAACTGAACCCAGAGTTTGCTGGTGAGGAGAGTCTAGCAGACCAGCTTGCTACAGGGATCCTCTACCTCCTCCTCCCAAACACTGGAATTACAGATGGGGTACCACACCTGGCATTTTTGTGGGTTCTGAGGATCCCGACCATAGTCCTCATATTTGCACAGAAGTGCTTTACCACTGAGCTGTCTCCCAGGTCTAGTTTTGGTATCTTTTTATTGAATTTGCTTTATGACAATTTCATACATGCACATTCTATTTATTCCCCTTCCCGTCTTCTCCTACCTCCCTCTCACCTTGTTTTGGCATTTTTTAATGGCTGAAAAAATATCAAAAGGAGAATACACATTTCATAGTATAATATAAAATTCAAACAGTGCTAGTAAATTTTTGCTGGAACATAGTTCTATCATTTATGCCTTGCTGAAGAACTATAGGAAACTGTATCGTCTGCTTAAACCAAGGCAAAAAGAAAAAAAGAAAAAAACTTTAAAATGTTTACTGTCTGACTCCTGACAGAAAATCTTGTCTGACTCCTATACTAGGAAAAAAAGGGTTTCTTTTTACAAAAAGAAACAAAATCAAGTATGGAAAAACCTAACCGAGTTTTTACATTTTTGTTTATACTGTTTATGAGAATGCAGACAAAACTATGAAATACACTTTAAAAACTAAAGTCCAAGACCAAGAATGCAACTCAGTGGTAGAAGACTCAACCTTATGTAAGACACTGGGTTCAATCTCCAGTATCACGAAAGAGCAAAACAAAATTTTAGGGCCAGGAATAATCTAAACACATCAAGATGATAGGCCCAGAAAAAAAAAAATCTGTATCAAGAAACTAAGGTGGAAAGGTACACAAATGTGGAAAATTTTCAGTCTAAGGAAAGCAAACAAAATTACAATAGCTGTCAGAGCAAAGCTGTTCATCAGGTACAAAGTAGACACACAGATTGGTGATGTTTGGACAACATTCCCAGTACCAAAGCGGTAACAGGTTCTGGGCTTCTTAAGAGAAACCAAGGGTGTGGTTCTGAGCTACTGCTAGAGAAAGGCAGCTCTGGGGGCCTCTGTCAGGCTGGCTACACAGGCCAATGTGCCATATTTTATTAAACACTACACTCTGGCCCACTGGAAGTTCATGATCTTTAAGGAGCACACTGAGTTGCATTAGCCAACTACAAACTATGTGCCAAGTGAGCCAGGTTTCTCTGGATCCCTGTGGAGAATACAACAGTATTCGTGCCATCTGCACACCACAAGATGCTCAGGAATGGCCCACAGCCCACTGCCCCATGTAGGAGGATGAACTGTTGGAACACTCATGCCTGTGATCTGGCTTAGACACATATCTGCCTCTCCTTGACCTCCTCTCTCTCGAAAGTCTGTCTCACCTCAATCTCCTGAAAACTCTGCTCACCCAGACTGGCCCTTTCTGCTGATACAGCTCCAACTGTGTACAGAGGGAGAAAGAAGAAAGGGCCTACGGGATGGAGGACATGGCCAGTGGTGCTTAAGTAGAAGTGATACTCAACAGAGCAGGAAGACGTAAAACAAAATTTAAAAGGTGAAGACAAAAGGCATGGTATTTAACTTAAAGAATGCTGCTTTAGTGTCCAAGGCTGCACTTTGGTCCCGCATCCATCAGTGGACAAGAAGTAATTGCACTGTTTCCATCGCACAGAGGCCCTGACAGAGGCAGAGCTGGGGATCAGGAGTGCCATCCCGACTAAACTAAACAATGTAGAATGGGGGCCTTTCCATGCGACCTTCTGTGTCCCTCTTCTGTCACAGCTACAGTGTTCCCTCTGTGGCTAGGCCAGATTGTTTTCGATGACACACAGACTGTTTCCACAAACAATGCTACGAGGTGTAACTCTATATATACTTGTTTGTAAGGTAAATTCCCAGAAGCATACTATAGATTTTCATTTCTTCTCAGGCTACTATTTTAAAAATCAGTTTCATTTTCATTCAGTGGCTTTGGTTACTGAGGAGAAGCAGAAGAGATATGACTGGGGCCAATGAAAGCCTTAGGCATCTTTGATTTTTGCTATTGCTGTTAGCACTATTAGAGAAGAGGAGCAGATGAGGCAAGGCTGTGCTGCCGTCCTGCTCTTTCTCCTCCTACTCTTGATGAACAGTTGATGAAAGGGCAAATGAACACATGGGATGTAAAAATAAATGCACTTAACAATCCAATAAAGAAGCCTGAAACTCCGTTTAACCCATGTCACAATGCTACAGTCTTGGAATACCAAGACAAAATCTGAAATCTGAGCCTTTCCTACTCTGCTGCCATGTTTGTCTTCTACACATTAATATCTTCATTTGTTCACATTGTCCACCACATGATGGGGGAGTACGTTGTAAGGACAGAGATGCCCATGATCTAGTCAAACAAGGTACTTCTTGCCTGGCTTCCCTCATTTTACAAAGCTAACCCAAAGCTTTTTCTTTCTCGTGCTGCTGGGCTATGCTAATGTTAGGAATTTAAACAGTTGATCACTCATCTTGACAACCTACAAGAAATTCTACCCCAATGTGGGCAGCAGCTGGATTCTACAACTGCCAAAATGTGGAAGTAAATATAGGACACAAGAAGGAACCACAGCCAGAAGGGGCCTCCAAGTATAGATGGACACCGAGGTATGCTGGGTACTTAAGGCAGTGGGATAGGGCAGGTACAGTGTTTAGAGCACCGGCTGAGGCAACAGGATGAAGACATCATGGTAGACAGCCTGGAAGGGTATGTGAAACTGAGGGTGAGGAAGCTCGAACCTCTGCCGGCAACAGGATCACAGGAGCTTAGCAAAGTCCCATTCCCCAAGCCACCACAAATGCCTGATCCAGAACTGAGGTGGGCTCAGGAAATGGCATTGTTGTGATTTGAAGAGGAAGTATTCCCCCAGAGGCTGGCACATTGAAGGTCTCTAACCATGACATGTAACTACGTCAAGGAATCAATCCATTCTGAATAAATATTAGAAGGTGGGGTCCAGTTGGAGGACAATGATCCCTGGAGGTATTCCTCTGAAGGTCTCTCTTCGGTCCCTCCCTCTCTTGTCCCTATTTTTGTTCAGTTATGCCTTCTCTGCCTCATCACAGACCAGAATCAATGAGAGCGAATGAGCATAGCCAAGAAAGCATTCAAGTGGTCCTTTTATAGATTATCCAACTTGACTTTAGGAAACACAACTGAAGGCAATGCACGTATGGAACAGCCAGTCTTAACAGTCTAAGTCACTCTGAGGCTGGAAAGGGGGAAGGCAGGAAAGACCAGGAGTCCAGAAAAAGTCACCCTGCTGAACAAATCCAAGTTCCTGATACAAAGGCTTTTATAGTGGGAAATAGATTTAAAGAGGAACTGAACAGATTCATGATTTAGGCCACTGTCCCAGCGATATACCATAAGGAAAGAGCCTGATAGGTCAAGTATTAGGGATGGCTTCTCAGAGAAGGAGATTTTAACTTGGGATCTGAAGACAAGGTGCCATCAGTAAAGGAGACAGGCAGACACATGCAGGCTCCTGAATTATGAGACCAATATAGGCAGGATAGACCCAAACATCCCAGGGTGACCCAAGAGCTCTGACCCTCAGCTCCAACACCCACTTCTGTGTGTCTTGAATATGCTTAATAGTGTCTCTTGCCCACTTCCTGGGGCTAGAGCTAGAGCTATGGGTACAGTCCCAGAATCTTCAACATTACAGAGCAAGACCAGGAAGGGGCATAGCAGTTCTGGCTTTCCAGAAGAAGGATAGAGAGGTAGGCTGCTACATTTTCTTCCACTGCCCCCAGAATGGGCAATGGAAGAATGGGAAGGACACAAAGCAGAGAGGAAGAAAGCTGCTGCTTCAGCTGCTTTGCCCTCTTGTCCACCCCAGTCAAGCCAGTTGGAAAGAGAACAATGGGGTGGGACATCAGGTACTGACAAACACCAGCTGGGAAACAGATGAGAGATGCTGCACAATGGGAGAGCCACGCCCTGTCTCCCGAGTGTCACATGCGAATATCCAATACCCTACCAGCTCCTCATCCCTTTATTTATGAATTACTTTTAGTGGGAAAACATCTCCAGTTTTTCTTACTCCTCTGTACTTTCTGTGTCCACACCCCTTAGGTCAATGTTTGGGACGATCACTCACTTGGCTGGGCAAAAGCCCTTCTCAACCTGATACTTACTCCTAGAATCCACCAGTATCCCAAGCCAGGAGACAGGTATCTCAGGGAAGAAGCCCCTTGGGTAATTATAGTTCAAAAACAGGGTTGGGCACTGCTGGAAGACTGGGTAGACTCAGCCTCTACGTCCTGAACAACCTTATTTCTTTATTTAAATATTTGACTTATTATTTTTATTTTATGTATATGAGCCCGTTGTTTGCATGTGTATAAGCGTACCTGTGTTGTGCAATGCCCGCAGAAGTCAGAACAGGGTATCGGATCCCCTGGAACTGGAGTTACAGATGGTTGTTAGTCACCATGAGGGTGCTGAGAATCAAGCCCAGGTCCACTGCAAGAGCAGCCAGTGCTCTTAATCTCTGAACCATCTCTCCAGTCCCAACAATCCTACTTCTATCTGTAGGTGAAGTGTACACATTCTGAAATTCTCCTGGGAGGGGTCAGGAGTTGAAACAGGGTCTCACTATGTAGCCCAGGCTGCCCTTGAATTTACGAGCCTCCCACCTCATCCTCTACTGTGCTGGGATTATAGGAACATGACACCATTATACCTGGTTCACATTCTGGAATTCAACTTACAATTTCCTTCAAGGAAAATCTTCTGTTTTCAGTCTGCTAACTACTACATACAGATAAGTTCCTATATAATCAGTATCCTGCTTATAGAACAGTATATTGATACCTCAACTATCTCTATACAAGTAGTCCCAATACATGTTTGCATGAATTATCAGTGAGTAACGTAGAAGTGCTAATATAGTATTAGGCACATTATAGAATACAACTGAACAAAAATCCCCTTGAATAGCAGTTCAGGCACTGCCAGTGAGGGAAAGGCCTGCTATTCAACAGGGGGGCAAATCACTGATTTTCTCAAAGTAGAACTAGAATTCTGCTTGACTTAAGTGTGTTGCAAAAACTCAAATATTGAAAGAATAGAGAGAATCTCTGGAAGAAAACATAAATGGCTTTGCAGGTTAGCAAATGATTCCTATGTTCTGCAGCTGATCCCTTGTCTCATTCCCAGCCCATCTCTGACCCACTTTCTGTTTTGTAAAGCATGTGATAACATTTTAAGTCAAATCATGCTAAATCATGACTGGACTTATTATTTTTTCTTCCACCAAAGACATTCAAAGTACCTACAAGCCACTTAGGACCAGGCAGCTTTAGTTTCAGTGTGTGCTTCTTCATCCCATAGGCCATTTCCCTCACATCTTTTTCCTCACTGAAAATGATATATTTAATATTTTGGCATTAGCAGTTTATTTTGGATCATCTTTATGAGTCAAACACACATAAACTATGACCCAAAGTCAAATATAGTATCTTTTAAATTTTAGATGTTCTCGATAGATAAAACAATGAAACATTATTCAAAACAAGCTTTTGTTTTTATAATCTCAACAAGAAGTATACAAATACTACCTTTGAGTATTCAAAACCCTACTAACACTTTGCTATTTGTAACTGTGATAAACATAGCCCAGAGCATCTGAACTAATATTGCTCAGACATCCACTACAGGACAACCTGCTGGATCCTCTAGGCCCCCACGACGCCTCAATTTTCTACCTTAAAACTCAGCACAGAGATAAAATACCCTGTCTTCTTCCAAATTCCTGCCCTTTCTCAGAGAGAAAGGATTATCTTCAGGCTTCTCCTCAAATCCTTCCTCTCTTCCAAGTGCTTTGACAGTCCCTCCCACAAAATCTGGAAGGCCTAGCTTCTCTCTGGGAGCCATTCTTCCCTCAGGCCTTTGCTTAGTTTCCCTGACTCCCCACATTCCAACCCTGACCCACCCTCATCATAGCAAGGTAGGCAAGTGGTGATTCCCAGGCTCCTCCTTTACTCACTAAGTACCAGTGAAGGGCAGGGATAGCTAAGGGTACCCTGGGCCTCGCTCCTCATCCCTGCCTTCTATTCTACTTGCGTCCCCAGCATCCTCCAGCTCCGATCTTGTCACACACTCCTGGCTCAAAGACACCACCTCCACCTCCTAGCTCCTCCTGTGAGGAGGCTGTCCATATAGTCTTCAATGCCATGAGGACAGAGCAGTCACTCTTCGTACCTCTTTCCTAATACCTCCATTTCTGCCCAGTTGAGGCCACAGAGCCCTGAGTGCTGCCCCTGTCCTCTGCAGTCTGTTGATTACCTGCCCTCTCCCATAGCTAGTCGGGCAATGTTATAGCCCCCACATCACTCCTTGTGCCTTTAAAATAGTTGTAGAGCACCAGTATGGCACAGTGGCTCTCAATAAGACAGTTCTACCCACAAGGGATGTTCATGTGGGGATTTCCAAACACACTAGTTATCACACATGGGGAAGTGGGACCTGATGGCATCCAGTGAGTAGAGGCCAGGACTCATCAAACATCTTACAAAGCAGGGTCGGTCCCACTTCAAAGAATGGGCAGTGCCAAAATATCAACAGAAAGTGAATCTGCAATCATCTCAAAATAAGGAGTTTAAAAAATGCTGATTGAACTGAGGCCAGCAGAGCCTGCCATAAATACACAGCCTGCTCCCACGAGGTCCAATGTAGCCCTTACTAATTAGCTCAGTATTATTAATCATTTTATAAAAAACCTTAAGAATGGATTTGTACTTGAAGACCCCATTTGTGCAAGGTCTGCACCTGGGAAGGTGTACAGGCACTTATGTTCCTGAACCCCATCAGCAGGCGAAGAGGAGGCCAATGTGAGGGACACTGACAACACTCAGAGGGCCCTGAAAAGAAACCGATGAACCAGCAGCAAACAGCCCCATGCTCATCCCTGTGCTGCTGGCAGAGAACAGAACCTAGCAACAGTAATAAGCAGAGAGGTTGTCATCGGCCAGATGATGAAATATCCACAGAGTAGCTTGACCTGTGTTTTGATGCATGATGTCCCTCTCCTCCTCCACACACTGGCAGAGCCCCAGCCCAGAGAAACTCAGCTTTTATCAGTTTGGTGTGTTGAACTTCCCCATAACATTTCATTCAAGGAAAGGTGTCTTTGACTATGAATTTTGAAAAGCGCTGTCCGGGGGCTGGAGATGGAGCTCAGTGGTAGAGTGCTTGCCCAGCAGGCACCAGGCCCTGGCTTCAATCCCTAGCACCACTAAATAAATAAATAAACAAATAAACAAACAAAAGCACTATTCAGAGCCTGTGTCAGATATATCAAGATGATTGAAACAGAGAGTGCCTGGATAAAAGGATATTGAGGAACTCAAGGTGACAATAAAGAACAGGAGGCCGACATGTGCCAGAGGACTCCACAGTGCCCAACAGACAGTGATGCAGACTGCAGTGACAGCCCTAGCACTACACCGTGCTGCCAGCCACAGTTACTATTGTCCTAAGAACTCCGTCCTCTGCAAACTGTCCCCACAGCCAAAAGGAGCTCTTCATATTCTGCATGCTTTTGATGCCACTGGCCCTCAATCCATGATTAGCAGGGACATGCTGACTGTGCTGGGAAAGTGAACCTGCACTGACAGGCTCAGCAGTCCGTAGTGAGCTCTGCTGCCCACCAAGGCTCAGCAGGAAGGGGTTTACAAGCATCGAAGGATCTAAAAGAACAGCAGAGAGGCAGAAGGGCACCAAGGCCTCAAGTACAGTGAAAGGCACCCGGCATTTTTAATATATTTTTACAAAACTTAGGGGCTCTACCAAAGACAAAAAAATTAATGAGCTTCACACTCAGGTCTTGAATTACACAAAAGGTCTAAATCAAGGCACCTGGCTCCAACGTTAGCAGGCACCAAGTCACCAGTCAGAATAGGAGACAGCTTTTGTTTTCACCTAGGTTGCTTTTATAATAAAAGCAGAGGCCAGGTACCAAGGTGATGGTCTAAAACTAACTGCAGAAGAGAACCTCAATAATTAGTCATAAAGCAGTATACTGCCAATTGCAAACAGTTCCTCCCAAGCACACTCACTCTCTGAGAAAATAGAAGCAGAGGTGTAATTAACACTAAAGATAAAGATCTATTTTTAAAGACAAGTATATTTATAATCACACATACCCAGACACTCTGTGGGTGGAGACATGTATAAACATATGTCTATGGTCAGACACATCCATCTAGGGACATATGATAATCAAAAAGGGTTTACAAAAATAAGACTCAATCAATAGTATTTCAACCATGAAAGATAAATATCAAGGTTACTGATCTCAAATTTGACCTGTAATAAAGTCTGACTCTCTGCCAGATTTATTTTGCACAAGTAAATTAATTTGAAATGTGAGTATTTCTAGTTTAGACATCATATATATTTGGGTTGTTTATTTTAAAGCTAGCAACATATGTTCTGGCTTTTCTGGTAGGTCCACTTATATTTGTACATCTACTCATGCAAAAACATACCTGGAAAATCTAAGGTTTTTGTAAGCAAACAACATACATTCCTTAAAACTATAAAGCATGGGGGGAGATCTAGGAAAATGGCTCAGTCAGGAAAGTTTGGCAGACATGAGGACCTGAGTTCAGATCCCCATGTAAAAAGCTAGGCTTGGGAATGAATACCTGTAACCCCAGCACTGATAAGAGTGAAGACAGAGACAGATGGACCCTGAAGGTGGCTGGCCAGCCAGCAGAATCGATGAGCTTCAGGTTCGGTGAGAGGCTTTGTATTGAAAAATAAAAGTGGAGAGCAACTGAGGGAAGACACCCAACATCAACCTCTGGCCTCCAGATGCACATGCACACACACCCCCACTAACAAGTACATATAACATACGTACAACACATGCAATACACACAAAATCAAAATTAAAAAGGTTCTAAAATATATAAAATATAGGAAAGGTAAAATTAACTAAAGTGTATTAGAATGACAATATGGAATAGATCTAAAGTGGACTGGCCTCCAAAATATGAAAACTCCAAGGAGATCACTAGGGGAGTCTGAGAAAAATCGGCCTAAATTCCAAACAAAGTAGAATGGTTTGAATGTGTCCACCAAAGTTAGAAGGAGCACAGGAAAAATAAAGGTAATCACCTAACCCGGTCATGAAAGTTTTGTCCTCACAAATAGATTAATGCTATTATTTTGGGTGTATATTAGTTATAAAGATAGTGAGCTTCTTTTTTTTCTTAGTTTTACTTTATGTGTGTGAGTGTTATGCCTGCATGTATGTAAGTATACCTGTGTCATGCAGTGCACAGAAGCCAGCAGAGGGCGTCAGAGCCCTTGGAACTGGAGTCCCAGATGGTTATTAGCCATGATATGGGTACGGAACTTGAACCCAGGTCTTCTACAGGAGCTGCCAGTGCTCTTAACAACTGAGCCATCTCTCCAGCCAAGAGTGAGCTGCTTAAAGAATAAGTCTGGCCCTCTCTCCTCTCTTGCCTTTCAACCTTCCACTATGAGACAATGCTGCACAAAAGCCTTCACCACATGCTGGCACTATGTTCTTGGATTTCCTAGCTTTCAGAACCATGAGCCAAACAAATTTCTATCCAGATAAATTATCCAGTTTAAGAAGTTCTGTTATCCAGGCTAGAGGGATGGCTCAGCAGTTAAGAGCGCCAGCTGCTCTTGCAAAGGACCTGGGTTCAGTTCTCCACCCCCACATGGTGGCTAACAACTGTTGGCAACTCCAATTCCAGGGGATTCTACACCCTCTTTTGACCTCCTCGGACATTGCACAGCATGGGTGCATTTACATACATATAGGCAATACACTCATACACATAAAATAAAAATAACAAATAAAATATTTTTTAAAAGGTTCTGTCACTAGAGCAGAAGATAGAGTAAAGCATAAAAACTTAACATTAGGGGGAAGACCACTGTAATAATAAGGAAATTAAACACTAGACAGGTCTCCACAAGAGACAGTTGGATAAAGGTAAGAGGCAAAGTGAACGAACTTCACTCTGAAGTCAAAGCTAGCTGGAAATCTTCAGAATTCACTTTTGTAGAGTAAAACACCATAATTTCCATGAATATGTCTAAGGATATACAAGTAACTCTTTACACTTGAGGTCAATAGGAGCATGAAGATGAAATGGCATTTAAAAAACAAAAGCAAAGACACATGGAGTCCTGTACTGGCTGATGACGGGTCCCAGACAGTGAAGGACAAGATTCAACTCTCCACAGTCGGGGCTCACGGTATTCAGGAAGTAAGCACAGTGTTTGCAATTTCATCTGTTGGTGATAGCTTTGCCAGTGTCCCATAGCAGGTGCTCCCCCAAGGTGAAGTGGCCCAGGGGCCTGTGAGCTGCAGGTACTGTGATAAGATTTCTGAAGCTCACCTCTCACTGTCATCTCTGACATGCTGCGCATTACATTTTGGCTTCAGATAAAAAGTGCTCAACTTCCCTCTAAAGCACATAACTTAAATGTGAAATTGGAAGACACTAAGTACCTCTGAAGGACACTGTTAAAAGCTCAGCTCAGAAACACTGCTCCAGCCCGAACCACAAAGCATGCAACTAGAATCTTCCAGGCTCTTTCCAGATGGGGGTTAGTTCTGGTAGGCTGTTAAACACTTTTTCCTATTACAAAGAAATTATTCTAGCTTAAGTCCTGGTGTCATGATTCTATGACTAAGTGGTAAGGAAGAGTAGAAGGGGATTGCAAGGCAGTCAGCACAGGACGTCCCTTTTTTTTTTTTTTTCAGTTTAACAAGTTTGAAAATAACCTACCCAAGATGTAAATAAAGGTGTTTCTCCAAAGAAGAGAATCAAATAGTCGATTAACACATGGGAAAATGCTAAGCATCACTGGTTTCTAGGGAAATGGAATTTAAACAATAATGGCATAACACTTCATACCCAGTAGAACGGCTATAGTCAAAAAGGCAGACAATTATAAGTGTTGGCAAGAATATGAAAAGACATGAGTCTTCACACAGTGCCTGTAGGAATATAAAATGATTCCAGTGTTCCGGAAAACAGTCTGGCAGTTCTTCAAAATATTAAACATAGAATTAACATGTGGCCCAGCAAACCCTTCCTCTTAGGATATAGTCAAGAGCAGTGAAAATATCTGTCCATATAAAAACTTACACATGTATGTTAATGTCAGTATTAAAATGAAAAAAGTACAAAAAATACCCATCAATATAATGTAATATTATTCAGCTACCAAAAAATGGAATGCTGGCACATGCTATGATATGTGTGAACCTTGAGAACATATCAAGTGAAAGAAGTCCAACACAAGAAGCTGCAAATTTTGTATGTGCATTTATAGCAAAGGTTTAGAAGAAGAATGCACACAGAGTAGAAAGCAGATGACTGGCTCCCTGGAACAAGGGGACAGGAAGTGATGCCTAACAGGATGGAGTTTCTCTATGGACTGAAGAAAATGTTCAGCACTGGGTGGGTAATAGTCACATAGGTTTGAGAATATAATAAAAACTGCTTAACTTTATACTTTAAGTGAGGTGACACACATGGTCTGGAAATATTTCAGTTAACAATAAAACCCAGCTGTCACATAGGCAGCATTCCTGACTTACCTGGAGGACAGTACAGGACTACTCACTCCTTCCAAGAGTTTGGGTCCTTTCCTGCAGTTAACACTGTCTCTTCAGCCCTCCCAGTTACAGAACTGTCCCCACCTTAACCTCCTGTTGCCATCACCAGTTTATGAATTCTCTAATTCTGTTTCTAAAGGCGAATGTGCCTGTTCCAGGCTTACCATGTGACTTCCTGCCAGCTTGCATAAATTCATCAAGAAAAGTGTCCTTGGGCTGGAAAGATGGCTCAGCAGTTAAGATCACTGGCTGCTCTTGCAGAGGACCTGAGTTCTAGTCCCAGCACTAATGTGGTGGCTTACAACATAACTCCACTTGAAAAGGATGTGACTCCCTCTTCTGGCCCCCATGGGCGTTACATGGCATGATGCGCTTACATATAGGAAAACCACTCGTACACATCAAATGAAAATAAAGAAATCCAAAAACAGATTTTTTTAAAGGAACAACTTCCTTGGTATAAAGTGGTCATACTTTAACCACTTCGTTGGAAAAGTGTGAGAGCAAAGTTAGTAACTGAATATAAAATGCTTACAAAAATACTTGGGGCAAACTAAATACTCAATAATTGTGAACAAACATATATTCTTGCCTCAAATTTCTGAGTACTACTGTGCCAAAACTATGCTACCTGTTCATAGCCCTTCTGTCTAGGAGGGGGGATGGCATTTATGTGCAGTTACAGTACTGGACTACTATGGTGGACGAGGAGCAGGCATATGGGAGCCAGTCACTGGATACTCTATAACAGAAGTCAAGGAACTTGTGTTGGCTTCAAGGCACACCTAATCTCACCTTTCCACCACAAGTCTAAAGGACAGGAAGTCTGAAAGAATAGCAGACACTAAATCCCTACCTGAAGTCAGTACCTGGCAAGTTAATGTGTCAATATTACTTGAGGCTAAGGGCAAGCATCAAACTTGGCAGACTGAAGACTGCCTGGGAGTGGGCATGGAGTACCAGGCTTCAGATCGAGAGGAATCCCAGCACTGGCAAGGAGAGAAGGACAAGAAAAATAATCCCAGCTCCCCAAAGCCTGGCCAGACCAACCATAGCTTGCAAGAAAGCTATCTCTTGTCAGAGGACAATGTCACCCCAGTAACTAGAATGCAGCTTTCTCTAGCCTTTAATCTGTGAAAAGAATACCTTGAAAATATCTCACCAGAAAAATTCAGAAAAGCGTCTTCCTCACAAAAGCCCAGGAAGGTACCCCTTGGTCAATTCTCCTAACTCATCTAAATATACATGGAATGGTATCCCCTCACACTTCACAGGTTAAGTCTGAACCAACAGTACCTCAGAATGTGACTATCTGGAGCTGGAGTCTTTAAAGAGGTAAAGGCAAAGTGAGCCATCCCCCTCATGCAACATGTCTAATGTCCTTACCACGGGAGGAAATTTGGGTATAAACAATTAAAAGAAACACTAGTACATGATGAAGACGTCTGCAAACCGGGGAGAAGGGCCTCAGGGAAAACATACTTGATCCTGCAATGCTTGTCTCCAGCTCTGTGAGACAATAAATTTCAGTTGCTTAAGTCACCCAGTCTGTGGTACTTTGTCATGACAGCCCTCGCTGACTAATACATCTTATCTACAGAACAACTGCTCTTCCTTCTCAGAATTTACAGGTATATGGCAGAAACAGAGATAACTTTCCCTCCTAGTGGAAAAAGCCTCAGAGTTGGAACCTTTGCAATTTGGAAGAAATGGGTACATTTAAGTATATAATAAGTCATACCTTATTTTATTTTGTGGGATGTTTGTTTGTTTGTCTGTTTGTTTGTTGAAGACAAGGTCTCACTATGAAGCCTACAGTGTCGTGAACATAATCCTCCTGCCTCAGCCTCTACAGTGCAGGAATTATATTGTATCACCTTTCCTAGCCTACCATAGTTGTTTTGATGAGCACAAATACTCTATCTGAAATCAGAGGTTATAAATAATCTTGCAATCTTGTCCCTCATTCATCATCTAGGTTATTTCTGTGTCTTTTTGTTTGACTAATGACAAGAAAATCCCATCTTTCATAGATAAGTGGTTGCAAATGGCAACATTTTGAACCATCATCTTAGATGCCCATCAGTTAAGTTTATTCTAGAGTTGGAAAAGTGAAAACAGCTTTTACTCCTAAGTCAAAATTAACAATATCTAACAGTGCCTTACAGTTTTTACTATAAATGTGGAAAACAGAAAAACTACCATAATAGAAAATTATGAGTCATCACCAGTTATTCTGCCTGGTATTTAACTGGGTCCAGCATGCTCATCCTGTAGTACCCGACATGACTGCTGTGCATTTCACATGTATTTTACATTTTTAAAAATCAAACTTTAAAATTCAATTCAGAACAATTTAAAAAGGCTGTGTGGAGTTGAAAATCTGGAAAAATACTTTATAAGTCATCTAGTCCAGTCCTCCTTAAAAATCCCTCCCGGCTCAGACTAATTCAGAGGCTTCATAATCAGTCTATTGAAAACATGGTGGTCAATACAGGTGTGAAGACAGAGAAACAAAATGCTCATTACTAATATAACTTCTTTATTTTTAAAAGTTCAAAGACTTTTTTAGGGAGGATTGGGACAATGTAGCAATCAACTCTTAAGCTTATAACTAGCCATATTTTTTCAGTCAATCTTTCAGAGAAAATTATGGTGGGTCAATAGCAATTTTCAGTTACTGACAAGAATTTGCCATATATAGAGATAGAATGATAGATAGATACATAGATATATAGATAGATACATATATAGATACATACATACATACATACATACATATTTGGCAAATACACTCTCTATATTAAATAGTTCTTGGGCACAGTGTCTATTTTGTTTTGTTTTGTTGTTTGGTGTTGTAGAGCAATTTCTTCCAAGATAAAACCTCCATGATAAAACCAAAGGGAAGTCAAACAACCTTCAGGGAATTTCCTTAAGCTCGGGAAGTAAACAACTCAAAGGCCTTAGAAAGCCCCTGAAACTGACCAGATTTCCTAGGCTCATCCCTCCCCAAGCATATATAAACAGTATAGACTGCTGAGAACACTGCCAGATAAGCCAAGATGCCTAGAAGGGGCAAGACGCCAGTCTTGTCAGAAAACATATCCCCCTGTCTACTGAGCTGCCCAAGGGTATGCAGTGACCTCTAGGTTTCCAGCTTGTATGAGCCATCACCCATGCTGGAGGGGCTCTTGGTGATATCTTTGAATCATTTTTGCTCCTGTAAGTAACTCCTCGTTCACACTCCTCTAAGTAACCCCAATAAAACTCATTGGTTCACAAAGCTGGATTTTGATGGTATCCTTACTTTGGTCTGTCATCAGTTCCCTGTCTGGGGTGAGTAGATGTTTGTATACACAGCCATTTTTCTGTTGTTGCTTTATTTTGAGACAAGACTCAATGTAGCTCAGGTTGGCTTTGAACTCAAAATTACCATGCCTCTACCTTCTGAGTGCTAAGATTATAGGAATATATCACCACACCTAGCTAGTATATGCTTTGAAGATCATCTATAAGTTAGTGTGATTTTACAAACACAGCAGATGCTACACTCAGCAACCTCAACTCAAGAGACCCACCAGACTTCCCGCTTCCCTTTGTCAAGCATGCTGCAACACACTGGGCAATCCTGACTGGGTCAGCCATGTACACAGGCATCATGTACTTACCGTGAGTTAACTCTATCTGTCCTCAGACTGTTCACACCAGTTACTACTGTCTCTTTAAATATATGAGACCAGCTCATGAACTAGAAAGAAGTGGTTTCTAAGAAAATAAAGATAAATGCTTACAAGCCTTCTATAAAAGCTAATTATGTAAGAAACTGCTGTCAAAATAGGTGTGGGCAAGAAAACTGTTAAGAGGCTGAAAAGCCATAAAAAAATACTCAGTAACCTACACCCAGTTTGCTTTGCAAATATCCTTGATCCACTCTGAAGAAACAAAGATGAGAGCAAACACACACACACACACACACACACACACACACACACGCACACAACACACACACACACACAATGGCATTTCTATGTAACTTCAGACTGAGGGAACTCAGACCAGACTGGTTAAGAGAGAGCTGCAAGTCTACTATACATGTTGAGATGAGGAAGAAAAGTACAAATACGCAGAAGAGTATTGCTGAATTTACAGGCACTTTATTATCAAACTCAGAAACTGTTTTGACTGTAATTCAGGCTCCACTATTGAAAAGCTGTGTGCCCTTGGGGAGAGGTTGTGGCTTCCCCGAGTAATCCCTTTTGTGTCTATCAGATGGACAGTGATGATGGCACAGATGAAACTGTGTGGACTGGGGCCTCAGGCACAGCGAGAACAGTGTTAAGTATCATTGTTTTGTTATAGCATATCTATTACTGCTAAGCAGACATAAAATCCTCATTGGTAAGCAGTGGACATGAAATATTCTCTTGTTTAAACTGAGACCTAAAGGTTTAAGACTACGGATCACTTAATTTAAAAATTTTTCTAAATTAAAAAATATAGCCAGCAAAAAGACAGCAGGATCTGAAGCACAGAGGCCCATCAAGAAAGGAAAGAAGGAGCCAGAGTCCACAGGCATTAAGGCCAAGACCAGTCACTGGCACTTTAAGACCACAGTTTTGTTTTGTTTGTTTGTTTTTCAAAAACCAGAGAACAAAACTGTGTCATTTGCAGAAAACTGGATGGAACTGGAGATTACCATGTTAAAAGAAATAAGATGACTCCAGAAATATATTTTCTCTCCTATGTGGCATCCAGATTTTTAAGGTCGTGGAAATAGAAGAACAATTTGGAAACATTTAGGGGACAATAACGGAGGAGGGGCCAGAGAAGAATGGTGAGGTAATTATACATTTGCATGAAACAATGATAACAAAACTTGTTATTTTATACAACCACTAATTTAAAAATGGGGATTTTTTAAAATATAGGCCAGACTGAGATCAAACATCTTCTGGAGAAGACTTCGATCCACATATTGGCTCAATAAAACAATCTACCTTAGACCTCCCTCTTCCAAAGACTCCATGCTTTTAGTCAGGGCTGAGAAAAACAGAGTTGCCAATGTGAACCTCCAGTCTGGGGTGAGCAAACAGGACTGCAGATCCCTAGAACAGCCACATGTATGAGACACAGACAAGAGGAACAGTGTTCCCTGGCAGAGCGTTCCATTTCAGGACTTCACCGCAGCCACACAATCAAAGGCCCAGCCTAATAGCTTAATCAGGTAATAGCTGGATCAAAATAGAATTCTCAGGAAACAAAGGCTGGTTGGAATTAAGTACAAATCAACATTAGTTGGAAAACTATACAGAAAAAAAAAATTCCATGGTTTCTTTATATGGGGGTTTGGAAGAACTCCAGACTTCTTTTTATAATGACATGTTTGCTTTCGGATACCTCCACTTTGGTAGTTATCAATCAAAATACCACACTAAAAACTGTGGTCCTGAAAAAGGCCTGTGTATAGTCATAAGGAGATTCAAGGAGCTATTCTGATACCCACACACTCACTGAGAACCAGCACCCCAGCAGGGAGAGCTGGGCATTTTTGTGATATTTCCTGGATGTTTTGGTGTGGAGTCACTGGAATAGAATTCCACCTCGTACGACACACACAAGAACGTCTGTGATGAACAGGTGAAATTCTTAAGAAAGGCATCACTTTACTTGCTATAGGCAGAGACTTTTAAGGAATTCTGGATTAAAGCTTCTTAAGTGAGACACACTCGTGCACTGTTTCAGAAGTCTATTGTGTTTCCAAGAATTGAAACACAGAGTAGGAAACCAAGGTTGGCCCTCCCATCCTTAGCTGTGTGGGGAGGAGAAGGCATTGAGAGGCTGCTATTAGCCCCAATTGGTACCACATCCCTGCCTGTCAAATGCCAACCTCTGTTCATGTTAGCTTCCTCCCAAGCACTTGACTTAGTTCTTTTTCTTCTCCTTCCCCTGTGGCTGAGGTCTTCACACAGCTGTGGTGCCAGGCTAACTGGTACCCAATCCCTACGCTCTTGGGCCTCTTTTACTTCCTCATACTGTACATCTCCTTGCCAAATTCCCACCTTCTTTTAAGATTGTGAGCTCCTTAAACATAGGACAGGTCTCCCTGTATCACTGACCTCACCAGGTGGTAAACACAAAGTAGGTGCTCAGTCAACAGGGAAATGAACTGATACAAAAGTCTTCTGATAAAGTTATCTCCAGACCCTAAGCATGCCTTTGTTCCACATGTCATTGATATTAAAAGTATGCATGGCCTTGTCAGAGGCTCCTTTATGAGCGAAGAACAGACCACAGCTTCGTACTGCTATAGATACATACACCTTGTCTGGAATGCAGCATTCACAAAGAAAGGTGAGATGGGAGAACTGTGTCATGCCCACATAATTGCCAGTGGCCCCAGGATTTTTTTTAAATGCCTCTGAGCCTGTCTTGTAGGAAGCTCAAAGTATTTCAAAAAAGTCATTACTTAATCCTCACACTATCTCAGACATGGACAAGCCCCGTTTTCACCTCTAAGAAGGTCCTTCATCCCTCCTCACTTCTCCATCTCCCCAGTCACTAAACCTGAAGTGACAGCAGCTTTTCCCCTGGACTCCTAGAACTCACTCCGTTCACACCACAGCAGGCAGAACAAGCAATTAATATCACTGGCCTCTCCTTCCAGCCCCAGATTTTCCATGCCTGACTCCTTCCTATCCATCAGTCTTCAGCCAAGGCCTCCCTTGATACCCATTTATCTAAACAAGCTTCTCTTTGTCTCTCCTCCCTCACCCCAAGCCTTTGCACCGAAGTGTAACTGCTTACCTGTATGCACTGACATGTGTGTCTCCCTCCCCAGAAGGGAGGCTCCATCAAAGCAAGGATTTGTCTGTTCTTCATTTTAGTACCAGAGCCTGCAATGGAAGCTGATATACACAGAAAGCTCAAAAAAAAAAAAAAAATCAATTGAATGAATGGACAAATGAGTGACTAATAAAGGAATATATATCATCTAGAAAAATTAACAGTGTCAAACCTCCACTGAACCTTGATCTCAGACTCCAAGGAAGTCCAACTTTCCAAAGAGCAAAAGGAAACCCTTCCTTTCAGTGCATTACACTCTGAATCATGGCCACACTGAAGAAGCGTCCCTTCACTCACTCAGTCTTCTCTTAGAGTTCACCCCTCTCACTGCCCACCACCTTTCCTTCTGGAAATGATCCAGAAATCCTTGGCTCAGAAAACCGGAACTCCACCTTGGAGTTGAGCCCAAGGTCTCAACTCTCAGCTGACACCCGGTGAAGAGACCTTGATCCTCTGAATTTGCTCAACTGGTCACAACCCCATCCTTTAGAGGAACAAAAACAGGAAAGGAGCAGAGGCCTCCTGAGACCTGTGACAGTTCCAGGAGTCTAGGTGAAGCCATCCTTCCCCTAAGACCCTGATGCCTGGACAGCCTAAGACTCAAGACAGGGAGGAAACAGTGAACTGTGGGCAGGTCAGGCTCGGAGGCAGGATGTAGAAGGACAGAGAGTTTGGGAAAATTTACACCCAGTCCCAGCTTTGAAATCAGACAAATGCCTAGCTTAAATTCCAACATCTACATTTCCAAAGGCCATTTGGATACTATTTTAACCCTCTGAACCTCAGTTTCTACAGCTATCAAGAGATTTTGCAACATCTGCTTTAAGATTGCTGGGCATTTTGCCCCCAGATGTTAAATTTGGCTCATCTGCCTACCCTTTAATTCCCCAACATGAGCCAGTGATTCATATGGGAAAAATACAACCAGATATCAATCAGCTTCTGTGAGTTAGAAAAAAAGGCGGGGGGAGGGAGTTTGCCGAGCTGTTTTTGATGCAGAGCCATACAAATTGACTGAGAGTTACTTAATTCTGTCATTTAAGTGGGCCAAACTAATCTCTGAATTGAGTTTATACACACAGATAGCAAGCATTCAGTATGTATTTTTCAAGAAATGAGTCAAATGTCATGACCAGTTGTGCTCATGTGGATCCCACTAGTTGAGTCTGATAGAGTAAAATCTGTATTGTTCATAGCTGTGCATGTTGCCAGGCATTAATCCACCTGTGCTCAGCTAGTACAGACATGACAAGAAATCGGACTGAATCCATTAAAAAGCTAACAGCTTTGATACTGGAGCTTCCTTCCTATATAGAATGTGGGGAAATTAACAACTGGATTGTTCATCTCCTTCTTTATTTTGGAGATTATCTGTCAGCTCCCCCTGTATCTAGCCTTTTAGTAACTAAAGGGATTTTGCAAAACAGAATGATTACTCCGCGACAAATAAATAAATGTTCAAAGATCATTCCCCACATGAACTGTCACAGCATTTTGCAAGGAGATTTAGCAGAAGCATTCTTCTTTCAGTCTTACTCCAGAAATACTGAAGGAGGAAGAACATTGCCTAAGACCCAGGTTTGGCAAAAGAATCTGATGAAACCTGTCAGTTCTGTGCCACTAGCAGTGTCCCTGAAAGCGCCTGGTGACTATAATTATCTAGCTCTACATTCCTACCTTAGGATTCAAGTGCAAAACTCAGCTGTAACTCAAACGTGTCCATCTCTCAAAGCAGCAGCAGCTTAGGGCAAAAAAGGACCAATTCCCATCCCACGCTGTTACCTTTAGCCTAAGAAAATGCATGTTCTTGAGCAAACTTCTAGAAAGGAAGCTAGGAGCCCAGCCATTCCCCCTGCAAAACTGTCTAAGGCTTGCTTTAAAATGCCTTTATAATGAATTTAGTTTCTGTGCCTGACAGACAAGCTGGTAAATACCCTTGTTTCAGCAGAGTGTGGGACACCTGACCAAAAGGCAATATAGAACTGACATGCTAACCAAATGGCATGCTTGCAAGGAGCATGGTCTAAAGTCAGAGGGTTTAGGCCCATGTTCCAGCTGAGTCACTAATGTTTCAGTCAGCTCTTTCAGAGGCAAATCATTTAACTTCTTTGGTTTTGGTTCCCTCATCCAAGAGAATCATTAATAAAAGGCAAGTGTTACCGACTTTATGAAATCACTGGAGAGTGGAATGCGGAGAATGTTCAAAAACACAAAGGCACATCTAGACATCGGAATACTTTTCTACTATTCTCATACACATGAGAAAATAAAAGACACCTGGAAATTACCTGCCTTCATTCTTGTTCACACTAAATGTATTTTCTGTGACTAACAAAGGGAGCAACTGGAATGTTAAAAGACTTCTGTGAATCAGGATGAACACATAGCTCTTGGAGAATGGGTATGTCCTGTCACTATAGACTCTGTGACAGCTATTGGTGCCCTAGGACAGTCACACAGGCAAACGCACCCACCACAGCTCTGCACGGATCAGGCCTTAAGCCTATTATTAATGTTTACCAGATACTAACAGTGTACTGACTGCATTACAACCAGACAAAAGGAACCACCAACTCACAGGACACACATGTGACACGTGCAGGAACATGCTGGAGGTGGAGATCACCTTCATACTGCTTACAAGTGCCCCCTTCTACAGCTTCTTAGGTTTTGGAGAGCTTTTCTTGCATTCTTGCCTGAAGTCAGCAACTAAATGTTTCCAGTAAACCAATGACCTCAAAGAAATCCAAAGAACAAAAAGAAAACAAAGCCCAAGGACTCCATACTGGACAAGAATTGTTACCGCCCCTTAGGAAGCCTCTGGTGGCCCCATCCTCACTACAGAGCCAGGCCAGCTGCCTCAGCCTCCTGAGTAGCTAGGTCTACAGACATGTACCACACCTTCAGTTCCCCTCTCATCTTCCGGTCTCCAGCCACATATCCTAGGAGCTGCCAAGGCCCTCAAATTCTGACCACACAGAATATTATAGGGGCAAATAATTGTTGAGATGATCAGAACAACCAGAGGGGGAGGGGAGCAAAGTGCCTGGAAAGCTCTGTATGACATCACAGATCTTTCCAGAGATGCCAGAACAGAGAGAGGGGATTTCAAAAGAAACCCAGAAAGACAGAGCTGGCCCAACAGAGGACACAATGGTTTCCCAACTCTAGAGTGCACCAGAAGCTCTGGGAGTGAGTTTTAAAACACTGACAACCAGGGGTTCTCAGACAGTGGTTGATGGTGCCGATCCAGGCTGTGCCTTAAAAACAAATTCCTAGAGGAGCTGGAGGAGGGAGGTTAAATACATAACCTTAAAGAATTCTCAAAGAATTAATGAAAATATTATTTTTTAAAGTAAGAAAACCCCTGATGGGAATTTAGCAGCTGTGCTGCTGGCTGCTGAACTCCCCACAGGCAGCTGTGAACGAGCACTATGATCAAGCCAGGTCTGATGTGGATCTCCCAGTGCTGTGAACAAGGTGATTTTGCCGAAGGAATGAGCTAAGGTGTCAAACAGGAATCACAGCAATGAGGAAGAGCGCTCAGTGGTCTCCTGATCCAATTCCCTGGTTCGGAGCGCAGTTCTTAGTAATGAGAATGTGCCATGGGGCAGTGCCAGGGAAACGTTGGGACCTGCTTTGTTCTGTGCTAATTTGTCCTGAAGACCTGCCACAATGCACTGATTTCCCGCTGGGAGCTCACTTCTCAGTTTCTCACCAAACTGCCACTTTGCCAAGTTCAACCACTTCTGTGCAAAGGAAGACAGCAAAGAGCCACAGCACAGCACCTCCCTCAGATCACTCAAGATGATTTGGGGATATCTGACCCCAAAAGGAGCTAAGACCTTCCACTGTGTACTGCTCTGCTAATAGCCGGAGCTCCCGCCATGATGTGTTGTTTTGCTGTATGGGGAGTTGGCAGGTGTTCCTACAGACAGCAATGCTGCCAAGGTTACAAATATTATTTTATAACTATCCTACTAGTCTCTTCTTTAGTTCAGATGGAAAGAGTTGGCCACTATTCCCACCCATATTAGCCTTTTCTGACTATGAGACAGAAAAGCTACATACTTAAAACCAACTTCAGGTTCAACAAGGAAAGAGTGATGAGTGATTTGTTCACCACACCCTGGTAAATACAGTGCCTGTGTTTGCAGACACATGGTCCTTCAAATGATTCTTTGCGCACAAATAGGTACATTTGATGGGAAAACATAAATTACCCTCCCAGTAATATAATTTTTTTTTAATTCAGTTAACTTTTTTTCACATGCAAAACTGTGCCCCAGATCCCTGGCTGAATGGCTGACTAGGTGTAAGCCCTGTGAAGCTTTGTAAAACAAAGACCTTCTCCAAAGCAGTACCTACACCCACACAACCTCCTGGTACCCCACAAGAGGGGTCTATCTCACAGCACCCAGTTTTAGGTAACAAGACTGGCCAGGCTCCCCCCACACCCTGCCCCCAAGAGCACTGATTAAATGCTCTTTCCTCTCCCTAGTTCCAAAAGAGTTCACTTATTTGCATCCATAGATGAGGCCAAGCCAGAGATGTATCCCCTCTCAGCACCCTGCTGTCCTCTCCTCACCTGTTTTCCAGGAGCGTCATGCACACCACCTCTCGTACCCCAGGGTTGTTGGCCTTCTCCACAGAACAGCCCTGCAAGTTCCAGGTGGCCAACCTGAGCACAGGTCGCCCATCCCTCATCCCTCCAAAGGCCTCCACTGAGGGTCTCATGGAGATAATCTGTGTGGGTCCCCCAGGGGGCAGGTCCAAGTCCTCACTCTGCAGGCTCAGTGAGGTGGGACTGGGATGAGGCTTGGCAGTGAAGGTCAGACCCCCATTGGTGTGGGTAGACGGAGGCCTGGACCTCTCTGCGAACACCTGGTGCCTTATCCTGTCCAGGAAGGCTGCGTTGATTCCGTCCATCCTTACCAGGTCCTCAACACTGCGAAAAGGGCCATGCTCCCTGCGATAGTCCACAATGCTGAGGGCCATCTTCTCTGTGAGGCCGCGCACACTCATGAGCTGGGCCAGGGTGGCCGTGTTGATATTGACTCGTGGAGTGAGGGGCACAGCAGTGGCCAGGTGGTGAGACTGTTGCTCAGCCAGCAGGTCTCTCCTCAGGGAACTGGGAGAGTGCTGTGCAGAGCTACCCTTGCTGCTCACACAGATCTCAAACTTTACCTGTTCCAGTTTGGTGGCCCCCACACCGCTGACCAGTGCTAGGTCCTCCACCTTCTTGAAGCCACCTATGTATTCTCGGTATTCCACGATGCTGCGGGCCACGGCACGTGTCACCCCAGGCAAGGTCATGAGCTCCTCCTCAGTAGCAGTGTTGATGTTGAGCCTCTCCTGATTCACCAAGATGTTGCTGAAATTGCAGGCTGCACTAAACTTGCGGCTATGAGACAGGTCTGAGGGGTCTCTGGGGATGGAGCGATGGCAGCCCAAGGTGCTCCCCATGGTCAACCAGGAACAGGGAGCCAGGAAGGCCTCACCACCACTGGAAAGAAGCCTGGCAGACTTAATCAGCACAGAAGACGGGAAGCTTGCAGAATTTAGGGGTCGAAGAAGTTGCTGCAGCCGAACACCAAATCGTCCATGCTTAGAGTTCCAAAATAACCTTTTGCTAGGTAGGCCACCTAGAAATTGACATGAAATTGACTTAATCAATCAGCCCTCGGCACTCCCCTGGTACTGGAGTTCATAACTAGGAGGGGACAAGCGAACTTGTGGAAACGCAGAGACAAAGTGATGTTAACCTGTGTGGGTTTTCCTCAGGACACGTCCAGCTAGGTCCAAAAAAGGAAAAGCTCTAACCCGCCAGTCTCGCGCCTCTCAGTTCTGACAGTGGTGGGACAGCGCACTGCCATCCCACCCGGGCTCCAGCGCACAGGACGAAGCCCCTACTCCGCGCCCGACTCTCTAACTTGGAACCTCCAAGCCTGCGGGCGCAGACGCCAAGCTGGGGCTCCCCGACCCACCCCCAGCCCTCCGATCCCCGCGTCCCACCTCTCCACTGCTCGCCGGGTCGACCCCTAGTCCCCTTGCAGCTCGGTCCCGGAGCCCCGCCGCAGACAGCGCGGCCCGGCGGGGTGCAGGGCAGTGGCCCCGGACGCCCTCCCGCGCCGCCTCGGCCCGCGTCCCGGCTCTTTCCGCAGGAGCTCTGAGCGTCCTCTCCCGGACAGGCAGGTCCTGCAGGGCTGCTCGCCGGCTGCAGCAGCCGCGGCGAGATCCGGTCGCCGAAGCTGCACCCGGCCTCCCGTCCCCGCCGCCGCGTTCACCCAGGCAGAAAGTCGGCGCCCGGATTCGCTGGAGCCGTCTAGAGATCCGCACCCGGCGCCGCGGCCGCTCGCCGCGATTGTCACTGCTGAACTCCCGGCGCGCGGCCCGCGACTCGGCCGGCACAGCCACGCCTCCGCAGTGCGGACTCCTCCCTCCGACTCCCCGCCTCACGTCGGGGCGGGGTGAGAGCGGCGGCGAGCCGGAGGCGCTGCTGGAGCGGGCGCCGGGCCTAGGAGTGAGGGGCGGGGCCGAGGGCCGAGGGGAGGGGCCCTGGAGCTCAGGGGCGGAGAGCGGACTCGATCCCCAGAGGGGCGAGGCAAGGAGCTCGGGGGCGGGGCTCGGGGCGGGGCTCGGGGACTGGGGGCGGGACTCTAGGCGGGGCTCAGGGTCTGGGGGCGGAGCTGCACCGGGATGTCTCACCCTCAGCTTGTGATCCTGTCTGCTGTTTGTAACCAAGGTTCCTAGCCTTGCACCTACGGCTGGTTGTGTTAGGTAGAAGCTGCTGAGGATGGCCCAAGGCGAGTAGTGCTAGTATTTTGTCTTTAGGACCTAGGGACTCAGGCCAGAGCTTTCCCTCATGTGAAGCAGGCTTGCCCTGCCGGTCTGGGGTTTCTGCAATTCTCAAACAGGGGACTGAATGAGATCTAACTCATTTCTGTCACCACTTTAGGCCTTTGCTCGCTAAAAAAGACCACCCCCATCCACTAATGTACCACTAGAACAGGGCTCTTATCCTGTGTGCTCAAACAGGTCATACGTAGGCTACCGTTTGAACACTTCACACTCAGAAAATAAAAACATGTCTCTGTGAAGTATTAGATCTAATCACTGAAAAGGAAGGAAATGAAACTGGGCAGTGAGGGTTGCTTTCTAAAACTTAACAAATTTTGGATCATATTGTGAAAGGATAATTTAGTTAAAGATTAAAGGGCCTGCTGCGTTACAGGGGTTACCCAGAGCTGGAGTACTCAGTTAAACAAACTGCAACACAACAGCGATAGCGCTGATACCGTTGAATACTTTGACCCAGGACTGTTAGTGTCCTCTGAAGGAATAGGTCTTATGCAGCCCATGTGGCCAAGGTTTCTGATCTGAATTCCATCTGAAGGCAAAAGGAGCCGTGGATGCGGACTGAGTGGCAGCCCAGGCTTAGCGAAATACTAAGGATATTAGGACCCTCATCATTACAAGTGAACGAAACCCAAATCAGGCTTAGACCAAAAACAGGGATTTTTTTTCCAGGCTGGAGAGATAACTGTGCAGTTAAGAACACCTGTTGCTCTTGAAGAGAACCCAAATTCAATTCCCAGCACCCACATGGCGGCTGACAATCGTTTGTAACTCCAGTTCCAGGGGATCTGACACAGTCTTTCGACCTCCACAGGCACTGCATGACATACGTGTAGGCAATACACTCATACACATAAAATAAAAATAATAAATAAATAAATAAATTTTAAGGTGTTTTCCTAATCCCTGGGGAAAATTAGGGCTCAAGAAAGGCTGCATCAGCTCCAAGGGTGGCATTGGCTGGTCTGACATCTGCTTCCGGTGCCAACTTCCCCTCTGTGGTATTCAGTTTCAGGTACACTGATTTCACTTCACGAGAATGCCCAGAGAAAAAAATACAAAATCAAAGAAAGAAAACACAAAAGAAACAAAGGCAACTGGTAGATAAATAACAATGCACCGGCTATATATTCATCAGTATATATAAACAGCAATGTACCAATTACACACACACACACACACACACACACACACACTGGCATTGCTCACAGCCCAGGATGAAGCTTTGAAATGGCTGATTATCAAATATTTGTGAGGATGTGGAACAAATGAAAATTCACTGGTAGGTGTACAAAGTTGGAGCAACTACTTTGTAAAATAGTTCGGAAGTTTCTCAAAAGTTAAATGTATACCTACCACACAACTCAACCATTTCTCTTACAGGAAGGTATTAACCAAAGAGATGAGAAAGCACATAACCCAAACTATCCTACATGGATATTCATAGGAAGTTTACATGCTATAATTAAAGATCAATAACCTAAAATCCACCAGTAGATCGATCCCCAATGGTTCACGTGTTGGGAGTTTATCCCAACACATGTGCGGTGAGGTTGGGAGGTAGTAGACCTTTAAATTTTAGGTGGGGCTTGGTGGGAGGTCACTGGTCACAGTCTTTAGAAGGGAATGAGGTAATTTCTGAAGGATCCTGAGTTGATCATCCTGTGAGCAGTTATAAAAGAACAAGCCTGGCTCCTCCTCTTGCTCTGACTCCTAGGCTCAGGATTTCCCCATTTCCTACTCTTGTGATATCATCTGTCTTGAGGTCTTGGTAGAGAGCAGCCATGTCAGTACTACAAGTCTTAAGCCTCCAGAAGTGGCTAAATAAACCACTTCATTATAAGTACCTCATTCCAAATATTCAATTATAGTAACAGAAAACAGACTACTACAATAAAAACAAATTTAAAAATCTGGAATATTACTGATCAATAAAGACAAATAAACTATTAACAAAAGCAGCATCAATAAAGAATTTCAAAATCAGTTCACTGAGTGAAAGAAGCAAAGCAAAAAGAGAGAACGTACTGCATGCATGTTTCATATATGAACTAGTAAATAGAAACTAATGTCCATTTGCAGACAATGTAGCAATGGCTGCATAGCGATTGGTGGAAGGAGGAAGAGATTATAAAGGACACAAAAACTCTCAAGGGGAGGTGATGGAACTATTGCTTAACATACAATGATGGTATATGCCAAGACCAATAGAATGATACACTTTAAGCATATACAACTGAATGTGGTTCAAGTATACTTCAATAAGCTTGGGAGACTCTTCAAAAAATAAAAATAATTTTAAAAGGAATGCCTTTTGAACTTGAGAAGAAATATGGTTTTTTGAGGAGATGGGTGTAGGATAAGAATGTAGAAGAATGCTGAAAGGGGTGAAACGTCACAGGAAGTCAATAGCTACCAAAAGTTAGTCAGTGCTCGTTTCTCAATTTGAGTTGAAAACTTAGAGAAAGGGGCCCCAGAGGATGTGAACATTGATAATGTCTAATAGTCCAATCTGCTGTACTATTCTCTCTGCATTTCTTCCTCTGCTGCTCCTACACACAGACTCTAAAACTTTGATAAGATATACAGTGCCCTTGTCTGAGTGCTGCCTAGGGAAAATTGGGTAAAGGAGCTTAAACTGGTTGTGTTACGTATAGTTAGAAGGGCACAGCTAAAACAAGGAAGACAATGGAAACATCCAAGAAGTAAGAAACCAGACTTCAAGATAACCTTGCAACATATTTGTCTTCCCAGAATCACCTCTGAGATAGAAACTAGCAAGGGGGCTCAACATATAAAGAACCTTTAAATGAATTTTACTTGACACTCTAAGGATATTAGAATTCCAGCTAACATTTGTATTACATGAACATATCAAAAAGCCAGAGGTTCCAACATTGTAGTCAATGCCACAAGTTGTGGCCTCTGTCCCTTACGACATAGTTCTCACTTGAGGCCTGATCAGAGACGACCAGGTCAGTGTCCTTTTGCTTCTTAGTCAGCAGTTTCAAAGGTAAATGGTGACTGGGGGAAGAGAGAATAGTGGAATTTAGGAGGGAAAGTATTTTCAACCTCCAGTTTCAGCACTATGCAGGTACTGGAGAGCAAATTCCTACTTTCTCTACTCTCAGAACTCATAGGCAGCTGGAACACAGGCAAGAAATTAGGAAGAGTACTGCTAGTTATGGGGTGGGAGGGCATGGCTATGAAATATGAGCAACTTAGTCTAAGGGACTTGCCTGGGAAATGAGGGGTTAAAAGATGAGTAGGAAATGATGTCACAACCCACAAAACAACTCCATTTCCCCAATCAATAACTCTCAACTAGACTACTGACACTGACCTTAGCAACAGGCTCTTGTGTTGGCCAAGGTGGATGTTGTCCTGAATAGTAAAGTATCAAAGCCATGCCTCCTTTTAAAATGACCTCAACAGCAGTTTTGTCCCTGTGTACCTGTCAGGGTAGATTTACAGAGTTTCTCTGCCTTGAGGAACATGCGGCCAAGAATGTGATTGATACAGATGAAGCCAATAGAGTCAAGTACTTTCCAACCAACCAGTGACTTAGCAGGGAGGTTCCAGTGGGAAAGTAGAAAAAGCTGGGTAGGAGACGGGAAGTGGGGTGTCAGGGGTCTCTATTTTGAGTGTGTGTGCCGGAGGTCCACCAGACTTCTGATCAGAATGCTGACTTCCCCATACGAAATTTCTGTCTCTCTCTATGGGGATGAATCCTTTGTAAGTAACCCGGAATAAACTGGTTTCTTCAATTGGAGACCATTCTCCATTCACTCAATCGGTTCAAACCTGGGGGTGGGGTGGGGCAGTACCAAAGCAGGTTCCCCATGAGCCAAACTGATCAAAGTCCAGACATTGGCATTGCTCTTGAACATTATTCATCATGCCTGCTCCAGTCATGCCCTGGGGTGGTAGACACATGGACACACCACTGATAGACACATGGACAATGGAGATAGAAGCATCCATAGCCTCAACACCTGGTAATGGAATCTCTGTGCAAACATTGAGGTAATACCACCAGCAGGAACACTGGTGCGCACATCTCTGAGTATCTAGTGCTCTGTCACAGCCCAGACTGTGGAGACTGTTCCTGCCATCCCAGTGAGCCAGGCCTCCCTGAGTCCTCCTCGCCATGTACCACTCCTTATATTGAGGAAGCCAGCAGCTGTGATGAGGGAGGCTAGCTCATCTTCCAGGAGAGACAACATGGATGAAAGAAACCTCCCAAGTCCAGTCCTGCCATTGAAGCCTCTAGAACTTTCACCCAGCCCAGCTCCAGCAGATGTGCCCACAGGAGGAGCCAGGCAGAGACTCAGTGGAAGAGAGACTACCTGGCAGGACCTAGCCAGTCATAGGACGAAAAGAAACAACCACACAGCTCCCAAGGTTCCTGTTCATGATCTCTGACACCTATCCCCTCTCACTCTCCAGGCTTTGGTTTCTTCTGGAATATATCTGAGTTTTAGTTGAGTCAGAAAATTCATTTTCAAGAGTTCAGAGGCTTCCCCTTGAATGGTGGCAGGTGATGTCCCTGTGATAGCTATATCTCTCAGAGTAAACCATCAAATCTGGGACAAGAATCAGGAGTGCGTTCAGCACAGTGGGTTTGACCTTTTCTATAGAGCACTGACATGGAAGACATGACAGAGGACTTGAGGGGAAGGGGAGAAACAGAAAGCAGTACAGTCTCTGAAGTCCCCAGCCAGTTCCCCATCTCCTCTGTCTCCTGGCAGTTCCTCTCCCTCCACTTTGTGAGATACCCGGTGTGGATTTCCTGTACTCTCTGCCTCAGCTGCCAGTGTCCGGCACACACCTGTTGTTTATACCATCTCAGACTTGGTTTTGTTTGGGGGTATTTCTGCTCTGTAAAAGTTAATATGGGGCTGCTTGACCTCCTTAGAGGATTTCTGATGTTTACCATGACTTTGCTGTCCCACCACCCAAGGCTTTAATCTCTTTCTGCATCCATCTTCATGTTTCCTTTCTAACTTACCTGAGGCCCATCTGTCCTCAGAGAAAGATGAAGAATCTCCAAGCTGTGGCCAGAGGAAGAGCCTGGGGTCACAATGAGTGGCAAATTCTTCTGGTCCTTCATATGTTTCTACCACCCAGTACACAACAGAAGATCCATTTAGTAACTCCATACTGTTGTGTGGTTGTGGAGTCCACAGCACCTGCTGAGGACCACGATGAGCCATCTTTGTATCTAGACTCAATAGGGACCTAGAATACTCATCAACTGTACTGTTGGTCTCCCACCCTCAGGCTCTGATTCATTCATATTCTCTTTCTCTCTCTCTCTCTCTCTCTATTTTTAACCATGAGTTGAAATGAGAATGGCAGACCCACTGAAACTCTGCTGCCTGGGGTTGGCACAGACCCTGTGTACCACCTTGCAGGATGGTACAGATGGTGGTTTAGGTGAGTCCTTCAAGGGGATTGCAAATAATCATAGGACAAAAATGCTCCAACTCAGATTTCTTGGAGCCCAAGAGCAGATAGGTAGACAGCACTTTGTCCCCCTTTTAGCCTGAAATAAGTCCTGCTTACTTTCTACTGTATAAACCATGGACACCATTGGTGAGTTGGAGCGTTTTTGTCCTGTCTGTGAATACCTTGCACAGGTCAAGTCTCTCCTTCCACCATGTGTGTCTCAGGGATCAAACTCAGATCACCCAACCTGGCAGCAAATGCCCAAACCCTCCAAGCCATCTCACTCACCCAGTTCTTTTTGAATTTTATCAAAGATTTATGTTTTGTCTCATAAGGATACATATTTTGTTAGAGTGATACCTAAGTATTTCATTTCTGAGGAGGTTAATGTAAACAGTATAATTTCCATTTCTGATTCTTTGTGTGCATTGCTGACATGTAAAAAAGTGATCGAGTTTTGTTTATTAATGTTTTTTAAATTTTTATTTCTTTGCTTTATTTTATGTGTATATATTCACTGTCTGCATATCAGACAAGGAAGCCGCATCTCCTAGAATTAGAGTTTCTGATGGTTGTTAGCTGCCATGTGGGTTCTGGGAACTGAACCAGCGTCTTCTGGAAGAGCAGCCAGTGCTGTTAACCACTGAGACATCTCTCCAACCCATTGTTAATTAATCTTTTATCTTGAAACCCTGATGTAATTGTTTATAAGCTACAGTAGATATTTTGAGTCAAATGTGTTAAATTTCCTACATAGAAAATCATGACTTCTATGGAAAACAAAACACCTTCGTTCTCCCAGTCTATATACCCTTTCTTTCCATTTTGTGTTGTATTGCATGGGCTACAATATTCAGCACAATGTAGTGAGAAAGGTTATTTTTGCCTTGTTACTAATTTTACCAAGAAAACTTCAGGTTTCTCAACATTGAATGTGATATTATCTGTGGGCCTATTGTAGATGTTCTCTGTCAATTTGAGGAAGGTCTGTGTTCCTAGTTTCATGAATTTGTATCACAAATAGATAATGGATTTTTATTAAATATTTTATTGTGTATATTGATATAATCATGTGGTTTTTCTCTAACTGTTAATGTGTTAGGGGGCATTGACTGACTTCCAAATTTTGAAGCAACCTTGTATACCTAGGATAAATCCCACTAGGTAACAGTATATAATTCTTTCCATCCATTGTTGAATTTTATTTGTTAATGTGTTGAGGATTTGTATCTTGTTCTTGAAAGATATTGATTTATAGTTTTCTCTTTTGTAATTTCTTTATTTGACTTTGATATTGAGTAAATAAATATTTTAAAACATGATTAATACATACATTTCCATGATGATACAGTAAAAGCTTGTGGGAAAAAATTCTGTTTAGGTTCTAGTTGCTACTTTGTTGTGTCTCCTAATAGAAATCTGTCTTTTCCCATCAGATGCATGGATACTGAAAAAGAAAGACTTTCCAAACATTCTATTTCATAAATACCAGAATTCTTTCTTAACAGCAAAAAAAGAAAAGCCCAGGAAAAATTATGTAAAACAGTTGATATACATGTGAATAAAGAAAATAACTGTTGAGTAAGCACTGGAGTCAAATAAAGAAGATATGTACATTAATATATAATATTATATTATTATAAATATAGAAATATATTTTATAAATAAGTAATAAAAAGTCACAGGCTGAAAAGGATGGTAGAGATTTATGTTTCCATATTGCTTAATTTGTATACCCACCCCCAGATGATTTCCCACCATTAGGTGAAAATTATTGCTCTCTAACTCAGAAAAAAAATGGTCTGTAGCTCTACAATCTTTATCTTAACCTAGTTCCAGCTTCAAGACCCCAAATACTTGCCTTTGGTCCCTGAGACTTTAAAAAACTGATCTAGTACTTTTAATATTTAAATGTCAGCACCCACTAAGAAGACACTATCACTAGATTCTAATGTTAATAGATCACTCTTTTTTCTTTGTTTCTTTTTTGGTTTTGTTTTGTTTTTAGAGGCTGAGTTTTGCTATGTAACCCTTGCCAGGCTGTTCTTTGGTATGTAGTTCAGCTGGCTTCAAATTCTCATTAATTCTTCTCTGACTTCATGTCTGCCTTTAAATTGATCTGTGATCTAAGAGGGGAAAAGGGATGAAGGAAAAGGAGAGAAAACTAGTCAGAATAAGGCCGTCCAAGGAGCCTTAATCTTTTCAACTTTCAGTTGATAAGTGAAACTACAGAGTAAATATGATCTTTCTCCTGGTCTCAAGGCCAAATCAGCAAGTTTGATTCTACTGTGTTCAGAAATATGTGCTACCTAAAGGGTTAGGGTAGCTATGTGGCTTCAAGCCCTCTGCAAAAGAGGTTTCACCAACTGGACATGGACAAACACATGCTATTCAGCCCTGTTCTTGGGTCTTCCCTCCTCTAAAGTTCCATGAGCAGTCCCCATGCGAAGGAAGCAGCTCGTACTTCTATTGGAGCATGACTGTCATATTTTCTAGGGCACAGCCGGTACAAATGACTCCAAACTACAGCCACAGTAGAACTAAGGCAATGCTCAGGGTTTTAGGTATCCCCAGTTGGCCCTCCATCAATGACTAGGGGCTGATATGGTCAAAAGTCTTGAACTCTCAGCACTGGTCCAGTAAGAGGTCCCCAAACATCTAAGCCAAGTCCTACATGAAGACACGGTCAGATTCTGACACCAATGAGTGGAATAAAGGGTTCAAGTCTGCTGGGTTGCCCTTAGCATTCCAACTACAGATCTTTCAGGAAATCCCTGGGTACTCTCACCGAGCAGTACTAAGCTTCGTTTTTCCCTGTGGGCCTCACTCCCATGTGCACAAGAAGTAAGGTCTAATTCACCTTGCTCATCACTTTGTGTACTTCATGGCCTGACATAGGGTGAGTGTAACAGAACCTAGCGTGTCCATTTTTGTTTTCTAAAGTAGCTCGGCACCAGTCACTCAAATTGAGGTTGCTGCCAGTTAGAAACCAGAACATATATCCACAGCTTCCATGAAACTCAGAAGTCTCTTTTAAAGCTCAGTCTACTAACTGATATATTGCTTCATTTCGTGGCTGATAATTGAAGCTCTTTATCATTTCCCTGACATCCTGAATGACTCCAACTAGAATTTTATTTCTTATGGTGCATTTGGTTGGGGATTGTTATGGCAAAGTCCCAACAGAATAAGATCTTCATTTACATGCCCCAGTGAAGAGCATTTACCATCAGAGACACTGTGCTGTTCCTCTCTAGAATTATCATTATTATGAAGATAATGCTGAATAATCTATAAAGGGTATGTGGTTCTCACACACTTAGAAAATCAAGCTTATATTTCTTGTCTTTATTTTCTCTAAAAAGCAAAAATTCCCAGTTAGTTCCAGATTTCTTCATTTTTCAACACAATAGTTTATTCTTTCTTATCTACTGAATTTAAGGTTTTATGAGACACTCTTATTGTTAGAGTCTATTATTGTGATTTCCAGATGCCTAATTAGGATCCACCTCTTAGTATAAAACAAACCAGAAACAGAAAGGGAAGCAAGACATCTCTCCAACCTTATGACCAATGAGAGAAATGACATGTATTCCTACCATATGACCAATGGAAGCAATGACATCTCTCCTACCTTATGACCAGTGGGAGGAATGACATCTATTCCTACCTTATGACCAATGGGAATAATGCTTTAAGACTCTACACTGCTGGAGGTGAGGAGACTCATTTAACCAAGTCATGGGCCAGAAGAAAAGAGCTTGTGCTAGAGCTGGGGAACAGGGGGAAAGCTACCATGTACATAGGAAGAGCAGACAGAGCTCAACTGTCCTACCTTCTATCTCAGGCTCACCTGGCAGAAGCAGGAGCCTGGTCACCACTGTCAACACCAGCACCTGGCCAGCCTCAAGATGCCATTTTCTGATCCTCCCAGCACTCTCATCCATGTTCTTTTATAGCCCCACCCTCCCAAACATTGGAAAACTAATAGCCTGGTGGAGTTCCTGACCCGACAGCCTCATCTTCCTTAGGAATGAAGGAATGGCTCCCCAACATCTTACAGAGCTCCCTAGTATGATCTGATGTCTACAGAGAAGGATTTAAGAAGTCCCAGAGACAAAATTAAATACCATTGAGCTTCTCTGTGGGAAGATGCCCCATTTTAATTTCTCTGCCTGTCACTCTGTAGTCTCCAGCAGAAGGTCTCAGTTCGAGGCTACACTGATTATAACACTCTCTCACATTTGTTAATGTCTCTCTAAAGGAAAAATGCTCAGAATTTTGGCAGGCCAAAGTACCTAGTCCAAGTTGCGTTCCTTTGTTTTCTCTTTATTGGGTTACTTTGTTTGGCTACCCTCTATTTACAGCAAAAGCTGATGATTGCTGTCCTATATGCAGGCATGCATTTCCATGTATAGACAGCACTCAATAAGTCATAAACTGTAAAACTATACAAGAAAGAAGGTTGTAGTGTGAAGATGGTTTCACAGTCAGTGATTCACCACTCTGGCAGAGCATGAGAACCCCATGACACTTGTCCTAGTCCCATCCAGGAATGTCCATCCTTTTGACATTGCAAAAGGATGTTGTCATTTACAAAGTTCATACTCAGGAGCTGCGCAATCAAATTCCAACTAAATCTCATAATGTTTTAAGTAAGTTTATGACTTTGTGTTGAGCTGCATTCATAATGATCCTCAGCTGCATGCAAGGGCATGCAGCTCATGGACACCAGGTTAGACATGCCCCCTAGGCCCCTCTCTGGTCCAGTTCCATCAGAAATGCAGTGGAATCTAAGTGGGGGAGTTTGCTAAAGCTCCAGATGCCAAACTTGAAAGTCAATGCTCTAAAGTCTTTTCAGATCTGAGTCAAATGTGCCAAAGCATGGTCTACAACAAAGCAGTAAGATCAGTGTCAAGGATGTGCTCACTGCAATAGCCAAAGTCAACTTCAGTCTTAAAAATCTCAGTCCCAAGAACCACAGGACTGTGGGGGTCTAAAAGCCCACAATAGCTTCTTCTTGTTCACAAGGATGCTGATGTCTTAGAAGGCAAAGTCATTCTTGGCTTTGGGTCACTCATAGGGCCCAGGTCCAGACCATTCCCACTGCCTCCCTGCAAGATATAATTGCCTCAAGTGCAAAGTAATTCTGACGGGCACTATGATCTTTTGGAATAATAAGCTAAAGAAACAAAAAAGAATTTTGGCTATTTAATTCACAAAGTGGGCAGAGAAGAAGTTGCGGGAGCCCAGCAGGCACAATTAACCTCCTTCAAAGTATGTTCTGTAGCCAGAAAGTGCTAATTTAAGTCGACGAAATAAACCTCACTGCAGCAGAACTTCTCATGACCTTTAATTTACTCGTGTACATAGAGAATCTCCAAAGAAGGGCATAGCAGTGCTCATTTGCCATCACCTGGAGCCTTTCACAGGACTACTGTTTCTTAGGAAAATACCAAGAGGTTTGTGTGGTCAGATTTCTATTACTATGACAAAATACCTGGGAGAATTAATTTATGAGGAGTAAAGGTTAATTTGGGCACATAGCTTCAAAGGTAGATTTCTACTGACAATTGCTTGGCTCTGTGACTTTGAGCCTGTGGCAGCACAGTTCTTCATGGCAGAGTTCTGTACCTCATGGTCTCTGGGAAACAAAAAGAAAAAGGAAGGCCTAAGGTCCTAAACACTTCCCTTAGCAGTACTCTGTCAGTGACCTAACTTCTTCCCTCTAGGTTTCCTCCTAGATTCCACAGCCTCTCAATTGCACCACAAGCTACAGTCTAAGCTTTTAATACCTGGGCCTTTGTGAGGGACTTCAGTTCCAAACCATAGCAGGTCACAGTTTCTAAACGTTCTGAATTATTCTCTTTCTTGCCATCCCTTGGAGTTCTTAATAACATTTATCATTTGTGGGCTGTTTATTGCCCCCTCTTCTTCACTAAACCGTAAACTCCTGAGGGGAAACCCTTGGGCTTGTATCCCAGCCCCTTCCAGCAATGCCTAACCCTTGATAAATATCTGTGCGAAGCCCTGAAAGGATATTCTCCTCAAACAGCAGTAGTCACCTTAGGATTGCAAAGTTCACCACAGCTTTATGCTGAATTGAGGGACCTCTATATTGTAGGGAACCGAGTGGCATGGATTGATGACCAAGCTCTGATACTGTGAGCAAGTTAATTACTTTCCCAGCCCCGACCCCTGTTTCCTTCACATAGAAGAATTGGTGGACTGAGTTAGAGAATTCCCAACTGTTCTCTGTGGTTAAGGAAAACGTGGTTAAATTAAAATACATAATCTAATTCAGAATTTCTATATTTCTCCTTTGAGCTCTATCAAGTTCTGCTTTGTGTAGTTGGGAGCTCTGTTAGCTGGCTCATAAATATTCAAGAATGTTATATCCTCTTGATGAATAGACCATGTTATCATTGTGAATGATCTTGTCCTTAGTAATATTTTCTGCTCTGAAATCTATGAAGTCTGACATTAATATATCCACTCCAGATTTTTAAAAAATTTATGTTAACGTGGTACATCCTTCTCTCTCATTTTACTTTTAATGTATTTATGCTTTTTTAATCTTATTTAAGGTGGGTTTCTTACAGGCAAAATACAGTTGTGCTGTTATTTTGATGTGACACTGTCTTCTCCATTCTGCTCTCCTCTCTCTTCCCACCCTTTCTTGTTTTCCAGGCTTCTTTCCTCTTGCAAGTTCCTCACAGATGCCAACTACTTGTTCTTCAACTCCTAGACTCCAAAGTCATAAGCCAAATACACTTCTGTTCATAATAGCTTACATAGTTTCAGGTATTGTGTTATAGAAGTAGGAAACACTCAGAAAAACTTTTGTTTTTCTCATCTCAATTTCTGTCTTCAAGTTGAAGCATGGAAGTTTTTTTGTTTGTTTTGAGACAGGGTCTCCCTGTAGCCCCAGCTGGCCTGGACCTCTCTACATAAATTAGGCTGGCTTCGATCTCACGGAGATCCACCTTCCTCTGCTTTCTGAGTGCTGGAATTAAAGGCATACACCATCACCACTGGCTAAATATAAATATGAGGATTGACACTGTTAGATCTGAACTGAACAGTTTGCTATTTGTTTTCTGTTTGTTCTGTCTGTTCCTGTCTGCTTATGTTTGGACTGATTGATTTTAATATGTGGTTCTCATACTATGTACTTCACCTGCTTAAAATTCTCAATTCAGCAATGCTTAAGCTACATAAAATGTGGAATTATTACCATCAATTATAAAACATTTTGGGTCTTTCCAAAAGAAACTCTATGCTTCAACTGTTGCCACTGGGTTCCTCTATTGCTTTCCTGCCCTGTCCCTCGTCCTTGCCCTAAACAACAGTAGGCTACTTTCTGTTTCTATAGATTTTCCTATTCTGAACATTTCATATGAATGCAATCATATAGTTAAGGTCTTTTGTGATTGGCTTCTGTCAGCATAAATGAGAGATGAAAAAGACTCATTTATGTTGTAACACCTGTCAACAGTTCATTATTTTTATTTTTTGAATGAATCTTCTGTATACCATATTTATTTGTCATCAATTGTCAGACTTTTAAGTTGGCTTCTGTTTTTTGGCAACTTCAAATAATACTACTATGAACATCAATGTATAAGGCATTATGTAGACATAGTTATTTTCTCTTAAGAATGTTCCTAGGAGTGTAATTACTGGATCACAAGGTAGGTAGGCTATTACAAAGTTGCTGCCTACGTTATATGTTCCTTCCAGCAATGCCTGAGTATTTCTGTATATTTTCTCAACATATCTTAGTGTCTTTTTGCCCACAGTCATCCTGTTGGATAAGAACTGTATCTCAGTGGAGGTTTGAGTTACATTTCTCTGATAACTGATAATGTTGAGCATCATTTCATGTGCTCACTGGCCATTTGTATACTTCCTTGGTGGAATGATTTTTATGATTTCACCCTATCTCCACTGTGGTTTCTTAAAGGTATCTCTTTGTATCATTATTTTAGTGACTGACTACTTGTGAGTTTTTAGTCTGCTTCTTTAAGCACTGTCTACCTTCAAGTAGTGATACACTGTTTCATGTACATATTCAAAATCTGTACAAGAGTATGTTTCCATTTGCCATTCTTAGCTCTATACAGTTCTTGTCAAGTCTCTGATTAAACTATGTGCCTTTTCCTCTTTGCAGCACACTGGTGCTTTGTTATGGGAAGGGAATAGGCTTGACATGAGCAGAGAGGGGAGGAACAAGAAGTGACTACTTAAGGGAGTTTGCAGTGTTTCTAGAGGGTAGGACTGGTCTCACTGTTGATATACAGAGAGAAAATCAAAAGACCCTGACTTCAAATGTAGGAAGAGACAAGAGATCTGAGAATGGCAGAGATCCCTTAGGAGTCCTGGAGAAATCTTCACTGTGTTCCTATTTCTCCTGACAGTCTCCTTGTCTCTACCCCTCAGCATCCACTCTGCTGGGTTCATACATTTATCAGTTACAGTGCATTCTACCTCCCTTCCTTTTGCTGTGTGCTCAACACCATGACCAAAACCAACTTGGGAAGTAAAGGGTTTATTTGGCTTACACTTCAATGTGACAGTTCCTCACTGAGGCAAGTCAGAGCAAGAGAAGGCTAGAGCCCGGAGGCAGAGACTGAAGCAGAGAGACTGCAGAGGAAGCTGCTTCCTGGCTTGCTTCCCTTGGCTTTCTCAGTCACTTTTCTTATACAGCCCAGGCCCACCTGCCCAAGGATGGCACCATCCACAGTATGCTGTGCCCTCCTACATCAACTAGAAGCCAAGAAAATGCCTCACAAACATGGCCACAAGCCAGCCCCATGGAGGAGATTCCTCATCTGAGATTCCTTCTTCTCAGGTGACTCTAGTTTGTGTCAAGTTGACAAAAAACAACCAGCACATAGCGATCATATATGAATCAGGGTGGGGCAACCAAAAGCCATGGACTTGGTGACAGAGAAAGTTGGATTCTACTCATATGAGCAAGATTCTGAATTCTTGTGTGACTGGGTGTTCTTACTGATAAAACTGGTATTAAAAACTCTCAATTAAGTTGGGTATGGTGGTACGTGCCTTTTATGCCAACACTCAGGAGACAAGCCAGGCCAGCAAGGGTTAAAAAGTGAAATTTTGTCTCATAAAAACAAAAAAAAACACTCTTAAGTTATGATATTGCTGAAAGGATTAAATTGTACAGTAAGTCAAAGATAAAAAGCATATCATATAAGTACTCTCCCTACATATCTACCTGCTTTATCCAAATGAGATTTTACATTCTCTGTGTTTCTCAGGCACTCATGATATAGCTCTGAATATGAGAGCTTTGTCCTTTACATCCTGAAGATCCTAGAAAGCTCAAATATTTGTGTAGGATTGTCAAAATTCTCTTCTTTTATGATGTGTAGAACTTCCATTTATTGCATTGACATTGCAGGCATGTGCTGGGCATTCCAATGCCTGCTTTCCAAAGCTTATTATAATGCATAAGAATGGAACAGGGCTTCTCAGCTATGGCTCTACTGATTTCTGGGACAAAATTCTAGCTGTATAATGTTGTCCTGTATATTATAGGATGACCAGCAGCATCCCCGGCCTCTATGCACCAGATGCTGGTAGCATCCCTCAGTTGTGCAGTCAAAAGCATCTGAAAACATGACTTCTTTCCTGGCAGGGTTAGCTCTACCTCAGGTGAAGACCACCAGGATGAGTTATTGTCACTGTTATTATCTGGGAAGAAGCTATGGTTCAGAACATCTAAGAGCTTTGCTCAGTAGCCTGATAGGTACTAAAGGAGACAGGATTTGAATCAGAGTCCAAATCTCATAGCATCTCAGTCTCATAGTAGAGTAATTCTAGAATGTAGTCTATCCCATCTGTAACAGAGCCTTCAGTACATTTCGCATCCATGGCCCTAGTTCGGCCTATGTCCTGAGAATACCTGGCCTCTAGACTGCCCCAGGAAGACCTCCCAAATAAGAGCAGATGGTCACTGTTTACATTTCGCATCCATGGCCCTAGTTCGGCCTATGTCCTGAGAATACCTGGCCTCTAGACTGCCCCAGGAAGACCTCCCAAATAAGAGCAGATGGTCACTGTTTACAGACAGAGTGAGACGGCCAATTGTAGGAGAATATACACAGTAGACAAATGTTGGGGTTTTTTTTAACATATGGGGTATAAAAGGCTGATTTTTGTCTCTCAAATGATATGCGGAAGTTCTGATTCCTGCTACCTGTAACTATAACCTTATTGGAAAAAGTCTTTGCATATAAAATCAACTTAAGTGGACATCATTAGGTGGGCCCTGATCCAATATGATTGGTGTCCTTCTATGAAGAAAATGGGCTGGAGAGACGACTCAGCAGTTAAGAGCACTGACTGCTCTTGCAGGGGACCTGGGTTCAACTCTCAGCACCCATATCATGGCTAACAAGCATCCATAACTCCAGTTCCAGGGAAATTCGATGCTCTCTTCTGACCTCTGAGGGCATTATGCAACATAGGTGCACTTGCACACATGCAGACAATATACTCATACACATAAAAATCAAAATAAACAAAATATCTTTTTAAAGAGAAGAAGAAAATGTGGACTCTGAAAGAACGAAGACAACTATGCAAAGACTGGAATGATGCTGCTGCCAACTGAGGAACATCTGAAGCTCCCAGAGCCTGGGACACTCAAGGAAACCCACCTCCAATTCTGGGTGAATGGCCTCACAACACGAGGTATCAGACTTCCAGCCTCCAGAACTGTGAGGCATCCATTCCCTGGGTCCTTTGCTGCCCAGAACATGTTTCTTTGTTATTGTAGCCCTTGGAAGGCATAGCCCAGTTTCCTGCAGCCTTGACCATGCCCAGATTCTTCATTTGATGGCATTTTCCTGCTTCCTGGTTTTCAGTCAGTTACAGTATTTGCTTATTAATCAGTCAAGAAAGAAACTTAAATTTGCAGCATGAGCCCAAAGTTATACTGTGCCTCCCACTAATCACATAGGTGGGATAATCTATAAGTGAAATGACAACACAAGGGCCTGCCCAGGAGGCAGCTGCCCGCTCAGATGCTTTCACATGCATAGCAGCACAAAGTAACTATGCCTTATCTTGCTCAGTTACAGGAGGTACCATATCATTCCCCAAGATAAGATGCAATTTCAGTGGAATCTGGCCCAATGGACTTGATGACCTGAGGTCACAGATAAAGGAAAATAAACCTTGGACAACTGAGAGTGTGATACAGACAGGAAGCAACTAAAGGGAACCAAATATGCAACATCCAAGATGCAGAGCAAAGTTTGGGGCAAGTGAGAAGCATCAAATAGAGGCACAGGTAATCTGAGCTTCCCCAGCCAAGTCCCATGGAATGCTCCATGTGTGAAGGATTCTTTGCACAAGCAAGCTTGGAAAGTATACTTTTTGCTCTTTTGTGGGACGTGGTTATAAGGTCCTTGTTTAGAATTTTGAGACATTTGGCAGTAAACATGACCCCTCAACTTCTTTCAGGGTGCAGTGGAACAGTAGCAGACCCCAATACAACCTGGCTTGTTCACTTTACACAACTGAGAATGTGTACCTAGACACATTGATTTTTTTTTCCAAAGGTCACACAGATAGTGACTTAACTTGTGTGTTCAGATTCCAAACTCATTGCTTTTTTAATTTTTCTTATCCCTTTAATTAATCAACATTTAAGTGATGTTATGTGCTGATATGAAAATATAAAAATCAATTTGAGTGAGCTCTGCCCCAGATATCATTTCCTGTGTCTGGAGTAAATGAACAACAGAATGACAAATAATGCAAAGGCTGTGGGGAAAGGAATAGGAAGAAGGGAATCCACAGCTTTGGGGTTTCCAATTAGGTGACTGCTGTTACAATGGGTTCCATCAGAAATTCTGCCTCCAACCTCTACTGAGGACAGCTGGCAGCCAGAAGAGCTGCTAACCTGGCACACGTGATTGATCAGGAGACACTAGTTCTCAAGTTCTCCAGACTTGACAATGCACCTATGCCCCATGACTGATTCTCAAAACTGAATGTAGGATCTACAAATAAGGAAGCTGTGAACAGTGAAAAAGAGGAAGGGGTGGCTTGATGGTAAGTCGGAGGAGGGAAGGAGCTTGAAGCATGAGTAAGCAGAACAGAGGCAGAGAATAGTAGAGAGAGAAAACAGCACAGAAGGAAGAGGGTGGACCAGTTTGCAGCCTCCCTGCTCCGACTGGGGGGAAGCTGGGTTCCATCAAAGCTGTAGGCTGTGCATTTCTGAGAATAGCTTCTCCATTTCTGAGACTAGCCTCTCCCTTGGCTACACACACACACACACACACACACACACACACACACACACAACTTGAACTGCCCTGGGAGGAATTATCTTGATTACAAAAGAAACAGACTAATGTTTTTTAATTACAGTAAAACATCCATAGCATAAAAGTCACTATTTTAAATGTACAGTTCAATGACATTAAGCACATCACTCTACTGTCTGTCATTATTATCCATCTCCAGAACTTTTCACCGTCTTTTCCAAGTGAAATTCTGTATCAGTTAAACAACAACTCCCTATCTCTAGCCCCTAGAAGCTGAATTTCCACTTTTTCTATGAGCTTGAGAATTCCAGGAACCTTACATAAATGGAGTTATGTAAGCTTTGTCTTTAAGAAGCTGGCTTATTTCACTTAGCATAATGTTCTCAAGTATCATGCATATTTTATATACCACATTTTACATTCCCACCAATAATGTACATTTATACACACTGTTGTTAATAATAGCAAGAGCCTAAGTCTCTTTCAGGATGAATAGTAAACCTTCCAATGTTTGAACAAGATAGTTTATCTATTCACCTACTAAAGAACATCTTGATTGCTTTCAAGTTGTAGAAATTATCAACAAAACTCCTGTAAACTTTCAGGCGTAAATTTCTGAGTGAATAAAGGTTTTAATTTATACGACTTAAAACTAAGGAGGGTGATTGCTAGATCAAATAATAAGAGCATGTTTAGTTTTGTAAGAAACCATCAAATGTCTTCCAGTGTTGACTTCTCATTTTACATTTCCACCAGCAACGAATGGGCATTCCTGCTCTCCATGTTCTCACCAGCCTTTGGTGCTCCCAGCCTTTTGGATTTAAGACATTCTAATAGGTATGTAGTTGTATCTAATTACTGGCTTTTCATTTCCCAGATGCTATGTAATATGGAGCATCTTTTCATTTGCTTATTTGCTATCTGAATATCTGAATATATTTTGTGATTCATATCTTTTTGTTCATTTTTAAATTGCTTGATTTGTGTTTTGAGTTTTAAATGTCTTTCATATATTTTAAATATCTGCCCTTTATCTGTGTGGTCATTTTCAAATGGTTTCTGTCCATTTGGTGACTTTGACCTTATTAATTTTAAAACAACAATAAAGTCTCTATAATGTGGAAAACCTCATTCACAAAGGTTTGGAAACCTTCATGTTTGGGTCCTGAATATGCAGCTCCTGTTTGATAGGTGTGGGTCTCTTGGAGATGATAGAGAGCTGAATTTTGAGTAATGACGCCAAAGACAGAATTTCAGATACCCTAAGAAATAGAGAGACAATCCCATCAGGACACCCTGTGATGGGTCACCTACCTGGCCTTCTTCATACCTGCCCTGCCTCACAGTTCCATCTGAAGGCCAGATGTGGCCCAGGTCATAGCAATTCACTGCCACATGGACTTCTCTACGCAGTACCACCAATGTTCTTCTCCCAAGTTAAACCTGTAAGATCCGCCATCCTTCCACAGAAACCAGCTCTACTGCAGGTCTTTCTTCCTGACTTTGCACGGTGGCAATTCTAAAGTCCCTCACAATCTTCAGTGTCCCCTGCTCCACCCGCGCAGCTGTCTGGATCATCTGTTATTTTTTTCCAGCGTCCTCACAGCTGCACAGCCCCTTTGAGGTTTCTGCAGCACAGCAGGCGTCAGTGTCTTTGTGTGGCTCCTCTCTTTTCTCACCCGTGCCACTGACCTGGCTTCTCCGTGTTCTTCTGGTTTTCACAGCTGGCTTGTTGGAGCAAACTTTATGTTTCTCCTAAAGCCTTGGTACTGTTTATACTTACTTCACAGTGGCTTGCTTTCTTCTGGCCACCCTTTTCTACTAGACACCAGCTCGGTGAAGTCAGCAATGTCTATTTTCTCTGTTCACCAGAGTCCTGGGCTGAGACCAGAGTCTGAAACACGGCGGTCCTCACTCTCAACAATCCCTCCCTTCCTGTCAGTGCCCCCACATCTTGCCTGCCTGATGATTCTTCCTTCTCACTGCCAGCTCCATCTCCCGCTTCTTCTCCCCTGCCCTGTCCAAAACTATTGCTGGTTCCTCCCACCAACTGCTGAGGGCTTCTTTCTAAAAGTCAGTTCTGCAGCAATGCTCCCAGAGACCCCTCCTAACTTTCAGGGCACTGTTGAACTCACTGGCTCCAGACATGTGTTCCCTGAAAATGGGGCCCCAGCATGCTTCTGCACTTCCAAATCTGGGCAGGGCTCATCTTCATGCATTATCAGTGGCTGGGTTTTCAGTTCTCACTTTTTGAACATCCTGAATCTTCCGCCTGGTACACTAGGATGGAGTTCACTCCATGAACTCTGCCCCATCCTATTCTGTACTCAGTAAGTGCCTTTTACCTCCACCCTGCCCCCATTCTTTTTTTTTAATTCCTTGGACTATCTAGGGCTTTGCATATGTTAAACAAATAGTCTTCCGCTGAGCTAACCTCAAACCTCTAGTCTTCAGATTCCAGCTAACAGAACCTCCTTCATAAAGTCTTCCAAGTACCTTACTTGTGAATCCTTGCTCCTCACCTTCCTGCATCATTTCAACAATAGCCCACTGCACAGATCCCTGGTATTCAAATACTGGCTCTTCTGATGCCATATTAGTGCAAGTTCCCTGCATGTCTCTGCCTAGCACCGTTAGGGTTCTATATAATAACCAGGTCCACAAATTTCCAGAAATACGAAGAAACAGCCCAGATCTGCAGCAGTGCTCCAAATGTACGCGGCACTTTGGTCAACTAACGAGCTCACTCTTCATTACTGAGAAACCTGTTTCAAAAAGTGTCATGGCAGGTAGGTCTGGGAACTGGGACAGAGGAGAAGGCTGACCTAGCAGAGGCATTTGTGTGGCTCCAGCTGGACGGGCTAAATCTCTTCCCCCTATTTCTACCATTCCCAGGTGTCTGTGTTTAATTTTATGTAATATTTGTAAATAGCTAAAATACATATGTGTATACATACACTTACATATCTTTATTATACCAAAGAGCCTAGAGCTATTCTCTGGAACAAGATTGGTTGCATATTCTATTCTGGCCTTGTAGAATCCGACAGCTGGTAGACCATTCTGCCTTCAAGCAGGTGAAGGGTTGTATTAGTTGCTTCCTTTGTTGCTACAACAAAATACCTAACCAGAGCAACATTAAGAAGGGTTTTATAGTTCAAAAGGAAGTCCATCATGGAGGAAAAGACATGGTGGCAGGAGTTCCAGGCCGCTGGTCACCTTGCATCAATAATCAGGGATCAGAGAGCACTGAATGCTCATGCTCAAGCAGCTTTCACCTCTGTGTACAGTCCAAGACGCCAGTCCATGGAATGGTGCCATTTACACTGAGGGCGAGTCTGCCCACCTCAGTTAATCTAATCTAGAAAATTCTTTACAGACCTGTTCAGAGATATGTCTCCAAGGTGATTCTAGATCCTGTCAAGTTGACAATCAAGTTAAAACATGACAAGGGGTAAACCAAGAAACTACTTATCCCTTTAGTGTCTAGAACTAAACTCAGAAAAATGTTGCTAATTTAATGTAGGACTTTGCCACAAAATTTCCTTCAGGTTAATTTTAGTGCACTTTATTCTGTAGCAAAAGATTCTTGATCAATATTCTCATTAAAAATTCTGATAAGCTGAAGGTCATAACTATATATATATATCACATTAGTCATTAATGACTTAGCTTAACAATATATGCAGAGCATAAAATACACTCATTTATATGGAGGTCCCACTCACTGTTATCCAGGAAACCTCCCTGGGTGTCTAGGGGTGGAGATGAGCGTGTATACATGGAAGAAAAACAAAATGTTTGAATAACACTAGTGTTGTGAGGAAAATCTAATGTGCCTTGAGACAGAGTCCCGAGACAAGGGGATCACATCAGATGGACTTCTGATTAAATGTCTTAGTGACAGGCAGCTAGAACCTGCTGGTAGGAGGAGGCAGCCTCAGCTGACCTTGTCAGGTACACTACCTGCAGCACCAGCTCTCCTGCACTGTGGCCACTTGTTTGTGTAGCTGTTTCCATATCACTGAGATCCAGCCTGGGCCCAGCCCAGTGTGGCCTACCCTTCCTTTTGTGTCCACTTGGCAGTGTTTGCCAAACAGGTGGAGTTCAATACACGTTGAATAACAATGTCTCGGTCAGCAGAAAGGCAGATAATGGCTAGTCTATGATAGAGATTCACAGTTTTAGGATGGAAAATAAAGATTGCCTGGGGCCTGGAAGTGTAGTTCAGTGGTAGGATAGCAGAGTATGTGATCCTGCATGCATGAGACCCTGGGTTCAGTCTCCACTGTCACTAACCAAAAAAACAAAGGATTTCTGGAACCAGTCAAAAAAGTTATTTTGTAGTAAAAGTAAAATAACTATCAGAAAGTGTTCAGACCATACAGTTATACAGAGAGAAAAGCAGGAGTGATTTGAAACACTGCTGAAAAATGAATGCTGTTAATTCTATCAGACCCTTTCCAATAACCATTACTACCCACAGTTTTAATGGTTTGAAGGCTCCAGAATCTTCCATAATTCAAAAGATAGCCAGCGTCCATCATGATGCTCTGCTAGCAGGTGAGAATAGGTGCTTATTGGCTGGTGAAACTACCAATGGTGTGAGTCCAGCACCGGAAGACTTGGTGCACCTGCCAATGTAGCCAAATAATCATACAGTCCTCATGGTCCTGAAACAGTCTGTGAACACTGACCAAAGCTATGCTTTGCCTTTGAGAGCCCAGGCAGCTAAAGACAATTCTAGAAACAAAAGTCATTAAACTCTGATCTAAAAGTCCCACAGACTATCTCATCTAGGGCGTTATTCCTGTGTCAGCACCAAATACCCTTTTAATAATTCTATGTCGTTGACCTCTTTCGGCCATTCACAACTGCCATGGGAAATCTTTGGTTAAGAGTTGGTTATACAGCTCAGGGCCAGAACACACACCCAGTATGAGCCAGGCTCTGCGTTTAACTCCAGCAGTAAAAAAGAAAACAAAAAAAGGCCTTTGATAAGGTTCCATGGTATCTCATAAATACACAAAAATGATATCTGGTCAATTAAAAAATAAGCTATAAAAGGGAAAACCTGGGTCAGGCATGGTGGCACATGCCTTTAATCCCAGAAGTCAAGAGTCAGAGTCAGGTGGATATCTTCGGAATCAAGACCAGCCTGTTCTACATAGCAATTTCCAGGCCATCTGGGGCTACATGGAGACCGTGTCTTATAAAACAAGAAAAAAAAACAAAACAGAAAACAAAACAGCAACAACAACAATAAAAAACAAGAAATAAGAAAGAAAAAAAGAAAGTAAAAAAATTTAAAAAGCAATAGGTTAAAAGCAATAGGTAGTGAGGTACAACAGTGCATGCCTGTTTGCAGTTCTAGCTGCCTCAGAAACTGAAGCAGAAAGACTGTGTAAGAGTTCAAGGCCAACCTGGTCATTACCAAAGAAAAAAGTGTCTCCCTTTCAGGTTCTTTCTCCAAGAACACTCACTACTTTGACATCCACCAGCATGGATAAGCTTTGAAGGATTTATAATAGACATATATACCACAAATTATGTGTGTGTGTGCAGGAACTTCAGGTGTGTTTTTATTTTTAGGCATCGTTCACCTTTGGCTTTTTTGAGACAGGCTAGGAACTCACCAAGTAGGATATTCTGGCTGGCCAGTGAGCCCCGGGGTCACCAGTCTCCATTCCCCCCTGCTAGAATTGGAAGTACATTCACTACACCCACTGGCTTTATTTTTTAACATGCATTCTGGGGATCAAACTCAGTTTCTTGTTAGTGTAAGGCAAGCACTTTATCAACTGAGCTGTTGTTGCCTATCCTCCCAATGTGTACTTCTTAATGCCTGGCTTTGTTTTCAACACTAGAAGATTTTTCCTTTTTAAATGTGGTTTGTTCATTCTTGCTGCTGAATCTTATCCTATTGTATGAACACTGGTAGTTAATTACAGGAGAGTAGCTATCATTTTTCATGCTTTTGCTATGTACCAGGTGCTGGGTTGAGTGTATTTCATACTGTCTTGGTTAATTCCCATGGCAAATCTATGTGGGAGATAGTCTTATGAACTTCATTTTACAGCATTTTCTGATACAAAGAGGTTAAACAACTTTTCCAAAGTCTCACAGTGATGGAAGTCAATATCTCTGAAGCCAAGTTCATGATTTGACAGGATTCTTTCTATATGAATACTGTCTGTATAAGCAGAAAAAGAGTGGCATACAGTCATTACCAACTGTTCTGAATTCTACCACGGGAGGTTCGTCTTCTGCTCCAAAATAGCAGTCAATCAATATTACTCAGTCCAGTATTTTATTAGAATAAAATGAAAGAGTGCACTGAGGTTCTGCTTATGAGAATGTTAACATCTAATGTATGGACTACCTCCTAGATGACGGAAATAGAGTTTGAGTCTGGGCAAACAGTCTGACACCAAAATGTGCTATCCTCACCATTAAGCAAGGATCCACAAACAGTCCTGGCTGCTCATGAGGCACTTTTAAAAGCCCATAATCTCAACCTATTGTTCTGATTCCCCTGGAGCTGGAGTTATAGGCAGTTGTGAGCTGCCAGACATAGTTACTAGGACCCAAACTCACATTTTCTGCAATAGCAGCACATGCTTTTTACCAGTGAGTCATCCCTTTAGCCCCAAGTTTTAATTTTTAATATTGGCAGCTATTGTCCAGGAAAGGAGGGAACAGATTTTGTGATGATCAAATGTGGGTCAGTTGCGCTGAGTGACTTGCCCAGTTGCACAAGTTTCAAGCAGAGCCTAAATTTGAACCACGCTTTCCTGGACTCAGAATTCTTCTCACTCTACCCTCAGCAAGTTCACTGATAACTGCAAAGGCGACTACTGTGAACAGTGAGGGATGCATACATGGCCGTGATCCAGGCAGGATGTCTCCTGAGCTCTTAGATAGTGGGCATCACATAGTGACCCAGCAACTGCCTACAACCATGTGACATCATTCTCAGGCTAGGGCAAGAGGTACCAGCCTGGTGCATCAGAACTGCAAGCAACAAGGAAGGAGGCATGTCAGGAACTTCACATTGTTGAGTCTCTCATACTGGCAGACACTGTGCCGGGCATTTTATCTTATTCAAGGGAAACACACTTTTCTACACATGTAGAAAAAGATACACATCATGAAGACATGTCCATGGCTCTCATGCACTTCCCCAAGGATGGATACTCTGATTTTCAGCAGCATGGATGGGCTTTGACCCTTTGTTTGTCTCCTTGCTTGCTCTAACAAAATGAATTGCATTATTTAGATATGTACCCACATTTCAGCATTTAATGGTCTACAATGGAAAATGGGAAAGGCAGCAGTGTGCCAGGATGCCAGGCCTGCTCATCCCAAAGTTACTTTGATACCCAGTTTCTCCTTGTTCCTGATGAAGGTCTGAGGAACAGGAGTACCAAAACCAGAGTCCACCTGGTCAGGGTGCTCTTGTTACAGTTTCCTGTTTCCAGTTTCCATGCTAGACCCAGAGGGGTGGCCAGGTAGGCACCTAGGGCTAAGTTCAAACCTTCGTCAAAAGGTTTAAAAGTAAAGCAAGTATGGGGAAAAGAAACGATTCAGAGGGACCATATGGGCTTGCAAGTGCCCTGTGTGGCCTTTTTCCAGGAGAACCAGAGCATTGGAAGGTCAGAGTCATCCTAGTGGCTACTCTGTTCTCCTTAGCAAGTTCTGAGCTGAAAATGCACCCACTGGTAGTGACAGCAGTGCTTCAGAGTCCAGGAGTAGCCAAAACAGGTTTCTGAAGCTGGCTAGGCATGTACGAAGGTGGTCCCAGAACTAAAACTGAGGGAGGTCAGCCTCTTCAAACCTTGTCTGAAGGCTTCTGGAACATGTAAAGGCTTCTGTAAACATGTAACTCCACGGTAAAGGAGTGCCATAGAGATGCTGGGTGGTGGCAACAAGGCAGTTGAGGAGGAAGGAGAAGCAAAGGAAGCACCCACTGATAAAGGTGCAGGGGAAACAAGGGGAAAGCCTTGAATCCTCAGCAAAAGGCCAATTTCAGCGACATGGGAGAGTTGCAGTCTCTGCTTTGGCGAACGGTGTAAGTAGAGCAGGTTGGGGACAGGATGCTGACTTGGAAAGGAGCACCATTTAAAAGTGAGGAGAGAAAGCACGGTTCTCTTTAAAATGAGCAGTAGCCCCACAAGTTGCAATCCAAAGCCTTCACATCTACTCTAAGGACACCGTGCAGGAGCCTGTGATAGGGAGTGCAATGGGTGTAGGAGAAGGCAGACCAAGCCATGTGTCATCAGCAAAGTAACTGTGTGACATGCCTGGTCATAATTGCATTAGATATGCCCCACCACTTCTGGTAGCGAGAGATTTAAATATACCTCCTTGATCCCCGGAGTTCAGCTATGTGGATCAAGGATCATCTGTTATGTAGCACAACTTAAATATTTCAAATGGTTAATTGCCTTTGAGTGGGAAAGCTTCCTTTCCAGTACTTTTGACGTCTATGAGTATATCTGGGAAAGTAGCTAATGAAGAAAATGTAGACTGCTTAGACTGAATGGGATGGGGAGGGCCGTGGGGGCCTTTGTGATTAATTGCTGTAGCACTGACCTTCCGTGACTGATGGAGTTTCATGCTTTCTTTAGTCATCACTAGATGCTGAAGCTCTTGGATGCTGTATGCATTCTGCCACTGACTCAGCTCTGGGGTCACCTCTTCATTAGAGCTATTAACTTCATTCACATCAATTTTTGCTACAAATCTTACAAAAGGGAGTGCTTCTGAGTATTTAAATCTTCCTTCTATTTCAAGGCTATATATTCTCATAAATTGATCCCGAGGGCTCCAAAGTCATTCCTGTCATGTCTTCATCACCTTCTCGACCCCAGCTAACTGAGTCATCTCCCACTTCTTTCTGACCTTCTTTGAGTTATTCCAACAGCCAAAAATTTCGAGGAGCTTTTACTTCTATGCCAATGATGGCTTCCATCTAGCATCACTCTGAGGGTTTTTAAGGGTTATATATATTGGCATTCGTTGTATATTGTGTAGCACCTGCCTTCCCACCCAACACTGTGAGATTCATCCCTACTGAATGCATAGGCTATTCCATGGTATGACTATTCCATGATTAACTTGCCCATTCTCTGTTGATGACATGTGGGTGGTTTCCAATATTTGGTTCTTGCACACAGTGCTATGAGCACATGTCTTTCTTATATGTATCTTTTGGCAGCTATCTTCATGGATTACTTTTATATTACTGTGGGATTAGAAAGCAAATGGCTAGATTGTAGATTGTATAGCAGAGGTATGTCTATATAGGGAAAGCAGTTTTCCAGCATGGATATATAGATTGTATACATGGATATATTGGCTATTTCTCCTCCTATCAATAGTGTGTTGGTGTCCTGTTTACTCTAGCTCCTTGTTAACACTTGGTACAGGTATACTAAATACCTCAGATGTGTCATTTTGAAGCAGTCTGGGTAGTGACTAAGAATGTAGACTTTAACCAGACAGTCTATGTTGTTTTCCTGGTTCTACCCTTTCAATAAACCTTGGATGCCATCCAACTTCTGCAAAACAAAGCATGTAGCCTCAGCTTCCTCATCTGTTAAAGGTGAATAATAATCACAGCTTCATCCTCTTAGGGCTGTGGTGTATAGTTACCATTCCAATAAATGTCGGCTTTCCCAGTTCTTTCAAATGGACCCTAGGAAGCCTTCAGAGAGGCCCTTAAGGAGCCCGCGGACTAGCCCCTCTTCCTCAGCCTCTTTCCTTGTTCATAGCTATGAATGGAGCACAGTCAGTGCTTGTGCCTTTGTCAGATGGCTGGAAGGGTGAATCCTATACTCCAGACGAAGCTCAGGTCTGAGAACCTAGAATACTTGGTAGAGTAGATCGTGCATCTCGGTGTTTCCCAAAGAAGAAAAGGGACTGAGAGGTTCTGCTAACAGCTGCCTCTGGCTGCTTTTCTCCCCACATCTCGGGCTCCCTCTCTGTGCAGCTAGGCCTTTAATTGCTTTGGAAGAGCTAGAGGTTATGTGATGGGAGAAATGGGGGTATAGAAAACATTCAGAACTGCAGAAATTCGAATTGCAGCAATGGTTGTTCCACGAGGCTACACTTCGAAGTAAATGAAAATCAAATCAGTATTTCATTCATTTTTTAGAAATGATTGGTTCCTACCCTCATTAAGATTTTATCTTAGAGTTTTTTTTCCAGAGAGGGATTTTTTCTTGTTTTTAAGCCAAGCATTACTGTGAATCATGCTGCATTAAAAATGAAAGTTTGTGCTCATGGCAACTAACGGCACCAGAAAATAGAAACATGATTCTCTGTTAAAACTGCATGAGACTCCGCACCCATGAAGAGAGCTTTCTAAAGAAAACCAGCCCTGATATTTATTGGGGCCAAAATACAAAGAAAATATTCCCTTCTTGGAGTCACGACCAACTGAAATAGAACTAATTTCTATGGGGAGCGACAGGAAACCTGGGGCTCAGGTAGAGACCTCGGCACCTTACGCTACCTTTCTGAGTGGTCATCTCCTTGTCTGTGACAGAGAGAGCCAGCAGTCCCTACTAACTGCTTCAGCTCCACCATTTGGAGATGCTAAAAGTGACTTGGCCCTAGGAGAAAAGCCTAATTTTCTAAATACTTATTTTTCCTACCCAGGATCTTTTTGACCCAGCATTAGATGCCCCAGCACTCCATTAAGCTAGCCTGTTTTCTGTTTTATGTACAAATAACAAAGATACCTGTGACTGAGGTGGAAGCAATGAAAGCGCTTTGGCAGATCCCAACTGAACAGGGATCCTGAGGCCTCCAGCCTCTACCCAGAACCTCCAAACTCCGTTCCAAGCAGCTGATTCCCTATACAATATATGCTTTAGTTCAAACCTTGTGATGGTTAATTTCAATTTATCAACTTGGTTTTATTGAGAAGTTCCTTGGGTATTAATAAGGCATGCCTCGGAACATGTCTGTGAGGGTATTTTCAGAGGATTAACTTAAAGGAAGACCTGCCATGAATGTGAGCAATACCACCCCATGGTCTGGGGTCCCAAAATGGAAAAAAAAAAAAAAAGGAGAACGGGGAAAACCATCTGAGCACTGGCAACCCTCATCCTGTTTCCTGATCCGTACCATAGACCAACATGCTCCTGTCCCATGTGGGGGATTGGAGAGACAGCTCTTGAAGAAGTCCTGGGTTCCAGTTCCCAGCACCTCCATGGTGGCTAACAATCATCCACTACTCCAATTCCAGGGGATGCAGTGCCCTGTTCTGACCTCTGCAGTCATTGCACGACATGAGTGTACTTACATACATGCAGGCGATATGCTCTCACGTAAAAAAAAAATTAAAAATAAACTATTTTTAAAAATATCCTAACCTGGTGTGGTAGTGCCTTTCTGCAGCCTTGAGACTTGGGAGACTGAAGCAGGATGATAGTATGTCCACAACTAGTCTGAGCTACAGAGAAAGACCCTGTCACAAAAATAAGAGCTAGGGAGGGACTTGGCTCAATGATAGAGTGATTGCCTAGCATGTACCTCAAGGCCTTGGGTTCAACCTGAGCACAGCCCCATCCACTACAAAAATAGAAACAAACAACAAAAAATATTAAGTTTAGTCTAGAGACCAGTCCATTTGTATCTCTTGTTTACAGGATAAAACTCAGGCTCATAGTTGATTTCAGTGACCTCTGAGGTCATACAACCTTTAGTGAGAGAGCCAGAACTAAAACCTAGACTTCCCTACTAACATAGTATTTTTACTAAACAGGGAAGGGACTTTAACACTTCCAAGGATCTGATCTGGGAAGATTGATGTCATTCACCATTTCACAGACAAGGAAACTAAGGAGCTGAATTCCCAGTTTCTCTTGGGAAACTGCAAACTTGGAAAGTGCAAAGTCACTTCCTTCAGAGCTTTGCTTTTCTAGGCTGCCACTGCCCTGCTTAGAGATGGGAATTAATACAGGCTGGCTTTAAGTTCTCCTTTAATGTACCAACGCAGTCCTCTGACTTGATGGCTACTGACTAACTGCTCTATATTACAAGGATGAGCATGCCCAGTGGTGGCCAAGAGTGGGCTTGCTGTCCAGCAGGGCAGGAGCTCTGTATCAGACTGTGGCCTGATGACTCCAGAAAGCCAGGCCTGAGCAGAGTGAAAGCAGAAGAATGTGGGGGCTCCTTGTTTAGGGGCATTCAGGCGGGCTCCACTGAGGGGTGGCAGGAGCTGAATCTCACAGATGGGGAGCCATTTGTCAGGGACCATCAGAGGACCCATATTTATTCAGATGGGAAAATTGAAACCTTAGTTTAAATATAATTGTGATTTTGTGACCTGAGTCCATCAAAAAAAAAAAAAAAAAAAAAAAAAAAGATATAGCCAGATCTCAGGATAATCAGCAAAACAGCTTCTGCTGCCCACAGTCACCATCAACGTCATTAGTGTTGTTTTAACTTATCTTTACCATTAATGGCCCACAGCCACCCACTCTTGAGGCAGCTTCCCAGAAGCATCAGAGCTCTGATCTAATTTCATCCTTGAAAAACTTTGAGTTTAGAAGATAATGTGCAGAGCCTCACTTGGTAGGAGGCTGGTGGACCGCAGTCCCAGGGGGCCCCAGGGAGCAGAGGGTACATAAGGACAGAGAGCTGATGTTGACAAACCTCAAGGAAGGCATTGGTCTGAATGACAGCATGTTCTGCCACCACCTGACTGTGTTACTACCCAGTTCTGAGGAGGGGGTTTCCTGCCATAAAATCAGATTTGTTTTGGCCTTCAGAACAGAGAGGACCCATCAGTGTGATTGGCTATCGAGAAACTCTACGATGAGAAGCCTCCTTGTCATCCAAAGTCACAGGTCCCAGCATGTGTGTCTGTGCAGAGAGGTGCGTTCACAGCAGCACAGAGAGCACTCAGGCAAAGATCTGACGACGCCCTCTGACTCAGACCTGCAAAGTGGGTGGAAGAAATGACACATGTCATAATGTGACTCACTCATCCCTCTTAACCCATCAGTCTGCCACCTTTGCTAGCCCTCAGCCTGTTCTCTGTGAAACTTAAAAGAGTTTCAGGAATCTATCATCAACACAAATTGATCCTTAGGTTAAATGTAATGCCAAGTGATTGGAAACTTAAGGTCTGTAAAGACATTGTCAAGAGAATGAGAAGACAGACCAAAGGCTGGTAGGAATAATTCAAAAAGACCTATCAGATACATGACTGTTATCCAAATATATAAAGAACACTTAAAACCAAATAATATAAAATCAAACAACCTAATTTTAATAAGGGCATGAGATATACATATAGTGATAAGCATATGAAAAGATTCTCCACATCATATTTCATTAGGAAAATGCAAAATCGAAATTTCCACAATGGAATATCACTATATACCTACTGGAATAGCTAAAATCTGAAATGATGACAATAACAAAAGTTGAGCAGGGAGATAAGGCAACACACAGATTCATTCTCTATGTTTGAGAAATGCTCCTTTAAGGCAGTCGGCAGTTCCCTACAAAATCAAGCGTGCTCATATCATAGGTAGTGGTTTGGGTGAGAAATGTCACCCATCAGCTGAGGGAATTGAACACTTGGTTCCCAGGTTGTAGTGATATGTAGAAAGGTTTAGAAAGCATGGCTTTGCTGGAGGAAAGAGGTTACTTGGGGTGAACTTTGAGAATTTATCGTTTTGACTCACTTCCGATTCACTCTATTGTTCTCTTAATTTTTTATTGAATTTTGAATTTTTTAAATGTGTATGAGTGTTTTGCCTGCATGTATTTAAGAGCATCCAGGTTGTGTAATGCCTGCATAGGTGAGAAGAAGGCATCAGATTCCCTGGAACTAGAGATACTAATGGTTACTAGTCATTATGTGGGTGCTGGGAACAGAACCTTGGTCCTCTGTAAGAGCAGCTAGGGTTCTCTTAACCATTGAACCTTCTCTCTAGCCTTCAACCACATCTTTTTAGGTATTGTTTGTTCTTGTTTTCCTGAGACCTTCAAGTACATCAAGTTACTAATATGCCATCTCTCCAGTTTTTTGTTTGTTTGGGGGGGTTGTTTTGTTTTGTTTTTTGGCAGGCTCTCCCTAGTCCCAACCCATATGGAAGTCACTATGTGCCTCAAGCTGGCCTCTGTCTCACAGAGATCTACCTGCCTCTGTCTCCCAAGGGCTGGGATTAAAGGTGTGTACCACTATGCCCATCATTTTCCAGTTTTTTGATGTAGGCACTAAGTGCCATAAACTTTACTCTTAGGACTGACTTCGTTGTGTACAAAGATTTTTGCTATGTTTTGCTTTCATTTTCATTATAAGAGAGTTTTCATTTCTTTATTTCTCCCATGACCAATTTTCATTTAGTAGTGTGTTGTTTAGTTTTGATGAGTTATTCTGACCGACAGTTTTGTTGGGTATAATAGCCTGGGCTGGTATCTGTGGCCTTATGAATTTTAGGGAGTTTTTCATTTGTTTGTTTTTAAAATAGGATCTCCTTGTATCCTCAGATGACCTGTAACTCACAATATAGACCAGGCTGGCCTTGAACTCATAGACATCCATCTGCCTCTGTCTTCCAAGTGCTGGAATTAAAGGCCTGCACCACCACACTGGCTGGTCTTTAGGAATTTATAGAACATCAGTCCACGCCCTCCTGAATTTCAAATTTTCCATTGAGAAGCCAGGTGTTATTCTGACAGACCTGCCTTTATATGTGATTTGGTATTTCTTTCTTGAAGATTTCAGTATCCTTTCTTTGTTTTATACATTTAGTGTTTGGATTGGTATGTGACATGGGGGCTTCATTTCTGGTCCTGTCAGTTTGGTGTTCTTGAACCTTGATAGGCATCTCCATCCTTAAATAGCTTTGTTCTATTTTGTTGAAAATATTTTTTGTGCCTTGGACCTATGCTTCTTCTTGTGGGCTTTTAAGTCACAGGTTTTGCCTTCTTCAGTATCCCAGAGTTCCTGCATACTCTGTTCCTACAATTTCCTCTACTTTTTCTTCAGGCTTGATACTCTCTTTCACATAATTCATTCTATTGGTAAGATTTTCCGCTGAGATTTTTAATCTCAGTTTGGCTTTTCTTCAAAAGTTTTATTTCTTTATTAACTTCCATCTTTATATCTTGGATTGTTTTCTTTATTTCATTCAGCTGTTTGTGTTCTCAGTCTTCATTCTGGAATCTCTGTATGTCCTCTTTGAGTTCATTGAACATAATGATAATTACTATTTTGAAATCATTGTCTTGTGTCTCAACTAGGTTGTTGTTGTCAGGAGACATTGCAGTGGGTATACTGATTTCTGGTATTGTCTTGGTTATTTTATATTGTTTATGTTTTTGTGAGTTGTCCTACGCACCTACAATTAAGTCCTGGATGGTGTTTCCTGGCATGGATATCTTACCTCACCTTTGTTGAGCAGGTGTTTGGATCTTTGTTTGCTGTTACTTCAATATGTCATGTTGTGGACCAGCTGAATGAGTCTTGGTGTTCAATCTTGTAGTAGTTCTGTGTTGATGGTTGAATGGAATGTCAGTTATGTTTCCTGTAAAGCAAAGCCTCTGGGCCACATGGGACAACTGGTCAGTTCACTCTCTTTTTTGTTTGCAGCTCACGATATAAGCTCTCAGCTTCCTGAGCTTTCTGCTTGCTGCCATGCCTCTCTACCATGATAGACTCTTATTCCTCTAGAGCTGTAAGCCAAAATAAATGTTTTCATCAATTGACTGCCTTTTGTCACAGTAATAAAAGAGTCACTAATACACAATATGGTCCAACCATCACACTGATGTGCTTAAAGACTATGCAAACTTCTTTATCCTTGGCCATCAAGAGTTGCTTCTCAGAGGAAGTCATGAAGGATTCTCAGATAATGTAGACATTAGAGAGAACTAAAGCTTCACATGGGGTCACTCCCTGATGATAAAGAGGCTAGAAAGACTGAATTGATAGAACCCATGATCTATACTGAGGAAAGGATCCAGGACTTGCATCAGACCAGAAGTAGGACAGTGTTGGCATCGATCTGCTCCCGAGCTCTGCGAGATTCGAGGTGAAGAGTACTACCATCTCCCCAAGGGACCCAACTAAAGCTGGTCCTACCAGTAACTGCTCTCTTTCACCATTCCACAAGGTACAGAATAAGATCTCTGTCAACCTCAAGCAGAGTTCCAACAGGTCGCCATTGCCACCTCCATTTCTACTTAAGAGTAGTTAAAAAAGGAAAAGAACATCAGAGCCTGATCAGGATCAAGGGTCAGGAGAGAAGTCTGGCAGCACAGCTAGCTCTTTACTGAATCTAGACATAAATCCTAGCCAGCTTGACCCCAGGGGAGGCACTATGTGCTCCACTCATTCAATAACTGCAGTGGTGGGCCCCTGAATAGACCCTAGGGAACAAAACCAGAAGAATTTCCTAGTCCTTATGACCCCAGGCTCTTCCTTTGGCCACAACCAGGGCAACAGGGGTCATGGGAAGGTTCTTCAGGTCACCTAGAAAGGAGACATAAAGACAGATGTAAAGGTACATAGGAATTGGAGCGATGGAGCTGGAACTGACTTGGAAGCCACCTCCCTTAAGGCTAGCTTTCACAGTTTTGAAGAACATTATATAAGCTGCTAAAGAAGAGAATGAGTCAAGGGTCCAACCCCAGCTTTAAGGCTGGGCACAAGCAAACTATATTGAGGAAGTAGTGGCACTTAAAAAATTTTTTTTTATTTTTTTGTGCTTCAAAAATGTACACCCCGAATACTGACATCTCAGGCTTTTCTAGGCTAAGCACCTGCTTCCCCTTTGCCTCCTAACAGTCTATACCAATTTATCTGCCAAAGGTTCTCTGGGATGATCTGTCACTGAAGTTCATTGGCTGTTTTTGCAGATGAGACTCAAAGGTTCTCTGGTGCCATCCTTTTGGGAAGATGAAAGGCATTAGCAGCCACCAGGACTATGCCAGTTCTGCTAGTACCACTGGTTTTGAGTTCGGGGGGGGGGTGTGCATTAGACCTAGTTCAGCGGGCACACACAACTCTCCATAGAGTCCACTCAACTTGATCCTTTGTAAAGCCGGCTTTGGGCATGGAGCCACGTGAACCCCTCAGCCTTGGAATAGATTGTTTTCCCTCCGTTGAGACTCTCAGACACAGATAACTAACCACCATAGGCTAGTAGTGGCACTTTTTTCTTGGGGATAACCAACAGTTACCTGATTGGACCTAAAGCCCATTCAATGGGAGGGAACTCATGTGTGGCACTGTACACACAGCCAAATACACATAGCTGAAGAGATCATAGATCTTAGGGAAAACCTCAAGATGTCTCATCCCTAGGCAAATGTTAATTTCTTACAATGCACTAAGTATGGATCATTATATTTACAGACAAGCATGCTACTCACCTTTCATCAAAGAAATTTCTCTTGCAAGAGATGGCAGCTATTACAGAGTTCCACAACTGGTCACACAGAGAGATTGTCTGTGGAATGCCCAACCCTAGCTGACACATCTACAGTGGAACCTCTACACCTAAGGCTCATGGAACATAGTAGAACAAGAGGCAAAGAGAACACTAACACATATCTCAGTTCTCATCAACAAAGCTCCCTCATCCAGCAGAGGTTCAGTAGCACAAAAGGACACAGATGGCCAAAGTGTAGGGAATAAGAGTCCGTAGAGTGTAGGTCCTTGGACAGGTCTCCTATATTAACTTCACCCACCCAGAGCTCAGAGACCATTGCAGAAGAGGGGCATAAAGATTGGTAGAGCCAGGAGAGGAATTTCATAACCATATCAAAATAGAGTCTTACAGGCTCCTGGGACCTTGCTCATATGAACCTAAAGCAATAGAATCGACATGCACAAGACCCATGCAAACCCGGACAGACAAAAACCTAACATAGAACTGTGCAAATGGGCAGCAAGACCCAATCTTAGTCAAAGAACTATTGGCAACAGATTACTGCTACATGAGGAACAGCTGATCTCCATAAAGGGAGGGACTCTAGATAGGTTCACTAGATCTCAGTGGATGAACTTTCACTAAGGGACATTTGGGGACACTAACTTGACTCAGTAGGCCATAACATCAAGGACAGAATGCACGAAATACAGTTGGGGGGGGGGGTTCCTTAGGGAGGGTACCAATAAGAAAGGAGGTAAAAAGATGATTAAGATGTTCTATATAAAATACACATAAATTCAATAAAAATACTTTAAGGTATATGTAGAGGAGAGATCGTGGAACCTCACATGGTGGGACAGCAAGGGGTGAATACAAGAAAGCTTCTGAGTCAAGTAGCCTCCTCCAAAATTTTCACAGAGCAGAAAAAGCCTGAACAAAACCAAGCCTGAGATGGTACAACCAACACTGGACACTGACAGATGGGGTAGAGAGGGCTGGAAGAGCTCATTGCTGCACACACCTGACCCACCTGGCATTTCACAAAGTGGAGGTAAAGGTGTGCAAATTTCCTTAGTTCTGCAGGATTTCGTTCAGAGGCTACCCAGCACTTCCACGGACCTTAGAAGCATTGCTTCAAGGTCAGTGTTGAGGCCAAACCCACAGTGCTGAACACACTTATGATTCTTGTCCCAGATTTGACGTTTTACTCTGAAACAGCTGTCACACGCACATTAAGCTCTTGAACTCTGAAAATAAATTTTCTGACTCAACTAAAAATCAGATACAGTTCAGAGGAAACCAAATGCTGGAGAGAGAGGGGATAGGTGTCAGAGGGCATGAACAGGAGCCATGGGAGCCATGTGGTTGTTACTTCTTGCAGGGAGTCAAGCCCAGGACCACAGTTTTGGGTGATAACCATCCTGTGAGGAACCACTGTGATGTACAGGAGGCTCCGACAGTCCTCTGTGTCCTCTCTCGTGCCCTATGAATAGATAGGCCCTTCCAGATGGTCTCTCTACCACTGGGTTTCTGCTTGGCTCCTCCTGTCTGCACATCTGCTGGAGCTGGGCTGAGTGAAAGTTCCAGAAGCTTCACTGCAGGACTGGACTTGGGAGGTGACTGGGCTAGACTGCCTTTTCTTTCATTCACGTGGTTTCTCTTGGAAGATGAGCTATCCTCCCTCAATCACAGCTGCTGGCTTCCTCATAAGGAGGAAGGTGAGGAGGACTCCGGGAGGCCTGGCTCACTGGGATGCCCGGAACAGTCTCCACAGTCTGAGCTCTGACAGAGCACTAGATACTCAGAGATGTGCACATCAGTGTTTCTGTTGATGGCGTTCACACTGGATGTCTGCACAGATTTCATAATCGTGTGTGGAGGCCACGGGGGCTTCTATTGCCATTGTTCATGTGTCTGTCAGTGGTCATTCCCTACCACCCCATGGCATGACTGGCCATGAGGCAGGCCTGGTGCATAATGTTCAAGAGTAATACTGATCCCTGGACTTTCATGTTTGGAATACAGGGAACCTACTTGGTACACTGGGACAGAACTACTATTGAGGTCACACAGATAGGAGGCATTGCTTTGATACTTTGTCATTCAGGACAACCTAGCCCATAAATGAGGTTGCTGACAAAATCACCTTTGGTGATTTGGTTGAACATTACTGATTATGGAACTTGGAACCATTTTGCAGAACCAAAGGTTTGAGAGTTGGGATGTCATTTCTTATTCATCTTTCAAGTCTCTTATTTATTTTTTATTTATTTAAAGTGTGTTTGTGTTTGTATGCACAAAAGTTTGAGTGCCCAGAGGGCCAGAAGAGGGTGTCAAATCCCATGGAGCTGGAGTTACAGGCAGTTATGAGCCACCCCACATGGATTCTGGGATCTGAACTTGGGTCCCCTGGAAGAGCAAGCAGCCTGAGTTCTTAATGGCTCAGCCGCCCAAGTATCGTCTTGATCCTGACTTCTTCGTGAAGCTCCCTAAATGGAATGACTTTTGATTAACAGCTTTGTCCCATTTCTCTTCCCCCTTTCTCAGCATTCCTTGCTCTTCCTGATCTAATGTCTGTGTAGGTGAGAGATTGCTCATCTATATCCAGTGCCTGCACCAAGGTGTTGACATAGGCTCTCCCTTCCTCACTCCAACTACCTCTCCCTTCCCCTGAATGTCCATTTTCTTTTGAAACGTATGATAGAAAAGGAAAAGATCGATGACCTTGGCTGACTGTTCTCACTGTGTGACCAAGTCCCCAGGTGAAAACTGTTAGAAGTTGTTGAGACCACTTGAGATACATCTGACACCACTGTGTCACACAGATATAAACTGGGGCCCTGTTTTCCTCAGAGAGTTGAGTAAAATGGGCTAACCCCCTCCCCACAACCGTAGCAATATCCTCCATTCCTTTCTCCCTCTAAGGAGATTTCTGAAGGCATTTCGTTACTGGATTATTTTGCCTTCTGGTTTTCTGCTTCCGATGAATCCTGGCTCTTCCACCCATCCTGTATATTTCAGCCACCCTCCTCCCAGCACCCTTAGTCAATGCAGAGATCCATCAAATGTCAATCAGCCAAGGGCACTGTGTATCTAATTAAAGACTCGGTGTCTGTGGTGGGAAAATGGTGGAAGAAGCTTACAGTGAAAAGCACAGCAGATTAAATAATATATTAGACAGAACACTCTTCAAGTCCTCTGGGCCCCCAGCACAAACTGGCAAATGTCCACTGCTCTTCTCTTCTGTTAGTTACCAATGCAGTTTCTTTATGCCCCTGGACTCTCTTCACCCTCCTTTTCTCCAACTTGACCTACCTCTGTACTCCAAGCCCCACCAAAAATCACAATTACTTCCATGTGCAGATAAGTTATCAAAGTATATTTTACATACCTTAAATTGCATATATTCAAAATTAAAAACTAAATCAGGTTTGACATAAACAGTCTTGAAGTCATCACCACCAAAGAGCATTTCTACCATTTCCTCCCACTTGATTGCCATTTTAATGCATTTCTTCCTTCAGCCATTCTTAGGTAACTGTGGTCTGCTTTCTCTGATTTGTTCGTTTATGTTCTCTAGAGTTTTCCGTGAATAGAATTGAAGAGAACGTTCTGTATTTTGCCTGGCCTCTTTTGCTCAGTATGATTTTGAGATTCACAGTGATTTTTAAAAGAATTTTGCTTATTTATTAATTTATTTCATGCATATGAGTGTTTTGCCTGCATGTATGTACACACTCATATAGTACAATGCATAGAGAGGCCAGAAGAGGGTGTCAGATTCCCTGGAACTGGAGTTACAGAGGTCTGTGAGCCACTGTTCAGATACTGGGAACTGAACCCAGGTCCTCTGTAAGAGCAGCCAGTGCTTTTATGTGCTAAGCTATGTCTCCAGTCCTAAGACTCACAGTGATTCTACTTTATCAATTGCTCATTTCACCCAGTAACAGTCCATCATATGGATGCACCACACTTCGATTATCTTTTCATCTGCTGTGAAATTTGGGTTGCTTTTTATTTTGGGAGAAAAATCTTCTATGGACAGTTATATTCTGGTCCTTGACCTTCATACTGTCCTTTCTTCAATAGGTTTCTCTGGTGAGATGATTGCATCATACTGTAGTATATTCAGCTTGGAAGGTACTATCGTGGGGCTATTCTATCTTGCATTCTGATTTAAACTTCTCTGCCTATACTGCACGTCTTCACCGATATGTGATATGACTTGTCTTTTCAAATCTAACCACCTTCTTGTGGTCCTTTTATTATTTTTTTTCCTTTGGTACAAGAGTACATGCACTTCTTGGTTTGCATTTCTATCAAGGAGGAGCACATGTTAGATTATGGGGAATACAACCAAATTGTGACTGTTATTCTATTGAAATTATTAACAGCAGTTTTTAACATTTATTCATTCATTTACTGAGTGTGTGTGTGTGTGTGTGTGTGAGAGAGAGAGAGAGAGAGAGAGAGAGAGAGAGAGAGAGAGAGAGAGAAAGAGAGCGCACAATCCTCAGGAGTCAGTTCTCTCCTTCTACCACATGGGACCCAGGGATTGAACTCAAGTCACCAGACTCAGCAGTAATTGCCCACTAAACCATCTTGCTGGCCTTCTTATGGCATTTTTTCCTACCTACCAATGTGTCCAGTTTTGGATAATAAAGTAAGAGATTTCTCTCTTGCCCAACTGTCCATACCTCCAATTTGTTATCCTATAACCACATAGCACATCAAGAAATTCTGTTTAGCAAAGTCTATTCACTCTTTTAAAGAGGGTTTTCTTGCTTTGCTTAAGTTGTCTTCTTACTTCTTACAGAGTGATTACAGGAGGCAAGTAGTTTGGTCTATCACCCAAATAAATTAAAAACTTTTACCCACACATAGGCCTAAATAATTAGGCCATAGAGCTTTGTTTATAATTGCCCGATCTTGCAAGCAGTTTAGATGCACTTTGGTAGATGAGTGGCTAAAAAATGGTGATATATCTGTAGAATGGAATTTTATTCGGCGGTAAAAGGAGATGAGCTCTCAGCCCACAAAAAATATGGTGGACCTTAAATTACTATTTCCTAATAGAAACCAGTCAAAAAGGACACATACTGTATGATTCCAATTGTATAACACTGGAGAAGGGAGAGTTTTGGAGACTAAAAAGAGTGATCGCCAGGGATTTGGAGAGGATGGGGGATTGCTAAACAGGCAGCACAGAGAATTTTGAGAGCAGTGAAATTTTGTTTCATACTATTGTGGTAGATACATGCTGCCGTGCCTTTGTTCATACTGTACTGTGTGCTGTGTACTTTGTCCCTAGAACTGTACTATGCAAAGTATGGGTCACAATGTGAACTATGGCTTTGGTTAATAGGGTGTCAGCACTGATTGGGCAGTCGTAACAGTATTCACACTACTGCAAGGTATAAATGTTGCTGAGCAGAGGTCATCCTCATCGTATGGCTCTGCCCACTTTCCCTGTCCCTGCCCACCCATTGCTTAGAAAGCTGGTGGCCCCTTCCTTATTCATAGTGTCTGTGAGGAATTCATGCATTTTCATAGAAGTCTGGTGGCACTCCCAGGGATGTGCCTGAGTTTTCCAAGGACCTGTGGAAATCACTGTTGTGCACCTATGTGCAGCTTCCTGACTATGGTAATCGAGCCACCAATACTCAGGGGTCCTCTTTTCTAATGATTCCCACTGTCTTGCACAATGAAAAAGTTGACAGGTAGGAAAAGGTGTCTCCTATCAGTTACTTCCACTTCAGGGCTTGCATTCTACTGGCTCAAATGGCTTGCATAGCTCGCACAATATTAAAAAGAACTACCCCAAATGAAGGGTACTTTGCTGACCTCATATGATTGGTACTTCATATATAATTAGTCACATTTGAAAAATGAGGCTCAGAGGGGGTAAATCAATACTTACCTATGATATCATACCAAATACTGGCAGGGCAAGACCTTGAGTCCAAACTTTTTTGATTCCAAAGTCTTTCTACACTCCTCACTGGGAGGACAGTGCTTACATGCTGTTTAAGAGATCTGTTCCGTGAATTAAAAGTGCCCTTCTGAAGTGCTAGTGGGGTAAATGATCTTGAAGGTTCATGCTATCTCTGATTCTTTGACACATGGGATAACAGTATGAAGTTGGAGAGGTGGAGGGGAGGAATTCATATCTGCTCAGAGGATCTCCAGAGCTTGAATCAATTCTAAATACAGCAGTTCTTCTGGAACTACCTGTAGTAATTATACTAACCTACATTAACTAGAAATTATTTGGCATCTTGCTTACAATGTTATGTAGTAGCTACCGCATAAAGAGGTAACTGAGGAATAAAATGGCTGGGTCCCTTGCCCATAGTTATACTCTAGTATGCGTCTTCTCTCCCTCTCTCCCTCTCTCTCCCTCTCTCTCTCACCACATTTTCCTGAAACTCTGAAAGTATCAATATTCGACATTTTCTAATTATCAACATATCCCCAAGGCTTCTATTCATTATGAGTTTTTTGTTTGTTTAGGTTTGTTCTTATTCAGAACAGATCAATAATTTTCATTAGTTGCCCTTCAAGTTCACTGGCTTTCTTTGATTTGTAATTCATGTCATCTACCCAATAATTTGTTTCAGTTATTGCAATTTCAAAGTCCCTCCAAAATACTGCTTGATTCTTCTTTACATCTTCTGTTTCTTTGGTGAGACTTGAAATTTTTCCATTTATTTCAGGAGAATGTTTCCGTACTTCCTGCAGCATGGTTGTAAAACCTGACAAAACATCTTCATCTCAACTTCAGTGTCATCTTGCCCTTGGCATTGATTGACCTTTCATTAACACACCGATTCCTTCTTTGTCTATCAAGTAGTTGGGATTATATCCTGGACATTTGGCACATTACATTATGAGAATCTGTGTCTGATTTAGTAAGTCCTAAAGTGAAAATTGAACTTTATATTGTTTGTTTTGTTTTATTTTAGAATATACACAAAGTGGTTCTGCTCCAGCCTCAAGTTCCAATCCATCTTTTGTGCCCTGTGATTCTGGTGCCAGTCCAGTTCTTATGGACTTTGCATTGTTGCGTGAATATGGTATGTCACTAACAGCTCTCAAACCGTGTATTTGAAGCAAGCTCAGTGCCTACTGTCTCAAGACCTTTCCTTTCTGAGGTTAGTCTGGCACTTTGAACTCTGTGGGGACTTACTTTGTGATCCTTAGGTCAGAAAATTAGATCTGTATATAAAAGCAGAAAGGAAATTTTTGCAGGGGTTTGCTCAAGGGGACCAGCAGAAGAGTAACGAGATAGAGATGAACAGATTATAATTATATATGTGGAAATGTCATCATGAAACCCATATTCTATATGATAACTAAAAATAAGAATAAATCTTTCAAAAAAGAAAGTTGGGCCTTTAGTTTCTTCTTCTGTTGCATATTTACCACGAGACAGAGTTGTGGGTACTGTGAATTCATTTGGCTCGAGTCTCTCAGAATTCAATGCTGGAGTTGAATCCCCACTGTGAAGTGTTAAGAGGGTAGAAATTTAAAACAAATATGGTGTTAAGAGGTGGAGTCTTTAACTGATTAAGATTAGGCAAGGTCATTAGGATGGAGGCCACATGAGTGCATCCTAGTGTCTTTATAAGAAGTGGGAGACCCAAAGAAGCAGATACACGCTACTCGCCTCTTGCCTTATACTACAGTGTGCCACGTTGAGACTCTGCCTGCAAAAAGGCGGTCCAGCATGGTAGAGCCATGGGGGGCCTTCTCAAGAGCTTATATCTTGCTGTTTGGGACTTTAAGTCCCTGTACTGTAAATAATCCTCTTTTAAAAAATTAAGTTAGGGGTCAGGGAGATGGTTCAGACTCTAAGTGTCTGCTGTGCAGCCATGAGGAACTGAATTTGGATCCCCACATAAAAGTGCCAGGCACGAATTTGTAGCCTCAGCACTGGGGCGGGGAGGGGGGCAGAGATTTCTGTAGCTCACTGGCCAGCTAGCAAGCCCAACCTATCAGTGAGCTCTAGGTTCAGTGAGAGACGTGTCTCAAAATATAAGGTGAAAAACAACTGAGGAAGGTAACTATCATCAACCTCTGGCCTCCACATGTGTGTGCACAAAGGTGTACAGACACCTACTTACACATATGCACATATACTAACACACAAATAAATAAATGTTAAAAGATTACAAATAGGACTAACTTACCTCAAATGCTTTATTACGATAATGAAAAACTGAGTAATAAAGGGGCCAAGTAACGGCAGGTTAGAGGTGACAGGGAGAGACCATTCTTCTGAGACTGTGGCCTTTTACCTTCAAAGGGAGAGTCCCCTCCTTAGAGCCCTGGGTGGTTGCTGTTACACTTGCTGCTGCCACTCTGAGTTTGCCTGGAGGTTGGGATCAGAAAGGTGGAAGAAAGTTTTACAGACTCTCCTCACTTTTTTTGACCAGAAGATGGAGGGGTTTCATAGCCCTGTTTCTTCCTGGTATGCTCACCCAGATTTCTGGCTGTTAAGTCCAGGCCAGGTGATACCAGAGGGGAGAAAAGGGGAGACTCAGTGGGTTTGGTGTTCTTCCATTTTTGGTCTGTTTTCCAGTCCACCTGTTCCTCAGCTGTACCATGTGTCCTGTGCAGTGTATGCTGTTACATTCAGTGACAGAGGTGGATGGATACCTCCATCTGCCCCAGAATGGAAATGCCAACACATGTAGTGTGAATGCATAAGAACCTGTCTCCAACAACAGGCACAGTGAGCAATGCTGATTGCAGGATTGCCATTTGTATTAGCTACTTTTCTGCTGCTGGGACAATACACCATGACCAAGGCAACCTACAGAACAAAGCCTTCACTTTGGCCTATAGTTCCACAGGGTTCAGAGTCCATCATGGCAGAGAGGCAAGGCGGCAAGTGGCAAATATGGTGGTAGAAGGAGGAAGATAAGAGCTCACAGCTCCAAGCGTGAAACTAAAAGTGGGGTGAGGCTATGAGCCCTAAAGGCTGCCCCAAATGATACGTTTCCTCCAGTCAGGCTAAACTGAAGAAAAACTGTTCAAATATGTGAGCCTATGAAGGCCATTTTCATTTACTCCACCACACCATCTATTTGGCCTCCTCAGGCTGTACTGTCCCTGCTAGGTGGAACCTTGGGGTTACCTCAGGTTAGCAGAAGCAAGCACTGCCCTGAAGGGCACTCCTGGACCAGGTGACTTGAGGCAGTTCCTATCCGATTACATCGTGACTCCTGCTTCATCTTCTTATCCCTTGTGTACAGTCCAGGAGCTAACTAGCTGGCCTCATTTCACAGTTTGCTTGAGCCATAGCGGCAGCAATAGGGAGGAAGTGGAGCCTAGAATGCAGAGCTGAGATGTTAGGTCAAGATTTGTATAACCAGAAGCTGCTGAAGAGGCTCAGAATCAACATCCTGTAATCATCACTATGAAACAATCACAGCTACCATTCAGTAAGCACTCACCACACACCATATTCTGTGCTGTGTAATTCTGATGAACACCACCACACTATGTACTTTACTACATTATATCCTTCCATCAGAATATGGAATATATTATAGTTTATATCATTTACAAATGAGGGAACTGCCTCCACTTGGAAATGACATGCTGCTCACATCAAGGGTTCGGGAAAAGAGAACTGGACAACCCAGACATCTGTAAGATGTTGACCTTGGCCTTAGTCTCCTCTTCTGTAAACTGGCTATAACAATGGTGCCCACCTCACTGTACAGATGAGCAATACATAGTAATATTTTTACTTCTTTCTCTTCTTGGACGCTGCTGTAAAGCATATAGGGTCCTATATGAATCTCTGAGGACTGGCAGCTCTCCTGGATCATTATTTTTAATAATAATTGGATGCTTACAATAAGCCATTTTACACTTTATCAAAAAGAAGAAAGAAAGAAAAAAAAAGAAAAAGAAAGCAGCCATGTCTTAGAGGCAGTCAGATGGCCAGCGCATTAAAATTAGTTGGTACAGAGCACTACTTTACTTTAGGTCAAACTTCATGCATGCTATCTAAATAATTCCATTAAAATATTTTTCTGTGAATTTCTGTAAAGAGACAAAAGTGTGTGGAGCAGGGTGGATTTGTCTCTAACATTTTCCCTTAATATGTGAGGTCACACTTAAAAGCAGCTTTTACACATTTGGTCAAGAATTCAGGGTCAAGTTGGGCAGCAGGGGAAAGAAATGTCCCCATTTAGAAGCTGGGAGTCAGCAAACGGGTCGGTAATTTTCCACCAGCTTCAGCCATGGGAAGAAAGGGAGGAAAGAAAGGAGAAAGTGGAAGGGACCAGAGCTGAAAATGCAGGCCAGAGGTCACCCTGGTGGGCCCACATGGATTTTCTTGGTAGTCGTCAGAATGAATTCTGCACAAGTGGTCTGGAAATGGACAGAAATGAAAGGGGTTCTTAGCAGGCACTTGCTTCTGGCGAGCCCTTCAGCCTGATCAGGACTTGATTTTTGTATCTACAAAATGGGGATTAAGAGGTCCTCTTGTTACACTGTGAAGACTGGTAGTTGTGGTCAGGTGCCCAGTCTGTTTAATCATGTGCCTTTCCTTTTGCCGCAGAGATGCCGCACAGAATGCCTTCTATCCTCCAGGACCCAATCTGCCCAGCTCTAATTTTGGATACCAGTAAAGTCTCAGGCATCAAATATGTTGCTTGGACTCCATTTCCTCTGTGAAGTGCTCTATCTAACCCATGCATGGAATGTGACTTCAGAGACATCTCCACACACAGTGCTTGTACACACATAGATACATACATCCACTCATGTACAACACTCAGCTCTCTCACATACACTCACTCTCACACAACATACTTTCACAAACAGGCATTCACAGACATGTATACTGACACAACTTCATAAACACATACACCCATGTACTTTCACAGACATACACACTCAGACATATACACTCGAACATCATACATATGCACAACTTCACAGACATGCCACACTGTCACACACACACACACACACACACACACACCTTCCCAAACCCACACATACTTACATTCTCATTCACGTACTCTTGTTCACACACAATACCCACTCAAGACCCCTGACAGTGTGGGTCCAGCTTTCCTGAGCACTTGGGGATGTGAAGATTTGCTTGATAAAAGTGTCTGGGGAAAAAGAGCTCAGACAACGTGAGTTTTGATATCAGAGACATCTCTGTCCACCCAGGAGCCTCCTCTCCTGTTTCTCCTGCTTCTCTGGTCCTCTCTTCTCTCCCCTCAGCCTCTGAGTGCACACTTGTCATGCAGAAGTCTCGCATCTCCTTGTAGCATTCTCCCGCGCTCGGCCTGGACTCGGCCTTGTCACTTCTGAGGGCTTCTCTAGGCATTTTCTTAAACAAACTGTTCCTTTCCTAAGGACGTTTGGACCTATCGTTAGAATCCAGTATCTCTCATTCTTTCCTTCTCCCTGGACCCAGAGGTGACCGTGTGGTGTTCACCATCACTATCTCTCTGAACAGGATTTGTCTGGCTGTATTGCTGCTGTCTTCTTCCCAGGGCTCAGGTGTACATAGCATGTATCCCAGACAATAAACTACCTAACTGGCTGGTGGATTAAATTATCTCATAATATAAATGAGATCATCAGTCTTCATAAAACAGTTCCTATCACCATCAGAGATTACTGACATCAGAGTTATTACTAACTTGGGCCTCACTTAACCAGGTTAAATTAGATTCTTACTTAACTTATTGCCACTGGAAGAAGTCACTTTCCATTCAGTCTCAATATCGTGCCCTTTCGATGAAATGAAGATTCCGAATCCCAGAGCCAAATTTACTGCAAAGCTAAGGAAGTAGAGCTTTGCTCGACCTCGTTTCTGAATAAATGCCCACTCTGTGCCTCATTTGATGATAGCAAACGTGGGAGTTTTTTCTTAAAAGGCTCCTCAAAGTTTGACCGCTGGGAGTTGTTGTAAGTAGGAAATAAGTCTGTAAGTGCTTGGCTTGGACTAGTCCAAGGACTCTACTCACATCTCAAACGGAAGAGGAAGTGAACTGTTTCCTGATGCCATAATGCCACGGCAACTAGGTACCAGGGGTCCCCCTGCTAGACCACATTTGTAATGGCCAGAGGGAGATGGCTGGCACATTTCCAGGGAGACCTCCTCTCTCAGGAGCTCTTATTTACAAGGATAGTTTTTTGGGGGCAAACCATGATTAAAGGACACAGGGAATGTAGCCTATCTGGTTTGGAGTTGTTGAGCCTCTAGGCCAAATGGGGTGGCTTTAGGTCACCATTGTGCCTCTAGAGCTATGAGCGTCCTCAGATAAACTGTGAAGTAGGGGACTAACCTTCATGACTATTTTCCCAGGGAACACACACTTGCTCTGGTTCAGCCAGCCAGCCTCCCCTTGATGTCAGACATGATGCAGACTGCTCTGAAGAGTTGTCCCTGCATCAACCAATCAAATAAACTTCTGCAGGCAATGGAAATAGCCAAGAACTCAGGCCATTATCCTGCCTCCTAGAATCCCTCACTTTCTTTGGAGGTGTGGTTGACCTAACTCAGGTGACCACCACCTCTCACTCAGCTCTCCTAGGCAGCTAGGACATGAGCAGAAGGAATGGATTATTCCTTGAGCCAAATATGGTATAGAGTTAGACTTAGTTGGTGAAGTTTTCTAACCCTTCCCTTCTTCCTCATCCATCCCAGGGCACACTAATGCCTTTAGGATAAATCAAAATGGGAAGAGCAGCTCCCTCAGGTAGACCTTACCTGCTTAAAAATCCCTGAAGTTTCCTCTGTTATGAGAAGCCTCATTTTCTCTCACCACAGCAACTGTCTGTATCAAAAGTCTCTTGATAACAACGGGTTCCAGGTTAACCTGCAACCACAATGGAAGTTGGATTGATATACGAAAGGAAAGAAGAATACGCACAGGACAGTTGCCCAGTATCCGCTCACATTCCCCAACCAACACAGGCCTGACTCAATACACCAGTAGCCCCAAGTCCACGCTCACTTCTTGCTTCATTTCTTTCTCTGTTGCTGTGATAAAACCCCCTGACAAGGCTGAGAATGGTGGCCCATGCCTTTTATCCCAGCACTCCAGAGGCCTACATAGTGAGACTCTTATCTTAACAAAGCAAAGCAAAAGGAAAAGCACTCTGACAAAAGCAACTTGAGGGAGATAGGGTTTACTTTAACACAGTTCAAGGTCCACTCTGGAATGAAATAGGGACTGAAGGTAACAGGAGCTTGAAGCAACTGGTCACATCACTCCCAAAACCAGGAACAGAGAGCAACGAATACATGCAGTTGCAGTCTAGGATCCATCCCGGGAATGGTGCCACCAGCAACTCGCAGGTTTCCTCACCTCAGTGCAGACAGTCAAGATAACCCCCCCCCCCTCCAGGCATACCCGGAGGCTCATCTCCCAGGTGATTCTAGATTCAGGCAAGCTGACAATACTAACTACCACACTTCTCTTTTTCCACGTTGTGCCCGCCCTGCACATTAGTACCAACACATATCTGAGGACTAAAGCTCATCCGAGAGACACAGAACCCTTCAGGTAGATGAGAGGACTGGGGCTGGGGGCTGCAGTGTGGAGCCATCCCATGGTTCACAATCCACCTGAGAGCCTGCTTCTCAGCATCTTCAGGGCTCTCTCCGGGAAGCCTGACAGCACAACCTTATGTGCTTGCGCAACCCCTGTGCTTGCATTTGTAGCCCTAATGGAAAGACTGAACACTCCAGAGCAGACTGGAGGTCCACAAAGCAGTGTGTGGGCTCAGATAATCAGCAGAATGAGGGAAGATGCTTTCAGCAGGAAGGGCTGAGCATTTAGGGATTTCACTAGCTATTAGTGCCCAGAACTGAATGTGGGAGACACAATTTGTCCTTGATGTAAGTCAGTGGTTCTACAGGTTCTATCGTGTGGGGTCGGTCACAGGAGCATGATTTAATGATGGCTATTAATCAGGACACACAAAATTTGTCTTATTTTAAGCCTATTTTTGCCCTCGGGTAGGGAAATGTCTAACCACTGATGGATAAGTGGGAAACTGGGTCATTTGTGGATAACAAGAATGAAAATGACATGAATGATGAATGAATGTCCCTGTCCGCCCCACCTGGGCCTTGCCCTGCGGCCAGTATGCTGTTGAGCACCCCGGACTTAGCTGTACCACCGAAGCTTCTGCAGGTCATGTGGGAGCAATAGTGGAGTTTGAGCTATGAATCATTTTCCAGGTCAAATGTGGGGTACCAGCAATTTCATTTCTAGAGAACTTTTCCTACAGTGGAGCTGGGCAGGTTGTTATAAACAGGGGATCCAGGCTCCATCTGTACAGAAATGTCTTAGCTTGCATTTGGAAATGTTTCCAGTCCATTTGCACATATATTCTAGAAAAGGAGATTAAAAGATGCTCAGCAAAACTCTGGGCTAAACAGGGCATGGTAACACATACCTGTAATCTAAGAATGCAGAAGGTAGGGGCAGAGGAATCACAAGTTCAAGACGTACTTGGGCTCTAGGTTAGTCTAGACAGATGGAGATCCTGTCTCAGAAAAATGCAAAACAAAAGGAAAATAGCAGCAACATTAAAAAAAAATCTTCTGGGGTAGGTTCAGCTTCAGTAGGACCCCTCAGCTAAAGATAAACCAAAACAGCAGTAATCAGGGACTGAGGAAATGGCTCAGAGGGTAAAGTGCTTTCTGCGCAAGCATGAGGACCTCAGTTTGGATCCCCAACACCTGTAGAGCTAGACACAGAGCATATGTCTGTAATCCCAGCACTTCTACAGGAAAATGGGAGGCAGAGACTGGAGAGCCCCCAGAAACTGGTAGGCAAGCAAGCCTGGCGAACACAGTAATGAACAAGAAGAAACCCACTCTTAAACAAGTTAGTGGGAAGGGATAGACCAATGCCCAAGGCTATCATCTGACCTCCACTTGTGAGCCAAGGCATATATCTGCCTGCATTCACAAACGCAAACATGTACACATACACAAACACACACACACACACACATTCACAAGCACACACATCATACACATAAAGACTCAAAAAGAAGAAACAGTAATAACAAGAAAAAGCAGGTGGAAAAAGAACTAAGATACTATGGTAACGGCTGTACTTTCCTGTGAACAGTTTATGACACGGGACATATAAAAGTAAACAGGATACAAGAAACAATAGGACAATAAGGCAGAACATTTTCAAAATAATGCTTGTGTTTGTTTCCCATTTCTGTTGTAATAAACATCCATAAATTTAGCAACATAAATAGTGCACATTTATTGTCTTACAGGTCTGGAGGTGAGAAAGTGAGAAATCTAAAATGGTTATTTAAAGCTGAGGTGTCATCAGAGCTGCATTCCTTTGACAGATTCTGGGGGAGAGTCTCAAGTTTCCTCACCTCTTTCAGTAACTAGAGGCCACTGCATTCCTTGGCTTGTGACCTCTTCCATTATCTTCAAACCCAGGAAGGCAGCATCTTCATCTCTCTCTCTCTCTCTCTCTCTCTGTCTCTCTCTCTGTCTCTCTTTCTCCCCCTTCCCTTTCTCCTTCACTCTCTTCTCCTTTTCTGTCATTTAACTCTCTCTTAAGGATTCTATGATTAGCTAAGGCCTACCCAGACAATCCTTCCATTTCAAGATCTTTTTCTGTTTAATATATTTTTATTGAAACTTCGGTCATTTCATACAATATATTGATACTGATAATATTTAGGCCCCTCCCATACCTGTAGCCCCCCCATAGCTTGCCTAGAGAATTTCATGTGTTCTGTAATATATGTTAAGACCTAGCCAGTCAAGTTTGTGTACCCAGATGTCTGTCAATGTGAGTTCATTCACTGGAGCTTGTTGAGCCTATCAGCATCACTCCCTTAAAGCAGATTAACTCTCCCTCACCTAGCGGTGATTATTTGCCAATTGTTCCTCAGCTTTGGTTGGTGTCTTCTATTTTCCCAGCCCTCTGCTGGGTTTCTGTCTGATTGAGGTTGCGTGAGTCTTGTGCCTGCTGTCACCATTGCTGTAAGTCCATAAGAACAAGGTCCCAGGATCCTGGGATACTTTGTTTCCTTGTGGTCCTGCACCATCCCTGACTTTTTACCTCGAGATCTTTAGTAACACAGAATCCCCATTGTCACAGAGAGATGTGTTACCGGTTCCAGGGACAGGGCTGTGACCATCTGCAAGGAAGAGAGCACTGCTGTATCTTCTACCATATCATGAGTGGCCAGTATTTTAAGATTTCTATTTACAATCTAATTTTGGAATAACTTGGTTTCCCTTTTTTAATTTACTGAGATTTTCATACATGCATATAATGTATTTAGATCAACTCCACCCTCGCTCCTTGCCGATTAATTCCTTCCCTATCTTTTCCACCATCCTCCCACCGCAACTCCAGCAGCTCAGTTTAAACCCACTGAGTCTACTTAGTGTTGTCAGTATATACACAGGATCACCAGAACATGGAATAATTTTACCTTTACAGAAAAGTTACATAGATGGTATAGTATAGAGATTTCTGTCTTATAAAACATTTTCCTCACCCATGGCTCAGACTGTACAATGTTTTTCATGTTGAAAAGTCTGTGGGAACCATCTGTGAAAGCACGCTGGAAACAAGACATGACAGCGCACATCTGTAATCCCAGCGTTTGGGAAGTGGAGGAAAAGGTTCCTGTTGAATGTAAGTCGTCTGTGATGTGGAAGCCTCCACCCAAGGAGAACCGTGTGACAGCCCTTGATGGGAGTCACCAGCCTCTCTCATCCAGTAGAACTTTCTGGGGCTGTTTCTTAGGGCAGACCCTGGCTTTGTGACTACCATTGCCCATGCTTACAGGTGAGACTGACATAAGTTCTTGCGAACATATTTGACTCCAGAACACCCAACTGTCTGTCACCTCCTCCCTATTCTTGCAGCTGTTGCCTTGGGCTCTTGCAGTCACTGGTCACCTGATGACCTGAATCATGCAGCGGAGCCATCCTATGGATGTTTCCCTGGAGAGAGAACTCTGACCTCCCCATAGCCAACTCCTGACTCAGACTTCCTCTTCCCGCTGTGAAGCCTCTGTCTCTGGAATTAGCACTACTAATGAACATTATCAACAGCTTGTTAGAAGATCAGTTCAAATCCAGATGTGCATTAGCACCACCTGCTAAACTTTGTCAGAAATAAGCATACCATAAATGACTCTGGACTATTATTTTCAGGAAAGCAATGTGTGACTAATACTGGTGAATCTTGTCAAAGGGAGCTATCTCAAGGCTCAAACTGGGATCATTTAAGCATCAAAATATAGTGATAGCAATGGATTATAAACCATTGCATTAAATAAGAACCTACAAAATCACATGGATGAAACTAACTTGACAAATAAGTCAATAAGTAAGCAAATTATCTTATTAAAACCTCTACAACAGAGGTTCCTTCCTGAGGTGCTTCCTCAGCAGGACCAAAGCAGGGTGAAGTCATTTCTGTTTCTTAGAAATCATCAGGTAGAAGGCTGGGCAAGATGGTGCATCCGTTTAATCCCAACTCTAGGGAGGCAGACAGATCTCTGTAAGATGAAAGCCAGTCAGGTCTACACAACAAGTTTCAGGCCAGGTAGGGTTACAGGGAGACCTTGACTCAAACAAAATAAAACAAGAAAAGCACCAGGTGTCACTGCCTAGCTCTTGAGAACCTGAGGTAGAAGGACTGAGTTCATGGCCAGCCTTTGTGACACAGAGACCCCCACAGGAAAAAATGAAATCACTGGAGAGAGAGATGATGACAGCCAAGATTTAGAGATCCTGGTAGCTCTGCAGCTAGGTCACAGCCACAGCAGGAACAGAAGAAACGGAAGGATGTCTTGTCTCATCAACCCATTCAGTCACTCGTTCTTTGCTCATCTTTTGAAATGCATTGTCTGTCGGGAAATGTGCAGCACTGAGAATACCAAAGAGTAAAAGCCCACCCAGTCTAAAGGGCTACAGTTTAAGGAGTTACTAAGAATCTCAATGGAGAGCCCCCATGAGGGGACTTTTGTGGGCAAAACAGGGAGAGAGAGCATTCAGAGCCAAACATAGTATGGACATGTGTAAGCCTGAGAAGGTTAGACTCCTTTTCAGGATAAACTGTCTCATGGTGGGTGGCTGGAGTGCAGGAGAGGACAGAAGCATAGCCATCCATGGAGTTTTAGATTTTATCTCACAGGTGATGGGAGGGGACAAACATGGACTCCACACATGCCACAGGTCAGGCACTAAGCTGTATGTTCCTTCCAGAGTGGTGCTGTTGTCACCATAGCCAACTCTATACAGAAGGAATAGCAGAGCTGGAGGGACTTCGGGGTCAAAGTACCGGGTAAGTGGGAATCTCTGTAGCTTCAGAGCACACACTCAACTCTCAACTAAACTTGAGCATTTTAGCTTGCCAGTAGCCTTGGAGCTTGGAAGGAATGTAGATTCTTGGAATGCCTGCAGACCCACAGGCTCAGGGTTTTCACTCTGACTTTATATGTTTACATCTTAAATTCTGAAAAAGACTTGTCCAGTAGGCCTCCCTGTCAGCTGGGGAGAATGAATTGAGACGGGAGCAATGTGTGGCAGACAGCAAGGGTTGACAGGACCAGGGAACAGAGCAGAGGGATGCTTGTAGGAGGGATGGGCCTTGTGGCACTGGCTCTGTCTTTGGTTTTCTCTGTCTTCACTGTAGGAGCCTTGGGAATGGCGATAGGTGCTCTCTCTGGGGCTCATCCTGGCACAGCATACCAGCACCCTTCTGACAGAGTTCAAGAAGGATGGGTTGAGTTGGGACTTTATGGCTAGATCATTAACTCCAGATTGGAGCCAGGAAGCAGCTCACAAACACATGCTTTCCATCTGCACCCTTGTCCTATGTCACGGGGGCTCCTTCCCTTTCCCCAGCCAGTCCAACACCTTCCTGTGCTCAGTTTCTTCTCATCACTGAGTCACTCCAGTGGCAACACTGAGCAACATGGGTGATACTGTCTGGAAGGTGAGAGGTGAGTGTGAAAGTCCACACAGTGTGCGCAGACCACCATCCTGCAGATGGCGGGAACACTACCCACCACTGGACTGAAGAAAACCAACAGCCACTGTCCCTGTTTTTTTTGGCTGTCCCTAGGTTTTTGAGAGGGTGAGGGAGAATTAGTCCAAGGTAGTAGTAGCCATGATAGAAACAGAGATCTTTTGTTCTGGGAAGATCAGCCAACTGAGAAAGCTGGGAGGGGGAAGGGGTTTGACTGTGATGCAGATCTGTCATCTCAGAACTAGAGAAATAGCCAAGTCTTCTGCTCTTCAGGTCCAAAGGACAAACCTTACTGTGTGAACTATATATTGTACCTCGTGGGGTTTGGGAGTCACGCCTGTGGCCTTCCAACTCTCCCCAGGCACCTTTGGTATTGTTTCATATCAGGTGTCTTATTTCATTTACAGAGAAAGACCTGGAAGACCCCACTGAAGAAGGTGGGGGGTGAGGTATTGGGGTGTTTGCCAGTGGTGCTTCTTATTAAGAGGCCAGTCCCATAGTCATGCACTTATCTGGAATGCAGACTTGGGCCTTGCACAGCACCTGGCGCTGGAGAAGGCTCTTCAGGTGCAGCAGTCCTACTGCAGCTGGCACTGATGCTCTGATTATAAGTGAGCCATTTATTGCACCTTAAGTTCCTGATTTTAGAGAACTCAAAGTCCTGAGTACACACCGTCAGACAAAAGGAAAAAGGTCATGGGAAGGGGATTACTAAGGAGAGTTTTGTGGACTAGAAACAAGGGAACGGCCTTGTTTTGACAATTATAAACTTACCCAGAGTCTCAGGGCTAACAGCCAGCTCTACCTGGTTCTGAAGCCCCTTCTCTATGTTTTTTTAATAGTGTCTTGCTATGTAGCCCAGAAAGGTCTCAAACACAAGATCCTCCTCTCTTAGCCTCTCCACAATCTGGAACTACAGGTGGGGGCCACCATGCCCAGGTAAAGCCCTACTATCTACAGAACATCTGAGTGTCATTCAATAGGGGAACCCAGTAGTGGTCTGTGCACAACCCACTGTCGTGTCTCAGTGGGTTGTGTACTATGCTATGCTGTGCTGCTTTTCAACCCTGAAACATGAGTCAAGCCCTGTAGTGAGTTGAATTGTGTGCCCCCAAAAGATATGTTCAAGTTCTAACCTGTGAAATGTATGAAAATGAATTAATTTACATGGGTCTTTATAAATGAAATAGGCTAACAATATCAAGATGAGATTATTCTGGGTTTAGGCAGACCCTAAACTCAATAACTGAGGTTATAAAAGAGAAAATTAAGACACAGATAACCAGGGCAAGGCCACATGAAGACAGAGACAGACACTGAAGTGATATGTCCACAAACCCAGGAGTAGCAAAGATCATCAGCAGTTACCAAGTTGAGAGAGCCCAGGGAACAAATTTCTCTCCAGCCTGCAGCAGGCACCACACCTTCTCCTCCTTGATTTCAGACTTCTGACCTCAAAGAGATCTTCCAAGCCTTTCCTTGTAATATGAAATAAGACACCTGGTATAAAACAGAATCAAAGGTGCCTGGAGATAGCTGTAAGGCCACAATTATAGCTCCCAAATTTCTTGAGGTACCACAGATGCTGCCCACAGTAAAGTTTGCCTTTTGGACCTGAGAGAGCAGAAGATTTGACTGTTTCTCTAGTTTTGAGATGACAGATTTGCTTCACAGAAAATCCCCCACTCCAGGGCTAGTTGGAAGGCTGTTACCTTTCCTACCTGGCTATATGTCAGTCACTAGCCATGGCCAGAAGTCTGAAATCAAGGATGAGAAGGTGTGGTGCCTGTTGTAAAAGTTGATTATACAGTAGTCAATTTCTGTTGTAAAGTCACCAGAGTTGTGGGCGTTTGTTCCAGTAGCTGTGGGGTGCTGATGAAGGCTCCCATCTCCACAAGATGCAGTCAAACGTGTTTCTCCTGCAGTTTTAAGCATACCTCACCAGTTCTGTCACATATCTTGCTCTCATTGATGTGTATGTCACTACCATGTTCCTTGCTCAGGTGAAGAAATTGGGTCTTAGATAAGTTATCAGGTCTAAACTCACTCTGTGCCAACAGAGAAGACTCTGACCTAGGCAGTTGGACTCCATCCATGTCCTCCGACAATGATGGGGTGGAGATCTCTACCTCAGGCCTCCACCTCACTCTATAAATACTCACAGCCTCACAGCCGACCTTGCCTGCACAGGACTGAAAGCTTTCACAGCTTCCCCCTTCAGCCCTTCCCAGGAGTTGACCAGAAGTGTAACCCTTTCTCAAGGACTCACACAAGCTGTGAGGTAGCCAGAGAGCTCAAACATCTGGATGCCCAAGCCTGTCTTGGAAATGCCCACTGACCCAGGAGCCTTCCAGACCTGCTTCCCGCCTGCCATATCAGGTGCATCTGAAGAGGATTTACAGAGCAGAGGACACTTAAATGTGCTTTACAGCTCCGTGGTCCTTTAAACTGATCCCCAAATTTCGGAAGCTTTGTCTCCATGTAGCCAAAGAGTGGGGAGAGAGAGATGAGGTACAATACCTTGGAGCCAGCCCCCAAATCTAGAATGGGACAGCAGTCATGATCTCCAAGGAAAAGAGAAAAAGCCACTCAACCCTGTCATTCCCCAGGTGATTAACAGCAGGCAAGGTCTTTCCTGGTGAGGAGAAGCTCACCCCCTGCAAGTCCTTATGATAGAATCTTAGATTCTTGATAGGACATCCCCACATCCACTGGAGGCTGGTTCCACAGAAAATTCCAATGAAGGAAAGATTTCTCTGCCCCCCACCAAGAAGTCTTTCCTAAGCGAAGTCTTCCTCCTGAGTATGAGTGTCATGGATAGGATCTGCATCTATGCATTCAGGAGTGAAGGGACTGCTGAGCTGGGCATCTGGTACATGCTACTGACCTCCAAGGCCTGCCCATCCACCCTAATCCTGGGAACTCCTCTCATGAGAGCTGTGGAGAGCACACAGCCTGCCTGCCTGTGCCTACACAGGGTATTCCAGCCGGGCACAGGTGACCCCAGCTATAGCCTCTGCCACCACCCGAAAGCTAAAGCGGTTACAACAGTGTGGAGGGAACTTCTTCCTCCCTTCCTGACTAGAGTCTAGTTCTGTCTCTGCATTATTATATTATGGCTATTGTAGGGAGACTGTGGGAGTGACACTAGGACCTGGAGTTGTGTTTACAAATCAACAACAACAAACCTGTGGAAGTCCACTCAGCAAATGGAATCTGGTGCAAGACCTAACCTGAACTGACAGAAGGTTCTCCAATTGGTATCCCCTTTGGTGGGACTTGCCCATAGCAGAAACATGGATGAGACTCACTTCAGGGTGCTATCCCAGAGCCCCTTGTCTGCCATGAGAGCAGTCCTGTGTGTACTATATCCCTTCTACAATCTGGAGAATTCTGGGAACACATGCGATGAGGGAATTTCAGATGGACTGTTGTTGGGGTCTGCCCCTAACTTCCTGGAGGCAGTGTCTGAGCCTAGGTACCTGGCCTAGAAGAGCACTTCTCCTAAGGGTTATCAGCTGATTACCTCTTAAAGTCATTTTCCTCCTACAACAAACAACTCCAAGTCTTCTGCTTTCCAGTGAGAAAGGTGAGGCTTACTGAAACTCAGTGTTATATCCAAGTCACAGGCTCATATTCCGCCAATGATAGAAGAGAAACAAACATCCTAGTAGGCCAATGGGGCCGAGTCTCTAACTATTCTTGTACCTAGCATACAGACGGAATAGCTGTCCTCTCTCAGGTGCTCCTGCTCTGGAGAAGTGGATTTGAATCTTCTGGGAGATGAGAGGGTGGAGGATGAGGATTGTATGGTTTGAATGGAAACCTACCTTCAATGATGAGTTTGAGATGATTTCTCCTCCTAAGAATTATTTGACAGTGGCTCCGCTGATTACTTCCTTCCTTTGCTGTCTCATGCACTCTGCAACTTCTCCTAGGCCCACGGGCCCAGCCCATCTGCACTGCCCAGAGGACTCTTATTCATCCTCTAAAGCTCAGAGTGGAATGTTCCTCCTATGCCAAATGTTTCTCCTGCTTTAGTTCTTTTCTAATACTGACTGCCCTGATTGCATCAAGTCTCTGTTAAGCTGATTGTTCCTGCTGGAGCATCTACCCATTTTCCTGTCTTTGTAGTCCTGTGAACTCTTAAAGCAATGGGCCACCGTGTCTTACGAGCCTTTGCATGCACAGTTCCAATCCATGGTCCATATAGAATTTTCTCAATCAGAATTTGTTAAGTGACTAAATGAAGGAGGTTACCCACCTCTGAAGATAGCATCTAAATGTGGCCCATTAAACTAGCGTGGGTGTGGGAGGAAGAGACAGTACTACTAAGTGGCCTTGCTCCAGGGACCCTCTGAAGTTCATCTGGGTGACTGTATGTTGACACTTTGGTAGTCAGTCAAGATGCCCTCAACCCTCTAACAAGTTGTGTGTAGCCAACTCTCATTCCTGAGTCTGTAACTTAGTGTGTGAGCCTCTTTAGAGCATGCTGGAGCTCCTAGACTAGACTGTGAAGCATGCTGAGAAGGCCTGCCAGCTGAGTACCCTCAAGGGCCAGGAGACAGGAGCTGGCAGGATGGAGTGGGAATACACAGGTCTCGACATGCTGAAGCATGGGCCAGGCTAGAACTGGGGCTGTGCCTGAAGCCATACTCTAGCCTGACTCCTCTCTGCCCTGCTCCCCTCTCTCAACACCCCCAATATTCCCTAACCAAGCACCTGACTCGGGGGGTGCTGTGGGGACTTTTGTGCCTAAGCTTTCCCATATATAAAATGTGACCGAGAAGAGTATTGTGTTTGGAGGGCTGGGGAGATGGCTTGGTGGGTGTGCCTGCCACATAAGCTTGTGGACCTGAGCTCAGACCCTTATACCCATGTGAGAGCCAGGTTTGGCAGCACATCTGTAACCACAGCACCTGGGGTGGGGGTGGGACAGAGACAGGTGGACTTCTGGAGCTTACTGGCCAGACAGCTTAGCTGAGTTGATGAGTTCCAAGTTCAGCGAGAGACTACCTCAAGAAATAAGATGGAAAATAATCTAGGAAGACACTCAGAGTCAATCCCTGGCCTCCACTTACATGCACAAATATATACATACAGACACATACATGTGCACATGCATCTACATACACATGTGCACACACCACACACATGTGCACACACACACAAGGGTATTTGTATTCATGTTTATTGTGAGGCTTAAGTAAATGTGTTCTTGTGAGACCCAACACAGAGTCTGACTCTTAGCACGCATTTTAGTAATTAAGAGTTTAGTGACGGGGCTGGAGAGAAGGCTCAGTGGTTAAGAGCACTGGCTGCTATTGCAGAGGACTCCAGGTTCAGTTCCCAGCACCCACAAGGTGACTAACAATCATCCTAACTCCAGTTTCAGAGAGATCCAACACCCACTTCTGACGTCCATGGGCATTGCATGACAGGTACACTCACATCCATGCAGGCAATACACTCAAACATAAAAGAAATAAAAATAAATAAAATATTTTTAAAGAGTTTAATGGTAGAACACTCTAATCTCACCTAATGCACTGGTCCTCCCCAAACACAGTATTTCCTAGCCATCACCTTTTGTAGCTTGATGTAGTTGGGTGACAAAGTCCTGTTCAAGAGCTCCTGAGCAGGAGTAGTGAGTGAGTGCAGAGCGTGCGGACAGTGTGTATAGGAAATGCTCTGTATTGCCCTTTGTCCTTTCACATGAGTGTGATGGTGGGAAGGGCTACAGCTGTTCTTGACAATGGGGTAGAAGCTGCCTGAGGAACATGTTAGCACGAAAGAGCTTAAGTTCTAGGCCTGTCTGAGCTACGTTACTGGCCTAGAGCTCCTGCTCAGACTGTATCATAAGGGAGAAATCTCTGACTTATTTAAAACAGTATGTTGGGATGGGGATCTCTTTGTAACCACAGTCAAACCTGTACCTTAGTTTCTATACGCTCCAAGTGGAATGTTAACTTTAGGAGAAAACTCAGAGGTGTCACCTAAACCAGACAACTTCAGCCTGAACAAGAGAATCCTGTTTAAGCATTGACGCTCCAACTCATTTCTCTCCTTTCCTTCCCTTCCTGGTCTGTGTGTCTTTTATGCAAATGAGACGAGTGTGGGTGGCACATGAAAGAAGGAAAATAAGGAGCGAGAACTATGAAGAGGAGGAAATTTTCACCACTTACTTGAGAGTAGTGGGAGAAAAGTAGGTGACATCATCCATCCCCCTTTCACTTACTTGCAAAGCTCAGTAGCAATGAGATGGACGGACCACACATTCCCCAGGCACCTCCCTGGCACAAGAGTGTCAGAGGCATGGGGCTGTGCTTCAGCACTTCGCAATTTTGTACAAAAGTCATCCAGGGGCTGTTGCAACTTTTCCAAAGGTTAAAATAGCCTCAGAGGATTCCGGTTTTGCTCCATCAGTTCATTGACCCAATTGCTTGGTGTCTCTTTCATGGTGCTGGTATTTGGCCGCTGTTCTTTCCCATGGGCATGCTAACAGGCTTAGAGTGAGGCAGAGAATTTCGACAGCCTTGCTTTATAAGGCCCTGGGGTCAAGGTCAAGGCAAGATGGCCATAAGAATGAGAGAGATGCTTCTCCTGCCCACTCCCACTCTTGGGGCTAGGTTTGAGTCTCAGTGTGTCAACATTAGAGTCTGGATGATCCCTGTTGTGGAAGGCTGCCGGGCACGTTGTTGGGGATTTAGCAATGTCCTCAGCCTCTCCTCACTGCATGCCACAGCATTCCCACCCACCCTCCTCTCTGGTTGTGAAACCCTAAAGTGGCTCCTATGATCCCAGATGTCCCGGGTGGCCATGTGCACATCAGTCATCGCTAGAAACCTGCTCTAGGGATCGCAATCATGAAAACAACATCTAAGGGTCAGTTTTTGTTATGGCTTTGGGATTTTACTTCCCCTAAAAACATCATCAAACATTCTAGCTGACAGAGGGAAGCCTGAGAGTTGGGATATTTTCTGCTTTTAAACAGAAATCTAAAAAAATGTTCTATCACAAAAAGGCAAAGGGCTTCAACCAAAAACAATGGAAATACTGGACAGGAGAGAAGCAGATTTTATTGAAGAAAAGGAAATAATGATAAACTCGACTTCACTGCAGGGCCTTCCCTCTGATGCATGATTACTGTGCTCCCTGAGTTTGACCCTGGTAAAGCACACCTACATCAGGGCACAGCCTTGATAGACTTCATGGGGGGGTCTGTGTCATTCTCTGGACCCTACAAAAAGAGAGCCTTACATGTCATCTTGCTCCCCTGGTGGGACATTCTGAAGCTGGAGTTTGTTTGCAGAAATTGTTACCTGATTGCTTTTCCCCCTGATGACAGGGAGCAATTTGGCATCATATAGAATCCTGGATTACTGGCTTGATTAATATTTCATGGTGCCCAATAGTCATTTACATTTATAGAGACATGAGTCATGAAAAATTAAAGCTTTAATTGCTTTGTGTTTCTTCTTTATTTATTATTTTGGCTCAGGAATTTTTCTTTTAGCTCCACTGTTTTCAAAGTCTTGAGACCAGAGTTACTCAAAAGAACCAGGGAATTAGGAGATGACACACAGCAAGGTCAGAAGCTTTGGCTTTCTGTCTTCAATGAGCCACTGTGTCACTTTTCCTCATTAGCAAAGGTAGCTTTATCAAAGGAAAACAACTTGAACCTACAATTATAGAATTTCCGGCATGAAGACTCCCCAGTGTTATCAATCATGGAAATTAACACATAGAGATAGTTCCATCTTGTACATTAGTTTCTGGGCAGTTGACAGGTTACCTGCCTCTGGAGATCACCTGAGGATTTTTCCTTGGCAGCTGAGCTTCCTTAGTTCAATAATTCAATGTGGTCACGTTTGTTCTGTTTCTGTTATATACCTGCTCCTCTTTGTTTGAGGACCGTGTTCTTATATTTGACTTGGGTTTCCAAGGAGTGTTTGACTTCGGTTCTGTGAACTATACTTTCTGGGGGTTACTGTTCCATGAGGTTGGCCGCTGTGCAGATTTGCAAAGTAGAGCCACAGACTTCTTTTTTTTTTACTTTTTTTGGTCTTATTTAGTGTGTGTGTGCATGTATGTGTATGTGTGTGTGTATATGTGTGTGTTATGTGGAAAGGGGGACACACACATGACACAACACACCTGTGGAGATCAGAGGACAACAATGCAGGTCTGTTCTCTCCTTCCTCTTTTACATGGGTCCAGGGGATTAAACTTAGGTCATTGGGCTTATACGTCAAGCACCTTCGCCCATAATGGAGCCATCTCACCAGCCCAGAGCCTGAGTTTCAGTTTTGGAGCATGTGAATCTTAGGGAGAGATGACATACTGGTGTTCAGAAGACAGAGCTCATCTGAGCCTAGTAGAAAGGCCTAGAAATTAGCCTCAAAGGGTAAGTCAGGCAGAAGGCAGAAGAGAGAGAGGAACAACCTGGGTTTGTGTTGATGGTAGCTGATTTATGAAAAGTGATCTTCCATCTTGAATATTAAAATAACTTTCCAGGAGATCTCTCTAAATCTCAAATCGAATTGGCAATTGGACATGAGTGTGTTACTTTCTAAAGTCTATTTAATAGTTGTGATTAGAAAGTGTGTTTTTGCCTTGAAGGTACAGAAGTAACCAACTGTTCTCTGATTGGATTTGAGGTCTGCTCCACAGGAGCGAATTCATGCCTGGTATAGTAAATGTGGCCAGAAGTTCATGGTTCCAGAGGTCATAGGCTCCAGCAGGAGGAACCGACTGTCCTGTGGTTTTGCTAAATAGATGTGTTATCCAACCGACTTCTAAGTATTTATGTTATAACCATAGATTAGTGCTTCACTCAACCTTGGAAGCTTCTTTTTGCAGTGGGAAGCAGTTAATACAGAAACTCATAATTGGTCATAGTGTCAAGAATAAGTGACTGTTAAGTGTTCAACCCCAAATACAACATCTATATCAATCCTCACTACAGCTCAGGGAAGAGGGAGAAGAAGGAGCCTAAGTGCCAGAGGATGGAGAGGAGTCCTGTGAAAGGCTGTCTTCTGGACATGACATGGCTGTTGCACTCATGAACTCAAAGCAGCTGTGGTTACCTGCACAAGATCAATCCAACAAGGTCAGTCAACATAATTGTTTACCAAAAAAAAAAAAAAAAAAAAAAGAGGAGAACATGAGGATGGAAGGGGAGGACATGTTGGACAGTATTCGGGGGAGTGGGAGAAGGCAGTTAGGGTTGGACTTGATCTAGATACATTGTATAAATAAAAGATATTCTTTTAAAAATTACATTTTAGGGGACTGGTGAGATGATATACTGGTTAAGAGCACTGGCTACTTTTGCAGAAGGCCTGGATTCAAATCCCAGAACCCACATGGCAGTTAACAATTTTTCTACAACTCCAGTTACAGGCGCTCCAACGCCCCCTCCTGGCCATCACGGGTACTGCACTAGGTACCTTACCTACATATGAGCATAACACTCATACACATAAAAAAATAAATAAATAAATAAGGTTAAAAAAATTACATTTAGATGAAAATATTTATTTCCCTTTAACTTAAATCATTTTGTTCTGGAAAATACTTAATTGAAACATGATAATTGTTTTAATCTCTAAATGGAACAAAGCTTTATCAAACAAAATTTGTAGTGAAATAAAATTATCTTAACTATGTATCATGCTAGATTTGTCATAAACTGTCACAGATTTTTGACACTATTAGAGACTATGAAAGTTTCTGACAGGAGTATAGATATTTTGTAGATACTTTATTTCAAACATTAAGTATTTAAACCCCATTAGATTTCTACAAACATGTTTTTCTTAAACTGTTTTTCTCTGACAATTTTTCAATATTCCACACAACTCAAAAGCCTAGAGCACCTGCTGCCACTTATTTCTGCATTTCATCTATAAGAAATACCTCCATTTACTGTGGTAGTTTCTCTAACAGAGTTTTAGAGTATGCTACAAGATTTACCTCTTATAGAGAACTAAAATTACACTTCTAGGGTGCTAGTATTTTCCTTCCTGGTTAGTTCAAATGATTTCATTGGCTTAATTCCTTAACATACGTAACACACTTTGATTCTTTCAACTGGCTCTGGGTGGGAACTTCCTGGAACTGTGGTAAAATGAACACAGAAAAACAATTCACCAAAATGAAGAAAATAAGTATGTAGAAAACAGATTCTAGAGGTTTGAAGAACTGGGTGATTTTGTTCTTGTGGTGTGAGGGTCTGGGCTATCTCCTGTTTTCAGACAGCATGGAGGTGGTCTCTCGCTAGGGCAATCGTTCTAACTGCTACTAGCCTCTCTGCATTCTTGAGAGATCTCCTGTATGAATGAGGCCACCAGGCCATGCATGAGCATTCTCTGTTTTCTGAGAAGAAAAGCAGGCAGTCTGTCTCACATCGATCTTTGCTCCCACTTACTAGGATGGGTTGGAACAGTACAAATAGCACCTGTTCACAGGAAGTACCATCTGGGAATCCTCCAGGAGTTGTCCTGTGTTTCAGTGAAAGGTGAGCAGCCAGGGAGAGTCAGCCCACTCAGTTATCACTGGGAAACACTGGAAAAGCTGGCAAATTCAAAACACCCAGTTCCTCACACTCAGAAGGCTAGAACAACCTGCCAGTCTGTATGTACTTGCTGTCACTGGTCCCCACACCAAAAACATATCATAGAGAAGAAACATGCATTTACTAGAGTTGGAAGTATTTCCTTGCGATGCTGGTTTCCGTTATATAGCATCATGAAAGTGGTCAAATTTCTACAGTAAGATGCAACCTTTCACAAGACTTTCAGTTCCTTCTTTTTTCAGTGCAAATGTATGTGTAGTCAGTTCATTTATTAGGAAGATTGTGACATTTCACAGAACCACACAGAAGGTCATTCAGAATAATGTACAGTGCGTATTATAGCAAAATAACCTCAGCATCTGCCCCAAAGAAACCAAGAAACAAGTGCAGCCTGCTTCTAGGAGACCCTCTTACAGCACAGTGTTCTGGGGTTTCCTATGAATGAAGCTCTAAATGCAAAACCAGTCTCTGCAAAGGGGCTGAGGAAGAGTTTGCCTCAGTAAATAAAACTTGGGCAATTTGTTTTTTTTTTGTTTGTTTTTTTTTTTTTTTTTTTTTTTTTTTTTGTGGAGGCCTTTTTGATCTGACAAGGGAGACCTAGGCTGCATGGACCCCCAGATGTGTTGTTAAAATGAATCTTTGCAGCATGCTTAGCTGACCCAAGGCCATACAAGGTGGAAAGCCCCTCGGATTTGTTGACTCTGAAGTGATTAAAACACAAGGATTCAGCCTAGCTATGGCATCCAAGGCTATGGCCGTGAGAAGCCTGGTGCCCCACACTGGCAACAGGATTGGCCCTAAGGCCCAGAGCTACCTCCCACCACCTACAGGAACGTGGGTGTGCTCTGCCCTGCCTAGACTGCTGTACCACGGGACTTAGGACTTCAACAACATACTTGTTTTCTCACAGTTCCAAAGACAATCCAAGGTCAATGTGTTGGAAGAGTTTGTTCTGAGACCTGTTTTCCCCATGTGACCCTGTGTGATCCTCCTTCTGTGCACATCTGTGTCCTAATTTCCTCCTTCTGAGGATACCAATCATATTGTATTAGGGCCTACTCTAGTAACATCATTTAACTTGATTCCACTTTAAAAGCTGTCTCCAAACACAGTCACATTCTTCAGCATGGAGTTGAGGGCTTCAATGAATGACTTTAGAACACAAAATTTAGGCCATCACAATAGAGTGATGCATTTCTGAGTTTCTAGTCTCTCTACTGTTCTAACCTTTAGCAGATATCATCTTTTAAGTTGTACTTTCCCTGTTTTAAGTTCGGACACACATGGCATCTTTTCCTCAAACCATCTCTGCTACTGTCTCTTTTTCCCCAGAGAAAAATAAGTTTAATTCTTTTAGCTTTCTCTCTCAGGGTTTTCCTCTCCGGTTGGAAAATGTGTTCCATAGTCTTTCACTTCTGTGTATGCTCCTTCCACTTTCCAGTCTATGAGAAAGGATTTCATTCTCTTATTGCTCATTTTACCACCCCATCTCCTGATGAAATTACAGCATGAGGAAAAGACTCAAGGGTCAGCATTTCTATCATATGGTTGTGTGTGTGTGTGTGTGTGTGTGTGTTGTGTATGTGTGTGTATGTCTGTGTCTGTGTCTATGTCTGTGTGTTTGAGATAGGGTTTCTCACTATGTAGCCCCTGGCCAGCCCTGAACTTGCTAGGTAACGAGGCTGGCCTGTAACTCACAGGGATTCCCCATCTCAAGTACAGTGATTAAAGGTGAGTGCCACCACACCCAGCATATTACATTACATGATGTTCTTCACAACTGACTTTAGTGAAATGAAATTGTAACTTCTTTTCTCGTGATTTTTTCCCCCAGAAGATAAAAAGTGCCTTTTCTTTCTGAATTGCAGATTTAAATTGCAAGACTCCTTCCTGGCATTCTTTGCCCTTCTATTCACACCTGGTCATCTTGGGAACCTCTTCCACCTGCTTTCCTATGCAGGCCTCTGTTTCCTGGAGTTCCTATGTGTTAATGACATAGCCATCACTGTGACAGAATACCTGGCATAAGCAATTTAAACGGAAGGACGGGTCATTTTGGATTATGGTTTCGTGTCCCCCCCCCCATTGTCTGCCTCCATCACTTTTAGACCTGTGTCATGGTAGAAGGGCACAGTAAAAGCCAGATACTAAGCACAGGGCACCAGGAAGCAAAGACCAAGAAAATAGAAACAGTAAGATATACCCTTCCAGGGCACATTCTGAGTGGCCTACTTCCTCCAAACAGTCCCACCTCTTAGTTCCCACCAACTCCCAAAAGTCCTATCAAATTATATGCACCATTGAATTAATCCATTGATTAAGTCAAAGCCCTCATGACCCCCTCATTTCCTGAAATCCTATCTATGGCCAACCAAGCCTGTTACACATGACTCTTTTGGGAAGACAGGCATATCCAAGCCACATCACCGAGCCTGAAGTGGGTCTCGTGCCTCTGACCTTCACTACCACCTCGAGGACACACTGACAGGGGATTTCTCTCCTCTGTTAAGGAAATGAACCCCCCACCCAGAGATTACTACTCAGCTTTCCTCCAGACTCGCCTCTACCTGTCTGTCATTCCTGTACATCCTATTCATTTTGGGTTTTGGTTTTACCTTAAACAAAAAAGAAAAACAACTCAGGAAAAATTGATGTCATTTCAAAAAGTTTCCAAAAGACAACAGATATATGCATGCACCCTATTTTCCTTCAGTTATACTTTACTTTCTTAATCCCTAAATTTGAGACTTAGTCCATAAATCTACTCAATAAGCAGGTTTCTCTGCTGGCCTGGATAGATTTAATTGGTCTTTTCTTCTACATCTTTTTGTGAGAAGATTGCTGGATCTGTCATTAAGTTATTTGGCTCTCTCTGTGATCAGTCTGTGCCTAAAGAATACATACACTCCCATTTCCTTCTTATTTTAAATTGACTTTTACTTTCAAAACAGTTCTAGATTTATAGGAAAATTGCAAACACCATACAGTGCTCCCCAAGCCAAGTTTCCCCCATTGTTGAAATCTAACTTCTTCTAGCATTCTACATTCCTTACAATGAATGCACAAATAGTGATGTATTATTATTAACTAATGACCATGATTGTTTGTTTCTGTTTGTTTCTTTATTTCTTTGCTTGAGACAGGCTCTCATGTAGGCCGGCTCTGAACTTGAAACATAGCCATGGTGACCTTGAATTTCTGGTTCTTTTGTCTCCGCCTCTTGAGAGCAGATGTTGCAGGAAAGCACCACATCTGGCTTATTCGGCGCTGGGGATGGCACCCAGGGCTTCGTGCATTAGGCAAGCACTCTGTCAGCTGAGCTATAACCTCAGACCCCATGATTGTTTTTACTTCCTTACTTTTATGCAATGTCTTTTCCTGTTCCTGACTTCTACCCAGGATACCACATTACCTTTAGTTATGAGGTCTTCTCTTTGCTGTGATCCCTATTTTTTGAAAGTGATTCCAAATACACGTCTACCAATAAGGCTCCAGGTAAGAGCCTAATTCTGTGTGACTTCAACCTGTCCTTGACAAACAACAACTTATCCTGAATATTTTCCAACATGGCAAACTTGTGAAAAATCTCTGAATGAATGTAGAGATTCAATATGAAATTATAAAACATCCTAATTATATAAAGTAAAAGACATAGAGTTGTGAGTACCCTTGAATAGGAAAGGCCCAAGAGTCAAGGAACATTTATTTAGGTTAACATCCTCAAACAAAAGGGTTGAGGGTTAAATAGGCAAAAGATATGAAAAATGGAATAGCTTGTGCAAAGACCCTGGATAAAAGGAATAAAGTAAGATGAAGAAGTAGAAAGAAGACCAGTGTAACTGGAGATGAGGACACAGGGAGGACAAGGCTCAAAATAGGACCAGAGATGGAAGCAAATTTGTAGTCCTGTAGTCCTGTGTCTTGGCCATAAAACTAGATACTTGGTTTTTATCCTAAGACTGCCAGAAATCATTGAAGAATTATAAATGGAGGTTGACATGATATTAATCTTTGAAAGTTTGTTTTGACTTCAATAGAAGTTAGATTAACAATATCAAAGGAAAAAAGTCAAAATCTAACATTGGTTCAGGGTACTGGAAACAGAGTTCAGAGGTCATTATTAATCAGACCTCAAACACATCCACAGCTGCACCTGTTTTCTAGGCTTCAGACATTCCCCATCCACCTATTCAGGTGGCTGACCTTGGCACCTTGTTAACCTTTAGTGACCACCTATGGGGCAGAGCCCTTCCCAAACTGCCGAGACTGAAACCACACTGAATCCCTTTCTTATAAGACAGCTTACTCTCATCCAGTGCCAATCATAACCCCAACAACAGTGATGTCACCACCACCTTGCTGTGGTTCAAAGCTATAAATACAACTACCATTGTGTAAAACTTCAGAGCATATCTTCCAGACTGCTCAAATCTGTTTTCTAGAATTACAACCCTAACTAACCCTGATATAAGCAATTGTCTTTGTTCTCAAAAAATAAGTACATATTTCCCCCTTCAAAGGGAAAAGTATCACATATTCTACTTACATGATTATAAAATGAGTGATAAAAATTGAAAAGTATTCAAAACCCCAGAAATAACTGCTGGTAACTTTTTTTCTTTGATACGGGGTCTCCTTAGAGCCCCAGCTAGATTGGAACTCACTGTGTAGACCAGGCTGGCCTCAATCTTACAGAGATTCACCTGCCTCTGCCTCCAAGGTGCTGGACTTAAAGGCATGTCCCACCAAACCCAGGGGCTGGCAACATTTGGATAGGCATCTTCTCATTTATTAAAAACTACAGGCTATAGCTGTAACTCAGTGGTAGGGTACTTGCCTAGCATGTCTGATATCCTGGGTCCAATCCCAGCACCACAAAAATGTTATAGCCTCTTTTATTAGTATGTACTAATTGTACCAATTAATGGGCTTTCGTTATGATATTTTTATGCATGTACACAATGGACTTTGACCACATTCCTCCTGTGCCTATAAACAGTGAGAAATGGAGTGCTTTTTAATGTTTCTTTGTAACCTATTCCATTGATATGAAAAACATGGGCTTCATTATCATTCCTCATCAATGAATATTCATCTATAGTAAAAATAAATAAATGTCAAGGAGTATTTTATAGTTTATTCATTTGTGTGTTTGTTTATTCATTTTGGGTGTATATGTGTGTGGGTATGGAGGTCAAAGGACAATTTACACCATGTGCATCCCAGGGGTCTGACTCAGATTATTAGGCTTAAGGGTTGGCATCTTTACACACTGAGCCATCTCACTGGCCCTCAAGTAGTACTTAAAAGCCAGGCCTACAATCCCAGCTGTGCAGAGGCTGAGGCAGGAGAACTGAAAGTTCGAAAGATGCCTGGACTACAGAATGAGTTCTTAGACAACCTGAGCAACTTGGTAAACCTTGTCTTAAAATTAAAAAGCGAAAAGAGAGGATTATAGCTTAGTGGTAGAGTCCTTGCCTAGCGTGTACATGGTCCTGGATCAAGTCCTCAGTACCTTAAAAAGTGTAACAAATACAGAAGTCTGTGTGGGCAGAACTGCAAGTTTTAGTTTGTTAGGAGGCATTTATGAGCATCAGCAATGTGATCCTATTAAATCCCTTGTGCAGACCTGTGCAGTGTCAGGAATCATCTCTCCAGTGTGCAGCAGAGGTGGAAGCTCAGAGGTTGCCCCAACCCCAGGGCTACCCCATCTTGTCAGAGGGAGCTCAAGAAGGAGAAGCCAGGCCTGTTATTCTTCAATGCCCGCCACACACACGGTTACTAAGTCAAGTGAGGACGACAGAAGAAAGGGGAGAAGAGGAGAGTCAGTGGAACAGAGACTGAGAGACCTGGAACAACAGGGCTGTGAGGAAAAGGACAGAGTGAGGAATGAGGGAGAATCCTGGGGGGAGGAGGGCGTGGCATGTGACCAGTGCTGAGGACGAGGTTTTATGTGTTTGGGCTGGAGATAACCCCTCAGGCTGCCATTTTTGAGATGTTGATCAGCTACTGAAGCACGGCCCATGATCCCTTCCTTCTTCAGTTCTTTAGCCATTGCAAGCATATACACACTTGAGTCTGTAAAGATCTAAACAGTAATTTAGGCTTTGTGAAAGCTACGGTTTCTTGCTTGGAGTATCTAACAGGACTGCAGCTGCACGTACACCGTTCCACAAAGGACAATCTGCCTTTGTCAGGAACAGACTGCCTCTTGCCTTGGACCAAATGCAGAGCTTCAGAAGAGACGCACACAGAGTGGTGGGGTTGAGGGAGGAAGGGGACAGTCACTTAGACAGCCTAATTAGCCAAATCAACCCTGGTGAACAAAGGGGTGGCAGATGTCACAGCCAGATCACCTTCACATCCGAACCCAGAGTCTCCATTGCAATGACTTCTGCTGTCACAGCACCACAGCAGACAACAAATCAATGAGTGTCATGTTCTAGCAAAACCTAGTCCTGGGCCAGATTTGCGCCTCATGAAGAACGTGCTGACCCCTGGGCTGTAGGACAGTGCTTTTCTCTTTTACTGTTGAATTCTGATGGCAATGAAAAGTGTGTTTTTACTCACAGGGTTCTGGAGGGTTCATTTAAGATGGTCTTGTCACGTAGGAAATGGCTTCTGAACTCTCACCCACCTGCAAAGTTAGGCAAAGTTTGTATGTTCTTCCTGATTTATTACTTTCTGATCATTGCTGAGGATCAGAGAGTGCAGAAAGGTAAAAGCTAAAGATAACTTAAAGAAGGTTGAGGTCTTTCCTGGTTTTGCTAACCTCTTTCTGGTTAGCTTAGTCAACTGGCTTGGCCAGCTCACAGGCCAAAAGTCTTATTTCCAAGTTGCCACTGGAGCCCCAGCTGACAGGAGATTTGAATGGCAATCTGCTTTCTGATGCTCTTCTTGCACCTGTTCCCTGCCTAACTTCCTTTGAGACAATGACATCCTAAACAGTACGGGAGAAATACTGAACCCAACACAGCTGTGGAAACGCAGCCAAGCCTCACCTTTCTCTTGAGGACAAGGTAGGAAAACAATGCTTGTGCAGTTGGCATGTTCTATGGCTCCACATGAGAGCAGCCAGTCCTGGAGGATAAGATGTCATCCTGTTCTACTGTTAAAGGTATGGATCAGAGTCTCAAAGGCGCCTGCTGAGATTCTCAGGTTCTTATATCCCACCAGAACAAAGAACTGGGTCAGGGACACACGCATAGTGATAGAAATAGGGACAATTTATTAAGAAAGAGGAAGGCACTCCTGAGAAGGGAATGGAATGGGCCAGACAGCTAGGAAGGGCTGGGAGCTCTAGCCATGAGAGTCAAGCACCTTTATGGTGCTTTATTTACATAGCATCAACCTTCTAGTGTTTGAAGACCACAGGCTGTGTGTGTGCACATGTGCTGTTTTGTCTGTAGCCCACAGCGGGGGAAGAGGGTCCACTCTTCCTCTGCCGTTTGGTTCTTTCAAATGTTAGTCTTGAGGCCTATTCCTCCTCACGTCCTTCCCTGCTACCCCAAGAAGCTCTTTGTGCTGTCTCCTGCTTGCCTAGATCTGATGCCATCCAGTCCAGCAGGCTGGGCTTGGAGCTGTGGCATAGCCAGATCTCTTTTGCTTCTGAACATAAGAGCTATTTAAAACCAGGGAAATTAGCAGTACTTTTTTAACTGACAGAAACTTACTATTTTCTATAGAAGGGAGACCACAGCTTTGCTGTACGAAACTGATTTTTGTGTTTTTCTTTATTCTGGATGCTGCCCCTGCCTGTCAGTACCCTGCAGATGTACACAGACTTTACTGAAGGACTCATTGAAGGTGATGGGACTCTAACAAGCAGGGACAAGTGGCTTACCATCTGCAGGGCCCTGGAAGAATGGCCAGAAAAGCAACCAACCTAGAAAATTTATCCAGAGAATCTTCTTACTGCATGACTGTCTCTGAAAATGATTTACAGCAATGGGATGTCAGCAGAGTAGAAGAGAGACAAAAAAGAATTAGAAAGGGCCCCACTGCCTGGAGCCCTGTTCTTATCCCCAGCTCCCTTCTAGATAGACCCTGCTCTTCAGGTTAGTGCAGCTTCCCCCTGGGATTCAGGGGCCTTTTGGAAGGATGTGGGGACCTCCACAGCATGGTCTACATTTGAACTGGTAAATCTAAATCTCAAGGCAGGGCACCTCATCTGACATCAAGGCAGCTCCAGTAATCTAGCCTAGGCATAGTACTACAGATATCAAGGCATGTTTTAGAATGAATATCACCATTACTGTTTTCCCAAAGAGGAAAGTGACTAAGAAGTGATTTATACGTGCCACTGTTCCTTAATTTAATAGGAGGGGGCATCGGACCCATAACACTGTACACTGCTGTGTATGTAATATCCACAAAACAAATCAAAACTATGAGCCTCATAGTTATAGAGCATTTAACATAGAAATATACTACAAAGCTATAGTGACCAAAACAGCATGATGTTGCCATAAAAAGCAACACATAGGTAAAATGGAACAGAATAAGGAACCAGGAAATAAATCTACATAAGCACAGTGTACTGAGTTTTTCCTTCTAAGATGATTAGACCACATGTTGGGGAAAAGATGGTGTGATGATTAAAATTGTCAACTTGACAGAATCTATAATCACCCAGGAGACAAACCTTTGGGCACATCTGTGAGGGAGTTTCTAGATGGGGTTAAAGAGGTTCACAGACCCGCCTTAAGTATGGGCAGCACAATTCTGTGGGCTGGGGTCCTGGAATGCATTAAAAAGAGAAAGCACGTATCTGTGCTTCGAACTGCTATTCCTTCCCCAGCATGATAGACCATATCCTCAAACTGGAATCTTTCTTTCCTTCTTTCCTTCCTTCCTTCCTTCCTTCCTTCCTTCCTTCCTTCCTTCCCTCCCTCCCTCCTTTCTTCCATTGCTTTTGTCAGATACTTTGTCACAGGAATGAAAGAAGTAACTAGTACAGAAAATTCATACCAAGGATGGAGTCATTGCTGTGATAAGCCAGTCCATGTGATTCTTAGGCCTTTGGAACTGTTTTGCATGATCTGGAGGGGACACTTTGGGAGGTAATTGGGATTAGGTGAGGTCATAACTGTATGGTCCTCATGATGGCATTACCAGGTGCGTACTTGTTCTCTCTCACTATGTGCCTCCAGCATGTTAGGAGGCAGCAGAGGACCCCACTCAATACTTGCACCGTGCTCTTTAACTTTCCCACTCCAGAACTTCAAGAAATAATTTGCCTTCTCTTCTAAAAGAGATTTTATTTATTTCTATGCATGTGAGTGTTTTTCCTGCATGTATGTAAGTGTATCACCTGTATGCCTACAGAGGCCAGAAAAGGGCATCAGATCCCCTGGAACTGGAGGTAAGGACAGTTGTTAGGGGCCATGTAGGTACTGAGAACCAAACCAAGTCCTCTGGAAAAGCAGCCATAAGTTACTTTCTTTATAAACTATCAAACTTGTGGTGTTCTGGGATAACAACAGAAATGGAACAAAGATACAGGTAATGGTTAATATTGATCATCAACTTGACAGGATCTAAAATTACCCATGAGGCAAGCCTCTGGACACACCTTTGAGAGACTGCCTAGATTTCATTAACCTCTGGGCAGGCCTGTGAGGGATTCCTTGGTTAACTGAAGTGGAAAGACCAACCCTGAATGTGGGCTGCCCTTTCCAGCTGTAACTTCCTACAACGAAGTGCACAGAAAAACCTTTGGCTTTCCGCTTGCCTCTTGCTGATGAGTGCTGATGCTTTTGCTGACATCAGAAACCATCTTTTTTAGACTTCTGATGTGAAATGAAGACCAATGGCTCTCCAGGAATCCTTCACCACAGGATTGAGATGCTAAGGCATCCAGTCTTGTGGATTAAGAAGTTACTGGGTTCTCAGCCTCTCCAGCATGCAGGGAACCATTGCTGGGTCACCCAACCCATAGTACGTAAGCCAGTCGCATAAACCCTTTTAATATGTATTGATTCTATTGGCCTGTTCCTCTAGAGAAACTTGACTAATATAAACATGTGTTACAAGAACATTTAGCTGTTCCCAGGCATCATATTCATGAAAGTAGAATGACTTCTTTTGAGGCCTTTGTGTGTATGTGATATGACACTAAGCAAATGGGCCCTGGTGAATATTCAGTTCCATCATTTCCTGGGTACCTGAGATGTAGAATTACTAGTGTAGAAGAACGGAAATAAAGATGCAAAGTGGAAATGATTAAAAAACTCTGTAGCTCTGAATATAAGTTGAAAATATCAGTGTGAATTCATATAAGTATTTTAACTTTGGAGCAATCAATTTTCTACTTTGCTAATTGAAAAGGTCTAAGAATAATGGTGCTTCACTAGACATGAGTGCCTCTAGCATTCAGATTGCATTTCTGTTGAGTGTTTACTTGTTTCTTTGCTTGTGTTTTGAAAAATGGTCTCGTTATGTAGCCTAACCCCAAAAGTACATCCTTCTGTCTCAGTCTTCTGAGTGCTGGGACTGGAGGCATTCACCATATCCAACTTTGACTGGGGTCTTGAAATACTGTTTCTCAAAAAATAATCAAAAAGAACCTTAGGGAAATAGCTAATTGCAGGTTCAGGCAAAAAATGTATATGGTAAACCTGCAACCCCTGCCATATTAGACAGAGTCATTGAAGACCTCAGGAGTCAGGTCCAGTGACACTTAGGAACCAAGTTGAAAACTTAGCTAGAAAACAAAAATTGAGGCTTTGACAAAATAATGATTGAATAGATTGAAATGCACAGATATGCTTAAATATAAGAGTCCCAGTTCGTGTAGGATCCAAAAATGACTCATTATCTGAAAAACAGGATAAATGAAAGGAAAGAACAATGCATTTATTTTTCCTTTCTTGCATAAAGGGTACCACTGGGTGACCAAATCATAAAGGAAGAAAAGCATCTCTCCATGAAAGCATCTCAGCAATAAAACAGATTTAAAAAATGATAGAATGAATCTGCCACCATTTTGTAGGCTCCAAATGAATGACCAAATCCAGGACTAAGCATAAACAGCAACTGTGGCCAAAAGTACAAGAAGGAAGGAGGGAGGGTGGCTGACATCACAGAATGTATGATATTCAGGGAACAGAGCTCGGAGGAATACACTGAAGTGCACCAGGAGAACACAACCAGGAGTGTGGGAAACTGCATGTGGTGTGTCCCACTATGCTAGACGGAACCTGTAACTCCAATGAGACATACGCAGCATTGAAACTTAGGAAAGCACAGTTAGAGGACAGAACTATCAAAAAGCACTAAAAAGGAATAAATGTAAAGTCACAAGAGCCTTTACTGTTTCCTCCTTCTCTCGAACACATAATGAGCTGTGACAGTGTGCCTTGATGAAGCCCAGAGAAACCAATTCTGAATGAAATGGACATAGGCACTGTCTCTATGGCACCTGATATATAAGGGATGAGGCCAACATTAGCTGCTAACACGGAGCGAAAGTATGATGCAGCCGTGGTGAGCTCAGAGAAGCACAGAGGCTGCTCAGCCTGAGCAGCTAACTTCCTGTGAGGGACACTGAGCTGAGTTGTGAGGGAAGAGTAAAGAGAAAACTCCCAAGCAGAGAGAGAAGCTCTGAGGTTATGGGAAAGTTAGCTGAGAAATTCTGAGACGTTTTGGACAGGTAGGGGACACTGAAGGTCAAGACTAAAGGACAAATCGTCCTGACATTCCCTGTGTCTTCCCAAAATGACCCGTTTCCCTCTGTGTCCATGACAGCAGTTCTCACATGTAGTTGTGGGCTAGGCTAGATTTCTCTTGGGGACTTTAACATAATGTCCAACACTTTGACTCTCTGGCTGAGGAGATCTGGAAATTCACAATTATTCAGATGCACAGCCAGGTCTAGGAGCTCCAAGTCCTGGAGACTTCAGGAAAAGAGACGCAACTGAGGTTAAGTGGGATTATGGCCTTGAAGTCTGTCTTGGGTTCTCAGTGTGCTCATTTGTCAAGTGAGAGCAGGAAACCCTGCTTTCTGGGGCTAGAGCAGGGTTGTACCAGATGAAACTTGCAAAGAGCCAACTCTGGGCTTGCTACCTTTAGTACATGTCCTAGTGACTATGATTAAGTTCAGGTATCTGATTTCCAAGAGGACTATATTTAGAAGGAATGATTATTTTTATCACTCTGGAAAACATCTGACAATTTTGGGGACACCCTGTATTATCCCTTCCTAACGTAGGACATTCCTGACCCACTACCACCACCCTCCGCCCCGCTCCCACACACACACTGAGAATAGGAGACTTAGGGTCAAGGCTGCTTGAAATCTTTACCAACCCAACATGCCCCTAGCAATGGTCTATTTTCAGATGCCCATATGGATGAACAATCTCAACTCTAAAAATAGACAGTGGGTTCAGCTCCATCTAGATTGGATTTCACCTCTTGTTTTTAAGGTTGTCGATCTGGCAGCCAGCACTGGGCTATAAATTATCTTCTTGAAAATCTTCAATGATGAGAGGATGAAGGACTCTAGGGTATAAATTCTTGGCATTGGAACAATTATGTGGCAAAATCTCCAGTTGAGCAAGAGACTTATTTGCACCACAGCTATTCTTGCAAAATGAGCACAGACTCTTGGGTTGTTACAGCTAAGGAAACTGCACTGCTAGAACACATTAACTAGATGACACAGAAGGAGAAATGGGGGCCTAGGGTTCACTGCTAGACATCGCCCAAGTTATTTTCAGGTCTGATGTCTCATGTCTTCTCTCACTGGTTTGTTTTGTGGGTTTTGTTTTGTTTTTCATACAGGGTTTCACTATGTAACCTCAAGCTGGCCTCCAACTCTCCGTCCTCCTGTCTCAACTTCCAAAATGCTGGCATTCCAGGTATGTGCCACCACCGCCTGTCCTGGTGAATTCTTTCTTAAAGGAGAGCACTAGAAGGTAGAAAACAGAAAAGAGGCAATAAACGTAGCTGACAGGGAAAAGGAGAATACCTGAGGTTGGGTTTGCTAGCCCCTCTCTGTGTGTCTCTGCCCTAGGCATTGCTCTTGACTCTCTGGGATTTTCTGTTAATGTTCTAGACTTTTCAGTGTTAAACTCTCTTTTTCCAAGTTGACTTTGCCCCAAACTGTAGGCCCAGAACCTTTCTTTTCATTCACTAAAACACAATGAGCACTGCACAGTTTGGCGCCACCAACATCACCAAAGCTTTGAAGTGGTATTAGAAGGCAGTAATCAACATAGGGCAGGAAAACTAAAAATTAAAAAGTCAGATCCCTAGAGACCGTGAGCTGTGCCCAGCCTCAAGGGGCCCACTCTGGTGATTTCTCATCTCCGCTCTATCCTACTTCTGGGTTGTTCTGGTCCTTCCCTCTCCTGAACTAAAAGGTCTTTCTCTGGCCCCTATGCTTCCTACTCACCTACCGAGCCCAGCCCCAGTATTCACAACATAGTGACCTTTGAAAACTCTTCTCTACACTCAAGAAAGTAGACTTTTGTGTTATAAATAATATACAGATATCCTTGATATTCACAGGAGACTGAGTGAAGAAGCTCCTTCAGATAACCAAGCCTTTAAATAAAGAATCATATTCTTCATGTAAAATAGTGTGGTAGTTGCATACAACCTATGTGATTCTTCCCATCTATTTAAAAATAATCTCTAGTTATGATACCAAACACAATGTGAATCCTACAGAAATACTTGTTGTGAATTGTTTAGGAAATAATAACAGAAAGTAAAGTCTGTATATGTTCAGTCCAGATGTAATTTCTAATCTGTAATTGGTTAAATCTACTGTTACAGCAACTGTACTTTCTGTCTTAACCTGAAATTCCTACATAGAGTTTTCTGTGTTCATGGGTTTCTCCAAGAGCTACAGGTAGATAGGACACCTTTGTCCCCAATCAATGCTAGTGTTTTCTGGGTCCAGCCTCAGGAAGATGTAACTGACTTTTAAACAATTGCAGGTTGCCTGCCAGCATCTTGGTCTGGGCTGTTGTCTTGCTTCTCTTCCTGTCTTTGGAACTCATCCAAGGATTTCCAGGGCTCTACATGGTCCTATCTTGAGGGCAAAGCCTTGAGTTTCCTTCCTTCGAGCCTCTGCCTCCGTCCCAGGCCCTAGGACTCAAGCATGGGCATTTGCCTCATTTGAGATTCACCAGGAAGATTCTTTGCCACCAAATAGCTCCTTCTAGGGACAATTAAAAACACGAGTATCCTTTCAGCTGCCCCAAAGGGATCTGGGGTCCTGGGAAACAATCAAAGGAGAACATTAGATGTGCCTCTAGAGTATGGTGGGTTTTATTACCCATGTATTTGGCTTGTCATTCAAGTGCCACCGCTTACATGAACTGTGGAGCCTCTTTTATGCTGCAAAAGTCAGCCCAAGATTTCATCATGAAACATGGTTAGAAAAGAAAATAGTCAAGAAAAAATTCTCACAGATACATATATTAAATAAATGTTATATTTTAAAAATACAAAGCTATATAAGTAAAAACCAGGCAACAGCAAATGGAAAAAGAAACTTGGAGAAGTCTAAAGACATTCTGAATACCACAGTGATAATAACTTGAGGGACTTTGCTGATATTTCTCCATCTCTACATTTGACAGCATGTTAATCCTAATAAGCAATACTTTATGCATTAGTGGTATGTATAGAATTCTCCACCCTCCACTAAATCTGTCGTTCTCATGGTTCTGTTTCCTAGTCCTTGATTCATTTCTTCATCCTCGCTCAACAGTCTCTTCTGGCTGTTAGCTCCAACAGACACCTACTCAACTGTGCGCCACGCAACACATCAATCACCCTAGAAATCCCCTTATGCACCTAGCCACTCCTCCCACTCTCCAGTTCTGACTTCTTTCTCTCAGGTCCCACTGGCTTAAGAAGTGGAAACCCTTTCTGTCTTTTCTAAGACTGCAGTGACATGGGAAAGTTGTTCAAGCGCCCTGGTGTTGGATCTGATGACCAGGGCTTGATCAGTGAATGGGGTCAGGGTACCAGGAAAGGCAGAGAGCCTCGCTCGGTGTTCTGCCAGCACAGGCAAGAACACCGAAAATGTTTGGGTATGAGAATAACATGACAGAAGATTTAGATGAAGCTGGTTATGAACTATTTTCAGAAACTTTCAAGAAAGAATCCTCTTGTGCAGCACCTAACTTTTATTGAGATAAATCTTTAGTCTGAAAATATTCATACTATATCAATTTGTTGACCTGTGAATAGTTGGTAGATGTTGGCTAAATTAATTATACAATGAGTTTTTTATTCTTAGAAATTCCTTGAACTTTTAAAACATTTATTATTCTTTAAGGATACTCTTTGGGCTAAACATTTGCTGGACATTTTTCACATATTATGTTTTGGAGGGGAAGAACTAAATTTAATAAATTGAGCATAACAACACAATTCCTTACAGAATACTATGACTAGGTATTAGTTGTTTCTTCCACTCATCTGGAAGTTATATTAAATTAACTTTAGGTGGTAATATACATTATCCTCAGTTTCTAGTTGAAAATTAATATGATAATTAACATATAAAGATTAATATAAGAACATAACTTTCCAAAGGCAAGCAACTGAAAAGTTGGACACCATACTTGCCCTGATTGGCCTAAGTAACTGGTATTATCCGAAACTGTAGGTACCCAAAAATTAGTAGAACAGAATAATCCATGAGTTGGTATTTCAGAAGAGCACCATCAGTGAAAGTTTAATGGTGTTTTGATACCATCAGAAGAAACTCAGCATGTATGCTTCTCTGAATTAAACAGTCCATCCCTGCTTAAAACCAAAGCATTGTGTTCTACATGTCTCTGAGTGCACTAGAAACTGACTTCAAATATAAGTTGCAAGAGGAAGCTTGGACTTGGAGCAAATGGAGCTCTGACAAGCCAAAGCTCACAGGCATCATGCCATGCTTGGTGGGCCTGGATGACAATGTCATAGTCACCATGATTGGCTCCACCTGACCAAGCCCTTCTCAGTGTTTCTTCTCAGCTCAGCCTCTTAAGCCTGCCCTGGTCTCCCTGGCTTTTAGAGGTGCTTGTGACCTCACAGACATGACCTTCATAATGCAGACTCCAGAAGAGTCTGTCTAACCCCCAAGTTCATGGTTTGGTCTCAGTCTTCTCCACAGAGCTCCTGTACAAACTTCAGTCCCTTCACCTATCTCTACCCTGCTAAAAGAAAAACTAATTTGTGTCGGGGTACCCAGGTTAGCCATGTTAGTAACTGGCCAAGGATAAGGAAGTGTAAAGTCACTCCTTCCTCCCTCCTCCTCCCTGATTCCTTCCTGTCCTCTCAGGAGTGATGGGGTCTCCACATGCTCATGCACTCCAGTAGTCTTGCGTACTTGTCCTTGTCCTTGGGGTTTAACTTTCCTTCCCAAAGGGCGTGATAAATGATTTCTCTCCCCTAAATACAATATTTCTGCCAAGAGGAAATCTGAGGAATTAAATTTCTCAATCTCATTGGGTAACTGTGGCTGGAAGATCTGACAAGGGCAAAGGTTTTTGGAAGCCTAGATATCTGATTGATTGTACATAAATGCTGAGGAAGAGAGAGAAAAAACATCCAAAAAGAGATGAGAAAGTGGAGTGTGGGTCCCAATGGATTTTGAATTGCTGAGCAGGAATGCAGGATTGCGAGGAAAGTGCACAGCGCCTTCTTGCACAGGGCATTTTGCTCAAGTTCGCTGCGGTCTGAGAAAGGGGCCTGAATTCCAAGTGGGAAATCCAAAGATGGCCAGAGTTTTTCTCATTTAAATGTAGAGATTATTTCCCCACAGTTCCCTGTTCTGCCTTCTCCCTGGATGATCTAGATTTGATTGAAGAAGTAGCTCTTGTGTCAGAAGTCCTTCCAGACTGTCAATGTCCTCCTTGTTGCTCCGTTTTAAAGTGCTGCTAGTCCGTGGTGAGACCAAGGCCACATAGCAGTTGTTGAATATTTCTAAGTTCTCAGGGTGGTCAGCAGCACTGATAGCCACCCGGTCACAGAGAATCCATAGCATCCTCTCAGCTCACTCCACTCCCCAGCAGCCCCTCCCCAGCCTGCCTCAGATCAGCCTTTCCTTCCGAGCCAGTGGGAGACAACATAACCTTTTCTACTGCAACAAAAGCAAAGATCACTTCTGACAAACTATTTCAAAGGTTTACTGAGGAACAGAGCAGAATACTGAACCATTTTTAACAAAATGTGGCACAGAAGGTGCTACTAAAATGTGCTACAATGACCACTAACAGTTATAACTATTATACATTATTTTGTTATGATGTATATTATAAATTATTGTCATAAAGCAAGTAGTTGTTAAGTGATTATCTTATTTGCATGATTTTTTTAATCCCATCAGGTAACAAATTATTCTTTTCCCCATTTTACAGATAAGGAAGCCTCTTTGGAGAGAATCAGTGATGTGACTGGCCTCAAGAGTGCCTGGTTAATCAAAGTGATCCAGTCACAGTCTACACCATGGGCTGCCAAACTGCGCTGACTCTGAGTAAGGAAAGTCTAGACGGGACTCTGAAAATAGGTGACTTCTTCCCATCATCTGCCAGCCAAGCTCTCTGTCGAGTGTCTGCCCCCCCCCCCCCCCCCCCCCGTGTAGAAGGCTTCACCCTGCCTCCGGTCAGCTGCAGAGTGGGCCTTTCTCCTGTGTTCCTTTCCTATACCGCCTCCTTAAAGCTGCTGTTCCGTTAGGTAAAAGTGCTCTTCTCCAACATCAGTTCTACCCCTTCTTCATATGGGTTAGCCTTCTTGCTACAGGGGTCCACCTGTAGTTCATCTTCCTGTGGCTTCCCACTGTCTGTATCAGTTTGCTTGTTTTCCTCCACTGAGTAGCCGGGTCTCCTCGGAGTCTCTGGTGGAGCTAAGCTCCTCCTAGTCTTTGTCCCTGATTCCTAACACTAACTCTCCTCCCCAAGCCTCTGTCAGATCTTCCTTCTCCTGACCTCATCCCATGTCTTCCAACAGAAAAACAAGTCATCAGACAGGGTCTTCATTTTCCTGTCTACAGACAAGCCCGCCTTCCTACCCCCGAATCCATGCTCTGTCCTGGCCTTCTGCTCTCCGTGCTCCGTCCGCCCAGCTGCCTCTCATCTCTCAGTTTCTCAGGACTCTCCTCCTGCACTCATCCTCTTCTACAGAACTATTGCCAACTGTTACTGAAACTTTTCCTCTCATTCCCCATCTCCCTCTAACCATTCCCAAATCCTGGACACCCATTCACACGAACGTCTTGGAGGAGTCAACATCAGTCTCCACTTCTTTTCACTTTCTCCCCAACTCTCTCCCATGAAGTTTTCTTTGGAGAAGTGGTTAATTCGAAGGCTGGAGCAGAAAAAGTACAACTGCATCTTCACATCTCTACCCTAAGATATCGTGTGGAACCAAGAAATCAGAAGTGCATCTCAAAAGACATAACAACTACCCTTAAAGAACCTCCAGTGTCCAAAAAAAAATAAGTAACTTTATTAACAAAGCAAATATCTACCATATAGTCAATTTGGTCATTTGGCCATGATGACCAGATGTATAGTTAAACATGATGCTGTGAGGGTATTTTCAGATGAAATCAAAATTTAAATCAGTAGACTTTGAGCAAAGCACATTGTCTCGCATAATAGGTATAAATATCATCATGAACACGATGAGAGGCTGACTTTCCTAGAGAACAAGAGAATTCTGCAGCAGGCTCAGACTTTGACTATCAGCTCTTCTCTGACTCTCCAGCCTCCCAGCCTACCTTAAGGATTATGGACTTGTCAGTCTTCATAAATGTAAATCAGTTGCATAAAATAAATCTTCCTCTGTAAATATATATCCAATTGATTCATGTTCTCTGGAGAATTAGTAATGTTCTCTGGACTAATTAGTAAGTAATTAGTCATGGCATAAAATAAATGCTCATGATTACACACTTATGTAATTTAATAATTGAATGATAAATAAATGAAGTCAGGTAATGGCAGCATCTTATCATAAAGCACTGTAGCTAATAAAGAATGGAGGAAATGTAAAATCACCATTATGCAAATGCCACAATAACAGTTGATGTGGGAGTATCCACTCTTGCACCCTAAATCAGAAGGTGAAAGGTTGCACGGATCTCACAGTAGCTCCCCCAAGATGTCAGTTATAACGGGGGAAAATAAGTTTATAGTGAGAAGCCCAGCTGATCCCTCCAAAGCCATGTGCTAAGACAAAAAGGCTTCCTGCACCCATGATGTGATGCAGTAGGGAACACAAAATTTCTGTGGTGTTCTTAACAAAAATATGTCGCTACCATCTAAGCATGAGAAGACATCAGGCAGACGTCAGTTAAGAGACGTTCTATAGACTAACTTACCAGTGCCTTTTATATAGGATCCAAAAGATGAAGAAAGACTAAAGAGCACCTGACTGCAAAATCACCAAACTGGATGTTTAATGCAGACGTTAATCGCGGTCTGGGAACAGAACAAGTCTACTATAAGGAAAACAGACGAAATTTGGATAAATTTTGTTGAGTTAGTCGCATTGTAAAGTGTTCATTTCCAGGTATTAATAGTTGTTGTATTGTTATCCAAGTTGCTAACCTTAAGAGGAATTGAATAAATATCATTTTAAGGGGCTGGGAAGATGGCTCAGTGATTAAGAGCACTGGCTGCTCTTGCAGAGTACTCAGGTTTGGTTCCCAGCACTCACTTGGTGGCTAACAACCATCCATAACTCCAGTTTCACCTCTGAGGGCAATGCACAACACGGGTGCACTTACATACATGCAATACACTTATACACATAAAATGAAAATAATAAATATTTTTTAAATCATTTTAAGCTTTTATACTATCTTAACCATATTTCTGTAGTTATGTAATTATTCCAAAATAAAACATTAGAAAGCAGGAAAATAAAATAAGTCTCCAAGAGACACCTTCATTAAAAAACTAAGCAGAGAGCTTTGAAGTACTTGATTTGACTTCAAGATCTGAAGAAAATTGAGAGACAGACATTTCCATTTCGTATTGTAAAGACCTCAATACCAGCCATTTAGACCCTACATTTTCATCCAGAATTTGTATCTCACACATCTTGCGCTTTCTCAGATGAGGCCATGAAGATGACTGGTACAAACAAACATGTGCCACCTCTTTCTGGCTGGGTCATGGCCATTTCTCCACAGCCATTCTGAAGATCGCAGCTCTTAGTCCCTCTTTTCGCTCTCACCCACAGTCACAAGTACAAAAGGCAATAATGACCTGAGGTATTTTTTACTTCCTCTTCTTTGAATTCTCAGAATAGAAACAGTTCTCAAGTCTTTCCTTCAGAACCTGTAACCTGGGACCAGCAAGCTGGCTCAGTAGGCAAAGTGCTTGCCATGAAAATCTTAGTTCAATCCCCAAAGCTAAAGTACCTGTTAACTCCACAAAATTGTCTTCTGATTTCCATACGAAAACACCTCACACACACACAGACTCACAGACACACAGACACACACACACACACACACACACACACACACACTAATAACAATAGGGCTGGTGAGATGGCTCAGCAGTTAAAAGCACTGACTGCTCTTGCAGAGGACTTAGGTTCGATTCCCAGCATCCACATGGTGGCTAACAACCGTCTGTAACTCCAGTTCCAGGGGAATTCGGTGCCCTCTTCTGAACTTCATGGGCATTGCACAACTCAAGTACACTTAGTTGTGCAATGCAGGCAATACACTCACACACATTAAAAAAAAAGTTTAAAAATAAATAAATAATTTTTTACAGAACCTGTAACCCTTGTCATAATATAAACTGCTTGGAGTGGTGTAAGTTGATACCACAGGAGTATCTTGACCTCTTCTAGACAGAAGTGTGCTATTAAATGGTCAATAATCAGCTGTCAAAAAATAAGAAGGTCCCAACTATATACATATGACAATTGCCATAGGGTATTCCCATTGCAGCAGATTTGAGGAGGTCAAGACAATGTCACTGAAGGTGGAGCTGGTCAGAGAAGCCAACACCAGCACCACTGCCTTGAGGTCTGTGACAGTTCCTTCCAACCTACGTAGACGGTTACAGCCCTTTCCATCATTTTGTGAAGAAGGTTACCATTTACTGGGTGTAAATGGTTCTGTGTTTCCCATTCTCAAGGTCCTCTTAAGCTCAGAGTTCTGATTCCATATAATGAGCCTGCTCCTCACCCCAAGGAAACATCCCATGTTACACGTCCTACAGACAAGCTTCAGTCATCAAGATGATTTTCTAGCAAAGTTCTACATAGGTGTGGAGGGCATATGGCTACCCATACCTTGGCATTTCCTGGGTTACTTTAAGCTATTTTATCCAGGCTTTTTCCACATTTCGTTCCATCCACTTCCTCCTAGCCTCCATGCGCCTATCTACCCCTGTTCCCATGAGGGCAGCTGGACCTCCCCTGCACTATCCTGGTTGATATCTCTTTCTTCTGACCTTACTTTATGAACCAAAGGGGTTCATAAAGGTATTTTAGTAAGTAAATATTATTCTCTGAATAGGAAAAATGCCAGTGTCTGTCATAAGAAAAGTGTAGTTATATTAACCTACATTCTTTTCCCTTTTGAACCTTAATGTTCTTATCTGTAAAATGTATTCTGGTTTTAAAAATCTATAGGGTCACAGTAAATTAGGAAGTTGCAATTATGTATGTAAAGTGTAGCCTCCAGTGATAGTTAATCTTGATTATCAATCTGATTGGGTTGAGAGATTCCTAGATTAGTAAAATACATTCTAGGTGTGTCTATGAGGATATGTTCAGGGACAAAGGCATGGTTTAATCTATCTATGGATCCAAATTTTGAATAAATTGTAGGAAGTAGGTGAAAATGTAGAAGGTAGGACTCAAATGGAGGGAGCCAGCTGGGGATGGGGTGCTTTTGAATGGTGCGTATCAGTCCTGACTCCTTTCTGTCATTCCTCTCTGCTCTTTGGCTGCCATAAGGTGAACAGCCTCTGCCACATACTTCCTCCTCCGTTATTCCACCTCACCTTCAACCCAAAGCCATGTGTCCAGATGACCTTGGACTAACAGGCCCTGAAGTGATTTCTCCTTTTAAATTGTTCCCTTGGGTATTTGCCACAGTAATGAAAAGCATGACTAACACATCTCCCAAATAACTGACTTCCAATAATTCTGGCCCTTTGCCTTCTCTTTCCAAACTCAGAAGGCTGCATGTAGCTTCCTTTTCTTGGGCAAATAGATGGTGGGGAAGCCAGTCTGGGAGAGCTTCCTGCTACTTGCAAGAAGCATTTGGGAGACTCAGGAAAGCTTGGCCTTCTGGGAAGCTTTTCTTTCTGAAGCCCGGGTTCCGAAGCAAGGCTGCATTGTCCTTCTGAGCATTTGCAGATTAACAGGGCCAAATGGGACCCTCATTTCCTTAGCAACTTATGAGGTCTCTTCTGAGATCAAAGGCATGGGGTGGTTACTGTGTGTGTATATTGTCATTAACCTTAGGAACATGCTGAATTGTATAAGATGTCCCCAGGTAGTGAAGCACAGACTTGGGCTCAGATCTCAGCCTTTTTGTTTACTGGCTGTGTGGCTTTGGGCAAAACACTTAAACCTTTGGAGTTCTATTACCTCACTTCAGTTCCCCTCCCACTTTCTGCAGCTCCATATTGGAACCTGTGGGACTAAATACAGATGTCTCCAATTGTGAAGGGTCCACTAAGTAATTTTTCTACTTCCAATAGGGGTGTGTGTGTGTGTGTGTGTGTGTGTGTGTGTGTGTACTGTATATATATATGTGCTACTGTACACTTCTGTGTGGGCAGATGTAGAGGCCAGAGGTTAATGTTCAGATGTCTTCTTCCATCATTTCTCCATCTTATTTTTTTTGAGACAAGGTCTGTGATGGTTTGAATGAGAACTGTCCCTCATAGGTTCAAGTACTTGAACACTTGGCTAGCTGGTGGTGACGTGTGGGAGAGGTCATGGAACTTTGAGGAGGTGTGGCCAATGCTGGAGGAAGCCCATCACTGGGGTGGACCTCAGCTCCATCCCATTTCCAGTCTCTCTCTGCTTCACGTACATGCTGGAAGACAGAGCTCTCAGCTTTCTGCTCTGCCTCCTGCCATGCCTCCTCCACCATGACGGACTCTCATTCATCTGGAACCATAAGCCCAATAAACCTTTTCTTCTATAAATTGCCTGGTTGTGTTGGCTTCTCATAGCAACAGAAAGGGTTGCTATGAGAATAGCAGGGTCTAATACAGGGTCTCTCACAGAGTGTCAAGCTCACCATGTCAGTTAGACTGGTTGGTCAGCAAGCCCCTGAGATCTGCCAATCTCCCTCTGCCCCAGTGCCAAGGTTACAGAGGTGTGCTACCATGTCCAGTTTTTATGTGAGTGCTGGGACTCTGAACTCACTTTTCATGCTTGTACAGCAAAGTCCTTCACCCACTAAGCCATCTTCTCAGCCTGAACTTCAGCTTTTGAATTTTCATTTTTTCCATTCTGCTATGATAAGTCAAGTCATCAGGAGAAGCCATCAACATTGGCAGTATATTGTGTTACTGAGGAAGGATGTTCCATAGGTTAGGTATAATAGATGCATTTTCAACTTCTGATAATCAAGATGCAACCCCATCATCAGTTAAGAGGCATTTGTACTCTGTAAACCTCCATGAACTTTTCCCTACATGCTTCTTGGATCTTTAATCTTTGTCAAATTAATCTGAAGCCCAGGAGGCAATGAACACCACCTAATAATTTAGGAAATAGTATCAGCAAGGAGCAGAAGATAATGCAGTCAGGAAGAAGCCCTACTGCCTCACTAATACTGCTGTGCCCGTGAAGGTCTTCCTTCTGCTTTCTGAGCCTTCAGTAGTGGGAATGGTCATTCCAGAGTTCAATTTAGTCCACTGTGGGCACAGGCGACATTGACAGTCCCAGCACCACTGTCCTGACCCTCACTGCATAATAGGTAAAGTTAACAGTCAAATCCAGTTCCATTCCTAAATATGGTATAAGCCACTCCCAAACCTCGGAGGGTGGGGGCAGCCGGATCTAGTTCTTAAGCCACTGGTTTTCAGCATGAAGGAAATTGTTCCTCAGCACAAATTGTTAAGGAACTGATAACAGTCTGTTGCCAAGGTAACTATTCTTCCAAGAAGGTCAAGCAGAGAAATTACTCTGATAGTCAATAATGATGTAATTTTGAACCCCTTGGCCACCTGGCCTCAAGTCAAGAAGCACAGCCAAAAGTCTATGCATGTTATTTTCTTTGCTTGCAATTTTCTTAAGAGTTCAGGCATGGGAATCTTGCCCCCTCCCCCAGCCCTTGCAGCCAGGGGGAGCAGCAGCATTTGTCACCATGCCTGGGAAAGAAAAGAGAGCCTTTGTGGAACAACTCAAGAAGGCCTCTGAGCCAAGGTCTTTCTCTCCCAGCCCTTGCTGGTGCTCCTGCGAGGGGAGCCCAGAGAACAGCCTGTCAGCTCTTTTCAGGGCTGGGAAAGTCAGGCTTTTTGTCACCTTGGCTAGGCTGAGGGATTTGGATCACTGGTCATCAGCCCAGGATTTACACAGAGAGGCGTAAAAAAGGATGGGAAATGTCAGCCCTTTCAGTGCTTGAGAATTGGGGACTTTCAGAAACAGAGGAGATTGTGACAGCCCTCCACGTTGCCACCCTGCACCTTGATCAAAGAGAAGCTGAGCCCGGCCATGGTCAAACAGCTCCAGGCCCAGGACTTCCTGTCCAATGGCAGCAAGTATAGATAAAGAAGGCCCTAAGGCTGGTATCTCCTTGGTGAGACAATCACTGTACCTGCCCCGCCTCAGCAGCACTGTGGTGCCCTGACCGTCACCTCCCAATAAAAGAGGAGATTTATCTCAAAGCTCTTCATCCACCTTCATCCAGCTGCCAGGATCTCTGCCGGCCCAGTCCTTTCTGTTGGGCCGCAGGGATCTACTTGTTCTGTAGGGATCTAGATTTCTGGAAAAGCAATTGCAACTCTCAGATACTATTGAAAACCAGTTGATGGTGAAAGAGAACAGTCTTTCGAATCAGGCGGACAGGGGCTCAACCTCTGACTTTCCTGCCTCCCTGCACGCTAGCGAGTTCCCTGAGCTTAAATGACCCCATCAGTAAAATGGAGCTAAGAGACACCAAAGAAGGTTTTAAGAAATCTGGAAGAGTCCGCAGAGTTCAGGCAGTGTGGCATATAGCACACAAAGGCAACTGCTGCCCTCTGGGACCCTCTAAGTGACCAAGCGAGTCCCAGTGGCTCCCTGGAGGATCCAGCCCTTTGGCCACTAGCTGTCTCCTGTATTTAGTGTTTACAGATGTAACTGTTTCTTGTTCCAAGTAAATGTGGTCCTGGAAATGTTTCTGGAATACTTCTTCCTTAAAGAGCCTATGTTGAGTTTTGGGGATACAGAACTTACCACCTGGGAGTCCAAGGCAGGTCGTAGGAAAAACACAAACACCAGCCTACAAAGTCAGGTAAGGGGCTGGGGTGCTTCATAAGCAAATACTGTCCACACTCTTCTTTGGTTCCAGCAAGAATCTTGGTTCCAGGGCTGGAGAGGTGGCCCAGCAATTAAGAACATTGGCTGCTCTTGCAGAGGACCTGGGTTCAGTTTCCTAGCACCCACATGGAGGCTGACAACCATTTATAACTCCAGTTTCAGGAGATCAAAACCCTCTTCTGACTTCCACAGGCATTACATGACACAGGTACACTTACATACATACAGGCAATACACTCATACACATAAAAGAAAAATAATAAATAAATTAATCTGAGTTCCATTCCCTTCCTAGGGATCTAGAGGCCTGGCTGGTAGCTGCAGTTAGTCCTGCATGCTCCAAGGCATGTGGTTCTGGCTGGATAGACAGCACTGGAGGGGACTTCAGAAGTGAGAGCTCAACAGATGGTCAGTTCTCCCCCAAGTCCCAAGACACTCTCAAAAGCCTCAGGCAGGGTTTAGTGCACATGATTTACTGGGGGATGCTCTCAAAACCAGGGGCTCATGGGAGGAAGGGAAGGGAAGGAAAGGCGTGCTGTCTCAGAAAGGGTCTAACTCTGGAGCAAGAATGGCAGCTCGGAATTGACTCCATGAGACAGCAGGGCACTGCTTCTGTGCCAGCTGTCAGTAGCTCTCCACTCAGAGGATGTGGGTCACCAAGACAATTTCTGCGAGCCCAGGACCATTGCAGAGGACAAGGACAGCTCTGAGGCCTCAGCCCCTGCTTTCCAAGCTCCTAGAAGACCATACCACTGCACTGACCGTTTAGAGGTTCCAGCCCAAGGAACAGGGTAAGCCCCATGACAATTGGAAACAAGGATGTTCAAATCACACCTTGACTTCTGGTTGTCTGGCCTCTAGAACTTTGACAAGTAAAATGTTGCTTGCAAGACCAAGTCTTTGGTACAGCAACCAAAGCTAAGACAGTGATCTTTCCGCTGCTGGGAGATATTTATCCCATGCTCACACACTCTTACACGTCATTCCATGTTCCAGTTTCTCTTTACTTGACTATTTCTCAAGGCTGTAGTTGTAGCAAGCACCCTTGGAAGGTAAGATAAAGTCTCCCTCCCAGACAAAGAACAGGCTGCCCAAAGGCAGCAGGCCCCACCTCCTCTCTAGCCTCCTGTTCCTTTCCCAGGGCAACTCACTATGGGTGGGGCTCTCATCCTGAGCGACTTGTAGGCTCAGGGACTGAGGTGACCATGTTGACATCATGGTTACTGCTATGGTCATGAGTTGGGCGCTCTTTGGTCCTTGACGGACCCCATTCAGCAAAGCTTATAAAACCTGAATGCCCTCTCCCCGCCATCATGGCCCCCCATTTCTAAGTTTTTATGTTTCCCCAAATTTGTGCCCCACCCTGCTGTTCTCCCACCTGTAATCAGCCTTCATTATCTTGGCCTGCCTCATTCTTCAAGACTTAGCTCTTGGATCTTCCACTGTGGTCTGACTAGCTCAGCTGGGTTTCCCTGCACTCCTGTTCCGCACTGAGCTGTACACACTGTAACATCGACCAGTGTCATAGTGCTCTTCCAATCTGCAAGGTCCCTGGACAAAAGACATAAATTCTGTGCATCCCAATATGTAGACTATGCTTAGCAGGAGTGCTATTCAGAAAAAAAAATACATATCCCAGGCTAGCTTCAAGCTCTATGTAGCCAAGGCTAGCCTTAAGTCTATAATCCTCCTCCCTTATTCCACCTATCCCCCAGCAATGCTGGGATTACAGACATGCTCCACCATGCCCAGTTTTATGTGGTGCTGGGGTTGAACCCAGGGTTTTGTATATACCGGTTAAGCACTCCCACCAACTCGGCTGCCTGCCTACCCTTTTCCAGAAATATTTCTTTAAAACTAAAAAAAAAAAAAAAAAAGAATAATCCAAATCCAAATTGATTTTGTTCCTCTGAACTTCCATGTGACTTTCTTTATGACAGTCTATAGGGAGATTTGCAGTTCTCATTCGCAGCTTTCTTTATGATCTTGTGTGTGTGGTATATGTGTGTGTACATGCATGTGTTGTGCACATACATGTAGAAGCCAGAGGTCCATGTTGGGTTTCTTCCTCTATTAGTTTCCATCTTATTTTGTGAGACAGGGTCTCTGACTAAACCTGGAGTTCACCTATTCAACAAGCTAGTGAGAGAGCTCTAGGGAAGCTTCTGTCTCCACCTCCACAGAGCTGGAATTACAGTCGTATGCCACCATGCCTGGCATCTTATGTGGATACTGAGGATCTGAATTCAGATCCTAACTTTTGTACAACAGGCACTTTACCGGATGAGCTATCTCCCCAACCCCCACTTTCTGATCTTCACATGTGCTCATCAGGGATCAATGTTTGTCTTTTGCTTGTTCTGACAATACTATGTCACCGTGGAGTCTTCCAGCTTACAGTTTTATAGATATATTATCCTAAAAATCCAACGCAATAACAGTGAGGAGAGCTATGGAGTTTGTTCAATTTTATTTAGGTTAATGAATGGGTTTTTCATTCAGCTCTTAGAATATGCTGATTTGCATGTCTATTTCCAGGATCAAAAGCAAATCAAATTTCTGGGAAAAGGGAAGGGCATCTTTTTCCTCACTCTCCTCTGTCAATTCATCATCTTTGAATAAGTTTCAGGAGGTGATTTCAAGATTTCAACAAATATTTATTGTATATCTAATAATGCTCCCAACCTAGTACCTGGATGATGTCCCAGTCCACGCATCGGCAGGGAATGGAGCTGGTCTTATTTATACTCTGGGAAGCTAAACAAAGCCTCCATTTCAACATAAGTGTGAGCTTCCAAATGGCTGATCTGAAAATCTGAGAATCTGAAGACATTTATCCATAAATAAACATATGGATGATGACGGCCTTTTGACAGCTCCACTGTAAATGTGGTTTGCTCTATTCTCCTTTCTCCACTCTTCAGAGCACACTTCTTCCAGAATATTCCACAGCTCGGCTCAGAGCAGGGCTCTATCCAGGCAGCATCAGAGGCTAGCAGATCTACCAAATGAATAGAAGAGCTCCTGAGCAACGGTGCGGGTTCCTTCTGTGGGGAGGGGGCTGAGCTTCCTTGTCAAGTTACCTCAAGCTCTTGCAAACTAGCTCAGTTCCTTGGGAAACAGAAGGCTTCCTGGTTGTCTTGCCACTTCTGTAGTCTTTTTAATATAAATTTTGTTGAGTTTTGTATAGTTCATATAATAGAACTTAATCAAATTTAGACCCCTCATCTGTGGCCCCCAATTCCTCTTCAGCAGATTTCATGCATTCTGTCATATATGTTAAGTCCTATCTAGTCAAGCACTTGTACCCAGATGTCCTTTGGTGCAAGCTCATCCGCTGGTGTCTAGTCAGCCTAGCTAGAGATTTTAAAGAAGAGCCACTCTCCTTCATCCAGCAGTCATCAGTTGCCAATAGTTCCTAGGCAAGAGTTGGGATCTTCTGCCCATTTCCCTCGCTGATTTTTTTTTTTCTGATTGAGTCAGCATGGGTCTTCTGTATGCTCTCACCATTCTTGTAAGTTCATATGAGCAAGCTCTCAGGAGTCTAAAAGCCTGTTTCCTTATGGCTCATGCACCAACCTCAGCTGTTACAATCTTTCTGCCCCTCTTCCACAGTGGTTCCTGAGCTGTGGGTGGATGAGGTTTAGTATAGGAGTCCTATCCAGGGACATGCGCTCTGCAGTCTCTTACTCTTTAAAACTTAGCCAATTGTGGCCTTCTGTGTGCATTACATTCTGCTGTGTGAGGAAGCTTCACTGTGAGATGCATGAGTATTTTCCCTACCATTTGTTCTGCTATGTTCCATGAGTCATAGGTATAGAGGTTCTGATAACACTGTTTTGGGGTTAAGAGTTCACTGACTTCACACACACACACACACACACACACACACACACCCCACTGGGAGGTCCAGTGGAATCTATGGTTTGAGATGTAGGTTTGGACATTGGTAATAAAAGTTAAAGAGAGGTCTCAGCCAAGGGCAGTAGTTAACATGTAGTGACTCAGAGTGGTCCACAAAGTCAGTCAGGGAAAAGCTCTGGCAGCTTGTCAGTTAAGGAGCACAAATACACAAGTAGTATTAATCTTTCAGCTAAATTTTCCTAGTGGTAGATCAGAAACAATAGCTGTAGCCATGAGTGTGCATGTGTGTGTGTGTACCTCTGTATGTATATGGTCTGCATGCATGTGTACATTGTGTGTGTGTGTATGCTCTGTGTGTACCTCTGTATGTATGTGTATGGTCTTCATGCATGTGTACATTCTGTGTGTATATGCGCTGTATGTATGTGTGTTTATGCTCTGTGTACACATGTGTGCTGTCTGTGAGTGCTCTCTCTGTGTATATATGTGTGCTCTGTGTGTGTGCACTGTGTGTGTGCTTTGTCTTTGTGTATGCTCTGTGTGTATATGTGCACTCTGTGGTATATACACCTTGTGTGTGTGTGTGCACTCTGTGTGTGTATGCTCTATGTGTATGCGCACTGTTTATGTGTACTCTTTTGGTGTGTATATGCTCTGTATGTGCACTCTGTGTGCATATGTGTGTTCTGTGTGTATATGTGTGCTCTATGTGTATATGCTGTGTATGTATGTGTGTGCTTTGTATGTGTGTTCTGTGTGAACTGTGTGCCTATGTGTGTGAGAGAGTGTGTGTTTCTATGTGTGTGCTCTGTGTGCTCTATGTGTATGAATATACTGTGTGTATGTGTTTGTATATCTGTGTGTGCATGTGTGTTGGAGTACGTGTCTATGGGCATGTCTCTATGTGTATATGTGTGCTCTGTGTGTGCCTACTGTATGTATGTGCTGTGTATGTGTGTGTCTATGTGTTTGCCTGTGTGTGTGTATGCTCTGTGTTTTGTTTGTATGTGTGTGCTCTGTATGTGTGTGCTGTTGTATGTGTGCTTGTGTGTATTTTTCTTGTCACTGTGACAAAATCCTTGGCATGTGCAGCTTAGGAAAAGAGAGGTTTTTTGGCTCACAGTTTCAGTTCATCGTGCTGGGGAAAGCATGGTGTCTGGACTGTCTTGGTTCATGGTGGTGGAAGTTTACAACATGTCTTGTTCACGCCTAGGTAGATCAGGACTCAGAGAGCTAGACTAGAAGTAGGACCTGGATACAACGCTCAAAGATCCATCTTGACTGGCTTATATCTGCTAGCTGAGACCAGACATCAAACACATGAGCCTATGGGGGACATTTTAGTTCAAAGACGTAATAGAAGAGGAGATACAAAAATGTCTGTGATTACACTAAAAGCAAGGCAGAAAGAAACTGGACTTGACTGGCGGGAGGAGACCAGACAGCGTATGAGCGGCAGGTGAGCTGTGCTGTAGGCAGCTGGTAGGAAAGGTCAGGGAGGCCCAGCAGGCTGGGTACTTGAAACAGTTCAGAGGGAACTGGGCAACCAAGATGTCCTGAGGTATCTTTTATCTGCTGGAAAAGAGGCAAAAGGGAGTCTGGAAGTGCCTGACAGGTAATGAATTTTTTTTCTATCAAAATTCCTTAAAAGATGAAAGCAAAAAATCTAATTTGGCTTTAATTAAGTTTAACTTACCTTAGACTATTTTTTAATGCCTCACTGTGCCCCCAAATGTATCTGGGTTGTGGAAGCACAACTCTCCTAAAGTTAGGGTAGTAGTTGACATGTCAGGTATTTCACATGGTAGGTTAGCCTGACTGCCTCACACTGCAGCTTGGGAGATGTAACTATTTCTTTTTCCCATTTTTCCAGTCCAAGTGCTGCCATAGCAAAGGGAGCTACTGTAAATGAGACAGAAGTTGATGGGACACCCTCAGTTCCATAACAGATAACCATAAGGGCAGATCTTCAGCCCTCAATAACCCCCAGGAAGCTGCCTTTCTACCACATGCCAGTAACCTCCTCACAGTTATACTCAATGAAGACAACCAAATTCTCATCCTTGGGCCTGCAATTGCCACTTAGGCATTGGTCTCATACTGGGGGTTGTATCCTGGAGTAGGTATGTAAAGGCCATGGACCATGAAGCTGTCATATGCATCCTCATGAAGAACAAGCCACATTAAGTCTGTGAAACAAGACAAGACTTGATAAAGAGGCTTATGTACCAGGTTTCTCTGCAATAGCTTTCTACTAAATGTCCATTTGGCTGAAACTAGGGTGAGGAAAATTTCACTTGCAAGCAAACAAAGCCTGACCAAACGCTTCATTTCAGTGTCTTGAACCTCAAGGCTTCAGAACTGCTTGTCCTCATGCAGAGAGCCAAGCTCCCCAGCCCAGGGCTGTACAGAAAACCTGGGGGAACTCTGCAAAATCATAATGGCATCACAGCTGGGTGAGCCTCTTCCAGGCTCATACCACCTGCCTTCATTTGGTCCTTCTAACTTAGCAAAGGGAAAAGAAACAGGGGTCCTTAATGTGTCCATCTCAGCTTTAAAAACTAGGGGAGATACCTTCTTCTAAGAGCAAGTCAGCAAGACTAGCAGTCGTCAGTTTTTCTAGGAAGCTGGAAAACACTTTTTTGGGGGTATGAAAGTAAGACTTAATGAGGCTCTAGTTTTGGCCTCAGGAAAACTGAACACAGAGGTGAAAATGTTTAAGACTTGAAGAAAAGATTTTCTGAGAATCAATAACACCAGGCAGTGTTGTCTGATGTCCAATTTTCAAAGTTTGGAAAGCTATGGGTTTTTTCCAATGTGTTTTTATTCTTATCTTATCTGGAGTCAACCAGAAACACACCACCACGGATAACTTTGCAACTCTGAGTGTTCGGCCCTTGAAGTGTCAAAATGAAAACCAGAGTGCAAGCTCCTTGGGAGCACTTTGGAGTTTTCCCTCCCAGAAACAGATTCAGAAGGTCCCAGCAGTCCCCTTGACAGGGAGAACTGTAGGAACTGTGATGTGTGAACACCCCACGTGACAGAATGCAAAGTTAGTTGTTAAAACCCACACTGCAAGATATTTTAAAATTGTTATTCTATAATTGCTTTTATTTACTTTTATTTTATATGTATGACAGCTTTGCCTGTATGTATGTACATGAACCCACCTGTGTAATGCCTGCAGAAGTTAGAGAGGGCATTGAATGCCCTGGAGTTGGAGTTACAGATAACTGTTAGCCACTGTGTGGGTGCTGGGAACCGAACCCTGTTCCTCTGCCAGAGCAGCTAGCGATCTTACCACTGAGCCATTTCTCCAGCCCCTAAATTATTATTCTTAAACATTACTCTAAAAAATTGAGAAATAAAATGATAAAATCTGCTTAATTATTTATGTACTTCTTTGTGAGGTGCTGGCTTGCTCACAAACAGGAAGTGCTTTTGAATCCTGGAAAGTAACATGGAGTCACTCCCCAGCAGGCTCCGCCTGTCACCACTCAGCCCTTCAGACCCCTTCACTTTGTCTCATCCTTTCACTCTGGGATTTGGAAAATGATATCACACCCCTTGCTCTCTTTATTGAGCATTACATCAGCATTTTAACAATGCTTGCTCAGGTCCCTGCAAACCCCTCAGCCAGTCTAATTCCCTTTCACCTGTTTTTCTGTACTAGGTCTTAAGGATTATTTTCAAAAAGGAATGTTGCTGCCAAAGAGAGCATTGGGAACTCCTCAGACACCACTCAGAGGGAGGAATGATACAGTTTCCCCTCTACAAGACATTTATCATCTACATGGATTCTCCCCTCCTCCCTACAAGCCCCCACACACCCCCAAGTTCACTGTTTCCCTTGCAATGGAAAGAAAAGCTGCTTTGAAAGGAAAATAATCACCTTCTCCCACTTTTATTTGTAGTAACTGTTGTTCAGAGAAGAAAGGCCAGGTGCTCTGGCCTGAAGCTCTAGCCAGAAATTTCTTCTGCCCTACTTTAAAGAAATAGCAATTTTGGAAGGTCTGTTCAATGTGTGTGTGTGTACAAAGATAGTAATTTTCTTTAAAATATTTGTTTTTATTTCATGGATATGAATGTTTTTGCCTGCATGTATATATGTGCACCACCATATGCCTGCTTGGTGCCTGTGGAGGCCAGAATAGTGTGTTGGATCCCCTGGAACTGGGGTTACAGAAAGCTGTGAGCCTTCATGTGGGTGCTAGGAACCAAACTAGGTCCTCTGCAAGAGCAACAAGTGTGCTTAACTGTTGAGCCATCTCTCCAGTCCCAGCCCCTCTTTTATGGTTGTCACTTTGAGACAGGGAATCACTATGTAGCCCTGGCTAGCTTGAAAATGTAGGCCAGGCTAGCCTTGAACTTGAGGCAACCTCTTGTCTCTACTATCTAAGTGGTGGGGTTACAGATGTGCACCACCATGACAAGTCTCAAATATGGCAACTTCTGAGTAAGTCTCTTTCATTGGAAAAAAGCTATTAACTCACCATTCATCATTTCTCATTCATCTATTAAATTTGAGACCCAAAACACAGTTTGAAAGAGCAGGCTGACACAAATAGAAAATTCCAGCTTCTCATAAGTGTTGTGAGGGAGGAAGGGGAAGGAACCGGGAAATCCAGGGAAAATAAAACTCAGCCTGGGAGACCAGGAAAATGGCATGGTGGCACCCTGGACCAGCCCGAGTTACTTCCTATGACTGCATGAACAGTGGCATCCAGTACTCAAGTTCAGGCCCTGCCCGACCCACTTTCTATCGCCTCCAAGCTGCAATGCACCTACCCCAAAGAATACAGGTAAACGGGAGGTCTATGTGAATGTTCTGGAGAAAGGCAGGGGCCTGCAACCACATGGAACCATAGGTGGTCAAGGGGAGGTGTGAGGATTGTTTTAGGGTGAGACTCTCCATTCTTCTTCCTCACCAGACATGGTAGAGATTGTTCTTTATGCAGGAGAAAAGCAAGATTCATTTTGGATGTTAAAACAATTAGTGACCCCACAGGTTTGAGGATCAGATTTCTGATTTTCTCTACTAGCCCTGCTTCCCTTAGTTTCTTTATTTTTCATTCCCATTTCTATCTCTCAAATTTACTGTCTCTTTTCAAGGAAATTATATAATTCGCTAACTTGGTAAGACCAAGTACGAACAAACAGTAAAAACTTTGATCTTTCTCTCTCTCCTTTTTGTCTCTCAAGATGTACAAAGCTGCTATTAAGTGTTCCTTGTTTTCTCAGCTGGAGGTGCCCAACCCTGAAACTTTAGGCCAATGATGAAGGAAATATTAAGGGAGTGGAACTTCCATCCTAAGGTCAGGGACAGGACACAGGAAGTGGCTGAAGATGTACTACTAGTCCTCAGTGAGCTGCATAACAAATCATTGCTTCAATTTCATCTTTTACCCAAATGTTTGACGTGAGTGGCGTGTGTGTGTGTGTGCGTGCGTGTGTATGCACATACATATGCATGTGTCTGTATGCTTACTTTGTAGAATACTTTAACAAAATGAAAAGACAGCCTATAGGATTAGAGAAAATATTTCTAAATTATGTGACTGAATCTTCTTTTTAATATTTTTATTATTTTTATTTTATGTGCATGAGTACATTGCCTGCATGTATGTTAAGTACACCCATGTCTTTCAATGACCATAGAGGTTAGAAGAGGGCTCCAATCCCATGGAACTGGAGTTACAGATTGTTATTAGCCACTATATGGGTACTGGAATCAAATCCAGGTCCTCTGCAAGAACAGCTAGTGCTCTTAACTGCTGAGCCATCTCTCCAGCCCCCATGACTAAATTTTATAAGTGACCAAAGGGCTTTGGCAGCTGAGACAGAAGGATTTTGAGAACACAACTCTCATCTCAAAGATAAAAGAGAATTTATTCTGGAGTGACATGTGAGTGACCATGACCTAGACACACAGATTTAGGTTACCCCAAATTCCGTGTTCCAATGTAGAATCAGCTTCTTGAAGTTTTATAGTAACAAAACAAAGAAAGTCACAAATCAAGGCATTTTCCAAATACATTTGTGGAAACATGGGGTAGGCTGTTACAGAAAAGTGGAGAAATACCAACTACAGGCCTCAAGTGCTACCTGATGAGACTTTTAGCCTTTGGTGAAAACTAGTATTTTGTTGGGTTAATACATCCTAAATGGTTTTTACCTATTAGTCGCAGAGTGTTAGGTCAGACTTAGGGGTGGGCAGGGAATGGCTAGTTAGGGGGCCAAAAATGGTCCAAGTTAAATTATAATTAAACCCTGGACCTGCAACATTTCAAACTCCCCACAATTACTGAAGTTCTGATCAGTTAGCCTTGCTAGAGGTTCAGCTTGAAGATGCAGAGTTTTTTTCTGAGAACTTTCATTCACAAACCCAATGTCAGTCAACTGATGACTGCTTGAACAGTGATCCAAATAAGGGCATTTGTCCACAGGAAGGGATGGTGTATTGATATGTTCTATAACATAGAGAAACTTGGAAACACACTAAGGAAAAGCACCATAGATTATATAATTCCATTTGTTTAAAATGTCTAGAGCAAGCAAGTCCTAAAGAAACAGAAAGGACTTGGCTTGGGGTGGGTGTTGTAGGAAAGGAGTGGAAGGGAGTGCAGAAAAGTCCTGGTTTTCTTTCCGAAGAATGAAAACCTTCTAATACTGATTATGGTTACATAGCTCTGGACATTCCATAAACCATAAATAGCTCTGAATGGGGAATTGCACAATATAGCTTACAAAAAATTTTAGGTGAGATGTTATTTTCCCTGTTATTACTTCTCTGTCCAAGCTTTTGCCATTGAATTTTACCATTATATGTTTAGATAACATCGACAAAGTGACCTGAATCCTCACCCTCATGAGCTCTGCTCTGAACAACTGCAGAGAGCCCCCTCCATCTCACAAGGAAAGTGCCAGGCCCTGAGAGTTCAGGCCTGGAGCTTGTGAATGGAGGATCTGGAGCTGAGCCCAGCCAGTCTGGCTCCCAGAAACCTGCTCAGCACACTGTCACATGCTCTTTCAGAATTACTGCTTTTCTTTATGCAAATTTCCTTTCTCTTGCCAAGAGCATTGGGTCACTTTTCGCCTAGCCTCCAGCCCATACAGATAAAGTCAAAAGACCATTTTGTAGAAATATTTCCTTCTTCACATTATTATTTCGCTGGCCAATTAAAATTGGGATTCTTGTGATGTTATCCAAACTTCCCTAAATAATACAAAAATTCATCCAAAAAAGGAAGCATAGTAGCTAATAGAAAGAACAGGATAATACTTCAAATACCTCGAGAAATGAGCAGGTCTTGTTCTACATAATATTAAGCAGTGCTATAAAGCTGGACCAAAGATGCTCAGAAGGGGGCTGGGGAGATGGCTCAGTTGGGAGAATGCTTGCTATGCAAGTATAGGGACCTGAGTTCAGATCCTCAGTACCATGTAAAAAGTCAGGCATGAAAGCACGTCTGTAACTCCGACACCGAGGGAAGGAGGAGATAGGCAGATGCCTAGAGCCTGTCATTAAGCAGCCAGAGTAGCCGAGCCAATGAGTTCCAAGTTCAATGAGTGAAACTGTCTCAAAAATTCAATGGAGAGTCATTGAGGAAGACACTGGACATTGATCTCTGAGTTGCGCATGAATACATACACATATGCGTGTGTACCTGCATACACATGTGAACATATCCACCTAAACACATATATGCACCACAGGCATTCACACACACACACACATACCAAGATGCTAGAAATCAGGAGCACAGAATTTGATGCACAGTTTTGTGGAATAAGATAAAATAAATGACGACCAACCGACAGAAACTCAAATAAGAAATATCTGACAAAGGTGGCATTTACATCAGCAAGGAAGAGATAAGCTAGTATAATAAAGGATTGTTGGTTAATAATTTGAGGAAAAATTGAATTCAGATCCCCAATAAACAAACTTTAAAATTTCACTACACTAAAAACGTAAGGATAAATATCTGATTTGGAGAATTTATACCAAATGTACTCCACAACTGACGATTTGCTTTCTCACGGGCTCTCATAAGTCAATGAGGCAACCTCGCCCAAAAGACAAAGGACATAGTAACACATGTACTTTAAACTGATTCATGGACAGAATTACTAAAATGCTATGTTTATAAGGTACACACAAGACATAAATCAGATTCATACCTAGATGTGGGTTCCATCCACAGGGTATATCCTATTGTATATGTAACTATTCTCAAATTTAAAACTCCAAACTTGGACCATTTTGGATAATGGATATTCAACCAATACTAGAAATTCTTCCTTTTAAAGACTGAAAAGAAAAAGAAATAACGCACAGTCATCACTGAAACACATAAGTTTATAACCATCAACTCAACTGCTTCTCTATCCTTAGAAAGCTATAAAAGCGAAGTGGCAGAATGTTTCACCTCAGAAGCCTAAAGAAGGCTGCTTGGAGGGGATGGTAAGGTCAGATCTGAGCTGGAGCAAAGTCATAATTGCCAAGTTACTTCCACCCCTGCTATAGAAGGCCCCATAATGACATGAACAATGCTACAATTCATAAAAAAAAAAGTAGTTTATGATTGTAGACACTGAGAAAGACCCCTTTGCGTGAAGTCACGAGAACACAGCGTATGTGAGGTCTAAAAAAAATACTAAAAGTAAAACAAATGGATGCTCGTGCAAGACAGTCATGAGTTTTTTGTGCTTTTAAATTTCCTTCCCGGAGTGTATGGGTCAACAATTACTCTTAAAAGTAAATATTACTTTAAAAATCATGTGGAGAAAATGTGACCTACTCTGGTTTGAATTTGGAAACGGCCCCCGAAGCCAGTGGACCGCCCCCATTGTCATCCATGCTGGCACCCAGAAGCAAAGAAACGCCCGTTGGAGAGAAGACAGAGGGCTTTCCAGGAAAGCCGCGCATTGCCATGCAAAGTGCATCACGGCTCTGACACCACAGCAGGACAAAAGGCCTTCAGAACTGTTGGCAGACATGCACTGCTGCATGAGGAAGACAGGCATCGCACCAGCCAAGCCATCTCTCTGTTCTTCCTGCTGCAGAAAGGAAGAAGCAGGAATAGTTTGCCAGGCTCACATGGTCTGTTGCCAGGCCCTGAAATGGGGACCACCGAAATGTGGTCTGGGGGTCAGTGTGTACAGGACATGAACATGGGCGGGGTGGACAGAGCAAAGGGAGGGTCAGAACAGACGGCCGGGGACGGTGGTGCCTCCACCCACCCTTCTGCTCCTGGAGTCCCTCGCCATCCCCACCGTGATGCTAGGATTAGGGAAAGCAGCAAGCTTACGCTGCGTGGCACTCATCCTCCTAGGGACGATGACACATCACACCCACAATACAGGTACAGGGTGAATTTGGACCGATTGTAGAAGGCAGGTATGCCTTACATGGCAGGGAAAAGCTAGGTGGAGACTGTAGGGGCCCAACTGGGGGTGTCCCCCACCTTCAAAGGCCCGGGTAAGGCCAGAACACTAAGCTTTTCCACGGCCAGGCTGAACTGAGATAAATCAGAGAAGTCAGAGATTCCATTTTCTGGTCTGGCAGTTACTCTGAAGCTCGTAGCAGGGCACTTAGATGAACACAGTGGCCACATCTGCTGGATTCTCTGTCACAGTCCTGGTAAAAGTGATATATCTAGTTATCAATTATCTACTGAGCACCTACTATGTTCAAGTTGACAGTAACACAAGGTGTCCTCCACAAACAAGCTAAGTTATGCACAGTTGTAAACTAGCACTGGGGTGTGGAAGAAATGGAGATCCATGTAAGGAGTGCTCCAGCCATCAGTGTGCTGAGTCCACGCTCAGAGAGGCCCCAGGCAAACCCGTCACGTTGTATTTACTAAAATATGGCCACAGTTTTTCCAGATTCACTAATTTTAGAAAAAAAAAAAACTGTGACAAAAGATGAGGTCTTTTCAGAATCAAAAGGAAAATTCAGGGCTAGCAACATGGCTCAGCATGTAAAAAGTGCTTGCTGCCAAGCCTGACCACTTGAGTTCAATCCCTAAGACCTACGAGGTGGAAGAGAGAACTGACCTCTGCCCTCCACACCGTCTTCTGCCTCTACATATACATTGTACCACACATGAGCACACACATAGACATAAATTTTATTTTTAAAATCTCAAAGAGGGGAAAATATTTCTGCTGTGGTTTCAGCAGTCTTTTCTGGCTGCTATGGAGCCAAGAGTAAAAGTCAAATAACAGGAACTTTTAAAACTACAATGACCACAGTCAATGTTTCAAATGAGTATGGCTGGCAGGGCATGGAGAGGATTTTGTTCTGTCCCCAGACACTAGTCTACTCTTCTGTCTGAGGGGAAATCACAGTCCCTGCCTCGCGGAGTTACTCAGGAATGGAATATATGGAATAAATGCCCAGCAATTCCTGGAATATGTCAGAACTCACACTATTAGATATTAATTCAATATGGAGATTCTGTGACTTGAGTATTTTAAATCTCATCATATAAATTACAAAGAATGTTATCAAAATGTGACCGTGTTTCACATATGCAGAGAATCTCACTTCATTAAAAATGCTTAAGTTGGGCCAGTGTTATGGCTCAGTAGATAAAGGTACATGCTGCCAAGTCTGACAACCCGAGTTCGAGCCCCAGAACACACACGGTGGGAGGTGAGAACTGACAACTTCAAGTTATCTTATGACTTCTTAATGGACACCATGGCCTGGGCACATGGACACATACACACACACACACACACACACATGCACACACACACACATGAACACTAAATAGAAATTAAATTAAAATGACTGTTATTAAATTTTTTCTCAAATTTAAAAAAAAAATCTTATCCAAGATAGATGGTTCAGCAGTTAAGAGCAATGGCTGCTCTTGCAGAGGACCCGGGTTTGGTTCCCAGCACCCACATGGTGGCTAACAACCATCCTTAACTCCAGTTCCAGAGGGCCCGATGCCCTCTTCTGACCTCTGTGAGCATTTGGTGACGTGGGTGCACTTACACACATGTTGGCCATGCACTCATACATGTAAAAAAAAAATAATATATAAAAATGTTTTAAACCTATTCATTTAGCATTTGTATATTTGTTTATCTGCCAGTCAATGAGCAGGATTAACTCCCAATCGGCCACAAGGTCTTGGAAAAGGCTGAATTTGAGTACATTCGGGTCATGTGCTCATTCTCTTGATATATGGAAAGGAGGGTGGTCACTCCATGTAAGCCCCAGAACTGCTCCCTTGGAACACCTTTACCGATTGTTCTGTGGAAATAGTCCGAGAGCTATGACAAAGGACAGAGTACCTAAAACCACTTCAAGGCCAGAAAGATGGCATAGTGGGTAGAGGCACTTGCCACCATACCTGATAACCTGACTTCAATCTCCAGGACCCACATGGTGGAAGAGAGAACCAACATCTGAAACCTGACCTTTGACCTCCACATGTGTGCCATGATATACACACAGACACACACACACAAATAAGCAAACAAACAAATATAATTAAAAATTAAAACCACTCCCCTGGGTTTTAAAAAGTACCAGTTTAGATTTATGAGGTCATGAAAACCTCTCTGCTTTCTGCCACACTTTCTCCCAGACATAGAAAGTCTGACAATTCGCAGACATCAAGGAGCACAGTGGTGTGAATGTTCACATTTTGAGACACCAGATTCTGCTTGTCTTAGTCTGGGACACATTTGACAGTAAGAAAGGCTCTATTCATAATCTTGCCAAGATCACGAAGCTTGTCTGGGTCAAACTGGGACACGTCTCACCTCTTCCACAAACAGCAGAACTTGAATACTTCTTCCTAAGATCAGAGAAGACAGGCAAGTGCACACATGTGCTGTGTTCATACGCTGTGTTTGTGTTTGATCTGTGAATCTTTTGTATTGCAGTGGTAAGAAAGAAATCAGCACTGAGCAGAAGCCAGGCTTCACGTCTGAACCTGATTTTCTTTTCTTGGTTAGTGACACAAATCTCTCTTGTTATGCTGAGCAGCACTGAGCCCAGCTCCCTGCCAGCCTCTCATTACAGGAGCACTCAGTGCATTCACTACAGTGTTGCTAAGCCATGGGGCTTGGTAGTAGAGATGCTTAGCAGCCACAATCCCACTCCACCTAGAACAAGGAATCTTCCCCGTGTCCATGGAGGCTGAGTGAGAGTCTGCACGTTGTCTTCGCTGGTAGCCATTAGGCAGAACCACAGCTGCCTCACCTGCTAGGACAACATAACAGAAAACCTCCTACAACAGGCTGATGGGGGCCACAACCTCATCAGTCACACAATACATGATGCCCAGTTTCCAATTGAAAAATCATTGGCATATGAAGAACTAGAAGATCTCAAACAGAGACAAGCAACAGCTGTCCACACTCTGTCAACAGAGAATGGCTGCCAACTTGATGACCTTTACAATTATCATGGAAACAAACCTCTGGGCAATGTCTGATAGGGATTTCCAGATTAGATTAATTAAGATAGGAAGACTGACCCAGAACAGGGAACACCATTCCATGTGCTGGGGTCCTAGACTGAATAAAAAGGAGAAAGGGAGCTGAGCATTCATCTCTCTTCTCTCTGCATCCTGATTGTGGACATAATGACACACTGCCTTGGCTCCCTCTACCATGACTTCGCCCTGTGGAGTGTCCCCCCAAAACTCTGAGTCAAAATAAACTCCCTTAAGTTGCTTTTGTCAAGTACTTTTCCCCAGCAATGCAGAAAGTTACTAATACACTGAATTAAAATAATCAAAGCTTGGGGGCTGAGGGCACAGCTGTGTGATAGATTATAAGACCCTAGGTTTGAACCCTAACATCAAGAGAGACAGAGAATTTTAAAACAGCCACAATCAAAGCACTTCAGTGAACAATAAGAATTTTTAATCTTTATTTTGTGAAGACCCACTTAAAAGGAGGAAAAGACAAACTCCAGAGTAGAAGATAATTGAACCATATCTTCAACAAATGATGAATATCTAAAATATATTTTATTCGCCCTCAAAATTGCACAATAAAGATGAAAACAGACTAGTGGAAAGTGGACAAAAACCATGAAGAAACACTTTGTCAAGGAAGGTGCACAGATGTCAGTTAAGCACATGAACAGATGGCAACATCATTAGCACAGGAATAGAAAAGAGACATAGTGAGGCTCCATGTGCACCTGTCAGAGAGGCTAAAGTGGAACACAGCATTACACATCTTCCATGTCAGGAGAGGCTGGACCTCTCCTGTGCAGCTATAGCAAAGAATTCGGAAGTTTCTTAAGTATTAGACTTATAGGCCAGGTGTAATAGTATTCACTTTTAATCCTAGCATTCAGGAGGCAGAAGCAGGTAGATCACTGTGAGTTCAAGGTCAGTCAGAGCTGTACAATGAGACCCTGTCTCAATCAGTCAAACAATCAATCAAACTTATTATCAGTAACTGGTTTTCTAAGTATCAGAGGAAAGTTTAGGTTTATACAGAGATGTGTCCACAATTTTATGGCACATTTACCCATAATAAATAGCCTGAGTGGTTCACAAACTGTGGTATATACACACTCTGGAACAGTTCTCAGTAGTAACCAGGAACACATCACCTGTGCACATAACAATTTTTTCAAATCTCCAGAACTTCGTGTTGAGTGAGAAAAGCCAATCAGAAGATGCCATCCTGCCTGAGTCCACTCGTGTGGCACCCACAAAAGAACAAAATCATAGAAATGAACACAAGATTGGCGTTTGCCGTAAGTTACAGGAGGGATGTTCACGAAGGAAGTGGAGGCAGTTATGCACAGCCATATGAGCATACCTTCTGTGCTAACAGAAGTTTTCTGTGTCTAACTGTAGAGCTGTCAGCATTCTGGCTACAATACTGTAATGTGATTTCATTGCCTGGTAACCCTAGAAGAAACTAGGTAAAGAACACAGGAGATCTCTCAATTGTTTTGTATCATTGCAAGTGAATTTACATTTCTTTTACAACAAATAACAGGCCACATGTATTGCAGTTTCTCTTACCTGATGTCCTATTTAGGGTTATTTGTCTACCTGACCCAGCCAAGAGTCATCTGAGAGGAAAGCCTTGATTGAGGAATTTCCTAGACTGGATTGGTCTATAAGCACGCCTATGAAGGATGGCCTTGCTAATGGATGTAAGAGGGCCCAGCCCACCGTGGGCTGCACCGTTCCTCAGGAAGGTGGTCCTGGACTGTATTTAAGAGCTAGCTAAGCATGAGCCAGTGAAGGATCCAGTAACTATCATTCCTCCACGGTTCCTGTCTCCAGGTCCCTGCCTTGAGTTCCTGCCTGCTTTTTCTCAATAACAAACTGTGACCTGAAAGTTATAAGATGAAATAAACCTTTTCCTCCCTGGGTACCTTTTGGTCAGAGCGTTTTATCACAACAGAGATGAAACTAGAATGTGTAACATTCTGTAAAAGGCAAAACTTTAGGGACAAGTAGTTCTGTCTTCTATTTGCCTGGTTTAGGGAAGGCAGATGGCACAGCAAGCCTGTTCTGGATTGGAATCAGCAACAAGCAGCCTTGTCACTTGAAGTCAGTTCATCTGTATCAAGCATTAAGCCAGGGATATGTACATCTCTACCTTTCCAAAAGCAGGCATTACTGACCCCCCTTTAACAGGTAAGAAGTGGGGCTCAGAAGAGGTCAACAAACAGACAGGACATGACAGAACTGAGATGATATCACAATCTTGCTTAAAGTTTTAAATGAACCCTGCCCAATTACTTGGGTTTTGTGCCTACAAAGTTGGAATAATACAAAGTTCTTCCCTTCTTGCTAAGTCCAGAGAAAAATAAAAAGTAGGATCTGGTGTTCATCTATTTTGCAGAGATTTTTAAAAAATCACTTTCATCTAGAAAACTTAAAAAAGTCTTTAAAATAACTGATGCTTAATGATGCTGTGGGCAGCAAGTCTGTGAATATACCAATGATGAGCCATTTGGCAGTATCCCAGTGTGCCTATTCTTCAGTGCCAAAGTCCTGATTCTGGAAAAGCATGCCACAGAGATTCTCTGACAAGTTCATTAAAATATACTCAGAGGATATTTTTCTGAAGTAACTTACAGTGAAAACCCAAAAGTAATCAAAAAGTCAATCAACAAATGTTGGTGCACTTATGAAAAGGAATGATGAAATGCTTGTGAACTGGCACTGGAAAATGATCAAGATACATTATTAAGTTGAAACGAAGCAAACTGCAGAAGACTGTGCAGTGTGTTCATTCCTACTTTTGTTTATGTCAACTTTAAGGTAGGTCATACATGGAAATAACTTTAAAAGATATTTCTACCATTATTTTGGGAGGGTTTACGAAGGACTTTCATGTCCTGCATAATTCATCTCTACATGCTCAAAATACTTTGAAGTCAGAGTACAGTTGTAATCAGAAATAGGCGCAAGGATGTGAATAACCATGATTCATTAAGAGCAACTGATGTCCCACAGGCACCTCCACACAGTGCTTGGAAGACTAGGCTTTCCTTCTTAATTGGATCTTTTGATAACATTTTTACTTCAAAATAGGCAAGGTCCTGGGTTCAATCCCCAGTACAACAGTAATATAATAACAGCCATTAAGACAGTTTAGCAACTACAATCCTGCCATCAATTAGGTAATTCATTTTTAAAATATATTTTTTAAATTTTTACTTTGAGAATTTCGTACATGTATGCAGCATGAATTGTGATCGTATTCACCCCCACTTCCTTTCCCAGCTCCTTCCAGATTCAGCCTACCCTCTCCTCCCACTCTCATGCCCCTTATTTTCAATTTATTTATTTATTTATTTATTTATTTATTTATTGTGTGTATGAGTCTTCCGTCTGCATGTATGTAAGAGCACCACACGTGTACAATGCCCATGGAGACCAGAAGCAGGCATCGGATCCCCTGTAACTGGACAGTTGTTAGCTGCCATGTGGGTTCTGGGAACCCAGGTCCTCTGCAAGAGCATCCAGTGCTTTTCACCACTGAGTCATCTCTCCAGTTGCTTTGCGAAGGGATGGAAATCAACTCGAGGGTCGTCAGGACTTACAGCTCAGAGATGATTGTAGGGTTTCATAAAACTATCCCAAAAGGATAACACCACAATTATGAGATTCCCGAGTGGAGAAGCCAGGCAAGGGGGTGCGTGTGGAGAATGCACTGACTACTACAGGCTTCCTGAGCCCGCACTTCTGCATCAACGTCTAGGGTGTGATGGGAAGGAGTTTGGAGAGAATTTTCAGAGGCACCCTGGTATCCTGTGACCCCACACATCCTGCCGGTTCTGTGCACAGCCTTCTCTCATGCCTTGGGAGAGCTGCTTAAGTGAGTCTGCTCTAGACCTCATAGTGTGCCTTACTTACAGAAATGACCCTAGAGGACCGCAGGAGGATGTCCCCCCAAACACCTTGTACAAATGGCATGACATTCAAGGACCAGAGAGCAAGGGATGAGGGGTTATCGGATCCTGTCTGATGTGAAGCCCAGAGAACCAAGCAGAGGAGAGGCTGAAGGATCCTTAGAGACTGCTGAGCACCAATGACCAGTTGGTCAGAGTCACAATGGAGAGGTCTGCAGTGCTGGAGAGAATTTCAATGAATCCAGGAAAAAAAAATCCCTGTGCTGTGGCCATCATACACCATACTCTGCATGAAAGAAAGGGTCTCTGTAAATAGCAATGGGGACCAGAAAGCAAGAGGCCAACTTCCAAGTATCCCGGCCCAGAAAAAGTATTCCCTAGTCCTCCCCTCTCCTCTGTAGTGCCACTCCGGGGGGTCAGAATGCAGGCAGGGGATGGGGTTCACTTGGGTGAACATAGGGGTTGGGCTGAGCCCAGTTATTTCCCCAACTGAGGTTTTCTGGAGACTTTAGAGGAGAAATCAAAGAAAACCTCAAATTAGAAAGAAACTGGTACTTTGATTATCACATGGAAGTAGACCTTCTTAAACCTGAACTGAGTCAGATCCCAGCTAGTCAACCACCCGTGACCATGACAGTCCAGCTAGGCATCCCAGAGCCCAGGGAGTTAGCTCAGCAGGTAAAAGTGCTTGCCACCACATGCCTAATAACTTGAATTTGATCTCCAGAATCTGTACAAAACACCTGATGCAGTGGCACACATCTGTAATCCTGATTCCCACGGAGAAATGGGAGGTAGAAGGAGAAATTCTGGAAGCTCACAAGCTGGCTAGCCTGCAGCATGTGGCACAGCATGTGCAGTTAAGAAAGACCCTGTCTCTACAAGGTTGAAGCAAGAACATCTCATGAAAGTTGTCCTTTGACCTCTACAAGAACATCACACACACATACACACACAGACATGTGCACACACACACACATGTGCACACACACACACACACACACACACACACACACACACACATACCCCCTTCTGGTATTCTGTTGCCCATAGGTTATAGGTCTGTGTGAATGCTTACCCAGGTACCAAGAAAAGTAAACAGATGGGAGAGAACAAATGGCGTTTGTGATAGCACCCCATGAGTTACGGGGTTCAGTAAGCTGTAGGAAAGCCACAGATGCTTCATGTAGAAGCTTCAGGATGGAGAAGGTCTCTGAGTTGCAGAAAACAAACTTCAATTCTGTGTTCATATACAAGGAGCAAAGGTAACGCCAGGGACACTAGGGAAGTGGTTCATTCGCCCACAAACTGATTGGACCTCAGAAGGAAAGGAGGCTTCACTGGAATCTTCAGGGTGGAATGGAAGTTTGTCAACAGAGAAAGGAGCACACCAGGTGCCAGGAAGGGCAGAACCTGTGCAGAATCCCAGAGGGTGTCCACTTAGCTCCAAGTGGCTCAATGTGGCCACAGTCCAGGGTGCCGCAGGAGACGGCTGGTGGGAGGGAGGCAGATGGAGAGCAAACAAGAGTGCTACTGGAATGTGGGGGACTCCTTATGGTCACCAGATGATACAGGGAGAGTCAGGGTCCCTTCTTGAGGGTCTTAGTCTCATTAATAAAAACATATTTAAGAATGGATTCAATTGGAAGCTTGAGAATTTTACTGGAGTTTCAAAGAAAAACTCTCAAGGCAGGCAAGCTGTGCATCTCAATAGCTGCCCCTAGGAAGAGAATGGAGGGGAGAAGGAAAAAAGCAAGCTGGCATTGAGTTTAGACACGTGCTGGACAAGCAGCCACATGGTAGGCAGGGAGGCTTTAGAGAAAAAGTAAAAAAAATATAAAACGTGGGACAGCCCAGAGTGTTAGGGAAAGCATGCTCAGAAAAGAGACAGGAAAGAGAAAAGGAAAGGTTATACTTTTCTGAAGAATTTAGAAAAGTGGGTGTACTTAACAAAGTCATGGTGAGCTGCTGCAAGAGGGGTGGGGATTCTGGGAAGGAAAGTACAGCATCTCATTAAAGTACTGATTATTCTGCCTATCTCGTTAGCATGACTTAAAGGTGAGCCCACCTTCCTAGGAGTGGTCCCCTGGCCAGGTGATGAACCTAGCCCAACTGGAATGTTGGTTCTCTACCCAGACCAGAGATTCTACTCTCTTTAACAAAAGGAGTTTTTCTTCCTTAATGGGCCTCAAGTATTTGTTACAGCGACAGTGTGTTGACTATAGGCATACTGTAAACCACTTGGGTGAACATAGGCACATGGATTCTATCTCAATATAAAACACTATGAGGGTCTGTACTAAGATGAATTCAGATCACAAAAAGAAGGGAACAGATGCTGGAAATGGTTTAAACAGTGAAATAGTTTTCCCAGGCTCACAGTGATAAAACCAGAGATACTCCAGAAATTAGGTTGCTACAGGTTCTCTCCTGTTTCCAATGGGGCAAGATGAAATATTTTAAAAATCTGAGTCTTTTGGCTGCAAGACCAATACTATTTCCTATGTCCCCTCTTCCTCTATCATTATTATCATTATTTAATTATTACTGTTATTCTTTTATCTGAAACTGTGGCCTTTTATCTTTATAAATTACCCTCTGAGTCTTTGTCTCCAGTCTAAAACACACTGACAATTTACCCTTTTAAGGACTTCAAGCAGCCCACAGTCAGCAGGTTATACTGCCATGAGCCTGACAAAGGGCCGAAACATCATGGCAGAGGGTGTGCTAGAAAAGAGATGCTTACCTCATGGTGACCAAAAAAAAAAAAGGCCAGGAAAGGAACTAAGTAGATAGTACAACATGTTTTCCAGAACCACCCCATTGGCCAGCTGCCTTAAGATAGGCCCCATAGCCTACTTAAACCACCTCCCAACAAAGTCCTCATATTAGGAACCCAATGAGGATTCCTTATGTTAGTCAGCTTGTTGATTGGATCCACCATAGGTCAGGCCCTCAGCAAGGAGCCAGGTCCTCAACATGTGAGGCTTTGGGGAGACATAACAGCTGTTTGTGCTATGCCCTTGGAGGTCAAAAGATAGCATCAGATCTGGAGTTACAGATGGTTGTTAGCTGCCATGTGGGTTCTAGGAATGGAACCCAGATCCTCTGCAAGAGCAACCAGTGCTCTTAACCGCTGAGTCATCTCTACAGCCCAGAACTCACTTTCTTGAAGCAATAAATGACTTTAGAAAAATGTTTTCATTCTTTATATAAAGAATAAAAACCACTGGGACATCTTTCCTCCTATCTTAGATGAACATGTGATGTCAGGGACTGTGCAGCCATCTTGTGATGATGAAGCAAAAGGCATGAAAGAGAGATACCATTTTAATGGCATCATTAAGCCTCTCAACCAGTCCAGGACTGCCTACTTCTAAACTCATTAAATGAGAAACATAACCCCCGATTTGTCTAGCCTGTTAGTTTTTGATTAACTAAGTGATACAAATACTCTTTCTCTGAAAGTTGAAGAAGCACACAAAATCATTATGTTGCAAAATTAGTCAGTGAACATCAGTAACTACTGAAATCATTTGGTCACAGTCAACATCAGAATTTTATAATACAGGAGCAGCCTGAGTACATGTGAAGGCCCTGCTCAAACTTAACAGAAAGAGCAACAATTAGGTAATTATGTGTAACTGGTATGAGCGATTATGAGTACATAACACTATGAAGAAATTTTGCAAAGAAGTTACTTGGAAGCCAACCAAGTCCCTAAAGCTAATTAGCAGATTATAAGAAATAACTATGCAACCTGAAACAAGTTAAACACCAGCATATCATGCCAAGAGGAAACTCCAGAATGAAGGAAGTTCTTTAAGCAGATCACCATTCTTCAACATGGGGAAACTATAAAAAGACACCAATCAAATGCAGCTTTGCCTGTACAGTGCCTACTTAAAATGAATCTACAATTAAAAAATCTTGTCGGAGCTGAGAGTATAGCTCCATGGTAGAACATTTACTTAGCTTACACAAGGTCCCACGTCTGATCCCTTGTACTACAAATAACGCCAAAACAAAACAACAAGTACACAAACAAAACAAAGCAAAAACTTTAGGACTGGTGGGATGGCTGTGTAGAGGAAACATTTGCCTCAAAGCCTGGAAATCTAATTTCAATCCCTTGGACCCACATGATAGAATAAGAGAACCAACTCCTTAAAGTTGCTTCTTCTGACCTCCACGTGCATGGGGACATCCACCACCCCTCCAGCCACATATAGTAAACAAATATGTGTAATTAGAGTTCAGAAATCTTATCAGAACAACCTGCGGAATCTGAACACTGACTGGGTATCTGATGCTATGGGGACTACTTTAAAGTTTTAGAGATAACAAGAGGATCATGGTGATTTAAAACAATAACCACAACAACTTAGACTCCAAGATACAGTAGCAGTATTTTAGTTAATAAAGACAGAGGGAGTCATGGAAACCTAAAATCACATGGCAGACACCATAATAATAATGATTATAGCCGGCAGCCCTTAAAAAATGCCAAGTGTAGATAATAAAAGTAAGAAAAGAAATGTGAAGAGTGTGTGGCTCAAACTATCTCCCCAAACAGTGCAAGGAAAACAGGACTTAAACCTGCAGTTATGGCTTTATTGAGGCTATTGCTGCTGCAACGAATTATCACAGAAAGTCTGGTGGCTTACCACACGTGATACGTGTGTTATATTGCCATTTCAAAGAGTCAAAGTTAAATTTAAAAAAAAGAAATTTTTCTTCTATTTCTAGTTTACCTAGTTTTAAAAATCCAAAGGATGTTTATGAAAGTTAAAAAGGGTGGGGCTGGAGAGATAGCTCATTGGTTAAGAGCACTGGTTGCTCTCGCAAAGGACCTGGGTTCAATTCCTAGCACCCACACGGTGGCTAACAACCATCTGTAACTCTAGTTCCAGGGGATCTGACGCCCTCTTCTGACTTCCAAGGGCATTGTACAACACAGGTGCACTTACACACATCCAGGCAATACACTCATACACATAAAAAATAATGAAAAAGAAAGTTAATAAGGGTGTTTAGCAAGTTTCCCATATACAAAACGTAGGGGAGAACTTCACTTCTACACACTTTAAATACAGCGTTTGTAATAGCATCAGAATATTTTTAAATGCCCAGCAATAAATATAATGATGATGTAAGTCAGGCATGGTGGTGCGTTCCCTTAATCTCGGCAACTCAGGAGGCAGAGGAGGTGAATCTCGGTGAGACCAAGGCCAGTCTGGTCTCTATAGTGAGTTGTGGATACAGGGAGACCCTGTCTTTAAAAAAAAAAAAAAAAAGACCAATATTGAAGATGTTCAAGATTTGAATGGTGACTAGACAAAGTTTACTGAAACTACTAAAGGTCTACACAAGTACATGAATGTGTTGTGTGTTTCTTAAAGTGTTTTTAAACTTCTAGCCTCAGCATCCATCTCTACCCTTAAAATCAGAGGGCCTCAAAGGGATTTTATGTGTTAGACCTACCTATATTTACCATGCCAAATTAAAACTGAGAGTTTTAATTTTTTTAAATTTTGTTTCCAATATATATTTTATTGAATTTTTATGCATTTCATACAATATATCTTAACCATATTTAAACCACCTCCCCTGTCTGTCCCTTATAGCCCCCCCCACTAAATGTCATGCATTCTGTCATATATGTTAAGGCCTATTGAGTCAAGTTTGTGTCCCCTGATGTCCCTCAATATGAGTCTTCCTCTAGAGCTTGGCCAGCCTATCTAGTATCACTCCCTTAAAGAAGATCAACTCTCCCTTACCCAGCGGTGACCAGCTGCCAATGGTTGCTCAGCTAAGTATGGGGTTTCTTACCCATTTCCCCAATTCCATGCCAGGCTTTTGTCTGGTTTGAGTTTGCCTGGGTCTTGTGCATGCTGTCACCATTGCTGTAGGTTCATATGATCAAATTCCCAGAAGCCTGGAAAACTCTGTTTCCTTGTGGTCATCCACCACCAGCCACAATGGTCCCTGAGCCTGGGGTGGCAGAGGTTTAACATAGGAGTCCTATCCAGGGACACACAATCTGCAGTCTCTTCTTCTCTACACTTTGGTCATTTGTGGCTTTCTGTGATAATCATTATCTGGTTCATGAGGAAGCTTTGATGGTGAGAGTTGAGAGATGCATTAATATTCTCTCTAGCCCCTATTCCACTATGTTCCATGAACCTTAGGTGTAGAGGTGCTATGTAGATGTGTCAGTTAGGGTTGGGCATCTCGTAGACACTCTCAGTGTTTGACCAATTGTGAAACTCTGTAATAGTCTCCATCCATTGCAATAAGAGAGAACATACATAGATTGCTTTTCTGAGTCTGTGTTACTTTGCTTAGTATAATAATTTCTAATTCCATCCACCTTTGAATTTCATGATTTTGGTTTGTTGTGTTGTTGTTGTTGTTTTTAACCTCTGAGTAAACCTCCATTGTGTAAATGTACCACATTTTCATTATCCATCCATCAGTTGAGGGCCATTTACGATGTTTCCATGTCTTAGCTATTGTGAAAAGACCAGCAACAAACAGGACTGTGCAAATATCTGCAGTAGGGTGAGTCCTTTGGGTATATGCCAGGGAGTGGAATAACGGGATCATATGGTAGATTTATTTTTAGTTTTTTAAGAGTTCACCATACTACTGAAAGTTTTATTTTTAAGATATTGGCACATTAAAAGTAACTGGAAACTCATTACATGATAATATGGACAATATTTATATAAGAAATAGTACTTAAAAAAAAAGACTGCCTTGTATCTGGCAGAATGCAGATCCATGAAAAGGACTGATCCTTCTCAACCCAATCACACCAGCCTCCTTCCTGTCCTCACCTGGAATATCTCTGATTCCCACATGTTATGCCCACTGCAGGTAGTCTGCCACCCTAGAAAAAGGATCAAACCAATTTCTGAAATCAATACCAACTTCTAGTGGGTTAGAGGCACTTCTGCCTAGGCCAGAGCACTTCTGGCAGATCTGACCTTCTCCCAGCTATCAGTCAGCTTCCTAATGGAGAAGGGCAAAGCTGTGATGTTTTGGACTCTCTGATTTTGGTTAGCACAAGAAGTGAAAGATTAAGACTTCCATTGAGTCCAGATTGCCTGAAGGACCCACTGCACACTGATTTTGTCTCTGGTGGGCAGAACCAGGATAGAGGTGGCCATGAGGGAGAAGTGGGGCCTCTCAGTTCCTGCTGTTATGCCAGCACTAATTGTACTAAGCCTATTTCCTGTATGAGCCCTTTGGTGCTGTAAGTCATTTTACAGGTCAAGAAATGGCGACCTAGAGACATCCCACCTCTTACCCAAGGCTTCAAGGCTGAGGTGCATGGCAGAGCTGCTTTGAACTCTGCTTCAAGTCTCTGGGAGTATAACTTCTAGCTGCTGTCACAAAATGGAGTACTTGTATTTCTGTTAGCTGTAAAACACCCAATCCTAAGGGGGACTCCAGTTCCAACTGCAATCTCATCCAAAGAGAAGAAAACATCTAATTTCTTAAAAAATTATTTTAGGAGCTTGGGAAATGAATCAGTAGGTTAAAGTACTTGCTACAAAAGCACTAAGGCCTGAATTCAAATCTCCAGCACTACATCAAAAGGTCAGGCATGGCTGTACATACCTGTTACCTCATCTTTAGGGTTGGGGAGGTGGGCAGAGAAAAATGGATCCTGTGAGCTCTGTGGCCAGTCAGCCTGACTGAAATGATGAACTTCCATGATGATCCTGCCTCAAGGCATTAATATGGAGAATGACAAAGGAAGAGAGTTTCCTCTGGCCTCTACATGCATATGAGTACTGCACACTGACATACATGCAGCACACACACATACATACACACACACATGCACACATACACACACACACACAGTTTTTAAAAGCACACATAAATGATGAAGGTATTTAGGAACCTGTACTGATTATGACAAAAGAGAAATAGCCCATGACTCAACTATTCTACCTCTAAGAATATATCTGGAGGAAGAGGCATACACTTGCTCACAAAGTACACACTGCAACATGACTTAAGCTAATGAAAGATACCTTCATGTCCAATGGTAAAAGACAGATTAAATTATAAATACAATTCCTACATCCATGTTAACTGTGGGAGTATATGATATGCTTACCCATGTGTTAATATGTTCAGAGATACACATGTATCAACTCATCCACTCTGTATGAAAGATTGCAGTGTGATCCTCACAAAGACCAAACTGTGCTATGTATTATGTGAGAACATGTTATCAATTGTGGAAGGAAAAATACATATTACAACACCATTTGTAACTGCTTCTAACTGAATGGGACCAAAACATGGAATTAAGGTTTGTGACCTGAAGAAGTTGCCAAATTGTCCATCACAACACTCATCTATTACTTTTTTACAAACTTTTTTAGGCATAGTACATAATCAGGGTATCAGCCCATGCCCAAAGCTCTGATGGCCCAGCAGTGTTGGGTCTCCTCAGGAGGAGGGGCCACTGATAAACAAATAGGAAGTGAGCTGAGCTGGTGCCATGGCTAGGGAACCAATGACCTCTGGGCTGACCATGAGAGTCCTAGGCAAAGTGAGAAGACCCAGGGCCCCACCCACGGCCCAGAAGTTCCTCTGCTGCCCCAGGTCACCAGGGAGGGCTCCAATCACTCTGACCAGCACTGAAAGCAGTTACAAAGGTATACACAGGCAGAAAATCAAAGGTCTTCTGCCTGCTCTCACTGTCTGGCTCTTGCTGGCTTCTCACACTGGTTTCTAGGACTCTATAGCCTTTGCTGGAGAAAGGCCATTTCCTCCTAATTTTCCCTTGCACTGATCATGCAATTTCTCCTCCTGGTGTGTGATTTTTTTCAACCTTTCCTTTCCTAGCCTCTGCTCCAAAAATACCTTTTCTTGGTTTTTAAGTCAAAAGCTGATGCTGACCAAACCAGTGAGGCCATTAGTGTACCTGCTATGCATTTAGTATACTGGCAGGAAAAGCAGCCATAATGCTACCACTTGTACAGCACCTGCTGTGTGCTGTTCACAGCCATTGAACCCTAGTTAATCCTGAGAGCTTGTCTGTGGGAGGTTACCAGTGCCTTTCCTTACAGATGAAAGAGGGAAGACTGATGAGGTAAGGTAGCTTTTCCAAGGTCAGGAAATTATGGAAATGGAGTTCGAGCCCAGGCTGCTCTGCACCACTCATAAAGGACTTTCATACCTACAACGTGCCCACATCTGGGGGGAAGGCTTGGCAGTAGGTCATCTCTGTCTAACAAACCAGGATGCTGAGTCTGATTGCTGAGAAATTCAGGGAGGGTATCTAAAATTTAGAGCCTCCTGCATCCCCATAGGTACAGCCTGGACTCCACATCTTCCTTCCACAAATGTATTCTGTTCAGTCTTCTCAGACTTTTTGACTTCCAGTAAGTGTCTCAGATGAGGCAGACTGGAATGAGCGTTCAGGAACTGTTCAAGCCGGATCGTGTGTCTGACTGCACCTGTTCCCGACCGAGGTCTCAGTAGCCTTCAGTTCAGAGCCTCAACTCAGTCAGGCCTGTGTCTTGCTCTAGGCGTGGCAGGAGGAAGAGCACCCCAAAAGCATAGCCCTTGCTTGAGGAGTTGTGTTGAGAAATCACTGTAAGTCTACTGTTTACAGTGACAGTTTCATGACACAGTGGCTTCCTTCCACACAGGTTGTGACTTTATTCTTGAAGAGGATATTGATGAAGTACCTTTTGTTTTGATTTGTTTTTGCACATACTGGGGTGACTAAACTAAAGAACAATGACATCTTTTTCACAGGTGGGCTGGACAGCAGATAAGTAAAACTGATCCCTTCATTTTGAGGTAATTCATGCTTTAAATGTATGGAAATTCAATATTTTTCATTCATCTATTACATTTTAATAATTAAAGGAATTTCATTGTGAATTATGTTAAAGTAAAAGCTCTTTGAGTATGCGTATGCATGTATGGCATGTGTGCATGTATTTGTATGTGTACACATCTGTGTGTGCTATACTCATGCATATGTGTACCTGTGCATATGGAGGCCAGAGGTGGACATCAGGTGTTTCCCTCAGCCACTCTCCACCTGATTCCACTAGAGTGGCTTGCCAGTTAGTCCCAGGGATCCTCCTAGACCTGTTTCTCCAGTGTTGGAATTACAGGTGCACGCCTGGCTTTTTTATGTGGATTGAGAGTCAAATTTAGCTCCTCATGCTCACAACACAAGCACCTTATTGACTGAGCCAAGTCCCCATACTGTATAAGAACTCTTGTAGAGTAGCCTTAATTTTTTTGTAACAATGTTATTGAGATAGTGTCTGATCCTACATTCATTCATTCATTTAAGGTATATTAAGCCAACAGTTTCCAGTATACCCCCAGAGTGTGTGAGGATTTTAAAATATTTTCTCTCTACCTTTTTTCTCACAGTGCTAGGGATCAAATCCACACACGAGGCAAGTACTTTATCATTTTGCTGTATCCCCAGCCCAATTTTCCTTGAAAGAAAAGCTCCTCACCTTTCCTTCCAGTCCTAGACAAACCCCAACTTTCTTCCCATCTTTACAAATTTGCCTATTCTGGACAAATGGCACTACACACTACATGGACTTTTTCTAATGTTTCCTTCCATTTAGCATAATGCTCATCCACCTGGTAACATGTATCAAGTCTTTGTTCCTTTATATGACACATAGCACTGCACTGGAAGGAGAGATTACATTTTCTTAATCCATTTGGTGACAGACTTTAGACTCTCCACTTTTTGTCTGCCAGGAATAAGGCTGATCTAAACTCTCACCGGCACATTTGTCTGTGGACACATGTCTCCAGTTCTCTTAAATACATACCTGGCAATGTGATTAAATAACCAAGAGGGCCTTAGGTAGATGCGCCAGCACCTGAGTCCCCACAGCAGCATCCCAAACCCAACATGGTACAGATGATGACATGGAACCTCCCTTCAATCTGAAATACCAACTAACCTCTAACCACAGAATTTATCAACCCCAAATTTCCAACTAACCTCTAAGTACTGACGTTCCACTGTGACAATCAATTCTTTGTCTTGCTTCTATTAACACCTTATAACAATTCCTTTCCTGCCACTTGCTGAACTGCTTGCAAGCAGCTTGGTGTTACCAAGTCATGAATCACTGCTAGTAAGAATCAATCAGATATAAACGTCTAGATTCTCAGTTCTGTTCTACTGATGCGTCTCGACCTCAGTACCACTGTCTTGACTCATAGATCTGCAGGTTTTGAAATCTGAAGACCTTTGCTATTCCTTCTCAGTATTGCTTTGGTCACTCTGGGCTGTATTTTTGGAAGTAGAAGAGCATTTTGCTCAGTTTTTCCAAGGAGACAGCCAGGGGCCTTACAAGGACTGTGTCAAATCTATAGCTATGGATTTGGGAACTATTTTCAACTTAATAACTTCTGGTGCATGGACATGAAGTCCCTGTCCACTTATTTAAAACTTTCAACATTTGTCAACCATGTTTTATAGTTTACAGAGAATTATATTTCTTTGATAAATTTATTCTTATTTTATTCTTTTTATTATATTATAAATGGAATTATTTTCTTCAAACTTTGGATTGCTCATCACTAGTATTTGGATATCTGAGTTATTTTTGACACCAGACATTAATCCTATACTTTGTTGAACTTGGTTATTCTAACATCTTTTTAGTGAATTCTTTAGAATCTTTTATATGCAAGATAATTTCATCTGCAAATGATTTCTTTCTTCCTTTCCAGTCTGCTTTCATCTTATCTCATTTTCTTACATTTCTAACATTTTTAAAAATTATTATTATGTGTGTCCATGATGTATAGATGTGGGCACATGTGCCCCAGGACTTATGTGGTGAACAAAGGATAACTTTGTGGGGTCACTTCTCTCTTTCATCTTTTCATGGATTTCAGGGATTGAACTCATGTCCCAGGCTTTTGCAGCAAGTACCTTTACTGACTGAGCCATCTTTCTGGCCCCAATATCCAAAACTTTTAAAAAGTAAAGCCTAACGTTCATACTTTGGTTTGCTTTAGACAAAGTTCAAAGAAAAAATAGAAAAACAACCCCAAAACAAAACAATAACCCACATTGTTCATTTTTCTTTATGTGTATCTCTCTGTGTATCTGCACATGTGAGCGGGTGCTCGTGGGGGCAAGAAGAGGGTGTCAGATCCCCTGCAGCTGGACTTATAGACAGTTGTGAGCTGGTCAACATGGATGTTGGGAACAGAACTTTGGTCCTCTGCAAGAGCAGTAAGTGCTCTTAACCAATGAGTCATTTCTCTAGTCCCAATAAAACTATTTTTGTTTGTTGTTTGGTTGGTGGTGATTCTGAGATTAAAGGCATGCACCATCACTCCTGGCTAACAACTTTTTTAAGGAACTAATTTAACTCCACTTAAAACCATTAGTGGCAGGGAAGGGCCGGCTGTTAACATGTGAGCCTATTTCTTTGCAGGCTGTTTTTCTAAGTTCATGCATGGCTGTTTTGATGTACGTACAACTGGATTCATAGATGATTTACAATCCTGGTCTTAGAAGCTCACACATAGCCAAGCCTCGCTCAGACGCTTGCAGGTTTGGTGGTATAGTTGTTGTTGTTTATATCACAGCCTTAGGAGCCACCAGAAGAAAACACTTAAGGAGAACCCCCACACACACTAGCTTGTTACATTGCTACATTCCAAGACCCCACATACCTCTCCATGCTGTCTGCTTTTCACTGTTTCCTCCAGGACAGAGCAGTGCCAAGAGGTCGTTTATGATTTAGTCCCAACTGCTTCAGGGTGTCAGCCACCGAGACTGAGACCCATTTAAAATCAGTATGTGAGAACATCTCCTTTCTATCCTAAAGAGTCCTGTTCGTAGGACAGGGCAGCTCCCTCTAACTGGAGAAGACTGCAGCCTGTCACCCCCAGCTACAGTCGTGGATTCTGCCTCTCCAGCTGCTAGGGCTCTGCCAAGGAAGGGGCTCGAGCGCCACTCCACACCCTCCACGGAACCTACACAGGGCCCTCTAGGTACCTCCCCACAACCTCGCTCCCCGCAGCTCCTCCACACCCCGTCCTGCAGCCGTCTTGCTCTAGGTGGCCATGCGTGCCCTCTGTGAGCACTTTGGCTTGTTCTTCCCCATCCCTGAGGAACAGAAGAAAGACTCAAGGCCACTGACCCTCTTCCAGGCTCCATGACACAGTACATTTACTCTGCCTCTTTGTGACACAGACAAGACACCAGCCTTAAAAACCACAGAGGCACTTTTATTCCTTTTCTGGCCACAAGTAGGTGGGATGGGATGAAGACCTTGGAACAAGTGAAGTCTAACTTTCTTCTAGGGAGGGGGAATACCTTTCATTCCTTTTTAATAATCCCTAAGTTTAGCTGACACTGCCCATAGGCATGAACAGACACATGGGACAGTCACAATACCAAGCAGCCACTGTCACAAATGCTCACACTATTGTGCTAATACTGAGCACGTGACGCATTGTAGATGCTCTTCCAAGCAGATAGCAAGATATACTTGCATTTTTCTACACAAAGATGTTCTGAGTAGAGGTAATAGTATTCATTCTCCACATAAGAAACACAAGACCTTAAAATGAACTTAAGTAACTTACTCTGGGCTGAAGAAATGGCTCAGTAGTTGAAAGCACTCACTGCTCTCTGAGAGGCCCAAATTTGGTTCCCAGCACCCACACTGGGTGGCTCAAGACTGTCACTAGCTTCCAGGGAACCTGATGCCCTCTTCTGACCAACAAGGGCACCAGCACAAACACACACACACACACATACTTGCACACACACACATACTTGCACACACACACACACACACACACACAAATAAATGTTAAATTTAAAAGAAGAAAAGCCACTGCTCAGGGCCAAGCGATAGAGGCAGGACCAGCAGCTCCCCAAACACATCTGACATCTGACTGTGTATTCTCTGGGCTCAGTAGAACTCTACAATTTCATGCCTTTTAGAAAAGTACATTCATTAAATTTGCAAAATCGTCCCCTGGTGACAGCTAAGGATGACCATGTGCTTTCCAGCTTGGCCTCACTGGATTATTCTAACACCTTCTGTGTCTCTCCCATTTGCCTCCCCCAGGCCCCCATGGCTTCAAACCCTGGCTCTACCAGCGCTCTGGGGTTCTGCCTTGTGGTTGTCCTGCCCTGCGCTGGCTGCCCTGTAATCCCTTCTGGGATTACACATGGCCAAATGCTTTCAGAAAAGGTCAACAAGGAGCTAGGGGAGCTGCTCAGTGGTAGAATGCCTGTGTGGGACACGCAAGCCTTGGATGTTATCACTAGCACATACACACACACACACACACACACACACACACATACCACACACAGGTTATCAATAAGTTCATCTACCCTTAAACCAGTCTCCTCCTCTCTGTTTCAGAGAATTGGCTTCCTTAAGCCATAAAAATTGCAGTAAATGGATGGCCTGGGAACTGGACACCCAGCAGAGGATAGCCAGAGGCTGCCCTCACTCACCCCCCAGAGAGGCTCCGGAGCTGCTGATGTGTCTCACCTGCCAAGCTTGACTTTCACTCAGTGAGTTCATGCTTGTGCTGAGGCAAACCAATCTGTAGCTCTGTGGCTCATCCACAGCCCTGTTGGGTTAGCTCACAGAAGCAGAACAGACCACACATGTGCCGCAACCATTCCTTCAATACAGATCGGCTTCCTTTGGGTCCAAAGGACAAGCGTTGTGAAGCCCACCCCAACTAGCACGTGTCTTGGTTGTAGGGAGGCAGTGGCTGGGTGGACCCCCTTACTCGTGGGGACGATGTTTCACACTAGTTGCTGCTTTTTTTGCACCAAGAGATTCTCCAGCAGTTAAGTGGGAAAGAGACTGCTTCAGTTTAGCAGATAAACTGTGTCATGAAGAGGATGGGGAGAACAAAGAAAAAACAAAACCAAAAATACTGACTTCTCATAAGAGAGCTGGTGGGCAGAACCAGGCCAGGGTTTTCTTTTATCCGAGCTCGGGGCTCTAGAAAAGGACTTACTTCTTAAGGGCCTGCCTAACATTAATTTAGCCTAGGCACACATGAAGCCTGGCTGAGGGAAGCCTGGTGCTGAGGCAGCACTGCCCCCTGGCGGCCACCGACAGCTGCGCTCTGGCTCTCCAGAACCAAACTCCCACCATCTTCTCTAACACTCATCCCCCTAAATGGGGAGCAGTGAGCAGGACACAGAAACGCTGGCAGACAGAACTCCACCCATACTCCTGCAACACCTCTCCCTGCCAGAAAATGTCAATGGACTTTTGACGCCAAAATTACCACAGCCAGTGCCTAGGGTGCCCAAGCAGAACTCCCGCCTTTAGTTTACTAGTGCTTATTGAGCCCGAGCAGAGAGTGCCTTTTTCCAGAAAGACCCCCATCCTCCAGCCACAGAGAGAGACCCCTGGAGACCTTTAATCCTGATGCTCCTCTTCCTAACCCAGCCAGGCTGATGCTTTGCTGATGGGGTTGGGGCAGGGGCACACTGCCTGATTCAAAGCCACCAGGAAGCTGATACCCCTGCCTGTTGTCCTTGACCACTGCCCCTAATGGGACACATATGGTGACCTATTTGCCATGCTGCCATGCTGCCCACAGTGCCAGCTTCTCCTTGATTGAGTCCTATCACTCCTAACCAAACACCAGGCAGTCTGGCCACCTTGCACCAGCAAAGTCCTGGTACAGGTTACAGCACACACACAGGCCAACAAGGACCTGTCATAAACATAGAGTCTGAAAACCCCTAAGGATGACACACACACACACACACACACACACACACAGATGCACACACATACACACAAACACGCCATCCCCACAACAACTGTGCTAAATAACTTTAGTTGTCAACTTGACACATCTGGGTTGAGGGAGCCTCAATTGGGGAATTGCCTCCATTAGACTGGCCTGTGGCCACATCTGTGGGAACTTTTCTTGATTGTTGAGTGATGTGGGAGAGCCCAGCCCACTGTGGGTGGTGCCACCCCTGGATAAGTTGAGCACAGGCTAAGGAAGCAAGCCAGTAATCAGCATTCTTCCATGGTAGGTGCTTCAGCTCCTGCCTCCAGATTCTTGCCCTGAGTTCCTACCTTGGGTGCCCTCAGGGATGAACTGTGACCCAGAAGATGAAAGCCAAATAAACACTTTCTTCCTCAAGTTGGTATTGAGCAGAGTGTTTTGACACAGTAATTTAAGGCAAACGAGAACAACAGCTAATCGAAAGCATGAACAATTTTAAATTGTAAACAAGTGTCAAGAAGTCAAAACAAAATCCTGGTTTCCTATGACAGTAATTTGATGTCTTTTATTTTAATATCAAATCTTAATCTTTTTTTCTCTCCCAAATTTTTGGAGACTTAACCAACAACTGGATGTGCTTGTTGGACAAAGTGCTTAGGGTAAGAAAGAGTGGAGAATGAGGCTGGGCTTGGGGCTTTGGCAGTAAGGACAGGAATGGTACGGTTCAAGGTGACCAGAGGGAGAGCCAGCTTGTTCTTTCCTAGAGACAGAGCTGCTGTGAACGGGGAAGGTCACCCAGAACCATACTGAAGGAGAAGGTGTCGCAAGTCAAGACCTAACCATGGTTGGTTAGGGAAAGGGAACTAGAGACCAGGTATTGAAGTATAATAGATTTATTAATCGAAACAGATTTATCAATTAACACGCCCACACACAGTCATCCCAACACCTGTCCCAAAATGGTTAGTAGTCGTGGCTGTCAACCCCAGCCCTGTGGCAGGTTCTATGGCGATCTAGGCAGCTGTAGAGCTGCTCCAGCATGGCAGGCAGGACTATCAGCTCCAATCCTGTGACAGGCTCACAAGTAAAGTTCGAGATCTCATTCCACACCCAAGCAGTGTGTCCCTCGGCAGTGTGGTCCCTTTCTCAGCGTCACTCTTGGTCGGTCTGGTCTGTTCCAAAGGGTCTTCCGACATGGGAACATTCTCTCAGGAATTCTTGTGAACCATCATTAACCGCCCAGCGTTTGGTCCCGAATTTTATAGTTCCTTGGTGGTGTGGCTCACATTAACCAATCAGACACCAGGTGACTTCATGCATTGCCCCGATCTTATCACAACCTAACAGCATGTGTGACTGTGAGGTCTGATACAGGAAGTATTCTGAGGCCCTGTCAGCAAAGAGCTCTGCCATAGGCTTTCCCAATAAGGAGAGTGCTCTGAAGCTCTAAGCAAAGAGTTCAGCTATGGGCTTCTAACTTATAAATCTATAGGTTGGTAACACCACTACTTATAAACTAATTATTTATTACATGCTCCTTACACTTATGAAACTATGGGTTTACAACATTACTACTTATAAACTAATAATCTATTACATACTCCTTACAGAAGGAAAGGGCCCCTGGGAAGTCACCTAACTCCCTCCAGTTGTACTGAGGAGGATGGCTAGTCCAGGTTCCAGAACAGTCATTTCCACTCCTGCCGTGGAGAAGCTTGAATCCAGCACAATAAGACCCAGCCTGGGCTCAGGCAGAAGTCAGACCCTCAGAAAAAGCAAAGAAAGCTGAACCCCAGATTTCCCAGGGAGGCTTGAGTGTAGAAGAGGCTGGACACCACAGCCTCCCTACGCTCTGCTAGGCATGCACACGGTGCCAAGGGGTCTTGCTGGTTTGCAGACCTGTGTTCCTTTTCTGTGGAGAAATGGAATGACAGAGAGGTAAAAAAAAAAGTCTTCCCTTCCTTTCTTCCTATGGCACTTATTATGGTAAAAATATACCACATAAAAGGTGTGATTTTAAGCAACTTGTAAGCATGCAGTTCAGTGTCATTCATTATGTCCACAGCACACACCTATCCCCACTATCTAAAGACTTTAGTCATCCCAGACAGAAGCTCCACATGTTAAGCAAAAGCTCCCTAATTCTCTTCCCCCTGCCCTGGTACCCTCAATCTACTTGTGTCCCTGTGAATTTGTTTTGCATATATTTTATATCTACACATATTCATTGTGGAGTTATATAGCATTTTCTTTTCCTGTCTAGCTTCTTTCAATTTAGTGAAATGCTTTCAAGGCTCATCCATGATACAACCTGCATGGTGCCTCAGTCTTTTCAAAGGCTGAATAATGTTCCATTACACAGACACATTCTATTCTGTCTATTCTATCTTTTTTTTTTTTTGGTGTTTGTTTGTTTGTTTTGAAACAAATTATGTAGCTCTGGCTGTCTTGAAACTCAGTGTGTAGACAGGATGGCTGAAACTCAGAGAGAAGCACCTGCCTCTGGCCCAAGGGCTGGGATTGAAGGCATGCACCAACATTCCTGGCCTCTACTAAATCTTGTGCAATTGCGCTTCCCCTGCTCTTGAACCAGAGCTGCTTCAACTGTGTGTAGAGTACCAGTTTCCAGTATCCCAGGTTGCTTTTTTGGGGTTTCCACATAAGGTAGGGGTGGAGCTAGGTGGTAAGAAATTCTATTTAATCTCCTAAGGAACGGCCAAACTATTTTTATTCTTGGCCATAATGTTATGTTTTCAGCCTGCTTCTTTTGTAACATCTTCAAACTTCTGTTCTAAACAAATGGATTCATTGATCCTGAAGCATGAGAATTATGAGTGGTGGGACCCATGGGAGGCAGCCTCTCCAAGATCCCTTCCAGCCCTGGAGCTGTCCTTCAGTCCTGCCTCCCCAAAGAAGGCCCCTGACCTTCACTGGCGACCTGTAAGGACATAGACAGAGAATGAATGGGCCAGGTCCCCATCCTGCCAGGAGAGATGGGCAGCAACTGGCACTTGTCCTGGGCCACTGGGCGTAGGCGGCCAGACTCACACAGGCAGCAGCCACCAGGGGCCCAGAGGAGCCTGTGCTCAGCAGCACCGCCCTGGCCAGGCCTCTATCCCTATCTGGCTGACTCCTCAGAAAGAGGCACAGCCAGGCGGGTCCAGCATGAGGGGGAGGGAGGACCTCTACTGGGGCCTCAGAAGGCAAAGCAGGTGCTAACCACACCCAGTTCTCTGAAAACCCTGACCAGCCCCTGGCGGTCCCCAGGATGTCTCTTGCCTGTTTCTCTCAGAGGCCTTGGCACTGTGCACCCGTAGATCCATGCAAAGTGGCGACCTGCACCCACGCCTTCTGGATGACTGCGGTGATCCGGAGCTCAGAAAAACATCAAGGGAATAAAACCGTTTGGAATGGAAGAAATGAGAGCTGGAGGGCAGACACCCCAGGTCAGCCCATCTGGGGCTGGCTCATCCACTCAGCCCACAGGATTTCTTTGCATCCAAAAGGCCCAGGCTGGGAACACTGAGGTAGCCCCGACCCCTTTAAAATCCTTTAAATGTGGGCTTTGCCCACAATACATGACGCAGGGAATATAACAGTGACCATAGGTATGTACTTTAAGATAAGCTATCAAAAACGATCTACAATGTTCTCAAGTTTTATTAAAGATTATTAAATTTTATGTATTTTGATCACCTGTTATGGAGTTCCCTAGTTCCCAGAAAGCACACAAAAGTATAAGGAGGCACGAGGGTTGCAGCCAATCAAAAACAGCGTAAACTTTCCACCAACTTTTTAAGTCTGAAATTATGTCAAAACTGAAAGTTGAAAGAAAAAGTTCATTTAAAAACCTCCAAATAGGGGCTGGAAGGTGGATACCACCAACTCTTTTCCACCAATTGGTTTTGTGACAGTGACAAGAATTTGCCTTACTGGAACATGTGGCTTCTCTAGAGCATCTGCTCCCAATCGGGAGCATCTACAGCTTGGGAGTGGGGGGAGCTGAACCTTCTCCGGATTCCTCTGAACGATGTTTACCACTGCAGCCTCCTGGTCCTCAGATTTCTTCCTGGTGTCTGGCTTTTCAACACTTTACCTGCCATCTTGCAATATGGGAAAGATATATGAAAAGTTATATGTATAAAATTGTTTTTGTTTAAAAATGTTAAAAAGGCAATGTTTCTGGATGAGAAAGGACTTTGTATGATAAAATAGAGTTTTGGCTTAAAAGTAAATGATCGCTCCAAAGTGGAAGTATGATAAGGACAGACTCTTACGGCATGTGGCAAGATTTGTGAAATATGACACTGAAATCTTCCCTTGTCAGAAGCCACCTGTGCGAAACAATTACTTCTATGTGGGGCATGCCTGCTACATTGCACAGTGATCATGGAATTCATTTTAATTAAGGACAAGCATTTAAATCTATTTGTAAAATTTGACTTGTGGTACAGTATGCCTACTGTTTTCAGTCTTCTGGATTGGCCAAACAAATGAATGCCACTATAAAAAAAAAAAAAGTTTAAAATTCACTCAAATTTTTGGCTTCCTTAGTCCAAAATATTCTTCTAAATCTAAGATCCACCCCTTTTGGAAAGTATCATTTATCTCTATAAAATAATTAGTAGGCATCCTATGAGAGTAGAGAAAGGAACAAAGATCATGCACTATTGTAAGGGGATTTTAAAAATAACTAAAATTTCAGAATTAGTTAGTCTTTCCAGTGAGTTTCTGGGAGGCCAAGAACTGAATGAAAGGGTTCTAGAATCAGATGGTTTTCCCTACTAGCAAAGGACACCACATCAGAGACTCCCTTCAGCCTCAGTGGAAAGGATCCTCCAAGGTACTTCTTAACCACCTCCAATGATCATTGGGGAGTCAACTGTGGATTCGCTTTTCTTACCTTGAATATGTGGCAACTCCAAGTAAGGACATCCCATGTGAACTTCAAAACAAGATGACACTTCTTCAACTACATCAAAGAAACTAGACGTAAAACCCCTCTAAGAACATTCCTACTAACTCTGTCCTTTTAATAAATATGTCAAATGTTTTTACATAATTTTATGTTTAGATCTTTAAAAAATATCTGAGGTATTTGGAATTTATCTTGGTGGTTTCTGTTGTTTGTTCTTAGGGTCTCTGCAGCCCCAGCTGGCCTGGAACTTGGTATGTAGACCAGGTTTGCCTCTAACTCACAGAGTTCCACCTGCCTCTTTACTCCCCCAGCTACCTTGATGGCCAGGTGCATTTCCTCTTTAGTAGAAGTGCAAATGAGGATATATCTGTTCATTAATCATTTTGTTACAAACATTTGCTTACCCAAACTACTGACTTTACCTGAACAAATCTTCACATTTGAAGAGTCAAATTTTTCATGGTTCTCAAAAAATTCTCATTATTGAGAATAATTTGGATAAAGAAAAAGTTCAGGACTTAGATGGACAGAGACCTATTCTAAATCTGCTTACCTCCATTTTAATGGTTCCACTACTTTAGATGCAAAACCCCCGCAGCTAAAACAATATAAAACAGAACAAATTAAATTGGAAGACAATTAACTGGGCACAGTCAGTCTATTGTATTGTTATTGGCATAGGAAATATTAAGATACAGTGCACTCCTAGAAATAAGGTCAATCTTCATTTCCTGTCACAGCTGGACCTGTCATGACCATCACCTGGCCGGTAAACGTGACAGGATGCATCACAGAATGGGTCCTTAGTCTACCTATCAACCACACAAATTCTAGTCTGGAAGAGCAACTTGGTGGACTCAAATTTCAGGTACTGTAACAATCACCATCAGGCCTGGAGGCTCTGGGGAAACCTGTGGCAAATTCAGACTACTTTGGAGCAACGTCTATCCTCTTGACACTCATTAAGGATACCCACAGACCCAGGGTTGATTCTGTTTGTACAAACTGAAAAGAAGGAATGAAAGGAGGGAGGGGGAAAGTCCCCAATAGTAACAGCATTCATGGTGAGTCAAGGTTATGAAAATTAGCCAAATACTAGAGCCAAGACAGGCATTAGAGAGAATGTTATTTTAGATTTTAAAAAAACTGAGAAACTTTTTTTAAAAGATTAAGTCTTATAATTTTTTTTTTAAACTAAGAAAATTAGACAGGGCTGCTCTCAAACTTAAAGTGGAAAAGCACCTGTCCTTTAACAAGGATTATTGAGAAAGTTAACACAGATGAAACCCAAAGTTCTATATAAAAATGGACCACACTTTTTAGTACAGACACCTACAGTTCATGATTTCTGGAAAACTTCAATTATAAAAAACAAATACACCCAAGGAACTTGTAACTTGAGGCACCACCTGAAGAGCCCAGGTTCCCTGATTAAATGAGTCCTTGAGGTATCTCACAGCATCATTAGTTTAGTGGAAACTAAGTGGAAGAATACTACGAACCATTCATACTTTGCCGTGGAAAATAGTTAGACAACATGGAATAACTCCTATTGCAATCTCGTTTCCCTTTCCAATTGCAAAAGGAGAAGATCTGGTTGTGCTCATTCCTCTCAGGTCTGGCCTCTTGTCTCTACCCCTGTCACTAGTATTTGGTACACAAGAAAAGGATAATTATTTGGGGAAATATTTTAAAATTGTACCGCATTCTTATATTTCTTTGGAAATGCAACTACCCGTTTATTTCCCTGAACTGGAATCTGGTGTAATTCCAAAATGACAGGAGAAATTATCAGCCACAAATAAAGGTGGCAATAACTCAAACACTGAAGACCCATCTTTCTTAGAGCTAGCCACTCCACATGAGTTTACAGCTATAGAATCAAAGTGGTCAGAAGGAAAACTAAAATAGGAAGATTAAATACTTCCAAGAAAAAAGGACCATAGACAGATGGGGAAACACACTGTCAGTCTGGTTAGATGAGGCATACGGAGGAACTTCCGGTTAGGGTGTTGGTCTTCCTCAGCTGGTACCTTTACTTCTTTACTGTGCTCTTGAATATTTACATTTGTTATTGCTATTTCAATTTTGCATGTGTGAGTGTATTGACGGCAGGTATGTGAGTACACCTGTGTCCTGCAATTTTCCACAAATCTCAGAAGATGGCACCGGATCCTCTGGAACTGGAATTACAGAAGTTTGTTGGTCACCATGTGGGTGGTGGGAACCGAACCCAGGTCCTCTGCAAGAGCAGCCAATGTTCTTAACCACTGAGCCTTCTCTCCAGCCCCATGTTCTTGAATATTTTAGCTTTAGAGACACACTTACTGTTATGTGTTATATGTAAATGTTATGTTAAATGTGGAGGGTGGAGAGAACTCAGATCCAGAACATTGTGGCCAATTCTATGATCCAGCAACTTCTTTAATGACTTTAACAGCTATTGTCTTCTTCTAGACTACTTTCCTGCCTGCTTAGCCTCATCTTTATCAGAATTTAGGAACGAGCTGTCCCAGCACCATGAGTCTGAAAACATTTGGCTTCTACATGCAGTGTTTGGCCATCATGGGGACCATGAACAGAAGTTACCTGAAACAGTCACACCTATGTTAAAGAGTCTGTAGAACTGATGGCTGGCAAGGTGGCTCAGTGCTTCCTTATGGCCACACTTGCCACCAAGCCTGACAACCTGAGTTCAATCCCCAGAGTGGAATTAAAGAACCAACTTAGATTAGATGATAGATAGATAGATAGACAGATAGATGATAGTCTTTAAAAATTTAGAAGTCTATAGATTGATTAAAACTTAGTTGTTATCAGGAGTTGGAATGTTGTAAGTCAGAAGCCAAAATTATCTTGTGCTGTTCTATAAGTTATTTCAGTCATTTACCATCCACTGATATACTTCTGATGAGTAAAACCTTTGGAATGTACTCTGCACAGATTATTAGCCTCCACCAACCAGATGCTAAGAATGTACTTAGTGAGAATCCAGGGTCTGTAGCAGAGATTTCTCCTTTTCCATTTCTGCAAAGGACAGACAGCTATCAAAGATTAAACATAGCACATGCAAACTTGGCTTACTTTTGCTTACATCTTCAGTTTTTATTAGAACATCAATTTATTGAGTTTTCAATTCAAATCAAATAGGAAGACATGGTGTCTTCAACTGACCTTCCTTAGAGATTCAGCAATAAATACCAAGTATGCACATATGACCTAAACCAGTGGTCTCCATGGAGCACATTAGTGAGTGCTTCTACACTTTGTAGAAATGTTCCAGCATGTTCACAGTACATGACAGCTCATTTTATAGATCTATAATTAATACATAGAACTCTGCATGTAGCCTCAAAAATATTTTTTGAAGGAAGCAGAATGAGGTTTGGAGTCAGTGGCCTCAGCAACCTTCTAAGTCAACAGTGCTCTTGCTACACAATAGCAAAGATGACATCTTTCCTGATCCAACCTGACTTCCATTCCTAGATCAGAATTTCTCCAAAAAGATAAAATAGCAAAAGTGCACTGCATCATAATGCACAGGTGTCAGGGTCACACCCAGCCAATGAGCCTGAGTGGTGAAAGCCCCACTCTGCAGTGTTCAAGATTACAATCTGAGCAGTATGGCCAACATAATGTTAAAAGTGAAACCGATAATGAAACAATTAGATCCAACTCCACTAGGTGGCAATAAAATTCTACCACCAGGTGTTCGGCTAATTCAATGGGATTAGCACTTGGTCAACCCCACAAGACTAGCAGAAAGAAAACTACAGAAATACACAGACCTCACAGCAAAAACAACGGTCAATGATCAAATGGCCCAGTAAAGCTCCACATGTCCCTCTACAAGATTCAGGTAAAAAGCCTGGGCATGCTTCCATTAGAGGAGATATCTACATATCACAAGACCTATACACAGAGTAGATGGCAACTGTTCTTCAGAAGTACCAGCACTCCATCAGTTAGGCACGCAGTCTCAGTATTTTCTGTTTTTTATTCTCCAAATTTATTAAGTTGTTCTAACTAGCCTGTGCAAATTAGCTTTTTGTGCACTTGCCACAAACTAGAGTAGAGTCACTTGGAAAGAGAAACTCAACTAAGAACTGCCCAGATAAGACTAGCTGGCTTAGGGTCACATCTGTAAGAAAAATCAATTGAATTTTTGCAAATTTCATACACTGTTAGCATATTTAGACCCTCTCCCATGTCTGCACCCCTCTTGTAGCCCACCCTACTGGGTTTCATGTCAGATGTTAAGGCCTACAGAGCCAAGTTTGCACCCCAAATGTCAAAACTTTGACATCTTGCTCATCCACTGAGGTCTAATTAACCTACCTAGCATCACATCCTTAGAAAAAGCCAAGTCTCCCTCTCCCAATAGTTACCAGTTGCCAATTCTTCCTCGGGGAGGGTTGGGGCTTTCTTACCCATTCCCCGACTTCTACGCTGGGTTTTTGACTGGTTTGAGCTTGCAAGGGTCTTACGCATACAATACCATTACTATAAGCTCAAGAGAACTTCCCAGCTGTCTAGAAAACTTTTTTCATGTGGTCATGCACCATCCCTGGCTCCTATAGTCTTTCCAACTCCTCTTCCACAATGGTCCCTGAGCCTAGGGACAGAGGTTTGATATATACCATTCAGGGATAAGCTCTCTGCAGTTTGGCACAGTTGTAGCTTTCTGGGTTGATCACCGTCTACTCCCTGAGGAACTTCCACTGGTAATAGTTGGTATACTTTATACGGTGCCAGACGAGAAAAGCAATCAATGATCCTACCCACCTATAAAGCGTAATAAACACAGTAAGCAGGGTTAACAGCTGTCTAACTGGACTTAAGGCACACTCAATAGGGAGAACTCAAGGGTAGTACTGTAAACAGCCAAATATACAAAGCTAGAGAGAGATCATGGATCCTTGAGAAAGACCTACTTTTGTCACACCCCTAGACCAATGTAATTTCTTACTGTATTCCGAATATGTATCCTTACATTTACAGACAAGTGCACCTCTCACCACTAATCAAGGAAGTTTTTTTTTGTTTGTTTTTGCAACAGACGGAAACTTAGAAAGTTCCACAACTTCCAACTGGTCAAAAGCAATGAGGCATTTTCTTAATTGCTCGTTGATGCAGTAGGGTCCACCTCACCGTGAGCGGTGCCATAGCTGGGCAGGTGGGCCTGGACTGTATAGGAAAGGTAGTTGACCAAGCCAGTGAAAGGAAACCATTAAGCAGTGTTCCTCCATGGGTTCTGTCTCACTTCCTGCCTTAGCTTCCCTTGATATAATAAACCCTTTTCTTCCCAAGTCGGTTTTGGTCAGTGTTTTGTCACAATAAAAGGCAAAATAGGGCAGAAGTTCGTACCAGGAAGGTAGAGGATTTTGTAGCTTTATGCCAGAAAAGTAATTGGCAGTTTAGAGCTCATTGAGTCTTTGTGGGAACCTGGAAGATAATACACAGAAATACAGAAGTATCAGTATCTTGTGAAGTTTCAGAGTCCCTCAAATACTCTCATCTGGCATGTTTATGTGATTGTTTTGAATTAAGAATCTGCATTACTGGGCTGGAGAGAGGTCAGCGATTAACAACACTGGATGTTCTTGCATACGATCTGGGTTTGAATCCACATAGCAGCTACCATCCACAACCCCAGTTCCAAGGAATCCAACACCCTCGTCTGGCTTCCTCAGGCACTGTACAACACAGGCGTGCACTTACATACAAGCAGGCGTGATACTTATACACATCAACATCACTGAGGTGAAATCTTCTGGGAAGTATTTCTCAAAGTCAGCATAAAGGAGCTGTGGCCCAAAGGCGACAAATGCTGCATTCTCAACATGGAAAATGAACTTGGTAATGTAGAAAAGTCTCCCACATGGTATGGGTTTTAAAGGCATGAAGGGGTCATGGAGAAGAGCTGAGGCTTGTCACTGTGAGAGGCCGCAATTGGGAGTGGAGATGCCAGAATCACGGGATGACCACCAAAGACAGCAGCAAGTCTGGAGCGGAGCCAGTCTGAGCCTACAGGACTAGCTGTGTATGCTGCAGATGGCAGAGCCAGAGAAATGGAGTTGCCCATTTGGGAGCCCAGAAAAACTAAAGAGTTCCAGATGTGAGATATTCAGCCTTTTACACTGTTGGATTTTGGTTTTGCTTTGATAACTGTGGCCTAGTTCTTCTGTCTTGAAATAAGAAAGTGATTTATTTTGGATTTTACAGGTGCCCAGAGTAAAGAGACTTTAGATTTTTAAAGACACTGGACTTTAAAATGATGAAAAAATTTAAGACCATGGGATGTTTAAAAGTTTAACTATGTTTTATATTGTAATATTAACATGAGATTAGTTAGAGACAAGAAATTAAAAGGGTACGGCTTAAAGTGATGTGTCTTAATGTCAAGCTGACAAGAGGTCAAGTGTGCTGGTTAGTTTTTGTCAAGTTGCCACAAAATAGAGTCATGTGGGAAGAGAGAAAGTCAACTTAAGAATTTCCCAGATCAGACAGGCCTGTGGCCATTTTCTTAACTACCAGCTGCTGTGGGAGAACCCATGTGTGAGCTGTGACATCTCTGGGTAAGTGGGCCCGCAGATTTCTTGCTGTGGACCTAGGTTTGGTTCCCAACACCCACATGGCAGCTAAGAACTGTCCTTAACTCGTTTCAGGGGATATGGTGCCCCGCTTCTCGCCTCCATGAGCACTGCATGCATAGGCACCCTACATACACACACACACAAAACACTCACTGAATTTAATGAAACAGAAAAGAGAGCTGAGCGAGCCAAAGAAAACAAGTCAGTAAGCAACATGTCTCCATTTTTCCATGTCTCTCTGCTTCAGTTCCAGCCTCCAGGTTCCTCCCTGAGTTCTTGATCCTGCTTCCCTTGATGATGGACTATAACCTGTAAGCTAAAATAAACCCTTCTACCTCAGGATGGTCTGGTTTTTCTTGTTTTTAATCAACAGCAACAGAAACCAAAGTAAAACAGCAACCTAAAAGCACTTTTTGGGTGTTAATCCAAATCTCTTAACAAAGAGTGGGGGGGAGAGGGGTTGACAAATAAACCAATCAATCATCCAAACAAAAATTCTTATGTATTCCTAAACACCCAGAAATACAAGCTATGATTCTGGATAGGAGGAGAGGATGAAATACACACTACAGGGCAGACTCAAAGTACGTCTACTTTAGCACATATACAGACCCACTGCAATCTTCATTATTAGTTTTTTATTTTTGGAGACAGGGTTTCACTATGTGGCCCTGCCTTGCCTGGCATTCATCGGGTAGCCAGGCTGATCTCAAACTTGCAGTGGTCCTCCTGTCTCTGCCTCCTTAGACCTAGCATTACAGGCAAGCACTACCATGAATGTTACTGCAATTTATTTTTTTTAAATATTTATCTTTTATGTGTATGAGTGTATTGCTTGCATATACGTAGGTGTACCCATGTTGTGCAGTGCCCACAGAGGGCAAAAGAGGGCACTGGATTTCCCTGGAACTGGAGTTACAGAAGATTGTTAGCTGCCATGTAGGTGATGGGAATCAAACCCAGATTTTCTACAATAGAAGCTCTGCAAGAGCAGATAGTTCTATTAACCACTGAGCCATCTCTCCAGGCCCATAATTTATTTTTTTAAAGCCATACATACCATGTTACACTTTCTAAAAGTAGATGGTACTTTACAATTAAACAAAAGGCAAATTTAAACTCGTGATGGCTCTTTTTTATGGGTAAATGACTACTGGGGTGTTTCCAAATTATGTTTGAATGCCTTGTCATTTAAAAATTAACCACCTGAGGGTAAATTTTAATGTAAGGGCTCTATAATAGGAACAGTGTTTTAAATTAATGTTTTAAAATTCATTACTAAATAACTTTTAAAAGCAATTAGTATCTTTTTAAGCATTCTGACTTGAGTCATGCTCTAAATAAAACAACAACAACAAAAAATACCGGTTAATTAGAATGACATTTACTTCTACTTGGGTCAATAAAAACCTTAACATAGTAAAATATTTTCACTTAGTGAAAAATTGCACCACTCTCTTACCAGTTTAGGAAAAAAAGACTGATCTCAGAGATAAACATATCAATGAGACAGCAATGGAAAAAGATGCTGCGATTACAATGTAAGAAAACTGGTACATATGCATTCCATTCTTTCTCCTTGCAAAGGGAGGGAGGAGGGACAATAGGCTCTTCCCGTAGCCCCAGCTGACTTGGAACTCATTATGTAAACCAGGCCTTGATCTCACAGAGCTAGTCCTGCCTCTACCTCCACAGTGCTGGGATTAAAGATGTGTGGCACCATAGCCAGCACTCAAGTACATTCTGTTTTTCATTTTTTTTTTATTTATTTTTATTTTATGGGCATGACTGTGTTGCCTGCATGTATGTAATTGCACCTGTGTTGTGCCATGCCTGTGGAGGACAGAAGAAGGTATCAGAGCCCCTGGAACTGAAATTATGGATGGTTGTTAGGTACCATGTGGGTGCTGGGATTCAAACCCCAGTCTTCTCAAAGAGCAGTCAGTGCTCTTAACTGCTGAGCCATCTCTCCAGATCCCAAACACATTCTTAATAAAACAAACAAGCAAGAAATACTATCAGAGAGGAAAAATTCAAGGTGAAGTTTCTTCTCAAACTTGTGATCAACTACAGGATAGTCAAGACATCACACTTTATTACATCACAACATTGTTTATTATGTGAATTTTTTACAATACAAACAAAAAAAATACAGGTATGCAATATATGGATACAGCTAAATGCAGAATGGTGACTTTTTTCTCTTCAAGAGGCCATGATTCCCATTTCTAGTAAACAAAGAGACTGAATATAGGTAGAAACAGGCTGGTCGTTAGCTTCACAATTTGCCTAGAAATGACCTACAAATCCATTTCTCCCCCTGCTACTTACCATAAGGTGTAAAAAGGGAGCTCAAGGAAAGTTTCCTTGTTGGTTTCTACCATATGAAAGATGCTACACTCTATTTTAGCAGGGCCAATATATGGAAAATATCTAAATTAAATGTTATTACAAAAATGAAGCAATAATGAGATTCTGGCTAAAAGGGCACTAAATGAGGATAATAATATATATATTTAAAGAATTCAAAACAAACAAACAAAAAGGTTGTTATAAAAAAGCTCTAGGTGCATGGTAAGCATATAGGTTTTTTTTCCATGTGTACTTTTAAACAATGGAAGTGTCAAAAAATAGGGTCCACTGTGTTAGACTAAATTACATTATTGTATAGGCTGCACTGAATGGAACCTTTGTATTATAATTATCATAGAGAAGCATAGTTTGCATCATATTATGGCAATTTATCCTCAATGAAAACCTTCCAGAGTCCTTTTATTTTGGAATATTCTGTAAACAATCAAACCACCAGAACATGATTGTACAACAGTAAAATGTTTTCTTGCATTAAACTGAAGACATCTTTTTAATTTAAAAAAAAAAAAAAAGGAAAAGAAAATGTAGAAGGTACTTAGAGCTGTTAATTTCTAAGTACACAACACCCCAGACAATTCAAGGCATCTTAATCTCCATCAAGAACAATAACAAAAAATAATTTTTGTCATGCTGTTAAATCCATCATTATGGATAAAATTGGTGCAAATTGGTCAAAACGGATCCAACAAACACTGATGTCCAAGCTGGCATATTGGCAACTACTACGTAACTGGTGGTCAATAGAGTTTAAAAGATCTTGCCTTTCTTCTTGTTCTTTTCCAAGGTTCTAAATGATTAAAAGAAATACCAAAGATGAGTAACAGCACTATAAACAAAAAAGACAACATATGGAAGCAATAGCTGATCTAACTGCAACCACGGTGGATTTCAAAACAATATATTTTCACTCAAAAAACTGAACTATGTTTAAGTAAACACAGAGCTGAGGCTTGTGTATGAAAGTATTTTCATAGGAAATCAAGAGTTGGGTAAAATTCCAGGATAAGAAAATGTCAAGGCAAAACTCCAATTTAATCATTTCAATATACAAGAAGTTTTTTCCTTAAACAAAATTGTGTGAATTTAAAAGACCAACCACAGTGCTCTTCAGTATTGCTAGTTGAATTAAGTTCATTTGTTTTAACAAATGTATTTTCTTCTTTGGGCAAAAAGTTCATAGAAATATAAGTGTTGTAGAAATGTCTAATCTTGAAAGTGCTTAACTGTAAGAGTGAGGTACAGAATCCTTAAAGGGATATCACCTTTCTGTTTTAAATGACATTAATTGGCAAAAGAAGAAAACCAAGGTACAAATAAATCTTGGTTTTATATAAATTATAATAAACTAAATGTCCCACATTTCACCTTAAGGAATTTATTATGAAGATACAATTATTGCTAGTTAGCCGGAGAAACTATAAAGCCGCTGAATTATATACTTATAAAGACTAAGATAGGAAAAATGTCTATACTGAAGAAAATACTGCTAAAGTACACTAACGGAACCCACCCACATAAAAACATTTATCTACAAAAACAGTTGTGCTCAGGGATGTATGATCGTAGGCTATGACTTTTCACCTTTTAAATAGGAAAGAGTTCTTTAAAAAATTATTAGCACAATATCAGGTGTGGTGACACACACCTTTAATCCCAGCATTCAGGGGACAGAGGCACGTGTACCTCTGTGAGTTTGAGCCCAGCCAGGTCTACACAGTGAGTTCCAGGCCAGCTAGGGCTATGACAGATCCTGACTAAAGAGTATTTATATATATTTATATCTCCCCTATATTTCTTGGGACTCTGATGTTAGTTACCTTGACGAGTTCTGCTGTTCTAAAATACGCTGTTGAGCTTCCCAGTTTGCTTTCTCCTCCTCAAACTGTCGACGTTTTTCCTCTAATTCTTTGTGCTGTGCTTCCAAATTCTTTTTCATTTGCTCATGGCGCCGTTGGAGCTAAATCACAGAATAGATAAAATAACATGGTTTAAGAACTCTAGAGCAGGGCTTCACCTAGGGGCTTTGTCAGGGTATGGGCTTATATGATAATCTAGCATGTTAAGAAAGCACTACTGAGATCCCCCACCCTCAGAATTTGCCACCCAAAAAGCTAGTGACTCCAGAGAATCAACTGGAAAAACAGAAAAAAAAATATTAAATGCAACAAACTAACATTTGTGTACATCTTATATAATAAACAATTGTTATATCATTTTTATTAATTCACAAAATTATTGGATACTTTCTTTTTTATTTTTATTTATATGTATGAGTGTTATTGCCTGCCATGTATGTAAGTACACCTCTGTCATGCAATGCCTGAAGAAAACAAGAGCATGGCATATCCTCAGAAACTGGAGTTACAGACAGTTGTTAGCTACTATGCAGGTGGCTAGGAACTAAACCCAGATCCTCCACAAGAACAGCCCGTGCCCTTAACCACTGAGCTATCTCTCCAGCCTCTGGATGCTTTTCTTACACCATATATTTTATCTACTCCATAAATTAGGGAACACTCATTAGGTCTGTAATAAAAAGTTTTCAATATTTTATACAGTAATTATAAAAATAATAATACCAACAGGTTATAAGATAGATCTGAATTTCCTATTAATATATTTACATACAAATATTATTAAGTGAAGTCATATAAAACAGGGGTCCCACTAAATTTTTATCAATGATTAGTCTTAAAATATCTATTACTGTCATCACATATATTTAAAGTAATTTATTTTATAATTTTAATTATAATAAAGCAATGCTGTGAGAGCTTCATACTGAAATCATTCAAGTATTTCAGACTTAATTTCCTTCTAGAATTTTCATAAATCTATCAAAGCAACTACTGTACTCAATTAGCCATCATCACAACACTAGCTTTTATTCTTATATTCATCAAAAATTCTGATTTTATGAAATGGCTTACCATTGTTTTACATTGCTCATTATAACTATGACTAATAATTCACTGTATGTACTTTGACTACTATGTTTTCACAATCAGTACTGCTGTGTCAAAACACATACTGAAGCATGTATTACTTTATAATAAACATAGAATTTTGTTCCTCTACTTTATTACATTATACTAAATTATTATAATGTATAAAAAGAATTTTTGCTGAAAACATTATTTTAAAAAGAATACTAAAGACTTATTAAACTAACTACCTCAGCTTCAGAATCCTTCAGTTTCTGAACTTTTTCTTTGACCTTCATCTCAAACACCTGTTCCATCTCCATCTCCATCTTCTTCATCTTTGCTACATGCTCCCTTCTTTCTTCTTCCATTTGTGCCAGAGGGCTCCTGCCACCATTAAGAATAACCATTAAACGTCTGTAAACAATAACTGCTAACATAGTACTCTGAAAGAGCTGATGAAAGCAATGATGTGATATAGACACTTTGATTATTTAGATGCATTAAAATATTCACATCACTCTAGACACAAATTCTAAGTTTTATGTAACGCAGATGAGTTATGAAGCCTTTACAAACTTTCAGATTTATAAATATGCTCAAAACCTAGAACTTCCCGATCCATTAGTTTTCATATAATCTCTACAAATGATTACTATTAAACAGTTCACAAAATATCAACTGTTAGCAAGATGTTTCTCTAAAATTTTTGTACCTCAGCTCTAAAGGTGACATTTTAAATAAACTGTAAAAGAAAAAAAAAAAAATTCCCAAAACACATACAAAAGGTCATTTGATTTTTAAAATTTAAATTATGATAAAAGAAACCTAGCTAATAAAGTCAATATATACAAAGAACACATTTAGTTTTACTAAAATTTCAAATACTATATAACCTCCTCTAAAATAACTACCAATGACACAGCTACATTTATCATAAAAATTCAAACTTATTTTGGAAACTTAACTGATAACGCTGAAAATAACTACCGGCCAATACCAAAAACACCTTTTAGGCTATGCAAACTATTTCAAGGCTCTTTGTAATTTTAATGCTCCTGAAAATCCAAACACTTAAGTATTTCAATGTCTTAAGTTTTAAACATATTCAATGAGTTAAGCATAATATTTTTTAAGTGCTAGGAAAATAAGACATTAAAAACAAATAAACTGTTTTACTGTCAAAGGCCTTGGATTCAGCCCTTTTTGCTTCATAAACGTGTTAAAAAAACTTTTCATGTTATAAAGTTTTTACATTTAACATTTGTGATAAAAGTTTATATAAAAATATACTAGAATACCAATGTATCAGGACCTTACTATATAAGTAAGTAAACTGGGACAACATAGTAGTAGCCCTTCTCTGACTTTGTGAAGTATACTTATTATAATTATAAAGACAGATTTTAACCATTAAGTTGTACATTTTAAATGGCTGGATTTTTCTCTCAGTGACTTGGGGGTGGATTTCATAGTAAGAATTAATGCATGGCTTAAATGTAAAAACCAGGCTTTAAATTTCACCCATAAATTTAAGGGCTAATCCTTTTAACCTTGGTATGATGGATTCTTGGGGCAACTTCTCTCATTAAGCTGCATGTTTCTAACCATCAAGGAACTCTGCTTTCCTAACAAAATGAAAAGCAGCTAGATAAAGGGTTAAACAAGGGCAGAAAGAACAGAACTAATAATCTTAAAAAGAAAGCAAAGATTCAATGTTCTGTAATTTTTTTTTGTATTAGTAAGTGAACAAAATGTTATTAACTCAAGGATTATTTCTTCACACACACAAAACCCTTTATTTCCATATACAAACGTAGATTATATTTTACCAGTGATATAATTTATTAGAGGTTCTGAAATAATACTAAACCAGATATACTAACTTTGAATGAGACTTTGCATTAAGCAGCAAAGTTCACTAACACAACTTTTTAAGTGTAATATCAGTATTTCATTAAAAATAGGAGATTGCCGCCCCGCCGCCCCTCCCGCCCCAGCTAGCTTGAAACTCACTATATAGACCAGCCCAGTCTCCATCTCGCAGAGATCTGACTGCCTCTGCCTCCCAGGTGCTAGAATTAAAGATGTGTGCCACTCCCCATTAATGTGATCTTTCTTAATAACATTTTATATTAACAGAAGGTTTTCTGAATACAAACACACACACACTATTTCTCTCTTGGAAAGAGTTGTAATGCCTGCCATGAAATATGCCAAATACGTATTTGTATTCAAGCACCCAAAGCTTTTGCTAGACTGTCAAAGGGTCTCCAACTCCTCTCTACCATGCTTCCAAAAAACTTTTAAGACTCGAGAAAAATCTAGTAACTATCTTTGAATTTACAGTCAAGCAATTGAACATGTATATTTAAGCAACTTATTATTCAACAAAATACAGTGCAAAATTTTCCTTCAATAGTCAGTGAGTGCAGCTTGAGAAATGGCTCAACGGTTAAGAGCACCAGATGCTCTTGCAGATGATAGAGGTTGGGTTCCATCGCCCACTGTTTGTAACTGCAGTTCCAGGGCATCTGATGCCCTCTTCTGGCACTGCACCTACACGGTACATGTACATACATTCCACCAAAACATTCATATAAATAAAAGAAAAATAGATAAATTTAAAAAATAAACGGCACTAACACAGTGACATTTGTGATAATTATCACATAAAAACTTCCAAAGGAATTTCACTTGAAAAGACTTCAAAAGTTTCTAAAAATTTTGGCAAACAAAAGTCCATACTTTATTTTTCCAAGTGAGAACATTAAAACTAAACATAAGCAAAACAAAATTCAATCATTACATTCCAACAAAACATCATTATATTTTTGGGAAAGGATCTTTGAACAATGATTAAAGAATATAATTCAGTAAAATTATTTTGCAAAACACTTTTTTTGTAATTCTCAGAAATATTATTTTTACTTAGTCTGGACATTTAAAATGGGCTCTCCCTACATGTCCAACACTGAGCTTGAACTCTGGTCCCCAAGTGAACCTCCTGCTTCAGCCTCCTAAGCCACTGAGATTTGCCTGATGATTATCAGAGTTGTCTTTCTCTTTAGACCAGTGACAACCCTGTCACACACCAGAAAGATCTCTGAATATAAACCTTAGGAACCCTCTGCCTCCCCACCCACATATCAATTGCAGGTCTCGCATGTTAGGCAAGCACTCCACAACTTACTATATTCTCAGTATTTTATTTTAAAGACTATCTCTCTGTAAGACTGATACTGAATTCCTGATTTTCCTATTTCAGACTCGTAATTACTGGGATTACAGATGCATAGAAGTTTATTTTTATAGTGAATTTTAGGAACTCAGTTTCCTATAATGTTTTCCACAAGACAGAATGATGAAACCAGATATTAATGAAACCATCTGGTTAAATAGAAAAATTAACATGGGAAAGAAGTAACTAAGAGTGCCCTAACTTCAAGCACGGTTATCATTTGTCTTAACTGGTGCTAATGATTAGACAAAAATTCAGAAAAACAGAGTCAATCAAATGTAACTTTAAGTACTATGTGTAAGGACAACTGAGAAAGGAAGAAAAAGATAAAACTTAAGAAGCAGATGAGAAAAGTAATTACTCATTTGATTACTAAGGACATGGGTAGAGTTGACTCTTCTGCCCTATCCTCTACCATCATTGGTCCTAGAGGTTACCCTTTCTATAATTAATCTCCATAAGTAATCTTTTTTACTCTCTTTAATGATTTAAAAAGTACTTAAAAAGGCAACTTGTCTTCTTTCCTAGAAACAGGTAATGATGGTTAATGTTGTCAACTTGATACAATCTACAGTCACCTAGGAGACAAACTTCTGAGGTATCTATTGAGGGAGTTTCTAGATTTCGTTAACTGAGGTGGGAAGACCCACCCTAAATGTAGGCAACACCACTTCACTGGTTAGGGTCCTGGACCACAGAGTAAAAGAAGACAGACAGCTGGACCTCAGCAATGACCTTTCTCTGCTTTCTGACTGAAAGGACAATGCCACCTGCTCCTCACACTCCTGCTGTCATACCTTCCCTGTCATGTTGGCCTATGACCTCAAACTGTGAGCCAAAGCCTTCCATTAGTAGCTTTTGTCAAGTATTTTGACACAGCAATGAGCAAGGTAATCAATACAGACAGTTGCTAAGGAATAATGCCCTTTCTCCAGACTTTTCCCTTAGGATAAAACTGTGCCTAACTAGACATACTTAGCTTTCTTTCCAATTTTAACCACATATTCTCAATCTGGGTTTAAATACTTTTAAGATACAACTGTTCTAAAAGTATATTTTCAGACTCTATAAACTACATATTGCCATATAACAGTTAATTTATGCTATGAAGGCAAAGCTTCATCAAAGAAATACTTGGGGTTTTATGGTGTGTATGAATGAGCACATGAGCATTCTCTCTGTGTGTGTGTGTGTGTGTGTGTGTGTGTGTGTGTGTGTGTGTGTGTGTTTAGAACTGAATCTCAGGCTTCTTCCATTAAAAAAAATCCAATTTATCAACTGTATATCAAATAGTCCAACTATAGGTAGTGAGATCTTTTAAAAATGTTTATCTTTCTATTTACTATTAACATAAAGTAATATGCCAACTTCTAGAGGTATTTACTTAAAATATCTTATTACACTTATTGCTATTTTAAGGGCTTTTTTCTTCAATATTTATATAAATGATCCATACAAATGGATTACCTCCCAATAGCAGATAATACTTAACTACAAATGAAGATTACCTAAAATGGCTTTCATTGCAGTTTTAGTCCTCAACAATCTCAAATAAGAGAAATGTAGATTTGATCTGATTTGATTACCAAGAACACTGTAGGGCACCTGCAAGAAGCCCTGTGCTTGATCTCCATGTACCACATAAACGATCTGAGGATGATGGCTCATGCCTGAAACCCAAGTACTCAGAAGGTAGAAGCAGAAGTTCAAGATCATCCTTAGAACCTGTCTCAATTTAAAAACCCACGCCAAGGGGGAGGAGGGTGGAGGTGGGACCCGGACTACTAACTTTACTTTTAAGCCTCTGCCATCATCAAACTATTACAATTTGAGATTTTTTTAAAAATCCAAAGGTTATATACACAGTTGGCAGTCACATTCATCTCATAATTAACAACAGGTCAAATCCTTGTCATAATCAACAGAAGAAATCCACGTACCAGCTAATTTATTCCTTGGAAATAAAAGATTAGAACAGTACGGGTAACAAGACTACATCATCTAAATATTCCTTTTGTTTGGATTATCTCCTAATTCAATATAAACTCAAATGAAAACTTTCTACTGAAGTTGATTATTTCCTTTCTTTAAAAAGAATATGGACTACTTACCTTAAATGTATAATGGGTTCAAGATCTTTCAAAAATACTTTTAAGTTATACTTATTTTGTTTTGGGGGGGAGATATATATATAGATACACGTGCACAGATATGAGAGGACAACTTCAGGGAGTTAGGGAGTCAATAGTTTCATCATGTAGGTACCAGGATCAAGCTCAAGTTGTCAGGCTTGGCAGCAAGTGTTCTAATTAGCCATCTCATCAGTCTAAGAGATCAATGATTAACTGTTCTCTTCAAAAATATGCATTTATACATTTGGTTTCCACTGGAATTCTATTAGATGTGGGGTGTATGATTACAGAGATGATTGACAAATGATAAAGAACAAAAAAGGAGAACAATATTCATTCCAACAATTAAAACTGCCAAAACAAAAGTATAATTTTCTGCTATTGTAAACAAGAGATTATCACCTAAATTTTCTGAGTAACAAGGAAGCATTTGATAAAAAGGAAATAATACATTTACTAGATAAATAACATCTTTTCTGGAGAAAAAAAATACTTACTTAGTAAGTTGTCCTTTATTCTTGTTGTTATCCACTCCATTGTAAGTCACAGCTGCCAGCTTTCTGCTTCTGTAGTTCTCATAGTGTACATTATTTGTAACATCTTTCAAGTCCTGCATGTGTGTTCTGTCATAAACAGCAAGAGTTTATGTTAAAGCTTTGATGCAAATTAAAATTTTTACCAAAACAAAATTTCAGACTTAAGAAAATATTAATAAAAATGGAATTCATGTCATCATTTACAGTCAAAACAAGATAAAGTATCCTCTCTTGAACTATAGAAATTTAGATTCCAAATGAAGTTTCAAGGGCCAAGAATCACTTGGGGAGAGTGGAGGGAGATCACTGAAGATTATACTTTGTACTGAAGAAATATACATTTCTTAATTGTTTAATTTTACTTGAAAGGAAACTGGATTATAACTAAAACTCATATTCCAACAGAAATTGCTTTTTAAGGTAATGCTGAGTTTTTACTAAGTTAATATACATGAGGATATTTAAAATAATAGATCAAGTTGTTTTCAAAAACAGAATTTTACTGATTGTGGCATTTGGTTAAATTAGTTTAAGTTTATAAAATTTCTATCATGTGTAAAATCAAGACACAGGAAAAATTATATAATTTCTGGTTTCTTTGTTTTCTTGAGACAGGGTCTCCCTGTAGCCCCAGCTGGCCTGGAACTTCCTATGCAGACCTGGTTGGCCTTGAACTCACAGAGATCTGCCTGCCTCTGCCTCCGGAGTACTGGGAATAAAGGCATGCCACCATGCCCAGCAAATTATACAATTTATATGATCACTTTCATCAGCCTTTAATAATCAGAGATACTAAAGATACCTTGCTCTGGATGCCCATTCCCAAGGAAGCATTCTTGGACACATAGGTAACATTACTGCTCCTCTCATTCCCCATTATATTTTGAACCTCCCGCATCTGTCATCTTTACCATCTTACCGTAACTCCCTTTGAAAGGCAAGTACAAAGACATTATTACTGTTTTTATGAATATGAGTGTTTTGCCCGAATGTATGCATAAGCATATGTGCAGTGCCCAAAGAGGCCACAAATCGGCACTGCATCGTCTGGAACTGGGAGTTACAGACAGTTGTTGGCTGCCATGTGAGTGCTGGGAAAGGAATCTGGGTCCTCTTCAAGAGCCGGAAGTGCTCTTAACCACTGAGCCATCTCTCTTGCCCCAAAGATATACTGTCTTATGTTTCCTTACATTCCCAAACCAGTTACTATGAAGCATCCTCTTCCCCTTCATGAGCAGAATGTACATTTAATTACTCTATTCCATCTCCTACTCTGTGACATTCCCACAGTTCTCTTGATAGCTTACTCCTATGGTTGGGTTTTCCAGTCTCCCCTCCCTTTACAGTCTACCCACTTCTACTTTAGTCAAGTCTGCCAATTCTCAAATCCTGGTATATCTGGCAGGTAAAATGAACATTTCATGCTAATTTGTTAGAGTTTCACTATCTTCTGTTCTAGAGGCTCTCTCCCCAGCACTGAAGCCAAAAATCCAAACTTTCCACTTGGCTATCACTCTCTTTGGTACTGACATATACCATAAATGATACCAATTTACTTCTTCAACTATATCAAGAGCTTTTCTTTACCATGAACATGCATGCTAATTCTCTTGTATTCTTACTAGAGATACCACATAATAGAAACTTTCTAAAAAAAGTGGTAACTATAAAGACTGAAGATAAATTATACTTACTTTAGGAATAAATTACTGTATAAGTTTCTCCAAGTAGAGAGTAACTGTGCTGATATGAAACAAGATATACATATATATCTTTAACAAAGCCTGTTACCAAAACAGTCAAAACAGATTACACCTGTAATCTCTGCATTTAGGAGATGAAAGCAGGGGGATCAGGTGTTTAAAGCCAGTCTTGGCTGCACAGAAAGTTCAAGGCCAGGCTAGGGGGTATAAGAAACTATCTCAAAACTCTAAAAAATAAACTAAAATTTAAAAAGCAGTATTTTCTACAATTTAAGAGTCACTTAATCACAGTTATCACTGAGACACATTTAAAGCATCTGAGAAATAGGACTTAGTAAATGAATACAAGGTGCATAAAATAAAAAAGAATGTGAACTAAATTATTAACTACTATTAGTGCTGCTTTTTTTTTAATTTACCTATTTTTCTTTTATTTATATGAATGTTTTGGTGGAATGTATGTACATGTACCATTGTGGGTGCAATGCCTGAGGATGCCAGAAGAGGGCATCAGATGCCCTGGAACTGCAGTTACAAACAGTGGGTGCTGGAACCCAACCTGTATCCTCCACAAGAGCACCCAGTACTCTTAACTGTTGAGTCATTTCTCAAGCTGTACATTTAATATTTTAGTTTTCTCTAAACTAACTAACCTATTTCTAGTTTCTATTGCTGATACCATACTCCATCCTCTTCTCTCTGTGATTTCTGTACCCCACCTCCACAGTCTCAAAATGCTATTCATCTTTCTTCTTCCACTGCTTTCTTGGTTTGTCTGTAGCACCCAATAATAACTTAGCAAAATGACACTTCCTTAAATTTGCTTCTTTCTTACAAGATGCACTACTCTTAATTTTAGCCTGTAATACTCCAATTATTTGAAATCTACAGAAATAGGCAATTATGGTACAGATATTTTCTTCCTTCAAATATTTATCAAACACCTAGTAGGTACCTTCAGCTTAAAGAATTAGACACATTAAATATTCATCTTTCTTATGGTTCCTATTAGAACTTTTACTGTACATGCATAAAATATCTTAATTTGTTTACTAATACTAATGAGTCATTACCCATTCTGACGCTATGGATATTCAAAGCAGTTTCTTGGCCCCTTCTACAGTATTTTAGATATATACTTAATTTCTGATTAAATATCTTAAGATATACACGAAAGTGATAGAAAATTGTGTCAAGCACAACAGAAGTTTTAAAATGTAGATGAAATACATTTAATTTGACTGACATTTATTAAACAATCCTTATGTAAGTACTGTCAGGAGATACTGTATTATACTGTACCATAAAAACGAAAGTGAAGAGGCTAGAGAGATGGCTCAGTGGTTAAGAGCACTGGTTGCTCTTGCAGAGGACCTGGGTTCAATTATCAGCAACCAGTTCCAGAAGATCCAATACCCTCTTTTGACCTACATGATACAGGTGCACTTACATACATGAAGGCACTACATTCACCCACATAAAATAAAAATAATGAAAGTAAAAACATGACTTGGCAATAGAACCTAAAGCACTGTGTTTCTAAAACTGCTTTGAGGGCACCCTTCACATGCAGTGATAGTCTCTTACAATGTAAGGTCTAGAAACCCTAATTATTATATCTCACCTACTTCCTAGGAAGAATATCTGGCCATGTGTTCCCTTGAAAAATGACCAATTACATGTTGGTTTCTTTGATGTTAAAATTCTGTCATCAGTAGTGTAGTTTCTGAGGTAGGAGTTTGAGTTTCATAAAATCATCCCTCTCATTTAAGAAAATTACCTTCTTGCCATTCCATGATTTCTTATCATCATCTATGTGCATGTTACAACCTCTACATAGTAAAAGACATTTTTATACACTGGAAAAGTGAAGAGTAGTGTGAAATAAGTCTATCAACTAAAGACAGACAACACAGACTAATGTTTGAAGGCAGTATGTGGTAAGGGCCTAGAGGAACAACATGAAAGATGATAAGTGGGAAGAGAAACAAATGTGTACTAATAAGAAAATACATGTTTGATGACTTTTCTGTTCCTAACTAGTATCTATATTTCAGTACAATTTTTCAAGATTTCCTCTGTGCAATTGCTTTTCTAAATCCAAGTCCTTACAACTCTAATCAAATGTTCTTAATGTCCTCCTCTCATAAGCTTTTCTCTCTGTTTATTACCATGGAATATACATGGTAATAAAGTTTTCTAAGTGAGTAGCAAGACTGGTTTTGTTTACATGTTCTGAGGCATTACACTACTTTATTTACCTTATTGACTTGTGTACCTTCAACATTTAAAGTTTAGCTTTTGACTCAAGCCTTTTTCTATTGTACTTTCCAAATCTATTATAGAACTAAACTTCAACAAAAGTATAATGAAACTATGAGAAAAAATACAATGATTTTCTTTTGTTTTCCTAGCAATACCACTTGTCTTGTATTTCTGCAAATGACTTTAAAGCCTTGGATACAGAATTTAATGGTTTCCATATAGTATTTATACTTTATTGATAGAACCAAGACACGAACTTAAAGTGGCTCCACTTAGAGAAACTCAAACTAAGTCTCCTAACTTTATTTAGGGCAAAAAAGCCTTTTGCCACTTTCATCATTGTTCACACTTACCTTATCAACATATTTCTTAGAATTGTAAAATCACAATGTTCACCATTTTCAACTGTAAAAAAAAAAAAAAAAAAAGTGAAAAAAATAGACGATGCATATTATTTTTACTAAAGCATTTTTTCAAAAAAAAAAAAAAATCACAGTAATTTGTGAGGAAAACCAAGGAGAAAATATGTAAATAGTCTAGATTGAATTTTCATTAAGATTTAATACTAAGAGAATTTCAATGGAATGACAGACAAACATTAATTTTTATTGCACTACCTTAATACAATTTTACTTTTTCTGTTGTTTATCTGTGAGTATATACATGTTCACATGTGTGCAGGTATCTGTGAAAGCCAGAAGCTGACATCTGGTATCTTCCTCTATCACTCTCCACTTTATTTACTGAGGCAGGATTTCTCAATGAGCCCAGAGCTCCATGATTCAGCTATTCTAGCTAGGTAGATTAGAGGATCCTATCCCTGCCTAACAAGCACTGGGAATACAGGTGGGCCGCCATGCCCAACCTTTTTATGTGGGGGCTGAGGATCTGAATGAATTCCTGTCCTTATGCTTGCACAACAAGCACTTTCTTCGCTGAGCCATTTTCCCAACCTCTCTTACTGCAGTTTAATCCTCAATGATAGCAATGTAATGAATGAGCTCTCAGAAACACTAATGATTTGAAAGAGGAAACATTTGCTTTTTTTTCCCCTTATTAATACAGAATGTTTATTCTACAATACATTTAAAAAATTTAGTATTGTAGTAGAGGGAAAAGTAGATAAAAACCTCTTTAGTACGGTAACCAGAATGAACTTTAGGAATTTTTTTTTAAGTGCCTCACCAATGGAAGCACGCAAAAATCAAAATAATTACATAAATCAAAGAGTTGTTCCAGCGAGTATTTCTAAGGGATATATGTGCTCTAAAAGTCAGCAACTGCAGGTTGCCTGGGTATGAAAAGAGAGCTTGGAACAAAGTACAGAGTCCTTTGTGGGGATAATCACAGATTTAAGGACAGTAACAAAGAATGATCACACAGTTATTCAAAGTACCAAGACACAGATCAAACATTCATGACTCCAGCTTATTCTAATACTAAGTACTAGAGTAAACCGATATAATAAATATAAATTTGTGGAAATTATTTTTTGGTTTTTTGAAACAAGGTCTTGCTATGTATCCTTTGCTTGCCTTGAACTTACAGAGATCTATTGACCTCTACCCGCCAAGTGCTGGGAGATTAAAGGCCCACACCCTAGTAGAAATATTTCTGAGGTTTTAAAGTTATCATTAAGATTTCACTGGCGTTTAAAACTCACAAAACCAACCGAGATTAGATGATAGATAGATAGACAGACAGACAGACAGACAGATAAGCAGGTAGGTGGAAATAACCCTTTAGTCCTGAGAAAAGAATTCTTGAAATATAAGCAGGCTGTCAAACAAGAAAACAGAAAGATTTCATGATGGCATAGGCATGGGAGAGCAGGGCAATGACAACTGAATTGTGAAGTATAATGTCAGGATCTAATATATACTTCCCTGACTTAAGACTCTAGACTGTATCATTCATTATGTATTTTCTACTACTTAATACAGTATAAAAATTTTAAAACATTTGAGATGGTATAAAATGTTAGTCACTGAAGAAAACCTTACCTTCAGCCACACCCCAAGGATACTGCCTTCCTCTGACCCTTTTGCCATTGACTTCGATGATAGTATTACTGCCTACCACAGCAAGAGGTAAACGGTCCTATAAAATAAAGTGTTGCTGTTCAAATATATCTCTGCAGTCCTCAAGATTCAATAATAAAGAACAGATTAACAAAAAATTATCTAGACAGTTTTAATGTTCATTTTTATAAGCCAATCAATAAACACTGAATAAATTGTTATTTACATGATACCACATGAATAAAAGTGTATTTTTGTTGAATTTTTAAGAATAAGGTAGGTGCTTGGTAAGGCGGCACAAGCCTTTAAACCAAAAGGCAGGTAGATCTCTACAAGATCGAAGCCAGGCTGGTCTACATACCAAGTTCCAGGACAGCTGTGACTACAGGCAGACCCTGTCTCAAAAAAACCAAAGTGGAAAAAAAAGGAAGATAAGGGCTAGAGTAAAAGCAGTTAAGAGCACTGGCTGCTCTTTCACAGGAAATAGGTTCAGTTCCCAACATTCACATGGCTGGTCACAACTGCCTCTTAACTTCAGTTCCAGGAAATTTGACACCCTCTTTTGGTCTAGGGGGAAATAAGGTACACACATGGTACACATACATATGGCAAACACTCATATAAGTATTTTTTTCAAAAAGAACAAGAAGGTATATACTGATTAAAAATTTTTTTTCTCAAAATTACTCTAAAAACTGTCCCATATTGACATTTAAAAGGGAAAAAAAAGAGAGATGAGACCTGTACTCATCTATGTACTATCTATGTACCTGATCATCAAGCAACCTGAACAATATGTGAATGTTCTATTTGCTAATTTCAACTCAATGTAACTGCTCACTATTCTTGGGGTTCCCAGAACTATAGAAAAAATTAACTTATTCTTCATTGGCCATACATAAATATTTCATTAATTCCACAATTAGATTATTTGCCTACATAATACCAGTCTTGACTATCTCATGTTAGGTCTGAGATACTTAGAAAAAAAATGAAAATTAAACCATAAAATTTGTGGGCATTTTTTGGCTGGTTATTATAAAAACACAAATGGAACACAAGTTTATCTGACTCTTTAAAACATACAAAATTAATCCCTTTCCTTTTCGTATTTATTTTTTGAAGGGAAAACTTTTATACTAGGAAATCAATGAACCGAAAACCATGAGATGATTATTCACTTACCTACTCTATGCAAGTCCCTATTTTATATGTATGTATATGTATCAGCTAATCAAAGGTTAACTGCAAAGTTGATAGCAACACCAAGAATACATGTATTTAGCTTTAATATGCCAACTATTTTATCTATTTTTAATTATTCTTACATTGTGGGTATGAGTGTTATGCATGTGTTTAAGTGTACCGGTGTCATGCAATGTCCAAAGAGGACAGAAAAGAGCATCAGATCATCTGGAACTGGAGTTATGGATGGTTGTGAGTTGTCATGTGGGTGCTGGGATTTGAACCTGGGTCTTCTCCAAGAAGAGCCAGTGCTCTTAATCACTGAGCCATCCCTCCAGCCCACACCAACTATTTCAAAAACTGACATACTCGGTCTTTCTTATGAAAAATAAAGTATGATTTGAAGGCTCCCAAAACATTTTAGTGTATGTATAGGAATGTCCCTACCTTTATCTTTTTAACCAGTTTATTTTCTTCTTCATCATCTGTTTCTGGAAATTCATATATTTTAATTTTATGTTCTTGGATTTCCTTCATTATCTAAAAGAGAAGTAGAAAAAGGGTACCACACATAATTATTAGCTGTATTTTTGCAAAATAATTGTTGTGTTCTTATGTAGGACCTCAGTTTCTGGTCTTTTATTGTTTTCATTACACAATACTATAATTTTAAATAAGGAAACATTTTATCCTTTTTTTAAAAAATGATAAAGATGGTATTTAAATACCAAAATCCAATTACTGGGGGACAGTAAGAAGGCTCAGTGGGTAAAAGTACTTGCCATGCAAGCCTGGTATCTTGAGTTCAATCCCTAGATTCTGGTAAAAGTGGAAGGAGAAAACCAACTCCATAAAATTGTCCTCTGACCTTCACAGTCCCCAGTGTGTGAACACACATAATAAAGTAAAATTTTAGTAATATTTAGAAATCCAATTACTTTGGAAGTGTAAGTCACATGGTTATCATCCCCAAAGAGATTTTAAATGACTTAAGATTCTAGAATGACATTTATCCAGTTATCTAGTTGGCTTCTAGTAGAATGACTTTCAGTCATTTATTTGACATGATTGGGATTCTTTATCTTGATACAACTCACCATGTATGAAAGCTAAAGCAACAAAGCTCAAAGTTACCTAAAAATTGTAGCAAGGCTAAGTAAAAAGGCCCCAGGAGAAAAATTTAACTGCACTCAGAAAACATCCTTACTTGTAATGTACAAGTACACAAATCAAAACTGGACAAGCAAGTGAGGAGAAAACACACACTAGAAATTACTCAGCTCAAGATTTACTAATACCAGAAATTATCTAGTTCAAATTAAATTATCTTGTCCAAGCATTCCAAATTCAAAAGGGATTAATTGCCAAATACACAATTCATAACCTAACAGCAAACATTCCTAGAACTCCCCTCCCTGCCTATACTTTCATTTTGCTGCTACTCTCACAGCAAATGCTCCCAAAAGCAGTTAAGTGTCTATAAACAGAATGATTTACATTACTACTATACTAAATAGAAGAAACAGAAGTAATCCCTACATGGTGGTGCACACCTATAATTAACAGTACTTGGGAGGCTAAGGCAAGAAGACTGAGAGTTCCTTGCCAGCACAAATTGAATAGTGAAATCCTGTCATCCCTACCCCAACCCCCAAAAGAAGCAACAAGTTAACTTATCAATGGAAAAAGGAGGAACATATACTCTTCACAATTGGGGCATATACTTATACCAGCCCACCCCCCAAAATGAGACTAAATGACAAAGTGGCAAATATGGGATTAATCAAGAAAAAGAAACAGCAGCAGCACTCAATAACAGTCATTCTTGGTCAGAGGTTGTACATTAAAATTATGTAAGCCAGCATTTTCAAAATAAAAGGCTAAAGCCCTACCTTCCTCTACAGATCTAATTGGTAGGGGTAATGTCCAACAATTAATTTTGGAAGTTTTTCTAGAAGATTCCTAGATAGGAAACATAACTCTTAGCATACAAAAAAGAAACACAGGGAGAGAGATATAGTTAGCACTGAGGCAAAGTTCATACACCAAAGGCCTTAGGGTTAATGAAGTGGGAGGGGGGAGGGAGAAGAAGGGAGGGTTAAACTATACAAGTAGTAGGCACGTGATCAATTCAGAAGAAATCATTACTGTGTTCATTTTTTTCATCCCTAATGTCTCAGAATAAATCCACATGGAGACAAAAACAATTCAAGGCAAAAGGGAATAGTATTTGAAATTCAGAAATAGCACATTTTAAAATAAAAATGGAAATGAATCAATGAAAATAAATAGAAAACCAGAGCTTGGAAGGCAAAAACAGGAAGTTTCAGAACAGCCTGGGCTACAGAGAACCTGTCCTCAACAACAATGAAGTAAGAAAAAAAAAGAAAGGAAGAAGAGGAAAACAAGGAAGAAAAACATACTTCTGGTAGAAATATTGATGGTAAAAATGAAATACAAGGCACTTTCAAAAGCTGTATGAATTTAATACAACTTCAAACCAAATTTTAATGGATATTTCTTTTTGTTAACAAGTTTCAAGGTATCACAAAATTTCTATTAAAAAGATAAAAGTGAATTCCAAGCAGGCTGGGACTAGGGAGACCCTGTTAAAAATGAATGAATAAATAAAAACAAACAAGACCATTATTGAAATAACTGGGCATGAGATTGGAGGAAAAAAAAACTCTCAATACAGATAGATGTACAGACACATGTATGTATTTACATATATACACATATCAATATGTATTATCTACACCCATATGTATGTGTATTTGTGAAAATAAGAGAACAATCTGGGGTATAAAGAATCTTATAATCTCAGCACTTGGGAGCTGAACACAGGAGGATCAGAAGTTCAAGGCTAGTCCGTACTATATGAGAACCTGTCTCAAAGCCCTCAGCCCCCAATAAAAAAAAACACCATATTTTATATGGGTATTATGAAAGCAGATAATTTGAGTGTCATTTATTAACACAGTATACACGACAATAAAGTTGGAAAATAAATGCACTATGATACTAAAACTGGCAAAACAGTAAATCACAAGAATGACAACAAAGTCCAAATGTTAAGGCATTCTGCTCACCTGTTTTTTAAATTGTTGGCATTCCTCTGGTGTGAGTGTGTCTGCTTTGGCAATTAGTGGGATGATATTCACTTTTTCATGCAAACGTTTCATAAACTCAATATCCAAAGGTTTAAGTCTGAAATATGTAGTAATTAGCATGAGTGAATTGATCTATTTGAGGGAACAGCATCTTCACATCACTAACAGTCAATTAAATACAGCAAGCTACTTTACTTGTTTATCTGAAACACTCTGAAATGTATTGGGTCAGCCAGTAGGCAGAAGATAATTTTAAGAAGCAATGGAGTAGCTAAGAAAGCTTTTTGACTCCTACCCTTGAGGACCCTAAAGAGAAATTAGAAATACCAGAAAGGCTCCTAAAAGAATCTCCTAAAATCAACTTCTAATTTCTTAAAATTTACTAGGTGTTTTGTTAATAAGAATAGTAGTCCTCTTCAATACTGCATCCAGCTTTTACAGTCAATTATCTTTCACAAACAAGATGCTCAAAAGTTAATCATTGACATGCCTCTCTGTCCATTATAATCTGGCTGCTGTTGCTACTCTGGCACTATATTGTGAATATCAAATACTTCCACATGGTACTTAACAATCAGTAATCTGTCCACTATGCAGCATCTGATATTATTCCCTCATGCCCTCTTCTAGAATCTTTAGGATCCCCTTTAGAAGCTGGACCTTGCTAAGAGTCTCCTCAGAATTGTCCCCTAGGCCATTTTCTGTTAACCCTATACGTTCTGTATGAGTAGTACCACTGCAATAGATTTCAATTATCATTTAGGGACCAGTAACTCCTAAATCTTTATAGCCAGCCCCAATTTCAGTTTGAAGTTTGAGACACTGTTTAATGTAGTGGATATGTTGTGCTCATTAAAATCAAAATCTCAATCTCAATTTGCATTTCTTTCTCCTTTTCTTTGCTTATCTCAGTGCATGACATTACAATGTACAATGCCATTCTACCCTTCCTTCCCTATGATTCACCAAGGCTTTCATCAAAGTCACATATGTACTAATGTACTAAAAAAGACACACACATTTGTTCTCATCACTTTGGCTCACACCACGAAGACCTCTGCAATAAGGAAGTACAAAAGCCTTCCTGGTTTCCAGACAAACCATTCACAATCATCCCAATCTGATGGAATCATTACTTGACTGAAAACCTTACTAAAAGCGGTATGCTTTAGCTAGTGTGACTTATAAAGATTGTGAAAACAAAAATTCTCTCTTTTTCCACTTCTATATCCAATGTAGCAGGACTCTCTTAACTTCTCACAATTCCCTAAAAATGTCATACCTGAACTTCTGGCCATAGGCCTCTACCTGCAATACTCTTCAATCTCATTTGCTATTCATCTTCTGGCCACGGTTTGCAGTACAGCTTCCCCTGGGAATCCTTTTCTAAATGAAGGAAAGGTCTTCTTCTAAATGGTCACATCACTTGTACCCTAATCATTTACCTATGTATCTTTTTTTGCCATTCTAATACTAAGATCCTTAAGAGTTCTGTGCTTTTATCTCATTCGTTGTGGGTGTTTTTGTATGATTATTGATGCTCTTTAGACAGGGTCTCCCTGTAGCTCCTACCGGCCTGGAACTGGCTATGTAGACAAGGCTGTCCTCAATCTCAGAGATTAATGACATGTATCACCAAACCCAGCACTGTGTTTTAACTCCTTTTAGTGAAATGTTAAACACTTGTGAAGGCTCCCAAATACAACACTAAGTATAAAATCTTGGATATAAAATAGACAGTTTCATTAAACAGTTATATCACAAGCTTATTTAAAAATAAGCTAAGTCATTTATCCAAAGAAGCTGGCTGAGGAAGAATGACAGAAACATAAGCAGTTGATAATGGCACATCTACTCAAAATAACAAAAGAGCACAAAATGGTTGAGATTATCGTTGGGTTTCTGTCATTTTATTTATAAGTTAACTGCTTTCAGGCAGATCAGGTATATGTCTTGATGCTTTGGTCCTAACTCCTAATAAAGAGGTTAATACTGACCTGAGCAGGGAGATTATGATAGCTGAAGGGAAGCAAATCAGACTCACTGAAGGAATAACAGAGAAGAATACTGGCATTTCTGCTTCTATTTTATTATATAATTATTTTATTACTATTACTTTTTCTTCACAGCCTTGGGGTTTCTTAGACTATCTCTAAACCTAATTGTTACTGCTGTCTTTTTAGTTTTGTAGTTCAAATATTGACAAATTGTGGTCACAACCCACAAAAAAACAAAAATCTCAAGAAACAATATTTAGTCACAAGACCTTAAAAAGAAAAAAAAAAGAAACAGGATGGAAATACTCCATTCTATGATGCAAAGACATCTGTATGCATGACGAATTAAGAAGTAAAACCATTATCTAGGACTTAGGTTGTTCCAGGCCACATCTACATGGAATCTGGTTCTCCATATATGGTCATTAAATGTATTCCCCAAACATAATTATTCTAGAACATGTACACAAGGTGAGTAATTATATTCAACAAAAACAAGAAATTAGCAGAAGTATCAAGATACTAACCCATGTCCTGAAGGAGCAATGAAGTATAAACAACACTGCACCCTATTATCAGGCATCTGACGTCTGTTCACTCGAGATTCTGCATTTAAGTAATCCTCAAATTTACTATCAATGTAGTCGATAACAGGCTGCCAGCTGTAGAACACAGATAAACAAAGCAATTAAGTTGTAATCTACAAAAGAATAAACTGACAACATCTCAAGTTATTCTATATACTGATTCAGAAATGGGCAAAAATAGGGTGGGTTAAAGATTTAGTAGGTAAGGTGCCTGCTGTGAAAGCATGAGGACCTATGTCCCTAACCCCAGAACCCACGCAAAAAGCCAGGAATAGCAGCGTCTGTAACCCCAGTCTTGTGGAGGTGTGGGGACAGGAACAGCTGAATTCGTGAAGCTTACTGGCTAGCCAATCTAGCCAAATGGATACACTTCAAGTTCAATGAAAGAATCTGTCTCAAGAAAATAACAGTGGAGATCAATCAAGAAAAGACACCCCATGTTGCATCAAGCACACACATACACGAACAAACACAAACAGCAAGAAATATAAAAAGGAAAAAACAGGTAAAAATTACACTGAATATATCTTGATTTGTACTTTTCAACTTTCAGATTAAAAGGTGCATTTTTGGTGTGTTAAAACAAAGCTTCAGTAATTATCATTATCTCATTTGCATTGATAACATCTCCATTAAGTATTTACAATCTGAAAACAATCTGATTCACAGTTTAAAATTTCAAATGAGATTAAACTCACAAAAACTATGATTAACTTACTGGATATTTTAACAGTTAAAAGAAATTAATCAAAATTAATGTGGAACTCAAAGAAAAGTAAACACACAGTTTATAAATAGCAAGATAATTACTCTGGACTAGAATCCCCTGAGTATTTAATTCACTTATGAAATTAAAAACTGGAAGCCTAAAAATTAGGTAAGTTAAGATGTAACAGAAAATAATTTATTCGATGAATAAAATTACAATAAAATTTACAGAAAATTTATACAATAAATTTGTAGTAAAAGTTAACTGTTCCCAGTCAGTTTGGGACCCAAAGAGACCATGTCTCATAAAAAAAGAAGAAACGATAACAAAGAAACCAATTCGAAGTAGTAAAGCAACACGTTAGTTAAGATGTAGCACAGTACGTATTATGAAACTAAACCTATTAAATTTTAGAATATTAAGTGGTAAAAGCCTAACCACACTGGTATTTGAAATGCCATGGAATGCAATGAGGACAAATATTCTTACCAATTACTATTATCCACTGCATCTCCAAATCCTGGGGTATCAACTATTGTGAGTAGCAACTGAACACCTCCTTCTTTGATTAAAACTTTGGACTGCTCCACCTGTAACAGTCATTGGAGTACATATTAATTCTTCATTACATCAGTAGTTCCCTACAAAAGGTAAGAAATAGGGACACTCAAGTTTATAAAGACCAATTGAGAAACTGTTTGCACATTAAATCCAACCACTCCCACATTCCCTTCCCCCCGACCCCCAATGTATGAATGTGTATGAAGAGACCTGAGGTTGATGGGGGGAGTTTCTTCAATTGCGCTCTACCTTATTCATTATGCCAGATTCTGTCAATTGAATCCAGAGCTCACCCATATAGCTAGTCTGGCTAGCCACTTTGCTCTGGGGATCCCTGGTCTTCACTACATCCACTGGACCTTTATAGATCCAAATTCTACCCTCACACTTGCACAGAAATTACTTTAACCAACAAGCCATCTCCTCAGACCCTAGATTTTCTTTAAAATCGATGACTGTGGACATTCAAGTCCTCCTTACTTGAAAGAAAGGAACATATGTAAATAATGTGCCAAACTCTTGACAAACTAATTCTTCAGTTCTTTGTAATGTTTTAAGTGCTGCTTCAAAAATAATTCAAAAATAACCTTAAACTATAGCATTATTCTTGGCACAATATATGGTTTTACTGTATATCATGAACTACATTATTTTTTATTCAGGGCATAGCTACCTGCTAACTACAAACTGTCAATTTTCAGGAGCCTGAGTGAGATAAGACAAAGGAAAAACAGAAATACATTTCACAGATATTAAAGTGTTTACTGAAGAGAGAGGCTCTACATAATGTTGACAGGCTAACTTAGAGAGGGAAGACTTGTACTTAAAACTTTGAATATTAAATGCCACATAAAAGCACAAATAAAGATTACCACACTTCAGGAGAAAATGTGTTCCCAGACATGTGAAAAGTAGCTTTAACAACTTGTACTCAAAATAGGGTCTGGAGAGGAAAAGTGAAATTACTGGGTAGAAAAAGTCTGATAACCTTTACAGATAGTAGAAATAAGGATGCATTTCTACCTGTGGCATTTTTTTAAAGATACTTGCTAATGAACAGAGAGACTGAGAAAATAAGGCTGAAGTGTCTGAGCAAGAGACTTCCACAACAATGCACAATAGCACTTCTAAGATGAAAACAGGCCTATGTCCTGTTCAATCCAGCAGCCCCTTGGGTCTGTGGCTACTTAGCTCTTGAAATGTTGATGGGTACAACTGAGGAGCTAAATGTTTAGTTTTATTTTGTGCGAATAAACTTAAGTAGCTCACATGTGGCAATCAAACTAAATATGCTTACTACAATCAAGAGTTTTTTGATAAAAGTTTATTATCAAAAATAATTATGAAAATTGGGGGAAAACAAGCTGGTAATTTAGAGACTTGTTTCACAGTTAAGTCCTGGTCTTGTCTTTTAGAATAGCATTCTTCAAACTGCTTTGATCTTGGCATTAGCTATCAGTGAAAACTGAGTATTACAAACACAAGCACATTTATCTGCCATAAGTACTACTGGAAATCTGATTATTAGTAAATATTAATTAAATATTAATGAGTATAAGTCCTATGAAGATTAAAAACTAAAATACTAATAGAGTTCAACTATGCATCAATGTTAATTATCAAATCAAAAAAGTTTAAGCAATTTTATCTAGATTAAGAAGTTAACATTTCCATCTCTTAGCTATAGTGAAGAGCAGCAACAAACATGGATGAACAAGTATCTCTGCAATAAGATGAGTCCTTTGGGTTTTCCATAGTGGTTATACGAGTTTACAATCCCACCAGCAGTGAATGAGTGTTCCTCTTTCCCCACATCCTCTCCAGCATTTGGTATCATTTATTCTCTTGATCTTAGCCAGTCCAATTGGGGTAAGATAAAATCTTAAAGTGGTTTTAATTTACATTTCCCTAATTATTAATGAGGCTGAACACTTGAGATGTTTCTTAGCCATCTTTCTTCTAAGAACTCTCTACTCAGATCCTTAGCCCATCTTTTAATGTTTTTCTTAATTCTTTGTTTTTTTGAGTTCTTTTTATATTCTGGATTTTAAACCTCTGTCAGATGTGTCCCTGGTGAAGATTTCCTCCCACTCTGCAGGTTTTCTCTTCACTTCCTTGGTTGTTTCTTTTGCTGTACAGAATCGTTTTAGTACGACACACAGCCATTTTCCATGAATTGCCCATGTATAAGCAGCACACCTACAATGTAACCTCTATACCCAAGGCTCACACAACATGGAACAAGAAGTGAAGAGGACACTAATGAATCTCTCAGCTCTCATTAATGAAGCTCCCTCATGCCACAGAGGGCCAGTAACACAAAAGGTCACAAATGGTCAAAGATTTTGGTTAAAGAGATTAGGAATCTGCAGAGTGTGGGTCCCTGGACAGGACTTCTATGTTAATTTTCACTCACTCAAGGCTCAGGGGCCATTGTGGAAGAGAGAGGCATAAAGATTGTTAAGAACCAATGAGCAGGGGCATGACTATATAGAAACAGAATCCTACAAACTCCTGGGACCCTGCTCATATGAACCTACAGCAATCATTTGAGCATGCTCAAGACCCATGCAAACAAAAGCAGACAAAAATCCAGCATGGCACTGGGGAAATGGATAGCAGACCCCAATCTCTGCTGAAGAAATACTGGCAACTGACGATGGTTGGGTGAGGATGAGCTAATCTTCCTAAAGCAAGGGATTCTGTATAGGCTGACTAGGCCTTGGCAGATGAACCTGCACTGAGGAATATTTAGGGACACTAACTTGACACAACAGACCTTAACATAGACAAAAGAATGTACAGATTCCAGTTGAGGGGCTATGAGGGGTGCCGATGGGGAAGGGGCATAAAGATGACTAAGATTGATTGAGGAATTCTGTATGAAATTCACAATGATTCAATAATAGTAAAAAAAGTTAACATTTTAATTATCCTTTGGAGTTTTGGTGAATAGACAATCTGGTCAAGTGTGCATCTCAAAATATCTTGACTCATTCCCAGTCTTTCATGAAAGCAAGTCACTGATTATATAATAAATTGTAAATAAAAAGAAACAACCAAAGTTAATTATATAGAGATTCTACATCAATATTTTCCCAATTCTATTTTTAAAATTTCTGGTCTCCTTATTTACAAATCCCATCAACTCCTTTAGTAATACAATGCATATTAACCACACACCTTAATAAAACACCTTAAATTTTAAGTTTTTCTTATTTTAAAGAAACTGGAGATTAGGGCTGTAAGTGGCATGGCAAAGTGATTATCCAGCATATTCAAGGCTCCAGGGTCACTCCTTAATACAACCAAAAGAAAAAGGAAAAAGTTGAACTTTCTTATTGACTTGATAAAAATGAAGGCTTTATGTACTGTGATGAGTCTGTTTATAAAGATGCTTTTCTTCTCAGGCCTATGAAATCTGTATATCCATACATGGTCAAATACGAAGAAGTCAGTAACATATGGAAGAGGTCCAGAAAACATAATTGTAAACTAGTGCCATTCATAGGATCCAACTGTATCCTATTATCTGGTTTTGCAAGTATTCTCATGGGGTTCATGGAGAACAAATTAATTCAAGCCCAAGAATTTCAAACTTTTCTTAGCAATCTATTCCAAATGGCCACTTTCCCATGCACTCTTCTTAAGCAGGTCATATCAGCATATTTTACAGCATCACTCAGTGTTCTCTAAGATTAAATGCATAACTTAATGTCAAAGGAATGAAGTAATACAAAGGAATGAAACGGCACTTTCAACTGTCTCTCTAGACAGTGAATAAAACTAAAGCCTGTTATATTGTTTTTGTGTAATTATCGAGGCATCTTTTGGCTCTCTTTATTACAAAAATCAAAGATAGCTCCATTCTAATACTGTTCAGCTTTTCAATCTGAGGCTAAAGTCACGCCTTCAATGTTTATTATTCAACTTTACAACCAAGAAACTATAAAGCACATTACATTTTTTGGCCTGATGTTTACAAGACATTCATTAATGTAAATAAAGTATTTTAATTAAGCACATAACATTGTAGAGAATGTTAATTTTTTTCTATCAAGGGTTTACCTTTACCTATATTTACTCAGGAAGTGGTATTATGGCCAAAACTGAAAAGGCAGTCTGATATATTCACTTAGTTTAAACACAGTAAATACTCTATTTAGTATCTAAAATGTTTCTACATGAAAAGTAAGAAGTGAAAGAGCTGAGCTGAGTGTAGTGGCACAAGCCTACAATCTCAGGACACAGGAGGTAAATTAGTTCCAGTCCAGTTCAGCATGGGCTACAAAGCAAGATTGTATCTCAAAAGAAGGAGCTAACAACAGAACAATTATACAGCTAAAGATCTAAAGATTTCTTCATTTCTCATTAAGATTTAGACCTGGTTCAGTTTGATAAGAAAGCTGATATAAAGATTCCAATAATGATTTCTGCTTACATGCCTTACCCTTTTCTTTTTTTCTATTAACAAGGCCCCTCCCAAACTTGTTCTTTTCCTTTCTATACACCTTTCTTCTCCCATACCATAAAACTAATGGCCCCCAATATCAATGGGAATTTCTCTGCAATCTAAAACTCCTTTTATGTGTTTTTTAATTTCATGATCTCTGTCATTGCCCAGTAAGGCTCTTCCCAAACCATCTACCCTATAATGCTTACCAATACACTTGTCAAAATGGCAGGACATTTCCAATGTGCTGAATCAGCACTAATTTTTCCTACCACTCAATGAAAACAAACTCTTCTTTAAGGTTATTGCTTAACCTCTGCTGGATTTCCATTTTTTGAGCTATTCTAACAACTGTTTACACTATTCTCCTATCATCTGGTATCTTAGGTACTGATTCTTGAGAAGGTGTAATCATTCTTTTGGGAATAACTCTTATTTTCTCATTCCTTTACATTCACTTTAGGTATTCTTTCTTTTCTCACTTTTTGTTTACGCAGCTATCATCCACCTTCACTGCCTGACTTAGCACCACGTTCCACCCCTGTCCTTTGCCACTCTTCCACTTTACTAAACACTAAAATCTACTTTCACAGCATTTTATAGCAGGAACTTTGTTATTACATAGTTTTTCTCTATTTTCCACTAAAGAACCTTAATAACGTTATAGTCCTCAAATCTGAAAATCAAAACATCCAAATGTAAATGACTGCTTAAAAAAAAAAATCCATACCAGGCATGGTGGTACACGTCTTTAATCCCAGAACTCCAGAAGCAGAGGCAGGCAAATCTCTGAGTTCAAGGCCAGTGTGGTCTACACAGCAAGTTTCAGGACAGCTGAGGCTACAAGGAGACCCTCTCTTTAAAAAGACCACCCCCACCCCTGCAAAAATCCACAGCAACATTTATTAACTCGGCTACAAATATAAAATACTTTATCCTAAGATAGAACTCAATGCTTTAAACCTTTTCTTACCTGCATGAATTTGTAGCTACTTAATCTATCACTATAAAATTATTTGCCAGACTTTATATATCCAAAAAAACATTTCAAAGTAGACCAAAATAAAGTTGTCAATCAAGAACTTAAAACTGAAATAGACTAAATCACAAATAAAAGATAAGTTTTTACACATAGTTCACAATATAATGACAAAGATGATTTTATAAAAAAAAATTGGGAAATAAAATCTAATTGCACAATATGTATTATACATTTTCTTAAAAATTTTGTCAATCTCAGGACTTAGACAGATAGTTTACGCATTAAGAGCACTGGCTGCTCTTGCAGAAGACCATGGTTCATTTTCCAGAACCCACATTGTGATCACAAGCATCTGTAACTCTGGTTCCAGAGGAAACCATTCTTCTGGTCTAACTGGGTGCCAGGCATGCAAATGGTACACATACATTCATACAAAATTACTTTTTTAATATTTTATTTACTATTTTTATGTTTTGTGTATGAATGTACTACCTACATGTATGTAAGTGTACCTGTGTCATGCAATGCCCACAGAGGTCTAAAGAGGGAATCAGATCCCCTGGAACCAGAGTTAAGGACCATTGTTAGCCACCATATGAGTGCTGGGAATTGAACTCAGGTCCTCTGCAAGAGCAGCCAGTGCTCTTAACCCCTGAGCCATCTCTCCAACTCTCCAGGTTTTGTTTTGTTTTAATTTGTCTATCTTGGGACTTATCTTTGAAATTAAAACGTTAAAGAGCTCCTCTTTTTTTCTGTCAATCCACTTCAATTATCTATTGTGAAAAAAATATAAATACAAACCAATACAGAAGTAACATGGTACTATTTCATTCAATTCAAATATTTTTTAAAGAACTAAGGAGAAACAGCTCCCTCTCCTACTTTTACCCTGAGAATGAGACCAGTTTACAGCAGACCAGAAACACAAAAGAAGAGGAGTTCTTAAAGACTAAACTTTGAGAGCTGGGAATAGTGATTCTCTGTTGACAGAGAAACCAGTCTATTCCCCATTTTGAGTTCTAGGGTAGTTGTGGCTACAGGGAGACAAAGTCTCAAAAGGAGGAAGAAAATTTTTTAAAGGACCAAGCTGTGAGACTGACACAACCACAACCTGGCAATTTACTATGATTGCAAATTCCTTAGGTCTTGCCACCAACTGAGGCACACTGAAGTTTGAGAACTACTGGTATAAAGAGCTCAATGACTGATGCCAGCTAAACTCTAGAAATGTTCTACGGGGTTCTTAAGTTCAATACAGGAGGTTAAGAATTAATCTCAAAGAGTTCAAGTGAGACCTTCAGTAGAATCAGAACCACTGATGAACAGAAATCTCAGAATGAACTCCCTGTTCAGTGTCAACACATGGTTATTATCGAAGATGTGAGTGAAGCCCTCTTAAATATGTTCAAGAATGAAAATATGACATTGCGGCATTTATTAAAGTTTCATTTTTTGGCCACATTGCAGGAGAGAATTTTTCTTTCCATCCTTTAATAAAAGTTTTATTGTTTTTGATAATTTCATACACTGTATTTTGATCCTATTCACTCCAACTCCTCCCAGATTCACCCCACCTACCTACCAATTCTGTGAAAATTTTTTAATTTTTATTTAATAACCCACTGACTCTAATCTGTGCTGCCCACATATTTCTGGTGTGGGGCCATCCAATGTGTTGTGGTGGACCTACCAAGAGTCATACCCTTAAGAAAACTGACTCACCTTCCCCCAGAAACCAAAAACTGTGAATCCATACATAGCTCTAGCTATTATTATAGGGTACTAACCTACAGCAATACCATAAATGCTTTATAGAAGAGCTGTTCAACATGCTAGCCACTTGGCACATGAGGCTACTGAGCAACTGAAATGTGCCAGATGCAAGTGACAAATAAATTTTAAAACCTTTTTTTCATTTATTTTTGTTTTATGTGTATAAGTGATATCTGTGCATGTATGTAAGTACACCTGTGCTGTGCAGTGCTCCAGAGAGGACAGAAGAGGGTGTCAGACTGTGGAAACAGATATGAACCCCTGTCCTTTGGCAAGAGCAGCCAGTGCTCCTAACCACTGAGCCATGTCTCAAACCTCTAGAAACTGCATTTTTAGTATTACTTAATTTTAACTGATTTAAACTTAGCTATGTGTGGGACGTAGATCCCAAAATGGACAGCACAACTCTAGGGTTATCTGCTATATCACAATGAAATTTTAAGGGATCAGAACAATTCTGGTAGCATCTAGTCAAGATAATTCCTCTAATGAGCTGTATTTATGTTTTTGTTTTTAATTTTATGAAGTCATGTTTACCGCTTTAAATTGGCTAAGGCCAAATCTGTACCTTCTTCTAGGCAACCAAACAGAAGTCACACCACAGATTTCCTTAGTTTATTATGAACTAACAGTAATATACATACCTGCACAGTCTTTTTTATTCTATGGGAAGGACCTGGATACTCTGGAGAATACAAATCTGTGAGGAATAATGAGTTGATTAATGTTGACTTTCCCAGTCCAGATTCACCTAAAAGAAGAGGAAATCTGTCAGTCAGACATTTTATAAAATGCATGTTACAATGCTAGTACTTACTAGTTATTGGTATCAAAAAACATACTAGAAGGACTCTCCACGACAAAAACATTTTTGTCCTCAGTTTTACATTGACTGTGATGGCTAGCGCTGAATGTCAGCTTGACAGTACCTGGAATCACCTAAAAGACAAGCCTCTAATCACATAAGTAAGGGATTTAGATTAAGTTAATGAAGTGGGAAGATCTACTCTAAAAGGAAGAACAATCAGACAGGAAATACTCTAAAGAAACAATAAGAGCTGAACCCTATTATAAACAAATTGGATCCAACAAATAAAGATACAACAGAGTCCAAAAAAATAATATACATTTTTCTCAAGTGTGTAACAAAATTTTTCAGGAATGACAAAAACAAGTATTAATCAGTCAAAACAAGTGAAATTTAAAATGTATGTTTTCTCATCACAATGAAATAAAAATGAAGCTAGGGAGATAGTTCCGTGGGTAAAGTGCTTGCTCTGCAAGCATGAAGACCAGATTTCGATCCACAGCACCCACATAAAGTAGGGCGTAGCAGTATGTGCCTATAATCCTGGCACAGGGGAGGCAGAGACAGGAAGCTCAGTTTAGCCTAATGAGCTCCAAATTCAGTGACAGAACCTGCAAAGCAATTAGGGAAGACAATGGTTGTCAACCTTTGACATGAGCATGTACACACACACACACACACGTACACACTTTTAAAAATGAAATAAAATTCAACTGTAAACTTTGTGAAAAGTCTGGAAATTTATAGTCATGTCCGTTACCGTCGTGTCTCACTGCTCGGGGCCCCCGAGGGGTTGGGGGTGAGTAGACACAGAGTCAAGCCACAGACGCAAGAGGATGGACAGGAAGCAGCCCAAGCACGTGGCACTGCAAACTCGTTTATTGAATAGATGCACAAGCTCTTATAGGTCTGGACAGCCAATGACCTTATGGGGTGGGGTCCCAAATACAGCCAATAGTAAGTTTGTCCCCAGGTAGGCAGGTACCTTCCAGATGCTGGTCTCACAACTAGCCAGAGCAGAACAACACACCCATAGGAGCCATTCCTCTAGTCCTCCAAACAGGTGGTCTGGCTAGGCCTACCTTACATTATGTCCAACAGAAATTGACCAACATATTTGTAACTAACCAAAAGATCAATGAAGAAAATGTAAGGGAAATTAAAATATACCCAGAGAAAAAATAAAAGTGAAAACACAACACACCAAAACTTATGGCATACAGAAAAGACAATGCCAGGAAAATGTTAGCTGCAAATGTTTACACAAAAAATGATAACCTTTGCATCTTAAGGAACTAGGAAAAAAAGTGAATTCTACACAGCATTAAAAGAAAACCAATTCTAAATCTTCCTGGAAATTAGAGGAAGGAGCACTTTCAAGCTCCTCCTGTAAGGTTAGTAATATTATCTTCATACCAAACCCAGACAAACATAATACAAAAGAAAAATTAGGACTGGCGTGTTAGCTCACCCCTGTCATCCCAGCACTCAAGGAGGTGGAGGTAGAAGGGTCAGGAATTTTTGGCCAGCCTCAGTTACATTTCAAGTTTTCAGCTGGTCTGGACTGTATGAGATCCTTCCTGTCTCAAAAAGCAGAGCAACAGCCAGGCATGGTAGCTTAGTCTTTGATTCCAGCACTCAAGAGGTGGAGACAAAAGCAGTACAACCTCTGTGAGACTGAGGACAGTCATAATGGTCTACATAGCAAATTTCAGGCCAACTGGGGCTACAGGGAAACCCTATCTCAAAACCCCCAAACAAGGCAAATATACAAACAACAATAACAAAAACAAACAACCAGGTGGGGGTGAAGACTAAAGATCAACAATATGGACAACTAAGGAAACAAAACTCCTCAACAAACCATAAGACTGAATTACTCAATAGCACACTAACAGGACTATACAACATGACTAAGAACAAATTATTCCTTGAATGCAAGGATGATTCAGTATACTCAAACAATTAATAGAAGGCTCAGTACAATTAAGAAAAGAAAGAAGAGCCATAGTTCAGTAGTTAAAAGCACTTGCTATTTTGTCAGAGGACTGAGTTCTATTCCCAGCACAAACACGGTAGTTTACAACCACCATCTCCTCAGGTCTCCCCAGGTACCAAGTACACACATACTGCGCATATATACATGCAAATAACCTCACAAATCAAATAAAAATAAATCTTTTTTTTTTTTTTTTTTTTTTAAAGAATAAAAAGCATGGGCCTGGAGAGCACTAGCTGCTCTTACAGAAAGCCCTGGCTCAATTCCCAGCACCTATATGGTAACTAACAACCATCCTAACTCCAGTTCCAAGGGATTCCAACACAGGAGGTCTTTTGACCTCCACAGGCTTTGCACTCATGGGTACGCTAACACACATTCAGGTAATATATTCATACACATAAAATAAAAATAACATTTTTTAAAGATTAAGAAACAAAAAAAAATCTTTTCATGATAAAATCTAAGCAAGGTATCTCAACACAGTAAGGGCCATATGACAAGTTCACAGCTAATATGCTCAACTGCAAAAAGTCAAAAACTTTTCCTCTAATATCCTCAGGCAAAGACGTCCATTCTGCCACTTAAATATAACAGAGCACTGAAGTCCTGGTCAGAGCAAAGAAAAAAAAGAGGTATCTAAAATAGGAAAATAAGTTTCTTGTTTAAGGTAGCATGATTTTTATATTTTAAAAACCCTAAAGACTACACACCTACACACAAAAAAGTATTTCTATACACTAAAAATAAACTATCCAAAAAAGAAATCAAAGGTAAGGGAAGAGGAAAAGAATCTCATTGACAATAGCTAGCCAGCCAAAATGAAAAATAAAGGGGCTGGAGAGATAGTTTAGCTCTGTTAAAAGCACTAGCTGCTCCTGCAGAGGAATGGGATTGAATTCCTAGCACCCACACAGCAGCTAACAACCATCCAGTTCCAGGGGAATCTGACACCCTCTTCTGATCTCCTAGGGCTTTATTCAAGACAAGTGCACTTACATACACGCAGGCAATACACTTATATACATAAAATAATCTTCATAAAATATTTTTTAAATGGAAAAAAAGAATAAATTTACTCTGGAAAGTAAAAGATCTCTATATGAAATTGTAACATAATGGTAAGAGAAACGAGGATGACAGAAGAAGCCTGTGTTTATGGAGTGAAGTAAATCAATATTGATAAAGTGGCCATATACTCAAGAGATCAGATTCCCATGGCATTTTTTACAAACACAGAAAAATAATTCAAAAGTTAAATGGAACTACAATGGGACTCTGAATACCAAAAAGTAATCTTAAACATGAATAAAAGGAACAGAGGAGAAAGCTGAGAAATAAATTCATGAAAGACTTAAATGTATGGTCAACTGATTTTCAACAAAGAACATAATGGGGAAAACACACAATGGGAAAGAACAGCCTCTTCAATAAATTATGTTAAGGACACTGAACCATCATTCAGATGCAGCACTGTTACAAAAGTCAACTTCAATTAATAAAAGATTTAAAGATAAGACCAAAACTCTAAAATCACCAGGAAGAAACACAGAAGGAAAGTTTCAGGACACAAATCTCAGCAATCACTGTTTTTTGGTTTAGGTTTTTGATGAGACCCCAAAAACATGGTCAACCAAGCAGAGGAGGAGAAGTAGAATTAACAAACCTATCAGTCCACTCGAGTGGTGGGGCAAGCTGTGCATGAATGAGAGCAATCTCCAATCTCTGTATCTTCTTTATAACTTTTCTATGAATTAAAATTATTGTAAAAACAATCTTTAGAAGAAAAAAAAAATTCAGTCCTGAGCAACACAGTGAAGTGGCCCTGGAAATCCACAGAAATGGTGGTGACGTTGGTGGGGTGGCTAACAAAGGGATGAGAATCTTTAAAGCAAGTAAGATGAGAACCCAAACACTCCCAAGGGTAGAGTGGGAGCCTTGACAGCTCTAGTACCTACAACTTTTTAAAAGAAAGAATGTTTTTACATTTGACCTGAAAGGGAACTTCAGGTTTAGTACAGTCCTACACATTCTTTTCACTTATTAACTGCCTTTCCTATTTCCAAATCTTTCTTAAATGAACATTTTTTTTCTCATTATAAATACCCAAAGTGACCAAAAAGCTATTTCCAAACAGGTAAAATTTTAAAAAACAATTAATTTTTAGTCACCTAAAAACTGAATTAACTACCATTTCTGTTCTCAGATCACAAACAAAATTCCCAAGATCGGAAAAATCCCAAGACCACCATTTTTGCACTCTGACCACAAACGAAATTCCCAAGATCACAGTAACTCACAAGTAGGCACTTACATGCCTGAAAAATTTATAACCACTTCACCAATGAGGATTTCCTCTACTAATTTTTCTTTTTTAGATAAATGATGTAAGTCATACTAAAAACACTACAAAACTCTGAATACAAATTTCCTTCAAATAATGGCAATCACCTGTTATGCATCAGTCACAGGGATTAAAATTGCAGACAGGACAGAACACCCAATATGTGTCACTTAGAAGTTTGTAGGTAAATGGTAAAAATCACAAGTTCCATATTTAGGTATATTTAAGATGGTTAGAAAACAGGCAAGTAATTCCATAATTACTGGGAAGTACAAAGATTTCTAAAAATCTTCAGAGATTTATTTGACAACAAATCTCTATCTGGATGGATGAACAACACTTGGGAACATTAAGAAAGGTCAAAGTAAAGGAAAAATTCACAAGGCAGAAAGCAAGTTTACCTCAATGCAATTTATTCAGGTAAAATAGAAATATCTGGGATGTGAAGTTAGATTCTAGGTTGATAAGAGTCCCTCCCCAATTCACACCTCCTCTTACTATTCCTCACCCAATTTAATTTGTGACCTCAAATGTCCTTCAGTGTGAGTTCATTCACTGGAGCCTGGTTAACCTACTGGTCACATACTTGAAAGAGACAGTCTCTCCCTCTCCCAAGAAGCCATCCATTGCCAAAAGATCCTTAGGCTGTATTGGGATATCTCACCTATTTCCCCACATCTTGGCTGGGATTTTTGTCTGGTGTAAGCTTGCATGGGACTTGTGCATGTTGTCACCATTACTGTGAGCTCATATGCATAACTGACCAGCTTTCTGGAAAACTTTACTTGTTGTCACCCACCACCTCTGGCTCTAATCTTTCTACGCCCTCTTCTGCAAAGATCTCTAGCCTTAAAAGGCAGAAGTTATAGCCGTCCTATTCAGGGATATGTACTCTGCAGCCTCTTGTTCTCTGCACATTGGCCAGTTATGGGTTTCTTTGTCAATTAAAAAGGGAAGCATTTTAGAATTACTTTTAGAATGCTAGTTTGGACATCAGAGTTGAAGTATAATAAGAGTCATTTTTACTAGCAGGGCCTTTACTTCAGTCTTCCTAGACAAGAATAGCATTATTTCTGTTTATTTTTTAATGTAATCAGGAATACATGAAAGCCCGGTAAAACAGAGGAAAAACAAGAATAGCAACACAATTTTTAAAATCATGTAACACAGGCAGAGGAAATAGCTCAGTCAGTAAGGACCTAAGTATGAGGCTCAACAGTCATGTAAAAAATGTCAAGGTATGGTGGCATGTACTTTGGATCCAGCACTGGGTAAGAAGATCTCTGGGGCTTGCTTGCCAGGCAGGATAGCCCAGTAAGTGAGCCCCAGGCCAATAAGGCATTGTCTAAAAAAAAATAATGTAGATAGCATCCAAGAAACAATGAAGACTTGACATGCACAACCACATATTACACACACACACACACACACACACACACACACGCACACACGCACACACACACACAAATACACTTAGAAAAATTTAAACATTCATTTTAAAGGACTAATAGGTGTCTCTTAGATATGGAAAAATCACATTTTACACAAGAGACTTAACTAATTAATATCCTTAATTGTAAAAATATATACTACGATTCCAGATAAAACACATTTTAAATGTCTATGAAATATTTAAGTTGATCACACATTAAGCTACAAAAATTCTAAATAAAAAAAACAGAAATCTATAGATCATTTTCTTCAGAGTAAAATTATAAATTTCCAGCAGCAGCACACTTACATGTAAACCAATTTCTCCTTAACTCCTCTTCTATAACAACTACTCGAACACAACAAAATAAGCACTGCCTATGAAAATAACAGGTATGACTAACGTGATTGATAAGAGAAAATCTTGTGCTTAAAAATAAGCCTAAAGAAAACTGGTTCCTATAAAACTGTGAAGCTTTTTTTTCTGAAGAGCAATCAGGCAGTCAAAATGTTAAATCCACATGCCCTTAACATTAATCCAGCAATTTCAATTCCAGAAAGTACAACACATAAGCGTATCTGTGTGTGCCTAAAACAAAAAATCTAAGGAGCTTAATTAAGTACCTAACTGTAAACATTCATATCTACCAATAAGATACAAATTATGATGAAGGTATACACTACAGAACACATGTATATGCTAGAATTACAGTAACATGATATTTGTACAATATGTTAAGTTTAGGAGAAAAATTCCACAGAACAATATCTGTAACATGGTGACTCTTATTTTAAAAAAATCCATAAAGGGCTGAAGAGCAACTCGGTGATAAAGCATTACAAATTCATTACAAAAGAACAAATGCTGGATTTAATCCACAGACAACCACTCCTAAGATACAATGAGAATACGTGTGTGTGCACACGCGTGCAATTATAGAAAAATACCAGTAGATTTGAACTACCAGCTTAATGTTTATCTTTAGAGAAGGGAATGAAATGAGGAAAGAAAAAGGACATTCTCTTTTTACTAAATGTCTTTAAAATCTAGCTATTTAAGTAAAGTTTTTATAAACTTTCACTTGTTGCAGGAAGAGATACCGATATACTGATTCAATACTTCTAGGTGGAAAACGCTTTCATCACAATTTTCCCTGTCTATAAGTCAGTTCTTATACAAGGACTATAAATTATATTACTTTTAACTTCCCATTTTTAAAGGGGTTGATAAAACGTTGCTATACTATAGGTCAAGAAAAAAGTCTTGGAAATGGCTATTTGCAAATATGATTAGGAAGATAGTGATGATTACAAAGTTAACACTAGAAGAAAAATGAGTACTGACTCTCATTTAATGAAAGATTAGATAAATGAAAAGGAAGCACTAGTTCAGACTTACAGATACTGATGATGAGGACAGTTATGCTATAGCAATTCTCCATAGGAGCACTACTTAGTACTATTCTTTATTACATGGATTTTGTCCTGTTTACTAAAGGATGCTTAGAAGCATCCCTAGGACTTTAGATGCCTATAGTAACCTCCCAGGTCTCCAAACATTGACAAATGTCCCTTCAGGGGTGGCTCTTCAAGTACTGGAATCCTTGAGCACTGAAATGTTATATATAAAATATGAAGACGACAATGACATCCAATATGCTATCAATTTTTCAGTTTGTCTGTATTTAAATCAATGACTCACTGAATCTTTTATTACCTCATGAACTAGATGCTAATATCAATACTATGAGTTGAAAGTGAAAAACCTAAGACAAAGCAGTGTAATAACTTGCTGGGTCACACCGCTAATAGAGGACAGAATTGCTTGACACCAGGAAGTCAGACACCAAAGCTCATGTTCTCATTTACCCACTTCAACTCTCTCCCCAAATTCCCAAGTATTTTTTAATTTGGTTAACTACAATGGACCATGTCTGAATGGAACATTTTGTCAACATTTTCAAAGGTAATACTTAAAAGCTCTATCTCACTTGAATGACAGAGTTCATGTCCTTAGCAACTGGGTAAACTTCCCAGACCACAAGTACATTTAAGAACATGCTTCTTGTCCTGGTTTACTTAATGTGAGAACAGACCCACTATTTTGTTATACTATTACAATGAGTTCCAAGTAAGAAAAGTAAATACAAAGCTAACTCAATATGTAGAAGCCCAAGTACAATAAATTATAACATTTTATTTATCTTTTAGTTTATATGTATGAGTGTATTGTCTGCATGTGTGTAAGTGCACCCATGTTGGTAAATGCCTGCAGAGGGCAGAAGAGGGGGTCAGATTCCCCTGGAACTGGAGTTATGGGCAGTTGTTAGCTGCCATGTGGATACTAGGAATAGAACCCAGGTCCTCTGAAAGAACAATGAGTGCTCGTAACCACTGAACTATCTTCCCATCCCTTCAATAACTTTTTATCTCTTCATATCTGAATATTCTCTACCTACCCCACCATCAAATCCCACATCTGTTCTAGAGCCAAACTAGAAGAGGGAGAAGAATCTTTACAAGATACAATAATACTCTTCTTGAATACTATTCTGACTCAGTGAACTTTCTTGTAAAGCATTACCAGGAAGGTGAACTGTTTTAATGATTTTATTATAATATTATAAATATTATAAAATATAATATTATAATATCATTCAAATAAGCCTGATAAGTTTATTTCAGGAAGCAAAGTCATCTCACCCAAATCACTGTGACCAAAGGGAACTCAAAAACAAGTTTTTTTCAAGTGAATGAATAGTCCTTTTACCAGTTATAAAACAGCACCTGAGAAGTGTTATGGAACTAGTTTCATAAAACCATTATTATTCTCCACTTAAGTAAATACCAACCTTCTCTCTGCTATCAAGAGTAGCACAGGTTCTTAATCCAATTCATCTCAAGCATTCTTTAAAAGAAGTTTATATAATTGTTAAGAATGTAGTTGTGCTACTCTGAAAAAAATCTAGGGGCAATGGTTGCAGTAATTCCTACCTACTCCCATCAAGAACTGGATTTGTGATTTTAAACTAAAACTTCTATGCCTCAAGGTCCTTATCTATAAAATGCAGATAACAGCAGAATTTAGACCACCAATGAGTAGAACAAGTGATCATATGGACACTCATACATATAAAATAATACTAAATATTTTTAAGCATCGCTTCTCAGTATTTTCTCTGTTATAGAATGTCTGACATTTGGATATGACAAATATTACTTTTAAATATAAGTAACAATAATTTAATGTTTAAGTCCAGCCATATTTTCAACCTTTATATTGAGGCCACTATCTTTCAGTACCATGTTGCCAAACTTGCTCTTCTATACTACCCATATATGCCCCCTTCTTGGGGCTGCCTACTTGGTGATAACCTTTTGTTATTCCCGTGAGAAAACTTGCATAGGAATCAGATATCTTACATTGATTGTCTTTACCCTTTATTGAAAATATGGCTGGACTTAAGCATTAAATTTAGTATTATTTTATATGTATGAGTGTTCTGCCTACATTACACACCTGTCATGCAATGCCGGCAGAAGCCAGAGGAGAGTGTGAGATACCCTAAAACTGGAGTTACAGATGGGTACTAGCCACCATGCTGGTTCTGGAAGCCGAACTTGGGCCCTCTGCAAGAGCAGATACTGCTCTTAACTGTTTTGTCATCTCTCCCAGCCCCAGCAGTCTTGTTTAATACTCTTAAAATTACTCCTAACTATAGCTGATCCTTGATCATTGGTTTTATGAAAAGAAAAGCAGTTATTAAAGTAAAATAACAAGAAAACTATCATCAGTCCTATCAACTCAAATTCTACTAAGACAGAGATCTACGGACACAATCCAAATCAAGTTTACCTCTCCATTATTTAGGTAATACTTAAAAATAATAAAGTTTGAAATTAAATATATACTTTAAAAATTAGCAAAAAAATAAAAATAGAATATTTACCTATAACTTCTTTATAAATAATATTTTAGGAAATTCTGAATATGCTGCTGACAAATTCAAGTTAATGTCCACTTTACATTTATTCTGTGAAATGTACCACCTATATTATGCAGCAAAGTCATTATCAGTTCCTTAACTACATTAGATTATAATGGTAAAGACAACTTTTTTACTGCCTTTGTTATAATACAATTTAAGATGTTAAATACTTAATAAGAGTAACTAAAAATGTATTAACGAGTATTTAACCTAAGCAGATGGAAATATACTCATCTTAAAAGCTATGCATACCCTATCATTACTTAAGAATATTAAATTTCCACCCTAAGAATTAAAAAAAAAAAAAACTCACGAAATGTTTATCTCTCAAGTTTTGAAGAAAGTGAAAAATAATAGTGAAGGTCAAGTTCCTTTGGGAACTCAGGACTGGTGTCCTTTAGGATTCTATAAGATTTATAGAATCAAAGATTCTGCAATCAAAGGTATCTGGTTATCTGTACTCAGCCTCTCTTCAATCGGCAGTCATGTCTTCTTAATCTCTAGATTTTCAGGGACTAGAAGAGTGTCTGGCTCTTTGCAGTTAACTATTAAATTTTTACCATAAAGTGAACGAGGAATGGAAGGTTAAGATGCAGTCCAGTTCTCAAGAATCTGAAGTGTGGTAGGGAAGTCATCTATCCAAACTGATATAAGGAAGAATTTGATCAAGATCATGAATGAGATATCTAAGAGCAACAGAATGTCATAACACTGAGAAATCATATTATCCTGTAAAGGAGGACATATTTCAATGAGACCTTGAAAGTCGGAGTGCAATTTCAGTAAGCATTTCAACTTTCTTAAATATTCATGAATAAAAGAGGTCATTTTTACTATCTTGTGCCAATAGTGTAAAAAAGAGAGCAAAGAATGTTTAAAATTAGCTCTTTGATTATGGTGACTATCATATCTGAAATCCAGTATTGGGAAACTGAGTTAAAAAAGACTGCAAGTTCAAAAATAAATCTGGACTATTTATGAAGACCCTGGTATAGGTAAAAATTCCTACACTCCACCCTAGATAGGCCTTAAAAGCTGAGAATATGCAGGAAAGTTTTCTCAGGTATATCTTGATGAAGTTTCAAGCTATTCACTAAATAGATGTAAGTAAGAAATTCTAAGATAGGGCTGGCAAGATGATTCAGTAGGTAAACACACTCACTGCTGAAGCCTAGTGATCTGACAACTCGACTTCACAAAGTCGTCCACTGACCTCCACACAAACACCACAACACGTGGCATGTATATTCATATCACAATAATAATGTATCTTTAAAAATGTTTATTAGTTTGATTTTACGTGTATGAGAGTATTGCCTCCATGTAAGTGTACCTGTGTCATGCAATGCTTTCCAAGGTCAGAAAAAGGAGCTGAGTCCCCTAGAACTGAAGTAAGGAGGGCTTTTGGCTGCCATATGAGTACTAGCAATTGAACCTGGGTACTCTGAGCAGCCAGTGCTCTTAAACCACTGAACCATCTCCAACCCCAACAATATATCTTCTAAAACAGAAATTCTAATATACCAAAGACATAAGGCAATGTGCCAGGTAACACCAACACTTAAAGATGGCCAACTGGGAATGAATCCTAATGAAGCCACCAAGCAACCCATTAACCAAGAGGCTGTATCATAATAGAGGAAGATTTGGGGAGGGCGGAGAGCAGCAATGTTAAATAAAAGGCTTTAAAAAAGTGACTAAACACAACAAAACAATCTACTAAGAGGAGAAGCCAAGGGGTAAATTGTTATAATGGGTGAGAAGCAAACTAGAAATTTATACTTTCTTTCATGTAGTTATAAAATGAAGAAAATATACCACCAGTGAAGTAGATAAAGGTACACTGTCAAGGAGAATATTGTACTTTATGTTTTCATGTTTGTCCACTGAACATTTAATCTAGAAGAATAGAGTCTAGACACTATTTCCAAGACATTACACACAAATGTGATTTGAGATTTACTAAAACATCTCCTCACAATCTATTAGAGTATCCTTCAATATGCAGACTGACAGATATACATGATAATTCTAAAATATAAGTGAATATGTCCTAAGTTGGCTCTGCAATAATTAAATTTATTTATTCTAGTTATAATAACTGACAACACTTCTGTTGTGTATCTGGCAACAAACATTCCAACCAACCACTCATAAATAAATGCCTACTGGTCAAGTCAACCAGCTTGCATATGCTACATTTTACTGCAGTTAGGGATAAATGAACTCTTTTGCACAACCTATTTTAAGTAGATAATCATGTTTTAATCCTCAGTTACCAGAAAACTTTAATTGCCTATTTGGAAATTCTTCTTCAAGATCAATTACTTTTAAAAGTGGAAAGTAAGGGCTGGAGAAAAGACTCAGCAGTTAAGAGCACTGGCAGTTCTTACAGATGACCTGGGTTCCATTCCCAACACCCACATTCCAAGAACCATCCTTAACTCCAGTTCAGGGAATCTGATGCCCTCTTCTGGCCTCCACAGGCATTACATGACACAGGCACACTTACATATATGCAAGTGTAACAGTCATACACACAAAATCAAAATTTAAACAAAATGCTTTTTAATTTAAAAATGGGTTGTCATTAATTTGTGTTAAACTATATTATTGAACTTGGGTGTGCAATCTTTCCTAACAACATAGCAAGTTTGTGTAGGCCTTTTTGCTAAAATTAATAGCAGAATTCTACCTATGATCATGTCCAACACTTCCAGAAGTTATGAAGTTATAATTTCTCATTCAATTAATATTTTCATCCTTAAAAATCAAGTATTCTGGGTGCTAGGGAGATGGTTCAGTGAGTTAAGTAAGTACTTGCTATGCAAACCTGATCCTAATTCAGTGTCCCAGCACCCACATAAAAGACTAGTATGACAAGACTTCAGAAACATCAACAGTATAACTTTGGGGTGGGGGGACCCTCAAATGGTGGGGAAGAGGAAACAAGCAAGCACGTTTTAGGCATTAAGGTAACAAAGTCTAAAATTATATCTAGCACTAACCATATGCTGATTAAGTGGTACTGCCAACACTGATGAGTGTGCAAAATGATACAATCTGTTTGGCAACTTGATGGTACATTAAAACCCAGACATGGGAGCTGGAGAGATGGCCCAGTGATTAAGAGCACTGGCTACTCTTGTAGATGACCTGGGTTCAATTCCCAGCACCCATATGGCAGCTCAATCCAGTATCTTCTTCTGACCTCTGCCGGCATTGCATGACACGGGTGCACCTACCTACATGCAGCAATACATTCACACACATAAAATAAAGTAAATAAATAAATAACCCAGACATGGTGATGTATATCTGTAGTCCAGCACTCATTCACACATATGCCTCAAAAACAAACAAACCCTTTAAAGCTTAGAAAACACAGGAGTTCAGGTTTTCAAAGCCATAAGGAAACAATTATAAGCAAAGATATAGCTATATAACCATGTTTGTTATGGTATCTGTTGGCTAAAAATATTGGAAAAAAAATCTATTCCAGTAATATGGCTGATCTTCATAGACCATTAAAATAACACATGCACAATACAACCAATAGCTAGATTAAGGAAAAACATCTGACATGCTAGATGACCACAATTTACTGCTAAATTTAAAAAGGCAATCATGAAACAGCACAAATACACAAGAATTTTACATGTTTCTATACTTAAAGAATGACCACCCAATGACATGGTATTATTTATTTTCATTTTCCTTTCTTTTTCTAATTTCTACAGTAAAACACATGAACTTCATTACAAAAGCTCTTAAAAATTCATACATGAAACACCTAGAAAGAATGCATAATTTTTTATGGAATTACATTTTTTTTCTTCTAAGGTTTCTTTTGTTAAACTGAATGACATTTGCTATTTTATAAAGTTCATAGAATTGAGTGGTTTTCAGTATATTATCACCAGTTAATTAAATCCTTCTATTAAAGTATAATAAAATTGGAGAGTCTAAAGGAAGAAATTTTTCAAATTTTACTCAAAGCATTTCAAGTAGCCACTACATCTATAATATATTACTAAATGCCCAATAGCATAGATATAAAATGGGGCAATATTACCTTTGAGGTTTGGGTTATTTACTTTGTTTTTGAAATGCGGGAGATTGATCCCAAGGCCTGGACATGCTAAGTGTGCTCTACTCTCAGATCTACCTAAGATGGTACTGAAAAACAGTAACTTCAACAGCTATTTTATATTCTTTCTATAATAAGGCATATTAAAATACATATACCACACACATTAATGAAAATCCCTGAATCCCAAACATGGCTACACCAATAAATTCTAAGTGCCTACTGGAAAGAAGGAAAGCAGGAAAGGAAGGATGGAAGGAAAGAAAGAAAAGAGGAAGACAGGGAAGGGAAGAGGAAGGGAGGGGAGGAAGGAGGAGGGAAAAAAAGGGGAAGGAAGGGCAGGATGGAGGAAGGGAGGGAGACAAAAGGCAGGGGCAGGGAGAGATAAGAGAAAGAAGATATAAAGAGAAGGGGGAAGTGTGGGGATATTATTTAGGTGTCAGGAGAAGAACATCCAACAACGTAAAATAGTGAAACTTTGAAACATGAAAATTACTAAAGGAATGGTAAATCTGCCTGTTTCACTTCATATCCTCTCTAGGCTGGATACTCATTCCAATGAAATGGCAGAGAAAAGAAAATCTTGTTTAAGTTCTCCAGTTCTAGTTTCCTCCATCCCACCCTCCTTTCCTCCCTTCATGACTCACAGAAAAAGTAAAATGAATTCACAAGAGGTCAAGACATACTGGCTGCATTCTACTCAAGTATCATATATACTTTACATTTCTAAATGAGCCTTTACATGATGTTATGAAGGAGACAGAGAAACATACTTAATTTTTAGTTTCTATCAGATGGGTTGAGGAAGAAGAGGTAAAAGAGGAGATACAGATCCTATTATACGTTAAAATTTGAAATGTATTTACATAATATAAAATACAACATACATTCACTACAGCTATTTGGGTATTGTTTTCTTAAATTTATTCAAAGCCGAATAATAAAGATCAAAACTCCAGGTTACAAAGAAATTATCTTACCTACTACCATAAGTGTGAATTCAAACCCTCTTTTCACTGATTTTCTGTACACTTGATTTGGGAGATTGGCAAATCCCACATAGCCTTCAAGGTTCTTCGGTTGCTAAGAAAGGAAAAAGGAGCCAAGTTAGCCATGTATCAACAATATTCTGTAGAATATTCCAAATTCCCTTCAATGACCACTTTTTAAATATTATAGGAACTGTTAAGCAAATCATTGCTTTTTCACCGATATCAAGAAAAGCATTAGTTAACTGCTGACTGGACAGAATACTCTGAACACGAACTGGCAATATAATGATTATTAAAGCCCAAGAAAGAAAGTATTAAGAAATGCTTCATGGGGCTGGAAAGATGGTTCAGTGGTTAAGAGCTGGCTGCTCCTGCAGAGGACCCAGATTCAGTTCCCAGCACCCACATGGCAACTAACAACCATCCATAACTCTAGGCGACCTAATGCCCTCTTATGGCCTCTACAGACATTCACGACACAGGTGTAATTACATGCATGCAGGCAAAACACTCATACACATAAAGTTGTTTTTTAAATAAAATTTTTAAGTTGTAAAGAGACCTCCTTCAGAACAAAGATCTCACCTAACAGGAAGTTAGTAAAACAAGGTTCTGACTAACCAACTAAAGCCACAAAACAACAAAGGAATTTCCACTTTGAAAAAATTCATGTCCACTGAAGATTACAATAAGAACTCTTTAATTATCACCTTTGTTCAAACTGATGACTTAAAGTAAACTGTAACTGTATTGGTTATATGAACTTTAAGTCTTTCATGACCTGAACAATCATTCCATGAGTAATTTTTTTTAATTGAACTCTAAATTGGCATAGTAAGTCTGCTGTTTAATTTACCCATTGGTGAAAAATACTGTCCATAGTTCAGATCATCTAACTGAGTAGAGTCTTACTGGTTAATCTTACTTTAGAAATTCTTATTCATCTTTATATACTGTGGCAAAAAACTCCTTAGAGGGACACAATCTCATGAGTTTTTGCTACATTTAAATTTCTCATTAAAAACAAAAAACCAAACTGGTGGTATCAAAGTATCAATTCAACATATTTGAATTTTTTAAAGTCTACATTCTTCATGAGTATCACATTTATAGCCAGATATTCCACCCATAACTTTTTTCTTTTCATTCATGTAAACTATTTTTTAAGTCAAATGCTGTTAACTCAAGTTAGCCAATAAAAAGGCTAATTTTAAACATAATTAAGAAACTGATCAAAATATAATATTTTAAAGTCAAACATTTGAAAGCCTATTATGAGCAGAACTAAAACTATGTTCTAAATTTTAAATTTCCTTAAGGGTCATATTTTATGTAAGTTAAGCGCAAGTTAACTATATAAAAGATTTTGTAATGTATGTGGTATACTCACAGCTACTTTGTAAAGGAAATTTTTCCATCATTTCAGTGTCCCAGATTCCAGCAAAACGAATTCACAGAATAGCAAGTGAGGAATTAGAAGAATTGTAGCAGCACATTCAGTCCAAGTAGGAGCAAATCCATTGGAACATAGCAAAAGACAGAAAATAAAAGTTACTTACATGTAACTCAACAAATTAGAAGTATATTACAAACACAATGATGGCAGACTCTTTTGTACATGTCAAATAGTTTAGCATTTTCAGTAGCTCTTGTGTGGCAATATATAACAAAAGACCTATCTTTTTACAAACACCAATTATTATAACCTGCATCTAAGTCATATAGGAAATGGTGGAAAAGACGTAGAATTATAAAGTTTCAGAACTGAACACTATGAATTTCATACAACTTTGTACTGTCAAGTCTACATATATAGTTGACTCAGATCAGATAAATACGCAAATGCAAGTTAAATTTTTCTCATACAATGTTCTATTAAGCTTAAACTTAGAATTGGAAGATATGTAGAATGTAGACATAGGAAGCTAAAGACAATATGCGGTAACATGAAAAATTAAGGTAAGCTGTAGGCTGTCAAAACTAAAGCAACTGGACAATGATAAAGAAAACTGACCACACTAGGATAAACTTTCTATGAAGAAAATACTAGTTTACACATGTATAAATGTGAACTATATCACAACATACTTCAAACAATTTGAGGCAGTTAAGGCATTGCTATAGCTTATATTTAAAGTAATTAAATTTAGTAAGTGAAAATCCAGCTTTAGAGTTAATTACAAAATTTTTCCATGACAAAATCCAAAAAACTTTAACGACATCCCATTTCCCACTAAAGTAAAATTCAAATCTTAATAATAGCCTATAGTGGTTCTCAACTTTAGGCGCACTTTAGAAATTGCCTGGGAGCTTCTATAAAGCCCCAGTACTCTGCTTGCATATCAGATCAGTTACATCAATTTCTGAAGTAGAACCTATCCACCAGCATTTTAAAGTTCCTCAAACACTTTCCAAGTACAGCCAAAGCTTAAGAGTCATTAGCTGTCCAGGCCCTGCAAGACCAGGCTCTCCTGTTTCTCTAGCCTCTTAGCCAATTATACCTTCTTCTCCTTGCTCACTTCTCTTCCACTGACTAACCCAAACAAATCGGGACACATTATTTAAGACTTTTACATTTGTTTTATACTTACTGCCTTATCATTGCTATTACAAGAAGGTCATTAGCACAGGGAGTCTCATTCCATTTAAAATTAATCTACTTACCCCAACATTCTGTTGTTCGCTTTCTGTTTCTCCTTAGTGCCTACCACTATCTTAACAGATTTTACTCATCATATTTATTTGGATCTCTATACCATCCCCCATCCCTTGCCTCTTAACTATAATGTAAGCTTTATGGAAGCAGAGATTAAATAAATTTCAAAAAGGTCACACACACACCCTGCCATTTGAGAGTGCTGAAAAAGCTTCAGAGACTATGGTTTTCATTGCCACTTTAAGGAACCCACCAGACAAAAGACACAATAAAAACATTTCAGAATATGTCTCTATGTCTCATTTGTTGAAGGACTTTGGTTCATAATGAGTACTGTTTTATGGTTGAACTAAGAATATGGAAGAAGCATTCCAGGAAAAGAGTAGACCTTAAACTGAGAATAGATTTGGTACTTCCTCGAAGAGAAGATGATCTTTAACAAAGTAAAAGGTAAAAGTCAAAGGGATAAGTAATAGGAAATGAGGTCAGGGAAGCAGGCAGGAACCAGATCATGTGGGACACCACCAAAATAAGAGATCTGGATATTATTTTAGACATGGTGGGAAACCACTGGAGGGTTTTTGCATAGGCAACTGACCTGATTAGAGTGTTTTAAAGATAGCTCTCACTGCTAAGTGAAGGAGGGGAAAAAGAACTAAAGACAGAACTGAAGAGATGGCTCAGCAGTTACGAGCACTGACTGTTGCAGAAGACTGGGCTTCATTTCCCAGCATCCACATCGCAGCTAACAAGTGTCCGTAACTCCAGTTCCAAGGGATCTGATGTCCTCTTCAGGCCTACATGGGCATACATACATGCAGGCAATATACTCATACACATAAAATAAACATAAATAAATAAAAAAATTTTAAATACGTGAACAAGACACCTCAAACAAACTCTTAACAGGTTATTGGAACTTTGGAAGAATTTTTTTTTTCTTTTTGGAAGAATACAGTTGCTAATATCTTGGAATGTGAAATGCCACTGTCACTTTTAAAGGTGTGAAAATTAAGATTTTGTTTAACAAAATTTTCAACACACACATACAAAACACATCTTATTTTTAAATCTGCTTTTTGATAACAAAAAATAAGTGAAGTAAGAAGAGAGTGGAAACTTGAAGAAAATCAGAAGTTGAAGAAAATTCAATGTAATTGTGAATTTCCTCAATCCTTTCACTCTCCCAACTTCACAAAATTAAATACTCAGATGTTCATTAAGATAGTTAATAATAATATATACTCCAAATTACCTTAATATACCCAAAATTCTATTTCCCTTTCTGTAATTGCAATTTTTAAAGTCAGTTTACAAACATGTAACAGTTACATCAATAACTTTAAATATCAAAGATAAATATTTCATCTTTTTTTAATGGATTTAAATTCAATCTGCCTCTCTTTGGATTTTTAACATATATGTACATTATATACTGCTTTACAAAATGACAAAAATAATTTAATTTTCTTAGAGTTTCTGTTAATTCAGAAAACAAGGCAAGACACAGTGGTACATGACTGTAGCTCCAGCTACTAAAGAAAGTAGAACAGAAGGATGACTTGATTCTATGAATTCAAGGCCAACTTGGGGAACATAATGAAACCTCCACCAAAAAAATTAACTCGTTAATTATGAAAAACAAGCACAGGTTATAAAAGGAAAAAATATCACTGCAGAAATTTGCTTGTCTATTGTTTAACAAGCATCACATTATACATATAGATATTAACTGTCTGACACTTGCTCAAATTCCTACAGTCTACAAAATTTAAGGGAAAAGTTAAAGAACTGTATCCACCATTTTAATTATGTAAATATTTTAGATATAAATGGTCTAAAAATACCTACATATTAAGTTTAATTTAACATGAACACTAAAATCCTACAGACTTACACAGGCATGTCTCCTCCCTTCTACCAACTATGTTAAAGATTCGTGTCTTATTCTGCATGCCTGTGGCTACAAATTTTATTGAGATGTGTAACTTTTTTAATGTTCTACATCTATTTTTGTGTAAGTACATGTGACTACAAGCATGCAGATGCCACTGCACTCATGGAAAGGTCAGAGGACAACTTTTGGTCAGTTCTTGACTTCCAACATGTTGAGACAGGGTCTTATTTCTGCTGCTGTATAGCATATACCAAGCTAGTGCTGGGATTATAGTTATTATTGCTGCACTGATAAACACTGATTTTTTTGTTGAAAGACTTTAGCATTTATGCTTATATATACATATGTATATATGAATGAAACAAATTTTAAATAGCATTTTCCTCCTTTGCTCTATACTTAGAATTCAAATGCTAGAATTTCTGACTCCACTTTCATTCATTTGTTCAACACAACTTAAAATATAACAGGTATTTATCTGTATTCATGCTAGCAATTATGAGCATGAAGCCTAATACAATAATACAAAACAAGTGCAATGAGATAATAAAACAAGAATGCTACAAGAATGAAAACGAAGGGTGGTTCATCCTGTTTTGGAGTGAGATCCATCAGCCCTGAAGGACTAGAAGGCAGTTACAGTGTAATGACAAATGAGGGCAGATGCTAGAAAATAAAAGATTTATGTAGAGTTCCTAACTCTGAGCAAGAGTTCCTAAAGTGAACTACAAACAGGTCAACACCACTTTTGTTAAGAGTCTAGAAATCTGCAACTTAGGAAGAGTCAAGCAAAAGCCAGGTAATAAGGCTTTTGGAGGATACTAAGGAACTCAGTTTCTACTTCACCTTGAATGCCAGTAGAGAGCACTAAAGGAAATGAAGCAGAACTAACAATCCTTGGGCAGAGAAGGCTCATCAGGTAAAAAGCACTACCTGCAAAGGCTTGACACCCCAGTTCAATCCCAGAGTGTGCAGCTGTAATTCTAACACTCATAAGACAAGATGGGAGGAAATAGGAGACAGAGATAGGCACTGGCCAAAAGCTGCAAGCTAGCTAGCCTGGAGTTTATATATAGCACAGAAACAATACCGTGCCTCAACAAAGCAGAAGCTGAGACCTGACTCCAGAAAGTTGTCCTCTGAGCTCAACAGGAGGGCCATGGCATCCCTATGTGTGTACTCACACACACATATACAAAAATAAAATTTTATTTTTTAAATACCCACATTAATTCATATACATAGTTACATGTATATTTCAGAAAATTACCACTAACAAGATTAAAGGTAAACTAGAGGAACAAATGGTAACAATTTTAAGAGCTGCTACAGTAACCCATGGGAGAAATATAGACAACAAAGGTGGTAAATATGAAGAGCTATATAGGTTAAAACTCTACTCCTCATTAAGGTGATCACACAAACTATCTCATGTAAGAACATGAAGGAATATAGCTAGTCTGAAATATGCACCAGGTTTTAAAGAGTCTGTTAAGAAAAGAAGAATGAAAAGTGTTAGTAGTTTTTATATATTGGCTACATAAAATAGAAAAGTTTCTAATGTGGCTATTAGAAAGGTTTAAATTACACATCTGATCTGCATTAAATTTCTTTCTTGGGGGGCAGGGGGTCTTTTTGAGACAGTGTCTCCCTGTAGCCCCAGCTGGCACAGAACTCACTATGTAGACAAGGCTGGCCTTGAACTGGATCCACCTGCTTCTGCCTCCCAAGTGCTGGGATTAAAGCTTATGCCACCATGCCCAGCTAAATAATTTCTTCTTTTTAAAGATTTTTATTTAGGTACAAGTTTATGCATCTATTCCATATGCACATGGGTGTCTGCAGAGGCCAGAAGAGGACATCGACCCTCCTGGAGCTGAAGTTACAGGTGGCTGTGAGCTGCCCAGAGCAGGTGCTAGAACAAAGCTCGGGTTCTCTAGAAGAGCAGCAAAGCACTCTCAAGCACAAAGTCCTCTCTTAGACCCAACTTTCATTACATTTCTATTGGACAGTATATTGGACTATATATCAAAGTGGTGAACTGATGGGTTTCCATAATTAACCTGAGGGAGGGTTATTAGAGTGATTTCTGAATTTAGATCTGAGCAACTACAGTAACTAGATGAACAGCAGTACAAAGCAATAAAAGCAAAAATCATCTGAATTTAAGGTAATAGTTGGGCTTTAGAGAACACATATATCTAACAGACAACAGATTATATAAAAGTAAAAACTATGGAGACATATAGCTTAGGCAGATATTAACATTTTAAGTCAACATTTAAATTATATTAAGGTTATAGGTATGACTCTAAATGTAGTATCCACAGAGGGTGCCGGGAACCAAGTGACCTCTGTCTGACCCTCCTGCGAATGTAACATCCTGAGACCTGCTGACGCCAATGGTTTCAACTTAAAGAGTTTCTGAATGTCTAGACAGACAAGTTCCCCCACCTGTATCCGCCCTACACATGCCCTTGGCTACTGAAACATCCTGTGGAATGTAAACAACCCTGCCACTACGCCCCACCTAGCCCTTGCAGCAGCAGTATATAAGAGCTGTGTAAAAAATAAAGATTTGTCTACTTGATCAGAGAAACTGCCTTGTCAGCCCTCTGTGTGCCTCTTGTCCCTTTCATTCCAGGTTTCTGAGGACTCCTGCTCCTGTTGCTGCCCTGTGGGCCAGGGCAAGAGGGAAGCAGGTCAATAACCAGGCCACAATTACCACCTGAACAAAAAGGTGACAGAAAAGAAACAACAAAGTAGTTAAAAGAATTTAAAAGAGAAGACCAACTATATGGGCTTTCAGTGTCAACTGCACTAAATGCTCTGAAGGAGTCAAACACTACTCATGTCAGTAGGGACTACTGTCAGAGTTGTACTAGAAAGATGGGAATACACAGACTGAAAAGAAAAAGAAAAAGCAGCAAAGCGCAAGCAATGCGTCAATTCTTTCCTAATGCTATCTATGATGAGAAAAGCAGTAAAACAGAAGGCGGAAGATGGCACAGAGTCAAGGGAGGGCTGTAGGCTTCAAAAAAGAAAAGCAAATAGCTGAACGTGTTTGAATGCTAATAGAGAAGATGAAGGAAAAAAGTGAGTGAAGAGAAAAAGGTAAGGACACAGATGTTATAATATGAATGACAGAATTTCCCTAACATCTGAAGAAGATCCACCTTCTAATCTTAAAAAGAGGGTAAGACTGGAATATTTTTAAGAGACCAAAATGTGAAACAACAACCACAAAAACAGGGACAGATTAAGAAGCCAGGCCTGGTACACACCTACTACTCAGGAGGCTGAGGCAGGAAGATTCAAAGTCTGCCTAGGCTAGAGTCAAGTTCATAATGAGTTTCTCCCATCCCAAAACAAAGTTAAGAGGGCTAGGTAGATATAAGTCAGTGATGGGGAGCCTGCCTAGTATTGAGAAGGCCCTGCTTCAAACCACAGTATTGGAAAAAATAAAATAGAGGACAGAACAGTCTACCTAGTTAAAGCTGAAGACCAAAAATCTTTGTAACTTGAGGCCTTATGATCTTTTTTCTAAAATGTAACTGTAACTTAGGCATAATATAATAAATTCTGCATTTATTTTAGACACTCTACAGAAAGGACATAAGAAAAACAAGGCTTAAGGATCTGACAAGTACAGCTGGAGTCATTCAGTGAACACAAATCATAACTAAAAGACTATAAAATAACTACAGAATGGACTATCTTCTCAAAATCTGACAAATGAAGGCCCCCCTAAGTCCAGGAACACGACAGCTTAAGACTGGGGATGTGGCTCACTTGTGTGTGTCCTCAGCAAGCAGGATGCCCTAGGTTTTTCATTATACATATGTTGTTCAATTAATCTGTTCTCAGGGGAGAGCAGCAGGAGGATAACCACAAGCTGGGAGCCAGCATGGGCCCCAAGAACCTGCTTCAAAATCAAATCAAAAATCAAAATCAAAGTTTTGCAATTTCTTAAAAAATTAAACTAACACACTCTCTCACAAACACACACATACACCCCATAGACTTTAGTCTAAAGAAATGAAATCAAGAAACATCATCATAGCATTTTTAAAGTTTACAAAGAGGTGAATAAAGTGAATAAAGGCGCTTGCTGGCAAGCATGAAGACATGCGTTCAATCCCCAAAACCCATAGGAAAAGAGAAAACCTACTCCCGCAAGCTGTCCTCTGACCTCCATAGGTATGCCCACACCCACAATAAATAAATGCTTTAAAAATTAAATTTAAAAAAATTAGAGCTGAGATGGCTCAGCAGTTAAAGAGAACTGACTGCTCTTGCCAAGGACCTAGGTTCAATTCCCAGAATACACATGGTAGCTAACAGCCATCTGTAACTTCAGTTCCAGGGGATCCAATGCCTTCTTCTGACCTCCTTATGTATTGCATGATGTGGGTGCACTTACCCACATGTAGGCAAGACACTCATACACATAAAATAAAAAATAAAAATAAATAAATTATCTTTGTAGTCTAAAGAAGCAAATCTGAAATTTTTTTAGATTTTTAAAAATTATTTATTTTTCTTTTTTGAGTGTTTTGCCTGCATTCATGTTAAGTGCACCCATGTTTACAATGCCTGTGAAGGTCAGAGAGGGCAATAAATCCGCTGGAACTGGAGTTACAGACAGTAACTCCACCACATGGGTGCTGGGAACTGAACCCTGGATCTCTGCAAGAATAGTTACAGTGTTCTTAACCACTGAGCCATCTCTCCAGCCCAGTAATATGAGAACTTCTGAAAACATACAACTATCTAAAAGTAGAAGCACAACTTTCTCAGAAGTAGTGAGTTTCTAACACAGGCTAGACCACTCTATCCACTGGAAATACAATGCAGCAACATAGTAATTTAAAATTTTCTAGTAGCCACATTAAAAAGGCAAAAAGGAAGCATGTAAAATTAGTGGAAATATAGCTCATTAATGTAAGATATCTAAAATAGCACCTTAACATATAATCAATACAAAATCAACAAGATTTTTATACAGAAATATATGTTTCATAATCCATATCTTAATTCAGAGGAGCCTCATCTAAACTGTTCAATAACTCTATAATGAGCTACTGTTCAGGGTTAGACCACCACCATGTAGATAAGACTGCAGGAAGTGCCTGCATGACTAGACTAAATGACTGACTGTATCTTCCAATCCTAAGATTTCACGAAAATATCAGAAGAATATCAACTACATATCCCAAATCTTAAGGATTAACTTTATTCCATTTTAATCACTATATTATATCCTTTCTTCATAGAGCATATATTTGCTTTGTATTTTACCGTAGTATTCTGAACAGAATAATTTATAAGTAAATGCAATTTCCAGTACCTGAATATATCTCTCAGATTAAGTTTCTTAGAAACATGAAAACCACTGGGTTTTGTGATAGCACACATCTTTAATCCTGGCACTGTAGGCTTTTAATCCCAATGCTTGGGAAGCCAAGGCAGGCTTATCTCTGCGATATAGAGGCCAGCCTGGTCTACATAAGGAATCCCAGGCTAGCCAGGGCTACACAATGAGACTCTGTCTCAAAACAAAGACATAAAATCACTGCTGCTGTTCAAAAATGTCTGCTAATCACCTAATATTGTTTATCTATTAAAAATAAAGAATTTTTTCCTGTTCTTTCCAATTTTTTTATAGCTTCTAGAACTACATTAGGATACCACTGTAGGAAAACTGAAACTGATACCAAAACTGTGTCCCCTCAAAATTCACATGTTAAAGCCCTAATGTTCAGTGTGGCCTTACAATATTTGAAGATGGGAACTTTGAGGAAGTTCAAGTTATATGGTGGAACCCTAATCTGACTGAGCTGATATGCTTACAGGAAGAAGGGATATCAAATACCCCATACCAACCACACTGACACTTTAATCTTGGATTTCTGCCTCCAAAACTGAGAAATGGCAGAACTAGCATACTAATATAGTTATTGGGGAAGTACTTTTTATAGTTACTAAATTGTTAATGAAACATAAATGTTTCTGTATAATTATAAATTCACAACCAAAGATTTTAAAAGTCTTCTTTGTCAAACTATTGAAGCAATCAAACCAATCTGATATCTCAAAACAGCAAATTCTACTTTTAATGCCTATGGAAGACTACAGATGTTCCAGGAAGCTTTTGATAAAAACATATACCTAGTCCCAGCCTAAAAATCTATTTAAAGGCTATTAAAATCTCGCTAGTAGAGCCCCAAACATACTGGGCTCTACTATAAATACTGTTTAAAGTTCTGCAACAGGTAAATTATAATCAACACAGATCTGTTCAATTAATCAGGAAGAAACCAGAAACAGTAAGAAGACTACAGAAAAAAAAAAAAAAAAAGAGTGTTTATCTTGGCTAGATTCTAATTTGTTAAAACAGAATCCACCAGTGACCAACTATACTTAGAACATCCACCCTTCAATTAAAAGCAATGCAACCTCCCAGCTCTGCTCAAAAATGTTCAACAGACTAAAATAAAAGATATTCCTAGCTGGACTGGGTGAAGTGGTGCTGTTTGAAATCTCAGCATTCAGGACCTGGGGGCAGGATCAGTGCTGCAGGCTAAACTCTAGTGCTATGCAGCATGTTTAAGGATTTGGATAATGTGGAAAATCTATCTTTAAAAATGATGATGCTATCAAATATAAAATTCCTTGTGCACCTGACTCAATCCCAGTCAGTACTAAAGTAGTTGATGCATGCATGCCACATATTATGTGTATTTGCTATGTTTGTGATATTATTTCTACATTTCCTATATGTTAACCCAATATATAATTTTCATAATATAGGTACTATATTTTTTTAATCTAAAGTTATTAAAAAATTAAGAAGCTAGAATTATATAGTTATCTTTTTAACAGTATAATACAGAACTCTAACAGACTTAAGAAGTTCTGTTGTATGTAGTTCTAGTTATCAGCTAATTGTTCTCTTTTCGCTTCACAAGTAATTAGTCAACTCCTAAATTAAGTCCTAATTATTCTATGTTTAACCAACTTTTACTTTCTAACATAAACCCCAAGATAAGACTACTTGTTCTACATAGCATCACGAATTTCACCCTCTTGTGCCAAAGTTTTCATTTTTCTAAATGAAAATCAAACTAAAGAAATCAATTTGCCCTTCTCAGTAATGAGAAAGTAACCATACTACAAGTTATATATTCTGAGCATCTTTAGTCAATGGCCTAAATGTTTTTGGTAGTTCTTTCATTTGTACATTATTTTATACATCCACAGAACAAGAACTGCTCCTAAATTTATTTCCCTTTCACCTAGCACCTCAACTTCATAGGATATAACTGAAACCAAACATGCAAGTCTGGGTCAATGCCCAAAAGCTGGGGTTGGACACTCGATCCTCTCTTAACAACTTGCATAGTATCCTCTAAAACTATGAGGACTAGTTTTCAAGGAAGTGGTTTCCAGGTCAGTTCCAGCTCTGTTGCTCCAAGTCCTGTGTCTAAAGTATGTCTTGTCTTCAAAAATAGGGTTTTACCTTCAAGTTCTGGGAGGCAAACAAGGGCTGTGGCAATAGCCTGTGTAATGCTGGGAGTCTCTGGGACTACCTGACCAACAACTTGAAGGGAAGTTTTTCCAATCTGGCACTGTTTCTTGCCATATAGCCTTCAGGTATACACATGGATGCATGTAGAGATATTGTATATGCAATTTTTCAGTAGAGTTTTGAACTAATATGTTTCCCTCTGGTTTTTTACACCAGCTAGGCATTATTTATTTCATCTCCATCCATGCAAACTCAAGCAGACAAAAACCCAGCATGGAACTGTGCAAACGGGCCATGGGCCCCAATCTTAGCCAAAGAACTATTGGACAGCTGACTATTGCTAAGTGAAGAAGAGTTGATCATCTTCCTCAAAGGCATGACTATCAATAGTCTGGCTAGACCCTAGTGGATGAACTTGCACTGAGGGATGTCTGGGAAAAATAACGTGACTCAATAGACTTAACGTAAATGACAGAATGCATGAAATCCACTGGGGGGATAGGGCATGGGTGGTGCCCATAGGGAAGGGGAAGGGGTAACAAAGATGATTAAGATGTTGTATATGAAATACACAAAAATTCAATAAAAAATGTTCCATCATAGACTCGGCAGGGCTCTGAGGCCCCACTCCTAGCTGAAGAGCTACTGACAGCTTATGGTTGCTAGGAGAGAGAGAATCATCTGGGGGTAGCTTCTGGTAGGTTTCTGCATTGCCCAGTGGGTGACCCTGACACCCATGTGCATATGGTAGAATTGATTAAACTCAGTGGAAAAATTTTTTAAATTCAATTATAACAGGTCTCTAAAACCAAAGTGGCTATAAACTTTAAAACAAAAGGTAAGCAAATATATAAACAGAATAGAAAAATGTGAAACACTACATATAGTTTAAAAAATAAATTTAAAGTCTTCATATTATATTATTTTAAAACCCCATGCTATAATTCACCGACAAAATCAAATATTACAGACAGGAATTCTTAACAGTCCATATTTTACTGAAAGGAGAGAAACTTATACATAACATCTCCTTCCAATAATAGAAGAAATGTAAACTACAAGCTTAAACTGCTAATAAACATGCCCAATAATAACTGGAGGATAGGGAACAGGTTAAAGATTTTCTTTAAACTGCTACTTGTAATTCTAAATCAATGATATAATGAAGTGTCCAGAAAATCAAAATGGCTAAAGAATTGTAACACTGGAATGCCATATGTATATTTAGAATAGATTAATACACCAAAAGACTTTATTAAATGCTAGGTTAATGAGTTTACAGAATATTTTCATATATATATATATACTGCCTCATAATGCCATATACAGGAGTGACTCTCAATTCTGGCTATTCATCAGAAGCACATAAAATACTTAAAATATAAAATTCTAGACCCTCTCTCTATCCTAATCAATGAATGAACCTCCAAGTAGGTTAAACACAGAAAACATTTCCAATATCCACCCAAGCACGGCATACACCACTTATACCATTAAGAAAGAACATGAATCAATCTATAATGATTGAAAAAAATCTATTGGGCTTTTTTCCCTCTCCTAATTAAATTTTTTAAACTGATCATAAAAGTGTACTTATTAAAATTTTGTAATTATTACTAAAAGTGGTTTGAAATGTCAATGGCTAAAAGTATATAAGTTTACTAGAGAATTTTTCCTTGAAGCAATCATCTCTTGTCCCAGAACAGTGCATGCAACAAATGCTATGGTATTTTGCTTATTGTTTCAGTAATAGTATAAATTAAAAGGCACAGACACAAAATTACAAGGACAAATAATCTCACTCTAAATATTTATTCTCTAAAAGTGACCAATGGATGCCAGGCATGATGGTGCACACCTTTAGACCCAACACTGAAAAAGCAGCAGAGGGAGGCAGATCTCTATGAGTTCAAGGTCAGCCTGGTCTACATAGCCAGTTCCAGGCCAGCTGAGGCAACAGGGAGACCCTGTCTCAAAAAAAAAAAAAGAAGTGACAGATGGGCTAGAGAGATGATTCAGCAGTTAAGGGCACTGGTTACTTTTGCAGCAGGCTGGGATTTGATTCCCAGCACCCACATGGAGACTAACAACCCTCCATAACTCATAACTCCAGTTCCATGGGATATGACTGTGGGCACTGCACAAACGAAGTGCACTTACATACATGCAGAAAATGCAGTCATATACAAAAATATTAAAAGATAAATAAAAGTAACTGACAAGAGACCAAAATTATTCTTAAAAAGAACTCTGATTATAATCTGAAGACAATTTGCATACTGTATAAGGATATAAAATGTCACTCAAAATAGAAAAAAAAAAAAAGAAAAAAACCTAGCCTAAGTTTGAAACAACTGTTGTTATGAAATGTATGAACTGAAATTTTAAATAAGTGAATTCTGGCCTTAGTCTAACTTAGAAATTTCAACAAATCACTGTATGCCAATTTCTTCAACTGTACTCACACATTCATGTGCTAAATATAAAAATTCAAGGCACTAAATGAGTACAATAACCTTTAAATGCTTCTTTTCTGTTTTAGATGACATACTGCTGAGACCTTAGGAGATTCCAACACATTTAGATATCTCCCAAGCCTCAATTTCATGTTTTAAATTACCAATTTCAGTAACTGGTGCCTATTCACGGACCTACTCACTTCAAACATTTTCCTTCAGTTCCATGTTCCTAATACCTCACAGGCATCCCCTTCATTTCCTTCAGGACTGTCCCTCCCTCAACTCACTTGGCCCCACCTTGACGCCCTACCTAGTCCTCCAGTGACAATTATCATGATTCTCATGGTCACCATTCTTCTTTCAAAATTCTTTAATAAATATATTTTTTTAATTCCTTAGCACAGTATTCTTGGTCTCTGCTTATCTATCACTCTAGCCTCACATCATTCATGCCTCAGCCTAGAATAAAGTTAAACCATCCTCTTCTTCACAACCTAATCTCTTAACTACCTCTAAAGAGGCCCCTGCTCTGGGAAAAGAGGTGGTACTAGCAGCTAAGAGCACCAACTGCTCTAGCAGAGGCCCAATATGAGACCTAACAACCTTCTGTCACTGAAGTTCCAGAGGATCCAACACCCACTTCTGGCCTCTGTGGGCACTGCACACATGTGGAGTACTTACATAAAACACACATAAAATAGAAATAAAATTTTTAAAAAAACTCTAAGGGAGCTGAATTTCCCTGGAACTTGAGTTATGAACAGTTGTTAGTCACCATTTGGGTGCTGGGAACTGAACCTGGATCCTCTGAAAGAACAGCCAGTGCTCTTAACTGCTAAACAACCTCTCTCTAGCCCCTAAAAAATTTTTAAAGATTCCCTTTCTCCAGTCTGGAAAGGATGTTCTTGGGCTCACTATATATTGTATAGCCTTCAAATTATTTACTAAGTACATGCCAGATCTGAGGACATAAAGTAAACAGAACACAGTTCTTATTCTGATAACTTTTTAAGCTAGTTATCTGAGTGCTTCTTGAAGAGTAGATACCATGTTAGATTTTTCCACTAATTAAGGAGAAACAGAACACTCTACTACTTGCCCAATGTTCAGTTAAGCTTTACAGTTAAGACCTGAATCCAGGTCAAACTATGTAACCAAAGCTCTTAATCACCCTGTCTTTGTTTCTCCTGTGAAAGTGTTATATTCAATTTCCCAGTATCAAACACATTAGCAGGTACAAGACATATATTTGTTAAATGAACAACCTTAAGTGAAGTCCAAAACTAAATTAGCATCTATACTCAGCACCAACCTTATAGTAATGAACATCAATACATTTCATATAGAACGACTTAACATCAAGTTTACTGCTTTCATAATTAGTTCAAAAAGCAAAAGCAGAAAGTTCAAAAGCTTTTAACACATATAAAATGACCCAAGTTACTCATTAAATTCATAAACCATGGTTTATAAAAGTATTGGAAATAAATGTCTACAAAGAGGGATCATGACAAAAAATCATGGCCTATCTATATGTTAGAGTCAGAATGTATACTCTAAAAACTACTAGGCTTAAAAACAATCAGCAATATGACAATATAACTTGGATCAACCTTATAACAGAGGTCCACGGGAGCTTTCCCCCTTAGTTCTTTCTACCAGGTAAGGCCAGAGCACTCATCTCCCCCTTAGCAAGCCACACTGAAGGCACCAGTTTAGAAGTAGACTTGGCTAGCACAGATAAGGAACCTGTTGGCATTTGATTTTGACCTTCCCAGCCTCCAGAACTTTGGGAACTGAGCTGTTCTTTGTAACTGACCCACTCTGAGGAATTTTGTTATAATACAAACAGAATTTCACAGGTATACAAAATGGGAATGATCTTTATATATTGATGCTTAATAATCTAAGAAGCTAGTTGGGAAAAATGAGGAGAAAGAAAATGTATGTTCTAGAGCAAAAGGGACATATGCTTTTAAATTCTGTTCTACAAAAAACTTCTGAGAAACTGTGAACAGAAAACTGAGCAACTCTGATGACAGGTTAACTTGAATAAAAAAAAATTTTTAAAAAGCAATTCCAGAAATAAAAATACAAACACCATGTACATGAAGGTATGGGCCATAGGTATCTTAGATTTTATAGTAAGACGTTTTTGTAGCCAAATATTTGTTAAATCAACAAAAGTTGTGCACAAAAATATCAAACTGTCACTGTAAGACCATTTCATAAAAATCAGCAAAACTAAAAAAAAAAAAAATTATGGTTTTTCTAGAAAACTTAAATCAGATTTCCAAAGGCCTATTCCAAGCCAATTGTTTAACTCTGGAATCTACTAGACTCTGCTTCTTTAAATGTACAAAGTTGACCATTTCAACATTTTAGATTTCTAAAGAAGGAAAGAAAAGGCTGGGAAGAGAGCTAGTCAGTAAAATACTTGCATTGCAAATATGAGGGCCTCCGGTACCCAAGTAAAAGCCATAAAAGTCAAGTGTAGCACCATGCATCTATAACCCTACCACTGAGAAGGTAGAGACTAAGAGGATCTCTGATGCTCACTAGCCAATTAATGAGTTCCAGTTTCAATGGAAGACTGTCTCAAAAAAATACGGTGGCTGGGTTAGAGAAATGGCTAGTGGGTAAGAGTGTTAGCAAACACAATGACCTTAGCTAAAATCTCTAGCACCCATACTGAAAACAAGGCATGGATACACATGCCTATAACCCCAGCATTGGGGATAAAGCAAAGCACAGACAAGTGAATCCAAAACAGTGAGCTTCAGCTTCAGCTCAGGAACAGACCACGTCTAAAGGCAGTGAGGCAGACAGGGTCAGATGAAGACGCCTGATGTCACAGGGGGACATGCTCGCTCTCTTTCTCTCTTTCTCTCTCTCTCTCTCTCTCTCTCTCTCTCTCTCTCTCTCTCTCTCATACACACACACACACACACACAGAGAGCAATAAATATATGCATACATATGTAGAAAGCTATAGAAGAAAGCACCCAATGTTGACTGATCTCTGGCCCCACATACACCACACCCTAGGGAAAAAAAAAAAAAACTTTAAAAACTACCCAGAACCCAGAAAAAAACATTTCATTTCATATATATTCAATACATATATATTCAATATATCTCAATAAAGCTTTTTTAAAAATCTAATCTATGACTATCAGAAATCAGATCAATGGCTACCTGGAGCAGCAGGGGGATAACTACAAAGAACAAGGAAATACCAAGAGTATCTTGACTGCAGTAAGACGTATTTGTGTTTACATATCAAGGTTCACTGAAGTACTTAAAACCTGTATATTTTATAGTATAAAAGCTATACCTCGGCTGAAGAGATGGCTCAGCAGTTAAGAACCATTCAATGAATGATAGGATAGCACGCTATCAACAAAAAATTTTTAAATACTAAGTAAGGAGCTGTGGAGATGGTTCACTGGGAATTACTTGCCATGAATGCACAAGGACTTAAGTTGGATCCCTAGTACCCAGGTAAAAAGCCACGTGTGGTAGCATACCTGTAATTTCAGCATTGGGAAGGTGAGACAGGTAGATCCTCAAGACTTGCTAGGCAGCCAATCGAGCCTAAATAGCAAGCCCCAGGTCCCAGAGAGTATGTCTGGATGACTTCTGTTTAACTAAACCCCAGGTTGACCTCTAGCTTGCACACACGTATATCTGTACACACACACACACACACACACACACAAAAAAAAATTCCAAATGTCAATACTGCCAAGGGTGAGAAACTGACCCGACTCTTAAGTGAATCTACCAAAAGTACACAGTTAAGGTTCCAGAGTAAAACAACAATTAACATACTGCATCTTAAGGACAGTGCAGGGGCAAGGACAAGGCAAAGCATGTGAAAGTGTCTGCCATTAGGCCTGATGACCTGAGTTCAACACTGGGAACCACAAAGTGGAAGGAAAGAACTGACTTTCAAGTTGTCCTCTGACCTCTACACCTACGTTGTGGTGTATACATGCCCTACCCCAAACAAAAAAATTTTTAACTTCTGGTGATTAGTAGGAAAAGAGATAGCCTTTTATGATCTCTATAAAGCAAACAAATATAGAATAAAGTGTAACTATATAAATAAGACTTTAAAAACTTCAAAATGATACAAATAGTAGCTAATAAACCTCGTGCTATTTCTTCAAATACAAAGTATACCTCCTCTTCTCAGTCTTCAAATACTTTTAAAGTTAAATAATACTGGCTTCCAGTACATAAACTTTAACACAACACTTAAGACCCCACTTTAGCTACCATGAAATTCCTGCAGAATAGTCTAATCCAGAACTATTGTAAAAGCATGATGGGCCAGTGTATGAATTCTGTATCAGTTTGTACCAAAACATAGAAATGGAGCACAGAAGTACACTTCTTTGTGGGAGCCTAGGTGGCTAGGGATCAAGCCCAAGGCCTCACAGATGCTAGGCAAATGCTCCACCACTAAGCCACATCCCCACTCTCAGAAACAGATTAAAAAAAAACAAACAAACACCAGCAGAACCATTTTAGCTGTATCATATCCAATAACAAAAACTTAGGGCTTTCATTGTCTTTCTCATTTCATCTTTACTTAAAAGAAATCTGTAGTCCTTTCTATTTGGGGGGAGGGTGAAGGGATTGATATGCACTGAAGGGAAAGAGTAAAGGAAAGAAACCTCCTTCCCCAGTTTGAAAACACAAACTCACACTGACACATCAGCATTAAGCATTAAATGGTGAGGTCCAGATGGGACTCCATGTTTGACACCAAAGCTGATGGTTCTCGTTCATTATAGGGCATACTTCTATTATGATCTACTAGATCTTCAACTATACCTTCCTTATTCTTTAGATAGCTGTTGACACAGAGGACAAAGGAAAACACAAGAATACTATCTCTTCTCAAAACCTAAAGCAGAGTCATTTAATACTACTATTTCCTTTGTGGACCAACCTGGCTTCTACATGGCTTTGAGGAATGATGTCTTCTCAAGATTAAAAAATAGGGCCTGGATTTCTCTAACCCCACTAGCTTCTGGTGTACAGAATAAACAAATACAAAATAAGAAATCACAACACAGACTTAATAGCCTTTATTTAAGTCTTCCTTCCTCACACTGAAACCACTAATTCTTACCATAACATTTTAAAACCTTGCATTTTACCCATCCACACTGTACTTTTGGACCACAACAATAAAGAAGAAATGTATACATTTTCTGTCTCAAAGCTTGATAAAATGCATTAATAAATTTTAGCTTCTAATAAAAAATTGAAGATAAGATTTTTTAAGTCAAAATATGAAGTTGGGCTCTCTGCTGGTAATTCAAATGAGCAAAACGAGCATTAACACTATTCACCTGGCAAGTCCCAACACACTGACTATGATGAATATATAACAAACAACTGGGTGTGGGTTTATACATACATACACACATACACACACACACACACACTCATCAAATTATACGTGTGAAACCAACCTGCTCTACCACAGTCTTCATTCTGATGGGTCATAAAAGCCACAAATCTAACTCTTCCTATTTTTCCTTTCTCAGGCTTTGATGTTGTTAAAGCATAACCTGTTAAGAGTCCTATGTGGTCTCAGAGTGGCTCAAATGTTCCAATAGGTTATTTCTATGGGAACAATGTATAAATCCACATAATTTTCTAACTTTCTGAATAAATGATACTACTACTTTTCCTGTAGTTATATACAAATATCTCTAAATATAAAGCAGTAACTAAAAATTGCTAAAAATACATTAGAAAAACATGTATCGAACTTCCCAGAAACACATAATAAACTTATTTTCAATTCTGTAAGCCAAAGAGCCCATGTGGTATTTTTAACAGTATTGAGAGAACCTGGCTCCTTCACACTGCCCTATCACTAACACACTGCTATCATACAAGCTACCTATGCAGCATCCACGTTTCTTTCAAAGCTCCACTCAAGCTTTATCTCCTCTGGTTCCATCCACTGAACAGCTGGACATAATGAAAGATTGTTTCCTGCCTCCACTCCCCCATCATCCCTTACTCTTTCCCTTGGTGTTTGGGGGAAGAAGGAATCCAGGGATTGTTTATGTCCATCCTTCAGTTTATCAGGATTCTACAAGCTGCACCCCGGCTATGCAGCAAGAGGATAAAAACAGCCTACATACACTCATGACTTGAATATACACAAATATGTAAAACAAACGAAATATTTGTGAATCTACAGTACCTGTTCATTTGGACTCAAAGAAAATATTCTTCCATTTCACCAAAATAAGAAAAAAAAAAATTCTTAAAGTTCAACTATGTAGCAATAAACTTGCAAAGATTTAAGTAATAAGTATTTCCGCACCTACGCAAACATTTGGACATCACGGGTCCTTTCCCTTCAACTGAAAAGAACCCAGACTTGAAACAGTGTACTCTAAAAAGTAACTTAGCAAATGGAAACATGTAAGAAAAAAAAAAAAAAATCTCAGTTGCTTGTTTCATACTACAGACAGTATGAAATGGAACTCAGGAGTGGAAAATGTGAATGAAACGGCCTGTTCCTTTTCCAGTAAGCGGGGGAGGAAAGGAAATGAAAGGGCTTCTTAAGAGAACAGAATACTAGAATTAATTTCAAAAATTAATTTCCTTAAACTTCCAACAGTCCATATCTCCACTCCCTCCCCTATTCAGGGACCTTTCCCACCCTTTCCACCTCCTCCCGGGGGCGCCCTTTCCAGAGATTCGCTTTCCCCTTTTCCTAAAAATTACTCCCAAACCAAGCTTGGGATCTTCCGTCCCGGAGACTCGCCCGCCACTACCCGCCTTCTGAGCTGCGCCCGGGAAACTGCAACACCAAGTGACGGGTTAGAGGACGGAGGCAGACGGCACGTTCGTATGCTGGAACTGCAGGAGCTGCAGGAACTGCCGGAGCTGCCGCAGCAACCGCCGCCTCCGCCGCAGCCCGGTGCATCCTTCTTCCTCCCTCCCCGCCGCCGCCCTGCCCGGCCGGCCCTCACAGCCCCCACCCGAGCACGAACTCGCATCCCCACCCTGTGGCCTGGCCCACACCTCCACGAGAGGACCGCAGCCCAGCCTGCACAGTCGGGAGAGCCGGGCGGCAAGGCCGCGGGCCCGGCAGCGGACCCGGGAAAGGGGAGCCTCGGAGGCCGACGAGGGCCGGGCCGGGACCACCCCGCTCCGGCCGTAGAGGCCGCGGCTGCCATCCGCCCGCGCCCGGGGTCTGGCCGCCGCAGCACAGGAAATGCCGCCGCCTCGGCTCCGCTCACGTTCAATTCAAACTGTCACCGCCGCCGCCTCCCCTCCCCCCGGCCGCCGCGCCCCGGGCCCGCCATCGCCCCCTCCGCGCCACCCTCGCCGCCCTCGGCCGCCTCGCCTCAGGGCGTTCCCCCACTCGACCCGGCGGCCGCCGAGAGTCCGTGCGTCTCAAGCCGAGGCTCAGAGCGGCGGCGGCGGCCCGGGGCTGAGACTCACCCATGGTGCTGTAGTTGACGCTCCTCTCCTCAGCAGCAGCGGATCTCGCACTGACCGACATCCCCTCCCCCTCCGCGACCAGCCCCGGCGCGGCGCAGCCCGCGGATTCTCCAAAGCCTCCTACGCCGATTCCGCGGCGTAGCCGCCCGGCGTCGCTGCTCAGCTTACGCACGCGGCAGAGGGCGGACAGCCCCACTGGCTCCAACCTGATTCGGTTCCCTCCTCCGCTCCCCGCCCTGAGACGAGGCTTCCGGGCCGGGCCGAGCCTGGCCGAGGCGGCCAGGTCTCGCGAGATTACCCACCTCCCTTGCCTGCCGCCTGGCTCTGCTTAGAGCATGACTTCACCGGCGTCAGCGCGGATTTGCTGCTCCTACTTAACCGCCATGTTTAGATTGGCCGCATTTGGCACTTCCGTTGTCGTGGATAGTCAGGTCTCTTTCTGTGTTTCTTCAGCGCTACCTCTAAGATAAACTGCGTTGCTTTTGTAGGTGAAAATGCAGGGGACTCTGAGAGGGAGTGGTCTCCCAGGAGGAGGGTGGGGTCTTGCCCGAACTAAAGATGGCCGCCGCCAGTGCCGCCCCCGCGCAACTTCACGTCAGGTTTGGAAGCTGCGTGAGCCGCCTGGTTGGCCTCAGCGGCTCCTTACGGAATTGGCGTAAGGGCTGTAAAGCTGGGAGGCGCAGCTGAAAGAGCCTGATACTGGAAAGCAGCTCTCAGGGTCCGGGCCATAGGCCCTTCTGCTACCGACCTGACTTCTTCGTGAGTGAAAATCACTCGAGGCAGGTGTCTGTTCTCCCATCCATCCGTCTTTCCTTGCCTTCCTTGACTTTCTGGGTACAGAATGAAGTCAGGCCCTGGTTGCCCCAACATTTGTCTCTTGCTGTCATTTCTGGTGGACTGGCATAGTGAGGAGGCCAGCTGCTGCAATTCCCACTGTCACTCTATTGACTTACCTTGATGCCCAGTTTAGTCCTCGGGGAACTCGTCTTGTCGTTGAAATGAAGGGACACATGTGAAACTTGAGGGCTAAAGTTGTCATACTGTAATCATATGTATGGCTCTGCCAGACCTTCCCTCAGCCCACTCCCAGTGAAAGTAGTCTCCGTTTGCCCAATAACCCTTCGTCTGTGGGTCCTTCCTTGAAACTGACGGCTCTCCGCTGTAACGTTCGTGCACAAGTAGTATCTTTCCTACTAAACCGCATGTTAAGAAATTGTTTATTCAAAGTTACTGGGAGCACTCCAGAGAATGTTCATAGAGGCATGGTTATATTACTGAAACAGTATCTACTAATAGGAGAATGGATTGGTTACATTGTTTTTAAAATGTTGACACATAGACTACTAAATGGTGAAACTCAATAAAGTAAAACTACTAGCAGTAATATGGATAAATAACATAATATTGAGGAAGAAGCAATTTAAAAGATATAGAAATAATTTGGTTTTGAGACAGGGTCTCCCTGTAGCCCCAGCAGGCCTGGAACTGGCTGTGTAGATCAGTAGGGCCTCAATCTCAGAGAGATCCACCTGCCTTTACCTCCAAGTAATGGAATTAATGGCACATACCCACCACTTGTATAAATAAATTTTAAAATGGGGGAAAGCCATGCAATCAATGAGCAAAAGTCACATAAATGATACATATCAAATTCAAAATAATGGTTACTTTCACAGAGGAAGAGAAGGGAATGTAACAGGAAGAGTTCTATTATATTTTTATTTTCTACCCAAGTAATCTGCAGAAAATGCAGCAGGCAAAATGTTAAGGTGTATTAAAGTACAGGATAAGTGGATGTTCAGTTGTAACTATTTTCTCTATTTGTCTGTGTGCTTGACATATTTTCAAGAAGTTTTTTAAGGGAAATTTTATCTAAGAAAACCAGTTATTTTGTATCTTGATTTATGCAGTTTCTTAAGACTACCTTTTTACAACTGCTGTTGAAGTCAGTTCCACCTTAACTGCTCACCCATCCTGTTAAATTTCTTAAAGTTCAAGTGAGCATTTTACTTTCAGAAATATCATTAAATTTCTGTCTTGAAAAAGGCAGTGTAGATGATAGACATGGTCTGTGCAGTTAAACTGCCTGAGTTCAAATCGCAGCTCACCATAGTATATGTAGTGAAGGAAAAATATCTTTTTGTGATCCGGTTTTCTCATTTATAAATGAAGATAATACTTAGCTAGTGAGGTTTTGTGAGAGTTCAATAGACTAATACATATCCAGTATATAATTTAAGAATACTATTTCCTACATATAGATTCATCCATAATGTAAAACCAAATATGATTATTGATATAATCTGTCTGTAAAGAATAAAATATTTGTGCTCCTCCATGTCTGCTGATAACATTTCTTTAAGGAAGAACTCACTCTTAGTGGGGTGAATTGTGTCATTTTCTGAAAATGGATGAATTTTTAATATAAATTATTTCAATAAGTACCATGCCTGACATTTGTTCATGCTGTCATACAAACTCAGCACCATACAATAATAGCTTCAGTACTTTCATTGAAAAATTGCATGGAAGATTTCAGTAAATAGAATATCAAGTAGCACTTCCTCAGAAATAGATTCAGTAGCCACTGTTATATGATGTTTATATGTTGTAGATTATATGTAAGTAGATATTGAAGGTGAGAGAGTTGTTTTCTTTTTATGATCTTTCTATTGCAGTGTCTAAAGTACTATATTTCTTGACAAAATGTAGCCTAGGCCTTAACCTTCTAATTTAGAAACAGGTTTAAAAAAGAAAACCCATGTAAAATTCTGGGCAGGCCATGTAGATTGTTTCCAGTATGTATTTACAGTGCTCAACATAACTAAACCTCAACTTGACCAAGCAGTAATTTCCCTAGTTATCACTCTTCCCATTTTCAACAACAGCCTCTTCAGATTTTTCTCCATTGCTCACTTATGTTCAGCAAAAAAATAAAATTAAAAATTATCATATATCTTATATATCATATATATTTTATATAATGTTTTATATAGAAACCAACTTCCTTTCCTCACTCAGGCCTACCTGTATCCATACCTGATCTGACACAGTGGTAGGTAATCCCTCTACTTCCATCATTTGAGGCACAGATTTCTGCCAACTCTTTGGAATATGTCTCTGCCTTCCCAGGAACTTCTCACAGTGCAATTTTTTTTAATTCTAGAAGCTTCTAGATTTTATCCCTATCATGCTACATAAATTCTTGATAAGGTCATCAGTAATCAGTTTTTCAATATAGCAGAATTTTTTTCTTATTTTAATTGACCTCTCTAGCATTAGATACTAGTAACCATGGCCTCCTGCATTCAGTTTCTTTGATTTCTAAAATTGCATTTTGCTAGTTTTCCTCCTAGTTCTCAATTTTTTTTTCTTGCCTTGTAGAGCCATCTGCTTGTCACTCAAAGTTGTCCAAGCCAGTTTGTTCCTATCTCACTTTAAATATTATTTGTGAGTATGTGTAAACACACATAGATAGATGCATCATGTGTATAGAGATCAGAGAACATCTTTGGGGAGTCCATTCTGTCCTACCACTGTAAGATCCAGGGATGGAACTCACCAGTCTTGCTCAGCGAGTGCTTTTACCCACTGAACCATCTGGCATTTCACTTACATTCTTCTTGTGGTCTTCCTGGCTTCCCAAATAGAAACTTCCCCAAATAGAAGTTTCAAGTCCAATTCTTTTAACTATAAAGTTTACATACCTTTAAAATGTCTATCCTAGATATCCCAAGATATCTCAAAATAACATAGCCCAAACTAAAATTCTCATTTCAGTATGTCTGCTTTTATATTTCCAATCTCTAAATGGTGTCATCATCAATCTACTTATAGAAGCTAGAAATTTGGGTATCATCCTCAGCTCTGCCCTCCTCACCTTCTATAATCGTCAGGAAATCTGCCTTTCCAATTCTGTTTCTCTCCATCTCCATTACCTTTAGAACATCTTCTGCCTCCACTCCTTGTAATAGCTTTCTGCCTGTTGCCTTACAGTACAACTCATTCTTCACCTTATATCCATAACAGCTATTCTAAACTTTATGCCACCCTCCTTTTTACTCTTCAGGCTTTTTCTCAGGAAACTTACATGCTGTATATCCTCATTTCTGGCCCGCTTACTATGTCTTGCTCTCTCTAAACTCTGCAATCTGTAACACTCGGCTATTGTGTCTTCACTCATATTTCTTACCTGTTTATTGAAGTCTCATTTAACCATCATTTTTCCTAAAAGCCTTTCTTGATCTGCTATGATTGACCTTCACTTTAAGCTTCCACAAACCTTTGTGTTTACTCCCATGCTGCTGGTGGTAGCACAGTTCTATAAATCCTTGTAGAGCTGGAGAGATGAATGTTCATCAGATGAATGCGCTTGTAAATTATAGATTGTTGTATGCATATTCCTGTTTTGGTAATTATATATGATAAATGTGTTGTTAGGTTGAGTAGTAGAATTAGGATTACCTTTAATAATGTAAAACTGGTAAGCCATTTTATATCAATCTAATAAAAAATCCATATAAAAGTTTGTTAAATAGGTCTCATTGTCATGTTTTTTTAGCTAATAAGCCAAAGTTCAGAAAAGTAAAGGGATTTTGCTTAAATTTTAAATTTTTGGAAGGGTCTGAGACAAGGATCAAAGAGCTGCATTTCCAGTGCATAAGTGTGGTGGGTTGATGAGAATGTCCCCTATAGACTCCAAGTATCTGGGCATTTTGTCCCCAGTTGGTGGTGTTCTTTTGGGAGGTTTTAAGAAGTGTGACCTTGCTGGAGGAAAAGTATCACTGGGGGGCCAGCTTTGAGAGTTCTTAAGCTGGGCAGATTTCTATTCACTCTCTGCTTCCTGTACCTGCTGTCTGAAGATGAGATTTTTCTGCTCTCTATTCTGGCCACTTCCTTCTGCCATGCCTTGCCGCCCATTATGGACCCTTATTCCTGGAACCAAAAGCTCAAATAAACTCTTTCCTTGTGTAAGTTGCCTTGGTCATGGTGTATTGTTACAGAAACAGAAGAATAACTAATACACGATGCATAGCAAAATTGCAAAAGGAAAATATTTGTTCCCTGTCTCTCTAAACCCTATTTTTCATTTACTAATCATAATTTGCTACAGTTGTCACATACTTTTACCTTTAAAACAAGAACCAATGAATGGTATTAGTCTATATGAAGGCTCTTTGTGTGTTAGCTTAATGTATGTCTGCAGAAATGAGATGGCATAGAAAAGATCTGTCAAAAGCTAACATACCTGGTCAGGTTAGGGCTAAGATTTCAGATGTATACTTTATGAAGTAGGTTAAGAAATCTGCACTATTTCCTTGTTAACAGTAATATCCAAATATCCAAAAAGCCCTTGAGTACTTTATTTTGCCTTTGAAGGACCCCAGAAGAGGATTGTGAAACGATATTGAAAAATAGAGCAGCAGGCCGTGGGGGCAGGGGAGAGGGGTAGCTAACTAAAACTTCCTTGTGAGTATGAAGGACTTAAAACTTATTCACAAAAACTGTGACTAAATTAGGTACATATAGATTAATGTGATAGTATTATTTTCAAGTCATTTGGAATATGAAAACTCATGCTTCAAGGTATTCCACAAGGAGATGGAAATGTAACTCAATGGTAGAAAATAATTTTAACGTACACAAGGCCCTAGGACCGATTTGCAGTGCTGGTAATACTAGTAGTAACATATTACACATAGTTCTGTGGTGACTGGGATGAGAAATGTCCTCTACCAGCTCATGTATTTCAACCTTGATCTGCAGTTGGTGGTGCTGCTTGGGAAGGTTATGGAACATGTAGGAGGTGGAGCTTTGCTGGAGGAAGTACAATCACTGGGAACGGGCTTTGAGAGTTTATAGACTTGCCCTTCCTGTCTCTCTGCTTCCTGTGTACAGCTTTCAGCTCCTACTGCCATGCTTTCCCTGTCTGTTGCCATGCCTCTCTGCCATGATAGACTCTGTCCCTTTGGAAGTGTAAGCCAAAGTAAGTTCTTTTCTTCTTCAAGTTGCTTTTGTCAGGGTGTTTTATCACAGCAACAGAAAAGTAATTCTACCATCCACAAAATTTCTTTTAAGTGTCATAAAATCAGGGGAAAATGGTTGAAAGATTTTTAGATTTAATTTTTAAATATTTTAAACTACACCCTAACACAGAATCAGACTAAGATAATTGACAATCTTAATGTTTTACAAATGAAAGGGAATAGATATTGGCATATCCCTTTATAGATTAAGAGTCTATAAAGTCCTAGAAGTGACATTTTCAAGATTAATCATCAAAAATGAGAGAAAATAAAACATCAGTACTTCATCAATATAAAGAGCAAGCTTCACAGAAAAGCTAAAACACAAGAAGGAAGGAATGTGCAACTTAAGCCTAGAGATTTAAACAAACAGGAAAAAAAAATCAGAACAAATACCTCCCATTCTTAAGTTCTTTATACCTCTTTTTCCCACCAGCCAAGAAGGGAGGAGGGGAAACAGCACAGAAATAGGATGTTCCAGAAATCCAGATATATCTCACTGGAGTCCCAAGAATGTTCACATCCCAGGGCTCTCTTGCAAATGAATGTTTTCATGCAGATGAAAGCCCCTCTCCCTCCTGAGGACTCCATATTCCTGGCAGTAAAGTGGCGTCACAGTTGCCTCAGACACCAAAGGAGAGGAAATCATCTACGTCAAGGTTCTTTTGGCATCAGCACCTTGTTGTAAAGCTGTCCCATCTGATTACAAAGAAGTACCACTGAATACAATACAAGAGAAAACTCCAAAACACATAAAAGAAAGTCTATTAAAAGTCGGAAAGGCCATTGCTGCCAACTCTCTTTGGCATCCTACCCCTGAATCAGAAATTGACTGAATAGAAAATAGGGACACATGGTTCTATCTATAGGAAACCAGCTGCCTTCAGCAACTAGACAATGCACTGATTTTGGCAATGATTGAATATTTCCTGCAATATAAAAGTGAATCGATTTGCACTTCAGTAAGTTTATATGGATGTAGTTGGTTAGAACATGACCGTCAAGCAGCAGATACTAGCCCTCTTTTATCCTTTTCTAGCAGGACTCGAGTGACTGATGAGTTTTCTGAAGGTGCACCTTAGGGAACTCATCCAGGATCATAGGAAATTTGAAGAAGCAGCAAATGCATTGGCATTTGTGCCAGATGAATCTGCGTGCTTTAAGTGAAGCAATTACATTGGATTACCATGGAGATTTATCAGGACAGAACAAATGCTTAGTAACAGTTAAAATACTATGTCATTATTACCTTCTTTTGTGAGGCTCCTAGCAACTCAGAGAGTCTTTGTGTGAGTGTGTGTGCATGTGCACACATGTATGTGTATACATATATACGCTGTCTGAACACAGATGCATTGTGTGTATGTGCATGTAGACGCCAGATATCAACCTCAGGTGTCTTCTTCAATCCCATCTCCACCTTAGTTTTTAAGGCAAGTCTCTCAGTGAAACAACAGATTAGACTGGCTCACCAAGAAGTATCAGAGATCCTCCTGGCTCAGGCTCTCCAGTGCTGGGATTACAGGCCTGGCTTTTTATGTAAGTTTGTGGATCAAATTCAGACTCTCCTGTTTACATGGCAAACACTTTACTAACTGAGCCATCTCCCCATTTCCAACTCAGAAACTCTTTCAGCATATCATTAGTCATTTCATATTGGTTGGATCCCATTTTAGAGAGGTGCTGAAGCATCTGACAGAAACCAAGAGAGCAAATGATAGTGATTGTGGTTGTTACTCTTGATGATCATTTCATAGAAGAAATCAAGTGACTAGCTAGGTTCTTGGTTAATACTTTTTTCTTTCTATATTTGCTTCCAGAAATTTCATAGTAAATAATAAAATCATGCTACCCAAACACTAAATAAATGAACAGATTTTATGAAACCAAAATAATGGCCATCTTTTTCATCAAAAATGATAATAATATCACATTTGACACTAGTGCTTATCGTAGGCATTTTCTATTCAAGTTCTTACCCCTAAAGGCTACATTTATGTCCTATAATTTCACCTCTTAAAGTTAGAGGAGACCTAACAGTAAATCAGCAACCAAACTCAGAACTGCCTCAAAGATCATTGCTTCATATCACACATGCAGCCTGTTATCAAATGTTAGAATATGGATTTAAATTAAGCAGCTGTGTTGCAGATGATGTGCTGTTATGGTGCAGCTCTGGAGTGCACACATGGCATGGGTGTAACTCCCTTTCCCCTCCATGATTTATCATACACAAGTGAACAGACTTCTGAAATCATTGTTTCTGATAAAAGTGTTCACTTGTTTTTATTTCTAAATAAGCTTGTTCTTTGAGCTAAATGTGAATGACATTTAGGTTCTGTCACTGAGCATTAGACAATTAAAATGTCTGGTTCCATAAAATTTGGCTATTTTTGCAAATCGTTAAGCAAACATGAGCACAAGTTACTTTCTCATGAGACCGTAGATCCTGAGGTAGACTAAAGTTTACCTATCTGATGTAGAACCTAGTGTAATGCCTTCAGTATTTGATGAGAAAGTAATTGCACATGTTTTCAGGATCATACATGGCTTAATAAACTAAATAGAATTGAAAAAGCAACACCAAAAAGCAGGCGCAAAAGGTAGAACTTGAATATTACAAATAGGGGAGGTTCTTATATTTAAATTTGCTTCGTAATTTATCCCTAACCCCCACTGCACACATATATAAACATTAGGAAAAATGAACAAAAAGGAGAAAAATCCCTTCTTATATTTCCTGCAGATATTTCACGGCAGTGACTGAAAGGTTGACTGCATTGGCCATTGGTCACTCTTTTGTCTCAGAGAGGCTGCTTCTAGCCCATTTCTTTCCTGACCAGCTGAGACAGGTCTGACTCAGCTCTCCATTATATTCTAATCTGTTAGTGAAAAGGAAACACAAGCTTTCCAAGCCTACAGTGTTTGAATAGCCAAAGTGATCTGTGAGAAGAAAAGAGAAGACAAGAACAAGATGAGAACCAGAAAACCCTTTTTCAGACCACTTTAACCATCCTGCAATAATATCCAGTAAAACAATCTCTCCTTTTACACGTAAAACAAATTGCTAAAGGAAAAGAAATGTTAGACAACATTAAAACGAATTATTCCAGCTACTGTAGCTGTGTAATTCTTGGTAAGTCACTTCTTCAGGAAATTTTTTAAAAAAGTCAATTATGTAAAGGTTGCTGATGAGGCTTTAAAGCAGAGGGTAGATACTCAGTAATGTCACGTTTCCTTCCTACTTCTTTCTTGAAGAAGTACACATCAGATTTAATAAGGGCTGGGGGGAGGGGTGTTCAGGAAGAGGGACTGTGTCAAATGGCAACTACCTTTAGCTACTAGGTTGATCCAGAGTAATTTAATTATGTGAATAAAAATATGGATTTGTCTGGGCCTGGTGGCACATTCCTGTGATACCAGTTACTTAGAAGGCTGACCGAGGAGGATGTTCAAGGTTGTGCCTGAACACCTTAGGGAGACCTTGTCTCCAAATAAAAATTAAGCTGGGCTTGGTGGCACACACCTTTGATCCCAAGCATTTGAGAGGCAGAGGCAGGAGGCTCTCTGTGAGCTCCAGGCAGCCCAGTCTACATAACGAATTTCAGGCTAGCAGGGACTAGAGGGAGGCCCTGTCTCAAAAAACCAAAATAAATAAATAAATATTAAAATGAAAGTGGGACAAAGATACGATATGGCTCAGTGATAAGACAGCTTGCCTAGCATGTGTGTGTCTCTAGGCTCATTCCTCAGTATTGCAAAACAACTTATTTAAAGAACTTAAAATTATCTACCAACGGTGATATATTTCCATCAATCCAAGGAAGAAATCTTTGAGAAATTTGCGGGGGGGAAATCTTGCTTTTCTTCTTATTATTTTAAAGTAGTAAGCGGGGATAATTAAATGGGAAAATTGTTTAATAACTTTTCCTATAATCTATTGCCAGAATGACGTACAACAATAGCAAACAACAGTAAAAAAAAAAAAAAAAAAAAAACCTCCAAACAACAACAACATAAATGAGGCTATTGAGATGACTCACTGGGTAGAAGCACTATTACAGTATCAAAGAAAACCATAAAACTGATCAACACTAAGATTCTTTGGCCTGGATAAAGACCTAACTTTCCAGTTTCACTGGCCAATCACCTAGTCATAGGATCACAACTTTGGAAGGTGAGTTCACCTTACTTAAGCCATGTTAAAGAGATGAGTGGAATGCTTAGTTCATTAATCAGATGGTGAGCTTTTCCTGCCTGCAATGCCTGCCTCTTATAGGGCAGTGCTTGTGGACCTGCATGCAGGCTCCTAAACCAATATGGTTTCTCTAAACCAGCATGGCTTCATGGTTGGTTTGTGTTTTCCTTCTCCTCTCCATTTTCCTTCTCAAGGCAGTTGCCAAGATTCACAGCTTGCCTGCCCTAAGGATTTTTCTTCAAATTCTAGTAAAATTGTACTAAAGCTTCTATTTGAGTCCATTCTTAAACTCTTTTATGTCTGAGACTAAGGACCCTCCAGGGGACATTGTTATTCCCCTGTATCAGCAACATAAGCCTGATGTCCTGAGTTCAATCCCTGAAACCCACATAAATGGCTAAAGGAGAGAAACAACTTCACAAAACTGTCTTCTGACCTCCACACATGTGCTGTGACATGTGCATACACTTATTTTACACACACACACACACAAATAAATAACTTAAAAACTAAAAAAAATCATAAAAACAAAAAGAAATGTTCACAATTCTCCAAAGATCACTGAGGTTTCCCCAAGGTTCACAGTAAACATCTGATTAACTGCAACAAGCAGTTACATTCAGGACAATGAAGGAAGGCACACCTAGAGATGGGTAGAGGGAACAAGAGGCCACAACAGCTTGCTTATTGCACAGGGACCTCAACTCAAAACAGAAGGGACACCAAGCCTTTAGTAACTTCTGCATTAGTCTTCAAGGGCTGACCTTGAAACACTATAGGCTAGATGGCTGAAAGAACAGAAATCTCTTCTCACACAGTTCTAGACGTTGAAAAAGGTGTTAGTAAGTTTGGTTTCCCCTGAGGTTTCTCTCCTTGGCTTACAGATGCCCATCTTTATCTCTTCACATGGTCTTCACTCTATGTGTGCACAGCTTTCGTGTCTCTTTGTATATCCAGATTTCCTCTTCTTGTTAGGACACCAGTCAGAGTGGATTACAGCCCAGTCTAACAACCTCATTTTATTAATAACTTATACTCTTGGAGACACAATTCATGCTGTAACATTCTCTATCCAATTAGCAAAAGATAGTTAATTTGTATGTACTCTGTGACTTGTCAATTCCTCTCCTAGGAATTATTCTAAAAAAAAAAATACCTAGGACATGTGCCAAAAGGTGCTTACATAAGGATGCGGCACCAGTGGTTGAAATAGAAAAAGATAGTAAACAGCTTAATTGTTTGTTAATAGCAAATTTATGTCATAAATTAGAGTCCATCTATGCAAATAGAATACTAGGCCTGAAAAAATGCCCACAACATTAAGTCAAAATTCCAAATTCCAGAACACTGTATATAATCTAAACTCATGATTTAAAGTAATATATTTGTACATATCTAGTGAAAGGCATGATAGAGCATATGTTGAACTGTGAAGAATGCTTAATACCTTTAAGTGTGAGCTTTGCAATGGGCTCACATTCTTGTCTTTTATATAATTTGAGTTTCCTGCATCAGGCATGTTTGTTTTGATAATTAAAAATAAAACTGATGATTCTTAAATTATCCCAGGGAGAACAGGCATAAAATCCCTAAAGTGTAACAAATTGTCAAAGTCACATTTGTTGAAAATCAGCTATGTATTCATTAACAAGTATTTTTGAGCCCGCACAGATATTATACTCAGTTCTTATAAGACTTCTCAAGGCAAGTATTATGATTTTTGCTCTTATGGCAGAAAGCAGGAATTAGAAAAGTCAAGCAATTATCAAAATTTGCATTTAATAAATCACATAGTCAACTATCCGGTCATCCTTGTCATACTAACTTGTAAAGTTACTTCGGTTTTATATACAGGATACAGGAAATTATCATCCAGTCTGACATTATCTTAGAATATCACTCACAGATCACTGCTGTATTCTCTCAGCAAAAAAATTATCAAATAAAAATTTGTAAATATATGTGGTACATATTTGTTAGAGCGATGTAGCTCTCAAAGTGATATTGATAAATAGGAACAATTCAATTGTCATGAATTTGTATTGAAGTAAGATAGTTAGCTATGGGTACCAGGAGAGACTCTCTTGTTTACTGTTTACTGCAGGCTGGGCATACTGGCATTTGGGAATCTTACTGTAGCACTGTCCGGGTCCTTAACTTCAGTTTTCAAAAGAAAGAGGCTTTGAGCAATTATGACCACTGATGACTGCCTTTGTACACATGCTTATTGTTTCCTGTGAAAAATGAGGACTTTGTATAATAGGCTTGTATAGTGGTAGCAAAAGGACTTCAAGAGAATCTCTGAAGGAGAAGAACTCTTGATCCTTCTATCTCCTGAAATCTTACCATCTGTCTTCAGATAGCAATTGGATCAGTTTCTGAACAGTTTCCAGTAAGCGTGACTTCAGGAATTCAGCATTTCTCCAAATCCTTCATATTCACTACTCCTGATATCACATTTACTTCTTCAGGCTCCTGATCTTTGTTCAAAATCAGAAGTTCCCAAAGAATACTCTGATCTGTCATCAGACATGTATTGTTTGATGTGAGGTAGGGTACTCCTCAGGAATTGGGGAAGAGGCAGGCAGAATCAGATCGCTGTTGCAGTCATAAATACACACTTCTAGTGTTCGCTGGGACATGATGCTGGAAGTAATGAGGAAACCTTCACAGTCAGAAGTCATTGGGAGTTGATTTTACCCCCTACTGAGTACAGTATGGACATGCCTAGATGCCTGGTGCCTCCTACAAGAAGAGGCCAAAGTAATATGATGGCGAAAAGAAGAATAATGGGGAAGGAGCTTTAAGTAAGAAAAGGAATGATAGGGTAGGGTGGAGGAGGAGGCAGGGAGGGGTATAACCTACACCAGGGAGGCTGGAAAAAGCCACGTGAAAACTGATTATTTTATAAGCTCCATATATATGAGTTTGGTGGAGTTAACATACACAGGGGAGAATGCTTATTCTAGAAGCTATAAAATGCTAAATAAATAATCCAGTGCTAGGTGTGGAATCCTTGCCCTTGAGATGTTGGTCAGGGGTATCCTGGAGACCACCCCCAATGGTACAGGCTATTGTATACTAAAATTTGATGTAAGACTCTATTACGGAAGACATCACACACAAAAGGAACAAAACCCACAGCTGATCCTTTCACAGACCCTGCTTAGTATTACACCAGGACTAAAGTCCACCTTTGAGCCTAAGCCCCAAAGCTCTGAGAGGCCCTTTGCCCAAATCCTGCTGAGTTTCTCTTGGCCTTGACCCTCTTTTGCGTATGCCTTCTGGCACAAGGACAGAGTTTCAAACACATATCCTGCCTTACACCTGCCAATTACACGCTAACTGGAAAACAATTCCAATTGCAGATAAAGTTCTCTGGATCCCTGAGGCTTGACAACTTGGAGCAATAGTTCTCAACCTTTCCTAGGACCCTTTTTGTTTGGGTCTGGGGATCTGAATTTTTGCAAAATTCACACATTCATGCTTCTCTGTAGAAAGCCCCAGTATACTATATAACCAGGATCATTGCATCTACTTTGAAGATAGGTGTTTAATAGATGTTTACTGAGTAATTCAAGGATGTCTGCTGGATGCTGTTTTTTTTTTTCTTTACAAAAACATTTATGTGACATGGAAAATGAAATAAGGCTAAATAATGACCACATATTATGTACTCAATAAAGATTGATTCATGAGATTTGCAATCTACTAGGGGGATCTTGGGAGGGTATTTGGAAGAATAACTGTGAGTATAGAGGCTCTACAGAAACAAATGAAGTAATGGCCCATGCAAGAGTTATGAGGTATGAGGGAGTAACAGGAGTAGTAATGATATTAGGCCATTCAAATCTTAGTGCCAGTGCAATCTAATTTGTTCCAAAGAAAAAGAAAGTGAGCTGGTAACTCTTCAGCAGTTACAGAGCATGCCAACAGGGAGGAGAAAAGCAAAGAATGAACCCTCATTGCTGCTAGCTACACAAGCACACAAAATAGTTTATCAGCCAGGTTCAGTACACACCTGTAATCCCAAGGCTTAAGAGGCTGAAACAGGAGGATTGCTGTGAGTTTGAGGCTAGCCTGAGTACCTCTTACTTTTTATTTTAGAAAATTCCAAACACACACAAAAGACTATAATAAACTTTCTTATCTTCCATGCAGCTGCCACAATTATCAACACTTTGTTTTTATTAGACTTAACTCAACATGCAAAATAATGTTTCCCTATTTACTTTAAAGATGGTTTGAAAATAATGTGTGAACAGATGCTCTAGAACTTGATCAACATTCTTTGAGAAGAGTTAAAGATAACGTACTCCCAGAGCCTGTTTACATGTATTTTCAACACTGGGCTAACAATTCCTCTTTTAGTTGGATGATTACAACATCCCAAACCCTGCACAGTCTCCTGATGAGTGTATATAATAGAGTCACTGTACTTGTCTCTAAAAAAACAACTTCTTTATTTTTCAAACTTTAGAAAATTGTAGCTCTGTCCCTAAGTAGGATACAAAGGGCCAGTGAGCCCAGCTTGTTGTGGTTCCTGTGTTCAGTGGCTCCAGATGTACCACCTCCAAGTTAGTCTTATGATAACCCAGAAGAAGTGTCAGGGAAACAAGCTGCATTACTGGGTTCATTGAGATGAAAAAAGTGTGAAAGTTCACACTCTAAGGAAAAACATTAGGGAAATGACTAGCAGTTTCATGATAAAGACAAGCAATTTTTTTGAGAATTACTATTATCTACTTGGTTCAATTATTTATTCCATTATAAGGTGATGTTTCATAATTACTAGGTTAGAATTCCTATATTTTTTAAAAATCTTCAAAGTAACCCCTTTGTCCTTTCTACTTTTAATGCAAGTTTGCCTATCAGTACAGACAGTGGGGACTAATAACTGACTGTTAATTAAGTCATCCTTTACAGATGAACCTAACATATATCATGCTTATTGAACATAGTTTCACACTGAACACACCATAACACTCAATTTGTTGTATGTACAAGGCTGAGTACCCTTCCAAATACTTTTCTAGCTGCTCTTATGTTTTAATACCATATCAATTTGGCTTTTGATATATGGAAAAGTCACCTATAACCTGAGCACTCTTTGAAACTCAGAATCCATCTTGATCATCTTTCTAACTCTGACCTCAGTTCCATACCATTCTGCCTCTGATCCTCCCTAGCAAAGTCAATAACAACTAGTTAACATCTAGTGTTCACTATCACATGTATTTCTCCACACTGGAGAGTCTCAGACTACCAGTCTTCCTTTCCCTGCCGCATTCCTTCTGGCCCACCCTTTTGTTCTGTCACCATTGAGCAGGCTTCCATAGGCCCCACCTGAATCTCAGGGACAAGTCTCCCACTGTGCTCTTGCCTGAACCCTGGAGATAACTTACTGTTCTCTCCTTTTAAAAAGGATTTTATTTTTTAATTATGTGTACATGTGTATGATGAGTGTGGGTTTGTGTATATGAGCGCAGTGCCTGCAGAGGCTAGCAGATGGCATCCCACGCCTGGAGCTGGAGTTACAGATGGTTGTGAGCCACCTGACTTGGGTACTGGGTATAGATTGGGCCCACTGCAAGAGGACCCTCTTTACCATTGAACTATCTCTCCAGGCCTGTAGACTCACTGTTCTTACCATCTTCTGGTGTGACCAATTTCCAGAGCTGGTTCAGGCATCCATCTGCATTTCTTTTTTCTTTTTCTAGGCACCTGGACATTTCTGAAACATGTAGCCTAGCTAGGCTGATTAGATGCTTTAAGATGCATCCCACCCAGTTTGCCTGGAACAACACTGGGCACCCTTGTTCTCACCTCACACTGGTTCATTCTTAAAATAATCATTCCTGTTTATTCCATTTCTCTGTACCCTCACTGAATTTCTACACTGGTTATATTTGCTGCCTAATCTAGAAGAAAGTGGGGTCATTTGATATGAGTACTTATAAATTAATTTTGTCCATACTATCACCTTTTCTCTGGTTTTATCTCATATTGGAATAGAGCCAAATTTTTCTAACGTTTGGAAAACAGGGTTTTTATTATAGACATATGCAGTGGTTCTATTATATACTCTTAACCCTGCTCTTTCTTTTTCATATCCTTGTGGCCTTGACTCCATCAGTCATCTCTGTATGTTTTCTGGGCCTTCCTCCCTTGCTATTCCTCCCTTAATACCTGCCACCCTTTGCCCCACTGCCCTAAGGAGATAGGCTTTCTGAACATTCCTGAACCATTCATGGTATGTTTGTCTCATTCATCCACAAACTTTATCCTCTGATTTTTCTCTCCCATTTGATTCTCAGCAACATCATCCTATTGGGAGTTCCTAAAACCAAAAATATCTTCTAATGTCATCTATTCAACTTAAAGTAGTGACAGCTCCTTCCTTACTAGAACTCTTATCTCACACTGGTGTCTGAGTTACATTCTTCTGATTCTCTTTTTTTACTGACTGCTTCTGTTTTGTTTCAGGATTCATCTTCTTCCCCTAAGAATCAAGCAAAACCAAAACAAATAAACCAACAAAACAATCTCCCCACCCATAAAAAAGAAAACAACCAGAAATCTTTAAATATAGGCTATCTGAAGTTTCAATGCTGAGTCTTCTTTTAACTCCTTTGATTATCTCATCCTATCTTCTGGCAGATATGTCTACCTATCTCTTTTGTAAGAACAACTCCCAACTCAGTAGCTTTAGCCTTCATCTGTCTCCCCTAATCAGATCGTTTCTTACCAAATGCTGAGCATCTCACATTGATGGATTGCAGACACCTTAAACTTGATCTAAACTGAATATATAATATGTTTTATTCCTGTGTTGTTTTTAATTAATCCAATACAGTAACCCTCCCACCATTATCTTTCATATCCTTCTGCCCTGTTCTCTACCCCTCCTCAGAAACCTACTTGTTTTAGTTAGCTTTTCTGTCATTGTGATAAAATACTCTGACCAACTTGAAGAGGAAAGGTTTATTTGGCTTACACATGCCAATGACAGACCATTCCTGAGGGAAGCCAGGGCAGGAATTCAGGGTAGGAACCTGCAAGCAGGAACTGAAACAGACTAAGGAGGAACACTGCTTACTGGCTTGTACCTCTGGCTTGCTTTCTTATGAAACCCAGGACCTCTTGCCGGGTGTGACACAACTCACAGTCCTCCTACATCATTCAACAATCAAAAAAAAAAAAAATGCCTCACAGACATGTCCACAGGCCAGTATGATAGAAGAAATTCCTCAGTTGAGGTTTCCTCTTCCCAAGTGTGTCAAGTTGACAATCAAAGCCAACCACGACACTGTTAGTTTTTTTTCAACATGTTAAATCTAAATTTGACATCCTCATGCATGTAGACAGTGCATTGATGAAACATTCACTCTCTTTTATCCCCTTCTCACCTTAATGGACCTTTCTTCTCCATTAGTCCCCCCTCTACTCTCATCTCTCTCATGTCAGGGCAGCCACAGCTACTGTGCATTCATGAGTACACTGGCCACACCATGACCAGAAGATTGTGAGAAACCTATTAAGTCTTCCATGGGACATTGCAGTAGACCTCCCCACTCCTTTTAGATCTAATTGGTGAGATCACATGCTAATGATTTTCACAGTACTTTCCCAGTCTTTAACTTATTTATCTTTAGCTACCAGTATCTTAAATGTTACATTTTAAAACATCACTGCTAGAGTCATCTTCCTAAGACTCAGATATGTCAGGCTTCCAAATCCAAAATTTCATCTTGTACCCATTGTCCTCTACAGTCCAAGCCCTCCGTAACTTAGTCCGATTTTCATCCCTTTAGTCTTACTTCCCATACTACTCTTGGTCTGTGACAAGTCCCTAAACATACCCTGTACTCAGTCACCTTTTCTCAAAGTGTTGCCTCTATCTGATGACTGTCTCAAATCAGTTTTTGCATAACTCACAGACTTCAAGAACAGAGTCCCTAAACACACATACAGGCTCAAAGGCTAATGACTTTCTAGAGCAGATTCAAATTATTCTGAAGAAATGTTTGTTCTCCATCATCAGTATCAGAAAAGTCTCTCTACATTATTAGAAGTTGGTGGCTATCTAGAACACAGCAGTACTCAAATCTGTCTTTGCACAAAAATGATTGTTTCTCTTCTCCACTGGAGCATATGTTGAAGAGGACAGCAGAATCTAATTCATTTTGTATTCAACTGGATGACTGTGAAACATGTCCACCATAGGCACTTTATTGCTCATCGAGATACTGACGGCTCTATCAAGGGTTGCTCCTTTTTAATCCAATGAACTCAGGAGCAGATTTAACTTATTTGGAGCAAGATTGTTAAGTTGTTTTTGACAATAATTAGGTCTTCAGTGTAATATAAATTTTCCCATTCATCACATAATATCTATAGTAAGATTTATTCAGTGGACAAAACTTCACAGTACTCATCTCAAAACAAGTCACTGACTAATATAATAAATTATAGCATGTGAAAAGGAAGATAGTGCAGGTAAAAGAATATATGTGATTTTCAAGGGGAATCTCAGATTATAATTGAAAGAGATAATAGAGTGCTTAATCATAATTTGGTACAGAGTCAGTTCTTGGTGAATGCATCATTAGTTGTATTGTTATACAGCAAAATAGCTAAGAAAAATAATTTCCTTCCCCCCAGGTAGTGTAGTTTGTATGACAGCTGATGTTAACTTTGAATTGCATTCACTTTTTGGAGTCAGAGTCAGATAGGTCTTGTCATGATAATTTCAAGAACAAGTAACAAAGAGTAAAGCATGAAAGGAGATTGCCTGATGTGATTAATCATATGTGTAATTGATGGGGATTTGGCCTCCCTCTCTCCTACTTGATATTCAGTGAAATAAATAATGATGATAATTGTCAGATTGTTAACAAAGACATCTGCTATACTGACTGGGAAACTCATGCAAAGCTGCTTGCTCCTGGCAACTTGCTTCAAGTGGATATTGTCATTAAAAAAAAAAAAAAGAAACCTCTGTATTTATCATATTACCTAATATGTTATGTTGGCATGTTTCATCTGTGGACTGAAAGACTTCTGAATAGTTAAATTCAATACCTGAGCTTCTATATTGCTTAAAGGATTATTATAAGAACTTAAATTCTTATATATTAATTAAATGTATTTTATGTACATTATAGCTTTTAAATGAAGTTCAGAATGGTTTCAGCAGATAAGGATTCTTTGTCCATTCTTTCTATCTCCATTTCCCCTTATCTTCTGACTCACACACTATGTAAAAACCACATAAAATAATACAAAAAAGTAATAACTCTATTTTTGCAAATAAGTTTGAATTCTAGAAATCTCAATGATACCTGAATACAAATAATTTATTCTAATGTTTATCTACACGTCAATATTTAATTTTTTAATTTTATGTATATGAGTGCATGTAAGTGTAACTATATTACACTAAGCCAGTAGAGGCCAGAAGAGGGCATCAGGTACCCTGGAACTGAAGTTACAGACTGTTACTAGTCACCATAGAGGCGCTGAGAATCAAATCCTAGCCCTTCGGAAGAGTGCCCAGTGCTCTTAACCACTGAGCCATCTCTCCAGCTCCATACCAATATTTTAATGAATATCTGTAAAGCCAGATGTGATGTCATTCACCTATAATTACAGCACTTGGAAGTTAGAGAAAGGTGGACCAGAAGTTCAAGGTCATATGTACTTTATGGCCAGTGTAGGCTACATGAGGCCCTGTCTAAAAAACAAACAAATCAAACTCAAACAAACAAAACCTCTCTTCTAAAGCAGTGTTCTAAAACCCAGAAGAGTGAAAACTATATTGTCTTTCCTTTACTTGGTGCTTGCTCATCTGAAACAGCATCAGCCTTAGGGCATGGTGAAAAAGGTCCCTAACACTGAGACCTGAAATTTTGAAGTCCTCATTCTGGCCTCCTTTGGACCTTGCCCTATGCAGTGAAAGTCTGTGTTACTAATGAGATATGCCCACTCAGAGCCTCAGGGTAACCAGAATGGAAGGATTCCCAACTCCCATGTCCTAAGCAACTTGCCTACTTCTGTCTTTCAAAGGATGGGTAGGCTACAGGTTGGGGAATAAGAACCAGCTTGCTCTTCTTCCCTTGCTGTGATTGATGCGGAACCCTGAAGAGTCTGAAAAATCTAAATTTAAATCTCATCATCCAGATCATTATGAAAGTATCAAGGCAAAGGGATATAAATATTTAACAATTTGTTTTGCTTAGTTCACAACTTTAAAAGATTTAGATACATGGAATTTTGACCTCAAGGTATACATGTGACCAAGATTTTCTAAATATTATGGAGAATGTACCTGATTTAAAATAACATCATAGCAAAACTCATAGGGTTACATGGGTTTTGCTTGAATTATATTTCTAATAGCCTCTTATAATAAAGGAAAAATGTATCTTGCTATTTAAATCCTATGTAGTATTTTAATGAATAACTTCTGACTTTAAATCATTCTACCCCTCTTCTACATCTTCTGTTGAAAGATTCAGTGAAAGAATGTTATGCTAAGGCACAGCAAGATGAACTCTGTGTATCTTTTATCAAAACAGCAGACTTTCATGGCTTGTTCTTCATTTTAAACAATATTTTATGGATGTGCTATTCTTTTCTCACTCCAGTTATTCCTGTCTCTATTTTATCTCTTTTTTGGTTGATAATGAGTTTTAAGAGCAGAAATTTTTATTTTATTTTAGCCTACTTTCATTTCATATGAAAAGAAACCGTAGATCCTGTGGAGAGGACCATGGCTTTCCAGGGAAGTCATTTTGAAATGTGGAGAAATCCATTTATCCAGGCTTAGCAGGCTCACAGCAGTTGGCTTTTCATTTTCCACCTGTTTTTAAAAATTCACCTGTAAAGATACAGGGGGAGAAGAATTGTCATTTGACGAGTGAGCTATTACTCAACTATGACCGAAGTCCATATCACTGCTTATTTATAAGCGGTCCTATAGGTGGGAGTTGACCTACTTTGCTAAATAGGTATATAGGTATTCCAAGCAGAGGAGAGAGAGAAAAAGACTAGTTCACTTTGTTTTCCCTACTCCATCTTTGGCAGATGACCACAGCTAGCGCTTGCATGTGCATGCAGGATTTCTTTAGGAAAATACAAGTACTTGCACGACTACCACCTTTCCTCAACCCTAGTTGCTGGGAATATAACCCCTTCATCCTCAGCTACAGCTGCCTGCTATTTTTTTTTTTTACTTAATAACACTGAAGCTCTTTCCTCACCAGTTCTGAAAAAGCTTTGTTATTTCTTTTTAGGCATTGCATAAAATAACTCCATTGTTCAACTATCCGGTACTTATTTAATTAATAATCTTCATTTTTAAAAGCAATTTATGTTTTAAAAAATTGTGAAGGCAGTCCAGAGAAGTTCTATATATCTGATTCCCCTCTTATGAACATCTTAGTTTAAAATACATTCTCCAGTTTCTTAAGACTTTCTTTGTTCTTGATGACCTTATGGGATTATTAAGTTATTAGATACTTTTTAAAATCCCCTCAATTAAGATTTATATGGTTATTTATTTATTTGTTTGTTTGTTTTGGAACTGGGGCTTTCACACATCCTAAGCACATACTCAATCACTGAACTCTATCCCCAACCCTTGCAAAATTTATTTTGCACAAATATTCTTTATGGGAAAAAGGGTCACTTGTTTGTGCCCAGTCATTCGCTATTGCAAACAAGTATCTTCACATCAGTCATTTTTCATAATGCAGGTAACTAGGCATAAATTCCCAGAAGTAACAATGGTTGGTTAAAGGGGAAATTATTTGCAACTGAGACATTGGTGTCAGATTGCGTTCTGTAGAATTATGTCAGTTTACACTATTGAAGAGAGCCTTTTTCTTGCCAGCCTTACCAAAAGAGTGTGTTGTGAAAACTTTTAGATTTTTGTTTGTTTGAGAAAATTAGTATCTGTGATTCTCAGGTTATAGTATCATTCATTTTTCTTAAAATGGGTCATGATGAATGTAGTATGTATATTTATTACTGTTTATTATAAAGTTTTGCTTTATCTTTTAAGTAGTTCTGTGTATATGAAGGTTATTGGTTTTTATATAGTAATTTGACCATGTTTCAGCCCAGTATCTTTTGATATTTGCCATATGCTTTATGTTAAGGCTTACACTCACACTGAGTCCTATTTTCAAATGTAGTATGTATTAACAGGTGTGTATTTATCTAGACAGCATTATATATTCCTAAGAAACTGTTGTTTGTCAAAGATGTCCAGGGAAGGTTATATCTCCAGTAAGAAGTCTGCTCTGTGGTGTGTGTTTTCGACTACCCTGTCTACTAGGAGCTGTATCATTGTATCATCCTTTCAGTGTAAAGTGGAGGTCATCACCCAGGTGTGGAAAAGTAACCTGAACAGCAAACCACTAACATCCTACAGCCATGTCTACCATGGAAGCTCCAATTCAAGTGTTATCATTTATCTACCAAAGGGAAAGCCATACATTGTAACTTCCCTAAGAAGGAAATGAATGATGAACTATTTTGAAGAAAAGGATTGCTATCTACTTTTTCATCTCCATGGAGAACACTCATCTGCTTTTAGGAAGATTTTATGAATTATCTCAAAATAAGTCTTTCAAATGTAGACAATAACAGAATCATGGCTTCAAGGATGTTAGAAAATTACACACTTTCTTCCTTTTGCATTTTCCTTAATTTAATAATCCAATAATTTATTTGGGGTTCCTCATTGTGTTAGATCCTGATATAAACTCTGGGTCATAAACATGCTACAACACACTCCTATATATATAGCTATAATTTAAGTGAAGGAGACAAACTTGCAAAAGGTATGTATGAATTTGTTTTAAGTGATATTAAAGAGATACATACAAAGGAGAGCTCCAGAGACAATGGATGATTTCACTGGGGTTGTTAGAAACAGAAAAATAAGAAAAAAGACATAGGAGGTTAAGGACAAGATGATATTTAGGGAAGGATGATAGTGATTGTGAGAGACTGAGAAACCTATTTTTTTACATGATCCTGGGTTATTCTCTTCACAAAGAATGTGACTTTCCTATATTAGTCTGCTTTTCCCACACTGTCTGAGAAAAATCAGCTTAAGAGATGTAAGGTTTATTTTGGCTCATAGTTTGGGAAAATTCAGTCCACAATAAGCAGACCCATTGTTTTGGGGCCTGTAGCAAGACAGCATATCATAGTGGGAGCACATGATGGAGAAAGTTCTTACTCAGTGGATGCCAGGATGTGAAAGCAGGAATGAGGAGAGGCCTGGATCCCATAATCCCCTAAAGGCATGGCCCTAATGATGTAACTTCCCTCAGTAGGCTTCACCTCTTTAAGGTTCCACTCCCTCCCAATAGTCCCATAAATTGAGATCCAAGCCCTTAAACCGGGCCTTTAAGGGGACTCTTATCCAATCCACAGTACCAAGGTCCAACAGCTCCCATTTGATCTGGTCCACTTCTTCCCTTCCAAGTTCCTTCCTTTCTCACCATCAGTCCCCATGTTTTGACTTTACCAACCTTTCTGTTTCTTGGAAAAGTAAAGCTTGCTTTAGCCTCAAGCCCTGTGCATCACATCAGTGCTTACCTGTTAGAACCCCTATCCTAGGGGAAAGGGGAGGGATAGATTTATTTGGTTTCCTCTTGTTAGTCAAGTCTCATCTAAACAAAGCTTTCCTTGACCATACTATTTAAAATAGCCCCACCTGTCTTGCCTTCCTCTACACTCCTCCATTTTGTTTCCCTCACAACACTGATGTTCATTAAAGGCTTGAAGGTCTACAATTACTTGCTTCTTGACTCTGAACATCTGCTTGAATGCCAGCACCCTATCTGCCTCTCTCACTGCTATATCTCTGTCAATTACAACAGAATCGTATGTTCAGGAAATACTCAATAAGTATTTGTGGAATGAAAAAAATTTACCCTTATTTTGAATAACCTGAAAATATTCCTGGATTTCTGTTTGTAATCAATCAAAATTACTCTTCCTCCCCATCAGATATCTTGGATTTTACTTATTATGATTCATATCACAGGTTAATAAGTCCAATCTGAATTTGTTGGTGGGATTTGGATATTGGCTCCTTTTCATTGTCTTTAATGTAGCCTGGAAAATTGGACAATTGGATTAGTCTGTCTGTACACTGATATACTGCCACGTGTCTTTGCTAAACCCTGTTGCTCTAACTTTTACTTTCTCTAAAACACTAATCTGGATGTTTATAAACTATCAGTTCCCTCCTAAAGTATAAAAGTAACCTCAAAGACATTCCTTCAAAGTTTTACTTGTCATAAGTAGGGCTTTGAATAGTTATTGACATTGTAAAATGTTCTTGAAACATACAATTCTTAGATAGCTCAATTTTGGTCATTTGCAGGCAAACGGGGTTTTGGTTGGGCATGTCTTCTTGATTAGCAGTTATTTCTCTAAGGACCAACTCTGTACTGATGAGGTTGCCCTGAGATAACACAGGTTTGCATTACATAGCTAACTTAATGAAATTTTCTCTAGAAATTACTTCCAATCTTTATATTTCAAATAAAGATATCATTTCAGAACTGAATCTACACCATACATTCTTGACTTCATAGTTTAATTCAACAAGAGTTCAAAACATTCTTCCAAGATTTATGTTTGATCTTTAGGTTGTGATAAATGTATATGCCTTTCTTCCTTCTGACTAGGCTCACTTGCCAGCTAAGCAGCCGAGCATATGCCTTGCATTAAAGACTCTTATCAGCTAAGAAGATGCACTCCCACTTCCCGTTCATACCGTGCTTATGTGCTGGGAACTAAATTATAATCATAGCTGCTTCTCTATTTTTAAAATGCAGTTGCAAGTTGAGTTCCTGGCTGTCTTTTAAAACTGTGACCAAACTCTCTCTCTCCCAAAGATGCTACTTGACAGAATTTCTGTGGCTAAAATAAAACACATCTTTATTCCAATATCCTTCTGGAAATAGATAGACCTGGCTACCTTGCTGGGAGGTTTATTTTGTAAATAAATGATACACTACATTTCCCTAGAGATTGAATAACAGAGTGAACTGATGGCCTGCATGGTATTCTTTTTTTTTTTTTTTAGTAGAGACACATAGAAGAACAAAGTTAATTTGGCAAACTAAGAAAATAATAATCTTATTTTAGAATAAATGATATATTATTTTTAAATCAAACAAAGTAGATTTGGCATATATCTATTACCTATAATATTTAATCTGGAAAAATAAGCTGAGAAAGTGGAATTTTCTTACTAACTGCTGGTGGGAGTTAGTATTGGTTGATTTTTGGGTTCTTTGGTTTTTGTTTTGTTTTTTGAGACAGAGTCTCATCATATAGCACTGACTGGCCTGGATCTCACTACATAGACTGGGCTGTCCTCAAACTCGCAGTGATCCACTTATCTACCTCTTGAGTGCTGGGATTAAAGCCAAGTGCCACCATTAGTTGTTTTTTGATTGCCTACGCACAGTGTTTAGCTCAGCTGTTACAGCTATTAAATTAGCTAAGTCTGGGATGTGTAGATACAGCCACATGAATTTTCACATGTAAAAGTTTGGGAGTAAATAATGTTCAGGAGGTCTTCCTCCTGGTGTCTTACTGCAATTGAGAGACAGGATGCTGAAGAGAAGAAAAAGGAGATTGAACTCAAACCTAGAAAATAAAACCTGGATTTGAGTTATTAATATTCCCATTTGGCAGACATTTTATCACGTAGAATATAAATGAGTAAGGGTGAAAGGGAGGTCAGCGAGCCACAGCATAAATGTCTTTGAACCATTTGCCTGGAGGAGTTCCTGAAGTTATTCTACATATGTTACAACTCTAACCTTCCCTCTTCAGAGCCATAATTTTGACATCAAGACGTTGAATCATTTGGGTTCAGACATCTGTTGTTTCTGGATGGCTTTGAAATTCCATTGCAAGCTCAAAAATGCTCAAATTGCAAAGTATGTCCTCATGCAAAATTTCTCCTTAGTGTCTTTTTGCCCTTCTCACGAATCTTCCAAGAACACTTCATTTGGGCTGTTGACTTCTGTTTTGTTTCTCTTCATACAGCAGATGCAGAATGTATTTCTTCCACACAGATCCCACTTTCAAAGACAAAATTTGGAGCATGGAATGCTTTTGCTTGCTAAGTTTATTCTTTGTGTGCTTGGAATGCTCTGGAATGTATATAAATACTTTTAAAGTCAAGAGTCTTGGTTCCCCCCACACTGTTGGAATCGCCAATGTGTTCCATACCAATTTCTGCTAGAACTTTGCAAGTTCTAGCTAGATTTTTTTGGAAAAAGATAACCAAAATCTGATAACCATTAAAGAGCACATGTGATACAAATGAACTTTTTTTTCCTAAGAACTCTTTGCAGTGTGGCTTTGCCATTTCAAGACTGTTAGCAGCAAATGACAGAGACACATTCCTTTGTGGGGGGGATGTTGTTTTTGTTTCTTTTCTTTTTGAAATAGGGTCTCATTATTAGCAATGGCTGGCCTGGAACTTGTGGAAACCAGGCCAGCCACAAACTCTCAGAGATCGACCTGCTTTTTGAGGCACTATGGCCAGCCACATTCCTTATTCTGAAAGAGCAGTTTTTATGATGAAGCACTGAAGCAAGTCCAGTTCTTACTTCTCTTTTACCCAGCAACTGAACCCCCTCACAGCTTTCCTCCAAAATTCCTGATTCCATTTAAAAGTAAAGATGAATAGGCATTTATGAAAAGTAGTATTTTGGAGAGGAAGACCACTCCATTGACAAAGTGATCTGAGTTTGGGGTCTTTTAGAAACTGTTGGAGTGGGATATTGATACAGTGATTCCCAACCTTAAAAAACAAAACTCAAAACTCATCATTGATTTCCCTCACAAAGTCACATCTGTTGTATCTAAAGAAAACAATTTGCAAGATTGTTTGCTTTCTGCTTTTTCTCTCAATCCAGTAACAATCATAAATTAATACAACATGTACTATCCTGAAAACTACAGTTTGTTATTTATAGCAAAATAAAATAAACTCCCCAAAAGTTTTGGCCTTCAAGGAAGGGCCTTAACACGCATGTAGTTAATTCTTGGTTCCTCGCTGTCTCTACTAACCCAATAGCAGCCCCCAATCTGCTGCAGAGGATTTCTAGTCCTATAGGTCATTAGCACTAATCTTCCCTTGACCCTTCTGACCCCAGTATCTCCAGATGTACATACAAGTTTTAAATCCCAGCCATTAACTTTCTGGACTTTCCCCTTTCCCCACAACATTCGCTCTTGGTCCTTCTTTTCCACAGAATTAATTGTGATGTTTGGAAGACTGCCTGTCTCAGAGCATGCTTTGTGGTTTCCACTGTTCTCCAAGTTCTTTTAAAGAGCATCACACACAAATTAAAGGTCTGTTCCATTTAAGAAATAATTATTGTACCTTATCTGTTAGACAGAGAGAGTAATATTAGTTTGCATTCTGCCTTTTATTTTTGTATTTGTGAGCTTTTAAAATAGTCTGCTACTAAATTCTGCATTCCTGGATAGGATATTTAATTTTATGGTCTATAGGAATGGCACGGGCTTGTCACCAAAAGCCAAATTAGGACTAACCTAAGGTCAGCCTATACTTCAGAGCTTTGAGTTGGCATCTAGCTCCTACCCCTATAAGTCTTGGTTAAATAAGATAATGTATGTAAACCACTGAGTAGTATGTGTTTATAGAGTCACAATTTACAGTGTTAGTCCTTGGAAGTCTTTATCTCTGTGTTGAATCAATAGAGAAAGCGTCACTGTGACCTGGATAATGTTTGGATTCTCACAATTTCTGGAATGTGAAAAGTGCTTCTACAGAAGAACCCAAGTCTATCTCTGATGCAAATTATTTATATCAATGGTACATGTTTATACAAACTAGGTGACCAAAATTTAAATCATAGGCATTTCTAGAAACTTCTTTTTAAATTAATGATTGCTTTTTGTATACCCAAGTGACAAAAACTTATGAATTCTTCCAGCCTGAGCAGAGTCTAAGAGTTTGGGACGTTTCTAGTGGCTGGGTAATGACCTTTGAGCTGTCTGGTTGCTGGAGTATCAGTCATCCTGCTTATCATCAAAATATGGGACTGGCAAGGCACTCTAGAAAGGGAGGTTTCTAGTAAAGTTCATGGAAAACTTGGAGAATATGAAGAAAATATAGCTAGATCAACATGCTTGGTATTGGAAAGAGATGAGGGAAGGAGGGAGGAAGAGAAACAGGGGAAAGAGAAGGAAGAAAAAGAGGAGACGTGAAGGGACAAAGGAGAGAAGTGAAGGGCGGTAGGGAGGAGGGAAGAACCCAGGAGGGGCTTTAAGGTACTTTGTTCAGGGTTCAGATGGGCTTGATTGAGGCAGGGGAGGGAGACTGTTCTTTATATATATATATCTATATATAGATAGATAGATAGATAGATAGATATAGATATCTATCTATATCTATCTATCTATCTATCTATATATATATAGATATATATAGATAGATAGATAGATATGTAGCCCAAGTTTGGAATTCAACTCTTGAGTGTTGGGATTACAAGAATGTAACACCAAACCTGGCCAGACCTGATTTTGAATCTCTATTTTCAAGCTATATTGCTCAACATAGATTAATTAACCTCCCTAAGTCTCATTTCCTTATTTATATGAAGAAATAAAAACAACAATGCTTGCCTAATAATATTTTTGTGAGGATCAAATGAGATTATGGCAAGCTAGGTTTCCTGGTTTACAGAATATTTTGAGAATATAAAGAAAAGATACATAGGTCAACATATTTGATACTGGAAAGTATTATAATTGAAAAACAAGAAAGTGGTTCAAGAAATAGCTAATAATTCATTGCATTGGATCATTTTCTTTCAGATTATGTTCTTTAAGTTATTAATAAGGGTAGTCAAAGAGTCACTCATAACAATATATGTATCATCATTGTACTTGGTTGCCTCTGAGACCCTGTTGCTGAAGATGCTAGATACTTTGAACACAAGACTTAGAGGAATCAAGCTGAAACTGACCTGAAAGCCTCCTCCCTGAGGATCAATTCTCATAGTTTTGGAAAGTATTACATAAGCCACCAAGGGAGAAAAACAATCAATAGCTACCTGGCTATAGAGTCTATGAACCTCAACAGTGACTGACTCAGAAAGTTATCCCAAATGGTGCTATAGTGAACTTTTATCTTGGGGTAACCAAAAACTGTCCAATTGGTCTTAAGACTGGCTCAAAAGGAGGTAATTTGTGCTTGGTACTGTAAACTTAGACAAATACCAATGGTTGGCAAGTTCATAGACCCTAGAGGAGAACCCACTAGTACCCCTTCTTTAAACCAATAAAATTTCTACTATATTCTAAAAGCTTATCCTTAAACCCACAAATTAAGCGTAGTACTCATCCTTCATCAAAGAAGCTTATTTTTGCAGCAAATGGAGATGATCACAGAGAAACACAAGTGGCCAAAATGCAGGGAATAAGTGATGGGGTGCCCAACCCCAAGCGATATACCTAAAATGTAACCTCTACACCTAAGACTCGGGGAACTTCTCGGAAGAGGGGGGGCCAAAAGACTATAAGAGCCAGAAGATCAGGACACGTGCTGCTAGCCTGTGTCTTCCAGACATGACAAGGAAGCTGCATACATGAAATCACAACAATATAGTTGCTTAAACAAGACTTGCACAGTGGCAACAATACCCACTGACATGCCAATGTGAATGGGAGAAATTTCACAAGATAGCACCTTTAGATGAAGAGCTACAAGCAATTAAAGTCTGTTAAGGGAGGAAGAATCAGTTTTCACCAGTGACAAGCTCCCTGATAGGCTATCCAATCCCAAGTGCTCAGCCCTAAATACATGCACCTATCAGCATTGCTAAATGGACTCAATAGGATATGTATATACATCCTATTATATTATACATATATATAAAACAATGATAACTAGAATTCACAAATCCAAGAGGAATGGAGTGGAGTGAACATGGGAGGAGTTGGAAGGGATTGAGAAGGGATAGAAATGATGTAAATACAGTACTTGTGAATGAAATTCTCAAAAAATTAAAAATTTCATTCAAAAAATTAAATGGGCACAGTTGTTCTCAATATAGTATTTTTTTTTTTTGTCTTTCTTGAGACAGGGTCTCCCTGTAGCCCCATCTGGCCTGAAACTCACTATGCAGACTAGGCTAGCCTTGATCTCACAGAGCTCTGCCTTCTATCTGCCTCCATAGTGCTGGGATCAAAGGTGTGTGCCATCATGCCTGTCTCGATGTAGCAGTTTAACTCTATTATATATTTATTAACCACTTCTTACAAAAAAAAAAGATAAAAAATAAATGTGACCCCCACCTTTGTCCCTCAGTTGATAAATTCTATTGCTTCAGATTTTTCTTGGCGGGGGGACTTATCTGAATGAATATATAATTTTACATTTTCATCCAAAATTAGGTCATTACCAGGTCTTCCATATACACCCCACTGATAGTTCAGAAAGCCCTTGAGTCTTAATAGCTGACAATTTTAGTCTAGCAAAAATTTCTGAATATGAGTATGTCGATTAAGAAGAAGGAACTTCACTTATCTTGTTTGCTAGTTTAAAAGTAGGTAACTAGCAGAAGAAGGAGGGCATATGTAGAGAGAGCTGTGTCTGTGGGTAGTTGGAGGCCTGCTGTTACCAGCAGAAAGAACTCAGTAATTTCTGAGATTGGTCTTCTCCTGTGCTGTATCAGCTCACTCAAGTCTTTGCTGAGATTTGAAAAGATTCCTGTTAACTTACAGATTGAAATCAAGGTGTGAGATTGGGGCATCATGTTTATTTTCAATTCACACTTTATCTTAGGTAGCTTTATGTTGTTGAGTCAAAATACCCCAGATAAACAATTTCTAGGGGCAAAGGTTGATTTTGGCTTATAATTCCAGAGGTTTCAGTCCATGGTCACTTAGCACTGTTGCTTCATGTCAGTGGTGAGTGCTCAAACAACAGAAGAGGTCTGTTCATCTGAAGGTAGAATGGAAGTAGAGAGGAAGGGACTAGAGTCTCAATATCCCCTTCAAGGGCACAGCCCCAATGACCTAAGTTCCTCCTAGTAATCTTTACCTACTGAATTCAACAGGCACTTCCCAAGAGACCAACCCATTAATACATAGGCCTTTGAGGAACATTCAAGATCCAAATTATAGCAGTCTTTACCAGAGTTTCCCCTGCTTAATTAGAGATCATCTTCAATTTGACACCCACTCATCATTTTACTACTAGACTCCAGATATTCATGTAAGGTTACAGATCTATTCCAGCTGGCTCCATTTTCCTCTGGTGCAGATCAAGTTGAGGTTGCAAGAGCAGGTGTCATTCAACCAGACTATTTGTATGATGTGATCCCCACAAAGACACAAAAGATGCAAATGGGGGAGAATCATAAGCCTGCCAAATCCTAGGTCATCTGGGGCACTAGGTCATCAACCTACCTCCAGTTGGAAATAAAATAGTTGTCTTCTTTCAGAACAGACTTTCAAGAGGAAATGTGCATGTGTTACACAAATATATCCAACCTCTTTAGACGATAACCATCAGTATCATACAGGGTCAGGTGTGGTAGCACTTGCCTGTAATCCCAGCACTTGGAAGGCTGATGCAGGAGAGTTAGCCCTGCCTATGTAGTGAGTAAAGGCTAGCCTTGTCTACACAGTGAGACTTAGTCTCAAAAAAAATCATGTAAGGAACACAGAAAAAAAAAAAACACGAGGTTTGTGCAGAACATGGTACAAATCTGCAGGAAATCCTAAGTGTCCAGGGGCCAGTATTCTTTATCATGGCTCTGAGATAGTACAGTCCATGTGAAGAAAGAACTGGCTAGTTTTCCAATATAACATGGTATTTTATTTCACTATTGTAGACTGCTGGGAAATCTCTGGAGGCCTTGGCAGCTGTGTCTTGTCTTTTATATGAAGCCTGGGGGAAGAAAGAGAGAGACTCATAATTCACAAGAGACATGGCCCCAAGAAAGCCATTCTGCATATCTGAGTCAGACACTGAGGGGGAGCTGCTATTGCAGTCCTAAGTCAAGAATGCTTTTTGTCTTCCCTGTTCTCCTTATCGGCTCTGTCCTCATGAAAAGATCATTTACAGATGGTAGAATGAGTGCCGGAGAGCCACTTCTGTCTCTCTCCTTTCTTCCCCAACTGCTGCTGCCATGTAAAAAGACCTTTTGTTAAAGACTGAAACAGCAGATGCTACTCAGATAACATCTTAAGTAATTTGGGGAAGGGATGTTTTATCTTGAATTAGTGCAAGCTCTATTTTCATTTTGAAAATAATCTTACTGTTGCCTCAAACATTTTAAAGACGTGAGAGACTCATGTGGCAAAGGAAAGCTCTACATAATCCCTTTAAAATACTGTTGAGTTTGGGCAAAACAGATGATGCTGATGGGCACAGTACACTGACACTCTATACTTTGACTTTGTGAGTACTATTGTAATCTTTACAGAATCCTGCACAGTGAATACCATCAGCCCCTCTTGGGGCATGGCAGGCTGAGTGAGTCAAGGGAGGCATTGTAGAAGGGGTCAGAGTAATAGAAAGAACTGGAAAAAGTGATGAATGCAGAAAACTAGGAATGAACTTCATTGGTATAAAGGTAAAACTTGCTTATTGGGTATACAGAGTTAGAAGATGTTATATCCTGCAGAAACCAAAACCCAGGCTTAATATTTTAGATTGATTTAGACCAAGAATGATGGTGCATACTTATAATTCTAGTGCTCAGGAAGACAAGATAGGGAGATGACGAGTCTGAAGCCAGCTTGGGCTACACAGAGAGAATCCGGAGACTGCTTTGGTAAGGTCCTGTATTCTTCAAAGTCCCAAGGACTATGCACTGCTGAGCCAAACCAACAATTCACCTCCTTCTTTTCCCTCTCTTCTCTCCCTCCCTCTTCTGGGTTTTCTTCCTTCTTTCCCATCTTCTGTCCTTCCACCCATCTTTATTTTTCTCTTTATCTGTTTGTTTACTGTTAGTTGGACTTGGGTTTGTATTTCTTGAAACCACAATTTTGATTAATTCAAAGTCAAGTGCATTCTGGCCATTAAGTGCATTTATGACCCTTAAATTATATTTTGGTGCAAGAAAGCAGAGGGTGTAAACAATCAGATGAGGACAGAACAAAGGTTACCTTTTTCTACCATCCACAGCTTTATTTGCCCTCATGATTTCCTCATGATTCAGCTATCTGAGGCATGAAGAATCATGAAGGAGGGATCTGCCTTCAGGAAACAATGAATTTCAATAGCAGCATAAAGCATAATTTCCTATTGGCTGCTGACTTCTGCCTTCAGCTATTAATGAAATCAATTGAAAGATGAACAAATTTGGGCTATCAGATTTTGTGTCCAAGGTCATAGCGAACTCTGGTTTCAGGGGACATGAGCTGATCATTCTATAAATTCTAACCTCTAGCTAGCTTAATAAATTTTTGCCTGGTATGATCCTCCAGTAGTTCAACATAATTTATAATGATATGTCTGCCATTTATTAAACATTTAGGGTATGCTGTAACTGTATACTTTGACTTTGTGTGTGCTATTATAATTGTCACGGATTCCTGAGAAGTAACTTTTACCAGCCCTTTTTAATTATTTGTTTTTATTTTTAATTGAGCCTTTGTAGATTTCATACAACAGTTCTTAATCAAATTTAGACCTCCTCCCGCCCTCCCTGCTAGACCTCATACATTCCACTGTACATATTAAGTCCTATCCTGTCAAGCATTTGTACCCGGAGGTCCTTCCATGCAAGTTCATCCACTAGAGTCTGATCAGCCTACCTACAGATAATAAGTAAGCTCTACTCTCCCTCACCCAGTAGTAATCAGTCTCCAACAGATCTCAGACTGGACTAGCCGACCACCCATTTTCCTTGCTCCACTCTGGGCCCTTGTCTGACTGCGTTGGCATGGGTCTGTGCTTGGTGCCACCAGCGCCTCAAAGTCACATGTGCCAGCTTCCAGTGGCCTGAGAACCTTTGTTTCTTATGTTCATGGACCAACCCTGGCTCTTACAATCTTTCCATCCCCTCTTCCACAGTGTTCCCTGAGCTACGGGTGGATGATGCTCAGTATAGGAGTCCTATCCAGGGACACATACTCTGCAGTCTCTTGTTCTCTAAAACTAGACGAGCAACAGACTGTGACCAGCTTTCCAACTGACAGAGATCAAATCCCATATTAAACATAAATCAATTCCAGATGTTCTACTTCTCTCATTGAGTCCTGAAAGGTTCCTTATAACTTTGGTAGGTGAAGACATCAAGACTACACTTAAGTCCTGAATTGATATTTACATACTGTAAATATAAGCATATCTGTGTTTTATACATGGAAAAAGTAAAATATTTTTCCATTCCCCAAGAACCAATTTTTGTTCTCTTGAGGACAGTATAACTCCCATTAAAAATGCATGTTTAGATAAAAAGAGACAAGAGATGTGATAACCAGATGCATATCTGGCCCTGGGTTGACTAAAACTGGCCATAAAGGGCATTTGGGGGAATCATGAGACATTTTAATATCGACAGAATATTTTTGTTAGGTGTGATGGTATTATTTCAACTGTTTTGAAATTTATTTTATTTTCTGTAAGTGCATATAGAAATTAAAAAAAAGAAATATTGGGTTAGTAAAGACACATTTATCCGTTATTAATCAAGTTGCCTCACACCCACAGGGATTCCATTATTTGACTCTTACATGGATGCATATTGAAGAGTGGGTGACACTTGGCATTAGAGGTAAATGAATGGCCTCTGTGGGAGGAGATAGGAATTTGAAGCACCTAAGCAAATAACCAATGCTGATTATTTTAAGGTAAACTGGAATGTTTTGCAGGAGAGGTAGAAATTTTGAGAGACTTTGAATAAAACAGTCTCATAAAATCTTACATGTTTTCTTTCAGAGCTGAGCTATTTTAGTCCTTGGGAAGTTAAGCTATGTTTTATCAACTAGTATCATGACATATTTATCCTAATTATAATCTCTCATTATCTTATTTTACCTTATGATGGAAATACATAAGGGTGTTATATAACAAAATAATCCTCTGGAGGTTATATAAGGAACATATTTGAGGAGCTCGGGCTATGATGATACATTTCAAGTGGAAAAAAAAAAAACACCTCTTTTTTGATTCCTCCAATCTCTTTCCTTCCTGGGAGCCAACAGCTAAGTATAGGCACATAACACACCTGGTAAATTTCAGGCAAAATGACAGCCATTAGCTTTCACCAGGAAGAGCAGAGTTTATTTCAGCAACATTTTTTTTTTCCTTTTCTCTGTGTGGATTTCCATCGTCACATAGCACACCAGTAGGATTCAAAAATCTTATATAAAGATGCAGCTGCTTCCTGAATCTTTTCTCCCTGTAGTTTATAAACTCTGCTCCCGTTTTCTGCAGCCCTCCCACAACTCTATTCCTGTTTGCTGAAGGGTAAGTGAGAAACCATTCCAAATGGCAAAGAAGTAACTTTCTTTTTTTGTTTCCAGTTAGTGTTAGATTGAGGAGTCAAATGTGAGGAGTTGTATGTTTTTTTAAACATGACTAATTATTGCATAGTGCTGTCTGAAGGGTGTCTAGATCACTTTACATTATACACTTTTGAACAAAATCCCTTCTTAAGGCAGAAGCATCTGGCATGATCTATGTGCTTGCAGATCCTAGGAATCAGAGCGTTCCAAGTCATGTTGTGCCCACTTTCCAGAGTCTTTCTGCCATTCAGGACTTGCTTTCCGGGCATATCTCCTTGTCAGGTCCTGTACATCATTCTCATTACTGCTGACTGTGGTTATCTAGTCTTGGCCTAAGCTTGAAAAATTCCAGAGAGAAATGCTCATAAAGCCAGAAGTGAAATTCTAATTAGGTCCGTTTACTGCTCACAGAGTCTGCAACTCTTGGAAGATGATTACAACTGACTGTGAGGATTTGGTTGAGCTATAACCCTGAAATTCCAAGCTCTTCCCTTGAAACCACAGGCCTGTATTTCCCAGTTTGTCAAGCAGGTCCTTCTTGGTGACCTACCAAGAAGATTTTTAAAATGGAATTTCTTCCCTTTAATAATTTCTGCATGGGTTGTTTTAACAGATAAAGTTTCCTGTGACATCCTCTTGCTTAAAAACCATCAGTGGTTCACCACTGTATATAAGGTAAAATGCAAATTCTTTACTGGAAATTTTAAGTGCCGACACTTCAACTAGACTATCCATTTAGTATTGTCTGCACCAGTGTCTGATTTTAGTCAAATGTTCCCACCTTCTGGAATGTACTATCTACTCTTTTCCATTTTCCTCTATAGATGCTTAAATCGCTCTTCAAATTTACCTAGATATATGAATAGTTTTCCTTTATTTCCTTGGAGTTTCTATGCAAATGTCAACTACATCTAAATTAGTATTGCAAGAAATAACCGCTGTCTATCCCCGTGCTTTCTACTCCATTTCTGTTCTGGTTTTTCCATTGTACTTACCACCGTACAGAATGTATTTATTGTATTTTGTCTATCTGCCCCATGAAGGCAAGGATTTCTTTTTTTATAGTGCTGAGAGTCAAATCCAAGGCCTTGGCACATGCTAGGTAAGTACTCCATCACTGAGCTATATCTCCAGTCCTTGGGTAGGGATTTTTGCAAGTTTTTAAAAAATTAATAATTACTGCGTATTTTGTGATTAGAAGGGGTCTGTCCTAGAGAGCTTCCATTAGTTAACTTGTCACACCTGGGAAGAGGGACCCTCACCTGGGGACTTTTCTCTATCAGACTGGCCTGTGGACAAGGCTATGTAGCATTTTCTTGATTGTTGAGTGATGGGGGTAGATTGGCCTACTGTGGGTGACGCCACCCTTGGGCAGGTAGTCCTAGGTTGAATGAAAAAGCAGGCTGAGCACAGGCTAGGGGAGCAAGTCACTAAGCAACATCCTCTATGGTCTCTGTTTCAACTCCTGCCTCCAAGTTCCTGTTCTGCTTGAGTTCTTGTCTTGGCTTCCCGCAGTGATGAACTGTGATTGGAGATGTAAGACAAATAGACCCTTTCCTCCCCAAGTTTGTTTTAGTCAGTGTTTTATCACAACAATAAAAACCAAGCTAGGAGAGTGTCCTAGTATTTAGCAGACACACATAGGTATTTAGGCATTAAATAAATTAATGAATGAACTCTGAAAACATTTAAGGGCACTTAAAATGTGCCAAGCACTCTCCCGAGTCCTAGAGAGCTGGTTATGAACCAAATTCACAATATCTTAGGAAAAAAGTAAACTGTAAAAATGAAGTGTTTATTGAGTTCAAGTGGAGCAGGGTGAAAAGAAAGGGAAAGTCATCAAGCCTCTGTTATGTGCGGGGGCGTTCACCATGGTGGACAGCATTTAAGCTTCATAGTCTAAAAGGTTTTATTATTTCTAATTTTATAGATAAACACATTGGGACACTGTATAGTTATATATCCTTTCCCAAATTTTTATGTTAACAGATGTTTAAAATCAGAAGGGATATAAATTCAGCTCTGATGTAAAAACCAGTGCTCTTTGCAGTAGACTGGGTGGCCTCTCAAGTCATTGAGAACAAATGCATTTGGCTTAACCCAAAAAAAGGCATCATGGGGTGGATGAAAAGTTATTATCACAGAGACAGGATGGCAGGATAGTCACCCGCTCTGTAAACTGGCTAGCCCACACAACCCACAGGGCTTGCACTCTCTCTGACCTTTCATTCACTTCTATGATGTAGCATTCATTCAATAAATATTTATTAACTATCTACTCTTTGCCAAGAAATGTTTTATACCCCAGTGCTTTAGGAATGAATAAAACAAAGTTCTTGTTTCCATGGAGTTCTTATCCTATAAATATTTTGTGTGATATTGTCAGAAAATAGTATTTTTAGACTAAGGCGATGGCCTCATCATATTCTAGCAGAGAGAGAAAAAGAGAGAGAGAGAGAGAGAGAGAGAGAGAGAGAGAGAGAGAGATCTGTTAACCATGAAATTTATGTACTTGGAATAGGAATAACTGCCCAACTCACCAAAATTTGGTGTGGGATTCAAATAAGATGAAAACACTTTGAACTATGAAGCATTAGATAACGTAATTTAGTAACTCTAATATGCCCATGATTTTAAGACACAATTATTTTATGTACCATTAAGAAAAAAAAATTGTACCCACGATTACATGTCATTGATAGAAGACCAGTCCCAATCTCAGAGAAGCCAAAATGTGCAAAAAATAATTATGCATCCTAGAATTGTGGAAAAATAGCATAAAAAGCTATTATTATCTTTCCCTGTGGTACCTAACATATGGTATATGTTCTGAGAGGAATGACTTTAGCAAGAAACATTGGGTAGATGAGATAAGTGCTAGAATCTATTTCTTAAAGAATTTTTAAGGTTCTTTCTAGTTTTTGATATCATTTATTTTTTTCTGGCTAAATCATTGCAGTCATTTTCTCTTGTAGAATTTGGGATCACCAACTACCTGTTTTCCCTGATTGCTTCTTGAATAGAACCAGAACACTATTTATTTTATTGTGTGTGAGAATTGCCACCTGCATAAGAAGGCAGGATGTTAAGAGAGCCACACAGCTTTCCTCTTCCAGAAAGTTCATCCACATCAGTGATTTGCTAAAATCTTGAGGCTAATGTCAGGACTTGTGGATCATGTTTATCAGCTACTTGGGAAACTGAAACAAGAGGCTTATGAATTTAAGGTCAGCCTGGGCAGCCTAGCCAGACCCTCTCTCTCTCAGAGAAAGCAAAGGTGGTAGTTTATGTCTTTAACGACATAAACATTACTGCTGGTGTAGTGGGTCTCTGTATTTCCTTTTCCTTTTCCTCTGCTGCGCCCCTCCCCCACTCCTTTTTCCTTTGTCGCTTTGGAAACTCAAAGATTCATAACTGTGATAGTCTTCCATCAGCTTCATCCTTTTTGTCTGATATTCATTATTCATTTTTCCTAAATTCTAATCTGTCATTCCCCCAACATTTTATTCTGAAGTTTTTTAAAAGATTTGTTTCTATTCATGCATGTATGTGTGTGTCTCTGTGAGTGTAATGCTCTGGAACTGGCGGTATAGGCAGTTGTGAGCACATGGGTGCTAGGATCTGGACTTGGGTCCTTTGCAAGAGCAGCAAGTATTCTTAACTGTGGACCATGTCTCTAGCCACTCATTCCAAGAGCTTTTAAATATGCAGAAAAGATCAACCTGTAACATTCTATAACCAAAATCTGGATTCTATGACTGACTTTTTATTTTTAATCGCTTTCACAATATCTACACATGCAGCCATCTCTTTATTCAGTCAACACTCCATCTTATTTTTTGGATATATTTCAAAGACAGTTGTAAATAGATTTACCCCTGAAGATTTTAGTATGTACATTATTAACTAGAGTTCAACATTTATTCAGATGTATTTTTATAAATATATTAAATTAAACCTAAATTCACCAAAATGCATGCATCTTCAGTGTATCACTCACTGGCTCTTGACAAATGGAAACTTCTGTGAAACACAAATACTTATCAAAATAGAGAATATTGATGCTAGTCCAGAAAGTTCTCTCATGTCCATTCTTTCGTTCCAACAACCTCGGAGACAACTACCATTCTCATTTTTTCCCTTTATAGATTAGTTTTTCCTTTTTAGCATTTCGTATGGATGAAGTCACACAATGTTCTCTTTTCTATATTTTTTTTTCACTCACCATCATGTCCAGACTGCCCACACTGTTACATGCATCAACCTTTGTTTCCTCATGTTGCTGAGTAGTGCATTTCGTGAACACTGCTCAGCTTGTTAGGCAAATTCAAGTCTCTACGAACACTTCTGTGAGTCTCTAAAAGTACCTTTGAAACTCTTAGCTACATATCTAGGAGTAGAATTATTGAATCACATGGTAGACACATGCTTATTTGCAATAAGTATTCAGACTTTTTCTCAAAAAAATTATACCACCAACAGTGTACAGATGACTGATTAATCCATCTCCAGCTTTTGTTGTTGTCAAGGTTTTTTTTAAAATTTTTTTTCCTACTTTAGACATTCATGTTGGTTAAAACATTGTGGCTTTAATTTGCATTTCTCTAGTGGCTAATGATGCTGACTATCTTTTTAAAAATTTTGTGTGTGTGCAGGTGTGCGTGCCTGGATGGAGGCTAGGCCTTGATGTCAGGTGCCTTCCTGTATCACTTTCCATCTTATCTTTTGAGACAGAGTCTTTCATTGAACCTTGTCCTCATCGGTTAGCTAAACTGATGGCCAATGAGCTCTTGGGCATCCATCTGTCTCCACCCCTCCCTACCGTGATGGTTACAGATGCATGTGACTACATCTGATCTTTTTACTTGGTACTTAACGCTTGTGCAATAGTCACTTTACCCACTGAACCATCTCCCTATCTTTTAAAGCCTACCTTCCTCTTAAATTGTGGGTCATCACCCCTTGTGAAATCACATTTAATGTAAGAGGTCATGAAACAATTGGCAACAGTAAAAGATTTCTGAATGCTCAACAACAAAAAGTTAATTCAAAATCAAACACATACTATGAGGTGTTTCTGGTAGTGCTCATGGTTACATCACAGGACTTCAATGAAGCCTTGGTTCTGACACACAACATGTGGACTCTGCACTGTGCACGATGTTACAACGTATAGCACAAATGAATGCTTCCAGAAACACTTCAGATGTAACATTATTGTTATGTTACAAACTGCAGTGTTTTTACTATATATACAAAGTTTTCTGTTATAGAAACACAATAGTTTATTGCCAAAGACAAAGATTTTTGATATTTTCTCACCATAATTCCTCAGCATGTAGGTATCAGATACATCTTTGGATTGGATTGTACTAGAATTAATTATGCTGCTTGAATAGTATCTTATGAGGATGGGATTCTTGGTGGATCCAGTGAATGGACCTACACTGAAGGATATTTGGGGACCCAAGTCAGATGCTATAGACTGTGCTTTATATGACAGTATATTAAGTTGGGCAAGGCCAGTTGGGGAGGTGTGGATAGTGGAGGGTATCTAAATACCACCAGACTGTGTTACTTGAAAGTCACAAAAATTCAATAAAAAATAAAATAATTGCTGCTTGAGGGTTGGAGAGACAGCTTAACAGCTTAAGTTTCTTGCCATGTGAGTGTGAGGACTAGAGCTCTGAGCCCTAGTATGCAGTAAATGCCAGGTGGGCATGTGGCCTGCCTGTAATTCTTAAAATTTGGAAGGCAGAGACAAGAGATTCCGAAAACATGCTGGCTAGCTACACCAGCCTTACAGGTGAGCCCTGGGTTAAAGCAAGACACCCTGCATCAGTGATAAAGTAGAAAGCAATTGAAGAAGATGCCCAATGTCATGGGCTTCCACATGTACACACGCACATATATACACACACACACAGGACCCCACACATATGAACACACAAACTCATGTGTATACCACACACATGCAGACATATGGAAAAATGTTTAAAATATTTTTAAAGAATTGCTATTTGAGATTCTGGCTTGAGTTAAACAAAACAGAAAAAACATTGGGTGAATTTGACTAGCAATTAGGATGGAATTTCCAACAATTTCTGAGCTGGCCCTAAACATCTTTCTGCCACTCCCTACTATGCATTTATGAAAAACAGCATTCTCAGCAGTGAAGATTATGAAATGAATATCTCAATCAACTCTGAAAAGTGTTGAATTCTCTTCAGCCTTCAGTATAAAATATTCTGTCACGATCTAAGTCTTTAGCAAAACTAAACACATCCATCTCACTAGTATTTATATTTGTTTTCATCTTCAATGAGTGGTAACATATTTATAACACATAATCATAAAATTCTTTACAAGTTATTATCAGTAAATGCTTGACTTGTACTATTATTTTATATACTACATGCCTGGGATTATGTAAAAGTTTATTAGGGGAAAAGGGTAGTAAGTGGAAAAAGTTCAAGTCTGGTTTTGGGTTGTTTTAACAGTTTCTTTTTAGTCTTTTTGAGACACAGTCCCTCTGTAGCCCCAGCTGGCCTGGAACTCCCTATGTATGTAGACCAAGTTAGCCTTGATCCCACCTGCCTCTGCCTCCGGAGTGCTAAGATCAAAGGCATGTGCCACCGTACCCAGCAAGAGTCTTGTTCTAAAATGCTTTGGGTCTTCTGTGTTTCTCCCTTCATGAAGCTAGAGTCCAAATTGACATAAAAAAATAGACATAGGAGCACTTTACATATTCTAGGTACTAATTCTTTGTGCAAAATGTGCTTTAAAAGCATTTCATTTCAGTCTATGCATTGACTTTACATTCAAATATGACCTATATTTTAATCTTTGGCTTCATTATGTAATTTCTTCCTACTCCAATGGTGTCAAAAGAGCTGCCATGCAGTTCCTTCTCACCTAGTCCTTTGTAGATGTGGGGCAGGACAGGAAGAGGCTTATGAATCTGAAGTTTCTTGAAGGACTTCATACCCTTTCCAAGCCTGATCATCTTCAGCACTTTGGAGTGACACTTGTGCTTGAGAATGTGCTGAATGTGGAACTGTTTCCTTGTGTTGAGATCTAGAGACAGCAGAGTTGAGCTCTATTTCTTTTGGCAAACTTGATTCCCTTCTGAATGGCTGCTAGTTGCTAAGGGGAACCTTTCCTTAATCACCTTCTGAACTCTTTCCCCAACTGTTGTCCCTTGGCTCAGCAGAGAAAAAGATCTATGGCATTCAACTTTGCATGTGTACAGAGAGTATGCATTTATATAGTTATTTATAAAAGCATTTTGGGTTACAGAAGTCATATAAGCTCCTTGTCAAAACACTGATAATATAAAAAAGAAAGGAAAAGTACAAGCTATCCATAGTCAAACACTCAGAGGCAAGCCATGATAACATTTTTGCCAGGCTTAATTTAAAATCACTGTTGTCATCTTACTGGCTTGACAGCTCTTTGACTCTTCTCATCTGAGAAATGGTGAAAACACCTCCTCATGGACAAGCTGTAAAAAGGAAAGACAATGCATCCTTCCAACAATCTGCACATATATTTGAAAAATCATTAGCAAATAATAAATCTGATAGAAATGTAAGTTCATTAAATGATGCTAAAATGGCATGGTAAGTGACTAGGTGGTGTGGGCCAAAAGAATCTCAGTCATCAGCTGCCCGCACACTCACTTTATTGTTTTACTGTTTATAAGTTTTATTGTTTCTGTATTGAATCACCCACATTTTGGTAGTGATACTAAGGATGGACTCAGTGTCTTGCACATGCAGCACCAATAAGCTACACTCCAAAACCCCTAAATTTATTTTTAAAAGCAAACTTAGAGGGATAGAAAACAGGTGAGTTTAAAGGAACATGTGGTTACAAAGGAGCAAGAAGAGGGTTTAAAATGAGTAAATGCTTCTTTGTATTAGCTATAATGGTAATAACACAGTTTACCTGCTGATTAAAGCTCAGAAGGTATGCCAAAAGGGTATATTTTACTCTATATAAGTTATTTTTCAATAAGCCTCACTCTAAAAAATGTACTTTTCAAGCGGGTATGGTGGTGCATGCCTTTAAACCCAGTGCTCCAGAGGCAGAGGCAGGCAGATCTCTGTGAATTCAAGGCCAGTCTGGTCTACATAATGTGTTGCAGGCCAGCTGGGAGTACAGGGAGACCCTGTCTCAGAAAGACACACACACACACACACACACACACACACACACACACACACACATATCCCTTTCAAAACAAAGCCTTAAATTTTTTCATTGACTTTGAGTTAGTCCTTCCAGCTCCTCTCGGCTTCTCTACTCCATCCTATCTCTTTAGATTCCTGAGGAGTTTCACCTTCTCGATGCTATTCTGGGTGCTTGTTTAGCTCTCCTGTAAATTGTCATACTGGATTCTTTGTTCCCAGTTTCTCCACTTTGCTGCATATTTTATTTCCCGTTTGAATTGACACTCTGTTGAGCTGGCTCAGCTGGGCTTGACAAACAGAACAGACGGCTGTTTCACTCGCTCTTTTCTTGTGCCAGTAGAGGTCTGACCAAGGGAACTAATCATGGTGAGTGAGATAAGAGAAAAACTGATCCTGGGGCCCTGTGTCTGGGGTTAGACAGAAGTTCTTTAGGATCTAGGTTGTTCCTTCTCTATGAGCAAGGAAGCCTTGGAACAATTTTTATGTTCAAAAATAAACATAGCACAAGCCGACAGTGGAACTTGTTATAGCTATCTCTTGTACCTCCTTTTAGGCCTGTTCAGCTATTTGAAAATAAATGCTGAGCTGATATCCCGAATTTTCTAGGGCAGTCTGAATTTTAAATACTCCATGCCAAATTCTCTCACAAACCTATAGAATATAGTTGCTAAACTCAAATTCAATGTATTTACTTGTTCTTTATAGATTTTCCCATTCTGCAATTGTTAACTGAGCACTCACCATTGAGTGCCATGCTCCCTAGTGGACTACAGAAAATTTGATAAAAATGATTCTCGAGAAGTTAATGTCATTCAGTCTAGAGGATGGAAAAGCTAACAAAGAACTTCAGTGACTCATTTGCATAGAAGTAGAGGTCAAATGTGAGGTAACTTATCTATAGTATAATTTATTGAGAAAGTTTTAAAATTTTATTGTGAATATGCCTCTATTTTAATAGCTAAATAGTACAAACTTGCTTTATAGCAGTAGTTTTAGGAAGATGCCATTAGACAGCTATATATAAAAATATGTAGTGCCTACATATACACATTGCCTGTTAGAGATAGTACTATGATCAGTGTGACAACATTGGAAGGACTTCTGATGTCAGCTGGCATATACTGAGTTCTATCATGTACATGTAGTTTGCTCATACCATTGCTCTGCTCTTGTTACTCTTTGGAGCAAGTATTGTACCCATTGCTTCATAGACTAGATGGAAAGTGGATGTCTGAAGAGAGATGGAGGGAGAACTGGTCTGTCTCCAGCAGTGCCCTGTTCTCTAAGTCACAGAGTCCCTCATTTGTTGGTCTGCTTTTAACTCTATCAGGTGTGTATTCATTGAAATCTCTGAAGCCACAGGAAAGGAAAGTGAGAAAGGAGGAAGTAATTAGGATGCAGTTCCTGCCAAAGGATCCTTGTAATACAATATTCTAGCTGTAACCAAAGCAATCAGTTTCAATGCCGATTGGACCATGTCTCTCTACTCATTATAATTTTTCTGTGGGGTCCAGTTGATTTGGGGCACACTAGCCTTTCCCTATTGATCTGCCCCCTTGTAGTCTGTACTTACCCTGGAATGACCCAACCACACAGGGATCTTTTTGTCTATTTCTCTCCCCTATTGCTCACATTGGTGCTTTCATGTGAGCAGTTCATTTTGTCCTCCTCTTTTCTCATCCATCTCATTAACTCTACCTCTGGTTGCCTGCACACTATGGTCACTTGGAAAAGTCCGTCTCTGCTGATCAAGCCTGCTTACTTACATAAGTACCATCTGCACCTGCAGTGTCTCTTGAATGAAGCCATCATCAAGCTGTCATACATAAATAGGTGAAATCAGATTCTGTCTCACCATCCCCTCCAGAAAGTAGCTCTAAAGGGCAGGGATTCTGCAGCTTCTGCTCACCATTTTTCTGGTCCTTAACTATTCAGGTGAAGAATAAGCACTCAAAAATAATTGTTGAGGGCTGGGTAAACTGGGAAAACAGCCAAGATATAGAACCGTTTAGTCATTTCAAACTGTGCTGATAATGATACATATATTCTCAAATAGCTGAACTTCTTTCAAAAGGAGATACAAGTTCCCATGTAGCTCAGAGGGAGAATACCTACTTAACATGCGTAACTCCTGAGGTTCCATTCCTACCACTGAAAAACAAAATTTTTAGAAAAATTAATTCTTTAGATCTGTCTTTTCTATCATCCTCATGAGCTCAGGATCCCTGTCTCACTCTCATCAGGACTCTGGTCTTCTCCCCTTCAGTTCTGTGACTGTGTATGTGGCTATTTAATTTGGTCTATCTTCTCTGGAGGGTCCCATGAAGGATTTGCATTTATTGCCTCACTATGTAAGCTGAGCGCAGTGCCCACAAAAAGCATGCCCTCGGTACATTTTAGTTGAATGAACAAATGTAGAGCCTACGTATTTTAAAGGGGGTGATTCAAAAGTCAGAGTGTAAAAACTATCAGAATGGCTCATTACCTACAAATTCAAATTTACGTAGCTTAATAAACAATCTGATAGTGTTATTGGCAATTATATGCTGAATAATTTATTATTGCTGTGAATAATGCTCCTTTCTGTGACAGAATTAGCGATTAGGCCATCGCAGTAGATTATTTTTCTTCTAGATAGTAGCTGGTTTTCTCTGAGAAGTTCAAGTTGCCAAAGCCCTCCGTAATAGGATCTTTCCAAGATCCTGGCAGGAGTTCTTTTAGTGTGTCCAAAGGTCCAATGGTTTTTGGAAGATGGTCAAAAGAAAGATATTTTAAATCACCATTACTTAAGGCTACTATATAGTTCTATTCCAAGGATTTCCCTTCTGACTCCTGGTTGGAACAATGAGAGTGGCCTTGGGTATCTTGGGGCTCTGGCAAAGGGAAAGTTGAGCTCGATGACACATTCAGTTTGGCTTAGTGGGTTATATTTGTGTGTTTTGGACATACTTCTGTATATCAAGTCATTTCTTTTTAAAATAATTTTTATTTATTTATTTTTGTGTGTGTGTGAGAGTATTGCCTGCATGTGTGTTAGTGCCCCCGTGTCATGCAGTGTCTTTGGAGGTCAGAATAGGGCACTGGCTCCTGTAAAACTGGAGTTACTGATAGTTGCTAGCCACCATGTAGGTGCTGGGAATTGAACCTGGGTCCTCTGCAAGAGCAATGAGTGCTCTTAACCACTGAGCAATCTCTCCAGCCCCTCAAGTCATTTCTTGCAGTTTTAATGTCAGAAAGACTGGCTGGGAACATCCCATGGTTTCAATGACAACTCATTTGAATTGTGACACCAAGATGATAACCAATATCAGGAATCCTGAATCACATGATTTGTGCTATAGATGTGAGATTATTGGTAGTGGCTTTCCTATGGACCTCTATTTGCCAATTTCAACATCTATTTCATGAAGACCTCTTGATCGCTCTCACCCCACCCTATCCCCACCCTTCCCCATTCATTCACTAGTAGCATCATTTCTAGTTCTCTGCACTATCATCCCTCCAAATATCACCTGAAAATACTGTATAATAATCCTTCAGTCAATAATGGACCATATATGTAATAGCTGTCCCATGTGATTATGATGGAGCTGAAAAATTCCAGCTGCTGAGGGATGTTTAACTGCTTTAACATTTAGGTAGTGTAATACATTACTCATGAATCTGTGGCAGTGTGGATGTAGACAAACCCATAGTTATATAAAAGCATAGCAATACAATTATATGTACCACACAGTACTGTGTGTATGTATGTGTGTGTGTGTCTGCATGTGTGTGTGCACGTGCGCACATGTGTAGAGCAGAGGACAATCTCTGGTGTCATTTCAAAACAAGGTCTCTCTCACTGGCCTAGAGCTCACTAATTAGACTGGCCAGTCACTGAGCTAGAGGGCTAACCCATTTCTGCCTCCCCAGTACTAGGATTGCAAGCACAATCCACTCCATTTTTTTTACTTGTGTTCTGGGGATTTAACTCAGTTCCTTGTATATGCAAGGCAAACACTTTACTGAGTTATCTCCCCAATGCCAGCTCATAGTACTTGATAATGAGAATAAACACCTGTGTTATTTGTGTACGTGTTTGCTACACTTTTTCATCGTTCTAGATAGTGTTCCTTCTAGTTATAAGTAAAAACTAATTGTGAAACATCCTTGGGCAGCTCTCAAAGGAGGAACTGAAGAAGTCACGACGTCATAGGAAATGACAGCTGCATATACATCAGAGACCTTTCAGTAGGATGAGATGCAAAGGCAGAAGACAGAGATGCTAACCTGATCCTATGTAGGCCCAGCCAAATATGGATTTATGTATTAGTTTAGATTTCTTTAAAGACAGGGTCTTATTAGTAGCCCAGGCTGGTCTTGAGCTAATAGTCCTGTCTCTTCATCTTGAGTACTGGGATAATAGGTTCCTCAACTGTATCTTAGTTTTTAAGAAAAGAACTTTTAAAGGTTAAAAAACCCTAACCAACAACAAAAAATCACAACACAACAAAACAAAAAACCTAAAGCTTTAGCAATCAACTATACTACATCCCTAGGGTGTGTAGTCAGCTATCTAGATTTGTGCAAGCATATTCTGTGATACTGACACAATGATAAAAATCACATAAAGATGCTTTCCTCTGAAGATAAACATGCTGACAAGTAATGAATTTCTGTGCATGGCAGGCTTCTCCTCTACTGGCTGAACTCTGGATGGGAACAAAGGCTCTATCTATGAGTCAATACAACCTTCATGGCAGAGCCTTCTTTCTGGAACCTTCCATGCCAGTCACTACTTGTTTCCTTTTTTACTGATGTACCCTATGCACTATGGCTTTTGGAGCCAATGGGCTGAAAAGTTTCTGATCTATTACCAAAATTAAAAAAAAAAAAAAAACTACCCTGGAAGGCAGACTATTCCTGAGAGAAATGAGAGGAAGCCAAAAGAGAGAGGAGAAAACGGGAAATTAAGAACAGGGTGATTTTTCTTTATAACTGGATAAAATTCCACTGGGTAAATGTACCACATTTTCATTACGCATTCATCTGTTGAGCGACATCTAGACTGGTTGTTTCCTTACGGTTGTGACTAGAGCACCAGTACAGATGGACATGTAAGTATCTTTGTGGTGGGTTATGGAATATATGGTTACTATGTTAGAGTAGCAGATAGTCCCAGAAAATTAACTCAGATAGACTAAACAATGTCCAGTTTATCTGTTGAAAAGTCCACCTTTCCAGTTTCACCAGTCGATGGTAATAGGACCACCCCTAGGGAGGTAGGTTCACCTTAAGTTATGCTAAATAGATAGGCAGAATACCTAGTGTGTTACTGAGATAGTGAACTTTTCCTGTAGGGACTCTCACCTCCTGGTACTGTGCTCTCTAATTCTCAGCCCAGAGAATGCAGTCACCAGCCCAGCTGAGTAAACTTGGCTGATTTGGAACCTTTGGAGCCTGAGTGGTCCTTCCCAGAGGCCTTGGCTTCGTAACGATTATGCCCAGGAGTAGTATGGCTATGGTATATGAAAATTCTATCTTTATTTTTTTGAGAAACCTCCATGCTGATTCCTGTCATGATATAAATGTTGAAGAAGGACGGGGGTAAGTAAAAGGACTCATGGCTAACGAAGGGGGAAAAGAGACTGGGGAGGTATTTCAGGAAGGAGATGAAAGAGGTGAGTGGGGCAGAGAACACACTGTGATGATTAATCTTGGTTGTCAACTTGACAGGATCTGGAATCAACTAAATGCAACGTCTGGGCACTCCTGTGAGATATCTTCTTGATCATATTATTTGAATCCAGAAGACTTATTCTAAAAGTGGCATCACCCTCTGGTGACAGCTGGATAAAGGCACATGGAAGAAGCTTTGCTTTTTGCCTGCTGGCCTTTGCTCTCTCTGGCAAGTTCATCTACCCTGTTGCTGCTGCATTTCTTCCTTGATATTAAATATTTGCTCAGCAAACAACCAGTGAAGTAGGCACTTGCTTTAGTTACTTTTTTTCATTGCTGTGACTAAATGTCAGACAAAAGCAGCTTAAAGAAGCAAGGCTTTGCTTTGGCTCAGAGTTTAAGGGTGAGGTCTCTCGTGGAAGATATAGCACAGTATCAGGAGTGGGAGGTACCTGGTCATACTCCCTCCACAGTCAGGCGGCAGAGACATGAATGCTGGTTCTTCGCTTGCTTTCTCTTTAAACATTTTTTTAAATTTTTAATTTTTGTGTGTATGAGTGTATTGCCTGCATGTATGTAGGTGAATGTGTGCCACAGAATGTCTGCAGAAGTCAGAAGAGGACATTGGATTCCCCTGGAACTGGAGTTATGGGTGTTTGTTAGTTGCCATGTGGGTGCTGGCTATCAAACCCGGGTCCTTTGCAGGAGCGGTCAGTGCTCTTAACTGTCAAGCCATCTCTCTAGCCCTTTTCTCTTTTATTCAATCTTGGACTTAAGACCATGGGATGGTGCCCCCACTGATATTCAGGGTGGGTCTTCTCTCCTCAGTTGAACCTCTCTGGGAACACTCTCATAGACACATCTACAGGTGTGTTTCTGTGATGATTCTGAAGCCAGTCAAATTGATAGTGAAGTTGAACCCGTCACGGTGCTGTCATTAAATTACACAATGGTGATGAAACTTCCATTTACAGGTATAAAATGACTGTCCTGATTGCATGCTTAAGGAAGCAGTAAATGCTGCACTGTGACACATCTGTTTTACAAGGCTGTTCTCATAAGAGCCTCATTGTAACAGGGGATTTCAGTGCCACAAGCTGCTGGGTTCAGTGTAAGGAAATCATTTTTCACATCTGCTTTTCTTTATGGTTAATCAGACCACTAGACCTTCAAATGGCTGTCCTGAGTTACAAGCTAAGTATTTGTAGGCAGACAGGATAGAGAGCAAACTCATAATGCATCATCAGGGGCAGTGAAAAGTCCATTTGGTGAAAAAAAAGAATGTAAACTTTTTGAAGCTAACCTGGGCATCTGGTATGGGAAAGGTCTGCATCTTTGGCCCACAATTGCCATAACTGTGCTAAGAACACATGTGGGCACCAGCAGGGCAAGGCCACCAAAATACTCATAAAGGTGTTGTAGGGCTAAGAGTATTCTATCCACTTCTTTCATAAACATAAAAGACATTATGAGAAGATGAGTTTTTTCTAGACTTTCTTGTGGCCATTTGAAGGATGGTGTTGTTTAATATTAAATTATGTGTGGGAACACCATCAACTCTTCAGGGTTGAGTCTCTGAAGGTCTTACTCCAGTCCTGCCAATCCTAGTTGATGGGCACTTGATTCTTTTTCTCCATCAAAAGTGGTGTGCGCGCACGCGTGTGTGTGTGTGTGTGTGTGTGTGTGTGTGTGTCTGTGTCTGTGTCTGTGTGTCTGTGTGTGCTATTTCTTAAAAGAAAAATAGTGATATTTTAAGCAATGTTTATCTAATCTTGTTATTTTAGCATTGGAGTTATAGGTTAAATGAACTATTCTTCCTGTTTTAATGTCCTCTCTGATACCACCTTTGGAAAGTACTTCTGTTTATTCATTCTCCTCCCCCCGTAATTATCTGTAGCCTCTCTGGGCTACAGATGTCTTTTTTCTCAGATTGTGTTATAATCCATTTGTTCACTTTTTGTTGTGCTAAGGATTGAACGCAGAGCCTTCCATGTGCTATGCAAATGCTCAACCATTAAGTTACAACCCTAGCCCAATGTATTTACTTTTGATTCCCTGTGGCTTAGAGCTCCTAGAGTACATGGCTTATTCATTATTGCATCTCATTTTTCACTCTGTGTAGCAAAGTGCCTGGGACACATTGATGTCTCCAAATTTGTACCAAAAGCCTTTGAAACCAGACTCTAGGAGTCTATGGAGTATCTACGGAAAAGATATTCTTTGAGGAATTCTTCATAAGAAATGTCAGGTGGTCAGCATGGTCCTTAGAACAGGACATATTGATGCAGTTACTTATAGAGCCTCTCCTTAATTGTCACACTCTGTCTGTAAGGTTGCTTAGTGACTTACAGCAGCAGGAAGAAGAGGTACTGGTGCTAAATTGTCCCTTAACACCTACTTCACCATGTCCCCCAAAGGCAAAAAAGGACAGTACATTGTCTTGAGAGTGTACTGCCTGGCCCTTGACTTCTCTGGTTTCAGTTTCTTGTTCTGTAGTAGTCATGAGCTTATATGGAAGACCTAACTTTCTTCTAGCTCTAAAATCTCCAAGTTTTTGGTCCTATCAGCTCTTACTCCTACCCTCTTCCCATTGTTTCAAGAGCAGGTAAAACCTGATTACTGAAAAATCAAGGCTTGTACACACCCAGCCCCATAAGCTATTGTTCAGTGGAATCTGTCCTTTCGCTAGGAGCGTAATTCTCCCACCCACTTCGCCTTCTGTTGCCTACCTCTGTGCTCTTCTGCTGTGCCCCTGACTCTGGGGATCAAGTCTGCTCTCAAAGGCTCTTTTAAAGGGATTTTATCTTTATAAAAATTATAGATGAGCTCCTGGGACCCTGCTCATATCAACCTACAGCAGTGGTTCCGGCATGCCCAAGACCCATGCAAACTCAAGCACACATAAACCCAGCATGGAACTGGAGAAATAAGTAACAGACCCCACTCTTTGCCAAAAAATTATTGGCAGTTGAGTATGGTTGTGTGAGGATGAGCTAATCTTCCAATGAGGGACTCTGGGTAGGCTGACTAGACCTCAGTGGATGAACCTGCACTGAAGAACATTTTGGGACACTAACTTGATATACTACACTTTAACACAGATGAAGGAATGTATGAATTCCAGTTGGGGGGCACATGGGTGCCGGTGGGAAAGGGGATACAAAGATGATTAAGATCGGCTGAGATGTTCTGTATGAAATACATAAAGATTCAATAAAAAATTGTAGGTGGTATATTTAGAACACTGCATATGCCGTGATGCTATTCATGTACTTTATTTTAAACTGCATATGTGGCCTCTTGTCTGCTTGCTCTCAGATCTATTTCAGACCATCCTCTGTCCTGAGCTTTACATCCTTATGAACCTTGTTTTCCAGGTTTGTTTTCAGACCTGGCCAAAAAGATCCATGGATAGACACTAAAGAGTGGGAGGATTAAGAAACTAGGTTTTTTTATGTTTTAAAAATTATTTATTTATCTAATGTATGTGTGTGTGTGTACACGCACACACATACATCCTATAGCGTGTATGTGCAGGCCAGAGGACAATTTCAGGAGTTGACATTTCCTTCTACTGTGTGGATCCCAAGGACTGAACTTGGCTCATCAGGCCAGGCAGCAGCACATTTACTCACTGAGCCATCTTGCCAGTCAGAAGCCAAGTTTTGTTTCCCCTTCTCCATGCTCCAGGGATGGTACTCGTAGCATCTTGCCCATGTGTCCAGCCCTAAGCAGAGAGCCCCGTCCTCCATGTCCCAGCTGGGCCCTGGAAGGGACTATCACTCCCAATGCTTCTAGGCACCACCACTTGTGGATCCTAGTAGCCTGCTTCCTCCCTCTAGTACTCGAGCCTTACAGTGACAGTGGTTCCTGCCGTTCTGCTTGGTCCCTCTACTCTTCCATTACCTGTATTAAATCCCCTCTGCAGTGTCTAGCATGGCTTTGGCCTCCTCTCACACCTGGATTAAAACAGTTTGAAGTTATGATGCATCACATAGATACATGGAAAAGCAAGTATGTGATCATACGAACATACATGTTTGATGATACACATATACACTTGTAGGTTATAATACAGAAGAATTTTAAAATTTATATTTAAAAAGAAATTTAAATTTATACACGAAACAGGAATAGTTTTATAAACAGGAAAATAGACTAAGACTGGATGGTAGGAAGTTGTGAAAGGACTATACCTTTACAAAATATCTTTATGGTGCATAACTCACAAATTTAAGACCATAATTTTTTGTGTTGCACATGTTATTTAAATTTTTATGGTGAGCATACATTCATTTATTGCTAACAGTTAAAAAGAGAGGAGGTGGAAACACATCAATTGCATTAGCCTAAACCTTAAGTCAGATAGGGAAAGCACTGCAGATACTGAATATTTATTCATTCAGCAAGTTTTTCTATTTATTGTGCATCCAGCACTGTATCAGGCCCTGAAGATCTATTAGTAACATGATCTCTGCCCATATTATCTTCAGTAAACACACAATGATGTCAGTGCTTACTAATTATAGATGAATAGTTCACATTACTAATAACACGAAGTAAGGGCAACGAAAGGGCTAGCCTTGTCAGGTAAGGCTTCCTTGATGAAGGTAATAAAAGGGTTATCAATTGAGACCCATTGCCCTTCTTTCTTACTACAGGGAAATGGACAGAGAAAATGTGATCATCAAAGCCACTGATTGCTTCCCTGGTTCCCCTTCTCAAGGAAGCTACCCTAACAAGAAAAAGCCTGCTTGCTACAAGGTGTCCTCCATTGAAACCCATGGTGGGATGCCGGTCTGCTGAAAGTGAGATTTGTGGGAAAGGTCTTTTAGTGATTTCCATGGGTCTCCTACAGTGCTAGACCCACTCTCTGCAACCTAAGTGACTCTCATCAGAAAAGAGGAAATTGGGCTTTTCCTTTTCTTCTTTTGTTTTTATGTCATCCTGGGGATTGAACCCAGGGCCTCACACATGCTAAGCATCCATTGTACCACTCAGCTACGCTCCCATTCCCAATGCCGTATGTCTTACAGTAATTGATAAAGATGACTAGGAGGTGATTCAAAAGCTAAGGATATTGAGGGTTAATAGTGATTCCTCTCCGGGAGGCCTAGCTCAGTGATAGAATACTTGCCTAGCAGACTCAGGGTCCTGGGTTCAATACCCAGCACAACAAAACAACACCATCACTGAAGAAACCAACAACAAAAGACCCAGTGATACAAAGGTGATGATATCCATCAATCCCTCATCCTTTAAGAGAGAAAAGTGACATAATCAATTTCTCTCTCCTCTCTCTCTCTCTCATCCAGAGCCTTCTGCATGTTAAGCAAGTGTTCTAACATCAAGCTAACCCCCCTTCCTTTCTTTCCTCATTCTGAGGTAGAGCATAGAAATGTTGAGGAAAAGTCTTCTAACTCCTATCCATATTTCCATTCCTGTGCTCTCCTTGAAAAAAAAATTTTTTTAAAAGGGTGGAGTTTGCAGTAAACAGTCACCCAAGGGCAAGTTTCAGTCTTCCAAAGCTTTGTATTTTCTTTTTTTGTATAACCTGATATACTTTTTTTCTTCTCAGTTTTTCTAATTCATAGATGTTTTGTGACGGTTATTTTTATCACCACCATTCAAGGTCCAATTTTTCCACGAATTTACCTTACCTATAAAGTAGCCCAGGAATTGCTGTTAAGGTTTGGTTATAGCATGTCAAGGTTTCTCTAGATTATATAAAAGCAGGTTACATTTGCCTTTGATGTCTAAGTTACAAAGGTAACAACAGGCTGTTAGCTTGACCTCAGTGGCCTCTAGCTATTTCTGGGTGCTCCCAGTCTGCCAATAAGGTCTGTCATCCAGCCTTACAATCCGGTGTTATAACTGCACAGATCCACCCAGTCCTTCCTCTCTTGCTCTGGCTCCTCCATGTCTGTATCCCGCAGGACCACTTCGAAAGGCTGCAAGTAGCATGCTCAAGCCAAGGGCTCGGTCCCAGTGCTGCCAAGCCTGCCTAGCCTGCCAGCCCCGGGGTTGTTAGAGAAGAATGGGGTTTTATGTGAAAGTTGTGGAAATGATCTCTTCCTCCAGCTCTGGGCTGAAGTGATCATACTTGGGACTGAGCATCCAAAAAGTTTCTTGCCAATATGTTGTCCACTTTCTAGCCTCACTCATTAAACAGTTGATGTCACAGAGCTTGGTGAGAAAACAGTCTATACCCTTCTTCAAGCCTCCTCTTCTGGTTAGCCATTCCAGAAACTATACTTGACACTGTTCTTTAAGTCACAAGACTTCCCAGCTGTATCAACAGAAGCACACCGATATTATTGTGTCTATAGGGATGGTATAGATGTGTTTCAGATGTCTATGTTAACAGGCTAAAATTAAGTTGGCTAAAATATATCTTCTGTAGTACTCAGTAATTTAAATGTATTTAGAAATATATAGTTTTAAATGGATTATGGTGAAAAATGCCCCACCTCACAGAATCTTTTCCTAAAGATTGTGTCTGCTTGCACATGTATCTTAACTCACAAGATCTGAGTAGGTGAAAATTTGTTTGCTGCTGGAGCCTGTCACAAGATCATCCTCAGGTTCTATATCAAGCTGAGGTGTGCAGTTGAGGGTTAAGGGCATGGCTTGTGGTCTAGCAATGTTCCTGTCTATGTGTGAGGTTTGCCTCAAAGGAGCTTCTAGTATTTCCTGGTATAATGAGAAATACTAAGAATAGGTTGGGGTGTGATGTGGGCCTCTCATGACATTTATCATTCCTTCTTTTAACACTCTTTGCATCCTTCCTGTTGTGAGATTTGGGAAGCATAATGTTTCAAAGAATATAATAAAACATTCCCTTTAGGAGTTTACCACAAAGATGATTTTTAATGAGTGCTTACTTAGGCATTACTTAAGTTGCATGTAAGACAGGTTTAGTCAGTTTCACATATGGCAGAAACTGCTACCCGCTTTGCTTTACTGATAAGGAAGCTGACACTTGGGCTGGATGACTTGCTCAGGGGCACAGGCAGGATTCTGACTTGTGTGGCCAGATTCCAGACTCTTTGCCCTGATGCACGGCACTGGTTATCTCACCAATTTCCATTACAAGTCCCAGGACTACTTTATTTCGTTAATCAGATTCTCCCTGGTGCACATTTAATTTGAACATTGCAAAGTCTGTAAGTTGTCATAAAAAATGATTTTATTGATTAGCAAGAATTCTGAAGCAATCTTATCAACTTACAGTGTTCAAGTTCTCTGAATAAAAGTTGGGTTAAAAAGCTTTAAATCCTTCAAAAGCCACATAGTCTTAATTTTTTTTTTTGTCAGTGGCTATATTTATAACCATTCAGGTTAAATATAGACTCTGGTTTTGTAAGAAACCTCCAATCTTTCAAAGTGATCACACCATTGTTCTACTCCCACCAGCCATGAATGAGCCTTCCTCTCACCCCACAGCTCTTGGCAATACCAGGATTCTGACTTTCGCCCATTCTAAGAAGTATATAATGGTATCTCATTACTGTTTCCATTTGCATTTCCCTGATGACTGTGACATGGAGCATCTTTTCATGTGCTTATTTATATCTGAATGTTTTCTTTGGTGCCTCTGACAGAGTCTTAGGGCCATTTTCCAAGCAGATTGTTTGCTGTCTTTCTTTGTATTTCTCCCTCCTTTCTTTCTCTTCTTTGAACCCAGGGCCTCAGGCATGTTAGTTAAGTACTTTTCCACTGAGTGACATCCCAAGTTCTAGGCTGTTTTCTTGTTGTTGTAGTTTGAGAGTTTAAATCTAGAAATCTAGAAATAGAGGAGGTTTTTACTAGATTAAGATATACAAGCACTTTTAGTGAGTTCCAGGCCAGCTAGTGCTATAAGGAGACACTATCTCAAAATAAACATAAAAAGAAAAAGATATGGAAGCATTTTAAGAGTTAGATTGTACTAATTCGAAGGGTTTTTAAAAATTTGGAATTGACTTATAAAATGACAAAGATTTTTGTAGGACTATTTGTATAGTATAGTAATGGTTTATGTTTTTTGACAGATTTCTGATAATTCTACAAGAGTTTTAAAGTTTGATAGGGCCAGGAACATTAGATTGACGATGTTTATGGGGTTGAGACTCATGCTAGGTCTTAAGAGCCAGCACAGCAACGTAATTAAGAACATGGATGTTGGAGGTCAGTTCCAGGGGTGCCTTTATCAGCTGAACCTTGGGTAAACTGTTCACCTGTCTAGGTTTCATTTTTCTAAACTGGAAAAGAAGGTTGGAGGGCATTACTTACTGTGATGGACTGAATATGTCCCAAATTTATCTTTTGCATCCTTAACTCCCCATGTGGCAGTATTTGGATGTGGGTCTGTAAAGAAGTAATTAAGGTTTAATGCATCATTAAGAGTAATGCCCTGGGGCTGGAGAGATGGCTCAGTGGTTAAGAGCACTGGCTACTCTTGCAAAGGACTCATTGGATTTCCAGCACCCACATGACTGCTAACAACTGTCTGTAACTTTAGTTACAGGGGGTTTGATGCCCTCTTCTGACCTCCATGGTCACTGTATGACACGGGTGCCCCTACCTACATGCAAGCAATACACTTGTACACATAAAATAAAAATAACATTTTTTTTAAAGAGTAATGCTTTGATCCCTAAGTTGGTACTTAGGAGAACACTCACATTCTTCCTGGGGAGCACAGAGAATGGTCCAGATGAGCCCACAGCAAAAACATGGCCATCCAAGGCCTAGTCCTGTCACCACCTTAAGTTTTGACTTCCAGAGGTCCAGAACTATGAGAAAACAAATGTCCATCATTGAATTCACCTATTCTATGGTATTTTGTTATGGTAGCCCAAGATGACTAAGATACCAATCTTGTGAGGTGGTTGACTCTATACTGAATGTCCCTAAAGACTCTTGTGTGGAAAGCCTAGTTTCCATCATGTGGGACTCCTCAGATATGCTGGGAAATGGGGTACACCCCAGTGGAAGGAAGTTAGGTCATTGAAGGCATGACCTTAAGGGAATGTTGAGCCCCTCCCTTCCTTCCTTCCTTCCTTCCTCCTTCCTTCCTTCCTTCCTTCCTTCCTTCCTTCCTTCCTTCCTTCCTTCCTTCCTTCCTCTTCCCCCCTCTTTTCTTTCTCCCAGCCACCATGAATAAGCACCTTTGCTCTACCTCAGACTTTCATCAGGATACTCTGCTTCACTGTAGGATCAAAAGCAATGAAGCCAGCCAACCATAGACTAACATACCTCTTTAGGAGGAGCCCAAACAAAGTTTTTCTCCTTTTAGATTAACTTTCTTGTGTATTTTGTCACAGTGATTGAACTCTCTCTCTCTCTCTCTCTCTCTCTCTCTCTCTCTCTCTCTCACACACACACACACACACAAATAGCTTTGTAGTTGTACAGTGCCTAGCTTGTGGACAGTTCTACAGAAGTGTCAGAGGTGTTACTTGGCGTTGTTAACTTCAGATCTCTGCTCCTATGCCTTACACAGCATGAAATGGGCAACGGAACACCAGATGATTGAGTTTTGACAAATATATTTGGAAAACTAATTTTAAGTTAATTAAGTAGGGAGACATTTTCATTCTGAAGTCCAGCTGGTCAGACAAAAGCAAGCATGCCAGCTTCATTTAGGCCAACACCTCATGACTTCCTTCCTACTTCCATCTCTTGTCAAATGTCAGGATTTATGTTAGTTTGAGAAAAGGCACCCTATACCTCTTATTTCTCCATAATAAAACCTCAGACCAACAATAAATAAGTTATAATGAGTCTTGAGGGAACGAGGAGACAGAACAGGAAACGTCTATACAGATAAAGGAAGCCTGTAAAACATAGATGGTAGTTGTAATTTTAGAAACTCCTAACATGGCATCAAAACTAAGCTCTAATTTTAAAATAGTAGGTGCCAGAAAGTATAAACTTTAGTCTTTCTTCAAATAGCATTTTCCTTTTAATATATTTAACTTATAGATATCTGGATCCTTTAGTCTTCAGATAATTATGAAAATCAATTCAGGAAAAGAGAATAATTTTCTGTGAAGATCACACAACAATGAAAAAAGAAAAATGCTTTCAATAAATATAGAAATAGTATTTTATTTATTAGGTACTGCCTTTAGAGGGGAGGAGGAAGAGATGAGGACCGTGGAGAGAAAGCACAAGAAATAGAGGAAAAGGAAGGGGAACACGAAAGGAGAAAGGAGGAAAAGCAGGATGTGAAAAGGGAATTGAAATAAAAACAAAACAATTTAGTTCTATAGGGTTTGAGGCACTTTTTGCCAAGTTCATTCATAAAATAAAGTCCCTCTGGGGAGAGGAACAGTTTTTCCCATCCTCTTGGAATGTTCACAGGTCATCAGCTGTGTTTTGCTCTTCCACTGGCCAGACCCTGGGAAGAACAGCCTTTGGTCAGTGCCAGAGACATCATAAGCCTCCAGGTTTAGAGCTGTAGTAGATGGTCTAATTTTAGTAGTAGGATTTAAGCTTGTGAATAATAGTCCCACTTTCTCCTTCCTTTAATGCATAGGTAAAGAAGGTCCTGCCAGACCTGGATGATTCCATCTCATCCACCATTGGCTACTCCTAGATGGGGCTCTATGAGCTACTGTCTGCATTAGGTCCTGAAGAAAGCTAACATAGTATTCTGATCCATACATGTGGAGTACACAACAGAATGACAGAAATATATATTTAGTTTCCTCCTTTCTTGTTGGGGCTATCCTCCAATAAGAACATACCTTTGTGGTTCGTTTTGTTTTGTTTGGTTTCTAGTTTGGTAATAGAGAAGGAATGTTTAAATTAATTCAGTCAGGAGCTAGGGAAATAGTCCATTAATACTTGCCAAACAAGCATGAGACCTGAGATCCCCAGAACCCAAATAGAAAGCTGAGTGTCACTTGTTCTTTCTCATCTGTAGATCATAGCCTTGAAGCTCTCCTTTTGTGTGTTCAGCTTAGAAGCCAGGAAACTAGAAAGAAGCTATGGTGGGTTATCTTAGGGGAGGGGGGATAGTAGAATGCAGGTAATATGAAAGTGGGGGGTGGATACTGGAGAAAGGATTCAGCGGGGAGAGAGTGGAGGATGAGAAAGACGAGGGGGTAGGGAGGGAAGGCTAACTAAATAGAAAGGTGCATGAACAAGTCATATGGAAACCAACTATCTCGTAACCTGATTAAAAAATATAATCTAAAAACAGTTTGAAAGAAAATACCTTACAAGGCTGGATATGCTGCCACTAGAAACTGTGGGTTATTAAACAAAAACCCAGAGCCAGGAAGAGCATATCTCCTTATGAACTGTTGGCCAGGGAGGCCCCAGAAGCCCACCAAATAATACAGACTCCTGTTAATCACTTTGGTAGCCCACTAAAGCTAGATGATAAGACCCTTTTGCTAAAGATACCACATACCTTGATTATAATGTATAAAGAAGTCAAGCTAGAAGCTTCCTCCCTCTTGGTGCTAGAAGGTGCTATATAGGCTATTCAGGTAGAAAAGGCATCAACGGTCTTATCTGTCTGTAAGTCCTTCAAACTACAATATCAACCTGCTAGCAAGATGTGCATATTTGTGCAATAGCAATATGATTGTTATGGGAGTAACCAATCACTCCCTGATTGTGTTTAAGGCCTGTTCCTCAAGAGGGAATCCATAATTTGTACTGTAAACTTGTCTAAAACCAATGGCTGGGGGGTTCATAGGCCCTAAGAAGGAACTTGATACGTTTGTTTAGCTAAACTGACACATCATCAAACTACCTTCTAAACATTTATGTTTATACCCACATAAAAATACTATTCCCAGTCTTAATCAAAGAAACCTCTCTTTCCAGTGACTGGCAATAAATGTAGAGGTTCATGGTTGCCCAAGGTACTAAGGGTAAGTGATGGTTGAATGTTCATCAATAAATAAGACGTTTATGCCACTCTCTCTAAGTATCAGGGAACATCGAAGAAGAAAGGGTGAAAAGAGGACTGGAAAGATGGCTCAGTAAGGTTAAGAACACTGGTTGCTCTTGCAGAGGATCCGGGTTTGGTTTCCAACACCCAAATGATGGCTAACAACCATCTGTAACTCCAGTTGCAGGGGGATTCAATGCCCTCCTCTGATCTCTTTGGGCATTGCATGACATGGTTGACTTACATATATGCAGGCAATACATTCATACACATAAAATAAAAATAATAAAATAAAACATTTTAATAAACAAAAAAGAATATAAGAGCTCAAATGTAGGGAGAAAGGCTGTGAAACTCTATCTTCTGGGCAGGGCACAGTCATTGCAATCACAAACTCACAGCAGCTGTAGTTGTCTATAATAAGTCTACAAAAGAATGAGCCCATCAATAATTAGGCCCTATCCCTCCCTGCTGAATTAAATACTGACTGGTTTTGAGAACAGGAGAGTCATTGCCTTCAGTCATGTATACCTACTGATGAGTCCACCACTCTCTGATGGATATTTCCAAACTATTGGTCACAAAGATGGCCCCAGTTAAACTCAGTGGATCATAAAAGAAAACAAAAGATATGAATCTGCCAAAGGGATTGGTTGTGTGGAGGGGAAGTTCATAGGGATGGAGGGGAAGTAAGAGAGGATGAGGTGTGAAGGTGCTTGGAACACATTATATACGTTTGAAACCATTGAAGAACAAATCTAAAAAAATTTAAAAAGCTGAGCATAGTGGTGTGTACTTATAATCCCAGTGCTGGGGAGGCAGTAACAGGGAATCCCTAGGGTACACGGGCCAACCAACCTAGCCTATTTGGTGAGCTCCAGGTCCTAGGGAGAAACTGTCTCAAAAAATAAGATGAATGGCCTCTCAGAACATACAAGTTTGCCCTCTAGTCTCCACATTCACATGCATACAAATGCAAACATACTTGCACTCATGTGCACCTCTCATCAATATGTGCACATGTACACAAAAATCAGTCAGTCATGCTGGGTGTGGGGGCACATATCTTTAATCCCAGCAGTCTGGAGGCAGGGGCAGTTGGAACTGTGAGATTCAGGCCAGGCTGGTCTATATAGTGAGTTCCAGGCTAGCTGGGGCTACAGAGAGATCCTGTCTCAAAATGACCAAAAAGAAAAATCAATCAATCACTCAGTATTTATTGAACAAGTGCTATGTGACAGGCACTGTGGTACTAGAGACGATGTCAGAGTCTCTCCTTCTTTGAATGTGCAGTAAACATCCTTTGCCTTACCATATTTTGGATCCCTTTGCCCTTTTCAAATGTTCTCATATCTTCTGATGCATCTTGTCCTCTCTAAACCCTTCCACTGTCACAAAGTTAGATTAAATAAAAAAGAAATCTTTGATGACTAGGAAATGAATAATCTGAAAGGCCACTGTTATACTGAATAATTTTAAAAAGGCTTTTATTAAGGAAGCATGGTGGCACTTGTCTGTCATCTCAGACTGGGGAGGCTGAGGAAGGAATGTCGGGAATTCAAGGTCATCTTTGGCTATAGATTGAATTTGTAGTCAGTCTGGCCTATGTAAGGAGACCCTGTTTATTAAAAGTGGTTTTATTGAACAATAAACATTATTTCACTTTAACTCAATCTTTATGCCAGCCATGCAAATCAAAACAGAACAAAATTGCTAGGAAGGGACCGTTTATAAGAGAACTAGTCACTGCAGCTTCTTAGACTGGGTTTGTGCCATAGCTGGGGTTGTACTTTCCCTGGGTTTCAGCTCTGACAGCCTCTGCTCCTCACACTTAGACGGGTGAGTTCACAAGCCTACTTGACATGCTAGACCATCATCTTCTAAGGGTGGGATCAGGAGCCCGTTATAAATGTGTGTGCTTTTAGTTGTTTTGTTAACTCTAGTACCTGCTTCATCTCCGTCACCTTCTGAGTAGACTGAAACTTTACCGTAACTCCCTGGTAATGGATTACCCACCCATCCCTGCTGTTGCTCTTATCTAGCTGTGTACTGCATTTTTCTTGAGTTATAATCATCTCCCTTTATCAGGAACTCCATTTAAGGTCAATGGCAGTCTTTGGTTAAGGATTTGTTTGGGGAGGTTCTTGTGATTTGGTCTCCATCAATACAATTTTTTTAATGGACAAAGAAAATAACAGAAAGATCTGAAGAAGTTTCCTTACTCTTAAAATAGGACTTTTGAAGATGCTGTTTGTAGCTACATGTGGAACGTGTAATGAGAGTTGTCATCTAGCCATCACTGAGTTCTCTTGCGGATAAAGCTGGCATGTTGAGGATGGCAGGAAAGAAAGTTGGCAAGTATTTTGGTCCTCAGTTATGAATGCTGAGCTGTTGAATCAACTGGCTCTAGGACTAGTACATTCAAGTCTTCCTATTTTTATATTTTCCTAATGCTTACATCAGTTGAACCAGAACTTTTGTTAAACCTGAAGGCTTCTGACACACCTGCCTATATCCATATATATGGAAGTGGAAGGATCTCAGCTGGTGGCCCTGGGTGGGATTTTGCTTCACTATTATGCAATTTCAGGGGCAAGGAAATGGCATAATAATAAATTCACACCATGGACTTATTTGCTTATTTTTTAGCCAGACTTTTATTTGTAGGCAATTGTAGAGAAATCCTGTGAACCTTTACCCTCTTTTCACTGGTGGTGAGATCTGGCAAAGTTATGGTACAATATCCTTGGTGCTCACCATCTACTTTACAATAAGATTTATAATTTGAAGATGAATTCCCAAAAGTCTCATGGACTTTATTGGGGAAAATTTACAAAACCAAAATAACCAGAAAAGTGGAGACATAGACAAAGATTCTTTGCTTAATGCATGGGGGATGAGAAGTTGGCATGGTAGGAATACGATCAGTGTGTGATATCTTAATGAATATACTTTCGTGCCAGCCGAAAACAAGTGACTTTGTTACTGCTGGGCCAGTCATGACATTTTTGTTCACCTGTTTTGAGTCTGGGAGTTCATGCACAATGTGCTTTTACTTTGATCAAGCCTCTGTGAAGAATCTACAACTCCATGAGAAGGCCTCCGAATCTAGCAAGAGCTCCTTACAATGAATTCCAGCCATTTCCTTCCGCTCTGGCAATCAGAGCAGTGGGGTCTGTTACAACAGGCCTGAGGCAGTTCAGTAAAAGCAAGCTCTTCAAGCAGCAGCTACTCTGGATTTCCCACAGTCGTTCCTAGAACAATCTTTTTAAACATGTAGTTCTGTGGGTTAGATAACAGTATAATGGAAAGCCACTCACTATTTGTACATTTTTATGAAAACAGTTTGAAAAACTACATCTCTTACACAATTTTCTTAGGACAGCTTCTATAATTTCATCACCACTAAAACTTTTATTATGCCCCCCTACAAAGAATTTTGTTCACAAGCAAGCATCTTTATTAAATAGTAATGATTTTATCTTCCCAAGAGAAAACCCAGGAGTCTAAGATTTCTTTTTTTCTAACTAACATGGTGACTTATGCCTGTAATTACAACACTCTGGAGGTAGGGACACAAAGGTCAGGTGATCAAGGTCACCCTTCCTACATAGCAAGTTCAAGCCCAGCCTGGGCTACGTGAAACTCTGTCCCAAACAAACACAAATACAAAGGCTATATTTTGAGTAAACTATTTTCGGCTTTCTGAGAAACTGAAAATAACTAGAGGAATTCTTGGCTTCTGTTTGCCCCGCCCCTCAGACGCTTGCCATTGCTCTCCTCAACTGCTAGGACTCTGAGTATTCTAGATTTGAAACCAGCAGCAGGGTGTGGTGGCATGCTTATAATCCCAGCACTTAAGAAGCTAAGGCAAAAGAGAGCTACGACTTTGAGGCCAGTCTGGGCTGTGGCGGGAGACAGTGTTCCCCAAACCATCAAAAAACAATAATTAAAAATTAGTTAACAACAACAAAGAAACTATCATTCTAGGAGGCACCAGGCAGAGAACATAGTGAGGGCCTGTGCTTTCTGCCAGATCTTTTGCTTTCAACTTACCTCCTTACCGGTAATAGGTCCCCAGTTGTGGCAATTATTCTGACATCAAGCTCTCTTCTCCAAGGGAAAACTAGTACTAGCTCTGTTAAAAGACACCAAAAGACCCAATAAGGAAGCTGGCATTGTTAACACCTGCACTCTTAAGACTTATCTCTAGAGACATAGACCCAGTCACTTGTTTCCTCTGACTCTTTTCACCACAGTTTTGCTTGATTTGGTACAGCTTTCATTGGGGGATGAGGAAAATTATCAAGCAAGCGTGTAACAAAACAATAAGTAACTTTTAATATTCTCCTAAAGAAAAGGAGTAATTTTATTGCCTTCACCCATGACACAGTATTTTTAGGGGGAAAGCTTCAAATAAACAGAAGCTTGGAAATCTGACCTTGACTAATATAGGAATAGAGAGAATCTGGTGCTTCTAAATTTCTCATTCAGGATCTCAGTGTTCCAGGAAGTGCTTTGCTCAAGTTTCTTTTCTCTATTTAGCTCTCTTGAATGCGGCTTCAGTGCCTGGGCACCGCTGCCAAGGATCCTGCTGGTGCCTTCAGCTGCCATTCAAGGAAACAGCCCTCCACACCACCTCACACTTGGGAGTCTGTCTTACAGCATAAAACAGGTGGAAGGACATTCTGCCTGCAGAGCTCTTCTGGCATGCCTCGCTGCTTCTACTGCCCAGTGCCAAGAATGACAAAAATCCTTTGTGTATATTTGGGGGTGGGAAAGACCAGATATTACTGTGAACAGCAGTTAACTTTCTATTCAGACAAGATTCCCAGGGCAGCTGTTGTAACTCAGACAGCAATAACTTTAACACATGGCTCTGCTGCTAGGATGGATTGGTAGAAACTTTGAACAAATCATTTAAGAAAGTATGCTGTCATAATAATGCTGACTATTCTACAGATCAGCTTATAGATAACTGTGTATTTGTTAGTATATATCAAAGAAATTCAACAAGATATTAATCAGCTAGGGTTGATTTACATTTCCATTCCGTTATACACATCTGCTTTCAGTAAAGTTCATAACTTTGCTGTTGGCAAAAAGTTGAAATGATACAAGATTTGGAATCTATAACTACATTTGAAACAGACTTAATTTTTATGTGCTGGCACTTACAATCTTACTTAAATTAGCAAATTAGACAGCTTTACAATGGAATTATAAATTCTAATTTGTGAACTTGCCAATTGTTTGTTAGCCAAAGCTTTTAACTAGTGCTTAATTTTTAGTCTTGACACGTACATGTACACACACATTTTTGTGAATGAAGAAAATACTGTTAGTATTTAGATGGTAGTTACTGACACTAAAACTAAATTTACACTTCAGTAGAAAATTAAAACATGACTAGTTAAAGTAACTTAGTCCTAGAAAGTGAGTATTCAAAACAAAATTATATGAATCTCAGCATTTCCAGTTAAATATCCTCAAGCTTTCTTAGGTCTTATTAATGTCTACTTGTTTAAAAAATACTTTGATAGTTTCACCTTGAACATGCCCAGATCAAAATTAAGGCATAATTATCGCCATTCCAGAATGAGCAAAGGACATTGCTGATAGAGTTAATGATCTTCAATCACCAGGAAAACCTGGAATTGAAATGGATTTTGCTGAGCATGATAGGACATACTTATAGTCTTAGCACTTGGAAGGCAGAGGCAGGAGGACAACTGACAATTCTAGGCCAGACTAGTCTACATAGTAAATTCCAGGCCATTCAAGGCTAGTGAGATCCTGTATCAAAAACAAAATAAAACAAAAAACTGACTTTGGCTTACATTGAGTTGCATTTTAATTTGCTTATTCGGGGGGCAGGGGAGATGGTTCAACCATTAAAGGCCTTGCTGTGGGGGCTGGAGACATGGCTCTGTGGTTAAAAGCACTAGCTGCTCTTTCAGAAAACCCTGATTCAAATCCTAGCACCCACATGGTGCCTAAAAACCATCTGAAACTCCAATTCCAAGGCATCCAGTGCCTGCTGTCTTTTGTGGGTACTGCATGACATGGGTGTACTTATACACATGCAGGCATAACAGTCATACACATGAAATAAAAAATAATATATATATATTTTTTACAAAAGACCTTGCTGTGCAAGCAAGAGGACCAGAGTTCAGACCTCCAGAACCCATGTAAATATCAGATGGGTATGACAGCCCTCTGTAATCCAGGTTTGAAAGATGGAGCCAGGTACTCACCAGACAAAGACAGCTAGTAAGACTATTCACATGGTAAGCTCTGAGTTTGATTTAAAGACTCTGCCTCAAAAGAATAAGGTGGAATGAGACTGAGGGAAAGTCCCAACATCAACGAGCCTCCACATGCATGCGTGCACATATTTGTATGTATGCCTGCAACCACACATTCACCCACACATGAATACACACGCATGCATAACACACACACACACACACACACACACACACACACACACATAAGGAAAACTGGTTATTGCGTTGCTGCTGGGAAGTGGCGCACACCGATGCCTCCACGCCTTGCTCTGGCCTTCGCCGGTCTGGATGTCTCTCCGCCTTCCTGAGTCAAAGCCCAGCGTGGTCTCTGCTGTTGGACTAATCTATCTGGTCTGCCCTGCTCAGCAACTGCTACTCACCTGTGCCGGCCTTCTCTGTCATTCATGGTGCCCAAACTCGCACAGCAGTCTCTGCCAGTTCTGGCACCTACTTCCTGATTCCTCAACCCCTCTGATGTCTTCGTCTGTCAGCTCATTTTACCTCTATTGGAACCCAACTCTGTAAAACACTCACACTGTGCCACTTTTGACAGCTAACTCCTGATTCATCTGCTGGCACTGACATTCATCACTTAAGTGCTAAGGCCAAACCACAAGGCTCTTATCCCTGTCATGGTGGCCTTTTCTCTGACCCTTTGGACATGCCGCTGATACCTGATCTTTTTGGGATTCTAGTCTTGGCTTTCTTCTCTGCACTCTTTTTGGGGGAACCCTTTCCTGGGTGTGGGGAGCATTTTCCCTACTCTTGCTTTTGGAATGCATAGTGATGCTTCTTGCCTCGGGTTGGTGCCTTTTGGTTCCTAGGGTTGGTTGCCTTTTGGTTACTGTGGCTGAGTCAGGTCAGCTAAATAGATTTTCAGCCTGGTCCATATTTGTCTGAAAGATCTTGCTACCTGTCTACTCAAGAGTACAGCACTTTTTGGACAGGCTGACAGTATGGCTTCTGCTCAAATTGCCTAAGGCTTAACGCAAAAGATGCCCACAGATCAAAGGAAATGTTACTAAATGTAAATGGAGAAAATGAAACTAAGAAAGAACACGTAGTAAGAAAGGAGATAGGATGAGAGAATCTAAGGGGAGTTATTATTAGAAGTAAATAGGAATAAAGAGCCATGGAAAGAAAGACAGTAAGGGAAGATGTGTAAGAACAAGATGCATTAAGATATGTGTATTGACAATGAATTCCTATGTGCTCAGAGCCTTGACATTTACTGCTAATATGCTCTACGTACTCAAAAAACACAAATTAATGTCCCACTATTTAATGAATAAATACCCCAGAAATCACGAGAATAAACTTAAGAAAGTTCTTCAATTCCTTAAATGCAAGTGGCAGAGCCCATGGATGTAAGGCAGGCACATAGAACAATAAAGAGAACCCTTAATTTTTAATGTTTTTATCATATCCCCAGAAGCAGATGATGTCATTGGTTTCAATGAATTTAACTCCTTTGAGAAGCAATGTGCTGAAGGGTGAGGAGGGTTTCTTTCATAAATACTGCAGCACAGAGCAAGTCCTCTTAGCAATAATGATTTTCCTCCTCGACAAAGAGTGGGGGATACTTCTCAGAGGCAAAACCATCACGACAATCTGCTTTTTCATGAAAATTTATATATTTTTGAAAACAGCATTAACAAAATAGTTAAAAGACATCTGCATAAGTAAGAAAGATTTATTTATTTCCATAGCATTAGCACCTGTCTATATCTCTGATCATACTTTTAAATTTAAGGGAAACAATGGTTTAGGAAGGATTTTTCTATGTTCTCTTTTGAAATTAAGGATAACAGTAGAGACTCGGGGGAGGGGTGTAGAATCTCCTGTATTACTATGATGCCTTTGGTGTCTAAGGAATACCTCCTCCCTTCCCTTTCCCTTCCTCTCCCTCCTTTTTGTGAAGTACTGGGAATTGAACATGGGGCCTAATAATTGCTAGGCAACTGTTTCACTACTAGGCTATATTTTTTATTTTAAAGACAGGGTCTCATGTATCCCAGGTTGGCCTCAAACTGGTTATGCAGCTGAGGATGATCTTGAACAACTACTGATTCTCCTGCTTCCACCATCCAAGAGCTAGGATCACAAATGTGCACCATCACACCTGGCTGTAACACTACAGTTTTCACTATGTTCAGTGATTTTCCAGACTGATAGTTTCTATCCATGATCGGGAAATTTTAAAATTCTCTAAAATTAACTGATGTTTTATTTTCTGAGAAAGGACTGATGGAAGAGTCTGTGAGTTGAAACTTTAACAATAGAGTCTTGAAATGAAAGGGCCAAGAAATCAGCAAGGGAAATGGACAAATCACCTACAGGTGATTTCAGCACCTACTGTGGTACGTCTTATAATTTGTCCACATAGAGTCCCTACAGATATGATAATGGACCTATGTAATTAAATGAATCTTGTAATTGTATCCTATTTCACAACAGTGATATCATAATCAGGGGAGAGATTATCTCTAAGGATTCAGAAGCAAACAGATTATAGATGTGAGCTGAAGACTAAATCATAACTACATGTCCACATAATAATTTAGTCAATTATACTCTGTTCTAGAAAAGTGGGTATTGCATTATGCACTTTTCTTAGTAAAATGTTAAGAATGTATTTCAGACATTAAATGAAATTCTTCTAAAGCAGATCTAAAATATACTTTTGGTCTTTATCATTTATTTTTATTTCACAGATAAACAAAAATTAGCACCAAGTACATCTGGTCCAACTGAGGAAGCTCCAATTTTAGAGCTGAGGAAGCAGACAAACAGTTAAATAAACTGCTTAAGGTAGCAAAGTCAGGACTGGAATCAGGATCCCTAAATCCTAGCCCAAGATCTCTTACCAGATCTCACAGTCAGTTTAGCATCATGTTCACTAGTGTGTGTTCCTGTGTGCTCATGTGTGTGTGTATGTGTGTGTATAGTGATGCATGTGCTCCTGTGGGTGTGCATGAAGGCCAGATGTCAATACTGGGTGTCCTTCCTCAGGAGCCCTTCACTTTGTTTTTGAATCAGGGTCTCTCTCTGTGACCTGGGGAGAGAGGTCTCTCTGTGACTGGGGTGCTGACTGTGTGCATCTCCCCAAGGCAGGGGTCACATGCCTCATCACCACACCCGACTTCTAAATGGCTTCCCTATGCTTGTATGCACATGCTTTATTGAATGAATCATCTGCCTCGTTCACTGATCTTCATAACACATAGAAGAACTTTTGGGGAGATTACTCCAATAGCTCAGATGATTTTTAAAAACTTATGATAAATTCTGAAAATATGCTTTTTACTTAACCAGTTTCACCAGAGACAATATTAAAATCATGACAGGTTCAAAAAATTGGTCTGCCAAAAAATCCAGCATAGATCTGGGGAAATGGGATGCAGGCCCCAACCCTAGTTGAGGAACTATTGGCAACTGATTACTGTGGGGTGAAGGAGAGTAGCTCTTCTTTAAGGGAGCGACTCTAGATAGGCTGGCTATACCACAGTGGATGAACTTGCATTGAGGGACATCTGGATACAAATACGTGACCAGATAGGACTTAACATATATGACAGAATGCATGAAATCCAGTGGGGGAGCTACAGGGGTGTGAGTGGGGGAGGGAGTTCTAAATTTGATTAAGATCTATTCTATGAAATACACAAAAATTCAAAAAATATTTTTTAATTGTCTGCAATTCTTTCTGTCCACCAGATGGCACATTTTTATGTGTGGCCAAACTTCAGAGAACTTGCAAAAGCAGAGAAAATTGAGCATTGTGCCTAAAGGGGGAAAAAAAAATCAATGATAATTGTAGTAAAATGGTTAAATATTAACACAATGTTGAGAAAAAAAAATCACACGTCAGAGCTATGTGAGTATGGTGGTAGTTTTATCAAAAGCAACAACAATGGATTGGGGCTTCGGCTCAGTGGTAGATTATGTGCTTAGCATTCATGAGTTCATTCCCATACTACTTGCCACCCCAAAAGGAGTTAAAACAGCCATGTGTGTATATGTATGTATATACATATACATATATATATATATATATATATATATATATATATATTTGAAGTACATAATATGCTTGAGATGATACACACCAAGTTCATGCATGGCGTGTGGCTCTTGTGTGGAAGGATGTTGGGTAGAGGGACTGGGAGAGGAAACAGATTTCATCTGAATTAGAATATCCCAAGTAGAGAGCTCTGGAAAATATGGAAAATACTGACTTATCCAGAAGTTCATTTTGTTGTTTTCTATGCTTTCGGTATCCTTGGAATAGCTCACAATTTAAAATGTTTTATTTATGATTTTCATTTTATGTGTTTGAGTGTATAGCCCACATGTATGTAAGTGCACCTGTGTCATGCAGTGCCCTTGGAAGTCTGAAGAGGGCACCGGATCTCCTGGAACTGGAGTTACACACAGTCCTTAGCTGCCGTGTGTGTGCTGTGAATTGAACCCAGTCCTCCGCAAGAGCAGTCAGTGCTCTTAACCATGGAGCCATCTCTCCAGCCCCAACTTCATAATTTTAAAAAAGAAAGAATGGTAGAATCAAGATGAAAGAGGAGGGAACTGAGTATTTGCTAAGCAAGCACTCTGCCTTGAGCTACAGCTCCAGTCCTTGGGACTGAATATTTGCAAACATATTTTAGACAGTTAAGAACATTTACATTTATTTGGAACCAAATTTTTATTGATATACTTCTATTTATGTATGAAAAATATTATATAATTTAGTCCCATTCTGGACTTAACAAAACCTAAATGCAAATGGTATCCTGTAGAATTCAGCCACTGCAAAGAATCTATTTCCAAAAGGCATGTCTCATTCCAGAAGCCTTTGGAGCTCATGAAGCTAAGGGGTTGGATATCGTTTCAGCCACTTGACTTCGACACCCTGGCAGTAGTTTTGTTTTCTCACAGTAACTGTAATACTATCAACATATATGTGATAGCCACAAAGGGAATTTCGACCACCCCGAGGCTATGTGATAAGACCAAAGTCTCAGGGTTCCATGTGGATTTCTCCTCTTTTGGTAACAGAGTGGTTGCAGCTCACCTTTTCTCTGGCCACCCTATCAGAGTTCTTTCTCTACTCATCAGCAGAGAACTCTGAATTTCATGGTATTAAATGATTTCCAGTAATAGTACAACGCCCTGTACTAGTTCATATATTTGCACATATTTAATACTATATAGTATCAAATTTGGAACTACATCTTTTCTCGAGAAGGTGAAGTTGGTGCTTCACTTCCAGTTTCTCAATTGGAGTTCTGAGTTCTGCCACCACCAGATTCTCTGTTTAGTCACTCTAGTTATGGTTTTCATAATGAAAAATACGTTCTTTCTCTAATTTCACTGCTGTTTAAATTCAAATTCTTTTGTTTTTAAAAAGATTTTATTATTTTTATTTGATGTGTATGAGTGAATTGCCAGCATATGTGTAAGTGTGCCTGTGTCATGCAATGCCTAAGTAGGTCAAAAGAGGGTGTTGGGATCCATAGAACCAGAAATACGGACGGGATCCTAGAACTGGAGTTATGGATGGTTTTTAGCTGCCGTGTAGGTACTGGAGGTCAAACCTTGGTCTTCTGCAAGAGCAGTAAGTGCACTTAACCATTGAGCCATCTCTCCAGCCCCAGAATTCCAATTCTTTTCATCTGATTCCACCATTTATTAGTTTCCCTGAGCAGATAGGTAAATTAGTTGTAACCAACCCTAAATTACAGTGAACAGTCCAAGTATTCAACCAAATTCATATTTAGGGGTATTTCAAATGCTGGGCCTTTTATGTCATTTCTAGAATTCCTTTTCCTAACAGAAAGATTCAGGGCTAAAATAGGATATTTTTAAACAATTTTCATTTGCTGAGCCTCGCAGTGGGAAGGGGCAGCCAAGCTGAAAACAGGGATGAGAGCATTTCCTGCTCAGTCCACATTGCCAGACACCTGTCATACTGGTCATGGGGCGAGACCCACCTGGCTGACTGGGTCTCCAGGAACATCAAAGCCTGTGTGTTTAGAAGATGAACAAAGATTGTTAGAACCAATGATTTAAAAAAAGTTGCCATAGAGGGTCACAGCTGCAGGCAGCAAGGATGTGGATGGCTCCAGATGAGCCACTTTTCTCAACTGTGATGTTTAACTTCATGGTTTCAAATGCAGCATTTGAAATAACATTTTGAAAGACTTGTTCAAGAAAACAAGAACAGAAGGAAATGATGAAAATTAGCATTTGCTTAATACAACAAATTATGTAGGAAAATACATTACTTAATTGTTGTGGGCTACAAATTATATTATATTACATTTATATAATTAAAAAATGAAAGGATGTTATTCAGATGTGGTGACAGATGCCTGTAAATCCAGCACTTGGAAGGCAGAGGCAGCAGGATCAGGAGCTTAAGGTCACTCTTGGCTAGATAGTGTGTTCAAGTCCACAGAAGAAAGTGATAGTCAACCTAAAAGAAAACAGGATGGAGAAAAATGTATCATAACAAATTGAAATTTTCAGGGCATCTGGAAATATAAACTAAGGCTAAGTTTGTAAGTTGTGTTTAGTCTAAGGCTTAGATCTGTGGTCCAAGGTTTGTGCATGGGTGAGGGTCGGGGGGCTGGATAGTGGGGTGCAGGGTGATCTTCAGGATCTCTCACCCAGAGGCCACTTCTCCGTCTTTGAGATGATAGGTGATGCCTTTTTCTTCTGTGCACACAAAGATGATGTTCATTTCCAGAAGTAATGTAGATCTCTACTTTCCAAGAGGAGAATATGCTGTATATTTGTTCAATGGTAACTATTCTCGTTTTTACACTCTGAAAATGGTAGCTATTAAAATAAATTTGCAAAATGGATGTAGGAATAAATAAAGGTTTCTTCTCCTTGGCAAATCAAATGCCCGGTTACCAAAGAATGCAGGATAATACTGCACACGTGGGAATAAATGTTTTTAAATAGAATGTCCAACATGTAACTGCTGGATCAATTCCTAATGGCATTCCCTAAATAAAACTTTACTGGTTTCATAGGAAACTTCCATTCGTGCTAGTGAATGGGGTGAAGTAGTGGAGACACCTAGTGGCTAGTATGGGTAATGCAGCAACTACAGCCTATTTCACCCGGGGTTTGCCTTCCTGTTTTCTGTGTGTCCATTTCCTCTTGAAAATAGATATTAAGTATGTCTAAGAAGACTTTAAAATGGTAAATAAAAAGTCCATGTATTGAATGTCACTAGAAACAAGACCTTTGAAAGATGCTAGAATTTGTGAATAGCATTTTAAAATAGAAAAAATGAAAAATATACAATCTATTGATAAATATGTATATAGATAACATATACATATATAACATGAACATAGATTCCTTTTCAGCATTAATTGTGATTTAGGAAAAAATTTTTTATAGAGATTAATACTTGGAACTTGAAATTGAAACAAAACTTGAGAGGGCTGGGCGACAGCTTAGGAGGTAAAGGATTTACCACACAAGCATGAGGCCCTGAGTTTGATCCCCAGCACCATGTAAAAAGCTAGCATGATGGTGTGTTTGTAACAAGTGCTGGGAAGGCAGAGACCGAGGATCCCTGGTGCCCCCTGGCCAGCCAGCCTAGCCTAATGGTCAAGCCCCCATCCCAGTCTCTGTTTCAAAAACCAAAGTAAACAGTTCCTGAGAAAGGAACCAAGGTTGATCTCTGGCCTCCACACACATTCACCTGCACACACACACGTACTCACACACTCATGAATATGAATACATACCTCCGCACTTACACACAGAAAACAGGAAGCAGACATGGGACAATTATAGGAGATTCCAGACATATGTTGCAAAAACAATGACTAGATTAAAATATTGAGTTTGGCAGAGAAGGAACTTTAGGAACATGGCCCTGGTTAAGGCTGATCATTAAATGACAACATGTATAAGAGAGAGGAATTAGGTACAAGGCTGAATCTTCTGGCTATTTTTCTTTATTTTATGGGGCAGATAAGAAGCAAGCTGATAGTTTATCAAAGGGATGTTGCTTTCAGATCATGAGATTTCTAGCAGATTTCTGAAGAGTGATGTGTCATATCCCCCTTCTGAACTTTGTCCATGTGTTCACTTAACTCTTTTTGTGAAATTTCAAAATGGCTCTGATGCCTCCAGGCAGTCTGTTGTTTATTATCACACAGGACAGAGCACATGAAATGGTTTCACGAAAACCCTGCACAACTGTAGCTAGCGTGATGTCAAAGAGACACAAATAGAAAAGTACCATAACATTATAAGGCTTTTGTAGCAACTATTTTTATTAATTGCAAAATGATTGATCCTGAACAAATTAAAGCTCATGCAAAATGAATATTACAATTAATTGATAGTGTTTGTTGTTATTATGCAAGAGGACTGTATGGGGCAACGATGACATAAAATGATTAAAGCATAATTTCCAATCAAAGTCTAGTAGGAGATATGCAAATTTAGTCACTATCAAATGGTAAATAATGACATTGCATTTCATATGGATGCACTGAGAAAGCCTCCAAGGATGGAGCATGGGTAAGTTTGAAAGTGGACCTCAGGGTTTATTTCGAAAGAATCATCATAAAACACCACCGAGCACACTTTATATTCACAATAAGAACTCCACTGATGCTGTTATTTTATTATTTTAGATCTTTATTTTTGCAGCAGACCTGAACATTTTTGCATTGGTCACCTCAAAGTTGTGAAACATATCCTGCTAGAGATATTAACTCTTCCATTTTTGGAGAATAAATGTTTCAAAGGCTAGGCTCAAGAATTCCCTACAGCCTAGACTTCAGCCAGCTTTCTTAGTCAAATCTAGCTTGCTTTTTCAAAAACTCACCTAGTTTACAAACCCTAGGGATAGGGAGTCACAGGGAGCAATATCAAAGACTGAGAAGGGAAAAGTTTGAATTCAGTTCAGTTTCAGGTTTTTCTCTAAGAACCTTTGTACTTTTCTCTCAACTAGTTATACAGTTGAAGAACTGTTAAGTATAGTTTTGGATTTTTTTTTTAAAGATGAGATAAAATGTGTAAACTGTATGTTTGGGTATCTGAATGGTTAGAATGAAGAAATGAAATGATGCTTCTAGTATATAGTATTTGAAATACTGAACCTACCATTTCCCTTCTCTTTACCCAGTTGGTCATATTATTCAATATTTTGATAATCTTAGATCTGGCCTTAGAAATTTTGTTTGCTTCTGTTTTTGAAACAGGATCTTGTTAAACAGTCTTTGTCTGGTCTAGAACTCACTATTATAGACCAGTCTGGCATCAAATTTTTGATAATCCTCCTGCCTTTGCCTCTCAAGTAGTGAGATTAAGGCCTGTGCTACCACACCTGGCAGCCACTTGCTTCAGCTGTCACAGCATCCCACTCAGAGTAAACTTTGGTTGCTACACTCCTATGTGCCCTGGACCTCCAGTACTTCCTCTTTCACTGGGAAGGGGCTCAGTAAATGGGTATGACCATACTGGTTCTCAGACTCTTTGTGTGTCCACCTCCTGGGTTCACTCTTGATACCAATTCTGTATTAGTCCATTCAAAGCACAAATTACACAATATTTTGAACACAAAGGTTAAGTATAAAGAATTATTTTTATCATAAGAAATTTGAGTAGCAGGGGGATGACTAGAAAGGAATAAAGAAAATGCTGAAGAATAGAGGAATAAAACATACAGGGATTAGCCACTGCTCCTAGGATTATGATACACAGTCATGAAGAAGTCCAGTGAGTGTGGCTCATTGGATGTCAGAAATTCTGTGAGGACGCAAAGCCACCTCAACATCATGAGGGGCTGCTGCTCGTGGAGGGTATCATACTCATGGTACTCTATTATGAGGCCAGTTTGGGGGGCGGCAGTCTAAGGAAAGCTGTTTGTAGGATTTGGTAGCAAATTTGCTGAAGAAGGCTCCTAGGCAAGCCTTTTGGGAGAGGTGCTGTATATCACTGGCCACTAGCCACCGATGGAACTTGGTGCTCCTTAAGTGAGGAATGTTGCTAGAAGAGTTGCAGATCCCATGTGCGAGACCTGTCTAGGGAAGGCACCACAGCACAGGCGGAGAGATCTCCTGACTGTCCCTACAGTGCCCTCTATTGACAGCTTAATTTCATGCCAACCAGACAAGAAATGTTTACATGATTTGGCTTCATTATCATAAAGCAAGAAAGGGTATATTTGGAATCTTAAAGTAATAATGATAATTGGCCATTCCTTTAATAAAGAAAATCTCATAATGGGAACTGGGTTTCCCTGGGCCTCTGAAAAGCTTTACAAATGAACCAGGGACTCTCCCTGTACACATGAACACACCCCTGTTGACAATTTGAAGACATATACATCCCACATGCCTATCTTTGAAGACAGATTAAGAACTGCCTTCCTGTTTCTGGTTAGGCTGATAATTCTTCTCTAAATTTGTTGAAACTTAGCCACATATTTTTTATTTTATCTGAATGTTTCTTTTTAACAACAAAGATATCAAACATTTGAGAGATTTGGCCAACAGTTCTAAATTTGGGGCTAGGAGATAGATGAAGGGAAACAGCTGAGAGCCTCTAGGAAAGGGACAAACAGCTGTGAGGCAGTGATGATGCTGTTAAGGATTTGTACTCGGACAGGGTTGTATACAGAAGAGAATCATTTACAATCAGCCGCGGTTCAGTAAGGTATACTGTGGTAAGCTTGCCTGGAAATGAGACCAGCAGTCTCTACGTCCCGGTATTTCTGTCATACATACTCTCCTCCCACACTCTTTCAGGATTGGTTATGTGACCAATAGAACACAACGAAAGTAGACAGTACATGGTTTCCAAGATTGCCATAGAAGGCCTTATGGCTTTTGCACTGATCTCTGGATATCTTATTCTGGGGAAATCCAGCTGCCATATATGGGGCACTCAAACAGGAGAACCTGGATATCACACCAATAATCAGTATCAACATGCTAGCCTGAGGAGTGAATTAGAGTTCTCTAGAGAAACAGAACAGGTGGATTAGTCAGCTTACTTTGAGGATAAATGAACTATTGGCAAGAGGAAAGGACAAACAAGCAAAAGGCGAACGATCTTCCTTCTGTCACGCCCCTTTTATCTGTGACAGAAGGTGTCACCCATATTTGGGGTGGGTCTTCTCATATCAGTAAGGCAACTGTTACAACGCTTCAGTTGAATCTCCCTTCTCAGATGCATTTAATTTGTGGCACATTGCCATTAATACTAACCACTGCAGTGAGGGACCTGGAAAGTAGGTCCTCCAGTGCCTACTGAGTCTTTAGGTGACTAAGTATCACCTGAAAGCTTGACCGCAGTACCATTAGGGACTCAAACCAGAACCACAAAATTAAAACACTTCAGTTGAATCTCCCTACTCAGATGCATTTAATTTGTGGCACATTGCCATTAATACTAACCACTGCAGTGAGGGACCTGGAAAGTAGGTCCTCCAGTGCCTACTGAGTCTTTAGGTGACTAAGTATCACCTGAAAGCTTGACCACAGTACCATTAGGGACTCAAACCAGAACCACAAAATGCCTCCCAAATTTCTGATCCACAGTGTTTGGAGATAATTTATTTAGTAACTAATGTTACAGTAGCAAAAAAGACCCTAAGGAGAACACTGGTCAGGAGAATAAAATCTCTGACCTGGATAAAGACCTCCTTCTCCCCTGTATCACTAACATATAATAGATCAAAATTCTCAAAACTGTACACACACACACACACACTAAATAATTTTTTTTAAGAGTAAACATTTTGCACCAAGGACATAGCTCAGCAACAGAGTCCTTACCCTACCATGCAGCCTCTGTGTTAGAGCCCCAGCACTGAGCAGAAATGGGAATAAACATATTTGGATTAATAAAGAGGGGAAGAGCAGGTCTAATGACAAATGATAGTAATGCAGATTTCAACTCATGTAAACATGGTGGATGTTTAATAATTGACTGTGCTATACTAAAAACTAGGCTTCTCCTTTCCCTGTAAACGCTTCATAACCTTTCAGAAATATGGGAAGAATGATTGTTATTTGGAAGACTGATGTAGGTGACCTTAAGATGTCCCTGAAAAGCTTTTCCTTTTAGATGTGTCTTGTTATCACAAATATCTTTAAATAAGAAAGTTCACTATAATGGCAAGCATGTGCATGACAGGGGACAGAATTTCATCTCAACCTTAACAGCTGTGTGGCTTTGAGTAAAGAACTTACCTTTCTGATATTAAGGGTCCTCGCTATCTCAGGGTTGTGTCGAATGACACACCACTTAAAACACATACTTTGTATTTAATGTGTGTGGTTTCCTTCTTTCCATTTCTTTCTTTGTCTTTGAGATGAGGTTTTGTTAAGTTGCCCAGGCTGGTTTCAAACTCCTAGGCTCTTATGATCTTGTTTTCAGTCCCAGCTGAGGAACTGGGACTACAGGCATGTGCTACTGTATCAGCTCTTCCTTCCATTTTCTACGACATGGTTTACAATCAAACATCTGAGACCAATTAAGATTTTTTAAAAAATAGTGCTGAAATGAACCAATTTTTGGTAGGCTTCCAGTCTAGGTTGTCAGTTTTTAAAAACAATATACTTGATTCAAACTTGACTAGATGTTTTGTGGCACAGCATCTAAAAATGACAAAGAGGATGAGAGAGGAAATGAGAAGCCAGATGGCTAGTATCAAACTGTGAAATCTGCAGTGAAGACCAACTGATCTTTGTCCCAAGATGGAAACAAAGTATCACCCAATCAACCAACAAGCACCTACCAACTAACATCATCAAAGTATTTTAGCTTCCTGGAAAGTATTTCAAATTTCAGAAAGAATAACTTGATTTTCTTTGAATTTTAAAAAGAAACTAGAATCTCACAGAATGAATCACAATATGATTTTTAACCTGTCTTTCTCCTATTTTGATGATTAAAAGAATTAGAAGCCATTTCATAAATATTGGAAATCATTTTTTGTTATATACAAATAATTTTCTTTAAATTCCTCATTTACTTATTAAGAGAAAGAAAGTCCTATGGATAGAAATCACCCTAAATTAGTAGCTTATATGTACTGTAAAGCTAATATCTGTTCAAGTACATTTATCAACAATCACAAATCTTTTATTGCTTATTATTGTTGTAACTGGAAGCAGTAGTCACAAGCACATGTGACAGGAGCTGCATGATTGGCTGGTGAGGGTTGTGGAGAGCTCCTGGCTTAAACAGGACTCTGATATAAAACAAATCTTAGGGAAGACAGCTTACAATGTCATTAAAGACTCAGCCTCTTTCGAAATTTTTGCTCCGACATCCCTTTGCTTTCCTGTTTGTTGCTCCATGTCCTTCATGGAAGACATAGGGAAAGAATGTGCTCTGGCTACCCTAGTTAGTTTCAAATTTTATCTCACAGTTTGGAACAGTGTCAAATAGCCATTATCTTTAAGGTCTGAAAACGTGTTTTTAGTTAGAATTAAGGTCGCACTGGTTTACAGGGGAACAAAGAGTCTGTGACAGAAAACCTTGGTCTAGGGCACAATGGTCATGGTGATTGGAATTAAGGATTTTACTCTTGTAACTCCAGAATAGGATTTGAGATGGTACATCCGTAATATCTAAGGTGTCCTACCTCAAACATAAGGTGACATGGGGGAGGAGGATGTAGGGGATTCTGCTGCATTAGCTATGGAGAATTTCTCCTTGGCCATGAATCCAGTGTCGTTTGAAGCTCCTTCTCTGAGGAGGGAAAGACCAACTCCTGTAAAAGTCCCTCTATACATGTAAAAGCCACCCGTCTACGTGGAAGCCTGGAGCTATGAAAATGCACATCGAACAAACTTTACAATATGGATTCCTCAACCAGTTCAAAAAATAAATAAGCGAGTGGGGTAGTGGACTCAACCTAGTATCGCTACGTCTAAGCTATAAAACAGAAAAAACCCGAATACGCTCATCCATCTTGATGCCCCACTGTACTGAACAGAGTTGTTTGGTAAGAACTTGAATTTTGTGAAGATTAAGAGGAAATGTGACAAACTGAAGTTTGAGAGGTTGCCATTCTGCGGAACTCTACCTGGCTTTACCCTAGTAGTTTCCACTTACTCAGTAGTACGTATTCAGATCGACAGTACAGAGGCTCAGAGAAGGGTTTCAGGTTTAACGGTCAGTGCTCCTTACACTCCCCGATCCCGCGCCACCTTTGCCGAAGCCCATAGCACTGTTTTGCAGACAGAAGACAGTCAAGAAAATTGACCTTTGATTCAGCGTCAGGAGGGGGCTATTTCTGCAGCTAGCTCGCGGGAGGAAGGTTTCCTGTCCACCTTCAAGGTGTGAAGAAAGGACACCAGGTCCAGCTAGCCAGCAGCCCGGGCTCAGGGCGGCCCCCCAGGTCTTCAGGGCTGCGCAGACCTCGAGGGCGGGGCAGGCTTCTATGCGGTACCTAGCTCGCTGGCCACGGGGCTGACCAGGCCACGCGAAAGGGCGTGCCTCGCGTGACGCACTTCCGCCCTGTACCTTCCGGCTTAAAGGGGACCCTGGCCCTTCTCACAATATCGGCGCGCTCGGGGCCCAGCGGCCTGTCCCCGCCCTCCTCCTGCCACCTGCCGCCGGCCCCGCGCGGGGGCCGCCCTGCCGGGTCTGCCCCGCCGCGCTCGGCCCACTCGGCTCCGCCACCGCCCCGCCCCGCGACACCGGGCGGCCGAGCCACAGAGCAGCAGGAAGGGAGCGGCCGCGGCACAGAGGCCGGGCCGGAGCCGCGGCGCAGTCGTAGGCCCTCCAGCGGGCTCCCTGCGGGCCGTCGCCTGCCCTCCGTCGGGTTTTCCTCCGGCCGCCGCCCAGGCCGCGTGTCTGGCCTTGTTGCGTTTCAGCTCGGGGGTTGCCACAGGGGCGGGGCGCTGAGGGGTCGCCGCGGCCTTCCCTTCCCTTCCTCCGGTGTCGGCCTCTGTGCGCCTCCCTCCGAGTCCGGAGCTAACCCGAGCCCGGACCTGGCGGGGACGGCTGCACCCCCGAACCGGCACCAGGCTGCCACCAGCGCCACCGTCCATCCTTGATACCGGCAATGGCCTTCGTGTCGCCAGATGTGCTTGTGACTGATTTGGACACGGGATATTGAGAACTCACTTCTGTCCCCATCCCAGCCGTGCGGCCCGGTTAGGGCTTACCTGCTGCACTTCCAGACTGTCCGACTTTGAGAGCACCATGGACCAAAGTGGCATGGAGATTCCTGTGACTCTCATCATTAAAGCACCGAATCAGAAATACAGTGACCAGACTATTTGCTGCTTCTTGAACTGGACCGTGGGGAAACTTAAAACGCATCTGTCTAACGTGTACCCTAGCAAACCAGTAAGTGTAAAACTGGGCGCAGCCGCTCTGACCTGCAGCTCCGTGTGCTGTGTACCTCCCTTCTCCCAGCTCACCCCTCGTCTCTAATAAAATAGGTCTCTGTTCGAAGGACTTCCATTTCTGAGGTTGTGGGTGTCTCCTGAGTGAACCATCAGTACCTACCTAACGAGGCTCAGTTAATTAGTGAGTATACAGAAATTCCAAGAGACAAGAATTTGCAGTTATGGAAAAGGGTCCATCTTCCATGGGATTTAAAGTCATCTGACGTGAATGTCAGATGCATTTTTTTTTTTTTTTAAAGACAAGGAATCGCAACTCATATTAGAGCTTCAATTGCTTTCTAGACCAAAATTCAATTTTACTTTCAACATCTGGCTCGGGAATTTGTTCACTGTGAAGAGAATTTTTTTCCTCTGGGAATAAGTATGTGGCTTATGAAAATTATACTTTAGCCACTTTATATTTCAAGAATTTTAAGTTGCAAGTTTGCTGTCTCCCCACCTCCCACCTTTTCGTTTTTCTCTTGAAGAGGATACAGAAATTGAGACAAGATCAGTTCCACACGCTCCATTTTTTTATTTCGTTGTATTTTTTTTTTGTTCCACCCAAATCAGTGTGCTTTTGTTTTCCATTCTGATCTGAATCTGTGTATTGCAAAGATACATAAAATAACTTCATTTGTTCTCAAAGTCAGATTTGAAGGGACCTGGTTGGTAAGACTTAGAATAGTTCAGAAAAGTATGTCATGTAGAGTATATTAAAGTGAAGCTTTCATATTCTCTATTGTATAAAATTTTCACTTTTGAACACCTAGTATTTAATTACCAATCCTTATGTTTAAATAATAAAGAGGCTTGGTTTTTAGAGTTGAAAATATTTTGACCATTTAACCATGGGCCACTTGGAAGGCAGCTGCTTTTTAGGCTTCTAAATATGAAGGATCTTTGATATATTTTGAGGTATTTATGAGTTAGAACATGTGTCTTGCAGTATTGTTTCATTAGATTTGGGACTTCTAGCATAACCACAAAATTAGGAAAGGTATTACAAAAGCAGGAGGTTTTGAAAAAAAAATACTCAGTTGGCAATAGCTCCATTTGTCAGTACCTTGTGCTACAAATGTTTTCAGTGTGTGTGTGTAAACCCTGAGGTATTTAAGTAGTTAGTACAAGCTAGTTAGAGGTCTTGATTATTCAAATTTATATTTCAAAGTTAAGATTTACACAATAAAAAAAACAATTTTCAAAAAAACCCCCTTCTCATTATAAGATTTTCTATTGCATCTGGTTAGATTCCCACATCTTTGAAGCAAAAAGTAGCTTTTGAGACTAGTTATGACTGAAAGACATAGACCCTCTACAGTACTGTTCATGTCTATGTAACAGTTCAAATGCTGTTTGAAAGTACATTCTTAAGTATATATATACTTTATGGTGTATACTTAGGTGATATATATATATATATATATATATGTGTGTGTGTGTGTGTGTGTGTGTGTGTGTGTGTGTGTGTATGTGTGTGTGTCATTACATCATAAGGGACTTGGTCTGCAATACAGTGGATCAAGAGTTAATATTAAGCCAGGGACACTTGGGAGATGGAAAGAGGAGGAGCAGGAAATCATGGTTGTTTGTCTTCAGCCACATAGCATGCTTGAAGCTAGCCTGGCTACATGAGATCTTGTTTCTACTAACAAAACAAAACAAATTTAGAGCTGTTATAAAACTTTTCTCTAGTCAGGTGAGGTGGTACATGCCTTTAATCCTAGCACTCACGAGGCAGAGGCAGGCAGATCTCTGTGAGTTCTGGCCAACCTCATTTCATACTGAGATCCTGTCTCAAAAATAGCAAGAACAACAATAATAATAACCAAACAAAAAAACTCCTTCCCCCTCAAAAACAAATAAAAATAAAATAAAACTTTTCTCTTTAAAAAAGCACGTGAGATTCTAATATGAAGCCTGGGATAAGCCTGTTCAGAACTGGAGTTTGCTTGTGCAGAGCTAGTCACTATTGGAGGACTATAGGTGACCCTGTGTGTTAGATGCCTGAGGAAAACTGTTCTCAGTCTCTTCTTGCCTGCCTAGTAGACACATTGGAGGTTCTTTTGGAGGATGTACCACATACTGTGCATGTTATTAATTATTTAACCTTGTAACTTTTTCTTTTCTCCAGAAGTTTTCTCTGACTGGATTATAACATTGTATCATATTCATTTCTAGGCTAGTTCATCTCTAGAACTTTGCTGTAAACTTCGTATACATTTTAGATTTCACAGGATTCTGTTCTGACTTAATATATGATTTAGAATTAATTTGAGTAACTGCAATAGTGATACCCATAGCCAGAGTAGGCATTAACATAGGTATTATATGGAATCATATAAAATATTCTTTGTAAGGATGTGTAGAATTCAGAACATTTTGTAATCAAGTAGCTATCATGATGAAAGTTTAGGTTCTTGTGATGGTTCAAAGTGACTGCTTCACATTGTGTAAATGTTTCAAGTGCTGTATCCTGTGTGTGTATGCACATTAACATGTGTATTACATGTTCCCCCCTCCCTTCCTTTCTGAGACAAGGTCTTTTGTGTTGTAAAGAATAATCTCAAATTCCTCATCTCAAGTGATTCTCCCATCTCAGCCTCCGGAGTAGAGTACTGGGACTGCAGGTGTGCATGACCACACTCAGCAGCAGTAGAGCAGTTCTTCCTCCTCCTCCCTCCCTCTCCTCCTTCCCCTCTCTTTCCTCCTTCTCCTCCTTCATTTCCCACCCCCCCCCATTGTCATTTTAAAGACAACAGCAGCAACAACAGCTATTCTGTCAGAGTTAGTGTTGCACTGATGATCAGATGCTGTCTTACTATATTACCAGTACAGTTCTAAGTATAAAGACTATAGATATTTAGTAAGTTTGGATGGGGATGTATTTTCTATTTAAGAATCTGGGCATTTGCTGTACTTGTGAAAAATGTTTATGAATCATTAAAAAATTCCTATGTGGAGTTGAGTTACTTTGGAATTCAGTTAGTTTAGGGACTGGGAAGTGCACTAGCTCCAGTACACGTTGATAATTCAGGTAGGTAATTGTGAAGCATATTCTAATAGCTACTTGGTGACTCTAGTTTTTCAATTCTGAAATATGCCTGAAGTGTGAAATAATTATTCTTAAATTTCAGTAATTGTTACTGGATATTGAAGATGCCTGTCAAGAAGGCTGCTTTTCCTTGAATTTTGCTCTCTGCTCTGAATTTAGACTTAGTTATAGGGTTTTAAAAACCCAAATATTTGAATTTAGGATTGTACAGTTAAAGGGACTGTCCAAGAGGAACTTTAAAACTACAAATCTCTAAGTCCAGTTAGGCACCTTCTCATTATCTCTTCTTACTCTCTTCTCAGTCACAAACAGTGCTAGAGATGGACCTGACCCACTCTGAATTTGATACCATGGGCAGACCTTTCTGGAGCTTGTATGTCATGGCTTTCCCTAGTTTAGTCTTGGAATTAAAATGACACCTGATTGTTCATCTTAGTTGTGGGTACATTTCCTTTGTCTTTGCTGTTCATGTTGGTGAAACCTAAAGCAATTACTTTTAATATTTAAATCTGCCAACTCTCCTGATCAGCTAGGGAGGTGTATGAGGCTTTTCAATTCGTTCTCCCTCTCATGCTATGATTTATGTGTATGAGTATTTTGCTTACATGCATTTAAATGCACCACATGCATGCAGTGCCTGTAGGAGTCACAAGAGGGCACAAGCCCCCTAAACTGGAGTTATGGATGCTTGTGAGCTGCTTGATGTTGGTGCTGGGAACTGAACCTGGATCTTTTGCAAGAGCATCAAGTGCTTTTAACCACTGAGCTTTTTCTCCCAAACCCTTCAAGTTGTTCTGTTTTTACCCCAATGTATAGTTTTATTGATTTTGTGCATTTCATATAGCACATCCCAATCATATTCAGGCCCACTTCCCCATCTGTACCTTCCCTCCACCAAATTTCATACATGACATCCAAGTGTTCCTTGATACAAGAACCACTGGAGTCTAGTCAGCCAATCTGGAGTCACTCACTTAAAGAAGATCAACTCTCCTTCACACAGTGGTGATCAGCTGCTAATAGTTTCTAGGCTAAAGTTGGGGCCTCCTGCCCATTTTCTCAGTTTATACTGTGAGATTGCATGGGTCTTGTGCATAGTGTCACCATCATTGTAAGTTCGTATGAGAAAGTTCCCAGAGGCCTAGAAGACTTTTGTTTCTTTGTGATCATATACCAACCCTGGCTCTTACATTCTCTCTGTCCCTACTTCTTCAGTGGTCCCTGAGCCATGGGTGGGTGATGTTTAATATAGGAGTCCTATCCAGCGACATGCACTCTGCAGTCTCTTCTCTACATTTTGGCCAGTTGCGGCCTTCTGTATGCATTACCTCCTGTTGCACAAGGAATCTTCCCTGGTAAGAGTTGAATGATGTTAGTCTTCTCTCTACTCACTGTTCTGCTATATTCCATGAACCTTAGGTGTAAAGGTTCTGTTGTAGATGTGTCACTTAGGGCTGTATATCTTAGAGACACTTTTTCTCTTTGTTTGGCCAGTTTTTAGAACTTTGTAATCATCTCCATCTATTATAAAAGGAAACTTCTTTCATGAGTGTTAACAGTGTCTGTAAATATAAGGATCCTTATTTAGCATACAGTAAGACATTACATTTGTTTAGGAATGTGACAGAGGTAGGGTTTTCTGTTGGATCTATGACCTTTCCAGCCATGTACTTTTGTCAATGTTTACAGTACCACATATGAGTTCCTCCCTTTGAGTGGGCTTTAGCTTTAAGTCCAATTAGCTAGCTGTTGATTACTATTAAGGTAAAAGTGCCACTACTGTACCATTATGGTTTGCTGTGGCCATTGCTGTGGTTATAGGTTTACAGGTTTACCCCTGTAAAACTGAGGTTGAACCATTGATTGATGTTCTTCCTTAGCAGCTTACATACTGTCCTGTAGAACTATTAGAGCTAGTCTACATGGAGGAGTCTTCCATGTCAGTTTCAGTTCATTGTTCCAAGTCCTATGTCTAAAGTATGTCCTGTCTTTAACAATAAGATCTTTCCTTCAAGATCTGGAAAGTAATCAAGGGCTGTGGAAATAGCCTGTGTTATTTTGAGAGTCTCTTGGACTACCCTGAGCAACAACTTGAAGGGAAGTTTCTCCTGTCTGGCACTGTGTTTCTTGTTATAGAACCTTCAGATATACACATGGACTTATGTTCAGATATTGTTGTGTTTTTCGGTAGGTTTTTGAGCTAATAATGCACTTCCCTGTTTTTTTACACCACCTAAACTCTCTTTGTCTAACCTCCCTTTGCCCTCCCCAGTTAAAGCACCCCCATTTTCCCTTTGACAATACCTGTCTCCTATTATCCCCCCTCTTTTGACATTCAAGTTGTTCTTTTGTGCTCATATTGTATTGGAATTACAGAAACAGGAATAAAACCAAGTGTATAAATTTTGTTGTGGGAGTGTAACATTCTGCAACCCAGAAAATTCAGTGGAAGTAGTTTATCTGGTATCATTTGCAACTTTAAAACAAATATTTATTTTTATTTTAAGTGTATGAGTATTTTTGCCTGCATATATGTAAGTGTACCATATGCATGAGGTGTACATAGAGCCCAGAAGAGAGCATTGGATCCCCTGGAACTGGAGTTATAGACAGTTGTGAGCTGCCGTGTAGGTGCTGGAAACCCAACCCTGGTCCTTGTTAAGGGCAGCAAGTGCTCTTAACTGAGCCATCTCTCCAACCCATCATTTGGAACTTTTATCTGTCATTTTCTGCTTTTCTATTACCTTACTTAGGTAGATTATTTTCAACTTACTAGGTTTAAATCAATACACATGAATAATTTTTGTTTTATAAGACTATTGTCTATGTCTTTTTTTTTTTTTTTTTTTTTTTTTTGAGACAGGGTCTCCATTTAACCCTAGCTGGCCTGAAGCTTGCTATCTAGACCAGGCTGGCCTTGAACTCACAGAGCTCTGCCTACTTCTGCCTCTGGAGTTCTGAGATTAAGGGCATGTGTCACCATGCCTGGAGTGACTATTATTATTTATAACTTAAATTTAAGAGGGTTTCATGTCATCTAGTAATAGGGCTCAGATTTTAAATTTTTTTTTATTTTTAGTGAACAAAGGGTAATAACAAATTGAGTGTGAAGACTGATGAAAAATAGACTGAACTTTTAAATGACTGCTGACTAAAATTTCTTTTATTTATTTTGTAGTATTATGTCTTTTTGTTGGAAAAAAAGTTACTATGTAGTTAATGTTTTGTTTAATCATGCATTAATACTTTTTAAAATAAGAGGGTTCTAGAATTTTTAGTTTGAATTTCTCTAATGTGATACTTGTCTAGAGTGCTTTTATTTAGTGACTGATTTTTAAACTACCACTTATTAAGAGTAGTTGATATATAAACCAGGCCTTCCATTAACAAATGATGTGCTTTTATAACATTTATTTGTAGTAGGTACCTTATGATGTAAGGTTCATTATTAGCTCTCTTTTGTAGATGAGGAAACAGAAATTTGACAGTGTTTGTTCAAGGTCACAGAACTATTAAGTAGAATTGATCATTGAATCCAAGTTAATCTGAGTTGAAAGCCCAGGCCCATTCTTACTCACATTATATATAATGGATATATGCAGTAGGATGAATGCTGGTATGTAGAGACTTGAGTGTGTCAGTTACATGCCTTAGGGAAATATAGGAACGTAATACCTTTACACTGTAAAGCATGTTTGATCTGTCTTCTCAGGGGTGTTAGTTTCCATATTTTGACATTATGTATTGTTGCTAAAATTCCCGCGGGTTCCTGTGACAAAGCAGTTTGGAAAAACATTGAGTTTAATGGACTTACTTACAGGAGTTACTTATAGGAGTGTGTGTGCTCCCCTCGTAAGGTTGCACTGGAAAGTCTCCATCTGGTTGTACATGTCCCTCTTTTGTCGTCCAGCCCCTGATATCAATGGGAACCGCCATTGATTACCAGGTATCTCTAATGGCTCATACTGGAAAGTAATCCATCCAGACATGGATTATGACCCCCCTGCCAAGCCTCACAAAATGGCGAGAGCAACTTCCTATGACTTCCTCGTCTTGTATGTATACTTTTAGACCCTCCCCATGTGCAGCTAGGGCTGACTGGTTAACTGGGAGGTGTAACTGACTTTCCTTGTCCCTCCTTTTTTTGTGAATCATCAAGAGTCAAGTTTATGGTGATCCTAGGTGAGCTGGTGTAACCAAGTTTGGGAAGATGGCATCTGTCCATAGTCTGCTATTCGGAGGATAATCCTGTGCAACAGTTTTACATACATTTGATAAGTGAATGGCCTGTGAATGGAAACCTCTAATCAGGGACTATCCTTTTGGAGTTCCAGAGAATTTTTTTTAAAGATTTTGATCGTTGTTGCTTCAAGGAGATAAAGGCCAGAGGCGATTTGGATATTTATGCCTCAGTGTTTCTGAATTTCCTGGGACTTTAGGTTTGATGAATTTAATTGGAGAGGAAATGTTTCCAGTACACATGTGCAAAATTCGTTTTTTACAGAATCCATATTTTGTGTGCCTCCTTGTATTTAACTCTTTAAAGCTGTTTGACGCTTTTGACTGAGCTCTTTATGGGTACTGAGATGTTAATAGCTCCTACTTCCAAAGGACTTGTATAATAGTTCTTTGAATTTACCAGTCAGTTGAAGATTACTTTTATTGAATCATTAGCATGTTATATATTTCAGCGCTTAAAAAATTAGTATTTAGCAATGTGTAGTGGTGTATGCATTAATCCCAGAACTCAGGAGGCAGAGACAGAGGCAGGAAGACTCCATGAAATCGAACCCAGCTTAGTCTACGTGGTGAGCTCCAGGTCAACTGAGTCTACAGGAAGACCCTGTCTCAAAACAACAACTCAAACAACAACAACAAATTAATATTTAAAGAGTAGCATGTGGAATTTGATTATGGTAAAGCTGAGTATATAGGGACTTTTTTTTAAATTACAGAAGTACTTTTGTCTTTTTTGTTTTTAGTTTTGGTTTCTTTGAAAATAGGTCACTTTATTCTAATTAAATTACAAATAAAAGTATCATACAGCTAGTTTAAGCTACTCAAACATTTGCCCAGTCACAAACTCCATACATCTTAGTGAGCTTCTGTGCAGTTAGACTGGCTGTTCTGAAGCAGTGGAGCTGTGTGAGGGTTTTGCACTCACTATTAGATACATTTCTGTTTTTTATCCACCACAAAAAAAGGAAAAAAACTATGGCAGTTGAAACTAGGAAAAAATAGCTTATATCTTCTTTCATGACAGCTGTCATTTTCCCTGTACTCTCTGTCCTTCCTCATTGCCCACCATCACCCTCTCTTTCTCTCCTTTTAAAATTTAAAGTGTATCCACATTTACAACTCTTTACACATACACATTATAAGCTAAGATCTTCATATGACAGAGAACATGTGTATATTTTCTTTCTGAGTTTGACATTTTTTAAAAATCATGAGAGACTCATTTAGTTCTTGATATATGAACTTTAATCTTTTCATACTAGTGAATTTTTTGAAGTATGAAGATATAGTTGGTTTTGTAAATTTATCTGTCAGATTCTTATGAAATATTTAAACCTCTTAGAGGTGCTTTTTGAGATTGGGTCTTATGTAGCCCAGCCTGACCTTGAACTTGCTGTGTAGTTGAGGATGACCTTTGAACTCCTGATTCTCCTTCCTCCATTTCCTAAGTGCTGGGGTTATAGGTGTGTTCCATCATGTCTATCTTTTTTTTTTTTTATTAAAACATGAAAGTTTTTGACACCAGATAATGAAATATGTGTAAACTTTTGGTTTTTGAACCAGGATCTCAAGGACATGCTGGCCTTAAACTCCATTTGTAACTGAGAATGACCTTGAATTCTTGATCCTTCTGCCTCTACCTCCCAAATACTGGGATTATAGGAATTCAGTGCTTAAACTTCCTCAGGTAGAAAAATAAATCTTTCTCCTGAATAGCATTTATATTTGAATATTATACTAGCATGTGAGCTTTCTTGCCTTGGTCTTTCATAATGTGTGTTAAGTGGGTAGCAGAGCTCTTTTGGCCAGCTGTCTAAGCAGCTGTTTGAGTAGAACAGTTCTGCCCCTGGGTTCCTGGGAGTACCGTCAGGATGTCTCCAGCCTATTCTTATTATGTAGCTGTCTCTGTACCGTTACACATGACCGTACTTTATCTGGGGTATACCAGGGAAGGAGTGTACTGATGGGTTTCGCTGACTGGTTTGGAGAAGTGAATGCCAGGAAGAATAACAGAACTAGTAACATTCTAGTGTTAACAGAAATGGATTTGTTTATGTTGTACTGCTGAATCAGACAGTTTAATTCATGTTTTTGATTTGTTAACCTTGAGTCTTTGAATTTAAGAGTACCATGTAATTTTTTTTATTCAGAGAAAAATTCACTTTTAGTGTGTTAAGCTACTAAGATTTTAGGGTTTGTTATGGAAAGTAGCATCCTTGTCTTAACTCACACAGAAGTGGATTTCAATCAAGGACAAAGATAATGTTATTAGCAGCTCTGGAGAAATGAAATTGGATCACTTGTGCAAATTAAATTTTGATTGAGCTCTTAAAATCTGTATTTTTTCTAATGTAGATTATATTAACTAGTTAAAAATAAAAGTAGGTTATTGTCATCTGTTAAACACCTGGCTTGCCTCATATTTAAATTCACTGATATTTAAGCTGAAGATGTAATTATGTGTTTGTTTGTTTTGAGACAGGCTAGTCCCAGCTAGCCTGAAACTTGCTTTGGAGACAGCCTTAGCCTCCTGAGTGCTGGGACTCAAGGCATGAATCCACATGTCCATTATAATTTTTTTTTGAAGACAAATTTTCAAGCCTCATTTCTTATCTAATTTAGGCATATAAAGAACTCATTATTCTGTTTTCAAAATCAATTTATTTTCTTTTTGAAATTTAGAATCATGAGAATGTATTTGAATATTTAGTTGAGAACAACAGCAGTTCACTGAATTACAATTCACATATTATAAATTTGTCATTTAAAGTGTACAGCTCAGTGGCTTTTGTATTTCCACAGTTGTGGAGTCATCGCATTGTCTATTTCTAGTACATTGTCATAACCTCCAAAGAAACCCCTCCCATCTGTAGTCACTCCTCATTCTTTGTCTTCTGACTGTTGGTAACCAGTCTGCTTTGTTGTGAATTTGCCTATTCAGGACACTCTATGGATGGGAACATAGACATATGGCCTTTGTGTTTGATATTTTTTGCTTACCATAATATTTAATATTTATAATTTGTGTTATAATGTGTACCACCAGTACGTCATTTCTTTTCATGGCTGAACAATATTCCATTGTATGAGTATACTGTGTTTTCTGTATTCATCCACTAGTTGATAACTATTTGGCTTTTTCCTACTTTTTGGTTATCAACAATGAACATTCTTGTATGAGGGTATCTGTGGATATTTGTTTGCAGTTCTTTTTGACATAAACCTGGAATGCAATTGGGTATATCTGTGTCTTGGGACAGTTCTATTCTTAAGTTCTGAGGAACTGCAAAACTGTCTTTAAAGTAGCCGCATCATTTTACATTCCTGCCAGCAGTATATCATCCCTACATCCTTGTCCACATTTACTTTTGCTTCCTGTAGTTTTGAGCGTGACAGTCTAATTTTGTTATATTTTTTGTTCTGCTTCTCTGAAAACTGATGCTCTTTTGATGTCAATTACTAATTTAGAGGAAAAAAAAGCTAAAATACTAGCACACCATTGTTCATAATAATCTGTGAATGACTATCAGTACATCATTTGTAGAAATGCACCAGATGAATTTAATGCCAGCAAGTATTTCAAAGTGGCTATTGTGATTAATAAATTAAATATCACATTTTCATCCTTAATAATCATGTGTAAAAAATAATAAAATGCATTTTAAATGAATTGTTTCTTCCAGATCTGTGCGAACATTTTTAGACTTATAGTACTTCATTTGACATATTTGCATTTAGTGTCTAGTTTGCCTGGCATACTGCTAGATTCTGGGAGCACAGTAATGAACAAAAATGACATGGGCCCCTTTGTTCTTGGAATTCATATTCCATTTAGGAATGCAAACGTGACTATAATGAGAGATTGTGAATTGTTTTAGAAAGGAAAGAAGCAAGATAAATGAAAGCTTGTAAGTCAGAAAGACCTGGCTAGGGTCATTTTAAAGCTAAGATCTAAAAGATGATTAAGAGTCAGTTATGCAGAATCTGGGAGAGAATACTGCAGGAAGTTCCAGTTGGGAAAGAAATTAGGAATCTAAGTGAATGCCAGTTTGGCTAGAAGGTAAGGAGGAAAGAAGACTACTATAGAGGAGATTGGAGAGAGACAAGAAGCCAGGCTGGCATTAAGGAATTAGAATTAACATGCTTTTGATGTGGCTCAGTTGGTAAAGGCACTTGGTATGTATGTGCCTGTGCATGCACATGCACACAAATACACACACTAACTTAAAAAATTAGAATTAGAATTAAATCTCATATATAGGAATCTGTCAGTATGACAGTTTTGATTGGTTGGCGTTTTAAAAGATTTCTGTAGCTCCTTACTTTAGAATGGAAGCAAAAAAAAAACAGTTGAGAGACTGTTATAAGAAATGATGATTTAGATTAGGGCAATAGGCTGTACAGATGGGAAAAATAGGTTGCTCTTAAGGGTTTGTGAGGACAGTCTTATTAGACTTGACCTCAGTTAGTTATGTATGAGAGACAAGATAAGAGTAAAGAACATCTACTATGCTTGGGCATTTTGCTTTAATAGCTGGAGGCAGGTTGTTTTGGCATAGAGAAGTAGGAGGAAATATTGGAGAACTAGCAATTGGAATCCATTATAGGTGTTTTGGCTCTGACATGCCAATTAAGACATCAGAAAGTGTCACATGTTAAAGTATTTGGATATATGGATCTGGGACTGAGAGAGAAAAGACTTGGATGGAGAGAGTTAAAAAAACACATAAAACACCTGCCTTTTGGAATTGGGTGGAAAATGTAGCAAAAAGCTATCAGGGTCAGAGAACAATGATGTGAATGGGCCTATCATAATAATGCCTTTTCTGTATCTTGATCTCTCTCCCAATACAAATGAGGAAGGCCCTCATATTGTCTTGAAAATGTCAGAACTGTTTTTGGGATGCTCCTGAGTCTTTACTTCATTCTGGTTGCTTAGCCATTGCCTAGTCTTTCAGTTTAGTAAGTATAAGCTGTAAGAAAGATTTTGGAGAGAAGGGATTTTCTCTGGCTACTGGTTTAGTCTGCTATATTGTAGGTTGAGTAGGATATGGGCTTGTTCTTAAATTTATTAATCATATATAGTTTCAGATTCAGAGACTTACAGTTTTGGAACTAGGAGTTTCCAAAATATATTATTTGAAATTTTATCTTCATTTAATAAAAGTCATTATTAATAATCCAGATCATTTTATCATGAGATCTAGTACTTAGATTTTTTTTTTAACTGTGTGTGTGTGTGTGTGTGCCAGAAGTTGATGTTGGGTGTCACTCTGCACGGTATTTTTAAGAAATATTTTATCTTATTTTTAATTATGTGTGTAACCTGTGTGTATGATGGGTGCTGGGGGAGTTGTTTATGCACATAAGTGCAGTGCCTGTGGAGGCCAGGTCTCCAGGTCTCCAGGAAGATGTCAGATCCCTTGGAGCTAGAGTTACAGGCAGTTGTGAGTCAGCCCAGTGCATGCTAGGAACCAAATTTGGGTTTGTGCTCTTAACTGCTGAGCCATCTGTCCAGCCCCACTTCTACCTTAATTTTTTTGAGAAGGATCTCACTGAACATGGAGTTTACTGATTGACTGTGAGCTCCAGTGACCTACCTGTCTGCTTTCTGAGCACTGAGATTGCAGGTGCCTGCTGTTGAGTCTGGAATTTTATGTGGCTGCTGGGGGTCTGAACTCAGGTCCTCATGCTTAAATGTCAGGCATCTGACACTGAACCATCTCCCCAGCCCTAGTGTTTGTGTTTTAAACTTAAGTAAGAATATTGTTTGTTTAACTCATATTGTTGATTTTTCCAGTTTGGGCTTCTGGAGACTGAAGCAGCTGACTGATAGCTACTGTTTCTGGAAAAAATTGATCTTAAGCTGAATTATGAAAGCAAACTTTTTAAGTTGTATTTCTGATGTACTTAATATATGCTATGATGATTAACATATTCTATATATTAGTAAGTTTCATGGTGAAATTTCCATACTTGTGTGTGTGTGTGTATATATATATATATATATATATATATATATATATATATATTTAGTATTATTCTGAATTTTCTAGCATATTTTGACTTCTTGCTTGAGAGTGATACTAGTATTTAATTAATTACATTACTGTCACAGCTTAATAAGAAATTAGAGATAATCCATATAGAAAGTAGATAATCCAGATCACTATCTTTAGAAATAATCTGTAAACACTGCGTTCTTCCACTAAAAATCTGAAGTTAAACAATTTAAGCTTTGGACATGGACTTTGTTGGTTTTTGTACCAACATAAAAATCTCTTTCTTTCTGAGCAGAGAAGATTAAAAGACATTTGTTATTTATAAACATAATTTGAAACTGAGACTTGAAGGTTGTTGAATAAGGATTGAGGCTTTCAATTTCAGCCCTTGTAGCTTTAACCAAATCTGTTTGTGTAGTGCTCCAATCATGTTCTTGAGCACCCTGAACATTTGCTCTGCTCTTAGACATACAACTTTCCAATACTTTCATATAATCCCATTTGGTCTTCACAGAAGCACATGATGATCCTTGAGTGCTCTGTTCATAGAGGCTGATATGCATTTGTGTAGTTAGATAACTTCAGCATGTGAGAAAAACATTGTCCTGCTTGTGTAGATGATGAGAAACCCAGGTCACAATGCAGAAGCTGCAGGGTCTTATACTTGTTTTCTAACATCTCCACCTGTATATGTCTGCTGTGGTCTGTGAGTCCAACTCCTGCACTCCAGACCCCATTCCCAACCCTTATTAGAAGATCAAGGATGTTTTTCTTGATATTCTGTTTCTCTCTTTTGCACTGTCAGTTTTTTCTTCCGTTTGACATACAAACATATTATTTCTTTGTTCTTAAAAGAAGCCAAAACCACAAAAGAATAAAGAAACAAACAGAGAACACTAGACATTTTCTGGATCCTCCTTTCTTTATAACCGTTGTCCTATTTCTTTCCCTTGGTCCACTGCATTCTAACTATCCTTCTGTCCTTTTCTTTTAAGTCTGTTCCAGTTAGGTTTTTACCTATCAGTTTACCAAGACTTGTGTTCCTTAGCGTTACTAGTGTTCTTTGTGAAGGATGCTTTGGAGGGAATGCAGAGATAAATGGAATAATGTGAGAGAAGAACCCTGTGTAGTATCAGGAGCCTGGAAACATGCAAATATCTATGATAAACCTAGTAGTACTTCTATACAACAAAATAGTATACATTTGTCAGAAAGAATGAGGAAGCAGTCTCTGTGTTCTTAAGGTGTTATCCATAGGGCATCCTGAGAAAGCCTGATCAAGAAAGCAAGTATACTTTACTGCCTTTTATGTAAGAAGGGAAATAAAATGATGTGTTTATATTTGTTACATTGTTAAAAACAAATAATGAAAAAAATACCAAAATTATAAGAAGAACGAACAGAGAGTCATTTACTTGAATAAGGACAGCTTACCAATGGCTACACCACTGAAAAATATAACTTCCCCATCCCCAGCAACCACTAACTGCCCCCTCAGGGAGGAGCGGGACTGTGAGCCCTTCCTCCACCCATGATGGAATGTTGAGGCTCAGTCTTGTGCAGGCCCCGTGCTGATAGCGACAGCTACTGTGAGTTCGTAGTTGAATAACTAGATCATGTCTAGAAGACAGGATTTCATAGCTTCTTGATTTTGCTTTCTTGGCACCCCTTCTTCCACAACCTTTGCTGAGCATTGTGTGGGAGGAGGCAGGAGTAGTATAGTCAATCACTCCATTTAGTGCTGAACACTCAACAGTCATTTTCTGCACTTTGACCAGTTAGGAGACTGCAGTAACAACCTTTCTCCACTGAGGACAGCAGCTTTTCTGACCAAGAGTGAGAGCAACACTAATTATGGGTATAAAGGCAAATATTCAGAAGGCAGTTTAACACCATATACATTTATCAAAACAACAGTAGTGGGTTCCCCCTAGGGCCTATGACCTCTCCAGACATGTGCCTTTGGCCATGTTTACAGTACCATGAATGAATTCCTCCTGTGGATTGGGCCTCACATCCAATCAGACCCCATAAAAGTCATGCCACTGTTGCACCACAGGGTACATTTTGCCTGGCAGGTTGGTATTGTAGCTCCTATGTGAAGCGTAATATTTTGACTGTGTACCTAATGACATATATCTTTAGGATAGAAAAAAGGTACCAGAAATTATAGATTTCATTAAAGTCTTTAATAACAATCTTGTGATTATTATTTGAAATTATAAATAAAATAATAAAATAAATTTCAAATAACATGTTAATGCAATTAGCAAGTAAGATTTTTAAGGCGAGAAAAGGTACAAATAAGTAAAAACTTGAAATAGGAAATAGTACAAACTCAGGTTTTATTTTTTTTTTCTAAAAGTTGATTTTCTAGCTTTGCTCATTTGAAGAATCCTAGAAGACAAATAAAAATAAGCCCTACCCATTCTCAGATTTTGGACCTTAGATACCATTTTCATGCAAGGCACCTGATCAATGGCAGGTTCTAGGCCTGGGTTAGAAAATCTAGAAGACAAACTTGGGCATTTTGTGTCTGAAAGCAAGGAAGCTATTAGAACAGACATAGATCATGTCAATGACACTGGAGTCAACTTGAAGGAATTCCTACTGGCCAAAGATGGTGCAGGGTCCGAAAAAAAAATGTGTATTGGAAAATTCTGTGAGCTCAAAAAAGGAAACAATAAAACCTCACTGGCTACTCTGTAAGTTGCTTGAGCAATTACACTGAAAACTGACAAAGGGGGATGCAGCTGTACATCTTGATTGTTTTCTTCTATAGATTGAGTAACCAAAGAGTTGATGAGATAAAGTTCTCGAAGAATCATAACTAAAAATATACAGAAGGAAATAATTAAAAAGTTTTCTATCCTTATTGAACTAATGGATTCGTACAGTTGGATATAGGTAATTAGTAAGGTAGATGAGAAGTTTGCGAGGGATAGACCAAGCTGGGAACATCAGAACCCACAGGTGAATCTCTCTCATTAAAAGTCATCACCTGGTCTACATGTGCTGATGGTGATGTGGTGCAGGAAGTACATAGCACTGTTAACTTTGACTCCTGTCAAAGAAAATGTAATCTGAATCTAATCAGCCTCCACATCTGTCTACTATAAGAATACCAGCCCCATCCAAGTCTATATAAAGCTTGCTAGATGCCAGTCATCTCATTAACAAAATCTAGAGATCACAAGGATTTTTGGGGGGAGGAGGGGTGGTGTGTGGGTTAAATGGCAGGAAATAGGATGAAGACCAAATATGTATTTCTAATTTCATAGAGCTCTGATTTTTTATGTGTTAATTAGAATTTTCAAGACTTGTGCATTTAAAATAAATCCTCCTTTGTTGTATTTTGTTTTTTAAATATAAGAATTTATGTTTGATCATTTTAAATACAGGTCACTGAAATTATTCTATCAGTTAGCATCTTGCCTTTCTCTATTCTTTGGTATCTAAGGATGCTTGAACTACAGATCTCACTCAGCATAACAGTTTCTGTTATGACTTTTAAATATATGACCCTTTTGTCATAGTCATGTTAAATATATAGTTGTTTAAAAGTTGTTACAGTTATGACATGGATTGTAGATTTTGCCTTTAACAATAGGCATTCTAATATTCAGTTGTTTTCATGGAATTCAAGGAATGTTTCCAAATAGGTCTTATGGAGATTAACACAAATGTATTGTTTCTAAATAATGTTTACAGTGTGAACTTCAGCAGATTGTTCATGAAGCACAAAGTGTAACAGAGCTAACCAGAACATACTTTCTATTCTGGGTTGCACATAGAGGTGGCGACTGAATCTCCATGTACTTATGTTGAGTTTTCTTTGGTCTTGCTGTTTTGAATATGTGAAGGTATTTGTGAGTGGTAGGAATACTAAAAACTAGAGTAGTTACAGAATATTGCCATTAAATCCAAATGACTTTCAAACCAGTAAGCTCTGCATTATGTTTGTAAAGAAGAAAATAAATCTGTATACCAAGAAAAAAGACACACACACACACACACACACACACACACACACACACAAAAACCCAAAACACTGACAAAACAGTGCAAAATAACTGGTAATTTTGAAAATTTATCTTCTATTGACTACTGATAGAAAGCCAACTACTTTTTCTTTTATATGACCTTGAAGGCTGATAAAACAAGCTGTCAGTTTGCCTTTTTTGTTAATTTTTGATGGTGATGATCTATATTTTATTTGTTTTATTCTATTATAGATATGCTGTCATATTACTGTGTTCTTAAATATCTTAAGCAGAACTTGGGACAATAAAAATTCTTAAATTTTGTCAGCTTTCAGCTTATTTGTCTCTAAAGAGAGTTTTATTTTACTAATGCATAGTCATGTTTTCCCCAGCCTTAAATTTATAATTAGAAAAGTTGAATTCTTTTTTTTTTTTATCTATCCCATTTCTTAGTTGACGAAGGATCAGAGATTGGTGTATTCTGGCAGACTGCTCCCTGATCATCTGCAGCTGAAAGACATTCTCAGAAAAGTAAGCTTTTCTTTCACTTTTAAATCCAGATACATTCAGAGTGGGAGAGGAGCCCTTTCAGAAGTTTTATCTAACCAGTTTATCAATCCCTTTGGGTAGCATAATAGTTAAAAGTAAGTCAGACAGTAATCAACATGATAAAAAGGTTTGATTCACAGTTTTGTATGTCAATCAGATGTAAATCTGCAGTAGGGTTTATATTTGTGCTCATATATTTGCCATCTTTCAGAAGATAACATTGACATGTGTGGTAAAGAAGTAGAATGTTTATAGAGCTTAAAGATTAGTAAACATTTCTTTCTAATCAAGCTATATGACATTTTAATAAATATTGTTTGCATTAGGAGTGTAATTTCAGGTGAGAAATAGAATGAAACCCAACTAGCATACCTGCTACCGGACTGAATGCTGACACTGAGAGCTAAAATATATTTTGATATACTTTTTGACAAGAACTTGAATGCTAGTCATTTTAATGGCAGCTTTTAGCTCCTGGTCCTTTGTGAAGTTTATACTTTTAGAGCCTTATACACTTGAAGTGCTACTTTTTGTTTGTGATATAACAGAACTGAATAACTTTATACTCTATTTGATCTTTTAACTTCTAGTAGTGCTCGAGTTATACTGATCTGATCTGTTTTATTCTGTGTTTATGATCTCCTGTGGGAAACTTAAAATATAATGCCAATGTATTCCTTTTGCTTAGTTGACATTTTAGCTTTGTCAGTGTGGCTTCTGATTGTTGCTTCAGTTACAAGGTTTCAAATAAAGTAGTTTAGTATCTGCCTACCTCAAAAATATTGTAGTTTTACAGTAGATTCTCTCTTTCTTTCAACTTTATTTTTAAGAGTAGTTTTAGGTTTATAGCAAAATTGAATGCAAAGTACAAAGAATTCTCATTCCCCACCCCACATGTATAACCTACCCTAACTATCACAGCCTGCATTAGGGACTCACTTGTTCTGTTTAGTGGGCCTACACTGACACCTCATCATGCAGAGTCCATGGTCTGGGGTAGGTTTTACTCTCGGTGGTGCACATTCTATGGATTTTAGCAAATGTATAATGATATGTGTCCGCCATTATAGAATCATATAGAATAGTCATAAAAATTTGTTCGTCTATTCATTTTTTAACATATTTTGTTTTTGTTGTGGTGCTGGGATCATATTCAGCCCTTTCACATGCTAAAGAAGAACTTTATCAGTGAGCTTATTTCTTTGTTTACATGTTTAAAAACTTTTATGCTGTCTGCTCCTTGAAATACAGATGCATTTACTGTTTATTTTTTTCTGAAGGATAGCCTGAAACTGCACGTGAATACTTTTTAAAAGATTTTGCTGCCAGAAATAGTTTCAGACTAGACAATTAAAAATTGCTTTATTGAAAAGTAGTGTTGTGGTCCTTATGCCAAGTACTTTGGACAGTATGCTTGCATTTTGAATAGTTCTTTGAGCCGTTTCTGTTAAAGTCGGTTTCTTTTCAGTAGAATGATGCCATTGGCTTTACTGTTCAGTTATGTTTTATAGATAGATTCATTCTCCAAAGTGAATGAATTCTGCAATTGTTATTAGTATGACCTTTTTGGACTGGGTTTCTAGAGATAAACATCTTATTCTCCGATTCTTTTTAATATTCTGTGCTCAGAAGCTAAGAGCTGTAAATCAACAACAGTATCTTACCTTGCTAAACATACTTCATGCTGTCTGTTTGAAGCCTTTCTTTAAACATAGACTTTTTCCTCTAGACTCTTGAAGCAATTGTAGTTGTGCTTCTCAGTTTTGATCAAAAGATTTTGATGAGGTTCTGGTTGTGCTCCAGTGTGCCAATCTGGTTTGTTAACAATACCATGAGCCTCTTCAAGGCTGTCTTTGCCTTTCTTGAATTCATCTTAGAATTGAGCACAGGTCTGGGTTTCCTGGTAGTTGATGCTCAAGTCTCAGTTTCTAAAAATTCTTGGCTTCCCTTTCTTACAGCTTCTGTACCTTTCTTTTCTTCCTGCCCCTCCCCTTTTCTTCATTCTGTTCTTCCTTTTTTAAAACATGCTGATTCATACTTCTCCATCTTCTTTTATTCTGTTTTCTTTTCCCTTCTTATTTTCTAATGCATTAGTTTTATTTCTAAGCATAAACATATAGGCGATCTCACTAAGCTAAAAATTCAACCTAATCATTATTTCAAATATTTTCTTTTAGGCATAGTTGTAAGTTTGTGGAAATATATGGAATATTTACAGAATACAGAATCAAGAATATGATTTATATCTGTATATAAATACTATAGCTAAAAATTTTTGACTCAAAAAAAATTGCAGTAAAAATCTATACCTGACCTTGCTAAAATTAAGGCAAATGAGTTGAGTTTCTTGTATCAGTACATTCACCTAATCAAAGAATCACAAACTATTCAAAGTTTGTGGGTCTAAATTTCAAGGTGACTCTTAGGTTTGCTATTAAGGTTATACATGCTTTTATATTGAAATAATAATTGTGTTGGTACAATTATATAGTATTGGTTGCTTCAAGACTACGATCAGATAGTGTTAACAGAATAATTGCTATTTAGACCATTTTCCAAGCCTACAGAGAAAATACTTATATTTAGAAGGCCCCTAAATATTAAAATTTCAAACTTATCTCGAAGTGCTTAATAATTTCTTACTAATATAGTGGCTAGGCCAGAAAGGAAAATAATTTAAATCTTGAGTTAAGTATTCAACTTAGCTACTGACTTTTTGAACTGTACATTTTTTAGTACCACCTTTTAAATATAATCTTTTTTTATTTTAGCAAGATGAGTATCATATGGTTCATCTAGTATGTACTTCTCGGAGTCCTCCCAGTTCTCCAAAATCCAGCACCAATAAAGAAAGTCATGAAGCACTGGCGTCCAACACCAATTCTGTGAGTTGTTTTGGGAGGAGTAAATGTTGAAGTTTTCTCATTCTCTTTTTCTGCCTCTGAAAACTAAATCAAGGGCTGGGGTATAGCTCCATGATGCAGCACTTGACCAGCACACATATAGGCCTTGGTTCAGTTCTTAGCACTGCAAAGAACAAACATGGAAACAAAGTAAATGAAAAACAGAACAGGTGGAGTTTGTGGGTTTGATATGGAGATTCTCTCTCTCTCTCTCTCTCTCTCTCTCTCTCTCTCTCGCTCTCACTCTCTCTCTCTCTCTTTGTTTATGTATATTTGTCATTGCTGAGGATGGACTTGAATGTCTGATCCTCTTGCCTCTATTTTCCAAGTATTGGGATCAGAAGCCTGTACTACCAACCCAGTGAGATTATTTTGAACAATTATAATATGACATTTAAAGTTTGTTTTCAGAGACATAGTGTTATTTTACTTTGAAGCCTACATGCATTATAGTTTGCTGAATTGAGGGTCAGAAGTAGAGCCATTCTCCACATATTTAATTTCTAAAATACTCTGTAAACAGAATTATGATGTGGTTATGCAATATAGAACTTCAAACTAGTGAAGATTTAAGAATATTAAGGTATTTATAGCCAGGTATTGTGGCTCACACCTTTAATTCCAGCACTTGGGAGGAAGAGGCTAATGGATCTCTGTGAGATCGAGGCCAGCCTGGTCTGCATAGAGAGTCCAGGCCGGGTGTATAGGAAGACCCTGTCTCAAAAAGATGGAAGGAAAAAGAAAAGTTAAGGTATTGAATGTAATTTATTCAAGAGACATTGAAGTATTCACATCCAAGTGCTCTAAATTTTCTTGAAGTAGATTACTTGGTTGAAGACTTTATTTTTTGTGTCTGGGTTTTTTTGTTGTTGTTGTTTTTGGGTCTTCCTTTAGCCCTAGCTGACCTGGAACTTGCTATATAGAATAGGTTGTCCTGGATCTCACAGAGATCTGCCTTCCAAGTGCTAGTTTTGGGATTAAAGGTGTGTACCACCATGCCTGGCAGTTTTGGCTCTTATGTTGTTGTTGTTTTTAATCACTAGATTCAGACATACATTCACACTGCAGTGAGAATTATTTAATGTATTCATTTCTTTCATATTAAGTATTCATTTCTATTTCCTTATTCTTTCATTGCCTAAAATTGGATTGGTAATTTTTTGTAAGAGTTCAACTTTTCAACTTAGATATTCTCTAAAGAATTTAAGGATATTGACCTCAATCCCTTTATAATAAATTATTTTTGACTTCACAGTAAAGTTTTTACATAACACATTTGAAGGTGAGAGAATGGAGAGGAAAGGATGTTTACTTATCCTTCTTGGTTAAGCAGGGCATTGTTATTCTTGTTAAATATACTTCCCTTTTTGTTAAAAATCTAATCAAAACTTTAAGGAGGGCATGAAAAGAAGGGGTGATAAATAGGGTGATAAGTAATTGAAAGATCCACTAAACATGACTAACTGCTTCATTAGAAACTAGATTGTTTCTGCAGAAGCCATATTTAATTAGTATGTCTTCCATGGGACCAGCCATGGGAATTTAGCCTACTTTATTCTGAAATATAGATCTTTTTATGTTTCCTATATTTGAATGAAAAGGGACAAATGCTGGACTAGCAGAAGTTTCTATGTAGTCTTTGGACACAGTTATATTCCAGTTTTGTTGATTGATCCATTGACTCCTTGGCCATATTTTAATGTCATTGACATGCATATTTATATATGAAATCTAAAAAAAAAATTAAAGGAAAGATAAGTTGGAATTCTTCTAAAATTTTCATGGTTCAGAAATTTCAAAGACATTTGAAATCTATTAAAAAGTCTGATCATGGAAGAATGACCTGATTAGATCAGAAGTAATTAGCTTTACAGAAATTAATCTGTTTTGACATTTGACTTTTCTTTTATTGTGCTGCTGATAAATACCAAATCATAATGATCCATTTAATGAGAAACATCGCTCAAAGTCCCACCTTTTTTCATGTCTTGAAGAATCAAACTGTTTAATAAAATATTTGTATCCATTTTGTGTGAAGTCACATCTTAAAGAAATCTCTTTTTTTTTTTTAGTTTTGCAAGAGACTTCTGTGCCTGTGACTTTTCAGTGGAGAGAACTTAGGAAGATAGACATGCAAAAACAAAAAAATTTCATCATTCAGAAAGTAGTATGGATAAAATACTAATTTTTGAAAAGATATTTTATTTTTATTTTATGTGTACAAGTATATTGCCTACATGTATGTAAATGCACCTGTGTCATGCAGTGCCCTTGGAAGTCAGAAGAGGGTGTTGGATCCCCTGGACTGGAGTTATGAATGACTGTTATCCGCCATATAGTTGCTGAGGATCAAACCCAGTTCCTCTGCAAGAGTAGCTCTAACCACTGAGCCATCTCTCTAGCCCTGATAAAGTACAATTTTAACAAACTTAGAAGGATTTAAAAATAGTATTGTTCCCATCCTTTTAAGGTGAGAGAACTATAATTGATACAAAATTTAATTATGTTTTAAATATGTACAAAACAGTTGAGCAACTGTTTTCTAACAGTTACACATAGGAATACTCTTCCAGTTTGTATTGTTTAAAGTTATCAAATTCATAGGTTATAAGCATCCTTTGAGCATGAGAATTAAAAACCTGATTGATATCTTGTTCATTTTTTTAAAAAAATTGTTCATAGAATTCATAACTTAACTCAATTTTAGATTGGAAAGGAGTCTGAAAATTCAGTTCATTCTTATTTCTCCAGAAAAGTAGAGAAGGAGATGTTAAGTGAATCTTAAAGTTATATTCTTTGCTAATGTCTAATATAACAGGAGATTCTAGAATTTTTGATTCCCATCATGTTCCTACTCATGTTAAATTAAACCTACCTTTTACCAACATATGCTCCAAAATTTCTGGGATATAGTAACAGTTTAAATGACTAGTAGTTAGTTAATATATTTGGTGCTTTTTATGTGTTAGGCATTGTGAAAGGAGCTTTGCTTGCCCTAATTTAATCTGCAAGTTTTATATGTTATTGTCTTGTCTAGTTGATAAATATCATATTACTGTTTAAGTAGTCTTGGCTTTCTGACCTTTTTAGTCTTATTAAAATGAAAGTATCTGTCATATTGGGTAGGAAAATCAGTTTCTAAAATTCTGTTCTTTTGCAGACAGATAAAAATACATGTTTCGAAAGATATAATTATATTTTTGTTTGTAGAATTCAGATCATTCGGAATCAACAACTCCATCACCTAGTCAAGAGACTTTGTCATTGGTTTCTGGCTCTTCTTCAGAAGGACTGAGGCAACGCATCCTTCCACAAGCACAAACTGACCCAGCCCAGAGTCATCCCTTTCCATATGTGATCCAAGGGTAAGTGAGATGATGGGTCATAATTGGGGTTCTCTAAAAATCTTTAAAAACATTTAGTTTTTATTTTTACTGTAACATCTTTTTATCTATTAAACTACATTTGAAATATTAAAACCTATTTCACATGCTTTATTAGAAAACACAAGAACTAGAAATAAAACCAGCCAATTACTGAATTTGACAAACTAAAAAATGTAGCAATGGCGTACAGCTAGAGAAAGTAGTAAGAAACTTAGGAAATGCTGACTCAGTGAATTATGTAACAGCAGTGTCCAGTAGGCTGGCCAAATGAATGGAACATTAAAAAAAAATTACTGTTTATTTTTCAAATTTCATATACACACACAATGAAATATGATCATATCTACCCTCCATTCCCTGCCTCCAACTCTCCCTGTAATCCCCCAGCTACTCTCAACTTCATATCTGTTTATTGTGTTGTGTTGTATCGATAACCCACTAAGTCCACTTAGAGCTGTCACTATGTACACGGGAAACTTACCAGTGGTCATACCCTCCATAAAGAGTGATTCTTCCTTCCCCAGCAAATATCCACTGCCAGTAACCCTCAGGATGGGGTTGGGCCTAGAGATCTTCCTCTCCATGTATGCTGGGATTTTGGCTAGCTTGATCTTTGCAGTCTTGTGCAGGTGATCACAGCTGCTGTAAGTTCATGATTGCCTTAGCCATGTCGTATCCCAGACCAGTCTTTCACAGCACTCCTTTCCACTTCCAGCTCTTACATTTTTTCTGCCTCTTCTTCCCCAATGTTCTTTGAGCCTTGATGGTGGTGGCTGGTAGTGGTGGGGCCATTAATCTAGATTTCCTGTTTAAAGCTGGGTACTCTTTTTCTCTGCATTTTGATCAGTTATACATCTCTCTATTGACTGTTGTCCACTGCAGGAAGAGGCTTCTCTAACAAAGGTTAAAACAGCCCAGGACTTTGGGCATAAATGTGAATATTTAGAAGACAGTTTGTTAGCAGTTTAATAAAATAACAATAGCAGTTTCTACTGTAAGGTCTATGATCTCCCTAGCCATGGGATTTTGACCAGGGTTATAGTACCAGGCAGGAAATTTCCTTCTGTGGAGTAGGCCTCAAATCCAATCAGAAAGCAGTTAGTTATGTGCAGGTTGGCAGGTTAGTATTGTAACATGTAGGGTCTAGTGCTAGGTAAGACCATTGATTTCTTTCCCAGAAACCTGCATAGCACCGTACTTTGCTATGAAAGCTAGCCAGCAGGAAGGAAGTTTCCAAGTCAGTTTTAGATTGATTTCTCTATTTCTTGCAGCCAAAGTGTATAGTGTATTTAGTAATAAGATCTTACCATATAGTTTTGGTGGATAACCTGCAAGAACGTATAATGTATTTAGTAATAATGTCTTACAGTGTAGTTTCAGTGGGTAACCAAGGCCAGTGGCAATAGCCTGGGTTGTCTTGTAGACCTCTGGGGCCTTTCCACTTGTAAGGAGACACCCCATGCCTTGTACTGTTATTTTCATTTAATTATTCATGTCTTTTAGGAGTGACATTGTCCATCCCTTTTACCTTGTAACTCCCCTTCAAATTCCATTTGAGCTTTTTTTTTAAGTTGTATTTGAAATTAGCTTACTAACTAGTAGGTTTCTATAAGGCTTCTTCATACATCGTTAGTTTTGGAAAGCTCACAAACATGACCAGAGCCCAGTCTAATAAAGGAAATCCTCAGTTGAGGTTCCTTCTTTGTAGGTGTGTCACTTTGACAACTGAGATTCACCGTCACAGCTTTTCATATCCCTTTCCTTTGGGCTAGCCTGCTCCTTCAACCCTTCATTTTTCCCATACTCCCACACTGCTCCCTGTGTAGCATTTCTGCCCTCAGTCTACCACCCTATTACTTTTGTTTTACTTATAATCTACCATCCTCCTCCCTTAATGTGCCCCCCAGTCATTCAAAAAGCTTCTTTCTACTTCCCTGGCTTCCAGTTGTGCTCCAGGTTAATGCAGAAAACAAAAGATTTGAAGATAGGGTCCACATATGAGAGAGAATATGTGGTATTTTTCTCTCTGGGGCCTGAGTTGCCTCACTCATTGTAATTTTTTTCTAGTTCTATTTACCTGTAAATTTCATTTCTCCTTATGGCTGAGTAGTATTCCATCATGTGTATGTGCAGCATTTTTCTTATCCGTTCATCTGTTGATAGACATCTAGGTTGATTCCATTTCTTAGATACTGTGAATAGAGCATCAGGGAACATAAGATGCACAAATGTCTCTGCAGTAGGGTATAAAGACCACTTGAGTCTAAGCCCAGAATTGGTATAGCTGGGTTATATGGCAGTTCTATTTCTAGTTTTTTAAGAATCTTCCAGACTGATTTTCAAAGTGGCTGCACTAGTTTACATCCCACCAACAGTATATAAGAGTTTCCTTTTCACCATATCTATGCCAGCATTTGTTGTTTGTATTCCTAATATTGCCTGTTCTGATTGGGGTGAGGTGGACTCTTTAAAGTAGTTTTAATCTGCAGTTCCTTGTTGTCCCAGGATGTTGAATATTCTTACAGGTGTTTCTTAGCCATTTGTATTTTGTCTTTTGAGAATTTTTTGTTCAGTTGCATAGTCTATTTCCAAGCTGGATTTTTTTTCTTAGTGTTTAACTTTTTAAGTTCTTTGTATATTCTAGATACTAATCCTCTGTTGGATGAATGACTGGGAAACATAGTTTCCTTTTCCGTGGGTTGCCTATTTATTTGCTCCATAGTTTCCTAAGCTGTATAGAAGCTTTTTAGTTTCATGAGATCCCATTTGTTGAGTATTTGTTTCCTTCCTCTGCTACTGAGTCTTATTCAGAGTCTCTATCTATGCCTGTAAGTTGAAGCATGTGGTTTTTTTTTTTTTTTTTTTTTTTTCCCCTCTAGCAGTTTCCAGGTACCAGGTCTTATGTTAAGGTCTTTGGTCCATTTGGAATTGAGTTTTATGCATGGTAAAAGACAAGGGCCTACTTTCATTTTTCTGCATGTTGAAATCTAGTTTTCCCAGCACTGTTTTGTTGAAGATGTTTATTACTAGTGTATGCATTTTGCATTTTTCTGAAGATCAGGTAGCTGCAGTTGCATGGACTTATATTGGAATTCTCATGTCTGTTCATTTGATATATGTGTCTCTTTTAGTGCCAGCTCTTCATTTCATTGTCTTTGTATCTTTTTTGTTCCTATTTTATTAATTTCAACTCTAACCTGATTATTTCTTCCTGTCTGCTCTTTTGAGATGTTATTTACTCTTGTTTTCCCAAAACCTTTGGGTGCATCATTAAGTTATTAATACAAGATTGCTCATGTGTTTTGGTGGAGGCACATAGGTCCCTAAACTCTTAGGACTGCTTTCATTGTATCCCATAGATTTTGGTATATGGTGTTTGTAGTTTTATTCAGTTATGGAATTTTTAAAAATTTCTTTCTAGACTTCGGTTCCCTGATTATCATTCAGTAGTAAGTTGTTTAGTCTCCAGGAGTTTGTATACTTCGTAGTTTTTATTGCTGTTGATATCCAGCTTTATTCTTTTTGTGGTCAGATAGAACACAGGATATTATTTAATTTCCCTATATTTGTTGAAACTTGCCTTGTGTCCTCATATGTGAGGAACTTTTGGCGAAAGTTCCATGAGCTGCTGAGAAGAATGAATATTTTTCAGTGTTGGGGTGAAATATTCTGTAGGTATCTGTTAGGTCCATTTGATTTACCGTGTCACTTAACTCCAGTGTTTCTATATTTCGTTTTTGTCCAGGTCCTGCCTATCTGTTGTTGAGAGTGGGGTATTATAGTCACCCATTGTTGTGGTTATTTTGTGTTTCTTATATCTAGTAGAAGTTATAAAAATGAAATTGGGTACCCCTGTGTTTGGGGTATATGTGTTTAGAATTATAATTTCTTCTTGGTCTATTGTTTCTGTGATGTATGTGGGTATGAAGTGTCCTTCCTTATCTCTTCTAACTAATTTTGGTTTGAAGTCTTATTTTTTAAGATAGTAGAATAGGCACCTGCTTGTTTCCTATCTTTTACTTGGATTCCCTTCTGTCCAACCTTTTACCCTAAGGAGGTATGTATCATTGATGATGAGGTATGTTTCTTGGAAGTAGTAAAAAAGATGGATTCTGCTTTCTGATCCAAATCCACTAGTCTGTATTTTATTTTTTAAAGATTTTATTTATTTATTTATTTTCTGTCTGAGTATTTTGCCTACATATATGTAAGTGTACCACATGTGTGCCTGGTGTCCATAAAGGTCAGAAGAGGGTGTTAGTTCCCCTAGAACTGGAGTTAAGAACTAGCGTTAGCTGCCATATTGGTGCTAGGAATGCCGCTCGTGTCCTCTGGAAGAGCTTAACTGTTGATTCATCTCTCTAGCCCTAATCTGACCATTAATATTCAGAGTTATTAAAAGATGTGTGTTAATTCATGTCATTTCCTTGATTTTTGTATTGTTTTATTATACCTCTTTTGGTTATCTGGCATTGTTTATTCACTGTGACTTCTTGGGTGTGTTTATCCTTTTTTAAAGACTGAGGTATTCTTTCCAGTGTCCTCTATAGAAGAGGCTTAGTAGTCATCAGTTTCTTTAATCTGTGTTTATCATGGAAAGTTTTTATTTCTCTTTCAATTTAAAAGATACTTTTGTCTGGTATGATAGTCTGGGTTGACAGTTGTGATCTTTCAGAAATTGAAATATATCTTTCCAGGCCTTTCTGGCTTTAAAAGCTTATTTCGATTAGTTAGATGTTGTTCTGGTGGGCTTGTCTTTGTAAGGGACTTGATCTTTTTCCTTGCAGCCTTATTGCATCCTTTTTTTTTTTTTTTTTGGTTATTAGCCTGAGCCTTTAACGGCTGTGCCAGGTCTCCTTCCTAATACCCTTTCTTTATGCTGTGTCTTTAGTGTTTTAGCTCTGATATGTCTTGGCAAGTTTCTCTTCTGATCCTTTCCATTTGGAATTTTATAGGCTTCTTGGACCTGGATGGGCATCTTTTTCTCTAGGTGTAGAAAACTGTTTTCCGTGATTTTATTGAAGATATGTTCTGTCCATTGGTATGACATTCTTCTCCTTCAGAGACCATAATCTGAAGGTCAAGTCTTTTCATAAGCTCCCAAACTCTTCAAAGTTCTATTCATGGATTTTAATAATTTTGTTATTGACCTTTACTGAGTGATCTAATCCCTTTGCTGTGTGTTTTCCAACCCTGACCCTCGGTTTTTCACACGATCTATTCCATTGCTGAGACTTTCCACTGAGGTTTCATTTCTAGCACCATTTCAGTTTGGCTTTTCTTTAGTATTCTACCTCTTCAGTGAATTCTGTTCTCATATCTTGTATTAACTTCCTTATTTAATTCATCTTTTTTTTCTTTGCCTTGTTTGACATAGTTATAATGATTCTTTTAAATTCTCTGTCTGAAGTCTCATCCTGATCATTCCCATTGGAGTCCATTATTATGGGATTAGTAATTTTTGGAGGGAGCATGTTGTCATGGATTTCTGTGTGGTTTCTTATTCTGTGTTGGGATTTGTGCATTTGGAGTTAACTGGTTGAATGGGAGTGTGGGTCTTGAGAACTGCATACCTGTTAGTGTCTAGATCTAGAGGAACTCTGAAAATATGGACATGGGGTTCAGGGTGGGAGGGACTTCTGAACAGCTGGCACCAGGAACTGGGTGAATGGTTGGAATTTTGGGCAAAGTGGTGAGGACCAGGAAGGGACTTGTGTAGCTCTCACCTCTCCAAGCTGCAGTGATGATAAAGCTGGAAATGAAGGAATGGATAAGGTCCCACAATGGAAATGAAGGACTGGATAGGGTCCCATGATGGAAATGAAGGAATGGAACCAAAGAGAAGCCGTTGACTGCTTTGGTGAACAGGATAGCAGAGACAGTCATGTAGTTTTCACTGAAAACTTTTATTGTAATTTATTTCTTGATGTACAAAAGCAAAGGTGGAAAAGATAGCAAAATATAGCAATCCCTATTTGTCTCATATTTCTTGAATATGAAGCCTTTCCCAGCAAAATAAGTGTTTAGATGAGGCTTGTTATAGACTTATATATCACCTATGCACCTTTTTGTTTTAAGGACATTATTATTGAATCTGGAGAGATGGCTCTGCAGTTAAGGGCACTTGCTGCACTTCTACAAGATCCAAGTTCATTTTCTAGTCCCCATGTGGAAGGTTTCACAACTGCCTGTAACTCCAGCTCCAGGTGTTCCAACATCTTCTTTGGATCTCTATAGGTACCTGTACATACATGGCAGGCACACACATACCAAAAACAAAACAAAAAAAAAAGAAAGAAAGAGAAAGAAAATGATTACTGTAAATTAGAACTTAGTTATTTGTAAAAAGCAATGTTCTCAGAGTTTACATAATGAGAGGGTAGCTTAAAATACTTTGTCTTATGACAATGATTCATTTCCTTTCTGTTTTGAATAGTAAGACAGTTCAGTTCATCTTAATGGATACAGTGTGATTTTACTTATTTCATTTGGTAGTAGTAAGTGGAGTGTTATAAATAAATCTAGAAGGATACATAATGACGTATTAACAGTGACTACCTCTGAAGATTTTTAACTTTCTTGTATGCAGTGAATATATTATAATAAGATAAGGTTAGGTTTGTGAGCCAAGCATGGTTTCCCATACCTATAATCCCAGAACTTGGGAGGCAGAAACAGGAAAATTGCAAGTTCAAGGTCAGCCTGAGCTATCTTTTAAGACCCTGTCTCAAAAAACTAGCCAACTAGCCAACCAACCAACCAACCATCCGACAAACAAACAAGCAAGCAACAACAAAAAAAATTATTGTTCTTCATAATAAGATGATAACAAATCTTGGTAAAAAATTAGTACTTTTTAAAAACTAGGCTGTTAAAGAAATCAGTAGACTTGCGAGAAAAGAGTCAACTCAGTAAATTGAATGAATTAGGGAAATCTGAAATGTGTTTATTTTGCCAACAGTGAGTGTTAAAAGGCTGAGCAACAAAACTGTTCATATATTTGAAATTCACATAGGGACTATTGCTCGGTGAAATATTTAACTTTTAGTCAGAAGGGCAGTGTGTTTAGTGACTGCACAGGCTCTGGAGCTGGACAGACTGACTTTAGATCCTGGCTGTATTCTGTCGCTTCTTAGGCAGGTCTCTTTCCTCCTATGCTTTAGTTCACTCTTCAGCTGGGAGATAAATGGTATATATCTTGCAGGGTTTCTATGTGGATTAACAGAATTAATGTGTGTAACGTGATTGAAACAATAATAGGCACATATTATGTTAGCAGTCACTTACTTCATTCATCATTACAAGTGGAGGTTGCAGATTAAGCAAATGGTTTATAGGACTCTGTGTGCATGGTACCTAAAACTCATTCAAGTGAATGATTACAAGTGCTTAAAAATGAGGCTTTATATTTGGAGGGAGTACTTTTATAATTTGCAAATCAACTGATAAAAACTTTTGGGGAGTTTGTATATTAAATCCAGGACCTGGAGCATGCTCTGCAAATACTAGTCTTTAGCCATATTCCAGCCCTTGCATACACCATCAGTTTTTATTTATGAAGTTCTCTATGTCTTTTGATCCTAAATGTGCAAAAGCAGTAGTTTAGTGACTAAAATGTTCACCACCAAAATGAAAACTCTGCTTTGCTTTTTCAAACTTCAGAACAGTAGTACTGAGCTAGTCTGCATGTATTTTCCATCACACAGGATAAGATTCCCTGTCTCACTGTGCTTGCTATAATTGCTGATTCCTTTTTCTTACTTCTCAAGACTTTGAGTCACCAGTTTTGGGTGGTTCTTAGTAATCTGCCAGCCAAGCTCTACATTGTGAAGTTCACTTGGAGAAACCCTAAGGCTAGTGATTAGTGCTTCCCTTGCTCTGGAGGAAACATGAGAAGGACACAGAAGAAAATGCACGTGTCACAGTGGTTTACAAAGTTATGTTTACAGTTCCAAATAGACTGTTTTTAGACTCACCCTGTTATGACGTTACATTTATTTATTTTAACTACCAAAATTGCTGACTGGTTCATAGTATACTCGGTTTTATAAATTCATTTTTTTCTCTGAATTAGTGGCAGCTTTGTTTTATATTAAAGCTGAAAACCTATGTAATATGAAAATCTTTGGCTCACTGCTCAGAAAGAACCATTACTAAAACTGTTGTGATTCTTCTTCCATACCTTTCTGTGCATGCACTTAAAAATGGAAATAGCATAATTTTTATTCTATCTTATAAGCCCTTTAAAAAACATAGCTTGGACATATTTTCAGATCATATATACATATATACAGTATTTAAAGTCTGTCTGTATTTTCATTATTTGGTTATACTGATTTGTTCATTCCTCTATGGAGGAAAAATATATTATTTGGTTTTGCTGAATAGTACTTCAAAATCTCAGTGGTGTTCAACAAGACAGTTATTTTCCTTGCTTCTGGAAGTCACTAGTGACTGTTAGTCACCTAGTACGACTCTGCTTCTGGCTATAGACTGAGTTTAGGTGTGCTTCATGTTTCTTGTCTGTGGATCAGTAATTACCGAGGATGTAAGAGGGCTAGCTTAGCCCTAAACTCATTAAAAGCCTTGTACATGTCACATTTACTAATACTGATTAGCTAAAGCAAGTGGCATGGCCCCTCAGTAATAGTGAGGTAACGAGGCACAACAGGTCACCACCAGAGCTACGGTGGAAAATGCAGACAGTCGATGGTTCAGGGAAGGAAAAATTAAGACCCTGGACTTGTTGATTCCTATGATATAATTACTCCTATCATGATTAATTTCAGGATACAAAGGGTTAGTTCACAAAATTCCTGAATTTCTTAACAGTCAACTCTTGTAAATCAGTTTGCACCAGCAATTGGCCAGCTTTGCCACTATGTGGCAGCAAGTTTGCTTGTATAATCATGTTATAGAATAGTGAACAACTGAAGCAGACTTCTACCATCAGTGTTTGGGTTGACATGTTTCCTACTTCCATTATGCACAGAATAAATACTTCCATTCCAAAAGGTAAGAATTGGAGTCTAGTAAGAAAGGGACCAAAGCAAGACCAGAACCTAGCAGGGCAAACACCAAACTACTGTTCTGTCTCCTGCAACAGGGCTTGTCATGCATTATCTGGGCTCCAAAAGACTTGGATAGTGCCGCCTCCTCAAATCTGTTGCACAAGGCACGTATGCCCTCGGCCTTAGGCAGGACTAGCAGGGACAGTGTAGTATCCTTGGTGGACATTCCATGTTTCCGGCTTCTTTAATATCCTGCAGTCTGCACTGTAACTTAAGGTCACTTTCATAGTTTCACACATATGCCACTCATGAGCTTCATGCATGGGAATCTGATCCTGACCTCAATGGCTTTCTGGAGCCTTGGTTTAAGCTTCTATGGCCTCTTATTCTTAAACCCTGCATGTCTGTAAACCAATACTGACATTTCTGTCTAGCTGTGCTACCAGCTTGAGATAGTCTGGTTCCTTTTGACCACAGTTGCAGCACCTTTTCAGTACTTTAGTTTCTGAACTTGGGAAGCACTTCTCTAGGTGACCCTGTATGGTTTGAATAAGGAATGCCCCCATATGCTCAAATATTTGAGCACTTTATCCCCAGTTGGTGGTGCTGTTTCGGGGAAGGTCATGGAACTTTTAGGAGATGCAGTTTTACTGGAAGAAGAACTATCACTTAGGGGCAGGCTTTGTTTGTTCATAGCCAGTTTCCAGTTCACTCTCTGCTTAGTGTTAGTGATTGAAGACCAGCCCTCAGCTTTTCTTCCTGCCTCCATGCTTGCCACATACCGCCACAATGCTTCTCCATCCTCATCGACTGTTATCTGTTCCTCATGGAACTATAAGCAAAAATAAATTCCTCTATGAGTTGTTTTTAGTCATTTTTTAAATCACAGCAACGGAAGAGTGACTAATACACCCTGCTTGAGCAGGATGTCCCCTGGACTCCCTTTGCTCAGGCGCTGTCTTTTTACATCAAGTTTTTCAAATAAATTTTCATTGTTACAGCTTGGAACTTTGAGGGCAGGATCTCACCCTCAACTTACCTTTCCTATTGTCTGTAAGTACAAACTTTTAGGTTTCTCCTTAATTGTTCTAATCTCTTTAACAATTACAGCTACTTTATCCCCACCCACTTTGAAATTTTTAATTGGGTTCACACTCCTTTTTAATTTCACCAAACCTTACATTTTCCACATTTTTCTGTGCTGCTTTCTGCTTTGAGTTCTCACTGTTAAACCTCACTAAATGCAATAAGCGGTAATCAGGCTATAGCCTGCACATGTTGCTATCTTGAAATTTCCTTGCCCCCCGCCCGCCAATTGTCTATTACTTATAAATTAAGCCTCACCTAAACTTTTAGGACATAGGCAGAACAAAGCCAGATTCTTGGCTAGGATATTTCACAAATGGCTTCTCGTCCAAGTGCTTGTTCCTCTCTGAAACCTCTTGAGCAGGATTTTCCCTGACTGCATTTTTTTTGACATTCTCTTTTTTGAACTCCCACAAGAATGGCCCACTAAACTTTGCTTACAATATTCTAAAGCTTCTCTAGCCCTCAAACTGTAATTTTACAGATTTCTCTAGCAAACTAGTTCTAAAAGCGTACAGACTACATATTGATGCTCTTCACAGGAATGACCCCACTTTTTGGTACCAGTTTTATTATTTATTTTTCTTGTTGCCGTGATAAATACCTGGCTAAACCATCTTAAAGGAGCAAAGACTTATTTTGGCTTATGGTTTAAGGGCAAAGAAGTCATGATCGTGTGGATGTGGATGACTTATGGTGTCTGGAGCTTATTTACAACTGGGAAGATCAGGAAGTAGAGCCCAGCTATAAACCTCAAGACTTGCTTCTCAGTGACCTACTTCCTTGGCTGGGATCTACTACCTAAAAGTTCAGTAACCTCCCCAAACTGCCCCCATCTGGAGACCAAATGTTCAAACACATGAATAGTAATTATTATTTTTGACCAAGTTATGAAAGAGAATCCTCAAAGTGTTAAGTTCTTTTTGGGATTCATAAAGAATATTGTAAAATTACAGTAAAGAGAAGGTATACTACTTTATTCTTCCAGTACACAATCCCCTGCATTTGTGCACATAACTTACCACTGTGGCAAATTGGAATGTCTTTGTTTTGAAGCATGATAAACATTCATTTTTGTTTTATGAATTGCTTATTAGTATATTGATATGTTTGTGACAGTTTTTGTAAAATCTAAAACTACTAATGATTAGTACTTACTGCTCTGTACAGGTGATGGTGACAGGCCAGTGACATGTGGGCAGTGAGTGAACTTACCAGAAGACAGAAAGAGAAGTAAAGTTTATTAATGCATTATGGTGCAACTGTGGTAGGCAAGCTTCCAAAGAAGGGATTGCATCAACGGGGTGAGAGGAGATGCAAATCTTACAGCATTTGAGGGAGAGGTTATTTTATCTGATCACAGGGGCCATTTGTATGGGGTTTCTATGTGAGGGAATAGGCTTTGCTCTCTTGTCAGGTGGTAAATTTTACAGCAGTAGTTGTTTTTCTTTTAAAAATATTCTATTTATTATTATTTTATGTGTATTTCCTCCATATGTATAAGTGCACCTGTGTCGTACAGTGCCTGCGGAGGTCAGAGGAAGGTGTCAGATCCCCTGGAAATGGAGTTACTGATGCTTCTTAGCTACCATGTACGTGCTGGAATGAAACCTGGGTCCTCTGCAAGAGCAGTCTTTATGGCTGAGCCATCTCTCCAGCCCAAGCAGTTGTCTTTCTTGAGACTGGCTGTTTGGATTCAGGTGCCATGGGTCATTGGGTTTAAAACTGTAAATGTTTTATAAGACATAACAAGTCACCGGGCTAAGCTCAGAAGTGAGAGTCTGATTGCTAAGGAGAGGGAATTTTTGCTTTTATTTATGGCCATATTGTCTCTGCACTTAGCACTAGCACAAATTCTAGGCATTTTATTAAAGATGTACCCATGTTTTATATCATTCAACTATTCAGTAACACTATCATCTAGGTTCAGTTTCCTCCCATTTGTGGAAGGAAAGAATAAAGCTTAAAGGTCAGGATATCTTGTTGAATTTCATAAGTGGTCAGTGGTAGAACTAGCAATAAATTCTATATTGAATTGGAAGTCTTGTTCTTAAGAACATCCCTGAAATGACTCTATTTACTGTATTATTTTTTTCAATATTTTTTCTTGTAGGTATGCTATCATTTGTATTTATAAATGATGTCATATACAAATGATAATATAGGAAAAATATTGAAACACAAGGTAGTATAAGTGGTTGTTGTGTTGCATTGTTTAGGGAATTATTATGAGGAAGCCATTTGTATATTTCAGTACAGAGGCAATTTTTTCTTTCAAATATTTTCTATCTGAATTTGGACAAATTCTTAGATATGCACCTCATGGACACAGAAAGCTAACTGTATCAGCAGTTTTCCCACTGACTTTCTAAGGCTGTAGGGAAGGGCGAGGGTATCCACTGGCTCTGTTTTCCTTGTATAAAGAATATGAATTTTCTTGGGCTGGAGAGATGGCTTAGCTAAGAGCACTGACTGCTTTTGAAGAAGATCTGGGTTTGGTTTCCAGAACTCTGGGAATGCATTAGAATCCTGTGACCCATAACCTAGGTAGGGACCCTTAGACCCAGTCCTCCTGCCTGTCCACCAATCATTCACTCCATTCTCTGACTGACTTCATGACATCCTGGGACCCAGACTTCCAGGTAAGGATTCTGCCATAGCCAGTCCACCACCCCACCTACCAAGGCACCTCAGAAGAGTATAGAGTTGTGTTAGTTACTTTTCTGTTGCCACAATAAAACACTGACCAAGGCAACTCATTAAAAGGACGAGTTCAAATTAGGGACACAATTCCCATATATTTGGAGCCTATGAAGGACATTCTCAATCATGCCTCCGAGTTCCTCTTCCTGGCCCCTGTACGCTCATGACCATATAAAATGCAAAATGCATTTTAGTTTACCTGCAAAAGCTTCCATAATCTTTACCAGTCTGACTGCTATTCAAAATTCCAGAGCCCAAAATTTCTTCTGAGACTCAAGCCAATATCTTAACTGTAAACCCCTGTAAAATCAAAAGACAACACATCTGTGTTAAGATCTGTTGTGTCAAGTTAGTGTCCCCAGATGTTCTTCAGTGTAAGTTCATCCACTGTGGTATAGTCACCCTATCTAGAGTCCCTTGTTTTAAGATTAGCTCATCCTCACCCAACACTAATCAGTTGTCAGTGTTTCTTCAGCAAAGATTGGGGTCTGCTACCCATTCTTCTAGTTCCATGCTGGGTTTTTCTCTGCTTCAGTTTGCATGGATCTTGAGCATGCTTACACCATTGCTGTAGGTTCATCTGAGCAGGGTCCCAGGAGCTTATAGGATGCTATTTCCATATGGTCGCACATTTCTTCACTGGTTTACAGAATTCTGCCCCCTCGTCCATAATGGTCACTGAGCCCTGGGTGAGTGAAAATTAATATAAGAGTCCTGTCCAGGGACCCACACTCTGCAGATTCCTAATCTCCATGCTTTAGTCATTTATGACATTTTGTGTTACTGGCCCTCTGTTGCATGAGGAAGCTTCATTAATGAGCACTGAGAGATTCCTCTTTACCCCTTATTCTATGTTGCATGAGCCTTAGGTGTAGAGGTTACATTATAGATGTGATGCTTCAGCTTGGGCAGTTCACAGACAATGTTTCTGTGTCACCAGTTGTGATACTCCGTAGTAGTCTCAGTTTGATGCAACAGATGCTTCTTTGATGAGTGATTACTGGAATAATTGACTGTAAATATAAGGATACATATTTTGTATGTAGTAAGAAGTTACATTAGTCTAAGGATGTGACAGCCTTGGGGATTTCTCTAAGATCCAGGACCTCTTCAGTCAACTGTATTTGGCTGTGATTACAGTACCACACATGAATTTCCTCCCATTGAGTGGGTGGGCTTTAAGTTCAGGTAGGTGGCCTTTGATTGCCCCCAAGATAAAAGTGCCACTACTGCACCAGTGTTGAAAGTTGTGCTCGCCGTTGATGTGATTATTTGGTCAAGAATCTGGTATTGGGACCTTGATTGATGTCTTTCCTTAGCAGCTTGTGTAATGCTCTCAAGAGCTATGAGAACTACCATTCAGGGGAAGTGGCTTCCAGGTCATTTCTAGCTCCATTGCTCCAAATTTGGTTTCCAAAGTTTGTACTGTCTTCAGCAATAGGATTTTACCTTCAGTTCTGGGAGGCAATCAAGGACTGTGGCAATAGCCTGTGTAATTTTAGGAGTCTCTTGGGCCAAAAACTCAAAGGAAGGTTTCTCCTGTCTGGTACTGTTTCTTGTTAGGTAGCTTTCAGCTATGTACATGGACTCATGTAGAGATACTATATGTGGAATTTGTCATTAGGTTCTTAGACTTCTGTGTTTCCCACTGGTGTTTTACACTAGCCAGACATTTATCTCTGCTCTTTTTTTTTTTCTATCCCTCCCTCCATGCTGTCCCCAATTTAAGTGTCCCCATTGGCCTTGATGATACCGGTCTCCTACGGCCCCACCTCTCCTGAGCTCCTTCTTTCCCTTTGTCGCCATACTTCCTTGTATAAGCCTTTTCCCCCCTCCACTATTTCTTCCTTAGTAACACCTGGCTCTTGCTCTTCTTCTTTCTCAGGTTCTTTTCTATTTTCTTGGTTCCTGCAGTTACATCAGGATATATAATCACATGTAAGGTGCTAGGATCCACAAATGAGGGAGAACATATATCATTTGTTTTTCTGAGTCTGTGTTACTTCATTTAGTTTCTAGTTCCATCCACTTAACTGCAAATGTCATGATTTTGTCATTCTTTAATTCTGAGTAGAACTCCATTGTGCTAATGTAGCATATTTTTATTATTCACTCGTGATTTTGTCGTTCTTTAATGCTGAGTAGAACTCCATTGTGCTAATGTAGCATATTTTTATTATTCACTCATTAGCTGAGGGACACTTAAGTTGCTTCCTCTCTTAACTATTGTGAAAAGAGCAGCAATCAACATGAATGTACAAGTATCTCTCCAACAGGATGAGTTCCTTTGAGTATATGCCAAGGAGTGGTATAACCAGGTCAAATGGTAGATTCATGTTTAGTTTTTAAAGAGTTCTTCACACTGCTTTCCAAGGGGTTGCATGAGTTTATAATCCCAGCCGCAGTGAATGAGCATTCCTCTTTCCTCACATCCTCTCCAGCCGTTGGTATCATTTGTTCTCTTGATCTTAGACAGTCTGACTGGAGTAAGATAAAATCTTAGAGTGGTTTTAATTTATATTTCCCTTATTACTAAGATAGTGAATGCTTTTTAAGGTGTTTCTCAGCTATTTTTATTTCTCCTTGTGAGAACTCTCTCATATGATCCTTAGCCCATCTTTTAATTGGGTCACTTATTTTCTTGATTCTTTTTTATTTTTTTTATTTTAGTTTTTATATTCTGGATATTAAACTTGTCAAATGTGTCACTGTTGAAGATTTTCTCCCATTCTGTATTTTCTCTTCACTCCCTTAATATTTTCTTTTGCTATACAGAAGCGTTTTAGTTTAATGAGGTTACTATTTACCTTAATTCCCGAGCAACTGATGTCTAATTTAGAAAGTTCTTTCCTACACCTAGATCTTGTAGGTTTGTTGTATGAAATTTTTCCTCTGACTGGCAGAATAGACCACACATACTCGGAGCACAAGAAACTTGACTGACAAAGGAAGAAGCAGGTAGAGTCAACTACCTAACCAACCAGTGACTTGAGTTGTATGTGGTGGAAGAGACTAAAAGGAAGCTGGGAAGGAGATGGGTGGTGTGGGGAGTTTGCCATCTTGGGGGCAATCAGTGGACCAGTGGTTCTGTTGAAATGTGGAATTCCCTGTCTGGCCTCCATAGGAGGATTCTGTCCCTCCTCTCCAGTAATTGCTCGGTAAGTAAGCCCAAATAAAATCAAGTTTCTCAAACTGTAATTTGGTGAAATTATACTTCATTAACTTTGTTGTTCCAGACCTAGAAAGGTGGGTGGAGCCGCTCCCATCTCACAGAAAGAAATTCCTAAGAAAAAATACTGCCAATGTTTTCTTCTAACAGTTTCAGAGTTTCAGGTTTCACATTGAGGTCTTTGATCTATTTAGAGTCGACTTTTGTGCAAGGTGAAAGATAAGGACTAGTTTCATTCTTCTACAGGTGATGATCCAGTTTGCCAGTACCATTTGCTGAAGATGGTATCTTTCCTCCAGTGAGTGTTCTAGGTCCTTTTGTCAAATATCAAGTGGCTGAAATTGAATATACTCATGTTTAAGTCTTCAATTATATTCCATTGATTTATGGATCTACTTATGTGCCAGTACTGTACCATTTTTATGACTATAGCTCTGTAATGTAGTTTGAAATATAATATAGTAAGCCCCCCAGCATTGCTCTTTGTGCTCAGGGTTGCTTTGGCTATCCCGGGGTCTTTTATGCTTCCATATGAATTTTAGGATGGTGTTTTCTAGTTCTGTAAAGAATGTCTTGGGGGTTTTGATTGGGATTGAATTGAATTTATGTATTGCTTTCGGTAGGAAGGGCATTTTCACATGATTAATTCTCTCAATCCATGAACATGGAAGGTCCTTCCATCTTCTGGTGTCCTCTTCAATCTATTTTTTAAAAGAATTTAAAATTTTCATTGTAGAGATATTTAATATCTTTGGTCTGGTTTCTTTTGTGGAATTTTATTTTATTTTATTTTAGGCTATTGTGAATGGGAGGGTTTCCATGTACTCTTTCTCCAATTGCTTGTTATTGGTATATAGAAAGGGTACTGATTTTTATAGATTAATTTTGTAACTGCCACTTTACTGAAAATGTTAACTATTTCTAGAAGTTTTCTGGTGGGATTTTTGGCATCTCTTAGGTATAATATCATCATTTGCGCAAAGGGATAATATGATTTCTTCTTTTCCAATTAGTACTCCTTTAATTTCCTTCTCTTGTCTTACTGTTCTTGCAAGAGTTTCAAGCACTATCTGGGTTTTTCATATTATTATTCTTTCATTGTGGTTTTGACATGTAGATTCCTTTTGTTGTTTGTGATTCTGGTATGAATCTCACGTCTTCTTTCTTGAGTTGAAGACTGATTTTGTTTGTATTTTTGATATGTCTTGGTTGTTTACTTTTATGTATGAGAAGCTGGTTGGTGTAGGCATCAGGTTTTCTCTTTTGATTTTTCTGTTGGAGAGATCATATGGCTCTAGTCCAGTTACTCAGTAGTTCCTGCAGAGGTCCAAGTCAGGTACCAATCAGATATTCTCAGGCTTCCTCTACTAGCCAGCAGGCACAGCCCAATTTGGGAAGCTCACTAGGCAGAGGCCAGATTCAGGCAGTCTCAGGCAGTCTGAAAATGTCTGAGCCCCTGGTTGAGGATTCTAGCCCTGTAGCAGTGGGAAGAGCTTCTGATGTTCCCACAGTAGTAGTGGTGGGGGGGTTATGGGTATGGTGCAATTTGGGAAGGCACCACCACAAGAAGGCCTGATTCAGGCACTCTCAGGCCATCTGGAAATGTCTAGTGTAGCTATTCTGATATCTGGCAAAGTAGACTTTAAATAAAAAACTATTTAGAAGAGATAGGGAAGGACATTTTATATTCATTTAGAAATATAAATATTAAAGGAAAAGTCCACCCAGAGGATATTATAGTTTTAAGCATATGTGCACTAAACATGACACCCAATTTTAAAAAATAAACACCAGAAAATCTAAAAGCAGAGATTGACCCCAACACAGTAATAGTGTGTGACTTCAGTACCCCACCCTCACCAACAGACAGGTCATCTAGACAAAAACTAAGTAGAGAAACACTGAAATTTAATGACATCATAAATCAAATGTACCTAGCAGATATTTATAGAACATTACACCCAAACACTTTTGTCTCAGCAACCCACTAAACTTTTCCCAAAATTGACCTCATATTAGAACACAAAATTTCAACAGATTTTGGGAAAATTGAAATAATATTCTGTCTGACCACAAAGGAATAATGCTGGATGTCAACAACAATAGAAATGGAAAGAAGTACACAAACTCATGGAAACTGGATGACACAATGCTGAATGAAAATTGGGTCAAGTGAAAAATCAAGAAGGAAATTCAAAAATTCCTTGAACTGAATGAAAATGGAAAATAAATTATATTAAAATGGAGACAGTCCTAAGAGGAAACTTTTAGCACTAAGTGACTGCATCAAAAGACTCGAGAAGTGTCATATTAATGATTTAGTGGTGCACCTGAAGGCCCTGGAAAAAGTGGCACCTTTAAAGGGTAGCTGAGAAGAGATAAAAACAAAATCGAAACTGAAAATAATGAAGTAGAACCACCCCCACCCCCCAAAAAATCCAAAATTCAAAATAAAGAATCGATGCATGGAACTGTTGATTCTTTGAAAGAGTAACAAGATTGATAAACCTCTAGCCAAATTAATCAAAAGAAAGAGCAAGAGGACCCAAATTAATAAAATCAGAGATGAGATAAAGCATTACAACAGAAATAGAAGTTCAGAGGATTGTAAGAACATACTTTTAAAATCTATATTCCACTAACCTGGAAAATCTGAAAGAAATGGATGAATTTCTACATGTATATGAACTACCAAAATTGAACCAAGAGGAAGTAAACAGTTTAAATAGATCCATAACAACCAATAAGATAGAAGCAGTAATAAAAAAATCTCCCCATTATGAGAAGTCTAGGTCCAGACAGATTTACTGCAGAGTTCTACCAAGGATGTCCACTCTCTCCATTCCTGTTCAATATAGTACTTGAAGTCCTAGCTAGAGCAGTAAGACACAAGAATGAGATAGCAAGGCTATAGATAGGACAAGAACAAGCCAAAGTGTCCCTATTTTCAGATGATATGGTTCTATACATAAAAGACCCTAAAGATTTCACCAGAAAAATCCTGGATCTGATTAAACACATTGAGCAAAGTAGCAAGATACAAAATTAATAAAAAAATCTGTAGCTTTTCTATACACAACCAACAAGTGGTCTAAGAAAGATATCAGGGAAAAATATCTTAAAATAATTCTCAGTAAAGAAGTGAAAGGTAATAAAAACTTTTAAGACATTGAAGAAAGAAATTGAAGAATATACAAAAAGATGGAAAGACCGTGCTTATGAATCATTATGCAGGATTAACATTGTATAAATGATCATCCTCCCAAAATCATTCTACAAATTCAGTACAATACCCATAAAATTTCAACACTATTCTTCATAAATATTGAAAAAATAATCTTAAATTTCATATGGAGATGCAATTGCCAGTATTGCCAACATAATCCTGAACAATTAAAAAAAACTACTGGTGGTATTACTATACCTGATTTTAAGTTATACTACCATCATAGAAATAAAAACAGCCTGACTAGGGCATGTGGCATACACCTTTAATCCCAGCACTCGGGAGGCAGAGGCTGGCAGATCTCTGAGATCAAGGATAGCCTGTTCCAGGTTTGCTGGGGCTACAGGGAGACTCTATTTCAAACAAAATAAAACAGAAGAAAACCAACAAAAACCCATCCTGGTACTAGCATAAAAACAGACAGACTGACCAATGGAATAGAATTAAGGACCCAGGTTTAAGTCCACATACTTACAGCCACCTGATTTTTAACAAAGAGCCCCCAGATACACATTAGAGAAAAGACAGCATCTCTCTGTACAAAACTCAACTCCAACTGGATCACATACCTCAGTATAAGACCAGATACTAATAGAGAGAAATTAGGGAATATGCTGGAACTTATAGGCACAGGAAAAGACTTTCTGAACAGGACTTATGAGTGCATGCCTTAAAACAGGAATTGCCAAATGGGACCACATGAAACTCAAAAGCTTCTGTATATAAAGGATACCATCATTCAAGTTAAGAGAGTCTACAGAGTGGGAAAAAAATCTTTACCAGTTATACTTCTCACACAGGGTTAATATCTAGAACATACAAAGAGCTCTCAAACAAAACATCAAGAAAGCAACTGATTTTAATAATGTGGTATAGAGCTAAGCAAAATGTTCTCAAAGGATGAAATATAAATGCTGAGAAACACTTAAAAAATGTTCAACATCCTTAGCCATCAGGGAAATGCAAAGCAAAATGACTTTGAGGTTTCATCTTACCCCAGTCAGAATGGCTATATTAAAAAAACAAACACTGGTGTGGATGTGGAGAAAGGGGAACACATTTTCACTCTTGGTGGGAGTGCAGACTTGTGTAGCCACTATGGAAATCAGTGTGCAAGATCATCAAAAACCTAGAAATAGATCTACTACGTGACCCAGCCATACTACTCTTGGGCATATACCTAAAAGACTCGATATCCTACTATAGAGGCTTTCTTATTCATGTTCATTGCTTAGCTATTCACAATAGCTAGGAAAGGCAATGACCCAAGAGAAGGGAGATAGAATACAGTGATATAAAGGTTGAAAGGGTATAATGGAACAGGAAGGATTAAGTGGGGTGATAATTAACAGGGCAGGGTAAAGGAAGGACTATGGGGAGGGTTAAGTAACAGGAAAAGAAGCATTTTGAAAGTGACATGAAAACCTATTATAGAAACCTTCCTTTTATATATATATATGAAGAGTTTAAATGGAGTTACCTTTAACAGGGGACAGTACCCCAGTGAGACACCTCATCCTAGCAAATAAAAACCCCAGTACCAGGAATGGGTTACCTCTTTTGTATTGTTCGCCAGTGGGGTCCCATGGATGCTTTATTGCCATTGTTTTCAGTTACCCACTTGATGATATGATCCTATTATTGAAGACATCACATATTTGAGTCATAGAACGTAGAGAAATCAAGCAGGTACTAACCTGGAAGCTTCATTCCTTCTGACCAGTTTTGATAGTGCTTGAAGGTGCTATGCACCTACTGAAGGAGAAAAATAATCATCAATCTTACCCAGTTGTGATCCCCATGAGGTATAATAAGGACTGGACTGGCACGATATACCCACTAGTACAATAGTAGCACAAATGTTATGGGAGTAACCAACAATCAAAATAATGCCTAATGATTTATTGCTATATACATAAATTAGTACATCTGTCAATTCTTTTCTGAGAAGCTTCTTGCCACAGAATGTAATTAACATAGAGACCCACAACTGGTCAGTGTGCAGAGCATAAAGGAATGGTGTACTCAGCTCTAAATGTGACATTTATATTCCCATCTTCCCCTAAACATCAGGGATCTTCATGGAAGGGGAAGGAAAGATTGTAAGCCAGAGCTGGTGGATAACTATGACAAAACAGTGTTTTCTAAACATCAGGGCCTTTGTACGTATGAACTCACAGCATTTGTGAAAGCATGCTCAAGATCTGTACAAGCTTAAGCCAGATAAAATCCCATCATGGTTGGGGAGGGTGGATATGAATCCAACCCCTAGCTGAGGAACTATTGGCATTTGATAGCTCCTAGGAGAGGAAGAGCCAGTTTTCTTTAAGTGTGTGACCCTGGTAGGTCAACCACAATCCAGGGCAGGCTCACACTCAAGAATATTTGGGCAACACAAATTGGACTTGATGGGAGGAAGGAAGAAAGGAAGGGAGGGAGGAGGGAGGGAGGGAGAGAGAGAGAGAGAGAGAAATAAAAATGTTGTACTGCAGTTAAGGTCATGTGCATATTTGTGGACAACACTTTGTACATATGGAAGGAGATGTAGGACCAGGAGCTTAAAAGCAGACTGTGAAGCTTGTAGTATCATCTGGAAAGCCATCCTTAACAAGTGGTAGCAAGATTCTGGAAAAAAAAGTAAAACTCACTGCTGATGAGGTGGTGCTGCTGCCACTGCCGGTGGTGGAGGTGATGGTGGAGGTGGAGGTGGTGGTGGAGGAGGTGGTGGTGGAGGTTGAGGAGGTGGAGGTGGTGGTGGTGGAGGTGGAGGTGGTGGTGGTGGTGGAGGTGGTGGTGGAGGAGGTGGTGGAGGTGGTGGAGGTGGTGGAGGTGGAGGTGGAGGTGGTGGTGGAGGTGGTGGAGGTGGAGGTGGTGGTGGTGGAGGTGGTGGTGGAGGTTGAGGAGGTGGAGGTGGTGGTGGTGGTGGAGGTGGAGGTGGAGGTGGTGGTGGTGGTGGTGGTGGAGGTGGTGGTGGTGGTGGAGGTGGTGGTGGAGGTGGTGGTGGAGGTGGTGGAGGTGGAGGTGGAGGTGGAGGTGGTGGAGGTGGTGGTGGAGGTTGAGGAGGTGGTGGAGGTGGTGGTGGAGGTGGAGGTGGAGGTGGTGGTGGTGGTGGAGGTGGTGGTGGAGGTGGAGGTGATGGTGGAGGTGGAGGTGGTGGTGGAGGAGGTGGTGGTGGAGGTTGAGGAGGTGGAGGTGGTGGTGGTGGAGGTGGAGGTGGAGGTGGTGGTGGTGGAGGTGGTGGTGGTGGTGGAGGTGGTGGTGGAGGTGGTGGTGGAGGTGGTGGAGGTGGAGGTGGAGGTGGTGGTGGTGGAGGTGGTGGAGGTGGAGGTGGAGGTGGTGGAGGTGGTGGAGGTGGTGGTGGTGGAGGTGGTGGTGGAGGTTGAGGAGGTGGAGGTGGTGGTGGTGGTGGAGGTGGAGGTGGTGGTGGAGGAGGTGGTGGTGGAGGTTGAGGAGGTGGAGGTGGTGGTGGTGGAGGTGGAGGTGGAGGTGGTGGTGGAGGTGGTGGAGGTGGAGGTGGTGGTGGTGGAGGTGGTGGTGGAGGTTGAGGAGGTGGAGGTGGTGGTGGTGGTGGAGGTGGAGGTGGTGGTGGTGGTGGTGGTGGAGGTGGTGGTGGAGGTGGTGGAGGTGGAGGTGGAGGTGGAGGTGGTGGAGGTGGTGGTGGAGGTGGTGGAGGTGGTGGTGGAGGTGGAGGTGGTGGTGGTGGAGGTGGTGGTGGAGGTGGAGGTGGAGGTGGTGGTGGTGGAGGTGGTGGTGGAGGTGGAGGTGGTGGTGGAGGTGGTGGAGGTGGTGGTGGAGGTGGAGGTGGTGGTGGTGGAGGTGGTGGTGGAGGTGGAGGTGGAGGTGGTGGTGGTGGAGGTGGTGGTGGAGGTGGAGGTGGTGGTGGAGGTGGTGGAGGTGGTGGTGGAGGTGGAGGTGGTGGTGGTGGAGGTGCAGAAACTGAAGAACAAACTCCGGTGAAGAAATCTGTGTAAGATATTCCAGGCAGAAAGGCACAAAAACAAACTAGGTAGAAAAGATGAAAAATCATCACTAAGATCAATGAAATAAGAACTTTCAAAAAAAGAGGGAATAGTTCCCAAGACATTAAAAAGACCTGGTTCTATAGAAGAAATTAAAGCAAAATGCAAGGAAATATAAAGGTGATTCTTTTCCCACAGTGGGAGTGAAGTTTATCAGTTATGTTCAACATAAGCAGCTTATGTGAAACTATCAGGGCCTCTGACAACGGGGGCAGTCTCTTTAAGAAAACAGTTAAGTTTGTTGAAATTTTCTGGTTTTTTTTTGTAGCACCTGATCTCTAGCTGTCCTTTTTTAAGTGCAAAGTGTGTTTGATAAACATTCTGGTTCCATTGCCAAGAATGTGCTATGTAAAATGTCTGTTTAGTTTTTAGGATTGGAACTCTACCCTTTGCTTGGTTTTAGGTATGTGTAGAATGTTATATTGGGACATAGTAGTAGTGGTCTAACATGGAAATGGTGGGGAGACAAAAGCATACATGTGAGATAAACTCAGTATTGTAATCAAGTAAAAAAAAGTACATACAAGTGTTAGATTATTGTGTGTATAACCTCCCAGTTTCCTCAGAAGAAACCATTATTGTTTCCTCTGCATTATTCACAGATAAAATATGCTCACAGAAGTACGCATATGGTATGTATTTTAATATAAATAATAGCATATTTTATACACACTAGCATATATATCTTTCACTAAATATACTGACCACCTATTGAAACAAGAGCTGCCTCCCCCTTAGCAATTCCATTATGCAGATTAATATAATGTAATGACACAGTCCCTGTTACTGTATGTTAAGGTTAAATAGTCATTATTTTTATTTACTTCTTGAACTTTAAAAAGTTTTGTTATACTTTTTAAACATTCACAAAGAAGAGAAAATGTATTGAAAATCATTGTGCCTAATATCCAGCTTCAACAACTGTTAGCAGATTCATTGCTGTGCATCTGTAACAGATATGGTAGACTTTAAAAAATTTTAATTACAATACCATTGGAAAATTCAACCAAATTATAAATTCTTTACCATTAACATTGCTGTGTTCATTGTTCCCTGATTATCTCAAATGCCTTTCTTTAGCTGCTTTGATTGAGTCAACTCCTGAGAGAGATCAACATGGTACATTTCATTAATCCCTCCCACCCTCCCTCTCTCCTTCCTTCCCTCCTCCCTCCCTCCCATTATGCCTCTGTTACTGTTCTATTTTCCATAGTAGTCCAGATTTGGCTATGTCTTCCTGGTGTCACTTACCATTGCCATATGACAGCATATTGTCTGTAAACTGGTAATTAAATCTAGAACTGGATTAAATTCAGTTAAGGTTCAGTTTACTCTCTCTACCTCTGTTTGTCCCTCCCTCCTCTAAATGGGGGTTCTGTGGTTGTAGTATAATAGGAAGCACATAAAGTTTGACTATTACCTATAGTCCTGTAAGATTAATCAGTGAATTCAGGTGTTAGCAGCTGAGTGTAGCCATCATAAAGTTCTTTTCCAATTAGGGCTGAGTACTCCATGGTCATGTATTCTCAGCACTTTGTCTATCTGTATTCATACATCTACAATGCAATGCTTACACCTATGTCTCAGGGAACATCCTGGAAAAGAGGTGTGTATGGAAAGATTTTATGAGCCAGAGGACCAGGACATTTGCTGCTAGATGGTGTCTTCTAGACACTACAGGGAAGCTGCACCCATGAAATCTCAACAATATGGTTTCCTAAACAAGACCTGCCTAATGATAATGCCAGTTGACATGCTGTTGTGAATGGGGTCCCACCTTTAGTTGAAGAGCTACAAGTGATAATGGCTACTAAGAGACAATCATTTTTCTCTAGAGATGAGCTCCCTGACTGTCTATCCAATCCCAAATGCTCATCTCTAAACACATGCACATAGGAGCACAGCTAAATAGACTCAGTAGGGTGTGTGTGTGTGTGTGTGTGTGTGTGTGTGTGTGTGTGTGTGTGTGAAGAGTTGAGAGGGAAAGAGGGGTGGAAATGATGAAAATATGGCTCTCATATGTGAACCCACCCCCCCAATTTTTAAGTTATTTTTAAGCCTTTTAGTAGTCATTAATCACTAACAAGGCCCACTATTTCATTAGCTGTTATAAATGGGTAGTAATCCTAATTCTTCCATTCCTACACTGTTTACTAGCTGTGCTTCTTATATGAAGAATTTTCTCTTACCATTTTTCTGTTCAGGAAAATCTTGATAAATGCTGGAGTCTTTTACCGTTATCGATTTTCAAAATAATAAGTCAGTGCCCTAATAACCTCTAAAGATGATTTTTTAAATGTCTGTGAAGTTGCAGGTTCTAATGAATTTGTGCTTTGTTCTGTAGTGTTTATTGGATAAATGGAGTTTCTCATCTTGACACTCATTCCTTGATCTCTCTGGCTTTTGGGAGCCTGTTCAACTTGTCAGTGGTATCTTTTGACATGCTTTTAGTAAATTTTTAATCACATTTTATACTAATACATGACAAATTATCCCTAACTCGTTTTGACTCTATCCCCAGAGAACTGAAGTCCTGGGTTCCAGGATTTCTGTTGACAAAGACTAAGAAATATGGAAAAAATAGAGTTTATACTGATACTTCAAATTTAGAGTAAAGATTAAAGAATTTAGGCAGGTGTGGTGGTATGTGCCTATAACCCCAGAACTCAGGAGGATTGCAAGTTGGAGGCCAAGCAAACATACAATAAATATTAAAGGGTTTCTGTGCCTTTACTTTGATTTGTATCTGAATATCTTTGAACCGAAAATTTTATTTCCTAATGAATTAGCATAATTATTTATTATTCTAAATTTATATATGTTTTTCTTTAATTGTTTTAAAATAGCAAAACTGTTTCCACTTTTCTACAATCATGAATGTAGTTTAAAAGTTTTTTGGTTCATTTTTACTTTAGAATGTAATTTCCTAGGGATATACTCCTAGGGATGATGATTACCTTTTCCTTCCAATAACTTGCTTAGCACCTTCTAGCACTATGAATGCTAGCCAATAGAGATGAGACTCTGATGTCAGCTCCAGTTTGATTTTTCCTTCTTTGTTCTACAGCTCATATATGTTGTGCCTTCAGCAATAGGGTTTTATTCTGGTGGGTAACCAAGAGCCAAGGCATTGGCCAGTATTTGAGAGTATATGGAACTCTTAGTCAACAGGAAGAGGGAGTCATTCCTTGCTTTGAGGTTTTAATTTATTAGCGTATGATATTAAGAAAGGGCACTGTCCCCCTGTTACAGTGTAACTCCTTTTAATTTCTTTTCATGATGTATATGTATAGATTTAAGAAGCTTCTGCAGTGGTAAGTTTCTATATGACTTTTTCTCAAGGCCTCCATTGTTCCTCCCTCTCAACACCTCCTCCTGTCCTGCCTTCCCTTTCCCAGCCCCATTTAACCCTTCCTACTCTAATCTTCTCTTTCTCCCTTTTATCACTGCATTCTACAACACTGTGGCCATTTGTTAGTTTCTTTACCTCTCTGAATTTTCAAACTGAAACATGCATATCTCATATTTCAAAACTAGCATCCAGGTATGAGAAAGGGCATGTGACATCTGTCTTTTGGAATCTGGGTTAGCTCACTTAGGATGATTGTTCCATCCCTGTATCTCTGGGATGAGATCAACTTGATCATGGTGGATAATCTTTTTGATGCGTTCTTTCATTTGGTTTGTATTTTATTGAGAATTTTTATGTCTTTGTTCGTTAGAGAGATTGGGCTATAATTTTCTTTTTTGTTGGGTCTTTCGTTTTGGTATTAGAGTAATATTGGCTTCATGGAAGGAATTTGGGGATGTTCCTTTATTTTCTATTTTATGGAATAATTTGGAGTAATTAGCATTAGTTCTTTAAAGGTTTGGTAGAATTCTGAGCTATACCATCTGGTCCTGGGCTCTTTTTAGTTGGGAGCTTTTAAATACTCTATCTCATTGGTTGTTATGAGTCTGTTTAGATTATTTATGTCACTTTGTATGCCATGTTTGTAGGCCGTACATATCTAGAAGTTACTCATGTATTTTAGATTTTTATATTTTAGTGGAATATAGATTTTTAAAGTATATCCTTATGACCTTCTGGATTTTATCTGGGTTTGCTGTAATTTTTCCCTTTTCATTTCTGAGTTGGTAGATTTGGGTCCTTTCTTGATAAATTTGGCTAACGTTTTGTCAGTCTTGTTAATGTTTTCAAAGAACCAGCTATTCATTTCATAAATTCTTTGTATAGTTTTCTTCGTTTTTGTTTCATTAGTTTCAGCCTTGATTTTATCTATCTCAACACATCTACTCTTTTTTTAGGTGATGTTTGTTCTTGGTTTTTTAAGGCTTTGAGGTGTCTCATTAATTTATTTATATAAGATGTTTCTAATTTTCTAGTGTAGGCATTTAATGATCTAAATTTTCCTTTTAGAACTTTCTTCTTTGTGTCCCAAAAGTTTTGGTATGTTGTATTTTCATTTTCATTCGAGTCTAGGAAAGTTTTGATATCCTTCTTAATTTGTCTCATGATCCAATGATCATTCAGTAGGGTGTTTAGCTTCCATGAATTTGTGTACTTTTCCTCATTTTTATTATTGTGGATATGTAGCTTTATTCCTTTGTGGTTAGATAGGACACAAGATGATATTTCAATTTTCATAAATTTGTAAAGGCTTGCTTTTTGTTTTAATATGTGACAAATTTTGAAGAAAGTTCCATCGGTGGTAGAGAAGACAGTATTCTTTGGTGTTTAGATGGAATGTTCTGTAGATGTTTATAAAGTCCACTTGATTTACGGTGTCATTTAACTCAGAAGTTTTCTGTTTAGTTTTTGTCTGATTAGCCTATTACTGCCCCCACTTCGTGTACTCTATTATTTATCTTGTCTTTTTTTTTAATAGGGTCGGTCACTGGAACCTGGAGGCTGGCCAGTGAGTGCCAGGGATCTGCTTATCTCCACTTCCAGGGCTCACACACAAGTGCCACTATGCTAGGCTTTTTATGTGGTGGTGGGGATCCAGCTCATGCTCGTGCTTATGTAGGAAGCACCTTACCAGATGAACTATTTCCCCAAGCCCCTAGAATCCATAGACTTTGAGTATCATTATTTTGGGCCTTTTCTTCCCTTGATCTTGAAGCCGGGTGGAATGAATATATATCCAGCTTTTTCATTTTGTAATTGATAGATTTCTTTGAAATTATATTTCAAAGAATTGTGCAGGTAAATGATTTTTTTTTGCCACAGTTGGTTCTAATAAAATTCAAAAGTTCAAAATATACCCCAAATATAGTCTCATCTTGTTAATACATAATTTAGATTTCTGAAGAGAGGCATCAACTCTCTAGTTTAAATGCTGAGCTCCGTATTAAATGTTTCATAATATCTCTCTGCCCTGGCCTTCTCTCCAGATTCAATCAATGATTGATCCATCATTTTTAAGGGAAGTAATGACTTACAGTCCTTTCCCCATATGCAGGGCTTGTCTATTGCTAGGAGCGACTCTGACTTGGTATTCTCTGGTTTTTCTTTGTAATGGAGTATATGAGAAAGTTTGCGAAGTAGGAGGGCTGTGTTCAGGAGGTAGGAGATCTTCTGAGGATGAAAGCCCCTGTTTGATTCTCATTGCTCTCCTGAGGGTAAGGAAAATTCAAGTAAAATGTAGGGGAGTGGTGAAGAATGTGTGTTGGTACCTTACCTAGCACCAAGTTTCCTCAAATACAGCCTCTAAGTGTAGCCTTCCCAACCTCTTCTAAATTGGGTCTCTACAATCAGTAATTTGCAGTGTATCTTTATGTCTTTAGATACAAAATTATAGTTAATTTGTTGGTTATTCTTAACTCACTCTAAATAGAAAAAACTAATACCAGCCCAAAGTAAAATTCAACTAACATGAAGAATAGAAGAGTTCAGGGGTAGGGAGATGGGTTGGAGGTTAAAGTGGTTGCCATGCAAGAATGAGGACTGAATATTGTTTCCTCAGCACCCATGTAAAAGACATGTACAGCGGTGCATGTCTTTAACCCCAGCACTCAGTGTCGGGCTGGGCAGGGAGGTGGTACAGACAAGAGAATCCCTAGAGCTGGCTGGTCAGCCAGTCTAGCTGTGTGGGCAGGCTCCAGGTTCAGTGAGAGACCCTTTTTCCAAAAAATGAAGTGGTGAGCAATAGAGGAAGACACCCAACGTTGAACTCTGGCCTCTACCTGTGCATGCACACATATGCATGCATTCCTCCATATACATGTGCACATACCACACAAATACATACACACACATATATGCACACACAAAAGAAAATAGAAGGAAAATGAATGCATTCACAAATGGTGCATTTACTTGTCTTGGTATCCCCATGATTTTGATACCCATGAATATCTATGCATTTTGGAGTCAGTCTGATTTAGGGACTAGGAAATAAAAATAAAGCTGACAAATGTATCCCTTTCTTTGCACTTTTCTATGATCAGGTACCTGACAAGCAGCGTAAGGGAGGAAGGGTTTCTTTTGACTTAGAGTGGGTGGGGATACAACCCATCGTGGTAGGGAAAGCATGGTAGCAGAAGGTAAGGTAGCTGGTCACATTGAGTCTGCAATGCAGAAGCTGAGGCAGGACAGGAAGTGTGGCTGGGCTATCAAATATCAAGGTCAACCTCAAAGATTCACATTCCCCTGCAAGACTGAACCTCCTAAAGACAAAACAACTTTCTAAAACAGTTGCCAGCAGCTGGTCCTATGGGGGACATTTCATAATCAAGTCACAGCACTAGTGTTTACTGAGTACAGGGTAACAACCTTTTGTGGAAGATTCCATTAGTAACTCTACTTTAAAAACAGGGAAACTGAGGCAGAAAGAAATTAACTGACTTTCCACAAGTTTCACTGACTTATTTTAAAAACAGGCATCAATGTGTTTTGCCACTTTGGGTCCTTTAAATGATAGTTTGTGGTTTGAAATGTTGGTTTTTACGTTTAACTGTTTAGCTGATGTATTTTTAATAAAATTTTATTATTAATATATCACTTGACTAATGATCTAGTTCTCAAAATATTTTGTCATGAAGCTTATTTTATTTAGGGCTTTTGTTCTTAGAATGTACTTAAAATGAAAGTATTTTTGACTTTATGTGCTAAAATGAAGGTCATAAATGTTCTTGCTTGCTACATAAGTCTGTAGATAACTTATTTGGTCTATATACTTGTGCCCAGGGCCAACTTGAGTAAGATGTGTTGTTTTATTTGAAGAATGTTGAAATTAAGTATCTTTCCAGTAAGATTTAAAGATACTCTGCCAGTGGTTGACTTAAGTTCGCAAATTAAAATTCAGAGCAAGACTTTTTATCTTCTAACACATTAAAGGACTCATCTATTTATTTCTTTATTGCAGAAATGTGGACAATCAGTTTCCTGGGCAAGCTGTGCCACCTGGGTTCCCAGTGTACCCTGCTCTCAGCCCATTGCAGATGCTGTGGTGGCAGCAGATGTATGCTCATCAGTATTACATGCAGTAGTAAGTTCGTCCCAGGTCCTTATTTCAGGGACTCTCTGAATTGCTTAATATTCTCTTTTACCCTGAGTAAATTGATGTGGGATTTCATTAGCTGATACAGTCAATTGATTACTTAAAATTATTATTATTATGAGGATTTCACAAACTTTTCAGCAGAAGCTCTATTTTAAATTATTTGGTCAATGGAAAAATCATTCACCTCCATTTTACATCAGCTAAACCTGCTCTTGACTTCTTATTCTTTCCTGAAGTTACACTTAGCAGTATTCAGATGCCTTCTTTAACATAGTAATGCATAAATCCAAGAAGAGGGTTTCAGTGAAAAGCTGCCAATCAATAAGAAGAGATAAGCAGTCAAATGAAAATGGGAGAAAGAGAATCACAGATGTACAGATGTCAGGTTCAGTGTGACGCGCACACACACACACATTCACTGCACTGTCTACGCACACACACACACACACACACACACACACACACGCACACACACTGCACTGTCTTGACTCTGGCCAGATGGAAGAGTCTCAGCCCTGACCTGCTCCTAATCCTTGTACTCCTGTACTGTATGGCCAATGTTCTCATTTAACAGTGACTGGCTTCTGCTTAATGTCCTCTTCTGGTTTGTGTGATCCTGTTTTCCTCCTCATTGTTTTTAATCTTTGATCCTTCTTTTTGTGTTTTTTTCACCACTCATTTTTTACTTTTTTATTTTATTTATTATTTTTATGTGTATGAGTATATTGCCTGTGTGTATGTAACTGGACTCATGTCTTGCAGTGCCCACAGAGGTTAGAAAAGGGTGTTGGATTCTCCTAGAACTTATGGATTATTGCTAGCTTCCATGTGGGTTCTGGGACTCAAACTTGGGTCCTCTGTAAGAGCAGCCAGTGCTTTTAGCTACTGAGCCATCTTCTAGCCCCCTTTTCTTTTAAATACTAACATTCCTTGCTCAGTTTGACAGATATTGCAGTGTCTACTATCACCTGGCACCTAGGACTCTGTCCTATGGCAGTGCTCTTAGATTTCTTTCTTCCATGGCTATTGTTGGTAGCTCTCACGGATGGCTCCCAATTCTTCATGTTCTGTGCTTCATCTTTTGTATCTCTGTTTAGTTGGAAGAGTTTAGTAATTAGCCTTTACCCTAAGTTCAGCACATCCTGACTTGGACACCTTTATTCTTTAAATGCCTTCTTCTCCTGACATCACCTCTATTAATTGTCATGAAATTCTTGACCTTAACAACATGGATACTAGCTTCTGAACCTAGTAACATACAGATGAGATACTTGAACTTCTGTTCTCCCTCTTAATCCTGCTTCCAAAATTTTGCTCAGATCTTTTCTCATTTAAATTCATTTACTTCACATTAACCTTTTCTTTTAGGCTCTTTACTCTGTCATACTGTAACTATATCCTACTTCAACTAAACTGTCTTAATGGTTTATTGAGTTAGGTGTTATTCTTGTCCCAAATGTCTGCTGGTTTTCTTGCCTCCAGCTTGCAGGTAGTATAATGTGTATGATGCTGACCTGGTTTATGAACCTCATATGCTAATACTGTTTCATCAGTACTTGGCTTCAGGGAGTCTGTACCTTTTATGTTGGCATGGTGAGTTATCATTTAAGTGACCACTCTGTTGTGCTCAAGTACTCTGCTTCTCACTCTTTATCTTGTTTGTAAACTTCAAGATAAGTGAGACTATAACTTACTATAAATCATATTACCCTGTGTACATCATTGAACTTTTAAGTTTCAGGTTCTTACCTTTAAAATAGCTCCCCTATGTGTCAGGATAGCCATTTGATAGGAAATGTTTTGGAAACTAATATGGCTTATGCAGAAACAAGGTATTTGCATGCTGGTTTAAATAGGTATTTATAGCCTATGGAGAATTTTCTTAAGCTGCCTTGACTAACTTTATTAAAAACTTAAGCATATAATAAAATACAATAGTCAAATTCTTGTGTACCGATGGCCCAGCTTCAGAATTTACATGATCACGTCAGTCTTATTCTACAGCTATCCCTTTTTCACTGGATAATTTAAAGGCAAATACCAGCTATATAATATACACACTTATTTTGATCTTTTCTCTTTGACATGGGGTCTCATGTCTCATGTACCCCAGATTGAACTCAAAATGGTTTTTTAGTCAAAGATGACCTTGAACTATTGATCCTTCTGCTTTCACTTCACTAATGGTACAATTACAGGCAGGCATGTGCCACCATCCCAAGTTTTATGCAGTGCTAGGGATGGGACTCAGGACTTCATGCTAGATAGGCACTGCACCAACTGCGCTACATGCCCAGCCTTTATTCAGACTTTTGTTTCTGTTTTCCTTTGTCGTTTTGAGACAGAGTCTCTCTCTACATTCCCAGATGGCTGGGAACTCACTTTGTAGACAAGGCTGGCTTTGAGCTCATATACATCTTCCTACCTTAGCCTCCAGAGTGTTGGGATTACAGGCATGAACTACCAAAGCTTATTCTGACACTTTAAAATATTTCTTTAAAAATTTTTGTTGCATTTATTTATCTATTGTATATGGAAAAACACGTGTGGAAGCAAAGGTCAACTTGTGGGAGTCGTTTCTCTCCGGCCACCATGTCGGTCCCAGGGATTAAACCTGAGTAGTTCGGCCCAGCAGCAGGCTTCATGCGCTGAGCCATCTTGCTAGCCTTATTCTGACTTTCGGAAGTCATCTTATTAGCATTTTTGGGTCCATGATTCTTCCTATGTTGACAAGATCAGTGGTCCTCAAATGGAGTTGCCAAAACACAGGATTGGGGTTGAGGAGTGGGTTATCTGAGATGCATTTACTGGTTTAAAATACTGGAAAAATTCATCTTTAGACAAGTATTTCAAAGTGTGGTCTGAGAGAAAATTGGTGGCTTGGAGGTGTTCATTCCTGGTGGAATAATAAAAAGTCATTGATGAAAAGATGTGTATCTACTTCTTATCAGCTTATAAGTTTATTTAACCAGAGAGCAGTGAACAAGGCCGTTATCTCTCCTTCGTCTCTCTTTCTGTCTTAGAACCAGGCCAACAGAACCTCTTTTCCTCTGCTCTGTATACCATCAATCTTGGTTCCACTTTTCCACTGGAAATCGTACTTGCCCAAGAAATACAGAACAAGGGTTATGATGTTTAATATTAGTTTATAAAATATTCATGACCTAAGAAGTTTTAAAAATACATAGTATGGTAAATTTTTGTTCTTTTTAATATTTTGGTGAATATTTCAGTCAAGCTGCAGTTTCAGCTCAGGCCACATCAAATGCCAGCCCAGCCCTGCCTGCTGCATCCCAGCCTCTAAATTTGGCACATGTTCCTGGAGAAGAACCCCCACCAGCTCCCAACCTAGTGGCTCAAGAAAATCGACCCATGAATGAGAATGTTCAAATGAATGCTCAGGGGGGTCCAATGCTAAATGAAGAAGACTTCAACCGCGACTGGCTAGACTGGATGTATACATTCTCCCGGGCTGCGATTCTCCTTAGCATTGTATACTTCTATTCTTCCTTTAGTCGGTTTATCATGGTGATGGGAGCCATGCTGCTGGTTTATTTGTGAGTGATGGATATTAACTGTTTGTGGTATCTTTTAGTTACTTTATAAAACTGCTTGAATCAGATATGCATAAGTTAGTCAGTTGTGAATGTTGAGTGAAGGGCTGTGAATCCTGGGCTTCAGGTATCTAGCATGTTGCTGCTAACCAAATCAGGGGCAGGATATATTGAATAAGATTACTTATCAGAATTATTTGAAAGCAGAGCTTTTGTTTATTGTATTTTTTGTAAATTATTAATTCAATGAGACTTGGACTGTCAGTTACTTAGCACATAAACATACAATGAACTGTTTTAAATTGTACTCCTCGGTGAGGCTTGTAGACTCAGGCCCTGGTTTCCTCACAAGCAGACTGCTTTTTCCCTTGCCCTTACTTCTCTTTAAGGGGTAAAGGAATATTTAGTTGTATTTCATTTTGAAAAAAACTCAAAAAGATTTTGAGACTTGATGTGTCACATTGAACCAGTTTAAGTCCATTATAGACTTTTAGATTTGAATTGGGTTTTGTTTTGTTTCTTTTGTTTTGAGAAATTCCCTTATCTAAAGTAAGAGATTCGTTTCTATCATTTTTGATAACTCCAGTCATTTTCCTCTTATGGGTCACTATGTTTTCTAATGTTAAAGATATAACCAATTGTGACTTATTTCCTTTTCTCTTTATTTTACTGAACAGACACCAAGCTGGATGGTTCCCTTTTAGGCAGGAAGGTGGTCAGCAACAGGCTCCCAACAATGTTGAAGTTCACAACGATGGGCAAAATGCAAACAATCTGGAACTTGAAGAAATGGTAGGTCATGGAAGTGTGTCTAGACTTGAGAGGTAGACAGCCCTGTTTGGGACCAAAATGATGTAAGATTCCTGGATGTCCTGTTAGTATCTGTGAAAGGTGCATGAAGAAAAGCTGGTGTATAAACTGGGGTGGTTTTATCTGGGAGAACTTAGAATATAATACTGAAGTGTTATATATTAGAATTAAGTGGGAAAGATTAGCATTCTCTTTGAAAATAGTCCAGAAAGAAAGTTATGCATGTGGTAAGAACCCATTATATTGGAAGTTGTTCCCTTTAAACTTGCACCCTACAGAACTGACTTATTTTGGACTTCACAAAGATTCCTAATGGCCTGCACCTGCCATTTCTTATTGCCCACTCACATTTGTTCTTGCTACAAAAAGTACTTAGCTTTTTCCTTTGCTATTATAGATTTTTGTTAGTGGTTCAGATTGTTCAGGAGTGTGTTTATCTTGTTTAAAAGGAGCGCCTTATGGATGATGGACTTGAAGATGAGAGTGGAGAAGATGCAGGGGAAGATAACACTGCAGTTCCAAGGCCCGGACTGATGGCTTCAGCTTGGTCTTTTATTACCACCTTTTTTACTTCACTAATACCAGAGGGGCCTCCTCAAGTTGCCAATTAGACCCGAAAAACTGTGCCAGCTGCAAAGGAGGGTATGACTTTAGGAAAGTGATTTAAATAACAGTGCAATTTCAAAGCAAGTATAACTTTCTTTTGCTGACCATGTACAGAGGTTGTCTTTTCCTTAAGCTTCTCATATGAATATTTTAAGCACAAATGGACTACTAAATGTGTGATTTTTTTTGTTTTGTTTTCGTTTTAAGATCTTAACAGAACATAGCATAACAATTCTGGTCTTCCAGGCTTGTTCATTTCAATTATGTGTAGTATACCAAGACAGACAATTTGTGTTTCATTTCTTTAAAGAGCTGCTTTACCTTTAAATGTCTATAGCTAGATGGCCAGCCCCTCAATGTGTAATTTGAATAAATATATCTATTTTCTGTGAATTATCCTGAAACTTTTAAACAGAAATGACCTCATAGTTTTTAAATAAAGAAGATTATTTACCTAAAAATGTGGTAGTAGCATCTTGCCCAGCCATAAAGCAATAAACTTCTCAGTAATCTTGACATTTGAGTAAATGATGGAAACTTTCTATTTTAAGGGCATGTGTCCCATAAGTTGGAATTAGTACCTTAAAAGAAAAAAAAAGGCAGCTCTTCAATAGAATTAAGTGATACAAAATGTTTGATACAGGCAGTACTTTTTTAAAATATGCTGGAAATTGCTCCCTGTAATTTTTTAAATAAAAAATCAATTATGATGAACAGTCTTATGGGATATTTATTCAAACTCTTCAGTTGTATACCATTTTATATGCAAAAGTCCATGTAAATTTCAGAATGTTTTAGAAGGGTTGTTTGAAGTCTTAAGGTTATTTTGACCTTCTTCCATTGTAGGGGATATTTCTCAGTTTTCAGGTAATCTGACATTGACAGAAACGCTCCTTGGATCAGATTCTGAGGCACCTACAGGGGGTGTATTTGTGGGAGGAGTTGGAATACAGAGATTTTGAAGCCATGGATAAGTTTCTTCTTTAGGAAACTAAGGAGCTATGGATTCACTGAGAAGGGGGTATATATGATTGTGGGGATGTTGTTGGTAGGGAACGTTATAGTAATGGGTGACAATGCTGGAGAAAGTGAGCAGGTTTCTATGTCTCAGCCGCAAGTGGACCTCAGGAGGAAGGTGCTAGTCAGATTTGCCTTGTGAAGGCTGTAGCTGTGGGTTCTAGTAACATTAGGATGTGTTATTTATTCATTTTCCATGTCGTTTGTTTCCTCATGTTAGCTTTACTTTCAGTGTCTTGGTCAAAAACTAGTCAGATGCCAGCTGTGTTTCGGAGGGGCTAGATCCATGCTGGGGCCATATGATGCCAAGATGTTGTGGTGGCCTAGAGATGAATTTTCATATCGCAAAAGAGAGCCGCACAGAAACCTAACGACTGCACTTAAGGCGAAGTGACAACCAGGATATGTGTTTCCAAGAACTTTTTACATTGCTCACACTTCCCAGAAAGGACTAGGCTTTCTCCCATGACAGATTATATGAGGTGGGTAAGAGGAAAGAGGGATTTAGGGCTGGTAAGTCGAAAACCCTTCTTCATAGTTTGATGTCACAATTCAAGCTGTCAAAACCCTAACTAGTTCCTCTGGATTTTTCACCACTACTACAGAAATTAGACCTTTCAGTTAGTTAGTGGGAGATAAACCATGTTTGGAGTCACAAGTGTGCAATTCACTTAAAGTTTTTGCCTCACAGTTTAAATTCTACCGTATTCTGCTTTCTACATCTTGTTTTGGTAGTCTGTAGTAAGTCAGGCTCTATGTCTGTTGAATCTGGATGGTGGTGCTAGAGCTGCAGGACTGGACCAGGCCCTGGCAAATGGGTTCTTAACTAGCAAATTGGGAAGCCAGTGGAGTCAGAGGGTGGTTCATCTCCACAAGCAATGGCATCAGCCTTGCAGGTTTGAATCACAGCCTGGTACAGTGTTTATCTCATATCTCACACATTAGTAGCACCTCGGGTATTTTAATATTCAGACATTTAAAAGCATTTATACAGAATAGAGAAATGCATATTAACGCTTCTTGAATGTATCTGCTGTGGAGCAATACAAGCCTTCTCTTAAAAGGTACCATGGAGGCTGGGCATGGTGGTATGCCTTTAGTCCCAGCACTTGGGAGGCAGAGGTAGGTGGATCTCTGTGCGATCAAGGTCAACTTGATCTACATAGTAAGTTCCAGGCCAGCTGGGGCTACAAAGAAACTCTGTCTCAAGACAACAATAAGAACAACAACAAAAAGCACAAACAGAAAAAGACACCACGGAGCCTGGCAAAAGTTTTCTTCATAAAAAGAGCATGGAGTAATTACTTAGTTCTATTCAGAGCTCTGGGGCTTCTTTCCTAGCCAGAACTCTCAGGAAGTGGGGATGTTTGCCCTAGTATGGTGAGGCCTCAGCTCAGATAACCTGCCTGCCTCCTATAGCAAACCCCATGTGTCCTTCCTTGACACTTAGGGATACATCCTGGAAGCCCCAATCTTGGGCAACTATTTGGAAGTCATCTTGTCAAAGTATATTTCCAATCCTGCTGCTGAATTCTGACTCTTCTTCTAACTGATCTACTTTTCAAAATGAGCACATCACGGTCTTCATGCTCGGCTCATGAAGTGTGTACAACAGCTCAACCCCCTCTATGTGAGTGATCCAAGGCCACAGGAGAAGCAGATGGAAAAACTATGAACCTTTAGGATCTTTATCAACCACGATTCTCATGGAAGGAACAGAGAAGAAGCTATTGTTGGGCCATTCTATCCAGTTCCACAATGATAAAAGTTAGAATGCACTGAGACCATTACTGATAATCAAACATTTGCTCTATTCTATACTAAGTGTATACCTTCACTTTAAAATATCCTTAAGACAACTCAGGGTAAGTTCCATGATTCATTTTCCAGATGACCATGAGCATATCAAGACTGCACCAAAGAGTTTGGTTGCCTGAAGTCATGCAGCTAGTATACCATACAATTCTACTTGTTTCAAACCGTGCCTTCTTTAAAATTAGCCAGTTACACACATAAGGCATTGCGGGGTTCTTGGCTTGATGCAAACTGTGATGCACTTGTCTTGCACTAGACCTTCTGTTGTGTGTAAAAACAAGAAAAATCAGACTGTACATATCTGTTAATGCATCCCAGGACTGTCAAGAAAGGGAAGCAAGTGTTCCAGAGAATTTGAGAACAGTGATGGGTACTTGCTAATTTAAGGACTGGGAAACTGAACAGAATTTAGGGGAGATGTATTAGGAGCAACAATAAGCATTGAGGAGTCAAATACTCTTGGATTCTTCTTGAAAATAGTGAAGAAGCTAATTTACATTAGAAATTAATGACATAAGAATGGGAAGATAGCTCAGTCAGTAAAGTCCTTTCTGTTCAAGCGTGAGGACCTGAGTTCAGTCCCCAGCACCCACAGGCCAAAAGATGGTTATGGTGGTGGGTTCCTAGAATCCCGTTGCTGTGAAAGTGATGACAGATGGGTTGGTGGGGTGTGCTGGCCAGGCAGCCTAGTCTAATTAGTGAGCTCTAGGTCCAAGTGAGAGACTCTGTGCAGGGAAACAAGGACGGCTCCTGGGGAATGCCACCTGGGGTTGCCTGCTGGCTCCGTACCCATGTACAGACGGCTACACATGCACCAGTACACACGAACATGCAGGCACACAGTGACACAGTGACACATGTTTCAGTTTCCACGCTTTTCTCTGAAAGAAAGGAAGAATGTAAAACTAACAAGGTACTAGCAGGGGAATATGAGAGAAATCCAAAAGAAGGCAGGAAGGGCAAAAAAGGAAAACAGAACAGTTAGGAACAAATAGAAAGCAAACAGTAAGAAGTTTGATTTACACCTCAAAATATCAATACCTGCATCAAGCATACATGGACTAAATGCTGCAATTTAAAGGCATTATTGCCAGTCTGTATAAAGAACAAACTGAATAATGTTAATGTGAGGACACAGAAAAATGGAAAGTAACAGAATGAGAAAAGACGTTTCTTGTAAGGAAGACATGAGCAGCAGATAGTATGTTCAGTACATGAAAATTCTCAAGTAAGAACCACTTGTCAGAGTAAGAGAGTTCTTTAATAATGATATTAAGATTCGCTTTGTGGGAATATGCAGCCTGCTTAGGTAATTGGGCTACTTTTGAAGCACAGAAAAGTACTTATGGTCCTGAGTCACTGTTGGATCTGGTCAGAGGAACCAGACTTGGAATTTTTAGAACGATGGTGAGAGTGAGGGAGCTGGTATTCCAGATAAGGCAATTGGTGTCAGAGTTCCTGCTTCCTAGTCAAAGGGTAATTTCCAGAATTTAATGTTGTTTTGGATAAGCCTCTATCATGAACTGTCCCTATTCTGATGAATCCAGGTTGTAGAAGTTTTCAGTTTACAAGAGGGTGAAGAGGATGAGAGGGAAAACATGCTCACTGGAGTCTGTTGTGAACTCAGCACTCATCCCATGTGCTTAGAGAGTGCCCTTATTAGCCACATGTTAACTAAGAAAAGTAGATGTCAGAAATGGTCAGTAACTGAACAAGGAATTGGAAAAGGAGAGGAGGATTATCTGACTCCAGTGCCTTTTCCCAGTAAGTCTGGTTTGTCACAATGGGAAATTAGAGCAAGTTAAAGCTAAATCTTGGTGTATTGCTACTTCAAGATTGACTGACTGGAACAGCGGGGTAGATAGCTGCGCCTTGTTGCTTTAAGCACTAGGTGGTGATGTAACACCATGGATCTCTATGCTGTGGAGAGGATGCTGCTTATCTTGGCCATGAAAAGTCATGCAGAGAGGAAACTCTTGGCCTTGATGATAAATGGTCCTCATGCTAAATTCATGGCTTCTAGTTAGCTTGGGAACTGCAGGAGTGGCAGCCTGAGCTTTGTGTGGACTAGACTTCTTGTTGCAATTTACCCACCTCAGAAATTTTGTGAAGGAGACAGGATATCCAAGCAGCTAGAAGCTTGGTACTGTGCAAAGTGCTCAGGAAGCCGGAGATTTAGAGATTGTATTTAGGGTGTGTGTATATGGCATGGGGCGCAGGCCTGCTTCTCCCAGCCACTTTCCTCCCTCCTCTGTCTGCTCTGGGAGCTTGCTGGGGATTGCAGATTCTTCCTACAACAGAACCTATGTTGGGGTCTTCCCTGAAATCCCAGGAGCCAACTGCAGAGCTGCTGCTTGTAAAGCCGCCCTGGAGATACCTCATGCACTTGGTGTGTTTCCATGATTTATCTCACTATTCAAAAGGTCATGAGAAATAAAGACCAAGGAACTGCGCAGTCAGTGAGAGACTGGAGCAGATGAGGAGCCATGACAGCTAAGTGCAAGGTGATCCTTAGACAGGATATCAGTGGGACATCTGGTCTCAGCTGGATGTAGCCTGTGGCTTAGCTAATGGTAATACTTCAGTGTTCATTTCAAGGATTTGATCACTGTAATAGATATGTTAAATAGTAACATTTGGGGAAGCTTGGTAAGGGGATACAAGGATATTTTCAATTTTTTATGAATTCTGAAATTATTTCTAATTTGAATGTTAAATAAGAAAAATGTATAGAATTTACCTTTCCATTATAATGAAAAAAATTTTTGTTTTGTTTTTGAGATGGTCTCCTTGAAGACTTAGCTGGCCTGCAACTAACTTTGTAAGCCAGGCTGGCTTTGATCTTATAGGCATATCCACCTGCCTCTGCCTCCAGAGTGCTAGAATTAAAGACTTGTGACAGCATGCCTGGCTTTTATGCAGTATATATATTTTTATTTTATGTGTATGAGTGTTATTGCATGCATATGTGTAAGTGCACCTGTATTGTGCAGTGTCCTCATAGGACAGAAGAGGGTATTGCATCCCCTGGAACTGGAATTATGGACAGCTGTTAACCACTATATGTTAAATATACACAAAAATATAGATAAAATATGGATAGCTCTTGGACAGATGACTAAAAGGTGCTGGTTGGAGAGGGGTGCATCAGACAGATAAATGGAGTACTTTTCATGGAGCTAACCATTAAGTACTGCTTTCTGAAGGTCTTTTTATGTCCAGTTGCCCCCTAGTCATTGAATTAGAGTATTGTTTTTCAAGCAAAAATCATTTAAATACTAGACAGCTTCTGTATTAGGACAAATACACTCATGAGGCGTAATGAGATAGCATCTTATAAGTTATGCCCCACTTAGCAATTCTCTCTAGGGATTCTTTTTTCAGTCCTAATTTTTTAATAAAGGAATTTAATTATTATTACCTAAAACCAAGAAATAGATATCAAGATGGCCTCAGTTGCTAAATGCTTCTTTTGACATTAAGTTCTTTCACTTTTAAATGTGAACTTTTAATTTTAGAAGTTTCAGAAAAGTTACAGTGAAATTGCAAAAATAGTCGAGTTCCCCTGTGGCCTGCTTCCCACTTCTCTGTCAGTATCAGCTTTCAGTAGTATGAGTCACTTGTTGCACATAACAAACTAATTTTTAAACTAAAGTTTACACTTTACTCGAAGGTGCTCAGTCTTGAGTGAATGTCCTAAAATTCTCTCCATGTTACATTAAGTTTCCGGGTCCTGGCTGCTTAGTCTGCAACAGTTTCTTATAGCATTTTAACTTTGATGGCCTTGTCCACTTTGAGGACTGTTGGTCACATATTTTATAGCTGTCTGTCCATTTCATATTTGGCTGATGCTTTCCCCATGACTAAACTGGAGTCCTGTGTTTTTAGGAGAAAGATCCCAGAAGTAAGTGCCATCTTCATCACGTGTGAAAGACACGGTCCATTAGCCATCTGCGTTACTCAGCACTGTTGATGTTGACCTTGCTCACCTGGCTAAAGTAGTCAAGTTCCTTCCCTGGAAGCTCTTCTCACTCACATGGGCTCTTTGGAAGGAAGTGCTGTGTGCACCCTCCACTTAAGAATAGGGAATTTCACTCCACTGAGGACAGCACATCTATGCTGGCCGTGACCTCACTGCCTCACAATTCAGCTCTGCATGTCTTTGTAGTTTCCATTTCTTTTGTTGACTGCTAGACTTGTCTATGTTTCCCAACTCAAATAACTCAGAGAAGAGAGTGATTGGCTCAATGAAAAGTCTCTTGGCATGCAATATCCAATGTCAAATCCAGCATATAAACTGGCTGCCATGGGTCAATGTCAACCTGCCTAGGATTAACAGGAGCTGAAACTGAACGTTGGCCTATTTATTATGGCCCCTCAGCTGAGGCCTCAGCATCATTGTAAAATAGTACAATGGTATACCAGCAGGTTTATGACAAGAGTGTTATCTTTGAGCTTCTGCCTGGGATAGAGGCAGGCTTGGGTGGAATGCAGATGTTATGTCCAGGTCTGGATGTGCTATTGGAGACCTAAGGAAGGAAGAATGCTAGGTAGTCTTCCAGGCTGGGGAAGAATGTTGTGGCTTGAGTGTGTACCCAAGGATTCCTACGCTGGCCACTTGGTTCATCTTTTAGAGGTAGAGTCTAGTAGTAAGTCCATAGGTCACTGGGGAGCAGCCCTCAGAAGGGACTCTGGAACTGAGGCCTCACTGACTTCTTTCTCCTGAGACATGACATTTTCTATCTGTATTTGTAACTCCATCTGCAATGAGTTTCTCACCATGAGCTCAGCTATTGCTGGCATCATGTCTTTGAATTTCTAGAACTATAAACTGAGTAAACTTTTTTCTTTCTGAAGTTATGCTTCTTCAAGTAGTTTGTTATAGTAACACCAAACAGACACAAGAGGTTCAGCAGATAAGTTTCAATGCAAGGCTCGAATGTAAGAGATGAATTATGCAGAAAGTAAATGTGGAGATATTCAGAAAAGTGTAATTAAGTTAGAATATAGCCCAGAAAAATTTAAATTTTATAGTAATTCATTCTGTACCCTAGTCTCTTAGAGCCCAGCTTCTTAAACCCCACATAGGGTTGTGTAACTTAATGTGTATGGAGTGTTATACAAAAATGACAATACTAAAAGTTTTCTAAATGTGCAATGATCAAAAATTAATTCAAAATTAAACATGAATCTGAGGTGCTCTGGCAGCTCTTGAGGCTTCAGTGCAGTCTTGGCTCAGGACACACAGCATGAACACTCTGGGATGAATACAGGACACACAGCATGCATGAGTACAACCTCGTGGTTCACTGTGCCAGCAAACATTGCCCGAAACATCTTGACTTAGAGTAAAAACTATCCTATTGAGGAACTGCAGTGTTTTTATCATACATGCAAAGTTTTCTGTCTTTATAGAAGGGCAAGGGTTTAATTACAGAAAAAAACTTTAAATATTTACCTACAGTCATTCCTCAGCATGTAAGTATCAAATTAAGCACATTTATGAATTTATCAAGTTAGAATGCTTGATTTAAAAAATTGCTGTTTGAGTTGCTGACTTTTCTTCCTTTTTTAAATGTGTAAACACATAGCTGTTTTTCAAACAGAAATGACATGTACCATGAAGCAAGCAAAGGTAGATATGATCTAAGATTATTTCTCATACAAATAGTTATAGGTAATAGCTAGTTTTACACTACAATAATGCTATAATTTAGATTTAAGTTTTAAAAATGCTCTGGAATTGGCTGAATCTCATTATCACATTATCACTGTCTTCTTAGGGAGTATTTGCTTTCAGATAATCCCATACTAAAGCTGGAGAGATGACTAAATGGTTAAAAACAATTGCAGAGGACCTGAGTTTGGTTCCCAGCACCCATATTGGGTGACTGACGACCACCTGTAAATCTGGGTCCGGAGTATCTGATACCTCTGATTCTACAGACACCTGCACTTACACACACACACACACACACACACACACACACTGTTTAAATAATTTTGAAATATTTAAAAAATGTAAATAAGGACATTTGGGTAAACAATAACATAAGACTCAATAAGCCTTAGCATACATGACAGAATACATGAAATCTGGTTGGGGAGGAGTAAGCAAGGGTGTGGAAGGAGAGGGGGTATAAAGATGATTAAGGTGTTTTGTTTGAAATGCACAAAAAGTAAATAAAAATGTACATTGGAAAAAAGAAAGCACTAGAATCAGACAGATCAGAATGAGACTATATGTGCTAAACACTGTTCCTATTGATATTAACCAGTGTGAAAAAATAATGAAATAAATTCATCAGACACAGATATAAAAGAAATGTAACTAGGGGGTGGAGAGATACCTCAGTGGTTAAGAGCAGTGGCTTCTCTTGCATAGGACCTGGGTTTGGTTTCCAGCACCCACATAGCAGCTAACAGCCATCTGTAACTCCAATTCAAGGGAAGGATTCTCATGCCCTTTTCTGGCTTCTGCAGGCATTGTACACATATGGTGTATTTACATACATGCAAGCGAAACACTCATACACATAAAATTAATTAATTAATTGAAAACTAAATCCTTACTAAGTGACTTCACCTGGACAGTGCATGGTAGCAGGTCTTATTTCAGTTCTATTGTGAAGGGGAATGACATGAGACAAGACTAAAGTCTGCTATTTACTGGCATTTCCTGACTTCTCCTTAGCTCTATTTGATAAAAGTAAATTCTTATCATGCAGAATTCCTTGTTTCCTTACGATCATGAACCACCCTTGGGTCTTACACTCTTTCTGCCCCTTCTTCAGCAAATCCTGAGCTCTGGAGGCTGGGGTGGCCGGTGAGGTTTAATATAGGAAGCTTATACATGGACAGACACTTTGCAGCCTCTTATTCTCTGTGTGTGACCAATTGTAGAACTCTGTACTAGACTGTCTGTTGCAAAAGAAGGTTCTTTTTGAATGATGACTAGTATATCTGTCTGTAAATATGCATATTTAGCATATAGTAAGAGATTATGTTCATCTAGGGATGTGACAGATGTAGAGTTTTCTCTAGTATCTCCAACCTCCCCAGCCATGGCTATTTGGCTGTGTTTACAGTGCCACATATAAATTCCTTCCCATTGAGTGCTCCGAAAGTAGGGAGATGGGCATGGTGGGATTTGGGCAACTCACCTCTGGAGGCTGAGTCAGTCTCAAAAGGATGAGTCTAAGGCCTAAGGAGAAGGAATGGGAACTGAATGTCATGAGTTGCTGACTTCATTAAAAAAAAAATCATTCAGTGAATTTTGATATAGGAATAGATAGAATTTCTAATCATTTCTGAAATGGCCTTAGATATATTTCTGTAATTTTGTACTACTTATTTAAGTGGGCAACAGTAATACAAATGTCTAACAGCAGTAAAGAAGGCTGAATCTTCCCAATGGAAAATCATGTAGCCTTTCTGTGACAGCTACAGAAGCTTCTGTGAAAACTAAAAAATGCACATGTGCTTTCTTAAAATTTACCTCTCATGTGTCCTATCTTAAGAGTTCAGCAAGGCATGTATTTCCAGTAGAAAAATCCAGACAACAGAAAAAATCCAGACATTGAAACTATGACTCATAGGTTTTAAAAATAACTATGCTTACTGAAATCAATGAGAAACAGTCAAGTATAAACTGAAAGCGAATGAACCATTGGACATGAATGGAGAGATTTATACAGGAGAAACTTGAAGGGACTCCCCAGGGTGATGAGGAAGGTAGATCCCAGAATGACTGCCAGCATCAGGTGCAGGTGGCCTCCGTATGTCAAGTACCATCCACTCCAAGATTCTGCTGCCTCAGTACAATCCTTGTACATGAAGATGCCTGGATGAGGCTGACCTAGGTTCTTAGCAGTTGTCTTGACAGTGTTTTGTTAAAATTCTTGCTCTCCCCTTGGTGCTTGGATTCAGTTTGGACAACCTCTGAGAGCTAACAGAAGGTTCCTGTGAATTTAGAAGAAAATACCAAGCGACCTCCTCCATGTGATAGAGCAGCAGATTACCAAATTACCCTTTCGTCAAATGTGAAGTGCTGACACATGGTTTCCAAGGCTCACTCATGGCCCTGCCCAGTGATGTCCCTGAAAGGACCTGTAAATTCTCAGTGAAGTTAAAGCCAGACTGCAACTTGTAGTCTCATAGTTTCTGAAGAGATATTCTATAATAGTATCAATATTTTCCTCTTTTTGCATAGATTTGTGCTTCTTAGCTATGTTTATTTAACCGTACAGACAAGCAAGGGAATGGTTAACAGAAGAGACAGGAAAGGGTTATCTCTTGGGGAAAAGGACATTGTCAAAGTGGCAGTGTTGATGGGCAGTCCTGGGCAAGGGCATGAGCAAGGCCACACTGCTAACCTCTTTAGGGGAAAGTTAAAGGCCTGTAACAGTTCTCTCCAATGAAAGCAGAGATGTGTCACTTTTGAAAAAGGTAATTAAAATCAGATGTAAGTTCTCTGTGCTCTTTCTTATTTGTCCTACTTAATGAGAAGCAAAAAACTCCAAAGTGGTGGAGGTAGACGATGAGACTGAGCTGAAGTCTTGAATTGCTACTAGAGGTGTGACAGCGAGCATGCGTGGCCTATGATGTGAGGGAGACGTGTGGACAGTTCTACTTTTGTGCCTTCAGTTATTGCACAATGAAAATATTAAATGCAGATTCCCTATACATTTCCCATTGTGCACTGCTCTGGGTAGGAATGAAGTGCCCCCCTATGTTGTATTGCTGTGCTTATGCTTGAGAAACCCTCTGTAACAGCCTCTTGTGACGTCACGATGCCTGTTGCCATCCGTCTCATTATATAGACATTATGTCATTGCATATCAGCATCACAGGGAGGACAAGTAAGTACAACCAAGTACTGTGACAAACACATCTACATAACTTCTGTTGTATCGCTAGAATTGGCTTTGTTTTATTGTTAGTTTTTCCACGGATATGGCTTGATTCGACCACAGCCATCTTGAGTGATAGCTGCCAGGATTGTCCTTGAATCGTCATAGGTGATTTTTCCTGCATAGTTTCCCAGCAAATTACAAATAGATAAAACCACTGGAGTCCTGTGTGGCTTCATTATCAGATCCTGCAGCAGGGATGCACCTTTGTCCTAATCCCCAAATACACCTTTCTTTCTGACCCACACTTTGAGAACACTGCTTCCTTGCTAACACCCAGGGCCACACTTCAGCCATTACTTAATAAGTTGTGCTCTGTACAATTCTAGATTGGCTCACATGTGGGGCCTGTTTTCTAATACTAGGACCTAGTTCTCAGGCATTATTCATAACCTCTAACTAAATTTATAAATTAAAACATATACGTATGAGAAAAATATTGTATGTAGATATGGTTTGGTAATCTGCAGATTCAGACTTCCATAGGGGTTCTTAGATTGTGTCTCACACATACGAAGGAGACTATTATGAATGCAAATGCTTATAAAATTTTATTAGCATATATTAATATTACAAAAGAGTGATTTCATTATGGCATTTTTGTACTGTATATGTATTTTAAGTCAAGGAGATACCTTTTTTTTTTTAACTTTTATATGCATGAGTGTTTTGCCGGCATGTGTGGAAGTGTGCTTTCAAGTGCCCTTGGAGGTCAGAAGAGGGTGTTGGAGCCCCTGGAAATAGATATGGATGATTGTTAGCTGCCAGTACACTTAACTGCTGAACCATCTCTCCAGCTTTCAGTCCGGAGATTTTGCAATCTGTCTGTGATTGCTACAATGCCAATAGAGGCCCATAGGGATCTACTGCAGTAGCCATGCTGTTCTTTTCTTAAACTGGGTACTGTGCACATGAGTATTAATTTTATTATCCTTTAAATTTCTTAGATTTATGTTTTAATTAATTAATTGAATCATGTATTTCATACAGAACATCTCAATCAGTCTTAATCATCTTTATGCCCCCTTTCCCACCGGCACTCCACCCCAGCCCCACACTGGAATCTATACATTGTTTCATCTGTGTTAAGGTCTATTGTGTCAAGTCAGTGTTCACTGAAGTCTAGTCACCCGATCCAGAGTCCCTTGCTTTAAGATTAGTTCATCCTCACCCAACACTAATCAGTAGTCAATGTTTCTTCAGCAAAGATTGGGGTCTGCTGCCCATTTCTCTAGTTCCATGCTGGGTTTTTCTCTGCTTCAGTTTGCATGGATCTTGAGCATGCTTACACCATTGCTGTAGGTTCATCTGAGCAGGGGGCCAGGAGCTTGTAGGATGCTATTTCCATATGGTTACATACCTCACTGACTTACGGTCTTTCTGCCTTCTCGTCCACAATGGTCACTGAGCCTTGGGTGAGTAAAAATTAATATAAGAGTCCTGTCCAGGGACCCACACTCTGCAGATTCCTAATCTCCATGCTTTAGTCATTTGTGAACTTTTGTATTACTGGCCCTCTATTGCATGAGGGAGCTTCATTAATGAGAGCTGAGAGATTCATTAGTGTCCTCTTTATATTTTGTTCTGTGTTGCATGAGTCTTAGGTGTAGAGGTTGCATTATAGATGGTATCCCTTAGTCATGGGCAGTTCACAATGTCCGTGTGTGACCAGTTGTGGTATTCTTAGCTACTGTAAAAAGAGCAGCAACAAATATGGATATACAAGTATCTCTGCAATAGAATGAGTCCTTTGAGTATAGATCAGGTCAAATGATGCATTCATTTTTAGTTTGTTGAGTTCTCCACATTGCTTTCCATAGGTGCTGCATGAGTTTATAATCCCACTAGCAGTGAATAAACATTCCTTTCTCCCCACACTCTCTCCAGCATTTGATATCATTTATTCTCTTGATCTTAGCCAGTCTGACTGGGGTAAGGTGAAATCTTAATTACTAGTGATGGTGACACTTTTTAAGAGTTTCTTAGTCATCTTTATTTCTTCTTTTGAGAAATCTCTGCTCAGCTCCTTAGCCCATCTTTTAATTGGGTCCATTGTTTTCTTGATTCTTTGTTTTTTGAGTTTTTATATATTCTGGATGTTAATCCTCTGTAAAGATTTTCTCACATTCTGTGGGTTTGCTTTTTACTTCCTTGGTTGTTTCTTTTGCTATACAGCTTTTTAGTTTAATAAGTTTCCACAACTGATGTCTGATTTAGAAAGCCTTTTCCTACACCTAGATCTTGTAGGTTACTGCCAATGTTTTCTCCTAATGATTTCAGAGTTTCAGGTTTCACATTGAGGTCTTTGATCTATTTGGAATTGACGTTTGTGCATGGTGAAAGATAAGGATCTAGTTTCATTCTTCTACAGGTGGAGATCCAGTTTTGCCAACACCATTTGCTGAAGATGCTATCTTTCTTCCAGTGAGTGTTCTTGGCCCCTTTGTCAAATATCATGTACTCATTTTTGCATGTACTCATGTTTGAATCTTCAATTATATTCCATTGGTCTACAGGTCTATTTTTGTGCCATTGCTATGCTGTTTTTATGACTGTAGCTCTGTAATATACTTTGGAATCTGGTATTGTAATCCCCCCTGCATTGCTCTTTGTGCTCAGGCTTGCTTTGTCTATCCGGGGTCTTTTATGCTTCCATATGAATTTTAGGATGATGTTTTCTAGTTCTGTAAAGAATGTCATGGGGATTTTGATTGGGATTGAACTGAATTTATGTGTTGCTTTTGGTAGGGTGGGCATTTTCACCTTATTAATTCTCTCAATCCATGAACATGGGAGGTCCTTCCATCTTCTGGTGTCCTCATCAATCTTTTTCTTTAAAGATCTAAAATTTTCATTATAGACATCTTTAATGTCTTTGGTCAAGTTTATTCCAAGAGTATTTTAAACTCTTGTGAATAAGAGGGTTTCCTTGTATTCTTTCTCTAATTGCTTGTCATTGGTGTATAGAAAGGCTACTGATTTTTGTAGATTAATTTTGTAACCTGCCACGTTATGGAAAGTGTTCATCATTTCTAGGGGTTTTCTTGTGGAATTTTTTGCATCTCTTTATGTATATCATCTGCAAAAGGGATAATTTGGCCTGTTCTTTTCCAATGAGTACTCCTTTAACTTCCTTTTCTTGTCTTATTGTTCTAACAAGAGTTTCACGCACTGTATGAAAGAGGAAGAGAGGTTGTGGACAGCCCTGTCTGGTTCCTGATTTTAAGAAGAATGCTTCCAGTTTTTCTCCATTTAAAATGATGTTGGTTGTGGGCTTTTTGTATATAGTTTTGAATTATGTTGAGGTATATTCCCTCCAGTCCAGTGCCCTCTAGGATTTTTAACGTAAATGCTTGTTGAATTTTGTCAAAGGCTTTTTTCTGCATCTGTTGAGATGACCATGTGATTTTTATCTTTGAGTCCATTTCTATGCTTTATGACATTTATTGATTTAGTATATTGAACCATCCCTGCATCTCAGAATAAAGCCAGCTTGATCATAGTGGATAATCTTTTCAATGTGTAACTGTATGCAGTTTGCAGGTATTTTGTTGAGAAGTTTTGCATCTCTGTTCATTAAGGATATGGGTCTATAGTTTTCTTTTTGATTATATCTGTACCTGGTTTTGGTATTAGAGTGATGCCGGCTTCATAGAAGGAATTTGGGGACTCTCCCTCTGTTTCTGTCTTTTTGAGTAATTTAAGAAGTATTGGATATATGTAATTTCTGTTTGTATTGTGCATTTTACAACAAACAAAGTCAGTCCCTTATGTGCATGAAGTTCAGGGTTCTTAGGTCACTTTCATCTTGGTTCAGCCAAAAACATGAGTACACATTGGAACAGATTTGGGGGGGGTATTGGGAAGCTATCTTACAATATATTACAATAGTATTCTTTGATCTAGTAATTTTTCTATTTCTGATAGTTGGCCCTGAGAAGATAATACTAAATATTGGGGGAAAGTTCATGCAGAAGGATGTTTATTTGTATCAATTGTAGTGAAAAGTAGAAAGAGAAAAGCATGGTTGTTAGAGCGTTTCTACTTAGTGGAACATCAGACACTTTTAAATGGTGATTGTAAGGACTCTGATGAAACCTCAAAAATGGGAAAGATAGGCTAAAAAGAAAGGGCGGGAAACAGTGCTGTGTCTATAAGATGTTCATAACTCTGTAAAAAGATGAGGAGCAAACACCCTCCACACTGCACATCTGTCCATGCTGCTGTTCTTAGATGCGACTTTGGCAAACAGCAATTCTCTGGTTCTAATCCACTGTACAGGGATCATTGTTATGGAATTGTTTTGTCTGAATTAATACACTTCCTCCTCGAGTGCAGAGGAAAGCTTATAAGACTCAGAAACTAACAAAACTTCAAAACTCAGGAAGCCTAGAAAGTTACAGGACTCGCAAGGATCCTCTCCATGGCTTTATTAAGCAGGAAACAGTTGTGGAGAAGAGATTTCCTTGGAGCTGACCACAGATTAGTTAAGGAGCTCCAGAGTCACAATTTTCATTAGTTGTCACCCATGCTGGGGTGGGCTTTTCGGTGATGCATCTAGCCAAGAGTTTTCATGCTTCCCTAAGGAACTCATGAAACTCCTCCATGTTCTGGTAAGTGCCTTGGTAGGCTCACTGGCTCACCAGTGTAGACTTGGGTGAAATGATTTCTTTGATTTGTTGCTGATGCTCTGGCTGGGGTGAATAGACATTTCTTATATCTAAGTTTAGAAGGAATAATTTAAGGTGTACTTGAAGTTTATAAAAGATCTTTTCTTTTAGATGAGTTTAAAAAAATTCAAACACAAGATGTAATCAGATTCAGTTCTGAAATATGTTGGAACATTTGAACATATTTATGTGTAAGGACTGAGGAAGACTGAGAAGGAAGGACTGTGAAGGGAAGGCAGAGAGGGTTCATTACACTCCAGTGGTAACCACTTAACCACTGTAACCACCAGCAGCAGCAGTTTCCAGCTTTCTGCCCAGTAAGGGGGAAATGCCCTCTCAAGTCTTTTCCACTGTGTCTGTGACCTTGTATTGAATCATCTGAAAAGAAATAAGAAGTTCTTTTGTTTCCAGAATTTTCTGATCATCAAAAGGACAGAAGACAAGAAAAGTAGACATTTGATAGGTGAAGAAATTAGTTTGTAAGAAGGTAATTAGGCATAGTTTTCTGAAAAAGTCTGAACCTACCACACGTTCAAGCTTCAAGCTTTACTCTCTTCAGCTAAGCTGTCATATTTTAACACAAGAGGACATCTTACTACTTCTCCAGGGTCTTTAATTGCCTTACACCTAATTCTCTTTGGAAACTGTCAGGGTGATGGAATCATAGATCACAGACATAGACAAGAAAGACATAGAAAGATACAAGAAAGATGTTAAAATATCCATAATGAACTCATGTGTCTTGAGGAAACTTCTAATCTAATGAGAATGGATTTTATTCAGAAGATTGTACATGAACAATTAATTATTCATGGCAGAGACATCAAGATTTCATTTTGTTTAAAGGCCTCTAAGTGACTTGGAAAATTGGGTTAAGCTGGAGAAGAATTTCAAGAAAGAGACAAGGGAAAGCTTTTGAATATATTGACTTTTTCTAATATTTTCAAGATAGATATTATGAGTTGGCGCATAAATTATACTCCCACTGGCAACCTGCAGTGACTTGCCAGGGCAACAGTCTCTGCATGGGCAGACGGTGGACTAGGATGGCCAGACAGAGACAGGTTGACAGAGGTTTGTGAAAGGTTTGGACATTTATTCCAGAATTCTATAATAATTCAATTGGGTGTGGGCACAGAGGAGTCTTCTTGAAATAACAATAGGATCTCAGCAACCTGTGGCATTTTGTGCTCAATGATCTGTCTTCCCAGTGCCCCACGGGAGGTGAATACCTGCTCCGCCCATTTACAGTAAGCACAAAGCAGGGCACTGATTAGGTTTTATAAAACTTTGGTGTCCTGGACCCTGCTACTTGCTTATCTTTAAAGGAAAACACCAGAGATTGGTGTTCGATTGAGATTTTAATATGAGATTGATTCAGAGCAGAGTTAAAGAACTAGGATGAGTTTCTAGAAAGGCATTGCATAAAGGATCAGTTTCTGTGGGTACCTATGTGATATTTATTGAATTAATTCGAGGCTTTGGTCTACCATTGTATCTTGAGCCCCTTATGATGACAGTACCTGGAACACAGTAGGTGCTCAGGAAGTGTCAAGGCTGAAATGGAAAACAAGGCCTGTCTGTGAGGAGAGCATCACACCATCCAGGAATTATAGTGAGAAAGTTGTGGCAAAAGGAGACTTCTTTCCTGTTTTGGGAACTGAATAGTCCTAAAGAAACCTTTGGGATAATAAAATAGCATAGTGACATGCAAGGCTTGTGTGGGCAGAGGACAGAGAAGAAAGGGATCAGGATGAGGGATCAGGATAGCTAATGGTTGAATTTTCATTTGTGCCCAGGACCACAGTCACGGAGCTGGTGGCATCCACCCCAGGCAGAGATCTTTACCTCACAGCTATAGGAGAACAGAAGGCACCAATAAACAGAAAGTGTAATGAAAGGTAAATTATCACCTTAGAAGGGGAGCGTGACTGTGAAAATCGAGAGTAGTCCAGTATGGTTTTATTTCTAAAACTCTGTAGCATTTAGCGAAAAGTTATCTTATGGAAAAACAAGGTGGTTTCATATCTTCATAAGTTTTCAGGGCCAAAATTTTATAGCCTCTGCCTTGCTGATGTTGATGTAAGTCAAAAGTCTCTTGACTTTTTTACAGTAGAAGCTCTAATTTCTTTTCATAAAAATGTGATTTCCTCTCTATTTTTTTATTGAATCTTTGTGTATTTCAGAACATATTTGTGTATACAGAACATCTCAATCGTAATCATCTTTACACACCTACCGCCCCCCAGAACTGGAATCTGTACATTCTGTGTTATGGCCTGTTGTCAAGTTGGTGTCCCCAGATGTTCCTCAGTGAAAGTTCATCCACTGAGGTCTAGTTAACGTATCTAGAGTCCCTCGCTTTAAGATTAACTCTTCCTCATGAAGCAGTAATCAGTTGCCTCATGCAACGAAGGGTAAAGAAGACACTAATGAATCTCTCAACTCTTATTAATGAAACTCCCTCAGCAACACAAAAAGTCACAAAAGGCCAAAGCATGGAGATTGGGAGTCTACAGAATGTGGGTCCCTGGACAGGACTCCTATATTAAGCTTCACTCACCCAGGGCTCAGAGAAACTATAATTTCTAATAGCAGAGAGATGCTATCAAATGCCAGAAGTGCTTTGCTTTTAGTTTGATGCCATAGCTGTCCCCTCTCCTCCCTCTTTCTCTCTCTCTGTTCCTCTGTGATACTCAGAGAAGTAAGAGAGCTTGGTGTTTTCTTAGCCCGACATATTCCACAGCCAAATTCCATGACACAGTTTACACATTTTACAATGAAATGTTTAGGTCTGGAGCACTGGTCTTCCTCTCTTGACACTGAATACTTGGCTTTCAGCACTGCTTCCTTCATGTGGAGTGAGGCAGGAAGGCTTCGCTGTAGTGAGCTCCAAGGCCCTGGCCCTGGGTGGAACAGAAGCTCTGGGCTAAGACAGAGGCCAGGCAGGACTCCTTTCTTCTGTGAGTTTAGCTTGAGGCCACCCAGAGAGAATTTTTTTCATGCCAGACAGAGAGACACATTCACAGGTATAGGAAAGGAGACTTGTATTTGTGCTGGTCTTGGGATATTTCTACCCAGGCCTGGTTTCTTTCAGCTGATTAGTCAATTATGGCTTCTTGCCTTTTAAGTCCTAAGAATGCTAGGATTTTTGGCAGTCAGCAATGGTTTACAGTAAAGATTTGGGCTCTTGAGGCTGGAGATGTAGCTCAGTCGGTATAGTGCTTGTCTAGCATGCACTAGCATGCAGCAAGCCCTGGTTTGATACTCAGCACCGTGTAAACCAGACAGTGGTGGTACATGCCTATGATCCCAGTACTCAGGAGGTACAAGCAGGATATCAGGGCTTTCTTTGGCTATATAGTGAGTTTGAGGCCAGTCTGTGAAACATGAGACCCTAGGCTGTGGGGAAAGGTAGAAGGAGAGAAGAATCTCTTGCTTTTTGTTCCTTCTCTGAAAAGTATAGAATTTTCGGAGGTACCTTGTTTCCTTGATCTTAGCTCATTCAGTTGCCCAATCTCCCTTACATGTTTACTAATGGAAACTTGCTTCTGCTGGCCACACAGCTATTGGGAGCTAATTAGTACTTATGAGAGCTTGGAGTCTTAGCAGTTCATTAGTGGAGTGCTCAAAATGTAACAGGAATGGATTATCTGGAATATTTAGGATGCAAGGAACATTCCAGCTCTTTACTAAAGCCTCCTACATAGGAGAATGCTGGCATCAGTCATGATAATCTAAGCATAATTAAGTCAGTCTTGGAGCTTATCTTTATCTCTTATCCCTCTAGCACTTTCTTGATGGGTCTGTGCTGCCCTTAACCTTGGGACATCGACTCTTCCCTGAAATCCACCTCTACCACTCTGTCTAGGTCCTCGGTCTCCCTTCTTTGGTAAGGAGCTTCCTACTTGGCATGAAATCAGCTGGTGGTCCATTTCAGTCTAGCCTTGTTCTCCGCTTAACACCCTAGATTTTCCTTTCTAACTGCTCTGGTCTTGGTGCTCCTGTCTCTGGAGCAGGACCTACTCTGGTCTCCCTGAGCCTGTCTTCCACTTCTCTACTTCCTCTTCATCCCCATCACCAGCATGTGACAGAACTCTACTCATGGATTATTTTACTTCTTTCTTTGTTTACATTTATTGATTGTGTGTATGTGTGTGTGTGCATGTTTGTGTGTGTGTGTGTGTGTGTGTGTGTGTGTGATATAGAGGTGAGAGGACAATTTGTGAGAGTTAATTAGTTCTCTTCCTCTACCATGTGGGTTCCCAGGGTTGAACGCAGGTCATCAGACTTGGCAGTAAACACCCTTACCCACTGAGCCATCTCACCAGCCCTTTGTTTACTTCTTAATACATGGTTCGTCCTGTTAGTGTACAGTGGGAATCTTTTGTCTGTTTATTCACTGATATTTAGGATAATGCCTTATATGTAGAAGATGCTCAGGAAGTGTTCCCGGGGGGTGTGAATGAATTCCTGTGACCCCACCCACTATCTTTGGATTAATCTAGGACCTAGGATCTTAAGAGCTCAGGAAAATGGCAAGAGAGGTGTGGGGCCATGAGGCTCTTCTGGACACCATCTCCACTGCTACGACTTGAAGTGCAGCCCAGGTAACAGGCCTATTTCTAGACATTGTGACCTGAGCAAAGCTTTCAGCAGTCTAATCATAGGACGTTCCCTAGTTACTGCTGACCTATTTACCATTCTCAAGGTCAGGGATTCAGGTTCCAGCCTCTTTGGACTCTTGTGTTTCTGTGACCCTTTGGGATCTGGCCTGGGATGTTCCTGACCCAGAAATGTGTAACGTGGAGAAGCCCTTTCTTTTACCTTGGGGTGAAGCTCTTCCCCTTTCTCCCTCTCAACAAGCTGATTCATATACAACCGCAGCCCCAGAGCTTCGGAGTATGGAGAGAGGAGGATGGCTATGGCTTGTGACTGCCAGCCTCATTCCAGGTTCACCGAGAGATCCTGTCTCAAAGGAATAAAGCAGAGAGTGACAGAGCAGGGCACTCAGTGTCTTCTTCTGGCCTTTGTACACATGCGTAGGTATGTGCACCCTGTGCACACACATTATGCATACACCTCATGCATATCACACAGACACATAGAACAAATTATTGGTCTATATTGGAGCTATTTGTGGCTTAATTTAAAAAAGCAAGACATGAACTTAGATCACATGTAATCTAAAGTCAGCTTTAGTTTTATTCCTTTATTATTAATTCAAATCTAGAAAATGCTTTTGTTAGAAAACTGAAATAAGATTTCTTCCCTGAGCCACAGTGGAGTAAACTAGTGATTTCCATGCATCACTTTGATAAAATTCTGTGTCCTTTACTGTTGTAATTCTATTGTTTCCAGTAAGGAAATAACATGATACACCTGGATGGAAGGGAAATTAGGAGAGTGGAAGTGCCAAGATGTGAGAGGTGCTCGGCATCTGTTTTGTTCATCCTAAGTACTCTGGTGCATTGGCATGACGAGTGTGTCCGCGCTTCCTGCCTCCTCTTACATACTCTCGCCCTTTTGTGTTCTCAGCAGCAGAGTTTCCCAGTACGGACGTCAGCCATGCAATGGACATCTTTCTATGAACACAGTGAGAGGTGGGCTACAATCCCCATCCCTAATCCTAGTCATTTCCCCATCTGCTTTCTGAATAGCAAAGAAGTTTTCCCTAATGATAGACATGATGGCATTTGAGTACAAAATATTGTATCTGGCCCTTGGATTTACTATGGTGAGGTATAAAATGAGATTGTACTAGTTGCAAATATCTAATAGAGTTTCAGAAAAAAAAATATCAGAAATGCCACTCAAGAGAATGAAAGAGTGAATCAGAAACTACTAGCTTCTAAAAGTTGGAAAGAAGCCACTTAGTGTCAGAATGCCATGCAGAGAACTAAATCTCTTAGCTTCCCAAATAATATAACGAAGGGCTCCAAATTAGGGTCTGTAGCCTAGTACAAGGCAGCACAGAGAGGCTGGTGTGGAAGTCTCCCCTGAGGGGCAGTTCTGCAGAAAGCCCAGGATGTACACTCTCTTGAGATAGCAAACAAAAGACAGTTTGGGTCTTGTAATTGTACAGAAAGCTAAGTGAAATGGTGGGTGTATTTGTGCCTCCCATTGAGTCATGTTTCTAACGGATGATGTTCACATTATTGCTAGAATCTCATGTGTCTCAATCGGAAACTGGCACAGACCATTGGACAGGGGAGAGGGAAGGTAGGAATAGCAAAGGACCCCTACGCCAGGATTTAGGATAACACATTTCACACATTACCAAGAGAAAGGAATACAGTCAGTATTTGATTAACTTCTGGTATGCAATAATCATTAACAAACTACATTTTTTCTTTCTCTCTGTCTCTATCTCTGTCTCTCAACAGAATGGAGAAGAAATTGCTGCTGGGAATATACATTTTACAAGACTCTACACTGAGTCTTTCCAGACTTGCAAATGAAGCTGTTTGTTTAGCTTTCTGCCTACTTGTCTAGCAAACATTCAAACACGAATCATGATTTCCTATTCCCTAGCCATGCTTGCTGCATATATCTTCCAACACTGACTCTCTTACCTTTGCAGGCATCCCATGGTATGATCTGAGTGGAAGACTGAAAACAAGAGGCCATAAGATAGCAAGTTTATGGGTACAGAGTCCAGAGTCTGACCTTCTGATTTGCCTATGGCTAACTCACCAACAGTTTTGTGAAGGTGTCTACAGTTGAAACTTCTCTTGCCTTCTGGTATCTCCTGAGACTCAAGAAAACCAGCAATGTCTAGGACAAAGGCTTCTATGAGCACTTAATGGCTTTAGTATAGGATATTAGAGGCACAGAGCTGGTCAGGACAGCATGCAACCTTAGATCCAGCCATCCAATATCAGTCCATGTAGGGAGCTGGAGAGGGAGCCCATTTTCTTTATGATTTATTTACAGAGAAGTGGTGGACAGTTCACCCAGAATTCCTATTTGGCTCTGTACTCCAAGCAACATTGATTCTTAGGGGTTCTGTATCCTAAATGAACAGCCTATAGTCCAGCCTGGACCTACTGTAGAGATCCTTTCTGTTTCTAGATCCCAGATGAAGCTGGATAAGTGGGGTAGACTAACCTGCTCAAATGAAGTATATTTGTTTTATGACCCAAAGAGGTGCTGTGCCTGTTTCTTAGACGCAAGAGGAATTAGGAACAGCAGCATACTCTTAGACTTGGGAAGAATATATTGGTAAGTCTCAGACCATTGGATCCTTCAAATTTTCAGTGATTCAAAAAGGCCTCTGTGTGTGTGTGATTCATTTCCCATCTCGGATATGCAAGTATCTTAGCATTGTGTTTAGAATAGATCCAGTCTAGTAATCACTCAGTGTGTTATGGGTTGTAGCATGGAAAATGTGATCAAGATTCATGTAGCCCAGGGCTAGAGGGGTGGTGGTCCCTGCAGTGGAACACGGAAGGAAGACTGATGGCCTTATCTGAACGGAAGCTGTATTTTGTGATTGTTCTAGTTTGCTTCTGTTGCTATGATTAAACATCATGGCCAAAAGTAACTTGGGAAGGGAAAAATTTATTTTATCTTACAGGTTATAGTCCATCACGAAAGGAAGCGAAGGCAGGAACTCAAAGCACAAACCCAGATCCAGCAACTGAAGCAGAGATTATGGAGCAATACTGCTTACTGACTGACTCTCTCTCCTGGCATGCTCAGTTATCGTTCTTATACAGCTCAGGCCCACCTACTCAGGAGTGGATCTAGCCACAATGGGCTAGGCTCTCTACATCAATTAGCAATTAAGAAAATGCCCAGTAGACATGTCCACAGACTAATATGATGGAGGAAATTCCTCAGTTGAGATTCCCTCCTCCCAGATGTGAGAGGTTGAAAACCAAGATTAGTCATCACAGTGGTCTTTACTAACGATCATAGTGAAAAGATTATTTGCCAGACCAATAGTAGTGGGTTAGGGGCCAAGAGAGGTGTGGATCTGCTCCAGCAATGAAATGACACCTGGTTAAGTTTGTGAATATACTGTCATTCTGAGCCAAATCAGTGAGTCAAATAGGAATTTGGCAGGAAGCAGAGCCCCTGCATCTTTCAGGGGCCTTCATCTCTGCATTCCTTTCAAGGCTATGATACTGCCTTTGGTTTACTATTCTTGTGGGTAGAAACCCTCTAGTGACTTTGCTGTGATGTTGCTATAGTAATAATAGCCTGACCATAAAGATCAAATGACTGCTGCTCTACCTTTGCCTCTTACGCAAAATCCTTTCCCAAGGGATCCTTGAGAAAGTTCTGGGAAGCACGTTCAGCCTAAACAAGGTGACATACAAAACTATTTTAAGATATTTAAAATAGACTATGGGCATCTTCACAGTATAGTAGGCTTTTAAAAATCAAAATATTCTGTTATCAGTATGCCATATACACTTGGTTACTTTATAACTGAAGAAGCAGAAGCACAGAGATGTAACAGAACTTGTCCTAGCTCTACAGTGAGTAGGAGCCTGAAGGTTTTACCCAGCTCAGTCTAGCTCCCAAACCTGGTTTCTCTCTATTGTATTCATTCTTGGTACGTTGTAGGGGTATATATGTGGCAGTACTTAAAAGCACTTTACTTGATATACAGACACATGAGAAAATTACTCCCATTTTATTATTCTTAACAGTGAAAAAGTCTCATGTTAGTACCAAGTTTTTAATACTTCACACCTCTTACTGGCTTTGTTGCTTTGAGTGTGTGTGTGTGTGCCTGTGTGGTGTGCCAGAAATTATTGTATTCAGGGGCTCATGTCAGATAAGCATGTGCCACCCTCTAACACTTAAAAAATTCAATAATTAAAAGAAAGATCAAGCCTTAGGCTTAAAGCCCTACAGAAAACACACAACACACACACACACACACACACAAACTTGTTTTTACAGCAAATTTACATAAGGAATAAAGGAAAAAGGATAGTAAATTTCTAAGAAATTATTTTCTAAGATAGAAATAACCAGTTTATTATTGATTTGTAACTGAAACTGTGGTAGATATGTAGATGTCTTTCAGGACAGTGTCTCAACCATGCACCTTGTCATTAGATAGGACCGCTGTCCTTGAGAATGCATGCTTGTACTGAAGCATACTCATGTTAGTGAGACTCACTAACACAGTAATTTTTTCAGCATTCTTAAACATAAGTGAATCAGCTTCAATTTGCCTAGATAGATAGACATGTTAGTGGTTCATAGCAAAATGTAATAAACTGAATAGTTGTGGCCTTTAATGGAATCTCAGACAAGCCTGTTACATCTCAATTGCTTTTTTGACCCTTTTAGGTTAGTTCTTGCCTTAAAAACATACACAATCTGCAGTTCTGAATGTCTTCTTCTTATGTTGTTCCAGAGAGATCAATTGATCAGGAACAATTACTATCCTGCTTGTCTTCCACTTGTGATATATGCTGTCTTGGGAAAGGCAGGATGCATGCTCTTGGGCACAATGAATGTTTGCCCAGCATTTTGTGAAAATCTCCCCCATTTTCCACTCCCATAATTTTCAGAACCTTAACAACATCTCCCATTTCCCCTAAATTACCAAACAAATCCAAAGTCAATTCTGTTGCACTGAACATCCATTATGTACCAGGCTCTCTAAGGAGGTCAGGACCAAAGTAAGATTAAATAATAGTACCAAGAGACAGGAGCAAGAATTAACCAGTGCCCTGTATAGAGGTACCCTGGGCTCTGTTTGGAAGTGTCAAGAGAAGGGCGAGCCGTCTGTGAGTTACAAGAGCTCTAAACAAAGGTGAAAGTCTGTCACAGTGGAGACAGTCCAAAGAGGAGGTTCTAAACTCACAGACCAGTTCAACCTTTTACCTTTGGGGCAGGACACTGTTATCTGAAAAATTCACCCTCAAGAACTGCATAAAAAAATTGCAAATGAAAGAAAAATCACCGAATGTTTTATGTAAGTTTAGAATGTTGTACTAGACTGCATTCATAGCTGCCTCTCGGCCCACAGGTTACAGATTGGACTTGCCTGTAAAAGTAATAAAAGATGTTCTAAAAGCATTATTATTCCAGAACAATGGTGTTTGGGGTTTACCAGGCCTGCATTCTTTTACAGCTCGCATAAAAGCCTGTAGTAGTGCTTTCTCAAGATAAGGATTCTTTTCTTTCATTTCCAGTAGCGGAAGTGTGATTGTCACCATCTAGATCTGGGAGGATGGTCCAGTGATGTATTTGTAAATCAGGCTCTTTTTCCATCCACTCATATCCAAGTATGAATAGCCTTAGTCCTCATATGTTTACCTTGCAGTCAAAGACTGAGGCTGCGACTCCAGTCTCAAGGCCATGTCATAAGCAGGAAGACAGAAAAGAAAGTAAAGGGTAAAGGGATATCATTGTGGAGCTTGTTTTATAAACGCTTTTCTGGAAATTCCTTTGAGACATCAGCTGATGTTACTGGCCACACTTATTTACACAGATCAGGTAAGTGCTAAGGAGGCTGAGAACCAATCTTTGCTCTCCAGCTGGAACTAGAGTGGGTGACAGAAGGATAATCTGTGCATGGTGAGCCCATAGGTCTCATGTGTGACACAGATCTAAGCCAAGGTCCTAAAAGAGGACTGAATATTTCAAGGAAGTGATGCAACTCCTGTAAGCTCTTCAGTTTGTAGCGGAGGCAACTCAGGTCAGAGACAGACTTACTCAGGATCAGAGAGTTGTAACAGAGCTGAAACTTGAATTCTGATCATCAGGTTTCAGGCTTAGGTCTTTCCAATTATGTACAATGATGTGTTGATCTCAGATTGTAGTTTGTATTGATCTCAAGTTAAAGTGTATTTATAAAAATAGTGAAAGTTTCTGTAGTTATTACACTCAGAATAGAAAAATGATAGCTGTAAAAAACCTAAACAAGACTTCTGAGCAAATCATCATCCTTCATTATGAGACTTGATTCCAGATCCCTCCCCCAAGGATAACAAGTCACTTAAAATGAAACAGAGCTGGGTGTGGTGGCACATGTCTTCAATCCCAGGCAGAGGCAGGATGATTTCTGTGAATCAAGGCCACCCTGGTCTACATATCAAGTTCCAGAGGAGCTGGGACTATAGGGAGACCCTGTCTCAAAAAGAGACCAAACAAACAAAACTAAAAAACAAAACAACACCAAACAGCAAATAAAACAGCATAGTGCTTACGTTGTGACTTTATATGTCTTCCCACATACTTTAATGCATCTCTAAATTATTCACACAACTCAACACAGTTCTAAATTCTATATAAATAGTAAGTATACTATATTATTTAGGGAGTAAGATAGCAGAAACATCTGTACATATTCAATAAAAAGCAATTAAAAGATACTTTTTGTCTGAAGTTGGTAACCTATGTATGTAGAGCTCCTGTATACGGAGGGCTAACTGCACTGATAATATAGTTCAAAATGTATTGCAGAGGTCAACGTGCAGAGAATAAGAGACTTGTAGAGTGCTTATCACTGAATAAGACACTTCTATCACTAGATAGGACCACTGTCTTCAAAAATGCATACTTTCCCTGAAGGATGAGTGAGTGAGGCTCTGTAACACAGTACTTCTCTGAGCATTCTTAACCGTAAGTGAATCAGCTTCAGTTTGCCTAGATAGACATTTTAGTGGTCATAGGAGAATGTAATAAACCAAGTAACTATGCCTTTAATGTAATCTCAGGCAATCCTGTTGCATCTCAGTTACATTTTTGACCCTTTTAGGTTAGTACTTGCCTTAAAAACAAACCTCTGCCTCTTAAGGCTCAGGGATCATTGTGGATGAAATTATAAGAAAGATTGTAAGATCCAGTGATGGTAGATGACCATGAACAGTTTTCTAGCCAGTTGGGTAGTTGCTCTTATGAAGTCACGGAAATGATGACAGTATCCAAAAGCCAGACAGAGTCCTAGCTTGAGTGTGGAGGTGGGTAGGAAATCCTGTCCCCAGCTGAGGAATCATTGGCAACCAGTGGCTGCTGGGAGAGAGTCAGCTTACTTTAAGGGTGTGATACTGGATAGGTTGACCAGGCTCCAGTAAGTGGACTTACACTGAAGAATATTTGGGGACACAGGTTTGAGTGCATGAAACCAGGTGTTAGTTATTGAAGGGGGTGTAGATAGGGGAGGGGATCTAGAATATCAAAGCGTGTTGTGTAATATTCACAAAAATTCATCCAAAAAATAAAAAAAAGTTGAAAGATACTTACACGGTTTGAAAAAAGATTTGCAGCTTGTAAGGAATTAGTGGCAATTCATAGGTACTGAGAGAGGGAGAGGGAGTTTTCTTTAATGGTGCGACATCTGGTACGTTGACCATGCTCTTATCCACATACTCAAGAGTATCTTGGGAACTCAAATTATACTAGACAAGCTTTCAAAAAACTCCAGAGGGCATGAAATGAGGAGGTAGGGAGGTGGGGTGATCTGAGAGGAGAAGGGCAAGGGTTCTGAACATGATCAAACACGAATGGAATTCTCAAAGAATCAGTAAAACTATTATTTAATTAAAAGAATATGTATCCCTCCCCCTTCAGGATTTGCTAGACCCCAGCTGGCTGCCCACTAGGAACTCTCCAGTCACCTCATGTATCTCAGAAACCTAGGTAGGCTGCCACTGGCCCGCTAACATCACCCCAAAGCCCCAGTGTCAGTTCTGTGCCAGTGCCAGGAGCACAAAGGGGTCTCCCTGTTATCCTCAGCACCTAGTAGGCAACCCCGGAAATCCTCCCCCTGGCAGGTAGCAGCACTGGGAGGGGTTCTAAGACTTCAAACCCAGTTAGAGACCTCCATCCTGGCCTCCACTCCTCCCACCTCTACCTGAGGTCAGTGTGACGTACCCCAGCTCTCAGCACTGCATATACCCACTGTGACCCCAGCCCCTGACACAAAAGGACCACCTGTAGAAATGAGTCAGCCTTCCACAGACTTCGGACGACTAGCAGTGAGACTCTGCTAACTCCACAGAAGGGTTGCTCCTGGAATCAGAAGTCCACAAAACCCCAGATGTATGGGGAACATGTCCAACACACTGTTAGCATACCAACACAGAATTAAGATTGAAGAAGAAGAAATACAGGTCAAAGGCACAGAAAATATTTTGAACAAAATAGAAGAAAATTTAAAAGATTAAACAAAACCAAGAAGGCTTTAAGAATAAGCAATTCCAGAACCAAAAGAGGCTAAAGAAAACAATACCATCATAAGAAAATAGCATCTTAATAAATATTGGTCAATAATAGCTCTTAATATTAAGTCTCAATTATCCCAGTAAAAAGACACAGGCTAACTGATTATATTAGAAACAGAATCCTTTTTATTCTTGCTGCCTTTAAGAACATACTTTACCATTAGCAATTGATACTAACTTAGACTAAAGGATAGAAAAAAGTATTCCAAGCAAATGGAACTAAGAAATAAGCGTGTATTGTTATTCTAGTATCTGACAAAATAGACCAAACTAAAACTAGTTCAAAGAGATAGAGAAGAACATTCCAAACTCATTAAAGGAAAAATCTACTAACAGGGTATTACAATCCTAAATTACATATATATTATATATATATATATGTGTGTATATATATATTTATATATATATGTATATATATGGACCAAAACCAATAGTACTCAATTTTATAAAAGAAACACTATTTGATCTAAAATCAGTGATTGACTTCAACACTGTGATAGTGGATGACTTCAGTATCCCATCAATAGGTCATCCAGACAAAAACTAAACAGAGAAATGTGTGAATTAAATGATACTATAAAGTAAGTGGATCTAACACATTTATTTATGGGATAGCCCACTCAAACACTAAAGAATACACTTTCTTCTCAGCAGTCCATGGAATGTTCTCCAAAGCTGATCACATATTAGGACACAAAACAAGTCTCAACAAATTTAAGAAAATTGAAATAACATCCTGTATCCTATCTGACAAAGGAATAAAGCTTGGTATCAACAACAATAGAAATGTAAAGAAGTACACAAATTCATGAAAACTAAGCAGCTTACTACTGAATGAAATTTGGGTGAAGGGAAAAATCAAGAAGCAAAATTAAAAAATTCCTATAAGTGAATGAAAATGAAAATGCAACATATCAAAATCTATGAAATACAATGAAGGCAGTACTAAGGGAAAAGTTTAGAACACAAAGTGAATGCATCAAAAACCTTTTGATATCTCATATTAATAACTTAATAATGCTCCTGAAAACCTTAGCAAACCAGAAACAACACCCAAAAAGACTAGATGGGAAGGAGATCATTGAAAATCAGGGTAGATGACAGTGCAACACACACACACACACACACACACACACACACACACACAAAACACTCCACAAAGACTCAGCAAAATGAAGAGTTTGTTTCTTGAAAAGATTAACAAGATTGATAAAATATTTAGCCAAATTAACCAAAAAGAAGAGACAGAACGCAAATTAATATGATCAGAGATAAAAGGAAACATTTCAGTAGATAGCGATTCAGAGAATCATAAGAACATATTTTTAAAAACCTATATTCCCTTAAATTGAAAAATGTAAAAAGAAATGGATGAATTTATAACTATGTATGACCTATCAAAATTAGATCCAAGATCAGATAATTTAAATAGATCCATAATAACCAATGAGATAAAAACAGTAATTAAAAATCTCCCAACTAAAATAATCCAGGACCAGAGGGATGGATACCGTGCAGAATTCTACCAGACCTTCAAAGAAAAACTAATCCAAATACTTCTCAAATTATTCTTTAATAAAAAGAAAGAATACTTCCAAATTCTTTTAATGAAGCCAATAATGCCGTGATACCAAAACCAAAGATCCAACAAAAAAGTATAGCCCAATCTCTCGGATGAACATAGTTACAAATATTTTCAATAACTTGTAAACAGAATGCAAGAGCACACCAAAAAGATTACTCACCATAACCAAGTTGGCTTTATTCTAGAGATGTAGGGTTGGTTCAACATATGCAAATCAATAAAATAATCCACCACATAAACCGACCCAAGCCTGGAAACCATATGATTATCTCATTGAATGCAAAAAAGGCTTCTGACAAAGTCCAACATTCATTCATACTAAAAGTCAAGGAGAATCTAGGGATACAGAGGACCTATCAACATAATAACGGTATATACAGTTAGCCCATAGCTAGCATCATACTAGGTGGAGAAAAATCCAGAGCATGTAAAAAATCAGGAATAAGACAAGAATGTCCCCTCTGTTCATGCCTGTTCTACATGGTTCTTGACGTTTTGGGTAGAGCAATAAGGCAAGAGAAGCATAGAAATAGATACAAATTGAAAAGGAAGAAGTTGAATGAAATTAGATCCCTATCTCTGACCATGCACAAAATTTGACTCCAGATAGATCAAGGACCTCAACATAAGACCTGATACCCTGAGTCTAAAAGAAGAGAAAGTAGGAATACATTGGAATGGTGCAGGGAAGGACTTTTTGAATAGGACTGGTTGTGTAGACACTAAGTCCAACTGGTAGAGTAGACACCAAGTCCAACTATTGATAAGTGGGATCTCATGAAACTAAAAAGCAAAGGACACCATCATGTGGGTGAAGACACAACTTACAAAATGAAAAAAAAAATCTTTACCAGCTGTACCTCTGAGAGCTGGTTAAAATCCAGAATATACTACACATAAAAAGCCAAACAATCCAATTAAAAATTGGGGCAAGTAACTAAACAGAGTTCTCAACAGATGAACTACAAATGACTGAGAATTTTTTTTTAATGTTCAGCATCTTTAATCATCAGGGAGATGCAACTGAAAACTACTTTGAGTGTTTTAGTGTTTTTTTCCACAGTCAGAATGGCTAAGATCCAAAAGATAAACAATGACAAATGCTGATGAGGATGTGCAGAAAGGGGAACTCTTATTCACTATTGGTGTGAGTGCAAACTACTGTAGCCACTATGAAAATCATCATGGAGATTCCTCAAAAAGGAAGAAATAGATCTCCATGGTCTAGCCATACCACTCTTGGACATATACCCAACAGACTCTATATCCTACTACAGACATACCTGCTCATCCATGCTCATCGCTGCTCTATTCATAATATCCAGGAAATAAGAACAACCTAGATGTCCATCAGCTGATTAATGGATAATGAAAGGATGCTATATATACACAATTGAATATTATTAAGCTGTTAATAAAAATGAAATTTTTATTATATGAAATTATGAAATTTATTAAATTACAAATATTTAATTTACAATTATGAAATTAAGTGGATGGAACTGCATACAATCATCCTGAGTGAGGTAACCCAGACCCAGACATCACTTGTTCTTTCTCATGACTGCTATTAACTTTGAATTTTCAGATATATGTATTTCAATTGGAAAATCCATAGAGGCTAGCTTCATGGTATTGGGGGAGCTTTATGGTAAGGGAGATAGAATGCAGTGATATCAAGGGAGAAGGGAGAAACAGCATAGGTGTAGGGAGGGTTAAATAGGAGCTAGGGAATGGTAAAGCTGGGCAGATGAGGGAATATGAGGAGTGATAACTATTTTTGGAACAATCATATAGAAGTCTCCCATTATAGAAGCTTCTTAAAGTATATACATATATAGTATAAAAAATTAAATGGATATATATATATATATATATACATATGGATATATAATATAACAAGGGGACAATGCCCCTACCAGACACTGTAGTCTAGCAAATAAAAATCCAATGCCTGTAATGGACTCCCTCATTTAAAGTTGTTAACCAGGAATCTCATAGACCCTCAAAAAAAAATACTGGCTATTGTCCCTGCTCTTAGTTACCCTTCAGAACTTAATGGTAAGACCTTATTGCTGAATAACTGACATATGTGAATTGTAGAACAAGCAAAGAAAAATTAAGGTGGTACTGACCTCAAAGCTTTATCTCTACTAGCTAACTTTCATAGTGTTGGAAGGTGCTATGCATGGTACTGGAAGAGAAAAGTGATCATCAACTTTGCCTAGCTTTGAACGTACAAGTTACAATAACAACTGGCTCAGAAAGATATGCCCACTGATTCAATAATGACATGCATTTTGTGAATAACCACCTACTTTCTCATCAGCTTTAAGGTGTGCTTCACAAATTGGTCACCATACACTGATATCTGACCTAGAAACCTGTGGCTAGACATGTCTCAGGCCACAGGAGATAATTTGCTATTGTTACTCTGCTAAACAGACATAGTATTAAACCAACTCTCAATGACAAATTGTTATAGCCATAGATTATTGCACCTCTCAGCTCTTACGTGATAAACTTCTTGCAGCAGATGGTGATTAACACACAGACCCCACAGCTGGTTATCATGCATAGAATAAGAGACTACAGACTGCTTAGCCCTGAATAGGACAGCTATGTCAAACATCTCCTCTCAAGGCTCAGGGATTGTTGTGGAAAAAAAAGGGAGGGAAGACTGAAAGAGCCAGAGGTGGTGGATGACTACAAAGGAAAAGTGTTACCCAGACAGTGTGACAGCATGCTCAAGCCAGACACATTCCCAGCACAGAGGGGACTGAGTACGGGATAAGAAGCTCCAAGCCTAGCTGAAGAACTACTGGCAACCAATAGCTACCGGGGGAGGGCGAGTCTGTTTTCTTTAAGAGTGTGATGCTGGACAGGTTAACCAGGCTCCAGGGGATAGACCCACACCAGAGGGCATTTGGGAACACAGATTAGACTTGATAGGACATGAAATTGGGTGAGGGTACTCACGGGGGTTGGAGATAGGGGAGAGGATCTGAATAAGATCAAGATACATTGTATGAAAGTTTCAAAAATTAAGGTTAAAAAAAAGAACACGCACAAATTACCAATAAATAAAAATTTTTACAGCTTGTCTGTCCCGGGGTTATTTCTTTTAAACTCTAATAAAAATTGTGCTTGAATGTAAAAAAAAAAAGATGAAAAATCATGATTATATTGGTCAGGAATAAAGCTTTCTGGCTTTGGGGGATCCAAAGATCTATAGCAAAGTTATCTTTTCCAAACAGAATTTAACTACCTTGGATAGTGATTTTCCAGTTTTTCTCCTGATTCTTCTTCATGTCTTTAAAAACAAGATGAGATTTCTCCACAAGTCACTCGTTCTCACTGCTGTGGAGTGGTGTGAGGAAGCGGTCCTATTCATCACAGAAAGTCTCAGAATTTGTCAAATGGATGTGTGTAGGGGAAAGGAAAAAAAATTGCAAAAATTAATCCACATTTTCCTTTCTTTTGCAATGGCAAAAGTCTGCTGTCAAACTATTAAATCATGTAATTGGAGAAGGCACTGGACATCTACAGAGGGTCTTATTAGAATGCACGCAAACCTTGATTTGGAAAAAAAAATTGAGAATGTTATAGTGAGCTCCATGAGGAAGCATGCGTGCCAGATATTCTAGCTCACTTCTCAACAATTAATAGGTATAGACACATGAGCTTACATTTCTATGAAGTCCTTCCATCAACACATGCTCATGAAAATGGCTCCTGATAACCTGTCTGCAGTCTCTCAGTTTGGTGTCAGTCAAGTATATTAGTAGCTAAGCCTTACTGATTTTCAGGGGCTTTTTTCACCTAGGTAATATTTTTTATTTTCAAGTACTGTTTAAAAGTTGACTCGAGTTGTCTTATATGCTATAAATTCTACCATTTTCCTCTCCTTTGGGGGCCATAACAATTAGTAGTCTCTTTTGACAAACCAATAAGGCAAGTGGAGCTTTATTATAGTTCCATAGTATGAACTTATGGTCAGCATCTCATAAGCATCTACATATTAATTGAACCCAATTATGCATGACCTTTGGCATTCAAACTGTGGGTCCTGTATTGTTTTATTTTCCTAAAACGCTCCAGCAAATTCAAGGCAGACTATGAGCATGGCTCGGCACGCTCATTTTGTGGTGGGGAATCCATGGAAGAATCTGATGCATAAATAGTTTGTATGTGATACCTGTACTACACAGGTGGGTGACAGTAAGGATGAATGACCATGCTGATCATAGCTGAGAAGCTCTTCATTGGGTGTGGAAAACAACATGTTCCATATTTCCTATTAAAAGACCAGTGCCTATAACTGGGATTTTTTCAAACAAAATTTGCACAATTTAAAAATGTCTGATTTACATTTGCAAGGATTTGCTTTAGTTCCGTGGGGTTCAATCTGTTTGGGGGCTTTCAGAAGTTATGTGTGCATGAAGTTTGGGATTTGTTTTAAGGGGAACTGTAGTTGGCTGTCCCTTTGTCCCTGAAGGCCTTCACTGTCTTGTGGTGATGATCTGTTGTTATTTTCATCAGTGAGGGACGGTTGACCAATATGGGAAAGAAACAACTGGGCAGCTGGGGTTTGTCTTTACACTCATATTCCAAGTAAGAACTAACACGTATGCACACCAAGAGTGTGCTAGGATGCCCCTGGCAGCACTGTGTGGAGTAGCTCAAAATGGGAATTATTCAAAAGGCAGGAGGATGGATTAAACAAATGAAAGGGAACATTTAAAACTCTCCTTAACAACATGCACTCATCTCATTGTTAATGATATTGAGCCAAAAGAGCCATACAGAAACGTGTAGTATCAAGTCTCCCTTTCTCTAGCAAAATGGAGTCACTTCTTTCTTTGCCTTTTCATTCCTTCATCTAACTCTCTAGGTGTTTTCATTTCCACGAAGTTTAGAAGTGCACAAGCAATAGTGTCAGAAGTCAGAAATGTGGCCACTCTCAGGAAAGAAAGACTCAAAGGAGGTGGAGGTTGGGGCCTAGAATACTGGTGCTGCTCTGCTCCTGGATCTGTCAAGAGGGAACATTCATAAAACTGTGGGAACAAACAGTTTTAAGCTTAGGATTTGGCTTTTCTTGTCTTCAATTAAAACCGAAAAACTGGGGGCTGGAAAGATGGCTCAGTGGTGCAGAGGACTCAGGTTCAAATCCCAGCACCCACATAGTGGCTAACAGCTATCTGTAATTCCGTTCCAAGGGATCCAATGTCATTTTCTGTCCTCCTTGGGCATTGCATGACATGGGTGCATTTACATACATACAGGCAATACACTCATACACATAAAATAAAAATAATAAATAAAATATGAAAAAAATAAAAGTGAGAAACTATTAGTAGATACGAAGTGACTGGAATCAGTACTACAGCTTTAGATACGAATGTCCTGTGTTGTCATGGAAGCAACATACCTAAGTTCATAGTAAAAGCTGTATATCCCAATAATATAAGACCATTCTAATTTTTGTCATAATAAATGATTATTTCAGGACCAAACAAAGCGTGTCTTTCTTTGCCCTAGCAGAATTCTATTTGGCTCATTGATCAGCATCAAACCAAGTCAACTAACTGGTTGGATGGCAGTTGACCTTGACAACTTGCTCACATATCCAAGCTGCAGTTTCCTTATCTGTCAGGTAGATTAATCATACTTATTAACAATTTGTTGAACGAATGTGAGAACTGATGCAATGCCTATAACATGTCTAACCATTGTGTGGAATGTGCATACAATGAGTAGGAATTTGCTTTCTTTACATTTCTCCTTCTCCCTCATTTTCAGTCCTCTGTATCCCTCTAAAAGCATCAGTGGGTAGGTAGGCAGTGTGGCTTGGAAGGATAACCCCATTCCAAATAGTGTAGATGGAGTGGCAGGCCAGTTCCTACCACGTCGTGAGTGCCCAGTGATATAATGTGTATGCATATGAAATAAAAGATTATGTTACAAAATCCTTGGATTTTCTACAACAAAATCAATCCCCGCCCCCCTCCACCCTGCAAAAGCCGACAGCATCCCCTTTCTCCTAGCAAAATGGAGTCAGTCTCTTCTTTCTCTTCCTTTTCATTCCTTCATCTAATATTTACTTTCCCACAGCAGGGAAATTGGGGGTGGGGTTTTCCTTGATGATCTCTTGCTTCCTGGGTTGCAGGGACAGGACTATTAAATATGTGGCTCTGGTTTACCACCAAATCTCCATGCTACCTCAGATGCATGCCCTCTGGTAACTGGCCAACTTGACCTGGCATGACCACCTACTACCTTTTGGCAGAAGCACATGTACAAACCACCCAGCAGCTGAGGACCAAATGAAATCAGGGCAGGTGGGCAGCTGTGTCTGTTTAAAGGCTTTGCTCACTGCTGTTCCTAGAGATATAGAAAAGTCAAAATCACTTCACTCCTTTTGTAATCTTCCAGGGATTACAGTCCAGGGAAAGGACTGCCATGTTTGTAGACAGGTGAAGGGAGAAAATGTGAGGCCCTGGCATTTGACAGTCTCTCTGTTCTTTGGTCATCTGGCAGATGACTCAGCTGAGCGAAGTGCATGGGATCACATAGGTTACAGATGCGGAAAGTGATTTTGGTCCCCAGTTCCTTTGCTTGGTACCTGGATGCCTGTTGCAGACCATTTAGCCTCTTCAGATGCTCTTTTCCTGTCTGCAATGAAAGCAGAGGAAAGTTGTTCCTTTCCTGCTGCTGTGAGGAGAGAGGGCAAAAGAATCATACTTTGGTCTGTGTCTGGTGTACACAGCTGGGTCACGTGCTAGTTCTTGTTCTCTAGCTCCCAAACTGAATTTGTCTTTCTTCTTTTCAGACCCCATGTCAGCATCTATTTTGAAAACAAAATTACTCACTCGATTTCCTGAAATAGTTCCTCTTTTCTAGACTCAGGCAAGCAGCCAAGGGAGAGTGTTTGCTAAGCAAGGGAATGGAGTAGTGAAGCCCTGCTTGCTGCAGGTAACAGCTGGGGAAATCAAAACACAGCTGCCCCACAGGGCTACCCAAAACAAGCTAGAAAAACCAGTGATGGAATGGAGGACGTGGAAAGCAGGATGACTTTTGTTTCGATAGGTTGGTAGGCCAGGGCTCTCTGCCCCTCAAGGCCAGGTCGTGCACTGGGGATGGAATTAGCGTGTCTCTACCTCTCCAGAATGTGGGTGGGAGGCAGTGGCAGGCAAGAAATCATTTCAGTCATCTTAATTTTGTGGGCTTCACAAGGGATTGCACAGAAGGATTTTATTTTACACAACTTTTCATATCCAGAGTGTGGCTCTGGCTGCTTCTTTCCACACAGCAGAGATCCCAGGCACAATTCCTCTGTTTTTTTCTGCACTCTCTCAAGAAGACGGAATGCCTGAATGGAAAAACATGACCCAGACAAGTCCCTTTCTCCCTCCTGTCTTTGGAGCATGAACAGTTCAAAATCCTGGCAGGTTTTGCCATTGAAGTGGGCACGAGTCAGGCCAGTTCTGCCCCAGATGTGTGAGTATATTTGTTAAATTCTGAGACTTACTTTCAAAATGTCAGAAAATGCTGTGCAGTCTTCTGGAGGAGAAATGGCATCAAGAGGTTTTTCCACTCTGTCACATTTGCAGTAGTGGTACGACTGTTACGGGAATAACAAGTACTCCCTGAATGGAGTTGAGGCCTGATTCACAGAAGAGATCCTATGCCTGGTGTTGTGAACCTGATTAAAAACTCAAGTCTCAGGAAACTGTAGGCCCTAAAAAAGGAAATTACTATTGATGCTTAGCTAAATAGATATATGGTCAAATTACTTTCTAAATATGTATGTTCAGACCCTTATACAGAAACTACTTTCAACCCTAATCTGAGCAGATTCTCTTTGTAGTGAATGGTAGTGAATGCAGTGTCATATGGCAGCCCAAGAAGCTGCAAATAAGTAGTGGATGAGGGGTGCAGCCTTAAGGCAGCTTTACTCCCCTCTTTTATTACACTACCCCCTCTATGGCCTCTGGGAATATGTGGAAGAGGGAACAGAGTGACTGTAAGAGCCTGAAATGGGAAGAAAGGCAGTGTAATCCTCTTCTTTAGACATGACACAACTGATGCAAAAATACAGGCCCTGTGAATAGACAGCCATGGGTGAGAGAGGGGCTCATGGTGAATTACAGGCCACTGATGGGCCCTGGGAGAGGGAGAGCCATTGTCTTCAGTTGTGTAACCATTGATGTATCCAGCAGATTCTAATAGATAGCTCCAATCCCAAGACCACACAGATGACCCTGATCAAACCCAGAGGAGCAAAACAAACAAAACGATATGAATGTGGGAAAAAGATTAGTAAAGGGGAGGATTAGAGAGGAAAGGGAGGGAGATAAGTGAGAGGGAGGTAAGATCAATCAGAATGCATTATATGCATATATCAAACTGTCAAAGAACAAATTTAATTTAAAAAAGAAACATGGAGGCTAAAGAGGTGGCTCAGTGGTTAAGAACACTGACTGTTCTTGCACAAGACCCAGGTTCAAATCCCAACACCCACATTGACTAATAACTGTCTGTAACTCCAGTTCCAGGGGATTTGGTGCCCTTTTCTGTCCTCTGTGGGCATTGTGCGACATGGGTACACTTACATACATGCAGGCAATACGCGCATACACATAAAATAAAAATAATAAGTAAGATTAAAAAAAAAAAGAATCATAGGATAGCAGACCCGAAACTTTGCTTAAGAAATATTGGCAACTGATTACCGCTGAGTGAGGATGAGCTAGTCTTCCTAAAGCAAGGGACTCTGGGCAAGCTGACTAGACCTCAGGGCATGAATCCACACTGAGGAACACATGGGGGCACTAACGACTCAATGATCTTAACACAGATGGAAGGATGTGTGGATTCCAGTTGGGGGCTATGGGAGGGTGCTGGTGGGAAGGGATATAAAGATCATTAAGACTGATTGAGATGTTCTGTGTGAAACACACAGTGATTCAATACAAATTTTAAATTACAAAAGATACATAGGAAGGATTTCCGTGTCGGATGAATGACAAAATGTTTTGAGTATCTAGGAAAATGTTTGTATGTAATAAAAATGTGTACCAAAAAAAAAAATTTTGTGATTCAATATTCAGAACTGTATTAGTTACTTTTCTGTTGCTGTGATAGAAACACTGACCAAAGGAACTTATAAAAGGAAGAATTAATTTAGCTTAACGGTTCCAAAGGGGTAAGAATTCATCATGGTGGGAAGGCATGGTGACAGAGGCGTCTATAATAGATGCAGCAGCTAAGCATTCACATTCTCAAACAAGCATAGTAAGCAGAAAATGACTACGGATCTAGCAAGGCTTAAGAACTCATTAAGCCCACCCCCAGTAACCTGCTTCCTCCAGCATAACCACACCTTCTAAGACCTCCTAAAATACCACCACCAACTGGGGACAAAATGTTCAGATATTTTGGACATTCTCTTTCAAACCACTACGAGAGCCCACTGACCCATGAATATAGGCCATATCTTCCAATGTCAGTTTTATCAGAAATAAAGTAACATGGTGCCTTTCTTAAGGAGTGTTTTTCTTATCTTTCTCAATTGGTTCATAACTTAGAAGGGAGAAAAGGATTTTTCTCCTCCCCTAGCAGGAGCTAGTGACAAGAGAAGGAGGAAAAGCCCTGAACAGAGAGAGGAAAGTTCTGCTATGTGAGCCAAAACTGGAAGTCGACAGCAATCCCTTAGGAACTGAACTGTGTGTAGAAGAAAGTAGAGGCCAGCATCAAACCCATGTACCACATCTTATATGAGTTCAAGAGAGAAGAACAGAATGGTAAGTCCTTCCATCAGCAAAAGCCATTCATAGTAGTAATTCATGTGAAAATTTCCCACATCACTTATCCCATTTCCTCCAAAGAGAAGCTAGAACTCCATCTTTCAGCCCCTGGTACCCAAGCCACAGACACATAAGCTTGGAGATCTTTGCCAGCTAGCTACATGAAAGTCAGATCATAGATAAGTGGTAAGACAGGCTCAATCGTTTGGTTAGGTATAGTGGCAAAGGCCTCTCAGCATGTGTGTCAGCTTCTTATCACCCTAACAAAATACTACAGAAAAGTAGCTTAAGAGAGGAAGTATTTATTTTGGCTATGGCTTCAGAAGATTTAATTCATGGTCACGGGGTTCTGTTATTTCTGGGCCTGTTGGAAGGCAGAATATCATGGTGGAGAGAACTTGGTGAATGAATGGGAGGAGAGAGAGGAGAGGGAGGGAGGGAGAGAGGGAGGAGAGAGAGAGAGAGAGAGAGAGAAAGAATTAAACTACTAACAGTCCATTCAACTGTGAATTTATCAATAGGTTAATCTATTAAAAGATTAGCACTGTGTGATCCAACCACCCCTCCATGGTGCTGCCATCTGGGGACCAAGTCTCCCACACCTGAGACTTCTGTGAGGACACCACATCCAACCGTAATGGAGCATCTGCCACTCTGTGCTTCATGAAGTCCTCCAGCTGCTTTGGCTGAAAATTCTGTGAGTTGATATGCTTTAGTTGATCCATTTCCTATTTAAATTATATAGATGGAATTCAGTGGTTTGCAACTATGAACCTGGCGCATGGTTTGCTGGCATTGCAAAATTGTTTGCTTGCTTTCATTGGCCGTCCAGCACCTAATAATGGGTAGATCAGGATGGTAAAAGGTGAATCTTGGATGAGAAGAAAGGATCAAGATGATGGTGAGCAACTTTGGCAGTACTGACATTTTGGTCTAGATTATTCTTTTCTGGGATGGGTACTGGCCCATGCATTGTAGAATATTTAAAGGCATTCCTGGCCTCTCTTCACTAGATTCCAACACTTCAAATTCCACATTGTACTAGTTAAATAATGTTTCTAAACATTGCAAAATGTAGTCTAGAGGGCATTGACTAAAAACCAATTAGCCCAGTCACAGCAGCTGAGAAGAACTGGAGGGGATTTCTAGAAGCACACCGTTGCTACATTTGTACAGGTTTGTAGCTCATAAATATATATGTTTATGCAAACAACCAGTAGATGGATAAGCATACTGATCAATATGGGTAAAGTTCCTTGCATAGTGCATATCTGAGGTTTCTCAATTGAGTTAGAACTACTTTAGAGCAGATACCTGAACTGGTAGATGAATTACAGGCCAGGCCTTCCCTTTCAGGGTGCTGTTTGACATTAAATACAATGAGAACATACATACTTAGAGCCTTCTCATGTCATAATCTCATTTACTTGATCCATCATTTGCAAAATGGTACCTGGACAGGTAGGCTTTCAGTGCCCAACAGTTCCTGAACGGATTTCTTTTAGCAATACACTTATATTCTGATTCTCATTAGGAACACTGTGATTTCTAAATCTTAAATGGATAGAAGGGGCCTGCAGGAATGATCTCCCTCTCAAGTGTGAGCACTTGGTTCTCTTATGTTTTGTCATTGGAAAACTCAGTTATTGCCAGTTAATGTACCAGACTATGATTTAGAATTATGTGTTTCCTCTTGAGCCTTTTCTCTTTGAATGTAGTGAGATGAAAGGTCTCTTCAGGAGAGGTTTATTGGTTTGCAGGGCTCTTCCCTGCTTATCACCTCCCTTCACAGAACCGAAGCTAGCTGTTGGGCCAGCAGCTCTGCCGTGGAAAGTCTGACCCCTCCAGCATCCTGCTCCTGCATGTTGCCATTTTCAGGCTTGAATTATCGAGTTAAAGTGAGCATTTTCCAGAAACCGAACCACCATCTGTTGAGGGTTTTTATCTCAGGATGGCAGGTGCATATTTTCTTATGCTGATTCAATTTTCTCCGTTTCTTAAAGATGACTGGTCTTAGGGAGGCCAATGTCACAGCAAGGTGAAGAAGCCACAGACTGATGTTAACACTCGGGGGGTACAGTATGTTTTCTGTCTTGCTAATATTGGAATGTAAGGAACTCTTCACATGGACATATTTAATTTGTGATAAGTTAGATTCCTAAGCTCATCTTAATTATTATAATAGAATTTCAACTGCTTACTTTTGTTTTGACAAACACCCAGTGTAAGCTCCTGTGAATCATATAGGTATTTTTCTTGTCTTTTTTTCCCCCAAAAAGCGGATAATAAAAGTACTTTCTTACCTTACTGTATCATGAACTATAAGCAATGAAATATGTCTTTGCCATTTAAATTTTTCTTTAATGAAAATATAGTTTTTCTTTTTTCAGTATAAAACAGTATATATAACATAAATTGTAACAAATGCCCAGATAGAGCTTCTGTCCATTGGAATCAGTTTTTTTTTCAGTTATTCTCTATCAAGTATGAAGATAATGCTGATTGTTGCTATTCTTGGTCATGACTTTGATGTGTTGCTTTCATACATTAGATGAATAACTTCTTGGTGGTGACCTATTATTACATTTCTAGAATAAATCTTTCTTGCTGCCTTTGGTTTGTTCTAGATGGTGTTTGGGGTATTAGTATTGGGTGCAATACTGATTAGCTGAGATGTAAAAGACAAGGCCCATCCTACAGTGCCCACCGGGAGTCTGTGGGCTTGCACCACCGGATTTGGTGATCATAGGGATCTCGTATGGGACCTGCAGCTCCTTGGGCCTTTCCTTCATGGTTGGAATATGGCTCAGCATCTCACACTTCATCTCTCACACAGCCACATTCCAAACCAGAAACACATGGCATAGACCCAGGAGGAGCTTTCTCTGCATCTTTGTGGGAGAAAACTGTCCTTAAGTCCCTGGGCACAAGGACTCCCTTCTCATGTCTTCTGTTCAGAACTGGCCCTGCAACTGATTTGAGTAGCCAGGAAGGCACTGGAGATAGAAAATGGCATTATCCGTTTCTAAGAATGGAAGTAGATGAGTAGCAGACTTTTTTTTTAATATTTCAAGAGACCAAAAAGTATCTCCTTCAATGTATATTTAAGAGTTCTGAATTTCAGTTATAAGTGACAGTGGTTGGTATTTTTCTTTGCCCCTTAAATTGTTTTCTGTGCTTTTAGGAATATATGAACATTCTAAAATGCATCGCAATATTTTCTTTATTTTTATGTCTGAGAAAGCTTTGCCTGAGGCATCATTGTTGAGATCTCATCTATTAGAGAATGCTTTTCTGTTGTTTGTTTAATGGAGACAGGGCCTCTGCTTTGTAGCCTGGAACTCACAATCCTCTTACTAAGGCCCTACTTCCAGAGTGCTGAGGTTACAGGTGTGCTCCACCATGCATGGCTTTTTGTGTTGATTTTATACATGAATAAAAGCCAGATACAAACCACTTGGATTAAAGTAATTTAGCTTAAAAATTATGTATATTCTTCAACAATTTTTGAAAATCTAGTATTGAATGTATTTTTTTATCCATCTTTGAAAATTGTCTTTCAACTGGGCTGGAGAGATGCCTCAGGGATTAAGAGCACTGACTATTTTTACAGAGAACCCTGGTTTTAATCCCAAAATCCACATGAGAGCTAACAACCACCTGAAACTCCAGTTCCAAGGGAATTCAACGCCTTCTTCTGTCTTTCATGGGCATTGCATGACACAGGTGCATTTAACATACACACAGGCAATACACATATATACATAAAATAAAAATAAATTAAAAAGAAGAAAATGGTCTTTCAGTGCGTTTCCAAGGAACATTTGTTTTTCATTAATATTCTTAGAAAGACTGACAAAACCTTTCAGGATGCTGGTTATGCTTTATTCTAGACACATTTTGATTAGAATCTGTGCTCTTAATTTGTTTTGTTTTGGCTTCTTGTTTTTTATCATTCATACAGTTTATTTTCTCTCAAAACTCTCTCATGGATTTGCTTTTTCTTTTCATATCTTTTTGAATCTTTTTTCATATCTATCTAATTTGTTTTCTCCCTTATTGACTCGGTTTGCTATAGATCTGCTCATGTCATGCTTTGATTGGATTGAAGTTGAGATATTGTAACTGCAACATTTTCATTTTCTGTTTTCTTACTATGTTCCTTTTCCATTGGTTCCTTGAGTATTCAATCTGTAGAAGCTTATGAACCACTTGATAGATTTTATTTATCATTCTTAAGAGTTTTATTTGTTCTGGGCATGGTGGCACACACCTTTAATCCCAGCACTTAGGAGTCGTAGGCAGGCAGATCTATAAGAGACTGAGGCCAGCCTCATCTACATTGTGAATTCTGGGCCAGCTGGGGCTACAGAGAGACCCTGTCTCAAACAACAGCAACAGCAAAATGTTCCAAGAATATTTTTTATTTATTCTTTGACAGTTTCATACATGTATACAATATATCTTGATCATATCCACTCCAGACTTATCACCAAGACTTCCCAGAAATCTCCCAACACATCTCCCTTTCATGTCATGTCTCCTCTCACCTTCTATTTGGTGACTCCCTGAGTCAAATTAGTGCTGTCTGGTGGAATGTTGACTGATCTTGTGCAAGAAACCATGGCTGCAGTGAGTTCATGAGTACAATAGCCATGTCATGTCTAGAAGAATATTTCTTTCAAATGCATGACACAAGTACATAGAATTTTCAAGTAAACAAAATTGACAAAATATTTTCAAAGTATCATCAATGGCTCTTGTGAAATAAGGGACACCAAGCAGATGGCAGCCCTATTGACCATGATAGAGAATACAAGAGACCATAGATAATCAAGACATTTGTGAAGATGATGGATGGGTTGACTCTGCACTATTTCTTCCAAGCCTCTCACATGACTTATACATTAATGCTTCTAGATTATGTCGAATGTGCTCTGCAACCAGGACCATGTTGGGGAGTCCCTCTATTATTTATGAATATTCCCTGAGCTTCTGTTCCTCCTCCATTAGATTCGGTTAATAATCTCCAGTTTAAAAACAAGACATTCAAAGTATTAAAAGAAACAGTGTATATTAAGTACCCAACAACAATGTAAGCTCAAAAGAGGCTATTATGAAAACTTTATTACATACATATATAATTTACTCTCTGAAACGTGCAGTTTGCCAATCCATAAAATGGCCACAATGATAATAAATTAGCTTGTTCACTCAGTAATTTTGCTGTATTCTCATGGCAGTAGGGCAGATTGTCAAAATGCTATCTTTCACTGCTACATCTATGAGTGTTCTCTGTCCATTGAAAGTGGTGTCTGATAAACAGTATACACGATAATAAAGGTCTGGTTTCCAGGTAGTATTAGTTCCATAATCCCTCTTCTTTTTCATTAGATGAGGCATGTGAACATCGAGTGACTGCTACTTGGCAGAAACATGTTAGGTCCTCTGTGTGTGTGATTTATGTCTTCTGTAATTTGCAATGTGTGGGACTCACTCCTCTGCTGAGAGATTGGAGAGCAGACAAAATGGAACACATTACAGTGTGTTCAGAGATGAATAGTATCATCCTTGTCCTCACTGAACTCATTTTGTGTGTGTGTGTGTGTGTGTGTGTAAAAATTACAGCATAAAAACCCTTGTTTAAACCCAAAGTGGTGGCCTTTGGAAAACAGATCCTTCAGAGGCCGAGTCATGCAGAATGAACTGGTCTCAAAAACAAGGAACTTGCCTTAAGTCCTTACGTCCTTTGGGGTTCAGTAAACACTGCAGGACAAACAATGCAGTTAGCTAATTCATAGCAGTCTTCGCCAAATAAGTGAGTTAGCTTCTTGTGAATGGGACTGGATCTACCTAACAAACAGAGATATCACATACTTGAGAGAGTCAACTCAGAGCTCTCAGAGTACCCTCAAAGCAGGCTTAACAATTTTTCAAGGCTTTGAAAAAAACAGACTTGCTAGAATGTGGCACGCTGGCTTTAATAGTCTTTTTTTATTTTTTTTTTTTGTGTTATCTACATATATGTATGTACACCAGGTGCATAGAATACCCTCAGATCCCCAGGAATTGGAGTTGCAGGACAGTTGTTAACTGGCATGTTGGTACTGGAAACTGAACCCAGATCCTCCACAAGAGCAGCCAGTATTCTTAACTGCTGAGCTATCTCTCCATCCCTGAGAGAGTTTTATTTTTAATAATTTGACTATTAGATAAATCTCTTACCTGGTTCATGAGTGTAGAAAATATCTGTAGCTCAAAACAATCTGTTAGTAGAACTCGTTCTCCCCTGAAGAGTTTGGAGTTATACAGATTCCTGAAGAACTGATGCTCACCATGGCAGGGCCTCCAAGAAAGAAGCTTTAGTCCCGTGAGCACTTTGACATGTTAGTGTCACCTCTTAACTACTGTTTTTGAAGTACAGTTCCTTCCTCCTGTGGTTGCTTCCTACAATTTTCTCAAATTGAAGCATAGAAGGGAACTAATGTTTTTGAGGGCTGACTAGTTTACCACATGCAGCTGACTAGTCTACCACATACAGCTGTACTTTATCCTTGATTTCTTTCAATGCTTTTGACAACTTTATGAGGTGGCGGCTGCCACCAAACCCATTTTGCATATGGGGACACTGACGCTCAGAAGTATAGTATCTTGCTTCAGGTTTTTCAGTTCACAAGGGATGAATGGCAGAGCTAGGATTTAATGAGGCCCTGTCTTCTCCTGTGATTCTGCCTCTCTGCTAAGCAGCAGAGCTTTATCACAGGAAATTCTGTTCCAGATACAGCAGTAGATAAGTCTCCTGAAGGAGCCTAGGAGATTTCTGAGCCCAAGTAAAAAATCAAACATTTTTGCTCTGATATAGGCCCCAAACTATAAACAGAAATATGTCACACAAATGACTTGGCCATTGGCCATGCATTTTATCGGGAAGAGCAGGAATTTGGAATCAGACCTGAGGTGTTCCAATGCCAGCTCTGACTCCTCCGCTGTGTGGCCACAGGCAGGCTGCCTAACCGCAGGAATGTTGCCCAGCCTTTTGGATTCTGTTTTCTGCTTGTCAGATGGAATTATTGTGAAGATGAGGCGGTGCTGTGTTTAGAAAACTCAAGATTACAGCAGAGAAAGGCCCAGGTTTAGACCCACATACACTTCGTAGTCTCCCTCTCTTCCCTCTCTCCCCTCCCGCTCCACTTCCTTTTTCTCCTTCCATCTCTGTCCTCATTCTATTCAATTGACTTTGACTAAGGGACGGTAACCCAAAGTGAAATTCCTGGCTCAAATGTCTTCACACTGTGCAGAATTCTGGCTTTGGTGTTGTCTTCGCCTTGTCCCACATGCGTTTGTGTTGTCTTCAGATGCACAGCATGGCGATGTCCTGGAAGCTCCTTTCCTAGAACATTTTCTTTCCCCCTCCACAGCTGGCGTATAGTACCTATGTGATTTCCATCCTCTTCTGTTCTTTTGATGCTGGATGTAGAGAAGAAGGCAGAGTCAAGACCTCAGCATGTGATAGAGGCTCAGGAAGGAGGAAACAAGGGCAAGTGAGGTGAAGGTCTCTGTGGCTGCTAGAAGGTTCTCATTTCTCAAGATAATGCTTCTCTACCATTGTTGTAAGTTGTGGTCCTGTTGGGTGTGGGGGGTGGTATTAAAATGGGGGTGGATCATAAGCCGTTTTGGTCGGAGGAATGTCCCCTTTATTTTTCTGAGAATGTCTAGGAGTTGGAGGGTCGCAAATTCAAAATCAGTGAGAGTATGTCTCAAAAAAATAAATAAATAAAATAAGTAAAAGTGCCAAGTTGCTCTTTCTTCTCAACACCTAAGCTCTTGTTATCTCTGCCTTCCTTGGAGCACTGGGTCAGAGCTATGTGAATGTCTTTGTAACTTTTGCCTCGGCCTTTGTGGGCTCCAGACTGGTACTAAGCATGCATAAAATGGTCCGTGCTTTGGTGAGTTACTCTAGTTTTGATCTTATTTTAAATCACTCAGACAATTCCAGTGGGCCCTGTGTATGCGTAACACTGACCTGGCCTCCGTGTTTCATCACTGAGTGCTTTGGTTAGCATGGTCTTGTGGGCACTGGGCCTCCCCCATTGCTCACACTCTGTGCTGCAGGAATCTTCCCCAGCAGTAGGCGCCACTCTCCAGCTCTTTTTGGCACTGCTCTGTGGGTCTGGAATTTGGTCACGTCTCTGTTGTATTGTATTCTCTGACTCCATTCTTTCTCTGTTGCTTCTTCCTCTGCCCATGCCCCCTTCAAAGTAGAAGGACTTAACTTTGGGATTTTGAGAATTCAATTCTAGAGACATATATTCCTGTAGTCTGTGTACATGTAGCTCTGAATCAGTGTTGGGAGGAAGGCAGGATCTTATACGTTAAGAAGAAACAGGACTTAGCACTTTATTTTTTGAGACGGAATCTTACTATGTAGCCTAGGCTTTCCTTGAACTTGTTATCCTCTTGCCTCTGCACCTAGTACCCAGTGCTGGAATTGTAGGCAGCCTTATTATGTTCAGCAGTTAATAACAATCATATTCTCTTTTCATTCATTTTGTCCCTGGGTCAGACAGGCAATCACCCTCTTGATTTCAACCATTATGATAATAATAATGACTGACAAGCCCATGTCTCTAGGTAGAACTTTCTGTGAAGCCCCAAACTCTATGCCCATCAAATTACTTTCTTGGGTGTTTCAAAGGATCTTTAAACTTAACCTGTCCATAGGTGAATTAATTCTCTACCCCATCTCACCAAACCCTTCCCTTGATTTCGATGTTCTCATTCCTGATTACATTCCAGGTTCTAAAGCTACATCCTAACCATCATCCCTACATCCACATCAATTGATACACTCTAGTGGTTTACCTAAGAGCATCTCCCATGTGCACCTTCCCAGAGGACCTTTTGGTGACAGCCCTATCCTAGACCCTTGCCCCTTCTCACATTAGCATTGTTTTCCTTACTTTTCTGGTCTCTTGTATTCTGAGGTCTTTCCCTTGAATCCTTCAGCCACAGGATGGTCTTTATAAAATAATAACCTCACTATGGCACACAGACATTGCAATATAAATGCAGCTCTGAGTTGTGGTCTACATAGCCTGCCATGCTCTGATGTCAGCCTGCCTGCTTCTTTCTCTCTCTGTCTTCTGAGGTAGGTCACTCGCCTTTTGTAGTAGCACACCTTGAAATCATGTGCTTTGATGTGGAACTCCCTTTACACACCTGCCCCCCATGGATGATATCCCTCTCGCAAATGTTTGTCAAAATCAAGCTGGAATATCATCCCAGCAAAGCTGTTTCTGGGTGCTCACTGAACATGCGACCTGTGATGTGCACCTCACTCAGGCCGTCATTTCCGACATCTGGCTTTGATCTGTCCTATTGTTCTGTTTGTATCTGAGTCTACTTTCTGCCCGCACATTTTAAAATTCTGATTTAATTACAGTCACAGATCGACTAGGAAGGAACAGCACAAGTGCTTTTCATCAGAGAGTCAGTTCTATCTATGGGTAGACAATCTTTGATAGGGTCTTTATCTTAAACTTTATTATACTTTCCATTACAAAAGTCATACATGATCATTGGATGGTCTTAGGAATTTAGTATATAACCTTATAGAGGATTTCCTTTGCATACCAATACAAAATTAATATCTGATGTTTTAGCATGTATACCCAGACATTATATATGTATATGTATATGTATACATATAAACAAAATATATCATGGGCTTTTTCAGAGACTATTTTTTTTTGTAAGGAAACACAGTTAAATCCTTTGGTCACTGTTGTCAGTGGCTTCAATTACAAACAGAAATATTATGCCCATCTGTTTACTGCAGCCTTGGACAGAAAGCAGGTCCAGTCCTGGGGGAAGAGAGCTAACTTGGAATTTTGTTTAAAGCAGACATTCCTGTCTCACACTTCATGACATTCCTGACAGTGTCCTGCAGGCTCTCTTCCCTTTGGAGCCCTGGATTGACTTATTGGTGTCTTTCAGCCGCCTGCACATTGAACAAATGAACTAAGCTTTCTGTTCTCACAGGAAATACCACGAGTAGGTGCCAGAGAGCCCACAAGTCTAAGGCTCAGCTGGCCCCAATGACTGAAGGAGCCTCTGTGTCCCTGCCTTTGAGGCTGCGCTTTTTCCAGGGACAGCTCAGCCAAGAGGCCTGAAGACCCCTCCTCTCAGCCCCCACACTCTTACTTTGGGGCTGCTTGATATGCAGCCAGCATCTACTCAACGTAATGTGCCTTACCTGCCAATGTGCTTTGAGGGATATTGTTAGCATTAAATTTGCCATTTACATTTTCATGTTTGACATAATTGAGGAATGAATGCTCTTATGAAAATTAAACTTGTGGTTCTCCTGGGCTGCTGTAACCCTGTTAAAATGTAATGTGATTTTTGATGCTTCTTCTTGAGGTTTTATTAAATAGAATATCAGGATGACTAATTCCCCAGGCTTAAATGCAGGCTGGAAAGCAGCATTATTGATAGGGCTGTGTCCAAATGGTCCTCCATGCTCAGCCTCTAATGGCCTAATAATGCATTATATTTGAAGCAGAAATACTTTGGGTTGTAGTGCTTATTGCCATTAGTGAAAACACCTGGATGTTCCATTCATCAAGGTTACATCCAATGGGGCCCATTTGTTTATTAGGCTGTCAGTAAACATCTTTATTTGGTCTGGGCTCAGCCACATTTAGCCACCCTGGAGAAAGCTCAGATCTAGCCAGGGGATTTCTTGTGGTTTCTTGTGATTAGTTTTCTCATTTAAAAAAGGGCCAGCTAATGAAACATTGGTGGTGGCTTTATAAAGAACACATTTTGCATCCTGTAATCTGTAGGGATGGCAGCAAAGATCAGGGAAGCAGCTCCTGGGTATTTCAGCAACTGCCAATCAGGGTAGCTGGTCCTCCTTCCAGCTAGGGAACACAGACAAGTTCAAATCCCTAGGACTCTCATGGGGCCGGACCTGTGCTGTCCGTCTCAGCCCTGCAGGCTTCTGGGCATGGAGCATGGCCACACTGCCTGGGGAGGCAAATCTACCAGGTGTGGAATCAAATTCCTTTTCTGTAGTATTCAGAGAGCTTGACATTTCCCCTTGGACAGACACTTCCTGATTTAGGGATTTCTTCAAAAGTCCTTGTCAGTAACTGTGGTATCAAAGCAGGAATACTTCAGGACACCATTGTTTAGAAAGCTGTATTTTCAAAAGAATAATAACATATAACAAATAGTGTACATGATGTACAGAGCATCAATACACTTCAAAAAGATGGACATGCTAATTGTTTTGTTTTCATCATTGTATATTGGATACATATATTGAACTATTATCTTATACCCCTTAAAACTTGGTAATTATTGTGCCCCATAAAAATTCACTGTTGGAGGGCTGGAAAAATGTCTAGAAGTTAAGAGCACTCGCTGTTCTTACAGAGAACCCAGGTTCAGCTCCCAGCTCCCACATGCTGGCTAACAATCATCTGAAACTCCAGTTCCAGGGGACCTGACACCCTCTTCTGACTTCCATAAGCACTGTACAACATGGGTGCACCTATCTCTACATGCAGGCAATACACTCATACACATAAAATAAAATTAATAAATAAAATAAAAATAAAACTTTAAAAAATAAAAATTCACCATTGAAAGAAACAAATATATACAGCTTAATAATTTTTTGTCATGTAATCCTGTCAAGTCAAGATGGAAATCTGCCACTATCTACTAGAAGTCACCTACACAAATCACAGTTTTTACCTCAAAGGGAGGAAGAGACAGTTGATTTTGACCCAAATATGAATGACTGGGAACACAGATTTGGGTTGCTGCTAGTGACATGTTCCAATGTAAAATCAGTCTCATCATTTTTTTTTATAATTATAAAAGAAAAAGAAATCATAAAGCAAAGGATTACCAACTATGTTGATAGGGACCACAGGTAGGTAGGTCACAGCAAAGCAGGAAACATTCTGCTGTGGTGTTTAGATGCTGACTGATGACAGTCTTAACTTTTCAGGTTGGTGGAAGATAGTGATCTACTAAGCTAATACATCGAAATGGTTTTACCTGCAAGTTGGAAGGATGTTAGGTTAGACAGAGAGCTAGGCAGTGGATGGTTATTAAAGAGATAGAGATGGCCCAAGAAAAATTAGCTCTGGAACTGCAACATAAATCATAACTTCATAATCATGTTCTAGTCAGTCACTTAGCCTTGTAGGATCTTTAGAAAGGACTGGCTTTCTCCTGGGAACTTCTGTTCACAGACTTTTCCCCAGGGCTCCACTCTATACCTACTAGTCTCCTCCCTGGCAGCCCTCTACCCCAGTTCCTAGAAATTTGTCATGAGATTTGCATCTTTAGACCATAAAGGACTAGCCATGAAAGAGATTCACTTAACTTTCCCTTTCAAAATGACTTTGAATACATTCTAAACCTTTGCTTTTCAGATCTGACTAGAAAGCACAGAGGGCTAAGGGAGAGAGGAGCAGTCAGAGCAAATAGTAGCCTCCAGAATTTGCTGCTACTTTCCCTAGGGTACTTGTTTTGTGGCCTTTGTGCAAACGCTGGATTATGCAAACATCTGCGTACCCTAAAATTGTATTATGTGTCTTGTGTTCTGATACATGGTGTGCTAAATTTGCGTAAGTGAAAAATTACTCCAAGAATATTCCAGACTTGTTTCCCTAGAAGTGAAGCAAAATCTGTCACAGGTAGGGCATATGCTGGCCCCCCAAACAAGCAGGTACCCTCAGCTTGGGAAAGGTTCAAGTGTTGGGGTCCCTGTGCTTGGGGCCACCCCAAGGAGGATGAAGGGTCTCCGCTGTGAGGGGTGAGAGGCTTGGAGTCAACAAACAGACCCCAGGAGCTGGGTGAGAAGCATGTGGAGGGCGAGCCAACAGCAAATTCATTTATTCACGGAAATGCAAGTGGTTACATGAGTTTGGTTAGCCAGTTGCCCTATGGGGTGGTCCCCAACTGTAGCCAATAGTAATCTGTCCTAAGGTAGATCATCTTGGTGCAAGTTCTCTCCATATGCTGGGCAGAAGCTGGTGTCACGCCTAGCCAGAGTGGAGTGCCACATCCACAGGAGCCACTCCCTTATTCCTCATAGCCAGTGGCTTGGCTAAGGCCCATACAGCATTATGCCATACATTCAAGTATCATCTTTATATTTGGGCACTGATCCTTTACTCAGTTGAGACTGTTTGCCTGGTTGTGTGGAGTCAGAGTTAGTGGAGGGAACAGAAGAAGACAGGCTCAGCCTGGCCCAGAGATTGGCCTTCATGGAAGGGGTGCACTGTCCAGAGAGGGGATTGGGTCACATGACCCTTCTTAGCAGTGTTTGGCATTCAGTCCATCATGCTAGAAGGAAAGTAGGATAGAGAAAGTTACTTTCTCAGAAGCAGAGATTGTCCAAGCATCTTTTTCACTTCTCAGACTCAGAAACTCTGTGTTTTAGCTCTGCCCTTGAGTGCCAGGCTAGGAAAAGGCTTCCACACCTGCCACCTTGAACCCCATTTCTCCTTTGTAAGACACGAATGTGCCTTCCCATAAGGCCCAGTGCCAGGGTCTCCTATTCACATACATCAAAAAGACCTGATCTTGCATAAAACTTGGCTGTTTTGGGTTACTCACAGTTTCCAGAGAGTCTTCTTTCAAGGTTTCATAGGCAAACCGGAGTGGGGTAAAAGCAGGTGGTCTAGGGGAGGATCTCATGCTTGGTTCGAATGTCCACTCTGCTCTTTACTAGTCTTATACTCTGGAGCAACTTTTCACAAATTGTCTTGACCTCTCTTTGCCCATCTGTACAATGAAGTGAGATGGTAATAGTGGCTGGCCTATGGGTGTGTCACAAAGAATAAATGAGAGAAGGTACATAGAGAACTCAGCATGTAACCTGCCACAGTGCAGCAAGGAAGGATTCAGTTGATGCTGGCTTGCCCACTGTAGGAAGATGTTTGCTTAAGAACATATTTTTAGCAACCATTCTACTTAGCAGCAATGTTGGATAATTCCATCTGTCACCTTGTCACTTCTGGAAAGAAGAAACCTCAATTGCGGAATTTTCTCTAGCAGACTGATCTGTGGGCATGTCTGTGAGGCACTTTCTGGATTGTTGAGGGATGTGGGAGGGCCTAGCCCACTTTCCTGGTTCCACCCTGGACAGGAGGTCCTGTGGTTGTATAGGCTGAGCATAGACTGGGGTGCAAGCAAGTGAACAGTGTTCTCCATGGTCTGTGCTTCAGTTCCTGCCTCCAGGTTCCTGCTTGAGCTCCTATCCTGGCTTCCCTTGATTGTAGTGTAAGTTGAAACAAACTCTTTCTGCCCCAAGTTGGTTTGAGCCAAAATGTTTTATCGCATCAATAGAAAGCTAACTAGCACAGTAGGAGGAGGAGGAAAAAGTAAGGTCTATGCCTACAACTTGGAAATTCTGGAGTGTCCTTGAAGGCAGTCTAGTTGGTGGCCCAAGCAGAGTTGGTGCCTTGTGCTCTCCTCCTTGCTATAGAGTTTGCAAGAAGAGTCTTACTTCTCAGTTAAGCAATGTGACTGTGTTCTAGCTGCGGGCATCACAGGGCACAGTGTGCCTTCCGCCCCCCCTGCAGGAGTTCCCTGTTCTGCTTTTCTACCCATCCTGTCTTTGCACTGTTCTTGCCGGAACCGTGCTTGTGTCTCTGGGAGTCTCCAGGACCCACCCACATGCATTCCTTAACAGTCCCTATGCCCTTCTGCACTGGCTCCTGCTGATGATGTGGAGTCCCACCCGAGCATTTACCCAGCCTCTCCTCGATTGTAAAACATCTGGTTGCAGGATGACCAAGCTGTCACCCTTCCGTCTCAGTGGGAGTAGAGATGTTGCCTCCTCCCTGTGTCTCTCTGTCTTGAGAAATCCCTCCTAGCTACGTCTATCACATCCATCCCAGAAATATGGAGGAGCCTCACATCCTGCCAGTCAGCATGGTTCCACACCTTCCCTCCACAGAGAAGGCCAGTTTTGCAGAGGTGGAAAGACCAGAGAGATGCTGGCTCCTGGTTCCCACAACTGCAAGTTACCACTGAAAACGTGTGTCCAGAGAGAGCTCATTTTCCTGGACTCTGGTGGGGAAGGAAAGGGAGAATTAGAAGGTAGATAAAAAGTCTTAGATTTGGGAACTCCCAAAAGGATCAGAGAACATGAGAGCAGAATATGGGACACATGGGCCAAAGGTGACCTGTGTGGCCTTTCCAGGGGGTGAGGACAGGATGCATCAAGACCCTTGAAATCTTCTATATGTCAAGGGCGGGAGGCTGTTTGTAGAGGAGTGTCCTGGCAGAAGGGTCTAAGCATCTTCACTGGGCCTGGTGCAGCCCGAGCATATGTATAGGGCTTTCCCTGTCACAGAGAACAGTGTAGCCGTGGCAGGTTCAGAAGCCCAGGGAGCACTCAGGTCAAAATAAAGGGCTGGGGAGTAACTAATATAGTCAGGTCCAAGGCATGTAGGGAATTGGGGTTTTTCAGCTCATGCCTGGGAGACCAGGTGCCACTCTCTGGCTTCTTGGCACTATATAAAGAGACTTGCTGTGTTAGACACACCAGGGGAGGGGCTGGAGTGAGGCTGATATTCATAGAGATTTGTTTTCAGCCATCTGACAGAAGGTACTAAAAATGACAGCAACAGAAAAGTGCAGATGACTGAGATTCATACTAACTTCAATAGCCTCTGACAAGAAGCCCACAGAGAAGTTAAACATGGCTGGCAAGGGACAGATGAAGGAGGTGAGTGTTTTCCAGGAAGTGTGGAGCAGGTGGACAGAGGCTCTCTCACCGTGTGTTCTTGGGGTGGTGGGACCAGCATATTTCTAGAGCAAGTGAGAGCTGAGTGTCATAGCTGAACTCTGGCTTAGACATGGGGGTGCTCTGAACTAACTGTTCCAGTGCTGACACAGAGGTGCTTACACCTGGATTTTATTCACTGCAGAGACACAGTCAAAGCAAAGGTCTGCTCACAGCACAGCCTGGACTCCAGAAACAGGCATCCTGCAGAACATTCCCTCCATCAAGTCTTGTGCTATGTTTAGACAATGGAAATGAGATAGGTTTGTGTGCTAGGCCACTGTGTGAGAAATCCTGAAGGGAGGTGGGCAGAGATCATGGTAGATCTGCTGACAGGGCCGAAGGGGTGGGCACACAGGCAGTGAGAGGCCATTGCTGTAGCCCAGGTAGGGCATCGTGGGAGCTGGAAGTGACAGTGGAATGTAACATTGGATCTCCTCTGGTTTGATGTTTTGACAGGAAGGGACAGAAACCTCTGAAAGTCGGCCTCAAAGAGGAGGTTGTTTTGAGAATACTGTGAAACCTTAAAGAATCAGAGTCGCAACCCTTCAGTCATCACAGCGCATCGAGTGTGCTTGTTTCTTGGAGATAAGTAAAGGAGAATATTGTCAGAGAGACAGTATAGCTGTCAGGATAGGTAGAAGAACACCCCCCAAATCTTAATGCCTTTGTGCGTCAAGGGTTTATTTCTGGTTCAGCCATCACAGCGTGGCAGGGAGCTTCTGTCCGTGATTAAGGCTGCACTTTAAGTCATGCTCCACAACTCCTGTGGCAGAGGAGCACGTGGTTAATCAGAGGAGCACATGGTTAATCAGAGGAGCACATGGTTAATCAATCAGTCCCTCTTCTTGCAGCTTTTGTGGTTTGGCTGTGAAATGTCCCCCACAGGCTCATGGGTTCGAACACTTGGTTCTCAGCTGGGGGTGTTGGGAGGAGGTTATGGAACCTTTGGGAGGGACAGCTTTGCTAGAGAATATGGGTCACTAGGGGCAAGCCTTATGGGTTTAAACCAGCCCTGGTTCCTGACTGCTGAAGACATGGTATAACCAGCCACTTCACACTCCTGCTGTTCCAGTTGTGGGAACCAGAAGTATGTGGTGCTCAGCATAGCAGCACGTCATCTGAAGAAGAGAGCACAGGCTAAGCACAGAAAAAATGACTATATTGGGGGTTTTCAAACTCAGGAAGAAGGATTCTGATTTTATGTGGGAGGCACTTGAGGGCCTCTGTAGGATGGAAGTGTTTTGTGTCCAAGAAAAATATAAACTCAGAAGGCTGAAGCAGGGACCTGCCAAGCTTTAGACTTTTCATCTCTAAAATGGTAATGTTAATATTGACCCTAACTGGCTCATTCTCCTCATGTTTTAGGTGAGGTCAAGTGGTCATATATGTGAAATAGCTTTGAAAGCTATGAAGTCCTGCATGCCTGAGCATACACACACACACACACACACACACACACACACACACACACAGAAACTCTCACTTTCTATAGGAGTAGGCTTTATAGTATATTTTATTCTCTGTTGCATGAAGCTGGTTATTCAAGACACATTCCATACCTCTGTTCTTGGTAAAGAGAACTCTTTGAAAACCAGGCCAGTTACAACATGAATTTGGGAACAGAAGTACTGTGCTGCCTCCCACAAATAGGATCTATATCAAAAATAACCCCCCCCCCCAAAAAAAAAAAACCCAGGTCATTGAGCTTATAGTCTGGATCCCTGTACACTTTGGCTCTGAATTGTTAACTTCTCTGGCTGGAAGGAGATAAGATCATGAGGAACAGACATTGCTTAATACTGGGCTCGAAATGCCTGGTATCTACTGGGCTGCTGCATCACGTATGGCTGAAAGTCTAAGGAGAGAATGAGAAAGAAAAGAAAGATATTTTAGGAGAGATAGTAAAAATATTTCAAAGTCCCTTCAACTGGGACACCGTGTGAAAGAGTATCAAACAGGAGGATTGTGCTGAGCCCCCGGCCCCCTACTGGCTTCCCTCTCCACTCATGTCAGAGGACCCTCTTATTTCTAATTCTGTTCTTTTCTCAGTTGTGAGCATTGGTTCTGAATTTTGCTGGGAGCCAGACGGTCAGGCATGTTGAATTGTCCTCCATCATCCTTTTCCAGGACCACTTGGTGGTTAAGAGCATCAGGACTGGCTGCTTGTCCCCTCACCTGCCTCCTTTCAACCTTGTCCACCCGTTGGCATGGTCTTGTGTTTGGCAGCTCCAGTTCTCGCAGCAGCTCTCCTTTTCCTCCCTGCCAGGTCCCTGAGTTCACGAGCCATGGTGAACATGCTCACTGCCACAGCCTGGAGCCAAGAATGCATCCTGCCTTGTTCTTGCTGCCTGGCACACCAATGCTTCTTTTGTGAATTTAAAAGACATACTGACCAATATGATACCTAAGGAACAGGCCAGAATTAAGGCCTTCAAGGCAGCAACATGGCAAGACAGTGATGGGCCAGATCCCTCCACAGTGATTTGGTATATATGGTATGAGAGGCATGAAATGACTTGTACACGAAACGTCAGTTCTTGATCCTTATGAAGCCATACAATTCTAAGGCTATGGTATCTCTGAATGCCAGAAAATGCTACTTACCGTTAAGGGTGGGGAAGAACCCCTGCCTGAAGGTCTATTTTGGCTGCTGGTAACTGGACAGATCCCAAGAGAGGAACAGGCATCTTGGCTCTCACAAGAATGGGCAAAAAGCACAGCTCTGCCTTCTCATATGGTCACCTCCAGGACAACTTTCCTACCAATCTACACCCCATGTCTCAGCTCAGTGCAGCTGTTACAGCCCTCAACAGTGAAAGTAACTTTGCCCGGGCCTATGCAGAAGGAATCAACCAAACTAAGTACTGGGAGTTGATTTATGAAGCACACTGTATGGACCTGATTGCAAAGCTACCTTGGGTTGCAGCAAAGATCTACTGGAATGTTTATCAAGAGGGGAGCAGTATTGGGACCACTGATTCTAAGCTGGACTGGTTCCACAGTTTTACCAGCATGTTAGACTATACTGATGCTCAGTTCACTGAGCTCATGTGTTTGCACCTCACCAGCCACCGTGACCATGAGGGTGGCAGTGTTAAGTTCCCATACCATCCACCCCTTGGACAGTGCCCTTTCTGACCCTTACCTGTCCTTTGCATCAATAAATGGGCTGGCAGGGCCTCTCCATGGTCTAGTAAATCAGGAAGTGCTTGTCTGGTTAACACAGCTACAGAAGGAAATTGGCAAAGATGTGTCAGATGAGAAGTTATGGGACTACATCTGGAATACACTCAACTCAGGGCAGGTTGTCCCAGGATAAGGTCATATAGTACTAAGGAAGACTGATCACAATATTCCTGTCAGCGAAAGTTTGCTCTGAAACATCTGCCTAACGACCTCATGTTTAAGCTGGTTGCACAGCTATACAAGATTGTGCCCAATATCCTCTTAGAGCAGGGGAAGGGCAAGAATCCTTGGCCCGATGTAGGTGCTCACAGTGGGGTGCTGCTTCAGTACTACAGCACGATAGAGATGAATTTCTACACAGACCTGTTTGGGGTGTCACGAGCACTGGGTGTGCTGGCACAGCTCATCTGGAGCCGAGCCCTTAGGCATCCCTCTAGAAAAGCCCAAGTCCACGAGTGTGAATGGTCTGATGAAATTTTTGGACTTTAAGGCAGGGTAAAATGGGTGTTTAACAGGAAGGGTGGGGATCTGACTACAAGAAAATGGAGGAAGCTTAAAAATAAAGTATAATTTTGTTTTGTTTAAAAAAAGAGCATCAAAACTGGCCCTTAGCAACAGCTAGAGATAAAGTTTACAACCATATAAGGCTACTGATAAAAACAAATGTGCAACGCAAAATAAAAGAACAGATGCAAGGTGGTATTCTGTCATGGTCAAGGGCACAGGCTGTGAGTTGAAAGGATCAATCCAGAGTTAATCCCAAGGCTGCCATTCCCCTCCACTTTGAAATGGGATAATGTGGGGCTGGAGAGGAGGCTCAGCAGTTAAGAGTTCTGGCTGTTCTTGCAGAGGACCCAGGTTGGGTTCCCAGCCACATGGTGGCTAACAACTGTTGTTAACTCCAGTTCGAGGGATTTTGATGCCCTCTTCCGACCTCCATAGGTGCTGCATGATACTGGTGCACTCACATACATGCAGGCAAAACACTCATACACATAAAAAGTAAATAAAATGGGATGATGATGTTACATATTTTATGGGCTCAGTATGAGCATTAAAAGGGCTACTTTGCAGTGTCCAGGGCACAGCTGTGCTCAGTAAAAGAAGACTCTTACTGCCACCATCCACTGGGACTGTACTTTTCTTTCTAGAATCTGTAGAATACTAGCTACTGAGCCAAGGTGTGAAGAATGAAGGCAAGTGTCGGAGTCTGGGTATTGAGCAAGGCAAGCAACTCCAGATACTCTGAAGGGACAGCAGGTATCTGGTCTGCTCTGCCTGATGTGATAACCTGGCCCCAGGAAATCACTGTAGGTATGAATCTTCTTTTCCCTAGCCCAGACCAGAACCAGGTTTTTGGGTTTTGTTTCCTCATTCCTGAACTTCTATGTCAACCCCTACAACCTTCCCACCTTTACCCCAAAAACCCCACCTTTAACTTTCCCGCCTTCTGTAACAGTCAAAAAGGCCTCCCTATATAAACCTCTGCCTTGGTTTTGATAACTGAACTACCCACTAATGGTAGTATCCCGGGATCCTCCCGCCACACTCTGAGCCACCTGAGGCCCTGTTTAATTGTCCTCCATTCTCTGGCATGGCTGGAGCACAACAACTGTGCTGGAGATGGAGACCCACCCACAGGCAAGTGCCTCAGAGAGGAGGCTTTACAGTTTGGCAGAGGAATAGGAAGAGTGTTTTCATAGGCCCATTCCTTACCTTTGACCTTTCCATTTTACAGTGAAGCCAAGACTGAAAGGATGTTGTAGGGCTTCAGAATGAGAGCAACAGGTGCCAGAGAGATGTTCATTGCCCCCTGATCAGATGACTAAGCTCAGACCTAGAAATTTAAGTGTGGGGTTTACCAACATGATGGTCCTTCCACAGTGTAGAAAGCTTTTGGGGTATTCATCGATATTATTATTATTATTGCTTTCTGCAGTACTGGGAGTTGAACATAGTGCCTCATACCTGCTAGATGAGTGAGCAGTGAGTTATATTCTGTCCTTTTTTACTTTTTGTTTTGAGTCAAGATCTCACCAAGTTGTTCAAATTGACTTTTAACACACTCTGACCTCCAGATGGGCATTAAAATTGCCATCCCTCTTCCCCATCCTCCTGAGCAGCTGGCATTACTCACTGCTTCTGCCAGGTCTGAGTCAGCAAAATATTTATAGAAGTTTTGCTGTAGACTTATAAAAACACAGAACTCATCTCCCACTGCCCTGTGGTGCAATTCTATAGTTCTGGAGTGATGCCCAAGTGCCTACATTTCTAACAAGCTTCTCAGTGCTGTTGTAGGTCCAGAATGACACTCTGAGAACAATGAATAAGAAAGAGAGATGCCAGGGAAATGGGTGACCAAGTATCCTGAAAAATGACATAATGAAAATAGAACAGATGAAGTCTTCAGGATGCACATATTTAAAGTCACATCCCAGAGAGAATAGAGCAAGTGCTTTGAAAAAGAAAACACAAGCAATGATATGGAGAGCTGACAGCACTGATTGGAAATGAAGCCATCTCCAAACAAGTCCATTTGTTTAGGAAATAAATGAAAGGAAGATCCTATGAAGTGGACTGGTTGTAAGGGACTGTAATCAGGCATCCTGCTTCTGTTTACAGGAGAGAGGGGGCCTCCCAGGGACAGGAAGCCCAAGCTCCTTAATGGCCTTGGCTCCAGGGAAGACAGGAAGGATGCTGCTTTTTGCTCTTTTCCTCATCCTTTCCCCATCAGGACTGCAGCTTCCAGAGTTGAGTGTTGTTGAAGGTGAGCTTTGCCTCAGGAAGCCTGTGGCCCTGGGTGTCTTTGCTCTTCTCCAGAGCTCTCTCTGACAATAAGTTGCCGCATATGTGAAATACTGAATGGGGCACACCAAGTCACCTGGGAAAATAGGCAAAAGTGGGATGCCTGAGTTCCAGGCCCTCAGCCTCTGAGGATGGAGGCTTGGCTTGTGCTGTGTTTTTCTACTTTCTTTCTTCCACCGCATTCTCAGATCCGCTCTCCTGGCCTTTTTCCCATCCTCAGTATAGAGCATGGCACAGGGTTCCAGGGGTGATGTGCTCAGCTCGGCACCGAGGCCTCTGAGACTTGATGGTTCACCTAACCAGTGTAGCATTTTCCATCTTGTGTTCTCAGAAATACCAGAGGGAGAAGTGGATAGAGAGAGGGCAAGGAAGAGGAGGTGGGAAAGGGGGAGGGGGAGGGAGAGGAAGAGGAGGAGGGAGAAAGATGGGGGGGGAGGGAAAAAGAGAACTTTTCAGAGTCAGAGAGCAAGAACAGATCAGAGCTTTGAATGTGCGCAGAGATCAAAGGGGCCCAAGTGAGAGGGGCATTAGCAATGTCACTACCTGGCTGGAAGCTGTCACCATGCTGATCTTTGGACACTTGGTTTCACTATCATGGCAGACGGAATGGATTTTAAACCATGTCTAAATCTTGGCATTTGCTTTGTTCAAAGTACTGGTTATGTTTATTGAAGTTATGCTGACATTTCAAATGTATTAAAGAGGTATGCTCTGGAGTGGCACGTGGTATGGTTGAGTGTGCAAATACATTATGAGTGTGTGTGTTTAGTGGTAGTGGTGATGGTAGTGCTGTGTGTGTATGTGGTGTGATGTGGTTGTTGGGAATAGAGGGATGTACAGGCCAGTTTATGTTTAAACAACATAGCCCTGACGTGGATACCAGGCATGGGCCCAGACTTGAACACTAGACATCTGGGAAGCTCAGTTACCACAAAATAGTCCGACAATCAGATATCTGGGGAGCCTGAAAACAAACAAGAACATTTCCTGTATATTACCATTCTGGCAAAATGCCACTTTTATGTGGGTTTTGTATAAATATGCCCTTGAGGTCAGAGGCTTTAAGCTTTTTCCTCTACTTTCTCTAGCCTGCCTGCCTGTGTCTGTCTGTAGGCCTTTTATTCCTTGTTGTCTTTGGGTTTCTCCAGAGAATTCACTTAAATAGGTCTGAGATGTGTGATTCTTTTTGTTTTCTGTTCCTGTTAGTATATAAGAGCCCTATAGATGTGGTAGTGAGTGGAGTTGTGCCGGAAGCATTCTCTAGTCCTAGAGTCTCGTGTTGAGCCTGTGTCTCAGGGCTATGACTGTTACATCATTTGTTTTCTTCTTCTACCCCTCAGCTGAGGCAGGAGGGTGAGGGGGCTGGAGCCGGATGCTTCTCTTTTCCCAGGTCAATGGGACTCTGATAACACCCAGTCAGTTAACCTCCCAAAAGAGAGTTTCTCTTACTGGAGAGCCTTGAGAACAAATGTTCTGGTATATTTCTAAATATTTCATTTCTCTCTTTCTATTAGAAACAGGAAGGGCAGTTTCAGAAGATGGTGGACAACAAACAGGTGTGATATGTTAGAATCTCCAGGAAATAAACTGGGAAAAGTTGGATAACAGCTATTAGAAGAGGTGGATAATGGCTGAAACATTCTAGTTTATCAGCATCTTGAAATAGCAAACTACAAAGAAGTCCATCCTGGAGGGATTAGTGTCTCTAGGGAGCTTTCCCCTCCCAGGGACAAAGAATGACCAGAGCCACGTTTAAGAGCAGGAAGAGAGAGAGGGAGAGGGAAAAAGGGAGGAAAATGCTGCACACAGCAGAGGCCCAGAGAAGCTGAGCCATTCTAAGCAGACTCCTGCTGATTTGAACCCCAGACCCTCTGTGAACCTCACTCTGGTGAAACTCAGAGCAAGCGTTATGAGACTATATGCTGAAACCGGGTCAGCTGAATTCTGCTAGACTGCAGTGAAAAAACATTAAATCAGAAGCTCATGGTGTTTAGTGCAGAGGAAATCTGGTTGAAACCAGATTCTACAGGGGAATACAGCTGCATATTCCAAGTGATGCCCAACATTAGTAAGGACCACTCAGGGCCAGGACTAACATCTGTGACCTGACCCATGACAGGCCACTCACTGAAAGAACCAGAATCTGTGACCAAACCTCACAAAGGATTGTCCAGAGCAAAGACAGTGGTGTCCATAATCTGACCTCTGAGAGACCACCCCAAAGGCATGATTTGCATCTGTGATTCAGTCCCAGTGATGGAACCAGCATCTGTAACCCAACCTTGCAAAGGATTTCCCAGAGGTATTACAGGAATCTGAAAACCTAGGAAGGAACATCAAAAGAGTCAAGACTTGAAACTAGCAGGTCGGGGAGACTGTGTTTAGTAGGGGAGACCGGGCTCACCTTGCTTCACTTTGATCTCTCCTGAGTTTAATATCAATGTTAATCTGGTCCGCCGTTTCTGTCTTGCTCTGTTCTCTTCTTCCCTCTCTTCTTTCCTCATTTTTCTTTTCTTCTTTTTAATCATTATTTTATTTTAATTTTTTTGCTTTTTTCTTTTTATAGGCTTTCCGAAGAACACAGGCTGACCTGGTTTGTGGAGTCGTGTCTCAGGAGGCTGAGATTGTTTTGGATTGTCTGACTGTGCTTCCTTAGCTTTCTCTTTTCATTCTACTTTAAGCTAAAACTGCCTCATCAACCCACATTGTCTCTACTGCTCCTCTTCTATTGATTTCTCTTCCCACTTGTACCCACAGTAACTAACATGTCAGTTTACAAAGTATTATCCATGTTACTTTATTTCCTGAAATGACTGATCTTTAAGGGTCGATTGTTTCTTATTTGACTATTATTGTATTTCCATTGTGGACCTACATTTGGATAGTGATTATTTTTGTAGCCAGTGTTCTTCTCACAGAGGAGCACTGAGGATTGAGTCTAGAGACCCTTACCACCAGTCTAGTTGAGGAAAATGACACCCCAGTCCCCCTATAGTCTAGTCTTCCATAGACATTGCAAACACTTCCCATGAAAGAATAAAGGCAATTTAAAAAATTCAACCAGTTATCTAACCCAGATCCATAAGTCCAGACACAAAAAAGTAAGAACCATGAAAATCCAAGGCCACCTGACTACTCCAAAAATTACAAATCCAGTAGTAACAGCCTGTAACAAGAGTGAATTGGATGAAGCATTCAAAAGATTATAATAATTAAATGATTATAAGTATGTTCACAGAAATAAGAATGAACACAAATTTCCTAGAGAACACAAGTAACTGGTTAAAACAAGAAAGTGAATACAGTCTGTGAAAATGAAATTCAATAAAGAGACAGGAATATTGAAAACGAAAGGCAAATTGAAGTACTGGAAATTAAAATTTCAGAAGTCAAATAAAAAGCTCAGTGAAAAGTCTCACCAACAGAATGAATCAAGGGGGGGACAGAATATTCAGGCTTAAGGCCAATGTAAAACAATTTGAACATTTAGACAATGACAAAGATTAATAATCAATTACAATTAACAAGGAAGTGCAAATAACATTTGAAATCTATGGGACAGTACGAAAACACCAAATCTTGTCATGGTTATAGAAGGGAAAGAATTTCATGCTAAAGGCATAGAAATTTTTCAATAAAATCATAACAGAAAAAAAGCAAATCTAGGGGAAAAGTTGGTCACCCAGATGCAGGAGGCATCAAGTATACCACACAGACAAGACCGGAGAAGAGTCTCCCCAAGTCATATTATAGTCATCACACTAAATAAGAAAAATACACAGAAAACTATATATTGAAATATGTTGCAATACCACGTCACATATTAAGTCAGGCTCAGAAGAATAACAGCAGAGTTCTCAACAGAAACTTCTTTAAGAGGCCTTGGAATAATAATGTATTCAAGTCCTGAAAGACAGCAACCACCAACCCAGTTGTCTCTATGAAGCAAAGCTAGCTATCATAATTTAAGGAGAAAGAAAAACTTTCCATGATAAAAACAGGCCTAAAGAGATGGTGACCACTGTGCCAGCTGTATATAATATACCTGAATGGATCCTTTGGAATAAAGAGAAAGACAAACATACCCATGAGGCTCTAAGAAAGAATAAATCATGCTACAGTGGTAGTTAAGCAAGCACCAAATACTTCAAAATTAATAAAATGCCAAGAATTAACACACAGCTCTCAGTAATAACTCTGAACATTAGTGGTCTCAATTCTTTAATCAAAAGACACAGATTAACAAATTGGGTTGAAAAAATAGGATCCATCTACTTGTTACCTCAAAGAAATGTACCTCACCATTAAAGACAGATGCTAAATTAGGGTGAAAGGATAGAAAACGGAATTCTAAGCAAACAGAACTAAAAAACAAGCATGTGCCACTGCTCTAATATTTGACAAATAAACTTCAACCCAAAATTTGTCAGACGAGATAAAGAACACCACTTTGTAATGATTAAGGCTTCAACCTATCAGGAGGACGTTACAATTTAAGCATATATGCGCTGAACACAGGTACACACAGTTTCACAAAATAAACACTAGAAGATATAAAGACACAAATTAGCCTCAACACATTAATAGTAGATGGTTTTAATACCTCAGTCTCACTGATAGGTTATCTCAGTAAAAAATATACAGAGAAACACCTGAGTTAAATCACATCCCAGATCAAACGGACCTAACAGAGATCTATAAAACATTCCATCCAAGTGTTATGACTGTCACTGTCTTCTGTGCACTCACAGCTGTGATCTTTTCAGAACCCAGGGTTGTTCTTTTTCAAATGTCACCGCTACCTTAACAGTTTCTGTTTAGGTGAGCTCCTGCCAGATCTGATGAGACTGCTGCTACTTTATGTAACAATGTTCTTAAGGATGCCCGGGAGGGCAGAGGGTCATGGACAGATCTCTCTTGTTTGCCACACTTGCACAATTACTGCCATCATTGTTTGCAACCTGCCATGTCACTGCAAGAATCTTCTAGAGCTTCCCACGTATTTCCTTAGGGTTACATTAGTTAAAACTGAACACTAAAGTCATCACTTGATGTAACTGGGCACAGGAGCCTCTGAAAGCCCTGAAAGGTGAGAGGTGGCACCATTGTGTGGCCTCTTCTTCTTTCTTGAGCTCTTCAGCCTCAGACTCATCTGGCTCATCTGGGGACTCGGGGAAGAGGTTATTTGAGACTCATTTGTTATATGTTATTAACACTTAACTTCTTTATTTCTTGTTTAAAACGAATACAGACAAAGCTCTAATATTTTCTGCTCTATCTCAAGAAGTGATCTTCCACACTCTCATGTGACCTACTTTGAAGATCAAATTTCTTTGCTTGATAAAAGAAATACCTAGAATGAGCTCTTTGACTTGTGACTTGTGAATGTGAGTGTGCTTATCTGTAGCCTGCCCCCCGTGTGTGTATGAAGTTATTTGTGCCTATTAATAAGAAAAGTATAGAGTTAGAAATCAACCCTAAGATCTAGTGATAACCATATCAATTTTCTGGTTTATATCTTTTCTAAACCAGTTAAAGGTATACATACAAGTGTTTTTTTAATCTTTTTAAAGTCATAGGATCATATGGGCAGCACTAATTGCAGCTAATCTTAGGCCCACATTTATTTATTTCCTTAGGATAAACTCCTTGAAGTAAAGTTGCTAAGTCATGGGGCACACAGCTTATAAAGGTGTTTGATACCTGTTAAAAATTGCTCTACAGGAAAGCTATCCCATCTTATACCAGTTGACAAAGGGAGAAACTTTTCCCAGGAACATTCACAAATACTGTCACCTTAAACAAACAAACAGCAACCAACCAAACAAAAACCAAATGAACACCTAAAGGAACCCAGATTCATAAATATAGTGGTCCAGTGAACTGCACTCTAATTTGTGTCTTGCTGCCTAGACAACTTCAACAGTCCTTCCATGCACTATGACTGTTTATAGTTATTCTTTTGTGTTTTTCTTTTTGTGGCTTGTCTGCTTTTCTGTTGAAGAGTTTTTCCTTTGATGAATTGGAATAGATTATTCTCATTATCAATTAATTTGTCTTGTTGGGTTAGTATTGTAACCAATTGCTTAAGAACATTAGTTTATAAGAACGGAAGATATATTTTGGCTCACAGTTTCAGAAGTGTAAATCCATGGTTGGCCATTCCATTGCTTGTAGGTCTGTGGTGAGGTGGCTAATTCTAGTAGAAGTGCATAGGAAAGGAAGGTGCTCACCTTAAGGCCACTGGGCAGCAGAGAGGGAGGAAGGGGCAGTGTCCCCTACTGGATTTCTTTTCCTCCTCCCCACATCATAAATGTTCCCCCATTTCCCAGTGTCACGTCAGGCCAAAGGCCAAGGCTTTAACATATAAATCTTTTGGGGAGCATTGATCCAAGACACAGTGGCCTCCATTGATTAGTTTTGCTCCCTGGTTAGCTTCAGCTGTGTGACACAGGCTCTATGCTCTCCTGCCATTTTGGTTCTATGGTTCTGGCTGTACAGGTGGAAAACAGAACTAACTTAAGTGCCTATGGTCAGTCTCTCTGCAATTGGCTTCTTTTCAAGGACCCTAAGGTAAACCAACAATGATCCATGAGAATGAAACCTTCAGAAACAAGAATCAGAAAAACAAATTTCAATTTCAATAAAATTCCTTTTGCTAACACATGCTTAGGATTTTGAAAAAGAAGCATGCTCTTGGAGTTCCATCACTTCCCTGGGACTAATAATGCTGGCTTATGCCTGTAATGTTCTGCATGTGCCAACAATGATCTGGATCTCATAGATAGTTTTCAATTATTTTTTGGTTATCACATAAAATAATGGAGCTCATTATGACATTTAGCTCGTCTTCACCTCTCTGTTACCCTTCCATACCCTCTGTTGGTCTCCTTCATCCTTTCAAATCATTCCTCTTCTGCTTTCATGCTCTATGTATATGTAGATTCTGTATATGAGAGAAAACATGTGATATTTGTCTTTCTGAGCCCATCCTTTTAACATTATAAATTCCAGTTCTTTCTGGTTTCCTGCACATGACATGATTTCATTCTTTATGATCGGATAAACCTCCATTATGAATACATACCTCACTTTCTTTACCCATTGATAGAACTCTAGGCTGGCTCCTGAACAGTGCAGCAATACACATATGTGTGTCAGTGCCTCTGTGGAATGTTGACTTGGAATCCATTTGAGATTCCCAGGAGTGGTATAGCTTGGGAAGCTCTGGACTGATAGGCTGGGGTTGAAGCTATCCTCCATCGCTTAGCATTGTACAACTTGAAATACATTACCTGATTTGCCTAATCTTTAGTTTCCTCTTCAGGAAAGCAGAGATGCCAGCCACAACTAACTCATAAGAGTGTGATGAGTACTGAGTGAGAAAAAATGCATACTAAGGCACACTGGAAACACCATGATTGTTTCTTCTATCTATTGTTGTATCTTCAGTCCAAGATTTTCTTAGTTCTTGTTGTGAACATTATCTGTTTGTTGGCTGTCCATTTTCCCCAGTATGTTGTTGATATATTCATTAGATTGCATTAACTTCTCTCAAACTCCCCAAACCAAGAACACGGGAAGCAGTCAATATACTGGTATCTTCTTCTCAGTGCTTAACACTGTCTTCTGAAAGAGAAAGGTGGGTCACAAAGATTAACTGGAAATTGGCCATCCCTGAACTAAACATGCACTGAATTGATGTACCAGTGCCCCAGTCAGTGAATTCTCCCCTCAGTGGGCTCAAGGTCAGAGGCATCAGTCAGACCATCACTGAACCCATCAGGAGGCCACTGACGAATCTTTCTGCCATTTCATCAAAAGTCAAATATCATTTTAATGGCTCCTCCCTCAGGCTTCATCTAAGCAGCCTCTCTCTTCTTATTACCTTCCACTGAGGTGTTTATGACTGTGGTAAGTGGTAAAGGAGGCCCATGGGAACTTTTACATCACTAATGCAGATCATAAACCAAGAGAGTTGACAGCCGTGCCAAGAAGGGTGGCAACAGAAGGAGCTGCCATGGGAAGTTCTGACTGACATGAATCAGACTTGAACGCTAGAAAATGTTGATGCGTCCCTGTTAGCTGAGTGTTATTGAATATTCAATTATTCGTTAGATTTACCATGACACAGAAGCCAGCACTGTCCTGGAGATGTCAGAGCCACACTGACAGCACTAAGTGAGAGAAAGCAGAGATGACCCCTGTCTTTGGCATAGGGTGAGCTAAGTACTAGTCAAGTCTTGCAGGAACTGGACTTGGAGACTGAGTGAACAGCCACGGAGGCAGCGCTGGGGATGTCACACTGCAGCCTCTCAGGTCTGAGTATGAAACACTCAGAACTGAAGGATTGTCCCTCTGCCTGGGTGAAGGCCCCTGTCACTTTCCCAAAGGAAGTTCACTTTGCTACAGGAAGAGCAGCTGTCAGATCAGCTTTCCCAAGTTCCATGAAGATCCTGATTATAGGGGAGAACAGGTAGGCTGGCGCAGGGAGCTTCTACCTGTTGGAACTCCAGGTCAGCTATGAGTGGCCAATCAGTAGTTGGTCCTTAGACTGGCAAAGGTCCAAAGCTCACTGATAAGTTTCTCATTTTATAGATTGTTACATACACAAAGATATCTGTGCAACATATTGCACCCATACACACTTCTTTTCTCCTTTTCTTTCCAGAATAATATACATTGTTGTGTGCATTGCAGTCAGGCCTTGTGAGTTCTGATGTTTCAGGAAGTTTTCTCTTCCTTCCTGCCTTTCTTTGTTTCCGTTTTAAAATCTAATATATGGGCTTATTTTGAATAAGAAGATAAGTGAGCTGACCTTGGGAGAGAGCAGGGCATCGGGCTGAGCTGGAATCTTGCAGGACCACTTTCTTGTTGAGATTCAACCCTCTGTAAAGAGCTTTAGGACTGGTGATTAGCAGACCGAATTTTTAGCCTACTATTGCCCTATCTTTGGACCGATCACTGTGCTTTCTAGGGATCAAGGGCACCTCAGAGGTCTTGTTTTGAAAGCAGGTGATCAGATGAGCTTTGATGAAAGTGTCATTAAAGCGGCGTCAGCACTAGGTGGCGCCAGTGTACAGAGAATCCTGCAGGGAAAGCGAGCAACCTTTGCAGGAAACGAACCAGTGTCCGTGGCCTTGATCCGGCATGCTAACTACCTCACTCCAGGTCTCAGGGCCTGCCAGGCAGCCTGGGAGGCTCTGTACCTCCTTGCAGAGAGGCTCTGCTTCCTTCTTTCTGATTTAGGTTTTATATAAGAGACTGCAACAGCTTGCATTGCTAAGTTGTGTTTGGCTAGGCAAGATGAAATGGTCCTGCCCTGGACATGGCTTTTCCTCTCTTTCAGCCATGGGTGTGGATACTGACGACACTGACATATTGGCTAGGTGGCTTCTTTCTGTTTCCCACTGATCAGTTAGTCTCGGTGGCCAGGCCACAGGGGCAGGGCCCAAATTCCCGAGTTGCTATGACCTCACTATAGACATTTGTTCTATTGGACATGGCTAGCCTTTCAGTTGGTTGGTTTTAGAAGCACAAATAATAGAAATTATTTACGATGGCCCTAGTCTACTGTGTGACCTGTAGCTAGAAGGTGGACTTGGTCAGAGGAGTCCTCTACTGGGAAAATGCAATCACATTGCTCTATGTATTGAAGTAGAGGGTGAGGGACAGCCTCTGATCAGGTGACCTAGAAGTCACTATGTAGACTAGGCTGGCCTTGATCTCACAGAGATCCACCAGGCTCTTCCTCCCAAGTGCTGGGATTAAAAGCGTGCACCACCAGGCATGGCAGATCCGGTGTCTTTTGGGTTCCTGAGGGACCTTGGGGCTTGACTTCCTCGGGTGCAGGCTATTCTGGACAGACCCTTTGAGATCTTATGGCCATGATGTCCCACAGGCTGAAGGATCAGAAGAGGCCAGTCTAGGCCAGGGAGGAGATCTGTAAGAGCCAAAGCTAGAGACTCACAGCAGTGTGTAGTGTGAGTCCAACGAGCCCTGGCTCTACAGAGTAGAGCTTCCTCAGAACAGGCTTAAGGACATCCCTGTCTACTCAAAGCTGACTCCCAAATGTGTCCTGGTGACAGCCCTCAACCAGGAGTTGCAGGATCTTTGCGTTATACTGGCCTGTTTGTTTCCTGCTGATGTGACTCTGAGAAGGTTCCAGGGCTACTCTTTGCCTTGGCTGAGGCTTTCACTTCATGGCTCCTAAGTTCCCTGTTATCCCTAAAAGCCCCATGATGAAAGAAACATGTACCCTACTCTACAGTCAGGGTTGGCTCAGTACACACAGGGAAAAGAGCATCACTCGGGCTCCTGCTGTGCTTAACTTTCATAGGCAGAATAAGGAAGGCTCCCAGCAGGGAGGCCACTTGCTTGCAGCTCACCTTGAGGATGGCCGAGAACATTTAGGAAGAGTATAAAGTGCGACTGTCAACCCTGGCGGCACATTTTCATGAGAAATCTTTTTAGAGACTATCATTCCTGCCCATCTGAGGTCTGTTAAATGATTCAGTCTCTGGGGGTGAGGCCCAAGTGCAGTCCTGATATACCCATGTTCTTCTGATAAGCAACCTGGCAAGACTCTCCTTGGAGTCTTGTTTCTGCTTGCTCACCACCCCGTATTTTCTGTGTACCCTGGAAAGGGCTTCTTACACTTTCTCACCTCTCTGGCTAGCTCCACCTACTGTGTGTATTTTCCTGAACTGATGTCTCCTGTTGAGCTCACCTATACCTTTTACTAATGCAATAGTTCAGACCTTTTGAAGACTTGCTACTTGAAGTGTGGTACTCTTACATCAGGAGTGCCAGGCTCTATCTCACAGGAGCTGTTTAGAGACGCTCTACCCATCAGATCAGTGTGCTGCCAAGACTCGCGTGGGATTCTTACACATAATTAAAGACTGCGAAGTACTGATTTAGAAGAAAAACCTTCCTTCTGTCTCTTACTTTTGCTTTTTAATTGAAAGATGGGAAGGGAAACTGGAAGCATTTCACAAGAGACCCTTTCACAGAGTTCTTTAAGCCACAACCCAGGCTTCCTAGAGGCAGAGCTCTGGCGGAGCGTCCGTGAGGCCACTGCATGTGATAAATCCCTCCCTTCCTTGCCCCACGCCCCGTGCCCCATGCCCCACGCCTGGCTGTATTTGTTTAAGGAATTCTGGACTAAGGGGAGCTGTGTGTGTTGGGGTCATTGCCACAAATGACATTCACTATCTATGCAGCTGCTTCCCATTGCTGTAAGTGGCCTGTGCCCGCCTCTCCTGTGCAGGTGCACTCCTCCAGGGTGCACATCCTTCATCTTCCAGTTTCAGCTCTCTGACAGTGCTTGGCACATAGTAAGAAGTAAAAATATATTTCTTGACCTAATGCTCCATCCACCATCATGAACAATGTGGCACAGTAATTGAGTCCAGGATCAGAGAAGGTCACTCGTTTCCCTGATAACAGTTACTATGAATTTGTTGAATCAGAGAGAAGGTAAAAATTGATAAATTCAAACAGTTTTGTCTTTCTAATGAATTGTGTGTGCCTTCATTTTCTAAGGAAAAGGCAGGTGCCACCTGCCTGGCGGATCCAGGCTGTCAGGACACCAAGGACGGGGGCAAGTGCTGCACTTTGATGCTGGATTTACAGGTGAAGAAAACATTTCTTTTTCCTGATCATTCTCATGCTGTTTTATTTGGGTCATGTGAGGGTTGGTGGAAAGTCTGGAATCATGGGAAGGATTCTCCTCCACACTTCCCCTCTTTCTACCCACATCCGGTATCAAGGATGAAGTGACCATGGCCCTTCTGAGAGCAGTCCTTGCATAGTGGTTGTCCTCTGCCCCAGTCACAAAAACCTCTGCTTGATGAAGTCTTTTCTTTCCTGTAAAACCCACTCTGTCTCTCTCTCTGGAAATCATCTTCCAACTGTCCCAGGCCTCTAAACTCCCCGCCCTGGCTGCCACAGTTCTTGCCCCTTTGCTCCTGTACCTTCCCAGTGCACATACATGTATGTGTATGTGTGCAAGTGTATGAGTGTGTATGTATATGGATGTATGTGTGTGAGTGTGCATGTGTGTATGTGTGTGTGCCTGTGCATATTTGTGTGTGCATGTGCATTCTTTTCTGTCTTGGAATTTAGAAAAGTGAAAATGTGATTTGCCCACCTCCTTTAAGCATCCTTTCCAGTACTTGTCTACCTAAGTCCCAGGCACCTCGTACCCTCCAGAGAGAACTTGCTGGAAGGCCTGCCTTCCTCTAGCATCCTATTACCCTTCCTGAAGCTCATCATCCATGCTTGGGGTTTCCTTGACCTTTTGTTCATTTTGTGCACAGTAACTGACAAAAATGTCCTAGGGACGCGGAATCAGGGTCCACTGCAAAGCATTTCTCACAGACAGAACTGGTAGAAAGCAGTTCATGGAAGGCATTCCCCGCTTTCCTCACAGACCTCTAGCTGTCCCTCACCTATTCTCCACTGCAGTCTAGATAACCTAGAGATGTATTTCCTGATGCTTATTTTATAAGAGGCGTGTCTTTCTATAAATTTTAAGCATGCATTTCCTTCCTCTGAATCCTTCCGTAAATATTCTAGGGTATATGAAGAGAACTGAGAATCAGCACACTGAGAATGGGTTCCATTGGCACAGCAGGAGAACTGGTTGAAGAGCTGTAAGTTGGGGAACTGGCCAGATCCTAGAAAAGGTTAATGTGCTCTTGAGTCTCATCTCTTGGTATATGTAGCCTCTAGATAGCCCCTACTTGTGATGCAAGGCTAATGAAGAGACGATCTGAACTGGGCAAACCTGGACAAGGAAGGAGCAACTGCGGGGGAGGAGTGGAGAGTGGGGAAGGGGCGAGAAGGGGAAGGCTGGTCCTTCATTGCATGTGAGCTGGGTGTCTGCTGTGTCTTTGAGTCTTGTGCAGAATACCTCTGATCTTTACACTGCCCCTTTCCTGTGGTACTCAGAATAAGGTAAAGATGGTCCCTATTGCAGGGATCTGAAGAAGGAGTAAAGTTGGAGGTCATCTTTCGGCAGAGCTGGTGAGCTCCTGTGTGCTGCTGTCTCTGGTTTTAGGGTTGTGGAGAGCTAACCACATTCACATTTAAGATTTTCTTCACTGCTTATAGGTTCTTTGAAGTTCAACAAATAGCTGTTTCTATATTCCCTGTCCTGGGAGATGTGTGGCAGGAAGGGAAGCAGAAAAAGGGATCAATTCTGTTTAGCTTGTACATTAATAGGATCTGTCCTTGGGAAACACAGGTTTTGCATAGGAACTGCAAAGCAGTGATGAAGCAGTTTGCAGAAAAGAAAATTGTGTTTCCCTGGACTGGAAAAGTGTTCCTGTGACTTTGGTGGCAGTAGTACACTGGAGGACAGCCCCTTAGGGCCTTCCCAGAACCCTCTGAGAAGACTTCCTGTCTGCCAATTTTTGACCTTAGTGCATTACAACAGAGACCAGGAAAGTGGCCTGAATGCATAGAGGGCCTGAGGAGCCTGCTTGCTCTGCTCATTCTCCTACGTGAGTGACAGTAAATGTTGTACATCACTTAGGTGTCCTTTAAGACAGAATGACCATCTTCAGCTTTTGAGCACACTGCTGGAAACCGCCCTTGGCTGGAGAAATCTTTCTGGTCCAAGGTCATGCTTTCCTCCAGAAGGCTGACTGATGCAAGAGCATCAATCTCTGACTTCTTTTACCACAAGTAAAGGACCATGGTAGCATCATAGCTCCTTGAGCAGACAAAGCTAATGACAGTTTCAGAGGACAGGCTGAATAAGACCGACCATGGGGGAGTCATGAGCCCTGCCAGTGAGGGCTGCATGAGTGCCCAGTCCCAGTGAGATTTTCATGACACATGCTCAGTGCGGGGGAGGCAAGGCAAACCCCTGAATGATGGTGCTCAATGTTTTGCCGACTCAGGGGGACAGGGCTGTGAGTCGTAAGAAAAAGAATACAGCTTTCTTATTGAGTTTGTGGTTCAAGATTCCCCTGCACAGACTGATGATGCCAGGAGATATCCCAAAACTCTGAAAGCTGTTCTGGTTACGCGAGTCTCCACTCCAGTGGCTAAGTCACTATGCATAAATATCAGGGTCTGTTAAATCTTATTCAGTTGGATTTAATTGCATTAATACTACTATTCAATTCTGCGAAAGGTATGTCCATTTTTTTTCTAATAACTCAAAAAGCTCGAGTCTATATGAGTTTAAGATAATAACCCTTTAAGAGACTATGATTGAATGTGGCCCCGCTTATAATCAAGATCTGGAGCAATGAAACTCAAAGTTTGTGTTGGTGGTATTATAAGTGGAAATAAAGGACCTCTTTCTTCCTTTACCCTGTCCCCGACTCCATTCCTCACAGCACCCACATTTCTGTGGTTCAAGCAGGGATGGGGCCTGGGAGATGGAGGAGAGGAGGGGTAAGATGTTAATCTGAACTAAGGATGGCAAAGCTACCAACAAACCTACTGCTTTGTAAGCTAACTAAAAAAATGTAATTATTTAAAAAGTTTGAGCAATGGTACCCTGCATGATAGATAATACTGTTCTGAAAAGCCATAGGCTATTAAAGGAAAATCCCAGTGCTAGGTATGGCCCACCTTCATATTGGTCAAGAAGGCTCCAGAGGCTCCCCAAACAATGCAGACTATTGCCATTGCTCTTGGTTACCCTTATTGTTGAAGGCACCATACACTTTGGTTGCAGGACAGAGAAAAATCAAGCTGGAGCTGAGCTGGAATAGTTCTCCTTACTAGATGGCTTTAATAGTACCAGAAGGTACTCTGCAAGCTGCCAAGGGAGAAAAGTCATCAACAGTCTTATGAAGCTGTGTACCCTGAATGCTTCAACACCAACTTGCTAAGCAAGATGTGCCCACTGGTGCAAAAGTGGTATGGTATGGTATGGTATGGTATGGTATGGTATGGTATGACCGTTATGGGGTTAATCAACCACTTTCTGCTTGAATTTGTATCCTGCTCCACAGGAGGAATTCATGCCTGATGCTCTCAACCTGTTCAAAAGCCCATGAGTCTGGAGTAATGTGGTTATTACTCTTGGGTAATAAGCCCAAGGTAAGCCCTAGAAGAACATATTACTGTTGATTTGTTAAGTGAAAATGGTATCATATTGCTTTCTAAATATTTATGTTTATACCTATAGATTAGTGTTGCTCTCCCAACCTTGATCAGAAAAGCTTCTGCTTGCATTGGGCAAGAGTTAATGCAGAAACTTATAACTGGTCAAAGTGCTGAGAATAAGTGACTGTTGAGAGCTAAGTCAGTGGAACATCTCTGTCTTTCTTTCCAAGGCTCAGGGAACATTGTGGGAGAGGATGGAAAGAAAGCATAGAAGCCAGAAAATGGCTACAACTGGCCATATTGTGGAGAATAAGAGACTGTTGAGTACTCAGTCCTAAATGGGTCCCTTCCCCCAAATGCTCAGGGCATGTAATGGAATCAGAGGTGGGGAGATTCTAAGAGCCAGAGCTGATGGATAAACACAAAGAAGCAGCCTTTGTGTTTATCAGACAAACCAAGGCGAATGTACATTAGAACCCACAGCATTGGTGATAGCATGCACAAGACCTGAGCAGGTCCAAGTTAGAAAACATCCAGGTGTGTAGGGCAGAGGTGGGCATGAAGCTCCAGCCCCACCTAAGGGACTCTTGGCAATTTATAGATGTTGGGAAAGGGAGGGTCAGTTTTCTTCAAATGTATGATGCTAAGTAGGTTAACCACCCTCCAAGGATGGACTCATACCCAAGAGTATTTGGGTAGCAAACATTGGAGTTGATAGGCATTGTGGGTTGTTCAAGAGGCAGGGGTGGATCTGATGGGGAGGGAGGCTGAATATTACCAAAATACATTGCATGAAATTCTTAAAGAATCAATAAAAATATTTAAAACACAAAGAAAAAGTGCTAGGACTAAAGGCGAGCGCCACCATGCACACTTGGGAGGCATTGGAAGGTGGATCTCTGTGAGATCAAGACCAGTTTGGTCTGCGTGGTGAGTTCCAGGCCAGCTTGGGCTACAAGGAGACCTTGTCTCAAGAAACAAACAAATAAAATAAAAAAGAAAGAAAAAAAGGCATGGGTTGGGTTAAGGGTATTTAAAATGATAACAGGCATTTGGATTTTTTAGTATTTAGATTTTCAGACTATGAAACTACTTTCATTTATCTAATCATGAACTATAAATTGAGGTAATTCACAATTACTTTAAATGAACAATGAAGTTTGTTTTCATTTGTTTCAGATAAAATGTTCTTACAGAAACAGTAAAGTTTCTCTATAAAGATTCTCCAATGCAAAGCATTGATCCACCATCCTATGTGTTATTAGAAATCATTATATCTTCACTTTGGCACAACATCCTTTTTAACAAAATGCCTTGTACCCTCCATTCTCCCCAGCAATTTCTGCTTGAAATCTGGAAAGACCTTTCAATCAGTTTCTCATAATGAGTTTTTCTGATTTTTCTTGCTAAGATATGCTATGACTCTGATTGGTTGTAGGGACAGGGACTCCACATGCAGTCCTCACAGGTTTCCCAAAGGTATCCTTTCTAGAGCCTAATAAGTACTATGCTCGTGACACCCAGTACTAAATGTTGGATGAAGGAACGGTCCTTAATCCTTGCACATGGAAGGAGTTAATTGTCACAGCATGCACCTCTCCTCTCTTACTCACTTGGAAAACTCTGCTAAGATCTTTCTAAGGGGCCTGAACACATCTGTTCATATCCAGTACATGAATATTAACATGCTTCCAATTTGCTTTTATCACAAAATGTGGTCTCAAAGATGGGGTTTGTGTGGCAGAAATGCTGCTGCCTGAATATTGAAGGGAAGTTTGCTTTTTAAAATTGTTCACCAAACACATATGTGGGAAACCATTGTGAGGCTTTAATCATTATTAGTTTATTATTGTTTTTGTTTGCTTCTTTGTTTTTTTGACAGGGTCTTTCTGTAGCCCCAGCCAGCCTGGAACTTACTATGTAGACCAGGCTGACTTCCATCTCATAGAGATCAGCCTGCCTCTGCCTCCATAGTGCTGGGATTAAAGGCCCTTGCCACCACGCCCGACCTGGGCGCTTTACTTATTATTCTAATGGAGAACTCTCAGGTTTGTTTGGGTACAACACCTTGTAAACTATTGAGCACACATTGCTGTCATGGTAAAGCAGTCATACAGCTCAATGAAACTGTCACTGACAGAAAGTGCAAATGGACTCACTTCTGTGTATTGCTTAACACATATTCAGTCCTCCTCAGGAAATGTCTACAGTTACCTCTTCTGCTCTGCTCCCAGCATACACACAAGGTTAAAATGTAAACTGTGGTCAAGATCATGTCTCCACATGCCCACACCAAACAAAAATGCAAAGTTTGCTTGCTCTTGCTGTTAGAGCTCCCTGTTAGACAGAGAGGGAGGAGCAGCTTCTAGGTACTCTGAGGCATCCTTTGCCCTTGAATTATTTCTTGGCTCTTACTTTGTAGTACCACAAATCTCCTGTAGATGGCTCTACCCTTCTGTCAGCTCCCCCCAACTATAGCCCAAACTGTTTCTAAACTTCAGGGGTAATTCTGAAGGGGCTTGCACCAGGGGCTTTGCGATCCAAACCTCACTGTCCTTAGTGATTTAATGATAGTGAATGCTTTTATAACCATGTTGTCAGATGCTGGTGGGGGCATGCCTAGGAGCCATGTTCTCCTCAACAAAGTTGCAGTGCGAATGAAGTCAATTATGGTTCGTTCAATTGTGTACTTCATATTCTTTTTGGAATTTCATAAAGCATCCATAGTAAGTGTTCCAAGATGCTTTGTAGGAAGAATCTGGTTAAGCTGACCAAACCCAAAATTTAAGAACTTGGACCCTACTGGTATGAAATTAATGTTTGACAGAATACACTCCTAGAATTTATGTCTGTAAGGTGTCTCAGGGCTGTGCCAGAGTGAAGCCTTGTTACTTTGCTGGGGGATAGGGAAGCTGCATGAGAAGCTGCCTGCCTGTGGCAACCCTGTCAAATAAGCAGGTGTCTTGAATGGGGAGGGAGGGCTGTCTAGAATACTTCATGGAAATGGCCTGGTCCTCCCTAGAATGGGGAAAGGAACACTCAAACTACAGGTCCCTAGTGCCTGGGCTAGATTCTTTTTAACCATTGCGAATTAGTTCTTCATGGCACTTCCGGAGTAAAAATGATCTCTCTGTGGCCTGCTAAACAGAAAAGAAGGGGGACGCACTTGAGTTTCCATGTTATTGAGTGTGGGGCCAAGGCACAAACCTGCCTGCCTCTAATGATACTACTTTGTATTTTGTTTTAATATAGTGTATCATGGGATTATTGCTAGATGAGCAAGAAGGTAATTCAAGTTGATTTAGAGTCGACAGTGGGTTGATATGTAGAGAAGGAACATCAGGAGGTCTGGGTAACAATCCCAGGAAAGTTATCTAACTTTTTTGAGTTCTATACCTTTTGAGTAAAAGTATAGACCAAACACATAATTGATGCATGTTGTATGGTGTTTTCACCCATCTCAACACGTGGTAGCTACATATACTGTATGCTGGGCTCTGAACACAAGGCCTAAAGGCCAGTCCTCCAGGAACAGAGCTTGGTAGTCAGTTTGCAACTAGCCCTGGAGTCTCTGAGCCTTGGATGTTCGCCAGAATCAGGTCAGAGAATAAACCCAGAGCAAGGTCTTAGTTATCAGAAGTCAGAGCTAAATTTAGGGTGTAATTGTGAGGAGGAATACGCCATGGGCTCTGTGAAGTAGGGCCACACAATTATCTGGCAAATTTGATTAATGTAGACAGGCTCGTTGATAATTTGTTCGGCTCTCAGTCTGACAGCTCCTCCTACTTGCAGGACTTTTCTTTTCCAGCGCATCAGGCTTCTCACTCCTGGGTCTTCCTCAGGCCTTCCGTCTTTACTGGCATTTAGTTTCTTCTTGTGGGATTGACTAAATATTTGCTTGGCCCTTGTCCTTCCCTTAGATAAAAGATTGCAAATTGATGACCTTGAGATGCTGTTAAGCCCTTAAAATGTCTACTTGATCTGTTGAGGTTAAAAAATTCAAACTCTCAGTAGAAAATTTAGAAAGATCATGCAAAAATTTAAATTTCTGTCTCTTCTTGAAAAAACAATCAGAAGATGGAAATCAGAGTAGAATTCCCATTCCCATCTGCTGCCTTTTAGTGTCTCCAGCTCTTCCTGTCCCATCATGTGCTGCATTCAGACCTGCTTCTTGCACTATGTTCTGCCATGCTGCTTTGAACCTCTGACCCTGACTGCACCCACAGAAAAGAGGTCCAATGTTTTATGTTCCTCAAATGAAAAGCTAGATCCGTAGATGTTGTGTTTGTCAGCTTTCTATTATGTTAATGAACACCCAAGATAATTAGCTTAAGGAAGGAAAGGTTATTGACCCTATTCGAGGCTTCAGCCCATGGTCACTTGGGCCTGTTGTTTTGGGTATGTGTCCACACATGACATTGTGGTGTGGATATGTGGCAGAGGAAGCTCCTCACTACATGATGACTGGAAAGCAAAGAGAGAGGCAAGAAGGGACCCAGATTCCAATCTCTTCTTCAAGGGTGCGTCTGAATGAATCAGCTTCCTTCACTAGGCTTCCCCTTTTGAAGTATCACCACCTCCTGACAGTGACCAACTCTCAACAGTTGGGGCTTGAGGAGACAGTCAGGAACCCAACTATAACATGTCTGTGGAGTTTTTACTTTTTTCATAGGTCAATATTAGTGATACCTCCAGTGAATGAAACTTACAATCCTGAAGTGGCTATCATGGTATTAATGAATTTTCAGCACCTTTTCTGCCTGAGTATTATTGCCTGGACATTCAGATAAGGCTGTTATCAAGGAGCTCTTTGAGGGAGGAAACTGTTTCCTGTGGGCCTGTTGTCTTCACATCCACACAGACACCAGGGCTGGTGTTTTCTGAAAGACGCTTGAATTTAATTAATATGTTTTAAATCTGAGAGAGGAAGGGAGTGAGAGAGAGAGATGTTTTCAAGTCTATAAACCTATTTGGGTAAATTAAAAGAATTTGAGGCAGCTTACTTTAGAGTAGGAATTCACAAAATGTCTCGCTTTAGTACAAGGATGACAGGTTTTTATAATAGCTAATTATAGTTTAAGGAGGCTATGTTGAGATTTGAGACCAAAATAAATAAAGTGAAGACCTCACTGGCTAATGATTCCCACAGTGTGGTCCCATTAGCAACTGAGTTTAACATAACGACTCTCAGGTCCCATCCCAGAACTGCTGAAACAGGACCCAGAAATTTATGCTTAGCCAGATTGCTGGATGGTTCTTACTCACATCTGAAGAGCGCTTATGTCTCAGTTACTTTACACATTTCTGTGGCAGCAACTTAAGGGAGAAATGGTTGAGTGTGGCTCACCTTTCAGTGATGCATTGCTTCATGGTGGGGAAACATGGTGGCAGGAGCATGAGCCCTGCTGGTCACATGGAGGACACGAGGTTGTGCCTCTGAAAGGCTCTACAACCTTTCCAGACAGTGCCTCCATCTGGGAACCAAGTGTTCAAATGTGTGAGCCTAGTGGGGGTGGCTTTGCATTCAGCCCCTTGGTGTATCTGGATCTGTGAATGAGACCCAGCCCATAGGGGGTTTTCCTTTAGCCTTAGTGTTGGACATTAGGTGGGAATTGATCTCATTTGTTCGTTTGTGTTAATCTACAGAGTTTCAGTTTTGCGAAATGGAAAATTCTGAAGGTGAACTGTGGCGATAGTTGCATGACAGTGAGAATGTGGTTAATGCCACTGAATTACACACTCAAAATAGTTAAAATGGTAGATTTTATGTTTGGCATAGCTTACTACAATAATATTATGCATTTTTAAATCCTACAATTTTCCAAGAAATCTACTCTCCCCTCTCCTCCCACTTCCTAGTCTATCTCCATTTTACTTTGCCTCTGTCCAGGCTTTTTCTTGAAGGTTCTTATTTTTTAAATAATTTACCACCTGGGAAGCCAATGCAAATGAAATAAGCCTAGCTGACAGATGAATGTGACAAAATTCTGTATGCAGTGACTGAGAATTGCAGTTCAAGGCATGTGTGGGTTCATGTTGCTGAACACGAGAGGGTTGGGTGCAGACAAAACACTGCAGAGAATGATTGTCACAGGGACCAAATGCTCCAAGTGATCCTAACCTTCCAGAATCTTAAGTGGTTTCTCATACAAAGCAGAAAGAATTGCTTCATGTTTGTGTGACCACTTTAGCCTAAGGGTTTCTAACTTTGGCATGTGCCAAACTTCTTTGGAAAGCAGGCTACACCTGCAGAATTTCTGCTCACGGGTAGACCAGCGATGCTGATATAGCTCAGATCTGCACTTTGTGAATGACTTCTGTAGTGGGGAAGCACAGAGAGAGATGGAGAAGCTCACATGGAGAGTGGTAAAAAACCACAGTGCATGTGGAGATGTAGGATTATTGGACAACATGGATTCCCACATTACATCCCTCATGCTGTTGTGGCTTGAAGGCAAAAAGCTTAATTTACTCAGTTTTAGAAATGGAGGATCTTCATGAAGGATCACACATCATGTGTACGTGTATATGTGTGTAAAACTCTTGACAAACATGTTCAGTTAATGGGGTGTCCACCATTTATCTATGCTAACCTGAGAGGGAGTTTGTGGATGACATAAACACAGGGAAGGCCTGAGGGGACGGGGACCCAGAAGAGGAAGGAGGTCACTGGAAAGAGCTAGGGAGCGAGAAACAAAATTAAAACCCAATATTTTGCAAGGGCCTGGCTTTGGTTCAAACTTGGAGGTTTTGAAACCCCAGAAAAGCTGGCAACTGTAATCTCAAAGAGGTTCATCTAACCACAAATGAATCTCACTTGCTCTAAATCATCTTTAACACTTCTGCTGGCCAGAATAATAATTCACAATGGTGATAAAATGTTAAGACTTCCCTAAAGGCTCAAAAGGCATAGCTTCTCAGACCAAAGGTATTGCCTGCTGACTAAACGAGAGCCCAGCCATTGTCTCCTCACTTGCCACTATCAGTCACTGTCATGAGTTCCCTTGCACACTGTGAGGGAAACCCCATGCCTCTTCTCTGGTCCTGTTTCCAAAGGAAAGCCAAGTGTCAACTGCACTGACACAAATTCCGGTGAGATGTCTTTTACCAGGGCTAGCCAGCAGCCTTCCAGAAGGGAGTTGGGAGCCCTGTTGATAGTGCACAATGGTCATGTGAATGACATGGTCATGGATATGTTACCTTCAAGTTCGCAAAAGACATGTTCAGATACTAGATCCCTGTCATGGTATTAAGGCTCATTTATTTTTAGCATTTCTTCTAAAAATAGAAAATCTGGGTGATTACAACAATAATAAATAATATCCAGGCATGTAGAATGAAAAGTGATGAGGCCAAGGTCAACTTCAAGCAGAGGAAGGAAAACAAACAACTCTATCCCTGAGTGAGAGCCTTGTCTCAGATGCCTCCTCACTGTGTATTTAACCAGCCTGTTAGGGCCTCCAGCTCTGAGGGAAACAGGGCTGAGGAGGCTCATGCAGAACCCCTTCTAGCATCGGATTTGCTCTGGGTGATGAGGCCATTGTGGCAAGTTGTGCTTGCAGCAAGGACACAGTTTGTAAACATTTTTCCCTAGGTATCATTTCCCAAAATGCATTTCTTTGGAAGGTTTCTTAGCATATTAGAAGTTCATCACACAAGAGACTTTAAAAGTTTGGCAAACCTCTCTCTCTAAACCAGTTTGGTCAGCATGGTCAGCAGCATTGGTATAGGTCATGTTAGGAAGAGAAAAAATTTCCAAATTCCATTTAAAAAATACTTTATTTATGTGTATGAGTGTTTTGCCTGCATGTATGTAAGGGCACCTGGGTGGCACAGTGCCTGCGGAAGTCAAAAGAGGGCATCAGATCCCCTGGAACTGGAGTTACAGATGGTTGTTAGCTGCCATGTGGGTGCTGGGAATCAAATCCAGGTCCTCTGGAAGATCAACAAATGTTCTGTTATAACCGCTGAGCCATCTCTCCAGCTTACTTTAAAAAAAGAAAACAAACTATTTTAAATTAGGAAGCTTAAAATCTGTAACTGTGCTTCAGTGTTCTTCTACTGGCCCCTTCCCTGAGGTAGCGAAAGAAACCTCTCTTCTCTCCATGGCGTCTCAATGTCTTGCTCCTTCAGGTCTATTTTCTTGCAGATGCCTAGCATTTGAATCCCTATAGGGCTGTACCCAGAGGCAGGCTTTGTTTAGAACTGGACACCGGGACAGCTGCATAGAATGGAGGAAGAGGTTGAGTTGGCCAACACTTGGCCTGAGTAGTTCTACTGTGCAAAGAAGTGAATCAGTTTCATTCACTTTTGTCTTGAAGTTTTATCAGGGAATAGGTGACCAGTCTAGTGAACCATCTGTCACTTCTCTCTCGACTAGACTGTAAATTCCTTTGGAGACCTGCTTGGCTCTTTGTAAGAGTCATGAAATGATTGTTCTATGAATACTTGAAAATAATTCCTAGCTTCCAGTTTTTGGGTGCACTTTATACACGTCTTTTTCATTGGCATGTTTAAGTTTTCCATGTTTTATCTCTTCTGTGTATTTCTACATCCATTGTGTCAAAAATCTTTTCCTCTGAGTATAGATTAATAATTTCTTTCTCCAATTTTTTTCAGTGTTTGAATCATGTGACCTGAAACTAGTTTATTACAGTAATGTAGATCAGGATTGCTATATCTTCTTGGTAGATGTGTTCCTTCTATCCTCATGTAGTGGCCCCATGTGATCTCTGCTGATGCTTGCTTGCTGCTGACCGCATTGCTCAGCAGGTAGCGGACTCTTCCAGGCACATCCGGAAGAGGTGTCAGGTTTCATTCAGTGTTAACAGCACTTCTACATGCAAGCACACAGGTTAGGAGGGTTTCCTTTGTTGTTTCTGGCTCCTTGTGCAATTTGTCATTTCAGATCATTCAGATTATACACATCAGTTATTCACCTGCCTGGTGGCACATCAGTCTCCCTGCTTCATTACGTTCCTGAACTGATATCCATCAGGCTCAGCATACTGGCAATCGAACCCAGCAGGGAAGGCTGTACTTCTTTTTTGCTAACTTTGTGTGCCTGCCAGAGACCAGCCCAGTTTTCTTCTGATCACCCCTTCCTCATATCCCGCTCATATTTTTGATTTTAGTTCACAGATCTGGACTGATGATGTTTTGAACTCATACCTTGAGTCCTGCCTTCCCTCAGAAATTGACTGCACATCTCAGATGGTTGAAAGACAATCTTGCTGGGTGATCGGTACGTGCTGTCTCAATCTGCACACATCCTCCTCTTCTATGAACCTCTTCCTTCTCCCAGCGTTAATGTTTTTATTCAAAGGTCTCATTTCTGGCAGTTTCCTTATTTGAACCCATTCCCAGCTAAACTCTGTGGAATTCTTTTTTTAAATCTTGCTCTCATCTGCCCTACTTGGTTTGGTATGGGATTCAGGGAGTCTAACATGAATAGCACAGACCACTTATTATTATGGGAAAGCTCATAAGAAAACTATAAAACATAAAAACTAGGTGCCAAAAAAGTTGGGTAAGCTCAAAGAATGACAGACTGGACCAACCAGAGAAATGAGAGAGAGTTTCCTGGGAGAGGTAATGCCATAGAAATGGGCATTGAAGGACATATAAAAAATGTGAAGTCTTTTTGTAAACCATAATGGTAGGAAATGGCAGGCAAGAGCTAGGAAATAACCAACTTGACCATCTTGGTTGTGATAAGATCAGGGAGGGGAGGTAAAGAAATGGAATATGGATATCCTGTCTTGTGTAGTCCTGTGCTCTATGGGGTTTGTACAGAAGGCCAACAGAACAGGCAAATGAACTGTTGACATTGTCTGCAAAAGAAAGTGGTAGGCTTGAAGTTATGCATGCAACCTAAGTCTTCATTTCAGAATAAACCTCATTTACCATGTTTTCTAAGCTTGATCAGAAAGTACTAGAAGGTTTAGACATGTTATGACTAATCAAATGTTTGCCAAAATCAAGACCAGCCCTCAGAAAACCATGCCCTTCTCCATGGGGCCTGCTGTGTTGGGAGGGGTCATGAGCTTCATTTGGCTCCTTTCTCCTCTCTGCTTCTACAAACAAACTATGCAGAGTTATGAACTCCCTTCAAAAGAGAAATAATCATGGTGGCAAATGTATGACAGATTATTAGAGGGTCCATTTGAAATCTCAGCCAAATAAACTCTTTATTTTTCTAAGTATTAAGTAAACACAGTGAGATCCTGACCACTGTTAGAAAGGTGGGATGGACATATTTTTGTGTATGTTTTGACATTTCCGAGGGGTTGAAAATGGAGGTGAGAAAGTTGGATTTTTTGGGGCCTTTGGGAAATGGAGAATGTAAATTGCTATTCATTTTTCTCTTTGAAAGGTGTCTCTGATGTGTCCAAGGAGAATCTCACAGGGCCAGAATATATCACAGTTTTTTTTCCCCCTGTGAGCCTAATGGAAAAGAGTGCATACTTTTTTTTGGAATTTCATGGCATCTAAGACACTCTGGATTGTAAATCAAATCACTAAACTATGGTAAAACTAATTATTATCAAATACATCTTAATTCAAGGACATCAAAATGTCAATTAATCAAATACAATAACTTGTTCAAATCCTCTTATAAAACAGAGTTCAAATTACACCTTCTATAAGTACTGCTGTTAATCATAGACACTTATGGACACATGGAATTCATGACTGTGGTCACAGCAAGGCCTGTGTATCCCAAGAAACCCCAAAAGAACTTATACAAAAGAACAGTGAACTTGAAATTGGGAGATTTGGTTCAGACATCAGCCTTACTACAGGCTAGAAAATTCCCTGCATTTCAGTTTAATCTACAAATGGGAGAAATATTATCTACCACACAAAATTGTTATATATATGAAATTATTGATAGGCAGTTACTAACCCTGAATCTGTCATATACCAGGTGATTATTGAATATCAGCTAAAACAAAATCCAAGTATCTGTACTGTGCAGAATGTGTGTCCTGTGCCGTGGAAGATGCAAAGATGGAAGGGAGAATCAGCAAGCTGCATCTTTATTGAGATCCCACCATGAAGGAATTTTCTTCATTTCCCCACGGTATGTAACATGATGGGTCTGAAACTTGAATGTGGACCAGAATCATTTGGTGGGCGATTATTAAAACACAGATCATCAAACCCATTTAAAGTGCTTCTGATACATCTGAGGTGAGGCATTCCCAGTTCCCTAGTAAGGCTGGTACTGTAGTTTCAGGAACTACACTTTGGCAGCAACTGTTGACGAGCATATTCTCTTTGGTATCATGTGTGAGTAATGTTCCCACCCCCACTATGTCTGTTGCTGTAACCCTAGAAACCACAGACACAGGTAAAGGGAACTTTGCAGGTATAATAAAAGTTCGGACTTGCGGAAATGATACTGGATTATTCCAATGTGCCTAAACTATCAGGTATAAAAGCAGACAAGAGGAAGAAGAGGTGATAGGCAGGAGAGAAATTCAACAGTAAGAACATCAGAGTGAGTTACATTTGAGATTTGGCTCCAAGGTAGGGAAACCCGTATGCAAGGATCAGAGACAGGAGGAAGTGGGCTGTCCGTCTGACAAGAACATGTACAAAGACAACAGAGTAAATGTCTGATTCTTCTTTCCCAGAACTTTCAGAAAGGAACAAAACTCAATCCTGCTGCTGCCTTGAATTTGTCCTTGTGAGACTGTAGAAGCCAAGGGAAGCCATACTGTGCCTGGACCTCTTATATACAGAAGTGAAAGATAACTGCTGGATGGTATTTCAAACTACCAAATTATGGCAGCAATATAAAAGGAATAGTCTGGGTATCATGGAATTACCTTTCAGCATTCAAATTCCCCCTGTTGTTGAAACCAGCTTTTATATAGTTGGCTTGTTCAGATTGAGCTGTAAGTGAAAGCTGTACGCATTTCATTTGGATAATGTTTCTGAAGTCTCTTTCCACCAACAAGTTTCCCCTTCCTTTTCCACTATCAATTTATTTGTAGAAGAAACCATATGATTTTGAACTGAGTAATCATAGTTCAGGTTTTCCCATTTATAAAACACAGTATAGTTTAACATGCTCCTTTGTCCCCTGTATTTCTTCATAAGTTGGTAGTAAGTTAAATGGCTCAGTCGGATCCAGATCTGATGTTTCTGACAACAGTTGGTGCACACACCTTCCTGCTATACCACTTTGGGATGCACCTGATATCTGGTAATTGTTTCTTTGTGATGTTAGACTTGAATCAGCCAATGAGCTCCCTGTCCGTTTTCTTTTTAACCTAATGGTTTGCTCAGTCATCAGTGATTACTTCCTAGACCCATTGAAGCCGGAATGATCTGGGCTTGTTATATATGTGTATATGTGTTCACATGTGTTTAGATGTATGCATATGTGTAGGGGCACATGCATGTGTATGCGTGCATGTGTAGGTCAGAAGTTGATAGTGAATATCTTCCTCATTTGCTCTCCGCTTTATTCATTGAGGCCAGGTCTCTTGCTGAACCCAGAACTCTCCAATTTGACTAGTCTTGCTGGCTAGCTTCCCTGGTAAATCCCCCGTCTCTACCTTCTGAGAAATGGGGTGATGGGAGGGGGCCCCTGCACACTCAGATTTTTTGTGGGTGCTGGAGACCCAAACTCCAGTCCTTATGCTTAAGTGGCTAGTGTTTTATCCACTGAGCCATTTCCCCACCCCAAGGTCTGTATTTTAATCCAGCCTCTGCTACAGAGTTAGGTGCTTTCAGGAGATTTTTATATGTCTTGGATTCCTTATTCTAAAATGGAGACCTCATTGCAGGTTTGTTTTAAGAATTCCATCAACAAACTTGTAGAAAAGCTGAATAGGATGTGCCTATGAAATGTTTGCAATGCCAGTCCAGTTTTCTTGATCTGGCTCCAGTATGGGACACCCAGGAGGTGCTTGAACGGGCATACTGAAGCTTCCTTCTTGAGGAGGTTCAGTCCTGATGCGTTTGCCACTTGGAGGGCTTCCTTTTGCCTCAAATTCTCCAAGGTCGTTGGTGGCCCTCAAGCTGCAGCTATGACAGTGGACAAACAGGGCTCTGCTTCTCAGGGGCAGCTCCAAGACTATTGTCCAAGGCTTCTTTAGGGCTCACAGTTTGTAGTTTGGTTTATGCTTCAGAGTGAGCATTTTTAATTCAGAGCGGCAGGGAGCAATGGTATGAGGCAACGGTGTGTTTTCTCTCTATATTGGCTGTCAAGTGTGTGGCTATGAGCTAACAGGCATCTCTAAGGCCCCTTCCAGTCCCAGTATCCCTTCCTCTTCAGAGTGTAAGTGCTCAGCTAACAATGTCTGAGGGTTTGCTTGCCTCTGTCACTTTTCAATCTGGCTTATACATTATTCTACACCATCAGAACTCCCCAAAAGGGTTGCTGTCCTTCCAGCTTGGCTGGATTGAGTGACCATCTCTCTAATGACTATGACCCTCTCAGGCCTGTTCTACATAATCAGAATAAATTGGAAGCTAAAATTTTTGTCTGGACAATTCCGATCAAAAACATCCCTTACTTTGATCACTCAGGCAAAGCAAGGTCTTCTCTCTGAATTCTGGCAATACTGACCTTGAGCCACTTGTTCAGCTTGGAAGGCAGGATTTTCAAGGCTCATTAAGGCCCTTTCTCAGCCACATAGCCCTGACGGGACCCTGAGCTTTGTGCTTTGCTTCAGTAATGGAAATAACTATTGGCAAGTGTGGAGTTTGGCCTGGAAACCCAGACTTCAATGATGCCAAACTGCTACCTGCCTCTGTCTGCACATTCAGGATCTTGGTTCAGCATCCCCCAAAGGGACAACTGGAGTGAGGGGCCACCAAGGGCAGGGGAAGGCACCCAAGTGATAACACATTTTGGGGGAATGTAGGGATTACGTATTCCTTCCATTTTATGAAAAGAAAATTAGCTGATCATTTTCAGCACTTGGGCTTTAACTTTGTAGGCAAGTGACTGGTCTCAACGGACTGTTCTAATCCAGAGAGGCTTACTTTCCTTCTTCTAAGAGCATTCTTCAGAACTGTGATTGTAAGAAGTTGGGGTGTATGGACATATGCTAAATAATCTCTTTGCTTTTGTGGCATGGCAGTGAAAAAGCAGTGGAGATCATAAACTGATTTTTATGCTTCTTTTAAACAAATGTGTGGTTAGAGAGGATGTCTGTTTTATTAGCTTTTTTCTTTTTGTCTGATAAGAATCCCTTAAGTGGGCTGGAGAGATGGCTCAGCGGGTAAGGGCACTTGCTGCTCTTGCAGAGGAACCAGGTTCTGTTCCCAGCACCCAAAAGGCAACTAACAACTGCCAGTAACTCAAGTTCCAGGGAGTCCAACACCCTCTTCTTGCCTCCATAGGCATTGCACACATAGCTGCACTTACATACATGCAAGAAAAACACTTATTCACCAAGAATAAAATGCAATAAATCAAAAAATAAGAATCCTTTCCGTAGGGTTGCATAGCCAGGTCAAGCACAGGGCTGCTCAGCACAAAGCTTCACCCTATGTTTACTCTAGTCACAGATAAGAACATGACCTGAGCAGCGCAAATGAATCTATTCCATCCCAGGGCTCCATGAGAGATCGAGATGGTGCTGGCCACCATAGCCAATGAGAAACTTTCAGTGGTTTCTGAAGCTCTCAGTTTCCACTGGGCTGCCAAGATACTTAAAATATAATTGAGCTCCATTTTATCAGCACTACGGAGAGAATGCTATGAGGAATAGGAAAAATCAGTAGTCGGAAGCTGAAATAAAGTTCATCACAGTAGCCACCTAGACCCGTCAACTTCCAAGGATAATCTGGGTTGAGTTTCATGGATCTTATGCCACTGGCAAAACCAACAACAACAAATCAATTTTGACCCAGAAAAGGATTATAAATCCAGTTTACTAGCCATTGACTCACTGTAACCCTTCCGTGCCTTGCTTAACTTCTGTGTTTCTTATCTGTCTGTAAGTGAAGAAATGATATCTACTTCATGGGAGTGAAGACTGAACAAAGCCATGCATATAGCAAGTGTGCAGCTCATCTGCTGTCACACAGTGGGTATGGGAAGCACTTGCTGAGTGAATAAGTAATATCTGTTGACACACTCTAAGGAATATTTGGCTAGAGTACAGTTCTCAGCAGCCCTGTGCAATTCGGGGCCATGCAACTGCACTGAAAGGGTTCTTGTTTGTTTATTTGTTTGTTTATTTATTTATTTGTTTGTTTGTTTGTTTATACTCTTGGTGTATAAGTGTTTTTATTTTACGTCTGTAAGTGCAGCTGTGTACACAATGCCTGTATGACTAACAGTTGCTTCTGCAGGTGGGTCACAAGTACTACGGGGGGTGCATGATCAAGGCCCCGGAACACAGAATAAACAAGCATGCAGTGCTCCTTAAATCATTAATGAGTTAGTTCAGTGTATTTTGTTTTAATAAAAAAGGATATACTATAGAATAGAATAAAACAGTCATTTTGTTTTCTTTGAATGTAGAATGTTCCTGCCTTTCTTTATACAGTAGACTCTTGCATCAGAGTCTTAGAGGACTGAGGTGGAGCAGTGTGAGCCTTGGCCCTGGACAAGGTGGCTCCAGGCTGTCTCGGTGGCTGTGTTAGTTCTGGACAAATCATTTAACCTCTCATTCTTTTTTCTTATCCAAAAAATGAGTTTATTTGTCCTAGAAGTTTTCTCTTGGTATCTGTCAGTTTTGCTGTCCTGTTTTTTACACTTGAGCTTGTTAATTCCTTGTCAGTGGAAGCATTCTAAGGGGGGACTAGATGATTAATTTATTAGTTACAAGATTTGACTAGTTTAATTTTAGAACCAATTTTATGTTCCTATTCTGATCTGTAGCCATGAATAGTATAATATTTTGTGACTAGGACTTATACTTTTCAGTAGTATATCTGGATTTTTATTTTGCTAATTAAATACAGAAATTGAATTCATTCATATTTATTTAGTATTAATTTTATTTCTACACCATGCCTATCATAACATGATCATAATTTATATGTATCATAAGTATGTCTAATTAATACTAGAGCATATACTATGTGTATATACTATTTGTATGTATACTATACTCTATATAATATATCTAACAAATATTGACTTTAGGACAAATGTTATGGGTATAGAAGAATGTGTTTAAAATCTAAGGTTGATTGGTCATAAGCTCAAGGAGGGGAGCCTTTTGAGGTTTCATATGGGAGGAAGGAGGTTTTATTAAATGTGGAAGGTCAAGCTTTGTCTGGGAGTCCGACATATTCAATGTTTGTTGAACATCTGCTGGTTACTTCATAATTTCCAGTTTTCTTTGTGGTTGGGCAGGGCAATGTGACTAGTTGTAGCTGACTGACAGTGAGTGACACATATCATTTTCAAGCTGAGAGAGCAAAATACTGCTGTCCCTCAGTTCTCCTGTCCCCTGCCTTGGAGAAGGTCAATGTTGGGCTTCAGCACAATATTTGGATGAATGGAAGGCCTAGGAACCATGTAGAATGTTCATTCAGATGGATGGGGCATGTGAGAACCAGGTGAGATATTCGGTCAGGTGGATAGAGGACCCAGGAACCATGTGGGATGTTCAGTCAGATGGGGCACCTGGGAACCATGTGGGATGCTTAGTGAAAATGGAAGATTTACCTCCGTGTGTAATTTCAGAGTATGTGAGCTGGGCTTAGAAGTCATCCAAGATAACTTTTTTCATTATAAAAATTATCTTTGGTGACTTGGAAAAAGGTTTAGTCTAGCACCGAACATGATTTTACTTTTCTCCTAATTAATTTTATTTTCTGCCAAAGAAATCGACTGTGTCCCTTTAAACAGCACCAACCCCAAAGCAAGGAGGCCCTGGAGGGATCAATTTTTCAGCCAGAGACTCTGCTGCTTGGCCATATAGGCTTCAAGCTTTTAATTTGCTTATACGTGGAGTGGCTTGAGCTCTATACATTACCAAATCAATGCAAATCAGTTTACTTGAAGCTGGTTCAATTTTAAAAGAATTTCATTAACCAGCAATAAAAAGCCTGACTTAATATTGTTACTAGAGGATCTCAGGCTCATCAGGGGGGATCCCTTTTCTATAATGAACTTAATATTTATATTAAGGCATTTTCTAAAGGAACGGGGGAAATGAATAAACATTTTAGAGAAAGATGCTGTAAATAATGCTTTTTATTTACAGAATCCAGTGTTGGACTGCTCATTAAATAAAATTCTCCTCCCAGATGACAAAGGCCTTGAGGTGGAACTTTGTTTCTGTAAACATTCATGTGTGGATGTGGATTAGCATGACCCCCAGACACATGTTCACTGAATCATGTGATCCTCACAGAATCATAACCACTCGAAGGCATAAGAGAAGAGACCTCTGTGGCTTTGGATAAAACCACTTCATTTTATAGAAGAGGAAACTGACGCTCAGAGACTGTAAACGTCAAAGGTCAGCCATCTGATTAGGGAGCCTGGAAATCAGGTCTGGCTCCCCTTCCCTAACCGCGGCTGCTGTCCTGCTCGATTGCTTCACAGTGAGTGGTAAGTGGCTTGGTGGGAACTTAGCTCCTTGGAAAGAGCTTTCAATAAAAATGTAATTCCCACAATACGAAACTGTACAGATACCTATGGAGAGTACTGGACTAAGTGAAATACTTAAGTCATAACAGGACAGATGCTGGTCAAATTGTATGAGATATCTGAAGTTTCCAAACTCACAGAAGCCGGGATTAGGATGGTGGTTCCCTGCAGCTGCAGGGAGTGGCCTTGAAGAGTGCCTTATGTGTGGGTATGACTCTTCAGGCTTGCAAGATGAGTGAGTTCTAGAGATGTACTGTACAACAATGTGCATGGTGCACAGTACTGCATGGTGAAATTACTCGATAAGACAGCAGATGTTACCTTAGGTGTCCTAACCACGATAAAATAAAAATTGAAATGTTATAGCCTAGCATGAATACATCCACCTTCAGTCCCTGCACTTGGGAAGCAGAAGCACTCAGATCTCTGTGAGTTAAAGGCCAGCCTGAGTTCTAAACCAGTTGAGGCTATAGGGGGACCCTGTCTCCAAAAAAAAAAAAAAAACCTCATATTTTAAAAGGCCATGCATTAATTACTTTTCTTGTTGCTGTGACAAAATGCGTGACAGATGTTTATTAATGGAGAAGTTTATTTTGGCTCACAGCTTCAGAGAGTACAGTCCATCATGGCGTGGAAGACATGATGGCTATAGCTGATTGGCTGATGGCAGTGGAAGGTTGCAACGTGGCTTGTTCATATTTGGAGGGATCAGGAAGCAGAGACTAAACCAGATTCACAAGTGACCTACAGCCTTCAAAGCCTGCCCCTATGGCCATATATCTTCATTCCACAACTAGCCATTTAGAAGTAAGGTCTTCAGGTTTTTATATGAAGTGGGCCATCTCTTTTGGTGACTTGGACAAAGGATTATTTCAGCATTTCAGGTGGTTTTTCCTTTTCTCCAAGGGAATTTATTTTCTGCCAATGAAATTGAGTGTATGCCTTTAAGCCATTGAATCCCCAGAACAAGATGTCCAGAAAGCAATTGTTAAGGAGAGAAATTTTGCTTTATCTCACCAGTATTTTACCCCATCCCCCACTGTGCTCAACTCCTTATTGTTCTGGAAGAGGTTTTTTTTGCATTGTCTGAGACTTGAGTTCTTTGTGGGCACCAAGGAAGTCTGGAATGGGATTGGTGAGCCAGAGAGGTTAGTACATTCAATCCCCTCCACCGTCCTGCTGCCCTCAGTGAGCGCCCTGTGTCTCCTGGGAGGCACAGCCACTCTGCTCTGCCCTTCCTTTCCTTCTGTGCTTGCAAAGGAAAGGTACTCTGGGGTCTACTCTGCAATCTGTTCATCTTCAGGGTAGTGGAGAGGGAACGGATACTGAATGAAGGGCCTAGAATCTGACTGTCAAGCTCTAATTTACCAAAGAGCCCCACATTGGAGATACCAAAACCCCACGAAGATTATTCACAGAACAGTCCTTATTTCCACTAAAGTTGGAGAGAGGGGGAAGAGTCACTGGTCAGAGTCCAGTTATCCCCACATTTCCTGACTACAACCCAAATCCACAATCACTTATCTAAAATACTTGGTGACATATGTATCATCCAGAAATTTCAGCATTGTTTGTTCACAAGGCTAAAGAGTGGCCCAAGTATCTAGCCTAGGTTGAGAACCTGTGTGGCCTGTGGGAAATTTTAATACAACTTTAGTTAGGGTGACAGAGGATTTAACCAGATACACAATTTTTTTCAAATTATTTCATGCAGCATTAGACATCTGGGCCACCTGTAACATCCACCCCACATGCTAGTGTGTTGGTGACCATCCCATGCTTTGGAGAGAGTGGACGCTCACCACTGCTTCTTGGTCTATAGCAACTGCCAGAAACTGTACCATTGACTTTTTGTCCCTTCAGCCCTTGCCTGCTAATGGCTTCTTTCTATTACTGATCCTTGATTGCTATGAAATCTTGTTGGGGTTCTGCAGTGTGCACATTACCACAGTACTGAAACAGCAACACTCCCATTGTATAGATTCAGAAAACAGTGTAAAGTGTTGCTTGCTTAGATCCACATTAGCTCCCATGGCAAGCAGCAGCTAGAGCTACATTCTGCCTGGTGCTCAGAGTTCCAAAGTAGAAAGAAAACACAATAGGTTGTCTTCACTAGAGAGGCCAGTTGACTAATAGAGAGCAGACTGGGCTTCAGGTCAGGATTGTTGAACTTCCTGACATGTCTGATGGTTGCAGTGTTCTGTTTTAGAAAGGGCTTCTTTTTTCCTATTAATTTTTTTGAGAATTTCATAGATGAGTACAGTATTTACATCATTTCTACCCTGTTCATCTTCTCCCCCTTCCAAGACCTCTTCTTCACACACACGCGCACACACACATACACACACACACACACACACACACAACCTACTGACTCCATGTAGTGCTGCTCATATGTATATGCACTTAGGGCTGACCACCTGGGATTGGATAACCTATCAGGGATCTCATTCCTGGTAAAAATTGATTCTCCCTCTCCCTCTTTCAGTAGGCATAACTTGTCTGTAGATCTTCATCTTGAGGAAGGACCTTGTGAAATTTCCCCCACCACGTTGACATGTCAACTGGTACTGTCATTATGTAGGTCTTCTTTAGGCAACCACGGGTAGACTTTTGACATGCCAAGGCTTGGCCTTCCCTCTGATGAATCCTTGACTTTTGTAATGGAGTCACAATCCAAGTCTCCCTTTAAAATGTGTAGTTTTAATGCATGTCTGAATGTGTGGTATCATTCAGAAGGTAAAACATGTCTAGTCCTGCCTCCCTCCCCCGAGCCTCGGGGATCACTTGACCAATTCAACTCAGCAATGCTCTTGTCAGATGCTCTCTTGTGTGCTCATACAGTCAGGAGAATGTCCTAGATATTCTCTCTGTCTCTCTGTCTCTCTCTCTGTCTCTCTCTGTCTCTGTCTCTCTCTCTCTCTCTCTCATCTGTGTCTCTAACTCTATTTAATTGATAGGCAATTTTGAGACATACTCTTGCTTTGGGTTTATGCTGACCTTGAATTCACCATCCTCCTACTCTGCCTTATACAGGTGGATCCCTACACATATTATGTCCTAGAGTTTCTTGGAAAAAGTTTCACTGAGGAGCCTCAGAGAACTCAGAAGTCTTGAGAACCTTACTTCAAGACCCCAGAAGCTGCCTCCGCTCCAAGGTTAAGGTGCTCGAAGAGGTGAGGGGCCAACACTTTGAGACCATGTCATGACTATGTTTTCCTAAGCTAGGAACAGCAACTTTGCAGACAGAGGTGAAATGTGAACTAAAAATAATGATGCCAGCCCAGTAGAGGCATGGGGTGGGTGAGTGAGGCAGACACAACAGACTGCTGAATGAACTGAAGATAGACTGCTCCTCACTACCCTACATTTGCTCTACGTCGAAGCTGACCTCGGAGGCTCAGCATCTTTCTCCCTTGTTTGTAACCTTGCCAGTACCTCAAGAGGATTCTAGTAGGTTCTACTGTCCTCTGCAGGGTCTGTTGAAAGACCCTGGAAAAGTATTGCTCCCCACATCATCTTCATTCTTAATATTCTTGATACACACAAAGAAGAAAAAAATGTTGAAATTTCTGTTACTTAATGTAACTATTAATAATATTTTCATCTTCATTAAGGAAAATTTGTAAATGGAGAATGAAGAAGATGAATTCAATCCACATGCTACTCTGCCCTAGAGACAAGTGTCAACTCTTTTTGGAGTTATACTTTTTATACAATTTTAATTATGGTTGTTAAAAGTCCACCTTTTGAACCAGGCATGGTGGTCCACGTCTTTAATGCCAGAATTCAGGAGCCAAAGGCAAGCAGATCTTTTGTCTATATAGTGAATTTCAGTCTATCTCAGTTTACAAGGAGACCCTGTCTCACAATTATTTTTAAAAAGAGACCACCTTTTATCTGATTATAATGGTAAAGAAATATTTAGTATGCTGTTTATAAAATATTCTAAAAAGGAAACAATTTCCAATCTCTTTTCATTCATGGATAAAATGACTACAAATGCATTGGCATATATACTGTCAGATTTTTTTTCTGCATATTTTAAAAGCGTAATCAAGATCATATTGCCATTGTGAATAGGGTGACAATGAACATGACTGAGCAAGTATCTCTGTAGTAGGATACAGAGTCCTTGGGTATATGCCAATAAGTGGTATATCTAGGTCATATGATAGATCTACTTTTAGCTTTTTGAGAATTCTTCACACTGATTTCCATAGTGGCTACAACAATCCGCAATCCCAGCAGCAGTGAATGATGGTCCCCTTCTTCCAACATCCTTGCCAGCATTTGTTGTCGGGAGAACATTTGTTCTTTATCTCAGCCATTCAGACTAGAGTAAGATGAAATCCTAAAGTAGTTTTAATTTGCATTTCCCTAATTGTTAATGGTGTTGAATGTTTTAAAAACATTTCTTAGCCATTTTTATTTCTTCTTTAGAGAACTCTCTGTGAGATCTGTAATTCACATTTAAATTGGATTATTTGCTTTCTTGATCCTTTGTGTTTTGGGTTGTTTGTATATCCTGGGTATTAATCCTCTGCCAGATGTATAACTGGCAAGGGTTCTCTCCTATAATGTGGGCTTCCTGTTTACTTGATTATTTTCTTTGCTGTACAGAAGCTTTTAAGTTTAATGATCCCATTTGTCAATTGCTGGCCTTAATTCCTGAGTGAATTGAGTCCTACTCAGAAAGTACTTTCCTGTACCCATATCTTGTAGAACATTGCTTATGTTTTCTTCTAACAGTTTCAGGTTTCTTTGATCCATTTGGAGTGCTTTTTGTGCAGAGTGATAGTTAAGGGTCTAACTTCATTCTTCTACATGTGGAGATCCAGTTTTCCCGGCACCACTTGTTGGAGACGCTATCTTTTCTCCAGTGTATAATTTTGGCATCTTTGTCAAATATCAGCTAATTGTGTGAAGTCATATAGGGTCTTCTGTTTTGGTCCATGGATCTATGTGTCTGTTTTTATATGAGTACCGTGTACTTCCATATGAATTTCAGGATGTCATTTCTTTCTATTTCTATGAAAAATGTCATGGAGATTTTGATTGGGATTTCATTGACCATAAATTGTAAACTGCTTTTGGTAGAATGGCCATTTTCATAATATTAGTTCTACCAATCCCAGAGCATGGGGGATCTTTCCTCTTCTAGTGTCTTCCTCAATCTCTTTCTTCAGAGATTTAAAGTTTTTTAAAAATATTAGTTCTTTGAGAATTTCATGTAGGGTGGTTTGATCCTGTTCATGCCCTTTCTCCACCTCTTCCAGATCCACCCATGTCCTCACCCACCGCTTTTTTTCCTCTTTCTTTTAAAACTCATCAAGTCAAATTTCTTTCACCCACATACTCTTGGGTGCATGGCCATCCTCTGGAGAGTGGTTGACCTACCAGGGACCACACTCTGACAGAAGATTGACTCTCTTTCCCAGCAGCTATCAATTGCCAGTAGTTCCTCAGTTAAGAGTGGGACATCTTGCCTATGTCCCTTCCCCATGCTGGATTTTGTCCGACTTGAGCTTGAGCAGGTCTTGTTCATGCTGTCAGAACTGCTGAGGATTCAGGTGTGCACTTGTCCTGTGTGCTCAGAAACTCTGCTTCCATTTCATCATCTACCGCCTCTCGCTCTCACAATCTTTTCTACAATGATCCCTGAGCCTTTGGAGGAGAGGGTGTGGCATAGGTGCCCTGTTTACGGATGAGCATTCTATAGTCTTTTGTTCACTACACCTTGACCGGTTGTGGATCTCTGTGTTAATCACTGTCTACTGCCAAACTTTGGTTAGGTTTATTCCTAGATACTTTATTGAAGCAATTGTGAATGGGCTTTTTTTCCTCTAATTTCGTTCTCAGCTTGCTTGCTATTGTTCACAATAACTAGGAAATGGAAACGACCTAAATGTTCCTCAGTCGATAAAAGAATAATGAAAATGTGGTACATACCGACAATGGAATTCTATTCAACTGTAAAGGAGGATGAAATCATGAACTTTGCGGGTAAATGGATGGAACTAGAAAATATTGTACTGAGTGAAGTAACCCAAATCCAGAAAGACAGATACATCCTTCCCCTTATTTGTGGATCCTAGCTCTGAATATTTAGATTTGAGTATATAACCTGAAGTAGCCACAGAAGTCAGAAAAGTAGACAGGGACCATGGTGGGGCGGGGGGTGGGAGAGGCTTTAGGAAAGGGGATAGTATAGGACACAGATCCTATGAGAAATGGAGAGATGGGAGGATTTGGGGACTTTAACGGGGGAGAAGAAGGAATGAGAATACAGAGGGAGAGGAAGGAGAAATAGATAACACAAAGGATGTTAGAGGAGCTGTAGAGAAACACATTATTTTATAATCTTACTTTAAAAAATATATTTTATGGAGTTGAATTCATGAGGGGTGATAATGTTCCTCTCAAGAGTCATAAACTTACAAAAAACCCAATGTCAGGCATGCTAAGCCTCCCTTTGAGTTGCTGGTCATTGGAGTCCAAGAGACTCTCAGAATAGAACAGGCTATTGTCGTTGCTGCTGGTTGCCTCCCAGAACTTGAAGATAAAACCTTGTTGCTGAAAACACTGCACACTTTGGACATGGGGCTTGGAGAAATTGAGCTGGAACTGACTTTCTTTCAGAGCACTAGCCCTTATAATATCAGAAGGTGCTGTGCAAGCTGCCAAGAGTGAAAACCAATCAATCTTCCTATCCTATGAATCATAGCACTGACTGACCTGGCAAGACATCCCCAGTAATGCAATAGTGGCGCTTTTATCTTGGGGTTAACCAATAGCTGTCTAATTGGACTTAAGGCCTGCTCAATAGGCGGGAACTCATACTTGATACTATAATCCTAGTCAACTACCCATGACTGGAGAGATCATAGACTCTAGAGGAGAACCTACCAATATAATTTCTAATTACATTAGAAATACTTATCCTGATATCCACAGATAAGTATATTTCTTACATCTCATCAAAGAAGCTTCTTTTTGCAGCTATTACTGAGATCCACAATTGGTCAAAATTCAGAGGATAAGTGACCCAGAGGATGGGTGCCCAGACCCAACTGATATATCTACAACATAGCTCCTATACCTAAGGATCAGGAAACATTGGGGAAAAGGGAGTGAAAAGATTGTAAGAGTCAGAGGACAAGATGTTATGTCTTCTAGACATGTCACATGTCTAGAGAAGCTACACCCATGAAATCTCAGCAAAATTATTGCCTAAACCAAATCTACATAATGACAACACCAGTTGGCATACCAATGTGATAAGGGAAGTTTCACAAGGTTCCACTCCAAGATCAAGAGCTATAAGCCACCAATGACTGCTAAGAGAAGGAAAATCAGTTTTTTTCCCAGGACAAGCTCCCTAATAGGCTATCCAATCACAAGTGGTCAGCTCTAAACACATACAAGCAACATTAAGTAAACTAACTAGATTACATACACATACACACACTAGTAATAATAATAATTAAAGAAGAGGTCACTAATTCGATAGGGAGTTAGGGGTAGAAGAAGAGTTGGAGGGGGACAGGGAGAGGTAGAAATTATGTAGATATAGTATTCATGCATAAAATTCTCAAAGATCATGTTGCTTATTCGGTTTTCACTCACATTCAATGAAGGAAATTTATCTTACCAAATTATTTCAAGTTCTTTTTGAGTCAATATTATTATCTCTCTTTTATAACTAAAGAAATTTATTATAGCTTAAGAGAAAGAAGAGGTGCTAATAGGGAATATCAATTGAACTATCAATTTTTTATTATATAAAAATTTAAAATTGAAACGCTTCATGTGCAAGGCATACTTATCAAAAAAAAAGATACAGATGATCTTTTAGTAATTAGGCAGTTTTAAGACAAAGTAAGATTTATAGAAGTACAGGAAAAATAGGGCTGAACTATGAAGTAAATAACACAACTATTACCAATGGGGAGATAAGGATTCTTCTGAATTTAGATTTAACAGAGTTTAGTCTTTTATAAAGAATTTAATTTGTTTAATTGAAAAAATATATTAGAGTCCAAAGGCAGAGCTATTGAGATCCTTGCCTTCCTAAAACACAAATATTTCAGGTGACAAATATTGATGATGATGATGATGATGATGATGATGATGATGATAGAGTTTTGGGGCAGAGACTTGAGCTATGTATGCCTAATTTATAATAGAGACTCTGAGTATGTTTTCTTTCAGCTACATGGCAAAAGTTCAGAAGTATGACTGCTTTCATCACCCAGGGAAAGGCTGACATTCACATGCTATAAGATTTTGAGGTGGGAGCTCTCACCAAATCTGTAAGGTAAGGTCCTAGGACAGTCAAGACCCCAAGAAGACTCAGCTATTGAGACATAACAATCTTTGGGACTTCTCCCACTGCAGAACTTCTTCAAAGGCCTGGCTCTCTTGCAGAGAGTAGCAGAACCATGTTTGCCACTAAATGCCCCATCATGCAAGTATTTGGAATCTATCAACACACTGAGGCTCTGGAAACAAGGTTTCCACACTAACGCCACAGTGTTGGACCTCTTCATCCCTAAAGAGAGGTGCTAAAGCAGGGAAGAGGAACAGAAACACCTTATGCTTATTTTCTGTCTGGGTGTTTCACACTGAAAGCTGCTGGCTGCGCTTTGGGACAAGTTTTGAGATAATAAAATGCTTAGACCAATAGAAATCACAGAAAATTACACTTCTTTGAATAAGTTAAAAAATTCCAAGGTCTTATGTTTATTTTGTGGATGTTGTGATTTCTCCACAAAGAGCAATGTGCTGAGTAGCAGGTACAGCAAGAAAGAAACCACCTATGTGGACCCCACCTGGCTTCACCTCTTCCTACTCAGGAAGTGAGAGCGGCCTCTCCAGCTCTGGACATGTATATAGATTTGGTCTTCCTAGAAGGATGCTTTTCACTCATGGAAGAATGTTGGTAGTACAGGTTAGTTCCTTTTTCCTGTATACTGTGCTCTGACAGTCTTTTGACCAGAGTTCCTGGGGTTTGGAAAGTGATAGACTTTATTTAACTATAAGCTATTTATGATTTATCATTCTATAATAAAAGATGATGCAATTTACTTCATCTGGCAGAGAAATCAATAACTTGCAATGTTGTGAATATATATATATATAATTAATACATTCATAGGTGTGACTCATAATGAGGTATCTTAGGATATAATTATTGAAAATAATTCCATGAAACATGAGACCAAAATGTTTAAGAAGATGGATGAGGCTGGAGAAATGGCTGAGGGGTTAGGAGTGCATACTGCTCTTGCAGAAGACTGGGGTTTGGCTCTCAGCATCCATCTTGGGCAGGTCACAACTTCCTGTAACTCTAGCTCCAGGGGATTTGACACCTCTTCTGGACTCTGTGGATACATACAGTCACACATGCAGAAACCTACACACAAATACATATATACATATAATTTGAAATGTCAAAATTTTTTTAAAAGATGGTAGCTGAAAAGATGACTCAGTAGTTAAGAGCACTTGCTGCTCTTGCAGAGGACCTGGGTTCAGTTCCCAGCACCGTCCAGTGGCTATTAAACTTCTGTAACTCCAGTTCCAGGAGATCTGACATCCTCTGCTGGCCTCCATAGGTACCAGACATGCACATGGTGTACATAAATATGTGTAGGGAAAGTGCTTGTACTTAGAATAAAATATTAGAAAGATGGATCAGTGATTGATGCTGCAGTCTCAAGAGACCAAAACAAAATGGTTTCATTTTTGCCTCTGGGTTTCCATGAGAGCTGAGATCTATATGTTGCCAAGTTCACAGTTTCCACCTTCCCAGGCATGCCATACCATGCATCATTGTAGCTGGTAGCATCCTTAGGCCTGGTTCAGGAATGTCAATCAAGTCTCAGAGTTGTGAGCGGAAGAATCAGTATGGCTGTTCATAGCACCTAGGAGACCTGTGTTCTCATTCTAGTGGCTCTGTGAACCTCACTTTGTTTCGCAGTTGTGCAGAGGTGGTATATCACGTCCTTGGAGGGGCCTTGCATGAGCCAGTATTTGGGTAAGTGGAAACATGGACATGGGGTGTCCGTGCCTTGGCTACTCAGGCTTTTTCAGCTGGTTGAGTACAGAGGTCATTGCGTTTGAGTTGCTCATTGAAGACTACAAGCAGCAGCCCCCTTTTTTTGCAAGAATTCAAGTCTTTGGAATAATTTCCCTCCCAGACCATCTACTTCTGGGTGCAATTGCAAAGGATACTTGCAAAGATCTGAGAATCTGCTCTACTTACTGCTCACTACCAGGGCTGGCACCTCAGACGTGCCCATCTGAGCTGAATTGGACTCTGCTGCCCAAACCACTGCACCAGAGCAGGCCCTTGCTCTGGCACAGCCATCAGACCTGGCCATGGGGTTGCTGAAGGAACTAACTCATGGTTGCCAGCCCTGGAAGAAGAGACTGCCGTGGGTTTGAGAACAGTTATGTGTGATGGAGTCTAGACAGTCATACCAGTGACCAGCTGCGTGACCGCAGGCAAATGACTCTGCCTTTCTGGGTCTCAGTTTCTTTATTCACAAAATGATGGCACAAGTGTCTTCTGCATGGGACTACTGACATGCTTAAAATGAGTCCATGCTGGTAAAGTGCCTAACCAGGCATCTTACTGAGTTTTGAACTCACTAAACACAGCCAAACTGTTGGAACATGGAGTTGTCCAGATCAGGCAGAGTAAGTCAGTTAGAAGCCTGCAGGGGTTCCTGGATGTTCCGGCTCTTAGTGACCTCCACAGCATGGAGGACAAGCATTTCCGACACAAAGCTATTCTTCTTGGTATGGCATTCAGACCAAAATTCCTAACAGGACCCAAACTTCACCTTTGGACATTTTTTTTTAACTCTCTGAATGACTTGAACTCACAAAAACTGCTCCCATAAGGAAACCAAGACGCCAAGCCCTGGTGGGAAAAGAGTGAATTGTCAAACGGGCATCTGGAGTGTTTGACCTCCTGGCTCCTAATTATTTTTCCTGTTATTTATACAGCTGAGTCAGAGGTTCCAGGAGAGTGAAGCAATTCTGGGGGATGGTCAAGGGGTGGTTAAGGAGAGAGAGGAGGAGAGACAGGAGGAGAGAGAGGACTGGAGAAAATGTTCCCTGGGAGTCATCAATTGATGCAGCAGTGTTGGCAGAGAAATTCCAATTTACTGGACATGTTGTATGGACTTCCCAGTACCTTTATAAAAGGATGCCTTGTCCATAGAATTCTGGCATATTTTATTCCTGGGTTTAGCCAAAAATTGAAAGTTTAAAGACACGGGAAAGTCATTTGGGAGAGTTCAAACTGCTGACAAGGCAACTGAACGGTGGTTCTGAGTCTTTCCTTCTCCTGTGTTAACTTCATTGTCAGTCCATAACACTAATGGACGTGTGGAATGCTCCCGTGCACAGGGGTCACCTTCCTGGTTGGACTGGCCCTTCCTGCCTGAAAATGCCACAAGTCTACCAGGAGACTAAGCCTGAGGCCAAAGGGGAACCTCATTCTTTTATTCCTTCTTGGATAAGACTTTCTGTAATTTTTAAAAAGTTTTGTTTTTTCTCCTAATGGCTTACTGTTATACACATAGATTAGCACAGCTCTCAACTCTCACCGGAGAAGGTTCTTTTTCCAGCAGATGGCAATTAGAACAGAGACGTATGACTGGTCAGTATACAGAGAGTACGAGCCACAGAGTGCTCAGCCCTAAATGGGACAGCTATATCACACTCTTTCCTCCCAAGGCTCAGGGATCGTATAGAAGAGAGAGCGGAAAGGTCATAAGAACCAGAGGTGGCAGATGAATGCAAAACTTTGTTGTCACAGCACCACAGGGGAGTTGCACATATGAACCACAGTGCTTGTGACAGCATGCACAAGACCTTTGTAAACCCAAGCCAGACAGAAAACCAACGTGGGTAGGGAAGGTTGGCAAGAAGTCCCATCTGTAGCTGAGGATCCATTGGCAATTGATAGCTCCTGGGAGAGGCAGAGTCAAGTTTCCTTACTGGAGTGCTACCAGACTCCAAGGGAAAGAGCCAGACCCAAGAGCATTTTGGAAATGTATTAGAGTCCATTGGCCTTAAAAAATGACAAATGATAATGAAGGACATGAAGTTGGGGGGAGGGTGGGGGGAGGGGTCTAAAAACGGTCAAAACACATTATGTGAAATTCTCGAATGAGCAAAATTTTTAAAAGTTTTTGTTTTTTAAGAAACAAGAGAGACTTTTCATAGTAGTTTCAGATCACATTCCTTATTTTAGTGACATTAGTGAACAGTTCTCAGTTTCTGGTACTTGAAAGGAGCAGAGGTTTTGTTTCCAAGGATCACTGACCTCACCAATTCTGATGTCAACTGGATGTGTATTAAGTCAACTGGGTATTAATTAGTCAATGTATTAGGGTTCTTTAGGGAACAGAAATGACAAGGAGATCTATTAGACTGATATACCACACAGGCCAAGTAGGCCAACAATGGCTGGCTGCATGCTGGAAGGCCTGAGTGCCCAGTAGCTGCTATGTCTATCTGGTGCTGAAGGGCTGGTAGGATTCCTGGAGAGCCACTGGTTACAGTCTACTTTGGAAAGCAGAAGAGTCTGGAAGGAGTGGGGGCAGGCAGGCAACAGCATCACTGCTCGCCCCGAAGACTTCCTTTTTAACTTCTTCCTTGACTGTTTCATACGTGTATATAATGCATTTAAGTCATTTGCACTTCCCATCCCCACTCTCCCTTTGACTGAAACTTCTCTCCAACGAATCCCCTTCCTGTTTTCATGCCTCCTCTTTGTACGTGTTTAACTGGAGTTGCTTGCATGAACATGGGCACAAGGTTATTTAATGGAGCAAGGGCAACTTATCAGTGGGTACACCACTGAAGGACATGACATTCATGGGACTTGCAGAGATGACCCAGTGATTAAGAGTACTGGTTGCTCTTGCAGAGGACCTGGGTTCGGTTCCCAGCACCTACACTGTGGCAAACAAGCATCGGTAACTCCAGTTCCAGGGGATCTCATGCCCTTTTCTGGCCTCCGTGGGCATCGCGTACACATGGTATACTTGTACACATGCATGTAAAACACTCACACAGAATAACAATTGATCAATAATTTTTTTTTAAAGAAAGTGACACCCTCATCCTTAGCAACCATTAACAGCCAATATAGTCCCCCAGGAAAGGATGGGGCCCTATAGGCCCTTTTCTCATCCACACTGAAATGTTGGTATGCCCAGTCTTGTGCAGGTATCCACAGTTGTGAGTACAGTGATTATGCTATGTCTAAAAGAGACATCTTTTCCTGCACATCTCCCCATCATCTGGCTCTTACATTCTTCCTACCCTTTCTCCTGTGATGCTCCTGAGCCTTGGAGGGGGTGATGTAGATCTCTCATTTAGGTCCAAGCACTCCACCACCACTTACTCTTGGCATTTGACCGGTTATAAGTCTCTGCAATTTGGGTGACCAGAGCTCAGGATAGGTAAGAGAAGCATGAGGAGAGGAGGGAGGGGTGGGGAAGGTCTGGAAGAGGTGGGCTGAGAGGGGATCAGCAGAGCCTGGGCACAGAAGAGGTGCTAGGTAAGTTTCTTCATGAGAAGATGCATTATTGTTGCTACTCTTTTGCAAGACAAGTGGCAGCTCTGCTCTGAGGCCTGCTCAGGTGTATACAGAGCTTTCTTCTGAGTCTGCCTAAACCATTCGTCATGGGGGAGGACCTGTTCATGCATGCCGTGAACAGAAGGGAGGAAAGTAGAGAAGAATGGAGGGGACCACCCAAACTGCTGCTGTTTGTGATGAGGCTCAGCTCACCATTCCTGTAGTACAGTCTCCAGGTGCATCTTGTCTCTTTCCTAACTTTGGAGCCTGTGTTTTCATAAAGCCTTTGAAATCACTTTTCCTCTCCAACTTTGGCTTCTCTCCATTGTTCTTATCACCCTGGGAAAGAGGCTGAATTATGATTCCTAATTTGGGCTCTGAAATATGAACCACAGGCTGCCCACTGTAGCTTCCCAGGTAGATGAGGCCTCTTGTACTTGGTCAGAGCTATAGTCAGGAGCTCTGTGGGTAGTGGTCCATTGCAGAGCTAAGATGACATTATGTCTTGGAATGTATGGGTTATTTTTGTTGTTTGTTTGCTCTGAGGCAGGGTCTTATCCAGCCAAGGTTAGCTTCAAACTCTTTATGTAAGCCAGTATGACCTTGAACTTCTGATCCTCCTGCTTCCACTTCTGAGTGCTAGACTTATAACTGTGTGCCTCTCTGCCTGGTTTATGCAGTGCTAGGAAAGCACTCTACCAGTTGAGCTCCAGCCTCAGCTCCAGCCCTTTACAGCCTTACACTGTGTCTTGCTACTGCATACATTTAATAAAGGAGGAAACTAGATGCAAAAAGCTAAGTAACATATTAGATTTTCAACCTTGGGATATGCACTGTCTAATAGAACTTTCTTCAATGATGAAAAGATTCTACAGTCTGTAGTGCCCAAACGTGATGATTCGATATGAGTGTGGTAGGAGAGCAATAGTCCGCAGAGATGAAACTTGCGACTGTTTTGTTACATGGCAAAAGGACATTGTAGGTGTGATTAAGGTCTTGAGATGAACAAATGATCCTAGCTTTCCAAACTGGAAAACAGGAGGCAGTATTCCACAACGCTCCATCATTTCCTCCAGCTCTCAAGTTCCTTCTGCCCCATATTCTTAAGTAGTTTCTGAGCTTGGAGGTCTGATGTCCCCTTTTATGGCTGAGCATTCAACAGATATTTGCTCTCCGTACTTTGAGCAGTAATGAGCCTCTGTGGCTAAGAGTGCCCATGTAAAAAGGAGCTTCTCTGACCATAGCTGACTAGCAGTAAACTATGAGCATAAATAAAACATTTAGAAAGCAATTTGATAGGCACATCATGTCCACCAGTAAAACAATTGCAGTAGCTTCTCCACTAGGGCTTCTGGGTTCCCTAGCCATGGGCTTTTGACCAGATTTACAGTATTAGACAACTGTTCCTGTGGAGAGGGCCTTGAATAAAAACAACCTCACAAACAAACTAACAAAACAAAAACTCGGTTACTCACATAGCAGACTTGCCATTACTGCTCCAGTGGCCACACCTTGCCCAGCTGGTCAATAGTGCAGCACATGGGACCCACAACTGAGGAAGACTGGATTTCAAATTTGTGGGTTATAGACTTAATCTTATTTATTGTTTGTAGCAATACATTTTGATTTATTGATTTTTTTACAGATCATAATTAATTTACTTAAAACTGGAAACAAGGTGAAATTTTTTTAAGGCAGAGGAAAAAGATGTACATATCCTTAAAACCAGATAAGAATTTCACAATAATTTGCCTTATTTTAAAAACACTTATTAATTATTTGAGGATTTTATACATTTTGATCAAATTCAGGCCCTTTCCCCTATCCCACTCCCACCTTAATCCGCCCCCACACACTTAATGTCCTCTGTTTTTTTAAGGACCTCTCAAGTCTAATTTGTGTTCCCTAAGTGCTCTTGGGAATGGGCCCATCCTCTGGAGCCTGGTCAACCCACCTGGCACCACATTTTTGAAAACTGGCTCTTCTTCCCTCAGCAGCTCTCAGTTGCCAATAATTCCTCAGCTATGGCTGAGGCTTCTTGCCCACTTCCCCCATCTATGTTGGGACTGTTTCTGGCTTGGGTCTGAGCAGGTTTTGTGCATGCTGTCACAAGCACTTTAGTTTCATATGTGCCACTACCTCATGGTGTCCAAATGACGTGGTTTCCTTATAATAATCCATTACCTCTGGCTCCATGATACCTTCCACAATGATCCCTGAGCCTTGGGAGGAAAGGGTGTAACATGGGAATTTTGTTTAAGGCTAAGCATCCCATTTAAGGCCAAAGTCTCTTATTCTCTGCACATTAACTAATTATCTGTTTCTGTGTTAATCACCATCTGCTGCAAGAAGAAACTACTGTGGTGAAAGTTGAGAGATTCACTAATATATCAGAACAGCAATAAGTCATTAAGAGTCAGCTTAATACTGTGTCCTAGCAGAATGACAGGAATAGGTGCTCCTCTACAGCCTGTGATCTGTGTAGCTCATAGAGTCTTGGCCCTGATGAGAATGCTAGGCATGGATTCCATCCGGTGAAGCAGACCTTAAATTCAATCAGAAAGTGGTTGGTTACTCCATAATATTTGTAACACCAGAGTGCCTGTCTTGTTAGGCCAGTAGTGATTATAGCTGGTAGTGTTCACAGCCGGGTAAGGTTGATAATTACTTTTCTCTTCCAGTAGAATTCACAGTAGTTTTCAATACTCTGAAAGCAAACCAGTAGACAGAAAGCTTTGAGATCACTACCAGTTTGATTTCTCCTTGCTTGTCCTACCATTTGTATGTAATATCTTTGACTATAGGGTCTTCCTGTCAAGTTCTGGTGGATAACCACGAGCAGTGAGAATAACCAGTATTGTCTGAAGGTCTATGGCATCCTCTGGTCAAAACCCCCCAAAGAAGGAGTCAGTTCCTGGAACTGGGCTTTTTATTTGCTAGCCTGTGCTGTCTAGTAGGGGCATTGTCCCCCTTATAGGGTAACTCCATTTAACATTTTCTGATATTGTAGATGTATATATTTTAAGAAGCCTCTGTAGTAGTAGGTTTCCATAGGAATTTTTAGAAGGTCCCTAGTGTCAGTTCTTCCTCCCCGTACTGCCTCCTCTATCTGGCCTTACCATTCCCCACCCCGTTTAACCCCAAGCTTCTATTATTCCCGTTTCCCCATTTATATCAATGCATTTTAAACACACATATCTAAAGAACAAAAGCTATCACCCATTTATGAGAGAGAGCATGCAACATTTGTCTTTCTTGGTTCAGGGTTACCTCACTTAGTACGATTGTTTTCAGTCCATCCATTTATAGCAAATTTCATATTTTTTTAGACAGCTGTAGAGCTGGCTTAGTGGACATAAAATCTTTTCTCTGTTTTCATCGTGGAAAGTTTTCCTTTCTCCTTGTATTAGAGCTGGTAGTACTGCTGAAGGTAGTTGTCTAAGCTGGCATCTGTGTCCTTTCACGACTTGTAGGACATATGTTCAAGCCCTTCTGACTTTCATAGTCTCCACTGAAAGATCAGATGTAGAGGGTCTGCCTTTGTATGTGACTTGATCTTTCAGCTTTCAATATCTTTTCTCGATTCTGTACATTTATTGTTTTGACTAATATATGACATAGGGGAATTTTTTTCTGTGGTCTTGTCTACTTGGTGCTCTGTATGTCTCTTGGACCTTAATGGTCCTTAGATTTGGGAAATTTTCTTCTATGATTTTGTAGAAGATATATTTTTGGTGGCTTTGATTTAGATTTCTTCTGTGATTTGTAAGTTTGTTCTTTTTTATATTGTCCTAGAAGTCCTGTGTGTTCTGTTCCTAGGTTGGATTTAGCATTTTCTTTGCCTCGATGAGCCATTTCCTCAACCTTGTCTTCCAGATCCAATAATCTCTCCCTCTACTTGATCCAATCTACTGTTGAGGTTTTTCTTTATGCTTTTTGTCTGATTTCCTGAGTTTTTATTTTGAGTTTTATTCAATTTAGCTTTGCTTCAGAGTTTCTATCTCTTTTGAATGATAACTTCATATCTTGAATTGTTTTATCCATTTCTTTCAACTGTTTATGCTTACATGGTCTTTGTTCCATCTTTTATTTGTGTCCTCTTTGAATTCCTTGAACATATTTATAATTGCTAATTTGAAATCATTATCTTGTGCAATCAGTGAGGTTGCCTTTCTCAGGAAACATTAAGATGGCGGTGCTAATTTCTGGAAGAGACATATGGTCTTGGTTATTCATGTTGTTTGTGTTTTTGCAATGGGACCTAGGCATCTGGATTTATGCTGGTGGTGGTGTTTCTTGGTGTGGATATTTTGTTGACTGTGTGTTTGGATCTTTGTTAGCTATTATCCCAACTTTCCAGGTTGTGGCCCAGCTGAGTTGTGCTTGATGTTCAGCCTTGTGGCTAGTCTCTTTTCATGTGTGAACGGGGTATCAGAAGTAGTCTCAGTTTAGTTAGGGATAGATGCAACTTCTGAGCCTGAGGTTCCGGGACCGAATCTACATGGTTCCCGAGCAGCAGGGTGGGTGGGCTGTATGATAGCTAAGTGGCAGGTAGATAGACAGGTTAGTGCTGATTCTTGATTGGAAGGACTCGAGTAATTCCAGTTCAGTAGTAACCAAGGAAATGTGTAACTGCATCTCTTCACTGGCTCTGCCTGGGCTCATTCACAGGATACACAGTATCAGCTAAGCCTGGAAGAGTGGAGATTGCAGCAAGGGAAGGTGACATCCTGTAGAATTGATCATGGTGCAGGCTTGGGTGACTTGACCTGAGCTAGACCTGGGAGTGTGGAATGGTGGAGAAGGAAGGCAGGGATTTGGTGACTCACTCAACTGGTTAAGTGTGCAGTGTATGTGATCCGAGCCAGGTCTGGGAGAGTGAGAGGGTGGCCAGGGCATGCTGGGGTTGTAGAACTCACCAGACTGTCAGGTTCATGGGTGTCCTCAACTCAAGCTGTGACTGGGAGCTGAGACAGCAGACAGGGAATGCTGTGACTGTGGAACTCACAGATCTGGTGAATACACAGGTGTGGATGATCAGAGAGCTATGCCTTTTCTCCTGATTTTTTGTGTATATTCTGTAGACATTTTCTTTTTAACTACTATGAAGATTATAAATAATACCTTAAAATCATAACAATCTCAGTAGTTTTTACTTTTTATTTTCTTTTATTATTATAAAGATTAGCTGTTGTTTAGTAAAATCTACAAATACGGGTGTCAACAAGAAGAAAAATTAAAATATTAGAAAATAATAATGCCAGACTGGGATGTTTCAGGCCTCATTTGCCTACCCCCCTCCCCACAACATTAGAAAACAACAACCAGTTAAAACAACTTGACAAGAGCTCTAGAAAAATATATAAAAGTCCACAGCAATAAAGGAATTGCCCAGTCAAGAAAAAGACATGCGCCACTTGTTTAGCCTTCTTTCTAACAGGGGGCAGCCTTGGTGTGAAGGATGCAGCTTGATTCACAGTTATCTCTCATGAAACAGAGGGCACAGAGCAGAAGTCAGAAGAGACAGACAGACAATTATGAGATGTCTCAGGTACAATAGTGATGAAGACGGTGTAAGCCTCACAGAGTGTACTTGGTAATAGCTACTTGTAAACTGTTTTGGAGCTACATTCTACATAGGTGTTAGATCACAGGGTCAGCTCTCAGCTGAAATCTAGTGCAGTCAACACAGACCTAAGTTACATACCTAGTACCACAACAGGTACTGAGACTGTGCCCCATTTTACTCTAGGGTAGGTTAGAGCATTGCCCATGGGTAGAGCCCTAAATTCTCTCTCCCTTACTTGTGGTTTAATTTAGAATGTTATTTGAGTTCAGATTTGTTTAGTCTTCTATCTATGCAAACAGAATTATAAATGATATAAAGAGATATAAAAGATGACTTGAATAAATGCTAAGACTTGTTAAAAGAAAGATCAAATATCATGAATATTTCATCCTTCTCCCATTAATAGATTGGCAAAATGCAAGTCCAATGAGATATACACAAGATTTTTTGTAGGGGACATGACAGAATAGTTCAGAACCTCACATGACAAAGGGATTAAAGTAGGAAAGTGAAAGGCCTTTCTGAGGGAGGGTATGAAAATTAAGAGAAGGGACTAACTGTTCCTGGCATTAAATCACATTTTTAGCAACAATAACTTAAACTATGAGGCATCAATTCAAGGACAGATTAAGTAAATACATGACACAGAAATATTCCTTTAACTTTAAATTAAGTATGTGATAAAATAGGCATCATAAGCTAATTTGGAAGAAGGACTATATGACATATAAACAGTGGGGTAATAGATTAATATTTCATAGTTGATTGTTATTTAGACCATCATTTTATTTTAAACCAGAATAAATCCAAAGAAAATATCAGAAAAAGTTGAGAAAAATATGGATGAAGTATGTATCACAATTCTGTAAAGGATGAATTTTAATAAAAGAAGTCATAGATGCAAAGCATAACTTTCACGCAGAAAGTCAACTGCCATAAAAACAATGAACCAACTAAAAGCAAAAAGCATAGTGGAAAATATTTTCAATTTTGTTGACAGAAACTTCATACCTTATCATAGACAGGGCAGCTGTGATGTTTAAAAACAAGAAAATAGGGGATGGAGAGATGGTTCAGTGGTTAAGAGTAATCAGCGCTCTTACAGAGGATCTGGGTTCAATTTTCAGTACCCACATGGCCACTCTCAACCATCCATAACTCCAGTTCTGGACAATCTGACACCCTTTTCTGGCCCCTGCAGGCACTGCACAACATGGGTGCACGTATGTACATGCAGGCATAATACTCATATACATAAAATAAAAATAAATTTCAAAAAAAATTTTTAAAGAAAATATAGGCTGAGATATAATTCAACGGGAGGGTGTTTACTCAGAATACAAGAGGCCCTGGGTTCAATATCCGATACCGCAAACCAAAATAATGTAAAAGATGAAATAATAAAGTTTCAAAATGTATCAGAATCACTTATCAAATAGTAATTGATATCTGATTAAGTAGTAATTATAACTAATAAGCTTGGAAAATAGTCACTCAGCCTCAGAAATGCAAGATTAAGTAAAACAGCAAGAATTTATCATGTGCTAATAAGTTAAAGTGAATGGCTTTAACAATGGAGGTGCCAAATGCTAGAGAGATACAGTAAATTATACTGTATGAGTATACAGTAAAATATACTCATGTTTATTGCTTAGCATTATACAAGGGAATAGCTGGACCTGGATGATAGGCTCTGCTGCTACAAGAAACTAAAAAAATCTCAGTAACGCAATACAAAGCTTTTGTCTTAGTCATGCAAACACTGATGCATATCATGGCTTTCCTCCATCCTTTTATCCTTCAGGGTCCATGGCATTAGCTTTCACTGTTACCTTTCAAGGCAGAAAGAATGCCTTCCGTATCTTAGGTGATGGCCATAGCTCACTAACTAGGACCAGTCACATGACCTCAGACTCATTACAGGAGGGTGGAACATGTAAACCAGCCTACCAGGTATTTAGCAAACATTGTATGTGTCAGGCTGTATTTGACATATGAACAGCAGTTCTGAAGCATAAATCAAATGCCAATGCAATTTGACTTTGGGGTATGTAGTCTCAGGAAGTGACAAAATTAAAATACATGGAAATGATCATCACTTCACAGTCTCAATGCTACTGTCTACAAAGTGGTAAGCCATTGTCTTACTATACACAAGGCAATGGATTTTACTGCAGTATGATTAAAAGACGCATTTGAAACACTGCTTCATGACAACTAGAACAGTCCCCTCTCCCCACTCCTGTGTACTATTAATTCTAAATTTGGCCCTGGATTCTGTTGTTTCTTCTCCTGGGTTCATGATACCTTCTACTGTGGCTTTTGACAATCACTCTAATTTTGACCTTTAACAGCATCCTGTCTCAAGGCCTGGACTTGGTGTGTGACTGGCACACTCACAGTCTGGGGACTACTGATATCCTTTAAACACATTTCATTTGACCCACAGTATTTGGAATTGTGAAAATAATAGTGGAATAGATGGTTTTCTATTGCTGTGGTAAAACACTATGACCAAAATCAACTTGGGGAAGAACCTGGAGGCAGGAGCTGAAGCACAGACCATAGAGGAATGGTGCTTACTGGCTTGCTTTTCTGATACAATTCAGGACCACCTTGGTGGGGGGGCATACTACCTACAGTGGGCTGGGCCTTCCTATATCATTCAACAAACAAGAAAATGACTCACAGACATGCCCACAGGCAAATTCAATAGTAGAAGTTCTCCAATTGAGGTTCCCACCTCTCAGGTGTGTCAAGTTGACAACTGAGGCTATCCAGCAGAAATAGTTAACTTTTAAATATTTAAACTTGGGAGATTTCATATATCATATGCAAATTTTCACACACATAGATACACACACACAGACACGCACATACACATACATGATAGACTTTTATAAAACGTACTCTGCTTGCTGACCACTACATTGGGTAGGTTTGTTCTCCTGCCACTTCTGTTGCCCTTGAGAGCAACTTCAGTATGACTAACAGTGGAGTGGCCCAGGGATCTGTTAGCGTCTTTAAATTCCCCTGACAGAGTCTCTGGGCATGAGATCTTTGCATCTCTGGGGAAAGTTCTAAGGCTGGCAAGTCTACACTTTCTTCCTTGACTTTTTACTGCAGAGCCCGATCTCATGTCTCTTGTGTTGCCTCTTGTGTTGGAACCTCAGGTAAATGGCAGGGATTGGTCTTCTTCTGGCAGGTACAAGTGGGTGCTAATGAATGGGAGAATGTGTTGCCCTTGCACTCGATAATGAGGTGACTAGCCCTCACCTCTTTTTTCTCCTCCTTCAGTATTGCATAGGCAAGACAGAGCCCCACTTTAGATTCCAGTTTAGAAGATCTGAGAGCTCACAAAATGCTTGGATGTTATTTCAAGGTGCCAACTTCCCACAGTAGTGCTACTATTGAAAACATATTTCAGTAACACTTTGAGACATTTGACACTGTACTACACAGCAGAGGGCTTGTGATATCCATGTGTCCTCTCTTTGTCGTCCATTTCTCTACACTGCATTTATGTAATGGCTTCTTTCTTCCAAGACCTCTTATGGACTATAATCTTCCCAATATTTAAAAGATAGTCTCATTTTATTAGGGAGAGAACTGAAATTTAGGAGACTCAAATCATTTACTCACAATCACATGAGTGAGAGATAACTTCTAGTGAAGTCTATTATAGTGAACGATTCTTTCCTGAAAAGATTAAATCACTAGCAGAGACTGTTTAGGGTGTGGTTTTTATTTATTCAGTCTTAACTTCAATTTAACATTTCTCTCCTCATGTCAGTTATTTGGATTCCTTAGCAACACTGCTTGAGGAACCTTGTGGCCCAGATAATTACTTAGATACAGTTTAAAAATGTTGATCACCCTACTTTGAAATAATATCGAAATCTCACAAATGTGCTGGGCGGGATGCTTCATGAACATGCCCATGTGTGTTTTTCTCTCCCTCATTCACATTCCAACCAAATAGCCAGACTTTTGGGATTTCTATGGATTTCTTAGAGACTTCTGCAGAACAGACTGTGTTCTAGTTTGCTTTGATCTCCGTGACAAAACACTCTGACCCAAACCAACTTTCAGAGAAAAGGGTTTATTTGGCTTACATCTCCCAGGTCATAGGTCATCACTGAGAGAGCCCAAGGTAGGAACTTGGAGCAGGAACCTGGAGGCAGGAGCTGAAGCACAGCCATGGAAGAATGCTGCTTACTGGCTTGCTCCCCTGGCCCATGTTCAACCTATTTTCTTATACAATAGAGAACAACCTGTCCAAGGATGCCACCGCCCACAGTGGGCTGAGTCCCCCCTATATCACTCAACAATCAAGAAAATACCCCACAAACATGACCATAGGCCAGTCCAATGAAGGCATTCCCTAATTAAGGCTCCCTCAACCCAGGTGTATCAAGTTGACAACTAAAGCTATCCAGTACAGACTATAAACAAAAACTCAAATCTATAATTTGACTTGTATTTTATAACAGTTTATGGCAGATTAGACTATGTCAAGGGAGAAGGAGCAGAGGAAAGGTTGAAAGAAAGACAAGAGAAGCTTTCTGGTAGCCTGGGGTCAGGTCTGTGGTCAGTATACATACACGACACAGGACTCACTCCCACCCCACATTGGCCCCTGGGAAGGTGCCCAGATTTCCAGATGACATTGTGGGCCCCTATGTGAAAATTCTGGAAACAGGGTACCATCCCTGATGGGAGCCCCAGAAAGGGAAGCCTTCACAGAGTCTATGGGACAGTTTCTTGCCAGTCTGGAGGAACAGGGCCTTACTATCAGGACCTAGAAGTTTCCAGAGAATTCATGTTTTGTGTCAATGATTTTTTCCCTAGAACATTTGGACTGAAGAACTTTGGCTCCTTCTTGTGTGCTGAACCAAAGCTACATTTCACAGTGTGGTCTTCATGGATTTTTCTTGCAAGCCAGTCTTTGTCCCAATGGAATCCTCTTGCTCTTGGTACCATAGGCTTCACATGGCAGCTATTGTGGACTATTGGTAGGCTTCACTGACTGGTCTCCAGCCTCCAAGCCCTCACCTAGTCTGTTCCTCTTCCTACAGAGGTATTCTCAATTTTCCAGGATGTTCAACTTTAGAAACCCTTGGAGGAGGGACATTCCCAAGACCCTTCTACCAGCTATCTCTCTCTCTCTCTCTCTCTCTCTCTCTCTCTCTCTCTCTCTCTCTCTCTTTCTCTCTCTGTGTCTCTGTCTCATCTTCTCTTCTCTTCTCTCATCAGTTGTAGAATTAAACTTCATCTTTGTGGTTAATGGCACTTTATCATTGGATAAAATTCAGAGATTAAGCGTGTGGTGCCACATGACTTTAATTCTAGCACTGTGAAGGCAGAGGCAAGTGGATCTCTGTGAAATCAAGACCAGCCTGGTCTAGAGTTCCAGGCCAGGGGGACTACAGGGAGATCCTGTCTCAAAAATAAAGAAGCGGAGGAGCAGAGATTTAGACTCCATTCCTCCCAGGAGACTGAGGGTACCTTGAGGTCTGGCACTTTCTGAATTATCTCTGGTTGCCTACAAGACAGAGCTGTAAGCTTCAGAAGCTGAGGTACTGGGGATGTGGGGGGCCGGGAGGGGCAGGGAAAGCTAGCCAGGCCATAGAAGGTGACCCGGTAAACATTTGCAGGACAAATATGTCTGAGCATGAGGTGAAGTACTGAAGGATGTGAGGCGCCATAGAGATGTGGATGGGGCATGCATTCTCCATGTCTAATGCCTGCCACAGAACTAGAGTGAATGTCTTCTGACTAGGAAGAGGAGTCCCACATCCAATAGCAGCACCCACCCAGGGGCACACTAGTAGGAAAAGTATGGATTATCATCAATTTGATAATAATTCAAGTAACCATCATTTTCTTTCATTTCATACTATTTACCAGTTTTTGCAGGATTCCTACCTCAAGATTCATAAGCAAAAGTGCGGATATTCACTGAGCACTACCGGGTGTTTAATTTGGGTTATTTCACAAGGTGTACTGTAGCAAAGTTGGACCCAGAGATGTTAAGCAATTTTCTGTGTCCTTCCTGAGTAGGGGATCTGATACAAATTCAGACCTGTCTTGTTTCTCGGGAAACAGTGCTGGTTTCTGATTGTGAAGAAATGTTCTCCTTCGAGGTAATTTTTGGGGTGTTTGTGCACGAGACACTAATAATAAAGCCAGGTGTGAACAGAGGGAACCAGCAGCGGCTGTGCCTGAACCTGGCTACCGGTGACAAGAAGACAGAAAGGGAGACAGACTCAGGACCCGGGGAGCCTGCGGTTGAAGTCCACCCAGCTCTGCTGCTCTGGCAAACAGCGAAGGCAAAATAGATCGGAAGGCTCAGCAAAAGGCAAGAGCCTCTGGAATACAGAGCGGAGACACCATGAGCCCACTGGCTTCTGGGAGGACATTCTTACAAAACTTAATAACCAAGGCCCTTCAGTTCAGGCCACATGCCTTCTCTGCCCGCTGTCACTCCACTTGGGGACCTCACACTGCCAGCATGTGGGCAGATGCACTCAAGGCCAAGACCAAGACTGCGGGCCCTGCCTTACTCTGTAGACAGTTACAACAGGAGAATACTGGGGCCCTTCTGGGAGTGCTCGCCTTTCCTTTGTGTGGGTAGAAAGCCGGCAGCCAGCCAAACTTTGCTTTCGCGTCCCACCCCCAGCTGCCCGCGCCCTTCCCATCTGGGAAGAGAGAGTAGCACTGACCTTCCATCAAATTCTCTCATGCTTGCTTCCCTCACCTTTTCTCTTTCTTAATCTTCCCATGTCTCCTAAAAGGATTAATTAGAAAGATGTGAGCAGGGGTTGGGACGTCAGAAAACAATCGTCACTTTCCTATCTGACCTCTCTCACCAGCTGCAGAATTAACAAATTGAATGTCCTCAGCAGGCAGGGGTGGCACATGATACCGAGTTCATTAGGAGCCTCGCCGGGGCTGTGTGCGGAGCCCCGTTTAAACAACTCTTGCTGATTAAATTCCTCCCAGGCACTCCCACCAGATGCTGTTAGAAAATACTCACATCCAAGAGGTTTTTAATTTTTTTTTAAACATGTGCCAATTATTTTCCTGCTATCTGCAGGTGCTGGCAAGCGTCACAGGCTGGCCTGGCCGGGCTGTCTACACGCTTATCCACCCGGCGCCTGCCTGGGGGGCTCACGTCGGCAGGAATGGGATCCCAGGCTCTTCTCTAGGCTGTCAAAACTCTCCAGCCACCCTGCCTGGCTAGCCTTCCCTGCCCCCAGCCCTGCCCCAGCGCCTCACCTTCTGAACATCACAGCTCACAGCTCTCTCAGAACGTTCCAAGGTGGCAACAGAGATCTGGTGACCTGCTAGAAGTGGAGCCCTGGAGGGCAGGCATGCAATCATGCTGGTTGGGGGCCAACTGCTTCCCAGCCAGATTGGCCTTCAGCCCTGAACCAAACAGGGACATCTAATTTGTCCCCTCCATGAACAGGAGTGGATGTTTGGCATTTGTTCATAGGCATCCTGAACAGAAGTCCAGAAGTCCCAGAATGCACCTCCCTGACAGTTCCAGTCCAACAGCCTTGGCTACTTGGTTTATTCTTCAATCCATGATTCATTAAGACTGGTGAGTTCCTAGCAGTTTAACATGTCATTTAATTGCTAAAAGCAAAGATTCAAAATATAAACTGTACACTTTTTATGAATGCTCACATTTTGTAGCGAAGATAGAAGAAACATCTGACATAATAAACTCCTTACTCTGAAACCCAACCCTTCCTCCCGTTCCTTCAGCCTTAGGGAATGGTGGCCTTGTCCCACTGTTATCAGCCCTCGGGATGGCACCATCTCTGCTGGTTTCCTTTTCCATTGCCCACACTTTTAGAATTACGCTTTGGTTAGACTGTTCTCATATTGTCACTCTATTAGGCATGAACATTTCCTGCCTACCCAGTTCAGAAAGTCCTTCCTCTACTCAGATGATGGCTAAGCCAGAGCTGGTCAATAGATACTCTCCCAGCTCCTGCCTTCCCGTCACTAACTAAGCACTCCTGTGAGTCAAATGACACCAATCAGTCATTACAAACAACTGGAGGACCGATCTCAGGAACCACAGCAGAAAGAACTGAGTCCAGGTGGGTAGAAGAGCAATGAGAAGGTCATGCAGAAGTTGCCTTTAAAAATAGTTTTAGTAATTCTTTGAGAATTTCACGCAATTATTGTATCATATTCATTCTTCCCTCTTCCCGCTAACCCTGTGATGGTTTGACTGAAAGGTAGCCCCGTAAGCTCAAGGATTTGAACATTTGGTTAGCTGGTGGGGCTGTTTGGAGAGGGCCATGGAACCTTCAGGAGATGTGACCTAGCTGGACACCGGGGCTGGGTTCTGAGAGGTCATGGCCTTGCCTCACTCCCATTTTGCTCTCTCTTTTTCCTCTGTGTACTTAAAGATGTGAGTGCTCAGTTTTTCGCTTTGGCTGCCTCTTGCCATGCCGCTCCTGCCATGATGGACTCTCATCACACTGGAATTGAAAGTCCAGTAAGCTTTTCCTTCTAATAGTTGCTTTGGTCATAGTGTTTTTTCACAGCAACAGAAAAGTAACTAATGCACATCCAAAGTCCAGTTTCTATAGGCAATATATTCATGGGTATATGGCCATTAATTGGAGTGTCACACCCCTAAAGAAAACTGACTCTACCTCCCCCAGAAGCCATCAACTGTCAATAGCTCCTCAGTTAGGGGTGAGGACTTATGAGCCCCTCCCTCCTCCACGATGGAGTGTTTGATTGGCTTGCTCTTGTACAGGTCTTGTGCAGGTAATCATAACTGCTGTGAGTTCATGAATGTAGCAGTCCCTTCACATTCAGAAGAGACTGTTTTTCCCTGGTCCTCCCCGGCTTCTGACTCTTACAGTCTTTCTGCCCCTCCTCTATGATAATCTCCAAGCATTAAGGTAGTGATGGTGATGAGATACATGTCCAGTGGCTGAACACTCCACCGGCGCTTGTTCTCTGCTCTTTGATCAGCTGTGAGTTTCTGAGTTAACTGCTGTCCTTTGTACAGACTAACTCTCTGATGAGGACTGAGAGCTGTGCTAATATCTGAAGACAGAGGTACAAATTTAGAGAGCAGTTTGATACTATGTCCATTGTCCTGTGAGCTTCCCAATCATGGGCTCTTAGCCAGTACTAGGAAACTAGAAAGCGACTATGGGGGAGGGAATATTTTAAGGGAGGGAGGATAGTAGAACACAGTTGATGTAAAGGGGAAAAGGGGACTAATGGGGAGTGAGGTTTATGTAGGGAGAGACATAGGTGAATAAGACAGAGAAGGGGTGATGATAAAGATAACTAACTCTAAGGATATTTGAAAATGCTATATGGAGACATACTGTTAGATGTTTCATATATATTCATATAAAATATTTCATTGGCATTATCCTACATAAGGGATAATGTTTTTCCAAGAAGACGTAGATTGCTAAATAAAAAGCCCAGTGCCAGGTATGGGATGTCTCCCTCCAAGTTGTTTGTCAAGGGTGCCCTAGAAACCCCCAAACACTATATAGGCAATTGTCACTCCTCGTGGTTGTCCTCCAGAACTTGATGGTAAGTCCCTTTTCTGAAGATACTATGCACTTTGATTACAGAACATGGGAAAATCAAGTTGATACTCACTAGGAAGGTTCCTCTATGCTGGCTAGCTTTAGTAGCACAGAAAGTGCTATGTAAACTACTGAGGAAGAAAAATCATCAATAGTCTTACCCAGCTGTGACCCTGTGAATTACCAGTGTGGCAAGATATGCCCATAGGCACAATAGTGGCATGAATGTTGTGGGATAACTGCTTTCTGATTGAATTTAAGGCCTACTCTATAGGAGGAAACACATGCATGTGCCTGGCTTTAAGTTGTCTTTGCTACATATAAAGAGTCAATAATTATCAGTATGATGAATCATAAAGAATTATAGAATGCAGATCTCTAAAATTCCAACTTGGAGAGAACCAGCTTGAGGAATGGTGTTCAAACCTAGTTAGGGAATGTTATTTTGTACATCCTTAGTCCCTGGTGACTGACAGAGCTTAGTTTATTTTAAAGAAGTCATGTCGAAGGGAGGAGTCCATCAGATGTTTGAGTTTGAGTCCTCCATACATACATACATATATATATGTATGTATATGGCATGACTTTCTGGAGACCCAGGCCACTGGGATTTCCAATCACATCTTCAGATTTGCCACAGTGTGTACCTTCAAAACTTACACATTTTTTTCTCCATCAGAGCACATGGGAAGATCTTGATGCAAGAAGTAGCTTTAGAGGACCACCTCATATGATGTCAGATCACCACTGGCTTTTGTTTTGACGCATGATCTATGGTCTACTTAAGAGAAAATACCGATGGTATATTACCTGAATATCTGAGGCTCTTAGCTCCACTGCAGTGAGAACTACGGATCAGCTAAGAAAAAAATAGACCACCTGTCTGGGATTCAGGAAATCAGTTCCTTCATTCTGAAAGACTTGTATCTTTGTGTCAGTCTCTTAGCGAGGTTGGAGAGCCTAGTGTCATTGGATTAGACAACATTTTAGATCAGAAATTCCATGTTATTTTAATTGGGTATATTGTATTCAGTTGTTTAAGGCAACCACTGGTCAAAGGATGGAGTAGGAAATTTTCTAACACTATGCTGGCTAATTAGTCCCTTGGTTGCAGAGAAAATCCAGTTACATCAGTTCAATAGTTTGTTCCATCCACAGAACAATTTGTGAAGCTTTAAAGCTTGTATGTTACATGCTGGTGAACACATCAGCTAATATCAAACACTTAGATTCTATTTGTAGTGGACTGTTATTCACTATCTTGATTTCTAGGTTTCCAGGCTTGGAGTATGAAAGACTGTTTGATCATATAACCACTAGTCAGATGACAGTCATTGGGATCTGAATTGCACCATGGATTCATTTTTCAATTCTCATTTTATATAGCACTTTCAAAACAATATCATTGAGTCCTTATACAGCCCTCTACTGTCCAAGGAGTATGCTCTCTCCAGAGAATAGCAAGACCACTTAGATGGGCCGTTTGGAAACTCTTTAGCGGGGTCATCTTCCTGGCATTGGAAGGTGTTACTTTTCCCCAAGCGGATGTGGCTCTGAAGCTCTCTTTAGACCCAGAAGTTTTTCTGAAGGACAGTCACTTCTTCAGGGTCTTAAATATGCCCAAGGAAAAGCCTTAAGCTTCACGAGAACAATCAGGAGGGATTTCTTATCCTTCTAACTTAGATTTTTCCCGGTGGTGTCCTCACAGTATCCTGAGACCAGCTTTTTCAGCTAGATTTTAGCACCTCTGGCTCTGGCTTCAGCAGCAGGACCAAAGGGTGAAGAGAGTTAAGCCGCTAAGAGTATTTCACCTGCACAATCTCAAAATAATCCAGGCTTCTTGGGAATGATGTGTGTAAGTTCTTTTTAAGTTGCACTTGGAGGCAGAGTGGTGTTGACTCTCTTCAGCTTCCTCCTTTTCTGCAAAGAGGCCCTCAGATCAACCGTGAACTCTGACAAGAGTGCCAAGCTCTTGGGAAGTTAGGTGAAATATCAGGAGATGTGGGATTCTTTATCTTTTTAGGACATCTTTTACTCATCTTTGTTGTGCCAGACAAAGATGGCTCAAAGGTGAAAGAGGCATACTCCTCATTCCTGTAAGGGATGCCAAGGCTGAGGTCACCAAGTCACTAATAGAAATAAACAGATGTGGATAGTCTTTGAGGTGCTTGTGCCATGTGCTGAAGGTCTAAGCTGGAGGCATGGATGTGGATGTTTCCCAATATACAAGATTTAAAAATACCAATTGCCAAGATCACCAGGAAGGAGAAAAGCAAAAGTGATTAACTTGGAGTTTGAAAATGCCTATAGAATTTGTGAATGGACTATTTACATGTTTTATTTAATAGGCTCTCAAAAGTCCTTGTTATGTGTCTCCTGGTAGGTTAAGCAGGCTCTGGTGGATGAACTCACACTGAAGGACATTTGGGGACACAAATTAGACTCTATAGACCTTATTATACACATACACATATAATATATATATATATATATATATAGAGAGAGAGAGAGACAGAGAGACAGAGAGACAGAGAGAGAGAGAGAATTGGGTGGAGGCAGTAAGAGGAGGTAGAGAGAGGGACAAGGTTCTAAATATTATCAAATTATATTGTATAAAAAATCACAAAACTTCCATTTAAAAAATGAAGTGGAAAAAAATCCTTGTGACTTAAAAAAAATGTTAAAAGTCGGAGCTATAGAAAGAGACTGTCATCTGTTAGAGGGAAGCAGAAAGGAACTTGGAGAAAGCAGTATATAGAGACAAGGAAAGAGACATTCGCTCCAGAAGGAGGAGGCTGTCAATTTCCAGTGTTGCTCTGATTAATACTAAGATGTGAGAAGTGGCTGTTAAATGAGATAGTTGGCAACTTTAAGAAGGTCATCTCAGCAGATGGGAAATGATGCAACTCAGATGCCTAAGAAATGAGAACCCAGTGGGAATTGAGGACCAGGTTAAGGAGTGTGTACGGCACTAGTAAGAAATGTATTTATAAGAGGAGATGGTGTCTGGGGAGCACTGGTGTGGTTTTACCTCACTAAGGACAAGTCAGAAGTGGAGAAGAAACCATGGAGATGGTGAAAGATTCAGGTCTATGAAATGCTCTTTGGGGAAATGGCTGTGCAGACTGAAGATGCTGGGCGTGTGCATGAGGGCGGTGCCCAGGCCAGGACAAGCGAATACAGAAAGCACCCTGGCACATCGCAGTAAGGAGGAAAGAAGCCAAGGAAGCTGAAGATAATAGGCCTTGAAGGCCTTGACCTCCTGGTATGCCAAGAATGGGGATGCCTCTGTGTGTTTGGAGCTGCTGGGGTGACGGCAGAGCTGTAGTGCGGGGTTTAGAACAGGTGGCGCACTATGTGGTGGGTTGCAAAGGGCCTGCTGGGCTCCTTGAGCCATGCGCTGATTGACAGGTGCAACATCACCTTGGGTCCACTTTCAGCCGAAAGCTGGCTGCTAAGGCGTCGTTTTTGGCCAGAATACAATGTTCTTGCAGCCCCCACATCAGCTCTCCATGCCCGCCTTCCTGTGATACGATTAGCCAAGACCTGTGCCTTTAAGGAGCGCCCCCTTCTGCCGCCCTTCCCCCCTTCAATTACAGCACTAATTTCAGTAATGGAGCATTAATAGAGTAATGGGCGAGTGAAGCTGGCCTGAAGGAACTGTGGAGCTCAGCACAAATTGAGTAAATAAACCATATATTAGATTTCTAAACAATACTTTTAGTCTAGTCTCCAGGGAAAGAGTCGGCAAGACTTACTTAAGTTGTCCCTGCAAAGTGTATGTAAAAGAAGTCTCTCTTTAGAGATGAGCTGTTTGGAGAAGCAGAAAATATTTCTCCCTCTCTCCACAGTCCTCCTCTGTAGGCACAGGGGAGATAGAGCAGCCGCTGCTCCTGGGCTTTCCCTTTCCTCGTTATTCCTTCTTTCTCTGACTTTGACATATGTATCTGGGGTGGGAGTCCCCAATATGTGTCCATTCTGGGCACTCAAGAAGAGTAAGCATCCAGCCATGCCCTAGGGAATTCTAGAGACAGTTTGAAGGGATGAACAGGAGCTGGCAAAGACAGAGGCTAGAAGGGGAGGAAGTTTGGAGAAAAGAAAGATCATGAGCAGATGAAATTGTTATGGGAGAATGACCCTGTTGCCATCACTTGTCAGTGTTTTATAGGGTTCCCTCAAAAGAATTCCAGTCCAACCTGGCCTATGTAGTTTGTTCCAGGTCAGCCTGAGCTACAGAGTGAGACCCTCTCTCAAACAAACAAACATTCAAAGCAGACTAATGAATAATGACAGCATTTGCAAGTCTTACATCTCTGTTGCTTACTGGGTAATGGAAAGTCCAAAGGTCTAGGTGTCAGAGGTCCAAAGAGATCGTCTCGGCTCAATTATGTTTTAACTTTAGGACCTTGGGTAACTAATATAACTTCCCCATGCTTCATCCTCCCTATCTGTAAAATGGGTAGAGTTCTTTCTGTTTGATCCCAGGGCTTGTGTGAGGGCTAAAGGAGTTGTGTGCTAGTTGATAGAGGTTCTTCCTGCACTGTTGGTTGAAATCGCCTTTCTTCATTGTTACTTTGACTGAATCAATATGGAAATACACCTCTGGTTGTGTCTATGGAATTGTTTACAGAAATATTTCTAACTGAAGAGGTAAGACACACTCTGAATGTGAGTCATACCATCTCATGAATTGGGGTCCAGGACTAAATCAAAAGGAAAAAGTGATCTGAACACCAGCACTCCTTGCTCTCTGCTTCCTGACTGAGGAGGCAATGCGACCAGCTGCCCATTCTGCCTTCTCAGCCATGACTGGATCTCAAATTGTGAGCAAAATAAACCCTTCCTTCCTTAAGTGGTTTTTACTGGGTATTTTGTCACAGCAATGAAAGAAGTAATGAATATACTTGTGGATACATTCTTTGTCCTTCTGTAGCCTGTGGGACTCAGGTTCAGCTGCTAAGGGCAGGGCAAAGGTGATTCTGGACGGTGAGGTTTGGTCTGTGGAAGGAAATCCTTGAACTATCAGTTTAGAGTCATGAAATGTTAGCATACTCATTGTGTGGTCCACGTCCTCATGGTGAGACTGAAATTGTGAGACAGGATTTCAGTGTGATTGCTAAAATCAGATCTGACTTTGTTTGTTCCTCTGACCTTAAGGAAGCCATTAATGTGGGCTGAGGGCTCAGGCTTAGCCTGTCTGAGAAGAGATCTATTTCCTCCACTGAGGGCCTGCTTCCTATGGAAAAGCTTACTGTTCTGGTGGCTGAAGATTCCTTACATAATATAAGGCATTGATAGCTGGGCCTGCTTCTGCTTAGCCTTCCACAGGTATTGGGTGTTCAACTACTAAGGGCATGTTCCTCATGAAACTCTGGTCTTCACAGAGCAGGGGCAGGGAAACGAGATGGTAAGACGGGAACAGGTGGATTCTGGCCGCCTCTCCGTCTTAGTGGTTAAGAGTTTGGGTTCTTGGCTTCAAATTGGGTTAGAATCCTTGTCCTTCCACATTCTATCTCTGTGATACTGGGTGAACTTTCAGTTATGTGTGGGAAGCCCCTCTCTTTTATTATGTAATGTAATTTTTTAACACTTTGATCATGTTTACCCCCCCCATTCCTCCTCCCAGTTCTTTCCAGAGTCATCCTTATTACCTCCCCTCCCCACTTCATCCCTCCCTCCATCTCTGTAAGTCCAATTTTTGTTGCACATATACTCATGGGTATATGGCTGTCCACTGGACTATGGTTGACTTACCAGAAACCATACCCTTAAAAAAAACCTGACTCTCCCTTCCCCAGAAGCCATCGACTGCCAACAGATTCTCACTTAAGAGTGGGGGCTTGTGAGACCCTCGCCACTCCATGGTGAAATGTTGACTGACTTAATCTTGTGCAGGCATCCACAGCTGCAGTAAGTTCATGAACATGCATTAAATTCTTCTGACTAAAACACCAGATGACCTGGGGAGAGGTTTGTATATCAGAAGAATTGAATGAAAGTGGTGAGTTGGAGAAGATGAATGTCACAGGCAGGTCTGAACAGGTCTCCAACCTCCTGCCAGGACTCTAGAGAGGTACCTGATACTATGCTAAGAGGCCTAGGGGTCAGCTCAGATGCCTCACTCAGTTCTTCCTATGCATCTGTTCTGCCTGATGACTCTAGTTCCATCTGGTGGCCCTACACCTGCTCCTTTCCAGCCCTTCAGAATTGGACACCAGCTGTGTGGAGTTCATTTTACCATGGTCATTGATTCTAAACTTCCAGTACATTCTTCAGTCTGCTTCTCAGGCCACCAATCCCATCCCACCCCCTGCCCCCTGCAGACATCCTTAGCACTCTATTCAGCAACCCAGCCTTTATTACAAGTTGTCAGAGGAAAGAGAGAGAAGAGAGGAGAGAGGAAAGAGAGAGAGAGAAAGAGAGAGAGAGAGAGAGATTAGTTTTGACACCTAAAAGCAGTAGGATTTGCTGAGTATGGTGGCAGAGAGATGTTTGTGAATTAGAACCAGACTGTCTACATAGTGAGTTCAAGGCCAGTTACAGCTACACAATGAGACCCTGTCCTTTTTTTAAAAAAAAGGCAATAGGATTTTAATATTGCCTATTAAGTGATGGCTAAAACTCTGGTTCGTACCTGTATTGGCTCATTTTTGTTTCTGTAATGAAATACTGAGAAGGGCTATATTATAAATAAAAAAAAGCTTCATTTTGGCTCCTTATTCTGAAGGTGGAAGGTCTAGGGGATGAATCTTGATGACTTTCTTGTCATAAAGTCCTGACCATGACATGGTCAGAGACAGGGAGCACACACATGTATGTGTATCTTTCTGGTCTCTCTCCCTTGTATTATAGAGCCACTGGGATTCAGTCATGGGGCTCTGCCCTCATTATCTTACCCATTCCACATCACCTCTCAAACGTCCTCACCTTTAAACACCATAGACTAACTTTCCCAAATGTTAATTGCTCACCATTGGCATTCAGTCGGAACACATGAAATACTGGTTACATACAAACAGAATAAAGAGCATGGAAGTTCCAGACTAACAGAAGACTTAAAGTCTGTACTCTGTACTTACATGGCCAAGGTTCAAATCCTGGGTAGATCACTTTTTGACTTGTGACCTTAAGTAGACCCTTTTAACCCTCTCTGAACTTTTATTTTGCCATCAAAAGGCAGGAAATCCTAATACCTGTCACCCCTAGCTCTCCTGTTTATTAAGTGAGCTGTAGCAATCATTGTGTCTGGCACTTGGAAGAGATTCAGAGATGCTACTTTCCTTCTCTTTGTTAGATCAATATCAGCAAACTTAACTTTTAAACAGTCGCTGCAGAAATAACAGCAATATTAACTTATTCATGTTATGTACACCAAGCCTAATAGATATATCAGATTTGAAATATTGAAATATTCTTTAGCTTGACTTAAACTTTTAGAGCTTCCCAGATGTCAGTCAATGATTTAACTGGCCTAATGTGCTGAATGTTGGACTTTCTTCCCAGTAGTAAATGCTGAAAGCTCAGCTCATGAGGTCAAGTGCATCATGAATGTGCTGCTGTGAGGCTTGAGTTGGTATTTCAGTTGGTGCTGACTTCTTTGTTTTTTTATTGTGGAAAATGTCAAGCATAAGAAATGATCACAATAAGCCCCGTCCACAATCCAGCCAGTCTTGCTTCATCCACTTGTCTACTCACTGACTTTTCCCATCAGAGTATTTTAAAGCACACAATAAACTTTGTATCGTTATAAAAATAGTTTTGTATGTTGCCATAATGGAGGAAATCTATTTTTCTTTTTTAAAATTTTATGAGTGTATTGCCTGCATTTGTGTAATGCACCTGTGTGGTACAATGCCCATGGAAGTCAGAAAAGGGCATCAGATCCCCTGGAACTGGAATTATAGACAGTTGTTAGCTGCCATGTGGATGCTGGGAAATGAACCTGGGGCCTCTGCAAGAGCAGGCAGTGCTCTTCACTGCTGAGCCATCTCTCCAGTTCTATACATCTATTTTTCAAACATAACTACATTAGTATTTATCCTACTTCCAAAATTATTACAATAATTTCTTTACATAGTCAATTATTTGCCCAGGCCTACCAGAGAGGCTGCTTAAACCACAGTTCAGATAAAGTTCATACGTTATATTTGGTTAATTTTCACATAGAATTCTTTTCTTTTAAAACTTTTATTTTAAATTGCAGATTTTGATTCACAGTTAAACAGAATGGAATGAACAGAAAATTCCCATATACACCCTCACACATGCACAGCTTATACTGCTACTGACATCTCATGCTGGGAGTGGGACATTTGTCACAATAGTGAATCTATGCTGACCCATCCCTATCACATAAAGTTCATAGTTGACACTGAGGTTTGATTTTATGTGGTACATTCTATGGATTTTGACAAATGTTTAAGAATGACAATTTTAGTACAGACAGGACAGCTTTATTACCATAAGCATCATCCTCTGTTCTATGTCATCTGATCCTTCTGTCTCCAATACTTGTAAACATTGATCATCACAATTTCATCTTTGACATTTCTTATAGTTGGAGCCAAACAGCAAATATCTAATTTAAACCTAAATCTAAAAAATTGACATCTCTCATGGATACCATGCACTCGGGCTCTTTTAAGCTTCTTTGGGTTTGATTCAGCCAGTGTTTTGAGTCCTTTTGATTTGCCCCATGTAGATGTTTCTGATTTCTTTGATGTGTGATAGGAAAGAAGAGGAACTAGGAGTATCTTGTCCATTTTCTGTTCCTGGCCTTCTCCAGAGAGTCCCAAATGCTGGCCATGGCAGGGCTGTTGTGTTTACAATGTGATCTTCAGTATCAACAAAAATACTAGCTCAGACAATTATCTAAGCACAGAATTTTACTGGGCTTGTGAGATGCTCTGCATGTGAAGTAACCCAAGCATCTTCATAGTCTAAGAGGCATTTTCTGCCTTGGCTATGAGAGGGGCATCTGGAAAGATCTGGTTGTATTTCTCAGGCACTCACAGTCATCATAATATTCTGAGCACAGTAATTATACTTGCCAAGTCCTATTTACCAGGCGCTTGGCATAGTCATTTTATTTTACTTTTATTTTGTGGTACTGGGAGTCAAACTCAAGGCCTTGTACTTGCCAAGCAAAGATTCCACCACTGAGCACTGTGATATAACTTCTGATCTTTAGAATGCACTTTTATCTTAGCAATGCCATGAGATAGATATTACTATTAGGTTTCCTTCTTTACAAATAAAGAAGCTGTGGTTAGCACGTGAAACATTTCAGTCAAGTTCATAAAGCATGAACTGGCTGTGCTGGGACTTATGCTTAGTGGAAATAACCATAGCAGTCTACAGCTTGACCTACCAAAGCATGATGTAGGGAAAGCCATTCTTACTTGTTGCTGAGGAGACTTCCATGAAAGTAAAAAGTGGTTGTGAGGCATGTGGGAGTGGAGGGAGGACCATGATTTCAGAATTGCTGTAGTTTACTTCTAGCACGCTTGGTCAGGTTGTCCCAGCTATTTCTTTGGTCCAAGAACTTTCCCAGCCCTGACTATAAGCTAATTTCAGCCTGCAAAGGGAGAAAAGGAGAAGGAATGGCGTGAGAAAGAGGGCACAGCAGGCTTGCTCTGGCAGAAGACTGTACATTGCTTGGTAGGTGCTGCCACAATAGAACCCATGTGATGTCACAATGTGCTAGAGAGACGACTGACTCCACAGTTAAGAACACTGACTTCTATGGCAGAGGACCTGGGTTCTGTTCCAGTACCTACATAGCAGTTAACAACCATCTCTGACTCCTGTTCCAGGGGATTTGATACCTTCTTTTGGCCTCTGCATGTGTTGCCCAATATGAATATACTTAAATGCATGATGGCAAAACACTTATATACATACAAACAAACAAATAAGCAAACAAACAAACAAACTCATTTATTGAGCTTGGCAAAGAGACAAAACTTGCTTATGTGTATTTTGTGCTTTCTGAAGCCAGCATCTTTTTTCTTTGGTGTTCCTTTTGTATGTTACAAGGGCCTAATTAGGGTAGTTCAATAAATCAGCCTTTGGGATGTTGATAGTTCAACACAGGCCTGGTTTGCTAAGCAGTGGTGGACATCAACCAGTTGTTCCACATTTCCCGTGACATTCCTCAGAGACTCATGTGGGGATCTCAGTCCTACCTTAGGCACCAGATGCCAGATTCTGCTCACTGTGTGTATTCCCAAAGGCTGATCTCAGACATTCCATGACCGACAATATCACCCAGGCTTTCAGTGGCTATTGTTTGCCTAACAGTCCCAAGAATAGATAGAGATATGAGGTGGCTTCAAGGCTCCAGGGTTCCTGGGTTTATTTATTGTCCAACCATAGAATTAATTTGGGGCCTATGTCATTGGAAAGTCAACTGCAGTCCTCATTCATAGCCAAGTCTGGTGAGATGCCAGAACTCTCATTCTTTCTTTACTAGGCTGAAAGGAGGCTGGGCACAGAAGGGGTGAGGTGGTGGAGGAAGGACGGGATTAAGCATGCCTTATCTTCAAAGAGTTAGGCATCCCTCTGCACATGATAAGAATGATGAGATTCAGCCCCAGTGCATCCCGCATACCCAGCCTGGCATTACACCATGCAAAAAGGATGTGACACCTTTGGGAAGAGACAGTCCCAACTGATAGAGACAGCAGAGCTAGCTCCTGAGCCAGGGGAATGACAGTGGTAGCATATTCTGAGCCTCTTCTAAATGCCAGGTCCTGAACTTGTGAGTTTACAGACTTTTATTTAAATTTCCCTATTGTCCTATTTGAGATTATGCTGGAGTAGAAATCATTTGTATTTGTTTGTATAGAGGGTGATATTAAGGCCAATCCCTACCCCCGCTCGTCGTGACCATCTTGCAGAAGATATAGTCTCCATGGACTCCTGCAGATTGGAGGAGCAGTTTCAACCTGTCCTGAGAAGTACAGCCACAAGCCTGATGGTTGCTTTGTAAGACCCTTGCAGTGGACACTGGGCCATACATAAGCCCCAACGACCAATTAGGGAACTCATTCAACAATGCCCAATAAAATAGAGATGAAAGGTGAAGTTCTTACTCCAGAGAGGAAAGCCTGGGAATTCTCCAACTTGTGGTACACAACTTTGGAGCGTCAGGACTCTTCCTTCCTCTTAGTCAGCTTTTCCTCCATTCCATCTCCTGGCTGACAATCGTGTCCCTCTGGGCGTCTTCCTTGTGCCTCATGTATAGAGGACTTAGCTTCTTCTGTGTTATTAGTATCGCTTAGATTTTGGTCCCTGTCATTCTAACTTATAATACCTTTATTAAGTATCTCCCTGTCAAGGCCAATGGTGGCCATTGAGTGGACAGGCTATGGTTCCCACCACTTATTTGAGCCAGGCTGGGACTGAGTCCAGCACAGTGTACTGCTTAAGAACAAGACCTGGGCCAACTTGTCCAGATCCAACCTCCAGCTCTGCCAAGTAGTTGAACTTCTTTGAGTCTTGGTGCTTCCCTGTCTGTGAAATGGAGACTAATAAAACCTATTTAACTGGGAACACAAACATTACATGAGACAATTCATGTAAAAACTTGACCCAGTCCCTAGTGTGTTGTAAGCTCAAATAAATATCAGCTGCTAGTATTTTCTGGCTTGTGGCGCTTACTTTCTTTTCATGACAGTCACTGTTTTTCCTTCTATTTCCTTTAGATTCCTCTTCAATCTGTTTTGTTGCTGATTCTCTGACAAAATGACCTCAGCTTTAAGCTGGTTACAGGTCATAAGAGTTTGTAACAGGAGTTGGAAGGATTGCTCAGTGGTTAAGAGCACTTACTGCTCTTGCAGAGGGCTTGAGCTCAGTTCCCAGCACTCACGTTGAGTGACTCACAATCACCTGTAACTCCAGCTGCAGGGGATCCAACACCCTCTTCTGGACTTGGAGGGTACCTACACTTGTGTACATAACCCCAATACAATATACTCTTGATTTCAAAAATAACAAAAACTTAAAAAGAGTTTATAACATCTCACACATGTACTCAACTAGTCTACAGCTTGGCACAGCTAAATGGACCCTCCTTCAGACTCTGCTTGCTTTTGGGTCCCATATGCTGCCCAGGCTTATCAGGCATCCCTGCCTCCAATACATATTGTAGTTCTCAGGCTCAGTCAGTAAATGCTTGCTGCGTAAGTTTAAGGCCTGAATTAAACCCCCAGAAACCATGTATAAAACCTGTTGTCATGGTTTTGTAATTCTAGTGCTGGGGAGGCAGAGTCAGAAATATCCCCAGGGCTGGCTGACCAGCCAGTTCAAGTCTAATCAATGAGCCCCAAGTCCCAATGAAAAACTCTGTCTCAAAAAGCAAGATGGACCTCTCCTGAAGGATGACATCCAAAATTGACCTCTGGCCTCCACATGCACATACACCTGTGTACACATATGCACCTGTAAACACATGAACTCGCATGTGAACAGCTATCTACCCGCACACTAAACATATGCACATTTTTTCCTTAGGATTGGTGGCACACTACATCAGCTACAATCTTTTTACTGTTTCTTTGATCTCTCAAAATATATAGATGACATTATATAACAAAATATCTACTGTTGCATGCTCCATTTACCTTCGGCTCTAGTGATATTTGGCTTAGTATGAAGCGTACTCATGAGGGTGACTGTGTCTGCAATCTGCAGGCTGTTGTTGGTTTCCTTTGCTCAAACCCTCATAAGCTGTGCTCATTGCTGCCTGTGTGTCTCATTGACTACTTGGCCCACTTGGGCAACCTTCTCACCCCAAGAGTCTTCATTTTTCCTGTTGCCTCCAGGTTTATATTCCCACTGTGGGGCCATGGAGTCTTTATTCTGTGACTGGCTTCTTTCTTCCCTGAATTAAGGAAGTACTTTCCACACACTTTCTAATGTTGTGATATTCAATGGACCTATTTCCAAACCCTGTGCTAAGTATTTTTCACATATCTTTTACCTATTTTAGTTCTTTCAATAATGCTGAGAGCAGTTGCTATAAACTTTTCCACACTGCATGTAACAACTATTTTAAAACACTTGTCTTTCAAGAAAATGAAAAAGACAAGCCAGAAACTTGGAGAAAAACATACAAATCACACATAAAATATAGAACTCGTATCTAAAACACTACAACCCTTACAAGTCAATCGTAGGGAGACAGACAGCCTAATTTACGATAGGCCAGATGTGAATTGATATTTTGCCCAAAGAATTGTTAGTTCATATATGAAACTATGTTCAGTACCATATCCACTGGGAAACTGCAAATGAAAACTACAGTGAGACATCACTCCTCTAGGATGGCTATCACAAAAAGACAGATAATGATAAATGTTGATGCAGATGTAGAGAGTGTGTAGAGAGTGGCAACAGTAAGTGATTAAACTATGTTGGAAAAGCATTCCGGCAGATATTTATCATGCAACAAACAACATAATTGAAATTTATATGAGGAATGAAAGTATGTCAACAGAAAAATTCATACATTAATGTTCACAGAAGCACTATTCATAATAGATTAAAACTAAAATAGTCCAAATATCAATCAACTGGTGAATAAACAGATGATCTGTTCATGTACTGGAATACAATTCAGCCATCAAAAGGAATGAGTGCACGCTGATACATATGACAACATGGGTGAAGCTCCAAGCTGTCATGTTAGGGAAGAGAAACTAGTCACAAATGATTGTTTCCATTATACCAAGTGTTTAGAAAAGATAAATCCACGGAAATAAAAAGCAGGTCAGTGGTTGCAAGGAACTGAAGTGAAATGGGGTCTTCCTGGAAGTGGTCTTGAGGGGCTGTTTTTTGGGTGATGGAAATGCTCTAAAACTGGATTAAGGTGCACAACTCTATAAGTTAAATAAACATCTTTTTACTGAACTAACTGAATTCTTGTGATGGGTAGATTTCATAGAATATAAATTATACAATGACATCAAAAAGGAAATGATTCATCATTTCATGACATAGCAGAGTGGTAGAGAGTGCTAGCATGCACGGGGCCTTAGGTTTGATCCTTGGCTCTGCAAAAATAAAACAAAATGAAATAAAATAAAATAACTGGTTTAAAAATAACTGTGATCCTAATCAGCAAAGCAAAACAGGGATTGGCTCTGCCTTCAGTGTTCTTCTTGTGTCTTCCATTAGCTTCCTTTTGGCTTGTTTCCCCGGCAGATGGGGAGCTCTCTGAGCAAAGCATTGCATCTTTGGGATTTCCCCCATGGTGTTCTCATCAATGTGTGGGATAACAGGGTTATTCTGTACCAGAAAGAGCAGCACAGGGCTGCTATTTCTCCAAATGCTGCTGCAAGTGTTAGACAGGAGGGGTAGATAGTCCATCAAAGGCACCCGCCTCTAGAACAATAGAGTGACAGGGCTGGCTGACAACACTAGACAAAGAACTGTGCTGTAGAACACTGGCCAGAGCAACCTGTCTTCCTGCTCAGCCCGGCAGACTGTTAAAAGGACCACAAAAGGCTGCTAGGGAGATGACAAGAGCCTAAGAATTTGCTGAATGTGTTACCCTTGATAGCCAGAGTAAACCCAAGTGACCTTCCTGGGACACAGAGTGGATATTAAGAACCGAGTATAGGCCAGACCAGAATCTAGGCAGGGAAGTAGAGATACACTTTTGAAAATCTTGGAATGTGCTCACAGTTATTTGACCAACTCAATATAATTAATTACTTTGTTGAAAACCAATATTAAAGTGATTTTCACACAATTTAAAAAGGTGTTGAGAAATTTGTCTGAGACTTAAAAATGGGCAAAAGAGATTATTGGGAGTCCTTTCTGAAGCACACTGGGTATTGTCTAGAAGGTGCACGTTGACTGACTTCCTATTAATTAAACTATTTTACAACCACAGGGGTAGGAGGCTAACTTGCAGGAAAACTTGATAATAATACAAATAGCTCTTATCTACAACCAAGCAAGTAGGTTCCGTTCAGTAGAAATAGAAAAGATCACCCAGCTATCACATTTTATTTCCCTTTTACAGAAACAAACCAGTTTTGAATACTATGGTGCCTAATTTTTTTTCATTTGTTATTGAATTTTTGTGAAATTAATACAATATGTTTTTATGAGATTTAGGTCCCCAGCTGCACTCGCTCAATACCCTCAGCCAGTTTCATGCCCAATATATGTTAATATGATAATATAATATACAACATATTATAATATGTAATGTGTATTATATATTTTAATAGTATATTAGGGCCTACCGAGTCAAACAGTGTCCCCCCTGCCTTTCAGTGTGGTTCTATCCACTGAGCCTGTTCAGCCTATCCAGTGACACCTCCTTAAAGAGAACTGATTCTCCCTCTTAGTCGTCACCGGTTACCAATAGTTCCTCAGCTAGGGCTGGGGCTTCCTACCCACTTCCCGGCTTCCGTACTGGGATTCTGTCTGGCTTGAGCTTATATGGGTCTTATGCATGCTGTGTGGTGACTAAAATATTTAAAACGACCCTCCCCTTGCTGTTTCATGTGTCTTCAGTGGGCCACTAGAAGGAGATGGGGGAATGTTCACCCTGTGCAAGCAGAAGCTTTGTCCAGGACTCTTAGCCTTTTGCCAGGGGAACAACATCCCCGCCGCCCCACACCTCCCAAAGGAGGCTGTTTGGCCAACCTGGGGAACAGCATAAAGAAGATGCCAATCAGAGCTGTAGTTCATGTGCAAAAGACGTGGAATGTGAGAGAGAAGTGCACTTTGGGTGTTGTAAGCCACTGAGGTGTGTGGATTATTGTTTCTGCAGCATAACCTAGAAAAAAAAGGATGGATGTATCTAAATGGAATAAACAAAACCCTAGTTTCAAGTCTATTTATTTATAAGAAATCAAAACAGCAAGAGAATCTAAGCCTTTCATTCAGGGCAGAAAAAGAGGTAACTACAGGGACGCAAAGGAAGGTAGCTGAAGTTTACAGCAAAAATACCAATTAGGAAAGTGGAGACATAGTAAGTTCAGATCTGCCCTTTGAAAGAGGCCAGTTACACTGACAAACTCCTCACAAGTCTAGTCACAATAAAGAAGGAAGAATTCAAAACCAAAGAACTCCAAAGAAAACAGCAATAAGGAGAAACAAAATTAGGCAACGATACAAAAACTGTAAAAAAATTAAGAAACTAAAAATCACATTTCTATGCTGATATATTTTAAAATCTCAACCAAATCAAAGACTTTGAAATCAATATATAAATAGGTTTTGTAATCAGAACAAAAGCACAGAAGAGGTAGAAAATATTGTCAAAGACCTGTTACTAAAGGCACTGGATATAGAGGAACTTATACAGAAATTATTTCATATCATGAAGAAACACACAATTCCTGTGTTATTCAAACAATTTCAGGGAAAAGGGAATAAATGAAAATCTTCACAATTTATTTTAGAAAACATATGATCCTGATACCTAAATGTAACACATTAGAATTTGAAAGGGAGACAGTTACACATAAAATATAAAATTATAGAATGTAATTATTCTATGTGATATATAAGCAATCAAAGCAAAAGGTATTAAAGGTTATATGTTATCATCAATTAAGTTTAATGCAGAAATATAAGAATGACTTGATCTTAGGTAATTTATTAGTGAGCTTAATCACATTACTAAAATGAAGAAAAATGTTAATATTTTACTTTCAAATATTTGATAAAAATCCAATATCTAGTCCCATTAAAAAATCCTCTGAAGGACTAAAGAGATGGCTCAGTGGTTAAGAGCACTGGCTACTCTTGCAGAGGACCCAGGTTTGGTTCCCAGCACCTACATAGTAGCTAACAACCATCAATAACTCAGTTCCAAGGAATCTGACACCCTCTTCTGACCTCCACAGGCATTGTCCAACACAGGTGCACTTACATAACATACATTCATACACATAGAATAAAAATAATAACTAAAATATTTTTAAATGGTATAACTGAGAATACTAAAATTGAGCCAGGCATGTTGGTGCATGGCTTTAATTCCAGCACTCAGGAGATAGAGGCAGGTGAATCTCTATGAGACTGAAGATAACCTGGATCTTGTAGCAAGTTCCAGGTTAGCTGGGGCTATGAGGAGACCTTGTCTCAAAAGAAAAAAAAGAGAATACTAAAATTAATGCCCTAAACTTAATAGCACAAACCAGAACTATTTTCATTTAAGCTAAAAATAAGTCAAAGACACTTATAGTAACCATTATTATTGAATAGTGCCTTAGAAGTTTAATGAAAGGCAACGACAGGCTGGCGAGATGACTTAGTAGTTAAGAGCACTTGCCTCTCTTTCGGAATACCTGGGATCCATTCCCAGCATTCACACAGCTACTCAAAACCCTCTGGAACTCCAGTTCCAGGGGATCTGACACCTTCCTCTGGCCTCTGTGATCATTGCACACACGTGGGGCACTTATATAAGTGTAGGCAAAATATTCATACACATAAAAATAATCAATCAATAAAAACCTAAAAGAATGGCAATAAGACAAGGAGATAAAACCAAAAACATCATTAAAAAATTGAAACTTTTTCAGAAGACAGTATATCTGAAAATATTAAGAAAATTAAATATAAAGAACATCAAATAAAGTGGCTCATTAAAAATAAATGTACACTAAATAACTTTTTTGTATTAAAGCAATAATCATTAAGAAATTATATAATAAGAAGAAAAGTTATTCCATTTTGTGATAATTTAAGATACAAAATATCTAGGAATAAATTCAGTAGGAAACATTTAAGTTCTTTATAGAAAGCCTATAAAACATGCCCTTAAACTCCCAAAGTATGATATCCCTATGAAGGAAATTTTTATAGAAATTGTCATCAAGTTAGTCAGAACTGCTGTGCACTGTCTTATGGAGCCTTAATGGAATTTTGTTGTTTTGAGGCAAGGTCTCACTAGAAAGTCTTAGCTGGCCTGGAATTCACTACGGAGACCAGGTTGGCCTTGAACTCACAGATATGTGCCTGCCTTTGCCTCCTGAGGGCTAGGATTGAAGGCATGTTGGAATTAAATGTGTGCACCATCTCATCTAACAAGATCTTTTAGGAAAATGCAAACGGATGACTTTCAGTCATTCTTGAAATAATAAACATTGGATAACAGCTGATTTTTTTAAAAATTACTTTTGTGTGTGTGTGTGTGTGTGTGTGTGTGTGTGTGTGTGTGTTATGGAGGTCAAAGAACAATTTTTGATAGTTAATTCTCTCCTTCCACCATATGGGTCCCGTGGATGAACTCAGGTCATCAGGCTCAGTGTCAAGTGCCTTTACCCACTGAATCATCTCTCAGGCCCAAACTGAGACTTTTTCACAGAACATGGAGTGAGAAGGGAAGTGCTGATTCCTCTGTCAAAACAGTCCATAATACAGCATGATGGTGGTGCAGACAGACACACTAAAGAAGACAGCAGGCTGTTCAAAAATAGATCTGTGTTTAGACAAAGAAGAGGCATTTCAAGTAGGAGAAAATGCTACTTCAGTTCAAATGATGAAACAAAAGTAACTACGTGAATTCTTCTGAGTCAAATTACCTACTATATAGAAAAAAAATATGCACAGGAAATGAGTGAACACACAAGTACAGAGTGTTTCACTGTATATAACACTCCTAGTCCTGACACCAATGGAGGAAAACACTCATTTGATGCTTTCAAACTGCATGAGAGTGGGGCTGGAGAGACAGCTCCGCAGTTAAGAGCACTGGCTGCTCTTGCAGAGGACTAGGGTTCAGTTCCTGGCACCCACATGGCGGTTAACAACCATAAATAACTCCAATTCCAGGAGATTCAATGCTCTCTTCTGGCCTCCTCTGGCATTACATGACACAGGTACACTTACATACATGCAGGTAATACACTCATACACATAAAATAAAAATAATATTTAAAACTGTGTGAAAGAAAACAGTAAATAATAGTAAAAGACAAATGATAAACTGAGAGAAACTGTGAAACCTTTTGAAAATATTTCTTCCATAGGTAGGGAAAGACCTTTTACAGCTTGTTGGATGGCTTCACCCATTCAGGACTTGTTGAATACTAATTCAACAATCTTGACAAGCTCAGAGAACTAAATAAAATAGAGATATGATCATATCACCATGGACCTGGATACCTTGGGCAATTTGTTTCAAAGCACCCAAGTAAACTGCCAGGCGTTGGAGGCAGGTGTTTGTGATGCTAGCACTGCTGGGCAGAGACAGGGTGATGGTGGTGGAGGCTCACTGTTCTGTCAATCAGCAAGTTACAGATTTAGAGAGAGATCCTGCCTCAAAAAGTAAGATGCAGAGTGATAGAAGACACTCAATGTTGATCTCTGGCCTCCCCATGCACACCTATGCGCATACATGTATATAACACCACACACACACACACACACACACACACACACACACACACTCACACAAATACGAATAAAAAAGGAAAAATACTTTGATAGGTAGTGTTCTCAGTCTGGCAGAATCTAGAATCAACTCTGGCTATGCCTGTAGGTAATTATCTTGATTGTACTAATCCAGGTGGGGCGATCCACCCACGGTAGGTGATTGGGATCCAGAATTTATTCATCCTTTTCTGTTTCCTCATTGTGCATGTGGTGTGACCAGTTGCTTTAAGCTTCTGTTGCCTTAACTTCCCTGTCATGGTGGACTGGACCTTGAATTGTGAGCTAAAGAATTGTTTTTTTTTCAGGCAGTTTCAACACAGCAACAGGAAAAGAAAGAGACAAACATCTGTCTTTATTAGTAATCAAAGAAATATGGATGAAGATGCGTAAATATTTCCCTATATCAGAAGAGCGTTTTAAAAACTTGTTTTTTCAGAGGTACGAACAGCATTTACATGCTTCTGAGATGAGTATAAATGGACAGAATTTTTCAGAAGATGGCTTTCAGGAAGCTTAGGAAGGTTGGCTAAAATTCCCCTTTTAGTAGTTTAAGACAGGTAAGTAAGCAGGTAAGTACAAAATCAAAACTATTTAGCTACAAGGATGCTTACCAATGTCGTTTTTGGAGGTTGTTTTTGTTCCTTGTTGGTGTTATTGCTTTTTTTCTGTTTTTGAGACAGGGTCTCACTATGTAGTACTGGCTGGTCTCAAACTCACAAAGATCTATCCACCTGCCTCTGCCTCCCAAGTGCTGGGATTAAAGGTATGCACCACCATGTCTGGTTATTAGCACTTTGTAATCACACAATTAGTGTCACATGAGAAATTATAGATGAATATCTAATGATAAATACTGTTAAATCAAAATGCAAATTACAGTTTATACCAAGTTATTTAAAAATAAAATGGTTTCAAATTTGAGATAGGCACTAAAATACTAAAGAAGGATAGGTCTTAATGCTACAGTTTTTTTTATTCCTTTCTTGTGATTTAGGTTGTATGAATTTTGTAATTCTTTTAATTTTTATGTATGTATTACATGCATGTATGTAAGTACACCCAGGTCATGCAATGCCCATCGAGGACCAAAGAGGGCATCAGGTTCCCTGGAACTTCAGTTACTGAAGTCGGTGGCTGACATGTGGGTGCTGAAAAGCCAGTGCTCTTAACTGCCTAGCCATTGCTCCAGCCCCAGATTTTGTAATTTTTTTTTAAATAAAGATATCCTGTACCTTACAGATTGTATGTTTTCTTGAGTTTCATTTGATTACTGCGGATGTCATTCACAGGCTCTAAATCAAGCCCTCCTCAACATCGCATGCATTCGCTTTCTCAAGAGAGAAAGCTGCTGGAACATACAGGACTTGGTAGGCTGTGGGTTAGGTGAGGGAAGATGAGGAAACCGAATCAAACACTGTAATTAATTTAAAAATTGATATTGTGTTCATCATGCATTTTTGCATTAATTTTGATTTTTGAGAAATATGTTGAAATATAATTTTTCTACAACCTTGTTTTTGGCACTCTCTTAAATTTTGTGCCTATAACAAGTACCTCAGATACCTCACCCAGTCCCTGCTCCCTGACAGCCTTCTAAACCGTCCATGACCCACATCAGTATCACATCAAGATGCTGCCTCCTTGTCAGCAGGTAAAACACCCTCTTGACAATGGATGCTGTAGGTGGGGCCACCTGAGGAACACTTCTTCTGGTTGGCCCTGTGCAAGGCACTTTGTCCCCACTATCTCATTTAATATACAGTAGCCAGACAGGCAAGCACTTTATTGCTGAGCTGTGCCTTTAGCCACCATAGCCAGATAAGTTGGGCAGAAGAAAATTCTTTACACCTGTTAATGCCATCCTTCTTCTCAATAGTCTTCCCTTGTTACCATTGGGAATATGGCTGTACCTGGGTTCTTTTGCAGCTAAGTGTGGCCATGGAATTAAGCTCAAGGCAAGAGAAAGAAGCATTTCCTGTGAAGCATTGCCTGTGAAGGTGAAGGTCATTACTGTCCCTTTTCCAGCTTCCTGTGTGTAGAACATGCTAGAGGACTGGAGCTGACAATAAGTCTAGTTAGACCAGAAGATGAGAGGCATAAATACAGGAAGACAGCCCTTCCCGGTATGAAGGTTGCATGCTAGGTCTGGACTGCTGTTTACATGAGAAATAAACTTCGATCTTGTTAAGAATCAGTTATCTTGGCTTTTTAGAAATTACAAATCAACCTTGTCCCAACTCATTCTGATACTATTATGATTATGTCCATTTTGTAGATGGGGAAATTGAGACTCAGAAAAAAAAATCAATCACCTTTCACAAGATTACACAGATATTTAGGGACAAATCCAAATATGAAAACAAAATGTCTGACTTGAGTGTCGCAGCGCCTGATCCTGCACTGCTGTGCTCCAGCAGGGACTCTCAAATTCAGTAAAGGCACAGAGCCCTGGGTTTTTAATGCTATCTCTATGTCACTCTCCACACGAAGTTCTCAATCTTCCAGTGCTTCAACAGTTGTATAAGGAGCTGTTTGGGGAATGGGGGGCTCTGTTTGAGGAACAGGGGGCTCTCACGCAAATGCTTTCTCAGTTTCTGTCCACACTTGCTCTGTCTTCTTCCTGCAGTGTGGCACCAGCTCTGGTGATGTGCATCAGTCCTTGAGGGTCATCCATCATCATTCCCTGGAACAAAAGGAATTCTGCTCTTTCTGCACGGAGGGGTGGGGAAGGGATGGGGGAGGTCTGCTTCACTGTAGGCCATTCAATCTGAAACTCCACTGCTTTAAGACAGTCTCACGGAAACCCAGACCCACTCTTAGACCACAGTGCAGCCTTGAGGTATTCTGCATTGTTTAAGCAACTCAGCACGTTGCCAAGCATTTATCCCCTCAGGTCAGGCCAATGATAAGGGAAGTCCACTGCCTATGCTTCTTCAGTAACTGAAGTTGAATGCATTTCAACCTTTTAAGCAATTCCCCGAGATCTAACAGCAAAAAAGCCCTTCCCTATCCCCTCCTCCCCGACCAGTGACCAGTGTCTCAGCATTAATGCTTCTGATGGCACCAAGCCTTACTGGCCTGAGGGAGGAGAGCAGCCGAACAGAGATTGGAATCACATTTTTATTTACGTTTTTACTTTTCCACAGCTTGCTTTCTTACAGCCTTTTGATCCATTAGGCCATGCTAGACTGGACTGAATCCTTGAATTACTTTATATTTTCTTCCACGACTTTCAAAGAACTTGGTAAGCTTGTTCCAATAAATCAACATGTTTGATAATATGGATATCAGGTCTAGAAATGAAACATCGCTTATGGACACAGAGTGCGAAACAATCTATCCCTTCTTACTTGAAGGCTTTGTTTGTGACTCCTTTGTGAAGAACAATCATTGGTGTTTTAGGGAAACCAAGAGTTTATCTAGCTCTTGTTGGAACCGGATAAACCCAGATGCCCACAAAAAAAGTGGAAGTGTGAAATCTGAGCTCCCTTGTAAAGCAAACTCATAGTTATCATTCCACATGTCTGGTTGTAGCACTAATAAGTTTTGTGTTGGCTTGAATCCATGCATAGACTTTATGATAAGATGTGAAAATGAAATTATAAATAATTTTTTTTTTGCTGTGAATATTAGGTTGTATTTAGTGCCAAACAATTTTGACAGTTTCTAGGGGATAAATTGCTGGTGTGTTATTGCCTTTCTCAGAGGACAGTCTGCCACCTGAATTCTACCACATTTCTTCTCCACATACTGACAGCAGATAGAGACAAGAAGGAATCTAAGTCAGACCAGAGGGATTTGATTCACTACTTTTGATTTTCACTTGTTGTCAAGAAGTAAATGTCCACTGATTCTTCTTTGGAGGGATGAAGAAAAGGGGATAATTTTCTGAGTTTAACAGTTTCATTTTGGAATAGCAATCCTAACTCTCCTACTAACTGGTGACTCAGAGTGAGGGACATCAGGAAGACACAGAGGCTGCAACACCAAGCTGGGTGCCATGGGATTAGAGAAGAGCCTCGGGGGCGGGGGGCAGCAATAAAAGTTGACCACCTAGGCTCCTGGATGCCATGCAGAACTGCCAAGAATTCCATCCCTGTGTGCTTCTGAGTTTGTGTGAACCAAAGAGACTTTTATGATAGAGACCCAACAGCTCCTCTGCTCCAAAAGCAGTTCATGCACCAAGCTGGCTCATTTTGTTGGAGCAGGATAGCACTCAATATGGCAGAGCCTCCAGCCTCTGTTCTACCTTCAGCTTTTCTGGGTCTTGGGTCAGAGGCATTTACAGTTCTGAGGCAAAGAATGTCTTCTTCTGCACATGCCCCATGTCATCAAGGTTAGAGGTGCTGTGAGTCAGACATGGATCCCCATTTCTCCTTGTAGGTTTCAATTCATTCTCCATCTCCTCCACTTTGAAGTCAACTTTTTCATCCACTGGCTCAGAGCTACCAGTAGACCTCATCACCAGTTCTCATCACAGAGTAAGATCTTAAAGACTGCATGGTCACATATTGCAGCCAGCAGCCATGTGTCCATGCTACAGTTCAAATGAATTAAAATGAAATAGAGTTGTCTCTTTAGTGTACATACGGGATTGCTTCTAGGACAACCCAAAGGTGCTAATGTTTATGGATGCCCAGGTCCCTTGTATAAAATGGTAGTATTTGTATATAATACAAGCAGATTCTCCCAGATATTTTATTGTCTAGATGACTTCTACTATCTAATACAAGGTAAATACTGCATGTAAATGATTGCTACATTGTACTACTCAGTAATAATAACAAGAAAAACAGTATATGTGTTCATTACATACAAATTTATATATTTTTATATAATTTCAATCTACAATTGTTTGACTCCAAGGATAGGGAACTTATGGATATTGAGGGCTTACTAAAATGAGAAGTTCAGTTTTTCAGTTGTACTAGCTAAACTGTTCATGTGTGTCTAGTGACTGTGTTATTGAATAATGAAGACAGTCCATTTCCATCATCACAGGAAATCCTATTGAACAGTGCTGACATGATGGCTTTAATACATTTATTTCTTTATTTTTTAATTTTCAATTTTTTTTATTATTGATAATTTCATATACAAGTAATCATCTTTGGATTATTTCCATTCCTCCCAGGCTCCTATGTCTCCCCATTCCCTCTCATTTCTTGTCCTCTTCTTTATTATTGTTACATATACATACCAACATTCATGAATATACATATATAATATACCTAGTCCATTTAGTGATGCTCTTGTGTACCTGTGTCTAGGACTGTCCATTTGGGATTAGATCACCTCTCAGGGGTCTAGTCCCTGGAAAAAAAAAACTGATTCTCCCTCCCTCATCATCCACTGATTGCCTGTAGCTCTTCATCTTGAGGTAGGACCCAATGACATTGCCCCCATCTACCCTGACATCATAAATTTTTTATTTCGTATTACGGTTATACTGCTTACCTATTAAAACTCTGTTGGATCACCACATTATCATTTTTTTAAGATTATTTTATTTTATTTTAGATACAGAATCTCACATGATCAAGCTTGGCCTCTAACTTGAATTCCTGATTCTCCTGCCTCTACCTCCGCAGTGCTAGATTGTAGGTGTGTGTCGTCATACTTGGAGAGAAATTTTTAATATTTAAAATGTGGATTTGAGTTATTCTTTACTGTCCTTTTTACTATGGTTTTGAAAAGCTGGTTTTCTGGGAACTGGTTCTCTAAATTTTTGTTCACCTAGAAGTATTTTAATTTCCGTTTTAGTTTTGAAGGTAAGTTTTACTGAATCAGAATTCTTGTTTTCAGTCTTTACTTTTCACATGCTAGACTGTATTTCTCCACTGACTTTTGGCCTCCATAGCTTTTGATGAGATATCTGCCATAAGTCTCATTGAAGAGCCTTTGTATATGATGAGATACGTCTGCTTTGTTTCTTTAAAGAGTTTCTCCATCTTTTACTAGTTTTATTACAGTTTTTTCTAGATGTGGATCTCTGTGTTCATTAAGCTTCCTGGATATGTCGATTAATGTTTTAACAAATTTAGGAAGTTCTTAGCCATTATTTCTTCAAATATTGCTGACCATCCCTTCTGTCTTCTCTCCCTTTGGGACTCTTTCTACATATATTGACTTACTTGAGGGTGTCACAGATCTCTGAAGTGCTGTACATTTTCTGTTATTCTCTTTTCTTTCTGTTTCTCAAACTGTATAATCTCAATTGACCTTATCTCCAAAACACAATGGTTCTTTTTTCTGATAGTTTTATCTGCCAGAAAGGTCAACTTACAGGCATTCTTTGCTCTGAAAGAGTCCCCACCTTCATCTTATGACCAGTGAATGCTTTTTCTCATCATGATTATAAGTTATTTTATAAGTTCCTGCAGAACAATGTAGGACCAGGATGAGATAAATGTCCCAAGTTTGCTCCTTGCTATGGTTTGAATGTAAAATATCTCTCACTGGCTCATACATTTGAACTGTTGGTCCACAGCTGGTGGAATTGTTTTGGGAGGCTATGAAAGTTTTAGGAAATGGGACCTCACTGGAGGAAGTGTGTTACCACGGGAAGGCAAACTTAAAAGCTATTACCCAGTTATTTTTCGGGTCCTGCCCTCTCTATGCTTCTTGTCAACTGTGGTGATATGAACAGCTACCACAAACTTCTGTTCCCAGGAACTGAGTTGCTCCAGCCATCTCTTTCTGATGGATTATACTCCCTAAACTATGAGGAGCCAAAGTAAAGCTCTTCTCCCTTAAGTTGCCTCTATTCATTATTCTGTAACAATAATGAGAATCAGCTAGTCCTCTTACTGTTCTTAAGGGAGGGAGAATTGTCAGAGGTTCTTACTTTACTGTTTTCTCTGACATCGTCATCAAAAAGAAGCTGTGAAGAGACTCTAACCCCCTCTGTCCCTGTGGTGACTGCGAGGCTACTTACACCAAGAGTATAGGTTATTGACTTTCATGGCTACCACAGAGCTGGAGTGAGGTAGCTATAAATGAAGCTCTGAAAACAATCACAAAGTCCATTTTCATTTTTTATACTCAGCCTTTTGAAAAATCAAAATAAAACTAATAAGAAGAACAACAAAATAAACATCCCTGGATTGATGCAAGCCTTGGATCAATCTCTGAAAATGCTGAGGAATAATTCTGCCAGTTGCCAGTTTTCTCATTTCTTTGATTGCAGAAGTAATTTTCAGAATTTCTCAAATCCACCCATTTTTGTATACGTCACCCTGAAAGGGTATTTTATATACATAACTACAAATTATGCTTTTCTAGAAAAAAAAAGAAAAGAAAATGGTAAAGGAAAGAAAAGCCATCACTAATTTAGATACGCCACACTCAGTAACCTTACCAAACAAGGGATACAGATTCCGATGCATTATTATATCACCACATGGGCACTGGAGAATGCTGATCTAGCTCTTTTCTTAGTTATTTCAACTTCATGAAGACAAAACGTGAAAGATTAATGTGGCCCACTCTTGAAAAATTATTAAAGACATTGAATACTGAAGGTCATTCTTCTCTTTGAACAGAGAGAGGCATATCACAAATCTGTAACCAGGCTCTCTCCAACATCCATTCTTGCTACCCAGATACATACTTCCCAGAGGTCGAATCATTGGAAGTGGGGAATGGAGATGATGCTGTCCTCTTCTCTTTCAGTCTTAGTTCCTCTTTACTCAAGGATTTAATACCCACTTTTTCCTCCTACTGACCATACCTGGTCTCTAGAGGCTCCCTACTACACATCAACCTTAGAAAGTCAGCACCACTTGGTCCTACTGCAATGGAGTATCTCTTACAAATATCAGCAGTTCCCGAGTAACTGAAGTCCTACCTGGGTGATTTCTTTGGAAATAGGTAGCCATCAGCTATGGTTGAGAAGTATGTCTCATATCCTGATACATACTCTTAGCTTCCTTTTATATCTGGGTATAAACTCTTAATATCCTCCATATCCAGATATATACTCTTAAGCATCCTTTATATCTGAATATATACCTTTAGTATCCTTTCTTATCTTGGTGTATACTCTTAGCATCCTTTAATATCCAGGCATATAATCTTAGCTTCCTGTTATATCCAGGTCTAAACTCTTAGTATCCTTCATATTCAGATATATACTCTGACCATTTTTTTTTATATCTGGGTATATAATCTTACCATTCTTTCATATCCAGCTATATACTCTTAACATCCGTTTATATTCAGGTTTTTTGTTTGTTTGTTTGTTTTGTTTTTAAGAATTCCTTTTTATTTTTAAAAGTACATTTAATTTATATTAATCTAATCCTCATTGAAGTACTCAAGATATTAAATATGCATTAGAGATACTATATTAGTTCCAGTTTGCTTCTAATAAGAGCATATTTTATTGAATCTTTGTGTATTTCATACAGAATATCTTAATCAATCTTAATCATCTGTATAGCCCGCTCCCCACTCATACCCAACCCCACAGTCCCTCAGCTGGAATCCATGCATGCTTTCATCTGTGTTGAGGACTGTTGTGTCAAGTTAGTAATCCCAAATATTCTTCAGTGCAGGTTCATCCGCTGAGGTCTAGTCAGCCTACCTGGAGTCCCTTGCTTTAGGAAGACCAGCTCAACTTCACCCAACAGTAATCAGTTGCCAATATTTCTCCAGTAAAGATTGGGGGCTGCTACCCATTTCTCCAGTTCCCTGCTGGATTTTCAGGCGCTTGAGTTTGCATGGGTCTTGAGTATGCTGACACCATTGCTGTAGGTTCATATGAACAGGGTCCCAGGAGCTTGTAGGATTCTATTTCCATATGACCACACACCTCCTCATTGGCTCTTTCTATAATCTTTCTGCCCTCTTTTCTGCAATGGCCCCTGAGCCTTGGGTGAGTGAAGCTTAATATAGGAGTGTGGCCGAGGGACCCACACTCTGCAAATTCCTAATCTCCATTCTTTGGTCATTGGTGACTTTTCATGTTACTGGACCTCTGTTAATGAGGGAACTTCATTAATGAGAGTTGAGAGATTCATTAGTGTCCTCCTTTCCCCCGTTCCATGTTGCCTGAGCCTGGAGGGTAGAGGTTGCATTGCAGTTTGTTGCTTAGGCATGGGCAATTCACAGACAATGTCTTGTGTGTGACCAGTTGTGGTACTCTGTGGCAATGTCTGTCCAGTGCAATAGAAGCTTCTTTCCTGGAATAATTGACTGTATATATAAGGATACATATTTTGCACTTAGTAAGAGGTTACATTAGCCTAGGGATATGACAGCCTAGGGATATGACAGCCTTGGGGGTTTCTTTAAGAGGTATGACCTCTTCTGTCGTGTGTATTTGGCTATGATTACAGTACCACACATGAGTTTCCTCCAATTGAGTGGGCTTTAAAACCAATTAATCCCTTGATTGGTACCAAGATAAAAGTGCCACTACTGTACCAGTGTCAAATGCTGTGCCCATCATTGATGTGATCATTTGGTCAAAAAGCTGGTGTTGGGCCATTGATTGATGCTCTCCCTTGGCTGCTTCCATAGTCCTCTTCTGAGCTATGAGAGCTAGTCTTCAAGAGAAGAAGCTTCCAGGTCAGTTCCAGCTCCATTGCTCCGAATCCTGTGTCTGAGGTATGTCCTGTTTACAATGATAAGGTCTTACCTTCAAGTTCTGGGAGGCAATCAAGGGCTGTGGTAACAGCCTGTGTAATTTTTGGAGTCTCTTGGACCACACTGGCCAACAACTGAAAGGAAGGTCTCTCCTGTCTGGCACTGTTTCTTGCTATGTAGCCCTCAGCTATGTACATGGACTCATGTAGAGATGCTGTATATGGAATTTGTCCTTATGATGTTAGACTTGATTTCCTCTGGTGTTTTATACTAGCCAGGTACTATTTATCTCTCTTCCCTCTCTTTCCCTAAGTCTTCCTCCATGGCTTTCCCATTAAAGTGTCCCCATTTCCCCATTTCTCCCTCGATAATACCAGTGTCCTATGAGCCCACCTCTCTTGGGCTCCTTCTTTCCCTTTATCTCTATAGTTCCTTGTATAGCCCTCCCTCTCTACTCCTGTTTAAATACCCCCTTTTATCTATTTTTCCCTTAGTAACACCTGTCTCCTATTATTCTTCTCTCTCAGCTTCTTTCTTTTCCTTTCCCTCCCTGGTTTCTTTCCATTTTCCTGGTTCCTGCAGTTACATCAGGATACATACTCACATATAAGGGTTTGGTGCTAGAATCTACAAATGAGGGAGAACATACGTTGGTTGTTTTTCTGAATCTGTTATACTCTTAGCATCCTTTCATATCTGGTATGTACTCTTAGTATCCTTTCAATATTTTAGCATCCTTCCATATCCTAACAAATTTTAATTTCCCTTCATTCTTGCCAAGATTTGAGAGAACAGATCATTTTTATTGGTAATGAAACTTTTTAAGGAAAAAATGGACTTTGACAAAGCAATATTTTAAATTGAAAACAATACAACTGAAAAAAAAACACAGATGGCTGTTTTTCGGTCACTCATAGAAGCTGTTATTGCTCAGGACACAGTAGGAGTCTACTCAACTCTCCCACGGGCTCCAGACAACAACAGTGGTGTGTTCACTCACTGCCTTCTGCTGGGAACCATCAGACCCACCTCCAACCCCTTCTTTTAAGAATGTTAACATGACTTTTAACCTCTTAGTAGATTTTTAAGAAAGATTTTATTTCTTTTTTAAGTGTATGAGTGTTTTGCCTGAATGTATGTAAGTACACCACTTACAATCATGGAAGTCAGAGGATGGTGTTGGGCCCCCTGGACTTGTAATTAAGACAATTCTGATCTATCGTGTGGGTGCTGGGAACTGAGCCTGGGTCCTCTGCAAGAGCAGCAAATGCTCTTAGTCACTGAGCCATCTCTCCAGCTTCTTCATAAATTTTTAAGCATATGAGGTAGGCTTGTTGCCTACAGATACAATGTTGCTCAGCAGGGCTCCCTGTCCTGTATTCATTATAAGTAACTGAAACTTCATACTGGTTAAATAACTTCCTCCATCCCCTACCCCTGCCTTGCATTTTGATTTCTACACATTTGATGATCTTAGGTAGTTCATGTGAATGGAATAACGCAGTATTTAGCCTTCTTTAACTGGTTTATTTCATTCAGTAGCATGTTCATCTATGCTGAAGTACATGGCGATATTGCCTTCTTTTCTGAGGCTGAGTAATATTACCTGTTGTGTATATTAGTTTTGTTGTTGCTGTAACAAACAACCCTGATGAAAGCAACTTAAAGAAGGATGGGTTTATTCTGGCTCACAGTTTGAGGGTGCATTCATCATGGCAGGGAAGATGTGCTGGCAGAAGCATCAGGCAGCAGGTGACATGTCCTTAAGGAATCAGAGAGCAATGAATATTGGTGTTCATCTGGTCTTCTTTTTATGCAGTTTGGAACCCCAGCCATGGGGTGGCATTGCCCTGTGATAGTGCCCACATTTAGAGTGGTCTTCCCACCTCAATTAACAGTCTAATATATTCCTCAAAGATGTCCAAAGGCTTGTCTGGGTGATTCTAGGCTTTGTCAGTTGAAAACATTTTAACATCACAGTATGTGCATATCACTTTTTCATTTTAACCAGTTCATCCATTGATGGAGATTCAGTCTGTTTCCACAGTTTGGATATTGTGAATAAATATACTACAATGAACTTGGGTCTTATATCTTAATTCCATCTGCTTTGAGGCTTTCACGTGGGGTAGCACTTTATCTCCCTGTATGTTCCATGGTAAAGTCTGGGGCTTTGAAGTAGAACTAGGCCCTCCAGATGCTCTATATCCATAGAAACTTACTATACTGCCTATAGACACAAAGATGTTTCTACCCTTCACCCAATGAATCGCAAAGGGAGAGGACTTATTACTGACTTTGTTGATGAAGAACATTGGGCCAATAAAAGAAGCAGAAAGACCAAGAAAATACGATGAGGGTTTTGTTCCTAATATTTGGTACTGACAAGAAGGGGAGCCGGTTTGGTGGTGCAGAGCTTTAATCCCAGTACTTGGGAGGCAGAGGCAGGCTGATTTGTGTGCGAGGGAGGCTAGCCTGGTCTGCATAGCAAGTTCCAGGCCAGCTGGGGATACAGGGAGATCCTGTCTCGAAAGAAAGAAACAAACAAAAAGGGCGGGGGGAACAGGGCTGTAAAAATGGCTCAGAAGTTAACAGTGGGTACTCCTGCTGCAGAGGATGCAAGTTCAGTTCCTAGCACCCACATCTGGTGGTTCATAATTGCCTTTAACTCCAGCTCCAGGGCTTCTGACACCCTGGACTCTGTGGACACCTATACTCAAAGGTCCATATACCCTCACACTGTCACATATATACACAAAATTAAAATAAAATCAATCTTAAAAAAAAAGAAGGTGAGCACAAATGGAGACCTGGCTGTAAAGCTTTAGAAGGAAGGTACTTGAGAAGTAACGTGGGAAAGGGCTTTTTCATACTGAGACACAAGAACAGGGTGCGTACATTCTGCTAACTCCTTTCTGGACCATAGGATGCTACAGATGAATCTGAACTGCTCTTGGGGTACACTGAGGATTTGGAGAATCAGATATGTGGATAGATAGTGCTAATCCAAGGAACATATTGATATGCTCTCTGTGTTTAGAAGAAAAAGATTTGGGAGATCAGGAGAAACCTCATGGGGAAAGTGGGATTTTAGTGAGGACTGAGAGATAAGAGGAAGACTGGATCTGGAAGAGACTAGACCTTAAATCTTTTTGGTTGTCCTTGTTTTAGTTCCTTAAAAAGCAAATTTTGAATGGTGGAGGATGTGGCCTTGGGGAAGCCTGACCTTGCTTTCTGAAGTTTCTGAAATAGGATTGCTATTACTATTACTGTTGGTGGGTGGTGGAATTAGTAGTAATAGTAGTAGTAATAGTAGCAGTATTTTGAAGACAGTCTTACACAGTAGCCTACTCTGGCCTTGAATTCATGGCAATCCTCCTGCCTAAGCCTCTGTAGTTGTGGGATTAGAATCCTTATAGAACAACAAATAGATGATTCTATTATAAAGATTTATGGCAAATAAAACCAAAGTATAGTGACATTTAAAATTAGCTTCTCAAAATCAGCCTTAGATTTAAACAATTTGTATAAATTCAGGTGTTGAGGCTGAACTGTGGGTCCCTCCTTCACATTTCAAAGTTCTAATCCCTGTGATAGATGTAGGTCTAAAAAGAAGAGGAGGAAAAGGAGGAGGAGGAGATATTACAGATATTTGTAGATATTACAGTCTACAGTTGCTGGGCACCACGTTTGGACAGAACATCACGACGGAGAGAGCACGTAATAAGGGAGCTTCGTGGTAGACCAGAGGCAATGCGGTGTGTAGCTAACTCTCTCCTTTCCCCCTTCTAGTCTGTCTAGGACCCCAGTCTGTAAGATGGTGCCACCAGAAGTCAGTTCTCTCTACCTCAGTTAATCTTCTCTGGAAATACCCTGAAGACACACTCAAAGGTGTCCCTCATCGATTTCCTAGATGATCTAAATACAGTCAGGTAACAGGGAAGATTTATCATCAACATATGAGAGTGTGTATAAAAGAGGAGTTTTATGAACAACTATTCGTTCCTGCAGTCATCTTTCTATTTTAAGAAGCATTTCTTAGGCATCTACTGTCTGCCACACCGAACTCATCACTTGAGGCATATTCCTAATGCCTTCACAGTTCAAGAGCATGACAGACAGGTTAGCAAAGTGATGCAATTTAGAAGGCCTCGAACAGAAATTTAGAAGTCTGCTCAACCGCACACAAAATGATAATTACATAATAAAGGGCTGATATAACAGCTCCCTTATTGACTACAGAATGTAACCGCCAAACAGGAGCGGTTAGTATTTCCTCTTCAAGTGCCAAATCTCCAGTGGGGGTGTTCTGAAGTTCAGTTTGTCTGTTCTTTTCTTAGAAGACTGTTAGATTTGATTCTATAAAATGGAAAAAAACATATCTAGAGCCTGCCAGATAGATGGTTTTACACACATACAGAGGAGGTCAGTTTAATTTCTTTAGCTTTTATACAAAATAGATTTTTAATGAAAACTTCTCTTGGCTCAGTCCTTTCCTCTTACTCTCTTGGGCAGCTAATCTCTTAGGCCTTTTATCAAAACAGTGCACACACTAAAGCCTTCTGTGTGATCTTTAGGCCCCCATTCAAAATTTCTGCTGCAATTCATTTATCTTTCTCTAGGAGCCAGTGTCACCGTATTTGTTGAGTATGGTGACTTATTTATTTTCCTATTCCACACCGTGCATTCTTTTTTATCCTTGGCAGCTAGGCTCTGGAAAACATATAACCATTCCAGAATAAATGCAGGTAAAATGCATTACATGGGACAAAGGAAGGAGCTAATTACCACAAACACTAGTATGTACAGCAATTTTTATTAGTTATGGCTATAGTTGTTTCTGTTTTGTTTGGCTTTACTTTTTGAGACATGGTCCCCCTATAGCCCCAACTGGCCTGGAAATTGCTATGTTGACCAGGCTGCCCTTGATCTCACAGAGATTGGCCTGCTTCTGCCTCTAAATGCTGGCACTAAAGGCATGTGCTACCATGCCTGGCATCATGGCTAAAGTTTAGGTGTGGGATAGGTAGTCTTAGGTTGACACCCCCACCTCTGTTATTTGCTGGTTTGAGATATTGAGCAAATATATAATTTCTCTGGCCCTTTGTGGTTTTATCTGTCACGTGGAGATCATTAACAGAACAGGCCTCTCCATAGCAGTAGACATGATAGTTTGAGCAAAAGATTGACCTACCATGTACTCTGCTCCAGGAGCCAACACAGGGCAGATTCGCAATAAAGTACCTAAATCATCATGATGGTTGATATAATGAAAACTGAGGAGAGCTGAAGTCTATGGAGCTCTGGGCTATTCTTTTGTTTTGGTCTCCAAGTCTTCAGAATATAGAATCAGCACCTCTGCTTGTCCCCAGAACTCAGTGTATTGTTTACCTTGAATCTCAGAAGCTTTTTTGGTGGTGGTATTCTTATTGCCATAGTTCAATTTTTAAAAATTTTTTCTGCCTCACGCTCCCCTGGAAGCATATTTTGTTAAAAATAAATAAATAACTCCAGCCTGATTTGAAAGTTCAACTTCCGTTCTTCATGAAATGTACAAACCGGTAGGCCGGCCTCATTCAGTTAAGGGTTCAGGTTCAGTTTCACTGTGTCCTGTAGCAGCGGAGTAGAGGTATGGGCAGGTTTGGGGGTGGTGGGGAGTCCATCTCCATTCCAAACACAAACACACACTTGCTCTTAAAATAGCCACCTTGCTTTCCTGTTCCTTCTCAACTGGAAGCTTATTCTGAAATTAGACCAAGTGGAAAAGCACAAAGGCCTTTAGATTTATCCAGCTTTGTACCATTAACTCTGAATGGAGCATGTGATGGGGGTAGGGTGGTTTCATTATATAGTAAGTGGAACCTTTTAGCTTCAGTAAGTGAGTCTGACTCAGGAATGCAGGCGATTGCATCTCCCAAAAAATCAATATTAAGATGCACAATTGCTCCCCTGGTATCGAAAGAATTAGTTGATCTACATGCTAAATGACAAGCCTCTTGATAACAGGGATTATGTGACCTGCCTTTCCAGCCAAGGCTGCTGGGGACTGTCCTTTAGGTCCCTAAGGCAGAGATAATCTAATTAGAACAACAAAGACCAGGTCCATTTGAGAGAAGGAGACAAGGGGGTGGATGGGGGTCGGGAAGTGATTGGTGAGTATATGGGGCCTTGTTTGGTCTTGTGGTATCAGGGAGGGGCTCATTCAGAGCAAAAGCTTGTAGGTGGGATCTGCTGGGGAAGGGGTGGACAGAGGTCACCTCTAAAACATGACTTAATCTGCACTTTGGCTCCACAAACATTGCCACACTGGCTCCCAGACTCCGGTCAGACTTGACAGGACCAGCAAGCAAGGCTCCAGACATCTAGACACTCAGGGGTCCTCCAGCCTGGTCCAGGAAGGAGACAAGTGGCCTGAGAAATATTTGGGCCCTTCTGTTCAGACGCCTTCCTCTGGGAATTCACTGCCATTCCCAGGCCAGGCCTCAAGGGCATTGTCACCTGTCCCAGACAAAATGAGAGTGAGGCTGTGTAGTATACAGTCCATGAAGTCAATCCCTTCCTCTGGAAAGGCTGTCTTCTCCCCTGATGTGACGCCCTCTTCAGGTTTTTGACAGCAAATCTTCCCGTTTGAAAGAAGTGGTAGTAACTAGGAGGTTTTTGTTTTGTTTTGCTCTGTGTCATTTCACTGTATTTGTTTAAAATGTTCTCACCTAAGAGGTTTTTTGCTGATTCCAAAAATGTTTCTGGAAATTTGTTAAACTAAAAAAATAAATAAATAAACAAAAAAACCCCTACAAAACTGCCTTGTTGAACACACTTAATGGTTTTAAGTTTTAACCTCAGAGATTCTTTTTTCTTTTGGAAAAGAAAAATCAGCTCCTATAAGATTTTCTCACAGCTTCTCTTTCCTTGGAGACTTTTCATTCCCAGGATATTCTGATAAAGCGCTTTTTGGAAAAGCTCTGTGGGGTATCCAGGGCTTTCTCATTCTAAAATATGTATGTTTTTGTTTTTTGAGAATTTCACACATGCATGTTGCACTTGCATAGTTTCCACTCTTCCAGTCCTCCTTGCAACTCCGCCCATGTTCCCCCAACTCTGTCTCTCCTCTTCTTCTTTGATTATTATTGTTACATATATGTGCATATTTATAAATATATAGATAAACATATATATATATATATATATATATAATGCACTGAATATTTGGTGGTGCTCATGTGTACACATGTTTAAGGCTGCCACTTGGGATGAAATAACCTACCAGGAAACTAGTATCTGGAGAATACTGATTCTTCCTCCCCCCAGTAGCCACTGATTTCCTGTAGCTCTTCATCTAGAGGTGGGACTTCATGAAATTTCTCCTTTCCACATTGCTATGTATGTCAACTGGTTTTGTCCTAGTGTGGCTTGAGGCAGAGGAACTCTGGCATTGGGGCAAGGGTGCTGAGGAGTCTTAGAAGCTGGAAGAAACCTGAGTTCCCAGAAACATGGTACAAAAATGACTCTTTGTGTTTCCTTCTGCTGCATTTGGACAGTGTATGGGAGACCAGCCTTCATCAGCTGTTTTAGTCTGGTCTGGTGGTGACTTTCACCTTCTCTCTGGCTTTATGTGGGCTGGACTAGTCTGTAAGTTAGGAGTAAAGTCAAGCCTTAACCCCTAGAATGAATGGGCTAGGTGTAAACCTTCCTGTGCCCAGGACAGTGGAGCTGAAACGCCTCCCTGTCTGTGGAAGTGTATCCCCACCGAGTACCCATGGAAGGTGCTTAGAGGCCCTAGTGATTCTGACTTTCAAAATGAGAAATGAAGGAATACCAGGAAAGAAGTAGATGACGGAAAGTCAAATGCTTCAATTATCTTCTGATTCTGTCAGTAAAGTAACACTAATATGCCTATCTGAAAGGAAGCCAGAAAGATGTGTGGAGAGGTCATGATAATGTCAGAACATCCTGATATTTTATTCCCCTTTCCTGTTCTTCCTAATTAAAATTCCTAAATTTCTCAGACATAGCAATTTTTTATTCCTCGTAATACCAGTGATAATAATTAATGTATTGTCTTTTTGGGGGTGAGAAAAAGCTTGTAGATTCTTGCTAAGCAGAAGAAATTGGATTTTTTAAAAACATGGTTGTTTCTCTATTTAAAGAGTGAAAGGAAATCTCTAGTGATATGGTCTGTACTCAACTTGTTCCTACTTTTGGAAGATTAAATCCTGTAATAAATGACAATTAGCATTTACTTAGCTTGAGTTAATACTACGTGAAAGACTTAACAGTCTTGCTCCGTGACCAACTCAGGGTCCAAGAATTCCTAGAAACTGGCTTCTCAGGTGTAAGCTGGGGTTTTAGAAAATGCTGCTCTCCCTTGAACTTCACAATGATCCATAGCTATATTTTAGGGCCGGCTGTGGTCCACTGAAAAGGAAGAAGGTGAAGGGAATCCCCAAGCCTCTTCCCTTTCTAATGTGATAAAATATACAGGCTTAATTCATCATCTGCATTGATTCTGATGATAACCACTTTCTTTCTTTTTGCATCTCAACTGTTCTTGGGGCTAACAAGAAGCCCTTCCTTAACTGGGAGAAAGGGCTCACAGGAGAGCTCACTGAGGAATGGAGCAAGACCGTGTTCTTCGGTGGTAAGCTGTTTGGTGACAGTTCAGTTGCTGTCTATGGGGGATGTGGGGTCAGGAAGATTATACAGAAACGTGGCCTCACGACCTGGTTTGACAGATGGAAAGAGTACTGGAGGGCTTTCCAGGCAAGAGGATTCAAAGAGGAAAAAAATCAGAGAAGAAAGCCACAAACTTGAGGGTCACTTGAAGGCTGAGGAGGGTTCTGACTCCAGCAGAGCACCCTTGTTTTGGGAACCGTAAGTAAGGCTAACTGAGAAAGAAAGGTCAGGATGTACTGCTTCCATGCCCCATCCAGGAGTAGGCACAGTCACTTCTTTCCTTTGTCCAAGAACGTCATGACCAATGTAACACAACACTCTGTGTCCTCTGGAGCTCTGCAGGCAGCCCACCCTCTTCTGGTCAGATCAGACTTTCAAAAAGAATCTGTTTTCTCTTCCTGTCCCAGGCCAGCCTGTTTAGGTTTTATATAGGAACTGAGGAGCAACTGAAGGAAGAAGTCACGAATGAGGGACACACAAATCTCCAGACTTCCAGTTACCCTGGATTTCAGCTATCCCTAACCTAATTATGTTGAAGCTGGAGCTCAGCATCAAGGAGAGAGAGAGCAGAAGGTTGGGGGTCCTAGGACTTACATGCAATGTTTAGTCAGCCACTAACTTCCCCCATCTGTGTCTCATTTTCCTCATCTATAAAATGAAAAGTTTGAAATGATCACAGAGAATGGTCTGTCCTAACACCGAGTTTCTTAGATTCTTACAGACGCCAACAGAAAAGAAGAGAGGCTGAGCTTTGTGGGGTGCTCCTCCGGAGAAGAAGCAGGGGGGAGATGTGATAGAAGGTGGCAGAGTCACTTCTGGGCTTCTGGCTAACCCATACCAGAAGTTAACAGCTCCTGGGTAACTAGGAGTTGGTAGCTTTATACAGTGTTTGTGTTGGATGATATGTACAAAGCATGTGGCCCTGGGCGCCTTGCCGTCTCTCAGTAGGAAGTCGATGAAAGGCCTCATCTGCAAACAGCTTTCTCTAAGGATCAAGGATGGCGGAAAAAGTTTGTGTATCATTGTTTGTATCCCTTTGGATTATCCTGGCCTTGTCCTCATCTTCACGTGGTGAGTTTGGCTGATGTTCCTACCCAAAGGGACTTCCCAACAATGCAGCCTTTCTCAGCAACAATGTCCTCTGCCTCCCTATCTGCCTTCTTTGGCCTCTAACAGATACATTTTGGAGACAAGAGTTGAGGCTGGATGAGGTCATGGCTACATATGAGAGAATGGGGAAATGGCATCGTTGTTTGTGGCTGAAGCTGCACAGCCTCCATCCAGCAAGCAGACCTGAGGTTGTTACCTTTTGCTGTGTAACTAACTACTGAGAGTTTAGCCCTTGGGAGCCAGCTTGCTAGTGGCTCTGGTTAAACTTCAAGAATGCAGATAAGGCTGAGAAGCTGGGAGCCATAGCATGCGACTGTCTGGAGCGGCATTTTGCAGGCTTGACTTAATTTATTAATTTATTTATATCCCTGCAGGGACATGATAAGACTCCACTTCCCTTTGGAAATGTGTGTTTTCTCAGGCTGCCTACATGTTCATTCAGGGGCCAAGTATGTAAGGAGCCCAGATGAAGAATTCCACATGGCAGGAACAAGTTCTATCTTTCAACATTTGCTGCAGTTTAGGACACTCTTTTTTTTTGACTAGCTGTTAAACAAAATAAACATCTTTTGTCTACTGTCACCTTTAATTACATCCAGGAAATATGTAGCTAGGAAAACAATGAGAGGAAAATTAAGTAGTTTTTACTGACATTAGCATCTCCTCGTTGCAGTGTGTCAGAAATGAAGAACTGGGGTGAAAAGAAGCCAAGCGTAGCTTTGCCTGTCTCCTGAGTTGGGCTTTGTTGTATCCATCCATCTCTCAATCTATCCACCCTTTCTCATGTCCATTTGTCCATCTAATCGTCTACCCATCTGTCCAACCATCCATCCAACCGTCATCTATCCTCTCATCTAACTGAAGGCCTCCTCTGTGTCTTGCTCCGAGGTTACCAGGGTGAATCAAGCAGATCTGACCTGCACCTTTGCAAGCTCACAGCTGGAAGAGGTAGATGTATGATGTATGTGGGCAGCTATATGGATGCTCCTGAGGGACCACATTGTAGGCCCAGCTTCTTATCTGTATCCAGAACACACTGTACACATACTATTTGCTCTGCATGACTAGATGGACAGAATGTGCACAAACAGACAGGACAAAAGACAGAAAGATTACAGAATGGTTGAGTAGAGCAAAGTCTAACACATAGCTTCTGATTTTATTTAAAAGCTGAGGAAATTTTCCATATTGCTGAGGAGTTTTTTACTTCATCTTTATGATTTATATATGTAACTTAGGGGAAAAGATAAAAGATAATGAATTTAGTTTGAGGTTTTTCGGTCCTTCTGTCTTTCATTGCGGTGAATAGAAGCATTCATTTGGAGGCATCTATTTGTCCACTTTCTCTTATTTCCTAAGACCTTATTTCTCTTTTACTGAATCAGAAATGATAATATAGTCAGTTCTCTGTATCAGTGGAGTCAATCAACTTCTGATAAGAAAGGTTTTATTAGGAAACTCCTTGTGTCTGTCCTGAGCATGTACAAACTTTTCCTTGTCATTATCCCCTAAACAATACAGTGTCATGACTATTTACATTGTATTCAATATTATGAATAATCTAGAGAATGTATGTAAGCTTCATGTAAATATTATAGCATCACACCTATTTACATTGTATTCAGTATTATGAATAATCTAGAGGATGTATATGAGCTTCATGCAAATATACTGTCTTATAAAAGGACATGAGCATTTGTGGATTTGGGCATCCACAGTGTTTCCTGGATCACTGAATGCCCCTCTGAGTCTGAGGATCAGTCCTATTCATTCTCTCTATTGCTGTTGTGAGGACTATACCATGGCTCACTCTTGCTATGCTATAAGCCTCCAGTTTATACTTATGAAACTTAGGAGTGGCTTGAACAGAGCTCTCTTTGTTTTGTGATGGTTGTCATCAACTATTTAGACTTTTTTTCATTTTACATTTCTTAACAAAAACTACATTCATGATTTCCCATGGTTAAACAACAACAACAAACCATTACTGTAGGTTTCAAGCAATGACATCCTTCACATAAGAACTTAAAGGTGACACTTCAATTCCTCTGGTAGATATTATCATTCTTTGTGTGTGTGTGTGTGTGTGTGTGTGTGCATATTTATATTTCAGAGATGTAGATATGACTAGTTTCTCCTTAACATTTTAGCATGAACAACACTAAATTGTATCTTAAGTGGGTTGAAAAGTATTGTGTCTTCTTGCAAGGAAGGAGAACGGTGGGGAGGGGACAGTGAGTAAGAAGGTTTTCTTTCCAGTATTTTTGATGTATATTGCTTTGGGAAATTTCTCAAATCCTACACAATATAGTGACTATTTCAAATCTTAGTTTAGACTCTTACCTTCAGTGCTTTTGGACTCAATTATATTTGATGCAATTTTTAACTTTCCTTCCTGTAGCATTTCCTCAGTTACATTTGAATTATTATAAACTCCCCTTGGTAGCACTCAACAGTGATGAAGAAATGGGCTGCCCATTATTCAATAAGAAGCTTTTATTATTTTTCTTTCTAAAAATTATCTCAATCCTGTGTCCACAGAGAGCAGCATTATTATGATTAAAATATTCTTTCCAAGCAAGAATTCAGCCATCTCCAAGTCCTAGCATTTTCCCTCCATCCTCAGACAACTGGGCCCCAGCAGAAAGCAAAATATCTTTGTCTCATGTACCCCCTCCCGCTCCTGTGACAACATCAGTGCTTGTTGATGCCATCATGTCGGGGTGACAGTGAAGCAGACCCTTCATCTCTGCAGGGACCCCTGTTCTGAGAACAGGAGCCCTGCATAGTGGTGGAGAACAGAGCCTGAGTCCCTGCATGACACCCTGGCTTCCTGTGTTGGGTTCCAGAGCCTCGCTTATCACTTTCAATCCCAGGTTTGTTTATTCTTTACAGTTTCTGTGACCTAGCACGAGGTACTTGGCTCCACTCTACCTCAGTTTCCTCATCTGTAAAATAAGGCTAATAGTAGAATTTCCCTCACTGAGTTAGTGCAAGAAAGGAACACTGAGCTATTGTTAGCCTCCTAATGCTACAGGCGTTCACCAAATGTTAACTCAGTGATTATTGTTTCCCAGGACTTCATTTTTATTTGTGAAAGGACCTCAACAAGGCATCATATTTTCTAGAATTGGTCCTCCTCAGGTCTAAAATGTGAATTTTCACACCAGGTGTGGTGGTTCACTCTTTTAATCCCAGCACCCAGGAGGCAGAGACAGGGGGATCTCTGTGAGTTCCAGGCCAGCTGGGCCTACACAGAGATCCTGTCTTAAAACAAAACAAAAAGAATTTTCAGAAAAGATATCAAGATGAAACAATCATTTCTGATATAACTTTTTCTAGAGATACTGTTACATCTACTTTTTTTTCCAAACAGTATAGCTAATATTTCCTACCTTGACTAGTTCTTGTTTTTTAAGTCCCTTTCCCAAGATTATAAAAATTTATATAACTTGAAAGGTCCTCTCTTCCTTTCTTCTTCTATATTTACTTAATATTTTCATGGTCCAGGATGGTAGCACACAAGTGTAATCATAGCACTCTGGATACTGAAGCACGAAGATCACAAATCTGAGCTAGCCTGGGTTGTACAGGGAGAACTTGTTTTAAAAAAAATTAATATCTTCAAACAAAACTAAATTCTTCCATCTGATATAAGAAGCTAGACACTTGTTTTCACATTTTTACCCCTTGGACAAGGTTGGGAAGGTTTTGAGGGGCTGACTGGGGTCTCCCCTGTAGTGACCATTGTTCAGATATCTGGTGAAGAGGTCAGATCTGTGGATGTGTGGGGGCATCTGAGCCAAGATGTGGGAATGCAGACACGGTGGTGATGTTCTGTGTCACAGGATGATGAATCGATACAGGTGACAAGACTCCATTGTGTCAGGCCATAGCCTGCGCTGATTGGTGTGACTCAACAGGCCAGCATGCCTGGCTCCTGCACTTACCACCTATTCCCTTGAGAAAGGAATTGAGAAGGGACCAACTCATTGCTCAGGGAAAACAGACAGGATGTCTGGAACTGGGCAGGACAACTCACGAATCTCACCTCCTATCAACCTTGTGAGGTTGATGGTGGAAACCCTATTTCCCAACAACAAAGGTATGACTTTTCAAAGGTTGCGTCATCACTAAATTGCAAAAACAAATTCAAGCATAGGTATTGCAGATGACAGAGTAAGATCTGAGGCTGACGGGGAGAGGGCCAAACATGAAACACTGACATCACAGTCTTCTTTCTGTCAACTCTCACAGGCCACCAAGATTGTTTCCTGTGTACTTGACAGTTGTTAGAAAGTTTTGTAAAAGTCTGTTAGAGAACATTTCCAAGGAAATGTCTGTCACCTGAAATGAACAGCGATAAGAGTAAGCAGATGCCGAGAGGGGAGATGGCTCAGTCAGTTACGTGCGTGCCATGCAAGCAGGAGGACCTGGGTTCAGATCCTCAGAACCCATGTAAAAAGCTGGGTGCAATAGTGCATGTCTATAATCTCCGCACTGGGGAGGCAGAGGGACGAGGACCCCTGGTTCCTGCTGGCGAGCCAGTCTGACTGAATTGGTAAGCTCCGTGTTCAGGGAGAGACCCTAAATCAAAAAGTAGGGTGAAAAATCATTGAGGAAGATGTCTGATGTTGGTCTTTGGCCTCTACGCAGTGTACTTGCCACACACATGCATACAGACAGACATGAACACGCACACTCACACACACACACTCAACAGAGTAAGCAGATACCAACAGACCATAATGGATCCATGAAACACGAAGAAAACTGGAAGATTCAAACTCGTAACAGGAGGGGACGGGACAAATGGGCTTTGATTCAAGAGGCCGCAGGCAGCTCCAACATCTGTCACTGTCCACGTTTCTATTGCATTCTCCAAAGTCGGAGACTTTCAAGATGCTACATGGATTAGCTGCTGCAAAGAAAAGGAGAGAAGGCGCTTCTACCATAGGTTTGCATTAGTCTTTACTCTCAAAATGGGAAAGAAAGAAGCAGAATGAGGACCAGGTAGGCTAATCTCATTCCTCCTGGTGAATGCTGCTTGGCGTGGTGAGCGGAATGGGCCAGTGTGTTGACATGCATGAGGGCACGTGTCACCGTGCATTGAAAGCAGATGTGCCCAGCAACTTCAGGGGTGAGGGAAACTTCAAGCCACCCCTCAGTTGTCAGCACAGGGCAGAAAATATCCAGAATTTTCAGGCAAGTATCACTCATACTTTTAAAAACTTACTATACCAGTTTGGGCCTCTGTTTACATATACATTTGAATGGTACATATTTTACTTGGCAACTTTGAATCTTATGTGTTTTCCACTGGAGTCTAGCTGTTGAATATAAAAAAAAAAAAACTATGGCTGTCCATCATGACCGGAAGTTAGCAGGTTAGAGAACTGTTGATATTTCTCCTGTCCAATCTACCACTGAGCTAGTTTCTTTATGTAGGGCTTTTAGAAAAATGAGAGTGCTAGAAGAATCCACCCATGAGACCTAGGAAAAAGTTTTAGCAGCAAATATAAGTTTGAGGTACTAACTATCCACAGATCAGATGATGACTGGTAGTCTGGTAGTCACGCTTCAATAACATTGTTAACACAGGTGATCAGAGGAACGCTGTGCTAGTATTATCATTCGACCATTGTACATTAACTGTGGTACTCATTTAATACGCATTTATAGAAACTCTGAAAATATTAAAAAATTCCAAAGTCCTCAAAGGTACCGTCTCCTAGATTGCATGGGCATTGAGACTTAGTATAATTATTTTGCTTCTAATTTAAAATAGATTCTCAATTTAATTTATTGGAAAGCTGGGGTAACATCGTGGGTAATGCTTTCTTACCATCTTATTAATGGCACCTAGTATACACTGGATGGTCAATAAATGTGTTAAATTAAATTATGTTATTAAATGATAGGAAATCTTTAAATAGATGTGTGTTTTTTGAATCCATTCCAATGCAGACATTACTCATTTTACCTATAAGTTTTTATGCACAGGCCTGAAAATACAGCCTTGAATTAATCACTTCTAAATTTTGTGTAAATGTCTTAAAAAGCTACTCTTAATTTCTAATTAATGGGATGGAAGAGAGGAAGCAATTTGCCTAATGTTACTCAGAGTCACAACTTATTGTGGGCTGGCTGGTGGGTGGTGACTTTGATCAAATTATCTCTGCTTTATTATACTAGGAAAGACAATTCCTCTGTGACTTACTCAGATGAGAGCATTGCTGGGTTGGTTAGAGGTGTGAAAAGAACTGAGAGAGAGAACATAAAATATTTGACTCCAAACACATTTTTAAGAACGTGATGGTGTTGATAGTTCTTTTTGTTAAGTTTTGGCCTCACATCTTTCCTGCTTTTATGTATTTATTTGCAGGGCAGGGATGGCCAAGTGATGACGACTCTTCATCTGACACTCATATTTTGCTGGCATCACAAGCACACAGATGCCTTGTGGGCACTTCCATCTGATTGTAAATAACATGCATTAAGAGGTTTGTTGTCAAGCTTCCAAAAGGAGAGATGGCAGGAAGCTTGTTGATTTTAATTTGATTGATTAGTGACCTACATTCTAAATGATACACCTCAAAAAATGTGGAAAATCACCCTTTCTCTGGCTGGAGATCACCAGCACACAGTCACGTCAGAGTTGTAAGTCAGAGTTACAGCTAGAATTAGCTGGGTCTCTCGTTACTTAGCCGTCACAGGGTGCCACAGGCGGGCTGGTTTATAAAGAACAGAAATGTATTTTGGGCACATGTGGAGGCTGGAAGTCCTGAGCAGGGGTAATAAGATTCTAGTGAGTGCCCTTTCCAGGCTGCAGACTCCTGGGTTTCAAGTCTAGCCTCCTGTGGTAGGCAAGAGAGCTCTCTATAGTCCCTTTTACAAGATCACAGGTCTAGCTCATGAGCGCTCCTCTCTCTTGACCATCCCCGAATGTTCCACTTCCTACTCCCATCAGGCTGGGGATGGGATTTCCACACGTGGATATTTTTGGGTGGGGGTGAGAGTGGAGAGATGTCACAAACATTCAGTCCTGTGACAATGTGCTCCCCTCCACACAGTGACTGTTCCTCACATTTTTTGTGTGTGCTTGTTAAGAAACCAGTGTGGTTTAAAGAAAGCAAATTTCTATTAAAGTGCTGAGCAAAATTCCTTGGTCCAGCTGGCATTTCCTTTTCTTACCTGGTATTCTAATTACTTGAAAATATTCCCAGAGCCAGGCATAGTGACTGACACATGCCTGCATCTGAGTACCTGGGGTGCTAAGGGGCGAGTATTGCAAACTGAAGTCCAGCCTGGGCTATAAAGTGAAACCTTGTCTCAGAAAACAAAATGTACTTCCTGGCCTCTGCATTCCTATCTGTCAAATAGCCGCATCAGATTAAACAGTATTTTTCTGATTCTCTTCCATGACCCCTGGGGACCTCCTCTGCTCCCCTAGTGCAGCTTTGGGCTATGTAAATGTTTCTTTCACAAAAAAGTTCTGTGTCCAAAATAAATTCTGAAAATCATTGTCCTGGGGCAGGATGTGCCAAACGTTCTTGATTATGAAAGTTCCCGAAGTGGACTGGTTAAACTGAGTACCAGGTGCTTCTGAGGAGATTCTGAGTCAGTAGATACTGAGCAGAGGCTCTCTCTCAGGGCCTAAGAAGTTCACACTTTTGCCTGACAGTCAATTGCTGCCTCAGCCCTGCCCAGGAAGGCTGAGTATAGAAGACCCTCAGGTCCGGGAGGCACAGGCCAGAGGACACAGCAGTCACCTGGAGGTACACTGTCTGGTGAGTGGCTGATGCACGTCCCACTGCCCCTGCTTTCCAGGCAGCTCAGAGTCAGTCCCACGGGGCCCACTCTGCTCCCACCGGTCACAGATCAAGTCTCCTGGCTCCTCTTCCCTCCTCCTCACGCATCCAGATTCTGCACTGGCTACCAGAGAGCCAGAGCACATCTGGCCAGTCCAGGTTCAGGGGGAGTCATGGCAGCTGTACCCCACTTGTAAGACTCTGTCCATCCAGACTGGAAGACTTTTTTCTAACCCCAGCATATAGGCAAGCTATTGTTGACGAGAAACTGCCAGCTTCTCAATGATGTGGACTTTGCCTTTCCTTTTCAAGTCTGTAGATAGTTATTTTTGTCAGAAGGTGAGGCTGGATGGCAAAAATAGACTCTGGACCTGAATTGAATACCAGTAGGACGGAGCTAGAGAAAAAAACAAGCAGAGTATTGGGAACAGGAAGCAGCGTCTCAGAGAGGCTGTCGATGTGCTGCTGTTTCTCATGCGGTTGAAGAACTTTGATACGGTGTCAAAACCCTATCTATCCTGGTGAAACAGGAGCACGTTAGAAGGAGAGGCTTCCTATTTTTAAAGGACATTTTTCAAGTTTTTTTCCCATGACAGTGCACATGAGGGCGGGGAGGAAGGAGGGATGCCACTGCGTTAAATGATGAAGGCAGACTTCTCTGTGCGGCCTGTTTGACTGGTGCAGTAGCTCTGCTGCTGCAAATCTTTTGAAAAGGCAAATTTGTCCCAATGCAATGAATATATATTAGGGGCCAATGTGAGCATACTATGTATGGCTTTGTCCAGGAAGAAAAGGTAGGAAAAGGCAGAAAACTGGACCTAGTTTAATAGCATGGTGTAGAACACACAATCACATACAAGCACACATTCCAAGTATCCGCCAGTCCCGTGGCTTCACCATGTGTGTTAGAAGACATCGCACTCTGCTAGGTTCAGAGAAGCCTTCCACCCCTTCAGTTCACCGTTGAAGGCTGCAACCCTTCCAGCACTACACCTACAAGCCAAATCCCAGTTCTTTCATGGAGAAGTCCACGTTTCCTGTGTGTCTGTAGAGTCCTAACCACTTACATGTAGAGCTGCGTTATTTGACAAGCTTCCCTATCATGAAGTGTTGGAAGATGGTGCCCCAGCCTGGTTTTAACATGAGCCCTGTTTTGACGGTGGATTCCTGCATGATGTGGTGAGCACATGCGGCACACTGCAGCAGAACTGACTGCATAAAATTGTTAAACTATGTCCTGAAACTCTGAGTATTCACAACAACATTAGACACATATGCATAATTTAGTTCCCAGTCCAGCTACAGCACAGGCACAATTGTATTCCAGGATGGCCTCCAACTTGGCCTGTTTTTTCCTTTTAGGGGTGGATATCAGACTGTTAGCCTGAAAGTGCGGATTCGAGTTGACAGTAAGGAAAACTTGTGTGACAGTCCCACATAGGGAGTATAGTGCCTTGTAGCTTTGGTGTATGCAACCACTTCCCAGGGCGGGTGGAGAGATCTGATGGTACTGTCTGCACGAGGGTTTGAAGAGCCACATGACTTGAAGCAATGGATCCAGCAACAACAAGAAGCCTGTGCCGGTGGGGAGGGATGATGATGTGGAGGAGGGCAGGGCTTGGGATGCTCATTTTGTCTCAGGATGCTGCACAGGAGCAGGAGGCACAGTCAGCCTCCACTGAGGGCATTTCAGGGGCAGCCAGGAAAAGCGATTACAGTAAGGGCACCTAAAGTTCCTTTCTCAAGTTCATTCCTCCTAGGCAATGAGATACATCCCCAGAAAAATCTGTACAAGGCACATCCATGGTCCCTTGGCAGGGAGGGTCAAAGAGAATGAGATTAACACCTCCTGGATTAGTCAAGGAGGCATGTAATAAACTGGCCTGCAAAGTTCCCCAAATGAAGGAGGAAGTGAGGTGCTCCAGGAAAAAGGACTCACTATACAAAGCACCGAGGACTGGAAAGGACAGCCGTCAAGGGATGTCTTGGGGAAGAAAGGGTGAAAAATGGTGTGGGCTACCCACTTCAAAGTCACTATAGGCTCTGATGATACATGAAAGTAAAGGACAATCTCATATAAGGACTTGGAGGAAAAGCAAGGGGGTCTGGGAAAAGGGGGTTTTCCTTTCTTGACAAAAGAAATCATCTAAGAAACAGAGTTTTCAGCCCAGGAGATGTTCGGATAGAGGGCTGTGCAAGAGCAAGGGGTCTAGGAAGGAGGGGATGTGCTCTAATTGAGTTGCTAAGAATGGGGTGACACAGCCACCCGCCAGAGTAAGAGGACTGTCCCAGCTCAGTCCTAAACCACAATTACCAGGAAAGCAGGGACCCTCTAGGGAACATTCACAAAGAGACTTCTCCCAGTTCTTTGAATCTCAGGAACCTGTAACTACTCATTTAAAATGCTTCTTATCAGAGAAGTCAGTCAATTAGATTTGACTTTGCCTTAAGAAGGTGGGTTAGTAACAGATTCTGGATTTGTGGCTTTGTCATTGCCACAAATGACATACAGGCACTGTATGTCATCTCTGAGCTCCACACCAAGCTCTAAAAGAGAGATTTATGAACCCCACTGACAGATTGGTAGACTGAGGCTCCTGGGGATAAGGCAGCAAACCCAGGTCTACATAGGAGTCAAGCGATGGAGCAGGGAGTCAACCATCCCTGCCTTCCCCTGGCCACACATTCCTCCTTGGCACGGAGGTGTAGAAGAGGCTTGTTCAGCCGGTTTCCCTTCTGTTTCCAGGGTTTGGCTTCCAGTCCCTGAACACAGCTTTGTTACAGTGGAGCTTCTCCCAGGGTAGGGGACACCAGAATTGCTGAGATGCTTTCTAATCTTTACTGACCCCAAACCATTTGACAACCTAATCAAACCAAGTTCCCTCCCTGAAATGAGGAAAAGGCTGGCTTACTATAGGGGGAGGGGGTGTTGTTAGGAGCAAATGAGAATATGGAATTTCTTTCTAAATTATGAACTGCCATTTATACTCAACAAGTAAAAACATCTTCCTGAGTATTTTGTCAGAAGTCAGCATTAGCCAAGCAAGCTTGGGGAGCACAAACCTTTCCCTGTCCTCAGCACACTGAGACAATCAGTGCTGTACATGTACATGTATATGAACTCTCTCTCTCTCTCTCTCTCCCCCCCCCTCTCGGGTGAATGCATCCCTTTTACCTTTTGAGTTAACTTTTTTTTCCCTTTCAAACTCATCCTAAAGCTGAATTCATCTGATCTTTACCTACATACATAAAATAAGCTCTATGAATAAAAATAAAACAGGTGAGGGATCAGAAGATGATGGGGACAGGTGTTTGTCTCTGTAGGGATGCTCTTTCTGAAGAGGTTCTGTTTGAGCCAAGACTCATGTAAAGTGAAGGAGTAACCCTCTTGCTTTCTGGGAACTGTCAGGCAGCGGGAAGAACAGATTCTGGTGTTCTGGGAATTAGGCAAAAAAAGTGTCTGAAACACTCAAGCAAGCTCTCACTAACTGGAGTTTTATTCAACTGTAAATCTAAACCAACATAGGCTGATGACCCATTTCTGCATGAAAACGTGTGTGTGGCCCCTTAAGAGGTAGTGGAGTATAAATATAGATATCCCCACTGGGACATGCTTCTCTGACGGCTCAGTAGCTCTAGGTTGAGCCAATGTCACAAGTTCACTCATGTCTCCAGGCGGCTGGTGAGTCTACCTCATTCTTCCAGAACATACCTACTCTTTTCGGGTATAGTCAGAACTCTTTAAAGCACTTGGGGCCGCCTTCCATCCTGGCCTTCAACCTTTGACTACAAGAGCTATGTTGTCGACCAAACTTCCCCTCTTGAAGATGATCCATACATTTAATTTCTAACCCGCCTGTCCATTGGTTCTATGTGGCCATTCTATTGAGAGTCCCAAATTGGATTTGTATGGATTGCTCACGCAAAAAGCCTTTTAGAGAGAGTGGTGGGCAGACTCCTGGGGTGGGAGGGGCTGGCCTGTGATGGGTTTGACTTGAATACTCTCTCCTCTCTCTCTCTCTCTCTCTCTCTCTTTCTCTCTCTCTCTCTCTCTTCTTTCCACTCCATTCCGTGAAACAGGAGGTGAAATGATGTGGATTCCGCCTGTGGAGAGGATTTTAAGAAGCAGGACTTGATAAAGCCACTAGGATTTAGGACATATCCCTTTACTTTGAGTTACAAACGATAATGAAAAATGGAAGAGTAGCCGGAAGTGCGGTGTCTTTCCGTTCTCTCCTTGCCAGTACGCATGCTCCTATCCTCAGGACTCTTCCTGACTTGCCCCATCACCTCACCTTTGACCCCATTTCCGTGACTGATGCAGGTTCAGGTGGGGAAAGGTAGCCGGCAGGTGACCAGACCAGAGCCCAGTGTCCCTGAGAGTGTGTGAGTGACTCTCTAAGGGGAGATGATGACACAGTGGGCGGCACAGCCCAGAAGAGGCGGGCTTCACTACCGGGCTCCCGAAAGGGAGTCCTAGTGCTTAGAGCAAGATATCATTTGTTAACGAGATCTCCCCATTGCTTGTTAAATCCTCACAGCCCTCCTGGGCCCCTTCACGTGTCTTCAGACGTCAGGGTATCCTTGCCTGTGGTGCGTCATCACTGGAAATTCTTGAAAAGTATCAGGAAAGCAGCTCATGTCTGATTTCTGGAAAAAGCACATTCTGTGATTACAGAACTGGATGAGAAGAGGGCAGCCAGTGTCAACTGGGTTTAGAGCCCATCTCACCCCTGTCTGTTTTGGTCTCAGTTTCATGGGATGGTTCATAAAATGGAGAAAGCTGCGGCTAACTCATAACATTGTCTCAGAGATGGAAAGAAAATTTATGCTACACATAAAGCCCAAGTCAGAAGTATCCAGATTGGTGACTGTCAGTAGCATGACAGCTGCACTTCTTCCCTATGGCATCAGATCAAAACACCTATTTAACCTGAAGTTATGTGCAAGGAGACAGCTCCTAAAACCACCTTTCTTCATAAACAACTGGGTACTTAAGCTTCAGAGATGTGGCAACTTCCCAGAGGATCTCAAGGACTGTCAAACTTTACCCCAAAAGACAGTATTTTGGACATGTCTGCAATTTAGACTTACTGGGCATCTTGATGACCTGTGTTTTATTTGGTGGTCGAAATCTCAAGGTCTCTTATAATTTTATCCTCTGTAAGTCTGTACATGGTCTGTATATTAGTGTAAGAGTGCTTTCAAGCTAAAGCTCATTATTTCTCATATGAGTTGACATTCCCACACTAAACGATCCTTCCAGACCTTGCACTTTGGAGGGAAAGGTATTTATCTCCCATTTGCTTTCTCCTTCACCTATCAAAGGGGCAGTCTCTCCCTTACTCTCCTCTTGTGACCCTTTAAAAGCTATATTCTCTCCTGCTCCAGGTTTCCTGAGCCCCTTAGGATGTATATCTTTCTAAAATTTTTGTCATCTCTCTGGGAATGACGTTGAGGATTCATAATTGCTCAGCGCATTGGTGAGGGTCTCTGGAGGGTCCTGGAGTGCTCACTTTCTCCATTTCTCACTAATGCCTTTCACCATCCATGTGCTGTTTAGATAACAGTGCAGTTATTTCATGGGTAGGATTTGATACACAAACACTTGTTTTGCTTGAAGACGTTTTGTTGGACCCTTTGTTTCTTATGGAAGCTTTTCAACAAACCCCTTAAACCTGAGAAAATCTTTCTTGAAATCCTTTTACTTAATGTGAGCATCTTTCCCTCTTTTATGATACCTCTAACCTAGTCAGTTGGGCATGCTGGTCTCGAGACACTCTTTCAGTTCTGTTATTGCCCAAGTCCCCATTCCCTGAATGAAAGTCAGATGAAGCATACATCTTGAATAACTCATTTGCACAGGTTTAAAAATGACTTAATCTTTGTTGACTTTTAAGAGTCTAGTGCTGGCAAGTCCAATATGCTTTCTTGTTGGGTCAAACCTCTTATGTTTGGAGCAATAAGTTTGGTTTCAAGGACTGCATCATTTCCAAAATGAATTAACTTTATTCATAAAAGTCACATGCAAGAGATGCTGCTTCTGTATTTTAAAGTTGGATTTTGGTAAACAGGACATGTAGTAAATGGATTGCCTTCTTCCTTAACCAGAGAAAGAAGGTCTGAGCAACAATGCAAACAGCTTCACCTCGCAAGTTCCTGGGCAGCTTTGTTGGCCTACATCATACATCCTTTCATTGTACACATTAAGCTCTACAATCAGGATCTGAAACAGGAGTGAGCATTTATAATCAGTGGACTCTCTTTCTTTACAGGTCAACTTCTCACACACACGTGCCATCACATGTTTGCATGAGATGCTGGTGAAACATCACTGACGTTGAGCAGCTAAAGTTAGCACACTAGCTCTCTCACAAGGATTATATTTGACCTTCTGAACTGTGGTCGCTTAGTTGAAATCTCTTACCTTTGGGATTCTAGGAGTCAAGACACTGTCTAAATGAAAGTCTTATTCTGAATGCTGTTCAAATTTCACCTACAGCAGTTTTTACAAAGTTCACAGGGGACTTGTCCTCACTAGAATCGATCAGTTTGTAAAGCAGGCAGCAGTGCCCCACTTTGAGAAGCAATTCCACCTGCATTTGCAAAATAGTTCATCACATTTGAACGCTGACAGATGATTACCAAGTTATCAAGTGTAGGACAAGTGAGCTAAGATGAGATAGTCACCTAGTAGTGTTCACTAGTACTTAGTATGTTTTCTGTTTCTATAACAATGCAGCCAAGGCTCAGTACCTTATAAGGAAATGATTTTTAATTAGCTCACAGTTTGGGAGACTGAAGTCCAGACTGAGCAGCATCCTTTGTTCTACCTCTGCTGAGGCCTCCTGGATATGTCACAGAAGAGTGGAGAAACACAAGAGAAATGGCAGCATGAAGAAGAGGCCAAATTGAAGGTGCGTGTCTCATGTGACAGCACTATTGCAAGAACTAACTCGTCCAAGAAACTAGCATTCACTCCTTCTGAGGGCAGAAGCTCCATTGACCTAATCACCACCGGTTAAAGCTTGGAGCCCCTCAGCACTGCTGTTCTGAGGACCATGCTTCTGGCACAGCAATCTTTGGGAGACACATTCCAGCAATGTCCAAACCATAGCAAATAAATTCTAAGCATACCAGGAACTTCAGAGAGAGTTTCTGTTTCCATTGGGGAAAACAATCCTTTAGGGATTTAAGGGAGTCTAAGAACATCTTAATTTTTGTTAAACCTTCAGAAATGAAGTCACGTTCTCTGTTTCTTCAAGAGTTGAGTGAGAGAACTTATGGGCACACTCAGTGAGTACCTTGCCATCTCCAGTCTCCTCTCCCCATCTTTTCTTGAGCAAACCACTATTGTCTCACACATCTGATTGTCTGCAGCACCCTGCTGCTTTTAGGACTCAACAGCACTGTGGTGGTTAGTCCATCAGGATGCTGAGTCCAACTGTACAGTATGCTAATACTTCCTACTCTAGTCCTCCCTGCCAGGAAGCAATGTATCTCTTTCTCTGTATTTGCAGCTCATTCTATATTCCACAAAGTAGCAGGCAGTAACCAGTTTTTCTCCTGATTTCTCAAACCAGGAAACAGGATGCAAGAGGATTCATCTTTTACTTAAAATCCCCAGAAGTCAGTGACACAGGGCTCACTTTATGTCCATTGCAATAAAGTCAGAACTTACAGATTGCCCCCTTCTTTGGTTACATTCCCTTCCATGAGTAATGAGCTCTACACTAGGAATGGAAGACTTGACTTCCAGCCTGACACTGGCACCATTGAGCTGTGTGGTATCAAGCAAATTCCTTTAAGTTCTCTGGTCCTTTTCTTTAAAGCCAGAGATTGGGGGCAATAGTTTATACAGCTTTTTCTGCATTTATTTTCCTGTGATTGATTGTGACAGGCATGGAGCACATGAGGTCTGAACAGCTTGTGTCCCAGGGATGGCTCCAGCCACATTACCCCAGCATCATGGTCAATAGCACCTGCTTTCACTTTCAGAGCCACCCCAGCTTGGATGGTAGTTATAAGCAAAGCAACATATAGCAGATGGACCTCAAGTTCTTCCTTGTCAAATATCTACAGAATTTCAGAGCTGTGGTGTGGGTGGCAGACTTGGCGTGGTAGCCGCCAGAGGCTCACCTTTGAAAGCACACGTGCCACCAGCACTCCAGAGGTCTGAAGTCTGTGTCAGCTCTACAACCGAGAGAGTGCATGCTGTTTGTTCAGCTGTGTTGGCCCTTGTATTGAATCTGCTCCCGAGCTGACATACAAGTCGGTAGAAGGGCATGTTTTGCATGGCTTGCTGTTGAAAAGACAGGTCTTTCAGGGATTGACTTCCAATTTTTGTCATCCAGAGTGAACACATAACTTGATCTTTTTCCAAGGAAAGTATTATGGGCAGGAACTGAGTTCTGTTAAGAACAACCATGAACAAAGTATGTAACAACTGGCAAGGAATTTCCTACATCTCGAAGAAGCAGACCAGGGCCCACTAAGCACAGCATCCGACTGTTCTTCTGCATCCTCTGTGGTCTAGACTTTTCCCCTAACTGAAGACTCCTTTCTGCAACACCATGGCATTTTGATTCTCCCAAAAGATGAGGTAGGTGGCGTGTGAGTGAGGCAGTGTGTGGAAATTAGGTGTGTGGGAGTAGGCTTGTGTCTTAACACAAAGCAGATTGTAAGCAAGTGCCTGCAGTCACTGTGTCACATTCTTCTCCCCAAGGTGGGTCTCAGTGAGGTTAGGTGGCGCACCCAATGAAGGAACTCCCTTCAGAATCTCTAACAGAAACTCACTCTTTGTCTCCATCACCCCCAGTGACACAAGGTAGCCCAGCTTTTAATTATTGAAGCATATAATGTGACAGTCTAGGCTCCAGAACCTAAGAAAGTCAGCCACTTTGCAAAAACTGCAGTTTGGGCAGAACTGGCCTGTATTTTTCCAGAAATAGGACACACTTTAGATCTACAAAGACATGTGGAATCCGTCTCCTGTATGTAGATACAGCATCCCTGTTCTCAAAGTGGGGGGAAAAAGCGTGAATTGGGCGATACGGGGGTTTCTGAACAACCAGTAATTTGAGCATGTCTTGGGGATGAGCCACTGTCACTTGCAGATGGCTTCTTCACCTGCTGCTGTGGGATGGGCTCCATTCTGGCCCACCAGCTGATCTCTGACCTAGAAGCATCCCTCTGTTGTCCTGTGCTCTAACCCTTGCCCTGGGGCTGTTTGGAAAGTCCTTCAGTTAACATTTAGTGTGACGAATACCCTGATTTACAAGTTGTAAGCAACACAGCAACCCCAGCCAAGGAGAAAGACTGCCTGGAGGTAATCTCTGGAGCTTCCAGCAGAACCACTGTGTTGCACCACAGGATGTCTGAAAGCCATTAACAAGCCGAGGTGACAGACCCATGGTTAAAAGGTGAAAAGAGAACCTTGGGGAAATGAGCCATTACCATCAGGGTGAGGAGAGAAAGCAAGTGTGAAGTGTAATAGCTGAGCTGAGTTCAGAGGGTCATCCCACTGTGAAATCCTCTCCTGAAGTACCTGGGTCCAGAGAGCTGGAGGTAGTGAACTTCTTTGGGCACTAAATTGCTTGGGGAGAGTGGGTAATGACCTAGAGGAGCCTAGAAGGTCTTAATCTGGTCATGACTTAGGCAACGTCTCCAGAACTTTATAAATTTTAAAATCTGAACTTAAAGAAAGTATCATCCAACTCAAAAATGGTCACCCACCCTGGAAAATCAGGGCAGGTCCTTCCAGAGTTCTCCCGGAGTTACCCACAAGACCCTTCCTGTGTGCCAGTGTTCAACATTGGCTCTTAGAAAATTCTTCCTCATACAAGTTCTAGCTTGCCTCAATGCTGTTTGAGTTTGATTAATTTTTTTAGAGAAATTAATTGCTGACGGGTGATAGGAAGATACATCAACTTGGATGGGTGTGAATTCCTGAGATTTACAGCTGTGCATTTGGAGACAATTCCTGTCGTTCCCTCATCTGTGAGACGTGAATGGACAGTTGAGGCCACTACTTGGGGTGTTGTGAGAATTAAAGATAATTCCAATGAGATCATTGGTGCAGTGCTGGCCAACCAGACATTTACAAGTGAGAGTTAAGCTGAAATCTCTCTGACTCTTCAAAAGAATATATATTAAATTAGATGTGAGATGTGTTGAAGGGTAGAAGATGATTTTCTTGAGGTATATTGTAATAGCCACTATGCAGCCCTGACTGGCTTAGAACTTGCTGTGTAGACCAAGCTGACCTAGAACTCACAGAAAACTCCGTGCCTCTGCCTCCTGAGTGCTGGGATTAAAGGCATGTGCCACTATACCAGGGTTCCCTGTCTCCCACCCCCAATGTCCAGGTCCTTGGCCTGAAGGCAATAAATAGATCAGGGACTCATGGTTAAAAACAGGACTAGAGAAACAGAGACCACTTATTAAGAAGGGGAAAGAATTCTTGAGAATGAAATTGAGGTAGTTGGTAGTGAGCTAAGGGCCCTTTATAGGATGCTTACATATGTTCACATCGCACCTGCCTTTGCGCCTCTGCCACGTTTGTATAATGTGGGCTTTTTCCCACACATACTTTGTTTATTGGATGAAACCCACGTGAAAAGGGGAAGGTATCTCTTTATAAACTGCCCTCAGTCTATTTGAAGCCCAGGTATGGGGAAGGGCTTTCAGCCTTTCTCTGCCACTGGCTTTCTTTATATGCTAATCTTGATGGAGCTTTCTCCATCGTCTATTCTCCAGCTACAGTGTGGCTGAGGTGAGGCTAGGACGACCAGAGCACACTGCCCTTACTGTCTGGTAGACACACTCTTACTTCCCTACAGCTCACGAAGATGCAGGGTTCTGGAGCCCACGTCTCTACCTGTGGTGGCTCTGTTCTTACTCATGGTCATCAGAATAGAAGGCGCCTCTGTGCCCCTGGCTGTGCTTGTATTTCTTAACTCCATTTTCTTCAGTCTGATTTTGGGCTGGGAAATGATACTTGGGATTGGTTGTCGGGTACCGAGTCTATGGAAACAGCCCATATAATTTGGGTCTGAATCATGCTTCATTGACAACTCACAACAGAATTTTCACAGTTCACTCCATAAAAGGGCATAACAATTCCTATTCCTGTTTTTCTTAATCTACCTATATACCCTTTCATGTAGAAGACAGTTACACACTATGTTCCATGAAACTTCCTAAAGTTCCTCAACAAATAGTCCTATATTGTTTTCACTATGAGTAGATTTTTGTTTTTTAAATCCTGGGAATTTTCACTTGGTATATTGCATCAATGATATATAAGATTTTTGAATTTGAAAGTGATCATCTTGAGAAAAAGTCTTACATAAATATAAAAGTCGGAAAATAAAGTAAAGTGGGCATAAGAAACTCCATGGTGAGCAAGTGGTCATGGGGCATGTTAAGCAAAGTTGGTGTTCATCAGAAAGAGGGCTCAGTGCTGAGCGTTCCCACCACAAGCAGTACAGTTTCATGAATGATTGTATTTTCACAGCCGTATCTTTCTTCCTGAAGCAACTAGGACTCTGACAATGCAATTTACATTTGCACAGAACATTATATCATGACCTGTCATGAAGCCATGTATCTTCAAGAACATGAAGTCACACTGAGAATCAATATTTCTTAATGGGCATTTCAACAGCTTTTGGAGGGCTATCTTTTGGAAGGCAGCACGTGGTAAAGGAATTAGAAAGGAGCCTGACAGGATGGGGTTGAGACCTTTGCTTCTCTTCCAACTCAGTCTTACTGAGCACATTGTCTATGATCCATTTTCTTCCCAAGTTATCAGGTCATCTGTCTTTGTAATTGTATGGAAAACTATAACTGTTTGCATATGTGCACATTTGTGCATGTGTGTGTGTGTGTGTGTGTGTCTAACAAGACTGATGTAAAAGTTCAGATGGTAAATATTTTTGGATGAAGGCACAATTCCTCCACAGCAGCCTGAAAACAGCCATTGTTCCTAAGTCAGGGACTGGGCAAGGTCATATTACAATAAAACATTATTTGTGGGCGCTGAACAGAATTTCATCTAATTGGTTCTATGTTATGAAATGATATTCTGCTTTTGGTGTTTGCAGCCATATCAAATGTAAATGTGTGGCTCACCAAGGACCTTCCAACAGACCAGAGAAAAAGCTTAGCTTTTGCCTATAGCTTGCTGAACTTTGCTCTAAGAAAGAAATTTTATACTTCAAGAATGCATAAGCTATTTTTTTCAGTCTGTTTTGTATAAGATGGTTCACTAAAACTTTGACTTCTCTTCCCTGATGTCATGCATGATGAGCCAAGGAGGAATCATAAAATCAGGGTGGGATTTTATCTCTCTTTAGAGGCACAGGCTCATGTATACACATGCCCTGGTAGACACATGCTCTCCGCACGTGCACAGCCACAGCATACACATGGAGGGAAATAAGACTGGAGTGAGAGAGAGAGTTCTTTTCAAATTATCGGAAGCAACAGAGTTACTAACCCTCTGTTTATTAATCAGAAAGCTGAACTTATAATTCCTATCATGCCATTTTAGTGGGATCTGTATAACTTCACCAGTGTCAACAAACCATCCCAACATGGAGAAAGATTAGACTGTCCGTGTTTATTTTCTGTGGAGTTATGGCTGCATTCTCTTCAAGAGGATGAGATATGAAAACAGAAGTTTACTTAGCACAGTCTCTGATGGTTCCTCCGACAGGGAAAAGTTTAGCATTTTAGCTCCTCGGGCCAGGTGACTGCAAGTGGTACTTCAGGATGTGCTTTCCCAGGACATACAAATCCTTAAAGGGGAGGAGGGGCCCTGTGCTCTCTGCTTTGACAGGGCTAGGGCTGGAAGGTATGTGTGCGTGTTGGGAGGGAGGGTTGTAAAACAGGGAGAGGGAAGCCAGCATCCAGAGAGTCCCACTAACGTAGAGCTGAAAAATGCCTTTATGATGAGAGAGCCAGTGACCTAGAGAGGAGGTCATGTAGGTCTTTGGCCTCTCAGGACAAGGGACCAAGGGAAGATGGGATAGCTAAAACCAGGTGCTCCCTCCCGGGACCCCTCCACTAGTCTACATTGCCCTGGGGGAGGGAGTCAGGGACTGACATGGCCCCATTTGATCACCAAAGGAGGTGACTCCTTAGTGTTCCACCTAGTGACCTCACGCCATTAAGCTCTCTCCAGACATTCTTATGGGGCAAATGTGAGGTCTGTTCACCAACCAGGGCTGCCAGCTGTAAGTCAAAGGGTACAAAGTCCTATTCCAGATCCACACCATCTTTCCACAGATGGACATGTTAGCAGAACTGTTCTGCAGGACATTCTAATGGAGACCCATTCTTCATAAGAAACTTTTCTGAAGCCTGTAGGGTTGCAGCATGGGCGAGTGCTCTCCGATCTGCACCTGATTAGAGGCTGAACTCACCCTCCAGGTCCTCTTGGACTGGAGCTGAGAGCAGGCACATGCTCTCTCTCTCTCTCCTCCCAGCCAGTACACATGATGTTTCCAGGACAAATGGAAAAAGACTAGGCTTCTGGGCAAGACCCTGGCATCCAACAGCACCTTCACTTTCTCTCTTAAAGCCTTGAGCTCCTCTCTGAAGAAACCCTAGGGCTGGGGAGGTGATCTGAGCTTTGCCTCTCCAGCAGGCTCTTGTAAACACTGGGTACCTGTGCACCTCTGGATTTCAGACAGCTCCACTAACACCAGCAGGCATTACTAGAGGACAGAAGATAGTGTTAACCCGACAGAGAAACACAGACTATCTAGGGATACACATCAGAGGTTTATAGGCTCCAAAACTCTTTATATCTACAGAACAAAACAGAAAAATAAGGCTTACACTTGCCAAGTACCTATATCAGACCAGATACTTTCATAGGGCTTTTTTTCCATTGAATCCTTACAAGGACCACAGGAGAAAATTAAAGCAAGGAGAGGTACATTTGCTCAAAGTTAGAAAGCCAGTGAGCAGCAGAGCCAGAGTCTGAAACTGGCTCCAAATTCCTCATTGTGCTTAAGACAACAATTAAATCAAGTTTTCATTTAGTTAAAAAAAAAAAAACCTATTCTCAAGAATCTACAGAGTACTCATTCCTGAATAGGACAGCTATGTTAAACTTCTGTTTCCCAAGGCTCAGGGATCACTGCCTGAGAAGGGGCAGAAAGACTGTAAGAGCCAGAGGTGCTGAATGACCACAAGGAAATAGTCTTTTGGTTAGCTGGACACAGCAATAGTAACAGCATGTACAAGTCTCATACAAGCTCAAACCTGAAAAAAAATCCCAGCAGAGATGTGAAGTGGATAAGAAACGTCAGGCCAACCTAAGGAAATTTTGGCATCAATGGCTGCTGGGAGGGGCAGAGACAAATGTGACTCTTAACAGGTTAACTAGACTCCAAAAGATGGACCCACACTGAGGAACACTTGGATACACAAATTAGTCTCTATAGGCCTTATTATATATAATAAAGTACATTAAATTTGGGGTGGTGGGCAATAAGGGAAGGTATGGATCTAAATGCCATCAAATTATAGTGTATCAAAGTCACAAAATTTCAATTAAAAAAGTCTGTTCTCTTCCCTTGCTCATTGTGTCCCGTCTTTAATCTCAACGACTGGGGACCAGTTTAGTAGCAAAGCCTCCTCTCAGACCCAGAACCTCAACAGCCACAGAGAGCCAGTGGTCCACAAAGCAGCTGGTGCCGGCTGGTCAAGTATCCCTGCACAGGCCTCCCTGCAGTTGTCCTGCTGAGCTCTGTGCCTTTGCTTGAGCAGTCCATAGGTGGCCAAGGAACACTGATTGCTTCTTGGATTCACAGGCCACCTCCAAGTGCTGTCAGTGAAATATGCTATCGTGAGAAGTCTATTGCCAGCAAAGACCAGGTGGACATTTTCAATGTTGATGTAAAATCGTGCGGGGGGATCCACAGAGGAAGAGAGGGAGAAATGGTCCCAGCGTTGGGTTCATGTGTGCACATCCATTGACACTGAATGCCTGGTGCCTCCAGTCTGCTTCCCGCTGTCATAGGGAGCTGGTGAGGAGCTACAGCTGCATTGCAGTCAGCGTCAGTGAGGTTCATGGAGCAGCCTCACTGTTAGAACTGAATATGCCACGGACAGGAAGATGGAACGGGTGGGAGAACGCGGCTGTGGAGATCCTATGGGAATGGGTCTGTCCCAGATTTCAATTTATCTTGGGTGGAAAAGGAGTTCCCTTCCAATAGCCTAGCCAAGAATGTTGATGTCACAGGGAAAGGGATAGAGTGTGATTGTGTGTCACATAGACCTGGGAACAGGCTGCTCAGAGGGATACTCTTATCAATTAGGTAATGTCTGCTAATGATGGAGGGACTGTGTTATGCAGTGCTCCAGCTGTTGATGCATTAGCATACATCTGCAAAGGACACAGTACCTTTGGGAAAAGCTTTACTCAGATGGGATCCTAGCAGTTAGAGCCCTAGACTGGTGTACCGAACAGCATCAAAGGCATCTGAAACTGGCAGAACTGTGTTTAGGACATAGGAGCAACTTTGGTTGGGAATTTGGTTTCCAGTCCAGGAAATAAAATAAACTTGAGCAGAAGGGATGCCTCTAAGTAAATGTCCTTCCTCCCCACTGCCTGCATTTTCTTCTTTCTCTCCTTTTCCTCTCTCTTCATCCTTGCCCTTGCCATCTCTCTTCCCCTTTCTTCTTCCCTTCCCTCCTTTCTCCCTTCTTTCTTTCTACCCTCCATTTCCCATGTCTTCTTTGCCTACCTTTCTTCTTCCTTGAAATACTCCTGTGTAATGATGTTCGCTATGTGAAAATCAATGGTGAAGAGTTCCAGTATTAATAGTGTCTTGCCCTAAATGGGATAAAAACTAGAGAGACAAAAACAAACACATAAAAATGTGATAGAATGTGACAGAAATACACAGTTCTGCCACAACCAATGTGTACACTTTACAAATGCTGTCTTAGATTTTGTTTAATGTCTTCTCTTTTTAAAAGGAGCACCTTGTGTTTCACTATAGAAATTTAGGATATTAACAAAGTAATTCTCCAGATCACTTATTCATAATGGAAATATCTAGAGAAAACTACATACATATGTACTTATGTAAAATTATGCATGCATCTACACATATGTATGTATATATATTTAGCATTGAGATGTCACTGTTGTATTAATTACTTTTGTCATTCATGTGACAAAATACCTGACAAAAATAATTAAGGAAAGGTTTGTTTGGGTCATAGTTTGAGGAGATGCAGGGCATCGTAGTGAGAGGACATGGCATCAAGAACATGAAGCAGCTTGTCACACTGTGTCCAGTTAGGAAGCAGAAAGGGGTGAATTCTGGTGCTCAGCTTGCTGTCTCTGTTTTTATGAGTCCTCGATCCCAGCCGTCCACATTTAGAGTGGGTTTTCCCACCATGATTAACCTACTATAGAAAATCCCTTACAGATATGGACAAAGAGGATTTCTCTGTGCCATGGAACACAGAGCAGTATCACTAAGGGAATAGACGTGGGGGGTTAACTGTCAAAGTGACAGCTTCTCTGGGGGTCTCCTTGCTCAGCTTGGCCCAGCCATACTCACCTGTGCTGTGCCTCCCCCGCTCATCGGCACCATCAGCTTCTCTTGCAGGGTCTTCTCTGGATTGTGCACTTTTCTGTCACTGTGACTGCCCTTGTCCTCACTCCGACTCGCTCTGACCAGCTTTTTACCCTGTTTCTCCACCCCTCTGGTCTTGGAACTAGCTGCACCGGCTTTTCTCAAAAGCTCTGTTTGACCTTGCCTTCCTTCAGTATGCCTCTTTCTTGGTGCCTCGTGGGAAGTGCTCCTCCAGGTGCTGGCCAAGCTAGAGTGCCTCCTCCCGGGTCTTGCTTGGCTCTCTTCTGTGTCTTTTGTCAACAGATCAATGGCTTTTGGGAAGATGGTTCTCAATTCATCTGGGTCTTCCCCATACCTGGTGGCTCTGCATACAGTCTTTGTCTGGCCTGGGGAGCTGAAGTTCTGAGTCCCTAAGAGAGCAGAAAGCCCAGGAGGTGGGCGCTAGACACAGGGAGGAGGGCAGGGGGCCCAGGAGGTGGGCGCTAGACACAGGGAGGAGGGCAGGGAGCCCAGGAAGTGGGCGCTAGATACAGGGAGGAGGGCAGGGAGCCCAGGAGGTGGGCGCTAGACACAGGGAGGAGGGCCGGGGGCCCAGGAGGTGGGCGCTAGACACAGGGAGGAGGGCAGGGTCCCAGGAGGTGGGCGCTAGACACAGGGAGGAGGGCCGGGGGCCCAGGAGGTGGGCGCTAGACACAGGGAGGAGGGCCGGGGGCCCAGGAGGTGGGCGCTAGACACAGGGAGGAGGGCAGGGGGCCCAGGAGGTGGGCGCTAGACACAGGGAGGAGGGCAGGGGGCCCAGGAGGTGGGCGCTAGACACAGGGAGGAGGGCAGGGGGCCCAAGAGGTGGGCGCTAGACACAGGGAGGAGGGCAGGGGGCCCAGGAGGTGGGCGCTAGACACAGGGAGGAGGGCAGGGGGCCCAGGAGGTGGGCGCTAGACACAGGGAGGAGGGCAGGGGGCCCAAGAGGTGGGCGCTAGACACAGGGAGGAGGGCAGGGAGCCCAGGGTGAGTCCCAAGGTGAGTAAAGGGCTAAGGGTAGGTTTTCTTTTAACTTTTTTTAAATTAAAATTTGCAAATTTCATACAATGTATCTTGAGATTTGGAATGACTAAGGATGCTCTATTCAAATGGTTAGCCAGGTATAAGATATTAAGGAATGGCTCCCCAGTTAAGAACACTGTGTTCTGGCAAGAAGACCTGAGTTCGATTCCCAGCACCCACATGGTGGCTAACAACCATCTGTAACTCCAGTTCCAGAGGATCCAATGTCCTCTTCTGACCTCCCCAGGCATTGCATGACATGGTTACACTTACACACATAAAGGCAATACACTCGTACACATAAAATAATTATTTTAAAAAAATTATGATCTAGTCTATGTTTAAAATTTAAAATTCTGGCTGAGCCTGGTGGGGCACACTTTTAATCCCAGCACTGAGGGGTAGAGGTAGGTGGGTCTCTGTGAGATTGAGGCCAACCTGGTCTAGGTAGCTAGTTTCAGGCCAACTGTGGCTACAGGGATACCCTGACTCAAAAACACCAAAAACCAAAACAAAACAAAAATTTTAAATTCTACACTTATTTTGCTTCCTATTTTTAATGCTATTTGTTTCACTTTTGCTCAGTGCTGGTTACTAGATGTTTGTCCATGTTTGTTTATCTCTTTAAGGAAAGAGCTCAGATTTATTGTAAATCATTCTTTTCTTCTTCTACCTTTGTCAGTTTGTCCTTTCCTTCCCTATATTTTAAGTTTTTATAGTTTCGTGACTTGAATTCGCTATTATCTTAATTATTTCATTATCATAACAGGGTGATAAATATTCCTCGCATTATAGCTTTGACAAAATTCCAAACATCTTGTATGGCATATTTTTACAAATGTTCCTTGCTAATAATTTATCGTGCCATTTTATTTCTGCTTTCATGAAGAAATTCTAAAAATAAAAGACAAGCTACCATTTATAAGTAGTTTAAGATTTCTGCTCTCCTCCATTCAGGCCAAGAACTTGACCTGTGGGTGTTTTGTTTGCTTGTTTTTACTGGTCCCTAATCTGTATTTCACTTTTTTAAAAAAAAGAAAGAGGGAAGGAAGGAAGGAAGAAAAGAAAGAAGGAAGGAAAGGAAAGGGGGAGAAGAAAAGGTCAAGTTTAGAATTTCGGCTTTATTAGCTTCTCTTCAAACATTTAAAGGAGACTTCCTGCCATCTGCCTGGTATAGAAGACGCCCCTCCCTAACAGAGCCCTGACACACTGCCCTGCCCCCCTTAGCTGGGCACCTTTCTCCCGCCCCTCCTCCTCCTCTTCTGTTACTGTTGTGAAAAACAAACCATTTCAGTCATTTTTAAGTGTGTAAGTCGCTAGTGTGAAGGATATTTACATTTCTATAAAACACTTTTCAGGATTTTGTTTTTATCTTGCAACACCAAAACTCTGTATCCACTAAACTCTAATTAGTCAGCCCTTCTAATTAGTCAACCAAGCTTCCAATTTCTGCTTCTGTAATTTTGGCTGGTGGAGATGTTCAACATGAGATGAACCATACAGGGCTTCTCCTTTTGTGACTGGCTTATTTCTTATGGCACAATGTTCTTGAAGTTCAAGCACGCTGATGCGTGTTAACAGGACTTTCTTCCTTTTTAATACTGCATGTTCGTCCCTTGTGCACATATACCATACTTTCTTCAACCTTTCCTCACACACAACATACACAGCACATTTCTGACATACCAGGTTTTGCTGTGTCCTGTGCCACATGAAATATAATGCTTTAAATTTGGTATGACATTCAGTTATTATCCATCTTCAGAAAGTGCTGACTGGGAAGAAACCAAATGAATAAAAGAACAAAGACTGTATGACGTCATTTGTTGGGACCTCACTTTTCAGGTTAAAGTCCCAACTGCCACCTTCTGCTTGTTGGTAATCATATGCTGTACTTTCTGTTAAAGTTCTGCTTTCATGTATCTGGGTATCATTCTCTGGAGCTGAAATTGATTTTTCTACTTGAATGAAAATATTGATCTGTTAGAAAAGTTCAAACTATTTATACTTAGTATTATAGTTTATATATTTATCTAATTTTTTGTTTAATTTTTATGTGTTGTATGAGTGTTTTGCCTGCGTGTATGTAAGTGCATGCATACATACAATGCCTGCAGAGGCCAGAAGAGGATGTCATCAGATCTCCTGGAACTGGAGTCATGCCCTCTCATTAGCTACCATGTGTGTGCTGGGAGCCGAACCCAGGTCCTCTGCAAGAGTAGCCAGGGCTCCTAAACTCTGAGCCATCTCCCCAGCCCCTTATTATTTCATCTTAGATCTGCCTTATTCTCTCGTGATTTCTATTTTTATGCTTCTGACTTTCCTGTCAATTTGTAAGGAAGAATTTATTTGACTAAGCATCCCATCCTTAGTTACAACAGCTATTGCCATTAAGTTGTTTGACAGTTCATTCATTTTAAAAGCACAGGTGCAGTTCAAGCCACGTGCTGGGAAAACAGCTAGTTTGTGTGGATGACCTTGGCTCTCTGCTTTATCTGATGGCTGAGCCTTGATTCTTGTTCTTGTGTGTGGTTGTGAGGTGCATTGATAGTCACTGCTTCCCATCCGTGCTTTCCTGCCTCTTACCCAAGTATCATCTTCCTGTGGAGGTGATAGTCTTTCTTAACCAACTCTCCAGTACCCTGAGGAATGAAAACCCACAATTCCAAGAGCACTTGCTCCTAAGGTTCTCCCTCACCATCCCTATTTCTTCTGACTGTCATCTCCCAGAAAGTCACAGGCTGTCTGTCACTCACCCTCTTTTCTGTTTTCTCCTTTGCTTGTCTTAGGGTGGGTAAAGGAGAGACATTGGTTGGGAGCACGACACTGGCTGTCAGCAGGCACTTCGAAAACCAACGGTGGGGGCCGAGCTGGGTTGCACACCTGCCACTGGGTTTGGAAAGTACTGGAAAGAGGTTCTAAAAAACTCTTGGCGGTCAGAGAATTATTTCGCCCATCCTGAAGGACGCTGGGCGCCACACCCATAACAGCCCCCTCAAAGCCTGTCCTTAGCCGTGGAAGGAAGGCCTTCACATTGTTTTCCCACTAGGTTGTGAGCTTCATGGGGTTGCAGGTGTCTGTCTTGCTCGGTTTACACCCCAGTTCCTGTACAAGTTACTAAGCATTAGTTGAATGAGTGGGTTACACATCTTTAGCTATAAGACAGGGCAGAGGCTAAGAGTAGAAAGAACATTGTAAAAAAGACAGATGTGAAAACACAAGAAAACTATTAAGTTATCCTTAAATGTATATTCACACACAGAGAGAAATTAGAGAGCAGAGAATACTTCTCCATATTTCATTTGAGAAATGCAGCTGGAAACTGTGGAAAGAAAATTTATGACTTTCAAATCGAGAGAGGGACATAAAATAGCTGTCCAGTGCAGTGATTACACTTTCTTGGGCTGTAGTATGCTCTCATGATTTCCTGACAGACCCCCCCCATCCAAGTAATCCTTCCTGCACTGCGTGTGTGTGTATGTGTATAATGATGACTTTAAATATATTACGCTCCGACGGAGAGGTATGTATGTATCTCAACACATTTCGATATTTTATACTACTGAGATAATAACATCTAGAAAATCAGAATAGAGGAATTGGCCCTAGACTTCTCATTAGGCAAGCCCACCCAGAGTCTCCGTTTAGCTTTTTTTTTTTTTTTTTTTTTTTTTTTTTTTTTGCTGTCCTTTATTCTGTCAACAGAGCTGCTCTCTCAGACTGGTTGCTCTCAGAACTGGTTCAGCTCTTTTTCCTCTGGTTTTCTCTGCTCCAGGCCCACTTGCTCTTTCATCAAGAGTAATTCAAAGAGCAAAGCAAAAAGAGGCGGTAAACCCGAGGAAGAAAGTCAAGGGACTGCCACCTCTCTCCGGAGTGTGCCTGCCCAGGCTAAGACCTGAGCTTTGAAATGCTGTGCTGTGCTGAGCATCCTGTACTGTGTCCTCCCTGCCTCACAGTGCAGCAGACAGAAGGCCTTTCCTAACTAGAAATGCCCCTCACAGATGCTTCTTCAGACACCATTTTTCCTGGCTCCACATTAAAAAACAAAGTATACAGACATTTACTTTGCTTGCACTGCCTTAGGAGGGAAAGACCTCACTGGGTATCAAATAGTTAATCCTCACACTGTCCTATAGTGTTATGTTTATTTTTATTTTACACTTGATAAAAAGTAGTGAAAATAGGTATGTGACTTACCCAGGGCTACTAGTTAATGAGTAGCTAGCCAGGATGATTATGATAATTTTCAGACATTTATCCAGCTTGGGGACAGTCACTTTGTTCCAGGCCAGGGTGCTCTAGTATTGATACACGTCTCTCTGGAAACAGGAGCATCAACAGTGACATCATACCTACCTCCATGTGTTGATATCAACAGCTGGGAACCTCTTGCCCTAGACCTTTGGTGTTAGTCCAACAAACCAGCTAAAATGTCCATGGGGAAAGGGGAGGGTGAGAGGTCTCTGTAGCATCATAGCCCAGAGTCTGGAGGAACCACTGTGTACCAAGGGCCCCTCTGAGCGTTGTCCTTCTGGAGATACCCTGCAGACTCAGCACTAGCACAGTCTACAAGCTGTGGCATGGTAGTTTGGTATGGAAGTCAGGCAGCAGTTTGGTGGTAGCTAAGCCATATACAGATGTGGAGCCTTGATTAGATATTCTGCCCTAGGCTATCCCCGAAGCTATGCATGTATGCATGTATGTAAATATGATTATGTGCACATGAGGGCATACCTGTACATTCTTGGTGTTTTTACATGTATGAGGAGTCTGTAATGAATTCCTAATATGTAACCTGAGCATCTCAGTCATCAAGTTTGGGAAGCCATTTACCTCCAGGCTTCTCCACGACATCAAAGCTTTATAAAGCTCTACCACCCTTCACTCTGTGAGCCATTTGGAAATAGTAATAATAACTAAGCTAGTCAGTTACTTAGTCTTTCAAGTACTGTCCTATGCAGTTTTATAAAAGGTTAGCTCTTAAGTCTCTGAATAACCCTAAGAAGTTTACATTATTAGTATCACACACCCCACACATGCACACACCCACAAGTGAGGAAGCTGAGGCCAGGTGAGTTCAAGTCCCTGTGTACCCTGGGAGGCTGGGTAAGAACTGAAAGTTCTTCCAGATGGCAGCTTGTCCCCACACCCTTCATAGACTTACCAGAAGTCCTTTAAGTTGTGATAACTTAGATATGTAGTTGAAATACAGGACTAGTTTTCAAGGTCTGTCTGTCCAAGGTGAAGATCAGGTACCCGTGGAGTTGCGGAAGTTACCAAGGCATTGGGTTCAGTGGAAATCTCTAGGGATACTTCTGTCTGCTTTTCTATAGTTTTCCAAGAAAGCTGGTAACATTGACCACAGACATGGTAACCGTGGGCCCAAGGGCAAGGTAACCACAGAGACCAGATAATAACCGAGCAGGAGTGGATAAGAGGAAGGTTAATTAGAGACCTGGTCACCACCAGGGAGAGGGAAAACTGGGTGAAAATTCCTACGATTTTGTTTGAGAGAAAAATATATTTATATTGAACACATTTATGTTTTTTTCAAAAACAATCACATAGACACATACATGCGTGGATGCATACAAATATGTGCACTGGTACACACACACACACGTTCACAAACACGCACACATGTAGACAGCACTCCTAGCTATTTACAAAAGTAGGACCTTCTGCTTAGAATGGATAAGAACCTAAGCTTCCTGACCCTGAGCTTGGTGAATGAGGCTGTTTTTTCAACCCTTCCATGATACCCCTTTGCACAGGGAAAACCTGAACAACCATCCCCAGCATGCCCTAGTGAGGTCCCCCCGCCCCGTGTACCCCCCCTCCCCAACAGGCTGCAACAGTGGGAACACACATCCTACTTGTTTGGATTTATTCACGTTTCCTGTGTCAGTAAAGAGCTGAGGCTGTGGCACATTAAATATTTACAATTATCAGAGAAAAGACAACACAGAGTCCTAAACTAAGATAAGAATGCAGTTTTAAAATATTTACAATGAACACCGTTCATCTTCTGGTTTTTCTCTGAGGCCTGGTATTTTTGGCCTCTGATCTCTATGTTGTATTTTTTTTTCTAGATATCCTAGAGTTTGAAAATGTCTGACTGCAGCTCATGATTGAGTCTGAAGAAGATTATGCAGGTGAGAGCATTTGGGGAATTTGACACCTGGGTCTCTGAGCAAGGGGCCCTTCCTCACAGTTAGTCTCTAAGTGGACATGTATATCTTCAGTCCTGAGTCAAGTTTGTGGATGATCTGTCTATGGTCTATTCCATAGACGTGGAGAACAGAGTGGCAAGCTACTGATTCTATGCTAACCACCAGAACTGATTTGCATTGGCTTCCTGAATATTGAAGTCATCCTGGATATGAGAGTTAGTATGCCACTCTAAGTACAATGGTTTATGATTCCTTTCATTAATCCACCTCTAAAATATTGAACAGTATTATATGTCTTGGTGTTTAATCAATCAGAACTCCTTGAAAAACCCCACTCTACACTTTCAGGTCTTTATACAACCAGTGAACAAAACCAGCAGAAGTTCAACATGAAAGTGCTACTTAAGCCACAGCAAGGAGAGAAAAAGGTTAGAAAAAACAGATAGGAAAGGTCATTTGGCCCTTTGTTTACTCATAAAGAATGCAAAAGTAGTTTCATCTGTGAAGTATTTGTCTATTCAGAGACATTAAAGGATTCCAGCGTGTGGGGTAGGTTTCAGGAATTATCAGGGATCATGGGTGTTTTATTTGATGGGTGCCACGTTTGACCTTGAAGCACAAGACTGGCACTCCTCATCCTGGGGATCTCCTGACGTTCTTGCACCATGGTGGTATCTGCCCTGGGGCCTCTGCAGGCTCTGGCTGGAGTATGAGGCGGTGCACGTTTTCTGGTGTGTATTTATATCGAGGTGGCTGTGTTGCCAAGGAGCTCTGAGAGAAAGCAGAGCGGAGATAACTTCTAATCCACCTTTCTGTGATAATGTGGCGCAAAGTGAAGAGACCCAGGGCTCCATCCACTAGTCTGGCATCGCCCTGAGAGGGGTGGGCCTTAGGGTTCTTAGCAAACCCAGCAGGCACTCGGTAAGCTTTCACATTGGAAAAAGCTAGTCATCACACCAGAGTGTAACTCCACCTTACAGCCAATAGACAAGAGTTGGATGGGAGAGCAATAAAAGCGAAATGTAACTTGTAAGGAATGAGAAAAAAACATCTGACTGTTCATGAGATTTGGTCACTGGAGAATTAGAGTCCAGGGTGTAAGAACTGATAAGAAGCCAAGAGGGTACTGGAATAGAAAAAAAAGTTCCTGGCCCAAGATCACTAGCAACAGAAGTGACCATATCCCACATACTGAATGGACTCCCTGACTCCCTGCCTTCTCTGCCAACATGAACCTGACAGTCAAGAGACTCTCTGAGGGCTCTGACTCAATGGGCATGAGGGTTACAATCCAAAGATGGGTAGAAGAATATGCACAAGGGTGAAGTCATGGGAGAGAGGGAGCTAGCTTACAAGATTGCAAGATGCTGTCTATGGGCCAGGAAGAGAGCCCTTACTAGATACTGAATCTGCCAGAAATGGGAGAAATAGGTTTCTGTTATTTGTCAGCTAGTCTACGGTGTCTTAATAGCCTGTACATGCTAAGGTTGTTGCCTTCTTCATAGACTTATGAGAGACACACAAGAGAAGAGACAAGAAAATTATTTGTGATTGAAAAAATTTACAAATAAGTTTTAATTCCTGAGAAGCTGTTTTTCCATTCATAAGCATCATGAATTGACAGCTGGCCATTTGATATCGTTGTCATCTGTACCTTTTCTTACCCTCAAAATAAGTTCTCCACTCCAGTCAGCCTAAGCTGGGAAGAGGGACATGGGCTGAGATTTATGAAAGCAGAGCTGATTAATGAAGCTAGCTGGTCCTGTGTCCTCTGCCTCCACAGATGGTGGATCACAAGCCATGAAAGGGATCTCCAGAAAGTACTTTGCAGAAACAGGTTTTCCTTATCCTGTCATAAACAGGCTGTCCTCCAAACTGTAAAAGCCTGAAGGCTTTGGCTTGAATTTCTGATGTCTCTATCACTTTATGGAACAAAATTCCCTGGGTCCGTGTTCTGGCTTCATTCTGTTGCTGTTCTAAAACACTTGCACCAAAGACAACATAGGAAGGTAAGGGTTTGTTTGGTTTATACTTCTAGGTCAAAATCCATCATTGAAGGAAGCGAGGGAAAGAACTTAAGCAGGAACCGAAGCAGAAACCATTGAGGACTACAGCTTGCTGGCTCTCTCCCAGATTCACTTTCAGCTAGCTTTCTGACATAGCCAAAGACCATCTGCCTAGGGATGACACCACCCACAGTGAGCTGGGCCCTCCCATAGCAATCATCAATCAAAACAAGCTCTCACAGACAGGGCCTCAGGCCAGTCTGGTCTCCAGTTCTTTAGTAGAGGTTCCTTCTTCCCAGGTGACTCTAGGTTGTATCAAGCTGTTAATGAAAACTAACCAGGACAGACAGAATGGTGTTTTCACAAGGGATTTTAATTTAACAGGGGAAAATTATAGAAACAATTTTTAACAAAAATGTAGGCACACTAACAAAACAGTCCTAAATGGACAGAAAACAGAGTTCTCTTCCTGGTTTCTGATTCCAGCATATGGAGTCATTTCTCAGCACTGTCAGACTTGTAAAGTCTGAATTGATAAACTTGCTTAAGCTAGGCCCAGGAGTTCAGCAGGATCCTTCACCACACAGAGCTGCTTTGGATTTTGTTTTACACAGAAGAAGTTCTCTGAGACTACTGGTCATAACATGACTCTGAGATGTTCTGGCTTTGGAGATCGGTAGGATAGTCAAGATTAGACTGTGGAACCATCAGGGTGTCCCTCTTGACCTATAACCATCAACAGAACCTTCCAATAGGCCAATAAGTCCTATGAGTTCATCACCAGGGCACCTATCCTGGTTCACCAAAGACTCTGAAGATCTGACCTTAAGCCTGGTGGGCAATAGGACTTGAAACTTGGCAATCAGAAGTGAGTCAAAGACAAGGAACATGATCCTGAATCTGAGCTTTCCCCTTTACAGAGAATACTTCCTATATTTTTGTCTACTGCTCTATAAGTTTCCATATTCAAGCCTTGACCAAGTTTTCTCATTTTAGCTGATCAATATTTAATGAATACCTACTATGTACATGTGAATCTTACCTTATTTTGATTTGTTCTGGCTGAGAAAAGGTCCTGGATTGGCCTATTAATATGGATTAATAGGAAGCCCAAAAATGGTAGTTATTAGTCTATTAGGAGCAGGACTTTAAGCAGGGACTAGGCAAACAGAAGACAAAGCATATGAGGAACAACCACACCCTGTGGAGAAGGACTGGTCAGGCCAGTCTACTCAAAATACCAAGACTACAACATGGTCTACTGCAGGGTTATCACATCAATAGAGGAATTGACAGGAAGTTGCAAAGTAGTTCTGGTGGGTATATGGACCATCTCCGAGGAACAGGCAAATCAAAACTCAGAGCACAGGATCCAGGTCAAGGATGGTAGAACTACTGTAGTCCCCAGTAGGAATGGCCTTAGTCTGGGACACAGCTGGGTTTCAAGTTGAAACACTGACACCTTGAGCCAAAGGCGATGTCTGAGTCTTTTACTGTGAGTCTCTAGATGATATTCTCTTTTGAGGTGCAACTCAAGACCATCCTCAAAAACCATGTCCTTTGTCCTTTGATTTCCTAAAGATCTTTTCCTCAATCTCACTCCTCCACCCTGAAGAGCATCTTACTTCAACTCTTCCAACCTTGCATCTGAGCTGAAGCTCAAAAAAAGAGACAGTATTTCTACCTGGTTAGGTGGTTCAAACCAGGTAGGTGCTGACTGGAACACTCATCAAGTATGCTGTGCCAAATTCGCACTGTGCTAAAGACCTCACTCAAAGTCACTCACATCCAGTGTGGTAATTCCTGTCTCACTGCTAGCAGACTTGAGTTCAATGGGAGCTACGCAACTAAGAGACCCCCAGGTCCACTGAGCTAAGAGATGAGCCCGACTGAGCTGCTCTAGGCCGCAGACCAGTGGCAACTGTGTTCCTTTGAGAAAGGCTTTCTAAATTGACCCATTTTAAGGAACAGTTTGCTTAACGATTTCCAGAATGTTAGTTTAAAAGGATGGAAAAACAGTTCAGAAACAGAGGAAAAGCAAAAATTACACTTAAGAATATTACTTAATGATTGACACTTGCCTTTCCACAAGATCCTCCTTTGTGCCTATCCTTAGAGTGATACCGTGCCAACCAGACATTGCCACCTGATAGGCAACTCACTCAAGGCTTCTTGGCCATGTCAGAAAAACCCCTCTTCAAAAAGCCTCCCATGCCTCCCTCCCATCCCCCTCTCAAAACTCAGAGCCTTTGTTGACGTTGACAGCTCATCCCTGGGCCATCATTCATTCTACCCATGGCAAACTTTGGAGAAAATAAAAAACCCTGCTCCCCTAATCTCATTAGAAGGGCTGCAAATTGAATTTAGCCCCTCTCAGTGTCCCCTCAGCTGGCTGTCATTAGGAGCAGAGGCTGGGCCTTGGCTGAGACCCAAAGACCAGCTAACTGAATTTGAGATGCTGTGGTCTTGACAGGCCAAAGGAGGTAATTGAAGAGCCGTGGGGCTCCCGGTAACATTTCAGGCTGGGATTACACTGGGGATCCAAAACCCCCATTTGTATTGGTGTCAGGGGCACTAAAAAGTCACCTACTGGACTCCTGGGTCCAATTATTGATAAAGAGATCATTCCCAGTGGAAGGTAGGGAGGTGATTTGGAGGCTGTGTTTGGTTATGATGCAAATTGGGTGTCAGAGCGGGGAAGAAAGGGAGACAAGCCAGTGAGAGTCAGCAAAGTTAGAAATAATCTGCAGGAAGCAATGCAGAGTCAAAAGAAAAGGACCTACAAGGAGATTCACAGATGGTCCCACACAGTGTGAGGAAAAGACAGACCAAGTTTTAATCTGTAGGTGTTATTTATATGTTTATATAGTCCCTAGTTATCCTGAATCTTTTATTTATTTTTCACTTCAACAAACCCCAAGCACTAGAGGGTACATTTAACCAAGTAAGATATCTGCAAAGGAAGGGTTCCATATGTCAGTGTCTGAGGATGCCCAAGTCCCTTATATAAAATGTTGAAGAATTTGCATATGACCTGTGTCCATCCTCCAGCACATTCTAAACCCTCTCTAGATTACTTACAATGCCTGATGTAGTGTAAGTGCCGTTCATAAATGGTTGTGATTCTGTATTGTTCAAGGAGCAATGACAAGGCAAAAGTCAGTATGTTTAGTACGGACACAGTTTTTCTTTTGTGAATATTTTTCATCTGCAGTTGGTTGAATCTGTAGACATAGGATCTACAGTTACAGAAGAGTTCATGTGAATGACAGAGCCTAATCTAGATTTCTGGGGTTTCCAGTTCCCAGGTCTATTATATGTAACTCAGTAAAGCTGAAAATTCCGTGAAATTGTGTTATGTTAAATCCTGTTTTAAAGAGTGAATGGGCACTAACCTTTAAAGAGTGAATGGGCACTAAGCCTGCTCTACATGCCACTTAACTCAGTCTGTACCACAATGAAACATGACAGGCATTGTTACTGTTAGAGTTTGCAGTTTATTGATGACGAAACTAAGACTTGCACAAGTTAGTCTGTCTCTCGCCTATGGTCTTGGGGACAAGAAGAACTGGACTGGGATTTGACACTAGGACTTCCTGCTTTTAACATTCCTCAGGCCTCTATGACTTTAGCAGATGGTTGTTTCTCCAGCATGTGTCACTTCCCTGAAAATGTCACACTGGCAAAATCTGTCACTCAAAGACAGTTTTGGGACCTTGGGCATTTCTAAATCTGTCTCTTCCTAGAAAATGGCAATATATAAAGATGCTTCTTGATTTATAATGGTGTTATGTTCTGATTGTCCTATCATAGATTAAAATATGTTGCAAATGTGTTAGTATGTCTAGTCTACCCTACCTTAAACATGCTTAGAACACACACATCACCCTACAGCGATGTAAAATAGTCTATAATAGTCTATCATAATACTTATTTTATAATAAACTGTTAAACAACTCATGAAATTTATTGGCTATTTTACTGAAAATGGAAAATTACCACGTGGATATGCTTCTTATCAAAAACTGAAAAGCCTGGGTTGGAGACATAACTCAGAAGTTAGATCAGGTACTGCTACTCCAGAGACCCTACCTGAGTCCTATTTCTAGAACCCAAGTCTGGTGGCTCGCAGTTACCTGTAATTACAGCTCCAGGGGGATCTCATCCCTCCATGGGTACTGCACTCAGAGGCACGTACCCCCACACAGGCACAAGCACATGATTAAAAATAAAAGTAGATCCTTAATATTAGTAAAGTAAAATAGAAAAATCATGGTAACTCAGGGATACTTTTTACCAGGAATTTCTCTATGAATTTACAATGAGGATCAAGGGAGGTAATGCCCATCCAGGGGCAACTGCATAGTACTTAGCATGTTGGAAGAGCTCACTCTGTAACTGCTATCATAGTGGCAAAATGAGTTCTGTCCACTTGAAGATATGATCTAAATCTGAAGCTCATCATCAGGTAAGAGGTCTCCCTGGCCTGGCATTCCTAGATTTAGGGTCATGTTAACATTCATGCAACCTGCTCATAGAGAGTTTCTGCCTAAGAACGAATGAACTTGATGTATTTTCCCTGTTGATTCTCTTCATAGGTTATTTTATTTTTTTCTGGTTTAAATTCTCTGTACAGAGTAGAAGTGATGTGCTCATATAGCTCCCTGTGACGTTACTATGAAGTACTCAGTTGCAACTTCGCAAACTTTACTTTGATTTCTGATTTTAAATGCATCTTCTTGTATGAAGGTCTGAGTCTCATTTCTTAAAGATAGTAATTGTGCATTGTCTTTACATTTTTCATATTTCATCATGCTTACAGCACTAACTATAGCTTTAAAGTTTATCAACAATGTCACAGACTGTGAAAACGTGAGATTTTCTACCTTCTTCATGAATTATTTAGGGACCTAACGGCCTTCCTGACTGTCACTGTGTATTCCAATGGTGCTTAGGTATCACATTCAATGAATTTGAGCTAGCACTTCCTGTGTGACAGTCTTGTCACTTCCTGTGTGACGTTTCCTTGAGTTGACAGTTTTGTCCATATCATCTCATCTAAATCTCATATCAACTTTATGAACAAGACCTGAAGGCCCCTGACAGATGCCCCACTAGGAAACAACTTCTAGACGGTTAAAGTTGAGAACGATGGTGAAACCTTTTTCACTCTGATTTAGTAAAATTTTTTATTTGTAGATGAAGAAACTAGTCTTCTAGAAGCTTAATGATCTACCCTAGGTCATATAGATGGACTGTGCTGCATAAACCAAGCCTATGCTCCAGTTCTTGGTCTCTAATTGTATGATTTCCCCCTCCAATCAACTACTAGCCCCGAAACCTCCTTCCCTAGAAGTCCTATCAACCTGGGGTTTGGGGCAACCTAAAGCTGTCAAGACAGTTCCTCCCTGCAGAAAGTCTGCAGGTAGTGCTGACTCCTTCTCAGGTCCTAGACATACATATCATGGATGAATTTCCATCCCTGAGTGGTTTCAAGGCTGGAATCAAGACCTGATAGAAGTTGAAGAGCAACCTATTTTCAAGGGGCTAAAAGGCCTCTTGGGAGAAATTTCAAAGCTAACAGTGTTCCCTGTTGTTCCTGGGTTTCTCCCAAAGGCCCAGACACACTCTCACCGTTGAGGAATCTTTGGGCACTTCAAAGGGACTTTTGAAAAACATGGCCCCAAGTCTATCACTTTATAGGCACCAAAGTCAAGAGGACTGAATGAGTTACCCATGGTTACAGAACAGGTATGTAAGCAATTAAGGGGTCAAAATTGGAGTACACCACTTTTCAGCTGAGCAAACTCAGCAAGTTGATCAGTCTTTCTCTAGGCCGTACTTCTCTAGTACGTATGGTGGATCAGAATGATCTCAAACTCTGAAACTTTTCCACTGAAGAAGCCACACCTCCTCCCTCTCTCCTTCCTTAAATCTGAGCTGGCTTGTGATTAATCTTTCCAATAAAGTCTAAGCAAGTGTCACTGTGCTAGTCACTGCGCCATGCCCAGTCTTTACAGGGGCGATCAGCTTCTGTCTTGGTCTTATGGCACACTAAACTGCCACAGAAGAGATTTATTTACCTGAGGTCACTGTGCTGTGTGGAAGTCCAAGCTAGGCCCTGGAAGAGGCTGTCTGTTTGGGAAGAGAGAGAGAGGCAGCTTCCAACTGTGCCAGTCCCCAACCCTTCAAGTCATTCTGACCATGGTCCCAGATATCATAAGACAGGGAAAAAATTTATTCCAGTACCTAACTCACAGAATTGTAATGTATAATAGCAGTAATGTAGCAGCAAGTTGTGTGGGGATACTAAGTGTAATTAGCTGTGTAGTAATAATCAGGACCAGAACACTGCAAGAATTGAAAGAAGTGATAGAAGTGATGCACCTGTGCTGTTAGAGCATTGCCTGGCAGGGTAACCATTCAGCAAAAGTGAGTTATTGCACATCCAACACCCAGTTGTTACATACCCTAATGTAAGTGGGAGAAAGTCACATTTGTGAATATGGCTAAAACTACCTGGCTTTGTGGAACCCAGGGATAAGTAAGTAGAATCTATTTTTATACTTACGACTGAATAAAGAATGTACTTCTCCAGACTCAGGGCCCCAATGCTATTGTGTCTCTGTCCCTGGGAGAAGAAGTACACAGCCTCTTATTGAGGTTGGGGCAACTGCAGGAGTCTAGCCTCGCCTGGAGGGGTTAAGCCCAAGGATGATGCCCCATCTCTGCTGATGAAAATTCAGCTGCTATTGATTTGGGCAAGCACCTATGCCCTTCCCAGGTCAGGGGAGAAACCCCAATCATTGTTGAGTAAATACACTATTCTGTTCACTACATCAATTAGGCTGACCCCAGGGGCTCCAGGACCCACTGGCTCCCCCATTTGCAATGACAGCTGCCATGCTAATGAATGCACATTGACATGATAATTAAACCATTACACAGAGTGGGACTTTCGGAGTAGCAGTAGCTTCCTGGGGAACTGGGCTGGGCTAGGGCCAGAGGAGGCAACGGGGACTATTCCAGGGCCATGAAGTGACAAGCAGTGCCTAGGTCATCCCTGATTTACCCCCATGGGTGGACAGGCCTGTAGAACTGCAGCTGCGGCCTCTGGAGCTGACAGCAGGGGATGAAGTGGGGAGGGCTGCCTGGGGATTCTTGCTAATGCTGCTTTTGCTTTCCTTATCCCTAGAAATCCTTAATGGGGTGAAGCTTGAAAGGATTCCCGATGCCCACCTGTCACCCAGCCAGATTTCTTCTCTCCTGGAGGGGGTTTAGAGGCATGCAGGGGAATTTTGGGTGAATGAGGACCCCAAAGGCTAAGGGGTTTTGCCTATATAGCATAGTGGGAAAAACCAAACGATCCTTTTCTAGTTGGGGAAGATGAATCAGATGAGTCAGAAACTGCAGAAACTCCTGCCTTCCAGCTCACTATCACTCATGTAGAATTTTGATCTAACTAACACAGGCTGCTTGGCTAGGGCATCAGGTTAGGAGTCAGGTGAACTAGGAATTCATCTCTACTCAGTCATTTATCATCTGTGGATCTTAGGCAATGATGTGGCCCTTCTGAGCCTCCATTTCCTCAACGGTAAAGTGGCCTCAGAATGGCTGACTTGCCCTACAATGCTTGGAATCAAATGAGCTAGATCTAGGACAGCATTTTATATAGACTAGACAACAAAGCCACTGACTATGGCAGTGTTCTCTGAAGATGAACTCCATTGAGAGGAGTAATCACTGTGCTTGATTAGCTGTGGCTCTGGAAGCACAGCGTACTTCTAGACATGCTTCTAGACAAAGTCCATATTGTGCTTGGTGACCCCTTAGGGATGAGGCTGTATGCGGAGTGCACTCAATATAAAGAAAGCAATAAAAAGGGACAGAAAATGACACATTTGGAGCATGGAAGGAGGCAGGAAGAACTATTCAAGCACAGTCATTATGAGACATGACTTATCAGACTTTATCTCCCTCCCAATCCACCCATTTGTCTTCACATGTATAAACATGCATATTAGGGGCATATGGTATAGAAGCAAACATAGACCAAATCAATGTCTGGTTCTTAGAAATAATCTTGTCAGTAAATGTATAGATAAGTTGGAGGCAATTCTTGATCTCATGCTGTTCTGTACACTAGAGAGTGTAGCTTGCTTTCACATGCCTGGTTCCACATGAGTGTGTTCTGCCTCTCCTCCTTATACAGATTAATTCAGTGCAGGTGGGGTTGGGATGTGTAGGGTACAAAGGGACCTTGGTGTGCAAGTTCACAACTACAGAGCAAGTGCAGATTCATGTGGACTCACAAAAGCATGTCAAACACAGAGGTTCACCAGTGGGCAGGCTAAGTTCTCCCAGAGCTGCATTCAGACCTGAGGATGCTGAAATCACATCCATGTTTAGCAGGGAATGTTCTGTGATCAATTATTAATGTCGACCACAGACACAAGAATAGGGAGAAATGACTCTTCATGCTGGATGTTGGTTATCTCAGGTTTAGGGAACATCTAAGGTCTCAAGTGTGAACTACTCTGTCTCTCCCACTGTGTTTTTGAATTTTAGAAAATAATGCAGTCTTGTTCATCTCATACTATGGCAACGAGTATTATACTTTACTCCAGGAGCCACAGATCAATTTTATTCTCTCTCAGTTACTTTAAAGTCACTCAAGCTTCCCAAACCCATTCTTCTGCTTTAGAGAATCTAATTTGATTTATCGAAGTAGGCAAAAAGCTCAAAGATTTTGTTAATTAACTCAGCAAACACTTACCAGATATCTACTACGTCAGAGGCTTTAGGAATAAAGAAAGAAGCAGTCCGGTTTTGATGGGGTCTATCTAGTGCTGTGTGTTGGGGGTAAGGGAGGAGAGGGCAAAAACACATTCCTGCATCTCTTGTCCAGAAAGCACAACAGCTAGGGACATTTAATTTGATATTCTTTAGAAGGAACCTGAGAATGCTTTTATTTATTTTATTGCTGCCACCATTTATGCTATGGGAGTTCAAGCCAGAGGTTTAAAAGTGAGCTTTCAGGATTCCTATTTCCTGTCAGCCTGGGCTGCCTGGGAGTCTCCAAACAGAGACTGCAAGATGAAAGGGCCATCTTGGTCACTGAAATGCGCATGGCCCTCACTTTTATCAAGTTCACCGATTGACAATTTTTTTTAGTGCTGTGGATGGAACCAGGACCTTGTTTGTGCTAGACAAACACTCAATGCAGAGTTCTCCCAGCCTTTTGAGTACTTTCTGCACCAACATGGCTACCCAGAGTATGGCTGCTGGACCAGCAATGTCAACATCATCTGAGAGCTCAATAGAAATCCCACAGCAGGATCTGATCTTAGCAAGAGCCTTGGGTGATGCTAATGCACAGGACAGCCTGCTTTGTGCAAGGTCCTGTTCTGTTTGCTGAGGATACTAAGGGAAGATAACCCCATCTGAAATGTGAGGAAATACATTCACTAATAAACAGGCTGCTACGCTGAGAAGGGTGGGCAGAGATCTTGGCCATACCTGCACATGACAAGCTTTCCATATGCCTTGACTAGATGGGCCTTCTTTCTGGTCACCGTGGTCTTAGAGCACCTGGAGTCTAAAGCTACCTAATGCATGAAACATTCTATATAAAGCACCTGAAGTGATCCAAGGGCCTTTTGTCCTGGAAACCATTTAAATGAGGCTCACACACTCCTGAATATTTTGTGTATGCATGTGTGTGCATGTTAACATGTATACAAGTGCATGTGGAGGCTAGAGGGCAACCTTGAATGTCATTCCTCGGCTGATAATCTCCCCATTTAGTTTAGAGCCAATGTCTCTCACTGGCCTGGGACTTCCAGGCACACTAGCTGGCTGACTGGCAAGTCCAAAGGATCTGCCTATCACTGCCTCTCCAGGACTGGAATTACAATTGTGTAACACCACACCCAGATTTCTTAATGTGGATTCTAGGATTCAGATCCTCGTGTTTTCAAGGCAAGTACTTTTCTAATTGTTCAATCCTTCCAGGCCCCTAAGTCTTGACTATTTTATACATGCCACCTCATCAATCCATCACAATCCTATGAAACTGGTAGCAGGATGAGGAGAAAACTAGAGTGACATGGTGTGCATGCAGTGAACCAGGTTCTGTTCTCAGACCTCTGTGGGAGAGCCTGTGTTCTGGCCCTCTCCCAACACAAAAGGGTGAAGGTTGCATCTGGAGGTTGGACACTTTTGCCCTGAGTCAATTTTTTGGAGCCAAATGAATTAATTTAAAACAGCAAATTTTAAAGAGGCATCTTCCCTGAACCCCTTTTCTCATGGTAAATCCTCAACAAACATTGGCTGGGATGAATGACAAGAGATTGGAGACAGCCAGGATGTTGAAAGGTTCATCCATGTCCTGGGACCCCAGGAACAGCTAACTCCACACTTGAAGCTATCGGGAACATACTGCTGGGTGCTTAGCTTCATTCACCCCTCCCCCTCTTTGAAATCCTGGGGACTGTCAAATAAATGACCAGACTCATTTTACAAGTAGACCAGAAGTCTGCAGTGGGGAGTCAGAGCTGATTGTGTATCTTATCTTGAGTCATCAGTCTCTCATTCAGCCTTCCACAAACAACTCGGTTGTGAGATTTGCTCAAGAGTCTGATTGATGGACAGCGCATTTCTCAGGGCCTCGGTCTGTCATGAGTCCCTAACAATGAGGGGAGTGAGCTCAGCCCCCTGATGAGGGGAACTTGCATACAGAGGGGAACTGAGATATAGAAGGTGGCCTCTGGGTTTTAAGACTGACAGTAACAATGAGTACACTGTCAGTGCAGGTAGAATTTAATCTCTGCTCATAGAACGCTAAATTCTGTAGCAAGTGCAATTCATGCATTAATCATGACCTCATTGAGCCTTGACAACCCCTTTTTAAAAAAAGAAAGTAAAGTCCAGAAAGTCTAATATCCTTCCTTGTATAGACAATAAGGGTGGTGGCGAGATTTGAACCTCAGATGTTGGGTTCTGGAGTTTCTTGTCCATATATATCAGGCAGAAAACCACTTTTCCCCCCATAAAACCAAATAACAGAGACCACAAAGATTATTTCCAGAGCAGATTTTCCTGGTGAAGCTTGGTGCACACACCCTTCTCTTTCATGTTGTTTATATGTGCCATCGCCATACTGCTTAGCATTAAGACACAGGCTATCACATAAAATATAAAATCGGATGAAAGTAGACCAGAACGCAAGAGTAAGAACCAGTCGAGAATGCACAGAGCTGTACAGTCTTCAGATTAGCAGGACTGATTCCACATTCCTAGAGAGAAATGCAGTGCTAAGGAGCAGGGGCTGCTCCCCATTTCAATGCAGCTAGGGTCTTAGATTCTGAGGCCTGGCCATATCTCATTTCAATGCAATATAGATCCTGTACTGTGAAGCTATGTATTAGTGGATTGAAGTTTCACTGTAGAGCCTAAACAGAAACCAAAACAAAATGAAAGGAAACTCAGCCTCAGATGGTTTTCTTATATGTAAAGCAAAAATTACAGCAATCTCCCCTTTGTTGGGTTTCTGAGGTTGAAATGATATAAGGCACATAACACCCTTTGCTGGATGTTTGGCATAAGTGCTTGATAAATGAAGTCTCTTATCTGTTTGCTCAACAAGCATTAACATCTATTTCATGTATTGAACTTCAGTGTAAGATTTCATTTTAACAGGCTTCTTTTAAGCTCCTCAGTAAGTGTTCTGGCTTTCCTCATGGAGATCTTGCACATAAAGTTTATTATTCAGTTTTTGGAGTTTCTGGTTCCAGTTTTGAATTGAAGTCTTTTGAGTGTAAGTTCTTTAAACTTTTTAAGTCATGAAATATTTCAATTACGCTGCTGAAAACCTCTAAAAAAATCAGCCCCAAATAAGTTGGTTAACTCTAGATCTTTGTCTATGCAGAGCACATTAGCCAGGCGAAGGGACCTCTTTGTGGCAACCAGCAGGGTCACTCTCTCTATGCAACTGACTGAGTAGCTAGTTCTCTGTTTCGTTGTCTGGGAGACATAGATCTCCTTTCATAGTCGTGAGCATGGTTCTCATGATTGATGCCCTAACAAGGCCTCATCCTCTACTACCTACACACAACATGATCACCATTATAAACACACAAACCAGCCATAGATTGCTTACTGCCTTGTACACTTCCTTTTCAAAGCAAAAATAACTTTATTGACATCAATAAACGTCAATACTGATTGAAATTCCTTTTTTTATCATTTTATGTGTAAGAGTGTATTGCCTGTGTGTATATAAGTGCACTTGTGTCATGCAATGCCATATGAGTGAACTGCCTGCATGTATGTAAGTGTACTCCTGTCACGCAATGCCTGAGGAGATCAGAAGAGAGCATCAGATTCCCTTGTGTGGTTGTTAGCTGCCATGTGGGTGCTGGGAATTGGACCCAGGTTCTCTGCCAGAGCAATCAGTACTCTTAGTCATTGAGCCAACTCTCCAGCCCCCTATAAAGGTTCTTTGTAAAAACAATAACAATAATAAATAACAAAAACTCGGTTCTTATCATGTTTTGCAAATTTTTTTGGTGAGTTGCCACTTGTATTTTCATTTTGTTTTAGAGTATTTTAAAGTTGTATTTGGAAATCTTTTGGGACCTGAGTGAGTTTTTCAGTGCCTATTGATTTCAGTTGCCACCAGTTCATTGTTTTGCTGTGGTAAAGTTTTCCATTGTGTTAATATGCTTAAATTTATTTACCCATCCTCTTGATGGATATTGATGAGTACCCAGTGGTTCATTGTTATAGTGCTTCTTTGTACATACGTATCTCTGATGCAATCCTGTGGGGATTTCTCTTGGAGTTTGGAGAAAATGCTGAGTCTTAAAGCACACTCCTTAGATAGAGCTGTTAGAACAAAAGGACAGCATATTGGGTGGTTTAAACAACAGGAATGCATTATCTCACTGTCCAGAAGTCTAAAAGTCCCAAATCAAGAGACGCGGTAGAATCATCTGCCCTGATCCTATTTTAATGCACTTTAAAGGCCCACCTAAATGAAAATCCATATTTAACTTAGCTGACTGCATCTACCATGATCTTATTTCCAAATTGGGTCACATTCTAAGGTACCAGGGGCTGAGGCATCATTCTAGAAGGATACAACTCAAGTGTCTCTCTCTGTGTCTCTCTCTATACACACATATATAATATTATATATGTATATATTTATTTATATACAAAACATTCTGCTTTAGGATGTAGCAATATTTTATTAAATACCATTAAGTAATAATATATAGAATTTTAGAGTTCTCTGGGTTTTTGTTTTGTTATTAATGCTATGAAAACTTCCACTATGCTTGTTATTATGCATACAATATAAACTCAATATTGCCAGATTTATTTTGCATTGGCCAATCATAAGAACAAGATGAGATCTCATTCCTTTTTTTGTTCTGCTTTCCTTACTGCAACCAAAGTTGGGCATTTAATTTTCCATTCAAATTCCATTTCTGTGAATATCATTTATCTGTCTATATTCGTGAAGATGTAAGTAAAGGCAGTGTAACAAAGACCTCCAAACACAAGGATTCAAATGCCACAGAAGTCCACTGCTGTCTAGCATTACAGTGCAAAGTCGAATGGACCAGGGTGGGCAGGCAGCTCCAAATTCCTCTACCTTGTTACTGAACTGTCCTTTAGGACATAGTCTCAGTTCATCAGATGACACAGAGACAAGTCTGCATTCAAGCCCATAGGACGATGATGAGGAGACGCAAAGTGGCATGCAAATAATGATCTTTTATAAAACCTGGGACTGCACAATGTATACATCATTTCCACAGATAACAGAGTAGTCCAGATTTAGTCTCGAAGGATTACTTAACTACAAATAAGCAGTATGCCTTATATCACCAAAACTCTATGTGTTATGTCAGTAAAAGGACAATGATATCAAGGAAAAATTAAATATCTCTCTCACAGTATTTCTTGCCTGTTTTTCTATGGAGCTGATTGGTTGACATTTATTAATGTGGGGAGTTCATCATTTGATTTCTATACTATTATTTTGATGGCAGTATGCATACAAATGCCACACCTCATTTTTATTTCATAATGTAATTAACATAATTACTATGTCTTATTATATTAATAGTAGAGGTCTTCATGCAGCAGTATTTTGTTTGAATAAATAAAAATTTATCAGGCATATGTATTTTTTGTCAATCTATTTTTTCATTAATATCTTCTTTTCACAGTTACTTCTTTAATTCATTTAAAATTTATTTTGTGGATAGTATTTCAGGTAGAGATACAAGTTCTTTTCATAAGGGTATCCAACTGGTCTAGTAATTTTCACTAAGTCAAATACTCTTCCCAGGATTTATAATGCTACATCTTTCATAGCCATTTGTATGTATTTATGAGGGTCTGTGTGGCTCCTCGGTATAAAGCATATGAAAGCCACTTTGTTTTTATTATGATAACTTTATAGTAAGCTTTGACAATGCTTTAGGGAAATTTTCCATATTTACTTGTTCAAAAATAAATGGCTGTTTTCTATCTTTCCCTTTTCCTTATTGATTTTAAGATCAACCGGCATGTTCTGGCAAAACAAAACAAAATAAAAAACCAAAACCCAAACAATGGAATTTGGGTGGAACTTCATTGAACTGACAGGTTAACTTGAGGAGGAAATTTATGTCTTTATGACGCTCATTCTTCCCATTCATAAAACTGGCATACACCTTCATTGAGTAGACATATCTTTCCCCGTTCGATAATCAAATTTTAATTGTACTTAAAATATTGTCATGTCTGCTGCTAGGTTCCCTTCTAGTTTTCTGCGTGTCGGGGGTTGAATGTGAAATGCTCCTCACAGACTCATCTGTTTGAGCTCGGCTGATGGTGCTGTGTTGGAACCTGTAAGAAGTGGAGCTGGATCAGTCACTGGGGTTGAGACTTGAGGCTTTCCAGCCTGGACTCACTTCCTGTTTGCTGCTTCCTGACTGTAGGTACACCATGACCAGCTACCGTATGCTCCTGTACCATGTTTTGCCCACCAGGGCTGACTATATCCCTTCTTAAACGTGATCCTGAATAAATCCTTCCACCCTAAAGCTGCTTCTTGTTAGGTATTGGTCACAGCAAAGAGAAAAGTAACAGATGCACCACAGTTCTCCTGTATTCTCAACTGTATTCTGCAATTTGTTTGGGGTATATATGGATGCTATTCATTATAGAATATTAATCTTGTTTCTGATGATTTTGTGGAAATGTCGGGGATCCAGAGCTTCCATCTTAAATTAGGTTTATCTGTAATCCTCTTGGGTGCTATACTTAGTCTACAAATATTGGTACGTTTTCTTTTTATCTCCTTTCCTACATCTTTAGATTGTTGCCTTGTCCTATCGCATCGGATGGAACACCCAGTAATAACAGCCACCTTGCTTGCTGCCCCACCTCCATGTGAATGCTCAGTTTCACTATTACCATCTTTACCCTTGTTTTTTGACAGGTTCGGAAACTTTTATTCAATTCACAGTTTGCTAGACATTGTATATCATTATGGCATTTGAATTTTGTTACCAAGCCAAGTGCTTCATTTCAGTCTCTCTTAAGATGCTTAGCCTCTACTCTTTCTGCATCTGGGCCTCCATCTCACTCCCATGTATGCATAGCTGTCCATTTCTTGTTTAAGTCTTTTGGGTTGGGTTGCATGCAACTCAAAGATAATGACATTCTATCTCACAAAGGCAGAAACTATGTCAGGAACTTTTTCTCTGTTGCCCTGTTTCTACCTTTTCCACCTGCCTTTGGCTCTTTATCTAATTTCCTTCATGAGCTAACTAAGCTGTCCCTTCAAGAAATCTTTCCTGACAATCCCCACCTCAGTGAACTATGATGTTCCCTTCTACTTTTTAAAATCTAGATCTAAATAATCTCTCCTATTAAGCTGAGACCTGATTCAGGGCAGGGAACCTTAATCATTTATGCTGGAGATAGACAAGTGCATTGCACATAACAAGCACTCAAGAAATACTTTCTCAACAAGGCTATGAACAGTGTCTTGGTGTACATTAGGAACGGTAGCTAAGAACAACCCAGGAGAGAACTTTGCCCAGAACATATCATTTCTGACCTGTGAGAAAGATAACAGCTAAAAAAATATGTGCGCAGGATGGCACATGTAATAGACACAAAGAGATGGTCAGCTCTCCCTCTGCTTAACTCCTCCTCCTCTGTGTCAGTCTTAATCAGGACATGGCAGAATGCCTCATGGAGGTACGTCAGGAGCCCAGCTGATATGGACTCTGGGACTCCAGTTTCTACCTGACCACCCCTTCCCACTTCTCTACCTGCCCCTACCTCTACGATGAGCACAGAAATAGTGGAAACACCAAGGGCAGATGAGTGTGGGAGCCAAGTGGTTTTCAGTTTCCATCTTGCTTCTCTCCCTTTCCAGCCATGAACTCCTAGGCAGCTGGGCTCACCTCTCTGTACCTCAGTTTCCTTTTCCTCAGTGCCAGTTCCCAGAAGCACCTAGGAAGGTACCTGCCACCATTCCCGAGTTCCCTTGTAGTCGTCACTTTCTGTCTGTCAGTGGAATACGGGTCTCTGTCTTTCTGGACCCATTATCCTTTCTGCTTTTCGCCTTCCCTCCACACCTTATCTGTTCTATCTCCCCACCCCCACCTCGCTTCATTCCCCTTTTACTAAGTAGAAGAGTCTCGTGATTAGAAAAAGCCCCACAGCAATTTAATAGTACACTTAATCCTTTTGTAGTTGTCTAGTCCTTCCAGCACAGAAAACCAGGCACTCCCATTGCTCCTCCTGGATAACTCAATTACATGAATTAAAAGGCTTTGGTTACATTATTAACTTTGAAGCTGTGTGCCTCTCATTCTGCAGAGAAGCCTCCAATACAGATGGGCTTCAGACACTACATCGTGGACAGTCACACATCAGATATTCCTCAGAACCAGGACTCTCACTTGTTGCCTGTAATGTGACAGGGACACACGTCTGTGTATTTCAGGTACTTTCCCAATGTATCACAAACATGAAGGCTCAGCCAGGTAAGTGACCTGCCCAAGGTCACAGCTAGGCTGTTTCATGTGCAGCAAAATATAGCACAAGCCCATGGACATCCTGTCTGGGTTTCTTTTGAGTTTTTTTCTCAGATTTATTTGTGCGTATGTGCATACATTTGTGCACACACACAATGCACCCATATGGTTAAAGGACAATTTGTGGGAGTCAGTTCTCTTCATTCATCATGTGGGTTTGGGGGATCAAACCCAGAAAGCACCTTTACCCACTGAGCATTCTTACTGACCATGTCTGGGTTCCTCTCACCACTCTCTGTAGTATGAATGGCAGCCTACACACAGTAGTGATTCTTCCTACTCATCTGAATGGATTTCCCTCTTTGGCAAGCATAACCTGAAGCTAGTACTGCACTCCATGGACACATTTTCCAAAGATCAGCATGGCATTCTGTTTCATGTGCTCTTCTTCAACGTGACCTTACCACTTCCCCACAGCAAAAAACTAGGTCTGAGTGCCTTCTTCTTTGATCTGGGCTGCCACAGGGCGAGGCAGAGCATGCTGCATGACTTTGGGGGCCTAATGAGGAGAGGCCATGAAGCTCCCCTGCCTCAGGCTCCTAGAGCTCAGTTTTTCTCCACATGCCTCTTGGAATGTTGCCTTCTCACACCCAGTTTGTGTGAAATTCAAGTGTGGTTCCAGTTGACTGTCCCAGTTGAACACAACCTTCAAGTCTGTCTGGCCACCAGATATGCAAATGAAGCAATCTCCAGGCTGTTCTAGCCTCAGTCATGTGGGTCTGCCCAGCCATGGCTCCGGAAAGCTTGGAGAACAAAGCCATCACCATGTTCTGAAACAATTCTCCATGGGTCTTTTACTTTTCTGTACATCTTATAAGCGAAAACCATTGTCTTTGTTCTAAATTATCGTTAAAAAGATAGTGAGAGTAGACAGCTCAGAAGAAAGATTGTGCGACCAACTGAAGCAAAGGGCAGGTTTGCTTAGAGCTCTGAAGTGGGACTCCAGTTTAATAAAGATTCCCCGGTCATAAAGCAATCATGCTTACCTCTTACTGCCCAGTATACAGATTAGGATGCCCAAAGTTCCAGGTCCCTCTCTCTGTTGTGTCACCCAGTACGCATGCAGGTGCTGTCCAGCTCTCTTCGTATCACACCTAAAGAGAATGACCAAAAAAGGGACTGGAGATGTAGCTCAGTGATAGATACTTACCTTGTGAGGGCCTGGATCACAAACAAGAGAAAGGAAGGGAACTAGAGGAAAGGGTGGGGAAGGAAGGCGACAGAAAGGAATGGAGAAATGGACACAGAAAATACTGGTACTCAAATTTCTATCACTGTGAGCTCTAGTTCTAAGTCTCTGACTTAGAAGCCTTGTAGTCTCATATCTGTAACCTGAACCCACGTAACTGGCAGGCTAGCTTGCTAGTAAGCATCAGCATCTTCATAATTCTTGTATTAGTACTTCTTTGTTGCTGTAATAGAAACACTGCTCAAAGGAACTTATAAAAGGAAGAGCTTATTTAACTTATAGTTCCAAAGGTGCAAGAGTCCATCTTGGTGGGGAGGCATGGTGATAAGAGGCGGGCCAGAGCAGAAGGAGGAGCACTCACATCTTCAAGCAGGTGCAGGAAGCAGAGAACTGGGGATCTGGTAAGGCTTAAGAACTCTCTAAGCCCAACCTCCAGTGACGTGCTTCCTCCAGCATGGCCACACCTTCTAAGACCTCCCAAAACAGTGCCCCCAACTGGGGACAAAATGTCCAAGTACTTAGAGACTATGGAGGACATTCTCATTCAAAGCACTGCAGTTCTTGATACCCTACTGGACCCAGTCTAAATTCCTAATACCCAGAAGCTATGAGCATATCAAGATTTTTCTTTAATCATAAGCTTGAGATGTCTTGTTATGTTGCAGACAGATGCATACACAAGCAAGATTAATCTCTTCAGGGACTCAACAAGAAAGAGTAAGATCTGATGCACACAGAAGCTATAGATAGGAGAGCACATGTGTGCAGCCCTGGCTGGGCCTGGACAGATGCTCAGATGTCCCCTTCAAGTGCAGATTTCTGTCCACTGTCTCATCATAGAGCCCAAGGAGACTCTAGAAAGCAGGGGAGATACTTGTGATTTGACTGACAAATAGGGAGGACTCTCAGGGAGGCTGGGGACATGGAGGTTGAGACATGGCAAGGAGCTGTGATCCAGCCAGCTTGGTGATATGCTTGCATCTGGGAGAAGGTGTTGCATGTGTGTATGGAACCAAAAGTCCTCAGCTCTCAGTGCCAAGAGCTTTTGGTGCCAACTCCCTTGCTTGCGAGGCATTCCATACCTACTAACTGTTCAACTTTAAGCACAAGCCTCGTGAAGTTTCTGGGCCTCAGTTTTAATATCTAGAAAATGGGAATAAAAATGGTGCTCGTTCTCCAGGGCATTTGTGAACATTAAACAGCTTAGCTGAGTTCTCTGCAGGGGCCTCTTTTTGGCAGATCAGTCCTGGAGTTGAAGTTTCTTGAATGAAGGCAGTTAAGTCTTATGTTTTTGCCATTTCTATTCATTGCAGGCAACTGTTTTCCTTGGAAATTAAGTGATTGAGTTAGTGATCACTGAGCTCGGCCACACTGGGTCTGGCCTCTCTGAAGTCAGTTGCTCCAACAACAGCTGATGCTTAAAATAGACTTAATGAGCCTAGTTCCTTCTATTCATTTCTTTGTTTATTAATCTACTTTACTTGGTCACATCCAAGTGGGAGGGACTGGCTGTCTGGCTGCAGCAGCTCCTTTCTCTGGAGGGTGTGCAGGGGTGCAGGAGGATGAAGGCTAGACGGCTAACTGCCAGATGAGGTCCCAGACCCCAGGTAGTCCACAATGGAGCAGAAAAAAGACATCCAAAGCTGGTGACCAGGTGCATGGCCACTTTACCAGTTCACAGAAGGCTCCTGGCCTCCACCCTGGCCTCAGGATTTCAAGCTGAGACTGCTTTCAGGGTTTAGTTCTATGTTTTCTACCAGAAGACTTTCTTCAATTATTTATCTTTGTGTATGTGCATATATATGTGTGTGTGCATATTTGTATATGAGTCCAGGCATGAATGTTCCATGTGTGCATCTGGAGGTCAGAGGACAAGTGTGCGCTCTCTCTCTCTCTCTCTCTCTCTCTCTCTCTCTCTCTCTCTTTCTCTCTCTCTCTTTCTTTGTGTGTGTGTGTGTTCTTTTTGAGACAGGACCTCCCTGTAGCCACAGCTGGCCCTAGAACTCACTATGTAGATCAGGATGGCCTTGATCTCATAGAGATCCACCTGCCTCTGCCTCCTCCCAAGTGGGGGCTAAAGGCATACCACCACACCTCCTGGCTCTTTTGTTTTTTTGGCACTGTATACACCGGGCTAGCTGGCCTGTGAATTCTGGGGTCCTCCTCTCTCTGCCTCCTATCTCCCCATAGAAGCTCTGGGATCCCATACTCATGCTTCTGTGCCTGGCTTTACATGGTTTCTCAGAAACTGAACTCGGGGCTTCAAGCTTGCTTGGAAAGTCCTTTAATCCACTGAGCCATCTGCTCAGCCTGTCTTTCAGTTCTTTTTAGTACATGCATAGCTAGTTGGGTATTCACCCTCGATTCTGTATCACTTTGGAAACTGCTGCTGATGTGTTCAGTTCATGTGGATCAGATATACATGGGACAGATTTGGAGCAGTTACCCTGGAGATCGGGAAGGAGCATGTTTTCTCTTCTGCCTTTAGGAAGAAAAAGAATGACAGGTCAGGATGCTCTTTCAGACAAGAAAGGAAACTGTCCCCTGTGTTGGTTTGAATGAGAGACTGTCCCCCTTAGGCTCCACGTGTTTGGACATTATGACCCCCGTTGGGGGCACTGTTTTGGGAGGTCTTAGAAGGTGTGTCCATGCTGGAGGAAGCACGTCACTGGGGGTTGGGTTTAGAGAGTTCTTAAGCCTTACCAGATCCCCAGTTCTCTGCTTCCTGCACTTGCTTGAAGATGTGAGTGCTCCTCCTTCTGCCCTGGCCCACCTCTTGTCACCATGCCTCCCCTCCATGACTGATTCTAATCCCTCTGACCCTGAACTGTGAGCTCAAATAAACTCTTCTTTCTATAGGTTCCTTTGGCCACCGTGTTTTATCACAGCAACAAAAATGTAACTGACACAGTCCCCAAATATCATCTCCCTTCTCATTGATTCACATTGGATCATGTGACCACAATCTACCAATAGCTGTAGGGAACGGATATTGGAAGATCAGCCCAGGTCTGAGGCACAGACAGCTTCACTATTAGAGTGAAGTGAAATACCATCAGTATTTGCAAACCTGGTGAGTGTTGAATTGCTGAGTTCAGTGGAGTTAAAGTAACCTTTTGAGCACTTGCTATAATGTCTGGCTCACATGCCTGACCTGTGCCTCTCATTGATGAACAGCAGTAAACAAGTCATCCAGCCTCTTCCTCAGATACCCACCCTCTGGAAAAGATGGGAGCCACTGAGCTCAGAAGCATTTGCTACGACTCATGTACTTACAAGTGCTCTGAATGCTGGGAAGGAGAAGCTGTCCAGGCCACAGCCTTTCTCTGGATACATCACCATGCACCTCCTTAGCCCAGCCTTCCCACTATGCACATCTACCTTGGGCATCATTTTGAAGGCCGTATGGCCGAGGCCATAAATCTGTGCCCTTGTTTAGTGTGGCATGTCCTCTACCTCTAATCCAATCTCCCTTCTATGTGTTCCTGGTACTTGCTCATTCAGTTTGACAGCTATTTAATAAACCTATTTGCTTTCCTTTGACATGAGGCAGAAGCAGTGGGTGTTGAAGAGCTGTGAGGCCCTGGTGGACAATGAAACCCTTTCCCACTCAACACTCTCCCAGCTCAGTACAGATAAATTGTGGAGAACTGGAAATTAACCCATGCTATCTTCTTTTCTTAAGGAAAAAAAATCATTGGAGACCCAAGAAGCAGAGCAAGTGCTGTAAGTGAAGGGATGGCAGGAGAAATCACATTTCCTGGCTCGGAGGGCAGGGGTGAGCCCAGATCAGGGGCCTGGGAGCCTTTTCTCAATCTTGCTTTTATCACTTCAAAGCAGAAAGTCTTAAAGGAATGCCCTTTATGACTGATTCTGTCTTCAGAAACATGAAAGAAACAGCATATTTTCTTAAGCCCAGTTGCTGGAAGTCAAGCAAGTCTCTGAGGTCCTTGGGCTACAAATCTCCATACCCAGGATGTGGTGTGGTGTGGCAGAAACAGCACCGGCTCCACAGTCGTCAGGCCCAGCTGAGATTTGGCCTGCTTCTCACAAGCTTTATCACTCTAGGTTGCTCCCTTCAGCTCCCCGAGTTTTGTTTTATAAGTGGGCGTGCCATTAGCCTCACAGATTTGCCACTAGGACTAGATGGGAGAACAAATATCAGATGTATGAGCACATGGTACTAGCCCAGCAAGTTGTAGACAGTATTGTTTGTTGGTAAAAATCATGAACAAATCTATCTGCCTATTCCATTTCCAAATAATTATATATCCCTGTGTTTTGTGGTGTAGTAGGTAGAATGTGTTTAATAAGGTTTTTGCAGTGGTAGAGCCCATGGTATATTTCTTCTGTTTTCAGCTTTAATTTTATGGAACAATAGAATTTCTCATATTCTAATGTCACTTTAGCCAAAAAAAAAAAAAAAAAAAAAAAGGAAATTTAAAAGTCATATCAAGGTTGTCTTTAAACAAAAAGGTTGGGCATTTGGGCTAACAGTGGTGGAATGTCCCTTTGGGGTAAGTAAGTCTAGCTGGGTAGATCAAGGTCAGTGCTGGGGTCTCAGGACCGCAGCTACATAGGTTGAAGTTACTCAAAACAGATGAGACTGAGCGGTGCTAACAAATAGGAAGCCAAGTTTCTTCAGAACAACAGTGACCCAAGCTGGGAGGGTTGGGTGTTGTCCTAGTTACTTTCTGTTGCTGTAATAAAAATATTGACCAAAAACGGCTTGAGGAGGAAAGGGTTCATTTTGTCTTACATCTCCCAGGTTACAGGTCATCACTGAAGGAAGTCAGGGCAGGAACCTTGAGGTAGGAGCTGAAGCACACTGGTTAATGTCAACTTCTTAAGCCAAGATACCAGGTGATGCCACAATTAAGAAAAAAATACTTGTGTATTCCCTTTTCATCAATGCATGGTTAGCTGAATAAAGTGATCATGAGAAAAGAAAGAATACATTACTACTGAATATACATGCATAGGCCCTGTAAAATTGTTTCTCCTTACCTGGCCTGTTCTTTAGCCAGTGGAATTTAGATCTGAGAACAGTCAGAGGTCTTGAATTTTCTCTGGGGTTGTTATCCTCAGACTTGATTATTCCTTCTTGGTGTGGGAATAGGGTAAGACCCTGAGTGAAGACAAACTTTGTCTTGTATGATAATTATTTCACTCACAATTTCTGAATATCTTTAGGCAATGGAGGGGGCACTTTTAAAATTAGAAACGGGCTGGTTCCAGTCAGGTTAGATCAAGGTTGTTTAGGATTTTAAGAGTCTCAGCATTTTCTACTCTGTATCCCAGCCCCGATTTTCATGGTTCCTTCTATTCCAAACTAGCATTCTTACCTTGATGGAGGAGATCTGCTGGGATTTATGAAGCTCTACCACTGTCCTCTAAAGGCCACGAGTTGAAGGCTGGATCACCAGCCCATGGCACTATAGGGAACTAGAAGAATATTTCGGAGGTAGAACCTAGTAGAAAGGAAGTTAGGTCACTGTGCGTATGTCCACGAAAGGTATAGAAGCATCCTGGTCCCTTCTTGCTCTCCTCTCCTCCCACTCTCTTCCTTCTCTTGCCTCTTCCCCTCTCCCTCTCCGTCCTCTTCTCCTTCTCCCTCTTCTTCTTGGCTGCCGTGAGGTGAACAGCATTGCTCTGCATTTGCTCCCCACAATGATGCTATCCCTTGATACAGGTCCCAGGACAATAGAGCCAAGTAACCATGGGCTATGACTCTGAAACCACGAGCCAAACTAAGTCCATCCTTCTTTAAAATTGTGTATTTTGTTATAGCAACAGAAAACTCACTATCAAAACTACCCTTGCGTTAGAGACTCTATCTAATTCTTTGTTTTTAATTTTAAAAATTATTTTTAATTATGTGTATGTGGGGAGGGTACATGTATGTGAATGCAGGTGACCATAGAAGCCAGGGATATTGGATCTCCCTGGAGTTGGAGTTGTAGGCACCTAATGTGAATGCCCAGATTCAAACTTGGATCCTCCACAAGTCAGTATGCACTCTTAACTACTGAGCCAACTCTTCATCTCGCTCTCTTCCTGATTCTTCATACTACTGTCTGTCCTCCAGCTACAGAGTAATTTCTTTACAAACCACCTTCATGTTTTTCCTTGAGTTGGAGATAAACATCCTGAGCTAATCACTGTCTTCCTTTAATGGATCCATATACACAGCATCAGCCTCTCAATGCCAAAGTCCTTGTATTCACTATTTCCTTCATTCCACTCAAGTGTCACTGATGTCCCACACACATCTACCAGCAGTACAAGTAGCAATAAGCACACCCTACAGCCTGCAGAGGACTTCCCGTTCTCTCTGTCCCACCACAGGTGGGTTGTCACAGCCATCCTGTCAGCAACTCTGCAATCTCCAAAATTCCATTGAAAAGTCATGTTCTAGGACTACTTTTTGCTCTGTTTGGAGGAAATGGATGCTGAAGTAGGCATTATATGCAGAAAATTTACTAGCGCTTGCTCTCAATGGTATATATGTGAAAAAACAAAAAAGACAGGATTTGGGAGAGAGAGAAGCTGAGTCACAGTGTTTTTGCAACTGAGACCTTGGTTAACACAGTGAAGAGCTCTGGAGAAGGAATGGACTTGAGAGAATCTTGAACTGAAAGACACAAGGACAGGCGTTGGATTCCCTGTACTGGAACATCATCAGTCATGGCTCTGCCTTTGCAAGGAAAGTAACTGGACACAGTAGTTCCCTGCAGCCAAAGACAGTGCCCAGTGAAGAAAACGTGTGGTTATCCTCAGTGATAGCCCAGCAGGTGGGGCCAGGTTGTATCAGCCTGAAGAGAGCATCTAAGCAAAGAACCATGGTACTCCAGTATACCACATAGGCAGAATTCCACTTAAGACATAAAGCATTTCCATCACCCCAGACAGTTCCTCAGATCCAGGCCATCATCTTCAGCCCTACAACTCTTCCATCACCACCCAATTTTTACTAGTTTTACAACTTTGTGTAATTATAATCACAAAATAATCTTTTGTGTCTAGTCTATAAGTTTTCTAGATTCCAGGGCTAGAACGATGGCTTAGTGGTTAAAGAACACTGGTTACTCTTGCAGAACACCTGGGTTTGGTTCCCAACATCCACATGGTGGCTAACAACTGTCCATAACTCCAGTTCCAGGGGATCCAATGCCCTCTTCTGGCCTCTGTGGGCACTGCACAACACAGGGGCACTTACACACATGCAGGCGATACACTTGTACACATAAAATTAAAATAATATGTAAAAATATTTTTAAAAGTTTTCTAGATCCAGTTATATTTTGTTTGTATCAGAATTTCTTTAGCTTGTAGGTAATATTCTACTATATTAATGTACAACAAGTCATCTATCCATTAATCTGATTATAAACAGCTCAGTTGTTTCCAGCTTTTTGCTGTTACCTTTTTGGGAACATTCTTGAGCAGGTCTTGGTGTAGACATACAGTTTCCATTTCCTTCAGATAATACTCAGCAGTTAACAGATGAATGGTTATCCAGAGAGGATGTACCTTTCTGCTTTTGCTGCAGCAACAGCTTGTTTTTCTGTATCCACTTGCAGTTTTTATACACTCATGATGTGCTCAGTCTTTGTAATTATAACAGTCCTTGTGGCTGGCTATAAAAAGGCATCATACTGTGGCTTCAAATTTGCCTTTCCTTGATGAGTCATGAGTACTTTTCTATGTATTTATACATCATTCATGAGTTTGGAAAGTGGCTGCTCAAGCCTTTAGGTTATTTTGTACTGGATTGTCTTTCTACCACAGACCTGAAGGAATTCTTCACATATTCTGATGTATGTCTTCTACAGATGTACATATTAGGAATTTTTTCTCAGTCTTTGGCTTTTTTGCCTTCTTAATGGGGCCTTTCCATAAGCAAAAGGGTTGACCAATTTATTTTTTCTTTCATGTTTCCTGACCTTGGTGTTCTAGGAAATCTTGGTTTATGCCCAGTTGTGAAAGTCTACTTTATTTTCTTCCAAGAGTTTTATTGAGTTAGCTTTTACATTAAATTGCTCTTAAGGTCACACACTGATGTTTGGACCTAAGAAGCCTTTGGTATATGTGAACAGGAGGCAGATAGGATAATGGAAGACAGGAAAGAGGTGGCAAGAAGCCCGGGGTGAAGGACAACAGCTCAGTGGGTACCAGCCCAGTCCCAGAAATCCACGTTCCCCATAAGCCTGGGGGAGCGCCTCTCTCTGCTGTAGTCTCAGAGCTCCTTTTCTCCATTAAGCCAAGAAGGCCAGCTCTGCCTTTTAAAAGAGAGACCTGCAAATGGAATTCACACAGTGCCATGACCCTTGATGTGTAGTGTGGCAGGATGCAGCTGACTCCCTTCCAAGTGCACAGAACACATTCACAGCTGAGAGCTTGCCTCTCCTGCCCTTTCACACCCGACACTTCCCAGCTAGTCCTCAGCCTGCCCTCCCTGACAGTGTTTTGATATGTTGGGCTGAACCCCTACAAGAGCACTAGCTCATGTTTGAACCCTAAGCACATTTATTTGGTCTTATTTTTGGCTCTCCCTCACTCTCGTGTCCTCTTTCTCATTTTTAAAGACTGAAATCCAGAAGTAAGCGGGTACTTATGGTATAGTTCCGTCCCAGGACTCACAGTTCTCTAAATGGAGATGCTTTGGGTTTTCTTTTTAGAAATCAAGGCCTGTCAGAGTACAGTAAGGAATGTGCCCTGGGAAGCAGGTCATTGACAGCTCTTCACAAGAAGACAGTCCAAGCATCCGTCTCCTGCTGCCTGGAACAATGGTTTGTAACCTCCGATACCTGAGCCATAGTTGACAGATTTGCTGAAAGTCATCATGGGTCACATGATCTGATAGCACCAATCAGAGACTCGCCAGCAAATTTCCAGTGGAAAACGTTTTACTAACATGCAATCAGAACAGAAGCAAGAGGCAGCAAGACAAAAGTCAGATTTTGAAAGAGCCCTGGATGGGCCTGAGTGGTACAGAACCATAGATCGTGGGCCCACAGAGGAAGTTATGCAGACAGATGGGCCCAGAGGTGCTATGCAAACACCGTGTACACACGCCTCTGTCCTAGGAGTATTCCAGCTGTGGGAGTCTGCAGCTATGAGGTGTTTTGTTTTTGTCACTGAACAAGTTTTACTGTGTGAAGAAAGAGGTCAGACAGCAAGGAGAGGCAAAAGGAAGAACACACAGTAAAGAGAAAGTGGTCGCTGTCCAGGGTAAACACGGGCATGCTGTCCATTATCCCACCTTCCACCAGCACTCTCCCTAGTATACTTCTGTGAAGGTGAATGGAGCCCTGGGACTGGGTATGTGAAGAAGGCAGCGGGTTTTCAGTAAACTGCAGAACCTGTGCCATTGAACAGTGACTTCCGCCTCATTGGGTTTTGTTTCACTTTGTTTTATTTTTAAGCTCAATCTCGTAAGTGCTTACTACAATAAGTGTTGCTGAAACAGGACTCTTGAAGGTAAATGATGTGCTCGGAGATCAGACACCCTTCAGCGAAGTCTACAGTGTCAATCCTTTGAGTAAAGTGCTTTTTGTAAAAACCAGTTATCAAGGGAGTGACATTCTGATAAGGGCAGTGGGCACTTTATGCCCACAGAGCAACACCCACAGAAGATGGTGTTGGTATTTTCTGGACTCTGCTGAGGGAACACAGCACAGCTGCCTGCTCTGGCCTTCACATTCAGTTTGAATGAACTCAGTTCAGCGTGAACCGACCATAGGGACAGAGATCAGCTAAGTTTATTGCTGTACATATACATATGAGGAGAGAGAGAGAGAGAGAGAGAGAGAGAGATTAAAAATAGAGGACAGGTCAGAAAGATTCAGCAACAACTAGTATGAAAATTAGCCATTCTGCGGAAAGCGGGCACAGCTGAGTGGCCCTTGCCTAGTATGTTCAAAGCCCTGGCTTTCCTTCCAATCTGTGAAAAAATAATTCAGAGAAAACTCGCTTTTCATTTGGGCTGCCCCAACTCATCAGTGAGAAAAACCAAGATAGGCAAAGGACTTTGTATCAATTTCAGGATATTTTATGTCCTTAGTATGGAGAAAATGAGGAGAAAGTAAATGATGGGAGCATTTACTTTCAAGCCAGAAAGTAAATGATGGGAGCAAAGAACTGAATCTTCTGTTGTTGTGAAAACCATTCTGCAGTTAGAAGAAGCACAGGGTGGAAGAGACTAGAGTAGTTCTTGAGGAAGAAGAGCCACGGAGATCTACGGAAAGCTAATTCCTGGCTCTAAGTTTAATGACCGGGGTTCATGGAATAGCTTTCTATATAACACTGATCACAATAAGACAATCAGTGTGTTGAAACCCACAAAATGTAGACAGAGCATCTAAACACACCTAGATGAAGTCTGCTTGCTAGCTAGGGGCTCCAAGTACCACACAACTAGAACATTTATTGTGCTGTCATTTGAAAACCTGTATCCTATTAAAGCTTTGCAGGGTCGAAGTGTGGTATGCAGTTAGCAATATCTGTGTCTTGGGAAGTATTTGAGCAATCTTGAATCCCAGCACTGACTTTGTATTATACATCCTGCCTTGCAACCAGGTCCCCAGGTGGTGCATGTACACAGGAGAGTTCCAGAAACCCCAATCCAGCACAGCAGGGCATGACCTTTTCTCAGGAAAAGAAAACTTAAGGCCCCCTGCCTCAAAGCTGTGACCCAGCACTGAAGGAGACTGCCATGTTGGTTTTAAGTAGTGACATTTATATTTGTATCTCTGAGCTGCTGCAACAAATTATAAGCTTAAATTACTTTAAGCAGTAGGAATTTATTCGTCCCAGATATCTAAAATCAGGGTACAGTCATTCCGTGTCTCATCTAGTTACTGATGACTCTAACAGTTCCTGGGCCTGTGACTGCATCCTCTCACTCTCTGTCCAACCTCACCCGGTCACCTCTGCATCTCTGCTACCTCCTCGCCTTTCTCTTGTACGGACTCCCGCACTGAATCAGGGGCCTCCTGGGTCATCGAAGATGATCTTGTCTTGACATCTTTCAATACCTCTGCAAAGACTTCTTTCCAAAATAAAGTCTAGGCAGGTTTATCTGCTTGGAAGACCACCACTGAACTCACTAGAGCATTGCATTGTCAGTGAATGGGAGCCTTCACCATTTGGGGGCCTGTCACTGGGGAAGAGAAAGGGCTGGATGCCATATCGTTAGAGATGAGCCTCCCACTCTTACGGTCTACCTATTTGTTTTTAATGACTTGTCGAAGTCTGTGTGGGGGTTTAATTGTGTGAGAGGGAGATAGGGAGGGGGACAGAGAAGGACAGAGAAAAGGAGAGAGGGAGAGGAGGAGAGAGAGACCCTTGCAGCTCTGGCCCTCTCTGGAGCAAGAGCACAGAGAAGTCACTAAATTAATGCAGCTCATCCTAGAAGCACTGTTCCCTGGCAATGAGAGTAAGACGTCCCTAGCATTAGAAGTTGCTCTAAAATCTATCTCTTTTCTGTCAGCAAAACATTCTCCTCATGTCCTCGCTATCTGGGGCTCCTTTTCCTTCCAGCCTCTCACCTCCCGGGAGCTGTTCTGAGGGAAGACCCATCCTGGCTGACTACTGGAACCTCTCTTCCTGCCTCCCTCCCCATCTCAGCATGAGGGCCTGGCCTGTCGGGATGTCTGGCTATGGGCTGCTGTGCTAATTGAGAGCATTATCACTTTGCCAAGAACGTGAACCCAGGAAAAGGCCTCTGCTAAGTGTCCTGGACATCAGGGGTCCTGACAGCAGGCAACTGAACTCTGGCATCTGCTTCACAGAACACAAGTCCCTTGGTACTAAGAGGGCCTGACAGCTATGCTGCTGCCCCTGGTGCTGAGGAGAGCTGCATCTCCACTGAAGATTTGATAATCTGTGACCAAAGGATGATGCACATCCACATCACATAGATGTGCTTATAAGTATGATTCTGTATATACATCATAGCATTTATCTTATGAGTCATTTTAAGTGTTCTGTTTGGTGATATTAAGTACATTCACACTGCCATGCAGCCATCACCACCATCTATCTCCAAACCTGGTCATCCTAATGAACACTCCATATGATTAAGCAGTCACTCCCTGTAACCCCTGGAAACCATCATTCATCTTCCTGACTCCATGCATATGACTGTTCAAAGTACCTCATGTAAGTGGAGTCATACAATGTTTGTCATTTTGTGCCTGGCTTATTTCACTTACCATAAGGCTCTTAAGCTTCATCTATGTGTAGCGTGTGTTGGGATTTCCATGTTTCTTTAAGGCTGAATAATACTCCATCGAATCTTCTACATGCTGTTTATCCATCCATCCACTGATGAAATTTGGTACATATAAATGTTTAATTTTTGAAGTCACTTCATCAAGAGGGAGTAAAATTCTCTACAGCCTGAACCTGAGCAGTGAAAAAAAAAAATTAAGGGCATCTTTTCCAGCCACTGAAAGCAACTTGGTGAACTTGAGAAAAGAAAAAAAAGAAGTCAGTTTCCTTTTTCACACTTGACAAAGGCTCCTCAGACTCTCCAGGATGTTAGGAAGGTGGAGAAATGTGGGAAACCCACAAGTCACCTGCACCACTATGATGCTCAGGGCCTAAGGGCAATACACTACATTTGTTACTTAAGTGAGACTGGATGAATTGAAGTAATGTTGTGAATAACAAATTCAGCCTCCACGTCTTGGTAGAGCTTTGCTGTGTGTGGAGAAGGGGGCAAGAACTTCAAGACCTTTGTGTGAAGTGAGGTGCTGTGGACAGGGCCTTCGTGATTCTGGAGCACATGCTTTAGGGAACTCTGATGTGGGTGTTCCCTGTCCTGACCCTACTGCTGGACACTCTTAAATTTACTTTTGAAAGATTTAGCTAATGAGGGCTTGTTTACACTATTACCTTATTTTGAAATCAACACATTTTAAATTTGGGGGGTTGCTGCTTTTCTAGTTGATTAGATAATGGCTACATGGAACTTTATTATGGAAAAAATTAAAAAAATAAAAAGTGATGAATTTAAAGGAAAAGAAAATTATTCATTGCATTTATTTTTGCCAGCGATGATTTTTGTTTCTTGGTTTTATATGCAAAACATTTGAAAAGGAAGACTTGTAAATGTTAGGACACAGAGTAATTCAAGTAATGGAGTTTCTCAAGGGGGCCATTGGTCACATTCCATATCGGTGAGAGATAGACCTCAGGGATAGTGTTGCACCATAAGGAAGAGCAGGTGACAGCCACATGGCCAGTGAGTGCTCAGGAGAGGGTACTGAGTCATAGGCAAATGGGCCCTGAGAACACTTACACAGTGTCTTAGTGTCCCCAGGAGGCCAACTACCCAGAGTGGAGTACAAAGCTGGGAAATATAGGTCTCCTTCTGGTCCGTATTTCTGTGCTAAATGCACAGCTAGTGGAATGGCCAGCAGTGTGGTCTCCAGACTCTTCCAGGATTGAGCTTCTTGGATGGCTGTGTAACCTTCTTTCTTCTGTTTCATCACCCAGAAGATAAACATACACATGTGTACTGCCTTTCCTGACCAAGGCTTGTTATTAGTCTAAATGAATTCAGACTTGCCAAGGTCTTGGCATCTTTCACCAATGCAGAAGTTCCTAATAACTCTGCCAGCACAATCTTAACAAGAAAAACCTCTGATGTCAGAAAATGGCTCTTGAAGTCACCTCTTATGGTAGAGTTAAAAGGGGCATCCCGACGTCACTGTGAACATTTCGTCTGGGCCCGGATCACTGTCTGGAAGGAATGCCGTCTGGGATGTCCCCAGGCATCTAGAGGGCAGCTGTACCAGTGCTTCAAGCTATGGCTTTACCTCTTGCTTTCCATCTTCAGAGTCAACCAAACCCACCAGGCATGTGTTCTACACAGAGGGTGAGTAGTTGGTGGTCTTGCCTGGGGCTGCCTTGAGTTACCAAGCTCCAAAACAATAGAAGCTGAGTGGGAAGGTAAAGGTTAGGCCTATAAGTCTAAAGCTCTAACTCTTTGATTCTTCCTTCAGAGTGGAATGGCATTTACACCTGTCTTTCTCCCCAGGTTTCAGGCCCTTGGGACCAAAAAAAAAAAAAAAAATCCATAATGATGTAGCAAAGCTTCAGCCCTGCGGGGATGGGAGTGTTGCCTGGAACTGTAGAAAGTGTTCCCCAGCGATGGGCACTTTTCCTCCAAGGCTGCTGGGAGATGAATGAAGGCAGGTCCTTCGTATTGTCCCTTTTCACTCTGCTGGGTGTTTCTCTTTTTAGTAAATGATCCAGTCCACCCAAATGCCACTGTGACATTCCAGAAACAATGATAGTGACGACAATCATAGCTCCCACTTACTGTTCACTCTCCATGCTCTTGTGGGCAATACAAGCGTCGTCATCTCACCCAAATTCATGAACTGGACACAGACTGCCTGCTCTACCCTGTGGTATCTGAGACATACCAGGATAACAATGTGAGTGTCAGTGGGCAAAGCTGGCCACTGTGTTTCAAAGTATTGGCATGATTTGGTGTATCACTTGGAAAACTTCAGTCAAGACTAGGAGCAGCCTTTTGAGTGGCATGGATAAAACGGCCCCAGAACAGCTAAACATATACCATCCCCCAGCCCCACCTACTCAGCAGGGCTTACACCAGAGTCCTCCACTGAAGCTCTTGCTCTAGTCTCATATCACCCTAAAGGCTGCATTCTGTGTCTGTCTGCTCAGTGGAGCAATGCAAACCCAAACAGTGACAAAACCAAAGGAAAAAGACCAGCTGAAAACCCAACGACGCCCACTTCTACGTGCAGGACCCTTAGCTCCTTGTACCTCAGCTTCTTCATAGGAAATAGAGCTAAGAGCAGTTAAGTGAGACGGCGTTCACAGTCTCCCTGGCAATGGAGCATTTTAAACATGGTTCTTCATTAGTGCTCTTTGAGGACTTGACCATATGCTTACTTATGCAAACGTGAACCAAGATAATGCATCTTCCCCACCCTGACTTATAGCCCCCTTCATCTTCCTGGTCATGCTGTTCATCAGCAGTGAGCCATCTCCATCATTTATTTCCAGCTCCCTAAGAGTCTGGAGAGGTTTTCAGGGTCTGGGAACAGGAGCCTATCTTCAGGCCCATCTCTCTCTGTCTTTCTCTGGTTTGCAAACATGTAGGGAGACCTCATGGAGTTAGGCAGTAATGGGATCCACAGACCCAGTTCCTCCAACTTGCTAATCATTGGCTTCCTCTGTGCTCTTCTCTGGCAACCCTACCAACCCTATTGCCACAGTCTGGCAGACTCACACAGAACATTCTGCATGTTTGAGACCCAGGGAGGTTCCATTCCACTATGAGGCCTGCCCTGTCTGCTTGCTTTAGAGCCAAAGTGAAGGAAGCAGTCCTTGGGCTGCCTCTGGAGGGATTTTCACAACTAAAAAAAAAAAAAAAAAAAGGAAAGAAAGAAAAAGAAAAATTGTCATCAACAATTACAGGATCCTGAAGAATTCCTAAGGAAAGCTAATTGGAAAGCCATTTGCCCGCTTTAATGACGCCCCTCCCTTGGCCCCAGCCTTATCCGAGAGCAGCCACCCTATCTGTAAATGGCGACCATGGAAAATGTACCCTGGTGACTTGGTGTGAAAGATAGGCAAGGCTCCTAAAAAATCTTCTCGGGGGGCTTATCACCTTCTTCTGGCTCCATAGCGGGCTTGGGCTCCAGCACTGGAGGAAACTGGCTGTCTGTGAGCCTAGACAGGGTCTCATCAACAACTGATAAGGCCTCTGTGAACAAGCAGGCCCTGAGGGCTCACTGGCCTCTGAACACCAGACACATTTGTAGGAAAATACACAGGGTCCATGCCTTCAGGCAAGCCCACAGTTTAGATGGATCCAGGTGGTATGTCCTCCCTGGGAAAAGAGAAAGACTTGGAAGTCACTCCACAGACCAGAGCACAAATGTCTGCTGGGCAGCGAGGCCACACTCATGGGCTGACAACTCTGGTTTACCAGATGAATTCATCACACAATACTGTCCAATCTATTCATACTCAAAATAACCAAAATCTCTTACCAGAATTTCTACAATGGGCATGGATTTGAAAACAATACTTTCTTACATATCAGGACTTTGTGCTGCTTCTAAATGGAACTGTTTAGTTCAAAGGCAGCATAACAATGAGAAGAAATAAGATTTTATGTCTCATCTCTGTACCCCAACTATATGGAATGTTGAATAAATTGGCTTCCCCAGGAAAATGCAAATAAAAATATTTTCCCTGACTGACTTTGAATGGAAAGGAGATTTATAGGGATTAGAACACTATGTAGGTGTTGTATTATTCTGTCAAAAATACAGTGTTTAGACTGTTCAGTGTCAAGCACAGTTATATTCTCTGATCCTTTGAAAACTGACAATTCCTATTTAACATGCTGAATTCAGTTGAGCAAATGTGTACCGAGTCCCTGTGCATAATGGAAAGATGGGCCAATAAACTAAGAACTATAAGGCCAGGGAGAGACATGAGCTAGGATAAAGGTCCAAACATCAAACATCCCAGCAAACCTGGTGGGAAGACACCTGAAAAAGCCTATGGGAAGAGTATGCTCTGAGCAGTTCTGAGTGTGGGCTGGCTTTGACCTGGTCAAGCACCAGGAGAAGCCAAGACAGATCAGAGCGGAATTGCACTGACAGGTGTTGTGAAGGTCGTGCAGGGCAGGAAGGCAGAAGCCAGCTGAAGGCTGGGCTGAGGGCTTGGAATCTCGTTACATGGCGATGGAAAGCATTGGACAATATTTAGAAACCAAAATTAAATAGGAAAAATGAGTCACACGGATCCAGGGAGCACATATCCATTGCTATGCATATGTTAGATGTCTCTGTGCATATATAGTTTAAATCTAAGGCAGAGACCACTGTAGTTTATGTTATCACTGTGTAGTGCATAGCATATGTTAAGCTTATACACATTTGTTAAAGTAATAGAAGACTATGAATGACTGAAGATATTGTTTCATAAACATATTTTGTATTTAATTACATGGTATATTATGACTACCTATCCATGTATGAAGACAGACAATTTCTTAATGGCTATATAGCAATCCATTGTCTGTAGTTACCATTCTAACTCATAGTTAGAAACTTATTTTTAAAAGAACTGGGTTAAAAATTCTCATAATTAAAGATGTGCATTCATGATAACGTCCTTAGGGAAAAAATGTGGTCTTTTATTGATCAAAGTGTGTACACACTTTAAAGAACTTTTTAACTTATTCACTGACAGTTTCATACATATGCAATGTATGCTGATGATATTTAACCCAATCACCCGTCCTGCTCCCTCTGAACCCATTTCCTCTCAAATTACTGCTGTCTACATGTGCTGGGTATGCAAGGCTATCCACTGGAGCATGGGTAACCTACAAGGCTGGGTGTTTACATTTTAAGACGATTGATGTCGACTGCTGACTTTGGACTCTGAGAAGACCTAGATCCAATCTGCGGAAGATGAAGACTCAGTTCCTCAGGACAGCAGCCCACAGTGGAAGCTTTCCTGTCATCTGATAAGTTAAAAAGTTACTTCATTCTAATTTTCACTTCTTGAGTGTTTGGTAACCTTGAATTAATTTCCTTTAACTTTAGTTTTAATTACACTTTGGAGAGAGGGAGATTTGTATGTTGTCTTAGTGTGTTTGAGCTACTTTAACAAAATATCATAGGTTGAATAACATAAAGAACTATGATAAATTTATTTGTTACAATTCTGGGAGTTAAGAAATCTAAGATTAAGGGCCCAGCAAATCTGGAGTCTGGTGAGGGCTATCTGCCTGGTTTGCAGGAGGCTGTTTTCTAGCTGTGTCCTCATTAGAGAGAAGAACAAATTACTTCTGATCCATCTTACACATAGGCATGACTCAGTTCTTATTCACATTATTCCTACACATTTTATACCTTAGGCTGCCAAATGAATACACTCTCCCCAGTATATTGTCTAACCCATTATTGCTGGTGCATAAGAGTGCTACTGGCTTATTTCCCTATTGCTGCAAATTCTGTCACTGATTCCAGTAGCCTCTCAATAAATTCCTCTGGATTGCCCATGCCTGGTTGTTTGTAGTGTGTCCAGCTGGTCAAGCTGGAACTGTGTTCTTTGGAATTCTCTCCTCCACGCTCTGAGTTAAAAGCTGCCAGCAATGAGTATGCACAGTATTTGGAAGTGGCCACTGCTCTGTGAAGGCCGATAGGGAAGATCTAATGACCTGGGGTCCATGGAAGGTTAGTGGCAGCTCCTGAGAGGCAATAACCATGTGGACACCCAGCTACTCAAAAATCTCCCCAGGAGTCCACTCTTCTCTTGGTGAGTGGAAGCACTTGGCTTCTCAGATTCACAGGATGGTGACTCTGATCTTTCAGCTACTCTCTGGAACTTTCAAGTCCCCAGTTCTTTGCACAATTATGTAAGAACTGACCTCTGCTGTATCTTTTATTCTATAGCTCAGTGATTCTATGTCCTTGATTCTACGCCCTGAATGTTACACCACAAAAATAATCTTGGAATATAGATTATCAAAACCCCTACAGTAGAGTTGCTAGACAGCAGGACACTCAGCTAAATTTGAACTTCAAAGAAATAATAAATTTTCAGTATACATATGCCCCAAATGTTGACCATATGTATATGAAAAAAAATTGTTTACTTTTTTCATGAATATTTTAAAATGGCAAAGTATCTAAGTCACCTCATACACATATTCCCAGCTGGAAGTAACCCAGCTAAGATAAAGCAATACTATTTTCAAAGTCTATTTAGTGCAATAGACTAAATAGTCTATTTTTCCACATACTTTGTGCTCATTGGTGCTTCTTCTGTTTAAAATGACCACTTAGTCAATCACGATGTGATGCTTATAATCTCAGTACTCTTGGGAGAGAGGGTAAGGCAGGAAGATCTTGACTTATAGGGTTACCTGGGGACAGAGTGAGTTTGAGGTCAGCTTGGGCAACATAGCAAGACTGCCTCAAGAAAAAATAAGTAATAGCTGCAGCGAAGTTCTGTCATTAAATGAACTGTGTGTGAATGTGTACACACTGACTGTGAAGTGAACATTAGTGAATCCACAGCGCATGCCGAGAAGGCATCATTTAAACACCATACCTAAAACAAGGTTGTACACTGTAGTTGATTAAATGTGTGATCAAACTCTTGTAAGAACTTGTCTTGCCCTACTCCTGGGAATAGTGGTTCAATTTCTTTTTAATTTTGTTTATGGGATTGGAGAGGTAGCTCAGAAGTTAAGAATACTGACTGCTCTTGAAGAAAACCCAGGTTCAGTTCCCAACACCCACATGGCATCTAAGAACTATTCATAACTTCAGTTTAATGTTCTCTTTTGACCTCTGCAGGCATTGCAGATATGGGTGCACTTACATATAATCAGGCAGTACACTCACACATGTAAAATAAACATAATAAATAAGATATTAAAAAAATTATGTTTACTTTTATTTTACATGCATGAGTGTTTTGCATGGACATATGTAAGTTCACTCTCCTGTGCAGTGCCTAAAGAGGTCAAAAGAGGGGCTTAGATCCTTTGGAACTGTAAATATGGACAGCTGTTAGCCTATGCGTAGGTTCTGGGAACCAAACCTAGGTCCTCTGCAAGAATAGCCAGTGCTCTTAACCATTGAGCCATCTCTCTAGCCCCAATGATTCAGTTTTTTCTCAGTCCATAGTTGTAGCAACTTTCTAGGACTTAATTCTGACAAATAAAAAGAATCAGCTATATAATACACAATTGAAGACTAGATGTTGAATAGTGCTATTATTAAAGGTATCTTCATGCTACTTAAAATAGAAACCTATTGTGTGACTTCAATTTCAGCCATCAGCTACCTCCCTGGCCTGTCTCTTCTCCATTCTTTATTATCCACTTTCTCTATTCCAAGACCCACTCCCCTTGAGAGATTTATCTGAAACCCATCAGCAAAATTGTTTGAGCCTCTGTGCCTCAGTCAACCCTCTCTCAGCCCATGTGCTATGGCTCCTCTCCTGTTGAGGAGCCTGTGGAGGCCTTACATAAGGCAAAGTGAGGCTGTACCCTGACCGGTACTTCTCCCACTTTTGAAATCACTTTCTCTTTTTGCCTACCAACATGCACATGTGGGTGTCTGTGTTTCCAATGTTTATTGGACAAACTAGTTGCTGTGGCTACAGGTACAATTACACTTAGGTTTAACTTGGCAAGAAACTTTTAAGAAAGCTTGTGCTTTGTCAACTGATGTTGGGAAGAATAACAGACCCTCTAACATGCATATCCAAACCTCCTTGGAAAGGAGGCTGAGAAAAATCTGTGGAAGTTGACAAGAATCAACTCCATTTCCGCCCTGAGAAAGCTGGGGTGAGGAGCCGGTAGGATACTGGTTTTGTTGTGGATGGGGGTGAGGGGTGTTGCTTGGTTTGAACTGGTTTTGTCCTGTAACTAACCTCGACAACACCACAGCAGAAACCCTCTGATCAACAAGTCACTCCTGCCTGCAGTAGAAAAACGTGAGCTGGACTCAAATCTGCTGCACAGACATGACCTCACAGGGCCTCAGATACAGGGCTTCATTTTATGTTCAATGATTTTCTTTTTCCTTTCTTGTCTTGCCATATGAGAAATCTGCTTTTGCAATACATGGGACAAAACTGTCTGCTACTTCTTATTAGTGTTAACTTCTGAGAGACCTGAGAAAACATGATTACAACCGTTGTTCAAACAAAGAAAAACATCAGATCTCAAAATAGTAAATGCAATGGTTTGTACCATGTTAACAGTTTGTATTTATTTATTTTAAAGTCAATAGGGAGTGAAGAAAACTGATCAGCAAGATTGCTGCCAAAAATGTTTTAAATGAAAAATGCATCACATGTGTGTTTGATGCATGTGTGCCCCTGCCTTGGAGTCTGGGCTGCTTGCTTCCCATTGAGCATTTACCCACTGTGGTTCTGGAGCTGATGCACTGTCTCCAGCTATGCTCTCTTGACTTAGAAAGGAAATGTGTGCGGTTGAAGGCAGTAATTATAAAGTGCAATCATCATAGATGATAAAGCAGAGGTCAAACATTTTGAAAGTCATCTTTCATGAGAAAGAAATGCACATTTTCTACTACTTGTTTATCCATGCTATTATTTATTATTTTTAAGTGTATGAATGTACTGTCTGCGCTTGTGTAAATGTGCCCATGTTGTACAATGCCCTTGGAACTGGTATTACTAACAGTTGTTAGCTGCCATGTGGGTGCTGAGAATCAAACCCAGGTCCTCTGTGAGAACAGTCAGTGCTCTTAACCGCTGAGCCATCTCGCCAGCCCCTGTTTATTCATTGTTATTTTGGAATTAAATTCTTTGGTGACTATCTAGAGTAGGGGAGGGGAGAAAATAGACTGATGGGGGAGGGGAGCGGTAGGTGAGGTGAGGAGAGAGAGGAAGGAAAATCAGAACGGTATACAAACATCATGATGAAATCCACTTCTGTGTGTGAGTTAAAAAATAAAAATATCTAAAATTACATTTGGAGAATAAAAGAAAAAGAAAAAGAATTATAAAAATTTCCTATGGGAAGAACCCACAGACAGATTGTGCTAGAAATAGAACTCAGCAAGACTGTGACAGACAGCATCATCATACACATAAAGATTGCTAACTGGACTGGGAATTCACGGGGGGAGGAGTTGATAATTCTGAAATGATTGGTAAAGAATATCATGTCAGCATTAGAATAAAATAAAAGTATGAGTTGATAATAAAGTGATTTCAGGGCTCGTCAGCTGAGAATATTCTGGAGTAGGATGCTGGTTTTGGCAACAGCTGCTATTATTTTTACTCTAATAAATGTTTATAAATTATTTCGAATATCTTTTATCACTTTCTGGAGTGACTTACAATGTGAGTATTTAATTTTGGCAAATTTATGGATAAGACTGCGTAGGAGGAGGTGAAGATGACAAGAAAAACGGCATGTGTCTACATGCAGGATAAATGTCTTTGGTTCTGGCTGCGGTTCACAAATAAATTCCTGAGCTTTAAGAATATTCTAGAAATGGAATTTTGGTTCAAAATGGTGTTGGCTTGTAGCTCTGTATTTAATCCAAATAAATCAAATGAGTCCAGAAAGAGAGATGAAAAGTAAATGCATGCTGTACTTTGTATTGCTACTGACTCAGAATCCTGTTGGTACCACTCAGAAAATGAGGCATCTGCTTTTCCGTCCACAGCTGGACTCTATTCCCATCTGCCTACAAACCTCTCTGACCTTAATAACATCTCAGGCAGTCAAAGAGCTAATCCCAGAGATCAGCTGGCAGAAAGCTCAAGCAGACACTTTCATTTGAGCACCGTGTATAGGTTCTCCGAGCGCCAGAAGAAGCCACTGCGGCTGAACGTAGGCACAGGAGGAAAATTGGTAATCATGAGGATTCTGCTTGTTTGTGAATTCCATCAGTTTACATTCCAGAAAGGTAGACACCGACAGAGGAAGAGGTCTTAAGAGGGGAGAGGCACATTAGTTGAAAGCTTAGGAATTAGATTGCATGTCAATTAGTCTAGAGCTATAGATCTGAAAAGAGAATTCAACCATTACATAATCAAGGTAAAGGCAGGGCCAGGGGCACCTCACATACTCAGTGTTTGGAAATAGTTCACTTTCCTTATCAGTCATTCATTAAACAATGTTCCTAGAACAATTTTTAGTCAGACCTTGTTCTAGGCTGTGCTGAGTAAAGATAAGGAAGGCAATATAGGTTCATTTTAAGTACTGGGAACCAAAGGAGCAGTGTAACAAAGACAGACCAAATGTGTAAACCGAGGACATTCTAAAAAGTCAGGATATAATTTCATAAGTTAATTGGCATATTTACAAGAGTTCAAATACAAACTTAATAGATAAGAGCATAAAACCCAAATTCAAGAGAATAAGATGAGATAAAGCCAGGCATGGTGGTGCACAGCTTTAATCCCAGCGCTTGGGAGGTAGAGGCAGGCAGAGCTCTGTGAGTTCAAGGCCAACCTGGTCTACATAGTGAATTGCAGGCCAACTGAGGCTACTGGAAGACCTTTCTCAAGAAAAGACAGTAAGATGAGATAAAATATATTTAAATAAAAAGGCATTACAGATTGAAGAGACTCAAAGGAAAATAAGAAGCTTGATGAAGACGATGTACACACAAACAGTGAATGGCAGATCAGCAGGTGCATGGTGGTATTGACAAGAGAGAGACCAGGACTACTGATAACCAGAAAGTTATCTGAATGACCTAGAGATTAAAGAACTCACTGCATTCTAAATAAATACTGAAAACTCACACACATACACACACATTTGTAAACATCGTGGTTGTAGGATTTCAATTATAAAAATGAAGAAAAAAAATTATATTATCAGTACAGAAAATCCATTTCCTATTATGTAGCAAAAAGCAAATTGGCTTCAAATACACTTATATGTCAAATTCTAAATGATAGGGAAATCACATCTAAAGATTCCCTTAAGGAAAAATATTATAATTCAAGAATTTTACCCTATGGCAAATTGGTTTTCACGGATGGCCAACAACAACAGAAAATTTCAGACAGGCAGGAGTTAAAAAACGTGGGGCTTTTTTGTTTGTTTATTATTTGTTTATTTTAGAGATTAGTTCTACTCCCATTTAAGATTTGAAAGAAAATTGGGTGTTTTAAGTATTGATATATGATAGAATGACATTAAAATGTAGATGCCAGGCTGCCAGAATGACTCAGCCTGATGACCTGAGTTTGATCCCTGGATGGTGGAAAGAGAGAAAGGACTACCAAAAGTTGTCCTTTGACCTACACACACATACCTAATGGCATATGCATACTGACAGTCTTTCACACACACTCTCATACACAGTAATACTCAACAAAGAAATAATCATTTAAAAACAATGTATAAAAGCCCAAGTTTTAAAGATAAATAAAATTAAAAAGAAGAAAACAATAGCGAATATTAATAACACTAAAAGACAAGTTTCAGAGTGTAAGACAGAATGACAAAGGCAAAAGTACATGCAGAAGACTCTAGCTGCCAGCACCAAGAATGAAAGCTAGAATAACAACACAGATCCCACAGACATTTAAAAGAACATTTAAGAACACCGCAGTGATTCTATCAATAAAAACTCAGCAATTTAGATGAAATGAGCACATTCCCAGAAAATCACAACAACCAAAACCTACCCACAAAGCACTAATCTGACTAGATCTGTATCTTTGAACGAAAAACTGAACGTGAGTGAGAGGACACAAACAGATGAAACACACAAACCAAGCATGGCATTTAAATCTTCTCCCAAAATAGTTTCAGACCCATATGGCTTCACTGGCAAATTAAAACATCTAAAGATGAATTAGCAGATCTGTGTAATTTCTCCCAAAAGACAGAACTAAACACTTCCTACATTGTGCAGTCAGTGCAGCCCAGGATTAACCAGATGTTTACTCATGAACATTTAAGTGCCAAGTGTGGTGGTACACACATTTAGTTCCAGCACTCTGCAGGTAGAGGCAGGTGGATCTTTGTGAGATCAAGGCCAGCCTGGTCTACATTGTGGGTTCCAGGCAGCCCAGGACTACCAGAAACCTGTCAAAAACAAAACAAAGCAAACAAATAAAACCTTTCAGAAAAACAAAAAACCAAAATGAGTAATATGTAAAAATCCTCAACAAAACATTATCAATTAATTCAAAAAATTATAAGTGGACAAATACAAACAAATGGGTTTTTGTCAAAAATACATGGCAGGTTAAAAATCAGTCGATAATAGAAACCCACTAAAGAATAAAGACTACATGATCATTCATTAACTGCTGCAGTGAAAAGAATTGACAAAACTGAACACAGTAAAGCTCCTAGACTAATAAGTAGATTTAACAAGATGGCTCTTCTTCTTCTAGCCTTGGACACAGGTCCACTCTTGCTCTTAGCACTCCCAGATCTCTGGACTACCCTCCTGTTCCAGACCCATCTATTGTGTCCTGGACCCCTTTACTCAGTCAAGCTCAATCTTTCTGTCTAGTTTGTTAGATCCTTCACAGGCTGTCCCCACCCTAACTTGCCTTTGCATTACTGAGACCAGCCTTCTACCCTGGCAGTCCCCACCCCTAGCTTGACTTGGATTCCAGACACCAGCCTTTTTCCCTGGTAAATTTGATCCTGCCCACTGTATCTTCACTCCCCATCAGCTCAGCCAAACTCCCCCATACCAATCCTGTTCTCCTTCTAGCCTTGAGGATGGGCACACTTCCACTTATAGTCACTTTTTATCTCTGCCTGGCTGTCAGCTCTCCAAATCATAATCACCCTACATCAGTACCTGCTACAACTCCTTACACTGCTGGAGGACTAGGCTTCTGTGCCCTTTAGTAGGGGCCCAGACCTTTGCAGACTGCCTAAGAAAAAGCCTGAATTCAGCCTCTACCTAGCAATCTTCCTAAAAGTGTGCTGTGCCTGCTGACTAGAAAGTTCCAGATCTTAACAGATCCAGAAAGCATCTGATCTTACCTATCCTGTACCTCTGAGACAACTCCTGAGCAGGCAGACTGGAGTCATCAGGTCCCACCAATATAAGATCAAAAGAAAGAGCCTGAAGCCTTGACCAACCAGTTTTTCTTACGCATTAAGAAAACAACCAAGTCACATCAAGTACACAAACAGAATCAGACTTCTACTCAACAAAGAAAGACTTATCTCTGACATCAGAATCACAGACAACAAAAGAAATCCACATGCCAAGATCATAACAAAGAATAATAATATGAAAAACTCAAATATTATGTCCCCACCAAATATCCTCAATCCTATAGAAGAGTTTTACAATGAGAGCCCATAGAAATAACAGACGACTCAGAGTTTAAAAGAACAGGCATAAACATGATCAAAGAACTGAATAAATCTAAAGAACAGACAAACAAGTCTAAGAACTGAAGAAAATAGGGATAAAGAGATAGAAATATTGAAAACTCAGCCTGAAATGAAGAAGGGAGTGGAAAGCTCAATAAGCCAATTTGAAACAAGAGGAGAGAGCCTCACCAATGGAATGAATGGGATGGAAAACAGAACATCAAGACTGGGGGATAAAGCTAAAGAACTGGAGCACTCAAGAAAAGATTATGAGAAAAAATGTTAAAACACCAGAATGGGATATGCAGGAAATGTGGGACGCCATGAAAAGTTCAAATTCACATGTCACAGGAATAGGGGAAGGAGAAGAATCTTAGGATAATGGTATTGACCAGATTTTCAACAGGACTGTAGAAGAAAATTTCCCAAAGTTAAGGAAAGACATGCCCATATAGATACAAGAAGCACAGAGAACACCAAATGGACAGGACAAGAAAAGAGACTCCCCACTGCATCTCATAGTAAAAACACTAAGTATATAGAACAAAGAAAGAATACTGACAGCTGCAAAAGAAAAACAACAAGTTACATATAAAGAAAAACCCATCAGAATTACAGCTGACTTTTCAGTGTAAACTATGAAAGACAGAAGAGCCTGAACCAAAATATTCCCAGATCTAAATGACCATAGATGCCAACGTAGAACATTTTACCCAGCAAAAATGTCTATTATAGTTGAAGGAAAAAGAAAAATATTCCATGACATGAATAGAGACTACTTGAAGCAATACAAGGAGCTAAAGAAAGGAAATATTATACCCAAGGGGCAGCAGAAAGAAACTAAATGAAGGTATAACTGGGGAACCACAAAGTTAGAACAAGAACGCAAACAGAAATTAAAATGACCAGAACCAATACACATCTTTCAATAATAACTTTTACTATACCAGATTTCAAACTATATTACAGAGCTATAGTCATAAAGACAGCCTGGTACTGGCACAAAAATAGAACCATAGACCAATGGAATGTAATTGAAGATGCAAACATGACTACATGCTATTTCAGTCACCAGATATTTGACAAAGGGGTCAAGAACACCCACTGGAAGAAAGATAGCATCTTCAGCAAATGGTGCTGGCAAAACTGAATCTCCACCTGTAGAAGAATGAGACTAGATCCTTATCTTTCACCTTGCACAAAAGTTAACTTAAAATGGATCAAAGACCTCTGGAACTGTTAGAAGAAAACACTGGCAGTAATCTATAACATATAGGAAAGGACTTTCTAAATCAGACATCAGTTGCTCAGGAATTAAGGTTAATAACCAATGAGTAGGATCTCATTAAACTAAAAAGCTTCTGTACTGCAAAAGAAATAACGAAGGACATGAAGAGAAAACCCACAGAGTGGGAGAAAATCTTCATCAGCAACACATCTGACAGAGGTTAAATATTCAGAATATATAAAGAACTCAAAAAACAAAGAGTCAAAAAAAAAAACAAGTTGCCCAATTAAAAAGTGGGCAAAGGATCTGAGCAGAGAAATTTAAAAGAAGAAATAAAGATGGCTAATAAACATCTTTAAAAGTGTTCGACATCATTACTGATTAGGGAACTGCAAATTAAAACCATTTTAAGATATCATCTGAAAACAGGACATACTTCAGAGACCAGATTTGGAGCAATGGAGCTAGAACTGACCTGGAAGCCACTTCCCATGAAGGCCAGCTCTCATAGCCCTGTGGAGCATTATATAAGTAGCAAAGGGTACATATCAATGGATGACCAGCTTCATGACCAAATAATCAATGACTAGCATAGCACTCGACACTGGTGTGGTAGTGGCACTTTTATCTTGGGTCAATCAGTGCTACCTAATTGGTCTTAGAGCCCACTCACTGGGAGGAAACTCGTGTGTGGTACTATAATCATAGCCATATACACGGGGCTGAAGAGATTATAGATCTCAGAGAAATCCCCAAGGCTGTCACACCCGTAGACTAAGGTAATTTCTTTCTAAGTACAAAATATGTATCCTTATATATACAGTCAAGTATCCCAGTCACCACTCATCAAAGAAGCTTCTGTTGCACCAGATGCAAACTATTACAGAGTACCACAACTGGTCACACACAGACATTGTCCATGAATCGCCTATGCCTAAGCTGCACAGGTACACTGCAGCCTCTACACCCAAGACTCACTCAATATAGAACAAAGGCTAAAGAATACACTGATGACCTCTCAACTCTCCTTAATGAAGCTCCCTCACGCAACAAAAGGGTCAGTAACACAAGAGATTAGGAATTCTGCAGTGTGGGCCTTGGACAGGACTCATAAGTCTCAGTCACCCAGGGCTCAAGATTCATTGCAGAAGAGAGGGAGGAAAGATTATAAGATCCAGTGAGGAGGTGTATGACCATATGGAAATAGAATCCTACAATCTCCTGGGACCCTGCTCAGATGAACCCAGAGCAATCTTTTCAACATGCTCAAGACCCATGCAAACTCAAGCAGACAAAAACCCAGCATGGCACTGGGGAGATGGATAGCAGACCCCAATCTTTGCTGAAGAAATTTTGGCAACTGATTATTGTTGGGTGAGGATGGGCTAGTCTTCCTAAAGTGAGGGACTCTGGGTAGGCTGACTGGGCCTCAGTGGATGAACCTGCACTGAGGTCACTTGTAGACACTAACTTGACACAGTAGACCTTAACACAGATGAATGATGGATTCTGGTTAGGAGCTATGGGAGGTGGGGGGGTGGTTGCTGATTGGGAAAGGGATATAAAGATGATCAAGACTGAGATATTCTGCATGAAACACACAATGATTAAAAAATCATTTAAAAAGTACTTGCTAAAATATTTGAAATCACTAATTAGAAAACGCAAATTAAAATGCAAAGTGTCATAATGATACTTCTAAATGCTTATTGGAATAAGTAAATTTAAGTGGAAAAACGAAGACATGCTAGCAAGAATGCAAGTAACAAAAGGAACCCTTACTCATCTCTGGCTGAAGTTTAAAGTGAACATCTACTTGGGCTATCGTTCATCAGTTTTTAATGCAGTTAAGCATGCACCTTACCACAAGAGTCAGTGGTTATGTCCTTAACTGCCTACCCTATAGAAATACAAACTCTGTTCACACAGAAACCTAATTGTGAATGTATATGGAATGTGCATTCCTAAGAGACCCAAACTGGAAATAAATGTCTTTCACTGAACCAATAAGTAACTGGCACATCCATAAATTCTATCACCACTCAGTAATAAAGAGGAACAGCTTGGGAAAACCTCCAGCCAATGATGCTGAGCTAAAGAACCTGGTCTCAAAGGGTTACATAGAATATAGATACAAATACAGTTCACAGGGTTGCAGAGAAGTCAGTGAATACTAGGATTAAGGCAAGTGGGAGAGTTTAACCACAAAGGGGTAATGAGGGGGATTAGAAGATATAGCAATGCTATATCCTAATGTGGTAAACATCCTGTGTTAACTAAAGAAAAAGTTACTTTCATAATGCTATTAATTTTTAAAATATTAAAATAAAAATATTTGCAACTGCTATAAAGACAAATGAAAATATCTGTGTCATTATGTTTAGTCTATAATGCAAGGATATTTCACTGGCACAATATCTCTAAAATGCAATCTATTGCATTACTGAAAAAACAGAAAATACTTTAAAATGTATGTTAGAATTTAAAACCCCATTCCTAATAAAATTCTTTTTAAAATTTTTTTATTTTTATATGTGTGAGTGTTTTTCCTCCATGTAAGTTAGTAAGTGCATTTGTGTCATGTTCTGCCTGTGGAGGCCAGCAGAGGGCATTAGATCCCCTGGAAATGAAGTTATAGATGGTTATTAGCTGCCAAATGTGTGCTGGGAATAAAACCCCAGTCCTCTACAAGGGCAGTCAGGCCTCTTAACTGCTGAGCCATCTCTCCAGCTCCCTAATAAAATTCTTAATAAATATAAATGTAATTGTTTTAAAATACTGATAGACTTCACAAAAGGCACAAAGAATATTCACTTGTAATCAATACCAAACCTTTTTTTATAACAATGAACAAGCGTCATGTCTCTCCAAGTTAGAAATAAGTTGTAGTGCTCATTTTAATCAATATTTACTAGCAGTCGATCAATACCTGTCAAGATAAGGAATAGGAAGCAGGAATTTGTAAAATAAATAAATAAATATAAATAAAAAGAAAAAAGAACGGTCCATCTGAGACTCAGCCCCCTAAAGCTTGGCTAACCTGGTGGTGAGTCTGGAGGAAGCCCCACCCAGAGCTCAGATGGCTTTGGCTTTCCTGCACCTCTTTGCTTTAATACCCACGGCAGGCCGCCCAGCCCTGGCAGAGTTTCTGCTCAGAGCTGGCTTCCTGCAGCTGGGCAGCCATGGAGAGTCACCCCTTTTGTTACTCACACTCTCCTGGGCTGCATGGCCGGTCCATCCTCAGAGCCTCATTCTGGATGACACATTTCTGAGTCAGCTTTTTAAGTCAATAGCCACATAGTAAGTGTTTTAGGTTGTGTTGGCCAACAGGCAGCTTGGAAAATATAATGTGGTACTTCTGTATAAACATACTGAAAAGTGAAGAGAATGTGGTTCCTGACTTGCCAGGCCCCATCCTGGAGTATAAGCAATACAATAAGAATAAAAACAGGTCATGAGAGACTTAAGAAAAGAAAAGGTGAGAATTATTTCTGATGACATGATTGTCTTTCAGAAAAGCCTAAAGAACGAACAATTTCACTCTTAGGATTCAAAGAAATGGGTAATTATTAAGTAACATTAAGCATGAGCCTGAATCAACCTACAATGAGTGCTTTTCAGTTTTTTAAGTTTTCTAACAGGATTTCAAATGCAAATTGCTACCAAATTGTTATAAAATAGCTATTATTGAATTTGTTCCTTGACAAAATATACACTTCCATGGTATATTTTGATCACTGTAATCCCCCACTCTCTCTAATCTCCCTCCACCACAATTACCCCCTCTGGCCTACACATCCCTTTCCCACCTTCCTGTCTTTTCAGTTTGTTTTGAAGCCCACTGAGTTGAACCAGGGTGCTCGGTGTAGCCAGAAAGTTGCAACTATCCCTTGGAGCCTGATAGGCTCCCTAGTGGGTGCACAACTGAAGACAAAGACTGCCTTCCTCCCAGTAGCCAGTAGTTCAGCAGGGAGGGGTAGAGCCCTCTGGGGCCCTCCCCTATCCATGACTGACTATTGCCAGGCTCAGTCCTGTGCCTGCTCATCGCAGGCAGCCACAACATTGTAGGATCATGCCTGTATTGGCAATGCCATGCCCAGAAAACAGCAGTTCATATTTTCAAATCAAAAAGAATTGGTCTTAATTTCAGAAGTCCAATTTGAATCCTTTATATTAATTTTTCTTAAGCTGATGTTTCCATAGCCTTGGGAACTTTAAAATATCTGCAAGATTCATATAAAAGTTATGAAATGCTGATCTCAATTCACTTATTTACCAAGTTTCTTATGATAAAGATGAAAAGCTTCTTATGTGCTAATAGACTCAGAGGGTGGGTGTGAGCATGTGCTGACTCTGAATAAATCAAAATGCTGGGTTATATTTGCTAAATGTTTTGGAACAATTAGGAGACACTGAAGTGATAATGGAATGTAACTCAGAGCAGAAGAGGTGGATTTTTCTGCCCAGCAGTCTGGGTTTCCCCACTGCCCCCCGCACCAACACTCCCCATATCACCACATGTCACTGTTCACAGCCACAGTGTCTGCCGTATCTTATGATTACTCCCCAAGATTATTTGCATTTTAAGTGAAATCCTTAGAGAAAAGCCAATGAGTTACTAAAAAGGCTGATATCCTAATAGTGGAATTTAGAAAGGGTAGATGGGATTTCATAGGCAAGGGTGCCTTGGCAATCGATGTGCATATTTTTAAAAATTCCATCATGTAGTTGACTCTACACTGTCTCTCATCTATCTATCTTCAAGGTTAAGCATGATCCAGTTTGTGAAAGTTTTTCCCCTAGACTAAATGGGCCTCTCATTTGAAACTGCAATGATCCAGTCCCCAGATGTTGTCTTTGAATGAGATAACATGCACAGAGCAGAATGGAAACACATAGTAGACACCCAATAAATGTCAGGTGTTGTTACTAGTGATGTCAACCCAATGGCAAGTCATCAGCACAAATTCAGATATAGCTGATTTTCTTAGAGATCACTGGACATCAATAGAGACTTGCACTCTGGTGCTGGGATTCTTGGTTCAAGCTTCTAGAGTTTGTGTTGTAGGAGGACGGCCAGTAATCAAGTTCTAGTCAGGTTTGTTCTACAGATAGGAGGGACTGAAAGAGGGCATGGCAAATTCAGTCCATAAGGAGCTTTAATTTCTCATGATAACAATAAAATGGTTTAGTAATATAATACATAGTTAATTTTAATTTTCAAATAAATTGTACAACAATTTATTACTTTTGAAGAGCAAAAGGTAGTGACTTAGTTGAAACCTTATAGTCTGGGAATTCTCTACAAAAACACACAACTGTAATGTGTTCCAAACTTTGGAATTTTATAAAGTACTGATACTTCAAATAAAATAGAGTCTTTTGCTTAACAATTTTTATTTTTCCAAATAAGCATTAAAAAGGAAAAAAAAAGCACGATTTAATAAAAAGAAAGTACATTTTAACCTCCAAAGTGTAGATTTAGAATAAGAGGTATTCACTAAACTGACTCAGTTTGACTGTGAAGAATCATAACGTTTTTCTTATCTGTTCCTGATTGAGGACAACCCCTCTGGAAAGTGCAGCAGGAAAAGACAAGCCAATGGCTCCACCAAAGACTAAGAGACAGAGCTTGGGGTGGACCACTGGCTTTTCACTTGGTACCAGTGTGACTTTGGACACAACACTGGAGTCTCTCTTGATCTCCGTGTAGTTATCTTTCCCTTGACTCTTAAAGGGGTGGGGAGGATTGGAGGTGATTTGACAGGTGACATTGTTTTGTCCGTGGCTCTTCAAATGTGGTGGGTTATGCAGAACAGGTAGAATCTTGCTGAGTCTGAATGGGGAGCTCAGATTTGGATAGTAAAGGGCAGGCTGGAATAAGTTCTGCCTGAAAGTCCTGCAACTGAGGGCACACTCAGCAGGAACAGGAAGCTCTGGAGGAGGGCGCAGCAACAAACCACTAGAAATCTTCACTAGAGTAAATCTAGAGGAAAGACTTTGAACTTGATCCTAATCCTGGTGGGGACCATTTAAATGATGAGAAGTTCAGGAAAGGACAATGCTGAAAGAACAGTTCCCAGGTCAATATAATGTTGTTTTAAACGAGTGAAGGGACGTTTGGTTTTTTTTTTTTTTTTTCATGATGATTACTTGGGACTTGGTTCACATAATCTCACAGTTGACTGAACACTCCCCTTTGACCTCTCTCTCCTCTGGGACCAACTCAGGTTTAATTGAAGCTTTTGTCTCTATCTCTGCCTTTGACAGCTGGAGATTAGCAGGGCCTTGGCTAATTAGTATTTAACTGTTCTCTAATGTTCCCTTGAGTTTGTCGATCACAATCTTGTTTAAAATGGATTCAAAGTTTTCAAAACCTGGATAAAAAGGATGCAGTGTCAAAGCTGATTCAATTTCTTGAGAGGATTAAAGTGAAAATCAAATCTACCTTTATGATCTTTTCAGTCACATTCCACAGCAAAAAGATATTTTAAATAGGAAATCTGTCACAATCCTCTTCCCATACAGGGGCTGTGGAATTACAATTAAGAGTGAACTGAAGGGTCTCCATGGGGACCTGAGTTCTTAGGGGGCCTCTGTTTAAAGTCAACCCTCAGTGACATGTTTCCCAAGTATGTCTGAAGTAACTTAAGAGACAGACAAGAAGGTAAGCCCTACTATGCTACAGTCAGACTCTGAGTTTACTGCAGTGTCTTATCCAGAAGAGTTGCCTAGTTTTGTTCATTCAAGTGGTCATTCAATACATTTCCTTCATTTTATCTCTTCCTACCTCTTCCAGCTAGATAGTTAAGAAGCTGAGAACAGACTGGAAGGTTTTGGTCCTAAGGAAGATGATCTTTGGGGGGCGGGGTGTTGGGGAAGACTCAGGATGCTGTATGCAGTGTAATGTCCTTAGGAAGTCCAGCACTAAGACATAGAAGCACAGAGAATAGAAAACGGAACAGAAACCAGGAAGAGTCATGAGATAACTGTCGTGGAGTCTTCAAAGAGGGTGCAGGATTACAGCAGCCTTCTGAAGCAGAGTCTTCATCTGAAATAGGAGCAACCTATCAAAGTACTAGCACAGTCCATACTCATATATACAAGTGTTCAATCCTATTATATGTCAACGTAACTTAAAATAAGTGTCTATCTCTCTTTCACAGAAAGGAATCCATCAGGAGGCAGGTACTCCAGAGCTCATGTAGCAGAACCCAATCTCTGCTGGTCTAGAACATTGATTTTATCTCCAGGCTTTTCTATAGCCAGAATTGCTATCAGCTCTTCACCCATGCTGTAAACAGGAAGAAGGAACAAGGTAAAAGAGCGTGTCCCTGCTAGGCTTCAAACCTAACCAGCCTTGCCAGAACCCCACATCACCCTTCCCTCTCTCATCATGCCAGCTGTTACCTTAATCATACTTTGCTTCAGGAAGCGAGGAATACAGAATCTTTTAGGACTTTCTGTTGCTACACCCAAATAAACCAAGCCTTGCTAAGAAAGGAGAGACTGAATACTAAAGGTCGCTACCATGGTGCTTAACAAATTGATTTCGTTCCATCCCTTTAAAACAAGAACTTACAGACTGCTTTTGCTAAAAGCTCCTGGCTCTTCACTTGGACCTGAAGATGCCCAATAGGTAGCAAGTTGGAGGAAGGATAAAGAGCTTGACACCTTTGTCTTCTTTTTGGCTTGTCCTTTTGGAAATAGTCTTTCTTGTAGTCTTGGATTCTAGGAACAACAGATCTGATGTATCTTGTGACAAGAGTTGAAATTACCCCCAGGTAGCAATGAGTGTCATTATGACAAGTCCCCTGCTGACCAATCCTAAGGTAATGATCAATCAGATGACAGCTTTTCCAAAACTGCTTGGCTGTGCCTCTGGACCCACTTCCCTGGATAGTGTGGGAGCTTGTAGAAACCTCCCCAACACACACACACACACCAAAGACCAGGCTTAATCTAATTGTCTTTCTCCCATACAGATCTACATTACTTTTTCCATTTGGTTATTGGGGAAAATTACTAAACCTGATGCGTTGAGAAGCAGACAGAATCAGACTTCCGTCTTAATGTGGTGAAGTTCTCTGAGACTGATAGAACCTTTCGCATCTCAGCTCTTTGTGGGTTTTGTTTCAGGGTGCTCAGGTCCTGGAAAATGTGGGGGCCACCAAAGCCAGTGGCTTCTAAATCCAAGTTCATTGACTCTCAATCACGAAGAATGACAAGGACAACAGAGGAACAAGTGAACAGGTTTACGGAGAGGTAAACCGCTCCCTACATCAGAAATGAGACTGGACAAGGAGTTACAAAATAGCACTCTGCAGCAGCAAGTGACTTTACCCACCTTGGCCCAAAGGTGTAACCCAGGCTGGCCCTGAACCTGTGATCCTCCTGTCTCTTCCATTTCAGCATATCCTGCTGGTGCATGCTCTGCAGCCAGCCCAAATAGCACGCTGGGTCAGGGTGTTCTTTTATATTCTGGGAATGGACCGGTATGGTCCTGCTCATATCCTAATTAAGCATCCGGCCGGGATGAATCCAGTTGGTTAACTTAAACATAGATGGGGAATTCTGATTGGCTGCGGGGGGAGGGCTCTGGTGAAAGCTACAGGCTTAGCAAAGAAGTCCCCCCAAAGGTTGCAAGGAGGGCAAGAAGAACCAGAAAGTAAAAAGAACAACGATTGGTGGTCAACCAACATCTTGATGAATCAGGGCTTTGGGATTTTAGTTCCTGAGTTCACCACTTAGGTAGGTTTATCATAAAAACGCAGTTGCTCTTAGAGCTGACTACCGATTACAGCAGGACATAGAGATACTTTGTTTACCTCTGATCTGGGGACCCTAACTGCCTATAAAAGGGACTGCCTTCTTCTTAACTCCTAGCTCTAGCACTTAGCACTTTGACAAGCCGGCGTGATTTAAAAAAGGAAACGAGAGTTTCAGAGTCTAAATTCACTTAGGTTCACTTCCCACATCTGCCATTCATTCATTCTTTAAACTTGGGAAGCCTCTTAAAACCCTCTGAGATTCCGTTTTATCATCTGTAAAATGAAAACAATAATAGTTAACTCTCAAGATGTAGAATCCCCAACGCATGAATAAAACTCAGTAGAAAAATGTTCAGGCCCACCCCTCTCTACCACGGCCACCACTACTGCCACGACCTTCAACAGCGTTGTCATCACTCGGCTTAATTACAACAGTAACCTTGGCAAGGCCGCCACTAGAGCCATCAGTACCAGCTCCCTGTGTTTGTGCCATCGCCCTGCACACCTTCCAGTATTATCAGCTGTTACCACCACCCTCACCCCCACTTCCTACCACTGCCTCCATCTCTACTGTCTCCACGCTCTCTTCACCATCATCAGTGACACCACACACCCTGGCACCACGACAGAAATACAGAGTGCTGCACAAGATTTCTACTGTGCGCAGGCTAATCCTGAGGAGAGAAGAGGTAGAGGTGGGTGAGTGCCTATGAATGCTTCAGCTCCGTCGATGCCGGCCCCTCAAGTTCAGTCAGTCACTGGCTACTAAGATAGCTGTTTCTAACGCACCTGCATCTCTGCCTACTTTTCTGTTCCTGTTGCCATATCCCACTTTTCACAAATGGATGATCATGCTGTTTCCTAACTCGCCCTCTGCCTCTATGCTGCGTACCCTGCGAAGCACTTTTCATGTTCTGCCAAATGAATCTTTCTAAAATATTGATTTCGTTCTTCTTTCACTCTGTTCAAAATCTCATAGCCATGCTTTCTCACCAGGGAACTGCAATCCTGATTAAGAGACTATTTCCAGCTTTATTCCCCTTGACTCCTGGGTCCCGCTAGGCTGGCATGCCTGTCATTCTTAAAGTCTTGCATGGCTCCATCAAGCTCCACACTGCTCTTCTTGTATTCCACTGATAAATACCTGGTTCTGTGCCAGAACCACGTTGGCTTTGTCAGTGTGGCTGCTGCAGTATAATTTTACGTCAGGTACTATGATACTTCCAGCCGTGCTCCTTCTGCCTAAGCTAACAGTGTCTTAGCTATATACCACCACATCTGTTTAATCTGATTGTTTTCTTAGTTCTGTACCGAATGTCCTTAGAAAGTTGATGAGGGTTCCATTAAATCTGTAGATTACTTTTGATACTATAAACATTATTTCCACAATATTAATTCCGCCAATCCAGGAGCACGGAAGATCTTTTCAACACCTAGTGTCTTCTGAAATTTCCTTCTTCTGTGTTTTAAAGTTTTCATTATAGTGTTCTTTAACCTTCTTGTCTAGTTTATTCCTAGATGTTATATGTTTTTGAATCTATTATGAATGTGAGTCTTCCTGATTCTTCTTATAGCAAGTTTGTTATTCTTATATAGAAAAGCTACTCATTTTTGTATGTTGATTTTGAACCCTACTACTTTATTGGAAGTGCTTGCCAGCCTAAAAGTTTTCTGGTGGAGTTCGTACTGACTTTTGAGTATAGAATCATGTCACATGAAAACAGAGATAATTTGATGTCTTCTTTTCTTATTATGTCACTTTTATATCCTTTTTCTTGCCTTATGGTTCTAGCTAAGACTTTGAGCACTGTATTGAATGAGAGTAAAGACAGTGGGAGCCCTGGTCTCATTCAGAGTTTTAGAGGAAGTGCTCTCAGTTTTTCCTTACCTAGTATAATACTGTTGCTCCAGATTTACCATACAAAGTCTTAATTGTGCTGAAGTATCCTAAACCTATTCTTAATTTCTTCAGGACTTTTATCATGAAGGCCTGCTGGGCTTTGTTAAATGCTTTTCCTGCATCTATCAAGATGATCGTGTGATTTCTTTCCTTCAAGGTATCTACATGGTTTATTACATGTATTAATTTGCAAGTGCTGTATATAGCTTGCATACATGGGATGTATGGTCTTTTTAATGTATTCCTGAAAAAGGTGTGCAGTATCTTGTTGAGAATTTTTGTGTTTATATTCATCAGGGAGTTTGATTACAGTTTTCTTTTGTTGTTGCATCTTTATGGGTTTTGGTATTGGAGTAATACTGGCTTCCTAAACTGAGTTTGGTGGTGTTTCTTTCCATTCTCTTGAATGGAACAATTTGAGAACAGTGTTGATATCAAGTCTTCTTCCTTCAATGTTGGTAGAATTGTGATATATGAATTGAATTTTTGTCAGTCATATGTGTTTAAAAATGTATCCATTTCTTCTATACTTTTTAGCTTCTGGGGGATGTATGTTTTCAAATTATTTCCCAATGATCTGAATTTCATTGATGTCTGGTGTAACAATTCTCTTTTCATCTCTAATTTTTATTTTGTGATTCTTCTCTCTTTTGGTTAGCTTGGCTAATCTTTTCAAAGGACCAAGTCATCTATTGAGTGGATATGTATGTCTCTCATTAATGTATTACCTAATATTCACTATTTCTTATAAGGTAGTGTGTTTGAGCTTGCTTCTTGATTTACCTGAACTTTGAGGTGCATCATTAGGTTGTTTAATTGGGATTTTTCTGTACTTTTACGGTGAGCACTTATAGCTATAAACCACTTTCCTGGGACTATCTTAGCTCTGGTAGGTTGTGCTCCCATTTTCTTTTGATCCTGGGCATTTAAAAGTTTCCTCCCAGATTTCTTCAATGACCAGTTAATTCTAAGATGTGTTATTCAGTCCCCAGGTATTTGTGTAGTTTCTAAGGGCTCTCTTGTTATTGATTTCAGGTTTTTATCCACTCTGAGATTATAAAATAAATGGAATTATTTCACTTTGTTTTGTGTTTGTTAAGGCTTACTTTGTGCCCTATGATATGACCAGGTTTATAGAAGATTGCATGTACCACTGAAAAGAATATGTGTTCCCTGTCTGTTGAGTGGAATATTCTCTAGGTGTCTGTAAAATCCAGGTGGTCTATAGTGTAATTTAGCTTTGGAGTTTATTTGCTGACTTTTAGTTTGAAAGACCTATATAGATGTGAGAGTGGGGTATCGATGTCTCCCATTATTAGTGTGTCAGGATCCATGTAACCTTTCAATGCCTTTCAGTGTTCATTTTATGAAAATGAGATTTCCAAAATTTCTGTGCCCAAATATTTGTAATTATTATGTTGTCTTGAAAAATTGTTCCCATCTTCAATATATGATGACCCTCTTTGTCTCTTTTGACTGGATTTGGTTTGAGGTTTGCTTTGTCCTGTATGGAAATTGTCACACCAGCCCACTTACAGCTTCAGTTTTCTTGATAACTTGGCTTTCTTCTGTTGACTCTGAGGGTTTAGATGTCTTTGCTAGCTAAATTTGTTTCTTGGAGACATCAGCTAGCAGATTCTTATTTTTAAGATTTATTTTATTTTTATTAAGTGTATAGGTGTTGTCTGTATGTGAATATGTATGTATTTGTCTGCAGGTGACTGTGAAGTTGTTATTAAAATTTCTCTTGGGAAAGGCAGACTAAGCTTAGTCTGCTTCCTTCTCCAGGTCCTGCAACAAACACACCACTTTCTCAACTCACAGTTAGGAAAATTCCCGTTACTTTACTAGGGCTTACTAACAGAGCAGTGGGTAGGGGGTTATTTACATGGGCGCCCACCCTCCCCTCCGCAAGGTACATTAGTAAATCCTCAAGGCTTGGATCTTGCGACTTCCCAGTGGTTGAATCCAAATGGCCAATGGGGGAGGAAAAAGGCCTGGTCTCCTGGCGCCCCCAGTTTAAATACTTTTAGCCCCTCCTCTTCTCACATCCAAGGCCAATGGACAGATGGAGAGGGGCATAGGACTTTCCCAGCTCCTTGTCTTTCCATTCAAGGTGGTCCTAGGTAATACCATTTGGTCTGGGACAGGTGTTTGTCCACAAGTCATCAGGCTTTTCCCTCAGAGAATCAATTTACCCTACAGAAGTCCAGACCAGAGTGTTGGATCCCCTGGAGCTGCAGTTACAGGTGGATCTAAGTTGCAAGACATGGGTACTGGAAACTGAAATTGAGTCCTCTGCTGAGCCATCTATTTAGCCCAGGAATCCTTGTTTTTATTTTCTTTGTTTTTATCTAGTCACTTAGTCTCTGTATTTTAGTGGGGAGTTGAGTCCATTTTTATTTAAGAGTGTTATTGAAAAAAGTTTGCTATTTCCTATAATTTGTTTGGTTTGTTCTGCTTCATTGGGTTATGGATAAATATATCAGTTTACTTAGTTGTTCTCATATTGTTAATCATTAAACTTTACCTAGTTTGGGGGACTAGAGAGATGGCTCAGAAGCTAAGAATGCTTATTGTTCTTATCGTTCCCACTACCCACCTGGTGGCTTATAACCACCTGGCCTCCATAGCACTAGGCATGCACACACCTACTTGAGGCACACACCTACTGGCTGGAAAAAAACTCGTACATATAAGAAATAGGGACTGGAGAGATGGCTCAGCAGTTAAGATCATTGGCTGTCCTTGCAGAAGACCGGGATTAGAATCCCAGCATCCACATGGTGGCTAACAAGTATCTGTAACTCCAGTTCCAGGAAATCCAAAGCCCTCTTCTGTCCTCCGTGGGCAATGCATGACACAGGTGCATTTACATACATGCAAGTATAACACTCACATATGTAAAATAAAAACAAATAAATAAATAAATATTGTTTTAAAAATAAAATAAAATTTTAAAGATAGCTTTAAAATAATTGAAAAAAATTACCTGGTTTTGAGTAATTATAATGCTTCAATAGACATTTTTGTACATAAAAATCTGAATATTTTTCTTAGACTAGATTGCCAAAAGTAGAATTGTTGGGATAAAGAAAGGTATACTTATGCCCTTGAGACATATTTTCAAATTGTATGAAGATTATTTAAGAAATATTTTCAGAAACACAAAATATGGTTTGCGGGGAAAAGAAGCTGTGATTCATTTCTTTAAGGAGGTTAGTTCTACAGAGACAGACCCACAGTGAAGCTAATGACACATGAACTGCAGGGCCTTTACTGGCACATCTTTCTTCCTGGGTCTTCCACTTCAATGCATTTCCAACAGGGCTGGTAGTTTGAAATGTTCATGAACAAATGGACATGCTGTGCAGTAGTCAGCTTTCCATCACTGTGATAAAATATCTTTCATAATTAAGCTTAAAGGAGTAAAGCTTTATTTTAGGTCACTGTTTCAGAGGTTTCCAATTGCAGTCAACAGATTCATGGCTTTTAGGTTTGTGGTGAATTGGTACATTATGGTGAATGTATGTACACAGGAAATTGCTCCCTCATGGCATCTTGGAGGAAGAGAGAGACAAGAAGCACACAAAGTCCTAGTGTACACATCCCCAGTGACATAGCCTCTCCCATCATGCATCCTTTCCTAAAGAGTCTGCCACTTCCTAGTAGCACCGACTGGAGATTGGGCCTTTAGTGCATGCACTCAATTCAAGTTAGCCTGTTGAGTACCTGTGATGGCTGATCTTGACTGCCAACTCAGTTGGATCGGAGACACCTAGGAGAATAGCAAAGCACAGTTCTAGGTGTGTCTGGAGAGCACTTCCAGAAACAATTAGAGCACGAGACATTTTCCTAATGAATAGATGAAATCATTCCATGGATTGAAAATTTGAACAGTCTATTAGAAGAAGGTGGTGAAAGTGTGGAAGGCCTGACTGGAGAAAGTAGGTTATGCAATGTCTTTAAAGGGCATATCTCTCTTCATGTTTTTCTTTACTTTCAGGCCACCATGCTGTAGGATGCTAGGCTCTTCTATGCCTGCCCTGTCAGTAGGCCTGAAACCTCTGAAACTGATCTAATTACTTTCTATGACTGTGATAGAAACACTGATCCAAAACCAACTTGGGGAAAAAAAGGGTTTATTCGGCTTTTAAATCAAAGTTCATCAACAAGGAAAGCCAAGGCAGGAACTGGGAGCACAGACCATTACTAGCTTGCGCCTCTGACCCATGCTCAACCTTCTTTCTTAGCCAACTTAGGATTACCTGCCGAAGAACAGCACCATCCACAGTGGGCTGGGCCTTCCCAAATCACTCAACAACCAAGAAAATGCTCCACAGACATGGCCACAGGTCAATCCAATAGAGAAAATTCCTCAACTGAGGTTCTCTCTCCCTAGGTGCATCAAGTTGACAAGTGAAGCTATCCAACCCAGAAACTATTTCCACAATAAATCTTTCTTCAACTTGTTTGTGTCAGGTATCTGGTACAGTGACAACAACAACAACAACAACAACAACAAGAATACAGTATTTAAATTTTTTTTCACAAGTTTTCTCAAAGACATCCCCAAAAATTTTGTGAAGTTTTAGGTCCTACAAAACTTGCATCTTCCAGGAGCTCAACAGGTAAAGGACTCAGACCCCAAGACCCACATAGTGAAAGGAAAGAACTAACTCGCCAAAGCTGTCCTCTGACCATGCACTGTGGCAAATGGATAAATATAATGACTTTTTTTTTTTTTTACAAAAAGAATCTTGCATCTTCCATGAATTTCCACTGAAGATAATGAATTGAAAAATGCCAGAATCTGTATATCAAGTCTATGGAATTCATATTTCCAGCCAAGCTGGGTTAGTTTGCAAAAAGCCAAGAGCTCTGTCCTAAGGCCGCCCTGGGAAGGAGGATGTGATGGAGGAGCTTAAAGCCCTGTGTTGTTGAAAGCTGAGTCTCCTGGACCGAGGAAAAAGAAGTCTGCCAGAGGCTGAGCCTTTAGGAAGGAAGGGAAGGTTCCACTGGCACCCTTGCTCTGGATTCCAGGGATAGGAACCAAGCTCCTCTCATCTGTGTGGCTGTGTCCATAGCTTTTGGCACCATACCAGTGGTTAGCCTGGAATCAGGGCTCATCAGGGCATCAGGCCTGGGACAGGGATTGGTGGCACTCAGGGTGCCAAGAGAGCTGTCCTAGGAGAATCTACAATGCTCGAGACCCAAGAGCTTGTCACCTTCAGACCCCCAACTCTACCCTTGAGAATTTGATGAGGGAAAGGAAGTAAAGAAAAGAGAGCAGGATTGTATTCACACACACAACCTTCTGTGGTCTATCTAAAGTCTTTTGTTTCCTTTGCTCTTAAGGAAATTAAAAATAAATATAAAACCATATTATGGGAGAAAAATATAAGCTGGTAGGGCCACGTAAGGCCCCTCGGAACTGGAAAGTTGGCCGAACAGAGGGCAAACACATGTCCTTGACGTTTGCGGAATGGTCTTCATTCTCAGTGTGTCCTTCCCGCTGTCTTGATTTGGTATTCTGAAATAATGGGGCAGGTCTCTCTCTTTTATTTTGTCATTGGAAAGAGGGACAGGAGAGAAAATGGAGCCTGAGTCTGAGAGTGACAAGCAGCAAGAAGAGAGGAAGGCTGCTGGTGCTTGAAAAGCGTTGTGGTCTTTACCAAGCGTGACGAGCAAGCGTCTGCTTCCGCTTTTTGAATTCCAATTGCTTTCAAAATTTTTGACATATCTTGATGCATTAAACTAAACTTAAGTCAGAACCTTGCATCCTCAAAAATAGCAAATAAGTCAAAGTTTTCCGGAGACCAGCCTCAAAACGCCCATGGCTAGCAGTTTCTTCAGCTCTTGCTGCACCCTGCACGTGCCCTCCAGCACTGGACTCTAATTCTCCAACCTAAGTTAAACGAAGTATCCAGTCCCAGACTTGAAGGGAAGGCTAATCTCTCTGAGTCCTTGGAATGCGATTATCATTAAGGTTGAAAAACGACAGTGATGAGCAGAAGTGGCGTGGTTTTTCAAGTTTATGTAAACACTGGCCGGGCAGATGGCAGGAGCTCTGGAATCAAAGCACCCCTGTCACATCAGTGCTTTGAATCGCTGAGAACTTCTTCAAGATCATCTGGCCTCTGTGAACACCCGCAGCTGATAAAGGGCCCCTCTAAGCTCATTTCTTATCTGCTCCCACAAGCACAGATTGCTCCAGAGCTGCAAAGCAGGGATGACAGCCGAAGAATGTTGGAGCCCCAGACTGAGAAAGGCTTCTGGAGCTTTGCAAGCAGGTGGACTGTGACCAGGGAGGACCAAGCTGGGGGTCTTCTCCAAGTGTGAATCACATTTGCTTTCTATTGGCTACATTTGTTATATCTAGTTCAGCAAACTTCCAGGGCTTCCGAAAAGAGGTAAGAGGACTACAGGCTCCTTATAGGAAGTAAGGGGAGTGAGCAGAAAAGAGTCTGTGTTCTCAGGAATCCTCAACTGAACATAAAGTCATAGCTGGGCCCAAGAGTTCTTCACCTAGTCTTGCCAACAAGGGGTATGCTGAAGTGTTTTCTTATTCCACAGTGAACAATGAAATGAGTTCATTATGTGCTGTGGGCTCGCTTAGGTGGTTTTGCTCTCTGACACTGCTCTTGACTATTAATTTTAAACCATGAAAACACATATAAGATGGAAGAATGGTTCCTTCTGCTTGAGTCAACAAGCAAGCAGTGCAACAAGTTAGCCCCTCAGTGATGTCAGTCAGTTACGCCAGTTTTCCTTCCCTGTAAGACTATTTAAGACAAAAGGAACCCGTGGAAACTTATCAGCTCATCAACTAAATCCAACTCATCAAACACTTTCAGTGAACCTTGGCTCCTGCTTGTCACTTGCTTTGGGTTCCTTTGGTATGCCTGGTTCCTGAATCACTTGCACAGAGGTGGGTCATGGAGAACAGCTCTATCAAAATGCAAGATTTTCCCACAGCTATTGACATAGATGTTGTTACATGGATTGCTAACTTGAATCTTGGTAACTTTTTTAAATGAGAAAATTGAAAACCAGAGATGATGTCTTCATAGTAGTACTGTATTTATTATTCCCAATGAAAATCCTGAAAAGTTCTTGATTGCACTATCAAAGAATAATACAGACAATATGACATCTGGCTATGAGTTGGAGATTATGACTTGATAGAGTCATTCCATTTTTTCACAGCAATAGCCACCCTTGATTTTGAGATATAAAACTGGAATCATGTTTTATAGTCTGAATAGGGCCATCTTCTTGTCTTCTTTAAGCATTACACTAAAACCATGTCAGCTGTAAATATCCTTAAGCCAAACAAACCATTCTAATTTAACTTATCAAATTAATCAAAAGGCTATGACAGAGTTGAACTGTTTTGTCTATTCTGATCAGACAAATATTGATTCATCCACTCATTCATTCACCTCATTTGTTCCAGAAACAGATTCAATTTTTGGATAAAGAAACGAACAAATTCTAGGCTCTAATCCGCTGTCTCCTAAATCACCAATGCAAACACCCAGATACATATGCACATAGAATCCTGCAGGCACGAAGGGAGCGGTTCATGTAAAGGAAGGACACACTGCCCATCTGATAAACAGCTTAACAGGGATCTGCCCAAGTGCACTGAGATCACAGGAGATTGTCAACCCATTTAGTCAAGGAAGGCTTTAGAGAAGAGGCAACCTTTCAGCTGCCCCTTAAAACTGTCAATCTGCTTGGCTAATCCTCTTCTACCCCCAGTTAGCCAGTCAAGCAAGCCAAGGCATGAGGTGCAAAGGGAAGTCACCTTTTCCTGTCATGAGAATGTGATGACAAAATGAGGTAAAGAAATGAAGGGAAAGGAAATGAGAGAAAATGCTGTCATTTGCAAATACCTTCTTAGAGTCAAATGTCTGCAACTTTTGGTGCCTTCTTAAAAATTCATCAAAAAGGGAAGAACTGGATGGAGTAGATAAAGATGCGGTAGAACAAATAACTTGTATTTGAGAGTTTCAGTGACTAGATGGATAGTCTTGTATAATTCTTTAAAATTTTCATAATGTGATGCTAGAGAAATCCCATTGTTCAAAGTGTTCCTGAATTATATGTACAATTTCAGATTTTGTTAGTTACCCACTGATATTTTACGAAGTCTATTTAAGGGGGCCTGAAGAGATGGCTTAGTGTTTAAGAGCACCAGCTGCTCTTGCAGAGGACCCAGGTTCAATTCCCAACAGGTACATGGTGGCTAACAACCATATCTAGCTCCAGTTCCAGGGGAACCCAACACTCTCTTCTGACCTCCACTGGTATTGCACAACACAGGTGCGCTTACACATAGGTGACGTGCTCATACACACAAAATAAAAATAATAATTAAAATATAAAAAAATTTGAAGGAATTTACTCTAGTGTTATTCTCCTAAAAGTTCTAAGGAGCACACACGGGGACCTCCCTGAAGTCAGAGGGTTAATGAATTGATGCATCCCCTGAACACTAGGGTAAGAACCAGGCATAGAAATTTCATTTAGAAACTGAGGGCGATTCAAACAACAATCCAGATTCTTCTCGTGCTTCTCGCGGATTAGCCTGTTCAACCTAAACTATGAATCAAGCATGGGTGAAGACTTCCAGTCCAGCACAGCTGACTAAGCACATAGATGGGTACCCTCTCTCCCCAAATCTATTTATTCTTAATTTTAAAATAAACTTCTAATAACCTGGGGAGCAGGAAAGGATATGTTAGAGAGTTTCTGGAAGTTAGAAAACTAGTAAGATCAAAGGGATGAGAACTCTAGAACAGAGCCATTTATAGCACAAAACAGTAATGGCATGGGGGTCACTGTTTTAGAGAAGACAGCTGCTCTCCCAATCATTCTAGAACTTCCGAAGTTGGTGAATGCAAGTACAGGGACCTCTGCAGACCCTGGGGTATTATCCAATACCCAGGATAATTAAGTAAAGCTAAGCTCCCAGAAAGCAGGATCTGTTGCCTCTACAAATTTCTGCATGTCGCCTGCTAGCCTGTGGTACTAACTTCTTGGCAAAGCCTGAAGAACGTCTTCAGTAACAAGTTCCCCTGTAGGGATGTAGGGAGGTGGAGAAACCTATTATGGATCAGATATGCACAAAAAGGAAACCCATGGATTTACCAGCGTAATTAGGCAGTTGAATGTCACCAGACAGTTGAGAAACACCAGTAGTAAAAAAATGAGAGGGCTAGCCAAGATGAGCAAATAGAAGAATTGTGAAGAAAAATATGAAAGGTGAAATACAAGCTAATTTCTTTTCTAAAAAGCATTCCCAAAACTTTTGGGAGGCATTTTCATTTCTGAAATGTGAAACGATGCTATTTTTAAAACAGGAATAAAAATAATAAATGTTAGCTCAAAAGAAATACTGAAAGTTGAAATAAAAATAGGGCATTCAAAATAGAAATAATAAATAAAAAATATTATATCTAGGTATATTTAAGAGGTTCACTTAACAGAAATCGACTTATGTATCCATTTAGAAGAAAAAGAAGAGAAAAATAGATTAAGGGGGGGAGGCACAGTAAAAGGAAGAACATATTGCAATTTTATTGAGATGACCAAATGTTTGAGACTCCATTATTGATTAATGGGCAACAGTAATGAATAAAATATGTATTTAGATACCTACTAGATTTATCTTAAAAATAAAGGAATAAGTCATTTACAAAGGAGCTGGAATTTGATCAATGTTAATCTCAATTTTTGCAGTACAGAATGCTAGAAAACAATGAAATTATCACTTCACGTGTAAGGTACAATGAATGTTATCTTCCAAAATATAAAGACTCAGGAACATTTATCATCAGTCAGTTCTTCAGAAAAACAAAAGGCAAAGTAAAGAGGAAGTCTTGAGGGGCTAGAGAGATGGCTCAGCAGTTAAAAGCACTGGTTGTTCTTTCAGAGGACCCAGGTTCAGGTCTCAGCACCCACAAAGTGGCTAACAACTATCCATAACTCCAATTCCAGGGGATCTGATGCCCTCTTCTGACTTTTGTTGGCACTACATGACACAGGTGTACTTACATACATACAGGCAATACACTCAAACACACAAAATAAAAGTAAAAGGTTAAAAAATTTTTTTCAGAGGATACTTGAAATAAAAGATTTGGCAAACAGGAAAAAGTAATTATGACTAGAGGACTTTGATGTTCTCTGATATTGATGAAATTATTGGGAAATACTGAAGCAAAGTGTTAAACAAAAGATGAATAATCTTGAACAAGAATTGGATAGACTATTGCTTTTACTGTGTGGATTTTCATATTAGCAGATATTTAATCAAGCTTGTACTGCATTCAGACTTTAAGAAAATAACAAGTATATCTCTAAAGATGTTTATGCAAATTTTAAGAATATTCACTAGAATAATAAAAATACTGCTCACTGAAAAAGGTGGGCATATGAAAAATTAAAATATGAAAAAATACTCATTGTATGTCATTAGGGAAATAAACTTAAAACACCATGAGATTCCCCTACACCTATTAAAGTAACACACTCAAAACACTGGCAGCATCCATTGCTAGTGAGGCACCGAGCATCAGGAATTCTCATCATTGCTAATGGAGACACAAAATGTTATAACCACTTACAACAATTTCTTAGAAAACTAAATATTACTCTTACCATATACCCTCTATCAATTAGTCTCCTCAGGATTTAAGCAAATGAGTTGAAGACTAATGTCTATATTAAAAGCTTGCACAAGGATATCTGTAGCAGCTGTATTCAAAACTTGAAACTTAGGATGGCAAGATAGCTCAATGGCTAAAGGTGCCTGCTGCCAAGTCTGACAACGTGAGTTCAATCTGTGGGACTTCCACGGTGGAAGGAAAGAATCTGCTCTTAAAAGCTGTCATCTGACCTCCATATGTACATGGCAGCATACATGTCTTCACACACATCCATAGAAGCCCAGAAAATAAATAAAAATGTAACAAGTAAAAGAAAATTTGGAAGCCACCAAGATATTCTTCAGTGGGTAAATTAATAAAGAATCTATGACACATCCACAAAAATGAACTAAATGTGCTAAACTAACACATGCTAGGCCCGGAAGAGATGACTCAGCTGTTAAGAGTGCCCGTCGTTCTTCCAGACGAATGGAGTTCACTTCCCAACGCCCATGCCACCCAGCTCACAAGAACCAACAGTTCCAGGTCCAGGAGATCCAATGTACCAAAATCTCCACAGGCATCTGGACACACACACACACAAAATAATAATAATAATAATAGTGCCTTAAAATATTTTTTACAAGTGTGCTAAAATGGAATGCAATATCAAGAAAAAATGAAACTCCAAGAAAACTTAAACACATAATGCTGAGTGAAATAATTTTCAGGGGTAGAGGGCAAGAGGAAGGAGAGTGAACAACAGCGAGGTGTATTGATATATACGTATGCAAATCTTGTAGCAAAACACAATATTTTGTAGTACTTTCACTAAAAATAAGTTTTTAGAAAGAAGCTAATCTGAACAAGCTACTACTTGATTGCACCTATGTGCTGTTCTAGAAAGTGCAAAGCTCGTGGAGACAGTGAAAAGATAAACTGCCAGAGGGCCATACAAGAATGTTAGGACAGAGAAATTATTCAGTGTGAGAGTAAAATGGTGGATGCTTGAAATTTATACAAATACCTTATAAAATTTTACATTTATAAAAATATAATTGTGGGGCTGGAGAGATGGCTCAGTGGTTAATAGCACTGGCTGCAATTCCAGAGGACCTAGATTTGATTCCCAGCACCCACATGGCAATTAACAACCATTCCTCCATGGGCATTGCCCAACATGGGTGCACTTATATACAGGCAGACAATACACTCATACACATAAACTAAAAATAATTTTAAAAGTTTAAAACTAAATCACTAAAATTGTTGTAAGGATCTGAGAGGCACTAGATAGTAAACTACTGCAAGAACAGCTAAAAATAATTTCACATGGAGAGTACAGGAGAGACCAATGTGTTATTTTGTTTTGTTGTTGTTGTTGTTGTTGTTTGTTTGTTTCTTTTGAGACAGGGTCTCACTGGTTGGCCTAGAACTCACTATGTAGACCAGGCTGGCCTTGAACCCCCAGAGGTCCACCTGCTTCTGCCTCTCAATCACTGGAATTAAAGGCATGCAACCATGCCCTGTCCCCAGTGTTTTTGCTGTTGTTGTTGTTGTTAAGCAAAAGCTATACTTATTTACCTAGAATAATGAAGGAATAAGTTGAAAATTTATGAAAATTAAAACAAAATCTCAAAGAGGTAAGGGCAGGAGAGATGGCTCAGCAGGTAAAAGTACTTGCTTCGAAGTCTGATGGACTGAGTTCAAACACAGAACGCATGTAGAGCTGGAAGGAAAAGACCCAACTCCATAAAGCTGTTGTCTGACCACACAAACACCATGACATGTGCTCCCCGCCCAAATAAATAAATAAATTTATTTCTAGGAGGTAAGTGGCTATAGAACTAAAAATAAATATCAATAGTTTTCTTACATAGCAACTTAAATATATACATCAAAAAATTATTCCATCTCAATAATAAAATTAGAAATATTATGAGCCAACTGTTGATCAATGTTTCCCACGTACAGAGAGGCAAAAATTCTTGACAAATTATTAGCCAATCAATCAATTAATAATACAGAACATCAAATAGATTTATTTTTTTATTTTTGAAATTTTCATTCATTTACACAAAGAAATATGATCACATCCACCTCCCATTTCCTCTCTAGCCATTCCCCATCCTTCAGCATGCCCCACTGCCCAGCTTCATTTCTGTTTTGATCACCCACTATATCCAGTTAGTGTTGCATGTATGTGCGTGGCGGAGGAGGGTAGTCACTGGAGCACGGGAAGCCTACCAGTGGCCACATCCTCAAAAAGTAATGATTCTCTCTCCGTCAGCGATAGTACACTGCCCATAGCTCTCTCTGAAGGGCAGGGCCTGAGAATCATGCACCCTGTCTAGGCTGGGGTTTTGCCTGGTTTGGTCTTGGGCAGGCAATCACAGGTGCTGTGAGATCATGATCCCCATGGCCATGCCATGTCCCTACACAGCATTTTACAGCACTGCTTCCATCTTCTGGCTCCTACATCCTGCTGCCCCTTCTTCTGTGATAGTCCCTGCGCCTTGGCAGTGCTGGTGGTAGAGTTAATATAGATACCCCATTTAGGGCTGAATACTCAATCGCTCATTTTTAGCACTTTGATCAGCTACACATCTCTCCATTGGCTGCTGTCCACCATAAAAAGAAGCTTCTCTGATCAAGGTTGAAAGCAGCAGAGGTTTATAGGTGTAAGCAGAAATATGTAGATGGGAATTTTATCAAAACAGCAATAACAGATTCTACCCTAGGTCTTATGACCTCCCCAGTCTTGGGCTTTTGACTAGGATTAAAGTACCAGAAATTCCCTCCTATGGAGCAGATTTCAAATTCAATCAGAAAGAACGTAGTAACCCCAAAAAATAAGAAAGTCAACACAAGATATGGAAACAAACCCCACTAAAGAGCTAGAATGACTAATTAAAAGCCAAACAAAAGCTGGAAATGAAAAATTCAAGTCAAATAAAAACCTTACGGAAAAAGCTTCACCAACAATGTGGATCAGGTGGAAAACAGAATCAGGACTAAATGACAAGGTAGAAAAACTGGATCACTCACTAAAGGTAAACAAGAAGCTTAGAGTAAAACAAACCCATGAATGGGACATGGGGGAGCTTTGGGAAACCATGAAAAGACCTGACCTTCAGGTTATAGGCTTTCCAGAAGAATGTCATACAAAAGCATAAAATATATCTTCAATAAAATCATAGAAGACAGCTTGCTACACCAAGAGAAAGAGATGCCCATCTTGGTACAAAAGACCTACAGAACCCCAAATAGACAAGACCAGAAAAGAAAGTCCTCATAGTATGTTATAATTAAGACATTAAAAACACAGAAAAAGTATTGAAAACTTCAAAAGAGAAAGTTCTCGTCACTTACCAAGGCAGGCCCATTGGAAAACTTCTAAAGCAAGAAGGCCCTGGAAAGGCATAATTCAAGTTCAAAAGATTACAACTGTCAACTCAGACCATTATACCAGCAAAACTGTCCTTAAAACTTGAAAGAGAAATAAAAAACCTTCTCTGATAACAACAGATTAAGGCAGTTATGACCACTAAGCCAGCTCTACAGAGGATACTGGAAGAAATACTTTGGTCTGAAAAGAATAAACACACCTAAGAGGTCTCAGGGAACCAAATAGATTCTTGGGAGAAACTGAATGGCAATTAAAATTTAAAAAACAATCAATGTGATTTTTCTATATTAGTGGACTAAAAAAATATATGATCGTATCATTAGAGGCCAAAAAACTACTCAACAAAAATTCAACACCCACTTAAGATTTTTTAAAAAGCACTCAGTACATCTAAAATAGAAATTTCTTAACCTGATAAGGAATATCTGCAAAAATGAAAAAACAAAATGTCCACAACTAATGTTATGAGGATCTCTCTTATCCTGAAGGAAAGATCTCAGTCAAGAACAGAGGGAAAAATCAGGCATGGTGGTACACACCTTGAATCTTAGCACTCCAAAGGCAGAGGCCAGGGTACTTGGGATGGCAGACAGACTAGGGGAGAAGTGGAAGGGAGAATTAACCAAAATTAAGTATATATAAAAATGGAGTGGGTGACCCCAGGGTGAGCGCAGCCCAGTGGGCCCTGTGCTGTGGATTTTAAAGTTTTTATGAACATCATAATGGGGTGGCATTTCCTTGGGGTAAGGGGACTTTTTTCTTCCCACATTTCATTCAGCCTAATACTGTAAGTCCCAGTCAACGAAGTAAGGCAAGACAAGGAAATGAAAGGGTACAAAACAGAAAAGAAGAAAACACAGGTGGTTCTCAGTTTATTATGGTCGTTTAACTCACATTTAACCAAGTGTTCCACATTACCCTCAGCGGCTGTGCGGACGCTTCTGGAGACTCGTCATGACAGTAGTGAGCAGATTTAATGATGCCTCCTTGGCTGCATCCAGCGGCGGAAAAGCTTAAATGATGTCTTGATTTACAATATTTCTAGCCCAGTATGGGTTTATGTTCAGGTTTCAGCTCAGGATGGAAACTGTCATAAACTGAGGAACCCCTATTTGCTAATAAACGATTGTCTCCACAGAAAACCCCAAAGGTTCTCTGACAATAAAAAAAAAAAAAATCCAGAATAAGTGAGTTTAGGAAGATTAAGAATTTGAGACCAACAAAAAAATCTCTACCTATTACTGTAGAAATAAACACAAAATCTGGAAGGCTGTGTTTTAAAAACATAGAACCATTTACAATCACTCTAAAATGAAGAGTTACACACGAATTAACATGTGCACAGGATCTATATGCTGAAAACTTCAGAAAGCGGATGTAAGAAACCAGAGATCTGATCAAGCAGATACACCATTGTTATGACTTGAAAAACTCGAGCTAGTAAAGATGTTGGCCCCAAACCGACATGGCAAATAAATTCCTTATCCAAATACCAGTAAAACAATTAGACAAACTTATTCTAAAAAATTATCTTTAAAAAACTAAGAAATTGTCCATTGCCAACGGGATTTTGAAAAATGAAGAAAAAAAGCGAGAGAAATCCCGTTTCTAGGCTTACAGCCTAGCTACCAGTAATCAACAGTATCTCCCTCTGAAGGGTAATTTTAGGATTATAAAAAGTAATGTCTATTAAGGACTTAGGTGAGCACTTTGCACATAAGTATTTAACATATGTTAGCTATTGATTTGACATCTTACAGCCCAGGAAGTGGCTCTTAGAGGATATAATATAAAGTAGAATGTTCACCAGACACAGATGCATAGACAATCAGTGTTAGAACCAGAATGTAAGCTACCTTCTGCACATCCAAAACCCAGGTCATTTACCACCATGCTATAAGAAGTACACACGCAAAAAGATTTACCATTCCAAAGACCCCTCTAATGTGCCTGCTCACTGAGTCTTATTTATTCATGGAATGACAGAAATCTAAGATCTCTTTTAAAATGTACCAGTTCACAAATATCAGAATCATTTGTGAACTCAAGTGGCTTAACTATTCAAGTCTTTTTATTGTTGTTATTATTTTTCCTTGCCAAAAGGTCAATCTGCTGGTTGTCCTTGACTCTTTCAATAATGGTCTCTCCTATGTATTTAAGGATCAGAAATTTCGATTCTGTAAAACATAAAATGGCTTGTCCACTTCCTATAAATGATTCATTGCAAGTATTATTATCCCAACAAGCTTTTGATCAATAGCAGCATCTTCATTTGTGTGTAAATGATGCCTGTCTTCTTGGGTTAGTGTGGTCTCTCACTCCTACACCTGCAGAGATGAGAAGAGATTAAATGGATCTCCTCAATACAGGCCATGAAATATTGATTGAAGGTCTAGTTGAAGTAAGCGTATTAATGTAGACTTAAAGCACTCAAGTGAGCAAGAACACCCCCAGGGGAAACGTTCCTACCAAGCAAGTGAGACAAAAATTGGATACTTCGAAATGGTGAGAATGTTCCTGGTACATCGTTCCTTTTCGCAATCTCACATAGCAAAGCAGTACTTTTAACAAATGATCCCAGTGATAAAAGCCTGGCCCTCGACGGGAGAGTTAAGGTGGAGGAGGACAGACGTAAAATGGAACCAGAAGGCAAGCAGTCACAGTGTTTCTCATCAAACTGTAAAATCATGAAGCTTTTCCACTCTACCCTTTTATTAGATTTCCTTCCCATCTCTACTCAATAAAAATGAAAACAAGCTACTGTTTTCTGGGGGTGGGAAGGGGCTTCAAGGAAGAGCTTCATCAGCTCTGGGGGATCCTCCGCCTGCTTCTCACTCCCTATGTTGAGTTCTGCAGTAGTTACCTCAGGCTTGGCTTTCTCTTGCTTTGGGGGGAACTTGGTTTCTTTAAAGAATCCAGAAAAGTCATTTATATTTTATGTGGATATTGCTATAATTTAGATCTTGACTGTCCTACATCCAAAAGCCCCATGTATTAAAGACTTGGTCTCCAGTCTATAGGGCTACTGGAGGTGATATAGAACCTTTAAGAGCTAAGGTCTGGAAGAAAGAAGTTGTCCTTAAAGGTGATCTGGGACTTCAGTCCCTCCCCCTGTCTCTCTGTTTCTATAAAGCAACCATTCCTCCTCTGCCTTGCATCCCTACTATGAGGCCTCAAGTCAAAGCCAAATAACCATAGACCAAAGCTGCTGAAAATCATAAACTCTAGTCCTTCTTCCTCATAAGTCAGGTTTTTTTGTCACTGTAACAGAAATACTACTAACAGAAGTTATAGACTGAATGGCTGCAAGGGACGAAATAATTATTTTTATTTAAAATAGCTGACAATTTTATTTTCATATTTCACAGTACAAATAAAAACTCTGATGTTATCCAACTCCAATATTATCTCCTCCCCAAATAAACTATTTTCTTCACCAGGATAGGGGAGAAATTTTTATAATCTACTAAACAAACTCAGGCCCTCCACCATGATCTCCTGATGACATAATATAAGACTGACAAAGAGGCCCCTCTGCTCTCTTCTAGCAGGCTGAGTCCTGTCAAGTCCAGGTTCTGTACTTTGTGTCTTGTCTTAGAATGTTTGACGACACTACATATTCCAATAGGTCTCAGTGTTTGTCATCCACCACCATCCTGATAACTTAGAATGAGTCATTTTATGTACCTAAAACCCAGAGAACATCCCAAACTACCATCAAAAGTAGCACAATGCCCTCAGAGGTCATCAGTAAGAATGGGTATCCTTGTGCTTTGATTCCTACCAGCTCTTCCTCTTCTGCCACACAGCTGTCTTCATCAGAGAAGAGTCCTTGAAAATGCTGTGACCGTTTTGGTTGAAGGATGGGCTAGACAGGTTTTATTGACAAGTTGGGAGGAGGAACTTCAACTGAGGGATTTCCCAGATCAGATCGGCCTGTAGCCATGTCTGTAAGAGATTGTTTTGACTGATGATTCATGTGAGAAGGTCCACCTACTGTGTAGTAGGTGTCTAGCAGGTACAACCCAGGCAACTGTCATGCTAAATAAAACCCTCCAATTCTTCTCAGTAAGAACAAAACACCAAGAGCTGATGGAGGGAACTTTATGAAAAATAAAAATTAACACTCTAAATTAGGACAAGAGGAAGATACTTTTTTAAAGCTGAAGCTATACATAAAAATCAAGCATGTCTTGCCTATTAAAAAGTAATCTTTCTCTGGCATTACTGGGTTTCTTTAACTCATCAACATTGTTCAGTAAACTAGTTATTCTACCAGTCATTCAGCTTTCATGTCACCACCATTTAACGGAATGCCCACCGCATGCCAGGAGACAAGAGAGATCACAGATGAACGAGTCATCTTATAACAGGAAGAAATAGATGCCAGGGACAATTTGACGTAAACAGTAAAGTGGACCCTACACAGGAGGCTGTTTCAGCCTAGCATCATCAGGCTACAGTACACTGGAATTATGTCACTATATTTTCCAATCTGGAATAGAGTGGGGAAAATATTATCATCCTTCAGGAGGAAATTATCCCTAGATAAGCACCAAAAGTAGAAACAACCATCTCCCTCATCACAGCCCCAACTAAACAGAGAAGGATGGAAATCTGCACATGGCCACTTCATGCCTGTCCCTGAGGACCACAGAAGGTACAGAACACCCCTCAGGGCACTCTGGATCTTAGGGCAGGCTGGCTCTGGCACTCATCCTATGTAAGGGCCAGGGTAGACAGGACTGATCTGGCTGGCCAGGCATGTGCTCTATCAGATAATATGGCTTTCTAAAACTAACAGAGGTTAGAGCCTGTCTGTTTTCTGACTTGTTTTGGCCTCAGCAGAGACACAGACATTCTTTCTTAGCCAGTGGCTTAAAGACATCATACTACCCACAGCCACAAGCCAAGCTGCTAAAACATTTTAAAGTAGTCCAAACATTTTTAAACAAATTTAGTCATACTGTTCTGATAAATCACTGTATAAATGAATTAAATTATTAAATTTGTAGAAAAAGATGACTAAGAAAAAAGTTAAGATATATATCTAAAACACAAGAAATTGGAAAGCAAAATGTAAGTATGTACAATATAAATATTATATGGCATTCCATGTAGTCTATGAAACCTGTACCCAAATAAATGCAAATGAAGCTACTTCTAAAACTAGGCACACTTTAGTTCAAAAAAGTTATTAGAGATTAAAAATAACAGCTAATTACAACAATGTGTGCACACTTGAAAATACCTCAAAATACAAAGAGAAATTTGATAAAGAGGAGAACTAAGGGGCTATGGAGATGGCTCCATCAGTCAGCACTTGCCATTCAAGCATGAGGACCTGAGTTCGGATCCCCAGCACCAGCATAAAAAGCTGGGCACACACCTGTAACTTTAGAACTGGGGCGGCAGAGGCAAAAAAAATCTCTGGGGTTCACTTGCCAGTCAGTCTAGCAAATCACTGGGATCCAGGTTCAGTGAGAAAGTCCTTATCTCAAAAAATAAGGTGGAGAGTGATTGAGAAAGACAACAATGTCCACTTCTGGCCTACACATGCACACACACTTGCCTGTACAGCCGTGCATATGTGTACACAGACATGAATATGCATACATACCCATGGGAGGAGAACTAAATCAATCTAGTCTTCTCCCTCAGAGACTGATGGCTATTCATGATCATGCTGAAATTCTCCTCTTTTTTTTGACAGATAAACATGAGGAAGAACATGAGACACTGATTGCTTTAGCACCCGGCATACGTGGACTACCACCAAGTCCAGCATTTTTAAACATGTGACATATTTAGAAAAGAAAGTAGCATGGAGTCTCACCAAATTTCAATTTGAAATCTTGGGAAATTAGAAGATACTCATATGCTTAGAAATTAAGGAATATATTCAATAACCTGTGTGTCAAAGAAGAAGTCACAACAGACCTGAAACGTTCAGTAGGAGAGCAGCAAGATAGCTCAGGGGTAAAAGGCACATGCTTGCTGCACAAGCCTAGTAACCTGAGTTCAATTTCTGGAACTTACATAATAGTGGAAAGAACCAACTCCACAAAGTCGTGCTCTGATTTCCACATTCGTACACACCCATCATGCACATATATATGCAATAATTTTTTTTTAATTTGAGGAATTTAGATATGAATGTAATGTTAATAAAATGCAAAGTACTTGTAGTACATGTATGCTGAAACCAAATGAGTTTTCAAGTGGGAAAATCATAGCCTTAAGTGAATATTTTCAAAACAAGAGAGGCCTTTCTTGTTTCCCTTAATCAGTTTGTGAATTGACTATTTTTTGTCAATTTTATCACTTCCAAAGAACAAATGTTCATTTTGGTTAATCGCTCTTTATTGCATATGTCTTTTAAAATTTATTTGTTCATTCTCTCATCTGTTATTTCTTTCTTTTTATCCAAATGTATCTTTGTTGTCTTTTTTCTAACTTGTGTAAATGATTTTCGTTTTGGTCAGACTTCTCCTCCTGAAAATCTTTTTGTGGTCTCTGTGGAAGTCTAGAGACTGAACAGCATGCCAACTGGTTCAACTCAAGTGAAAAGTTTTCCTCAAGAACTTTGTTCTTTCCAAAAAGTTTCATTTTTCTAAGAAAGCAAGGTAAAGCACGTGAGAGAATTACAGTATATCACCTTTAAATCCACACTGAAAAAGAGAATCTAAATCCCAAATATACTTCAGAAAAAAATAACAAGAATAACATATTCCACCAGACATAAAACTAAAAGTCTCAGTATTTATAGCTAAGAAACAAAATTTACTTTTGAGCATAATGAAGTGTATCAGTGGGTCTGCTCATAGTAGCTAGAAGGAAGAAACACTGCCCCCAGCTTCCTGTGAACGTGAAGCCTAGATGATTTTTGGGCCACTCATGAATTCATGGAGATGGGTCATCCAGGGCTTACCGTGAGCTCAACATTCATTTGAAAGGCCAGGGTGTCAACTGACATATTATATTCCGTACCTGTGACTTCATCATTTATAAGCCAATGATACAGCAGAAAAATAATGACTAAATTCCTGTGAAACTATCTTCCCCCAGCAGATTAAATCATTTCCCTTTACTCCTGAGAAATTTCCACAAGTCACTAAGTATTGCTAAGTTCCTCCCTGTCTTCAGAGCCGTCAGAAAGGTAGTTTTATGCTAGCTAATTGCTCAACTGCCCATCAGCTATGTCTGAGAACAAACATATACACTACTGTGAGACACTGAGGACTTCGGTATGACCAGTTGCCACTTACTAAATTTCAGTTTTCTAACAGATGGAATCTTCCCTAGAAGGTTTTCAATGAGAAAATTATTCCTTGAGGTTTGTGGAGATAATTTGGCCTGTATAGTGATGTGCAATTGACACCAAGGACAGAACGTTAGAAGTTTGGTTTCAGTTCCATCAACACCAAATTACCATTAGTGTAATTGGTGAGGGAAATTCCACTAGCTGGGGTGAGGTACAGCCCTCCAGTCCTCATGATTGCACTATAAAGGCATGCTCCTTAGTTATTCATCCAGCCTCCAAGTGCTGGTTCCTTCTGTCCTGCTGTATTCCGTCATCTTCCAGAGTTTCCTGAGCTTCCCAACCCCTCAAAATTCTGTGCCTTCAACTCCTGAGTGAAAGAGGCTCACCAGGCACAGGATGGCTCACGATACCTTGACCTGTTTCCTGAGTAGGTACCTAATCTCACTAGTGATTCATGAGAACCCAGGACAGAGAAATGAAACAGAGGAATACCTACACAGTCTGTCATAACAAACAAGCAAACAAACACCCACAAGCAAAAAACTGAAATGTGATTTAAGCACTCACTTTACAGCATGAAATGAGCTTGGGGAATGGAAGCATCTCTAAGTTCATACCCAGTTCTGAGAGTCTGTGAATCCTAAAGAAGAACATGGATGGCCCCATACTTACAATAGATGTAGCAGTTTTCAACGAGAGGATGATATAAAGTGATATGCATTCAATAGAAAATCACACCTCCCATGGGGAAGTCGCATCTTTTCTTGGGCTAGTAATATGTGGGCTGATCTTTTCAGATGCTGCACAACAGCGATGACCTATATGCCCTTGTGAGAGTGGAAACAACTCTATAGAGCGCTATGTTGCTAAACTATGCTGTTCTGTAAGCAGGGGAGGGTTGAGGATATTTTTAACTTACAATGGGTTTACTTGAACATAACACGTTGTGAGTCAAGGAATATTTATATGTCTAACTTGGGTTCAAAAAATATCATTCTAGATTTTTCCTTAACTTCTTGATATGGCACCTGTCTTTAGTGATTTCACTGAAGTTCAAAAATATAATGGGAGTGGAGGGTCATCAAAGAACACTGGAGGTAGCCAGCCATGCTGGTGATGAAGCCAGCTGAGCTGTCAACAAATCAAGTTCCCTCCTAGCTTGATATTCTGTGATCCACCGAGACATGTTTATGTTGTAAAGAATTCTAGAATTGAGAAACTCATACACGTGTTCCTATGAACTCAGTGGCAGTGATTATACAGACTGAGCTCTATGGTTACTGCTGTGGCTGTAAGAAAATTAAGAATTTAATGATGCTACTGGATTTAGTGTGTGTTTTTTTCTGAACATCTCCAAAGCTTGTCTCTACAGCTGAGAAACATTACTGAGATGAGCATAAATTAATAATCTGCCACTGATGTGTATCTGAGTATGACTATCAAGATTTAAATAAGCATTTAAATCAATAACAAATGTTAAATAAACTGGTTAAAAGCCAAATAGACCAGCCCAATGCAATTTTCCTGGTGTCTTATGTTCTTTCTTTGTTTTACATTAATAAAGACAGAAATATAGAATATCAGCCTTGATGATTGTTCTACTTTATCATCATAATTAGTTCAGCTGTAATATTTAAATACTCTAGAGTCAGTCTGAGAAAAGGCTAAGATGCCACGTTTTCTTAGCTAAGAACCTGTGACAAGGATTGGTGGGACTGGAGAGGGGCTCAGTGGTTAAGAGCACTTGCTGCTTTGCAGAGCACCCAGGTCCAGTTCCCAGAACCCACATCAGGTGGCTCACAACTGCTTATAATTCCAGTTCCTGGGAATCTGGAGCCTCAGCCTCTCAGGGCACCTGCAGGCATGTGGTGAAATACTGTCATGCAGGCACAGGCACATATATAAAATAAGAGTAATAAATAAATCTTTTCAAAAAGAATCAGCAAATGTATTTGTTAAAGAATAATAGAGGTGTTTTTTATAGCTAGAACTACAACTGTGTATCAGAAAAGAACTCTTATATACAAATGTTTTGTGAGAGTAGAGTCAAGAGAGGAGAACTTGCAAAAAGATAACTGCTGATGTCATCTTTTTAAAATGATCATTTCATTGTCTCATCTTGTAATTTTGTTTTAAAATGGCAGTTCTTTCTTTAATGTTGTTGTTGTTACAGCTAATGTAAAAAAACCGAGGTCTGTTCCACAGACTTTTCTTTAGCTAGCTTTCTGGAGATGGTCCATTTTTGTCAAATTCTATGCATTCACTAATGAATAGAATAGAAACAGTTGACTGATATCACCTTGAACCATGCCTGGGTATTTATTATCTAGTGAGGACTAACATACCCTAGGACAAATTGGTGAAATTCTCATTAGTACAGATCTGTTTTATTTTAAGTGTTTTTACAATATCTACATCTAACACAATCAGCTGAAAGTCAGTAATTATATTCGTTTGAAATTCTGAAACCAATTAATGTACATATTAATTACATCGATATGTCATGTCCAAGGTTCTGTTATCTTAACATCAGAATAATCTTAACAGTGAATGTAATTTGTCATGTTAATAATTCCAAGGATACAATTTAGAAGTCAAATGCATGTTGTTAAAAAAAAATCAACAATCATCTCTGTTAAAACTCTTTAAAAATAAGAAATAAAAATTATTTTAATATGATTAAAGACATCTTTTTCAGAAAATGGCTAGCATCAAGTTAATGGAAAAACACTATGGTATATTTAAGACAAAAACAAACCTAGGATCACCACTATTATCTAAGTTATTCAACAGTGGCATGCAAAATTTTTCCAAAGAAATGGGTAAAGAAGGAACCAATTTCAAACATTAGAAATGAAAAATAAATTCTCAAACCAGAGAACATAGGCCCAATCAATGCCATTTCTGTCCCTGGTTTAAAACTACTCAGAATTAGTAAATTAGGTCATAGTTTTATCCCTTCATCTCAGAAAACTTCACACTTGAGATTTCAGTTTTTGTTAAGTTACTAACTTTTGGACTTGGAAGATAAAGATATGGAGGACTTGGGTCTGAGTCTCTCAACATGGTTCTTTTGCAATGTGAGTTTTGAGGGTGTTTTGGAAACAATTAAACAGTGTGTTGGTTTGCATGAGATATGTCCCCTACAGGTTTATGTATTTGAACTCTTGTGACTCTGTTTGGAGAGATTATGGACGTTTTAGGGCATGAAGCCTTGCTGGAGGAAGTATGTCAGTGGGGGGAAGGTTTGTGAGTTTATAACCTCGTCCCACTTCTAGTTTGCTGTCTTGGCTTCGTGGATGATGAAATGTGATTAGCCAGCCTCCTGCTCTGGCCACTTGCTGCTGTGCCTTTCTTGACATTATAGACCAGGCCCCCCACAGCAATTGTGAACCCAAACAAACTCTTCTGTAAGTTGCTTTTAGTCATGGTATTTTAACACAGCAACAGAAAACTGACTATTCCAAATGGCTAAATAAGTGGGTGAGTACTACATAAAACTAGATTTCTCTCCTGGAGGATGCCTCATAACTGTTAGTGTACCACTCCAGCTATGTCAATACACAGGAGGGAGTCTACTGTACATTTTTCCCAAATGTATCTGGCCATAGTGATCCCCCCTACTCCTTCTCCAGACACATATCTGGGGTTAGTGTTCCACAAGACATACTTAGGGAAACACACTGAGAGCTTGTCCTTCCTTTCACATATCTGAGACTTGAAGGCAAAAAGTGACTTGCTGCAGACCTTTGGGAGAACTGACAGACAGGTGACTCACAATCTCACTGATTTGTCCCAAGTTGGCTCTGCTGCATTACCTGCCTTGCTCAGAAGTCTTCCCAGAACCATCATTTTCTCTCATTTGGGGGTCAGAAGTTTCCAGGCAAGATGTTAAAGGGATTGGTTTCTCCTGAAACCTTGGCTCCAACCTCACTGTGTCCCTCTGTACCTGTGTATGTCTATGTCCTGCTCTCTTCTTCAACAGACCAGAAACAATTTTGGACTAGGAGTCAATCATATGACTTCTTTTTACCTTAATTATCTCCTTGAGGGACTACAGTCCAAATACAGTTAAAGTCTGAGTCACTGGATTTAAAGCTTCATTACACAAATTGGGGTGTAGTTTCACCTATAGCTACTTTCCACAGTAGCCTATGCTTCTCTCAGAAACAGCACACATTCCATGGAGTACACAATCCCTACTTCCTAATTTGTGAGTAATGTGAGAGCAGGAACCCTGTTAATATGTTCAATTTGCAGAATTTGCTAGATGCTTAATGAGAGCTTGTTGATTACATGGATTGTAAAGTCAGAGGATCTGACCCCAAGTCTCTGTCCAAGCATAAGAGTGTGATTCCTGAGACAAAGAGAGATAATAAGTACCTTCCATGATTTGGGTGAAAATTCAATAAAATACATCATTGGCAAAATGCCTAGCACATAAACAGAGCTCCATAAACGTTAATTGAATAGGAGGCTAGATCCTCTTCTTAGATGTCCATTAAAAACTAATTAATAATAGCGATTGCAAACATTGAGTAATTAAATTACTTTATAAAAAAACAATATTAATGAGACAGCCTAATCCAGTCCACACAGGTGCAAGAGGGATTTGCCATGAACAACGATATTCTATAAATGTTATCCCACAGGGTAATGCCAAATTCCATTTTAAATAATTGAAAAATCCCTTGGCCAAGGACTCAATTTACCCTTGGCATGTCATGGAGGGCCTCATGTGACTCCTTCTTAGATGAAGTGATGGACAGCTTAGACACTGCTTTTCCCTCTAAACAGTGGAGTGTTGAATCTGCTGCATTTTTGAGCACATTCCTGGCTTTGGGGCTGCAGTTTGCAAAGTACAGATTTTTAAAATCCAACTTTGATATTATTCCAGGAAGAGGTTCTTGTCTAGTCTTAAGGGGCAACACTTATGATGAAAGAGATCATGCTCGGGTCACAATGAAGACATCTAGAGGCCAGAAACCTGTTCTTTCTCCCTAGTAGGGTTGCACGGCAAAACACAGTGTGTGGCTCAGGTCTCTTACTGGGTGAGTAATGACCCCATCTGATGCCTTTCTAGATCCATCTCCCAGCACAAAGCAGGGCTCTACTTCCCTTAGGTTGCTCCCATGCTATGGTTAAGCACAGAAATCTTACTAGTACAAACCCACTTCTGTGATGCACAGGTCTCCTTGCTACTAATCCTAGCTCAAGAATTACTCATTAGGCTGGCCAGGACTTTCATAAACATAATGTAGTCTGAGGTTCTTTTGTCCAATTTTCTCTTTCCTTCCTTATGGAAGTCATACATACATCTCAGTCTGAACATTGTCCCCATCTCTATCACCTTCTTCTGTATCTAGCACTGGTGTTTCATTCAGTCAGTCTTCTGTACATCTAATTGCATGCTATATCCTATGCTTAGAAGACTTGAATTATATATACCCCGCAGTTTAATCATTTTGAGCAGTAATTATTTCCTTTGGTTCATATGCTCATGGGTTGACTGAAATAAACTTCTAAGTCAGCCTTCTGGTCTAAGTATTGATTGAGATTGTCCATGGATCACATCAGATGGTGGTTTAGCCTAGCATGGACTCATCTAGGACGGGCTCAGCTGGGGAGCTCCAGCTTTGATACATGTGCCTCTCCAACATCATGCTTGTGCATGCAGTGTTCTCTCCAGAGATAGAGTTTACCTTCTCTAGTGTCTGGTGATCTTGATCTTGGACTGATATAAGATCACATTCACTGCACTTATCCAGTCCACGTACGCCAAAGGCCAGCCTAGATCCCATTTCTTGCTGCTAAGAGCTGCAAAGTCACCTTGCAAAGACATGGTGTGGTAAGATCAGGTGCGGAAGTGCAGCTGTTCATGTAATCAACATCTTACACCATTTCTCAGGATTCTCCCAGATATGTAGGTTATATGTGTTTTTTTTTTTTAATCTGCCTTGGCCTTTGGTCAGGCCTCTAATCAGCATGTCTGGGCTCTTTAGTTGGACTTAGCTGCCTACCATACCCAAGGCTTGCCATCGCCTGGATGAAGCTCCCAGTTGGTTTGAGTCATGGCAAGTGATAAACACCACTCTTAGGAGCTGCCTCTAGTGTTTCAAATTTGCTTATGGAGAACTTAAAAAGGTTTGGGAGTTGCAACAAGTCTTTTTCCAGTCTGTTCCTTGTCACCCTGCATCAGTTTCAGGTCAGAATGCTAAGAGAAAACAGGCCACATAAGCATTTGAACTCAACCTTATTTTTCCAAGAAGCAAAGTGACAATTAGGACCAGGCCCAGCATCAAAAAAGAGCAACCCAGCATGAAGCCTGTCTAATTAGTCATATGAACAGAGAGCTTCCCCTCCGCTTCCTCAACAGCCCGCGCTTGTCAGATCTCATAGAGAGCCTTTGCTCCCTGACATACCACTGGAAGGGGACTGGGAACAGGTAGGTGCACATTAATACAATGAGTGGTTCCTCTCTGACTCATAAAATGTTCCTCTAAGAATTACATTTATATTCCTTTCTGGCTTCTTGGGCTGCAAATGAATCTGTGAAGTGAGCATTTTAGTTACACTACAAAAACAGGCCTATGAAGAAACCTAGCATGCTGACTCTTGTTCAAGCTTCCATCCTCTTTAGCACTTTGTCTCATGTTAATGAGAAACTGAGCAAGGTGAAGAATTCAAGATGAAGGCTGATGTGGGCTGCTAATCCCGGGAACTGCATTGTTTAGCCTCCTGTGCTTTGTGATTCCTTTTCCCCTCTTAAAAAGTTTCAGTGCCACTAAAGGTCACCAGGCCTGTTATCAGAAAAGATTAGGAAGGACATTGGTACAGCACCTTGGTGAGGCAGCTTTGAGTGTTGCAGAAACAATTACTCTGTTTCTGAGGTGGTCACTGAAAACCAGACATAGAAGAAGACAAGCCCTGAACCTATATACCTATATGATATTTTGTTACTGCCTGGATTCACATGGTGGGATTTCCACTATACATCTGTGCATTTTAAAACTTAGCTAAATAATCTCTCTCTCTCTCTCTCTCTCTCTCTCTCTCTCTCTCTCTGTCTCTCTCTGCAGGTGGTTCTTGACTCAAGTACATTATTTCTACATGACTCTTAGTGTGATTTTTGGGTACTTATTTTCCAATTTGGAATCCAAGCCTACCATGTATAAATGTCTGCCTTTACTGAAACCACAAGCACACTTTTATTTTCTCACTAAATTATTAAGCGAAGATATGTACACCTTCCTGTGGTTTGGCAAACGAAAGGCAGAATACAAGCACGGCTTCCTCCAGCCTCCTGGCACTTGCCTACTCTCTTTCCCAGGGGACAAGTCATCTAATAGACTCTTATTTCATCAGTTTTATTTCTCTGGGTTAGTTAACTAGGTTGCAAGCTCTTCTTTAAATTTTTTATTTATTTATTTTTATATTAAGTGTACAAGTGTTTAGCTTGCATGGATGAAAGTACACCATGTCCTTGCAATGCCTGAGGAGACCAGAAGAGGGCATCAGATCCCCTGGAACTGGAGCTACAGATGGTTGTTAGCTGCCACATGGATGCTGGGAACTGAACTCATCCTCTGCAATAACAGCCGGCTCTGAGCCATCTATCCAGCCCAATTTCAAACTCCTAACTGTCCTTCCAGGTCTTTTGTAGGAAGTTCTCTCCAGAAACATGTCCACAATATCTTCTCTATGCCTCTAGCAGATAGTGTCTCATGTGAATATTTCCTCTCATGTCCATCTCTCCTGTGGGCCCCAGAAGACAAAGCTTGTATAAGCTGTGCATCCTGGGGTAACTTCAGGCTTTCACTGTATATCTGTGCAAGGAAAAAAGAGAAATAGCTAATCAAACCTAATTGTTCTAGAAAGAACTAAAATCATGCACTTAGAAGTTTGTTTATGTGCGATCCACTGTTTAATGAAAGGTGGACCACCATGGACCTGCCAAAGAGGCTGTTACCTGAGGTGCTGAAAGACTGTCATCATCAAGTTGCAGGGCAGCAGGAGCTCTCAAATGAGTGTTTAAACAGAGCTCTGAGGTTTCAGCATGGCTCTTTGCATTTCAATCCGATCCTGTCTTCTGGTCCAGAAGGATGATCCTCACTTGGGATGAAACTTCTCAGAAATGAGTTTCACACCAGCCACTCCTCTTTGCTCACAGCTCATGTGGTTTACAGCTTCTGTCTCTTGGGAATTGCCTTTCTATAGGGTAATGTACTTGAGCATGCTTTTATATGTGAGTTATGTTAGCTGGCATTTGAAGAAGTAATTAAGTATTTACACTCTGGATCACAGGGATGGTGTGTGCCCATGCGACAAATAATTCTAATATTGTCCTTTAGACTATATTGGTGGTATTATTTTGTATAACAACTGCTAAAGTCTTATTTAAATTTGTGGAAAGGAGGGTTGGAGAGATGGCTCAGGAGTTAAGAGCACTGGCTTCTCTTATAGAGGACCTGCATTCAATTCCCAGCAACTTATTAGCTAACAACCATCTGTGACTCCAGTTCCAGGGGATCTAACACCCTTTTCTGGCCTCTTCGGGCATTGAATGCATGGGCATACTTACATATTTGCAGGCAAAACACACATATAAATTTTTTTAAATAATAAATAAATAAGTTAAATCTGTGGAAAAAAAAAAGATGTATACAAGATATGGCTATCTACAGTGATTTTATGGTCTCTACTGTCTTGGCAGACATTGAGATACGATGAACTTTTCTATTAATCCTCAGTCCATCTTTTTCCTCATCCTGAATTCACCTCCACATGCACATGCAAAGAGATGAATCTGTCACTTGATATGACCAGAGAGACTGCGCCTGCTATGCAGATAGCACTACCTCCAACCCAAATAGAACCTTGTAGACAAGATGCTTGTTAAAGTATTTAAGGTCAAAACAGGGTTTCTCCAGGTTTCAGGAACATGTAACAGAACTGTTTTGTACCTGCTTGATAAAAATGTCGACATGAGTCTGCCTGAAGCTTTGCTTTCATTGTCCATATTGCGATCATTTGAACCTGAAATTCTCCCCGAAGGTCTGAGTCCTGAGAGCATGGTCTCCAGGCTGCGGTGCTTTGGTAGTAATAGAATCTTCAGGAGATGAAAACCAGTTAAACTGCTGGGGACATGCTTTTGAAGGACAAACGGGGACCCCAAATGATTCCTTTTCTTTTTCTTCCCAGCTAGAAGGAATGTCAGAGTCATCTGACATGTACCCCACACACCTACCCCACCGCAGTACCAATGCTACTGTACCAAATGACCATGCCAAAATCAGTAGTTACTATTGATAAGTTACTTCAGACACGTAATTTTGAATGACATACACATCATCTTAGAGACAGGTGTGGGTGGGAAGGGAAAGACCCACAGACCTTGCCTTCAACTATTTCCCCAGATTTACCTACAAAACACTGACAACTAGTATTACTATTTCCATTCCCATGGGTTCATTCTATTCCTACTCTAGTCTGTGGTTCATTTGCACAATATAGTCTGAGAAACGCAGACTCTCAATGTAAACTCACCATCTTTCCTGCAAGTGGTTCTGCCTCTTGATTATCATGTTTCTATATATGGGAAAGTTGTTTTTTCTAGCCTACAAGGCACAGATATTAAACTGGCTGGACCTGTGTTGCTATCATAGAAGCATCAGAAGGCCTTCACCTGGCTTTTCATCAGAAATTATAGACACTAGATGATAATGGAATGGCATCACTATTGAAATTTCAATTTCTAATTTCATCCAACATTCCAACATTAATGTGAAATTTAGTTTATAAGGAGTAGAAGGAAGAGGAGAAGGAAGAAGGACGGAAGAAGGAAAGAAGGAGGAGGATGGAGGAGGAGTAATCCTTGCCAAACAACATAGAATCCCATGTTAAGTATAAATAACCTTCAAAAATAACAATGAATGACCGGGACTGGTGACTTATGCCTTTAATCTCAGCACTTGGAGCCACAACCAGGGATATCACTGTGGGACTGAGTCCAGTCTGGTCTACATAGTGATTTCCAGGCCAGCTGGGGCTACAGGAAGACCCTGTCTCAAAAACCCAAAGAACAAACAAATCAAACCTCTCAAAACAACGAGGGGCTGGGCATGGCAGCACATGGCTTTAGAGTCCCTTCCCTAACTACACCCATCCCATAGCCTACCTGCCCCCCACCGAATTTCATTCATCACATATGTTAAGGTTTACTGAGTCAAGTTGTCCCCAAATGTCCCTCAGTGTGAGTTCATCCACTGAAGCCTGGTCAGCCTATCTAGCCTCACTTCCATAAAGAAGACCAACTCTTCCTCACTTAGCAGTGATCAGCTGCTAACAGTTCCTCAGCTAAGGTTGGGGCTTCTTACCCATTTTCCTGGTTTTATTTAGGTTTTTGTCTGGTTTGAGTTTGCATGAGTCTTAATCATGCTATCATGGTTTCCCACTGAAGCTGGAGCTCACCAATTCAGCTGTATTGGCTTACCAGCAAGCCCTAGAGATCCTCTTGTCTCTGCCTCCTCAATCCCAGGATCACAGGCACAATACACTCCACTGTTTATGAGTCCTAGAGATCTGAATTTAGGTTTTCATGTTTGTATAGCAAGAGCTTTACTGACTGAGCAATTTCTCTTGCCTCTAAGATCAGTAGTTTAAATCTCAATCCAAGGCACATCAGCAAACCAGCAAATTTCTACAGCAGTCTAAAGGGTTTTTGTTTCTTTTTGCTTATATCCAAATACAAACATGGCTACATGTCTGACAACTTGACAAGTCCTAGACTCTTTGATCTATGAGTCCTGGTACCTTAAGTATTTATTATAAAACTTGAATCAAATTGAATACAATTGTGTTAGACAGCTAAAAGTTGGAGTTATTGCCTCAGTAAATCTTACATTAAAGTTAATATTAACCTTGTTTGAACTTCCCTCACAAGGAGATATCTATTTTTCTCATTACTATCCTTGATGAAGATACAATCTCAGTTACCATGGAGACCCCCACATATTGTAAGTGCCAGGACAGTGTGATAACCACCAAGGACAAAGACAGGCATGGAGTGCAGCCAGTGAGGGCCTACAAGACAAGCTATGTATGATATTAATGGCAAAGTCAGAGAAGTGGATCTGCCCAAGTTTTTTGGAGCCCAAAAGATCAAGAGTGAATCCCAGGCCTCAGACACTGAGCAATTTATACTCTTCAATTTTAGTTTATCTTTGATCTGACTGTGCTCTGGTTCTTCCTTTTTGGAGTAAGAACCATTTAACTTGTTGTTGTTTTTTTAAATTTTATTTCACAGGAGTCTACACTTAAGAGAGTTTGGACTACTTTAAAGAGACATTGAACTTTTAAAGTATAGGAATTTTTCAGGACTATGGGACTTTTAAAGTTGTACTCTGTTTTATATTGTGATATTAATATTAACTTGTGATCTGGGGGACAAGAAATGGAAAGATTATGGTTTAATAGTGATGTGTTTGTGTGTCAGGTTTAAAAGGGGTCAATTGTGCCGGATAGCTTCAGTTGTCAACTTGACATATCTGGGAAGAAGGAACCTCAGTTGGGGAAATGTCCTCTATCAGATTAACCTGTGGACATGTCTATGAGGCCTTTCCTTGATTGTTGAGTGATGTGGCAAGGCTTATCCCACTGTGGGCAGTGCAACCTTGGGCAGGCGGTCCTGGACTGCATTAAGAAAGCAGCCAGAGCCTAGGCCAGGGGAGTCAGTCAGTGAGCGGCTTTCCTCCATCATCCCTGCTTCAGCTTCTTCTTCCAGGTTCCTGCCTTGGCTTCCTTCAATGATGGCCTATCACTCGGAAATATAAAATAAACCCTCCCCCTACACACATACAAAAAAGACTGTCCCAATTCCCTAATTGCCTCTTAAATCTATAGCTAGTCAGATCCCAGCACACCTCAGAAGAAATTGTAAAGACTATTTTGAGAAAGAACAGTTTATCCCCTCCCCAATTTTAAATTATCATTTTTATTTATTTACCTTTTTATAATTATTTTTATTTTCTATGTATGAGTGGAATGCCTGCATGTATGTAAGTGCACTCATGTCATGCAATGCCTACATAGGTCAGAAGAGGTCATCAGATCCCCTGAAATTGAAGATATGGACGGTTGTTAGCCACCATGTGGGTGCTGGGAATCAAACCCTGGTCCTCTACAAGAGCAGCCAGTGTTCTTAACCACTGAGCCATCTCTCCGGCCCATTATTTACCTTTCTATGCTACCTTACAAACAGTGGGCTTCATTATGGCATTTTCATGCATGTATGTTGTACTTAGCTCATATTCATCCTTCCCACCATGCTCTCCTGCCCTATCCTCTCTGCTGCTGGGCCCGCTATGTCCCTATGTCCCCCAAAGAGTTCCCTCTCTCTTTTCCACTATACACACACACACACACACACACAAATATATACATATAAATTTTATATGAGAGGAAACATGCACTATTTGATGCTGAGATTAACTTATGTTGCTTAGCATGATGGTCTCCAATTACAACTATTTCCCTAAAAATGGTGGAATTTTATTCTTCTTCAGGGTTGAATAAAACCCCCTAACAAAATATACATAAACTCCACATTTTATTTAGTAGTCATTTATAATAGCAAGACCCTAAGCATGTATAGGAATGGATAACCAGTGAGACAATATAGTACAGACTAATTTATTAATAGGTGTGTCCTTATCTAATTTTCTGAATTTAATATGTTGTTTTTTCTGGCCACAGTAGCTCCGACATTTTGTTTGTTTGGAAGACTAAATAGTCTGTTGATCTATATTCAAGGAGATCAAGATGCCAGAACTGCTTTGATATTATGTGGAAGAAGGAATCCAGAAACTCAGGGAGATGTAAATATCTTGGCAAATTTATTATAAGCAGTCTATGCCTGTGACCCCTGGAATATGTTTGGTGCATTATGTAGTTTACAAATGCACCAGGGAGAGATGGACCAGACTATCTGTGTGACTGTCCCCTATAAGAGTGTCCCCTATAAGTTGGGCGATGTCACCACTGAAATAAGAGTGCCGATTTCTGTGGAATGATGGGATTTGGGGAAAGCATTAGTCTGGTGGTGTACTTACCATAATGAGCAGCAGGGCTGAATGGCAGTCTGAGTGTGTAGACACATCAGGGTAGATGATGATGAACTGATTATGGTATCTAGGAAAGAAATGGATTACCTACCAATATATTACTTGCTTCATGTTAGCAGAAAAATTGCAGGTGTAGGGAGCATAATCCTGTCTCTGATTGCCACAAAAGGAGGCAAAGAATGATCTCTCATCCATTCCCAAATCTGACAACTTAAAGGACTCAGCCTCCTTCACTCGAACTTAAAACAGGTCTTATTAGCACAGAGCATACTGCAAATCTTTCTCCACACAGTCCCAGAGGAAACTGTGCCTACAGAATCAAGTGACCAGGAAAAGGAGGGAGATAGCAATACCCAAAGCTTGGAGAATTTATTAGACAGTGATTTCACATTTACTTCAATTTCTGGAGGCTGCAAATTTCTCTATGATTTACTGATCAAAGGGAAAATTTTGGGACAATCTCAGGTGGCAAGTGGAGTTTGGATTATCATACAACAGGTCTACAGGGAGTTCTGCCCAAGACATGTGGCTACCCCAGCAGTCGTGTGGTTGGAGAAATAGCACTGGAAAGAGAGAACATCCTTATGAGCTCCTTGACTAAATATAAGGGTGGCAGGAAGGGTCAAGTTGAAGATTCTAAAAGTATCCTCTTTTGGCAGAACAGGAAACCAAAAATAATACCACAAATCTAGAAGAACTGCAGAGAAAGTGCTAGCATCAGACTGAAAAAGACAGAACTAGTTAATTCCCTTTCATCCTCATTTAAAAAATATTTATTTATTATTTTTATTTTATGTGTATGAGTGTATTGCCTGCATGTATTTAAGTGCACCTGTTTCATGCAATAGAGGTCAGAAGAGGGCATCGGATTCCCCGAGAACTTGGGTTATAGACAGTTGTTAACTGCCATGTGAGTGTTGGGAATTGAACCTGGGTCCCCTGCAAGATCAGCCAGAGCTTTTAAGCGCTGAGCCATCTCTCCAGCCTCTTCATTGTCTTTTTAACCCACATTTTTTATATAACCAAAAATCATATAGAAAAATCATATAGAAAACATTCCATCTGGAGAATGACTGAGATTATTATTAAATTAATAAATTCTGTCGGTTATAATGGAATTTAAGATGAATGCATAGTTTCTAAAAAAGTTTAACAAATGTCTGGCAATTGCTATGTAATTAGCAATTTGACAAATGTTTTTCCTTCTATCAATGCTTAAGTTAAGCCCAAAGCATCTAGCTTTCACTTGGTAGAAGCAGCATTATCTTTAGCCTCTTTATTCAGGGCCATGTCAGCTCTCCTACTTGCCATCATAATAGTGTGCACTAAGGTCCCTGACCATTTTGACATTCCAGGGCACTTCATGCTGCTCCAGAACATTGATAAGAGCATGTCCACGAGGTGGTGCGCAGTAAGAACAAGTAGCTTAGATGCCTCAGTCAGCCACCTGCCTCCTAACAAGCAGATAGCCGATAAATCTCATGAAAATGAAAATGCTTGCCACTCAACTAAAGACACTTATGCAGGGTTATATAAGGCTATTTTCCTCCAACTATGTAATACATTCTGAGCATATTACTCCCCTGTCCTCCACCATCCTCTATTTCCTCCTGGCCTCTCACCATTATTCCTCTTTGGTCCCGAGACAGGTTTCTTTCTACTTTCATATCATCTGTTCATATACGATTTTCTAATTTTTTTCAATTTTTAAAAGTCTCTGAGTATTTTATAAATATATGCAGTGTATTTCAATCGTATCCACCCTCACTATCCCCTTTCAACTCCTTCCGGAGGCCTCCAACATATCTGCCTCCCAACTTTATGTAATGTTTTGAATCCACAGAGTCCAGTTAGTGCTGCTCTTTTACGCAAGAGTATGTAATCATCCGCTAGAGCATGGACAACCTATAGGAAGCCAGACCCCTGAGGAAAAACGACTCTCTCTCCCTAGTAGCTGTCAACTGTCCATAGCTCTTCAGGTAAGGTTGGGGCCTCATCTGCTCCTCCCACATGCGTGCTGGAATGTTGACTGGCTTGCCTTGGGCAGGCTTTCTGCCAGTAACCACAGATGCTGTGAGTTCAGGAGTACAATGGACCTGTCATGTCCAGAAGATACTGATTCACACCGGTCCTTACCAACCTCTGGTTCTTACAAACTTTCCACTACCTCTTCCACAGTGTTTCCTGAACCCTGGAGGATGGGCACTATAAATGTCCATTTAAGGCTGAGTAACTACACAACCAATTAGTTTATGCACTTTGACCAGTTGTGATGTCTGTATTAACCATCAACCTTCCTTGAGAAGAGGCAAGAGCTACAGTAACCTATGGATATAAAGATAAATATTTCAAAGGCAATTTGATTCTATATCCATTTAGCAAAATGATACCAGTAGGTGCTCCTCTACAGCTTATGACCTCCCAAGTCATGGGTTCCTGGTCAGGTTTACTAGGTAAAGTGGTTTACCAGGTTTATTAGGTAACTGAGTATGAGTTACCACCTACGGGGTGAGCCTTAAAGACAATGAAAAAACAGTCGGTCACCCTCATATGCCACTGTTGCACCAATGGGCCTAGCCAGACAAGTCACTGCTGTAGCTCACAGTGTTCACAGCTAGGTAAAACTACTGATGACTTTTCTCCTTCAATAGTCTTCATAACATCATCTGATGTGATGAAAGCTAGCCAGCAGGGAGGAAACTTCCAGTTCAGTACTAACTTGATTTCCCCAAATCCTGTGACCAAAGTGTATACTGTCTTCTGCAATAGGCTCTTACCATCAAGTTTTAGTATGTAACCAAGAGCAACAGCCTAGGTTTTTGGTGGGTCTCTGGGGATCCCCCCAAGATCAAAATGCACATATACAATTTTATGTATCTAAAAAGACTAGGGTCAAGAAATGAAAGAAAACATTATACTGACTTAATTTACCTAATATGATGATCACCAATTGAGTCTATTTTTCTGAAAATTATATAACTTCATTCTGCATGTCTGAAAAAATTCCGCTGTGCACATAAACATTGTCTTTATCCATTGCTCTGTTGTTAGACATCTAGGTTGGTTTCATAACAGGCATCCTGAATAGTATTGCAGTAAACATTGATGTGTAGCTATCTCTGTGAAATGTTGTCTTGGAATCTTATGAGAAAATCCCCAGGAGTTGTAAAGCTGGGTCACAAGACAGGTCTATATTCAGTTGTTTGAGGAACCTCCATACTGATTTCTGAAGTGGCTAGATTAGTTTACATTCCCACCAGTACTCTATACAGGTTCCTTTTTTTGTCCTCATCCTTATCAACATTTGTTGTTATAGGAAAATCAACTCCAAATGAATCAAAAACCTTAATGTAAGAACTCAAAACCTAAAATAAATATGGAAAGAAGTGAAGAAAGCACTTCAAGATATTGGCATTAGGAAAACATTTTCAGAACAAGACTCCAGGATTTTAGAAAATGGTGTCAATAATTGACAAATGGGTTTTCATGAAATTTAAAAGCTCTTGTACAACAAAAGTAACAATTAATTGAAGAAACAACCTACAGAATGAGAGAAACTCTTTGATAGCTATACATCTGACCGAGGATTAATATCTAGGATATACAAAGAGCTCAAAAAAACTAAACTCCAAAAAATATAAGAAACCCAATTAGGAAATGGCTAATAAAAAAAGATGGGCTGAAGAAATGGCTCAGCAGTTAAGAGCACTAGCTGCTCTTGCAGAGGTTTGATTCCCAGCACCCACATGGTGACTAACAACTGTCTGTAACTCTATTTCCAGGGAATTTGACATTGTCTTCTAACCTCCACAGGAATTACATGACACAGGTACACTGACATGCATGCAGACAATACCCTCATACACATAAAAAATAAAAATAAAATATTCAAAAATATGAACAGATGAAAAAATATTCAACATCACTAGCCATTAATGTGAGGTGCAAATAAAAATTACGCTGACATTGCATCTTACACCAGTAAGAACATCAAGAAAACAAATACCAATAGCACTTTTATTTGTGTCTTTTCGTTATCATCATTAGCATTAGCAGTAGTAGGAGTTTTTGACTTTTTGAGACACAGTTTCATGTTGGCCTTGAACTTTCTAGGTAGCCCAAGAGACCACAACCTTGGACTGAAGATATTCCTGTTTACGTCACAAGTACTGGTCTTTGGGGTCAAATGCAGGGCTTCCTGCATGCTAGGTAAGAACTCTACAGTGAGCTTTATTTCCAGCCACTCAATAATCTTTTTTAAATATTCAGACATGTGTTGGTGAAAGGCAATGGAATATTTTGATAAATTGAATCTCAAGTCAGTTAGCTTGCTTGGTGGTATAATGCTTATCTATTGGTTAGTTTCAGTTGTCAACTTCACACATCTGGGAAGAAAGAACCTGAACTGAGGAATTTCCTCCATCAGACTGATCTGTGGCCATGTCTGTGAGACATTTTCTTGACTATTTAGTAATGTGGGAGAGCCCAGTCCACTGTGAATGATGCCACTTCTGGGCAGGAGGTCCTGGGTTATATTAGAAAACAGGCTGAGCACAGACCACTTTGGAATGACTGATGGAGTTTTATGCTTCCCCTTCTTGAGAGGATGAGTCCTCATTTGCATATGTAGTAGCAGTCAGGAATAAAGAGCAGATGTTGGAGGAGGAGGACTCTGTCAGCATGCTGCTTCTCTCTGATCCATACAGACCCTCTCCCTGCTTCGTTTTACAAGCAGGTGACTCTGGCAAAAATGCATTTCCAGGATTCTCTTTTCAGATGGATTCCAGTCAGATTAGATAGAAGTGAATCTGGTGGAAAATTAAGGTCACCCAAGGGAACAGACACAATGATTTGCCCCTGTCTCTTATTAGTTTAGCAACTCTGGCCAGGACTTCCTTTCTGTGGCTGTGTCCCTAGACTTGTGGCTTTCCTTGTTACTCTTCCATCCCCACCACAGGTCCAGGAACTACATTCTCCAGTCATTGTGGTACTAGGTTTTTCTTTCACTATTAATTAGATTGCTTGCCATTCCCTACTGACTTTCAGGTCTTGTCTCTGTGACTAAATCCCTATATTAAGTTCCCTGACTAAGCTAGGTAGCATGGGCTATTTCTCTGAGTAGAGTCTAGCTAATCCATGTTGCCTGCTTTGTCATGAATATTAATTCTCAGGGGCAACATCAGCATTAAATGGGCTGGAGAGATGGCTCAACAGTTAAGAGCACTGACTGCTCTTGCAGAGGGCCCCTCATGGTGGCTAGCAATTATCTGTAACTCCATGTGCAGGGGATCCAGTCCCCTCCTCTGGCCATAGCAGATACTGCACACATGTGGTACACTTACATATATGCAAGCAAAACACTCATACATATACATTAAAAAGTAAAAAAATAAATAAACAAACATGCCTTTAGATTAAATGACTCTACACTGACATTTGCCTCTCAAGTGTTTATCAAAGCTGAACTGATGAATGAGGAACTGTGTACAAAACACATCAAGTTCTCTCTAGTTAAAAGACTTTATTATCTGCATTTCTGCCATGTTCTCTCCTGTGAGAAATGGGTAAGTTATCTATTGCTATTACAGAAATTGTGTCAAATTTGGAAACTTATAATATAATAAATATTATTTTATACTGTGCCCAAGGGTTAAGATTCTAAGTACAACTTGCCTAGATGATTCTAGTTCAGGATCTCTCATGAAGTTGCAGTCAAACTGATTTGTAGGACTGAAATAATTTAAAAGTTTGACTTGGCCAGAGAATTTGTTTCTAGGTTCAGCTATTGGTGGGAGACTAGTTACTAGCCATCTGACTATCTGCTCAAAACAATGCTTCCTCCTGTGAGAGAAGAGAAAGAGGCTGGGGAGCAGAAGGGAGGGAGGCAGGGAGGGAAAAAGGAGGAAGAGGGAGGAAAGAGAGACAGAAGAACAGAGACAAAGAGACAGAGAGAAGCTGAGATACAGTATTTTATAACTTAATCTTAAAAGTGATACATTATAACTTAATCTTAAAAGTGATACACTGTCCTCTCTACTGTATTTTTTTGGCCATTCAGGCCAATCTTGGCACAATATAAGGGGACAGGTGGCTACAGAATAGTATCATACCAAGAAGTGCCTTCAGTTAGGGATCATCAGACTGGTCATTAGTCATCAAGTAAGATCAGCCTCCAAATCTCTCTTACATTTTCTGTAATTTTTATATCAAGAAAGCTTGGGGTGAGCTGTGGAAAGGAAGATGATGTACTGTCAACACACTCATGCCAGTGTTTCTAGCAGCCTATTTCAGCCTTACAAATATCTTTAGTCAGAATTTTGCATTTTCAAAGGGAATCTTATATTCATTATTTTATTTGGGCCTGACAGAAGTACTGTGATAAAAAAAATTTTAAATGAGGAAAGCTGAACAGGCATTTTTCTTTGTCTTTCACAGGAAGGACTAAGGCTCAGCAGGAGCCCGGAGAATTGGAGTTTCTGACTCCTAGTCTGACAGTTTCTTCACTACACTTTGCTACTTATCTTTGAAATGTAAACAGATTCCAAATTCATTTGGCTTTTGTTTCAAAACAACACCCCTTGAAGGATCTAAGGTGGTTATTTTTACTAGTGTAAAATCACTAACGAAAAAGAGAACTGGTAATTGGCCTCATGAATTCTCTTTCAAGGCAATAGTTAAAGTGGGTTATCTCCCCTTTAAGAGGACCAGCCTGTGTACTTAGCAGATCCATGTAATTTATTCTAAGAGGTCTAAGGGGATTTTTCATTTTCAGGTTTCTTTCACTCTACAGTCTCTTAAGCCAGGAGGTTAATCATTCTGCATTACAAGTATCAAGTCAAGAATGGAAAGCTATCTATACTCACTGTACTTGACCAGTATGTCTGTGTGTGTGTGTGTGTGTGTGTGTGTGTGTGTGTGTGTACATTTCTGTGTTTGGTTTGGTAGAATGTTTTTTCTATATCACTATGTCTTGGTTAAATAAGAGTTTAATAATTTGAGAACAGTCAAAATAGGTGTCCTTCTCAAAACAAAAAGTATCATTGTTAAATTTCAACTACTTGATTCTTTCTCTAAGAAATTCTGCTAATTTAAATGAAAACAAAATGCTCATCAGGGTCCAACCCAAAGCAAACAAAACTTAGATTGATAAGAAATTAGTAGTTCCTTATGATGCTGTGGACCTCTGAATAGCCTAAAAATGGGTGATTTGTGTCCACCAGTTGGTCATCTCTCCTGATGCCATAAGAAGTAGACAGTATCTACAGTTCTAGGTGGACAGCTTTGGTGGTGTGAATGAGAATGTCCCCCATAGGCTCTAAGTATTGGGACATTTTGTCCCTAGTAGGTGGCACTGGTTTGGGAGGTCTTAGAAGGTGTGTCCATGCTGGACAGAGCAGGTTACTGGAGATGGGCTTAGAAAGTTCTTAAGCCTTGCCAGATCTCCAGTCACTCTGCTTTCTGTGCCTACTTTAAGATGTGAGTGCTTAGTTTCTACATCTACTCTAGTTACGTCTGTCTCCATGCCTCCCTGCCATGATGGACTCTTACCCCTGTGGAACCGTAAGTTACATAAACTCTTCCTTTATAAGTTTCCTTCATCAGTGTTTCTATCACAGCAACAGAAAAGTTACTAATTCAGTAATTAGTAACAGAAACTGGACTGCTGGCTGTGAAGAACCTGACCATGTGGAATTTTGGAGGAATGTGGAAGACTTTGGAAGTTTGGGCTAGAAAAGCAGTTGATTACTAAAAGCACAGCTTATCAGACCATTCTAGTAGGAGCCTGGAAGAAAGAAGTTCTGAGAACAATGTAGTTCTGGAAGGAAATAAGGACATAAGCAGCGACTACTATATTTTAGCAGAGTCTGGCTAGACTCTGCCCACATCCAAAAAGCTTGCCTGAGGCTAAGTTGAAAGCAATGAACTAGTTTCTTTGGTGGAGGATATTTCAAGGTAGCCTAATGTAGAAATAATGACATGGGTGTTAATGGTCACTATTATACAGACCTACAAGGAAAAGGAACAAATGGAGCAGAAGGAAATGCAGAATGTACAGTTTGGATTGAAAAGAGCACTAGGAAGATTAATGTTGGAGCCAAGGTATGTGAAGGAGAGGATCCCTTTGATAAGATTAAAGTGATTAAGAAGATGCCTAGAGAGTTGCACTTAAAAAATGGAGAGAGTACTTCTAGGGCAAGACCACACCCAGCTAAGCCTCCTACTAGTGAAAGGAAAGTGCTGTAAGGGATTTCTAGGAGAAAAACCACTGCAGAGAAAAGTTTTGGAAGTGGATGAAGCAGACTGGGGTCCATCCCAAACCTGCAGCCAAACTTGGCAGTGTCCACCTGGTGCTGGCTTTAGAGGCATGAAAAATGCAAGAGTGAAGGGGGCATAAGTTCTTCCTCCAGGGTTTCAGAGAGCTGACAAGGCCAGGCAGTGTGCAGCAGGGGTGTCCCTGTATAAAGAAGGCCCTGACTGGCCAAGAAGCCCTGACAGGCCATTTCCTGAAGCTGTGAAGGTGAAGCCTGGTTGGCAGTGGAGACCCCAAGAAGACATTTGTGATGCCAGAGTTTGAGACACCTGCCACAGAGAACTGCATACAGGGAGTGGTACCAGCCCAAGAGAGAGATGTATTTTGCACACAGCAGAGCTTTAGGAGTCGAGCCATCTAAGCTTCGTGGAAGTGAAGTCCCAGAAGTTGGACACGGAACTACTGGATTTGGTGTTTGCCCTGCTGGTTTTTGGTCTTGTTTTGGTCTGTTATTTCTTCACTATGCCTCTATTCCTCCCCTTTGGACTGGGAATGTGTACCTGGTTCTATTGTATGTTTGGAGTAGTAATTTGTTTTTAATTTTATTTTACAGGAGCTTAGAGTCAAGAGATTGCCCTGAGTCCCAGAAGAAACTTTGGACTGTGAACTTTCAAATAATATTAAGACTGGTAAAGACCATGGGGACTTTTAAGGTTGGACTCAATGCATTTTGCCTTTTATATGGTCATGAGCATATGACCTGGGAGTGGAATATGGTGGTTTGAATGAGAATGTCCCTCAGAGGCTCCAAGTATTTGGACATTTGGTCCCCAGTTGGCACAGTTTTGAGAGGTCTTAGAAGGCATGGCCACGCTGGAGGGAGCATGTCATTGGGTGTGGGCTTGGAGAGTTCTTAAGCCTTGCCGGATCTCCAGTCACTCTCTGCTTCCTCTGCCTGCTTGAAGATGTGAGCACTTAGCTTCTGTGTCTACTCTAGCCACCTCTGCCTCCATGCCTTCCCGCCATGATGAACTTCTGCCCCATTGGAACCATAAGGTAAATAAATTCTTCCTTTCGTAAGTTCCCTTGGTCATGGTCTTTGTATCACAGCAGTAGAAAAGTGACTAATACAACAGCTTTGAATCACTGACACTTACAATTAGGAGGTACAGTGGTTCTTGTCCACTCATATGAGTCAAAACATCATAAATGTGGTTTGAATGGCACTTTTCACATATCCATGCCAAAATTCAGTCCTACTCCATGAAGGACAAGATTTTTCTATTTCCGCAACTACTTGGTCTTTGTCTGTCCCGGTTTCCAAGTAGTCTGCCTCTGGCTGGAAGGGAATTCAGAGTTAGCTCCCATTCTGAAAACCTGAAACTCCATTCTAGGCAAAGGCTCCCGTTCCTCTTTCCTGTTTAGTTCTATTTTCAAAGTTGCATGAACTTGGAAAATTGGTTCTTTAGAAGTTTCCCAGTGATGGGAAAAGAATAAAAACTTTGAGACTAACAGCCATCAAGGAAAGAAACGAATCAAAGAAGTGGGGACACAGAAAGGACTCAATGAAACAGTTTAATGGAGTTTGTCAAATTGGAGATACAGAGAACATATAAACACCAATCCTTGTTCTTTAACACTATTTGTATATTAATAGCTCTGACAGGTCATAAATACACTGGCTGATTTGTGAAAGAGGGAAAGAAGGCTACTTTGATAAGCACCTATGTGACTAAATGACTGCCTTCGTGTAGAACCAAGAGGTTCTGAGTAGCATTTGCTCCCTGGAGCTTCAACAACAAATGATGCTTTTCTGCCATAGTGACTAAGAGTTCTGAATATATGCTATTAATCTTTGAACAAAAAGTCACCTAAGTTCCATCAGTACTAAAGTCAGCTTTATGGCTGATATATGGTTTTCAGTGAACTTGTCATCAGTGAATCTCTGTTAAAGCACCTAGATCAATGGGTCTCAAAAATAAATATTGTGAGGCCCTGGGTTTGATCCCAAGTATGGAAAAGATTAAAATATAGATTTCTATCCTGCTGCAAAAATGATGTTAATTCCGTAAATGAGTGTGAGCAAAAGAGGAATTCCTCCCAAACTGTTTAATTTATTTATCTTGAGACAGGGTCTCACTGTACAGCTCTGGCTGGCCCTGGAACTTACAGAGATTCACCTGTCTCTGTTTCTTGAGTGCTGCAGTTCAAGCTGTGTGCCACCACATCTAGACCAAAGATGACTGAAAAATCCTCTAAATATGATCCAGGGACCAATAGTGTCAGCATCGCCTCAGAACTTGCTGAAATGAGGCATCTCTGTATACTTACAGGCTTACATCCTTACTCTGTGTTTTAACAGGATCCTCGGGTGTTTTCCTTCATGTGAAAATTAAAGTCTGAGGAATACTGTTCTCCAGTAAGAGCAGCAACTTTAAGCACAGATGTTTTATGCTCTTGTCACCTCCTCTGTCTTGTTGGCACTCAACCTCCCCGAGTCGTCTCCTTATAAGCATTGGGCTCATTAAGATGTTCCAGGAGGAAATAAGCTTTGGTGACAGGATCCACTGGTGGCTAGTCCTCAGTGACCGACATTTACGATCATTTCATGGATTTTTTTAAATGAATGAGCATGTGTTTATTACATCATTCTTTTCAAAAGTTGGAAAATAACCACATATGTAAAATGGTGTATCTTGTGTGTTAGGTTTTGAGGGCTGAATACAGGAACAAGAGGAGAAAAAGAGAGTGATCACATCTGACCTCAGCAAATGAGATTGTGTTTATTCAGCACAGCAGGAAACAGCAGCCTTCCCAAGGAACAGATGCTACTGCATGAGGCATGAGGGCTTGTCAGAGCTTTATATAGGGGGAGTAGACACAGGGAATTTTCTTGCCATTCTTGGGCATTCTCTTGGGATGCATCCATGTGGCCTTTCTGGACACCCAGGCAAGAGGAAAGAGAAAGTCCCCAGTAAAGAAGCGGATGGTTAGGGGACCAGACAGTCTGCCATTAGCGGTTTTATATTGTGCCAATTTCCTTCATTATGGGACCAATAGTGATAGCTTGCACATGACCATTGTTCTTTGTCTTACCAGTAGTAATTTCATTTCTCTTAATTCACTTCCACCCTGGTCTCAATTGCGTAGATATGGAAGATTTCCTTTGCCCCAAATTCCAGGGATGGGGTACTGCTTTGATTTGGTCCTAAATAGGAGTCAGTGAGAGATAAGGAGAAATTTCCTGGACTCCTTTCTCTGCTGGTTTAATGAAGGAGAAAGTTTCTCCCAATGGATACAAACAAGGAAGATGTGGTCATAAGACTTGTGAAAGCTGTCTTGTGACTGCAGAGGAAAGTCTGCCTAAAAACAGCACCATTCTCAAGAAGCCAAAGATTTTCTTTGACCCTTGGATTAAGCCTCCCCTAAGGCTGTCCCTCAACTACTTAAGTGGATGAGCCACCTCTAAGATTGGAGGTAAAGTAGAATTTAGTGACTCTTCTAGTATTTTCTAACCATCTAAAGTGTCCTGATTTCTTCTGTAATCCAAGCTAAGTATAGTAACCTCCAGTAGTGATCTCTTTGTTCAAGTTATAAAAATTCAGTTATGAAATTCCAGTAATCTTGTTGGTTCTCACTCTCAGCCCAGGGGACTCGAACCCCTCCCAGGGCTGCCTGAGAGTCCAACCTCGGGGAGCCTCACCCCACTCCCACTCTCAGCCTAGGGGACTCGAACCCCTTCAGGCTGCCCGAGTGTTAGTCCCAAGAATCCAGACCGTCAGATGCAAGCAGCATGAGGAGTTTATTACACTTGTACAAGTGGGTGACTTGGTCTCGGGATGCCAAGCCCCCCCGGCCCTGCTCGGACCAAGCTCTTATAGCAAAAAACCACAAGATTATCATATATTGACATACAGGGTATAGATTGGCACAAACCAGGGTTACAAAAAGACAACTTTTACATAGTCCAACATTTTTCTCAGTAATGCCACAAGCATTGTGACACATTACAAATTGTTGACTTGACAAATGTCTTGACCAGGAGTCTATTTTTACAAGAAAGGGGCTTTTTCTGTTATTATCCCAGACATTATCTCACCTACCACAAGTTGTTGACATGGCTTTTGTGACAGGAGATGCTGACATAGCCCTTATGACTTTTGGGACTTTTCATTTAGGGAGGGGTGAGCTGACAAGGAGGTTTTAATGGCTGAAGTGAGGGTCCTGTCTTTTAAGAAAAAGGAAGGTCCTACAATCTCTTCCTCAAAATAAAACAACACGCTGTTATATTTCTGTTGCATAACTGATTCCTCTGGGATAAAACCATCTTGGAGGGAGGCTAAGTAAACAGTAAGATGTTCTGAAGAAAGGTAGAAAAGGGATGTTCTAAAGGGAGGTAAATAACAGGATGTTTTGAGAGGAGGTGAAGCAATGATCATTAAGCTCAGGAAGTAAGTCCCTGAAATTGATCATGTTCACTAGGTCCCTAGGTCTGTCCTCCCCAGGTTTATATAAACCCCAAGGACTGCAAAAAGCCACTCTCTAATGAGACAACTCACTTAGAAGAAGCAGAGATAAGGTGAGCCCTGTAGAAGATGCTCAGACTAGACAAGCTTCCTGACAGAAGCAGAGACCAGCTGAGCAGCCTGGAGTGTTAAGATAGTCTCCAAGAACAGACTCTAACCTGTTGAGCTGCCTGCTGATTATGCAGTATACTCAAGGTTTCCTGCATTTGTGAGCTGTCATCTATGCTGGGGTGGGCTTTTGGTGATGCAGCTGTGTTTGAACCATTTCTGTTCCTGTAAGTGACCTCTCACCCTTACTCCTGTAAGCAACCCCAATAAAACTCATTGGTTCACCAAGTTCAACTTCGGTGGAATGTTTACTGTGGTCTGTTTTTTGTTCCCTGTCTGATGTGAGTAGATATTTGTTCTTGTCTCCTCAGAAATGGTGTCACACAACAATCTCAAGGCCAACCTTTTGGATTAAGAATGTGGTAGGAGATTATAGAAGCAACAGCTTTCAACAAAGACGATGGGAAGTTATGGTCTTTCTCTTTCCTACTCAAACTCCAAGCAAAAATATAGTTCAAGACCTTGAACAGCACATTGAAAAGCTACTGTGTGAACCGATGTTCTTTTCAGAGGGGTTGAATTTTAAAAAAATCATTTCTAATGAATTATTTTAAAATATCTTATCATTTTTATTTCACGTGCATGAGTGTACTGCCTGATGCACGCACATGCAGTGCCTGTGCCATGCAGTGACCGAGGAGATAGGAAGAGGGTGTCAGATCCCCCGGAAATGGAGCTATGGATGCTTTTTAGTTGCCATGTGGGAGCTGGGAACCAAACCAGGAGTCCTCTGCAAGAGCAGCCAGTGCTCTTAGCTGCTGAACCATTTCTCCAACCTTAATAATAAACTATTTTTTAATATTTCCTAAATCTAGTTTGTTAAAAACCAAGGGTCTGTGCTTGCTAAGGAACACATATATTAAAGTGGACTGACAGAGATTAACATGGCCCCTATCAAAAGCTGACATACAAATTTATGAATCATTCTGTATTTTTGAGACAATATTTAATAAATGTCTGAAAATTAAAATATAGATATTATTTATTATAAATAAATAGATATTTATTATAAGTAGGTAAATATATAGTATATAAATATATATTTAATAAGTAAATATATATTATAAAATAAAATTTATTTCAAAATGAAATTTTATATATATATATATATATATATATATATATATACACACACACACACCCTATTTCAGCCTGAACATATACTACACCACACCAAATGATAGTTAGGCCATATTAAGTGTACAATACAGGAAGCATGCAGTCACATTACAAAGTGGCAGCTCAAAAGTGAGGAACTGAGGTGGTCAGGTCAGCTAGTAAAGGCCCTGGGAACCGAACCTTGCCATCTGTTGCAGCCTCTACCCCACTGGCACCTTCTAGAAACAGAAGAGCTTTCAGAGATGGTTTTCCTCCCAACTCTGTGTGTGTTCCCATCAGTTTCAAAGTTCTTTAAAGATGCAGAAGAAATGGGCTAACAGTGCTGAAAGCTGGGGGCTCAAGTGCTTTGAAAGAAAGGCGACCTAGCTCAAGCCAATGTTCCATCCCCTGGTAGCTGTGTGAAACACAGTCACTTTCATAACCTCTCTCGGTCTTCCTTCCCTTATCTATAAAATGTGGAAAACCAACTCATATAATGTGGGCAAGAATGTTTCTTGGCACATGAAACTTAAAACACATTAACCATTATTAAAAACTATTATTTTACATGTCAGAGAGAGTCAGCTTGAAACCATAAGCAGAATTATGCTTTGGGGAAACTGGAGAGCTGGAGTCAGGTCTGGCTAAAGGTGGACACAGGATGAAAGAATCCTGTGCAAGCTCTGAGATTGGGCTGTGAGCCCAGCACATCCCACTTAAGAACCATTCACAAACATTCACTACTTAGAAGGTCACTTTACTAATTAGCCCTGCTTTGCTAATTATACTTTACTGATTAGAAACAATGCTGATAATTCTGGGTTTGCTTTGAGTGCTTAAGGAGTCTTTTTTTTTTTTTTTTTTGGCAACCATCTGATAATAATGGTGACTGAATTCTATGCTGGGCTGTTATCTTTATATGGACCATCAATAAGGCATTGTGCTAGAAATGTGAAGAAACTGGAGGTCAGACTGTTGGGTGATATACATCCCCTCTCAACACATACCTGAGCCACCCTCTCTATAAATGCTATGTGAACTCAGGAGGAAAGGAGCTGTTTGTTGGAAGATCTTTTTAAACCTTGAAGTCTGGTTTGTAAAACCCTTTTGCTAATAGCAAGTAATAAAGACCCTGTGTCGACTCACTGCTCAGCCTTCCACAGGCATCATTCATTTAATGTACATATGTTACCCACTTGACAGCTAAGACCAAGGAGGCCCAAAGACATGAAAGGATCTGCTCAAGGTCGTAGAGCCCCCAGGTATAGGAAGAGTATCTTGAACCCAGTTAGTAGTGCTGAAAACCAGTCCTTAAGCATTAACTCCTTTTAAACATTTACTATACTTCTGTCCTCTTCCTTGTTAAATAAAAGAGACTTTTAAAAGGCCAAATTCTGCCTCCTGAGGTGGCTTACGTGGGTAATCCCAGCTCTTGGGAGGCTGAAGCAGTCAGGGCTACATATACTTTTGATATCCTTCAAAAAATAAAAAAGCGCCAAATTCTAATGTTATAGCATCAATACTGCCATGCATACACACCAAGTTTTCGCTCTAATATTTCAACACGTCAGATGTCTCATTTTATTTAATCTTTAAGTTTGAGTTAAACATTTAGCTATACCCATTTTTCAGATGAGGAAACTGATGTTCAGAGTAATTTCGTGATTGACTTCCACAGTATGGATGTAGGAAGTCAGATGCAGGGCTAGAAAATCAATGTGGGCCTGTAAAGTGCTGGGTTGAGGGCGTCCACGCCGCCACAAGGCGGGTTGTTGTCCTTTTCTCTTAAACCCCAGAAAAGCTGCAGCTACGGCCGGGTCCCAACCCCCACCCTGCCCTGTGCTAATGGGGGTAAAGCTGGCCGGCGCCATCCTGCAAGCCCAGTCTGATAATAGCCCTGATTAAATGGCGGGGCAGCCAAAGGAAGGCCCCGCCGCCGCCAGCGCCGCGGTCCCCGCGCCGACCGAGCAGGGACCGGCGGTGGCTCCTCCTCGGCGTCTGCGTCCCAGCCTCGAGGCCGCAGCAGCTGGAGCCTTTGGTCCCAGATCAGAGGCCACGTGGCCGAGGGTGACCCAGGCGCCAGGAGAAGAGGGATGTAGGGTCTGCCTGGGTGTCTATGGCCGAGTACAGGAAGACCCGGCAGCGGCGGCCTGGGGGAGGAGCCTGGGACCAACGGCAGATGTTAAGGATGAAGGGACTATGAGTGGGGAACAGAGCCAAGGGACCCCAGAGCCCAGAGAGTGGCTCTGCGCCCCTCTACAGAGAGGCGAGCAGGTATCAACCGTCCGCCAACATACGGCACGAAGTAGCCAGCGCCTAGCGCTCAGCTCGGACACAGCTCGGCCTGGCTCTTCGCAAGCAAGCTGAGTTCGTGCCGCGTGACTCAATCCGCACAACCTTTCCATGAGGTCTGGGTCACTTCAAAACTAGGGAAACCAAGGCCCAGAGCAAGGTCGCAAGAACCAAAAGGACAAAGCTGATTTAACCTCTGCCGCAGTCTGCCTCCAAAACTCAGGGGAATGCGGAGATTGATGACCTGGTGCTGATGAGGGGATGCCCAATCCAGGCTGGGTGTGCCACCTTCTCAAAATTACTCAAACTGGCACAGACCCTGCAGGTAGCCAAGGATGCGCCAGCTGCCACACTGGTCTCTGCTGCTTCAGCGGAACCTGCAGATGCTTGGGTGATAAATCTCAGGAAAGAAAAGGAAACACAAAATCTGAATAGTTCGATGGTCCATGAGTTCCCCCAAATTCCCTAAAACAAACAACAGATGTGTACGAATTTCGGGACTCTGAGACTACTGTTGAGGCCCCATAGGGGCTGTTTCTTCTTCCAACTGCAGCGATCTGTGCAGTTAATGGTTGGTATCAATATGGGGAGGCGGTTATGGGGAGTCAAAAGACTTGGGTCATACAGATCAAGCGCACATCCTGTTCCATCCTTAAACTGCCCATATGCCTTTGAACAAGTGTGTTACTTAGCCATTGCAACCTGTAGGGCAAAGCCTGGCAAGAGTAAGTGTGCCATGGATTCTGTCTGTGTTGAAAACTGGCATCCAGGACTTGAAATGTATAAAACCCTCAACCTGGGATTTCATGGATGAGAGTCTAGTGAGAAGGAGGACTGTGGGTCTCTAGTCACTCTAGCAAGATGTTCACAGTAACTGCTGTTAGGAGTCCCCTATCACTTGGCACACATTTTTCTCCCCAGCCACAAAGCTCCTGATGCTAGCACACAGATGCCAGAGTGAGAGCTGTTCTCAAATTCCGTAAGTTTAAGGTTGAAATTGTGGCTCTTGAAACCATCTTCCTGGTAAGGTCTAATTAACGTAAGTTCTACTTTTTAAAAGGAGGCTTTTTCCCCAGTTCCAGGGTTGGCCACCAGAAGTGCCCATGAAGAACTTTGCTCTTACATAGACAGACACAGCTTCATTTCATCATTGGTGTGAGTATTCTCATCAGTCATCATATGTTACAGGAATCAAAGGAAGCAAGAGTGCCAGACCCTACTACCTTCCTCTGTCAGGACTTGAAAGTTGTTTCTCTGCCCTGTGTGTATTTAACATTAAGGCATTGCACCCTACATCCCAGGGATTATTTTAATAAAACCTTGATGAGAATGCAATGCATACTTCCATATGGATGCTTTTTAAAAAATACATTTCCCTGCTCAGCTTCGAACCTTTCCTAAGCAGAGGGCATATGCAAATTATCACACATCACTGCCACCTTATAAGCCAGTGCCTGACCCAGAGTGAAATAATGTGCATGAGTAGTCTGAATTTTCTAAGTCCTCTCCTAATTTCCTAAGTTTGTCTGTTATGTCTTTTTGGGTGCTTGTTATTGATGTCCCTTACCAGACTGTGAGTTGCACTGAGGTAAGATGTTTAGGATTCTGATCAATAAGTTGGTCACAGTAGCCAGACCAGTGTAAGTACCAGGTAAACTGGTATATGAACACACACTGTTGTTTTTTATTAGATGTATAGATATTTGCTGCCTCATGTAACTAGTGCTTCAAGCTCTCTGAAGCCCACTGACATTTGGAAATTGGCACCCAAACCCTTAATGGGTGAGTTTTGCCAACTACTGGGAATAAAAAGCTCTTCAGATCATCACTATGGGAGTTTGTGGTAGAGATCTTGGGGGCCAGGGAATAATTAAAGCCAGGCTTCCACCTTGACTTCCTCAAACCTCCTGAAAAACAGGTGCATCCATTGTACTCAAAGAGCTGGTTCAGACTCTTCCAACAGAGCAAAGTGACCAAGTGTATGTGGCGCCCCTACAGTCATTGGAAGGGGGAGTGCACTGTACGTGGGGGCCAGCGCAGGATTTGAAGCAGAAAGGCTCGAGACAGCTGCGGTTGCTCTGTTACCGAAATGATCTCACATACTTTGGCTTGTTTAGTTTTAAACACCTAAGAAACAGCAGCACAGAAAGGGCCCTCTGGACATCTGTCCAGTTACTGTGAGAGCCATCCAGCTGCCCCTAGCTCCCTTCCGTACCTCTTGTGAATCTATACCACACCTGTCAGTTTTCCACAGGCTCCTCTTGGGCGTTCCTCTAAGGTGTCTGTAGGACTTCAAAGGTGCAGATCTGCACCAGAGTCCCGGCTCTACCGCTTATTATCAGCATAATTTCGATATATATATATATATATATATATATATAAACCGTCCTAGTAGAGGACTGAAACCAACTGAGAGCGCAGAATTTAGAAGGGTGCTGCAAATCTCAGAAATTAAGAAAAACGTGGATACGTAACTTTAAAAATCGAAATTCATACACAAGGTCATGATGTTTGAAATCCCTGCATTTTAAACAGTAGTGTTCAGTGGTTGGGAGAGAGAAGGGGGTGATGTCCTTTGAAAAAGGAAGAGGGAGAGATGGGGATGCAGGGATGGAGGGAAAGGGGATCCGGGTCTTGTGCCAGAAGTGGTCAGAAAATATTTTTCTTCTTAGTTCTTGCAATCGCTAGCGTGTTTTGCACCCAACTCCAACTCGAGCGTGTTCCTCCCAGACTACAAGGTCAAGAGGAACGGATGACAGTGTGCTGTGGTCAGAAGCTCACACTTAACATGTGAATTCATGCCAGAAGGTGGGCAGGCGTCGCGGTCCTGAGATCTGCAAGTGGCTGAGAGATCTGGCATCTCCGCAGCCGAGTCTGCAGGGCCTTCAGGTTCCCAGGCGCCGCGAGGTGGGGCTGGGCTGACACCCGAGCAAGCTGGGGGCAGGTCTCACGAGGACTCTCGTGGCTGTGGAGGCTACACGCCCCTTAGCAGCTGGCCTCCCCAAGCCTGTGGCCCGGAGGGCCAACGTGGCAGTACCGCAGGCTCTGATCCTTTAACCTCCTGACCGCCGGGACCCTGAAGATGGACACCAACAATATCCTTGGTGCCTCTGAAGGGAGTCTGAGTGTGAGAGCCCATGCCGGTCGCACCACACCGCCTGACCGTCGGATGACACACTCAGGTTCCAGCATCCGGCTTTGCCTTGACCTTAGAAAGGGAACTGGGCCAAGTCCCTTGGTAAGGCCCAGGGGCCACTAGGGTCCCCTTTAGGTCCGGACCACTTTCAAGGGCTCTGACTGGAATCTACACTCTTGATCCTCAGGAACCACCTGAGTTCGAGAATATTCAACCCTGCAAGGTGTGCGTGGGCACCCACCGAGGCTCTTGGGAGAACAGGGTGAGACCCACTGCTTTGGAGCCCTAGCGACCACGCGCGCTCCGGACCCGGCGCGCGGGCGCACGAGGACGCGCCCCGAAGGCCTGGGAGGGCCGCGGCCGTTCTGCGCTGCCTTCGCCGCTCTTTACCCTTCTGTAAACCGAATTTATGAGTCACAGGAACGGGTTCCATTACTGCCGCTTTTGCTGTGTCTACCTGAAGGATCTGGGAGAAGGATGGGACTGGACTCGGGTTGTTTTCTGAAGTACTTGCCTGTTTGCTGAGAAGCAGATGCTCCTGCATCGGCTTCTGCCTCCCAACTCCAGCTGCTCTGTGGCGCCCTCTGCTTGACTTCGGTCCTGTTGCTTCGGTCCTGAAGGCCCCTGCCTCCTTCAGACTAGGCTAGACCGACCCGGGATCAGCCAGCTGCTAGGCAAAGCGTTCAGAGATAATATTCGTTAAGTCAGGGACCTTGGCAAATAGCGGGAGGCAGGCGACTTCCCGGGTAGTTCTGAAGGCTACAGAAAAGACTTCCAAAATTTGCGTAAGAGACATCGTCCAACTTCCGGACCTGTAACAGAAGCTTATATTCCTCAGCTCCAAAGTTTAACAGTATGTAAATAATAGTCCAGCACCTTCATGTGGCCCCAAACTTCTGCCTAGATTCCGAAATTGTCTACATACTTTCACAGGAGCACCGAGAGATGTGTCTCAGAGATCAAGAATATGCACTTCAGGGCTGGAGATGTCTTAGCAGTTAAAAGCATGTCCTGCTCTTCCAGAGGACCTGGGTTCAATTACCAGCACCTAGATAACGGCTCATAGCCATCTTTTGACCTGAGTGAACACTGCATGCACCTGGTGCTCATACATATATGCAGGCAAACACTCATCTACATAAAATACAAATAAATAAGAGAATAGAATATGCAGTTCCAATCAAATAATTAAAACTACATGATCCATTTACTTAACTCCTACCTATGTGTTAAGTACTTTACACATTGACTGCACATTTATTAATTCACAAAGTTATCTAACAACTCTAGATAAGAGTGAATTACTCACCCCATTTTAATGTAGATGATGAAAGTGAAGCTTTGAAAGGTATGAGAAATCTACAAAATCACGTGGCTGATCCATGTTAAAGTCAGAACTCAAGGCTTTCTTCAGGTCCAGTGCCTTTTCCAGTATCTGAAAGCAACCTAACACACTACCTGTCATCAGCCTGGGAAGGGTAGAGGGAAGTGTTAATGTGATTGCTTTGTTCTAGTTCTGTGGGTGGTTCTTCTGTGTTAACCCTTGCTCCTGACCCGAGTTTTGAAAAGAGTTCAGAATAGAGTACTCTGGGCTTGGGAAGGTGGAGAGCTTTGAATCACCCTTCCGCAGCACCTCTGGGCCAGCACTGGCTCCCTGTTTTATAGCATCATATTGACTTTAAAAAACAATAAATCTAAGAGGAGGAACAGTTTGCAGTTTGCCCGAGACAATAATGCTGCATACTTCATTCTGGTGGTTTCAATACCAAGAGGCAGAACTAAGGGACACCCAGAAGACTCACCTCTTGCCCCTGGACTCGGTTGAAATAGTCTTTCCAATTACTCTGGTGTGCTGCCTTCTCCCACCTGCTCAACCATTTTTGATTTTGTGCTAGCTTGAATAGATGGCCACTTCCTTGGATTTCCTGCCAGCAGAAATCCCGAACAGGTCTATGGTGGCACTAGGGGAGAGGAAAGAAGCTGAGTTGCAGCAACTTACTCTTGTCAGTTTCTCAGTTTCTTTGAAATGTCCTTTGAGGATACTACAGACTGAGTTATTAAGATAATTAAGAAAAGATAGTACTTCCTCCTATATAATAAAAATAGCAAATTTTAAATTTAGGTATAATACCACAGCAAGTTATTGAAAATTAAATCCAGCAAACAAAATCTATATTAGGTTGAAGCACTTCTCTAACCATGACTCCTCCACCAACCCCAAATCCCCCACTTCTTGAGAGAAATCCATTTGCCTCAAAAACCCCTAAAAACAAAGCACTTGCCATTGTTGTTCTTTCAGCTGAGGGATGGTGGACTCTCTCACCCTCTTCAGGCTTCAGCAGGCACCTGCAGGCATATAGCGCACACACACACACACACACACACACACACACACACTACAAATAAATAGTTTTTAAAGATATTGTACCTGAAGGAAGAAGGGAGTGGGGAGAAGTAAGAGAAAGAAGGAGGAAGGCAGGAAGGGAGGAGGGAGAGAGAGAGATAGAGATGAGAGAGAGAGAGAGAGAGAGAGAGAGAGAGAGAGAGAGAGAGAGAGAAAACACTAAAAAAAATTAAAGCTTCTGGGTTGGGTCTATGCTGTCAAAAGCTAGGAGTTTAAAAAAATGGAGAAACTGATCCACAGATGCCTCTAGGTTTAGCCTCCATTCTTAACTACAGTTTAGTCTGAACGCCTGCAAGCTCGCTACCATCTGGCCTTAGCTCTGTTTTGGAATTCCTCCAGCTACCCAGCCACAGCTGTAGAGCCAGGGTCTGATCAGGACCTTGTTTGGGGTATGAGTCCTGGGCTTAATTAAGTCTTTCTCTAGCTAGTGGGATAGGGCGGGGGTTATACTCCCAGACTCTGTTGGCCTCTCTCTTTAAAAGCAAATGTTGGTAGACAATGGAGAAAGCCCCTTCTAACACGAAAAGTGTAGTTCTAGGAATTTCCCTCAAACATTTACACATTGATACTGATATTTTGCATTTGAGAAGAGACATCAGAATAAGAAAACATTGGCAGGATGGTCAGGACAGCTTATAACAGAACTTCCTCAGATGTCACCATTTTGTTTTCATGAATGTTCTCAATAGTTATTTTGGCTTTTAGTTTCCCCCATAACTTGGTGTCCAGAGGCAGCGAGGAGGATGCAGTGTGGGGTGGAACTTGCTTCTCTTTTTCTTTCTCTTTTCCGCTTAAGACCTACCAAGAGGCTCCTAATCGCCAGACCAACTAGCTGGAAAAAAGAACAAATATTTACATGTGTAGCTTGAGAGTGTATGTGTCCGCTAGAGTTTACACGGCGTGAGTGAAACGGATTACCCTGCGAATTTGGGGAATTTGAGTTATTTGGACTGAGCAAGAGCAACAGGACGCCCTCCACCAGGCTGTGGGAAGTCTTGGCCCTGGGTGTGTCTGCAAAGCAGAAGGGTCCGTGTCTCCAGAGAACTGTAAAGCTCCCAATCTCGCACTACATGTCGCGTGTTCCTCGCAGGGCTGACTCTCATTTTCTTTTCTGCACGCTTTTCAGAGTCTCTCTGGAGAACAGAAAAGCCGGCCTAGAGGCAAGCAGTGCACGGCCAAAGCCGAGGTTCCAAGAGCTTGGACCTTTGCTGGGTGCTCCTGCCGCTCAGCGTTCCTTCCCCAAGGCTGTGCCTCTCCAGCTCCCGGTGATGTAACTTGGGGACGGGTCCTGGCACTGGGGGCTGGGCGGCTTTACCAGACCTTGCCTCTGCTCAGCTGTTCAGGAACTCGGAGCGCCGGTAAGAACGAAAGCCGCAGAACTCCCCTAGGTTTCCTCCCGAGGGTTGCGGACCTGTGCCGGGCTCCGAACCCCGACAGCACGCGCTTCCTTTCCCCCGGGATCTTCGGGACCAGGCCTGGGTGTCTCCCAGCTGGTAGCACCCTTCGCTGCACAGGGTGTGGGGCTCCCCACGCCCCGGATCCCACAGCCATCGGGGCGCCGCGCCCTATACGCGCCCTGGCCGCCTGGCCGGGCCCCGCCCACGGCCGCACAGTCAGGAAGCGGTGACGTGAGACCGCGCTGACTGGCTACAGGCCGCGGGGACAGCCACCGCTAGCAAATTAAGGCGCGGGGCAGCGAGCTCCGAGGCGCAGTGTCCAACGCGCCCCACGGCGCTGTGCAAACCAGCGATCAGGCTCCCAGGTCTAGGTGCCTCGCAGCCCGGCAGGACCTGTGGCAACCTCCCGGGAAATCAGGGCCACTCCGCTGTCCCCATCAGCCGAGGGACGAAGGACGCGGAGTGGCTGCCTTGGACCGCTGCGCTCTGCGCAGTTGATTCCCCTTTCTGGCTTCCAGCAGCCTGCGCTCCCGCGGCGTGGCCTCGGACTTGCACACCTGTGTGAGTCCTCCGCTGTTCCCCTCCCTCGCCTCTTCGCGGCTTCAGTCTCAAAGGCTGGCGCCCCAGCTTTGACAGGAGAGGCCGGCGTGGAGCTCCGGGCAAGGAACTCTACGCGTGGCCCCAACCCTGCTGCGATCGCAAGCAGGAACGCTGCGCTCCGTTTCGGGTCTTTGCCTCCCGTGGGGAAGCTGGACGGCAGCTCCACGGGCCTCGTACCTGACCGGGACCGCGCCCTGGGGACCATGGAGTTCACCGCGTCACCCAAGCCCCAACTCTCCTCTCGAGCCAACGCTTTCTCCATCGCCGCGCTGATGTCCAGTGGCGGCCCCAAGGACAAGGACGCAGCAGAGAACACCATCAAACCCCTGGGTAAGTCGGCATGTCTGGCTGCGCAGAGGGGGCCACAGAACGCAAGTTCTCCGCATCCCTGGCTACCCACGGTTCACAGTGTTGACCGCGAGGCTGGCGGGTGTTTTCAGCCCCTGAGCCTCAGGCTAAGGACAGGAGATCTGCACTGGGAGGGAGATTCCTTTTCTTCTCTGCCAGAATTTTCTTTGGGCGCTTCGAAGTCTGTTAAATGTCTTGGGTCTCCCCGTTAAATCCCGACAAGTCAAACATAAGACTTACAAACTTACTTGTATAAAAACAAATTCAAGGACAAACAAGAAAGCTTCTTTTAGGACATAGGATTTATGTTGCAGGTAAGAGCTACGTTTGAAACGAGGAGAGATGCTGAGCCACTTCACTAGAAACCACTTTAATTTTCCATTTGAATAAACAGCCAGATCTTTAAAGGCAATAGAATAAGCCGGTTTCTCCGGCACAAACTGTTTTTTCCACGGAAGCCTCGGGCTTATCGGTAAAACTAATTTTATTTATACTTGTCATTTTAAGTTGGGATAGGCAAAAACTTACCCAAATTCTCAACTTCTGCCCACACTCTTTATTTAGCAAACTTTTTTTTTTAATTTATAGAAGATACTAGACTCATAGTAAAGGGGAAAAGGGGTTCAGTTCTCTTTAGCTTTAGTGAGTTGTGTGAAAGAAATGGCCCCAGATAAGTGTTTTTATAATCCCCTTACACTGCAGAAGCAAGTATTTTACAAAGCACATCACCTGCTATCCTTGCAGAAGCCACAGTAGTCAAATGGCTAATTTAAGGTAATTTCTCTTTTTAAAATTTCCCTGTTTTCTTTTCTTTATCATTTCCCAACTTCAACATGTCACATCCAAAATAACAGTAAAATGGGGGTGGGGAGAAATTCTAAGAGGCTTAAAAAATAAAGACTCAAAAGAGTCTTGCAGGGACAGGAGAGAACTAAGATTCTAAAGCAACTTGAAACAAAGGAGATGGAAGATCCCGAGAAAGCAAGGTCAAAAGCTGTCGTCTGGGCCTTGAGCTCACTGCCTTTCCCTGGTTCTTCTCACCTAATTTCCATCTAAGTCAAGGTCTGTGAAAGCAATGTGAGGTAGCCATCTAATCCTGATTGTATAGGGAAAGCAATGGCTGCTACTGAGGCTTCCCCACATTATCAGCAGCTCTTATTTAAGGGCTCCCTGAATTTTTTTCTGGGCACCTCCATCGCATTTGGGTACCCACTAGGAAAAGAGGTTCTCAGGTTAAATTTCCTGACTGATGTATGAGCACTGGACTGGAAAACTCCAGCATACTTATTCCTACATTAGTCTTTTCTCAGAAAACACTTCTTTGTTAAAATTTCTACATTTTAATTAATAAGCCAACCCCAGGCCTCAACAAGCACACTAAGTCTTCTCTCCACCATCTAGTCACTCATAGTCTCTGACTTTGAGAAAGAGAAACAGAGCACCATTGATGACTAAGCCAAAGACTGTAGCAACAGAAACACATAAAGTTTCAATGGAAGGAAACGTGGTAAAAAATTTTTTTGAAGAAAACTGCGAAGAGAGTCCAATGTGTCACATGCTTCAAACATGCTAACTCTACCAGAAGGAACCATTAGAGCCATCTACCTCCATCTCTGTGATGCTTTGGCTAGTGTGGGACTTAGGGAGCCTGCCTATTAGTTGTTGGAAAATATGAAAAACGTTATGGCTATTTTCTAATTTCCTATAAACACATTGAGTGAAAGTGTTCCCAAAAAATATTACGAGAAAACAAGGGGTTGGCACGATCAAATTTCTTTTCTTTGCTTTTGAAACATCTGTATGACAATTAATTTAATTTAAAATATCTCCACGAGTTTGATTAGTATTGTATGAAAAGAAAAGGCAAAGTTTGTCTGCTTTCTCTTTGCTTTACATCAAGAAGTGTAATAATAATACATCATTTCATAATATAACCTCACTCCACAAGCCCATATACACACATGTGTGTGTTCACATGCACCTAGAACTGATTTGTTTTCCTTGAGGACACTTACAACACACTTGTTTGGAGATTAGATTCACATTGCAGATTTAAGTAGTTTATTTTTTAAGAGATGAAAGATAATTGGCACAAATTTTAAAAACCTCCCCTGTGTTCCATCAAAGTGACTGGTGGAGTCAGTTCCTTATCAGCCAGGCAGAAGAGTGTTTGGTCCCTAGGCAAAACATTTTCCCCACTTTAATTCCTGGCTAGTTAGGGTTGAAGTTGTTTTCTTCACGTCCAGGGACAGTTCAAGGAAAACAGTTGTATACATTCTTTTCCAGGAATCCCTTAATACTTTCCAAAAATGGAGAGGGCTCCAGGAGAGAAGGACTCAGTGCTCTGCTCCACAGGTTACAAAGTCTAGAATCGAGGAGGCGTAATTATAGAAATATTCCTATTTTATTTGTCATAATCACTTTTCCTTGCTTCATTCCCAGAATGAGTTTCAGTAATATGAGTAACAAGCCCTGGCTCTCATTTGGCTGTTAGCAGCAGGCTCTGGGCATGTCACTCTGCAGAGATCAGCGATGCATTTTGCACAGCAGTGGGTCATCTTTGTGATGCTGGAGTTTCTAAATTTAGCAGTTTCAAATCCAGGTGCATATTTTGGATAGGATGTCCAGCTCCTTCCTACATCTTCCCCTGTTTGCCAGAGTCAGCAGTCACCCTCTATTCTCTTTGCCTCCAGAGCAATTCGTGGAGAAGTCTTCCTGCGCGCAGCCCCTGGGTGAGCTGACAAGCCTGGATGCGCACGCGGAGTTCGGTGGCGGGAGCGGCAGCCCTTCCTCCTCCTTGTGCACAGAGCCCCTGATCCCCACTACGCCTATCATCCCCAGCGAAGAGATGGCCAAAATAGCCTGCAGCCTGGAAACCAAGGAGCTCTGGGACAAATTCCACGAGCTGGGGACGGAGATGATCATCACCAAGTCCGGCAGGTAGCTAGCCTTGGCGGGCGGGGATATGGGCTGAGGGCTCGCTGCGCAACCGCTACGGCTTCCGGGAGAAGCCTGGAGAGCTGAGGGGCAGAGCGGTGGCTGCACTCGGAGGCGGTGGCTTTTCACCCACTGGCTTAGACCGGGCTCCCGAAGCGGATCTCGTGTTCTCACGACCCGGCTGCTAGACGCCAGGTACCTGGGTTGAGAAAGCACAAAGGTCGGTGACTGCAGTCTCCGAGGACTGGATCTTTTGCTCCCACACTCTGGCAGTTTGGAGTTCTGGGTGGAAGGAGGAAGGGATGCTGCGTACCATCAGTTTGCGGAAGCCGTCAATTCCTAACGTAAACTAAAAATGAAACTGGGAAAAAGAAATTTGAAAGATGAAATTCTCCATAGGAAGAACCGCTGGGGGGAGGGAGGGGAGATAGGAGGGAGGGGCGGACGATGGGAGTGCGGGGAGCAGAAAAAAATAAGAAAGTTTGTTGCCCAGCTAGCTCCAGATCTCTCCAATCTTGGGCGATTCCCGCCACGTGCGAATCCCCTGTTTGACACCTATTTAGGGTGTGTTGTTCACCTGGGTCAGCTCCGATAATGTGGGGGAAACGAAACAAGCACAAAGCTTTAATCTACCAGTAAGGGCTCTGTAAAGGTGACACAAAATTATTCTTGCGGGAAAGCCGACTGTCTGTGTAGTCACATCTCTGGCACTTTATGATAAACTGAAGGGGAGCTTGAGGGCTAGGTAAGGAGAGAGTCAAGCTCTCTTCCCCCATCCTAATTCCGTTAGCTCATAACTGGAGTGAATCAGCCACTTTACCTTCTTCTCTTTGTCAGGAGGATGTTCCCGACAATCCGCGTGTCATTTTCAGGAGTGGATCCTGAGGCCAAGTACATAGTCCTGATGGACATCGTCCCTGTGGACAACAAGAGGTATCGCTATGCCTACCACCGGTCGTCTTGGCTGGTGGCAGGGAAAGCCGACCCTCCACTGCCAGCCAGGTTCGTGACTCTTAATTTCTTGCGGAGAGAAGTGGTATTAAGCCTTCCTGCAGAATGTCAGGCTTGTGTGAATTTTAAGCAGGGCTGTTTTTAACTCCTGGACTGGACTCTGGTGTGAGAGGCCTAGATACTCCAGGACTGAATACAAAATATACCGTTTAGTTTCCAAGAAAGGTAAAGTCATATAAAGAAAGCATTGCCTTTCGCTTTATCTTTCATTAAATTTCATCCTAAATTTTCGTTAAGTTTCAGTTTGAATATTTGTTAGAAATGTGACCCATTATATGTATATATATCCATATAATATATATATATATATATAGTATTTCTGACAGACTATTTAAAACCAGAAAAAATAAACGTGTTGATGAAATGATTACCCTAAAATCTTTTTATGAATAATAGACTTTAGGACAATAGTTACTAACAGTAAATATTTCTAAATATTTGTTAATAGCATGGGTATATCTTAGCATAATAAATGTTTGGGTAAAATTAGTTGTTTTTGACCAGCAGAGGACTCACAGATCTTAAGTAAGGAAAGCATCCTTTTTCCACCACCTAAAATTTTATGGTTAAATTAATTCAATAAGTTGGTATCCTTTTACATGAAATATTAATATATTAAGGCAACATAACTTATTTTCTTGGTTACCATTGCTAATACTTTTCTAGGAGTACCCTGTTTTTAAAAACTCCGTACAAACCTTTAGCATCACTGTTTTGCCTCAATGAGCATTCGAGAGGAACAATAGTAACAGCTGGAGTTACAGGACTCTAGCTACATGCTTTGTAGAAAACAAAGAATATTAGCTGACTTGGTTGTTCTGCTTTAGAAACTGCACACTTTTCAAGTTGTTTAATGACTCCTTTTTTGGTAGTTGATTGAAAGAATCACAACTAAGAAGTATTTCGATGTACAGATTTAGGATCTTTGAATGTCTGGGTGGTTCTTTGGAGGCATTTAGTCTGGAGTTGCAGGCAGGGACAGTGAACAGAATTCAGAAGCATCCAACTTCATTAGCAGCTGATCAGGTTAGTGGGCTTGCACTATGCTAAAGTCACAGGAGACTTTGAAGAGCCTCAGAAGGCTAATGTCTGAAACCTTCCAAATTGGTGTATTAAATGATAATCAGGACTACAAAATATTTTTAAATGACATCTTGCTTTTCCTAACTGGATAAAGAAGTTATTAAAATGACTAGAAATCATGTGGGTTTTTTTTTTCACTTTTTACTTCAAAAAACCCAATTCAATATTTTCTTAATTGTTTGGAGACAGGGTCTTACTATGTAGCCCAGGCTTTTCTCATGAACCTCCTGAACTCACAGATACCCAGCATGCATTTACACAACAGCAACAGTTTTTAAGAAGAAAGAGAGAGAGAGAGAGAGAGGCTGAGAAAAATCCTAACCATTCTTATAAGCAAACATTCTTTTGCTTTCTCTAGTCTTCCTTCTAAGAAGTTAATCACTCTTATTTATCTTACATTTTCTTTCTATCTGAAGGTATGGGTGAATGGTGCAGGCCAGCAGGACTGTAGAAATATGACACGCCTTGTTTATGTTTCTAATCTGTTCTACCAATACACTATCTTAACCAAAGCTTGTTTAAGCTATTGCTGGAATTTTAAGTCGGGAGTGAGGGGGTTGAGAAAGGAGGGGTTTCCTGTATGCTGTTTCATTTATTCTGGTTCAGCTTATTTACATTAATATTAGATAAAACCATAAAGTAGAAACATTACAGATAATTCATGCAAATTCTTTATTATTGTTATAGTTATTAAGGAAAATGGTCTGCTGTGTTTTCTACTTCCATAAAGGAAAGAAAGGGGAAGAATTTGGAAAATGAGAACTTTTGAATTAATGGTAAAAACTCCCAGTGGTTCTAAATCTTAGAAGCATTTTTTTCCCTCAGAATGAAGTTCATTAGTCAGTGATTTCTGACTATACATACTATATCTGACAAACTATAGTTGGCAATATTTGAGAGTAGTAATGGACAAGGCATAATATTTGTGTTCTACAGCAATGCTGCACTTTCATACAATTTTTATAATCTATATTTGAATAAGTTGATATCTATATTATTATGATTACATATAGTGAATAAAGATATATATAGAGATAAAGATTACATATAGAGATAAAGAAGGAACATTTCATCAATTTCCTGATCTTTTAATAATTTGGAACTTTTCAGGGAAGGAGGTAGGATGTGATACTGACCATTAAAATAGCTGTACTTAAAAACTTACAGCCTTGAAGAGATAAAACTTGAAATGCTAGTGTATTTTTGCTATCAAAGAATTCTAGAGCACCCCTCCTAAAATCAGTGAAAGAAACAGATGGGCCCGTGAGGTTTTGAGTTAGGTAGGACTCTCTGGTGCCTCCAGATGTCTGTGTGCTGCTCCTGGCGCGGTTCATCCCTTCCAGCACTGGTGAGACAGATGCTTCTGTTCTTAGCTCTTTTGTGTGACGGACCTTGGCAGGGTCTTCTCCTTTTTACCTGAATACTGCAAGCAAGCAAGTTTGTTTTGTGAGTTTCTCCTGCTTTGTCCAACCAAACTATTCATTAATCCTAGTTATAAAGGTCCTATTTAAAAACTACATAAATAATCTGCTCTGTGGCTAAAGGAATCTGTCAGGGCTGGTGATCTAGTTCAGTGACATAGCATGAACTTAGCACCCATCAAGCTCAGAATTCAATTCCCAGCGCATTCACACACAAACCATAAAACAAACAAACAAAAACCAAAAAAAAAAAAAGGAAGAAAGAAAAAAGAAAATGAAAAGGACTTTGTCTTTATCTTCTCCCTCATTAGTTCTGTCATTTCACTGATTTTGAAAGATTATGTGAGGAAGATACCAAGAGTAAGAGTTACGAAATGCTGTACAGAGGGTGGGAGCAGTGGATCAAACAAATGACTTGCATTTCTTTTACTGTAAATATTGCCTTACATAGAACAACTAATCAATAAGTGCTAGATTTTTCTCATCAAAGCTTTTTCTTGCTTAAGCTATTTAGAAATGAATCAGTTAATGATTTGAAGTGTATCCATTTTGTTTAAATTCTTCATGAGCAATTACTCACACAGATGACAACTATAGTTCTCAACGTGGGGGCAATGGTAGACTCTCACTCTGACATGCGGACTAATAAATTTTCTCTTGCCCCTTTACCAAAGATCAGGCTGCTTTACCTTTGCAAATAATACAAGCTCTATACCGAGCCACTCTTAAATTTAAATCAGTTGATTCTCTAAAATTATTTACTCTCTTAAATAGTTTCTTTTCATGGTTTACAGTAATGCTTACATTAGAAAGTCAGGCAGTTACTGCTAACCTGGTCTTTTCTGTCAAATGTTCCCCAACGGTAAGAGTCTGTGCTTGATAAATGTCAACCAGTACCTGACTAGCTAGGTATAATCGACTCAGCTTGAAAAATGACTTCCCCCATTGGATAATAGGAAAAACATTCGCTCACTGGCACATGAGGAAGTATACCAGATGCTTAGAGTTATTTACCCACTGCTGTTTTAATAAATAAGAAGTATGTGGAACATAAGATGATCAACATGTAGAAATTTATATGTTCCTTCAGAATCAGAATATTTAGAATAAAGACTTTGTTTTAAAAAAATATTCGTATTGATTCTTTGAGAATTGTATTTGGATAGATTATATTTAGATTCCCTCCTCCATCTTTATCCCCAAATTAGTACTCCCCTGACTACATGTCTTCTGTTACTTAAAAAAAAAATTGTGAGCAGTCTCCTCATAGCCTCAGCTTATCTGGAACTCACTATATAGACCAGGCTGCTTTCGATTGCGCAGAAAATCACCTGTTTCCCAAGTGCTGGGAATAAAGGAGTGAGCCACCTTTCCCAGGTTTATTATGTTTTTAAGGCCTATAAAATCTACTTTGTGTTCCCCAAATGCTCTTGGGTCCATCCTCTGGAACCTGGCTAATCTACCTGGCATCACTCCCTTAAAAGTAGACTGATTCTTTCTTACCCAGGATCTGTCACTTGCCAATAGATCATCAGCTAGGACTGGGGTTTCTTATTCACCTCCCCTGTCTTTGCTAAGTATTTTGGGGACTTGGCCTTGAGCAGATCTTGTGTATGCTGTCACAAATGCTATGGATTCGTATGTATAATTTCCCTTTTGTGTCTGAAAAACATAGTTTCCTTCTATTTAGCCACTACCTCTGGATCTTACAACTTTTCTGCTCCCCCAGTTCTGCAAAGATCCCTGAGCCTTGAGAGAAGGTGTGATAAAGGTGTCTCATTTAGGGCTGAGCTCTTTGCAGTTTCTTTTTCTCTATACCGTGACCAGTTGTATGTCTCTGTGTTAATCACCATCTACTGCAAGAAGAACCTTCTCAGGTAAGAGTTGAGAGATATACTCATCTATGTTTCTAACAATAAGTCATTAGGAGTCAGCTTAGTACTATGTCTCTTTAATAGCACTAAATATTCTGTACTTTAATAGTACAGAATAATAGTAGTAGGTTCTCACCTATGACCTGTGACCGGTCTAGTTACTGTTTCTTGACCCTGATAACAGTGCCAGGTATAGACTCCATCTTATGAAGTATGTAGCTCAGGCTGATCTCAACCACTGAATCCTTCCCAGCATTCTGAGTTCTGAGATTATAGGTGTCTGCCCCAACATGCTTAGCTCAAGAAATATTTTTTAAATGTGTCTCAATTAAGTTCTCTAATAATCTTCTTAGGCTCTATGTGCACCCAGACTCTCCCTTTACTGGTGAACAGCTACTCAAACAGATGGTGTCTTTTGAAAAGGTGAAACTCACAAACAATGAACTGGATCAACATGGCCATGTAAGTACCTTGGACTCAGAACGGTCCCCTGGAAGCAGTGTACTTGTTACACAAAACATCCTCTCTCCGAGTCCCTCTCTCCCGCTTCCCCACATTCTACTTTCCATCTCCTCTGAGTCATTCTATAAGAGGTCATCATTCATAGGTCATCAGTGAACCTTGACTGCTCCTGTTAAGAAATCATCCGGGGGGATGTTGTGTGCTACTTCTGTGCAAGGGGAGAGGGATCTGTGCCACCAGCTTTCTGTAATCTCTTTGCTACCTTTGCCAACAAAGTAAAGGGAGTGCACATTGAGAGAGAGCATCACAGCCTGTTCCTTGGCTGAACATTTTTTTTTTTATTCTGCTGGTATATCAGATAAAATGATATAAAGAGAATGGGACCAAACTTCCTATGGGGGCTTCTTAGCTGTGTTCTATAGAGCACATCATGTGAGCTGCAAAAGAACAAAAGGGCCTAATCTCCAAATTTCCAAATCAGAAATGTTAAAATAGATAAACTCTGCAGTTAGCAAAGCAGCAGGTTGTGGTGGTTCACAACTGTAATCCCAGCCATTGGGAGGCACAGGTAGGAAGCTTGTTGAAAGTTTGAGGCTAACCAGGTCAGAACAGTGAGTCCCAGGTCAGCCATGGCTACATAGTAAGAACTTGGCTCAAAAGGCAAACAGAAAGCAAAAGATTTGATTTTTGTATCAGGAAAGAGCTCATTATAATATGGAAAAAAATGCTACTCTGAGATCCTACCAACAGTTAATAGACCAAATAGCCATTTATAAGCAGACCCTTCCTTACACACTCATTTTTAAAGCATTCTCTGTGACATGTTCAATGCTATCTCTATCTGTCTCTGTCTCTCTCTGTCTCTCTCTGTGTTCATATGTGTATGTGGGTATGTGCGCCCATGCACATACATGAAGAGTCCAGAGATAGGTTTCAGGTGTCTTCCTTTAGAGCTTTCCATGTAGTTTTGTTTTTTTCTTGAGAAGGGTCTCTCACTGAAGCTAAGTTTTCTGTTTGACTAGGCTAACTGTGAAGTGAGCTCTCTGGACTATCTCGTCTGTTCCCTAGTGCTGGGGTTACAGGCATACATGGCCATGCCACGCTTTTATGTCAGTCCTAGGGATTTGACTCAGGATCTCTTGCTTTCAGAGTAAATGTTCTAACCCACTGAGCCATCTTCTCGGACCCTATAATTTGGTGCTTTTAAATAAATTGTATGTACAAATTCTGTTTTGTATCTTATATTAAGAAACACTATACATACTTGCAGACTTCTTTTTCATTTATTTAATTTTGCCTCCATTGTCAGAAAGAATGCTGATCCTTTCATAGGTTCTCATCCTGTCTTAGACATTTTATCTCTCTTCTCTACTGTATTAAATAAGGTTATTGTTACTTTAAGGCTTAGATTTTATTGGATCTATGCAATATAGAGGAAGTGTTTCAGAGTGATTCTCAAAGAAGATGGCTTTGAACAAACAATCAGCATGGTTTAGATATGGTTCAAATGTCTAAATTCAATCTGGAACCAAATAAATGATTTTAGTCACAGCCCTATCCTTTTGCCCAGAGGAGACGTCCCTTGCTTATTACAACTTCATCAAGGTGATCAGGCAAACTTACAGCTGGGTGGCACCAGGAGATACCAGAAGTAGGTTAATAAGCTTCTGTTGTTTGATTGTTGCAAAAGATAATTGACCTTTTTTGATGTTGGCATAATTTCCTTTAAATAAAATAGAAGATTCTTCCACTTAACAGATTTTTTTTTCTAGGCTAAAATTTATTAAATATCTGAGATATTATTTGTAAGTCAGTGATCAATCTTAATGTGATTCATCTTAAAATATTTGGGGTTCTGAGACCTTTGCAAGAAATATGTACTTTTAAAAAACTATTCTGGGGTCTGGACAGATGGCTCAGCGGTTAAAAATACTTGCCATTCTTCCAGAAGTTCCGTGTTTGATTATCGGCACCAACATGGTGGCAAACAACTGTCTGTAACTCCAATTCTAGGAGATCCAACACTCTCTTCTGCACGCATGTGGTGAGCTTACATACATGCAGGCAAAACACTCATTTGCATAAATATTTTAAAATTCTGATTTTTTTTGCATATGAAGGTTTTAGTAGAATTATTTGGGAATTTCCTGAAAGATGTCAGAGTTCACTGGGAGATTATTTGCCCAGAATTTAAATGTTTTTATTTTTAAATTTATTTATTTTTATTTTATGTGTATTAGTGTTATACCTACATGTGTGTAAGGGTTCCCGTGTTGTACAGTGTCCTCAGAGGACAGAAGAGGGTATCAGATCCCTTGGAACTGCAGTTACCAGTGGCTCTTGGTTGCCATGTGTGGCCTGGGTCTTCTGCAAGAACAGCCAGTGCTCTTAACTGCTGAGTCATCTCTCCATTCCCAAATGCTTTTCTTTTAGCCTCAGCTTCCTGGGTAGGAGGAGCCATAAACTGGGTTTCTATCCTGATTGTGTAGAGATTAGACCTCGTCATATTGTTCAGTCTCAATGGTGACTTAAATCCACTTTAGCCTTACAGCTTTTATGATTTAATGCTACCCTGTATCTCCATAACTAGTATACTCTGAAACCTGGAAGGAAAGGATTTACTTACTGGTTGCTTATCCCACTTGGAATCAGTTTGGAAGATTCCCCTCCCCGACATATGTTTCAGTCTTCTGACAGGAGCATTCAATCCCCAAAAATTATTTCTTTGGGAAAATATATTCTGTTTGTGTTAGTGTTTCAGAGAACCCCGAGGACTGGAGCAGAGTCAGGAGGTTCTAGAATCTGACACTGTTCAGAGTTTTTTCCCAAAGGAAAGTGGTCTGGGAGGGTCAGAGTGGGAGAGGGATGTTATTTAGGGATTACAATATTTTCTTCGTCATTTTGGTATGTGTATGTGTGGTTGGGTGGGAATCTGATTTGAAAGTTTTTCTTATCACTTAGAACATATAAGAAATGCTAAATTTTTTAAATATTAGTACACATATGGCATTTTTTACTTCAAGTTCAGATCTACAATTAAGCATCTATGTCTTGACTCTTTGGAGGAAGTATATTATACAAAGAAATGACATCATTTTTTATAGCTTATTTCAAAACATTTGAAGATCCATTTTCCTTAGATGCTCCTATTCTGGTTTATGACCGTGAAAAGGTGACAGGTGTAAAGTTCAATCTTCCTTATGAATACAGGTTGGTTCACAAAAGCCATGACTGTCCAAGTCACTTATATGAAATGGGACACTATTGACATTTAACTTCCTCGATATTGTATTGTTAGACTATTAGTAATATCTAGTACAATGTAAATGCTATGTGAGTAGTTATTATACTGAATCATTTAGGGAATAATAATAAGAAAAAAGTCTACATGTTCAGTACAGACACAGCATCTAAGGTTGTTTAAATCTACAGAGGCACACCCTAAAGATGCAGAGGTCTACTGTATGTTAATTATTCCACAGTAACTAGTAATTTCTAAATACAGTCAGCAGAAAAACTCCCGAGCATTCATCCACATTAGTCAAACAATTACAGCACCAAGTGCTGTGACTCTGATACACTGCTTAGGGGCTGCCTCCCTGAGATCAGAGAACTTGTCAGGCACTTGGAAGAGAGCATAGAGAATGAACCCAATCCCATAAAAGGCAGAGCCAATTCTGAACATTTGGGTATAGCTATCTGGATGACAATGGGAAGATGTGGGAAACATTTTATAGTTAAAAACAAATTTTGTTAGGCATGCTTTTAATCCCTGCACTTGAGAGGCAGAGTCAGAGGATCTCTGTGAGATGCAGGCCAGCCTGGTCTCCATAGGGAGTTCCAGACCAGTTAGGGTTACAGGGAGACCCTGTCTCAAAAAGTCAAAGTTTTGTTTGGCTCAGTGTGGTGGCTCGTGTCTGTAATCTTAGCACTCAGGAGGCTGAGGCAGGAGGATTGCCAGAGTGTGAAGCCAGCCAGGGCTGCAAAATGAAACCCTTCCTCAAAACAAGCAACAAAAGAATTTTGTTGCTCAGATATAAATATTTTGTTGCTCAGATAAAAAAAATATTATCTCTTAGTATGTTTGAGATTTCTAAGAACTTGCTACTTTTGTTAGTTACAGAATGGAAGATGGCCATCACAGTGATTAAGGTTTAAAGCATTTTAATTTATTCTACTTATTTTTATTTTATGTGTATGAGCATTTTGCCTGCATGTCAATACACCTGTGCTGTACATTGTCAAAGGAGGCCAGAAAAGGATGTTGGATCTGCTGGAACTGGAATTATAAATGATTGTTAGCAAATATGTGGGTGCTGGGAGCTGAACCTGGGTTCTCTGTAAGAGCAGCCAGTGCTCTTAATAGCTGAGCCATCTCTCCAGCGAAATGATTAAGGCTTAAAGAAACTGTCATAAATATTAACACAGTTCACATTCACTGAGCACTTCCTATGTCCTGTGTGCTTTATGAGAGTTACATTTTCTAGGGGCTGAAGAGCTGACCTAGTGGTTAGGATCATTTGCTGCTTTATCGTGAGGAACAGAGTTCAGATCCCAGCACCCTGCCAGGTGGCCCACCAACACCTTAAACTCCAGCTTCAAGGGATCTGATGCCCTCTTCTGGCCTTCAGTGGTGCCTGTATACACATATGTCCATACAGACACATGCACATGTATGCACAGACACACACACACACACACATACACACACAATAAAAGAGTTACAGTCTCTATCCACACCAAAGCCCCATGAGGGTAGTACCATTTTTGCATATGAGAAAACTTCTGGTTGGAGAGGTATGATCATTGGGACCCAGGTAAAAGAGCCGAAAACTCAAGTAGGCAAAAACCCAGCACACAACTGTGCCATGCCTGTAGAGTCCAGAAGAGGGTGTTGGATTCCCTGCAGCTGGAGTCATAGACAGTTGTTAAGCTACCATGTGGGTGTTGGGAACCCAAATGTGCTCCTCTGCAAGTGCTCTTCACCACTGAGCCATCTCTCCAGCCCCAGGACTTGTTTTTAAAATAATAAAGCTTGGGCTGATAAGATAGCTCCATTGATAAAGTGTTTACCGCACAGGCACGAGCACCTACAACCACTTAATAACTAAGTATCAGCGCTGGGAGTAGGGTGGAGACAGATGGATCCCAGAGCTCAATAGGCAGCCAGTCTATCTAGCCAGTGAGCAACTGGTTCAGTGAGAGACCATGTCTCAAAAAAGTATGTTATAGAGAGACTGAGGAAGACACCCAGTGTCTAGTGCATGTGCACATTTACACACTTGTACACACATATGAATGCTCCCCATGCTAAGTACACACACACATGAAATAAAAGAACAAATAAAACTTACCCTCCAGATGACTCTCCTTCTGCCCCTCATCATTTATAAAAGACCCTTAAGTTTCTTATGTGACTTGCAGATATTTTGGTAGAATGTGATTCACCACAATGACTGCATTTTTATGTGAAAACGATTTGCCGGAAGAAGGGAGAAGTCGATCCTAATCTTAGAAATTGTAGATTTTGTGGTTCTTTGGCCTGGTAAAACTCAGGACTTCCTATCTCTTTACTGTAGATAATTTTGAATTCAATGCATAAGTACCAGCCACGGGTGCACATCATTAAGAAGAAAGACCACACGGCCTCACTGCTCAATCTGAAGTCTGAAGAATTCAGAACATTCATCTTTCCGGAGACTGTTTTCACTGCCGTCACCGCCTACCAGAATCAGCTGGTGAGTGCACAGTTTGCAATTCAGTTCCTGAGCAAGATAAAGGCTTCAGAGCTTCTTACATGCGTCTTTGAAGAGAAGGGTTCCCCAGTACTCAAAATGATGTTTCCCTTTGGAGAGAGCTATTTCAGTGTCAGCCCTATGACCTCTAAAGTGTATTGAGTGGTCACACATTACACCACCTTATCTTCTAAGACCTTGGGACTGTAGTCCAGGCTGTTCATTGCCTGTTTCTTGACCCGATCCTGCCCTCATGTGCCTTCTGCAGAAAATTTCCTGCTGCCCTCTCTCCTGTAGAATCATGTCGTTGCTTCATAAAATTTAAAAGTTCAGACTCTGATAAACACAAGCCTTCTAACCAGCTGCCCAAATTACTGATGCTTCAGATATTTTGTGAGGCTTGCTTAGCTACAACTTAGGACCAGTAAAATGACTGTAAATATCTCTGTAGATAATAAACTACAGTGGTGTATTTAATCAGCATCTGAATATCCGATTTACACTATTAGGTTATATTTTTTATTCTCTGTCATCATCATATTTTAAATGTGTAAATTACTTGCATTCATAAGATTTAGTTCCAGTAAATATTTATCAAGGTCTCACTAAGGGCCAAGTGCTGTTAAACACTTGCCCATACATTCTATTCTTTTGGGATTAGCAGAAGCTTGCTGGTCATGCAGCAACAGTGATGTTGTGTGGGGAGAAGTGTTTTATCTCCAAGATGACAACACAAAAAGAGAGACTTTGAGAGAATATCAAAGCTAAAACTTGTGTAGAGACCAAAGTCCACAGAAACCTAAAGCCCTGCTGTCTGCTGAAGAGCTTGCCTTTGAATCCACGATTCCATTAGTATTGGAATGTACGTGGAGCACATCTCAGATTCAGAAAGGATCCTGAAACATTCAACTCATTTTATGCTAAGTGAGTGAATGATTTTATGATATAATTATTAGATTTATGTGAATTTAAGAAACCCAGGAGAGAAGGCTCAATGGTTAAAAGCCTTGACTGCTCTTGCAGAGGAGCTGGGTTTGATTCTGCTCACCCACATGGTGGCAAACTAGCTGTAACTCCGTTTCCAGGGGATCTGATGCTCTCTTCTGACCTCTATGGGCATTACATGACGGGGATGCAGTTATATGCATGCAGTCAATATACTCATACACATAAAAATAATAAATAAAATATGAACAATTATGAAATTGGAACAGTAGTACTTTTATTCTGTAATATACAGTTGGGGAAACTGAGGCACAAGATTTAAGAATCATTCAAAATGACTTGCTACATCCATCACAGATTAGAATCAAGGGTATTACATTCCTTATCTCTAAGCAGGGGTCTCTTCTCAAGGAGCAGAACTTGTTCTCCCTTTACCTTCTGACCCTGAGAGTCAAATATCCTTTCTAGAAAGTTTCAAGTCATTATTGCCCCCTCAAAATACTCATTACTTATTTGTTGTGTGCATAGCTGTGCTCACCCAGTACACTTGTGAGTGTAACATGAGTGTCAGCAACCTTAACGGGAGGGTATAGATTCAACTAAGCTGGTTACATACTACAGAAATGAGTATAAGATTATCTACATACTACAATGAGATGATCTCATTGAATTTTTTCACTAAACTATTTATTTAGAAAACCTTCAAACACAGAAAAGAAAAATATTAAAAACAAATGGTGAAACGATCCCCTTCTTCACTCAGATTTGATGGTTAACTTCTGCCATGTTTGAGCCATCTCCCTCCCCTTCTCCTCTCTGCATGTTCCTTTCCTCACTCCTCATTCTAAAGTAAGAGTCTTGCATTGTCACTCCACAGAGACACCTGTAAGCATATCCCCATAGTAAGGATATGATTCTGTAATCATAATGTCTTTACCACAACTAAGAGAATCAATAAGAGCCAGGGGCGGGGGATGACCACAAGGAAACAGAGTTGTCCAGGAGACTGGGAACTTGCTCATATGTATTTGCTGCAGTGGTTACAGCATGCACGGACCCATGCAAACTCAAACCAGGCAAAAAACCCAGCACAGAACTGGGGAAATGGTTAAGAAGCCTCTACCCTAGCTGAGGAACTATTGGTACCGAGTTACTGCTGGGGGAGGGAGAGTTGATCTTCTTTCAAGGGAATGACGAGGCTCCAGTGGATCGACTTACACTGAAGGACATTTTCAGATACAAACTTCATTCAGTAGACCTTAGCATATAAAAAAGAATGCATGAAATCAGATGAGGGAACTCTGGGGAGTATAGCTAGTGGAGGAGATCTAAATATGATCAAGATATATTGTATGAAATGCACAAAAGTTCAATAAAAATTTAAAAAGGAAAATGAAATTAAAATTTAAAAAGATATATTCCTTAATGCTATGTTGTGGTCAGTTCATTAAAATGTTTTAGTGTTAACCATGTTCATTGTAACTGTATTTGCTTTATCCTCTGTACTAAGCTCCAACTAGAATTCATGGTTTAGAAATGAATTTGGAAATTTTTTTTCCAAATTTTTCTTAATAATCTATTTGATTCAGATATTAATCTGCAAAGGAAGTCCTATGAATATCGAATAGTAGATGAAGACACTGAAGTTCAGAGTGGCTAAGACACTCACGCACAGCCACTCATTGGATAAATCAGGAGGTTTGGTAGTCCAGCTTGGTGGCACGTGCCCTTATTCCTAGCACTCAGGAAGCAGAGGCAGGAAGATATCTCTGAGACTTAAACTAGCCTGGTCTTTACTGTGAGTTCTAGGTCAGCTGGGGCTACGAGGAGACCCTGTCTCGAAACAAAACAAACAAAAATGAGGTTTAAATCTTTTGGGTCTTAGCTCTTCCCTTTTGGTGTCATCTTGACACTGCTGAGGGCGATGGTTTGAAAGTTGATTTGAAAATGTTAAGTTAAAATGCTAACGAATGCAGATTCTAACAGTAGTTACTCCTCTTGCTAACATTTATTTCTAATTGATACTGTAAGTGGGCATGAAATCTAGCCACAAGCATTCATCAGTCTTTTATTGTGTCACAAAATATAAAGATTAATATGATTAGTATGCCATTTTACTGCTGAATCACTCACAATGGAAGCAACTCAGACTTCCCTGAGTTTATTTCTATATCGTCACTTTTACACTTCTAACCCTTAGCACAGAGCCATCCATAAATGTGGCTTGATAGAATATCAGGGCAGTTTTGCAAATGGCTAATAAATTTCCTTCAGTGAATCAAAATTCATGTAGCAGATGCTTCGTAATGCGTGTGGGATGAATGAATCCGCTCAGAGATTGGCAGTTTTTACTGGGTCTATGCTATTTTCTAAAGCTACCCTGGGCTCTAGGCCTCTTCATGTCACTGCCTTTTTCAAAGCTATTCTCTCTGTGCATTAATTTTCTGACAGTAAACACAATCAAATAAACAAGATGCAAACTAAATACAGTCTACACACAGTATCAATATTCAAACGTGTCCTTGCATGTACAGCTAGGAGGGACCAGAGAGGAGAATTTAAAACTCACACTTGGATCCACTTCCATGACACTTAAACTTTTGATATGACTGCTCTTTTCATGTCTGTTAAATCCAAATCAAACTTCCCAAAAGAATTTGTGGGAAAAAAAGCCAAACCAAAAAACCTTCTTCCTCACTGCGTCTGGGAGTTTTATTGAGAGATAATGAAAATGAGAGCAGTTTTTTCCTGTTTCTTTTTCAGTGTTTTGCCAGGAGATGATTGTGTTTCTTTACATTATTAAATAAAAGCTAAATACATTACACTTTCAACAAACTATTTTATAATTTAAGATTTAAAGGTCATATGTTGTTTGTGAGCAGGCAGATCATTGCTGTTAGAGTTGAAGTGTAGGTCAGGTTTCATTTTTAAATGCCTTTGGTCAGATCTTTTCTGATAATTGGAGAAATGGTCTCTAGGGGCCAATTTTACCTTATGGCTGGGAACCCCAGCTGGATTCAGAGTCCAGGACTGAAGCAGGGAGTAACAACCACTATAAAATCTTCCTTCCCTAACACAGCTGCTGGTGTCAAAAATCTGCTCTCCAATTCTGCATGCATTTCCTCACAGATAATAGAAAGGTTAGCAAGAATGAATGTTGTGATGAACACGTGTATTGTGTTGTATCATTTCCATTACAGTGAAAACACAGGTCTTTTTATGTTTATGGACACACTCAAACCACAGGACTTCTTAAACATATATTGCTGTTCTTACTCAATAATGATTTCTCTTCATGTGAGAAACACTGCTGCTTTTGAAACTTGGGGTTTTTTGGAGGGGAGGGGTTGAGGATTTATCTTAGTAGTAGAACACTGGCTTGGCAAGTACAAGGTCCGTAGTTTGGTCCTCAACTATGCAAAAAAACTGTTTTGGAGTTAAGAGCACATTTTACTCTTCCAGAGGACCTGGGTTCAGTTCCCAGAACCTACACTAGGTGGCTCTCAACCACTTGTAACTCCAGTTTCTGGGGATTGGAGGCCCAGAAGTACACTTACACACTTGTAGTGCACATAAACTCACACAGGCACACACGTACACAGAAAATAAATCTTTAAAAATTGTTTCTGAATGATGAAAAAGCAATGCTTCTGATTTCTAACAAGTGGTACTTGGTATCTGATTCTTTATATATATTTTTTTACTTTTGAGAATTTCATATATGAGCATTGTGTTTTCATTATTTCCATGCTTCCCCCTAATTCCTCCTCACATGTCCCCTCAATTCCCTTCAGTTTCTTATCCTCTTATATGATCTGTCATCTGTCTATCTATCATCTATCTGTGTATCTATGTACCTATCTGTCACCTATCATCTATCTATCAATTATCTATCTATCTATCATCTGTCTATCTATCTATCTATCTATCTATCATCTCTATTACACTGAGTTCCTTTAGTCATGCTTGTGTTTAGGGCTGAGCACTTGGGATTAAATAATCTCTTATGGAACTCATCCTTGGAGAAAGCTGTTTCTTCCTCCCTCAGCAGACCTTGAGTGCCTGTAGCTCTTCTTCTAGAGTGGGACCCTGTGAATTTCCTTCATCCACATTGACATGTCAACCTGCCCAATCAGTTATCCAACGGCGTAAGAAGTGGCACTTTTGTCTTGGGAGGATAGTTAACAGCTGCCTAATTGTACTTAAGGCCTGCTCAGTAAGAGGGAATCCATGCATGTACTGTAAACATGGCCAAGTCCACATGACCGGAGAGGACATAGACTCTAGAGAAGAGCATACTACTGTCACTTTTCCTAAATCAAGGCAATTTCTGACTGTATTCTAAATACACAGTCTTATATTCATAGATAGGTGTAACTCTTACCCTTTATCAAATAAGCTTCTTTTTGCAACAGATGGAGATTATTACAAAATTCCACGACTGATCAAAATACAGAGCCTAAGCAACTATGTTGTGCCTAGCCCCAAGTAATACATCTACAGTGTGACCCTACACCCAAGACTCAGGGAACATCCTGGAAGGGGGGGCAGAAGATTGTAAGAGCCAAGACAACAGGACACTCACAGATAGATAATACATTCTAGACATGACAGGGAAGCAACTCCCAGGCAAGCTCCACAATATGGTTGCCTAACACAGACCTACACAACGACAATACCAGTTGGCATGCCAATCTAATTCTTTTTAAATATGCCCTTTAGTATGACATTTGAGAAGGGGAATATTGTTCAACAGCATTTACAGGCTGTAGGCTTCCTCTGTCAAAGTTTGCTGGAACTGGGGGACCAGTCTCTTCTTCGTACCCCCATTCTCTTATCAACTCTCATAAAGATGAGGTAAACTCACCTTCAGAAGTGAGCTTTTAGGTGACTCCTGTTTTTTATTTGAGTACCAGGAAAAAAAAATCTATGTCTGACCTTTTAAGATATGTGATTATCTAGAATGTTAAAAATTTTCAACTGAAATGATTTTATCTTGAAATTAGAAAGCAAAGTTGAATGTTTTTAAATAACCTAAGAATAACCCAGTCTTAAACTAGTAAAACACTAAAGTATATTTCGGCTGCTTGTGCTTAAAATGAAGCTCAACGAACATTTCTAGAGTTATTAATGGGGATGCTCTGGCAGGTTTGGAGCCAGCCATGTCACCATGAGGAAGTGCGCTCAGCAAGTTTAACCAGAGTCTCTGTGCTGCTAGAAAATAATATATTTACAGTGCAAGATCCACTAAGTATTTTTTTCTCTTTTAATGTCCCAATTTTCTCTGTAATTAAAATCATTCATAGAGAAAATAAATACCAGCCTTGAACACTTCTAATTAATTCCCTAGAATTAAATTGTCGCTGCACCTCCATGGAAGTCTGGCTGTGTAGAGCACCATGCATGTTTTTTAAACTTTTCTGAAGCTTGAAATTATATCAAGATGTAAAAAAAAAAATTCCATCAATATGTCTGGGGTTATGAAAGCAATGTTGAAAAGATTAATGGTAGATAGTTTTAATAATAAAAGAGAATTCAAAGAAATAAAAAACTTATGTTGAATTTAATTCACTTTCATGCTCAAAGTTCTGGTAGTAATATTAGGGTGATACACTGACTGAGCAGCACACATCCTTTCTGTGTGGTAGCAGGCAAGTGAAGGAGTTAAGCAGCACAATGCTCATCACCTTTGGAGCTATGATTTATCTTTTGGAAATTAAAAAAAATACAAATTTTCAAAATTTTTTTCAGGGACAAAATGATCATTACAGCAGATAGATACTGCCTTCACTTTTTTTTTTTTTTTTTTTGGTTTATCTGGAATCAAATAAAGCTTCCTATGATTTGCATTTCAAGATGTCTTTTAAGATTAGCTTTTCTGTTAGAAATACATTATCTGCCATTATTTCCAGAAACTTTTAATTACTGGCAAATCCATTCACTTTTTAATTTCATAAATGTGCTACCTGAAAGAAGACTTACCTTTATTATTTGGTCTCAATTTCAATTAAAATTAAAAAAAATTTTTTTATGTGTATGAGTGTTTTGACTATATATATGTATGTGCACCACATGCCTGCAGTGCCTGAGGAGACCAGCAGAGGGCATAAGAGTCCCCCGGAACTGAAGTTGTGGATGGTTTTTAACCATCATCCTTAGCAGCCAGTGCTCTTAACTGCTGAGCCATCTCTCCAAGCCCTAGTTTCAGTTAAAAATTTTTTATTTGGGTTTAATTTGCTCTTTATGTCACTGCCTTTCAATAGATACCAGAGACCACCCAGTTCTGGTTAGCAGCACATCTCGGGACTTGCTCTGTGGAGTTTCAAGCTCCATCAAGGCAGAGAACAGGTGTTCTTTTACCTTGGCACTGTACAGCATCTAGCATAGCACATGTGCAAAGCAACCAATCCCCATTAATTACTTGTTAGTGAAGAATTGGGAAAACATTTTCAAGAATTGTAAAGCACTTTAGAAATACAAAACATTTAAAATTATCATTGCTGAGTAGAAAGAGAGGCATAGCTCTTTTCCTTGAAAACTCCAAATCTTGCCAAGACTTTTAGAGTAAATTAATTGTCTGTACTTTAGAAGATTTGTACATGTTATTTCAAGTAATTAACAGTTTCTTCTTTCTTCTTGAAGGTTGACACTCAAATAAAAATCGTAGTCTGAATGAATGACTAAGACAGACAGGCCTTCGGGAAATGGAAGCCGTGTCTGAGCAAAGTTTCACCAGGAGCTCTGAATGAGGGAGCACACTGTAGAGGCCACCCCAGGCCCTGGGCAGAGTTTTCTAGGTGCCTACTTAGCTGATGCTCTTGGTGGTGAACAAGCTTCTTATTTGCCTGGCTTATTTCCTTCCCTGCTTACCAATTTCCATAATGAAGCTGAAAAGGAATTTCATTATTTCCTTTCACTGTTATACAGCTGAATGTTCTGAGATGGTTTCAAATTCACCCTAAGACTGACATTGTTAGAGAATCCACCTGTGGCCTAAATGCTGTTGATAGAGAAGAATGATCCATCGAGGACAGCTGTTTTGGGGAGGACATTTAAGCTCTTTTTGGCCTCTTTGAAGCTTTTCAATTCACCTTAAGAAAACTTGAAAAAGAAAAAGGCCTTTTTCTTTTGTAGTAAAAGAGAAACTTTAGGTATCAATGGTTTAAAATAAACTTTGGGTATACCCTAATCAGAGAGAAAGTTGCTTTTTGTCAAGGTAGTATTTCAAACTTTGTGTTTTAACTCTTTACTCCCTGGTATGAAAAAGGAGGACATTTCATGGTCCTCAAATCCTTGTTCCTGTTAAGAATATTTATACAAGTCTCCCTCCAAAGATGAACTTGGACTCCAAATTTGATACCAACAAATGATGACATTCTTTAAAGGCTTCCTTGGTTGTAATTCAGTTAAGGATTAGATGTACTGTGGTCCTTACACACATACTGACCATACATCAAATGAGTGCATGGACTTGATTATCTAAGGTTCCTTTCAGCTCTAACAGGGATTCTCCCTTCTTAGTATATTTTAATCAGAATATTTTCATTTTGCTTTATAACCTGATACATTTTTTTTTCCTCAGAGGCATTATACATATGGTTCAGTGGATCTTTGTGTATTAATATTAATACTGCAGGACATAAATTCTTTGATAAAGAATTTAACACTGGAGATTGATGATTCTTATTAGAAAGTCTTTGTTTTTATCCAAGCAGAGAGTTCCCATTGTCTGTCCATCTTCCTCGTCCTATCCTCTGTCATCTTAAATATTTCACACTGCAGTTCATGTCTACCCCTGCCTGAAAGGCCACCAAACCTCTGCCTATCTTGGCCATGATCCAGCCCTCCTGTGAACTTGTCCACTTAAAACACTTCTCATAACGCTGACAGACTCTACCATATTATTGGGGTCTATCAAAAATGAATAAGCTATTTCTGATTTTATTTCTCTGACCTTGGAAATGAGATTATTTTGTACCCATTCTTTTCTTTCTAGATAACCAAGCTGAAAATAGACAGCAATCCTTTTGCCAAGGGATTCCGGGACTCCTCCAGGCTCACTGACATTGAGAGGTAATGAGAATTTTTCTGCTTGCTTTTCTGTCCAGATAAGATAAAGGGTGGGTTGTAAGAACCTATGCCTTTTGACACCAATGAAGCCTCCACTGTGTGCACCTCCTCTTCCAGATGAAACCCTGGCTCTGTGCAGCTCCTTAAGTTTTGAAAGCTGCTGCAGCTGATCTCTCAAATGCTTGATTTTAGAGAGAAGGGATTTCTTTGATACATTCCATTGTAAAAAATAATAAGGCTTCATTATCAAAGGCTGGGTTCTCCTTGTGATTAAACATTATGTCTTAATAAGTGGCAATCTCTATAGAAGTGGAAACCACGGGGCTTGTTGCCTTTAGAAGGGAATATATTTGCTAACACAGAATATAAGGATAATTTAAATTTTAAAATGAGGAAATGTAATTTAATTCAAGATCACACTATTTTATCTGTAAAGTAGACTGCTTATCCTTAATAGAAATATCGGGTCTCAGGACTTGGAAGAAGACAAATAATGTATTCTTGTACTTGAGACTGACCCCCTTCTCAATTATAGTGGTTCATGTACTTTAAGACCATCTAGGTGATAAATAATGAGTGAGATCCAGAGCTATTAGCCCAATATGAATGTAAAAATGTATTTTAAAGGGGATTTTGACTTGATTACTACTTATTTTCCTCAAACAAAGTATATTTCCCCAGTTCATCTTTTTATGAGGTCTAATATCTTTATTGAAGTTGGCATACTATAGTCACAAGCCCTCCTGCCTGCAGTATCTTCATGTCTTTATGTCACCCTCCTGGAAGCTGCTATAAATTTCAGCTACACTTTTTATCGCCTACCACATGAGCACATCTGACCTTGGCGCTTTTGCCTAACCTGTGTTGGCAAACGTAAATGAAAGGATAATTATATTTTAGCCATATATTAGTTAGCTTTCTATTTTCTGTGAGAGAAACACTGACCAAAATTGACTTGGGGAGGAAAGGGTTTATTTGACTTACACCACAGTCCATCATCAAGGGAAGCTAAGGCAGGAACTCGGGGCAGGAGCCTGGAACACAGACCACGGAAGTATGCTACTTACTGGCTTGCTACTCTGACCTGTGCTCACCCTACTTTCTTATGCAACAAAAGACCACCTGCCCAGGTACTGTACCGTCGTCCCATATTATCAGTCAGGAGAATGCCTCACAGACATGGCCAGGGGACAACCCAATGGAGGAAATTCCTCAATTAAGAGTCACTCTACCCAAGTGTGTCGAGTTGACAACTAAAATTATCTAAAGTATGACTAGAGGAAATAAGACCCAGAGACTGACGGAGGAGGAAAAGAAGCAGCAGGGCTAGCTGAATACTGGACTGGATCTATGAAGTTTGAGCCAAAAAGAAAGATTAATGAGTTGCAGAGTCCCACCAGGGGCTGCAGTGGGGAATCCAGTAAAAGAACCTTGGACTGATGGCAAATTCAGAGGGACGGTTTGTTAGAGAATCAAGTAAGCTGACATTTATGAAAGCACATTGTAAAGCTACAATTGCAAACGAATTCTAAGTTCTTATTAGATGAGCATTGCCTCTAACCTTTTGGACCCCATCTGGGTAACTTTGAATGGTCTTCACAAACTGATCTTAGAGTAAAAATAGGCCTGTAGTCGGACACATGCTCATGAGATAGGAGCTCCCAGCCTGGCTGCCCTTTGGAACAGCAGATTTGATAATGCATGCGCACATTTTCTACTTATTGAATAAGCAGCCTGATGTGAGAGCACTCACATGTTCATGAAGCTAAGTGGCTTGTGATGGTCCTAAGGCCAAGAGAGCACTCTTATGTGACTAGCTGGAAGTTTGCAAGATGACCTAAGTGGTGTGAAACTGGCCAAGGTTTTGGATTTCCTTTCCAGGTATTTAAGTCTGGATTTTTCCTAAACAGCCTTTGGGGATGGGAAAAAATCAGATCAATTGATCTTTAGAGACCTGAAGAAATTAGATTAGTCTGGAGTCAGTTACTGCACTAAAACATGTAGTAATTGAATTGTTCCTTGTAACTGATTGAAAACAGCCCTATCTGTAACAATATTGAGAGCTTTTCTTTATAAGTGATCTGAGAGAAAAACACATTTTTTTATGACATGATGACAGATATTGCATTTTTCTGACCTAATTGAATATGATGTAATAAAAATGTGGCCTTAATGATTTCAGGTTTCCTGTTTCAGATTTATAACTTACACTGTGTGGGTCAGCCAAGCCAAAATGCTGTTAGGATGGGATCTGTTCGCTTAGACACCTAAACACACAGTTATCCTTTTAGAATGGTCAGCACGGGGTGCTTTTAAAGGCATCATGCCTTTTCTTTCTCTAGTTTTACTAGATTCTACTCAGTTGACTGTGTCACATTTTTCACACGGAGCTTTATTATAGGGGCCAATATGGCCTTCCTTCATAAAAGAAAAGCCACGTCCTTATCAATAGTAGAAAGCCCACTTCTGATGGCCAGCTGAGAAGCACACTTAAAGTTCAAAAAATGACTTAATGTAATAGGATTTCTAGTTATTTAGATCAGGAAAAGTATTCTTGGATGGTTCTGTATAGTAAGTAACTGACAGAAGTCTGCCAGCTGACCTTTACTTTTTCTCTTTGGAGGAGCAGAAGTACTTTCATACATACACAAAAACTCACTGTTACTGCTGAGAAAGGAAAAATAACTGGAAGTCATTTTACATATTTTGTTCAAAAATAAATTATTTTCTTCCCTTTTACAAAAAGAATTCATACTCAATGCAGAAGAAAATCAAAATGGTGCTGACAGGCAAGCAAGACACACACACACACACACACACACACACACACACACGCACATAGAGTAATGCCAGACTTCATTACAATGTGTCCCTCCAGACACCTTTCTCTGCATCTGTGGAACACTTCTGTTCTTCAGCTTATCGCACACTGAATATTATGGTTAACTCCTTTCTCTACTACATGTTTGTACCAAATATTTTAGTTACTATTTGATTTTTCATCTTGTATCATAATTTTAGTTATTTAGATCCCTTTTCCCCCCTCTGTAAACGGTGCCAAGAGGAGAATGTATTTCTTTAGACATATTCTTAATTTTGACCCTAGGATAAATAGCTACTGATAAAAATGTTAAGTCAAATCAGATACTTCTTTTCTTTGTGCCGTAGTGTAGAATGTTAAAATTTTGGGTAAAGAGTCTAAATGTTCAGTAGTAGGAAATGGTTTGATAAACTTTATGTCCATGTGATTTTCCTGAAAAAGTAATCAAATCTATAATATAAATTGTGTCATTTAAACCACTGTTGTATGCTCTTCTGTGATATTAAGTAAATTCACGATATCAGGCAATGATCTCCTGTGAAGTTAAGTAGATTCACAGTATCAGGCAACCATCTCCTGTCCTTTTCCAGAGCATTTTCATCATTAGAAGGAGATGTTATGCTCATTAAATGACTTTTCATTCCTTCCTCCTGGCCCCAGCCCTTGGTAGTCTCTATTTTACTGTCTCTCGGCCTAGCTAAGTACCCATGTAAGTAGACAGGCCTGTCTTCTCAAGTGTGTTTAACACACAGCCAAACTTTTTCAAGAGATTGCCTTTTCTACACACCTGTCAAACAGTCAAACATGGCCATTATCTTTTCACCTTTTACTGATATGAGAGGGTTAATTTGTATTTTCTTTTAGAAATTGACTCATTTATTTCCTAAGCTTACATTTTCTTTTGCATTGCCTGTCTTTTCTTATTCACCTATGAAAATAATTTATATATCAAGAATATTTGTATCTATGTATCAGTGTTCTTATATATCAGAATTATTTTGAAAATTGGCTCTTTTCTGATTTTGGTAAATAGAAGATTTTATCACTAAACCTATTGCTCTCTTTCTATATGACGTCTATCCTGGACTTTCCCCACTCCAATATAAATATTCAACTGTCCATCTTCTACAACTTTGCTGGCTTAGTTTCTTTTCCTGTGACTGTGATTAAAATACCAAACAGAAACAACTCAAAGGAGAAAGTATTTATTTTAGCTCATAGCTCAAGGTGCAGCTGGTCATGACAGGGATGTCAGGACAGCAGGAGCTTGAAGCAGCTGGTCACACTGAAACCATGATCAAGGAGCAGAGTGTGGTGAATGCTTGCTGCTCCTCGGCTCCGTTTATTCATTTATAGTCTAAGATCTCATCCAGGGCATGGTGCTTCCCATAGTGGGAAGGGCTCCCCACCTCAACTGATGCAGTCATGATAACCTTTCACAGGTGTGCCCAGAGGTCTGTCTCCCAGGTGATTCTTCAGGGTGACAGTTAACAGAAACCACCACACTGGATTCTGGTTTTCTATTTAAATCTTAGGCTCATGCAAGTATTTGCTTTGATATATGATGTAAAATAGACACATCACTTTATATTTTTTAATATATTTTAAACCTATTTGCGAATTTTCTACTTAATTACAATTCTCCCATTACTGCATATCTGATTCATAATCTGTACTAGTTTTATAGTTTATCAAGTTGTTTGTATTACACTGTTGTACTTTTTATAAATTGATATTATATATGAAGATTTGATGATCCCCAAATATTTGAGATGTCAAATCTCTATTTTCTTGTCACTTGCAATTTTTTGGATATTATTTAATTTTTATGCATCCAGTTTTCAGAATCACTTGACCAGTCCTTCCCCCAAAAAATGTATTAGAAATTTTGATTGAGCTTGTATTAAATTTTACACAAATTTTCTGAAGGAAATTGATGTGTTTATTACATAAAACATCCTTTTAAGGAATATGTTTGTCTTTTAAACAAAATATCTACTTATGCTGAGAAAGTTTTGGCATTTCAGGTTTCTAAGTCTTGCACCTATTTTCTTAGGCACATACCTAGGCCTTTAAGAGCTCCATCATTCAATACAATAGTTATTGACTAAAGGCTGCTAGTGGAAACTTGAATTTGGTTATTGTATACTGAGTTTAAAAACAAAAACAAGAGGACCATCCCCCAAACCTATCTTAACTATATTTTAAAGACTCACTATAAAAAAATGAAAAGATCTCATTGATAGTTTAAAATATTAATTAGATATTAAGATATTTTGGGTTGTTGGGTTAGATTAAAAAATATTTTTAAATGCAGCAACTAGACTATTTCAGAATTGCATATATGACTCACATTAAACTTTTATTGGAAAACACTATACTAAATAGATTTTTCATGGGATATGGTTTGTTTTTGTAAGTAGAATTTTAAATTAGCAATGTCATTACTTTAGTTTGTAAAAAGAAGATTCAATTCCCTGTGTCTTTGATGTTCTGCCATTTAAATAAACACAAAAATAAGTTTTAATGAATTCTAATTTTAGTTCATTTCCCAGTTGAATTACTGTATAGGTTGTAAAACATGATGATTTTTATCTTCTTATCTAATAATCATATTTAAAAATTTTTTTCTTGTTTTATGACACCAACTAAAGTATAACTATTTAAAATTAAAACTCCTTGGCATTTTTTCTCTTCTTCCTTTCTTATCTTGTAGTCCTCTTGTATTTTATTCTTATGAGTAGTTTTCACTGATTATTAGTTTCAGTTGGATATTCTTTTTTATGTAAATGTAATAAGCATCCATCTATGCCTGAATTATGAATTTCTGTTAATGTCAACCTAATTCTAATTTAATATATATTCAATGTTCTTTTAAGATCTTTTGAGTTGATTAAACTTTTTGATACTTTTATATAATAATATAATTCATTATATTCATATTGTCTTTTAAATCACCTTTATATTTCATGAGTGATACCTGCCTGGATTTTATATTATTTTGATACTATATTGTTGAATTTTAATTAGTTCTAGATTATTTGACATCTTGTGTCAATATTAATAATAGATATGACTTTGATTTCCTTCTTTATCACTATCAGATTTCTTCCAGTTTGTTCAAAGGAAATGTAATATTTCTTTTTGTTTGGGGAATTAGTTTAACTAGAAAAGAAATAAACATTTACCTGAAGAGTTTATCAGGCTGGCTCACAAATACATTATTTTTTGAGGAGACTGTTTCTTTAATGGTTCTCTTAGTTAACAGATATCTGTAGATTAACTTAGTCTCACATGCTTTTTACCTTGACTTCTACTTTTTCTAACTGTATATGCTTACCCCCTTTCCTATTTGAATCTTTTCTTCTGTTTGCCCTTTCATTTTGAAAACATTTTTTTAATTTTTATTTTATGTGTATGAGTGTATTCCTGCATGTATGTAAGTACAATGGTGCCATGAAATGCCTGTGGAGGCCAGGAAGGGATCTATGATTCCCTGGAACTGGAGTTTTGGATAGTTGTTAGCTGCCATGTGGGTGCTTGGAACTGAACCTAGGTCCTCTGCAAGAGCAACCAGTGTGAATTGTTGAGTCACCTCTCAAGCACTTGCCCTTTGACTTTTTAAAATCAGTCACTGCAACACTATACTACCCCCTCTTCAACATACAAATATCCTGACTTTTCTATCTTTCAGACAAAAATAATCCTCTCCTGATTCCATTGAGCTTGCCCGTTTTTTTGTTCCTCTGTACAATGCTGCTTAGAAAGAGTTGCATGTAGCTCCTTCTCCACTTTCGTCTACTCCCACTCCCCCCAGTCCATCTGTGGTCAGTTACTAGTGGCCTACCAGCAAATCTGGCACAGCTGTTCATCCCTTCCTTGGCCTCCACAGCTGTATTTCTCTGGTTTTTAATTCAATGTGGCGGGCTGTTCTTTATCTCTCTCGTGGTCCCTCCTCGTCTAACTCATCTATATGTGCTGGTATGATGCAGGCTAGCTAGTGTACATCTCTTAGTCATGTGAAAGTTCTCCCCAGAAGATCTGACCCAGCACATGGCCAAGTTTACATGTCTTATTCAGTTCCCCGCAGATTGGGATATCTCACTGGCTATTCCTTTTACTTTTCTCTCCTTGCAAAAAGCACTTCAGATGTTACACACCTAAAACTGGATGTCTAACTGCCTTCTTCCACACCGACTCTCCCTCTTTGCCCTCACCTCAGCTCTGACTGCATCTTTTCCCTGCTCTGGACAAACAATTGGGTGTCACCCTTGACTCCTCTTTTTCTATCAACACCCAGGCAATCATTCAAAATATGACCATGGGGGCCCAAACACTTACCGTGCTCTCTGTTACCACACAGGTGGAGCCACTGTCCTCCTTTTCTAGATTATTACATTAATTTTCTAACCGACCTGTCTGCCTCCACTCCACGCTTTCTACCTTCCAGTCTATTTTCAGTGAAGTAACTAGAAAGATCTTGTCAAAGAAAGGATGGTAGCTGGCCTTAAGTGCAGAGCTCTCTAATCACTTACCTCCTCATTGGGAATAGATCCCAAAGGTCCTACAGGATCTACCTCCTCCCAGCTCACTCATCCTTCTCTCTCCTGCTCATTTCCTTAGGCACACTGGTCTTCTTGTCTTTCTTCAGCATGTTCAGGCACATTCCACCCTTAGGACCTCCATTCTTCCCTTCCACCACCATCGTACTGCCCTCATATCTGAGTGGTGTAAGCCTTTGTATTGTGTTTTATAAATCCTCTGAACTTAGCGTCTGGTATTATTAGCATTCAAATATTCATTGATGATGTGTCTTTAAAAATATTATTCAATATGCTTAAAAATCTTATCTTAGGGTCCTTGATATTGACACAAAAATTGAATTAATATCTAGATAATTTGATAATTGATTTGTGTGGTATTTCTCTGAACTGGTTCTTCTGTCTGTTTAATACAGCTGTTTGCTTCTCATTTAATTTCTTGTTTAGTGCTTCAGTATATTTGTCAAGTTTTCCACTTAGTAGTAACAATGATCACTCCATATTTGTTGTATGTTAAGTAGTGAGTTACATAGTGGATACATCTTCTTTCATTTACTCTTCAAAATAATCACGTAAGAAGAAACTATTATCTCTATATTGTAGATATGATAATTACAGTTAGAGAGTTTGATGCTTTGTCTTTATTCACGTTACTTGTGACAGCTGAGCATCAAATCCAGTTGTTTGTCAAAAATCAAAGTTGCTTTAACAAACTGTGCCATAGACATGCCTGACATGTTTGTGTCTTTCCACAATGTCAGAACGTATCAACAATAAGTTCACAAGCTGCATCAGTTTCATCAACTTTAAGTGATGAAACAGTCTCGAGTTCACTTGTTGACCATGGCAACCAAAATTCTTTATTCCATTCCAATCTTAATGAATAATGTCAGTGTCACTCAGATTACACATTACACTTCACACAATGACACATAGGTTACAGAGTGGCTAAGAAAAGGTTAACGTGGCCTCAGAATTGAACATAACTATATTGAAGGCAAAGGCAGAGTTGATTCAGTTGTACAGGAGTCATTGAAGGTGACCGTGGAAGAGACTGTTGAGCCCACCTGCAGGCTGTTCAGGGGCAGAGCTGTCAGGTGTCGAGCTGTTCTATGTGGTGTTGTCAGGTATGGAGCTGTCGGGGGAAGGGCTGTTAGGTTGTCACATGAGGCACTGTCAGGTACACAGAGCTGTCAGGCACAGGTTTGGAGGGGAATCAGTTTCCAGTGGCAGCACCAAGCAGAGAAATAGCACTGAGCTGAAACCTGGGGACACGCCCGGAAGTTTTATGCCTGGCATTCTCAGGACACACGTTAGATGATCTGATGACTGGCTCGTGTGTCCCACTTTGCCACCATATTAGTGTCCACTTTTAAATATTTTAAGTGAGGTGTGTCACCCTTGGTTTCATGTGTATGATAAACTCATGGACTTGGCTTTTTTGATATGGTCTGATACGCTGTGTGTCCCTAAATTAATCTGGTAAGGTCACCAGTGGCAATTTTTTGTTTGTGTAGCTGTTATCTGTCTCTGCCACATGGCTGTGCTGGACAGATGGTTCTTTACTTGAGCAAACAAGTTGTAGAGACACTTAGCTTTAGCATTTGTGCTGAGAATAAAACAAACTGCTCCGTATAAAATGGAGTGTCCCAGGGAAGGCTCAGCCTGAAAGCTGCTGTTCTCTGCAATCTGGTGTAGAGCCCGCTTTCCACAAGGATCCTTTCTCTAGTGATCATTATATTGCCTCTAAATTAAAAATCATTGCCTTTAAATTGTAAAAGAATACAACTGTAAAACTGATATTTCTCCATTTTGGATATGAATGAAACTATGTATTTTCTTAGCCTATAAAACAGGAAGCACATTGTAGTAACCTTCCATCAGCCAGTAATTTTTGCTTAAGTAATCTGAGACTTAAAATCCAAGTTTTCATCCGTGTATCTTTTTATTTCCTTCCTCATTTTTCTTTTCCTTTTTAAATCGAATTTTGTTATTTCATGTAATACGTCTTGCTCATATTTAGACCCCCATCCCCTATCTGGATCCCCCATAGCCCTCCACTGGATTTCATGCATTCTGTCATACATGTTAAGGTCTGTGGAGGCAAGGTTGTAACCCCAAATGTCCCTTGGTGTATGGTCATCCGCTGTAGCCTGGTCAACCTATCTAGTGTAAGCCCCTTAAAGAAAATCAAGTCTCCCTCCCCTAGTACTGATTGGTGGCCAACAGTTGCTCAGCTAAATTGGCGCTTCTTATCCGTTTTCCTAGTTCCATGCTGGCATTTTATCTGGTTTGAACTTTCATGGCTCTTGTGTGCACTGTCACCATCACTGGTAAGTTCATGTGAGCAAGTTCCCAGCCACCTAGAAAGCTGTTTCCTTGTGGTCATCCACCATCCCTGGCTTCTACAGTCTTCCCACCCCATCTTCTGAAGCCTGGATAGCAGAGGTTTGATAAAGGTGTCCTAACCAGGATCAAGATACATAGTCACCATCACCTTAAGTCGACTTTCCTTATGCTCCTCTCATTGCTCCTCTCATTTCTTCTGCACTTTCTCCAGTTGTTGGAATTGTATTTTTTTATTCTTGGCAGTTGGCAAGCACATAATGGTGGATTCAGGAAGGCTACGTGGGCCATCTTTTCTGGATGACCTGTGGTAATAGCTCTCCGCTGCTGTGATAAAATACCCAAGGAAACTTAAATGGCTAAAGTTTTATTTTGGCTCTGAGTTTTGGGGGTGTCATTCTGGGTGGCTAGCTCTCTGCCTTGCTTTGGGTCTTAGCTGAAGTGGTGTGTTATGGCAATGGAAACACGTGGCAGAGGAGGCTGGTGGCCAAATGCCCTCATTTGGATGGAGGCTAGGTATACTCTTCAAAGGCATGCCTCCAGTGACCTAGTTCCTCCAAATAGGCCCCACCTCCCAGAACCCATTCAGTGGTGGGAATCCTCCACGGTGTCCGCTGATGAGAGTAGCATACTTGTGGCCCAATCAACTCTCAGTAGTGCCACCCGGTGGGGCCCACGCATTCAACTGATGAGCCATGGGGCCATTTAACATCTAAACCGAAGTAACAGTTCTTGTTTACCTGAGAGGTCCATTTGTCGTTCTGTACGAACTCTTCCAATTTTTCTCTTACATATGTTATGGGATAAAAGCTAATACTAAACTTGTTTTTACTTGTCAGAAACTTGCCTGTTTCTGTATAAAATGTTTGATTTTAAAACTGAGAAACTGAATCAAGTATCTGTTCAGTCTAGACTTTTTCATTAGCATTTAAATATGCTTGACGCTTTCATGTTGACCAGAAGTCTTAATTGAGCTTAGGACAAATTTCTTCTTGTTTTCTTTTCCTCCTCCCTGTTGGTGTTTTCTTCCTCCTGCTACCAGCCAGTTGGCCTGCCTCTCTCAGAGTCTAAAACCCCTGTTATGCATGTAACTGCATCCCGTGAATCTTTCTCCAGTTTCTTTGTCTTAGCGCTTTACTCTGACTTCTGGGAAAATCAATTATTCTTGTTTGTTGATTCTGTTTTCTGCAGCATCTGATGTTCTGTTTATAGTCTTTACTGCATGTCTATATGGTGTGATAATTATTATTTTATTATTCCTAACTAATCTTAACATGTTTAAAATGTTCCCACCTATGGATCCTAGTCACCATTTTATTAATATAGTCTTCTTATACCTCATTGAAAATTCAAAAATTTTAAAGTATGTATTCTTGTATCTTACAACACGTCCACTTCAAAAGCAATCATGTTATGTTTATAAAGTCATGTTTTTCTTTTGATCCCTGAATGTTTTATAATGTCCTTTTGTTTAAATTCGTCTTTAGAATGAAATGTTCACTTAATCTCAGAAATTAAGATGAATTCTGAATGAAAACAAGTGGTGCTTTCCCAGCCCTTCATGTGCAAACTGAAGAAATAAATTCAGTGTCTTTTTAACGGTATGGAAATCGAATAATTCTGTGTGTCTTAGTGAGTTGAATCCAACAGGTGGGAGTAGCCTTTGCATTGATGTAGCGCCCCTGAACTTCTAGACAGAGATCAGCTGGAACTGTGCTCCACTCCACTCCCAGCAAAGAGTGTGATCCCTTCCCAGAGTTCCTCAAGGTCACGGCTGTGTTTCACAGCCTTCAAATACAGAGTGCATTGTGACCCGAGAGTGCTTTGGTGGCATTTCTTCCTCCTAGACATCAGGAGTGTGAGAATCTACTTCCCTTCAACCAATTCAAGTTAACCTCTGTCACTACAAGTTGGAGGTGGTGGGTGGGGAGTGGGGTTCAGCTGAGGCTTGGGCTGCAGGGTTCTAGTCTAGTGTCCCCCAGCCAGCTTTGCTCCTTGCACACTGGTGAGTGACACTCCCCTATCCCTTTCCTGCTTGTGACTGAAATATACAGTATGGAGTTGGCACTCTCATTTTCTGGGTTTCTCTTGTTTTCTTGGTCATGTTAGTGGGACAGGAAATTAAATATAGGCTTATACTACCATGTTGGTTTAGAAGCCATGCTGAGAGTCTCAAAAAGTAATTAAAAAACCCATTGAACATTGAAGAAAACTTTCAGACACGTGAAATTTGGACATAAGCCCAATGCGATACAACTCTATTGCCTCATCAGTCAGTTTTTACTGGAACACAGTCACGTTATTTTAGCTTACATACTGAACATGGCTTCTTCCCTGTCGTAGCCATAGAGTATGTTTGACAGAGACCAGACGGCCTGTATAGCTAAACATATTTGCCATCTGGCCCTTAACAGAGAAAGTTTGCAGATCTCTGACATGATTTTTAAATGGCTGGGAATGACTGACAGCAAGGGAACCACCTACCAAGAGATTTGCCTCCTTAGGGCAACCTTCTCCTCCTTTTTTTCTCCCTTACATTTGTTTGTTTTGTTTTGTAACCTTGACCTGTCCTTGCTCCTGCCTTAGCCTCTTGAGAAGCCCATGTGGTGATGTTGGTTGATGAAGTTGGAGACAGCTAACCTCTGTCAGCATCTCTTTTTCCCTGTCTTCACAGGGGCAGTGGAGAGGCTATTAGGGTCCCCTTAATACTTCTAGTTCCAGCCAGAATGAAGATGAAAAAGATGAAAAATTAATAACACCTTGAAGTTGTGATTTTTAAGGGTTCCCTGCAGATTTTTATTATCTTGTTACTTGCGTTCATTTTCTAATCCTGTGCCTCAGTTATGAAACTGTCTCCAGTGTGGCTGTGTTAGGAAGTGGTACTGAGTTGCTAGGAAATCAAGATGGGTTCATGCTTTTCTCTAGGGAAAGAATTCCTGTTCTTGAAAGGTTAGATTTCTTACTTAGAGAGTAGGTGAATGTAAACTAAATGCGCCTTCCATAGCTTACTGTAATTTCCTTTCGCACCATGTGGCCCTTCTCTTTTCTGGATGTGCCCTTGCCACTCACACACATTCTACTGTTACTTGATGCCATCGAACAAGTTACAAAGTAGCATGAGGCCCTGACCAGATGGACCTTATGCTGGCTTTATGAACGTGATCCTGATCTTGAACTTTCAGCCTCTAAAACTGTCAGCTGAACATCTTTTCTTTATAAAGAACTCCATCTCAAGTACTTTGCTACAGCGGTGCAACATGAACTAAGACATGTTGTGGTTTTTTTCCTCCATTCAGAGTACTGGAACTTTGTAGGGATTTTAGAACTGGTACTAAAGGATCCAGGAAATTAGGTGTTAAAAAGACTCCTACAAATGGTCAGGTTTGATGTTAAAAAGACTAGAAAATCCTTGTTCCTCCTTTGCTTCTTCTTTTTGTTCTCCAGCCTGTGGGCAGAATTTTCAGACAGGGCCTGTCTGCATGTGTTGCCTCTCTGTGTCTTTTGTCACCCTATCAGAGAGAGGGTAGCATCAGGATTCTGAAATCTCTCTTGCTGACTCCTTCATACCTCAAGCTTCTATGGGGCATGTCCTTTCAAGACAATCCAAGACTCCCTGAACTCAATTCTAGTGTGTTTTCTGATGGAATCATTTTTGCATTGTTGAAAGCTTTACTGATAACTTTAGAGGTGGGAGGATACTTGTGAGTGAATGGCAACGTAGGGATTCTGCAGGTCTCTCTGTGGAGCTCATCCAGGCCTCTGGCATGAAAGCCATTTCTGGGAGCGCAGTGGGAGAGCTGAATGGATACAATACTCAAGAGTCTGACTGTCCTGCTCTAGAGACATTTCTTTCAAAATCTTCCTCTACCCCACAATGCCAGGCATATTAGTAATTTTCCTTGTAGCTGAGACTTTCTGCAGTATAGTTAACTGTTGAGTCATCTCTCCAGCCCCAAAAGCATATTTTCAAAAAAAATCTAAATTAAGACAGATTTAGTATGAACATCTGCACGTATAAGATAAAAGCAACGATGTAAGGAATTACTGAAAAATTCCTTAGGTAGCAAGATGTGTCCCTGCATTTCAAAGATCACTTATTTATCCTCAGCTTCTATGAGAAAGGATTTATTTTATAAAAACGTATGAGCTAGAAGCGCCAAATAATCGGGTGAGAGTGGAGTTAAGTAATCAAAGTTGTAAATGGTCCTTTGCTATTCATGTGTCCCTCTCTCTGGGTGAAGAGGAAGCCTGCTCTGGACCTCACAATTACTAAGATGTATTTATAAGTTGAGTCATCCTACTTTGCATATGCTATTTCTTCTAGTTGTCACATCTATGAGACTTAAGAAGCTGAACATCATAGTTTTTGTGTATTTCAGTGGTTTTTTTTTTTTTAAGTTGCTAATTTTTAAGTTGCTAATGAGAATACAAACTAGAAATATATATTACTATGGAAAATAAAAATCAATAGGATTTAGTAAAATAAATAAAAATAGAATTGAAAAGCCTTTTAAAAGATTAGCTATTTGTTTTTCTGGAATGGGTTACATAATATATTTCAGGCCTCAAATTAAAATTAATGGTTTATAATACATCTCAAATTTTATTACCTAAAAGTTTTCATTTATTAAATACTTTGTGGAAGCTACAAATATTGATGTATTGTAATTTATAGCATATCTTCACAAATCTTTAGCAAAATATTGTGACAAGGAGTTATTTATAAAAACTCAAAGAGACATGAGGTAAACATGGGCAAATTGATAAATAAGAGGAACTTTAAATATTTTGTTTCCCATAAATTAGGTTGATTTTAATATATGTGACATGCTTTTTCTTCTGAACACAATGTGTAGCAGGCTCCACTTAAAAGAGAAAGCTGGAATTTAAATTGTTTAATTTTTATTTAATCATTTTTGTAACCTATATATTATAAAAAAGAAAGTGTAAGCAAGGCATGGAAAGTTTTGGGTACTGGAAGCGAGTTTCATCTGAAATAATTATTATTTATAATAATTTATAATGATAATTTCAGAACACATGACCTTAAGGACTCTTTATCAAGAAATCAAATTTAATTTTATTATTTATAAATATTTTTGAGTACCTGTGTGCCAGGTATCAATTAAGTTGTATATTAATTCACTTATTTTAAATAACAACCTAAGAGTGAGGTCGTATTAAAGTCCTTATTTAAACTGGAGACATAGAATAGTGAAATAACGTGTCCTCAAGCTCACATCTGCAAAGTAGCAGAGCTGGGATTCAAGTTAAGCAGCTACAGTAAATACTAAAGGCTTCCAAGGGCAGTGGTTCCCCATTCAGGCCAGTGACATTAGTCTCACTTGGAAATACATCACATTCTCAGTCCACATCCCAGACCTACTGAATCTGAAGCTCCAGGATGGAGCTGGACATCGGTGTTTTGAGATCTCCAGATGATTGAGATGCAGTGCACACTGAAGCCTGCGTAAAGAGGCGTTGTCTTTTCTCTTATTTTCTAGTAGGCTAGTAGTGGAGACAGTCATGCAGAACATATACTTTCCCTCAAGTCAGTAGTTACACAAAACGAGAGATGTTTGCAACAGCTGTAATGCAAAGAATGTGGGTAGGGGAGATTTTGAGCATTGAGAATTCTACACTTTAGTTTCAAGGACTGAGGAAAAGCAACCCGTTAATACTGGCAGCATGTGCTGGTTTTGCTTATCTAAAGTTTGAACAATTTTCTCATGCACATTGTGGCAGAAGGCATGGAACCATTGCTGCTACTCTCTGTTTTGCCCACCTTCTGGCTGATTGTGCCTTGGATGCATGCTATTCTTGGAAGTGATGGATACGAAGCTGGCAGAAAAGATCTGTTGAAGATCCTTTAAGGCAGTGATGCCTTTTACTTAGACTACTAGTCTAGCATTGGTTGCCAGAAAAGCTGCCCTTTCATAATGGGACCCATTTCAACCCAAAGGCAAGTCTGAGTCTAACAAGTCCTGCTCTGGGATTTCACAGAACTGCATGACTAAATAATGTCAGAGCTTATAATGCTTAAACAGTGTTACCTGTTAGCTGAGCTTTCCCTTACTTTTCAGGATGGTGTTTTAGAAATCCTGGCAGTAGCCTTCATGCTAAACACAGTCTTTGCTCTTTTCATTCTGCTGCAAACAGGGATTAGATGAAAAGTAAACAAGATGGCTGACTACTCGGAAACATCTTTGAAGTGATGGCTGATATGCACTGCTTGTTCAATCACTTAAAAGGCAGTAATGCAATTACGCCATCCTTTATAGAAGAACTGCTATTGCTTGCAGTTCACTTCCAGGCCTGACACAAGTAAATCACTTCGATAAAATCCTTTTCTTCCACTCCTAGAGACCAGCATAAGTAATGATAGCAGTGATCCAGCAAGGACAAAATGAATGTAATGTGCTTTTTATAGAAAAGTAAAATGTTTCACAAGGCAGTGATTCATCTTGTTCTTTGGATAATGAGTTTTCTTTTGCTGTATGTGAAAGATGTTTAAATGATCTTATATAAAGGTACTTTTGGAGAGGCAAATACTACACTCTTCTGCAGAATTTAAATGCTTACATTTAGCACTTTTACATGAAAATTACAGAAGGGAAGATATACTGTAGAAATACACCACCCATACTTTGGTACTATTCCCTTATAACTATTCTAAAAGAGGGTATTTTCTAGAATATTTAAGCAAATTCTTTCCTTGCATGTACACAATGACCTGATTCTTTTTAAACCTGAAGTATTAACAACATGACCCGTGGCTCAGACTTAAGGACACCAACTTAAGAGAATTTTATGATTGCCAGTTCATCATGAGTTGCTCAATTTACTTAACTGTCTTCTTAATGATCAGGTTACCCCAAAGATAGTCACTTTCTAATCTAGACAGGACTGAGTCCTTGAGTTAATGCATGCAGAGTGTGGCTGCATGATTCAAATTATCCTTTCTGTTTACTTTTTATGATGAACATGTATTAATCGTACATGGTAATTTGTTTCAGCATTGTATGTCAGTACATGTATACAGCACTGATCAGATCCATCCTTCCTGTTGCTCAGTCCTGTGAGAGCACAATGCAGCCTCTCTCTGGTCATCCCTGTTCTACCTTCAGATCCTTGTTCTGTTTCCTTTCACCTGTGAAAGAGAATGTGCAGCACCTGTTCATCTGTAGCTGAGATCTAATTTGACATAATGTCCTCTAGCTCCATCCATCTTCTGAAAAAGATGGATTTCCTATCTCCTTAGGAGTGCACACTACTCCACTCTGAATATGTGACTCCCTCCCTTTACCTTCCTCCCTCAGTCCACTCCCCTCCTTTCTCATCAGGCAGAGATTTATATTTATATATTTTATTTACTGGCAACTCCACAATTTCTAGAATAATATCTTATTCATAGTAACAATTCAGGGCATATACATGAATAAGTATACATTTAAATATAAGATGAAGGCTGTGAGGCAAATATTTTGCTCTTTAGTTTACAGATGGAGTGAGGCTAGGAAAGTAACAAAGTAAGGACTGAAAGTGGCTGTAGCTAGTGCAGCATCCATCGGTTCATTCACCCAGTCAGTGAGTGACAGTAAAGTTCATGGTATTTCCAATATAACACTGCCTGCCATGTCTTCTACACTGATACAAAAACTAACGTCTTCATTATTATTCACTAATTCATTATTGATTTTTTAATTTCCCCAGAGCCCCAGTGAGCATCAGTTCTTTTCTGGTTTGCCGTTGGGAAGCTATCAGAGTCTCATGATATTTTTCTATTTTATAATTAATTTTGAATAGACAATCCATGGATGAAAAATTCAAAAGTTTGGGGACTGGAGAAATGGCTCAGAGGTTAAGAGCACTCACTTGGCTGTTCTTCCAGAAGACCTGGATTCAAATCCCAGCACCCATATGGTAGCTAACAACCATCCATAACTCCAGTTCCAGGGATTCCGATGTCCTCTTCTGATCTCCATAGGCATTGTATGACACAGGTGCATTTACACACATGCAGGCTTAATAATCATACACATAAAATTGAGATAAAAATAAATTTAAATATTCAAAAGTTTTAGAGGCATGTTTGTGGAAGAATACCCAGTAAACACCACCCTGCATTCCTCATCTTCCTGTCTATTCTAACAATCACCAAAGCCTATGCTCCAACCATAGAGGTTGTGATTTAATTGGTCTAGGAGTGCTGTTGGACTTTAGAAACTTCTAGAAGACCCTCAGGAGAACCACTGTTTTAGGTAACAGTGTTGCATTAAGGATCAGAAATGGATGAAAATATTCAAATGATTTTTTTAATGACACTGGACATGAAGTAGTAAAGGCAACAATCCCTGAAGAATGGAATCAGATGCTGAGTCAGACAGTGCTCCTGTTTGTTGCCTGTGGAGTCTCTAGACCACAGCACAGGGCAGGAACATGCAAGTCTAGCTTGGCTGACTGCTTGAGAGGTCAGAGCTGAAGAGATCTAGGCAGTGAAGAGTCAGAGGACAACCAAAGAGAGGTGAGGGCCTATGGAAAAGAGCTCTAGAGATCTGCAAATGGCCTCTCTTCAGTGTTCTGCTGAGACTTGTTAGATATAGATCTCTGAAGAAACTCCCAGAGGGTGGAAAATCAATTCACAGTACCTATCCAAACTGTGTTTAATTCCCAACACCGAAATAAAGAGACTGGGGATGCAAAGATATGAAAGAATATACTCCATCATGAGAGGGAAGTTAGTTGAAAATAATGCAGAATTGACATAATATAGTCAACAAAGCTATTCAAGTAATTCTTATGATTAAATTTCATAGATGCCCAAAGTTACAGACATAGAAGATGTACAAAACTCCAATCAAATTCTCAAAGTGAAAGCAGCTATTTATAAAGTAAAATATAGCCTGGGTAGGAATAATGGCAGATTAGGCACTAAAGATGAAAAGATTTGTGAACTTGAAGATATAGTAATAGAAACTATCCAAAGTGGAAAAGAGCAAAAAGACATTTTATAAGTGAAAAGAATTTTAGCGAGTTGTAAGAAAACTTCAAGAGACATAATATATGTGTAATTGGAAACTCCAAAAGGTCATTAGAAAATGGAAAAATACTGTGTAAAATATTTCCAAATTTAATGTCAATTAGAAACACACAGGTGAAGAAGTCCCTCAAACCCAAGGTCAAGAAGCATGAAGAAATAATACAGGTTACATCATCAAACTGCTGAAAATCAACGACACAAAGGAAATATTGAGAGCACTGAGAGAATTAAAGACATTACATCAGAAACAAAAATAAGGATGATGGCAGAGTTCCAGTCAGAAGAACTAAAGGAAAATGTCTATTAGAATTTTGTGGCCAGATAAATTACTTTTTAAAATAAAGAAAAATAAAGAATTATTTTTTCTAGACACAAAAGCTGAAGAATTCATCACCAAGTTTCACCATAGATATGTTGAAGGAAGTTTTTCAATCTGAAGGGATCATACAGAAGCTCTTGTGGCTCTGTATGAAGAAACGAGGGACAGCAGAAATGCTTAGGACGTGGAGGGATAAACCTTTATTACTTAAGTCTTTAAAAAAGAGAACTGGGTATGGTGACATGCCTTTAACCTCAGAACTCTGGAGGAGAGGCAGGCAGATCATTGTGAGATCAAGGTCAGCATGATCTACATAGTGAGTTTCAGTCTCAAAAACCAAGCCAAACCAAATCATACCATACCACACCACGCCAAACTACCAACAAAGCTCCAAAAGATAATCAACTGTTTAAACAACTATAATAATGCAGAATGGTATGTATGAAAACATATTTTAAAAGATTGGCACAAAAACTAGATGAGAGAAGTGAAATATATAACTTTGAGTTTTTAAAGTGCCAGAGATTAATTTGAAGGTACAATAACATTTAAAGATATATTATAAAAAATAAACATTGACTATAAATGTGAAGATGTTCAGTAAAATAAAATAAGGAAGCTGTCACTGCTAAACAAGAAAATGAGATGAAGCTGAATCATGAAAATTCAACCCTAAAAAAAGAGGAAAAAGTTGATAAAAAATGAGACAAATAGGATACAAACAGAGCCTCCAGTTTAATCACATACAAATGACTAAACGCTTTGGTCAAAGGTCACAGGCCATTGGTTTGGATTGATGTCTATAAAGAACATACCAAATATATAAAGATGTGAGCTGAACGTAAAATAATGGAAAAAGTGCAATAAGTTACCACTGCTAAAAAGCAAGCTAAAATAGCTGGGCATGGTGGCATAACCTGATAAGCACAGTACTGCAGAAGTTAAAGAAAGAGGATCAGGAATTTTAGGCTAGCCTCGGCTACTCAGTGAATTCAAGGACATGCTGGACCACATGAAACCTTATCTCAAAAAGAAAAGAAAAAGAAGGAAAGAAAACTAGAATAGTTATATTGATATCAAAGTAGAATTGTCTGGAAAAACGTATCACTTAATTATTACAGGGGGTTCCATTCTTTGGGGGGAACCACCATGTTTTTACATCTAATAATGGAGTCCCAGTCCTGGCCGAAATGAAAGGAAAATAGACAAAAATACAGAGTTGAAATTTCAATGTCCTGGGACTAGAGAGATGGAGTAGCAGTTAAGAGCACTGATTGCTCTTGCAGAAGACCTGAATTCAATTCCCAGTACCCACATAAAAGTTAACAACCACCTATAACTTCAGTTCCAGGGGATCTGACACCCTCTTCTGACCTACACAAGCACTGCACAACACAGGTACATTTACAAACATGCAGGCAGTACACTCATACACATAAAAATAATGAGTAAAATTTAAAAACTTTCAATGTCCCTTTCAATAATGGGCAGAATAAGTAGACAGAAAATGAGAAAAGAATAGCTAGAATATTTAAACAACTCTGTTACCCAATTTGACCCTTTTACATTTAGGAAACACTACCTACTACAGAGTAGTCTATGACTTCCTTGTAAGTACACATGGAACTTTTACTATGATAGAGCATGCTCTGTGCTGCAAAACAAATCTCAACGAATTTAAAACATGTCAGTCTTACAAAATCACAACAGAATTGTATGACATATCGATAACATGAAGATATCTGAAAAATATCCTTAAATATTGGGAAAGCAAATAGCATATGTAAATAAGGAAGATATGAAGAAGGAAATTAGAAAGTATTTTGAACTGAAAGAAAATGAAAATGTGTGGGATGCTGTTAAAATGCTACTATAGCCCTTCTATAAACATGAAGGAATGTTTTAGATCAGGGCCCCATCTTCCATTTCAAGGACCTAGGAAAAGAAGGACAGATTAGGTTATAAGTAGAAGAAAAGAAATAAAAATATTAGAGTAGAAACCAGGGGAAAACAAGACATCCAAGGGAGGAAGGCCATAGCAGCAACTGCAGAAATGAACAAAACTGAAAATTCCTTAGTTAAAGGATCAGGAGGAAAATACAAATTACAGTTGTTATTCATGAAAAGAAGAATGTCACTGTAGATGCTCTAGATACTAAAAGGAATCTATAGACTAGCTTGACATAATCTAGTCACTTGAGAAGAGAGTCAAGAAGGATTGGCTAGATGAGGTTGGCCTGTGGGAGTGTCTGTTGAGCAGGATTATCTTGATTGTATAGGGTGAAGCGGGCAGACACACCCTTTTGTGAGTGGCACTGTTCTCTGGGCAGTCAAATACGGATTATATAAGATTTGAGCTCAGCACTATCAAGGACACATTAGTTCATCGTTATCTGATTCCTATCATGAGTCAGATGTGACCAGCTGGCCTCAGAACCCTTTGCTGTGACTTCCCCACCATGATAGGCTGTAACCTGGAGCTGTGAGCTGAATAAACTTTCCCCCTTTGATTGCTTTTGTCAGAGTACTTTACTAAACGACAAAAAAATAAAGATAAAGCTATTAAAGGAAGATTATTATATAATATAAATAATTAACACACTTATGATTTCAACAATTTAAATGAGGTGTACGGAGTTCTTGAAGAAAAAACTGTCGAGTGTCATAGAAGAAGTAAGTCATTTGGTAGATGTAAATTTGTAATTAAATGCATTTCCATAAAGGCTCATAAGCCTCCAGTTGTGCCAAAGATTTGAAGAAGATGCAATAGCAAAAAAATACCCAAGTTCTAGAAAACTGAAGGGAAGGGATACATAGTGGTTAGTGTTGGTTGTCAACTTGACAAGATCGAGACTCATCCGGGAGATTGGCTTTCTGGGCATGCCTGTGGGAGATCGTGTATTAATTCAGGTGATCCATCCACTATGAGTGGCATCTTTCCCTGGATGGGATCCTGGACTGTATGGAGGAGAAAAGGGACAGAGCACCAGCAAGCATTCATCTCTCTCTCTTTCCTGATTGTGGGTGTCAGTCACATGACCTGCTGCTTCAAGCTCCTGCTGCCTTGACTTCTCTGCCATGATGACTAGAGCTGTGAGCTGAAATAATCCCTTTCTCCCTTAATTTGCTTTGTCAGGGTATTTACAGCAGCAGGAAAAGAAACTGAGATGGGATGCTTTTAAACCAAAGCTAGGAGAACAGCATTACCTTAATACTAAGACTAAAGAAAGGTACTACACAATAGAGAACTACAACCTAATAGCCTTTCTGAATGTACATGGGAAGGTCCTCAAAATAATTGTAGGAGATTGAGTTCCACAAAAAGATATTGCTCAGAAATGTAAAGTTGGTTCAACATTACAAGGTCAGCCAATGGAGCTGACAAGATTAAGACACTAAAAAAAAAATCATTTGATAGTCTTAGTAGACACCGAAAAAAAAATATTCCTAGGTTAAAAAGGTAACCTATTCAGTCATTCAAGATATCTACAAAATCCCAGGGTCTCACGTTACTCATAATAGTGAAAAAGTCACAGGCATTCATTCTTAGCCCTTCTGTGTAAAAAGACATGGATGTCCACTCTTACCACTATTAATTCAGGGCTCTGGAGGTAATTCTTGATGTCACATTAAACTGTGGAAAATCAATAAAATTCATCTTGAACAGAAACAAAGAATTAGAATTACCTTTGCTCATAGGAATCATGGTTATATAGAAAATCCAAATCTAAAAGTAGATACTAGAACAAATAAGTATGTTGACAAGGTCACAGGATACAAGATCAATATGCAAAAGTAAATTGTATTTATAGTTATAATATATGAAAAATTAGGTTTTGAAGGTCCTTTCTTTGAAGTAATTTCCTTTTGGCTCAGAAAACAAATAAATCAGCTAATTACCCTTAAAACTCTTCCTGAAGTGAACTTCTGATGTGTAACTGTTTCACAGAGAGAGTGTGGAGAGCTTGATCCAGAAGCATTCCTATGCCCGCTCACCCATCCGCACCTATGGAGAAGAGGATGTCCTAGGGGAGGAGAGCCAGACAACCCAAAATCGAGGTAAGGCCACACTTGGGGATGCAGAACTGCTGGGAGCCAGAGTTCTTGAGAGGAGAAAGGCAGGCTATCATTGGGATGTTTGGTCTTCAGAGACCACATGCCAACAAATACCTCAGAACTTTTCAAAAGAGGCATTCGCCAATGCTGGGGCTCACATATTTCATTATTTTCCCTGGGTGGTTAAGTGGCTAGTCTGCCTGAGGTGTGGTTTTCCAGTAACAGGACACAACCTTTGCATCAGGGTCTGGAGGGGCTGGTCCCTGACTTACTGTCTGTCAGGGAGGGTGATTTCTTAACTTTCTCTGAGCTTTATTATCTGAAAATGAGGGAGGATATCTGTTGCACTCACAGGAGTAACAGCTTATTAGGATCAAAGATCGAGGCAAAGGACTATCCATACCTCTGATAGTTGAGCAAAAGACTAGGGGAATGGCTTAATCACTTGTAATCTCAGTGCTGAGGAAGCAAATACAGGTATTCCTGGGGCTTGCTGGACAGGCAGCCTAACCCTTAGTGAGCTTTTGGACAATGAGAGAGAAAAACAAGGTCAATGAACCTCAACACAGACACCCAAAGTTGTTCTCTGGTCTTCAGTGCACAGGTGCATTCAGCGACAGGCAGAGGCAGAGGCAGGAAGCAGGAGGCAGGAGGCAGAGGCCAGATAGAAGAGCAGTCTCTTTCAGGGAAGCCCAGGGAGGGTTCCCAGTGTATGGGAAGGAAGTCCACAGAAGATAAGCCAGTGCTGCTCCACCTTAGAGCCTGCGATGTTCACAAAGGGGGATGATCTATGTAATTTTTTTATGTCAAAATTACCAAGTAACACGATCGGTCAAAACACAAGAAAACTACTAGTCCTCATCCCATTAGAGTTCACTATTTCCTCACATTTCCACTTCTGGAAACCAGGATGTAGAATTCATTCTTCTGGCTCTTACAATGGCTTTGGAAACCAGGGGGCTTTGTTGAGACACATCCAGCCTCCTTTAGGGGGATATTGCAAAGATCAGAACAAATGCCAGATATTTGGAGGTTTGTTTAAGGAAATTGGTAATTATCTGCAGGTAAAATGCTCATGCTCTGCCACTCTGTGGAATGCAATGAATTAAGTATTTTTCCTATTTAGTAATTTTTTTTCTTCCATGTAGGGTGTAAATGATGTCTTCTTATCTAGAAAGGTAGATTTGCCCTAACATACATCTCCTGTAGGTTTGTCTTTGCAAATTGCAGATCTAATAAATATTATTTTTTGGAAATAAACAGATCTTTACAGGTAACTTAATTCTTGATCAATACATCGAAATAGTATTTCGAGTCTGATGACTGTTTTTCTTAACAGGATCTGCCTTTACAACATCTGACAATTTGTCTCTCAGTTCCTGGGTATCATCGTCTTCCAGTTTCCCTGGATTTCAGCATCCGCAGTCCCTGACTGCTCTTGGCACCAGCACAGCGTCCATAGCAACACCAATCCCTCACCCCATTCAGGGTTCTTTGCCACCATATAGCCGGCTGGGGATGCCTCTGACCCCCTCAGCCATTGCCAGCTCCATGCAAGGGAGTGGCCCCACGTTCCCTTCATTCCACATGCCACGATACCATCACTACTTCCAGCAGGGGCCCTATGCTGCCATCCAAGGACTGCGCCACTCCTCTGCTGTGATGACACCGTTTGTATGACTCTTCCGAGAGTGGGGGAAGTTAGCTCCCGAGAGTATCCAAATGGGTATGAAAATATAAAAAGAGGGCTGGGTGGGTGGGATGTGGGGTATTGGAGCAGGGGCTCTCCAGGAAACTTGGGACCTACTGAAGAGGAGAGCTGGACTCACAGGGAAATCTACCTTTAAAAGAGTGTACCATGGACAAAGACTCATCTATGGATGGAGTCAGGAGAGTGTCAGTGTAAAATTCTTAGCCAGCCTAAGTCCTACAATTAATAAGGAATCAGTTTACCCAGAAAGCTTGATAATATAAGGCAATGGAATCTTAAGGTGCATTATTCCTATTGGTTGAAAATTCTGTTGATGCAGTATTGTGTGAACTCAATCTGTATAGGTTTTCTTTCTGCTTTCAACAGGTTAAAAGTGTCTTCAAAGAGGCAATACTATATAGCATACTGACCACATGACTAACTTGTCAGTTCTCCCTGTAGAAATGGGAGTCCATAGCAAAATGTTTGTAGTGCTACATCCTACGCATGTTTACTTTCCTTTAAGCCAGTTTGCTGGGGGAGGAGCAAAGATAGCACTAACACATCCTGCTGCGTGGATGAATGTGTGGTAATGCCTTTGCCAAGTTCTTGCAACGTCAACAGGCCAGTATGCAATAAGCTCTGACTTCAGTCTTTTTCCTTTTTCTTTTTCCTAATAATTCTCTTTCTTGCAACTACTTTCCAGTAAGGGAGGAAAAGTGTTCTGTATGCTAACTTAAAGCAAGAAGCTCTGTGTGTCATATTACCAAAGTGAGGTTTGCTTTATCTGGGCTGCATTTTCAATACACTACTGAAGTATTAACTGAGGATTCTTCCAGAGCCTGTGCATAGTGATTGGGGAGGATCTCTGCCATACAGCTGCAGTAAAAAGATGGTGGTTCTCTTCTGAAGGGAGTTTCTCAGTGGGAGCCAAAGTCGCCTTTATTTTCATTTCAGTCTCTGAAGATCTTTTGCATATTGAAATGTTTTGGGCCAAACTCAGTTTTTTATAAATCTTCTTTATTGCTGCTGCCACTCATTGCCAGGGATTTGCAAATGACCATTAACCATTCTCCACGCATGGCTGGCCATGATTAATCATATGCTCATGAGGAAGAATATGTCCTGTATCTAATTTATCCTTTTACTGACTATGTTACATTTACAGATTCTTTTACCATTTTCCTTGTCCCTGATATAAAATTGCATGCTATTTCAGCCACTCCCTGACAGAAACATTAATGTTTCTTATATGCAAATTAAAGCTTCATCCAGCTCTTGCTCTCTTCTTAAACCTTTCCTTTATGCACACGATGGAGATTATATTTTACTTCTATATAACTGTACGTTATTTTTGAACAAGTATCTTAGCATTTACAGTCAGGGTAATAGTTTTAGTATTTTGCAAGAGCAGCATCTCCTTAGTAATAGAGATTTATTAAAGTTTTAGACTTTGAGCTTTGAATACAGTATGTTCCCGCTACAGGATATAACCTGTTTGCTTAGCATATTTCCCCCAATTTAAATTTAGTTTAAATTTTGTATGTAGTTTTCATGTATTCTGTTATTACTGAAAAGGTATTGAATCTGTTAGAAAAGATGGGAAATATTGCTACTGACAGTGGAAGCGTATTTGGAAGTAAATGCAACATGCTCCCCATATCACACTATGGGATTTTTATGTGGTTGTTTTAATGTTAGGCTTCTCTCTGTGGACTGACTTTCCCGGGCAAGTTCAAACTTACAAAGAAACAGGAACTGTTAACAAAAGCATTTCAAACTCCTGTCAGATACTGCGGGTTAATTTTTGGAAGGGGTGTGGAATTAATGAATGGTCAGGGTACCGCTGAAGAGTGCTGATTAAAGTAGGAAGAAAGAAGATGTTCTTTTACAGGATGCCACTCACACCCCTGGCAAATGACGGGGACACTAAAGTGCATCTGTGCCTAAATTATTATTTTTTTCCAAGAGAGTGGAAGGATTGTTTTATTGCTGTGTGTGTGTGTGTGTGTGTGTGTGTGTTTGCTATATACACTTTTATTTCCTGACTTTGTAATTTTGTTTATAATTAGGCAATATGAGACTAAATCTAATTGGAGTCCGTGGAGAAAAACAGATCTGCTCTTGGAAAAACTGTCTTTGAAATTCTAAATTGGACATACGTTTCACATGTTGGTATTACTTGAACCAGACATAGGTCTGTGTGTGAAATGGGCTCAAGTGAGCACCAGGCAGTCAAGCCCTGAGAGCCCCCTGTGCTTTTCTGAGCTGTTCTGGTTGTGGATTCTTATTAACCCCCTGGGAGTTTACTAATTAAAATTAATTTCACCAAAAATGATGACAAGAATTAGACACTCCATGGGAAAGCCAATTAAAGAATAATGAGCATGACTTAAATTCATAGTTCTCTTTATGCAAATTACAGCCTCAAAAACACTGCTACTGTGCAGTACTGTTAAAGAGGTCTAAGCAGACCTGCTTTACTGCTCTAATAAACCCACTGATAATTCAGTGGATTCTGATTTGTAATTTGGCTTAAAAACATTTTTCAATGATTTGAAGTTCAGTCATTCCGTTTTCTGAGTTAGTGAATCATCCCACCCTCTTCCCAGCCTGTTGGCAGTGCATATGGAAATATATCCAGCTTGTGTCTAGCAAACCAAAAAAAATGGTTAGGTAACATGGACTGGCTTAATGATTTTGTATTCCATTGTTGGTCCCTCTCAGCATAGCGCTGGTATTTTGTCTGAAGGTTGATAAGCACTTCTGGTAGGTAGACACAGAGAAGTAAAGTCATCTTATAGCAACATGCTTGTGTAGGGCTTTGTAGGAGCAACAGTGACTCTGGGGCATTCCAGGATCTTACCTCCTTCACCATCAGTCCACATGTCTGTCATTTGTTTCTCCAGCTACAACACTCATCTCCCCAAACAAAAATAATGATAGGAAAAGGAAAGCCATTAAAACCCCAAGAAATATTCTTAGATGTAAAGCCTCCTTATTTCTCACTGTTTATGACTTTTTCAGGGAGATGCTAGAATATTTATCCCATTTCTGTATTTCACAATGATTTTTCAAAGTACCACGCTTGAAAAGGTTAACTGTGCTGAGGAAAATCACCTATAAATAAAGTGGATGGGAGGATTTCCCATACCATAAAATACACAGACAAGTTTAGTGGTGACTTGGTAACGAAGTTCCTTAAATTCAATATGTATTGAACAGGTTAACATTTTGCAAAAAAACTTACGTTTTTATTCAATATCCCACTAACTAGGAAAATCTGTTCATTATTAAATGGGCAGGAAATTAATAATTATTAGAGACAAAATAATACTCACCCTAAATCTAAACAGTAGACAAAAGACGAAAATTTCAGCTTGTTCCTTTATAGAGTTATGACAGGGAGGAGGATGGATTTTATATAAATGTTTGTATTATTTTAGAATGAAAGGACTTTTTATAAGTAAGCAGAGGGAAGGTACAAACTCTTAAGACTTTAGGGAAATATAAAACCTTTTCTTCATCACTTACTTGTCCATACCAGTACTAAAGCATTGCAATACTTACCTTTCTTCAGCAAGCTTAAATATAAAAAGGTTCATTTATAGTAATTTGATGAACAAATAATCCATAATCCATAAGTATTTTCTAAACTTCTTTTCTGTTTCTCTTTCAAATCATTTCAATTTCTTCCCCTTTTAAAGAAAGTATCTAATTAAGAAAATAAGATTTTTGTGGGTGTGAAGAAATATATCTGGACAAAAGATACAATTTGTTGTATTTTACTTCTGTTACACAAACGTATTAGTTTTTTAAATTTTCATAAATCTGAAAAACTTTATTTGTTAAAGGATGAAATTGGGTATATAGCTTCTTCAGTAGACTCTGTCACGGTTTGTTTGCTGTGTCTTCGTTTGCTTAATGAATTGCGTGAGAACAGTCACTGTAATGCAGCGTGTGTGGGGGAGGGGGAAGGGCATGGGAAAGGTTTTATGGGAAAAAATTATAAACCTAATACTATGAAGTAACATCTAATGAAGTTCTTTTTAAGTGCAATATATTTATTTCTGCCAGAAATGTATTATCAACCTTATGTAATATTTGATGCATAACATGTTATTTGTAAACAGCTGAAAATTATATATTACTCAAGTTGTACAGAAGTACCAATGTGTGGATATTAGTTTATTTTGTCAAAAAGTGGTGTGGTTTATATATATATGAACACATTTATACTTTTAATTATCTATGTACTGTGACTGAAAAAGACATGGCACAGGGACTGGAGTGACCACTCCCAGACAGTCATCAGGTTCTGTCACAATATTGCAGCTTTGTGGCAGAAGGAAGACTGCTCTCCTGTCCCTACTATTCTCATGTCCCTGTACTCGGTCCCCTCTCATTCATTCCACCCGACAAACCCTCTGAGTTATGGAATTTTACATCTTTTCTACTAGTTGATCCTGAAGATTCCATAAAGCTTGAAAATTCCTACCTCTCATTCTGGCCATAAGCACTGAGATACACTAAGTGGGATTAGCCAAATTCCAGGTCTTAATCCTTTCTCCATGCAATAACTCTTCAAAATACTTGGTGTTATCTTCTGCTTTTAAGAGTCTCTTCCATTTTAGTCATTTTTTGACGCATGCTGAACGTCAGGCTTTTAAAAATCTTATTTGGGGACTGGAGAGATGGCTCAGTGGTTAAGAGCACTGGCTGCTCTTGAAGAGGGGCCTGGTTTGGGTCCCAGCACCCACATGGCAACTAACAGCCATTCAACACTCCAGGGGAACGAGCACCCTCTTCTGACCCCCGTGGGCACTGCATGACACAGGTGCACTTACACACATTCACTTGTGCACATAGAATAAAAATGATAAATAAAATATTTTTTAAAAAATCTTACTTGGAAGAATTTCAAACTTACAAGAAATGTTGAAAGTATAAGAAATTCTGTGTATCTTTTATTCAGACTCACCAATTGTTAGTTTTAGGCTCTATTTACTTAATCATGTGTGCATTCAGTAGCACTCAGAAGTGTGTGTGCACAGGTATGAAGGGTGCAGAAATAATTTTTTGAACCATAGGAGAGTAAGTTGAAAGCTTCCATTTTCCCTAAGTAAGTCAAAGCACATCTTTTAAAAACAAAAAATAGCCATGGTAACTTCAGGAAATCTAACAATGATCTGCCATCTATATTACAATTATATCAAATGCCTGAGTTTTTTGTACTATAATTTTTCCTTCAGTACAGATCTACTTCAAGGTGACATTAATTAATTAGTATGACATAGCTCCTCAGCTGTCCTGGTTGTTCTTGAAAAAAATTTTAATTTTTCAAAGGTGTCTAATTTATCACTATTTTGATGCTTGATTGTTCCAGATTTGGTCATTAGGAATATCTTTTATATTGCTTATATAAATTTATTCATTTATTTGTTTATTTACTTATTGACACCAGTTTCTGGCATAATAAGTAGCTCCAGGCTCAACTTGTACCTTTCTTGCTCCAGCCTTGAAATCAGCCTTTTCTACAAGGAGCCTGTATTTCTTTTAGTGGGCAAGGGTTTTAGATAGTAGGCTTGGGTGTCAGGTGTGCTCCATGGAGTAAGTATATTTATGAATAAAAAAAGAATTGGTATTGGCAAGATGTCAATTTAGAACTTATTACATAGATGCAGTACAATTCCAATCAAAATTCCAGGAAGTTTCCATAAAGTAATTCCAAAGTTTATGCAGAAAGGAAAAAAATCCCATAAAATCAGCCCAATATTGACAAAGAAGTAGGAGATCCAACTTCAAAACTCACTCCTAAGCTACAGTGAGATAGGCAGTATAGGCAAGTGTGAGGACCAGAGTTTTGCTTCCCAGTACTCTTGTAAATTCTGGGTGGGCATGGTGGCCCACCTGTGCTCTTAGCCTTCAGGAGGCAGAGACCAGATTCCTGGACCAAGCTGGCTAGTTAGACTAATCAGTGAACTCTGGATCAAGTGAGAGATGCTGCTTCAGTGTGCTTTTACCTCCAGCCATCTCCCCAAACCAAGAGGTTTTCATTATAATGCGATCCAGTATATTATCCCTTTTGGTTACAGTTTCATGATTTCAGCATTGTGTCACACGTGCACACACGTGCACACATGCACTCTCACACATATGTGAGCTCACACATATGCAAACATACATATGCATGCCAGATAGACATACACATGCAATTTTTAAAATTTTATTTTCTTTGGTAACCACTATTCAAAGAATGAAAAGATTTGGGCATAGATTTGAAGAAAATATTTCCAAAATGCACACAAAAAAACTAAAAATTCAACAGTAGGCAAACAACTTAATCAAAATAAGGGCAAAATATCTGAACATGTACCTTATCTAAGAAGATATGTAGAAGGAAAATACAAAAAGATGCTCAATATTACTCCTGATTGGGGAATCATAAATTAACACAACTCAAATACCACCATCCATCAGTTACAACACCAGTGGCCCAGTGCTGATGAGGATGCACAGGAACTCTCATTCATTGCTGGTGAGAATACAAAAGAGTACAGACATATTAAAAGCTAACATGTTATCTTATGATGATCATGATTTTAGGTATTTATCCAAATAGGTCATACAAAAACTTGCATAAGAAATAGAAGCTTTATTCATAATTGCCCAAATTTGGAAGCAACCAAGATGCCCTCAACAGGTGAACAGATGAACAGATGAATTGTGGCGCTCTATCATCCATGCAGTGGACTATTATCAGTGATCAAAAGAAACATGGGGCTGGAATGTAACAGTACCAGAGCTCTTGCCCAATGTGCAAAGAGATGTGAAAAGAAAAGAAAGGGGAAAAAGGGAGAGGAGGAGGAAGAGAACTGGGGGGATGAAGAAGAGGAATACAATCAAGCTGTGAAAAGACAGGAAAAGGGGTTACATTACCACAGAGCTCCAATTCTAATACATTCTAGAAAAAGAAAAATCACTGACAGCGTGGGCATATCAGTGGTTTCCGGGGCTTGAAGAGAGGGAGGGAGGAATGAGCAGAGCCTACAACTCTATAATGATACAATAATGGTGAGTATGTGAAATTATGCATTTGCCAAAACTCATAGGACTATAAAACTAAAGAATAAACTATAATGCAAACTAGACATTTTAGTTACTAATAATGCACCCATATTGGCCTATTAATTATAACGAACACACTACACTAATCCAAGATGCTAATAATAAGGGAACCTGTAAGGTTGGCAAAAAAATGAAAGATTTAGGAGATGTATTCCTGTAAAAATTTTCCATAAACATAAAAATGCTCTAAAAATAAAATCTGTCATTAAAACAGCAACAAAATGTCACTCCATATCATAACTACACTCATAAGGATAGACAATAACAAGTGTTAAGAGGTATGTGGAAAACTGTTTCACTATTTCATCTATGGATGGTGGGGATATAAAATGGTGCAGCCACTTTAGAAAACATCTGGCAGCTTATTCAAAAGAGAAACATGGAGTTATCATTGACCCAACAAATTCACTCCTAGAAGAAATGAAAATATATGTACAAATAGGTGTCAGAACAAGAATTTGTACATGAAAGTTCACAGCAGCATAATTTATAATAGGCAAAATAGGAAAATGCAAATGTCCCTCAGTGATGAGTGGACATACAAATTGTACATACATGCAACAGAATAAATAAAACTTTACGTGGATGGACATTAAAAACAGCATTCTAAGTGAAATAAGCCGATTACAAGTGACTATATGCTGTAGGATCCCATTTATATGAAGTGTCCAGCATAGAACTTATCCACCCAGAACAAAAATGGATTCCTGTTTGCCAGAGCCTAGAGTGGATGCAGAAGAAAGGAAAGAGGATATTTAAGGAGAGAGGGCAAGAAGAGAAATGGAAAGACTTGCTAATGGGCATGGGAGTTTAGGAATAGTAAGTGTTGAGTAAGAGAATGGTATTGGTTGTACAACTGTGACTATCCCCAAACCAATGAATTACACATTACAAAGCATGACTTTTAAAGCATTTGAATTATATGTCATGAAAACCATTATTTCACACACACACACACACACACACACACACACACACAAATTCCAAATTCCAAACTATCAATAAATCTTTATTTCAAATCTTTAGGGTTCAGTTTGTCCACTTTGAAAACTTTCTGAGGGACAGGTAAGTGTTGTATATTTAGAGTTAAGAATGGATTTCTAGAATATTCTCCCAGTCTCCGTTTTTCTTTAAAGATATTTCTGATGTCTCATAACTTTGGGGCTTAGGTTCTCAATTTATATTACCTAATTCTATTTTCTTTTTTTTCCTAGGAAAGAAACATAGCTATTTCTTGGACTTCCCAAGGGGGGAATTATTCTAAACCTTGGTGTAGTGATGATTATTGCCATATTTTAGAACACATTTAAATATCTATTACTTTGTGCACATTATCTTGGTTTTTGCTGCAACTCCATGAGGTAGATACTGTTATTTCTCTTTAAGGCATGAAAGAACTGTGTTTCAGAGACATGAAATGCTCAGAGACCTATGTTGTAATGATACATAGATTCCAATCATATATGTACACATAACTAAAGATATTCTACAACCCTTAAACATTCCTAAATTACCATAATTTTTAAAAAGTCTACTCTGTTGGCCCATTTTTGTTGTTAACAACACAATATCTGAGTCTGGCTAAGCTTTAACCTAAAGAGGTTTATTTCACACACAATTTTGATGGCTAGAAGGTACAAACAGCGTGGTGCTGACATCTGGATTTGTTCTTATGTGGCTAGAATACAAGTATTTCTCCTTGTAGATAATACTAGCTTAAGCATTCCCCAGTGTACATGAATGGAGTTATCTTTCTTTCCATGACCTTTACCAAGGCAACACAGTCTCAGTCTGTCTATATTCTTCTTGTTACCTTACAAGAGTTTCAATAGTGGAAAGAAATGTTTCAGTAACCTTTCTCTGAGATCATACACAAGTATTCTCCAAAATACACAAGTGAAAAGACATGTTTTAGCAGTGGCAAAATGATGAAAAAGAACTTGATCTTTTATTATATGAAAACAGACCAATGTGCAGGCACCTGGAAACAAAGAGCCTTCCTGAAGCATGCTCATACCAGGCAGCATGGAGCACAGCTGCCACTCCAACATCCCAGAGGCTGAGGCAGGAGGGCCTCAAGTTCAAGGAAGCCTCAGCTACATAACAAGACCTTGTTTCAAATATATGATACCCATTTTTTGAGGCAAAATTATAATATATGACTAAACAAAAAGAGTGATTTTCATCTTCGAACTTAGAGATAACGCTTGATAGAATAACTGAACAAGATTACTAAATGAAACTGCAATAGAATTCTGAAATGGGATTCAGTTACAGTTCAGACCGTGAGATCTTAAGAACTCTGTCACCATCTCTATGAGTAACTAATCCTGATACCCTGGAGATGATATAATGATGTCAGTTTCAAGTCTTTGCACCATAGAAAGCGGGAAAAAAATCACATTAAAAAATAAGAAATTGTGAAACAGCATGAACATCCTTTTTTTTGAATAAGAATATTAAAGTCAAATCAGTTATCTTAAATGATCAAATTATGAGTGGAAACTCTATAACATTATCAAAATATTATAGAACTGAACTTCATTGATCTACCTTGCTTTACATAACCAGTCCATATTTAACTCAACTACTTAAATTTGTGCCTGTGTATTTATGCAAGGTTAAAACATTAAACTTCACAGGAAAAAAGGAAGGATCTCAATGAGATAAAACAAAATCATTCTTATTTGGAAAACTAAATAATCACAAAAATATCTTCATTGCTTTGATATATGAAATATGTGGTGAACTTGCCTTTATATGATGTTACATTTGCAATTTCCCTAAATTTCATACTTAGTGCACTGATTTATGACAAGAACAGTGATTTTTTTCCTTATTAAAAGTGAGTTTTTGTTAGGAATGATAACACATTCTTTATTCCCAGCACTTGGGAGGCAGAGTAGGAACATCACCAGGCCTAGGCTGGAGACCTGAGATAATAGTCTGGGGGGGGGGGGAGTCTTAAAAATTTGATTTATAGGCTATGATTGCCATCTGCTGGTTATATTGTTTAGTTACATTCTTTGTTTAAAACCGGGCCAGTTAGGAGCACTGGCTGCTCTTGCAGAGAACCTGGGTTTGGTTTGAGCACCCACACGGCAGATAACAACCTTCTGTAACTCCAGTTCCAGGGAATCCAACACCTTCTTCTTGACCCCATGAGGACTGCATGTATATGGTACACTTACATACATGCAGGCAAAATACTCATACACATTTTGAAAATCTTTCTTGAATGCTTTCCTAAAAGACATTTTTACAAATTTCCATGTAAGAATGGTAATCTAAATCATGGAGCATTTTCATTTCTACAAAATAGCACACAAATATCGCATCTAATTATATCAAACTATTTTGTCATTTTGTCATACAATAAAATAGGAAGCATATTTTATGATTTCATTTCTGTTGCTGTGATAAAATATTCTGACCAAAAGCAACTTATAGGAGGACGGGCTCAGTTTGCTACTCCAAGTTTCTGTCCATCACTGAGGGGCTTCAAGGCAGGAACTCAAGGCATCAAGTCCACAATCAAGAGCATGGAGAACACATGTAAATACATACACCCTTGCTTGCTGGCTGTTTCTACTCACCCAGCTTGCTTAAAGCACACAGCCCAGGAAATGGTGCTGAACACATTGAGCCTTCCTACATAATTAACAATCAAGAAAACCCCCCATAGACATGCCCACAAGCCAACCTACCTCTAGTCACTCCTCATTTGAGACTGGATTCTCAGGCAATCCTCGGTTGTATCAAACTGACAGTTTTCTTTCTTATTGTTGTGACCAAATACCTAAGAAGAAACAATCTAAGTGGGGGCAGAGGAATGGGGTGAAGCGGTGGGGGTTGGTTCATAGTTTGAAGGTATAATCTCTCAGGGAAAGCATGACAGAATCCATAGTGGCAGGAGTGTGTGGCTGGACCAGAAAGCAGAGAAAGCCGAGTGCCAGCATTATACTTGGCACCTTTTAACTCAGTCCTGGCCCATAGCACATGGGATGGCATCATCCTCATTCAGGCTGGATTTTCTCTCTGCATTTGAACTTCTCTGGAAATATCTTCCAAGGCATGCCTAGGTGATCCCAAATCCAGCCAAGGTGACAATGAAGATTAGACATCACAGTAACAGAACTTAAAGGAAATTTAGGCAAATCTCTCTTGTTTACAAATATTATTGTTTGCTCAAAGAACTAATATACAATTTCATGACAAAGAATCTAGGTGATCAAAATAATAACTTGAATCCTTTAAAACGGCCTATGAGTAACACTTGTTTATTGAACATGTGCCATCTTTCAGGTGCTTTATAAGCATTACTTCATTCATTAACGCCAGCCAGTAAGAGAGCTGATTTTACTTGTTTTTCAGATGAGGAAATTCTAGAGTGTCTAAATAGCTCCAGAATCAATGGCCACAAACTGTTAATTTTCATCTGTGAGTTCGCTAAACAAAAGATTTAATGTCCAACATTAATTAATTAATCCTAGATGTGTATTTTACATCTGATTCAGGAAATGTATTACGCTTGTTTTTCTTTTATCACCGCATTAAGGTTTTTCCCTTTATCACACGTCAATGTGGTTCTAAAATGAATGGAAAGTTAAGTGGAGTGGATTCCAGTTATATAGATGGTGACAGAAGACAGTGAACACGACTGTGGATTCTGTTCACTTCGGCCTCTATGGGTCTGTAATAGGGACTCTGAGGCGTAGCGTCTCTCAGTCCTCATAGTTCCTGGTTTAGGAAGGGGTTGAAGGAGCGGTACCCAACCCTTCCAGGGCTAAGGAACCTAGCAACTCACAGGAACAGACAGTGCTACTTCAAGAATGCATTAATTAACGCTGTCCGGGATGGGAAAATTGTGGTGCCACCCAACGCGCTTCTCAGAAGGAGGATCGGGAGCAGGGCGCCAACACACGCGAGTCCGCCCCGCGCGGGCTGCGCGCGCACGGCGCAAGGCAGCTCGGACCGCACGCTCAGCACCCTTGCTTCCGCGGTCGCCATGACGACGGGGGTGCCCGCAACGGCGGCGGGGGCTGGTCGTTGAGGTTGCGAGGTGAGTCTGGTCCCCGGACTGCGCCACTGTCGGCTGGGCCCCGCGCCACACTGAACACAGACTATGAGATGGTGGGACAAAAGAGGAGTAAGCCCAGGGAAGCGGGCCCAGAGGCGTCCCCGTCCTCCGGCGCGGTGCAGCCGAGGCGGCCCCGGCCTGCCGGTGCAGGGGAGCCCGAGTTGGAGCGGGACCCGCCGCAGGAGGCGGGAAAGCCGTCGTCCCTGCTGCCCGGGGGCGCCCGCAACTGCGCGCCCAGGATGCGAAATCTGAACGCACACAATTCCTTTCAAGTGGAAGAGATCTCCAGGGCCCTTCTTCTCCGTCGCTTCCATTTCCTCCACAGCCTCATGGAGCAGTTCCGCGAAAAGGTGCAGACCTTGCAGATACCACGGTTCTCCAACAAGGCTGTCTTCTGCATAGGTGAGCGGCCTGCTCGAGCGCTCCGGCCGGGGCCCCGCAACTTGGTCCTCCTGAGCCTTAAGGATTTTAATGGTTTTCTTAGATTTTGGCGGAGATTTGGTTCGCCACTGTTTGGGTTGTTGGGAGTGATGATGAGATCCCAGAAATTCACGACGGGAATTCTCAGTCTTCATAGTTCTTGTTTTTAAAATATTTTGCAGGATTTTCAGACTGAATGGTCACTTGCATGCAAACAAAAAATTACTTTGGTCACAGCAGCCAGTTTGTAAAAACAAAAAAATTTTGGCTGTCTACCCCTTGCACAGAATTGTGTTTCTCTGTATTTTAAACAAAGATTTCTTAAATTGGCGTTTTAAAAATGAATAGTGGAGACAGGATCAAAGTAAACGATTATCTCCTCATGTTGATATCCACTTCCGTCTAGCCGCGAGCTTCAGTGTCTGCAAATGGGAAGTTTTTCTACGTAAGGTTTCTTCCTCCATTACATCGCCCACTCTGTAGCTTCTGAGGTAACGTAAATGTTACTCTCTCAGAATTTGATCCTAAAGGTTCGTCAGAGTAGTTACTGACACTGAGACATAAAAATAAACGTCTCAGTACAAATGACTGTGGCTTCTTTCCTCACCATATGCTAGTTGACTGCGGATTGGAGTGTTAACAGTGATGGAGGAAAAATTGAAATTTACATCTAGATTTTTTTTTATCAGATGTCTAATTATGCCAGCAGATTATGGTACATCCATCAGGATACAGGCTGCTTTCCCAAGTTCAAGTTCAGGATTCAAAGATCTGACACTAGGAGTCACCTATGAGTGGCTGTTAGCTCTGTGAGAGTTCACACCCGAAGTAGGACGCTAGATCTGCGGAGACTGAGAAAAGGGGGAACTTGACTTACCTAGAGCCCAATTCAAGGCTGGCACGAGGCATTTGAGTTTTTTTTCTCTACAAAGGCACTAATGGTTCTTTTCTTTAAAAATTCATTAATGAGATGAAAATCTTAAAGTGTTAATTTTATATATATTAACTAGATAAAAGTGTATACAGTGGACCGGAGATGAGACTGAGAAGGGAATCAAATCAGAATAGTTGGAAACTTATTACTAGAAGCAGGCTTCAACAGGCAGAATGAAAACAGCAGAGGACTATTGGGGGAGATTGCCTGGTGTAGGCAGACAGTGAGATGGAAGAGGGAGGAAGAGGGGGAGGGAAATGAAGACTGTGAGTTTGAAAGTTATCCCTAGAAAGTTAAAGCTTTAAAACTGAATTGAAATTTCCAAAGGGGAGAAAGAAGAAGAGTAAAGATACTTGGGGAAAAAAAAATCTAAACTGGGTTGAGTGTAAAAATGCATCCAAATCTTTTGGAAGAGTTGTTGGGTGAGAGGATGGGAGAGACCTAGAAATTTTTGAGGCTGTTTGGAAAAATGGATTGGAAGTATATTTGATTTTTTTAAAAAATAGTTTATTTATGAACTGGAGGGATTGCTCAGCGGTTAAGAGCACTGAATATTCTTGCAGAAGACCCAGGTTTGAGTCCCAGCACCCACACGGCAGCTAACAACTGTCTGTAATTCCAGTTCCAGGGGATCCATCCACCTCTTATGTCCTCCAAAAACATTGCACAACATGGGTGCACATATCCAAATACAGGCAACATGCTCATACCCATAAATAAAATAAATGCCAGCATGTGGGTAAGTTCACCTGTGTCATGCAGTGCCTGAGGAGGTCAGAAGAGGGCATTGGAATCCCTGGAACTGGAGTTAGGAATGGCTGTTAGCCTCCATATGGGTGCTGGGAGCTGAGCTGGGGTTCTCTGCAAGAGCAGCCAGCACTCTTAACTGCTGAGTCGTCTCTACAGCCCTGATATTTGATTGTTTTTACATGGTGGGTGTGTGTGTACGTGAGCGTGCACTGTGGCACATATATATGAATATGCAGGTGTACCCAAACATGCAGAGATCAGAGAAGGAGGTTGGTATCTTCCGCTGTCACTTCTACCTTACTGCTTTGAGACAGGGTCTCTAACTGAATTGGAAACTTGTTTAGGCTAAGCTAGTTGTCCAGTGAGCTCTCAGGATCTGTCTGTCTTTCCCCCACAATTCTTGGGTCACAGGCATGTATAGCCATGCCTGCATTTTTGTTTTAAACCTGGGGCTAGGGAGTTAAATTCAGGTCCTCATGCTTGCAGAGCAAGCACTCCTACCAAATGGAACCATCTCCCAGCCCTGTCCTTTACATAAAAAAATATCAGTTTAAATAATTTTGTGCAGTATATGTAATTATAAGGAGAATAGGAAAGATCACACAAATATAGTTGACTAGGACAGTATCTATCATTGTTAGCAAAACATTATCACAGTGATGTCGTTTCAAGTTGAATGTATAGGTTGTAAGTTATAATTTTAGTGTAGTTCAGAAGTTATTACATACACAGTGTTGCTATATGTAACAAATGTGTTTTTTTTTTTCTGTAACAGCCACAGTATTTGTTGAATCTTTACCTTTGTTTTCGTCTTTATTTTTGTAATCTTTCAAAACCATAAAGAGCATTTTTAGCTTCAAGACAGTGTACAGAGCAGGGCCAGGGGCTGTAGTCTGCGTATTCCTCTTATAATACAAGTGAATCCCGGAAGTGTTTAAGGTGAGCTCAGCAGGGTAGTGATACAGGAGCAAGGTTGGGAATTTCACCATGGCAATTTCATGTTTCTTCATCGAATTACTTTTTGAATTGCATTTATTTTGTTAGCAAAGATGAATTTTAAGAGGTTAATGTTGCTCGTTTATAAGCCATCTTGCCAAGTGTATTGGAATAGCCGTAAGAAATACCACCCGAAATCTAGGAGGTAAGGCGGGACTTTGGGAGTGTCTCAGTAAAGTTGCTCCTCCATGACAGCAAGGAAACTGGAAAATGATCAAATGCACTTTTTTTTTTAAAACTTTGGAAATTTGTGAAAACTTTCCACCATCTAAAGTGCGTTAGTTCAGCATAGCTGCTGACAGAGGACAGTGGGCTTCCCGGCATTTGACTTTTTCTGCTCTTGTCTTTCAAACAAGTGACCTTGAACTAACCAGAGGGGAAAACTGTGTTTGTAGCTCCTGACGATGTCCCAATCCCAGACTACTGTGGCACTGGATCTGTGTCACAGCCCTGGTAGTCTCATGAGTGCCACAGGTCCTGGCCATCAGGGTCGGGGGTAAAGGGACCTAGAACCGGCAGCTCACAAAGAACTGTCAGCTCACTGAGTTTACAACGGAGCTTACAAAGGCACTGCTGAACAAGTGATTTTTTTGCATTTTATTATGTTCTGATAAGTGCAAGGGTCAGTGTTCTAGAATGGCTTCTGTGGGTTGGAGTGTTTTCTGAAAGAATCTACCTGGGCATAGTATAGCTATTTGATGCTTTTGCACTTTTCGTATAAAGAAAAAGAGAATAAGAAAATAGCATACTGAAAAATCACAGAGGTTCACCCATCCACTTCACCACTCTTCCAACGGCCTGAAAAGAAATGTACAGCCTTCAGGTCTCTCCTTCACACAAGTGTCAGGTCAGCTCTGCAGAGATGTTTGACTGAGAGTTTGCCTCACACCCTGCTGGATTATTTTTGTAGCTCATGTAGTCAGAAGTAGCTGATGATCTCCTTTTGTATGCTCTTACTCTAGGCATGCAATGAACTTGTAATGCTTGTGAAGTTGCTTAATGACAAAGTAGTTTTTAATTACTTTTTTTTTCTTTTTCCAGCTGCCTTTGTGGGAATTTTGCACTGGTAAGATTTTTGTCTCAGTTTAAAATACATATGAACATTTGAGTTTAAATTTGCCACCCCTATTTTAGATAGGAAAACAAAAATTTCTGGCTATGTTTATAGAACCATCTGTATGCGTGCCCTTTTATACCTGTGTATTTCTTTAATACAAACCTCATGTGTGCGAAGAAGATACTTTACAGGAATAGCTTATGAATTAAAATATTTTTACTTTCAACTGTCTCATGTTTCCAGTGAACTATACAATTTATTTTATCTAAAAGACTCCATTATTTTATTGTACTATATGTTACTATTGATATAAGTTTAGAGATAAAGTCTTACTAATACCTCAAATTGGAAAACAGAAATGAGGACAGTTTTTTTTTTTTTTTTTTTCTGAGCTGGAAATGGTGGTGATGGTGGTGCACACCAGTGATTCCAGGGAGGCTGAGGTAGGTAGATTGTGAGTTGGAGGCAAGCTTCTAAGGCAGAGATGCTCTGAGCCTGTCAGTATGCATCTGTTAGCAATCTATTTTATTAAAAGATTTATTTGTAAAATCCACATGTAAAACAATCACATTTTCCCCTGGAATATTTTCATTTCTACCTGAGCTCAGGGTTTACTACTTGTAGGAAGTGTAGGTTCTGACCTGCCTTTGCTGGGCAGTGCAACTCTGCCCATCCAGTCTGGGGAGTGATTTTGCTGTGAGCACCCAGGCTGGAGCAGGAAGAACTATTTTTTAGCATGTGGCCAGTGTGTAAACCCACTACATTGCTGTGTGGAGTTCTGTTCTGTTTTCAGCTTTAATGGAAAGTAGGACATAAACCGAACGTAACTTAATTCCTGACCGTGGGTCTTGGACCACATAGCCTCCTTTTACCATCTCCAGCCCCTGCTGAGGTTCACTACTAAAATATTTTCAAATACAGATTTGTGAGGAAATTAAAAAGTCATTATTTATACAGATTTATACTCATTTTAAAATTATGTTGTTTTAAAACTACATTATTCAAAAGTGATTTTGTCCGGGCATGGTGGCCAATGTCTTTAATTTCAGCACCCTGGAGGCAGAGACAGGCAGATATCTATGAAACTGACGCCACCCTGGTCTCAAAAGTGAGTTCCTGGCTAACTGGGTCTATGGGAGACCCTGTTCAAGAAAACCAAAAAAGTGATTTTGTTTAAAATTGTACTTTGAGTGCTTTTCAGTGGTTACAGACATATTTCCCAAATTTTGTATTTTTGATCAACTCCTGAAACTTGAAACAAAAACTGCTTGGGGTAGAAAGAAGAATGGAGGGGCCACAGGGATTTTAGATATGCAAATGAGGAATGGTGTTAAAGAATTTGTGTTTCACTGGATTATACATGCGGACAAATATTTGAGTCCATAAACAAAGTGCACGTTACCTAAATGTACTTAAATATTTATTATAAAATTATTTTCTCATTTTATTACTTTCTTAAACTATTTTAGTACCGGTTTTGAAACCTATTCTTACTATAATACATTTATTTTTTCCCCCCTAGGATTCACTTAATAACACTTTTTGAAAATGACCGTCATTTTTCTCACCTCTCATCTTTGGAACGGGAGATGACTTTTCGCACAGAAATGGTTAGGTTCTTTCTTCTAATGAATTAATTTGTCGTTTAAGAAAGTAAGATAGGGTCTGGAGAGATGGCGCAGCCTATAGTTTTGTAAGGTAGTTTAAAAAGGTAAATGAGCTGGAGAGATGGCTCAGTGGTTAAGAACATTGGCTGCTCTTGCAGAGCACCCAGGTTCAATTCTCAGGACACACATGGTAGCTAACAACCAATCATCTCTAACTCTAGTTCCAGGGGAATTTGATGCCCTCTTCTGTTCTCTGTGGGCATTGCATCACACAGCTACACTTGCATACATGCAGGTAACATACTCATATACATAACAAAAAATAATAAATAAGATATTAAAAAAGAAAGTAGGAAAGTTAGCAGTTTAATAGAAATTGAAATGAATTTTTGGTGAATGGCATTGTTTCTGCATTCTTCCATGTGAGTTTCCCAGTGTGCTAGTTGGGCACTTTGGCCACTGATTTCCTTTCCTGTAATCCTTGGGAAGCTCTCAAGAGTTGAATATACTGACATTTATATGGCACTTGAATCCTTCAAAGGTTTTATTACTAAAGATAGCACATAAACTACCATTTAATAAAGAAGGTAGCTGTGGCATTTTGGGCTTTTGTGACAGATACTAGATTCAGAGAGCAGGTCTGTGCTTCATTGTGTGATGGCTGGTCAGTTTTCCGATTCTCAATCATCTACCCATTAGATAGAGATGATACCAAACTTTAGCTGTTTTTGGTTTATTTTAGCAACAGTAAAGGGGATGAATGAATGGAGGTACATGGGATAGTGCTTGACATGAAACACTAGTTTGCCATTAATCAAAGCTTATTTTTGTGTTTACTATTCCTCTAAGCACAGACTTTGACACATTAGCTATCTTTTAATTGCTTTTTGTCTTGTTACCTTCCTAAGCTGAAAGGAAGATCTAAACTGTGTGAAATGGCCTAGTAGAAATCAACTGAAACAGATTTTGAATCCAGAAGCTACTACCCCAAATGAGTATAAAGCTGAATATTATTTTAAATACTTTTTGAAGGATGGGCACTAAATTTATTTTCACAAAATTTTGGCATATCATTTTCGGTTTTATTTGAAAGTAGCAAATTGATGGGGAAAGTGACCTGAAACAACCCACTTCCTGAAAATCCTTGTATTTTAAATCAACAGCTCTTTTACTCGCCTACTGAGGCCATTATTTCCAATGCTGGAATGATACCCAAGGGTAATCTTAGTACACAGCGTTTCTGAGCAGAAGTCAGTTGACATTTAGCTTTTGCTTTGTGCAGACATCAGCTGGAGCCGGACTACTGCACAGTCTGTCACCTGCTGCTTCTGAGTGGCTGTTACTGCTTAAGAGTTGGGGAGAAGTCATTTCCTACATGCAGAGCTTCACTGGGTCATGAAGGCCTACCTGTTTTTGATAGAATTCATTGTATGGCAGCCTCCAAGCCTGTGGGAGACAGACTAGATCTAGTCAAATTTAAAGTACATTGAATGAACATTTTAAAGCACTATTGGCAAAGTGCTACACATAACCATTCTTCCAACTGTCTACTCTGAAAAATTAAAAACCCACAGAAAAGTTGAAAGAATGGTACAGCAGAGGACTGAATATATCCCTTTTGAGTCTGAGAATGTTAATAGTAAGGAATAATTAAGAAGCCTTCTTACTGACCTATCGTTTTCCTTACAGAAGAAAAATGTGCTAAAAAATATAAATACTTGAAAACTTTATTTATATTGACAGTGTGTGCCTTTCTTAAAAGGGTCTTTATTATTCCTACTTCAAGACCATCATTGAAGCGCCTTCATTTCTGGAAGGACTGTGGATGATCATGAACGACAGGCTAACTGAATATCCCCTCACAATCAATACAGTGAAGCGCTTCCATCTTTACCCAGAGGTGAGGAGTATTTTGAGACAAATAATATTTGAAGACTATTGTCAAGTAGAAATAGCAAACAGAAACTCTTGAGTCAAAGGGAGAGAATGTTTTCAGTTGCTAATTATAGATCAGCTTACATTTTAGCACACTGTAAAAATGTTCCTCTTTTAAAAATAAAAGACCCTAGAATCTGTGTTCACATGAACACAAAGAGTAAAGTTTTAACAATATTTATTTATATTCTTGTTTTATGTGTATGAATGTATTGCCTGCATGTATGTAAGTGCACTCTTGTCACTCAGTGCCCTTGGAGGTCAGAAGAGGGTGCTGGAATTCCACTGGAACTGGAGTTATGGATGGTTGTTAGCTGCCATGTGGTGCTGGGAATTGAACCTGGTTCTTTTGCAAGAGCAGCCAGTGCTCTTAACCACTATAGCCACTTATTTGCAAATCTTTAAGATAAATGCTAAATTTGATATTAGAGTAAACTCTTTTTGAGTTTAGAGTTGTTTCAAAATCTAGCAGATCAATTAAATATGGCTATTTTTATTCATTTATATACATTTTATAACTTTATAATAGTTTCCTTTTGATCATTTCAAAATGTTTAAATGGCAGAAGTTGAGATGAATACCCCAAAATGTGTAACCAACCATCTAGAATAAAGAAATGCTACTATTTTGTTACTTTTGCTTTAGATATTTTTTAATTGATTCATTGTATATTTTATACAGAATATCTCAATCATCTTAATGATCTTTATAACTCCTCCCCATCGACAACCCCATAGCTGCTTAACTAGAATCTATACATTCTTTCATCTGTGTTAAGATCTATTGCATCAAGTTAGTATGCTTTAGGCATTTTAAAATAACTCAGATACTATACGTACTGTTAAATTCAACTTTGGTCTGCTTCCAGCTCACTTTGCTTCTTTCTTCCCACGGTATTCCTTGTCATAAATTTAATGTGCTTGTCCATCCAGTCCCAGTTTCCAAGGACTGCTGTGTGTATTTTAAATGCAACAGGAATGCTCTCATACCGATTGTGTCACTCTGCAGCTTTCCCACATTATGATTTGAACTCTTGCATGGATATAAGTTTCGTTTTCTCATTCTGACCATTTTACTGCTTTTGAATTTTATTTAGACATTTCTCTCTGTATATGCATATTACATTATTCTCAGTGTTTCTATGACAGAATTCTAGGATACATATTCTTTTATGGATTTTCTCCTGTGTGCAGTGTTGTCTCCAGGATGTGCACCAGCAGTGAGTTTTTGTTATCTTCACCAGGGCTTGTATGTTGGTCTCAAGCAAATGTGGCAGGTCACATGACTGAAAAGAATTCAGTCTCTCTTTGAGCTCAAGCCTTAGGTCTTATAGTTTTTCCTCTTCTGTTGAGTGTAATATGCTTTTTGTCTTATTTCTATTTCCTATATTATAGATGGGGTTAAACATATGGCCATGTTCAGTGGACATTTAGATTGTTTTGTATTTCTATTCCTAGCCTGTTTAAATCCTTATCATTTACTTGACTAATTTACTTGATTTGTTGACATAATTAACATATTTTGTGTAGTAAAGTAGTATATGCTAAGAATCTGATTAATTCTGTTTTTCTTTTTATTTATTTTCTTTTGAGGCAGGGCCTCAGGTAGCCCAGGCCACACTGTGTAGCCAAGGTTGGCCTTAAACTCATAATCCTTCTCCAGCCTCTACTTCCCAGATGCTTGGATTATAGATATGTGCTACTCTGACTGCCTCTTTTATCCTGGCATTTAATCAGGTTTGTTAAGATATGACTTACATACAATAAAATGCACTCACTTTAAGACGCAGTTTCTTTGAGTTTTGACACATGTATGAAGCTATGTTGCTGCCACTACAGTTACAAAACATTTTCCTAATGTAGAAAAGTTCTTGTGTGCTGAATTATTCTGGGATCTTTTCCTCTACCAAGTTGTCTTGGCACATTTCTTAAAAGTTGATTGATCTTCTTATGTAAGACTGATCTATTGATCTCTGTCTGTCCTTATGTCAGTACTCTACTGTCTTTCTTAAAAGATTTATTTATTTTATGTGTATGTATGTGTGCTTGAAACATTTAAAAACATCTTTATTGAGGTGTAATTGACATTCCCTACTGGTTAAGTATGAAGCAGAGAGTTTGGTAAGTTTGTATGTACCACTCCTGAAACCATCTTGGCAGTCAAGAAGACCATCTTCAGCTGGGCATAGTGGCATGTGCCTTTAATCCCAACACTCAGGAGGCAGAGACAGACAGGTCTCTGAGATTGAGGCCACCCTGGTTTACATAAGGAGTTCCAGACCAGATGGGGATACGGGGAGATCCTATATCAACAAAATAAAACAAAAACACCCCCAAAAACAAAAGGGTGATCCCACCATCATCCCAGGAGTTTGTGCTCCTTGGCGCACTCTTTCCTGTTCCTCTCTACCCTCATCTCCCCTTTCTACCAGTCTGCTTTCTGTGTATATCATTCGTTGGCATTTTCTAAGATTTCATATAAATAGGCTCATAGAGCTGTTTGGTACGAAGTCTTGGTTTACACAGCTGACTGAGTGATGTTACAGCGAGATTAACAACAGGGGAGAAGGTACACTTATATTTCCCTAGAGCAGGGGACACACATCACAGCCATCAGGACTTCATGAGCAACCCGTATCCCATCCATGCTGGGATTTTTGTCTGGCTTGATCTTCTGCAGGTCTCATGCATGCCATTGTGAGTTCATGAAGGCGGTGACTCTGTCATGTCCAAAAAGCACTGTCTCTAAGGAGTCTTCCACTACCTTGGACTCTTAGGATCTTTTTTCTTCCATGGTGATCCCTAAAGCTTGGCAGGAAGGGATGTGATATCGATGTCTTATTTATAGCTCAGCAAGCTCTCTGCACTTTGACCAATTATGATTCTATAAATTTACATCTACTGAAAAAATAAGTTTCTTTGGTGAAAGTTGAGGACTGAACTAATCTATGGGTATAAAGCTAAATATATAGGGGGTTCGATATTGTTTATTTAGCAGAATTATAGTAGTAGATTCTTCCCTAGGCCTAGGGCCTACTCAGCAACAGGTTCCTGGTCCAGTTAACAGTACTGGGCCTAAGTTCCATCTTGTACAGTGGTCCTTATATCCAATCAGTAAGCACCTGGTTATTCCTAAAACATTCATGCAGCTATTATACCAAAGGGGATGTCTTGCTGGGTTGGTCATTATTGTTGTTCCCAGGTTCATAGCTAGGTAAGACTGTTGTTGTACTGTGTTCTTCTATCTACCTTTCCTTGAAATCTTCTCCCTCACAGCCCATTTCTAGTTTCCAGACTTCTATATGTACTCCAATTTAAACACACAGATTTGGTGCTGGAGAGCTCAGTAGAACACTTGCTGCTCTTGCAGAGGACCTGGCTTTGGTTCTCAGTACCCACATGGGGGCTAACAACTATCTGTAACTGCAGTTCCAGGAGATCCTAGCCCTCTTTCTGGCCTTTGCAAGCACTGCATTCACATGTTGAACTTCATACATGCAGGTAAAATGGTCATATGCCAGAAATACAAATGAATAAAAAATTTAAGATCCCACATATAGCTAAAGATTCAAAGCTAGAATCAGTGTACTAGGGACAAAATGCCATGTTTGTCTTTCTGTGTGTGAGTTAACTCAGCACGATTACTTCCAGTTTCATCCGTTTACTTGTAAATTTTGTAATTATTTTTCTTTATAGCTGAATAAAATTCCATTGTTTATGTACTACATTTCCATTATCTATTCACCAGTTGATGGGCATCTAGACTGATTCTATTTCCTGGTTATTATAAATAGAGCAGCCCTGAACCATAGATGAGCAAGTGTCTCTGTGGTAGGATATGGAGTCCTTTGGGTATATGCCCAGGAGTTAGAATTGTATGAGAGATCTATTTCTAGCTCATTGAGGAACTTCCACATTGATTTCCTTAGTGACCTCTTTACCCTTCCCCAGCAGTGAATACGGATTCGGCTGTACCAGCACTTTCGTCACTTGTTTTCTTGATCTTTACCATTCTGACTAGAGTCCGATGTTATCTCAAAATAGTTTAAATTTATGAGAAACTAATTCTGTCAGATGTACAACTGCTGAACATTTTTTCCCGTTCTGTAGACTGCCTCTTCACTTGATTAATGAGGTGCTTTGCTGTGCAGCAAGTTTTTAGTTTCATGAGGTCCTACTGGCAGTTGTTGGGTCTTAATGCCAATGCTACTCAAGTCCTGTTCAGTTGCTTTTTTCTTTCTTTCAAGTCTGTACTTTTTGTTTTACATTTCTTCCAGTGGTTTCATGTTTATGCAGAATCTCCCAAGCTTTTTAAAATTCTAGGTATGGATATCTTACTCTTTTCTGTTTTTATTTCCCTTTTGCTATTGAATTTTTAAAAGTAGATTGTAGTTTGAGGAGAATTGGTTAATCAAATTTGTCTGGTCATAGTTTTAATGTGCAGGCACTGGAGAGGTGGCTCACTGGTTAAGAGTACTGGCTGCTCTTGCAAAGAACCCAAGTTCGGTTTCCAGAACCCACAATGGCAGCTAACAGCCATCCATAACTCCAGTTCCAGAGGACCCTATGGCCTCTTCTGACCTCCGTGGGCATTGCACAGCATGGGTGCGCTTACACACATACAAGCAATGCATTCATATACATAAAATAAAATAATAAAAATTTTAATGTGCATTCTATCTTGTTCCAGTATTTAAAATAATATATTTTAGTAAATAAAGATCTAATTGAAATGCTTTTAAATCTTTTTATTTTATTTATCACACTTTAAGAACCTACTTTTTTTTCAGTCTTTTTTGGGATGGGGGTCCCCCTGTAGCTCCAGCCTGGAACTTTCTGTGCAGGCCAGGCTGGTCTGAGTCTCAAAGAAGTCTGCCTGCCTCTGCCTCGAGTGCTGGGATTAAAGGTGTGCACCGCCTCACCCGGCACAAAGTTCCTACTTCTGTGTTTGGTTTTATACTCATGTTACAGAGCTGTTTACTACATGTAAAGATTATATATAACTTAAAAGTAACTATTTCTCAAGTGAGTTGATGTAAATAATGATGTTAAAGTGTTTAGTTTTAAAGGTAACTATCACCACAAAATGGTGTTTCGGAGAAATTTTTTTAACGACAACATATTTTCCCTTTTTAGGTATTCATAGCCTTCTGGTACCGAACGTTCATAGGCATAATGAACATACTTGGGATAGAAACTAAAACCTGCTGGAACGTCACCAGGATGGAGCCTCTCAATGAGGTTCAGAGCTGTGAAGGCGCGTTTCCTCCCAAGCACTGGCCCGCCTCACTGTCACTGTTGTTTTCATAGACAGCTGATGTCACTTGTCTTGAGATTTACTGTACACTACTATGACTAATTTCTTTAGGATCTCATAGAAATGATTCACCTCAATGAGTATTTAACACTTTAAAGCTTTCTGAGAAAACTGTGTAGTTAGTAATTTTAATGTAAATTGGGAATTTAACTTGAATAATACTTCTAATGTAAGACACTGGAGCGAAAGTCTTCCATTTCAGAATGAGATAGTGCAAAACCCATTTTGAGTGATGTCAGTATGTAAATTTGGGGATGAACAATTAAATATACACTTGTAATAGCTAATGTATTAACATATGAATTCAGCAACTAGTAGAACATTGCTTTATTCTCATTTGTGGTAAATGAAAAGTTTCAATGCAACTCTTCTGATATAGCTTCTACATTGGTGTCTTTGTCAAAGAACCACTTTTTGAAGTATCTAACAGTTCTCCAGCTCAGTATCCCACGGCCCCGAGACTCCCATTCAGAGGCACATATAACTACCTGTATAATATTTACACAGTTTTTATTCCTATAGCTTCAGATTCTCTCCAACAGGGAAACTTGCGTATTTTATAAATATGTTTTACAGTTTCATTTAAAAACATTTAATTCTTTAAATAGAAGCAAAATGTCTATTTCCCATCCATTTTTACCAATTCCCTTAAAAATCTAAAATAACATTAATAGAGGATGTTTATTTCAGCAATTACTCTTTTTATCTGCAAGCTAAAGAAATAGAGAAAAACTTTCACAAAACACAGGAATTTGTTATGTTTCAGTTATCAGGAAGGTAAAAGATTTTCTAATGACTATAGAGCATCACTTTGCATAAAGACAGGTATGGTACATATTGAGTTCCCAGTAAGGAGCAGACTGGTGTTTGGCACTTAGGTACAATGAAGAAGTGGCAGACCTTTTTTCCTTTTCCTATAAGCAAGCTGTTAGCAGTTATAAATGTGTGAAATACCAAAAAAAAATCAAGAAGGAACTGAGAGACTAGATTTCCTAAAATAGAGAGATAGAAAAGAAACTTGGTAAGAAATGATGCTGGGAATGTAAGCAAGAGTCAAACCAAGGTGGACCCCATGCTGGTTTGGGATTGCACCTTACTCCTTGAGGAATCCAAACAGATTCACATGTTAAAACATCATTTTACCAGCTCTATGAAAAGCACATTTGTAAGGCATGGCAGCAGGGGTGAGGGGAGTGGAGGGAGAGCTCACCTAGAGGACTAATGTGCTCTCAGTTTGCAGGAAATACAGCTACAGAGCCTGTATTTCCGAGGCATTTTGGAGGTAGAATGTTTGGGACAGAGGAAGGAGAGTGAATAGTTATGTAACTGGTTTCTAGCTTGAGTAATTGAGTCCCTTTGGAGTGGCAGGAAAGATGAAAATTAGCAGGTTTGCATTGTTACATCCCATTGTGGGTGTAGCAGCTTGAGGACTATGAAAGACCACAAAGTAGACATGCCAAGAGGATACATAGCTGTAGGGGATTAGAAATAAGAAAAATGGTCTGGGATGAACCTGGACTTGTAGCCATCTCTGTATGGATGACTGTTGGAGTTATGGAAGTGGAAGAATTGTATTCTGGCTGAGGAAGGAAGAGCATGTTATAGAGACCCATTGATCTAATTGTGAAAGAATTAGTAGGCCAGACCGAAGGGAACAGTCAGAGTAAATGGGTGATAAGGCCGACCTGCAAGACCTCAGCTCTAACCAGGTAGAGCAGAGTCTTTTGGAAAATTACTCAAATTTTCTGCTTTCTAAGACCATAAAAAACTCTTCGTACCAATTAATCTCAAAATTTTTGCCTGAAATTTTTGCCTCAAAATTTTCACTGAAAATTAAGTGAAATGATGATTTTTAAAACACATAGAAAGTTGTATACACAAACACAATTGTATATACCAGATACATTATTCTGTGTATATATCATGACAGATGCGATACCTGGCTCATCTCAAAGAGACCAAGACTGTCCCTTGAAGTCAGGGATCATATCTCACTCATCTGAGAGCCTTTTGAAAGACAAAAGCATGCGATGGCTTTTCTCGGGAAATTCGAGTGTCTCTATTGAAGATTCAAGACAATGAAAAATAATAACTGTATCATCTCAATTAACGTGAAGCCCCAACTTGTCACTACAGTATAAAAATACTTCAGTAGGGGCAAGTACAAACATAACTAATAGATGTTATGGGGCCTGGGATTGGGGCTCAGTGGGAGAGCACTTCACTGCCTGATTGCGGCCCTGGCTTTGTTGGTTCCCTACCCTGCAACCAAACCAAATCAAACCAAAACCACACAGCCTCTGTGAAGGTAAAGATAATTGCAACATTAAAAACAACAGATAGGAAAGCAAACGCAAAGCACTGAAATAATTATGCTCAATTGTTTTATAGTCATTTTCTACTAAATACTGACTAATCTGTGTCCTTTTTAAAGGATTGGGAGACCCGGCTTGCTTTTACGTTGGCGTGATTTTTATTTTAAATGGACTAATGATGGGATTGTTCTTCTTACATGGTGCATATCTGAGGTAAGACAACTAAACAGTGAACTTGTAGGAAATGCTGATATTTCTTGAGTAGATTAAAAGGAAGCACGATGAGGTTAATTAACTGGCAGTAGGAAAATCTTACAGAAATCATTTGGTTTTTCATAAACTTACTATCATACCACCATAAATGAGCTTCCAGTAGAGGAACCTCTTGCAGGCCTCTTTTCAGGGAATTTTAAAACACTAAGATTCATCAACAAAAGTTTTCATGAAATTACCATTTGTAAATTATGTTCATGTATAAATTGTGACGTTATTTGGCAGGACATTATTTCTAATTTTATTCCTTTTGAAATGAGATTAAGAAAGCTACCAAAAACTCCCACATGACATGGGGAAGTGGGCCAAGAAACCCCAGCCTTACTAGAGGAACTGTTGGCAACAGATGGCTGCTGGGAGGGGCAGAGACAGTCTCTTTCAAGGATCTATTTCTTGGTAGGTTAATCAGGCTCCCGTGGATGGGCCCACATTGAAGGACATTTGGGAACACAAATTAAACTCCATAGGCCATATATATGAAATAGAATTAAATTGGGTTGGAGGCAACAAGGGAAGGTGCAGATAGGGAGGGCATTTAAATTCCCCATCAAAGGATATTGTATGAAAATCATGAAAATTCAGTAGGAAAGAAGAAACACACACACACACATCACTGTGGCAGACACACATTTGGAAACTATCTTTCGTGATAATAGTAGTTGTGTGCCTAGCATCAGATGATGAAGTGAATTATGGAAGTCACGTATTAAGCCTGCACTGGTCAGTGCTTCTTGGGAGAGCCAGATGACTTATGGACAATTAAGACAAAGGTGGCTGTGGCTGTAACTAGGAGGCTTTTGTCATATAAAGACAGATCCAACTGCCCCATCTCTGTTTCTTCCTCCTTTTTCCTGGATGTGCTACTTGGAGCCGTAACAGTTATCTTGTGACTAAGGGAGAATCCATATATCTGGCTCCATCTGGCCTCGATCCCTGTGCTGCTGAAACAATGCCAACAGATACTTATATTTTTATTTTGTTGAGTGATAGAATAAACATACATATTGTTTCACAACTTTGTCAAATTTTTGTGTGTTTCTTTCAGTGGAAAGGATTCTAAATTAAATCATTAGCTTTCTTTATAATACGTTTGAATGGCTTAATATTTGAAGTTAAAAATCCTAATTTCAGATAACTGTTTAAATTATATAGTAGTTTCCAGATCTCTATGGGTTTTCCAAATGCAGCACGCATGTCTAAAGAATTAAAGCTAATGTAAAGTCCTACCCTTAGCTGAGGAGCTATTGGTGATTGATAGTTGTGGGGAAAAAGTCAGGTTTCTTTAGGACTATGACCAGAGTGACCATGCTGCAGGGGATGGCAACACAAATTGGACTCAGTGGACGTTTTTTAAATAAAGGAAACAAAGTTGTGTAGGAAGGTCAGGATGGATCTGAGAGGATAGGGCATAAGTCTGGATATGACCAGAATACCTTGTAGCAAATTCTCAGAGAGTGAATGATATTATTTTTAAAGGTATTGACATAGGGAGTGGGGGCGTGGTCAGCAGGTGCCTTCCTCGATTTCTCTCCACCTAATTTTTGAGACAAGATCTCTTTCTAAACTTGAAGCTCATTAATTGGTTAGACTGACTGGCGAGGGACCACTCTTAATACTCCTTCAGACTTAAACACTATTTGCAGCCAGTTAGACTGTTGTAAGTTACTGTGACATGAAACTCTTAGACTGTTGTTTTTATACCTTCATCACTTAAACATAATTCAAAAGAAAGAACTTAGCTCCCTTTAGATTACTGAGAGAATATGGTACAGACCAAAGTGCTTGTTTGTGTTCTTAAAAATTATTTTATGCTCAAATCTATTTATAAAGTATTTTGATGTGGTTATAAAAGTGAGATTATATGTATACTTTGTGTCTATGCACAGTCAAGATTAAAACACCAACTACATGGTATTTTGAAAATATTTGCAATTAGATGACATATTTACTCATGTTTTGGGTACAGAAAACTGTGGTCTTAATTCTGATATAATTTTGTGAAGTTCTGGATCTTGCATGGATTATGACTATGTACCTTATTTTTTTGCAGTGGGAGTAAATTAGGAGGTCTGATTACAGTAGTGTGCTACTTTTTCAATCATGGAGAGGTTGGTTTTCTAGACAATACTCTTTAGAAAATAGTTTGGCTACATATGAACATGGAAAAATAGCCATCGGACTAGTATGATTGTATGTTATTTATGGCTACAATATTTTAAGTACTTTATATTTCAAATTGATATGTTAATTATATTGATCTAAACTCTTAAGTCACTAATATCTAAAATATCTAACTTTTAGTAAATATTTACATTCATACATTCTGTATAAATATGGTACAATGTCCTCACTGAGTCAAGAACTTTATATGCAATATTTCTTCTACTACTAATCTTTTTGATGTAGTTGTTATATTCATTTTACAAATTATAAAGCTGAAATTTAGAAAGTTATGTTTATGTTTTTTAACCAAGGGTTTGTGTTTAGTGTATGGTGACACTTGATTTTCTTTTCTATGTCTGCCTCTAAAACTTCTGTCTCTCTTTTAAAAATATATGTTGATATATAAACACATAAATCTTTTGTCTTTTCTTTTTTTGAGATGAGGTTTCACTATGTAGCCTAGACTGACTTCAACTGCAGACCCTTCTGCCTCAGCCACCCAAGTGCTGAAAGCAGAGGTGTGTGCCAGCTTGCCTGGTTCTGAACTTTTTTTTTTTATTAACTAAGAACATTTAGAATGAGATCTTTCTTCTTAATAGATTTTAAATTTTACAATACAGTGTTTTCTAAAGATTTATTTTGTGTGTGTGTGTGTGTGTGTGTGTGTGTGCACGTGCACGCACGCACGCATACACATGTGTGTTCAGGTGATCGTGGAGTCCATTAGACTTAAAAGTACTTTTGAACTGCCTAATATGGATGCTGGGAATTGAACTCTGGTCCTCTGTAAGAGCAGCAGGTGTTCTTAACCGTTGAGCCACAGTATGATGGTTTTGATCAATCCTGTAGAGTTGATCTTGCACAATAGAAACTTTGTGCTATTGCATGTCCCCAAGGAGTGAAATGATCCAAGCACCATGGTCCAGGCTCTGCCTCCTACTTCCTTGATTTTTCTATTGGGTTTCCTTTTCAGTCATAAAAATGATGAATTCAAAACAGAATTAAATTAGCAATTTATCACAAATAGACCTACTCTGCCTAAAAAGAGTTCAGAGAAATTTGTCTAGGATGTAATGGAGTCACATAAAATGCTTTCACTGTATCACTTTGATTTAAATGCCTTGTCGTTCAACAATCTGTTTGCACCAGGAAAAAGCTTTGATTTGAGTATGTCAGACATTGGTAGACTGCATACATATATATATTCATAGTACAGTTCTTCAAAAATGTTCACAAGTTTGGCTTTTTAGAAGAATAATAAAAATGCTTTCTATCATTGGAATTTTTCATGACAAATTTTATGGTATGCTTGTCTACACATCTCAGAAATAGTCTGAAGGGAATATATAGAAGTTTATTAACTGTTTTCGTTCTGTTCATCACAGTGGCTCTCAGCACTTCTGGTTGTTTTGGAAACTGATAGTTACTTCATTTAAATGTGTACTTTATTAATAAGAGCCTATTGTTTATTATTATTACTTAGTGTTTTTTGAGACAGCATCTCCCCGGTCTTGATCCCACAGAACTCCCTGCCTCTGCTGGGATTAAAGGCATGTGTCACCACGCACAGCCCTTAGGAGCCTATCTTAATAGCTTGCAGTGCATAACTATACTAGTTTGTACTTGTTATGTATAAACTCTAGATATTTGCAAATGCCCTCCATGATATTAAGATGTTTTCCTAGGCAGGCCATATATCTCCAAGCCCTGAAGTCCTCACAGCCTGTATCCCCACCACTTAGTGGTCCCTTGGTTTACTTCTGTGTGATCTGATGTACGTTCTATTTGTTTCTAGGCTTGCCTGCTTAATAGTGCTCTTCTTAATGGCAATGTGTGAGGACTTTTCACATACACTAAATTATGCCAGGCATTGAGAAACAGGATTTAATTAACCTAGTATTAAAATCATGAAAACAAGCTGACTCTTGATTTTTTAAATGTGCTGTTTATTGTGATAGAATATGATGCAAATTGACTGTTTTGTTGGATGCAGGCCACCCGTGTGATGTGGACACCACCTCTTCGTGAAAGTTTTTCATATCCATTCCTTGTACTTCAGATGTATGTTTTAACTACAATTCTCAGGTAATTTCAGTCATAAGATAAAGTTAAATAAATTATTATGTTACCTCCCTTAAAATTTGTTTTAATCTACTAAATTATAATTACTAAATTTTGGTTATGTTTCTAGTTATTTTAAAAATAAACTGAATATCCAATAAAGATAATCTAAACATAAATTTATAAAGTTTATTGAAAAGATTAGACAACAATATTATGTTCTAATAAATCAAAATATGTACCATATACAGTTTTCAAAGATTTTTGAGAAACAACTACTCTCTGTTTTCAAAGCATATATACTCTGACTTATTGCTTGCTAAACTAAGGTTTTGAAGGAACATTAACATATATGCCATAAAAGAGGGCTCCATGCTCAAATACACTTGAGAAACTATGGGTTATACAGCTAAGAAGAGTGTGTCTACATTTATAAGATGCATATGACTGATGTATACACATAACAAATATAATTCATTTCTGGCATTTCTAAGAGTTCAGCCGGTTTCATCTCAGTTACTTTCTTGAAAACTCACTCCTGTTGTAGAAGGAATTATCAAACCCAGTATAACTTTTTAAAAAGAACAGTTAATGTTTTGTTCTTTGTGAAAATGTTTACATTTATTTTTCATACTCTAAGAGATTCTAAACTTTTCTTTGGTAAAAGGTGTTGGTTACCAGTGTTTTAGTATTGCAGAATATACAACGTGCTCTAGAATTATTTTTTAAGTTGCCCTTTCCCTCGCTGCTCTCAGCATCTTGTGATGGACATGAGATGTACTGTTCTGCATGCTGGTGGACACCTGGGGGCGTGCAGGCTTACAGTCTGTCAGGCCTGCTATTGATCTTTGACTGGAGGGTTAAAATTTGAATGGCAAAGATACTTCATTATAAGGAGATAAACTTGTATATTAAAATCTTTATTTCCTGAAAAATATACGGTATTGTTTCTAATCTCTAAATTTGATTATTTTATTTAAGCATTTCTATGATCTAAGCATTTTAAATTATATTAGTAAACTTGAACTTTGTTGTATCATATAAATCATTTAGATATTTACATTTTACAAGGACTCTTTTGTATTTTGAGTTACTGGCTATCTTTATGACAAAACTTATTGCTGTTACTCTCTTTCCTTAAGGACCTCAAACATCCCTAAAAAACACTACATGGCGCTCTGCTTTTCCAATATTGCTTTTATGCTTCCCTGGCAGTTTGCTCAGTTTATACTTTTTACACAGGTAAGATGGTTTTAAGCCAACTGAAGTTTAATGCAGAGTATAGCCTGTTTTTCTACCGAAGGTTGTAGAGTGTCTTATTTTGTTTTTAAGGCTAGCCTCAAATTCACTATATAGCCTGGACTGACCTTGATCTTCTGGTACTCCTGCTCCTCTTTCCGAATACAGGGATTATTGAGGTGTACTACCACACCTAGGTGTCTAGACAGGTTTTAAAACATGATTATATTTATGACCTAAAGACTATTAAAATCACAGATAAGTTATAAAGTCTACATAAATGTGTATATTCTGGTTGTTTTGTATGAGGAGCAAAATTCTACCAGGAACCATTTCTCAATGCTTTAATCTTGATATGGTTTATGTGGATTAAAGCCATATTCTTTTTCTAAAATACCTATATAACTGATAGCAGGAAGTTAATCTGGAGCCATGTGTGCTGGTGCATGAGTACATGGGGCTTTTATTCTTAACTAAAACCCACACTTAATGTTTCTGTTTGTTTTTACACGCCAATGTGAAGATTCAAAATTATTTTTTCTGGGAATATTATAAGATTTCTCTCTCTGTCCTGTAGCTTGCAAAATTGAAGATAAGCACAAGATGGACTACATTAATAGGAAAAAATTCTAAGGGACAGTGACAGGAACCTAGAATATTTGGTAGGACAAAGTCTTGGATATGACAATTCCAAGATGCTAAGAATTTTGGCAGCTAGATTTTAATTTATGATTTCTTTATTTATGCTGTTTAAGTGTATCCCTAGGTTATGCTGGAAGGATTGTTGTGACAGAGGAAAGGAACTGATCACAGCTAAAGGAGATTAAAAATAGGAAGTTGTAGAAATGACTCTCTTTCAGACAAGCTAGTATTGGCATTTTATCCAAATTTGTTATCCAATTTTCTTTCTTTATGTAACTGATTCTTTGTTTGCAGTACATAACTAGCTCACATCTTTTCTAATATTTCAGTCAGTGTGAATCCATGCCCTTGTGCTGCTGATAACAAAACTGTCTTCCCTCTCTGAGTTTTTCTTCTTGTCACCAGCAATCTATTTGGGCAAAGATTAGTTCCAGATGTTCTAGCCTAAGCTGAGAGCCGAAAGTAGACTTCCTGAGTCTGCGAGGCTGTGTGTCCATCGTAGAGTCTGTGTATGGAAGATGGTACCGCATGGAGTCTAACATGAGGATGTAGCTTTCCAGTAACTTCCCAGCTTTCTTCCCTTGGATGCCTGTTAATGTGATGTCCATCATGTTGCTAGGCACATTGCTCTATGACTGTCTAATTGTTCCTGGACTGGAACGACTCCAGATAAACTGCAGTACACCCAGGGGATTACCAAACTTAGAACTTTTTTGAGTCAGGAGACTCTTGACTTTTAAATTAATTTTTAGCATCAGCTTACAGAGCAGAGGGTTTCCTTATGGTGTTTTCAGAGATACTTGAATGTCCCTTTCCTACGGCCTCATCTGCTGCCTTTCCTGCACTGGCGCTCCTCCATCTTCCCGCCCCTGCCCCCTGCCCTTCCCGCCTTGCCCTGCCTTGCCATACTCTTTCAGTCCTGCTGTCCCTGGTCTGCTTTAATACCTCACATGTTCCATTTTCATCCCCACATCCCGCCAATCTCTTTTTACTCTGCCTCCTGGGTCCCCTTTCCACCTCCTGGTCGCTGGATACATGCCTGCTCCCACATAAATACAAATTATGTAACAGTTAGAAGCTAGACTCTGCACAATAGGGAGAACATGTGATGCTTGCCTTGATTACCTCACTTAACATCATGTTCTCAAGTCCCATCCTTTTCCCTGCAGATTTCATTTTTCTCTGTGGTTGAGTCACATTCCATTGTGTGTGCACCACACTTTCATTGCTCGTTCATGTGCTGTTGGACATCTAGGTTGGTTCCACTTCCTTCCTATTGTGAATGGAGCAGCAGTAAACAGGGATGTGCAAGTGTGTCTGTGATAGGCCGTAGAGCGCTCTGGGTGTATGCTAAGGGAATGGTTCAGCTGGATCATATGAGAGTTACAGTTTTAGTTTTGTGAGAAGCCTCCACATTGATTTCCATGGTGGCTCTGCTAGTTTACAGTCCTAATAATAGATAAGCTTCCCCTTTCCCCACGTCCCGGCCAGCAGTTGTCATTTGTTTTCTTGCTGGGAGGCATTTGAACTGGGGTGAGATGGGATCTCAAAGTGCTGTTAATTTGCATTTCTGTGACATCTAAGGAAGCTGAACACTGAAAAAAAATATTTTTTGGCCAATTGTATTTCTTCTGTCGAGAACTGTCCAGTTCATTGACACATTTATTGATTGGCGATTTGGTTTTTGGTGTTTAATTTTTCCACTTTGTATATGCTAGGATACTAACCCTTTGTCTGCAGCTGGCATTTACTTTACATTTATTGATGTATGATGTATGTATGTTGTACCAACCTTGCATCCCTGGGATTAAACCAACTTGGTAGTGAATATAATCTATTTGAATTCGTTTTTTTGTGTGTATTTTATTTTTATCTAATCTCAGTTCATCAGGAAGATTATTCTGTAGTTTTTTAATTTTGTTGTTTTTAATTTTGTTTTCCTATTTCTGTCCAGTTTTGGTATCATGGTTATACTGGCCTCAGGGAAGTGTGGTAGTGTTCCTTCACTTTCTAATGTATGGAATAGTTTGAGAAGATCTTCCTTGAAAGTTTAGTAGCATTCAGTAATCTGGTACAGCCCAGGGACTGGTGTGTGTGTGTGTGTGTGTGTGTGTGTGTGTGTGCACATGTGAGTGTGTTTTAGTTATTGCTTCAACCTCAATCCTTGTTATGAGTCTTTTTTAGAGCGTTTACATCTTCTGGCTTTGGTTTTTATAAAGTCATACACATTTAGAAATTTATCTACTTCTTACAGATTTTCCAACTTGTTAGGATACAAGTTTTCAAAATATTCCATGATGATCTTCTGGATTTTGTTTTGTTTCTTTTGGCTCTAGTTTGATTGATTTGGGGCTTCTTTTTCTTTTGGTTAGTTTGGTCAGAAGTTAGTCAATATTGCTAATCTTTGTAACAAACCAACTTTTTGTCTGATTTATACTTTGAATTGTTTAGTCTCAAATTAATTAGCTTTATCCCTAATCTTCCTGACTATTGCATTTGGGTTTAATGAATCTTGCTTTTCTAAAGAGTTGAGGTGCATCATTAGGTTGCATAGTAGCCATCTCTCGTGTGTGTGCCCGTGTGTGTGTGTGTGTGTGCATGCATGTGTGTGGTATACATGTGTGAATGTGCTTATGTGTGCATCTCTGTGAGAGAGCATGTTACTTGTGTATCTATGAGTAGGAGGTGAGAGGTCGACACTAAATTTTAAATATTTTATTATTTCTATTTTATGTGTATGAGTGTACTGCGTGTATGTATGTAAGTGTACCCTTTCTGTTCAATGCCTGTGGAGGTCAGAAGAGTGTGTCAGATCCCCTGAAAGTGGAGTTACAGATGGTTGTTAGCTCCGTGTGGGTGCTGGGAATCGAACCCAGGCCCTCTGTAAGAGAAGCCAGTGCTCTTAACCACTGAGTCATCTCTCTAGCCCCACACCATATGTTTTTGAGAAAGAATTTTTAACCTTGATTCTGGTGCTTACCAATTCAGCTAGGCTGGATGGTCAATAAGCTATTGTGATCTTCTTGGCTCCATCCTATCTAGAACTAAAGTTATAGATGTGTGCTGTTCTCCCTGGATTCTAGGTCAAGGCTGGAGATCTTTTGCTTGCACAACAGACATTTTATTAGGTAAGCCATTTCCTCAGCTCCCTTCTCTGTTTTATTTTTAAAAATTATGTGTATGCATGTTTGTGTATGCCTGAGTGTATATACTTGTACTATGTATAAACTGGTGCCCTTTGGAAGCCAGAAAAGGGTTTCATATCCCCTGGAACTGGAGTTACAGAAGTCTTTGAGCTGCCGTAAGGGTCCTGATAACCAAATGTGGGTCTTCTGCAAGAACCACAAGTGCTTTTAAGCACTGAGCCATTGCTGTAGCCCAAGTATATGATTTCTGATATGATACTTATAGTTACAGATTTTTCTCTTAGGACTGCCTTGGGTGTATCCCAGAGGTTCTGGTAGATTATGCGCTCATTTTCATTTGATTCTAGGAATTTTATATTTTCTTCCCTTATTTCTTCAGCTATTCAGTCTCCAAATATGTGTGCATTTTCTGAAGTCACTCTTCTTGTTGGTGTCTAGTTTTATTCCATTGAGGTCTGATAGAATGTAGGAAATTTTTTTTCTGTGTATTAAAATTTGCTTTGTGGTTTATATGTGGTTGATTTTAGAGGTTCCGTCTGTTGCTGAGAAGAATATGTATTCCTATCTGTTGGATAGAATGTTCTGCATATATCAATGAACTCTTTTGATCTAAGGTGTAACTTAGCTCAGAGGTTTCTTTACATTTTTAATTTGGAAGACCTACCTAGATGTGAGAGAGGACTATTGAAATTTCCATTGTTATTGTGTTCAGATATGTGTGATATTTTATGACACAAGATTTGATACATAAATGCTTATAATAGTTATGTCCTCTTGATTAACTGTTCCTTTTATTAATATGTAGTGGTTGTATTTATCTCGTCTGAGGTTTGAGGCTTACTTGACCAAGTATGAGAATAGCAATAACATGGTGCTTGTGGCTTCCAGTTACTTGGTAATTCCATTTCTAACCTTTGACTCTGAGTTTGTGAATGTCTTTCCTGTTATTTGAGTTTTTTAGAAACATGAGATAATTGGGTCATGTTATCTATCCTAGTTCATTAGTCTGTGTCTTATTTAGTGAGTTAAGGCCATTTGCATAGGTTATAATTAGGGCAGATTTGCTATTGTTCCTGATTTTGCTGTTGTTGTTCCATTTTTCTAGATAATTGATAGTTCTTTTCTTCCCGCCTTTACCATTTTGGGTGTTTGCAGGTTTCCTGTGTTGGATAAAATTGATTCCTTCCTAGTTTTTCCTGTCCATCTGTTGCTTTCATAAAATATGCTCTTTCCAGTGTTCTTGTATGTGAAATTATCTTTCTTGTTCTCCTGAATATAGTATACTTTAAAGAATTTTCTGAAGTTCTGGGTTAGTTATCATGAGCTAGATTCCTATTTATCTTAAAATATCTTTCCACTATTTATTTTTTATTTATAGTTTTCATGTGTATGAGTGTTATGCCCACATGTATGTATGTGGGCTCATGTCATGCAGTATCCACAGAAGTCAGAAAAGGCCATTGAATTCCCTGGAACTGGAGTAATGGACAGTTGTTAGCCACCATGTAGGTGCTGGGACTTGAACCCAGGTCCTCTGCAAGAGCAGCCAGTGCTCTTAGCTGCTGAGCCATCTCTTCAGCCCCTCTCCATCTATTTCAATACATAAGTTTTCTGGGTATCACAGTTTTGCATTCTTTTCTTTCCAGGTTTAAAATACATCATTGCAGCTTTCCCAGATTTTAGGGTTGCTAGTGACTGACAGATCTTTATGCTATTGTCATGGCTTTTCCCTTGCATATTAATTAGCATTTCCCCCTTACAGCATTTAGTACTTATTATTTCTTTGCTTTCTGCTGTTTACATTTTGACTCTGATATGTTGTGAAGACTCTTCTCTGGTTGTCCATTTGGCATTCTAAATGCTTCCTGTGTTGGCAAATCTACTTATATCTGGAGCTTTGGAATATTCTCAACTGTAATTTTAATGAATAATCTGTCCAAACTATTTGATGTTTATCTCAGTTCCTTCTATCCCACAGATCCTTAGTTTTAGTCTCTTGAACAGATCCCAGGCTTCTTGTGGTTTTGTTCATGTTCACTGATTATATATATAAGTATATGCATGTATATATATATATATAAGTATATGCATGTATATATATATATATATATATATATTTGTGTGTATGTGTGTGTGTGTGTGTGTGTGTGTGTATGTATTATCATCTCAACCTTGACATCTATCCCCAAAGTCATTCTTATGTCTATTTATGTCTGGGTCACAGTACTTTTGTCTCCTCTTCCTCCTCTTCCTCCTCTTCCTCCTCCTTTCTTCTTCTTCTTCTTCCTGTTCTTCTTCCTACTATTACTATTACTATTAATATTATTATTTTATTGGTTGAATTTTTCATTTCTAAGATACCTGTTTGGTTATTTGTCAGCATCTCTATATCCTTGCTGAATTTTTTTCTCTATATACATGTCTAATTTTTAATTGAATTATTGTGTTTTTCATACAGAACATCTCAATCAATCTTAATCATCTTTATATCTCTTTCTTCACTGGCAGCATCCCATAGCCCCCTAACTGGAATCCATACATTCTTTCATCTGTGCTAAGGTCTATTGTGTCAAGTTAGTGTCACCAAATGTTCCTCAGTTAAGGTTTATCCACTGAGGTCTAGTCAGCCTGCCCAGAGTTCCTTGCTTTAGGAAGACTAGCTCATCCTCACCCAACAGTAATCAGTTGCCAATATTTCTTAAGCAGAGATTGGAGTCTGCTCCCCATTTCCCCAATGCCATGGTGGGTTTTTGTCTGCTTGAGTTTTCATGGGTCTTGAGCATGCTGAAATGATTGCTTTAGGTTCATATGAGCAGGGGCCCAGGAGTTTGTAGGATTTTATTTCCATATGGTCAGTCTCTCCTCACTGGATCTTTCAATCTTTCTGCCCCCTCTTCCTCAATGTTCCCTGAGCCCTGAATGAGTGAAACTTAATATGCGAGCCCTGTCCAGGAACCCACACTCTGCAGGTTCCTAATCTCCATGATTTAGCCATTTGTGACCTTTGTGTTACTGGCCCTTCAGCTAAGCACATGGATTCATGTAGAGATATTGTTATGTGTATTCTGTCATTAGGCTCCTAGACTAATATGATTCCTTCTGGTGTTTTACATTAGGTAAGCATTGCTTATCTCCTCTCTTTCTCTCTCTCTGTCTCTCTTCCTGTCAACCTTCCCTCCATGCCTTTCTCCATTTAAACTGTTTCCATTTTCCCCATTTCTCTTGAGGCCCCACCTCTCTTGAGCTCCTTCTTTCCCTTTATCCCCATATTTCCTTATATAACTTCCTCCCCCTTCATTTAAATAGCAAACCCCTTTATCTATGTCTGCTTTAGTAACACCTGTGTCCTATTATTCTTTCTTAGGTTCCTTTACTTACCTGGCTCCTTTCCATTTTCCTGATTCCTGAAGTTACATCAGGATACATACTTACATATAAAGGTTTGGTGCTACCATCCAAAAATGAGGGAGAGAACATATGTTGTTTGTTTTTCTGATTCTTTGTCACTTCACTTTGAATAACACTTTCTAATTCCATCCATTTATCTGCAAATGTCATGATTTCATCTTTATTTACTGCTGAGTAGAACAACAATCAAGTGTACAAGTGTCTCTGCAATAGGATGAGTCCTTTGGATATATGCCAAGGAGTGGTAGAACCAAGTCAAATGATAGATTCATTTTTAGTTTTTTAGGAGTTCTCCATACTGCTTTCCATAGGGGTTGCACAAGTTTACAATCCCACCAGTAGTGACAGAGTGGTCTTTCCCCACATCCTCTCTAACACTTGGTATCATTTATTGTCTTGATTTTAGCCAGTTTGACTGGGGTATGATGAAATCTTAAAGTGGTTTTAATTTGCATTTCCCTAATTATTAACCATGTCGAACACTTTTAAAGATGTTTCTCAGCCATCTTTAATTCTTGTTTTGAGGATGCTCTGCTCAGATCCTTAGCCCGTCTTTTAATTGGGTCACTTGTTTTCTTGATTCTTTGTTTTTGAATTCTTTATATATTCTGGTTGTTAAACCATTGTGTGATGTGTCACTGGTGAAGATTTTCTCCCACTCTGTGGATTTTCTCCTCATTCCTTCGTTGTTTCTCTTGCTGTACAGAAGCTTTTTAGTTTATTGAGGTTCCATTGTTGATTATTGACCTTAATTCCTAATTTGATTTAGAAAGTCCTTTCCTACACCTAGATCTTGTAAGTTACTGCCAGCATTTTCTTCTAACAGTTTCAGAGTTTCAGGTCTGTATCCATTTGGTGTTGACTTTTCTACAAGGGTCTAGTTTCATTCTTCTACAGGTGTAGTTCAAGTTTTGCTGGCACCATTTGCTGAAGATTCTATCTTCATGGTACCTTTCTCAAATATCAGGTGGCTGAAATTGCACGTATTCATATTTGAGTCTTCAATTATATTCTATTGGGTCTTTGGGTCTATTTTTGTGCCAATACCATGCTGTTTGCATTGTGGTCTGATAGAATGTATGGAATTATTTCAGTTTTTTTGTATTTGTTGAGGTTTGTTTTGTGCCCCAGTATGTGGTCGATTTTGGAGAAAGTTCCATGGGGTACTGAATAGAATGTGTATTCTTTGGTGCTTCATTGGAATATTTGGTATATGTCTGTTAGGTCCATTTGATGTATGGTATTGTTTAATTCAGATGTCTCTTTGTTTATTCTCTGTCCAGTTGACCTATCTAATGGAGACAATGAGGTACTAGAGTTCCCTACTATTAGTGATTTCGGATTAATCTGTGTCTTAAAGTCCTATAGTACTGTTTTTTATGAAGTTGAGTGCACCATAGTTTGGTACATATATATTCATGATTGTAATGTCTTCTTGGTTAATTGTTCCTTTTATCAGAATTAAGTGACCTTGTTTATCTCCTCTGATTAGTTTTAGTTTGAAGTCTATTTTGTCAGACATTAGAGTGGCAATCCTGCTTGTTTCTTAGTGCCATTTGATTGAAATTATTTTTTCATCCTTAAGGTAGTTCCTGTTCATGAAGATGAGATGGGTTTCTTGCAGACAAGAAAAGGATGAATTTTGTTTCTTGATCCATTCAACTAGCCGGTGTCTTTTGACTGTGGAGTTTAGTCCATTGATATTTAAAGTTATTTTTGATAGATGTGCATCGATTCCCATCATTTTAAATTCTGTTTGCATTTTTGGGCTAACTTTTTTGTTCCCTAGTTATACTTTTTCATTTAGTTTCTTGTTGTTGCCCCTTGGGTACAGTCGTTCCTCTCTTCAGCTCTTCATATTTCTTCAAATATTCTCTGAATGGCTGGTTTGCTGGATATGAATTCTTTCATCCTATCCATGTTGTAAAAGATTTTTCTTTCCCCTTCAACTATAATAGACATTTTTGCTGGGTAAAATATTCTAGGTTGGCATCTATGGTTATTTGGAACTGAGAATACTTTGGTCCAGGCTCTTCTGGTTTTCATAGTTTGCATTGAAAAGTCAGCTGTAATTCTGATAGGTTTTCCCTTATATGTGGCTTGTTGTTTTTCTTTTGCAGCTTTCAGAATTCTCTCTTTGTCTGTAACCTTAGGATTTTTACTATGATATGCCATGGGACATTTCTTTTCTGATCCTATTTTGTGTTCTATGTGCTTCTTGTATTTGTATGGGCATGCCTTTCCTTAATTTTGGGAAATTTTCTTCTACAATCTGATTGAATACTATTATCCTGAGATTCTTCTCCTTTCTCTATGCCTATGATGTGTAAATTTTGTCTTTTCATGGTGTCCTACATTTCCTGAATATTCCATTCATGTGTTTTTAAAGGTTTTCATAATCTTTGTTTGAGTGCTGCAGTTCCTCGGCCTCATCTTCCAGTCTTGACAGTCTGTTTTCCATTTCATTCATTCTACTGTTGAGGCTTTCTCCTGTAGTTTCAAATTAGCTTATTGAGTTTTTTACTGCCTTCTTCATTTCAGCCTGAGTTTTCTTCAATATTTCTATCTGTTTTGTGAATTCAGTCAGATGTTTATCACTACTACTCTTCTATAGGACTGGTGATGTTTGGTGGGAACATATTATTTGGGCTTTTCATATTCTTCTTTTTTTTATTGTGATCTTGGAATGTGGATTTCTTTTGCTGCTTGTGGTTTTGATGTAAGACTCAAGCCTTTGTTTGGTTGAAATCTGATTCTGTTTGTATACTTGATTGTTTTTTTATTTTGTATGAAAAGCTGGTGATCAATGCTTCATATTCTCTCTTTTGATTTTATGTTGGTGAGACCAGGTGACTCTAGTCCAGCTGCTCCAGATTTCCCTCAGAGGCACAGCTTAGGTGGGATCAGATGTTCTCAAACTCTCTTTTAAGGTTGGGGTCCCTCTAGCCAGCAAGCACAGCACAATCTGGAAAAATTGCTATGCAGAGGCTGAATTCAGGCTTTTTCAGGCCGTCTGCAAAGTTCTGAGCCCCTGCAAAAGGCACAGAAGCCTAGGGCTGCACCAGTGGGAGGGGCTGCAGACGATACCAATACAGGGGGATGGGCACAGCATAGTCTAGGAGCTCTCAGCCCATCAGAGGTAAGAATATGCCTGAATCCAAGGCTAGATGGAGAACAAGGTGTGGGGTTGGTGGGGATAGTTTGGAGTTGCTGTGGTGGTAGGTGAGTGGAGATGCAGTGGGCATGATCAGATTTACCAGGGAAGAAACCTGGTCCCAAGGCATGTTGGGGGTGGGGACTCCCCGGTAGAAGGATGGTCTCAGGAATGCACTGGCAAGTTGTGGGGTGGACAGCCAGTGAAGTCTCTACCATACTAAAGTGAAAAACTGAGCTGATCTGAGTATGGGATTCAGGACGTAGTGAGGGGTCTGGACTAAGAGAGTTATCTAGGGATATAGGTGCTGAGAGCTGGCGTGATCTGTGCCCAAGACTAGAAAAACAGGATTCCCTGCTGAATTCCCTTGGTTGAGGTCAGCTTCTGCCCAGCTCTGATCGTCTCTTCAGTCTTGCCCATGCCAGAAGTACCTTGGTTAGGTCACTTGCTTCTCTGGACTATGATGAGGGAGGAACATTGTGGGGGCTAGAAATCTCTCAAGTTCCAGTTCCTGTGCCCTTCATCTGGCTCTTGCTCTAGGTCTTATGAGGGTTTCCAAATAGCTTCCTCAATTTCTTTCTTTGGGATAGAGTTTACTTTTTCTTATTTTAACTTTTTTCTTCACCATCTCACACTGAGGCAGCTTCTAGTCTGCCATATTCCTGAAAACCAAGAGAGTCTTTAAATCACTTATTTCCCTTATGAAGGCTGCTGGGTTCTAGCACTCCAAAGCTGTAGTGGCTTCTGTATCTATCCTAATGTGCATCTCATTCCTTTACTCCTGAGCTGTTACTGGGAATGAGGCTGTTGTTCAGATCTCTGTAAGAATCTCCACTGAAGAGAAAGATCTGAAACTTTGCACTGGAAAGTTATGTCCCTACTGAGTGTCCTGGGTTGTGCCTTGTGTTGTATTTTAAAGTTCAACACTAAACCCAAGATCACTTGGATTTTCTATTCTATTTTCTTTCTGTAGTTTTATAGTTTTGCATTTTTACCTTTGGGTCTAAGATCATTTGGCTCTACCTTTTTGTTATAAGTTCTATATGTAGGATAAAAATCAAAATCTCTCTCTCTTTCTCTCTCTCTCTCTCTCTGCCTCTGTCTCTCTCTGTTTCTCTGTTTCTGTCTCTTTGTCTGTCTGTCTCTCTCTGCCTCTCTGTCTCTCTCTGTGTGTGTCTCTCTCTGTGTGTCTGTCTGTCTCTCATATGGACACATAGCATTCCAGCACTATTTGTTGAAAAGGTGATCTTTTCTCCGTTGACTTGGCAGTCTGTGGCCATACCACACTGACAAATACCTCATCTCGCCCACTGAATTGCCTTCGCTGCTTGATCATAGCTCAGTGTTCTGCATTTCTGAATTTGCTTCTAGTCTATATTTTATTCCACTAATCAGTTTACCGATCCTACAGGACAATGACTCGACTTCCCTAGCTTTATAGTCCATCGTAAAGTGAATTAGTCTCCAGCTCTTTTCAAGGGTTTTTGCTTTGTGTTTGGTTTTGTGTGGTTTTTACACCGATACGTATGTATAGCCAGATTTTGTTTTAAATGTATGTCTTCTTGGGGGTTTATGATATTTCATGAGTCAACGCTGGATTTTCATCTCTAAATTTTGGGAATTCCCCAGTGGGACATTCTTTTAAATACAGCTTTTGCACAGCTGCTTTCTCCCCTCCTGAAAGGCTCATATAGCACATTGGGCTATATTATGTGAGCTCTACATCTACGATGGCTTTTCATATTTTTCAGCATTTATCTTTTGTGCTTCCCTTGAGATGGTTTTTCTCTAGCCTGTCTTTAGAGCTTACCACTTCTTTGTTTAGCTGTTTAATCTGCTTTTAAACTTACCCATTAGCATCTTGATACTGATTTTTGTAATACTTGGTTGTAAAATCTCAGTTTGCTTCCTTTTTTATAACTTCTAGTGCTTGTGTAGACATTTTAGCCTTAGCTGTTATGTTCCAGAGCATGCCAGAATCATTTAATTTATTTATAACTGATAAATGATGATAGACATTATTTTGAGTGTTCTGCAAGCTAAGAGTGCTTTTTTTTTTTTTTTTTTTTTTTTACATTTCTAAAGGGTTGTCAAAGCAGTAAAAAGTGTACAACAAGGTCAGTCTGTGACCCATAAAGCATAGTGGATTTACTGCCTGGTCATTCATGTAAGAAGTTTGCTGATCTGTTTTGTGGGTAGATTTTTCGTAGATCTCTTTCTGTAGTCTGTGATGATGTCTTGCCTACTCCTGTACCTAGTTGTTTTTGATGTGTGGTGTAAAGTTAACTTAAGGCCAAATGACACTGTCTCCAGAGAATAATGAGTTTGATTCCAACAGGCAAACAAAGGCACTCCCAATCTTGAATTGTTATCAGAGACTGAGGTGATTCAAAGGTGGCTTTCAGAGTCTCTGGTAGCTTCTTGATTTCTGCTTCACCCCTAGAGTGTAGTCTTTCAAAGCCTCAAGCCAAAACCTGAGCATCTGAGGCATCACCTTCTTGGTATACTCTACTGCACACTTGGTGGAAGGCTGCCTGGTGAAGCAAGGGCATCTGCCTTGGTTGATAGTGGCAAGTAATTCTGACAGAAAGGTAACCCCAAATATCATACTCATTGGTGTGGATTCCCTTCATTTCCTGGGCTTTATCTTCTCCACCAACCTTGTTAATAAACCTGTGGCTTTTGTACATACATACATGTTTATATTTTTGCATTTTCCTACTATTATTCTCAGGTGGAAAATCAGTTCAAATTACTTTGCCTACCATTATCAGAAATATAATCCATCTCATATTTGCTTTGCTGTGAAGAGCAAAGTATTTGTTTTCTATACTTTTTCACTTCTGCATTTTTATATTTCTGTTTCAGATAGCATCATTATTTCCTATGTATATTGTGGGATACATTGAGCCAAGCAAATTTCAGAAGATCATTTACACAAACATGGTAACTTTAAAAATATTTGGAAGTCCAATATTAAAATACACCGGTAATGCATGACTGAGTCTGTTTTATGGGATACTTCCTTGTTGGTAGTATTTAATACATACCATATTGATGGCATCTATAGGGAAAATTGAGACTGTACATTTCAGATGCTTTGTTGTAATATGTTCTATTTTGCATTGGAGGTGTATTATACTCTCTAAAGCTTTTATATTTTTTTTTTATTTATTTATTTATTTTTACTGTCATTAACTTTGAAATGTCCTTTTCTCCTTTAGGCCTAGGGTTTTTAAGACTTTGTACAAATGTGACGTTCTGCAACTGTAATTTTATACTGTTGAATTTTTGTTTTTAACCTTAGTTCTTAAAAGAATCTTCCTTAAAAACACAAAAGGATAGTAAAATCAAGATTCAGAAGTTATAGGAATCATGAAGTAATCAACAAAAAACACTAGTATGAATAATTTTTACCACTGTCCTGTTATATTTCCCTATCATCCAAACAGTAGCAAAAACAGTCTTAAAATTACTTATTTCTCTGTATAGCAGAGGAGAAAGTTTTAATATCACTATAAATAATTTATGATATTGAATTTTAATAATTAGAACCTAACAGTGATTTGAAATTCTATCATCATTTGCCCAAAATCCATTATTAGTGATAATTAAATTTTTTTGACTTAACAACTATATGGCATAATCAAAGTACATGATATGCCAAAATCTCATAATGTAAATGTTATTGTATGCAATTAAATTACAGTAATAAAAATGCTAAAAGTATAAATGTCTATCTGCCTCCAAAGTATACATTTGTAATAACTTTTAAATATGTCTGTTCCCATTTTTCAGGGTTCAGTTATCCTGTGTTTTATTTTGATGTTTGGAAATCCAATGTACTTGAGTTCTTATTATTCTTCAAGTTTGATAGTAACCTGGGTAAGTGGATTAGTTACTTTTGCTTCACTGTCACCAAATACTTGGCAGACACAATTTAAGGGAGAAAAGATTTATTTTGGCTCCTACTTTCAGAGTGCCTAGTCCATTTCACTTGACTCCATGTTCTGAGTCCATTGTCAGGCAGAACATCGTGTCTATGTGGGCACCTGTGGCAGAGGAATTTCTTCACACTTGACTATAGACAGGAAGCAGAGAGAGTCAGCAAGAGGAAAGATCCAGGAAAAATAGAGGCCTCGAGGACATGCCCACATCCACCCATCTCCAACAAGTCAGGAAGTTCTACCAATTCACAGCAATGTAGTCATGTTTTTAATCCATCAGTGGCTTAAACTATCCATTAGACCAAGACCGTCTTGATCTAATTGTTTCTCTAATTCCCTCACAGACACACCCAGAGATATGCATTATTCCTCAAAGCATTTCTCCATCCATTCTCAAGCAAACAATCAATATTAACCATCACAGTATGTTCTTGTTAATCTCATTTTTTTTTCTTTTTCTTTGTGAAATAGTAAGTTTCTTCACCTAGTTTGAGTATGGCAGAACTAGTACGATCTTTTCCTGATTGCCACTCACATAAAAAAGGACTCCACCCCAAAGAAAGTTTATCTCATCCTTGAAAAATAGAATAGCTCAAAGTTTTCCTTTTTAATTCAAGTAAATGTTTTTAAAGTCATCATAAGCTAATGTGATTTACTTTAAAATATCTCAGAAATTGGGGCACTGGAGAGATGGTTCCATGGTTAAGAACACTGACTGCTCTTGCAGAGAACTCAAGTTTGGTTTCCAGCACCCACATGACAGCTAACAACCATCTGTAACCACAGTTCCAGGGGATCCAATGCCCTCTTCTGACCTCTGCAGGCATTGCATGACATGGGTACACTTACATACATGCAGGCAGTACACTTATATACATAAAATAAACATTTAAAAATCCCCAATTTTAGGATGAAAATATCATGTATCTCCTTCAGTCATTTGGTAAACTCAGTACTTCTGACAAAGATGCCCCATTTGCCTAAACACTTTTGGAACTCCTGGAGTTGCCCTCATAGGCTTGAAATATTCTCTTGAATCGCCTCTGTAGTGTCAAATACTTGTCTTTCAAGGTTGAATTTGATTTTTGGAAATTAAGAAAATCTTGTCAATAAATTGAATGATTTGACTGAGTAATGCAGATCTTGATAAAAATACAGTGTAACAAAAAAATAAAACAGGACTAATTTTCTTGCACCCGTAGCTCTGAAAGGCAGTTTAGAGTGTGGAATTCCAAACTACTTAAAATAAGTGAATAGTTCCCTTTAAAAGCTTACCTTCACAGAATGACATCATCATTTGGATACATATTTGTGTGAGAAACAAAGCTCCTCACTTCAAATAGAGTGCTGGAGACTTGGGTGCTGAAAGTGAGGCAGTTTCTTTTACAGCGTTGTAAAGTTGAGCATCAGTCCAGAAGGGCAGGCATGATAATTGAGCACAGAAATCTGTCTCTGTAACCCTAAGCACAAGACCTTTCCCCTCCTTTGTCATCTGAGTATTCGGGAGGGTGCATTCGCACACATTATGTAGGTCTTACCTTCCCCTTTGTTGCTCATCTTTGTCCTTTTACTCAGCAAAAACTGTGCAGGTCCACCCCTCCATCCTGCTGACTGTGACACTGTGCGGGTCCACCCCTCCATCCTGCTGACTGTGACACTGTGCGGGTCCATCCCTCCATCCTGCTGACTGTGACACTGTGCGGGTCCATCCCTCCATCCTGCTGACTGTGACACTGTGCGGGTCCACCCCTCCATCCTGCTGACTGTGACACTGTGCGGGTCCATCCCTCCATCCTGCTGACTGTGACACTGTGCGGGTCCATCCCTCCATCCTGCTGACTGTGACACTGTGTGCGGGTCCATCCCTCCATCCTGCTGACTGTGACACTGTGCGGGTCCATCCCTCCATCCTGCTGACTGTGACACTGTGCGGGTCCATCCCTCCATCCTGCTGACTGTGACACTGTGCGGGTCCATCCCTCCATCCTGCTGACTGTGACACTGTGCGGGTCCACCCCTCCATCCTGCTGACTGTGACACTGTGCGGGTCCACCCCTCCATCCTGCTGACTGTGACACTGTGCGGGTTCATCCCTCCATTCTGCTTACTATATATAACTGCGGGTTCATTCCTACAGTCTGCTTACTGCATATTATAAAGCATATATATATATATATATATATATATTATATATATATATATATATAAACACTGTGTGGGGCCATCCCTATATTCTATTTACTATATATATAAAACTGTGCGGGTTCATCCCTACAGTCTGCTTACTGCATATTATAAAGCTTATCAGGCTCAGGATCTTGCAGGCAAGCTCAACTCTTAGTAATTTTTCACTCTAAACATCTGGTTTTGGGTGTTGCGGGGCTGGGGAGCTGAAGGGGTTAGGTGGGCAGAGGTTGGTGTTGTGGGAGCTCAAGCAGTGGGCACCATGGTATGGTGCTTTCTGTTCATCTGTAGCTGGACCTAAGTTGGTTTCAGGTACTTTTGAAAATGAGCCATCAGATTTTATATCTCACATTTGGAATGGCGATTCAATAAATCACTTTAACTGCTTTTAATCGCACTTCTGATGCATAAGGCAGAATCTAGAATATTCTCTCCTACCTGCCTTTTCTGTATAATCAGAAATGCACAGTAATGCACTACTGTTGCAACCTCTCAGATGTGCTGCACAGACTGAATCCTCAGGGACGCTCTTGAATGTAGTTTTCCTCTGAATCCCTTCTGCTTCATAATAATGAATCCCTTCACCTTCTTTTTTCTCTTGAAACATATGCCTAATCTTCTCAACATGATGCCAGACTTTGAGTGTTATCCACACACCACATAATTTCTACAGGAGTTACCCTGCAGAAGATGACCAGCATAACTCACTGATGTAGTAATGCGATGCAAGAGGCAGCATTTTATCACACTGAATATTTTCCAGGAAATCCATTTTATTTCAAATTTGAATAAGCAATTAATAAGAAGGATAATAAAAGGTAATAGTTTAGATGGGATGGTGTGACCATTGTTATACAAATGTTCATTTTATTTCATTTTCTGTCATGTTTTAGGCTATATTGCAAAAGAAAAATAAAATTCAAAAATTGGGAGTATCTGAACTCAACTTTTGGGTAAGGTTTAATGTGTTAACTATTTCATTAAATTCATCTTTTTATTTCAATAAACTGAATGAAGAGGTTGATTTTTTTTTCACCGTAAAGAAGAAAAATATATTGGGATGTCAGTTCTTGCTTTTAGAGGGTTCCTGTGATAAAATGTGGATTTGTACTCTAAGCTGTTGATAACATGACAATTCCAGTACATAGTAGTTTCACTTCAGAAAAATTCTCAATTTGATAAAATGAATGAACATCCAATTTTCCCTTATAAATTGTTGAAAATATCAATAAAACCATATCTGAACATTTGGAGAATTCTAACAAATTGCCCACAAGAGAGAATTTATTATTCTTTGAACATTTTCTACTACATTTTTAGTATCAGACCAGAAAGAAAAAAAAATCAATGAAGTTATAAAATGAAGAATGACCAAGAAACAAATAATCTAAAAGTAGAAACATTGGCAATAGAGATCGTGAAATTGTGCCTTAAACATTAGGAAGTAAAAAAGTAATATCCGAATAAACACAACAAAATAGTATAGTGTTAGTGTGTGGGAACATTTTCAAATACTTAAGAAATAAAGACTATCCACACAAATGGAGCAATAAATGATATTTATGTAGGAAGGCCCCATATAGTGTCATTTTCTCCAGCTGATGATGTTGAAAGGCTTTCCAGGAAGACTACCTTACAGGTAGCATTTTAATCCCAGCATGGTGCTGGGATATTTTGTTATCTGTATGGAAAATATCACATTAGGCACAAATCTCAGTTTCAGACTTACCTTTGTAAATGTTTTCAGGCTGAATATTTCGTCCCCTTTGAATGCCTTCATAGTTTCTTCAGTACTTCAACAAGGCTCTCCAGACTCCTCATCTTTTAACTATTCTGGGGGGAAATTATACCTGAGTGGTGATGTTTCTCACTGTTACCTGTATGCTCCTTTTACTGAATGAACATGTATGTTTATTACATGCATCTGTGTGTGTAAAAACCATTATTTCGTAACTACAACTCTATTTCCAGTGCAGAATTATAAAAGGCAGATTGGCCAGAAACAGTAGGAATCAAGGAAAAATGCAGCACGCTATGTCCTAAAGTCAGTGGTGGAAGGTGTTCGTTCTAGCCCGCATGGCTCCGCACTTGCCATCACTACTACTTTTCTACCAGAGCCCTGGCAGAGACAAGCAGAAACCCTATCAGCAACTAGGAACAGAGGTGGGGAGAGGGGCTCAGAGAATGAACCCAAGGAAAAGTTCCCCATCCTGAGGGTCTGGCATCTACTATTCCTTCCTAGCCCCAATAGGCATCCACAGAGGCCTTCAAACTTGGGGTCACCAATTGAACCTCCTGACACTAGGTCAGTCAACTTTCTGTAGTTGTAACAAAAACATCTAAGAAAACCAACTTAAAGGAGAAAAGGTATGTTCTGTCTCATACTTTCAGAGATTTCCATCCATTGTTACTGGTTCTGTGGTTTCTGGGCAGGGGTGAGACAGAGCATCATAGCAGGAACTGTGTGGTCACGCAAAGCTGCTTACCTCACGGAGGCCATGAAACAAAGGGAAGGTGGAGGAGGAGGAGGAGACCTTCTATAGCAGAATGCCTTTCTCAGAATCCATGGGTCTGTGAATTCATAAATGGCTTATTATACTTGAAGTCAGTGTCCTTATGATACAATCTCCTCCCAGAGGCTCTGTGTCTGAATTCTGCTGTACTGAGCTTGGCTGCACCAGGAACTCTCTGATTTCAACACATGCACTTTTCCAAGACATTTAAGATCTAAAGCATAACATTAGTGAAGAATGAGCTCCCTATTACCCATAGACATATTGTCTGCCACCCTCTGACTAATGACAGGAGGCTTGGTAAAGTACGTTCTTTTCAAACAGACAGTGTGAGTGGGGAGGGAGATGAAACCACCAGAGGTGCCAATTGAACCAATCTTTACCAGAATAGCACTTCAGAGCTTCTGAAAACTAAATTGTTATTCTAATAGTAGTATATAAAAAGTCAACACTTGTATATAAGTTGATTTGTATTAAAATAATATGTTGAAACAGGTTTCATTATGTCTAATATATTATCGAGAATGTGTCAAATGCAATAGAAAATTATGTTATAGAAAGAATAAAGAAAATAATGAGTTGGAAAATGTAGTCAGCAAATGCCAACACTGACATGAATAAGACACAGTGTCTTTGGAAAGCTGTGCTTCTTTCACTGTTTTATTGTGCAGATTAATAGGGCACAGTATGATCATTTGAGACATGTATATGGTGTATACTGATTACTATGGTTAACACTGCCATCTCCTTAATTGTTAAAAATGTATTACCTTGTAATAATGAAACATATTTATGCTGTGAAATGTGATATTTCAGTTCAGATGCCATTGTTCTGACCAGTCAGAATCATTTCTGTCTCTTTGCCATTACTTTGTGCTTGGAGCCTTTGTGCTCCTTCTTCATAAAATATATAAAAGTTTATCATGAACTATCGTCACACTTTTGTTTTGTGGAAGATTAGAACTTAATACTTTTGTGTAGCTATGCACTTCCCGGTCTATATCCAAAGAAAATATCAATGTGTTACAGAAAATCTTAGCTATAAGTTTTACGTGTTTTATTGTATTTACTTTGTTTCTCTAGAATGCTCTTTCATTTTACCTTTCTATATATAGATTAGTATTACTTTCTAAATTATTTCATATTTGAAATCATTTTTCTATAGCTTTTGTAATTGAATGACAGATTGGTTAGATATAAAGCCTCTGGTTCACAGTCTTTCTTGAGTTTTAAAATAAGTGCTTCTACACTCTTGCTTTGCTTTCTGTGTTTCTTTTCACAGGTCATTTTTGCTGGTAAATTCTTTTGTCTGAAGGCTCTGAGAAATTTTTCCTCATTTTTAAATACTTTCATTAGAATATATCCCGTTATTCTACCATACAGATTCAATTTCCCTACTGCCTAGAAGTCTTTCCACATTCAGGTACAGACTATTTTTTGTCCAGGGAAAATTTTCTTGAATTATGCTATTAGCTCTGCTGCTTCTCTTGTTTTCCTCAGGCACTGCAGTCATAGCGTGTCTCTGTCATCCAGTTCTACCCCTTCCTCTGATCCTTTTCCTCTGATCTTAGTTTCATTCCCCATGGTTATTTAATCGCTGTACTTTAATGTCTTTGATAAATTTTTGAGTCTCTTCTTTAAGCCATCATACAAGTTAGTCTTCATTTTTTAATGATATTCTTATCTTCTTTCCTTGTGTTTAATGTTTATTTCATCTTCTTTGTTTCCCCTTTCTGTTTTTGGCTTTTAATTTCTTAAGTTGATTTTAAATTCCTATGCATTTAAAATACATTTTTTTCTGTCCTTTACTTCCTCTCTATTTCTTTTTTGTTGTGATGGCAACAGGGACAGATCCTCTTTTTGTTGCTTTCATTTGTCTTTCTGAGCACTCTTCTGTTTACCCTGTCTTCTCCAAAGGGTGTCTCCTTGTGTTAGCCCTCCTTTCTTTAAGGAACGAGAGAGCTGAGAGAGCTGACCTTTCTGAGATCTATTCCTTCTGTGCACATCTCTGCAGTCCATTCTCAGTTGAGCTGAGCTCACTCTACACTCTGTCCTTTTCTCTTTCTCATCCCTGGTACTTGAACTTCTTATCTGTGACTTCCTGGGCACCTCTCTTCCCCGTTCTTTCTTCAGTAGATCTTTACTGGTCACTGCTCTTTTTCTGTGGAGGCTTAGGTCAGGAACTTGGGGAAATAACCCTGTAATTGTTCATTCTTTTTCTGTTTGCAAGTGAATTTTAACTTTGTACTCTTATCTTTTCTACGTTTGATGCTATTGTTCTATTTAATGGATAGTGTGAGGAGATTTCGACTTCACCTTATGTAATTTCCCACAGGAGACCTCAAAGCCTATATTTATCCTTTTTTTGATCAAAGCTAGTTAAAAACAATTACAAAAAAAAAAAAAAAAAAACCAGGCTTATTGTCAGTTCTGGTGCATATTTCTCTTTTGAAACAAGGAATGCATAATCTTTCTTTCAAATTATAAATTTTCCTTTCTTAAAAGAAAGTCTCATATTCCCACAAGAAATGTAAAAAATTTTAATGTACCATTTTTAATATAATAACTTTATTAGCTTTTTGATAATTTATAGACTGTATTTTGATCATATTCACCCTCCATTCTTCCCTCTAACTCCTTCCAAATCCACCTCCCACTTCTCTATCCCAAAAGTCTTGTCCTTTATTGTTTTCTTTTCAGTAAATCTCATTCAGTCCCATTTGAACTGCCCATATACTACTAGGTATAGTGCTGTCCACTGGAGTGTGGTAGACTAACCAAGGGCCACACAGCCTTAAAGAAAATTGACTCTCCCTACCCCAGAAGCCACATTTGTCCATAGGTTCTCAGTTAAGGGTGGGGCCACATGAGCCCCTCCTTACTCCACACTGATTGGCTTGATCATGTGCAGGTCTTGTGCAGGCAACTACAGCTGCTATACGTTCATGAGTGCAGCAGTCCTGTCATGTCTAGAAGATACTGTTTTGCTCTAGTTCTCCATGACCTCTGGTTTCTACAGTTTTTCCACGCTTCTTCCTCGATGGTCACTGAATTTTGGATTTTAGTTGAAAAATAATATTTAGAAAAGAAAACCATATCTCTGTCTTAGAGAGATTGAAAGAAGAAAAAATTTTTTTTTACAATTATCTCTAGATCTAGGATATACAGTGCTCAAGTGTTAGGGATTTTATAACAGCATCATCAAACTTAATGCTTTACCCATGAAGAGAAATTTGTTAAAGAGCTCCCCTTTTCTTGCCCTTCACTCCATGCCATACTAATCTATCCCACATGGTTTGGTCTTTTTCTGATATTTGTATATTCAACTGAATATTTTAACTGACTCATATATTATTCCTAAAACTCAAATTCTGTCTGTTTTCTAGCTAATTCAAGGTTGTGCCTGGTGGAGTGGAACTATTGTTTTGAAATTTCTGACATCTAAAATATGTGGCGTTTCAGACCATGTAAGTAAACATTAAAGTTCTTAAAAATACACAACTAAATAAAAATTGAAATAGTTTATCCTTAACTCTTAATTTCACAGATTTTTCTATTTGTCCAAGTTATTTGCAGAGTTGATAATAAAATCCCACATTCAGTATATTTGCCAGTGCCAGGAAAAAAGTGCACTGTGGGTGACAGCTTATTCTTCTAGATGCAAAACTAATAATTGCCTTAGCAGTTACTTATAAAACTTCAAAGTGAAGATAACAATTTGTTTAGTGATAATTTTGCCATTTGTTACAGATGCTAATATATAACCAGTGTGTAGTCACTGACAATCAGATCTCTTAAAATTTCAGTGTAATTTTATTTATTTAAAATTATGAATTAAAATTATGTTTTGATATTTTTAGGGCTATTCTTACTACATAAAAAAGCATGTTAACTGTTTTTTCTCTTTTATCTTTGAGAAAATATATGTGGATCTCTTATCTTTCATGATGTTTTTGTCAGTTTTGAAACCAATATTTTAAATAAAAGTGCTTTTCAAGGCCTAAATCCCTACTTTCTAACCAGTTTAAAGAAAAGAAAACAGTTCATGACTGTACATTAGTGGTCTTTAGCAGTTTCTGTTTAGAAATAAGCTTACCTGAGATTATCATATACGAAGGTAGAGTGAAGTTTCCCTTCCCTATTGATAGGGATATCAATAGGTCTGTGTCTAGTGCTAGTCTGTGAGTTTATTTCACCTTGCCTCATAATCTTTTTCAACTTTATAAATCTGAAAAGAAACACCCAAACCACTATATAATGTAATGGAAAGTGAGTTCAAATAACTTTTCATGATAAATGATGAGATTATTAAATGTCATAATTAATGGCATGATTGTAGCCATAGATGACTTTCTGTAAATGATACACCTGTGGGAGAGATGAGGAATTCAAATAGTTTGATTACCTTATTATTAGTTTCCAGTCCTATTTTAAAATAAAAAATGATGAGTAATTCTAAATAATCCCAATATTGGTCAACCAGAACCAATGAGATAAATCATCAAAGCTGTTAGAAAATAATTTCTGTGCTTTTTGGAGAATCTGAATTTAAGGCTTTACATGTCAAATATTCTTTTTTTCTGGTCTTCTGAGGGTGCGATGGAAATATAATTGTGTTGGCCATAGTAGGAAACAGTAGTCCTTCACTGGATTTGGCTGACAGTGTAAAATTTCAAGGCCTTGGAAATCAAAGTAGTGGGTGTTATTGTTGTGATTCTCAGGATGAGGAGTTCTTGCGTTCAACCAATGAGTGAATGGCTAACAATGTCGAGTATCAAACAGTCAGTACATGAGGCTTTGTGAAAACTCCAGGACACAGATGGTTCCTTATGATTTCCAGGGTGTAGTGAAAAGTGAATTGAAGTTGTTCTTCATGATAACTTACCTGGTTATGGAATTTCAAAAGTGACCACATGGTGGTCTCTTCCAAGCAAGTGCTGGCTTTGGCTTTATCCGTCTCTGCTTATTTTTTCTGAGTCTTTCTGATTTTGCTTTTTGTCTTGATATTTCTGTTTCAGTCCTCTTGATAAGTCATCACATAATACGCTTGGTTCATTGCATTTTTCCTTGATTTTGAGAGAAATCTATATATCTTGGATTCACTTGCTCTGTAGACTTTTTATTGTTAAGTTAAATAATTCATTTATTACTGGCTATAATCATTTGTGTAATTTGAATTCATCTTACTTCATTCTCCCCCAGATTCGCTTGAGTGACCTGATCGCAGCCAGGATCCTGAGGTTCACAGATTTTGACACCTTGATATACACCTGCGCTCCTGAATTTGACTTCATGGAACAAGCGGTACGGATACGTCTCCATTTTTTGTTTCTCTACAAATATGATGATGTTGTTGATTTTTAGTTTTTCATCTGTTCTGAAACTAAACATTTTTACTCAAAAGTACCCAACTTACTGTTTTACATTTTACTCTATTATTTGCTAATATATATTATTATTGACCTATTTTTTCCTGCAAAATCAACAACAGATTACCCATATTTAAAGAACTAGATGATGGTCAAATTACATAATTGAGAAAAACTGCTTAGTATGCTTTATAATTGAAGCAAATGCTGCTATTACAAATAAATTACTTTTAGTCATCTCAGTCATTGGAAGAACAGGGTCATTTAGGAAAACAAAATTTAGATTCGCTTTTTAAAAAAGAAATTCACATTTATTACATTTAATACACTAAATATTGCAAATATGGGGTATTATCAAGAAAGGTATATTGCTAATGAATTTGAATGAATAAATAACTCATTTTAAGTTATAAAACTACATGGCATTCACTTTTTAAAAGGCTCAAATTCTTAAGGTTTAACGTATTGCCTCCTTGTAGTGTTACAAACTTAGAGAACAAGAACATTAACTAATTCTTTCATTTACAAAGAAAGCAAAGCTTAATAGATTTACCTAAAGTACACAGTTCACATTTAGCACATTGGTTCTAATGAGTTCTTGAACTCAGTGCAGTGCTCTTTCTTCAATCTGAGACTTATTTTTTTCTTCACAGAATGTGAAAATGTCTCTCGACCTATCCTTGCCTAATACTTATGAATTCTAATAAATATAACAATGACCTTTTATGTTATTCTCTTATCCATTCATTAAAAAGCTGCTGCTGGCAGTTTATTATCTGTGAGGCAGTTTATGGTAGGTCAACAAAGAGAAAAATACTTGATTCCTGCATTTGGAACAAATATAATTTCTCTTAGAAAATTAATCCACATTACAATAATTGATCGAGAGGACTGACTGCCTGCAAATATTTCTGTACTTACTCATATATTCTATAATTATTCTGGTTAACTTTATCTTGTTAACTCTGATACCAATAATGAAAATAATCCAACTTTTCATTAAAGGAAATGACAATATAGGACTTGGGAATCATTAAACATGCATGTAAATCCTATTATTTATATATGGAAAAAAGCAGATTAGAAGAAAGGCAGAAGCTGAAATGACTAATAGTAGGTTCACAGCTTTTATCATTGAATTCTTGCCTATGTAGGTTAGTTTTTCAAGAACGGGTTTCATTATGAAATTTCCATACATATAACTTATGAATATTTTTCTTATTTGTGTTCCCACCTCTCTACCCATGGTCCAGGGCCCACTGTTACCGATCCCCTCGTTGTATTCTCCCCCAGACAAAGTATCTTCCTACCTGTCGTAGTCCCAGATCTACTTTCATGATCATTAACTGCCTCCCACTCCCCACCCCTCTCTGCCCATGCGTGCACAAATCTACACATCATGAGAGAAAGCATGTAGTATTTGTCTTTCAGAGTTTTGTCTATTCCATTGAATCATTATTTTCAGATTTATCCATTTTCTTTCAAATGTCATGATTTTATTTTTCTTCATGACTGAATAAAATTCCGCTTTCTGTATGTACATTTTCTTTATCCACTCATCTCTTGATTGACAGCTGGTCTGATTGCACCTGTTCAGCTATTGTGAATAGTGCAGCAGTAAACATGAATTTCAGAGGAAAGGCTTTCAGTAATTTCTCATTTGGTATAGGTTTGCTATATCTAACCCTTACCAGGTTGAGATTTGCTCATTCTACTCCTAGTTTTAAAAGTGTTATCACAAAGAAATATGGAAATTTGACAAAGACATTTTTGCATCTATTAAGGTAATTATGTGATTTCTGAAGTTAATTCTATTTATATTTCTTGCCATCTTCTTTTTTCTTTTTTTTTAAATATTTTAATTACTTTTATTTTTGTGTGTATGGGTGTATTGCCTGAGTGGTTGTTAGTGCACTCGTTGGTCATGCAGTGCCCGCAGAGATCAGAAGAGGGCGTCAGATTCCCCTGGAACTGGAGGTACAGAGAGTTGCTAGTTGCCATGTGGATGCTGGGAATTGAACCTATGACCTCTGCAAGAGCAGCCAGTGTTCTTAACTGCTTAGCCATCTTTCCCAGCTCCTAGATGAATTTTGTAAAACAGAGAAATCCTTGTAATACCTTTATCTTATAAATGTGGTAACATTGGGAGGCTATTTTATGTCTGGTAAACAGAACAGTCATCTCCCATTAGTGCTTAGTGTTTCATGTTCAAGGAACTTCTATTTTTAAAATCAAGATACAAAATACCAGGTTTGATTATCTTATTTTTAAACATTAGTTCTGTCTGATAGTTACCACTGTTTCTCACACTCACTGCCTGTACCATTCTGTTCCCAGAACCCACTTTCTTATTTCATGTCCCATATCTTTCATATTACACTCTCTACCCTTGTCTCAAAGCATCTTACACTCTCTACCCTTGTCTCAAAGCATCTTTTCCTCCTCTCATTTACCCCTTTCTAATTTCATGGTCTCTCCACACAGACTCACTCTTGCATAGATGTGCATATATAAAAACTGGAAGCTAGGATACACGTATGAGAGAGAAATTTTGGTATTTTCCATTCTGACCCTCAGTTACCTCACTTGATATACTTGAATAAAAATGTCATCACCTTATCTTCGCAGCTGAATAAAATTCCACTTTAGATGGGCACCACATTTTTATTGCCCATTCCCACACTGAAGGATATCTAGAATGATTCACTTCCTTCCTGTTGTGACTCGATCAGCAGAATAAGTGAAGGTGCAGATATTGCTGAGGTAGGATACAAGCTCCTTTGGCTATGTGCCCAGAAGTGGTGTAGATAGGTCATAAGGTAGTTCTACTCTTAGTTTTTTTGAGAAACCTCCACACGGATTTTCATAGTGACACCAGTTCTCCCTCTACAGCAGGTAGCAAAAGCTGATTGTCCCTCACATCCATCCATCCATCTTTTGTCATTTGTTTTCTTGATGACAGCCACTCGCAAGGGTGAGGTGATCTTTTTCATCCCATCAATTTTGCTGACTTTTCTCTATGCTCTCCAGGACTTGGGTTGACTTCTTCATATGGTATCCAAGGATCATAATCATTGGTGACACAAAATAAACTTCTGAGATCTTCATCTGGCATTTTACTTACTTGAGTATCTCCAAGTACAGCAGTGGAGAAGTTATGGCATTTTTTTAATGTGTCATGTTGCCTTGCTCTTTGTATTTCTGTGTTTGTTCATTTGTTCATTTGGGCTTCTCTACTGATTGTATTTCAGGAACTTTTTAGGAGCAGTCCTACTCTTGTGGTCTCAGTTGCCAGTACCACTGAGATAAGAGAAAACTGCTGGAACAGTAACAGTGTCAAACAATAACAACATACAGGAATACGCTTAAATGCTTACCAGTACATCACAAATAACTATAAAACAAAAAAAAATGGCAAAAGTATGTAGAAAATGTCATGAAGTTAAAAATGATTAAGGCTAAATGTGGCAGCAGTACATAAATGAGAAGTGAGAAGGCAGGGAGGCTGGAAATAAGCACGGTTAAGGAACGAAGTGGACGAAGACTGCGGAACGTGCTGTGGAAAGCGAAAAGGGCAAGAGATTAGAAAACAATGAAGGTAATGAAAGGTTTCCCAGTATTGAGAAAGTTAATTAGAAAATCAGATAAATGTTAGAAAGGAAATAAAACATAAGCACCCTTTTTTAAAAATTCTAAAAATTGGGGGATGGAGAGGTAGCTCAGGGGTTAAGATCACTGACTTCTCTTGCAGAGGACCCAGATTCGAGTCCCAACTCCCACATGACAACTAACAACCATTTGTAACTCCAGTTCCAGGGAATCTGATGCTTTCTTTTGACCTCTTTGGGCAATGTAGGACACGGATCCACTTACACATATGTGGGCAATACACTCATACACATAAAACAAAAATAATACCTAAAATATTTTTAAAATTCTAAAAGTAGACAAAATATTGTTTAAAAAGTATAGTAGAAACAAAATAAGTAGAAACATAGGAGGTAGAAAGGAAAAGAAGAAAGGTTGTTTAATAAGGAAAAATGTAACTAAAACCAGATGAATGTTTAAAGGGGAAAAAGTAAAACCTTGGAATGTTTTTAATCAAATGAAAATGCTACAAAATAGGTAGTAAAAGGAAAAACTAAGGAAAATACACACAAAGACTGGTTGGAGCTGTTTGTTTCTGAGCTCTTGAAAGGTAGAGGCTGCCTGTTAGATGTAAGAGGGTCAGAAGCATCAGCCGAACTTAGGGAATCTCTCATCTCCCATGTTTTATGCTCATGTTGAACTTGTATATTGACCAAATGTCCAATGTCTGCCAAACCTGGTACAACTTACTAGTATTCTAGCTTTTGGAGAGAGAGGGGAAGCAACCTTCATACTGACATTTGACAGGTAGAGGGAGGCCTGTCTCCATTCTTTGCCAGTCTTCGAAGCACTGCTCTCCCCCTTGGGGGGATGCAACTGTGGATTTAAAGTGTTCCACTGGAAGTTCAGAGTTCTCTGATTCTAAAGTAGTGAACCGCAGGTAGGTAATTGGCTCAAGTCGTGAACCTACCTGCTGAACTCAGGCTCTGGGCTATCAAACTCTTGATGGGATGTTTTGCTGGCCACCAAGGGCAAATCCAAGTCTCTTGCCATGTGTACTTTTTGTTTTAAAAATATCTAGCTTTTCCACTTTCCACAACTGCCTTCCAGGGCTGTGTCTCACCTTAGGGCTGTCAGGTTGAATTCAGGCTCCCTGACTTATGGTTGTTTCCTGTTCTCAGGCCCCACAAGTGGCTTAAACAAAAGATTCCCCCAAGACCTTACTTCTGTCCTCTGAGTCACACAGAGAGACAAAATGACTTCTCTCCACTGCTAACCTACCTATCAGCAGGATAACTCTCCAAATTCCCCAAGTGAATGTGACACTTGTGAGGGCTGGATGCTTGTCCTGAGGGTAGGATGGTCCTTTTTTTAAAAAGCCAGGGCCAGCTAGCTTTCGTTTAGACGGAGCTCCTGCTTCCTGTCTCCTCACCAGGGAGCCATAGGCTGAGCTGTGCTTATCCTGGCTCACACTGATTTGGCGCACTGCCAGTCCTTCCCTCAGCACCTTTTTCTGTTCCTTCATTCCTTTTATGCTCTTCTGAGGTGTTCTTTCTCTTTGGAAGGGAGCTTTTCCTTTCTGAAACTGACTCTTACTTAACCAGGTCACATGGAGGCAGCATCTGGTCTCCACCTTACCTAGATATTTTTTCTAATAATTTAGTTATTACGTTAGAATGCAGAAATAAATATATATTCTTCAAAAGACAAAAACATTTATGCTGACAAATACTATCGTGACCCTAAGTTTAGCAGATTTTTACTGCTTCATCGTGAAATTTAGTAGTTAACAGTTTGAATCATTTGCTCTATTTCAGACTCCACTGAGATACACAAAGACCTTATTGCTTCCGCTCGTTATAGTGATTACTTATTTTATCTTTAAGAAGGTATTTAAAGATTTTTTAAAATTTCTTATTTTGTGGGTTCAAGATAAGGATGATAATAGATGTATATGAATTGCTCAGAATTCTTTATTTTAAGATAAATTTCTCTGTCTAAATCATTTTATTTCTATCTTTATTATAACATTTTAAAAATCAAATAATTAAAGCTGCCTTAATTTATTCTTCACAAGTGGCTTTATCAATCACTGACTATGTATAAAATACTATATTCACTTTGTGGGTATGAGGGAAAAAGAAAACATGACCACGGTAGTCTCACACAGTCCTGGAGATGGGAGTTGAAACATTAAGCAAAATAATTGTGCAAGCAACTAAAGGGTTAATGTGATGATGGGCGTGATGGATGGTAAATACAGTGGCAGTGTTATTATCCTCCACAGGTAAAACACATTCAAAGAAGTCTTGGTCTACTTTGAGTAGATGCAGGGAAGGTGCAGGGAAGAAATTTACAGAGCCTCCAAAACCTCTTTATACAACCATTGTTTAATGACAGAACTGGATGCAATAATAAAAGGAATTAGCTTTAAAATTTCACATGCACATTTTCTGAGTCTGAGAGTTCTTTACCAAAGTGCTTAATGACAGGACTCCTTAGGTTACTTTCAGCAATTTGAACTGTCTTTATGTATACTGTTTCCAGTGTCATGCCTTATGTCAACATTTATGTACTTTACACCTTTCAGTAGTTGACTGTAACATGATTTCTCAGCCACAATACCAGTTGCAGTCCTGTTAAAAGTAATTTTCTGCATTTAAAGCAAAAATTTGCTTGTCCTCTCTACGTAATTACATGTCCCAATTCCTTCTGTGTTTTTGACTTATTTATTTTTATGTGTATGAGTGTTTTGCCTGCACGTATGTAAATGCATCATGTGAGTGCAATGACCAGAAGAGGGCGACAGATTCCCTAGAACTAGAGTTTTGGAGAGTAGTTAGCTGCCCTGTGGGTCTGGGAATCAAACGCAGGCCCTCTGCCAGAGCAGCCAGTGCTCTTAACCACTGACCATCTTTCCAGCTACTGCCACATCCCATTCTTGTTTTGTATTTCAACATAGAATATGAATAAGCTACAAGTGAGGAAGGCATCTCCCATTAAGTCTACACCTCTGTTGTTTATACCCAGTCTAGCTCCTTCAGTAAGCAGCACAGAGGGAATAAGGACAATTGTGCTGAGGACAAGTTCACTGCTCTCCAGTGCTTTGGTCCCCGGAGCTCAGAGTGGAAGATTTTGTACCCATGTGTTACTGCTCCACAAAAGCCAACTGTGACATTCTTGCCAGACCCCACTCAGGCTTAGCAGCTACCAAAGCTTCCTTATAAACTCCTCCGTCTGTCTTCACCCTATTATGGCTTATCTTTCACTTCACAGATATCACTGATGATCAGAGAGATTTTGACATGTATAAAATCACCTCTTAGAGTAAGGATGTATATGTAATATGACTCTCCTGAGTCAGCATGAGTCTAAACTTCTACAAATGACATTTTTTTTATCATTGATACCACTGAATTTGTGGGGTTTTTTGAGTACATAATTATAATCTCATGTCACTTGTGAATAATTAAATTAATATGATATTTATATTTTCAATTCATTTGAAACATCTATGAGGTTTCCACTGAATGTGTAAAATTAAAAGTTCTAAATGTCATTTTCAATTTCAGTTTATATTCAACTATATTTATGTATATATCTGGGTTATAAACCATATATCCTATGAAGTGCATAATTGTTACTTAATCATGCATTTTTACGGTTACACAGTCAAGCCTTTTTGTCCCAATTAAGCATTCATGTGTCCTTTCCCCTTTTCTTTTTCCTCTGTCCTCTCCACAGTCTGGCACACTTTTGTGAGTACTGTGAAGTCTTCTGTAGCAGCTGCTTTGGGTGAAAAGAGTAGTCAGGAAAAGATATATCAAAACCTTAGTAATAATGCAGAGTTTTGAGAAGAGCAGGAATTCGATTTGCAGAGGAAGAAAGGAAAAGCAGGAGGCGAAGCATTCAGAAGCTAAAATTTTCTGAAAATACTTGGAAGATGAGGCTTCGTCTTTTTTGATCCCTAGCCTACCTCTCACCCTGTCCAGTAAAAATACAATCTTATAGCCCTAATAAGTGAATATCTATAAAATCTAAGCATTTTAGGGAACTGGAGAGATAGATCAGCAGTTAAGAGCATTGACTGCAGGGGGCTGTGGTGGCACACACCTTTAATCCCAGCACTCAGGAGTTACAGGCAAGCAGATCTCTGTGAGTTCAAGGCCAGCCTGGTCTACATAGTGAGTTCCAGGACAGCTGGGGCTACAAAAAGATAAAAAACAAAACAAAAAAGATCAATGACTGCTCTTACAGAGCATATGGACCCACATGGCAGCTAACAGCCCAGGGGATCCAATGCCCTCTTCTGACCTCTGTGGGCATCATATGACACGGGTGTACTTACATATCTGTAGGCAATACACTTATACACACAAAATAAAATAATAACAAAATATTTTTTTAAATCTAGGCATTTTAGAGCTGAAAGCGTTATTAAGATTTTCCCTAAAACATGCTTTGAATATGAAGTTCTAATTTTGAAAAGTTATTTATTTTGATGCAAATCTGAGAGTAAGCTATTCCTGAGATTTCCTTTTAACATTAAATAAATGTATCCTATGATCTCATGACTTCGGAAGCTGAAGCAGAAGAACCTTAAGTTGTAGGCCAGTCTAGACCAGGGAAAAGCTTCTGTCTCTAGAGACACAAACAGACCAAAGGGAAAGAAACCTGTTTCTAGTATGGGGCATTTATAGTAGTGAATCAAGGTTTTTATATCACAGTATTTCTTAGAAATATCTCATTGATTTGATTCTATTCACAGATGGTTCGTGATATTTTGTGTGTCTTATGTACAAATACCTATCTAAGGTAATTATTTGACAGTCATTTAAAAAACCATTTCATATCATTATTAAATGTCTTACTGAAATATTAATAATTTTTAAATGAATGTCCATTAAGTTCCAAGACTGTGATCAACAGTAAGATAGGAACCATATTTAGATGCTTTCTTTAAAAACTTGCTGCTCTCAGGGATTTCACCTATATATTTGAACTTGCTTTATAGGATTTTACATTTGTTCAATACCTCAAAGATTGAATTTATTTAATTTTAATATATCACTAGAATTTAAAGTTTGTGAAAGAAAATGACCTAAGTTGATTTGGGCCATGCCTCTTTTCAACTTTCAGAAAAGGGCTAATTAAAATATTTATTAAATGATTTACCACATTCATTATTAAACCTGTTTATTTTATCACATTTGTTCATGGTTTCAGAAAAGTTACTAGAATCAAGGCACAAACCGACTTCAATAAAATGTGTGATAATTCCTGTCACAAACTGTTACAAGTCACAGGAAGCAGATAATGAAGAAAGCTCCCTTTGAAAGAAATGCTATTTCAAATTACATCTTATATTTGTAGTCATGTCATTTAATTTTATTTAACCCTGTTTATTAGGACAGTGTATAGTTACAAAAAGTAGTGAAGATAGTACTTAGAGGCTTACATGCCCTATGCTTATATTTTTAATTAGCTGTTCTGTGTGGTTTCCACAGAAGTAGCATTTGAGTACATTTGTAAAAATTATTTCAAACCAAGGATGTTAATGAACAAACTCTACTTTGCTCTGCTCAGGTGGAAACAGAGGGATAGATTTATATTGATTCTAAAACAGCATACTGGGTATCTTGATAACTACTCCCCTAAGGAATGCTTGAAGGGTCTTGGGATTTTTCGTTGGATGATACATAATTGAGGGATATGTGACAACTGTCCTTAGATAATTGAAAGGGTGTAATGTGGAAGAAGAAAGGATTGTGGGGCTAATGGGTGAAAGAACCCTAGCTTAGAATAAGGAATTAAGTCTTTCCTTTTAAAAACATTGATTTTAAAATTTTATTTTATGTGTATGAGTGCTTTACCTGCACGTATGTGGGGGCACCTGGATCCCTTGGAACTGGAGTTACAAATGGTTGTTGGCTGCTATATGGGTGCTGGGATCTGAACCCAGGTCCTCTGTATGAGTGGCCAGTGCTATTAACTCCTAAGCTATCTTTCCAGCTCCAGGAACTCTTTCTTAATAACTGCATACCTGAAAGTGAGGTTGTATGTCTTTTGTTAAGTCTGTTTACTATACTTCTTAGTGATTTGTGTTTTTTCTTAGATAATAAGCTTTTGTATAGTTTTTATACCATATAGTTTGAGGCATGATACAATTTGAATACTTTACATGTGATATTTCTTAACTATAAAACTTTTGTTTTCTGTGGGGGTTTTTTTTGTTTTTTTGTTTTTTTTGGTTAGAAACATTCTTTATATCAAAAAGAAACTACTCAGTATTTTCTTTGCTATTGTTCTGTTATACTAATTACTTGTCTGTGACAACACACTCTGAAGAAAGCAACCCAGGAAAGAAGGGTTCATTTTAGTGGAAATGGCATTGCTGGAGGAGCAGGCCAGCTGACCACACTGCATTCACCATCAGAAAGCGGAGAGTGATGAGCACTTGTGTTCTTTCTGCTTTCCTCTTTTAATTAGTCCAGAACCTCATCTCACAGATTAGTAACACCTACCTTTAGAACGGGTCTTCCTACCTTAAGTATCCTAATCTATATAATCTCTCACAGAAGTAACCAGAGATTTGTTTCCACAGTGACTCTAAATCCTATTGTTGCCAATCAAAATTAACCATCACGGCACCATCTTTTATCAGTTTGATCCCCCAAATAATTTTAAGACATAACCTTCCAGCTCTTGTTCCCAAAGATTCATGGCCATCTCATAATGCAAAATATATTTATTCCACATTTTAAGTCCCCATAATCTTTAATAATATACACAGCTTAAAAGTCTAAAGTCCAAATCTCATCTGAAACTCAAGGCAATATCTCAACTTTGAGTTACTCTAAAATAAAAAACAAATTATGTATTTACAGTGTACAGTGGCATTCCAAAGGGTAAAAATGGGGACATAGCGAGGCATTATTTACCCAAACTTTCATAGAAATCCAGCAGAGCAAACATCAGTTTCAGAAGCTCTGTGTCTAGAACTGAGCCTCATGATGGAATCCTCTGGACATCAAAGGGTTTAGGTAGCTTCATACCTTCTGCACTGCCACCTGCAGCACACATAGCCTCTCTCTTGGGCCAACTCCACTCCATGACTGTCACTTTCCTGGGTGGATATGCAATGGTTCTAGCATCTCCAACATCTTGGGGTTTCCATTACAACTTAGGCTTCATTTTCATGCAGCGGCTTCTCAGGGCCTCTTTGCAGGAACTCTTGACTCTGCCACACATTGATTGGCCTCAACAGTCTTAAAAGAATCTTAGAACAATACTCCATAACCTTTCAGTCTAGCATCTTTCAAAACCAGTACCACATTGCCATTGCTACCAGGTTCTGCTGGTAGCTTGGGATGGAGCCTGGCCCCTTTGGGCCACATTTACATTGGTCTTTGTGGTTTAACCCAAGGAAACAATTTCCTGGGTGACTGTTAATGAGCAGGGAACCTCTAAAGCCATGTTCTCAGTTTAGGTTCTTTATTTTCAAATGAATTTGCAGTTGACGCAATGGAGCCTTTCATGTATTCATTGCTCTCTTGGTACTTTTCCTGTTAACTCACTACAAAAGCCTAGATTTCACTTCACTGTCAATGCTCTGTCACCCTACACTCTGTTTTTCTAGAACTTTAAACTTTCTATTTTTCTGTTGTACTATTTGATTTCTTACACTGTAGACATGGATAAAAGCAGTGAGCAGTAACTATGAACAAAGCCTGAATGCTCTCCTCTCTTGAAATTGCCTTCACCAAACAAATTGTTCAAATTGTCCATCACCTTTAAAATCAGCCTCAGTTAAAATCTTAGTACATGGCAGAGAAGAGCCGGACTCCTTGCCAGATCACAAGTGATCTCTATCACAGTTCCAGGATAGAGTCCTTGTTCTCAGAAACTTCATGAACCAGGTCTCAACCATGCCTTTGGCATTCTTCAATTCTGAGCTTCTACCTGAATGGCTCACTGAGCTCTGCTTATAGTACTCAAGAGATTTTTCTAGCCCAAAGCCCAAAGTCCCCCTCCTTCCTTCCACAAAGCAGTCCCAAAGGCCCCAAAATGGCATATCAGGTATACAACAGAACAGCTCTACTTCTCAATACCAGGTTTCTGTCTTAGTTACTTTTCTTTTGTGGATAAAATAACTTGACAATCACAACTTAAAGAAGAAAGAGATGGCTTTTTCAATTTCCAGTGCATCTATGGCTCACGGTCTCAAGAAACATCTGAAGAAAGTAGGAGTTTCAAAACACTGGGTGCTGCTTACAATGACCAGTCTGTTCCTTGTCCATCCACTGTTCTCCACAAACTGAGAGAATGTCTGCCTCTCCTCATTTTTCTGGGGAACAAACTTGTATGGCTTGACCAGAAATGAAGAAGATTTTCACGCAGGATTTCATTAAGATTGATGGTAAAGTCAGCATTCCTATAACCTACCTTGCTGAGATGATCAGCATTGACAAGACTGGAGAGAATTTCTATCTGATCTCTGACCTATGACACCAAGGGTCACTTTGCTATTCTTCACGTTAAGCCTGAGGAGGCCAAATGTAAGTTATGCAAAGTAAGAGAGATCTTTGTGGGCACAAAGGAAATCCCTCATCAGATCACCTGCAATGCTCTCACCACTTCCTGCCTTGATCAAGGAGAATGGTACCTTTCGGTCAGTTTGGCTACTGGCAATGTAACTGACTTCAAGAAGTTTGACACTGATAACCTGTATATGGCGACTAGAGGTGCTAATCCACACAGAGAGACATCCTGGCTGTTGTGGCTCCTGTGATAGATGCCAGTGGAAACAACTTTTGCCACTCAGCTGTCCAGCCTTTTCATTATTGGCAGCAAACCAAAATTCTTCTTCCCCAAAGAAAGGGAATTCACATTAGCGTTGCTGAAAGAATAGAGTAGAGACTGGTGGCCAAACAGAGCAATGAGTGAAATGGTCTCTGGAAGACATGCTAGAGAAGTGTTTGTACTCTTGCAGCAATTCTTTCTAGGTGACACACTTGAGGTGCGATTAAACAGAATGATGAATGTCTAGAAGAAAAAGAAAGCATTTATTTTGGCTCACGCTTAAGAGTACAGTACACTACCATGGGGAGTCATGATGACAAGAAGAGCAGGAGGCGGCTAGTCACATTGCACACAGTCGGTGAACAGTGAGTTCTTGTGCTCAGCTCATTTTCTTCTTGTATGTGGTCCAGAACCCAAGCCCATGAAATAGAACTGCCCACATTTAAGGTAGGTGTTCTCACTTCAGTTTTTCTAATCCAGATATTCTTTCACAGACATCCAGAGATTTTTTTTCCATCGTGATTCTAACCCCCTTCAATTTGCCAGTCATAATTTTCCACTACAATAGTTGGTCATGTTTATATTCATTTTGTAGTACAGTGGCTCATAACAATCTACCATTTTCTCCTTATATAAGACATCATCTCAAGAAAATATCATGTGATTTTTGACTAGGTGTTGGAAATACTGCCATTATTATTCAAGATTATTCCTTACTGGTAGGGATGTGTTTTAGATTCTTTCACGTTGTTCTGTTTGTTTAGCTCTGAGTAAAAACAACACAGCTTCTGCCATCCCTTTCAAATTATTGTTGATAATTTTTTGCATTATTTTACATTTACATATCCAAGATGCTTTTGTTAGGAACATGCCTAGAATTCTCCCTTCCTTTGAGGCACCCATTTTAATCTATTGGATTTGGATGAGATGTATTTGAAAGGAATTTCACATTTATATGATTGAACTTTGATCCAGTGATTACAGTGTACCTTAGTTCACTAGTATAAACAAGCCACTTCAACCCTCTGTACCCCACTTTTCTAAAGAATAATAGTAATACTCTCCTCACAGGGTTGCTGTGTCTTTGAGAAGATGTAATTCATGTACAGTGCTTAGAATTGCAGTCAGAATAAACCGTGGAGTGTTACTATCATTGGTCTAATTCTTTACCAAAACTTTAGAGACTTTCCTTGTGAGCCTTAGTAAGGTTTTATTTTCAAATGAATTTATGTATTTTTTCTCTTTCTTTCCTGCTGAATATTGTTTTTAATACAGTATACTTGCTAATTTCCCATTACTGGTTTTCTCATGGCTCTGACAGGCCTAACAGCCCGGAGTCTCAACCACATCTCAGGTTTTACTTTCACAGCTTCATACAAAGGACTCTAAGGGCCTCTTGGCCTTTCAGGCCTTTCCAAGGGGACTTTAGCCCTTCCAAAGTTGTATGGCCTCAGCAGCTCTCTGAAACTGTGAAGGGAGAATCCACGCCAGTCCCCACTCTCACAATTTTCATAACTCTACACTTGTACCACAATGCCAAGTTCAACTACCAGCTTGGGATCGGCCCTCTCCCTCTCAGATCACATTTGCTGCAGCTTTTCTAGGCTGTTTCTTTCTAAGAACAGTAAACTCCCGAGGCTACCTTCTTTCACAAGCTAGAAGCTTAGTGTTGAGGGGGTGAGGGGGATTCTTGCCCTGAGGGAAGCCTTCACATTGTTCCAGTATAGAGCAGGAGGCTTCTGTTTAACCATGTTAACCTTTTCAACAATTACAGCCTGTTTCTAGTACAAGCCTTGAGGACAACTTTATGTTTACTAATTTCTCTTTTCCATCCCAAGCTGCATCTGCTGTATTTTTTTCTGCCTCATTTGCTCATTTTCATTTTAACCAATCCACAGATCCAATGTTTTGTTGTCTTGAAATTTCCTCCACAAAATAACTTACTCCACTCCTTTTTAATTCAACCTCTTAAATTCTTAGAACACAGGCAGAAAACAGCCAGATTCTTTGAATGGTCTCCAGCACAATTGCTAATAGAGTTCTTATGTCCACTTGAAGTCTCATGAGTCAGGCCTCTAGGCACTACTGTATTCTAGGCTCCAGTTAGAAAGGCACATTAAGTTCTGCTTATAGTGTTCAACTGCTTTTCTACCCTAAATCCAATCTCTTTCACATTTCCCCCCAAAACAACATGATCAGGTTCTTAACTGCAACATTCCCACTCCTGTACCAGATTCTCCTTTCTGTTGCTGTGACAAACACACTGACCAAAAGCAGCTTAGGGAGGAAAGAGTTTATTTCAGTTTATACTTCCATTATTAAGTAAAGACAGGGCAGAACTCATGCAGGAGGAGAGGCAGGAAAAGAAGAAAAGCTACTAGCTTGATCCCTTTGGTTTGCTCAGCTATCTTTGCTATAGATCCCAGGCACATCTGCTTAGGGAATGCACTGCCCACAGTGAATTGGGTCCTCCTTCATCAATTAACAATTAAGAAAATGCTGTGAAGACATGGCTACAGTGCAATATGATCTGGGAAATTCTTCACTTGAGCTTCCCTCTTCTTAGGTGAGTTTAGGTTTATGTCAAGTTGACAGAACCAACTATGACACCATCCTTTCTTTTTTATACCTGTTCTACATTCATTTTCTCTATTACCTATCCTTCCTCTGACTTATATATTTTTTCTTTCAGACATTATTTCCTCATTTCACTTTCCCATTCAATTTTTGTATAACTTTTAAAGTGTTAAAACCTTTAGTTCAAATGAACTACAAACCATATTTTCCATGACTTTACCCTAGTTCCTATGTCTCTGAAACTTGTCAGGGAAAAGAAGTGAGAGATACAAGTGTATTTTTACTACTTGATAACACAAAAATTGCTGTTAAACCACTGTTTTCGTCAAGCGGTGGGCATCCCTACTAAATAGTATAAGGGAGCATAAACCCAAGTGAGACTCAAACAAAATAAAACGAGTGGGGAATATACTAAACCTGGAAGATGCATCATGCCAACAGATGTGCACAACACAACAAAGAGAGAAAAACTAGCAACTTCAAGCTAGCAACTTCTCAATGCCAGAAACAAACATAATGAGGTAGCTGAAATGAAAAATAAGTATTTATATATCTTGACTTTAAAAAGTACCAGTGAGCCTGTACAGGAATCAAGTAGGCAGATGAATGAAGTAAAAAATTTAAGACCTAGATAAGAAAATTAGTAAAGTAGAAGAAAAAATGAGCAATATGGAGGATAAATTAAAGCACGGTAAAGAAAAGTTCAAAAAGGAATTTGAGATGGTTAAAAGCAACTGAACAGAATTTCTGGAAATAAAGTAGACAAACAAGAAATACCATGGAAACACATCAAAGACAAGACCATGTGGAAGAAATATCAGTGACAAGGGATAAGAGAAAGGAAATAATTCAGTCATATGTAAAGGAAAAAAAGGAACATACACAAAACTGTATAGAATTCAATTTCTAGTTGAAAGACCAAATCTAAGAGCCCCCGGGACAGAAAGAGCTGAGATAATAAGTGAAAATAAAGTAAACTTTGTCAACAAAGTTATAGAAGAAAATGTTCAAAATCTAGAAAAGCAAATGGTCATGCAAATAGAAGAAGCCTTTACAGCATCAAATAATCATCACCAGAGAATATGCTCTCCATGACATACCACAGTCAAGATATCAAATACACAAAGCAAAGAAACAATACTAAATGCAGAATAGAAAAATATCAACTCTCCTAAAAAGTCAGAAGCAAATAATATCAGAACTCTGATCACAAAAACTTAAAAACATGGAAAATATGGAATTATATATTTTAAGCCATCAAAGTAAACAATTGCTAATTAAGAGTGCTTTAGCCAGCAAGGCTATCTTTTAAAAAAAGTATTGAATTTTTTTGCATTCCATGCAATATATCTTGACCATATTTAGACCCCTTCCCCTATCTGCACAATTCTCATAGCTCCCCCACCAGATTTCATGCATTCTTGTATATATGTTAAAGAATAAAGAGTCAAGTTTGTGTCGCCAGATGTCCCTTGGTATAAGTTTATCCACTGAAACCTGGGCTATCTAGTGTCACTCCCTTAGAGAAGACCAACTCTCCCTCACCCAGTAGTGGTCAGTTGACAATAGTTCCTCAGCCAAGGTTGGGGCTTCTTACCCATTTCTCCACTTCTATATTAAGTTTTTGTATGGTTTGGGTTTGCATGGGTCATGTACACGCTGTCACCACTGCTGCACATCCACCTCTTCTGGTTCCTAGTCTTCTACTCCTTCATCTGCAATGGTACTTGAGCCCGGGGTGGCAGAGGTTCAATATAAAACTGAGAAAAAAATGACACACCAAGATAAGCATAAAGCAATTTAGGACAATGATGCCAACACTGTATAGTATTTTCATGAAATTACTATATACCACTGAGGAAGAATAATGACAGGCTTAATCACAATAGCAAATGACAGAAAACTTCATGACAGAACCAGCACAAAATACAGCTAGGAAGGAAATAATTATAGCCATCATATCTAATGCAGTAAACCAACAAACATCTAATATAAACAGATACAGAAGAAAAGTACAAACAGTAACCCAATGAAACACAATCAGTCAAACCACGGGAATTAGAATGTCTCTTAATAACAACCTCAAATGTAAATGGTGGGAATTCACTGATTAAAAGATGAAGAGTAACTAAATGATTTGTAATACAAGACTCAACTATCAGTTGTCTTCAAGAAACACACCTCACTGTTAAAGACACAGAATAAAAGTCAATCCATTAAGCAACTGGAAGCCAAAATCAAACTAGTGTTGCTATTGTGATATATGATGTACTAGATAGCAAATGAAAATGAAAAGACATAAGGCTACTACATATTACTAAGGAGAACAATTTATCAGGTGTTCCATAAAACAAATAATAATTTCATAAACACTGAAGAGCATGATAGACCCCAATACAGTAAAATCAACAAAGAAGCTTCACAGCTGAACTACAGTATAGATCAGTTGAAGTTAACAGATATCAACAATGTATTCCATTCAACAAATACAGAATACACATTCTCACCAGTAGTTCATGAAATCTTTTCTGAAATATATCACATTATAGGCCACAAAGAAAGCTTTACCAACTACAAAAGAATAGAAAGAAGTGGTTGCATTCTCTCAGATAATACTAGATTAAAGCTACAAATCATAAGAAAGACAAATGATGGAAATCACCCAGGTACCCAGAGACTCCACAAGACATTCCTGAGTGCAAATTGGATTATTAAAGAAAACATGGAAGAAAGAAAAAAGTTCTTCAAGTCAGATGAACATCATAGCATGATTTATTAGCTATGGCAATTGTCAAGAAGAAAGTTTCTAGCTCTAAGCTAGAAGGAATAAACAAACTCTAAAATAGCAGGTAAAAAGAAATGGTAATGATTGCAGAAAGTACTGGGGACTAAAATAACAAAACTGAGACTTTTCAAAAATTGTTGCCTCTTTGAAAATTAATATTCACAAATTTAGGAAATATCACCAAAATAACCAAAAGAAAGAGAAGATAAAAAATAATAAAATCAGAGAAGGAAAGGGAGGGGTAGTTACTGCAGATCCAATGAAATAGAGTCATTAGGAGTATTTTTTAAACTTCCCAAAACTTGAAAAACTTGGAAGAAATGGATAAATTATGAGACACATGAGTTATCAAAATTAAAGCCAGAGACAAAAAAGGACTGAAATAGATTCATAGCAAGCAATGAGATTGAAACAGTAACGAAATCTTCTGCAAAGAAAAGCTCATGATAGGACAGATTCATTTCCCAATTCCACAATCAAAGAATAGGTGATAGCAACCCTTCTCAAACTTTCCTATGAAATATAGATAAAGGATGTAGAATTCTTTGAATATATGCCAAGGAGTGGTATAGCTGAATCGCATAGCAGATATATGCCTTACATTTTGAGGAACCTCTAGATCACATTCCCACCAACATTGAATAAGAAGCTGTTGGACACTGAAGCCTGCTTGTAGAGGAAGAGTCAATTTTCTTCAGGGATGTGGGTCTTAAGAGAGGCTACCCAAGCTCTACACTCATTGCATACTGGCAGCACTAAGTAACCTCAATGTTAATAAGACATGCAAGCAAAGTTGGGTGAGATTACTAGTGAGTGCGATAGAGGAGGAATTGAATGGGAGGAAATGCAGTGAGAGAAGGTGCATTTGATAGTTTCCTTTTCTAAAATACAAATATTAAATAAAAACTCAAAAACATACCGAGGGAAGGAGCACCATCAAATTCATTCTGTAAAGCCAGCATTAAGCTGATTCCAAAACTGAATATGAACACATCAACAAAAATTGTACATCAGCTTTCCTGCTGAACATAAACCAAAAGTTCTTAAGAAAACACAGTAAAACTACTGGGAAAGATCACAGACTAGAGTTTCCTTCTGAGACACTCAGTGAATGAGCCAGAATCATAAAGTCAAGTATCTGCAATTGAATGGGTTTCTGTCTGGATCTTCTATTCAGTTCCATTATCTGCATGTCTGTCTTCGTGCTAGTATCATGCTGTACTTGTTACTCCGGTTCTGTAAAGCACCTTGAAACCAGCTACTGTGATACCTCCATCTTTATTTCTTTCCCCTCAGGATTAATTTGGCTGTCAAGGTGTTTTTGTGGTTCCAAATCAATTTTAAAATTGTTTTTGTCCATTTCTGTGAGGAACAATCATAGAATTTTGATGGGACTTTTATTGACTCTGTATATTGTTTTTGGTAAGATAGCTGTTTCCCAATATTGATTCTTCCAGTCCATAAGCATCTGAGATCTATCCATCTTCTGTTGTCTTCTTCAATTTCTCATCTGAATGCATTAGTTTTTATTGTAGAGCTCCTTCTCCTCCTTATGTTCATTCCAAGGTATTTTATTTTTTGTGTGTGACAGTTATGAATGGGATATTTCCTTGGTTTTCCCCAGCCTATTTGTTATTGATATTTATGTATATATGATGGATATTGGGCTTTGTATATTAACTTTGTATCTTACTACTTTACTGAAAATGATTATCATCTCTAGGAGTTTTCTGGTGAAATTTTTTGTGCCAAGGTACAAAATTATATCTTCAAATATGGAATATGGACTCTTTGACTTCTTCCTTTTATAATTAAACTCACTTTGTTTTTCCCCTCTTACTACTTTAGCTATGATGATATTGATTAAATGTATAAAAAGTTGATGTTTTTGTCTTGTTCCCAATTTTAGTAGAAATTATTTCGGGTTTTCCCATTTAACATAACATTGGCTATATGTTTGGCAAATTTAGCCTTTATTATGCTAAATATATATATATATATAATATATAATAACATATAAATATATATATAAATATAAATATGCTCTTTCTCTCCCAAGTTTCTTCTGAATTTTTATCCTAAAGATGTGCTGAATTTTTGTAAGAGCATTTTCTGCATCTACTAAAATAATTGTGATTTCTGTCATTGAGTTTATTTATTATGATGTGTTATATTTCTTGATTTGTATATGTTGAACCATCCTTGTATCTCTGGAACAAGACCAAATTGATTTTTTGGTGAATAAGCTTTTTCATGTGTTCTTGAATTCAGTTTGACTATTTTGTTGAGATTTTTTGCATTAATGTTCATCAAAAAGATCAATCTATAAATTTTTGGTTTTATCTTTGTCTGGTTTTGGTATCAGGGTAACTCTGGATTAATCAATAGGGTTTTGGTAGTGTTTTGCCTTTCATACTTTACGGACTAGTTTGAGAAGCACTGAAATTAATTCTTTAAAAACCTGGTAAAATTAACCAATGAATTCACCTGGGTCTGGAGTATTTTTAGTTGGAAGATATTTTATTACTGTCTCAATCATATTCTTGATATAGATCTGCTTAAATCACTTATTTCATTCTAGTTTAATTTTAGTAGATCATGTGTAGCTAGAAATCTATTCGTTCTTTGAAATTATCCATATAGGGGATTATGTGTTTTAAAGCTACAGAGGTTGTGGGGGGGGCGGGAGGTTGTGTGTATGTATTTGGTATTTGTCATTTTGGTTCCCTTTTTATTTATAATCTTAGTAATTTGGGTCTTATCTTTGTTTATTTTGAGTAATGGTTTATTGATCTTATTTATCATTTCAAAGAACCAACTCTGTCTCATTTGATCATTTGTAAATTTTTTGCTTCAATTGAATTAAATTCTGCCCTGATCTTATTTTTTCCATTTACTGATACTGGATTTGACTTGTTCTTGTTTTTCTAAAACCTTAAAATATATCATTATGTTATTTGCTTGATATTTCTCAGATATTTCTTTTTTTTAATTTTATTTTTAAATGTATCTCTACTGAATTTTTGTGGATTTCATACAATAATGCTTATTCTTATTTAGCCCCTGGCTCCTTATCCATATCCTCCCACAGCCCACCTGCTGGACTTCATGCATTTTGTCATGTATGTTGATTCCTATCAAGTCAAGTTTGTCTTCCCAGATGTCCCTTGGTAGGAGTTCATACACTAGAGCATTTCAGCCAGTGCTTAAAAGAGATCAGTTCTCTCTTATCCAGCAGTGATCAGCTGTCAGTAGTTTCTTGCTACAGTTGTGGCCTCCTGTCCATTTCCCCAGTTCTATGCTGGTTTTTGTCTGATTGAGCTTACATGGGTCTTGTGCATGCTGTCACCATTGCTGTAAGTTCATATCAGCAAGGTCCCAGGAACCTGTAAGCCTTTCTTTCCTTATGGTCATTCACCTACTCCCTTGGCACTGAAAATCTTTTGGCCCCCTCCTCTATAATGGTCCCTGAGCCCTGGGTGGATGAATTTTAATAGAGGAATCCTGTCCAAGGATCCACACTTTACAGATTCTTATTCTCTACATTTTGGCCATTTGTATCCTTTTGTGTTCCTGGCCCTCTGTCGCATGAGGGAGCTTCTTTGATAAGAGTTGAGAGATGCATTAGTATTCTCTCTACCCCTTGTTCTGCTATATCCCTTGAGCCTTAGAGGTAGAGGTTTCATTATAGATGTGTCACTTACAGTTGAGTATCTCACAGTTGTTTCCTGCATGTGACCACTTATGGTACTCTGTCATAGTCTCTGTTGCAAAAGAAAATTATTTGATGAGTGTTGACTAGCATACTTGTCTGTAAATAAAAGGATTTATATTTATCATACAGTGAGAAATTACATTTGTCTAGGGATGTGACAGACTTAGGATTTTCTCTAAGATCAATGACCTCTCTAGCTATGTGTATTTAGCTTTTTTACAGTGCCACTCAAGAGTTCCCTCCCATTGTACGGACTTTAAGTCCAACTCCCAAGGTAAAAGTGCCACTACTGCACGAGTACAGTTTGCTGTGCCAGTCACTTGTGGTTATTAGGCTTTAAATCTAATATTGGACCATTGATTAATGTCCTCCCTTAGCAGTTTGCATAGTGTCCTCTAAAACTATGAGAGCTATTTCTTCAGGGTGGAGGAATCCAGGTCAGTTCCTACTTCATCGCTCCAAGTTCTGTGTCCAAAGTATGTCCTGTCTTCAACAGTCAGGTCTTCCCATCAAGTTCTGGGAGATAATCAAGGGCTGTGGCAATAGCCTGCATAATTTTGGGAGTCTCTTGGCATGCCCTGATCAACAGGGAGGTACTTGAAGGGAGGTTTCTCCTGTCTGGCACTGTTTCTTATTGTATAGCCTTTATCTACACACATGTACTCATGTACAGATATATGTATATTTTCAGTAGGTTTTTGAACTAATACATTACCATCCGGTTTTTCACATCAGTTAAGCATTATTTATTCTCTCTCTCTCTCTCTCTCTCTCTCTCTCTCTCCCTTTCTCTCCTACCTAGTTTAACTGTCCCCCTTTGCCTCATTTCTCCCTTGCTGATACCTGTCTCTTGTTACCACCCCTCTCCACTTGAACTCCTTCCTTGTTATCTCCTCTGCTTCCTTGTGTAACCCTCTTTTTTCCTCTCCCAATTAAATGCTCCTATTTTACCCATTTTGCCCTTGGTAACACTTGTCTCCTTTTTGTTTTTTTATGCGTATGTGTGTTTTGCCCACATTCATGTAAGAATGCCCATGTGTGCAATGACTGTGGAGGACAGAAAAGGGCATTAGATCCCTGGGAACTGGAGTTATGAACAGTTGTTAGCAACCATGTGGGTGCTGGGAACTGAACCCAGGTCCTTTGCAAGAGCAGTCATTGTTCTTAATAATTGAACCATCTCTCCAAATCTTATAGTTATTTTTGTTGTCAACTTATAGTTTTATTGCATATTCAACTGTAATTGAATAGAATAAAAGGAATCATTTCAACTATCCTGTATTTCCTAAGATTTGCTATGTATCCTAATTTGTAATCTGTTTCAGAGAAAGTTCCATTGGGTCCTCAGGAGAATCTGTGTTCTATTGGGTTTGGATAGAATGTTCTGTAGATGTTTGCTAAATCCATTTGACCTATGATGTCATTTTAGACGTTTCTCTAATTTTTGCTGTGATTGCCTCTTCCTTGATGAGAGTGAAATACTGAAGTCACCCAGTACTACTCTGTTGGAGTTCATCTTTATCTTTACATGTAGTAGCATGTGTTTTATGAAAATGGATGCCCCCACTCATACTTGGTGCATGTATGTTCTCATTGGACCAGTCCCGCAATCAGAATGAAGTAGCCTGTATCTCTGCATTATTTTTTTAAGTCTTTTTTGTTAGATATTAGAACCACAGCACCTGTTTATTTCCTAGTTCTGTATTCTTGGAATAACCTTTCTCCATCTTTTTCATGCTAAGGTGATTTCTGTCTTTTATGGATAGGTATGTTTTTTGGAAGCAGCAAATTGATGGATCCTGTTTTTTTAAACTCATCTCTAGTCTGTATCTTTTGATTAGAAAATTGAGACCAGTAATATTCAGTGTTATTTTCAAAAGATACATGTTAATTTTCATCATTTTATTGAGTTTTTTTCTTTATGCTCATTTTCCTAACGTTTTACAAAGATATGGAAGAGATGAGGACTCAGGTCTTGAGTCTTGCAGAACAAGTGCTCTTATCCGTGGCGCCATCTCCTCAACCCGTCTTTGAAATTGTTTTTTGTTTGAAATTTCATTTAGATCTTCCTCACTTAACGTCATTGTTGGGATCTGTAGAGTGAAAAATAGACATTTTTCTTGATTTTTTTATTTCACTTGTGTCTTTGCATTGGGATTTGTGCATCAGAAAGTTATTACTGGATTTTTAATTTCACTTTTTTCTTTCATTGTATTTGCAATGTTCTACAGTATTTGAGTTGTGTTATGGTTGGGGTGTCAATTTCTTCTGTTATGCTGGTGTTCAATATAAGAAGCTCTTTCTGATGATCTCCCCTAAAAATAAACTGACTTCACACTAGACACTAGCCAGGGTGGACTTCCTGATTGCTGGAGTACCTCTGTTTTCTCTTGTATTCCTATCTCAGATCCTAGAAGTTGTCTCACCACTAAGAATTCCTTTCTGAAGGACAGACATCTTTCTGCCTGTCCTCTCTATTTCTTAGAATCATTCTGAATCTGGTTCTGGGACTGGCTCTGTGTCTGGATCTAGCTATGACTCCCACACCGGATTTAACTTTGGTTCTGGCTCTGGTTCCAGAACAGGCTCTGATTTTCAACTCATCTTCATGTATTAAACTGACGGGTCAGTGCTTTGTGTTTCCTTGGTTCAGTTTGTCTTGGCTCAGCTGGGTACTACATGAAGTGAAGTCCTGAAGACAATTAGTGCTGACTCTCACAGGCAGGATAGCTGAGTTGATCCTGACTTGGCTAGATGGCTCATGCTGGAGTAGGTGCCATGGTCTCCAGTCTCACACAAGGCAAGTATATGTTCAGGCAGTTCATGGCAAAAGCCTAGAGATGAGATCCTGGGTCTCTAATTTCACACAAAGGCCAATATTATTTCCTATGGGCTGTGGAAGAAGCCAGAGGAAGGAGTAGGAGGCTTGGATGACAGGTCTTCGATCTCACTAAAGGACATTTATAGTTTCCACAGGTCACAGCGAAAATCTAGAGACAGGGCTGGGCTCTAGGGTTATAAGTCTGTGACCTAACATAAGAGCAATCTGACTGCTCACGCGTCACGCCAGGAGCCTAGAAATAGGAATGGGAACTGAGGTTATGATTCTTTGACTTTACACAGGGCTGGTTCAAGTTTCCGTGGGTCATTGCAGGATCCTAGAGATGGAGCTGGGGGCTCAACTCTGCTCTGTTGTTCTTAGATACTTGTAATTTTTTTTTTGTAATTCACTTTTTTTATATTTTAAAATGTTTTGACTTTTTCATTATTGAGAAATCTTTTTCCTTTTCTTTTAAGAAGTTATTCCTAATCTTTTGTTCTTCTTTTCCATAACATTTTCCCATCCTCTTCTTTTTTCTCCTTTGTTCAACTTTTTCTCTCTGTTTTTCCTGGCCTTCCTCACTTGTTTATTATTTATACACTTATCATAAACAAAATGTAGAAGTGTAGAAAAGTCAACAATAGTTTCTCCATTTTCATTTTTTTCCTGTCATTATGACATGTAATGAATTGTAATAGAGTTTAAGTGTGCTTATGTATGCCTTGCATGGCTTGGCATTGCTGCGACAGTATTTTACTTTTTGTTGATGGGATTTAGCCTTCAAGAATAGAATTCCCAATAATATTCCCCTTACAAAATAGAAGATATTAAAACCAATGGAAGCATAAATTGTAGCATAGAAACACAAGAAATAAGAAAAATCAAGATAATGTGAATCCTTCTAATGACAGTTCATTAACTACTGAACTTGATGGCACTCAAATAAGATTCCAAGTGAAAATTTCAAAAATTTTCTGATAAAAATCATCAGTGATCCCAAATAGGATAACATCAAGCAAATGACTTTAAACCAGAGCCTTTTGAGGAAAATCAAAAACATAGAGAAAAAAAGTCCTCAACATAAATGAAATGGAAAAACAGCAAGATGGGTGGAAAATTCAACACTATGGAAGAAAACTTCAGCAAAGAAATCTACATTTTTGTGAAAAGTTTAAATGCTGGGTGTGCAGAACTCAGTAAATCAAACAAATACACGGAGGAAATGAAGGAGTAAAGCAGAGAAGAATACTGTGGATGGAAGAAAGGCTGAGGAAATACCGCATTCAAATACTGACACAGAAAAACTACACAAGCATAACTGCAGTGTCCAAGAACTCTGGCATATGATCAAGAGACCAAACCCAACAACGTACAGAATAGAAGAAATAACTCAAATAAACATTCAGGGAATAGATAATCTACTCAATGACATTATAGCAAAAAATTTCCCATAGCTACAAAAAGAAAAAAGATTTTCAAACACAAGAAGCATTTAGAAATACATGGCCATAGAAGAGTCTATTTCACATACAGTCAAAATGTCAAAAATAAAAAGTAAAAAATAATAATTGAAAGCTATAATGGAAAAACACCAACTCACCTACAAAGACAGAAACATCCATGAAAGTGTGGAAGATATATTTCTAGCCCTGAAAGTAACTGTCAAGTAAGTTGCTCTATCTAGCAAAGGTATCTTTAATATTAATTGAAAAATGACATTTCAGAACAAGAAGTAAGACCATGACCACCAAGCTACAACTTCATGAGATATTGGAAGGAATATGATACAAAAATGAGGAAAAAGAAACAGTCTCACGTGAGGAATAAATGAACAAAAGAGATTAAGAATCCATTAAGTCCAACATGGTCAACTCATGAAGCTAACAAGAGAAAAATAAAAGAATAAGCAGTCATCTAGCCAGATATACAGACAACAAAAATTATAGGAATTACTAAACACCTCTCAATGACAGTGTAAAATGAAAATGTCCTTAACTCACCAACAGAGATGACTGGATTGAAAAAGTAGACCCACTTGTGGTTTTCAAGAAACACACCTTACTGACAAAGATACCCACAGACTGAGAATCAAAGAGTTCTAGTTAGTCTCTCAAGGAAATGAAAGAGAAAACAAGGTGCCATAACACTATAATACTCAGTAGATTTTAAACCAAGCTCAGTCAACATTTATAAAGATACCACTCATGTTAACAAAGGGAACAGTTCTTCAAGAATATTTAACAAGAGTAATAAATCTATGTATGCCAAATGTTGGGGCTCCCAATTTCATAAAATCATTAATGCACATAAAAGAACAGATAAGTTCTTACAAGGGGTGACCTTGATACACCTTTCTCATCCAAGTAAACATCAACAAAGAAGCCTCAGAGTTAAACGGTGCTGTAGATCAAATGGAATTAACAGATTATTTCATGCAAAAGAAACAGATTGAGGGAAAACACTGAACACTAACCTCAGGCCTCCACATACACATGCACCTATATACACACACATACACACATGCACACTAAAAAGCACACACACTACACACACCGTGCATACACATAAGATCTCAAACAGCCTGATGATGCACTAAGGTATTAGAAAAAATAAAGAACAATCTAAACCCCAGTCCACAGCAGTAAGCAGTAAAGATTAAGGTATCAATTACAAAATGGAGACTTTAAATAATAATAGAATTGATCAAAGTTAGAATTGGTTCATTGAAAAAAATAAACAAGATTGACAAATCCCTTAGCCATACTAACCAAAACCAAAAAGAAGTCCAAAATTAATGTGATTAGAGATGAAAAGGTCACTACAGATTTCAGTAAAATACAGAGGCTTGTTTAGAACACATTGGAAACTTATAGTTTTAAAAAGTGGAGATTCTAGAAGAAATAACTGCAATTTTAGACACAAGTGAACTATCAAAATTAAATCAATTAGATATAAAAGACTGATAACAATCAATGAGACTGAAACAATAATAAAACAGCTCCCAATGAATGTTGAAGACAAGATGGATTCACTGTCAACTTCTATCAAACCCTTATAGAAGGGCTGGTTTTAAGTATTAACACAGAGAAATATACAACCTCTTAACAAAAAGAACAAAGAAATGGAATTACCATAATATCTGATCTCAGATTATATCATAAAACCATTCAACAAGAACAACATGGTACTGTCACATGTTAGACATGTGTAATAAAGTAGAACAACCAGAAATAAACTCTTAAAAATACAGCTGTCTAATATTTGACAAATGTGTCAGAAGCATACATTTGGGAGGAAAAAGTGTTGTTAAAAAATCCTGCCTAGAAAACCAGATTTATACACACACAAAAGCAAAAATAGAGCCATATCTATCACCCTGCACAAAGACCATTTCAAAATGAATCATAGACCTTAATGTTTATCTTGAAACTTTGAATTGCTTAAAGAAGGCAAGAGAAACAGTACAAGACATAGGCATATGCAAGGATGTCTGAAAAGGACTGGATTAGCCTGGGAAACAATTCCCAAATTAATAAATGGCATTATATAACTGTGGTAAGTATTATGCCCTATCTCAGAAAGAGTTAAAATATTTTAAAAATAAACAGAAAGCTAAAGGCATGTCACAGAGAATGGGAAAAGAATCTTTGCCAAGTATACACCAGACAGGGGATTAATCTTAAGTATATGTAAAGGGCTTCAGAAGTTAAACTCCAAACTCCAAGTCATTGAATCAATAAACGGACTGATGATTAGTTCTCCAAAGAATAAATATAAATAGAAAGTATATCTTTAAAAATGCTCATACTTGGCTTCAGGGGAATGCAAGTTGAACCTCCTTTCATATTTCATTACATTCCAGACAGAAGCCTGTCATCAAGAAGACAAACAAATACTTGTAAGAATCTGAAAAAAGAGAATCCTGTATTCGCTACCAGTAGGATGTAAACTGGTATAGTCACTTTAGAAGTTAATGAAGTTCCTCAAAAAATAAAAATCAGATATAACATATGACCAAGCTATATAGTTTCTGAACATCTTGAATGTCCTAGTCAACAAACACAGAGATAACCTGTACATCCTCATTTATTGCCTCATTATTCAGAATAGCTAGGAAAAGGAATCCGCCTAAATATCCATCAGCAGATTTATTTATAAAGATAATGTAGGATGTGTACACAATGGAAAAATGTGATGTAAAAATGAAGTTATTACATTTACAGGAAGATGGATGGAACTGGAACTCAGTGTTAAGCAAAACAATCCAGATTTGGAAAAACAAATACTGCATATTTTTCCCAATGCATAGTCTAGATGTGTGTGTGTGTGTGTGTGTGTGTGTGTGTGGTGTGTTATAGAACTTGAAAGGGGATCATTTAAAGGGAAGACTAGATCTTAAGGGAAGAGACAGAGGAGATAAATGAGAGAGCAATGGAATACATATGATGTGAAAACACAAGTGCTGCTTATTTGCTGGGAGGAAGGGGACCAATAAGACGGAAGTATGTAGGAAGGGGGACAAACAAGTACACACACACACACACACACACACACACACACACACACACGCCTAAATGAATCCCGATTCTTTGCATGTTATTTTGAAAACTTAAGTGAAGGAACACAAACACAGCAAAGCACGTGATGCATTTGTGGACGGTGCCACTAATCCCCATATGTGAATATACATACTGATATCACCAGGAGCCAGGAAGATGGAAAGGATGCATGGAGGCAAGCACCATACAGCACACTACTCGTCAAAGAAGCTTCTTTTTGCAACAGATGACGCCACAGAGAAAATACATCTGAGTGGTGCCCAGTCCTAGGTGACACATCTATAGTTGAACCTCTACACCTAAGATTCAGGGAACATAGCGGAACGAGGGGTAGAGCAAAAACTAATGCATCTCTCAACTCTCACCAGTGAAGCTTCTTTATGTAACATAGTGCTATGCACACAGAAGGCCACAAAACTGGCAAAGTTTTAAAGAATAAGAGACTGCAGACTGTGTTTCCCTGGATATGACTCTATATTAAACCCCACCCTCCTGTAGCTCAGGAGGAAGAGGGGGTAGAAAGAGCCAGGGCTCATTCCTGAACTCAGGGAAGCAGAGGCTTTCAAGCCACTGAAAGTTTGCACATGTGAACTTGTGGCAGTGGAGGTATCAAGCACAGGACCCATGCAAGTCAATTAGGGCCCAGAGTAGAGCAAGAGAAATTGGTGGTGGGCCATACCTAGACTGAAAGCTATTAAAGACTGATTACTACTGGAAGAGGCAGAGTCTACCTTACTTATGATGTCTAGATAGGCTTACCAGACTCCCAGTGGATGAATTTGTACCAAAGGACATCTGAATACAAATGCTTGACTAGATAGGACTTAACATGTATGGTGGAATACATGAGGTCCTGTGGGGGTGGGGCCATTGATGAGGGAGAAGATCTAAATTTGACTAAGAACTGATATATGAAATGTATAAAAGCTCAATATAAATTTAAAAGAAAATTTAAAATTAACCTTAAATTGTTTTAGGTTATGGTTTATGCTTCTTTTATGGTTTAGGCTTCTTTATTGTGGTAAGAACACTGAACTGAAATCTAGTTTCTTAATATTTAAGTATATGATGCAGTATAATACTCTCAAAAACAATGATATATAGCAGATCTCTAAAATTTGGTCATCTTAAATGTTATGCCTGTTGGTTAGTAACAACAACGGCACCTCCTCTCATCTCATATGATTACAAAATGAGCTAAGAACTTTCCCCGAAGGTGACCTGTCATCAGATGTAGTCTATGACTCAGTTGGTGTGGATAGCCATGTAGGTGGGATCTTGATGGTTTTGTCTTGTGTCCCTGGCTTATTTTCCTCAGCATAAGGACCTTCAACTTCTGTATTTTATTTTGGAATTTCATTCTTTGTGAATGCTCACTAATTCTCCTTTGTGTCTATGCCACCTTTTTCTTTCTTTGTTTATTTGGATCAGCATTTAGGTTGTATTCATGCTTTGAGCATTGTGAACAATGCTGCAACATCTTTTCAAGATCCCAATCTCAGTTCTTTATCAAAGTAAATATCCATAAATGAGATTATAATAGTTCCATTCAATTTTTTGATATATTTCTGTACAGTTTCCCATAAGAACCATTCCATTTACATCCCCAAAACAATATGCGGGGATTACCCTGCTCTGCAACCTTCAAGCTTTTTTTTTGCTGCTGTTTTGTTTCTCTTTATAACATCCATCCTAACAGACAGGAGGGATATCTCAGTGGGATTTGATTTTGCATTTCTTCGAGACCTAGTAACATTGAGCAGTTTCTGGTGTATTTGTTGACCATTTCCATATCGTCAGAGAATGTCTATTCAAATTCATCACCCATTTTGTAACTAACTTCTTAAGATTATTTTTTTGGCTACCAAAATGTAGGAGCTATTTATATATTTTTTTTAGTGTAACTGTTTATAAAATATATAACTTTAAAATGTGTATTACTCCTTCTTAGGCTGTTATTCCATTTCATTTTCTTTCTGTGCGAAGGTTTTTATTATTTTGAATTAGGCCTATTGTTAGTATTTGATTTTGTTACCTGAGCATTTATAGCATATTCAGGAAAACTTTGCCAAGAACTTCATGCAGCTTTTCCTTCTCATGGTGGAGTTCAGACCTTATGTCCAAGTCTTCAATCCATTCAAGTTTATTGGGGGTACTGTATAAGGATACAATGTTTTTCTTTTGCCTGTATAAATGCAGGTTTATGAGCATCATTTTCTGGGGACTATGCCTCCCCATTGCATAGTTTTAGAGTAATTGTCAAAGGCCCATTGACCACATATGTATGGACTGATTTCTGGGGTATTCTCTGCCAATCTACATGTCTGTCTTTATGCCTGTACTATACTTCCTAAAGTAGTATTTTAATTTATTCTTTGAAAATTCCATACATGAATAAATAGACCTTGATTATATCCAAACCCCTCATTTCTTCCCTCCAACTCTTCCCCAGAACCCTTCTTCAACTCTTCCCCAGAACCCTTCTTCAACACATTTGCCTCCAAACTTCATGTCTTAGAGTCTAATTAGTGCTGCCCATATGGTTATAGACTTCCACTGGGGCATGAAAAACCTACCACTACCCCTCCTTCCAAAGAAAAGCAATTCTCCCTCCCCCAGTACCCATCAACTGTCTTGAGCTTCTCAACTGGGATAAGGCCTTTGTGGAATTTTCCTAATCCACGCTGGAATTTTAACCTGGCTTGAACTTGTGCAGGTCTTATGCAGGTAACCATAGCTGCTGTTAAGTTCATGTGTGCCACAGCTATGCCATGTCCAGAAGACAGCACTCCTCTCTATCTCTAGCTCCTAGCATTCTTTCTCCCTCCTCTTCTGCAGTGTCCCCTGATACTGGTGAAGTATATTTTTTTCATTACTGTGACTCTGTAATAGGTACTGAAATTTGGGTGTGTAGTGCCTGCATTATTTGTGCTTTTTTTTCCCCTCAAGATTGATTTGGCTATGTATGATCTTTTGTGGTTTCATATCTAAAGTTACTTGTGTCTCTTTCTTTAAAAACTTCATTGTGATTTTGATATTGTGTTGAACTTGTAGATAATTGTGGGTGGTATAAACAGCTTAATATTAAATCTTCTAATCTATAAAGTCTTTTAAATGTCATCAGTATTTTTTCAGTGTTATTTAACTTTATAGTTCTTGGTGTCATTATTAAGATTGTTTTCTTAATTCCCTTTTCAGAAACTTCATTGTCAATGTATACACATACAATTGATTTGTGTGTGTGTTGGCTTTGCATCCTACAACTTTATTTCATTCATTTTGGGGGTAAATGCCAGTGTTTTCTATATGTAGCATCATGTCTGAAAGCATAGATAATTTCATCTCCTCCTTTCTAACTCAGATGCCTTTTTGTCTTTTTTCTAGCCTATTGCTTTGGCTACTATGTTGAATAGAAGTGGTGAAAGTGGTTATCTTTGCCATGTTCCTGATCCTAGAGTAAGATCTTTCAGTTTTTCTCAGTTGAGTATAATGTTATCTATGATAGTTTTATGTAAGTTCTTTATTGTTTTGAGCCACATTTTTTACTGAGAGTTTCTGTCATGAAATTGTGTTGAATTTTGTTAGCTGTTTATTCTGTCTTCTGAGATAATCATGTGATTTTCATCCTTTATTCTGCTAATGTGTTGAAACATACTTATTTATTTTTATGTATTGAATCATCCTTGAATCCCAAAGGGTAAATCCCATTTGCATTGTTATACAGTCATTTCAACATGGTGTTGGATTCTGTTTGCTTGTATTTTGTTTAGGATTTTTCAAACATTAATATATTCCTCAGGGGCCTGTGGTTCTCTTGTGGTGTCTTTGGCTGTATTATCAGGGTAAGGACGGGCTCATAAAATGCATTTGTAAATGTTCTTTCTTTAATATTATGGAAGAGTTTGAGAGGAACTGGCATTTTTGAAAAAAAGTTTAATCTCATAATAATTTAAAAATTGATACCTCGTTTTCCTTTGTGTATGCATTTGAGTCTTCTCTTAGTCTTTGTTGATTTTACCTGTTCTAAAAAACCGCATCTTTTAGCTTCCTTGTTTTTATTTCTATTAGATATTTTGTTTATATTTGTTCTCTGCTGTCTGTTATTTCCTTTATTTTGCTAACTTTGTATTATATTTAGTTCATTTGCAGTGGTCACATCTTGACCCTGGAAAGAGAGATGAGGAGGAAGATGGACAGTGGAGAGGGCAGCAGTGGAGAGGAGGGAAGCAGAGAGTCCGCACCAGTCACAGGCTTTTGTCAGAACCTCCCTTGAGACTCACCAAAACGTTCCATAAAAATCACTTCTACGTGCATAACCCCATGACCTAAGACCTCCCTGTATTGATTACTCTTCTCATTGTTGTGACAAAAAAATTACCTGATGGGGCAAGAGAGATGACTGGGCAGTTAAGAGCACTGGTTGCTCTTACAGACAACCTGGGTTTGATTCCCAGCATCACGTGATATCTAAACACTGTTGTAACTCCAGTTCCAGGGGCTCTGATGCCCTCTTCTGACCACAGTGGACACTGCACAGCACAGGTGCACTCATAGTCATGTAGGCAAAACACTCGTACACATAAAATAAAAATAACATAAAAAACTTTAAATTCCTCATAAGTACCAACTTAAGGAAGAAAGGCTTTATTTTGGTTTATGATTTGAGGGAATTCAATCATGGCAGAGAAGGCATGGCTGTAGAAATAGGAAGCTGGTCCCATCACATCTGCAATCTAGAGGCACCTGACAGGAAGTGGGACAAGTGCTAGGAAACTTCAAGGCCTGCCTTTAAGGACCTGCTTCCTCTAATGAGGTTCTACCTCCTAAAGGTTTCACATCCTTCCAAAGCTACACCATAGCCAGAGACCAAGTGTTTAAACACAAAATCCTGTGGGCACATCTTATATTCAAATTATAACATTCTGCCCCCAGGCCCTATAGGATCATGGCCATCTCTAAATCTAAATCTAAATGCACTCAGTTCAATTTCAGATACCTCTGTAGTCTTTAACAGTTCCGACCCTGTTCAATAGTGTAAGTACAGAGTCTCTTCTGAGACTCGAGCAATCTCTTAACTGTGAATCCCCATACTATCAAAACCAACAAGGTTGGGCGGGAGAATTGGCTCAACACTTGTTCTTCCAGAGCACTTGAGATTAGTTCCCAGCATCAACGTCTCATGGCTCACAATCACCTCTAACTCCAGTCCCAGGAGATCTGATCCCCGCTTGAGGCCTCCATGAGTATCTGAACATACATGGCATACATTCATATAGCCATTCATACACATAAATAAACGTAGATCTTTGTAAAAAAGAACGGAGTTACATTCTTCAGCATACACTAGCATAGAATAAACATTCCCATTCCAAAACTGAAAAATAGGTCATACAAATGAAAGACTGGACCACAGCCCAGCAGCACTAACGTCAAAGTCTGTAGTCCCATGCTTGGCATGTGGTACTTATGGAATCATTTAGGTGCCAAAGATCTTGGGTTGCATCTGTTGCAGCACACACTCACTCCATATCTGGGACCAGGTCCATTTCATGCCTGAAGTTTTCCTCAGCAGAATTCTCATGGTCCTGACATCAACATTCTGAGGTCTCTACTGCAACTTGTAAGTGCTCTCTTACTTGAAAATGCACTTATTGGATCAGTGGATGTTTAGTAGACATGACTGGGCTTCACGCAGCATTTTGTATATGCTGTTTCTTTTCTAGCATTGCATATTACATAATTTTAAAATTCTATGCAAAGTTGTCTCTAAAAATATATTTTAGATGCTTTGTCTGTGCAGCTATTATTGTTACCCCATTGATTCATTCACTTTGAACACTCAAATACCCCTTCAGCTCAGGGCACTGAACCTATCTCGGTCTTCATGTCAGCCTGTCTTTCTTGAACTTCTATCATGGTATCTCTCTTTTCCCCTTCAAAGTTCTCAGAGAATTCTGTGGCTGAATTTTTTAATGTTCCTAATTTTAACCTTGGAAATTCTGTTTTCAACCTTGTTTTCTACTTTTAAGTTAGGCAAGTATGTTTACCCCGGATTTCTGAAAACTCCCTCTCATGACAGCCCATCTAACTATACACATATGACGTCCTTTCAAAGCCTCTGAAAATAAGAATTAAAAGTTGCATTTAATACCCTTTTACATTTCTGTGTTAAGGTCTCCTGAGAAATCAGAGGTTCTATATTTTGGTAATTCACTTCCATGTTGTGTTTTTTGTGTTAAGCTGACTACTAGATTTATATCTATCGATATCAGTAGGGTGATGGTGATAATGATTACTTAGCTACCAGATCTTTTATTTGTATGTAGCAGCTTACCACAGGACTTTGTTATTGTGGGAAGACTAGAGAATGGTGGGAAAATCTTCTTCCCTTGAGGATTTAGGTAGAAAAAGACCTACAGGGGAGGCAGAGTCATCTGGTGCTTTGACTGCTATCCCAAGAGACTGTCTCTGACCAGATCTAAAGATCTGTGTGACCATGAATTCCCTCTGAAAATAATCTTATATCTCTGTGTTAGAGGACTCCTTCTTCCCTGAAAGTCAGTTATAAAAAGTACCCAGTCTTTTATATGAGGCAATAAGATAGATATTTTTAAATTCCTGTGTCAGTCTAATACAAACTCTGTGAGCAAGAGAATTATTTCTACCATATCCATACTGTTTTCACAGCACATTGCCTGGAACACAGTAGGTTACTGTGAGCTTACAGAGATTCGGGGCTACTTTTCAGGAATTTATGTGCCTTACTCATGAATTTTTGTAGTATTTTATCTTGAGGAAATACTTAAAGACATTTACCAAGTTATGTGCAAAGATGTTCATCTAGTTTATAATTTTGAAAAAAGCCCAGTAGTAATTATATGAAATACTGTATTTATTGTAATTGTTTGGCTCTTTAAAAGAAAGTGTGTTGATTCTTTTATCCTTCCAGAGGTATAATTTCCAGAGATTAGCATTTTAATTTACATCATATACCTTAAATAGAATGACTATAAATTATGCCTTTTAAACTACTCTTATTTTTTAGTACTATTACACAGTATTTATAAAATTTTGTACTTTATAGTTTAGAAACAAATTTGAAAAGTTCAAGAATAAACAAGTATAGTCTTATATAAATACATTTTAATGAACATTCAGTAAATAGATAATTTTTAATTTTCTTCCAGAAAACAGCTCCTTGATCACGGTGAGGTAAAAGCTCTCATTCTTGGTAGACTTATGTATTAAATTCTACTTGAAGGCTAAGACGAGGTGCCCTCCCTGCTGTCATACCAGTGGTGCTTGAGTTGTTTGGCATTGGTGATCACTTCTCCTGTGCCTTCTCTCATCAGCCCGATCTTACAATTAAATAGTAGTAAGGATTTGAAAGACAACATGGGAAATGCAGAAAAATTACCAGAAGTAATCCGTTAACTTTCTTGTATATTCTGTATAGCATTGTTCCCACATGCTGTGCATATATAGATGCAAGGGTTTTTAATTAAAAAAAAGAACACACATGATTTTATAACCTAAAAGTAAGTAATCTTTAAATATCTACATTTTGATGACCATCTGCCTGCAATTTATTCCTCTATATCGGTCATCAAGTTTGCTTCTTATTTGGGCTGTTAAAATATACTCCATTATTTTCATAGTATAGTGTATATGTACATTTTGACTACTTTCTTAACTAAAGGCCTAGAATGAAAGTTTAAGTCAAAGTAATTGTCTGTTTTCTAGGATTTTGATAAACATTTTGAAATGACAGCAACCTATTAACTTAATATTCCAGTCTTTGTTTCATTTCACTCTAATGCTTGTTCAGTATTTGTTTTTTGATAAGTGTAAATATCTCATATCTTTAATTTACTTAAATATCAGTGAATTAGAACATAAACATTTACCTGATATTTACTTTTTGTTGAATTAATTATTCCCTGTATTCACTATTCATTTTCCTAGGAAGAAGTTGATATTTTACAAATATATCTATTAGAAAGTTTTAATTGAAACTCTTCCTCAGTGGAACACTCCAGTGTTGCTAACAATGATATGACACTGATTACTACAAATATTTATATAATTCTAATTTTAAAATAGTCTAGAATATGTGCTTCTGTGACTTCTGTTGTTAACTGGAATACACACATATATGTGATGCTTTCTATATTTTTCTGTTCCTTTGTCTCTCTCCCACTTCATGCAAATCCTTGCTCAGATGTCCCCTTTTTGGGAGGCTTCCTGTGATGATCCTACTGAAAGCATGGCTCCTATACTGTGGCCTCTCACATTTCCTTCCTCCACTTACTTTCTAATAGATGGTGATGGGTATGTATATGTGCAGTGACTTCTTGTCACTCCTTCCTAACTAAATATGCTAATCATTGAGCCTCATAAGGGCAGCTATTGCTGTCTTCTATCTAAGTACTTAGCACAGTTCCTGGCAAAGATTGTTAATGCCTAGTTGAATAAATGAATATATATTAACAGGTTTAATAGTATGCGAGCTGTTTCTCCTCCTGTTATTAATAGTTTTAAGAGACTTTATTTTCATTTGTTAATTTAAAAAAGTACTTGATGTGAAAAATACCATTTGTTTTGTGTTTCTGCAGCTGGTTTTCCACACCTTGCAGTTGCTGGCATTCACGTCTCTAGCCGTTTTAATTATGAGACTGAAGCTGTTTTTGACACCACACATGTGCCTTATGGCTTCTTTGATCTGCTCCCGACGGGTGAGGCATCTCCTCTTGTGTGATTATACTATAATAGCTATAGCAACCACAAAGGAGCTGCCACGGCTTTGCTGAGTTCGTAACACAGAAACTCCAAAAGTGCTTTCCTTTTTGTTTTGTTTCTTTTTTTTAATTCAATAAGTTTTTCTTAATGAATTTTGTGAATTTTATACAATATATTTTTATTGCATTTAGATTCCCTCCCCTATCTGTACCACCTTAATACTTCCTGTCTAAATTCATGTACTCATTATATATATATATTAAAGCCCGCAGAGTCAATTTGTGACCTCCAAATGTCCTTAGGTATGGATCCATCCACTGGAGCTTGGCAAGAGTCACATCCTTAAAAGTGATTGACACTCCCCATTCCTAGCAGTCATTGGTTTCCAATATTTCCTCACAAGGGTTGGGGTTTCTTACCTACTTCCCCATGTCTGTGCTGAGATTTTATCTAGTGTGAGCTTACATGGGACTTGTGCATACTGTCACCATTGCTGTGAGTTCATATGAGTAAACTGACCAGTTGTCTGGAAATCTCTGTGACCTTATGGTCAACCACAACCTCTGATTCTTAGAGTCTTTCCACCCTCTCTTCTGCAATGATCCCTGAGCCCTTGAAGGACAGAAGTTTGATATAGATGCCCTATTCAGAGACAAGCTCTGTGTAGTCTCATTCTCTGCACATTGGCCAGTTGTGGGTCTCTGGGTTGATCACCATCTGCTTCACAAGGAAGCTTCTCTGGTGGGAGGTGAGAGATGCATTTATCAATGGGTACAACAATTAGTCATTAGAGGTCACTTTAATACTATATTTATATTTAGCAGTCTAATTGTATTAGGTACTCCCTTATGGCCTGTGGTGTGCCTAGCCACATATTCTTAGGCTTGATATCAGTGTCAGGTTTGAACTTCATCTTATAAAATCTTAAATCCAATTAGAAAGTAATTGGTTACTCCCATAATATTGATGCCACTATTGCACCAGAGGACATATTTTGCCAGGTCAGTTGTTTTGGGAGCATACAGGATTCAGAGTGGGGTAAGGCTGATGATTAATTTTTTGTTTGGTCCCATACATAGCAACTTCCCATCCTATGAAAACTAGCCAGGAGAGATGAAGCTTTGAAGTCAGCGCCAGCCTGATTTCTCCTTGCTTTTACTATGTTTCACTTAATAGAAGTCTTCAGCAATAGAGTCTTATCACAAAGTTCTGGTGGGTAACTAAGAGCAGGGACAATAGCTTTTACTTTGCTAGCATATTGGTGTCTAGTAGGAGCAATGACTGCCTGTTATAAGATAACCCCTATTAATATTTTTATGATGTGTAGGTATATACTTTAAGAAGTTTCTAGAGTGGTAGATTTCCATGCAGTTTTTTTCTAAAGGACTTTAGTGTTAGTCATCCCTCCCCAGTTCTCCCTCTTCCCTGACCGCCCATTCCCTACTACATTTAACTCTTCCTTCTGTCTATTGCCTTTCCCCCTTCATATCAGCACATTTTACCTCCTCTTCCCCACTTTAAATGAATAAGATCAACAACTTTAAACACTCACTGATAATTTACTAGTAGTAAGAAAAGTGGCCGTGAATTATTCCTAGATTACAAATGATGTTTCTGTGATCAATAATTAGCATCCCTTCTCCTATTTTAGCAGCACAGACACAAACACAGACTTTTAGAATTGAAGCCTGTGCTGGCACTTCTCAGCACCACCTCCCAACAGTACTTTTCCAATACCAAGGAAATACAGAGTGGTTGCTGTAAGTATAGTCCTGCTCAGATCAGAGAATTCCTAAGAAAAATTGTCAGTTCTGGGATTTCCTTACTATAGCTAGTACACAATAGCCAGACATTAGCTAGAACTTCAGAGCTTCTAGAAACACTTTATTTGAATTGACAATATCATAGCACCGATTTTCTTGAGAACATTAATGTCAGTGTTAGGTGGTTCCCCTAATTAGTCATGATGTTCAAAAAAACAAAACAAAACAAAACAGCCAGATGTTAAAGAGTTAGTTCTAGGATATTTCACACTGCTGGTCACTAATAATAACGTCCAATTTCAAATCAGTATTAGAAAAATCAATATTATTCCTTCCTTAACTTTCCTGAAAGGACAAAAATGTCGATTTATAACTGGATCCTGTTAGCTCGAATGCATTTCTCGTTTTTAAGCAGCAGATGAGTATTCTGTGAATTCATGAACTGAGATCAAAGGCAACCCACTTTGGTTTCAGTAGTAAGGTGAGTGTGTACTTTTCAAATAAGTGTAAATAAATGGTCTTTTTATTTCAGCTCTTTGGCTGGCTTTTTTGCAGAGTTCATTTTGAGAATGTTGTCTTCGGTATTCTGACAATGATGTCAATACAAGGCTGTGCAAACCTCCATAACCAATGGAGCATAATGGGAGAGTTTACTAACTTGCCCCAGGAAGAACTCATACAGTGGATCAGATACAATACCAGACCAGGTGAGTTAGTGTACCTATTTAATGTATATTACATGAATAGAAGTTTGTCCACACAGCTAAGCATTCCATGTATGTATGCATTTGTGTGTGCATATGTGTGCATGCATGCATGTGTATGTACAGTGCCGACTTGAAGTAACTTGCCTTACAATAGTTTGACTTTACAATGATGTAGAAGAAATGTACATTCAGTAGAGATGGTGCTTGGTTTGAGTTGTGCTCTCTCCCCAGGCTAGCCAAGTACTGACTGTCTTGTGATGCCAGCAGGGGCAGTGAGCTGCAGCTGCCGTGAATTCACAGCTGAAGTCCCCACTCCACCACTAGAGGATAAAATTGATACTCTGCAGTATTCTGTGCTGCCAATAGTTGTTGATCCTGTTTTCTTTCAGTTATATTTAAAATCCTTATTTATATTTGAAAGAAAATATTCAGTTATTTCAATAGATACAAATAAAATATCTGTTGCTTCCTACTGAATTTAATTGACTAAAGCCGGTAACTTTTATAATTATATAAACTCTTACTATATAAAAGAAACATCAGTTTTTGTTAGTCCTCCAAGAGAGAAAGCTGAAGCTATCGTAGTTTATGTTGATATAATCCCAGTTTTGAACCAATTTTTACTTTAAAAAAGCATATACTAGCAGGTAGTCAATGATTTGTGGAGGTGTACAAATGATAAAAACTTAAATAGCTTAACTATGAATATTTAAAGATAATTTGAAAACCAACAGCATTTTCTTCTAGTAAGTCCACAGTCTACAACACGAATCATTGAAAAATATGTACCATGAAAATGACCTTTAAAATGTTTTTATTGAATCATTGTGTATTTCACATAGAACATCTCACTCAGTCTTAATCACCTTTACACCCCTTCCCCACCAGCACCCCCTGTAGACTCCCAACTGGAGTACATTTATTCTTTCATTTGTTTTAAAGTCTATTATGTCAAGTTCGTGTCCCCACGTGTTCATCAGTGCAGGTTCATCCACTGAGGTCTAGGCAGGCTGTCCAGAGTCCCTCGCTTCAAGATCAGCTCTTCCTTACCCACAGTAATCGGCTGCCCATATTTCTTCATCAGAGATTGGGGTCTGCTACCCATTTCCCCAGTGCCATGCTGGGGTTTTGTCTGCTTGAATTTGCATAGGTTTTGAGCATGAAAAATTGTCTTTTATACAGTTCACAGGAAGACAGGACAATTTTCTTTCTCTCTAGTATTCTGCTCTTATGATGTGGCAGGAAACGTTGGTGACGTAGCTAAGAGGTTGAGTCTGGAAGTGTTTTAACTGTGCCATTTGGGCAAGTCACTTAGCTTTACTTTGTGCACAGTAAGAAAAATGCAGAATTTATAGAGTTGACCTTCAAACTAAGTCTTTGAATCCTTATAATAGATGACTCAATGGGTAAAGGTACCTACCATCAAAGCTGAGGACCTGAGTTTGATTCCCAGAACCCTCTTGGTGGAAGGAGAGAACTGGCTCCTGAAAGTTGTCTTCTGACCTCTATATGTGGGCCATGGCACACACATGCCCCCCCACACATTCACAGTTGCCAAATAAATAAATAGACAGACAAATGTAAAATCTATTTATAAATATTGTGCATAGTTCCTAGTACCAAGAAAACAGAAGTTAAATATTATTATAGACAATAATGAATGAATGTTGAATAAGTAAGGTATTTACATCAGTGACTTGCTTATGTAAGTTTCACCCTTCTTAATTTTCATTCAGACATTAGAGGTAGCTTTCACTTTAGTTTTCTTTAATGTTGCATTAAGTAGTGTGGTCTTGCTTCCCAGATGCCGTCTTTGCAGGCGCCATGCCCACAATGGCAAGCATCAAGCTGTCTACACTGCACCCTGTCGTGAATCATCCACATTACGAGGATGCAGACTTGAGGTGGGCAATCAACGGAACACCTCAAACAGAATTGTTTCTTATTTGCTACTGGTTTGTAAGTAAAGAACGATTTAAAACACATACATATACACATATTTACACATTCATTTTCATATTCGTTGCTAGAAGTTAAAAAAGATATATGATGAAAATCCAGGTGTGCTAATGCACACCTTTAATCCCAGCATTCAGAAAGCAGACACAGGGAGAGCTCTGTGATATCGAGAGGCCAGGCTCAGCCATATAGTGAGTACCCAGCCAATCTAGACTACAGAATGAGTCTATGTCTCAAAAAACTAAAAAAAATGTGCAATAATTTTCTAGAAATGACAAAAGGCATCTGTTTCTCCCAAAGCAGGTTTAACTAAGCTTCTGAAATCTGAAAAAAACACAAGCAAAAAAAAAGTGTTTCAGGGGTTGGAGAGATGCCTCAGTCAGTAAAGTGCCTGCTGAACAGGGATGAGGACCTGAGTTCAGATCCCTATACCCAGAGCCAGGTACAGTGGCCCACATTTGTGACCCCAGAGCCACATGGATAGATATAGGTGGATCGCTAAAGCTCACTGACCATTCTGACTACTCAAATTCATAAACTCATTTCATTCATTGAAAGACCCTGTCTCAAAGAACAAGATGAGGGGCAATCAAGAAAGACACTGAAGGCCTTCAAGCATGCCACTCAGACACACATGCATATGAACACATGCATAAGTCATGCACGCATATACATAAATGATTCACATATGTATGATGTGTGTACATGTGTACCTGGATTGTGTGTTTGTGTGAGAGAAAAAAGAGAAACAAAGAGATATACAGAGAAAGAAACAGGACAGAGTCAGATACAGAGAAAGAGAGAGAGAGAGAGAGAGAGAGAGAGAGAGAGAGAGAACAACTCATTCAGAGTTGCAGGTGGTAGGATGAATTTGAGTCACAGTTGTTTACCAGCCTTCTCTAAACTCCATGGTTCCTGTGCCTGATTTCAGAGTTCAGAGTTAGTTCAGATCTCCTGATGGTCAATGACTATACTTTTTCCTACAGGTTTAAAAAAAAAAAAAAAACACGAAATTTTCTATAAAATATTTGAATAAATAAAATTTAGGGAATTTCTTAACTGATCATGGAAATTCTGATCTAAAAGTTATTTTTACCTTACATGCTGATTTAAAAAATTATTTTAATTGCTCTATCTGTTGTTAAGGGAATCTTTTCCTCTTAATCGATTTTTGGCATACTGTTAGAAGGAGATTACTACTTATTCTGTGGATTATGGGAAACAAATTTTGTATTTTAAGAGCTCATCCTGCCACCCAATGCAACTCTAGACTAGCTCATTTACTAACAAGCATCAGATGCAGAATTCAAACTTTCATAAGATTCAGCACACACAAAATGTAAGTAGATATGTGAAAACTGAGGTCTTAAAAAAATTCCTTTATTTGTGGTCACACATATCCATTCTCCATTCAGTAAGGACTGAGATACCAGTTTGCTGGCAGGTTTTCTTTAGTCTGTTATCATTTAAAAAAAATCAGTTTTTAATTGTTGTTATTTAAATTTAAAGGGCTCGAACAAAAATAGTTTATTCTGCATATAGTCGAAAGTCTGCAGCAGAAGTGAGAGATAAATTGATGGAATTACATGTGAATTATTATGTTCTAGAAGAGGCATGGTGCGTTGTAAGAACAAAGTGAGTATCAGTATGATATAAGACCCAGTGTTGTAAAGATCAATGCTTCCCTTTATTATGTCATGATAAAACTACATACATACTTTTAAACCTTTATATTTTAAATATGTTAGATTAAAATATTACTCTAGTATTTTGTTAAAACGATGTCATCTATATAGTCATATACGTTACCATTGTGTCTCACCACTCGGGACCAGCCCGAGGAGTTGGGGGTGAGTAGACGCACAGTCAAGCCGCAGACTCGGGGAGTTGGATGGGAAGCAGGCCAAGCACGTGGCACTGCCAACTCATGTGGTACTGCATACTCGCGTGGCACTGCAAACTCGTTCATTGAATAGGTACACAAGCTCTTATAGGTCTGGGTAGCCAATGATCTTATGAGGTGGGGTCTCAAATACAGCCAATAGTAAGTTTGTCCCCAGATAGGCAGGTTCTTTCCAAGTTCTGGTCTCACAACTAGCCAGAACAGAACACCACACCCACAAGAGCCATTCCTCTATTCCTCCTGGCAGATGGCCTTAGGCTAGGCCCATCTTACATTATGCCCAACATATCCTCCTTTTTGTTTTTATTAATTGAGCGACCCTGGGAGACATAATTCTTTGCCATGCCATTGTTGGCCCCAGGTCCTTAAGGATCACCTTAGGTGATGGTACCTGTCTTAGGTCGCCCTGGCCACCAGGGTCTTATCTGTCATTGGCTATCTGCCGTCCTGGTGAAACAACCTGAGGGGTTCACCTTTGATGGTGGTGCCTGTCTTAGGTTGCCTTGGTAGGCATCAGAGTCTTACCCGTCATTGGTTACCTGCCGTTCTGATGAAATAACCCAGTGGGTGATACTTGTCACTCAGGAGGGTAATTAGGATGGCATGGGAGGTCTGCAGGAAGGCTCCTGTGGCGTGTGTGAAGGTTCTTGTTGCAGAATGCTTTTGTAACCTGTAGAAGACTCAGAAAGAATCAAGAATAGTTAAGTATTATGAAGAAGGTGTTGTTATTAAGTGGCCAGTTAAATGGAATTGCCATAATCAAGAAGACCACAGAAAAATGCTCCAAGTTACCAAATTAAGGAGCGAAAAAATGGCAGCATCAGCCCTAGTCAGGCTTGGGAGTGGAAGCATGAACAGTGAGAGGAAGGAGGTGTGGTTATGGATCCAGTGGTTCTGTGGTGATGGGAGCATTTGTCACATTTGCAGGTGCATCCATGGCAGATTTGACATTTCTGGCAGGTATCTAGATAGGGGAGGACGAAGTTTCTGGAAAGATATAAGTGTACTCTCAACACTGTGTTAAGAGTGGGTGAGGTCCCTTCCATTCATTTGTGAGAGGGTCTCTCCAGCGAACAAGGGGCAATGGGGTAGTGACCGGATGAGATCTCCAATGTTTATAGGCTGGAGAGAGTCCTGCTTCATCAAAGGTAAGAAAATTAAGGGTGAAGAGAGCTTCTACCAAGGTCAGATGGGGATCTCTGGGTGTCATTGCAGTTTTCTGCTTCATAATGTGTTCCTTGAAGGCTCTATTAGTCCTCTCCACTATGGCTTGGCCCTGAGGGTTGTGGGGGATGCCAGTGGAGTGTTTAATCCCCTAGGATTTTATGAAAAATTTGAATTAGGCACATGTATATGCTGGGCCATTATCTGTCTTAATCGCCCAGGTACACCCATGACCAGCATAGCAGTTTTTGTTACCTTAATGACATGGGATGCCTTCTCACCTGAAAGGGCAATAGCAAAGACAAATTTGGAGTAAATATCCACTACAGAGGGTCTGGGGTTAGCCAAGGGGAGTGTCCTTGACAGGTTCCTGTTGACAGAGTTTTAGGCCATCTGTAAAGGCTGAGACGCCCATGGAAATTTCCTTGGCTATAGTTAAACTTAGATTTTTAAGGTCCTCAAGAAGTATTTTGAACAGTTTGTGAAAGCTCTGGGTAGAGGACCTGCCGATTAGAGGGGGAAAGATGAAATCTTTGGTGTAAGCATCTAGCTACATGTTTTCGCTGCGATGAACCAAGAAAGGGAGAGGCCAACACAATCTCAGGGACCATGAGCCACAGGAAGGGGAACAAAAAGGAGGGGATCCTTGCCCATCCACAAGGATTGAATCGCACACAAAACTGAACCAAACCGGGGTCTACTCTCTGAGGAGGTCAGGGTCCCTGTTCCGGGCCAGTTACAGTTGTGTCCATTTCCTTTGTGTCTCATCACTGGGGGCCAGCCCGAGTGGACTTTGGGGGGCCAGCCTGAGGGGTTGGGGGTGAGTAGATGCAGAGTCAAGCCTCAGACTCTGGGAGTTGGATGGGAAGCAGGCCAAGCGCGTGGCACTGCCAACTCACGTGGCACTGCAAACTCGCGTGGCAGTGCATACTCGCGTGGCAGTGCATACTCGCGTGGCAGTGCATACTCGCGTGGCAGTGCATACTCGCGTGGCAGTGCATACTCGCTTGGCAGTGCAAACTCACGTGGCACTGCAAACTCGTGTGGCACTGCCAACTCGCGTGGCACTGCAAAGTCGCGTGGCAGTGCATACTCGCGTGGCAGTGCATACTCGCGTGGCAGTGCATACTCGCGTGGCACTGCAAACTCATGTGGCACTGCCAACTCGCGTGGCACTGCAAAGTCGCGTGGCACTGCAAACTTGTTTATTGAATAAGTGCACAAGCTCTTATAGGTCTGGGTAGCCAGACCTTATGGGGTGGGGTCTCAAATACAGCCAAGTAAGTGTGTCCCCAGGTAGGCAGGTTCTTTCCAGGTGCTGGTCTCACAACTGGCCAGAGCAGAACACCACACCCACAGGAGCCATTCCTGTATTCATCCTAGCAGGTGGCCTTAGGCTAGGCCCACCTTACGTTATGCCCAACACATCTAGAGAAATTAAATGACACTGTCTTCTAGGTAAAATATATTAAAATTATATTTTAGTATCTTGATGTTCAAGTAACCTTTTAATTTTTTCACTGGTATATGGAAACAAAATTTGTACAGATTAAGGAAATTATGTGACATTTGGTACATGCATATATTGTGTTATACTTAAGTCAGATTAGAATTCCTTTTGTAAAATTATATATATTTCATAATTTTTCACATTATTACAACATTTTATTAGCTATCTGAATTTGAACTTATAACAATGTGAAATGAAGCATAGTCATCTGCTACTGCTTCTCAAAGGCACTGGATTTATAAGACTTAAAAGTTTCTCATAACTAAAACTGACAAAAGGAAAACATTAATAATTAAAATTTTCAATTTTTGAAATGTGTATCTCTACAACTAGAATATAATGAATGTGCACCATATATCTCTTGTTCAGTGGATCTCTTGAGGTCTTTGTCTAGATTTCTGAGCAGAGATGTCAGTAGATCCAGATAGGTAAGTTTCCTACAACAACAATAGCAGTCAGCATTTAGAGAGTCAGATGGATTCCACAGTCATCAGAGGATATTATCTCTAACGCCTAGTTTTCAACCAAAAATAATCAGACATGCAGACAGCAGGAAAATACCACAAAATCTCTGAAAACAGGAAGTTAGCAACAACTCATTCAAAAACGTTTATCTACTAGATGAAGCGGTCGGAGACTATATTCAAAGGATTAAAAAAAAGTAGGACTGGAGGTATAGGTCAGAGATTCAGCGCCTCCATGGTGTATGCAAGGCCCTGGCTTCTGTTCCTGGCACAACAAATATGCACCAAGAACTAAAGAAAAACTTGCTGTCAGTGAGTGAAAAGATATTGCATCTTCACAAAGAAAAGGAACAACCTCTTGTCAAATTCTGGAGCCAAAATAGCTCAAATGAAAGATATTTTAAAGTACTAAACAACAAATTTGATACGATACAAGGAAAAATTCCATGAATCTTGAGATCAAGAAAAAAGCAGCCAGTATAAACAGGACTTAAACTATGTCATTGAAGTACAATATATTGTACAATACATGAAGTGACAAAATGTTTTTAGCGCATAATTAAATTGATTGAGTTGACATGACAATAATAGCATGAATTGTGGGTAAATGGAAATATACTCTATGATTTACTGGAAAAATTCGATTTTATTTTTTAGTAAAAAGTAATATGTTGCAGATATCTGTTTGTAATCCACAAATAGCCACTAAAATGCAAAATGTAAAAATAAAGCTGAAGTGAGGCAATAGATAAATTTATTACTACTAGAAACTTTTTACTTTAAAGAAGGCATGTAGTTATTATCAGATAAATAGATGTTAAAAAGCAATACTAAGGACAGTGAATGGCATTGATAATGCTAACCAGTTCAATAAAGCAGGGAAAAAAGTGACTATGATCATAAATGTTTATGAGCATAAAACAATTCTAACATATACATGAAACCAAAACAGCTCAAAAGTAAAGACTGACCAATAATTATAATTGGTACTTTCAGTACTTTTCTTAGCAAGTGATACAAAATTTATGCTGAAATCTTCAACTATATAAAATGTTTGACAACTAAAATATGACATACTTAATCGAAATTTCCATAAAACTCTAACAAAATTAGTAGATAAACACACTCATGTACCCACACTTGTGTGCACACGCACACACCAATCTCTTCAAGATCTAATGTAGCATAGATAATGGGATTAAACACAAATCAAATTATATTTAAACATTATTTAAATTAAATTTCTTGACAGCATGAAGTTAAATGATAAATCAGTAATAAGAAAGATATCTGGAAAACGGCTAATCAGTTAATAATTGGACAGTGCACTCAAACTTACAGGTCAAAGCTACTACCACAAGAGAAAGTAAAATGTTTGAACTGAATGAAAACAAAACTGCAGTGTGTGGAAGTGTGTGTCCTACAGCCATGGCAGTTCCTGGGAAGGAACTGTAACTTTATATGTGAATGCGTATGCCTTCTTAGATGGCTAGCAGCCAGTGTACCTGTAATTCCAATTAGTGACGGTTAATAAATTGATCTCAATGGTATTTTAAAAAGACAATCCATCAAGACCAAATGAGTTTTATGAACAGCATGGGTAGAAATCATAATATTCCTATAATAAGGAGGAAAATCTCTATGATCACCTCAATAAATATGCATAACGCGTTGAGTAAAATTAAGCACCCACCTAGAGTAAAACTCTTGGTCAGCAGTGAGGAGCATGCACCTACAATTCAAGTAGAGCAGAAGCCTAACTGTACATTTGAGAATATGAGCGCTCTAATTAAAATAAGGAAGGGACCTTGTGATGAGCAGATCCCTCAAGTCCTGTGATCAGCAAAGCCCTGAGAGAATGAACACGTGAGTAAAAAGAATCTCGTTAAAAACACAGACTTCTTTATAAAAAGAGATAACTAAAGAGAAATCACAGGAGAAAGTATTTTTAAAACTATGTTTAGTGAAGGACTTTATGAAGACATAGAAAGAACTCTCAAAATGTAATAATCAGAAAACAGCTCAATTAAAATGGGCAAAACACTTGGACACTTCAACAGGAAAAGGTATGAATGATAAATAATCACCTTAAAAGATAGTTGGCATTACTATCCACTTATGAAATGTGCATTAAATGTACAATGAGATACCCTCAAATTGCCAAATATAATGTTTAAAGTGAAACAAAGTGGTCATACCAAGTGTGCTGACATAGTGACACACTTCTAACTCTTGTACGTTAGTTTTGTGGATAGAATGGGGTACAACCTTCATAAGAGAGTTGAGCAATTTTAGAAGAAACCAAAAATCTACTTTGGTTAATATAAAAGAAAGCACTTAATGGAGCTGGAGGCATGGTTCAGCAGTTAAGAACACGTAACACTCTTTCAGGGGACCCAAGTTCAGTTTCCAGACTCCAAGTCCTCAGCTCATGGTTGCCTGGAATTCCAGCTCCAAGTGATCCAACACTCTCTTCTGAACATGGTAAGCGTCCACACACATGTGACAAACGTGCACACAAGACACACACATACCCATAAATAAATAAAAATAGTATTTTCTTTAAAAAGAAAGCAGTATTTATACTTGTAGGCAAGTATACATATCAGCTTTTTATTTCCCTCAAACTGGAAATAACTCAAAGATCAATAGGGGAATTATTTAACTAAACATATTATTGGAATATTCAGAAAATATAGTACTACTCATTAATAGAAAAAAACCATGTACAACATAGAAAAAACTCTCCAAATAATTATATATTTTAAAAGAAGCCATATATAAATAGAAAGCAACAATTTCAGAAGATGCATACAAAGTCCAGTGACAATGAGCAGATGTGTAGTTACCACTGAACGGGAGCTTATTGAACAAGAAAGTAAAGTTACCAATAACATGAAGACAGCTGTGAGAGCCACAGTTCAAATCCTTACTTTTATTGTGTTTTTATTGTGTTCCACAGGTGTGTATATATATATATATATATATATATATACATATATATATATATATGTATTAAAGGAATCAGATTATACCATGTAAAGTATATTGAGTAGCTGTTGATCAATTATGTATTATTAAACATAGAATATCTGATTAGGATATTCAATAATAAGAAACAACACAAAATGAACAGATAATGTACCAAAGATATTTTGAATGATCTATAACAACACTAAAATGACGATAAATACAAAGACTGATAATACCTAGTGTTTGTGCAGATAAGACCAATTTGAACTGATATACATTGGTTGTTGAAACGGAAAACAGTACATTCACTTTGGATAATAATTTTGAAGTTGCTGATTGAGTTAAAAAATCACATTTCCCATACAACCCCAAAATTGCACTGCTAGGTGTCTTCCTAAGATAGTTACATGTTTTTAAATAAGATCTTGACCTTGAGTCCCATAGCAACATTATTCATTATCACTGACACTTCAGAATACTTCAAATGGTCATTAATTTGAAAACTGATAAAGTAATTGTGATGTTTATAGTCCACAAAGTACTATTTAGCTATAAAATGAAGGGACTATTGATATACAATAATATTAATAAGGAAAACAATATTCTAATTTCACCCTCATGGCTGAAATAAAACATTCCAGCAAAAAGCAACTTAGGGAAGAAAGAGTTCATGTGGCTTATATTCCAGGTCACAGTCTCTCATCAAAGAAAGTCATGGCAGGAGCTCATGCTAGGAACTGAGACCAAAGAACTCAGTCCACAGCCAGAGAAGCACAACAGGAACCATGGCGAATGCTCCGTGCTGTCTGACTGGCAGGCAGGCTTATGCTCAGTTCAATTTCTTTCTTCTTAAAGATTTCTTTTTATTTCTGTGTATATGTGTGTATGTCTGTGCATGTATGCCACATGTGTGCAGGTGCCTGTAGCAACCAGAAAAGGGTATTGAATCTCCTGGCACTGGAGCTACAGGCAGTTGTATGCTGTATTGATGCGGGTGCTGGGAACTGAATTCTGGTCCTCTGGAATAGTAACAAGGGCTCTTAACCACTGAATCATCTCTCCAGCTCCTCAGGACTGCCTACCTTTGGAATGGCAGTGTCCACAGTGGGCTGAGTCCTCCTGCATCAATTAATATTCAAGACATGCCCTCAGGCCAGACTGATCTAGAAAATTCCTCAATTAAGGATCTATTCTCGGGTGATTTTAGACTACGACAAGTTGATAGTTAAAGCTCGCGATGACATAGACCATCTGAGGTATCAACATCAAAATTATTCTGAGATAATGAAGCCAGAAATGAAAAGCTTTCGTGATGTATTTCGTGGACTTTTGAATGCTGTAGTGTAAGAGGGAGACTCGTGTGCCCGGGCCATGTTTGCAGAAGGAGCAGAGGGCATAGGGAACTTACTAACCAGGAGAAAATTTTCTGTACTGATTATTGTGGTCCTTACACATAGTTAAACTTTTCACAGTAAGTAGAAATATTTTATTTTTACATGAGTTATGCCTCAAAATACATGTTAAAACTTCAAAGTCAGTTTTGCCCAGCCTCTTCCCCTTAATGATTCATGTGCTGGATTATTCTCTGACAAGGAATATATCACTTAGTCCACTCTTATAACCATCCCAAAAAGGAAAGGGTTAAAGAATACTTAACATAAGAACTTCCTTTCTCTGCCTTGCACTAGATGTTGGCCTACTAATGTTGGGCAATTTAAGTGCCAAAATATGGAGTTCATCAGAAATTTGATTGTCTGACATTCAGTTTACCTCCTTCAGTTACAGATGGGCCTTGTGGTTGGAAGGTGATGATGCCTGGCAAATAACATTTTAAAATAAGCCTTTTCAAATATACATTCCTAACCATAGATTTTACATTTATCTTTAGTACATGTGGAAGGGGGCATGAAACTGAAGGATGATTTATTTCACTTTTATTCTGGGTATTGAACTTACGATTTCTGAAGTGATTTAAATTTTAATTAGTTAAATAAATTAGTCCCTGGAAATTTAGGAGGTATTTCTTAATTTGCATATATGCATGCACATTAATAATTAATTAGTTTATTTATGTCCTTTTTGTTTCAGACCTGGATGCAGTATGCTTGAAATCTGGGATGTGGAAGACCCTTCCAATACAGCTAATCCTCCCCTATGTAGTATCCTGCTCAAGGATGGGAGGCCTTATTTTACCACAGTATTTCAGAATAGTATGTACAGAGTACTGAAAGTTAACTGAGAATGAAACTCTCCACCATGCTCTGGTGCAAAGATGTATATCAAAAACAAACACTTCTGGACTTACTTACACCAATAAAAATCACAAGCTTATAGAGACACTAAAGACAAGATAAAATTACTTAAAGTTTTCTTGTTACTAACAGTAAATTACTTTTGTTTCACATTGAATGTTAAGCTTGCCATGTAAATGATTAAGTCATTTCATACCTAATCAATAAATGTTTATTTTAAAGTTTAAAGAAACCTATGCAAAATAACAATGGGATTTAAGAAATCAAGGATAGATACATCCTTTTCAGTCTGACTAGGTGAATTGCTTCAGATTTCCCGTAGAACAAGCAAATCAGCCCAGACTCTCAGCCATGTGGAAAAGGGCAGATTCAGAAGAAACAGAGAGTGATGGCAGCCTGGCCTCGGGGGAGAAACTGAGGCCATGTGCTTTTAGTTTACTAGCCTCCAGGAAAGTGCTTGAATGGCTTTTCATAACTTTGAATGTCATGAAAATTACTAACACAACCAGATAAATATTTGCTTCTATTTAATTCCTAGACCAAGCTTAATTAATAACCAATACCTATTAATTCCCAATAGGTATTATTCTGTCTGTAGAATCCAGTCATTTTCCTTGAATATTCTGGTAAAATAAAATTACTATGGAACACAACCATATTTAAGACAAGGTGTAATCTGCAAAGAACTCCATTTAAATTTACCAATTAGGATTTTGGGGTACTAGAATATGAACGAAGCAAAGGCCTTTTCATCTTAGTGGCCCATGGCTCCCTGAGCATAAGCTTTATCTCCAGCAACATCTTTGTATTACATATTTTAAAGTCCTCATTTATTTTTGGTGTATGATGAGGAAGGTAATCTTTTCTATATTGACTCTCCCAATAACACCTATCCATCAATAACGCTTTGAAAGTAGTTACTCTGAAGACAGAATCAGTAAATGTAAAGAGGTAACACTCTTTCTTTGCATGAAGACCTTTAAACACATAGATCCGTAGTGTTTGAATGTACATCTGCTCCAAACTAATCATCTTGGGATTTTTATACCTATATTTTTGACCTGCTCTACCCATGATAACAAAATAACTCAATTTCATAGATTATTTTCCTTACAACAGGTAGGCAATTATATGTAAAATATTTTCAACTTTTACAGTTGTAAAATATTTTGTTGTAGGACACAAAATAGCTAATAATACATGCTACATTTCATTGAGTTTATCATCTTCCAGTATTTTTTTTTTTGCTGTGGAACAAAGAAGGTAAAGATATAACATTCATAAAGTTAAAGCAACACATTGTGAATGATGTTACCATAGGGGATATTTTAAAGTAATTGGAAGAATTAACAACAACAACAAAAAAACAGCTGTATTAACTAATAAAATGTTCCATGCATGTTTTCATATGCATTTTTGTTATTTTCCTGTACAATGCTTATTAAATAATTTTAAAAGTCCTCATAGACTCTATTTTCTTTTTATTCCTTACTAAGCATATAGTCTAGAATTAAAAGTCCGCAAATCACAGATTGCTGAGTTTATTAAGTTTACATTGACCATGATCATCTTTCACCATTAAAACAGTTCTCTAAGGGCCAGTGTGTTAAGTGTGATAAGAAATCTGGGATTTGAAACTGTACTGAGCTATGTTTAAATCCTGGACTTTCATACTTGGTCTATTGCCTACCACCCTTTCAAAGACGTTTATTGGTGCTTATGTGTGGCAGATATGGTGTTAAGCTTGCTCATGTTGTCCTGGGAACTCTCTCCTCTTCACTATAAATCGTAATTGAACTCACTGGGTCGGTATGAAGACAAGTGAAATAGTCTTAAGGTGTTTTGCATACCCTTCTTATGCCCCTCCCTTGGTCCACTAAATAATCATTTCTGTAATAGAAAATTAGAGTGAAATTAGTTCATCATAGAATGCAGTGTGGTTCTACATTTATTTGGTGTAAACAATAGAAATACTGGATTTCAGTTTATTTTCATACAAATTAAGCAAGTAATTCCTGTCTGCGTATATTTTGATAGTTTTTTTTTTTTTTTGTGGAGTGTGAAGATTACACAGTGCTCACCTAACAACACTCACTCAACACTGGTTAGCATAGTAATAACATACTCTGGTCAATTTAATTAGAATTTATTTTTTGTTGGCTAAAATCTCCCTTGTTCTTTAGAAGGGTACTCTATTTGAGCAAATACTTTCATAAACCCATAAATCACTTTTAAAAGAAGGGGAGGAGAGATACAAAAGAAAAGGACATTTTGTTTTTGAAAATTCATCTTACCCTTGTGAGCTGTGAGGAACTGTTCAAAAGAACCTGGTAGTCATATGACCTCATGAACAAAAATCAAATTAAGATAGATCAAGGATGTAAGTAAGAAAACCATAGCTTTAAAAGCTTTAGAAGGAAATAGGGATGTTCAGGTGAAGCCATGTGGCAAAATTTATGAGTCTGGTCATGGAGGAGGCTAGAGTAACAGGAAGTATTATGAAGTTTCAGCAGAAATATAGCTTGGCATGGTCACCTTGGAAAAGAATGTATTGCCCAATAAAAGCTAAGGTTTGTGGTCCATCTAATGAACAATTCCACTTTAAAGAAACGTGTTTGCAAATCAGGCAAAATAATTATAAGAATGTTTATGGAAATATTATTTGAACCTAAAAAAAATCCCTGAAAACATTCCAAAAGACCATCAATACTATGGATAAAACTGTTTCCATAGAATGGGGTGTTGTTCCAGAGTAAAAGTGATCTGTATTCACAAGTAGTTACTTGAACAAATATCAGATATAATGTTAAGGCTAAAAATGAAGTCATCAAATGGTATATATTTGTCTATAAATATATGAGCCATTTATATACAGCCTAAAAGCACTTAAAACAGCAGTACTACTGGGAGATACTGTGCTGGCATCGCTGTGAAAGCACAGGCACAAAGTAACAGGCATCTTGACTAATGGTCATTTCCAGCAGGGGATGCAGCCCAGGGAGGCCACTGCGCACTCAAGAATTACTGTTCCATTTCTTCACTAGAGGATTAGTGTGCAAATGTTTTATAATTATTTAAGGTGGATGCATCGTACTTTATAGAAGCATGATGTTTTTAAATTGCATAACATGGATCAAACCTCATAATACCCACCAAAGAGGACTTTCAGTGTACATTTGTGATCCTAAGCATTACATTCTCCTTCAGTGGCTCTGCTGTGGGTGCTTAAATAAGCACCAAAAACGGTTGTGATGACTGGAGCCATTTTAGATTATAAATCTTAGTGAATTTCCATTGGTATGATGCATTGCTTTGTTTCAGATGGCAGGTGATGTGCCACTGCCCCTACTGAGTGGTGAAATGGAGTAGAATTATGTGGGGGTTTTTTTGTTCTTTAAAATGTGTATTAAATTAATTCATATTCATTAAGGCAGAGCTGAAAAAGAATAAAGATAAAATATATAATCTTCTAGCTATTGTACAGCTTTGAAGAATTACCAGAGTGTGGATTCTAGGACTTTGAAGGAACATTCCATTCACTGAAGTTGTATCCCAGTTTACCATAATTATTTTAATTTCTTTATTAGTCAAAATATTCAATATTACCCAGCTTCTTTATGACCTGAAAACATTCCCCAAATGACCAGAAAAGATGCTGGAGTAGAGAGAAATAGCAGAAATCAATCAGGCAGTCAAAGAAAACATCTGCTCCATGACTTCAGAAAACGAGAAGCTTAGAAAGAGGCACTAAGTGGCAGACCTGATGGGCTACAAAGGAAACAGCAGCCTCCCCACAGCGTAGAATGCTGAACAAGGGAAGAGGGAGACCCCTCCTCATACTTGGTCCACAAGAAAAGACAAAGAAGAAACTCCAGAAGCAAGTACAGCAAAAAAGTTTTGAGTGACAGAATCACAAGGTGCATGAAGCAGACACTGGGTTACGACAGTGTGTGCCTCTACCCAACCTACCCAAGCAAGAAGGGAACAGATCCAGAAAGAGAAACTGCAGTTTGGAAGAATTGAAAACATGATGCTACCATGTCTCCAAACTTCAAGCCACCTGCAGTACCACCAGCACCACCCTGCACCAAGAGCACAGTGAGCTGCAGAAAGAGCCACATGAACCCCAACCTAGAGCTGACTTGATCTTAGTGGACATAAACATACTTGGACTGAGACTGTGGAGCACCCAGAAAGACAGCCCGAGCTGGCAAGAGGAGTCTATCAAGCTGCTACGGTGCATACAGCATGGGTGTGGAGGCCTTGGGATCTCAGACACTGAAATGCGAAAGAGAAAGTGCAACCATGCAGCACACTCAGAAGACTGCATGACAAGGCGGGCGTGGTCTGTAGGGGCATCCCATATGGATCACTGTGAAATGCCTGTAGGAAGGCTGAGTTCTACAGACTTGTGTGCAAAAATTTAACAGGGAAGACAGGTGAGTCAAGCTTCGAATTCCACACAGAGATACTGCCTATTGACCAGACTGGTCTAATTAATCCAAATTCAAGACATAAACTAATATTCTCCCACCTTCAGAAAAAAGTGAGATGTTAGGAACAAAAGAAATTATAGAAAACTACCCAAAACTACAGAATATTTTCCCAAACATCTGAGGAACATATATTCTACTTAGCAACCCATGAACGTTTCTACTAAACAAATAAAATTCTGGGTCATAAGACAAGTCTTAAAACATAGAAAAGAATTTAAACAATTCCCTGTATCTTGCTGGATCATAAAGGAATTAATTGAGACGTGAATAACAAAAGAAACTACAGTGAGCTGCAGAAAAAAAAAGTTATAAAATTCCTAGCATCATAGGGAAATCAAACACAATTTACCAGATCATTGGATACAGGAAAAGTTCAAAAAGAGAAGTTCATAGCCATAATAACCGAATGGTTATTATGTGCTTGTACCTCAAGGTTTGGAGACACAAGATAAACCCAAAATTAGTAGAGGAAAAGAAATAATAACAGATTAAGGCTAAAATGAATGAACAGGAGACAGAACACTACAAAGGATCAATGAAACAGAGTTGGATCTTTGAAAGGCTAAAGAAAATTAGCAACTGCTTAACCAAACTAACAGAAAAATAGAGACACAGACACAGAGTAAGAGAGAGTCCCAGTTAATAAGTTAGGAATACGCAGGGGGCCATCACAATTGATAGTAATATCACAGAATCACAAGGAGATACTTCAAAACCTTTATTTCAAGACACTAGAAAATTGGGCCCAAAAGAGAAATTTCTTACACACATATGACCTTCCAAAATTAAATTATAATTATAAAAATATAATATAAATATATATAATTATAAAAGGACACAAAACAAGGAATGAGACTGAAGCAATGCTAATCTCCTAATTAAAAAGGCCCGGGACTTGGAAGATCTCATTGCTGAATCCTACCAGATATTTAAAGATGAACTAACACTAATTTTATTCATATTACGTCATAAAATATAAAGGAAGGGAACAACGGGAAAACTACAAAAATTATTTTCACACAGCTAGTATTATCCTGATACCAAAGTGGATAAGGACACATTAACAATGATAAACTATTGACCAATATCCCTAATGAATCTGGATGAAGAGTCAATAAAATACTTGCAAACCTAATTCAACACACATTAAAAAGATAATGCAACATGACCAACCTGGGTTAAATACAGGAATGTAAGGAAGGTTTGACAGAGCGATCAATACAATACAGTCTGTAAATAGATTAAAGAAGAGAAATAGGATGAACAGATCAGCACATGAATACACGGCCACTGACAAAATTCAGCAACTCTTCATAATAAAAACCCTAAAATACTAGGAATAGAATGAGAATAGCATAATAAAAGTTACATATGGCAAATAATGTCCAATATTACAGTAAAGAGGGAAAAGCTGAAGGCATTTATTCTAAAGCGAGGAGGAAGACTCCTTCCCTTCTTTTTCAGTATAGCTCTTGAAGCCTTAGCCAGAGCAAGAGGGCAAGAGAAAGAAAAAGGGATTCAAATAGGAAAGAAAGAAATCAATTTATCCCCATTTTCAGATGATCTTATTCTATACTTAAAAGACCCTAAAGACTCAACCTAAAAACCTCTTAGGTCTAATAAACACTATGAATAACACAGCAGTGTGTAAATTCAAGGTAAAAAGTCACTAACTTTCCTCTAGATCAGAAACAGACGGGGAAAAAAAAATCCAGAAATCAAAAAAGCGATATCATTCACCTCGGCCTAAAATTATGCCATTTGCATGATAATAGAAGAAACTGGAAGTCATCACATTAATCGAAACAAGCCAGGGTCAGGGAAACAAGTATCTCACGTTTTCTATATGGAATCTAGGTCTACATAAACACATACAGGACATGCAAATGAAAGGGACTCGGAAAGGAGGAACAGGAGGAGGTGAGGACAAGAATGGATGTTGAGAGAAGGTTCTAATAAAGGTCTATGATAAACTTGGATAAGAATATGAAACCCACCATTCTGTATAATGTGTTCATTGCGGTAATTTCCATTGTCATCTAGACTGGATTGAGAATCACCTAGAAGACAAACCACAAGGTGTCTCTGTGATGGTGTTTCTAGAGATATTTTGTCCCGAATGAGGGCAGTACCATTCCATGGGGGCTTGATCTGAATAAATGGAGAAAACTTCCATCTCTCTGCTTCCTGACTGTAGATGCAATGAGACCAACTGCCTTACGCTCCTGCCACGATACTTCCCGGCGGTGATGAACTGGAGCCTCAAATAGAAAGCCACTAGAAACTTTCCCTAAAGTAGCTTTACTCAGGAATTTTGTCAAAGCTATGCAATAATAGCTAATACATATCTTAATAATTGTTTTTAAAGGCAGATACCAAGGATCATTGTAGAAGAAGAAAGGGAAAGAGTGCAAGAGCCGGAGGGGATGGGTGACCACAGGAAACAGACTTCAGACGGCTGGTCAGTTACTCATATGAACTCACAGCATGGTGGCAGCATGCACAAGTCTCATGTAAGCTCAAACCAGACAGGACCCCAACATAGACATGGGGAAGTGGCCAAAGAAATCCCAACGGAACCTAAGGAACTTTTGGCAATTGGTGGCTTTTGGGAGGGAGAAAGGCAGTCTCTTACAGGGTTGGGACTCTTGCGTGTGGGAGGTGAGTGGATCTAAATGTCGTCAAACTGTAATGTATGAAACAATTCAATAAAAATGCATTTTAAATTTTTTAGAATTGTTTTTAATCCAGTAAGTGAAGATAGAGGAGGGGTTCTAAATATGGTCAAAACATATTGTGTGAAATTCGCAAAATTTCAATTAAAAAAAAATAACCTTGAAAGAACCCCAGATACTTTAAATGACTATTGGCTACATTCTGTTACCGTATCATGAAAAGCAAAAACAATCATGGTCCAAATGATAGTCTCAATATTTAGCTGAATGATTTTCTGCAGTAGAAAAAGTAGCTTTATTTTAAAATAAATAGGAAGAAATGCCCATTAAAAGAAGTTACAAGACATAAAATATTCTTTGATGTATCTTTAGTGCCATCTTCTGGTTTTCAAGTGTTATAACCTTTGTCATGAAACTGCAGAAAGCATCAGAGTGCGGTGTTCTCTATATTTTAATAGAAAATGGGAGAACAAAGAGAAGTCAGAAACATGAACTACATTGTGGTTAGCCATGTGATGTCACGGGCTAGTAGCATCTCTCCATCACTCACCTGCCCCCTCTGACAACCTCCTCACAGGTCCACAGTCTTCGCTCCCTCCTCCAGCACCTGAGGAGGCCCCTTCCCACTACATCCTGCTCCTCCCTACCCACGCCAGAACTACCACACCATACTTTCTCAGTCAACAACAGGGAGCTACTCAGGAATTTCTACTGGTGTTCACCAGGGCAATGAAAGTCTTACCTGTCTTCAAGTTCCCCCGATGCCACTTCCTCCACCACATCTTTCCTGAAAGTCCCCATCCTGGAAGCTAGCCCCAACCTTCTCCTTTGTTGTCCACTAATGCCTCTCCACCAGTTCTAGTTTGCTTCTCAGTTGCTGTGATAAAACGATTACTAAAAATAACATGGGGCTGCGGAGGGCGGGGGGGGGGGTGTACTTTATCTTACAGGATATACTCCACCATTGAGGGAAGCTAAAAGAACTCAAGGCAGAAATATGGAACAGAAACTGAATTAGAGAGCATGGAGGAATGCTGCTTACTGGCTTGCGTCCCCTCTTGAGCTCAGTTCCTTTTCTGATATAGCCCAGGCCCACTCCCCAGGGTTGGCACCACCTACAGTACTCTGGGCCCTCCCAGGTCAATTAGCAATCAAAAAACTGTTCCACAGATAAGCCCACAGGCAAGTCTGATAGAGGGAATTCTCCAGTTGAGATTTTCTCTTCCCAGGTGTATCCAAGTTTATGTCAAGTTGACCAAAACTAAACAGCACAGCACCCATCATGCTGTTTGTATATAAAGAAATTTGTTTTAGTTAAAGCCAGTGTGGTAATATAAGATTGTAATCCCAGTACTGGGGAGGCAGAGCTGGGTGGATCCCTGGGATTCTCTGGCCAGACAGTGTAGGCCAGTGAGGAACTCTGTCTAATCAAAAGGTGGATGGAACCTGAGGAATGACATCTAATGCTGTCTGGATACCCACAAGCACAATCACACATGCATATGTATATACAAATACACACACACACACACACACACACACACACACACACACACCCCTAATTTGTATTTCTCTGATGAGAATACAGTAGATCTCGTCAAGAAAACAAATGGCAGCAAGTGGTGGTCAGAATGTAGGTATGCGGACCCCTCATTCACTACTAGAAGAAATGTAAACTGATGTAGCCACTATGAAAATCAGTATAGAAGTTACTCTAAAAACTAAAAATAGAACTGACATATGACTCAGCTATACTAATCCTAGGTGTATACTCAAAGGATGGGAGGTCCCACCTCAGAGATACTTGCACTTCCGTGTTGACTGCTGCACTATTCACAACAGCTAAGAAATGGAACTAGCCTAGATATCAATCAACAGACCAATGAGTACGGAAAATATAGTCTATATAACTACAGCACTTTATTCAGCTGTACAAGAAAATGAAATCATGACATTTGCAGAAAAATCAATGGAACTAGAAATTATTATGTTATATGAAATAAGCCAGACTCAGAAAGACAGACAGTGCAGAGCCTATATTTTAGCTTTTTATATTTGTGTATATATGTGGGAGGGTGTAGGAAATGAAACTAGAAAGTGGATCGAGACGGAGAAAATGAGATGGGCGTGGAGGGAGGGTGATGGAGTACCTGAGATAAGATGCAGAAGGGGGATGACTGATGGGAAGAAGGACAACAGCAGCGGGACTGGGGCGGGGGGGGCAGTAGACAGGGCAATAAGCAAGGACAAGGAAGAAAGGAGATCAACAAGAACAAAGTACTATGTCAGCACTTATAAGGACTCTGCTGGTCAAGAGAAAAATTTGTATATATTAAGATTGGATTGGAGGAGCTGGAGAGATGACTCAGAAGTTAAGAGCACTGGCTGCTCTTGCAGAGGACCCAGGTTCGGTTCCCAGCACAAACCTGGTTGCTAATGACTGTCTAATTCCAGTTCCAAGGAATCCAACACCCTCTTCTGGCCTCCACAGGCATGGGCATTACACACATGTAGTGCACTTAAATAACGTAGGCAAACACTTATACATATTAAATAAATAAATAAAATATAAAATATTTATTTTAAAAAGGTTGTATTTGGATTTGAATCCCTGCTCTGAGCAATTTAACATTTAAAATTTTCATCATCTGCAAAATTCAAATTCTAAAGCTATCTGCCACAAAATGTTTTGAATGAAAAGTTAGATAACATATGCCAAGCACAGAAGATAGGGTAAGAACCCACTGAGCTGCTTGTGGTTTCTGGTGTTACCATAGTTCAGGACTGACTGTGAAGCACCGCATGCAGCAGCTGCTGATGTGCGGAGTCTATCCTCCACTCAGGAACTCTCTACTCCCCTTGGAGTCCGTCACCAATTCTTTTGTGCCACCTTGGAGGAGCTTGACTCTTGTGCTTTGTTAGCCTATGTTGTCTAGTAGGGCTAATGTCTCCCTTTTATAAAGTAATTCCTTTCCATCTCTTTTTAAAGTAGCTTATATAGCGGTAGGTTTTCATGTGAATTTGTCTAAAGGCCTTCAGTGTTAGTTATCCCTCTCCATGCTCCCTCCTCTGCCCTCCTTCCCATTCCCCATCCCCTTTAAACACTTTCTACTGTGCTATTCGCCTTTCATCTTTATATTATTGCATTCTAAAGAGCTAATTTAGTCATGGTTTGGGGTTTATGATCAAGTAAAATAAATCTGAAGAGTACTGGGATTCAGTCAAGAGTCATGGAGGACACAAGCACACTACCATGTAAAATAATCACCAGAGCCACCATTTTATAGAACTACTGTGTGCTAAGCTCTCTGTATATTATGTAATTTAATCTTTAGTCCATCTTAGTTAAGTTGTTCTATAAATAAGAAAATGAGGACTCAGAGATGTTAATGGCCTTTACTAGGGTATCCCTAGAAAGGGATAGGGCTTGCAATTCAATTTTAGTCTGTCTTCTCTACTGATACAATAAAAAAACAGAGTTTTGTATGAAAGTCATTTATCTAAGAGGCCATCTAGAAAGTAAGGCGCCCAGGACTTGTTTTTTATTTGCAGCAGGCAGAGGGGACCATGAAGGACAAGGATGGCAGACTGAGAGTGAAAGTCCTGGCGCTCCTGAGGTCAACAGGGGGTAGAAACCTTGCAGTTCAAGTTCCAAAGGGCATCACGAGAGTTGTTTCAAAAGTTGCTAACCAAGCAGATCCCCAGCTCTTCTTATCCAGCCTTCCCAGACTTGCTGTAGTCCTGGAGCCCAGGGTAGGGAATGAGACAGGGAAGTCAGTGGTCATACAATTAGCTAAACCAAATCAGTGACGGACCATAGAAGTATTCCTTGAACCAGTGAACAATTAATTGCTAGGAAGTCCCAGGAAGTACAGCTTTCTGTGGTCCAATGTGGGAGTCCTGGATCTGTTGATGCATAGAGGTCATACCTTTACGGAAGTCCTGTACATGCCTTTACAGAAGTCCTATACATGCTTTTGCATCTGTCTTGTATTTGGTGCTGGTGCCCACCTAGTGGGATTTTAAATGGCCAGGAAAAAAAGTTCATTCTTCTCTGGAGCAGTTGTGCCATAATGTGGGGTGGGCATGAGACTCCTGGGCCATCTTTGGTTTCTGGAAATACTTTGAGTGTCTCATTGGCCCTCTGGGGAGAGTGTTTTGTTCAGAACCAGTAGCACATGACTGATGGGGTGTGTGATTGACCCTTGGGATGTGTTTTGCAACATTCCACAAGTAAATAAAAGCCTTAGAAAATAAGATGAAACCATCTTGTCTGCACTCACATATCAGCTGAATGGAAATGCCTTTGCTTTCTGAAACAAGGCAGTTTTAAGGGTTTGGCTCCATAATGGGATGGAAACAGTACATTGTGTTGAGAGACATTAGTGAGGCACCCCTCAGCCACGTATTTGGTGGTTAATGAGGTCAGAGATCTGGAGAAATTCAGCAGGCCCATTCTAAATGGATGTCTTAATGTAAAAAGGAAAGTGGGGCAATATGTCGATGTGTTTGGGGCTATTTCCTGTGCAGCTAAGGGAAGAGAGCTGCACTATCACAACAGGCTACCGACAGGCTACGGTTCTCTAGTTCTGCTTCTTCATGGTGGTTAATATCTTTAACCTTAATAGAAAAACTTTCCAAGCCTTCATTCGCATGTCTGTGAAGAAGACCAAGTGTGAAGACTCAGTGTGACTGTTCCTGCCATGCGATGCTTGTGTTCCTAAAGGCTTGGTGTCTCTCAGGCAGGGGAGGGCTGTGTCTGTAGGGTGGTTCTTAGAGATGCATGATGCACTTTTTACATGTATATTTAGCAAACATGAAAAATGCTATTCCTCATGCCAAAAATCAAAGGTCAACTTTAGAGTGAGGCATTCATTAAAAGGTGGTGTTGTCACATTCCTATTATGTACCAGAAACTGTGCTAGAGCTCTGAAGGGTAAAGACTGCTTTCCAAGAGGAAACAGACATTGCATTAGCTGGGTCATCATGGCAGCGACAAGAAACCTGAGGAAAAGTTTGGAAGACAGACTGTGATTGATTGACTCCATCATGTTTGGTCCTGTAGAAAGGCAGCATCCCATGATGGGATCATGTGTCACAGGAAGTTGCTCACTTTATGGCACCAGGAAGCAGAAAGAAGAATGAGCCAGGGGCTGAAATTTCCCATATCCTTTACTGAGTTGATTATCTCAGGCATTTGTTACATGGAAAACTGGCTGGCATAAAATAATTCTTAAAACTTTTTTAAAAGATACAAGAAAAGGAGGTAGTTCCCACCCTTTTTATTAGTTTATAATTACTGATACTAAACCATGCTGTGCTAACTTTTTGTTCCTGTGATGAAATACCCACAAAAATTAAAAGGAGAAAAAATTTATTTTGCTGCTTTAAAGATTTTCAGTCCATGGTCACTTGGCCCTGTGGATTTGGGCCTGTAGCAGAATAGTATACAATGTAGTAGCTGGAAAGTAGGGAGAGAGAAAAAGAGAGGGAGAGAGAGAGAGGAGAGAGATTAGATTTAATATAAAAACCTGAATATATTATTTCCAAAATGTAAAACATGGCAAGATTGCTTACTCCTATCATTCTTATATAACATTTTTGCTGGAGGTTCTAAGCAATGTAATAAAGGAAGAAAAAGAAATAAAAGACAAACAGATTAGAAAAGAAGAAACAAAACTCTCCTTTTTATTTTTATTTATGTTCATGTTTCTGTGTTTACCTTTGTGTATGCCACATGGGTGCAGGCGCCTGCAAGGCCAAAAGAGTGTGCTGGCTCCCCTGGAGCTGGAGTTCCAGGTGGTTGTGAGCCACCCAGTATGGGTGCTGAGACCCAAACATGGCCACTCTAGAACAGCAGCAAGTGCTCTTAATTACTAAACCATCTCACCAGTCCCAAGCTCTCTTCTTTGTCACCATGATTACATAGAAAATACAAGGAACCTAAAAGAAGAAGGTTCTAGAACTACTCATTATAATTGAATAAAATGTCTATATACAAAATCAATTTTATTTCTATGTCCCATCAATAAGCAATTTAATATTGAAATTTTATAGGTATGTTATTTATAATAGCACTACCAAATAAGCTATTAAAAATAAATATCATTAAGATCCATATGCTAAAAAGCTAAAAAGTCCTGATTTTAAAAGAATTTAAGCTAGGCTTTGGTGATTCATGCCTATAATCCCAGCACTTAATCAGGGGATTACTGGAGGTGAAGGCAGGAGGATCAGGAACATTCAAGACCCTTCTCAAGTATATAGTAAGTTTGAGGCCAGCTGGGGCTACATAAGATTCTGCCCTCCCCACAAAAAGATAAAAAATAAAAGGAATCTCAGAGAAGGCCTAAATAGAGAAATGTATGTGTTCACAGAATGACAACATCAATTCTTCTAACATTAATCTATATATTTAATGAAATTTAGTAGAGAAAAGATAAGATTTCAACTACACGAATCAAGATGAATAATGGGATCAAAGTATAAAATTATAAACGTTTAAAAGCTGATATAAGAAGAGAATTATCACATCATTGGATTGACCAAAAGAATCAGCCCCTAAACCTATCACATACACAAAGAAAATCATAAATTGGAATTCATAAATTAAGAATTTCCCTATAAAGATATTGCCAAAAGAATGCAAAGAAAGGCCACAGACTAGGGAAAAAACAATTGGAGGTCTCATAGATGCCAAAGGTCTTATATCAGAATATGTAAAGTTCTTTAAAATGCAACAACTTGAAAGCAACACCATTCTAAAATGTGTCAGAAATTTAAACAGTTACTTCAGCATATATATTATATATGTATATATATATATGTGTGTGTGTGTGTGTGTATGCAATTAGCAAATAGGTACCTGAAAAGACCCTTAACATCATTAGTCATAGGGACTCTACAAATTAAAGCCATAATGAGAACCTCAACCTGCTTGTTAGAAATGATAAGGTTTAGCCAAAAATATAACACTGCAAAATGCTGTTGGGAACTCAGTCATGGCCAATATTTTGGAAGAGTTTGGCAGCTTCTTGTAAAGTCAAATACAGACCCCCTAACTGACCCAACAATCTCACTTTAAGGCAGTCATCCAAAAGAATTGAAACTTATGTTGACACAAAACCATTATGTAAATGTAACATAGCAGCTTATCTGTAATCTGCTAAAGCTGGAAACAATTTAGATGTTCTTTAACTAGTAAATGGATAAACATGAATGAGCAAAGCAGTCACAAAACGGAACAAACTCTAGATACATGCAACATACATCAAATTCATTGTGCTATGCTGAAAAAGCTGGGCTCAATGGCTCCATTAACATAAAATCTTGGAAAAGGCAAAATTATAGAGAGAAAGAACAGATCAGTGGTTTCCAGGAGTTCAGAGAGCAAAAAGCATTGTGCATAGTGCAGTTGGAACATTTGGAAGTGCTCTGCACAATTAGGTGCATTTGTAAATGTCATTTGTATCCAAATGAGTGAATGCCATTTTGTATAAATTTGAAATTTTAAAAATGAGAGCCAGTCTCTTATTCACTGTCCTAAATGAGACACTTATATCCCATCCTTTCTTCCCAAGGCTCCAGGATCCCAGCAAAAGAGGGGCCAGAAAGACTATAAGAGCCAAAAAAAAAAAATGACCAGGAGAAGTCTGGATGTGTTTGGGGTATGGCAAGTGCACTGTGTGGCTGAGTGAACTGGCAGAGCGGGATCATCCATTACATTTCTTTGTATATGGTACTTCACTGGGCACAGAGCAGATTCTGAACAAAGTCATGATGTTAATAGTGATTCTACCTCAGAGGAGGTGGCTCTGGGGTCAATACATAGATTTTAGAAAAGTAGGGATTTCCCAGGGCTGCTTCATGTTGTTGCTTGATATTAATAGAGCATTCTGCTGAGGGCAGGTCATCACTTGACCACTGTGGCATTCAGTATAAACTGCCCAAAGTTGGTCCAGTGCTTCTTCTGGGCTAATGTTCCATGGTCACTCTCCAGGGATGGCTAGAAAGGCCACCAGGTGTCCCATATCCTCAGGGAACCTAGGCCCTTTAGAGAAACTAGGAATTCACTAAGGAAGGTATAAGGAAGGTTTCTTTCCTATCAAGCAGCAGTATTCTGTAGAACCATGGCTTTTTCTCCTGGGCAAGAATTTTGTTACTTCAATATGGGACTCTCACCTGACAGGGAGACAGCAAGAACAGTCTGCATTTATTTATTTCTCCCTTGAAGGATTTTTCACACCACTCTATGGGCTCTGATAATCTTTGATATACATAAATGGGCTGTTGGGGGGGTGGGGTGTTTAACAAAATTGAGTAAAGCTTTTTGTTTGGGGTGTTTCATTTTGCTTCTACCCTAAGACGTTGTAGAGTCTCAAGCAGGCTAAAATGAAATGTGATTCATCAGGATTGGAAGACAGCCTTCCCAAACTGATTTGAAAAATGACAGTCTTCCTTTGTAAAATACTTAAGAACATCTTAGTAAATTGGTGTCCTATGAAAGCTGATTTAGGGAAGTCTGTTCTATGCATACTGTCTAATTGGCTGGAACTGCATTTTTTTTTAACCATAAGCAAAATAACAGCCTGGGTTTTCCATCTGGGAAACTCTACTTTCTCCTCCACCGAGGCTCTTCTTCTCCTCTGCCTCATTCCCCTCCTCCTCCTTCTGATTCCCCTCCTTTGTCTCTCCCTCCTTCTTCTTCTTCCTCTACCCCCTCTTCCTTCTTCCCCTCTCTTCTTCTCCTTCTCTTACTATACAAGAATATCTTGAATAAAGGAAACAGAAAACATTTGTATAAATTTGGCAATGATCCTTTTAACTGGCCATTGATTTCATAAAATGAAAAAAGGATATTTAAAAACATAAATGATAAATTGTTGACTTAACTTGTACAATATATGGATCGTAAATGTATCCCTGAATGAAGGAACTTACCAGGTTCATCACAGTGCCTCAGCGCTCCTGTACACTAGGGGGTGCCATTTGAATGGGATTCTATGTATAAACAGTTGCCTGCAGCAAAGCCCCAAAATGTTGCAGCTCTGAAAGGTTTGTTTTTTTTTTAAACAATTTTTAATGACTTATATATGTCATATATATTTATTTATATTTATATATATTTTTTATTATATATATATATATATATATATATATATATATATATAAATCCATCTCTCCAGGGAAATCAGGTGAACATTTGTAATTTTGACAGGGAATGCTTACTTAGGACAGAAGCTAGACTAAAAAGATCAGCAGGCACCCAGAATGCATATTTTTTCCTGTAGATCAGCCAAATGTGAGCTTGGGGAGGAGGTGTCATTTATCAGAAGCAAGCAACATTGCAGGCAGGTTGGATAACACCCACCTACCTTTGCAGTACTTGCCTGTGCTCAATTCCAAACAGCCTATCAACTTAGGAGAGAACTGGCAAGAAAACCAAGGCAGGCAGCAGGCTCGGTGCCACCTCTCGATAGTGCCACCTGCGCACAGCATGGTGCAGAGGGAAAACCAGAGTACCCTGGAGCCCAGCAGTCCTGGGGTGGATCCACTGACAGCACTGGAGAGAAAGAGCTGCCCTTGTATGCTGATGGAAGGATGGGATTCAGACTGGCAGAAGGCTGTGTAATACCCTAGCCTCCCCTGTTTCCTAGGACCCTGAAGTCATCTGGTTAATTCCGTACCGAGTAGAGCAAATTGAGTCTCTATTCCAGTATTACTGAAAACTTCCTGAGTGGTCTTGGAAAGTCATTTGATTGCAACTTGCAGCACAGCAAATGTCTGAGCTTCACGGCTTAAACCAATAGCAAGCATTTATTATCGCTTTCAGTGCTTTGGGAATAGTCTGCAGTCAAGTTAGTGTTTGTTCTTGTGGATGCAATATGTCTGGGGATAGGATTTTCTTGAGAGCCTTTCATGTATAATGCCTAGATCCTGGCCTAGGAAGACCTACACATTTGGGACTAGAACATCTGGGATCTTCAATACCTTTCTCTAGCACCATGGGGTTCTTCCCTGTGAGTTGTCCAGTGTGGTGACTACAGGGTGGCAGGCATAAGTGCCTGGATCCAAAGGCATTCCTTACAGGGGGAACAGCCAGTTTCTTTTGTGATAAGCTGCCCTTGGTGACCAGACTCCTGATCATAGTGTAACTTCCCACGTATCATATGCAGGGAGGCAGGAAGCAGAGCTGCCTGGGATCCAGGGGAGGGACTGTAGACCTCTGGGATCAAAGAATACACAGGCATGCTCAGAAACCTCCACAGGCCTCAGTTTCTTCATATGTTAAATGCAGATAATAATTCCTCCTCTGCTAGATTGTTTTAGGAGGATGGGGGAATAACCTACCTAAGGCTAATGAATTCACATGATAAATGCTGGCAAGCTGCCCAAAAAAGAGATGGAGAAAGACCTTTCACCACTGCTAATTGTCAAAGGGCATGCCTGACTGCTTCAGGGGTCAAAATCATAACTCCTTATTCTCATTGTTCTGAAGAATAAAAGAATCACTCAAATTATAAAAATATGATTTCTCACTTAAAAATAATAATAAAGTCATCTTTAGTGAAACAGAAATATTGCCTGTAAATAGTTTTGCTTTTCCCTAAATTTGCTGTTGATCCAAATAAGGTAGTTACACCTGCCACTCAAACTCAACAGCCAGGATATTTGCAGCAAGTGAATCTTGACAGGGGAGGTGTCCAAGAGCAGCACCGGCCAGTTACCATTATCATCAACAGTCCAAAGTCAGTCCTGGACTTACAAATAAATGATTTTACCATCACATTTCCCAAACAACAAGATCACCTACAGTTTTGGCACAGACTTTGAGAAGCTTGTATTACTTAGCACAGTAATTGAGGCTGTCTGTCTTAAACCCATCCTGAAAATTTGAAATCTAACCAAAGGGTACATATTCGTGTTTGAAAATAAACTTCTCTTATATAATTTCTTCTTTTGAATGAAATACCCCAAAATGTATTTTAGTGTAAATGAGTTGGGTAGAAAAGGGTGTGAAAGAATGCAGGGCCATTTGCAGTCGTAGTATTTAATCACACACAGATATTATGCAGATTCATCAGTTTTCATCCAAATCAGGCCCACATGGGTCAAATACAAGCAAGGTACAGTTTAGAGTCTGGACAAGAGACACACTGAGGTTCCATGAATCAATTCATTTGAAATGAAAAAAAAAAAGTCATTTGGGAGGTGGATTTCTGGATGAAATTGAAAGCAAGAGCGAAAAGCAGAACTGTAGCAGGCAGAGCTCACCCTTCTGGGGGAATCAAAATCATCTACAGCCTCTTCGAATGCATTTTGAGCTAGAGAGGACTGAGGAGATTGGATGCTTCCTCCCATCACTGTAACATTGACTTCTCCAGTCACACAGCTGCCCGGGAGCACCAGGGGAGCAAAAGGCCGGAGATAGTACCAACATTTCCTGGAAAGTGCTACTTCCTTCCCTCAGGGTTGGTCATTTGTGCTCTCAGAGGACATTTTCTCTCAGGGTGGACTTTTCCTGAAACAGTGACTGCAGTTTGTGGCCTGGGGCTTTGCAGCACATGCCCAAAGTTCATCTTTGTAGGCATCATTGCAACCCCCATCCCACCCTGATATGGGTTGGCTTTGCCTAGAACTACATTTTTCTGGCTCTTTCTAGGAAGGTTCCGAGCCAGGAGCTTGACATGCACTGCTGATGTCTAGCTCTGTGCACCTTCCAGCTACCTTTTCCAGTGTGGTTATATAAATATCTTCCCTTTCAGGTTTATTTTCCAAGTCAGTGGGTTCCCAGTCATGGTTGTGTCACAACACACTGGGGTGTTGCAATAGGCTGTCAGCAGTGGAAAAAGTCATTCGTTACTAACAATGGAATGTTAAAGTCTGCAAAGGGCTTATTTATAAATATATAAATTAAAGGGGAGACAAGCTAATCCCCATGAACCGCCACACTCTGTTGCACTGAACATACTTGTGAAAGCCTGTGATTGTAGTGATGACTGCTATTCTCAAAGAAGCAATTTTGAGTTCTTAATGGAGATCACAAAATACAGTGTCTCTCTTTTATGAATGTTCTGGTGTAGTAGAGTCAAGGACACAGACATGGAAACACTTCGGTGCTCACTCCTGGTACCTGTGTGACTATAACGAAGTTACTCAGCCTCTCTGTGTTCCTTCTCTTATATACTGGGCATGACATTATGCATTTGGTTGGATGCTGTGAGAATTACACAAATTCAAATGTGTGAAAGACTTGAACACGGTCTGGGCTAGCTGTGCATGGTGCTGTTATTTGGTAGAGTGAGATGTTTCCCTTCACCATTTTCCCTGACATTTGATCAATCTGCTTGTCTTTGGGGTGAGGAACAAATGCACCATTTCTTGCTGAGTCATTCCTACACAAGAAAAGGTGGGCTGACTAAGCCTGGATTGCTTTTGTTTTCATGACACTTAAAATTGCTTGGGCTTCTTCCACGGCTGCCTCCCGAAATGTTTTGTGCTCCAAAAACTGGGAAAAATGGGATTTGGCTCAAGGACCTTTTCTCTGTCGTAGTTGAAGCTGCTCTCTGTTGGCTCTCATTTTGCATCTCGATTCGATTCCTTTCTCCCTCAATCTCCATCACTAGAAGCTCTTCCTGTTTCTGGCCTGTCGGGGGTGGAATCCTATTGAGGTTTCCAGAGCAGCAGTCCAGCTAGGGTAGAGCAGAGTTCTTTCTAACCAGTATTACTAACACAATGGCTCTATGGATTGAATTAGTGTTCATGATCTAATCCAAGTATTGGAGAGTCTCCAAAAGAGGGGCTTAAATACAGACCAGTTCCAGGACAATGTCCCCACTTTGATGTGTGGAAGCCTTTTCTGAGTTTCAACTTGAAATTTGAGGCGGGTATTTATTCTCACCCTGAAACTGTAGGTCTCAGCCTCCCTATTTGGTAGAATTACCCGAGGAACTTTTACTGGAATAAGGCCTAGCATCAGCATTTCTTAAAGCTTCCCAATTAACCATTCATGGGTCAGAGCTTTGAAACTAGGGTAGGAGTACTGTGTTGTCACATTTCTATTGCTGTGATAAAATACCCTGACAAAAACAAATAAAGGGTGGGAAACACGTGGCAATAGGCAGGAAAGGCATGGTGGCAGGAACAGGAGGCTGCTGGTTGTGCTGGTTGCCTGGACCCTGGGAAAGCAAAGGGCAAACAAGAAGCTATGCCTCCAATAAAGCCTCAGGCCCAACTCCAGTGATTATCTTCTTCCATTGAGGTTCTACTTCCTAAAGATTCCACAAACTTCCCAAACAAGGCCATCAGCAGGGAACCAAGTGTTCTAACATATCAGTCTATAGGGGACAGTCCGCATTCAAACCACAACAGGTATCCACTGAGCCACTGTGGGTACCCTAAGCATCCTCCTCCTCCCTGACACAGGAGTTGGAACACCCCAAATACTCTTCTAGCTCTGAAATATTCAAATGTCACAGATTCCTAAATAATATGCCTGTGTAACCTAAAAAATTGTCATGAATATTATGTGTTCTGTTGTTATCTACCATATTTTCTTGGTAGTATTTTCAAGAACTACTTGCTTTTTTTCTTTTCTTTTTTTTATTGAATTGTTGTGTATTTCATATGGAATATCTCAATCAATCATCTTTATACCTCTTCCCCACTGGCACCCCCCCATAGCACCCCAACTGGAATCCATACATTCTTTCATCTGTTTTAAGGTCTATTGTGTCAAGGTAGTGTCCCAGTAATCAACTGCCAATATTTCTTCAGCAAAGATTGGAATCTGCTGCTTATTTCCCCAATTCCATGCTGTGCTTTTGTCTGAGGTTTCATATTCCATTCCTGTGTTTAAAAAAAAAAATTCATAATCTTTGCTTGAGTGCTCCAGTTCTCAGCTTTATCATCCAGTCTTGATATTCTGGTTTCCATTTAATTCATTCCATTGGTGAGGCTTTCTCCTGTCATTTCAAATTGGCTTATTGAGTTTTTCACTTCCTTTTTCATTTCAGCCTGAGTTTTCTTCAATATTTCTATATCTTTTGTGAATTCAGTCAGAGGTTTATCCGTATTTTCTTTAGTTCTTTGATTTGTTTGTTTGTGTTTTAAGTCCATTGAATTTTTTGATCATGTTTATGATTATTCTTTTAAACTCTGTGTCCTGAGTTATTTCTATTGGGCTCTTTTGTAGAACTCTTCTATAGGACTGGTGATGTTTGGTGAGGGCATGTTATTTGGGATTTTCATATCTTTTGTTCTGATCTTGGTATGTGGGTTTCTTTTGTTGCTTGTGAATCTAGTGAGACTCAAGACTTCCTTTGTTGAGTTGAAGTCTCTGTTTGTATACTTGGTGTGACTTGGTTGTTTTCTTATTGGGTATGAAAAGATGGTCTCTTTTAATTTTATATTGTCAGGAGCAGATGACTCTAGTCAGGAGTTCCCTCAGAGGCACAAGTTCAGTGAGATGAGATACTCTCAGCCTCTCTCTTAAGGTCTGGGCCTTTCTAGCCAGCAGACACAGGACATTTAGGAAGATTGCTAGGCAGAGGCTGAATTTAGGCTTTCTCAAACAGTCTGCAAATGCCTGGGCCCATACTAAAGGGCACAGAGGCCTAGCACTGCAGCAGTGGGAGAGGCTGCAGAGGGTACCAATGTAGGGGGATGGGCATGGCGCAATTTGGAGAGCTGACAGTGAGGTCAAGATAAGAGGTAGTCCAGGGATCTGGGAGTCTAAGAATAAAAGTGTACCTGTGCCCAAGGCTAGAAGGAGAACAGGATGTGGAGTGGGGAATTTGATGTTGCTGCGGCATTATGGGAGTGGAGACACAGTGGGCAGGATCAGATTTACCAGGGAAGAAGGCTGGTCTCTGGAATCCAAGGCAGTTTGGGGGTGGGGACTGCCAGGGTAGAAGACTGGTCTCAGGAATGCAAAGGCAAGTTGAGATGGGACAGCCTGTGAAGACTCTAACAAACTAGACTGAAAAATTGAACTGGTCTGAGTAAGGGGGATCAGGATGCAGTTGGTGGGTCTGGATTAGACCCACATGTGCCCAAGGCTAGAAGGAGAACAGAATTAGGAGGCAGGGGCGAGAACGGAGTTGCTTGGGCAGTACGGGAGTGGAAAGGCAGTGGGCAGGTCAGACTCACCTGGGAAGAAAGTTGTTCACAAGAATCCAAGGCAGGTAGCAGAGGGGACAGCCAGGATAGATGGCTGGTCTAGAGCAGGCAGAAGGAAGATGGGGTGGGAACAGCCTGTGAAGGCTGTATGTAATAAGCCAGACTAAAAAATTGAGCTGGTCTGAGTAAGGGGGATCAGGATGCAGTGGGTGGGTCTGGACCCAAAGTGTAGTCCAGATATCTACTAAGAGCAAGAGGGCCCCCCCATGCCCAAGATTAGAAGGAGACTCAAGAACTACTTTCAAGAGACATCTTAAATGACTAAAGAAGAATTATTATAGATATTCAATAGCTATTCATTTGTTTATTTTCTTTTATTTACTTATGTATTTAATGTGAATAACTGTTTTGCTTGCATATATATAAATACACCCTTGTTGTGCAATGCCGGAGGGGGTCAGAAGAGGGTGTTGGATCCCTTGGTGTTCCAGACAGTTGTTAGCTGCCATGTTTGTGCTGGGAATTGAACCTGGATCCTCTAGAAGAGCAGCCAGTGTTCTTAACCACTCCAGCCCCAGCTACTCATTTTAAATATGATGTCAAGGAAAAGGATACAAGATAAACTCTGAAAATGTCCCTCTGTTGTTTTTTCCATGATTTCTGTAAGGAATATGTATTTGCTTTTCCTGAGTGTACTCCTCACAAGTAGTGTATGGGTTACTAGATATTGATTCAAGAATCTGAGTAAATATTTGTCCTCAAAAATAAAAAGCAGAAGCAAAACCCCAGGATTATTGAGGAATATGCCCCCAATGCTCAGAACTGATTTCTTTGGTGTAAATGAGACTTGAAATGTTTTACAGGGTCAGGTGTGGTGGTGGTGGTGGACACCTTTATTCCCAGCAATCAGGAGGCAGAAGCAGGTAGATCTCTGAGATTAAGGCCAGCCTCCTCTACATAGTGAGTTCTAGAGCAGCTGGGGCTACAGGGAGATCTTGTCTCAAAACAAAACAAACAAACAAGCAAACAGTTTTCCAGATTAGCACTTTGCAACATGAGGTTAGAAACCAAGGTATGCGATGCCCTGGCTGAAAACTCAGACCAAGGCTCTACCACAAACTCCTTGCTCTTTAGGGATAGGGGCCATAATTTTTTAAGCCAACTTCATAAGGATTTTGCCTGACAACAGGATTTTACAGCTGTGCCATCTTTAATGTAAAATTGTAACCAGAAGCCCATCATCCAAACTAAGCAAAGTTAGATCTCTTGGAGTTGAAGGAGGGAGACAGTGAAGCAGTGGCTTGGGTTCAGCAGGTGGCTGGTCATGGGGCTTCAGATAGGCTTCCCCGAGGCACCAGAACCAGCTGTAGGAGAGACTCCAAGCAGCCCACCTCTGCCCAGCTTCCAATGAGCACCCTCCCTCTTCTCAGTCTACCTTGTCCTCACTGCCTCTGCTGTCTTGTCAAAATCCTTTGTTGTCCTCACTCCTCGCTATGTATTTTCTCTCTTGATCATGTTCTTGATCATGTGGCTTTCTAGATGCACACATTTATTAAAAATATTCACTGAAGCAAACAGATTCAGACACTCTGGTTGCAGGAAGGTTAGGCAACTTTTCTGAGATTTGCCTCACTCCCTGAATGGTTTAGTGCACCACTTCTATCATCTCCCTGACCTTCTGCTGCAGCCTTAGTGGGCTTCTCAGATGTGCACCCTTGCTCAGGAGCAGTCCAGAGCTGCTCATGAGGGCTGCTCTCAGAATACTGTTGGTTAACTCACATAAGTCTCTTGATGCAACACTGTAGATCAAACTCAGAAGCTAGGACTGAGGGGATTGTGTGCGCCCTACAGGTAACTTCTTAGAGTCATAGTTGTGTTTATTGTTCATTCCATCATGGGGGAAGAGAAAGGAGAACAAACACAGTTCTGTGCAGGTTTGAGAGCTACAACAAGCAGCCAAAGGATATGGATCCGTCTGTGCCAGTTTATTCACACAACTGCTTTAGATCCAAGTGTGCCTAATTCCAGTCATAAGAAGTGAGTCATAGTCAGTATTGTTCCATCACTAGTGAGGATCATCATGTCACTTATTCAAGGGAGTCCAGAGGCCCAACTTGATTTTATCTGATTTTCACACTTTTAGCAAGTGTTAGAGAACTGAGGAAAGCTCAGAGTCAAGAAGGGCACTGGCCTGCAAGTACGATTCACATTCTTGTGCTCATCTCTGGTCCCCCCTACCTCATCCCTGTACCACACTCAAGCATGGGCAGAAACCCATAGCACAGGCAGTAATAGGACCAAGGATGGATTTGAAGCCAATGTGCTTAGTGAAAACTACTTCTTTTGTCCAATGTTCTAAAGGACCAAACTCTTTCTCTGTTCCCCTGAGTGCACTTCTTAACTTAGGGAGTGTAACAACAGGGTCTCCATTCATCTTGAGACTACACAGAGCTTACATAAGATATTCTCTCACAAGGCTGCTAGGATCCTACTATGGTTTTCACTGCTCCACAAACAAGGTCAAGGCCAGCAGTGCACGATTTCGTTGCACTTTGCACTTTGGCTTTTTATGAAATGGCATTGATTGCTCCTGGTACAATGTCCACAAGCCAAATGAGAAAGTTAGTAGGTGGAATCCATGCCAGTGAGTTTCTATGAAAAAAACAGTATTCTTTCCCTGTTACTCTTCTTGCTGCCGGCTACTGAGCCTACACAGCAGCAATACAGAGCTTAATGGCAGGCAAAGCAGAGCTTTCTCCCGCTCTAGCCTTTGCTGAGCAGGGCAAGCTTTAGGTCATCTACAGATAGCAGTGAATCAACCCCCTCATGGTTTGTTAACTGAGAGCAAAACAAGATTCCAGGCATGAGCTTAGACAAATTGAGGACCTGCTTAGTAAGTAAAACAACGAAATCTCCTAAATGTATCTGCAAAATTAATAAAAAAATATTATTTTTAAATGGATAGTGAATACTTTGGGGGCTGGATTTATACCTATCGGTGGCCTAATCATCCAAAATGTGTGTTAGAGTTCTGCCAAACAAGAACTGATTTGCTTATGCAGTATGTTAGATACATACCGTGCACTGTCTCAACTTTCTATCATAAAAAATGCCCGAGATGCTAAACATACAAGGAGGGAAGATTTATTTGGCTCACAGTCTGGTTTCTGATTGGCTGACTGCATTACTTTTAGGCCTGTGGCAAGGAAGTACATTAAGGTGAGAATGCTTGATGGACCAAAATTACTCACCCCATGACCAGGAAGTACCTGCTTGTTAGACCTTGGAAGATTGATGGACAGCAACAGAAGATGCAGAGACCTGTTGGGGTACTCCTGAAGGCTGTGATGGATTATGTATGTAGACAGTTATGAGTGGGATCCCCAGGACTGTGGGAATGATCAGGTTTGAGGAGTGACAGACGGGAAGGAAGAATGGTTTCCTGGAGTGGGGGATGGTCATTTGCTTAGCTAAGGACAGTAGAGAAGCAGGCTGGGATTTTGGAGTTTGAGGAACCAAAAGAAATCCCAGAATAAATGAAATTGACAGTAGGGTACATGGGTCTGAATGTCGGGGAGGGCAATTGGGGACACATGTTTGGAAGTGTCCAGGAAAGAATATGATGGCCCATCTTCATTGCCACCTTAGATTTAGAATTACCTAGGAACCTGAAGTTCTACAAGGATATTTCCAGAAATATTAACTAGGGGGGAAAGCCAATATAGTACCAGCATCCCTTTTCTCTGGGTCCTGTCAGCCATGATGCAAACAGTTGTCCTCTGCTACATGCTTCCACTGCCAGAATGTGCTTGTGGCCAAGAATCTACAGAATGATCCCTCTAAACTGTGAGCCAAAATGATTCTTTTCTCTACAGTTGTTTCTGTTGGGTATTTAGTTACAATGAGAAAAGTAATGAACACAAAGTCATAAATATTGTCTGGGGAAAATGTATGGAACAAAAAGAGAAGAGGCTAGCTTTTGAACTTTAGGAAACATCAACATCTATGAACAAGAGGTATCTTCAAAGAAAAGTAGGAAAGAGCAGACAAGGGATCACAAAACCCAAGAATGTGGTTCAAAGGAGTCAAAGGAGGTGAGTGACCAGATGACAAGGTAGATAAAGACTAGTGTTTCTGTGAAGTCTAGTAATATGGAGGTCACTATAGCCTTGGCTGAAGAAAGTCTGTATAATATTAAATGCAATTCTGTGAGCTTTGGGGAAAACAGGAAACAGAGATAGCAGGTATGAGGAACTCTGCCAAGAGCAGAAGGAAGTAGAGAATGAACGAAGAGATGGATGGTGTCCTGTAGGCCAATCTAATAAATACACACATGCACACACACACACACACACACACACACACACACACACACGTTCATTTTATCAGTTTTGTTCTGTTACTAATACAGCTGTGTTTAGAAGACAGCTCCTCTTTCTGAAGGGAAGGGAAGGAGACTGAGGTGAATCTATGAGAAGATAAGGTCCTTTTGATAGTGTCCAGTGTCTCCATGGAGTAGGAAGCAGGTCATCCTCTGGGCGTGAGGAGGTTAGTCACAGGAACAGATAGAAGAGATTAATGAACATTTGCTACATCTACAAATGAGAATGTAAAAGACAGAAATTAGGGTCTAGTTGCTAATAGAAACTAAGAACGCAAAGAGTTTCCTGCCTTCCGAGCTGTGGGATTTCTCTAGCATTCCTTAGCAGCCTGAGTGCAGATCTTGGAACAGTGACATTTTGGCATGTGGATGCAATGGAACCATATAGGGAAGAGAGGTAGGACTCTGCCAGAGTTGCAGTGATGGGCATGTCATTGAATCAGAATGACAGAGGCCTGGAGGCACTGGGGATTAGTTTGCTTGGGTTTTATGATGTAGAGGGAAAGCCAGATCAATGGTGATAGCATTAAAGCTGGGAAGATGACATGATTTGGGATGCAGGTTCTTGTAGATAGGGGTGTAGGGCACTAAGATGCTTGTGTTGCAGGAACAGTGAGTTAAGGCATGGAGTTTTGCCATAGTGAATGGTAATGTGAGAAGGCTGTGGGGCTGTGTTCAAGGGCATTAATGTAAGACATAGAGATAAGGAGTTCAGAGGAACTCTCCAGGAGGTAGAAAGGAGCTCTGGGACAAGAGGGGTGAGGTGTGTGAACCTGTCACAGAAGGGTTCTCTGGAACAGTCATGAGGTGGAGATCATGGACAAGAGCTGAGTGTGTTGGGGACAGACTGGAGACCTCAGGGAGCATAAAGCAAGGCTGAGTAAAGGAAGCATGGGAAAGTACTTGGGAGATGCATTCAGGTGCTTCCCTTGGTACAACCATCTGTACTGCAACAGAATACTTGAGATAATTTAAAGAAAGAAAGCTTTAGCCCACTGCTCAGTTACTGAAAGGCTTGAGGTTAGGCAAACATTCTGGTAGAAGCATATGGGGGAGAGAAAGAAGCTTACCTCCCGGCAGCCAGGAAATGTAGAAAGGGGTAGCAGTTCCATTGTCCCCTTCAAAGGGCATTTGGAGATATCTTTTAATGTACTTTGCCCCCAATCACTAACTTTCTACAACCAGACCCCACCTCTTAAAGTTTCTACCACTTCCCAATAGTTCCAGTAGCTCAAGACTATGCCCTTAACACTGAGCTTCATGGAGGCCATTCTGGACCCAGACTGGAACATCCACACTGGTCGTGAACGACTTGTGTGTGTCAATCTCACAATGCCAAATGCATTTCACTCATTTCCAAAAGTCTCAAAAGTCTTAAGAGTTCCAGTGTATTTCAAAGCCAAGTCCAAAGTATCCTTTGAGATCCAAGGCAAACTCTTAACTGTGAACAACTGTATAACTTTACAAGTTACATACTTCCAATACACAGTGACACCAGGTTGACATTCCTATAACAAAGAGGATGAATAGGAGAATAGCAAAGACATACTGGACCATAATAGGACTAAATTCTAGTAGGGAACATTAAATTCTTTAGCTTCATGTCTAACATCCAGAACACATAGTGACATGCTGTAAGATCCAAAGGGACCAGGCACCTCCCAACTCAGGGCCCAATGGCTTCTCTCTTAAGCTGATTCTGTTCATTGTCTGCAACTTTCCTTGGCAGATGGTTCGCGTTTCTATTTAACTCTGTGTTATATGTATATGTGTACACATCTGTGAGTTGTGTGCCCATGCACATGTAGAGCCCAGAAGAGGATGCCAAGAGTCATCTATTGTTCTCTGCCTTATGCCCTTGACACAAGTTCTCTCACTGAATCTGAAGCCCACAAATTTTAGCTAGGTTAGTATCCAGCAAACCCTAACAATCTTCCTCACTCTACTTCCTCAGGACTGAGTTACAGATGTGAGCCACTAGGCCCAGCTTTTTTTCCATGCCTGTGCAGCAACCACTTTGCCCACTGAGCCATCTCTCTAGCATCATGATCCATGTTTTTGACATATCTGACATCCTGGGCTGTTGCATCTGTGGCTTCATTCTGTTTCGTGCATCTCTTTCTCAAAGGCTGCCTGCAGGAATTCTGACCCTGCCATCCATTGCCTGGCTTCCCAGGCTTTCATTTGAAATCTGCGGAGAAGCCTCCATGACTTCACAATTCATATTCTATCTCCTACAAACTCAGTACCACTGGATGATGCCAAAGTCTGTTGCTGGCAGGAGCAGGAGATTACTCACTTGGACCACAGACTCTGAATGTGCATATGACTGAATGTGCAGAAGTAAACACAGGGAAATCAGTTTCCTGAGTGCTTCTGCACAAATGACACCAGGAAGTTCCCTTCTCAAAGCAAAGGTTTACACTTGTAAACCTTGAACCCTGTGGGGATGGATGGGTCCTGTTGATTACTAAGATATGCTTAAGACATATTCTTTTCTTCAAGGGCAAAGTTTTTGGCTTCTTGTTAATGGTACCAATCTCTTTAGCAACCTAAATTGTGAGCTTTTCAAACCTTTCTGCTCCCCATTCTTACTGTAAATCCAGTTAAATGCGGTGGCAATATCCATGCCAGTGCCTGAGTGCTGTGCTGCCTTGAAATTTCACCCACCAGATAAGCTAGTCTGTTACCTTTAAATTCAGCATCTTGTAAATTCTCAGGGCACAGAGAGAACGTGGTTAAGTTTGTTGCCAGAATGTGACATACTTGATCTTTTGTTCAGTTTCCAACACTGCCTTCATTTCCAGCCTCATTAGCAGTCTTCATATTTGCATTTTTATTGTTATTCTGGTCTTCTGAACTTCCACCAGAATCACTTTATTATACTTTGCTCATAGAATTCCAAGGTTTTTCTAGCCTGCTTCTCTAAACTTTTCCAAATTCCTTCCACAAACCTGTTTCAAAGACTTCTGAACTTCATAGTCAGCTATGGACATATAGATGCCCCATTTCTTGATTTCAGTTTTCTGTCTTGGTCAACTTTCTGTTGCTATATAAAGTACCTGAGATAAATAAAGGAAGGAAGTTTTTTTTTGGTTCACAGTTTTAGTTTATGTTCATTTGGTTGGGTTGCCCTAGGGTGGAAGGCAAGGCTGAATGTCACCACAAAAAACACATGGCAGAGGAAAGCAGCTTGTTCCGTAAAAGCCAGGAAGTAAAAGAACAGCAGTGGGGGGGGGGGGGGATATGCCAGCATCCCCTTCAGTCATGTCCCCAATGACACAGTTTTCTAACCAAGACCACGTCATGAAGTTTCTACCAACTTCCAATAGCACCACCAGCTGGGCAATCAAGCCTTTAACATGTGAGTCTTGGAGAGACATTCCAGATCCAAACCTGTGCAACAGTGATAGGAAACTGATCATATGGCCTGAGAGTTCAAATCATCCTGTGTTTGGCACCAAGTGAGAGGAAAGTATGGTCTTCGGTCAAGGAGTTAGCAGAGGCCCAAAGAGGCTAGAGGTGGGCTCTTGTCTCCCATTATTCCTAAGCCCAACTTCAGTATGGATAAAGCTCAGCACTCCTGGGGCAGTTATATGATGTAGAAAAATCTGGGGAGCTCTGAAAGCCACATTATAGCATGCCTAGTGGCGAGGTAACTCTTTGGCTCACTCCGAGCCCCTCCTTTACACTTCAAACTTGTATTAGTAGCTTCCTTCCTTCAGTCCAGATAGGACTTAAGAAGTTTGTATTACAATATGTCATGTACCAAATACTGACCAAGGGTTTCAGAAATGTACTGTTTCCTGCTTATGGAGCCTTTTCCACATTCCTTTCTATTTACACAAAAATCTATGCCTAGGCCAAATCTCACTTCCTCTCTGAAAACTCAACATGTCAGCCATCATGTCTTCTTTGGAATTTAGTTCTTATGTTCTAAGTCATACATTTTGCTATATGATTGATTATATTTTGTTCTGGCTTATTCTGTCTCATCAACTAAACTTTAAGCTCTTTGGGCATGGACACTTGGCACATGAATATTTAGGTTCTCTAATATGTTCTAAGGAGCTCAGAACTTAGTAAGCCCAAAATACCTGGAAGTGGGCTTTAGTTTAACAGACATGTGCTTCTGCAACAGACTGGTCCTTAACTATGCTCTGTAACTAAGGCTAATAATAAATTCCCTGAAGAACATTCAATGGAGCATGAACAGTCTAAATTACAAGGTCACCTAAAAGAATGATACAAGATAAAATATGAAAAGCCATAAAGGGGCAATTTATCTTTGCTTTTCCCAGTCTAAAGGAATACATTAAAACAAACACAATGACAGGTTAATGTTGAAGCTTTGCTGAAAGTTGAATGCCACACAGATACACTTTGTTCCACTCATTCTAGGTTTCTTCTCTTGGAGGAAGTAACTGTTGAACTACTGGACTAGTTCAGCATCTAGAACTAACCTTAGAGCAGACTGGTAAAGTAGAGATCATGTGATCTGGCTCAAAAGACTAAGAAATAACTAAGAAAGAAATGCCGCAGATTTCTCATCTGTCTTGTTACTCTGCTGCTAGGAAAACAAACTGGGAAGAAAAGGGGAACACATGGAAGTTTCAAATAGAGCTTTCGGGTGCCCAAACTGTGGAGACCAGCTCCCAGGATAGTCTTCCTTTGATTCATTTTACTTTTTTCACTATCCATTAAATGGAGTTTCCCTGGTTCCTATATTGCTAAGCTTTATTTTTCTGCATTACTTGCTTTTCTTTATGATTTTGTGTTTTCAATCTTCATTCCACGTTTATTTTGTCCTTATATTCTCCTCCATTGCCACGCTAAAACTAAAGTTTTTTTTTTTTTTAAATGCAAAGCTTTCATTTCAAAAATACAGTTTTATATAGAGGAAAGGATTGAGTTTTTGCCTCAGAGATCAGATCAGGATTCTTTCTTGAGTAGCTGTCCTTTCAGGCTCCTGCGATCAGGCTCCTGGGATCTGTCTCAGCCTAGTGGTTCCATGTACAATAGGAATTACTTTTCTGGTGTATTTGGAAATCTCAGCAGGAAAGCATACTAAAAATTGAGTAATTATAATGCTTAATCATTTCTTATATCAATTCATGGGATTATTCACATACAATACTTTTTAAAATTAATATAGTTTTCATCAGGTTTTTTTTCCCCTTCTTTTTTAGATAGTATGTGGCCTAAGGATACAGAGGAATAAATTGTATTCCTACTATTTTGTCTAGGCTTAATGATTCATGAAATGGACATTATCTTGTAAAACACCTGTGAGAAGCAGGAAACCATCCAAGGAGGAATCCACAGCTCAGAGAGCAGAGAGGTTTCACAATGACGGAGTATAGGACCACTAAGATGTAGGGCTGTCTCGATCTGCCTCTGCTCCAGTGTCATCCTATGGCTCAGAGCATCCTGGATTGCCAGCCTGAACTCGGAGGACACAGCAGTCCCCTTTCTCCCCATACACCATTCATTGCACTGAACACTTACAGAGCAATTACTTTGATGCAGTAACTTTGAACATTCATAGAGCAGTAACTGGTAGCTATGTTAGATATTCTAAAATATTCTATTTCACAAATCTGCTAGGTAGGTTTTTTTGTTTGTTTGTTTGTTTGTTTTTAATCCTTATCTTACAGATGAAGAAACTGAGATTCAAAATGGAGAGGGTGTGGACAGGAAGGCTCCAGGGCTGGAGGGCATCAGAGCCGGGAGGAACTTCAACCTGGGCCTAAAAGAGAACTTTTTTTTTTTTTTTTGAGACAGGGACTTGCTATGTGCAGCCCTGGCTGGCCTCAAATTTGACAGTATCCTGCTCAGCCATCCAAGTATAGGATTACAGGTTTGCACAACAATGCCTGTCAAAGTCATCAGGTTTTTTTTTTTTTTAATTACATTTTAAATAGAAGTTTTACGATTTTCATACAATATAACTTGATGGTATTTAGATACCCTCCCTTACCTGCACCTCCCAGTATGACCCCCCCCTCCGCCTGATTTAAAGTACCCTATTATACAGTTGTTTCTTCTTTAAAAAGAAAAAAAAAAAAGCAATATCCCACAACAGCCAACACTACAACACTCACTGCTCCTGTCCGAGGTTCTCACAAGGTTGTTCAACATATGAGAGGACCTAAGTTCTTGTGGAAATAAATAAGAACGCACTGGGTTTGCCCCCAGCCTTAAATGATCCTCTTTTAATTCTATCTAGCAAAGTTTCACTCATTTTCTGGGCTTAGGTCCAAGTTACAATTGAAGATGACTAGGAAAAAGATTTGCTATCTTCCACAAACTCAAACCATGCAGAGATGGTGCTTGAGCTAAAGACACTGTGTTATGATCACTTGTTATTTCCTGTATTGACTCACTCATTTATTCAACAAAGTATATCATCTGTTAGATGGTATCAGCTAAAAAGGAGCACTTCCTGACCCACCACATGGCAGGGATAAGCAACGCAGTACTGTAGCTCAAATATGAAGCCCTATTCCATGTGACGTTGTAATCGTTAAAAATACCAGTTATCAAATTATTTAGATTGCCTTTGTTAGTAAGTGAACTAGGCTTCTTTTATCCTGATGGGTGATAACTTCATTATCAATCCCAGAAATAACTGGGTGGACCTGACACCTTGTTTCAGAACCCAAACTTTCTGTATGGCGCTTTCAATCACTTTTTAAAAACCCAGTGTCTAAACAGTTGTTTCCTGCTTCAATAAATACCTTAATATTCAAACTCACAAAATGTACGAAGTCTGAGTAATATAGCAATACGTTTTCATGTTACAAAAGAATCCATTCTTATATGCCTAATCGCGAATGAATGCTGATATTAATAAAGTCGCTGGGCAATGAAATGGAAACGCCACAGTCACGTGAAGTCCCTGTAATTACAGTGGAGATAAACAGAACAAAATGCATCGATTTCCAGATTCCAGACAACTTCTTGGATCAAGCTCACGGGACAGGGGCCAAGAAATGGGCCTCTCCACAGCAGTTTTGAATGGCTTTGTGCTTATAACGCTGGGGAGAAGGCAAGGAAGGTTAACTTAGAAGGTATCAGGATTTTTAACTTTTCCTGGGCTACATTTATCCTACATTCTACTATGCGGAAAAAAGGTGTTTTCAAGTCAAGAATAGCATCTTACGAACAGAGCAGTTTTCCTGCTTTGTAGTAAGAAAAACAGTATAGAGCAGGTAAAAAAGCAACATAGTTGACAATCTTTGCTGGCAGGCCCTTTCCAATTAATTAATGACTTCACTTTGGGTTCCTACCCTGCTTTTCAGTTTACGTTTGGGCGCCAGCTCTCCACCACTTGCCCACTGGATACTCTAGTTCTGCTGATCCTTAATATCCATGAACTAGGAAGTTGCGCTCCGGGACTTTCTCACTGGCGAGGTCATAATTTGGGCTGGGAATTTTATCCACAAGCCTAAATAGGAGGAACTGCGAACGCATGCATAGCGCCCCTCCGCGGCCGCCCGTGGCGCGTGCTTCGCTGTGCGGCCACCTGGCTCCTAACCGGTGCGACCCCGATGCCCCGCCGCGTGAGCTTCGCCAGCTGCACCGCGCAGCCGGGTCGGGGACGCAACTTGGCCACTTGCCTAGAAGAGCTCTTTCCCCGGAGCCGCGCTTCTCCCAGCCAGTCTGCGGCCGCTTCCGGGAGACCGTCCACGCCCCTAGCCCACAGCAGCGTACAGGGAGGGGTCGCGCCGCGAAAGCAGGACCCGCCCCGCCCGCGCCCCGCCCGCGCCCCAAGTCCGCGCGTGCGCGCTGGTCAGCGGGCGCACGCGTCGGGCGCGCGCGCGCGTCGGAGCCGCGCCGCTCGCAGGGAGTCCCCGCCCCCGCCCCGCGGCGTTCAGCGGTCGCCCTGACAACCCGAGCGGTGGCAACGGAGGAGGCGCACCAGTCGGGCGCCGCCTTCCGGCCGCCCAGCCGAGCTGGTCCCAGAGCTGTCCCCGCCCCCGGCCCGCCCTCCGCCCGGCGGGAGTGAGTGGGGCCGCCGCCAACCCGCGGATCTCGGTCGCCGTCCGGGCGCGCGCAGCGAGCGGGCGCGACTATGCCAAGATGGTCCTGCAGGCGCGGAGCAAGCACCGGGACGCGGCGCCCCGGCCGCCCCAGCCGGCCCGCGCGTCGCCGCTGAGGGGGTCGCCGGACGTCGGCGCCGGAGAGCCGGGGCCGGAGCGCGCGCCGTCGCCGGGGCGCAGGGGCGCGGCGGGCAGGAAGGGGCCCCGAGCCGAGCCCGCGCCCGCCCCGGGCAGCCTCGCGGGGCGCCTGGCGGCCGGGCTGCGCGGGGCGCTGGGCCTGCGGCGCGGGCGCGGCCGGACCTGGAGCACGCTGCTGCTAGGTGAGCCGGGCGGGACACGCAACTTGGAGTGGCGGGCCGTCTCCCCGCTCTCCCCGCCGCTCCCCGCCACGCGCAGCCCTCTCCGACTTTCTTCCCGGGACGCTCCCGCCTCCTCCCGCTCCTCCTGGGGCCCTGCTCCGCGCATCCTCCGCACCGCCGGCCGCTTAAAACATGGCCCCGAGATCAACAGCTGCTCGGCCTGGCTGCTGACCGCTGCGGCCGGCCGCCTTGTCCGTTATCCCGGCCCTGGCTCGGGAGGATAGTTTGCTTTGGGATGGGAGCGATTCCTAGAGCTCGCAGCAAACTCAGGTTCCCTGTCTTAGAAAGTTGCCAAACTTATAATTAAATTTTAGCGTGCTTTTTGCTTCTTGGACGCAAGCACTGCGGGTGGCACTTTGTGATTCTCCTCCGCACGTCACTTTCCAGTTGTGTAGTATTTTGGATGCCCAAACTTTAAACCCTCCCCGCTGGCCTCTCTCTTCCTCTTCCACACACCAAATGGATGTTTTGTGGCACTGCCTTGAAAGTTGAAGCTTTCACGGGTGGACCGACCGCAGGATTCGTTTCCTGATTGACATTCTGATCAGTAAGGCAAGTTGTAGCAGTTTGGATAACAAGGCCTGATTTTTCCAAATCAACCAGTAAGATACTGTAATATCGCTTTTCAGTATATTGCCATAATGCACGTTGGCCTTTGAGTTATTTAGTTGTTGGTGATAAATGTCCTACGATCTTTTCATGTTTCCATAATTACCTTTAGCTAAGAGTTTGGGGTACACTAGGGTAGAAGAATAGAGCAAAACAGCCCTCTTGTGAGATTACAGCCTTCTTGTGAGATTACAGCCTTCAGGAGAAGCTGCATAATCATTGAAAGCCAGTCATCACTGTGTGCTTATGGATTTAGGAAGGCTGGCATTGTAACTACCCTACCGTAGTTTCTCTTTTTAGAGTTGTTTTAAGACTAGGCAGATTCATAATTTTCATCTTTCCCCTTCCAGTAGTGGACTTGGAAACCTGGCTATTGTACGGGTTAAGTTCACCTTGGGGAGGCAGCGTGGTACAGTGGATGAGACTGAAGGCTCACAGAGCCAGTGCACAGTGCTTGAGTTTGGAAGCCTGTCCTTCTGTTACATGGAGTTATTGCATGCCCTACTTACATATGGATGTCCTGAGGATCAAAACTAAAAATTCCATAGCAAATGCATGTTTTTGTCGAAAGCATTTGACAACTCTAGTTCCTGTTGTAAAAGCAAATGCATAATACTGATTTCAAATATGACAGAATAAAACTTTCTTTTTTGAATAGTATAAACAATAACTGGAGTAGAATAAGGAATAGCATTTGTGTTTTCAGAGAGAGACAATAACAACTTAAATAATATTACTCTTTCTGTATCTCATGGCTGAATTTCCTTTGGGTTTTCTTGTATTGAATTACTTACATTTGAATTTAGTAGTGCCTTTATATAAATATATTTTTTAGCATTATAGCAGTATAGGATTTTGCTTTATATGCTCCTTTGGACATTGTAAGAGGGGGGTACAGTAAGTGTGGCAGACTATGTTCTAGGTGTACCCAGGACAGAGTCAGCAGATGTGTGGAGGTGGCTGGAACACTGGGACTGACCATTTACAGTGAGGCCACAGCATCTCTTAAAAGATAGTTCTGTAGGGTGATTGGACCTGGTGTGCTTGGTTTATGCTCTTGTCCTATGCCCTCAGACTGTTTCATTCCTAATCCTTTCCCACCATCGTACTGTCAAAGCATTGGAAAGCCACTCATTTTGCAGAAGGGAGCAAGTGATATTGATGTATTGGAAAAGCTGCTTCATTCCCTCTTTCCCCTCTCAGAGTGGTATACCATGAAGTGCTTCAGTAAAGAAGGTTAAAATAGATCCTTGGTCTTCCATACTGAGAAGCATTGCATGTTCATTTGTTCTTGGAGTTAATTGTAGTTGCTGTTAAGAACAACTCAATATTAAGCTATGACAAAAAAATGGTTTCTATTTAAGAATAAACTTTGTAACTTGAAGCTTCATGGTAGAAGTACTATTAGAAATTGGTTAGAGCTCTTCTCCATTTGTGCTAGCTACTGATGAGACATCAGTGTGGCCCTGTCCACTGCTGGATAGTGTTGGGCACTGTCTGTTTTAGTATGATGCTTTTCTTGTATATGGACAGTACTTAATAGTTGCAGTAGGAAGATTCTTGAAATACTTATTTTTTAGGAGTTTCAGTCCAGGTGCTTTCAGTTATCAGCTACAGGAGTCACTGGTGCAGAGAGAACCTAAACAGTATTTCTCAAACTTTCCTGACCATAGTAGAATACTTTGCCTCCCACCTGCGTACACCTGCGAAAATTCGTCCACCTACATACCTATATAGTTGTGTCTTGTACAGATGTTAGTGTTTGGGCAAGAAACAGGTTTAGTAATTGGGCTATGTTCAGAAGAGTAGGCTAAGGAGCCCACCGAGGCTGTCCAGGCACCAAGTTACTATGGGCCTTGAGAGTGTGCTACCACCCCCAGGTGTGAAGGGAAGTGGGATTTACACAGGAGTCTCATTTAACTCTGCTGAGGGAGCTGAGTTGCAAATGAAGAGATACCCCGTACTGTGGCAGTATTCTGGTCTCCTGCTACTAGTGCCTTTCACTTGCAGATTCCAAGTTTTGCTGGACAACCTATAGAATCAGCCTCCTGGCACTGGTGACAAGGCAGGGGAAGGTGCAGGATGTAGACTAACCAGCAATTCCAAGAAGTAAGAGTGGAGAAGACTAGATGAGAGTAAGTAAGGCTTAGCTCCTGCATGGGCTTCTCCACAGTAATGGACCAGTAGCCTGGAATTGTGAGATGGTTTATCACAGCAACAGAAGGGAAATTAGGACTCCCTTTCTTCCTCTCTGCCTCCCTCCCTCCTTTTCATGCCTGCTTCATACTGGTTTGGTTTCTGAGCAGTACATTTAGCCTTTTGAGCTTTGGTGTGGGCATGTGTGAAATGAGAAATCTAGACTAGGCCGCAATTGTCAGCCTTAGCTGCACACTGGAGGTGTCCTAAAACAGGCTGGTAGCCACATACCAGACCACTTAATTGTGAATCAAGGGGTGGGGAAATGGCAGTAGAGGAAAACACATTAGTGGATTATGTTTTTAATTTTTTTTTTCTGATACTGAGGATTGAACCTAAGACCTAATGGAGCCCAGGTAAGTGCTCTGTCACTGAGCTCTGGAGAAGCAGACTCACATCACTGAGAGATGAAATTCCTTCATGGGACAGTCAGTGGAAACTGTGTAAATTTAAAAACTTTAAAGAATTTTTATGCACTTATTTTGTGTTTGTGTGTGTGTGTGGGTAGGTAGGTGGGTGCCACAGTGCACGTGTGAAGGTTAGAGAGCAGCTTGCCCGAATCAGCTCTCTACAGTGTCACTTCCTGCCGTAGAACTCAGGTTGTTGGGCTGGGCTGGGCTGCGATGCCTTAATCTCTGGAGCCATCTCACTAGCTCCGCCTCCTTCCTTAAAATGAACACCTGGTCTGTCCAGTTGCTACAGTTTTCCTTGATCTTTATTGCTTCCAACAAACTTGGGGATATTAGTTTCTATTTATCTGATGTAGCCACATACTCCTTTTACCAACCTTGGCCCTTAAAAAGGAAGAGAAAGGTAGCTGGAGAGGGCTGTTTGAGGGCTGGAAGTAGAAGCACTCATGCTGAACATGCCCACAAAGCATGCCTGTGGTGAAAGGCAGTGTGAGGTGCCATTTCTAATATTTTATTTTTATTTTTTTTACACCTATGAGTATATTGCCTGCTTGTGTGTGAGTGAGCCCTAGTATTACAAGGCCAGTGGAGGTCAGAAGGTGTCAGATTGTTAGCCACCATGTGGATGCTGGGAATTAAACCCGGGTCCTCTGCAAGAAAAGCTTGTACATTTAACCACTGGGCCATCTCTCTAGCTTAAGAGATGTCATTTATGAAACTATTAAAAAGTAATGTGAATATGGAAGAGGTGGGGAGGAAAGCTGTTTTCCCACTTCTGTCTCATTTCACTCCTGCACATGACTTTCATGGTTCCATGGTCTTCAACGTCTCAGCACTTTCTGAGGTGCTGTCCTGGTTATTGCAGGTGCTTCAGCAGTGTCCCTGGCCTAGGCTAGAGGCCTACAGCATTTCCCCAGTGGTGGCCACCAGAACGCCTCACAGACACTAGTGAATGTAACTGGGAGGCGAAACTGCCACATTAGAGCAAATGCTTTCATTATTCACAATAAGCCTGATGGAGGCCGAGTTAAATCTAAGTGTTGGGAACTGAGTGGGCAGGTTAGTGTGATGGGAGCTGCCTGGTGTTTGGGTGCTGAACAGCATCGGGAGCCTGCTTCTATGCTCAGAAGCCATTCTTTCTTTTTCTTAGTGTTTCCCATTCTTAGCTGTCTTGCCTTTAAAATGGGATCATAAATGCTCTGACTATAGTAAAGAATAAATGAGTTAATGCATGTAAAATAGTATAGTATGTTCCCTCCCCTTAGTGAATGCCTTCTATACCAACGGTGCTTTGGGAAAAAGATGGACACAAAAACTCTGTACTGCCTACTCCATGGAACTTGCATTCCGGAAGTGAGAGAGGAACAAATAGTAGTCACACATCTCAGTGAGGGCCCTGAAGGACAGAAAAGTGCTCAGTGTAAGGGGAAGTGAAGCAAGATGAACATTGAAATCCTAAGGGCAGGATAGATCCTCATTAAATAAGGCCAAGAAAGGCCTTGGGAAGAGACCTTGCACTTGATTTTGGCCAAAAGAAAAAGAAGCTGAGCGCTCTGGAAAAAAATGCCAGCGGAACTGAGGATGAGAGGATGCATTTGATGCTGCCAACAGCTTTTGTGAAGGGAGGGACAGGTCTTAGCAGGTTGAAAGATCTGGGAAAGGAGCGTGGTGTCATTTCTCTTGCAGTACGAAGCCCCTGAGGAGTGTTAAGCTAGAAAGGGTCATGTTTCCATTTGAGAGCTCTACTTGGGAACTAGGTGGAGGCAGTGCACAGACAAAGCAGAGCCCCTGAGAGGGCCGCTTCCAGGGTCCCCATGAGTTGCTGACACGGATAGAGCACCTGGCTGTGGAGATAGAGAGAAGAGGATAGGTTCCAGAGGAGGTAAACCTGGTAGAACTCAGGGATGACTTTGTCTTTGTGTAAGGGGAAGGGAGGAGTTTCAGAAAACCTCTATACTTTTGGCTGAAACTGAAGCCTCAGGATACAGATGAGGGTGTGGGTTTGAGGGAAAGAGCAAGAACTCTGTATCTCGGACATTTTTCGAGATGTTCAGTTAGATGTCAAGTTGGTGATAAAGAGAAAAGTTCTGTGTGGAGCAGAAAAGCACTGTAGCAAATAGGTAATATTCAAAGCTATTGATCCCCCCTAGTCTCACAAATAGTGTGTTTCACTGATGGACCTTATCCTGCCCACTTTGTTTCTGGCACTATAGATGAATTCACTTTCAACACAGGCCTGACCAAGGCATTGTGATACCTTACTGGAAGGGGGTCTAGGCACATAGAGGTCCTCAGTAAGTTGTGTAACCTCACCCCTCCTTTTTAAAGATCAGGGTTGGAACCAAAGCTGTGTGATTTCTGGACACATTCTCTTAACTGTTGGGCTGTGTTTCATCTCCTGAGAATATGGCGAGAGGACAGATGAGGCCCAGCACCCAGTTCTGAGATGCTGTAACAGTTTGTGCTCAGAAAGTGCTAGTGTACTTTTTTCTTTCTTCTTCAAAGATAAGAACGGATAGTTACACATAGCAGTCGCAGCATGAGATGTGGAGAGACCATGCTGGTGGATAGTATAAAGAAGGAGAGGAGCTGAGGTGTGACACACAGGAGCACTGGCAACTTCCTGTGCTAATTTTCAGGCAAAATCTTAGGCCTAGCTGAGCACCAGCTGTGAGTGCTTGTGTTAATAATGACATCAGCCAAAGCCAGGAAGATGGAAATTGGGGTTTTAATGAATTCTTCAGTGCCATTTCTTTTTCCTTTCTAAAATAGACTTTGGTTAACACTACAGAGTAATCACCCAAACGTATTTTATTATCGAAGGTATCCTAAATATGAAGATTTCTGAGACTCAGGTGCTTATGAGCACTCAAATAACAATGATGTTTAGTTCAGTCTTGTAAATATAAAGATGTATTCTTTGTGTTTGATTTTTCTTTTGGCCAATAATATGGTAAGAGTACTGAATGCAGATGGAATTTCAGTTACTTGCATGTGTATGTATGTTTCAATATTGCTAAAATCTGGTTATTTAAACCCTTGTCATGTTAGATTTTATTAATGTCTTTTAATGAGTATAAAGGTGTTTAATTCATGACATTGTTATTTCACAGGGACTGCAGACCTGTGGATTTCCAAATGGAGGATATACCCTTTATATTCTATATATAAATTCTTGTTTTGCCAGTTTCTCTTCCAGCGTTGACTGTATTTTACTATTGGAGCATTTCCAGGAATGAGACTGTTAGTTTTCTTTAGTCATTCATTCTGATGGTTATTAGAACTCAGAACTAGTGAAAATTTCATCCCCATCTAGGTCCACACCTTTCAACTGTTTTTTAAATCCCATAAAGAGATTGACTCCCTCATATTTCAACCAAGAATCATTTAATAAAATTAGAAGTAATTTTCAGAGTACACAGTTCTACACCATTCTACAATTGTGGCATGTTGTGCTTTGCTACTTTTTATGTTTTTGGCTCTATCACTATTATTACTTCACTCCAGGGCACCTAAATGAGCAGTTAATATGTCTGTCCTGTTTGTTCAGTATCCTTCCCCATGTCTGACTTCCTGCTAAATGAGCTGGTTGTCAGGTGTGCCTCCTAGCACTGTTGCGGTGGGAAGATAAATGGTTGGATGGTGTTTTCTAATTGTAGCTTAATATAGCAGTGCCTGTTCATATAATAGCATAACTGTCACCAAAATCATTTACAGATGTTGCATTTGGCTCGCTGTGGTGATGGATGGAGGTGATTTTATATGCTAGTAAACTGTAGCTCCAACTAGAGCTTAAACAGTTTATAAATCAGTTGACCAATTACTTTTGCAGTTTGCCACCTAGATGAATTGGGAAGATTTTTTTGGTAATTGATAAGAGCAAGATTGTATTCATGATTTTATAGTAATTCAAATCTACTTAAGCTCATGCTCTGCCCTCATTCTCCTGGCTACTCATGGTAAGCACAGCTAATGCTTTTTCTGGGTCTTTCTACTACCAGTAGTACTTACATGAGTCTCACAATGCCACTGCTTTTTAATATTTAAAAATGTTTCTAGAAGACCATATTTTTTATATTTTTATTAATTCTTTGAGAATTTTATAATGTATTTTGATCATAATCACTCCCTCAATTCCTCTCACATCCATCCCTTTATACCATCCAATTTTGTGTCCTCATTTGTTTTTTTTTAAAACTTATCAGTAATTTGTGCTCTTAATTTTTGGGTGTGGGGCTGTCCACTGGAGAATGGTTGCCCTACCAGGACCACATTCTTGAAGACCACATTCTCCTATGCTATCAGTTGCAGCTGTTTCTCAGCCAGGGCTGGGTTTATGGCCACCTGCCCCCTCTATTCTGGATTTGTGTGGCTTCAGTTTGTGCAGGTCTGTCACCACTGCTGTGAGTGCATTTGTGCAGTTTCCCTGATATGTCCAGAAGACAGTTATGTTGTAATCACCAGCACATCTGACTCTTGAAATCTTTCCATTCTCTTCTGAGACAATCCCTGATCTAGGTGAGGGATGTTTCGCAGATACCCTGTTTATACCCACAGATTAACGATCTCTCATTTCTTATCATAGAAGCTTCTTTTTCAGTGGTGATTAAAGCAGAGTCCTGTAACCAAGCAATGTGCAGAGAGTAAGAGATTGCAGGAAAGAGCCTATTTGTCATTCTCACTCATCTTGATGCCCATGGAAATCTCCTTGACATCTAGAATTTCAAGGCTGTTCCTGAGAATTTTTGCCTGTGGGAACATTAAAGTATCTTCACCAGCATCATCACTAAGTTCACTGGATGAAGTTTGGGATTAAAGCAAATTTTTTGCAGGTCACCTTTGTCAAAGTGTAGGGTTCAGATCTGAAGACTTAGGCACAGTCAACGGCATATTAATGGGAAGATGGCCTCATATGTCCCAAGATCTGTTAAATTTTGAAAAATGAATAAATTCTAAATTTTAAAAATTGTGATAGTTGGTTGTCTGGCAATGCTATAGAAGCAGTAAGAAAGTAAATAAGTACTACCCTTTTTAACCATTTAGGTTAAATAATAAGCAAGATACTGTGGTAGCCAAGGGCAGTTTGCATTTCTGAGAGATTTTATGATCGTCTGATTGGGATAATTATTCAGGAATTCAACTTGTTAAAAATTACTAATGAATACAATGTACCTGACTGTTGTGGGTTCATGTGTGTGCACACCTCTTAGCCCTGTATGGAGGAGACCTAGCTTGTACACTTTTCCCATGGGGTTTACTAAACTTTTGCAGCTACCCTCTGTATGCGCAGAAGCATTTTATGAACCAGCACATTACTTTGGTTATATATTTTATCTATTTTTTTCATAAAACAATAAAATCCAGGTTTTTTTCAACATGGAGAAAATTGCTTTATGAAAATTAATGTAGGTTAGTGTTTGGTTTAGAAACATTTGTGTTCATATTATGTAAGGCTGATGTACTTTCGTTCTTTCTTTGTTAATTGAATCTTTGTGATTTTCATACAGTATAGTTTAATGGTGTTTAGAGCCCCTCCCAATCCCCACTTCCCCTCTTGCCCTTCCAATTTAATGTACTCTTATTTTATACGTATGTAAATATATGTATATATTTAAATATATATATGAATATATATATGTGTGTGTGGCCTATAGAGTCTAATTTATGTCTCTAAATGTACTTCAATGTGGGTCCATCCACTGGAGCCTGGTTAATCTACCAAGAGTCCTATACATGAAAGAGAATGTCTCTTCCTCTCCCAGCAGGCATCTGTTGACACAATTTCCTTAGGTGAGGTTGGAGCTTCTTACCAACTTCCTCATGTCTATGCTGGGATTTTGTTTTTTTTTTTTTTTTTTTTTGGTTTGAGTTGCATGGGACTTGTGCATATTGTCACCATTGCTGTGAGTTCATGAAAGTAACTGACCATCTGTCTGGAATACTCTGTTTCCTTGTGATCACCCACACCTCTGGCTCTTACAATCTTCCCACCCTTCTGCAGTGATCCCTGAAGGGCTATTTTTAAAGGAAGTTAGAATTCACTGCTTTTAAAACACATGTCTTTATAATTGCTTACCCTTAATATTTATACATATATAAATGCATATTTAGAGCTTACAAACCTCTGTATATTTTTCTATTTAGAGGGGTGGCCATGTTTTTTTTTTATGGTCCTGCACTGTATGTTTTGTGCTCTGTTGTTTTGTTTTCATATATTCACTTTGAAATACATCATTCTGTCCAGATACTTTTGTTATTTCTAATGCATTTCTTCATGTGTTACTGCACTCTTTTGTCTAACGTGTTTAACATTTTCATAAGTGAACATGGAGTTAGAAACCTGGGCTCTTCTCTACCCTGGTTGCATCCTTGCGCATGAGACCTTGGCCACTTGGGAAAATGAAAGCCACATCTACCCATGGAGGACTATGGGTCATTTTTACTTAACATGTGAAAGTACAGTTTGTGAGTACTGTTAGGCCTTATCATTAGAATCAAGAGTTTCTAAGCTTTTCTTAGCTGTTATACTGCTTTGCTCAATGACAAACATACGAAGGAAACTCCATTAACCCAAGTCAGTCATCCTGTACCATCCTGAGTTCTGTAGCTTACTAGAAACAGTAGTTTTTTCAAATCTGGACTGTGAGTTTTGAAAGTAATCCTGCTTTGCAGTTTGAGACTTACTGTCCATTAGTAAACTGAGTTCATGCCTTCTTTTCCGATTCAAAATAAAACTTTTTTTCGCAATTGAAAAGAGAAAACAAATTGAAGGGGCCAAACCCATTAAGACTTTGTAGTTTGTGGAGCAGGAAGATGAAAACAAAAATAGAAAATGGACAGAATATCACTGTTGCAGTGACTGCAGAGACTACAAGGCCCATGTGGAATAGCTGTAGTTGCTTTCGGTGTCATTTAGTGCTAGGACTTGTGATAGCCAAGCCAAACTGCCTCATTTTACAGTGTTTGCAAATGGGACTCAGGCTAAATAGGATATGTCATGAAAAACCTAAGGAACGTTTCTTTCTAAGAATGACTTTCTTAACGAATTTTTACTCTTTCCTTGTCTTAGTTTTTATTGGTGGCTCTCAGGCTTTACCAGTGCAGTGTCTCTCTCAGAGCCAACTTTTGAATTTACTTTTCCCCTTTCCCGTTTTCATTTTGTCACTGCCCTCAAGACTTCCTCATCATACCTGAATTCTTACCGGGTTCTTCTTACTGAACTGTATGAAATCACCTGGGGGTTTGTTAATAATGCATAGTTAAGAGCCAGTAGGTTATGCCTATTGAATCAATTTTTTAAAGAGCTGCACCCAAGAATGTAGTGGTAAGTACTCCTCCTGTGACTGTACTCCTCCCCTGGTTGTGCTCCTTCCAGTGCCAGACCTAGTAACATGGAAGGCTACCAGGGAATTCCAGTGTGCTGTCAATATCTACTTCTGCTTCTTATTGAAATGTAGGTTCTGGTGGAGAGGAATATTATATGACCCGAGAATCTGCATTTCTAACTGGCTCCCAGGTAATAAATCCTGCTGGAATCCAGGGTACTTGAAGCACCAAGACACCCACTTGATTCTCATACTACAAATTGTAAACAATTATGTAGACTTTGTGTCAGTCATTCTTAGTACTAGTGATAATCAGCCTTGATTGTTTACCAGAATCACTTGTTATGGCCTGAGTGTGGAATGTCCCCCATAGATTTATGTGTTCTGCTGGTCATCCTGTTTTGGGAGGTTGTGAATCCTTTAGGAGGTGGTTCTCTCTGGAGGGAGTGGGTCATTGATGGATGGGCCTTGAGGTTTATAGCCTCTGCAGCAACCATGTTCCAGGAGGGTGCCTCTGTTTATAGACTGCTGGTAAACTGTAAATTGTTGTCCCCTGCTTCAGTTGCTCTATGCCATGCTCTCCTGCCATGCCAGACATCACCTCTCAGACATGAGCCAAAATATTTACCTCTTTCCCCACATTGTTCCTCAAAGTATGTTATAATGACAAGAAAAGTAACTAACAGACTTATGAATTTAAAAAATTTTCTAGAGTTTCAGAATTATGGTGCTTGGGGTGATACATGTAACTAATATCTCTGGTTTTGTTTAGTGCCTCTGATGATGCAGATGCAACACCAGGGTTTGGACCACTGTGGATTTATACTTCTGTATTAAACTATTTTCTCAGAAACTTGCTTGGTTTCTTTCTTAAATAGCTCAGTGTCTCCCATCTCTTTTCACATCATGATACATAACAGAAAACGAAAATACCATATTGGCACAGTGGAATAAGTATATTGTCTTTTCTTAATTCAATTTTATGCAATGAATGTTATGCCTGCTTATACCCATCTTATGCAGTGCCAACAGAGGACAGAAGAGGGTGTCAGATCCCCTGGAACTGGAGTTAAGGATGGTTGTTAGCCTCTATATGGGTGCTGGGATTCAAACCTGCAACTTTTGTAAGAGCAGCTAGTGCTCTTAACCTTTGAGCCATCTCTCCAGGCCCAGTCTTTTTAAAGCCAAGAGGGTAACTGGCCTTAGAGATTCTGGCTCTCTTACTTCTGTCCTACAAGACTCACTGATTAGGAAGCTTTGACTAATTCCCCCCTTGAGGTGTTCCTGTGGCACAGGAAGTCTGACCAATTGCATATATAATAAGTGGGCTCTCAGTAAATATTAGCACTTGTCAGTATTTGTTTTATGCCATCAGTATTAGTGATGAGGATTCTTATCATGTTGGATCCAAGTCCACATCTAACTTTGTTATATTTGTCTTCTGGCTGTCTACTACAAACCCCTACCTGAGTTGTATCCATGTCTCAAGGCTTATCCCTTCCAGGCTCTTGTTTTAATATACTATGTCCTAAGAAAGTCACTGATCTACCTTCTTATATTTCTGCAATTCTTTTTTTTTATTTGCCATCTGCTTGAGTATTAAATAATATCTTTCTTTGCTTTTTTATTTATTTTTTTGGTTGGTCTTTTTGAGATGGACTCCTTGTAGCCCCAGCTGGCCTGGAACTCATTATATAGAATAGGCTGGCCTCCATCTCACAGAGATCACCTGCCTCTGAGAGCATATGCCACTGTACCCAACAGTGAACCTAAATCTTATCTCTTGAGGATTTTACCCCTGGCCAAGTTACTGGTTGATGTTTCTAGAATTTTCTCAGAATTGTTGCACATCTAGTAGGTATTTAGGTATTTGTTGGCTTTGTTTCTCAGAAATGCTGTTCATTTATGTGTATGTTGTAAGCTGCCCGACATGGGTGCTGGGAGCTGAACTCTGCCTCTCCATTGCTGGAATTACAGCATGTAATTACAACATCCAGCACTTTGTGCATTTTAAGGCAAACTAGTTGTGAAATACATGTGTGAAGGGAAAAGTATAGCACAATAGGAAAATTATTTGTGGTTAGGATCTCACTGGCTGGCTGTAGCCTTGGCAGGAAGGGGCTGCAAGTTACCACCAAGGGGCACAACTGAGGGCCCCACATGTGCTTCTGGTTTCGTCCTCAGGTGTGAAGAGAGGAAGATACTGAATCTCAAACTTCAGTATGGCTAGTCTCCGCTGGAGGACTTTTTTTATGTTTGTTTGTTTGAGACAGGGTCTTCCTGTAGCTTCCGCTGGGCTAGAACTTGCTATGTAGAGCAGGCTGACCTCTGTCTCACAGAGATCTGCCTGCCTCTGCCTCCTGAGTGCTGGGATTAAAGGTATGCACTAAAGGCATGTGCTGCCTCACCTGACTTAGCTGTAGGATTTTAAAATGCAGCTATAAGCCTAAAGAGAGAAACAGCCCTTGATGAATTCTCAGGCTGTGATTGAAACATAGAGTCTGCAGAGGGCACCTGGGGTGGGGTGTGGGTAGGAGAAGCCTCGTTTACCAGGGTGCTGGTGGGGCAAAGCATAAGTTACCTGCTCCACACACCAGAAACCAGCCTGACAAACATAGCCCAGTGAGGCCAGCCCAGTGCAGCAGGATTCTGGGGGCCATGGTCACTGACCTGGCCTCAAATCCTAGGCCTGGTCTCTGGTCGCCTATAAGTATGCTGTCTAACTTGAGGAAGTAAATGGAAAAAAAATAAAAAGATTACATAAGCATGTGTGTTTACCAAAACAGATTCAATTTAGCTTTATTACATGGACATAGTTTAGTATTATTTCGTAGCCTTCCATCATGTTTAGTCATTCATACTAATTTCGAGAGCATTTGCGTTCCATCTGTGTACTCAAGCTAACAAGTACTATAGTAAAGTTCAGTAACTTTTCTGATCTCCTGACCGCCTCCAGGGAGTTAGAATCTATCCTGTTTAACTGGAGACTAATAACAGAAGACTTAATTTTTTGTAATGAGTCTTCTCTAATCTCAAAAGACTGAACATTGATATAATGTGGCATAGAATCTGTGCAGAGTCTTTAATTGGAAAGAGTTAATGTACAATCCCAGTAAAATTTAGCTTTAGTATAGACAATTTCTGTGCTTCCCAGGAAATTGTAAGAGCCTTTCAAAATCCTCAGGGGTGAGGAATGGGGCCCGTTACATTAGATTACAAAAGCAGAACATGGGGCTGGAGAGATGGCTCAGCAGTTAGAGCACTGGCTGCTCTTGCAGAAAACCCCAGGTTTGGCTCCCAGCACCCACATGGCAGCTAACAAGTGTCTGTAACTCCAGTTCCAGGGGATCTGATACTCTATTCTGACCTCTGAAGGCATTGTATGACTTGGGAGCACTTACATACATGCAGGCAAAATACTCATACAACAAAAATAAACATTTTAGGTGGTTTTAAAGTTATTTGATTTAAAAAAATTACTTAGAACTCAAAAGGCGTGTTAAAGTTGACTAAATGGAATATCTATTTTCTAATCTCCCCAACAATATAGAAAGAGTTAATAATTACTGAAAAAAATTATTGAAAGTAATTTAGAATATCTTTTTCTGCGGTCAAGAAAAGGTCCAGAAATGCTTTCACAAGTTTTTGTCACTTTACCTTTATTCTTAAATTATTTGCTCACTAAATAGTCTTTATCTTACTGGAACCTTCATTTTCAGATGATGTAATATACTTCATTTAAAATAAAATTTATCTTGAAGTTTTTATGTTAAAATAACTTTGTACATGTCTGTATGTATGTGTGTATGACTTACATGTGTGCCTGCATGTGTGTTTTTGCATGGCTACATGTATGCATGCATATGGAAGCCAAATAAATCTTGGCTGTCTCTTTTCAAGAGCCACCCTCCTTGTTTTTATGAGACAGGGTTTCTCATTGAACATTGTGCTCACTGATTAGTCTACATTATCTGGCCAGTGAGCCCAGGGAAACCCCTCTCTCTTCCTCTCCAGTGATGGGATTTCAAGTGTCCTCAGCCATCATATCAGCTTTGTGCATTTTATGGACTAAGCTATCTCTCTAGCCCCTAAAAATTAATATGTATTATTGGATACAATGTATTGCTTGTAACAAGAAATACATTACAGCATTTTTTTCTTTTATTCTTCAAGAGGAGCAGGGACTGAAGAAATGGCTCAGTAGTTAAGAGCACTGGCTGCTTTTTCAGGGACCCAGGTTTGATTCCCATTACCCACATGGTAGCTAGCAACCATCCATAACTCCAGTTCTACGGTATCCAACGCCCCCTTCTGACCTCTGTGGGCATTGCACAGCACAGGTGCACTTACATACATGCAGTCAAGACATTCACACACATAAAAATAAAAAGCTTTTTTTTTAAATAAAGAGGACCAGAGATGAGGAATTCTTTTTGGCAAAGGCCAGGGCTTTGGCTCTTCCTTTCTTTGCACCTTCTTCTACTGAAGCCATTCAGCATGTGGTTCTGAGGTTAGAATTCTGGGCTAAACCCTTTAGTTTCTTTGTTTGCCCACTCTGCTGTGTGGCATTGGGCAAGTTACTCAACTGCAATGTGCTCTAGTTTGTCATACCTGGGGAAGTATTTCTATGTACCACAGTAGGGAAATTATGAAAATCTGTTGATTTAGTGCAGGTAAAGTGCTTATAACATGCTGGGCAGGCAGCAGGCGTTTGATGTCACTATTATTAAATTGGAAGGAAGAGAGGAATTCAAACTTTGAGAAGATGAGACATAATTCCAGGACATTGTAAAAGTACTATTCATACCAGGAACTCCAGGGTTGTCTGCTGTCTACACTGTTGCTAAAGTAACAAACCAAAGACATCTGTACCTTTCTTCCTCTTTGCAAGAGATGGTGGTATTTTGAAGACACAAAGATGGTGGCTTTGAGAACTCTTCCTTGTTATTCCAAATAGAAGATGGAAGGGCTAAACTAATGGCAGAATGTTAAATGCTTCATTGTCTTAAGTCAGAAGTCAAGCCAAGCACATGCCTTTTTACCAGAATTGTTTAGTATAGTCTAGAAGATTATAATGGTCAAATAAAAGAAACTAACAGGACCAATTAGAAAACAGGAAAAATCTAGCATTTACTAATAATGCTGTCTGAAATTGAGAATTTAAATAAGCTAAAGGAACTATATCAATAATTTAAAAGAAAGAAATTAAGCAAATATATTCTGCAGCACTAAATACATTAACAGTAGTGTGCATTAGCATATAAAGTACTTAATGAGTGTTAGAAAACATGTCAAATTAGAACATTTAAGAAATAACAGGGTGAACATCCCTAATCAAAATTCCCAAAACTCCAAAGTCTGAAACATTTTAAGTGCTGTTATGAGGCCACAGGTGGAAAATGTCACACCTGAACTTTGGAGTTCTAGTTAGAATGTGGGCATTCTGAGAATGCAGTCCAAAGTTGCCTTCAGATTCTGTGTATGGTGCTCTTAAAACATAAGTGAATTTTGTATTCAGAATTGGATAATTTTGTATTCAGAATTGGATTCTATCCCCGTGTTCCCTCCCATATGTGATATATATATATATATATATATATATATATATATATATACACACACACACACACACACATATATATATATGTCTATGTATATCTGAAAAAGCCTAAAAGTTGAGATACTTGTTGGCCTAAGGATGAGACCCTCTCTCTGTATTAACTGGTAGAATTTTTCCTTGAGGGCAAGTGAAAAGCAGTTCGAACAACTGAAAGTGCATACTATGTTTGTGGATACTAAGGCTCTGTTCAATATAAAATTAAATTGCAATTGTCCCAAAGTAATTACTAGTGTCTGTGTGATTAGTGTTTAGAAGGATAAAGGTGTCAGCTGTATTCAGTGAGAGAATGATTTATTGAGAACACAGTTGAACCACTGAGACAATAAAGCCCTGTTTTATTATGTTTAGGTGAAGTCTTTAATGATAGAAATAAAAAGGAAGCAACTCTAGATTTGTTAGCATATCTGGTCTTTTCAAAGAAATACAATATCATAACTTGTTTTTTCAAGATTTATTTTTGCGTCCTCAGTGTTTCCCTGAATATATGCGTATGCACCACCTGTGTGCCTGGTACCCATAGGGGACAGAAGATATGTTGGAGCCCATGGAGTTGGCCTTAAGGATGGTTTGACCCACAATGTGGGTGCTGGAAACTGAACTCAGGTCCTCAGCAAAAGCCATCTTATCCCCACTGTAACTTTTTATTATTTGAAACAGGACAAGAAACAAACCAAGTTACATATTAGTAGCTTCAGTGATCTAGAAAGAACAACTCTGTCCTAGGTCGTCATTAATGCTGAGAAGACCAAAATGAAATTTAAAACTTTAAAATAAGTATTTTAAAAATAAAACAGTAAGATCTGAGCTATTTGGGTTTCATTTCTAAGAATATTTTAGACATTTGATTCCTCGGTGAGTTTTAATTAGAAATCTCTAATCAGATATCTCCAGATTGATGATCTCAGAGTGTACTACTTGGTTTGTACTAGACAGAAAGTAAGCTATTGATTCCAGATGGGGTCAGTGTTATCATTAGTCTGCTTTCTCTCAATCTTCTTTTCCCTCTCTCCTTTTACTTTATATTTTCTATATTTAAAAACAAGAATGGGACTTATTGTAAATGTACAGGCACTGCAGTAGTAGATAAGAAGTGGCAATACTTTTGTATTTCTGTTCTAATTCTGGCCCCAGCAGCAGCCACCATGATTCTTGGTTCTAAGCTACCTTTACCTGTTGGTTCTGTTCCTCTGAGTTTTTTTGGTAATGGTTTCTATCTAATGGTTCCAATACAGTATTGGGCAAATAATAGGGCCGTGCGTGTTTTGCTGAATGAGTAAAGGAAAACTGTAGGCAGGGGACTGAGTCAGTCTGTTGGTATTCTAGAGGTTCAGCTTCACGGGGGTCACTAGTCTCTCAACAGTGTTTTAAGATTGGTTCAACCTTTCTTTCCAGGTGTTAGATTTTGCAAGCTTATCTTTGAAGTACTTATGTGGTCTACTGGCCACACCACTCTGAGCACACTGGGTCTGGTCTGTAGTACTGAGCTATAAGGTGGAAGAATTTCTTTAAGCTAAAATAGTAATATAAATTTCTTTTTTTTTTTTTCAGCTTCCTTTGCAGCTCTGTTGCACTGGTAAGATTGTTTTTTCTGCAGTGATATGTAGTATGTAAATGTTTATAACTTACAAAAGCTATAACCCCTATATTTGAAAGAATACTTTTTGTATCATAAGGATGATTGTATTTTATATAGTATAATACTCTGAAAAAGTAGTTTAATTGATAAATCAGGATCAGAATAATACAACTTTTTAATATAAAAGTTATCCATTATTAAAGAGGCTATATTTGAAACTGTGATTTGCTTAACATTAATATAGTGTACATGTAGAGATGATTAATTTTTTTTAATCTTCTGCATAGAGAGACATATGAATTTCATTAATTAGGCATTTCTGAAATGGTAACCCAATGGCATTTACAGTTTAATCTGTATTTTATGGTACTTTAAATATTGTTATGGTTCATTGTAATTTTAAAGCATAATTGGAATGTGTTTTCCTATAGAGAGAGATTTTTTTTGTAGAAATGTTAAGACATGATAGGAAACACAGTAGCGTTTCAGTTTTACTGCAGACCTGTCTACAGATGTGTGACGACTACTGTTTAGCCTTGGAGTATCCTTAAGGCTTCAGCACTGTTGTCTTTCTTGTTCCCAGGAGCCACATAACGCACCTCTTTGAAAATGACCGTCATTTTTCTCACCTCTCAACATTGGAAAGGGAGATGGCTTTTCGCACTGAAATGGTTAGTTTTGTGTGTTATTTCATTGCAGTATTTTGGAATTATGAAAATGTCAAAGCTTTTTAACATGAAAAATTTCAAAAGGATATTCCAAAGTGGAAAACGTGGACAGTTCATCCTACTCATCCTTGAACTCCAACAACAGACAACAGATTCCTTCATACCCTCTCACCTATCTCTTCTTGTTTGAGGAAATTCTGTCTTTTGCATCATTTTATCCACTAATGCCTTCATAAGTACCACAAAGGACGTTTTCATCTGTTAACTCTCATACCAGTGTTATATGTAAAAACAGCTACTTCTTGGTTTTATCTAATATAAATTGGTATTTGAATGAGCTGATTTACACTTAAAAATAGTCAATGTTCTTGACTCTGGGTGTAAATTGTCTATGCATTGTCTAACTTATCTCTGAATCATTAGATTTTAGATTTTTACATTCTTCTTCTTTGTTTTTCTGCTATTTATTTATTGAGGGGATCCAGGTTATTTGTCTTGCAAAATTGACCACTGTAATCCATGTTCTTACCGTGTTTCTCTGTCCTGCATTTCTTGATAACTTTTCTGTGAGGAATACTTTGCAAATGGCTCTGTACACTTTTTATGGAAGCATTTGGAGGCACACTAGGACTGGTTGCCTTTTAGATGTTCAGTTTGGGAGTCTCTGATCCTTTCATAGAACCAGCTGTCAATGTAGATCACTTCTCGCTTTGAAATTGACAAACTGTCATTCTGTTTTCTTTTGCACGTATTGACTTGCAATTCTAAAAAAAAAAAAATAACAATTTTCCAAGGTTTTTTTTTCTGAGGTGTATTTTTCAATAGAAAGACAGGGAAATGATTGACTTTTATTTTTATCATTTTTCATACAGTAAGCTGGCTCTCTGGCATTGTCTAGTCAGAAACTGTGGAGCTTCTTCTGTTGGAAAATCACTATGGGCTGATGGAAGCTGAACAAGTTTTGCGACCTTTGCTGTCTGGCAAATCCCTTGCAGTTGGCCTTGCTCCCTCAGTGTGACCTCACTAGAGTTTCATAGTTTGTGGATACTACCAGACATTTCCTAACCAGACCAGGCAGCAGGCAGCTTTCCAAGGGGCCTGGGTTCTTTTTAGTTGCAAATGCTACTTAGAGACAGGATCTGCTTTACTAGTGCTTACTGCTGCTGTCTTGACCACTGCACTTTGCCTTGTTGGTGAGCAGAATTAACACACCTTTTTTTTATTTTAAACGGGAAATAACTCTTGAATTCATATTCACATTTAAAAGTAAAAGTATAGAATTTGATACATTTTATTTTTTAATATTGATTTATATCTTAGTCTGAGAGGTGTATTAATTTCAAATTACTTATTTGAAGAAATAAAATTTGCAAAGGCATTATTATAAACAACTTAGAATTTTCTTGTAGTTTATTTGGACATTAGGATGTATTTCATTAGAGAGGTCCAGTAAGATTCCTGACATTCTCTTCCAACTTGATAATTAACTTCTTTTTGTTATTTTTGGTATTTAAGTGTTTAAAATTTGTGTTTTTGATTCAGTAAAATGTTTATATGATTCTAAAACGAAACCTATAGAACAGAGTAGATGCAGTAGTTTCAGGGGCTACCATAAGAAGTCTACCCAGATCGGTCACTGAATACTGAAGTTACTTTCTGACTGTTCCAAGAATCTGGGAATGAGAAATTATGTATCTCCCCCAGGGTAACTACCTGTCTGTGTTTTATTGCTGGCTGGCTGGGTTTCCTTGGCTTGTTGGTGCATCACTCTTCTGTCTCTGCTGTCTTGAGGTCCTTTTATCCTGTCTGTTTCTGCATGTGAAGATGTCCCTCTTCCTACGAGGAAGCTAGCAGTATTCAATTTATAATCTACTTTAATCTAGTTTGACTTTACCTCAACTTGATTGCATCCATTAGAACACTGTTTCCAAATTAGGTTTATATTCACCAGTTCTGGTGAACACGGAGTTTTTGGAGTCCTTGTTCAACTCAGTACAGTAGGAAATACAGTTTTTAAAGTGGTGATGGAGAGCTAATGCATGATAGCCTCTGCCCTTTCATTTTCAATAAATTCTGGGTGGGGAAGTCACTTTCTCATGTGTGAGTCTTAACTGTAGTTCAGAGCTGGGCAGCTGGCAGCCCCACAGCCAGGGTAGCACTGGCTGAACTGCAGATAACATGGCATTTGTGCTGTCTTCCTCCGCATCCCTCACACTGCTCCTCAGACTCTGCCTAGGCTTCCTAAACTTTCGTGAGCTTTTTATTTCAGTGTTTTATTTATTTATTTATTTTTGAGATGGAGTCTAATGTATTCTAGGCTGGCTCAAACTTTCTTTGTAGCTGAGGTTCACGTTGAACTTCTGATCTTCCTGCTTCTGCCTTCCAAGTTCTGGCATCACAGGTGCTGGATTTATGCAGTGGTGGGCATTGAACCCAGGGCCTGATGCCTGCTAGGCCAACATTCAGCCAGCCAAGCTCTATCCTCAGGCCTGCTTTCATGGTGCTTTGCCTCATGTATCATTCCACACTCACTCTATACCTTTTGAAGTCATATGTCACACTAAACTTCCTGCTTGTTTCACACTAAACTTCCTGATTGCCCACAAAGCACAACTCCTGATCCGAAGGTCCCACAGCTCTTATGCTAAGTTGATAGAAGGAAAGATGATCTGCAAAATGAGTTTTGATTGAAATTTGTATGCTGCTTCAGTGTGAAGCCTTTATAAAAGCACATTTGGATTTTTGCATGTAAATCTGGAGGAAATGTAATTGATGTATTTTGGATATTCATAAAAGCAGTTAGGAGGATGTGTTTTTGACTTGGGATGCTTACTTGATTCATGGCAAATTTAGTTTGGTAATAAACTCTTCACTTTGTTTATAAGGTAGGCTTTTCTAACGCTTATATTAGCATAGGTTATAGAATTTTCTTAGATGACAGATGCCAGATTACCTATATACATATTTAAATGCTTAAACTATTTTTGATGCTATTTTTGCATGTAATTATTTCAATTAAGATGAGGTCCTTCCAAAGTGTAATTTTTTTGCAACCTAAGAATTTTTAAGTGATCAGAAACCTGTGAAATTAATTGTAGCTATTACCTGCTTGAGTGCTCGTTTTTCAAAAACAGTCTATTTTAAATATTTTTAAGCTAAGAAGAGGTATAATAATTATGTACTTTTTATTGTAACTGGAGCATGTCCTTCTTTCAGGGACTGTATTATTCTTACTTCAAGACTATTGTGGAAGCACCCTCATTTTTTAATGGCGTATGGATGATTATGAATGACAAACTGACAGAATACCCTCTTGTTATTAACACACTAAAAAGGTTCAATCTTTACCCTGAGGTAAGTTAGTTTTTCTAATTGAGACTTTGCACTTTTAAAATTTTTTTTCTTTTTATTAAGTAATTCTAACTTCTGATTCAGCATACTAAATTCCACTTCCCTTTGTAAAAGAAAACATGTACTTTGGGAAGGAATTTTTTTGGGTGAACTTGGGCTCTCTGGGAAGTAGAGCTGTGATTGCACTCTTTAGAAAATGGGGCACCTGTCTACACTCGGTGTATTTGTAGCGAGGAAGCAACATGATCATCACATGTCATTTGGCAGATAGTATTCCTTCCTCATGTAGTTGACAGCACTTCCTTGGGGAGGGTTAGATGGAAGGTGGGCCTAGCCCAGAGGTCAGGGAGGAAGGCTGTGATGCTCAAGACTCTTTTGAACTTTCTTTGCCCTCCCTCCTTAGAATCTCTAAGTATTCTCCAGGCCTTAACTGTGAAGCCACTTCCTTGGTCTTGTGGTACCAGACCCTCCTGAGAAGCCCTTGCCTTCCTGTTCATCTTCTTAGCAAACAGCACAGAATGGCTCCCGGGCGGCTGGGCTGTGTCCATTTGAGTCTGTTTAGCAGCAGTTCTGAGCCTGCAGTCTTTTCCCTCTTAGTCCTTGGTGAGCCTGTCGTCTTCTCCCACCTAGAGAACTCCACTTCTACATCAGTGACTTGGTTGATTATTGAATAGATGAAGGTTACAGATGATGAATGCCCTCCACAGTTTAATTTTTTTCCCACAAAAGTACTGTTTTTGAATACTTCCTGTGACTGTATACAAATAGGCTTCATAGAAAGGAGATTACAAGGTGCATAATCTTCTATGTGAGCCTTTTGAATTTTAGTAATATTTATAGCCACACTCGTGCCATCTGTTTTATTGCATGATTTTTAATGGCTGTCTGTATGATCTACCATTATCTGTTTCGTCCATCTTTTAGGGAAATTCTGATTTTTTTAACCTTTTAAATATTTTAAGCAAAGCCACAGCAAAACCCTTGAAGCTAAATCTTTATCATAAACATCTTTGATTTGTTTCTAAGTATAAATTTGGAGATGTGGCACTTTAGTTCAGCAGTTCTGTACTTTAATGGTTTAGGCACATGCTGCCAAAGTGCCTTCCACATAGGTTATAGTGACTGAAATTCATGCCAGCAGCAGTTTTGGAAGTGTTTGTCTTATCCTTGATAGATGAAAAAATTATAATTACTTTATGTATTTCATTCATTCATATGTATGTAACACATTTCAGTGATGTTGATTTGTTCATCCTCTCTTTTCATTTTCTATTAAATTTCTTAACTTATTTTTTTACACAAGGTATTAACATTATGCTACTATTATAAGGTATTAACATTATAACATTATACTAATATGGGTAAAATATTTTGCTTTTTAGCTCTGAATACATATTATGTAAAGCATTACTGGGTCCATGATCTTTTAACCTAATGATTTTTACACATGCATATAAAATTTTATTGTTTATAATTGTATTTTTAATCTTTTATTTTTTAACTTATTTGGAATTTGTTTTGATGGACTTGTGAAATAAGATTTGTTTTTCAGAATGGTCTTCCGTGTAACTTGATACTTGATAAATGGTTCACCTTCTCCACACTGATTGGAAATAGCTTTCTCTTCTATTCAGAATTACTGCTCATATCATATGTGTTTGAATTTTGCATTCAATATTTCCTCTCTTGTGGTCCTGAAAGTGGCCCCTCAACTGGAGATTTGCTTGCATTAAGAGGATCAAAGAGTGACCTTGGCTAATACCTGAAGGAGGATGAAGGAAAGAGGAGGGTGAATTGAGCTGTGATGGAGTCACAACCAAGGCCTTAGGGAGCCAGTGAGTGCTCTGGATTTGGGACAGCTCTGCTGTTACCCTGCATCTGTGTAAAGGCCGCATAGACAGCATATCTCTTCTATTTATTAGTTGTTCTTTGAAGACTTACTTTCTTCATCTCAGAACAGTCCTGTGGATTGACAACTTTCAGTTACCAACCATCTGGACAGCTGTAGGAACTGATAGTGCCTCAGTCTGGTCACCACTGCCTGCACATGATTACAGTGTCCATCTGGGTATTTTCAGTGATAAACATTTATATTCATTAGGACTTTCCTTCCTTGACTCTTATTTTTCTAGAATACTTTTAGGTATTTGGGATTTTGATTAGGATTGTTTAATTTTTGTGAATTAATTTGGGAGCCGATTGCCATTTTGAAAATTAGTAATAGTATATCTGTTTGTCTAAGTCTTTTATGTTTCTTAGGAGAGTTTTACATTTTTTTCAAAAACAAATCTTTCAGATTTCTTGTTATATTTTATTCTTACCTATGCATGACCAGCCAGAGACTGACCAGTGAGTGAAGGGCCTGTGCAGGAGCTGTGGAGCCTCCTTTAGACAAAAAGAGAACTAAACACCTGACTCAGGAAGAGACAGTGCAACAGTTACGGAAATCTCTAAAACATGTTCCAGTATTGTAAACTGTTAAGAATGATCTTTTCTTATGACATCTTTATTTTCTTTAAAAAAATAAGGTCATCTTGGCCAGCTGGTACCGCATTTATACCAAAATAATGGATTTGATTGGCATTCAAACCAAGATTTGCTGGACAGTTACCCGAGGAGAAGGACTGAGTACCATTGAAAGCTGTGAAGGTGAGTTGCTTTCTTTATTACTGCCCACTTGTTTTTTTGGAACATAATAAAGTTAGTGGTATAAAGAACAAGAATTCTTTTTTAAGAAATATTTTATTTATTATTTTTATTTTATGCACTTGCGTGTATTGCCTGTATGTATGTGTGTCTGTATCATGTGATGCCTGAGGAGGTTGGTAGAGGATGTCAGATCCCCTGGAACCAGAGTTACCAACAGGAATTAGCTGCCATGTGGGCGTTGGGAACCAAACCAAGGCCTCTTTGCAAGAGCAACTAGTGCTCTTACATGTTGAGCCATCTCTCCAAACTCAAGAACTATTCTTAGTGGTATAAATCTTAGTTGGATAAAGAACAACTATTTTGTTATGCTTTTGGGTTATGTAGTCAGAAATTTGAGCAGGTTGGTTTGTCTCTGTGAAGTCAGGGTGCCTTATGAATTCTCCTCTCCCAAGTGAAGTCCTGCATTCAGCCCCCCCAACCCCCCAGGTTTGAACCAGTTGAGTGAACGGAGAATGCTCTCCAGTTAGAGAAAACAGTTTTATTCGGCGTTACTTACAAATGATTCATCCCAGGGAGAGGGACAGAATTTTCATATGGGAGAGCCAGCATTTTGATCAGAAGTCCGGTGGACCTCCAGCACACACACACAAAATGGGGACCCATGGTACCTCTCCTGTATCTCCTTCCCAGCTTTTACTGCTTTCTGATGGACCCTCCCCCTTAAGTCATTGGTTGGCTGACTGTCAGTCATATTCTTGGAGGTATGTCCCTCAAGGCAGAGAGAAAACTATAAATTTACGCTACAAAGGGCTTCTTCCAGGAGGCCTACCATGGCTGAGAAGAGTGGACTGAACTGGAGGCTGCTTTACTCATGTTTTTGTGACTAGGAAGTCAAGGTCTGGTGTCACCTGGGTCATCTACATGTGGCTTATTCATGGGCTTTGAGATTTTTTTTTTATAGCAAGGTGGCCAGCTTCTTCCTGTGGCTATTTCACTCCTGTGGCTTCTGATGCCCTCACCTCAAAAGGCAGTAGCTGTGTTTCCAATTTACTGTACTGCAGTTCAGCCCAACTTACAAGCTTAGCTTCGACTCCCATCCTCCCTAGGAGGCCTGTTGGCAGGTTTGTAGCCCTGTTTTCAGACCATAGCTGTAACACTATCCTTGTCTCTTTCTGCATTAGTGTCCTGTTTTCATATGGGAACCAAGGAAACCATTTATCTGGCACACAGTTTATTGTAAATTGCTAGACACATAACATAGCTTGTGGCTAGAACATATGTTTTGTTTATTTTTAAAGGACTGGGAGATCCTGCTTGCTTTTATGTTGCTGTAATTTTTATGTTAAATGGACTAATGATGGCACTGTTCTTCATATATGGCACATATTTAAGGTAAGAATATTTTAGTATGTGTTTGCAACATGTACCATAATAATAAAAGTTATTAGTTAAAAATTATTGATAACATACAGGTCAACTTTCCAATATTCATAAATTATTTTTAAAAAGTTATAAAATGTTTTTTTATTTGCTTGGTTTCACTGTTGACATGGCCTGTCACATTTCAGGTTGTCGTAGAGGTTTACATAGACCATGAAGTACATACTTGGTAGATGCTAATAATTCATAGGCATTTGATGATGAGTAATGTGTCATCTATATAAAATGTAAGGGAAAGGATCACTTGTTATCAGATGCTGTCACTGGTGTTGCCTTGCTGGTATTAAAGCAGAATTCCGTATAGGTATTTACTGTCTGCCTCATGTATTTCACAGTCAGGCGACATTACTGCAGCACAAAACATTAGGATGTTTAAAGGCTTTATTTTTCCCTTTTTATTTGACAATTATTGCATTGTATATGCGTCTGCACAACTTGTGTATGTGTGTGTCTGTGTGTTTATGTGTGTGCATGTTCCTGGGTTAGGGTGAATGTTCATGTATATGGGTGCATGCACTCTTATATACATGGGTGTGGGTCTGGGTAGAGGTCAGAGGACAACCCTGCATGTCATTCCTCATCTAAGTTTTGAGACCGGGTGTCTCTGGCCTGGAACTTGCCAAGTAGGCTAGACTGACTGACCAGTGAGTCCCAGCAACCCTCCTGTCTCCTCCCCAGTGCTAGCACCACATGCTTATGCCACTGGACCCAGATTTTTTCTTCATGGATTCTGTTGGATTGATGGCAGGTCCTCATGCATGCAAGGCAAGGCAAGCACTTTATGTCTGAGCTATCTCCCCAGCCACTTGAGCTATCTGAACTGGAGAGTGTTTTTAGAATTTTCCTCCTTACTGTTTACTGACTGTAGTTTAGAACTGGATGCATAAGCACATGATTTTCAACTTGGGTTAGTGACTTTGAATCTCTTACTGGCCCATTATCTTCTTTTCCATTTTATGTTTAGTTTCTCAAAAATCTATTGTTTCTAGCTCAGTGTTTGGCAGTTACTTGGATGAAGAATCAACTAGGTCAATTTTAAATGTATTTTCATGTAGATTTAAAATACTTCAATGTTTTAAAATATTTCTGACTTAGGACTAATAAAATTCTTTTAATTATTTAGTTGTGGGAAGTGAAATGAAAATGCATGATTAAAAGATGGTAAAAGATTTTTCTGTGAAGTAACACAGAGAAATAGCCAAGAGAATGTAGTGATCAGGAGAGGCCGACTAAGGGCATCAGGCCAATTTGCCTGATTCTTATGAGCTGGAGGGCAGGAGCTTGATGAGATGTGCTCATTTTGCTGAATGCTTTGCATGTACCTTACAGACACTTTGGCTATATTTATAAGATTGGATTCCAAGCAAGATAAGTTAAAACATAGTGTTACTTCTAAGCTTCTTGGTAATTCTGCTGCTTTTATAATTCAAAGAATTTCTCACCCTTTACTCCAGTAAACATTCACATTGTTTTCTTATAGTCCTTGTTGCAGTTTGTATCAAGGGCTAAAGATACAGTATCTACTGAAGAGAATATAAGGTTCTGGTTCAGTTGAGGGGTTCTTGGTAGCCCTGGTTCCATAGAACCCATCTTTTGCTCAGTCTTTAGCCCTAACTATTCATGATAAGCATTTTTCTCCATATGTGAGAGATATATGTCCAGTCAACATCTAAAGTACATACTAAGTAGTCTCTCTTTTTAAGACCCTGGGCTGTGAGGATTGGAGCAGGCAGGGTGAGAGAATGGGGATGGTGGCAGCATACATGTCAGTGTGAGACTAAAAGACATAATTCTGAGGCAGTTTGTTCTGCATGGAGCAGGTTCTTCAGCTCAATATTGAAGAATCAGAAAATTTGGGTAGGCGGACATAACTGAATGGAGAAATTTCCCAGGGTTAGGAAAAGGTGGGATCCCCCTGAGATGTGGAAGCAGACAAAGGTGACCAATTTTACTTGTGGGGGGTGGAGAGTAGGGGAGGGTGCGTGTTTGCGGGGGACAAGGTATGAGGAAAAGTTCTAGCAGTAGTTGCCCTAGATGGTGAAGGTCTTAATACAAGGCTGGTTTGAAACTTACCAAAGTGAATGAAGGCAATAGGAATTTGACAAGTAGTGGGCCAGGATTCAAGCCGAGCCATGTGCTTGGAGGATCCCTAAGTGTCATCTGTCCCCAGAGTCATTGTAGCACAGCATTACAATGCAGAGCATTGAGTATTAAAGAACTTCGAAGTCTATTTTATAGATTGAAACTAGCAATTTTTTTTTCATGAAAACAGAATATTTTAAGGACTGGGGAAATAGCTCAGTTAATAAAGTACTTGCTTTGTAAGCAGGAGAAACTAAGATTGATCACCAGAACTTCATATTTTAAAAAATCTGGATGACTGGCATCCCCTGTAATACCAGCCCTGGGAAGCCCAAGACGATGGGTCCCCGAAGCTCACTGGCAAGCCAACCTAGGGTGCTTGGTAATTTCCAGAACAATCTAAAGGATGACCCGAGAGGTTGTCCCCTGTCCTCCATGTGTAGGCACACACATGCACTCACACATGCACACACACATACAAAAGACTATTTTATAATAAATAGTAGTGTCTCTAGTGTCAGGGGAACTTTGGTTTGTTAGATTTGTGTCTGTAGTTCTGCGTGCTGATTTGTCTGAAGCTTTATTTCTTCCTGTAGTTACAGTGCTACAGATGTCTACAAGCTGTTGTTTAAGGTGCTGGTGAAGGAATGACTTACAGAGCATCTGAGTTTGTCCAAATAGTGCTCTGTTCTCTTAGTGTCCAATGGCTGTGGCTTGTTTCAGCTCTGTCTGCTTTACTGCTTTTGACTCCTATGTTGCCCAGCTCTGGCACACCCTACTGTGGTCTGCATTAGCAGCACATACTTTTGTTCTCCAGATTCTGCCTTTGATTTTTGTGGAACCAGAATACCAGAGCTAGGCTGCCTAGCACCACAAATTCCCATGAGCAAGAAGGGGATTTGAATCTTTAAATTGTGCTTTATTCAGAGAGCCAGAGATCTGAGTAGGCAGCAGATTAACATCTTAAAAACCTGCCTTCTGTTATCTCCTACTAGCAAACTTTAGGGAATGGGAACAAAAGCCATCAGTCATTCCAAAATTTAGTCTTGCCCTTTGTTTAGCCTTGTCTCTGAGATCCATGGTATTGCTGCATTTTTCCTTGTTGTCTATACTACCTTCTCCTCCTCCTCCTCCTCCTCCTCTCTCTCCACATGCACCCTTAAAATCTAGAATATAAAATATCTTAGCCTACTTTCTGTACCCTACCACTTTTATTAACCCCAGATACTCTTAACTCTCTCCATGCCTGAAGGTAGATGTGGGTGGGTCTCCATCTCCAGCACGGCTGCTGTTCTTCAGCTGGCCCAGAGAATGGAGGACGATCAAACAGGTCCTCAGGTGGCTCAGAGTGTGGCGGGAGAGATTCCCGGGAGTCTGCATCGGTGGGCAGTTCAGTTATTGAAACCAAGGCAGAGGTTTATATAGGGAGGCCTTTCTGGTCATTACAGAAGGCAGGAAAATTAAAGGCGGGGTCTTTAGGTAAAGGCAGGAAGGTTGTAGGGCTGACGTGGAAATTAGGAATGAGGAAACGAAACCCAAAAATCTGGTTCTGGTCTGGGGTGATCTTTGCGGGTGGGAAATAGAGCAACAGCTGAGGCCTGCAGTGGCTTCCTGGGACCTAGGTTATTGCATCAGGCAGAGCAGGCCAGACTCCTACTGTCCCTTCAGGGTATCCGGGGTTGCTTGGCTTGCTCAGTATCTTTTATGATAGACCCAGACCCCACATATAGTTAGGAAAAATATCTCAGTTTCTCTGTTTATAGTCTCTACTTAGAACCATCAGCACAGAAGACTTTTGTCAGAGTCCTAGCTCTCTTTCTGATTGGCTATGGCTATAAGTAGAAGTCCTTATGTCCCCATTCTTAAATTCAATCAGTTTGTAAGAACTGCTCATAGAAGGAAACCTGTGCTTGTGTTCACTAAGTTAATTATAAAGACGGTTAAAAAGGTCAGGATGAGGAGACATGCAGGGTGAGACATGGGAAGGGTACAGAATCTCTGTGACCTCCGTATGCACCACCTTTCAGAAATCGTTCTATGTATGGCCATCTGGAAGCTTTCTAAACTTCACGCTTTTGTCTGTTTTTGGAAGTGCAGTTGCATAGGTAAGGTTGTATAAGTCACTGACAAACAACTTAACCTTTCCCTTCCATAGAGGTTGGAGGTTGGGAATAAAAACAATACATTAGTCTTTCTTGTGTCCATTTCTCATCCCTAAGCTTCCTAGGGGCCACCAGCTATTAGATGGATCATTAGAATAGACAGATGAACACATTATCATGTTGGAGATTACAGGGATTTCACAGTATCACAGCATCCTAAACTCAGGTCTTCCCAATGCTTCCCATCCCTATTGAGCATGTGTGTGGCTCTTTGGCACACTGGAGCCCCTGTATCTGAGAAACTCTGACTCTCCCCTTGCTCCCTAGGGCAGAGACGTGAATGGCACTGGAATGCTGACCCTAGTGAGCATTGTGTTTAATGAAATTTATTATCATTCTTTTCCATCATTTTTAAAAATTGTATTTCTTGTGTGTGACGTGTGTGTAAATAAGTAAAAATCACAGACCATCCTGGGGTGTTTAGACCACATCTCTCACATCTGACCTTTTATTTTAAAATGGGTTCTGGAGGATTGAATTCAGGTCTTTCTACTTTCAAGCACTTGACCAATTGAGCTATCTCCCCAGCTCTTAATTGCATTTCTAAGTATTTTTAACACAAAGTATTTTTAGACTTTTCATATTACAGTTTCCTTACTTAAAGTTAGTTTAGTTGCTCATCTAGTTTTTTGACTATAATAAAGGTGCAGACTTCTTAAAATGTGAATTCAGAATAGAGAGGATACCAAAATTTGTCAGTAGAATTTGTCGTTATGAATTATATATAGGAATGTTAAAATTGAGATTTTTGTGTAGCAGATTAGAAATTTGGAGGCAGACTAAGTATGTGAAATTTAGGTTTGTTTTTATAAAACAGCAGTGTGAACATGTATTTTTAGAATCCAGATAATCATTCCTTTTCAACAAAAATAGAAGTATAAGGAAAATAAAATCAGCTACCTGGGGAGTGGGGCTAGACTCCCAAGATGTGACTCAAGGAAGCAAGTGTGATATATTTTCTAAACACACCCTGTACACGTAGTATAATTTTTTCCAAGAAAAAGAATTCTCAGTATCTTAGTATTTCTTTTAATTACTCATTGCAAACTGTATTGCTGTGTCACAGTTTCAGCTACTTAGTTCATCAGGTACTCTAGTATTTCTAAGCCACAGGCTTATGGCAGTAGGAGACCATTTCTAAAGTTAGAAACTTCTTCCATAGTTTCTTTTGGGGAAGATTCACAAATGCCCAAGATATGAGCTCTGATTGATGAATATCCAAAACTTGTATTGTTGGATCTTAAAGAATATGTCAAGCAGACAAAAATATTTATTCTTGGTGGTTGAACTTGGCTTTGTAATATCTAGGGTTTGCAGGTAACTCTGGCTAGGTCATTGTGTATTAAGAATAGATTGGTTGGCTTATTTCCGTATTAATAATTCTCCTTAGATTCTCAGCAGAAAATGGATGATGTATGTTTTACAGCTAGCTCTCTGGAGAAAATGCATACTTATATAACTTATTATAACTTATGATATGGAAGATGTGCACAAATTACAGCATGATTTTATTTAGGAACCTTTCTCTTTCCGTTTGGAAATAGAGCACCAGACATGTTCTGACTAGCTCAAACAAAAGAGATGGGGCAATTCTGAGATGTTGAAATTGTGAAATCAAAGGCAGGAAACAAAGTATGTAAACCTCTTGAAAATTGAGAATGAGAAGTTAGGAGCTCTCTAAACCAAGACGACATCTTGTGTTAGCTTTCCATTGCTGTCACAGATCCTTCAGGTTTTAGCTTATAAAGAGGAAAGTTTATTTTGGCTCAAGTTTTGAAGGTTTCAGCCTATGGCATAGTGAACAGCTTATGATTACCATATGTAAAATGCACAGTAAAATTAGATGATTCTACCACATAAGCTTTACTAGAACTTACCAACTTAGGACCTATTTTTCCAGTGGATTCTATTCTGAGCTTTCCCCTCTTCATACTCTGATCTTCATTGGAGACTATTTTTGTATTAAAGAAATCCATCTTATGACACTATGGCAAGACTTTAGTAAACTAAGCTCTCATAATGATAAACTCACTTGATCCTATGTTATCCGTATGAGATGGGTAAGCAGGAAACAGAGGTCCAGGTATGCTAAGTGACTTTTCCAGAGTCTACTCAGCTACTCAAACTTGCAGTGTTGGGATTTGAACACATTCAGGGCTCCAGATTGTGTACTTTGCAGTCTCTCTGAGAACATTTAAATGTTCTTTCTGTAGAAATTAAGTTATATATAGCTTTATTTATTTTTGCACAACCCTATTACTGAAGAAAATAGTGTTTATTTAATCTTCTAGGAGAGTGGTATTTTATTTGAAAAGTTTCATCTAAAGCACTTTAAAGATGAAAGGTGCTTAGAAGGATCCAAAAATTCTGTCCTCTTCTTTAACAGTTTATAGCCCAAGGTCTCTGAGGTCCCCTGATCTGCTGTTCTTATGCTGAGACTTCTGTATGTCCTTTATATTTGCACCTAGAAATAGGTGATACCTAGAAGCTGACTGTTTTTCTTACAGTCATTCATCAGCATTCTGTTTTAATATTTTCACACTATCATACATGTGATTTTATAATCATTCCAATAGTTTCCTCATTGATTAATTTTTCTTCAAGTTACTATACTGACATTTTAGCTACTGTACAAGTTGGAAGGAAAGTGTGCAGTGCCTCTGTTTCTTGGGTCCCTCTGTGACTCCATCTGCACAGCTTCTTCGCTTCTCTACCCTCCAGCCCATCACCCTATATTTTGCTTTCGTCTCTTTGGAGCAGTTTCTCTTCCAGTGGTTTTCAAGCCAAAATTAGTTTAAAAATATGATATTTTGTTTTATTTGGTGATGAATAAGAATGTCTCTTTTAATACTATCTGGGACATATTTACCATATCATTTTTCATAGTCATTTGAATGACAAAGTGTCAGTAGGTATCCAAATAAATGTGTTTATTGAACAACATTATTATGCAATGTACAACTGGCATGGTACTAATACAAATGGAGCAGCACTTATTGGTCCAAAAGTATTTCAGAGTTTGGATTTTTAAACTTAAGGATATTTATAAACATGTATAAGCCCCTCTCCTGCACCCTCTCTCCCCAGTGTTTCCCTCCTGGAGTCCTGCCAAGCTTCAGCACGTTTATGTTTGGGGCTGCCTGCCACCACTTCCTTCTGTATCTGGAGTTTGTTCTCTCTGTTCCCTTCTGAGTTCATGTTTTTACCTTCACTGCCTGGAAGGTCTCGATGTGGCAGATGATGTCATATTCTTCCTTCCCACTGGCACGCTGGGCTCTGCTGGCTCTGTGGTTGCATTCTTCAGTTTAGAAGAATACTTTCTCTAGTATTTCTTAGGTAACTTTCTTCTTCATTTTTTTTCCCCCCTCAAGATCTGGTTGTATGGATAGTAGAATTTTTGGATTAAAGATAATATTGTAGGACTTTCCCTGTTTTGTCTGTTATGCTTTTGTTCTTTTTGTGAAGTTTCTAGCTTTTCAAAAGAACCAAAGTTTGGAATTTTCTCTTGTTTCATGTGTGTGTGTGTGTGTGTGTGTGTGTGTGTGTGTGTGTGTGTGTGTGTTTTAATGTCCAGTTCCTCCTTGAGTTCTGTTAATTTCTGTTTTCCACACTGAAAATGTCCCAAGAGCCTGGTGGTCCTCAGTGCAGCAGTTAACCTAAAAGGGATGAGGGAGATTTTAGAAGTTGGGAGGAAGGTATTTTTTAAGGTGGTGGGGCTTCCAACTGGAAGGCTTTACTAGGATGGTCAGACTGGAAAGCTCTCCTTGGAGGCCTAGGACTCTTTTGTCTATAGCTCTTCCTTTGTGGGCCTCAGCAGCCTCTGCATATGGCCAGCAGACAGAGAAGGAGGCAAGAAGGCACTTTGGATTCTTAGCATTTCTGCTTGCGACTGTTCCATTAATTTGGCCAGTGGAAGGGATGCCCAGAGCATGCCCCCCTTCACCCTCCCTTCCACATTCTGGGACACTTATATTGGAGTGCTGAGTGTATACTTGCCCAGGTAGGGTGCACTTACCTATTCCTCTTTTCCCTTTGTATCTTGCAGTGAACTAGCTTTGGGTGAACTTTCTAGCAGTCTTTTCATGCATTTCTTTCATTTTATGACTACTGCCCAGTGTCCCTGTGGCCACTGTCATATGCCCTTGATGCTTCCCCCTTTCCTGTAATGTTCACCCTTGCTTGTGTCTGTTCAGTCTCCATTGCTTAGCTTTTGTGGGTGGAATTAGTCAGCAGAAAATGCCTTTTCTTCCACATCTGAACCCCTCCAGTCACAGAGAAGAGTGTATTCATCTTTTGTTCCCCTGTCATATTCTTTGGTCGTTGAAGGTCAGGGTAGCTTCTTTGGCAGCAGAGAAACTTTCAAAAGCTCCTTCATTTATAAATGTGTTTGAGAAGCCCTGAGGACTGGGAAGATGAGTCTGATCCCTTCTTAATTTTGCATCTGTCCCCTTTACCTCTGAAATGAATAGACATTGTAAGTAGTTTTCTTACTTCATGACCCAATCCTAGGTCCCTTTCCAGTATTTGATATTCTTTTGAGTGGTAGAATAAAATAGCTCTTTATTACCAGTTCCTCAGTCCTTCATTGTTTCCTACTTGTTTTAAGGAAAAAGTCAAATTTCTTGTAAGAATGTGTTTTATCCCCATTTTGCTTACATCGTTTTTTGTGCTATTTTTTAAATTTTAACTTATTTAAAATCAAGCATTTACTGTTTATAAAGAATGGATTTTGGGCTAAACACTTGTCTTAAATAGGCTGTGAATTGTACCATATGAAACATTGCCAGTTACATAGTTTTCTGGATGCTCTGTTAACTTGGCCTGCTATCACATTTTTCATCCAACCCATTTGTTTTAACAGTTGTATATGAATATTTAAAGGATGAGCATTTCTCTTTAGTATGCATTAATTGATGAGAATTGTTGTTTGAAAATACTAGCATTTTTTTTCTATAAAACCTGCCTTTGTCTATCTTACTGTCAGTAATACTTCTTTCACACTAATGCCCAAGACCAGCCCCAGGGAGATCCCTATGGCTTCCCTTCCCCCTACTGTGAAATTCTGGTAGATCCAGGATCCTCTGAGTCTCTTCTGAACATCTCGAGGGGCCAGGTCCTACAAGGCATTTGGACATACTCTGTTGTTTGGATTTGAAACTGGGAGAAATGAAATGGCAATGAAGGGTGTATGGTAATGATCTGGTTACATTTATTTATTCTTAGAGAATGCCTTGTAAAAGAAGCAAGCTGTGAAAAAGGCCGCAGACCTCCATGTGGAAGAGGAAGGCATCCTGGGCTAGCATAGGGGAGTGGTATGTAGAGAAGAGCATAGATTCCAGGTGTTAGGAGACGAGCTGGGAAGGAGAGTCTAGACAAGCATCTGCTCAAAAGACAGTGGTCTTTGCTGCAGCAGGAGGAGAAAGCACCTAGGGAGAGGCTGAGGGAGTGGAGATTAGGAATTTGCCCTGGAATGGAGGTTCTGGACAGCACAGTGGAAAGCCCTGCATGGGACTAGACTAAAGTTGATAGTTGTATAGAACAGACTCTGTCCAACTGATCACATGGTGTGGAGCAAAGTTCCAAAAATGATGCTGCCAGCAGCCTTTTGATTGATTTATGTGCTTGTTTGTCTGCAGGTACCATCTCTGAGTCTCCACCATGGGAAGGGCTCTGTATAGTACTAAGTGCTATAGTCTCTGCCATGATGAATTGGGAGTCTCACAACCATGTAAAAGCTGGCAGGCAATCAAATTAAAGGCATTAAGTAATTGTAGTAGTAAGCTGGGAGGGCCCTGCGGAGAAAGTCTTTCAGCCTTCTTAGTTGTCCTTTCCCTTCCCTTGTATTTGCTGTTTTTCTTTTTTAATATAGTTTTTTCTTGAGAATTTCATATGAATATTGCATTTACATCATTTCCATCACTCCATTTTCCCCCTCTCCATGTACTCTGAGTTTAATGACATCTTCTTCAGTTATTATTGTTGCATACATGTATATGTGTGTAGATATACATATACACATATATACAACCTTCAGAGTCCATTCAGTGTTGCTCATATGCACATGTGTTTAGGACTGACAACTGTTAGTTAACTTATCAGGGAGCTCATTCTTGGAGAAAACTGATTTTTCCTGTCTCAGCAAGCCGTTGATTGCCTGTAGCTCTTCCTCTTTGAGTAGGACCTTGTAAGATTTCCCCCGTCCATATTTGGTATATCAGTTGGTGTCATTATGAAGATTTTGTTTAGGTAACCGTATTGTTGATACTATCTAGCAGCAGGCAACCAGGTTCTCTGGCTCTTAGAATCTTTTTGCCCATTTTTTCTGTAACGTCCCCTAAGCCTTAGGTGTAGGTATAATGTTGTCGATGTATCATTTGGACTGGGTACCCCATGATCACTTATTCTGCATTTTGAGCAGTTGTGGATCTCTGTCATAGTCTCTCAGCTTTCATAGATAGAGCTAAAGTCTCTGATTAATGAACCTATCAAAATTTGTCTTTACACATTATGGACAAAATAATGTCTTTACACATTAAGGAGTGAGAAAGAATTAAAGAATTATCCAATTTCAGAATTGGGAAGTATTTTTTATTAGTGTTTTTAATTTTCAGCTTTAATAGTCCCTCCCTCATTTTATATCTAAGGAAACTGAGGCTCAATGAATGAATGAAAAGACCGATGTCTCGGTTGGTAAAGTGTTTGCTACATAAACATGAGGACCTGAGTTTGGATCCCTGGCAGCCAAGTAGAAAGAAAGCCGGCCTGTGTAGCTGTGCACATCAGTAACCCCAGTGCTGAGGAGGCAGAGATAGGGAAAATCCCTAGAGCCTGCCTGCCAGCCAGTCTGCTGAACTGCGAAGCACAGGTACAGTGAGAGACCCTGTCTCAAAAAACAGGGTGGAGAGAGATGGAGGAAGACACCCAATGACGACCTCTGGCTTCCACACGCATACATACGCACATGCACACATTCCCACACACATGTACATCCAATCTGGAGACATACACCCACAAGACACACAAAAAATGAACAAGAGGTTGAGGAGATGACTCAGTTGGTAAAGTGCTTACCTTGCAAGCATAAGGACCTGAGTTCAAATCCCTAGCTCCAATATAAAAAGCCAGGTGTACAGTGTGCCTATAATCCTAGAGCTGAGAGGCTGGCATTAGAATCCCTGAGCCTTGCTCTCCAGCTTGCCCAACTGAACCTGTGAACCACAGGTTTAGTCAGGGAGCCTGCCTCAGAACTTTAGATGGAGAGTGATTGAGGAATATCCCCAGTGTTGACCTCTGGCCTCCACATACACGTGTACACACATGCACACATACACACATATACATAAATGCATATACATGACACACACAAAGCTGAGTGGAATGTATGAGTACATGTGGCAAATGTTCAGCAAGCTTAGGATGTTTTAAAATTTGCATAACTTTTCCTGCTTTTTGACAGTTGGTAATGTTGTAAAAGAGAGTTTTTTTTGTTTTGTTTTGTTTTGTTAAAGCTACAGAATGCTGAAATATCAACTGATCAACAGTAATAGGAAAAATTTTAAACAGCTTCAGGCATTCTGATTAACTTCTGTTGACCAAAGTAAATGACTTATGTTGGTGTCTCAAGGATCAGAATAGAAGATTAGTGGTAGGGACACTTTTTGATTTATTGTAAGTCATGTTCAGTAGTGATTACAACTTAGAGTGTTCCTTGTAGATAAGCACATTGTACTCGACCTCCCAGCTTTGTAGGTTGTGAAAGTGGATCAGAAAACCTTGTCAGTTAATGAAAAGCAAGTCTGTGTTCACAGAAGACAGAAGGTGCTGGGCTGGATCCTGCCTTTTGGCAGTTTGGTGAGAGGGAGTTGAGTCCTACAGAATTGTCCCATCTCAGAGCCTTACAGGGTAGGTGACAGCCCAGGGAGGCATAGACTGAGGCTCTCAGCCTGAGCTTTGGTCAGGTTGATGCTGTTTCATGTTACATCTCCTTTTACTCTTCCATTAAAAAAAATAAAGTTAGAAAATTTTAGTTTGGGTTCTTTTTTTGTTCAAGGGAAGTTTTAAAAGGGAATTTTACATTGAGTTCTTAAAATATTTTTTCTATAATAAGGTGTCTCTGCAGCTTGGTGTTCTAGGGACTTAAGAAATCACAAGTCTCTGTACAACGAGGCTGCTGAATACCTTCACAAAATTGAGCTTTTTGGTTATCTTCATCAAATCTCTGGCATGTTTTCCTTGGCTTACATGACCTGTCACGTTCTGTTCTGAAAATGTTAAAACACCCACCAGGATCAGATTTCACCACTTTCTCTGTATTTCTAGAAGGATTAGCTTTAAGTACTTGACTGCTGTATTGTTGGTTCATAAAAAAATTTCTGCCAAGAAATATAACTAGAATTGAATGAATTGGAAGAGACATATGTAGTGATTAGCCAGGCAGAATTACAATTATCTAAATGACAGTCCATCCCAAATTGTGTATAAATTCAATGCCATCTTATTCAGAAGCTCATTTATTTTGAAGTGGGGACTGGTCATGATGATATTATGTGTGAGAATAAGTTAGTGAGAATTACCTTAAATGGTCTTGAAAAGAAAATAAGAAGGGCCAGATGTGGTGGTACATGCCTTTAGTCTGAGCACTTTGAAGGCAGAGACAGGCAGATCTCTGTGATATTGAAGGCAGCCTGAGCTACATAGCAAGTTAAAGTTCCAGGCTAGCTGGGGTTACAGGGAGACCCTGTCTCAAAAAGACCAAAAGAAAAAAAAATGAAAAAGAAAGAAAATAAATAGAAAATAAGAGTAGTTGGGACAGAGAGCTTTCTTTGCACATGTTACAATACCATCATGCACAAAATAGAAATGGTGCTTTATGACAGAAAAAAATGACAAAATTAAGTGAGTGCTGACTAGAACAGAACAGAGATTCTAAGAAGTTAATATATGATAAAGGTTGAATTTCATTTCTCTGGGAAAGGGGAGGTTTATTTGCTAGGTGATATTATTTGTGTAATTAGCTGTTACAGAGAACAAAATCTGGTTTCTCCTGATAGAAGATATAAATGGAAAATGCATGATACTCAAGGAAATTTTAGATATTGATCTGTAATTTTGAGGTGGGAAAGACCTTTACAGTCATGGTAGAAAATAGAGAAGAAATAAAAAAAAATTGACATATTTAACTGCATAAACATTTTTAAAGTTCTAAATGAACACACTATAAATTATGTCAGTATAACTTGTGACACATAGGACAGCCAAATATTTGATTCCCACAGTCTTTAATAGGGAAGCAGACAATGTAGGTGCCTATTTAGGGGGTGTGAACAGGCAAGTCATAGAAGAGAAATGCTTAGTTTCAAACTGAAACAGTAAGTTGGTGCTCCAGGTAAGGCCGGAATGTAAAAATCAAAATAAATTTCAACAAGTTTTCACCTATTTGAAGGGCAGAATTGAAGAGTCTGAGCACTTCTGGGACTGGGTAAGGATGCAGAAAAGGGCCCCTAGTACACTGCTGGGGCTGGGAACTGGCGTGGTACTGGCCGTGGAAGTAGCTTACTCTTAGGTCTGTCCTAGGGAAATAAAAGCAGAAGTAGTGGCATGAGCGAAGTTATTTATTTTTATATGTTATGTAGCAAGAAACTAAAAAAATTCTCTACATTCAGTAATGAGAAAGCCGAAAAAAAGGGCAGCACTTTGGTACTGTGCAGTATTTGACACCGAAAAAGAATGCCTTTGTAACAAGAATTGATTAAGAATAGTCTTCATTATTAATTAGAGCAAGAACAGATGTCTGAGGGGTGTGAATAATATATTTATACTACAAATATTTTGTTTGGTTACAGAGAAAGATTTGGAAAGATAGACATGCAAAAGTGACATTAACTATTTTAAATGACTAAGGGAATGTTACAGGAAGATACCCAGGATTAAGAGGATAACCTCTACTTTTTATCTTACTAGGAAAAGCTCAAAATACTAAAATTTACTTTTAAAAACCCTTACCCCTTCTACTCATTTGTGCCAAAGCTTGGGAATTTGCACTTGTTGGTTTTTCTGTGGGATGAGATGTGGTACGCCTTCGGGAGACACCCCGACCCCAGGCCTCAACTGGTCCTCTTTTCTGTCCTGTATTTCTGTGATCCTCCGTGCCTGTGTGCTTTTACATTTCACTTGTGCCTTTTGAGGCAAACTGGTATTGGGAAATCAGGCAGCCCTTCAGGTGTAGACCCCATGAATCTGTGGTAGCTGCCTTCACCCACTTCCTTAAGATGGCCCAGCGATGCTTTCTGTTTTTCCTACTACTTACCTCTGTCCTTAGAGGCAGTGGAATTTCACATTTCTTCTGTCCCAACCCTTCAGTGCTGGTTCCTTCACAGAGTGAGTGGCTGTGCCTCCAGCTCCACAGTGGCAATGGAAACTCCACCAGCATGCAGCCCTTCTCTGCTTTTGCTCAGGCCAGTGGGCCACCTGTGCCAGGGATCCCAGCACCCCCTGTCTCTAGCTGAAGGGCAGAGGAGATGTTCTTGTGTGATGGAGCATCCCTCTGTCTCCTGTGGCCCCCACTGTTCCTCGTTTTGTGTTCCTAGGAATAAAGGCAGTGCCCTACAGCATGTGTATCCTAAGGTTCCTTGTAACTTGTCTGACCCTCCTCCTGCTCTGTGCTCGCTTGTAGATGGATAGAAGGAAAGATAATGTGGTAAAATAATGAGAAGGCAGCATGAGCTAAACTGACCAAGACTACCTTGAGTAGGATGCAAGGAATAGTGGTATCACTCAGAAACCAGCCCTGCTGCCCCTCAGAGTTGGGGAGAAGTAGGGATGTATGGCACACTTACTGGAGCAAATAAAGACTTAGTCATTGGAACAGCCAGACTCACCATAGTGGTGTTTGAGGTGCAGTTATAAGCCTTGTAACATATTCCGATACTCATGTGATACTTCACTGTTTGAAAGTGAAAGAAACATAAAGCTTTATCTGTAAGCCTTTGCTTCCTAGGTATGTGCTGTAGCACACTAGCGTAGGCATGGGCTTTGAGAAGAAGTAGTTAAGTCTTTAGTAAGCTGACAGACTTTGTGAAGTATTAAGAGCAGGTAGGCAGGTATGGAGCATTCTGGCACTTTTGGAATCCCTTCCTACACTTATCCTGGATCCTAAATATTCTTTAATGTACATCATGTAGTCCAAGGAGAATAGTTTGAGAAATACCAAATGACAGATAACTATTTAATACTAAAGGAAAAAGAATCAGGTTACCTGAAGCATGGTACCATGACTTAGTAATTTTCTGTTCTCATGGGCTAGAGAGGTGGCTCAGAGGGTAAAAGCTCTTGCCCTGCAAACCTAAGGACCCGAGTTTAATCCCTGAATCCCCTGGTGTACATAGAGAACTAACTGCCTCCGGGGACACACATACACACACATACACATACACACACACATACACACACTATCACTTACTCTATCTATCTATCAACCATCTATCTATCTATAGATTTACAATAGTAATTTATATTTTAAAATAATTTTCTATGCTCTTTCATTTTTCTTTTCTGACTGTACACATTTTGAAGGTAGCAAGTGCAGTTTCTGTTGGTTGTGGTAGTTTTGTTTATTTGGGTTTTGGTTTTTTTGAGACAGGCTTTTCTGCCCCTCAGGCTGGCCTTGAAATCCTGATTCTCCTATCTCTACCTCTTGTTCTGAGATCACAGGTGTGGTGATAAAGTTTGTTGTTTTGGCTGGTGATACTTTGGAAGAAATGCACTATTTTGTAAGTAAGTACAGGAGAGGTCTGATGTGGCCAAGTGCATAGTGCTGGAAGAGTATCATGTTATATTATTTTAAGGTTTTCTTTAAGGATTGACCCAGATTTTTAACATTTGAGTTACATTTTCTTATCCTCTTTTCCAGTGGCAGCCGATTAGGAGGCCTGGTTACAGTCTTATGCTTCTTTTTCAATCACGGAGAGGTAGGTAGTCAGAATATATTTGGGAAATCACTAGTAGAAATAAAAAGTTTCTTCAAATTAATTTCTTTAAGTTTCATCTGTGTAATATATTCTTTAAGCATTTGATACTGCTATTTTGATCAAGAATTTAAGTGCCAATGTTCATTTTCAGTTAACTTTTTTGGATGTATAATTTTATTGAAATTTTGTACATGTCATACACTACATGTTAATCATATTTAGACACCCCCACCCATAGATAGCCTTCCTGAAAGATTTCGTGCATTCTGTCATATATGTTAAGGCCTTTCTAGTCAAGTGTATATACCCAGATGTCTCTTAGTGTGAGTTCATCCACTGGAGCCTGGTCAGCCTGTCTAGTATCACTCCCTTGAAAAAGATCGACTCCCCTCACCCATTAGTGAATGTCTGCTCATTGACCGTAAGGAAATAGACTCTTCCAACCTTTTGCGAACTTGCTAATATGAACTTATAGCAATAGTGATAGCATGTACAAGAGCCATACAAACTCAATCAGTTAACGTTCTGTGGCTATTTTATGACTATGTTGTCTCTTAAGTGATATGAGTCTTACTGGTTTGAGGAACTACTAGATCTGTCATTTTAAAGCTGATCTCTCATGTTTTAGAAGTAATATACTTAAGTATATTTTGCAGAATACTTTGTTAAAGTTATAAATTTGCAAGTGTCTAAGGGCAGTATAAAGAAATCCGTCTTGTAAATTGATGGACTCTGGATCCAGGTTTCTGGGGTTCAAATCCTCGCTCTGCCAGTTAGCATCTGTGCCGCCCGAACAAGTCAGTTAATCTCTCTGTGCTTTGTAAATTGGATCATGACACTACCTATCTCATAGAATTATTGCAGGAATCAGATAAATTCATATATGTATGTAGTACACAGTTTAAAATACAAAGTGCTATATAATTGTTAGTTAAAATGAGTAGTTTTGCTTATTATTACTGTTAGTTCTAAGATAATATATAGTATAATTCAAAGTGCCAGTGACTTCCTGTCTCTAAATTATCCATAATTGTAAATGAATTTCTAGTAATACATGTCTGTCTAGGCATGGGCATTTTGTGTGGGAGAGGAAAAAGAAGAAAGGTCAGTGTTCTGCATATGAAGTATTCGCATCTTTTCTGTCTCTCTTCTCCCAGTGTCTACAGTCTCTGAATATATGCATGCTACAAAGGTCTTGTAAGACTGAGTAATGCTATGCAAACTTAATGCAGTCAAAGAAGAGCTGTTTTTAGTCAGCCATCACTGAGGAATACTTACCTTAGAGTCACAAATGTAAATGCAAGGAAGAGTAGTCTCTTGGATTAGGGCCTTTAAACTGTGGTTGCAACATAACAGTCTTTAATCTGTGTAGTATGACTTCCAGCTAAGAAAAGAGAATTGACATGGCTTTCTCTGATTAGATGCTGCACCTTGTAATGTGAACTGTGGAGCATTTGGAAGCCCAGATTCTGTAAGAGTGACCTAAGAAATGGGAAATAACTGCTTCCTAATTCAAGAAAGGATCATTGTGTGTTAACTAAAAGATGTTGGGGGCCAGGGGTTAGTGAATATTTTAGCACGTAAATGCAGTTAGAAAGACCATTGTTTGTTATGCACAAAGGCCCCTTGTGTTCCCCTCTGGGGATCAACGGATTATTTATGTTTTTCTTGAGGTTTGATACTTAAGTAGCATTTCTTACAAAGTCTTCACTTTTCACAATGGAATTCGGACTGTGTAGTTGATTTTTTTTTTAGGTGATGGACTTTCATTTTGATATTTTCAGCCATTTAGTTTATTGAAAACAATCTTAGGTAAGTAACACTTTCTTAGGAAAAGGTAAATGAAACATAATCAGAATTAGAATTTTAGTTTTATGGAAATAATTGATTAATTATTATATTTTATTTTGTTAGTTTTAGAGTAGAAAAGTAAGCTTTATATGAATGACATTATAGTTGAGAGTATATACTACAGTTTTGATTTAAGTATTAACAAGAATTCTAGTAATAAAACCTTACTATAATTTTGTATGTACCTTGCCTTTTTGATTATGACGTTTTCAGACCCTCTTTTCTTCTGATTTAAAAAAATTTATATATATATATAACTTTTGTATAATAAGAATGATCAACTGTGGTAAGACCTATTTATGCATCTGGTGAACTTTTGTAGAACTTTGTTCAATGAGATTGCTATTGATTGTTAATCAGTACCTTTTTAAAATTACATTTATTTATATTTTGAATATGTGGGGTAGAGGAGGCACATTGAAGAAGGCCACAGTGTGAAATTGGTTGAAGTCAGAGGACAAACTTCAGGAGTCTGTTCTCTCCTGCCATGTGGGCTCCAAGTAGCAAAGTCAGATTGTCAGGCTTGGCGGCAGGTACCTTTACGTGCTGAGACATCTTGCCAAGTGCCCTTTCTAAGAAGGGATATTTATTTGCAGAAGAGATACTTATCATGCCCCCCCCCAAAAGAGTGGTTGGTTGTTTATAAATTCTGTTTCCATTGTTTCATTTTCTTGGCACAGGGTCTAAGGTACTATAAAGTATGTCAGGGTAGGGAATTGGTCAGTGGAATAGTGCTTGCTTAGTTTTCTCAGGGTACTGGGTTTGATCTCTTGCCTACCTCAAAAAATGTGTGGAACAAATGGATTAATTAGATGTGAAAATGCAACACTGGGCTACTTATTAGTCACAGGACTGAGCCAGCTTCAGGACTGAGGGCATGTTCCATGATGAAGCCGTGCAGATGTACTTACCTTTAGCAATTTTATGTGGTTATCAGAACTACTAATGAAAGCCAATAGCTTTGTTCAACTGTTCAAATATTTCTTGTCATGAGAACAGAAGTAGGTGGTACAGGTTGATGCTGCAAGATATTTAGCCTGCTGGCTAAAGAGAATGGAGAGTACAAACAAAAACTCCCATCCCTGGCTGGGGGATATAATATGCTTAATGATAGGGTGATGGTGTAGCATGTGCAAGGTTCCTGGGTTCAGTCCCAGCACCACAAAGAACAAAACAAAAACAAATGCTGCACTGTTCTCCAGCCTTTGTTACTACATGTGTGTATGTCTATGTCTGGGTGTGTACTTGAGTGCCAGTGCCAGGGCCACTAGAAGAGGACAGTGCATCATTGGAAGCTAGAGTTACAGATGATTGGGAGCTGCCTAACATGGGTGTTGAGAACCTAACTCTGATCCTCTATAAGAGGATCAATCATTCTTCACTGCTGAGCCATCTCTCTAGCACTGTTCTTAAATTTTTGTTGTTGTTGTTTGAGACAGGATCTCCTTAGAGCCCCAGCTGACCTGGAACTCACTGTGTAGGCCAGGCTGGCCTTGATCTCAAAGACATCCGCCTACCTTGGCCTTCAGAGTACTGAGATTAAAGACTTGTGTCAGGATAGCTTAGATTCCTAAACTTTTACCTTCTTTGTGAAATAGAATTGTTCAGCTTTTTTCATAGAGACATTAAAACATGACTACACATGCTTAATATGTTACATAAAACATGACATTTATGAATATATTCATATGTAGTGTGAAGGAAAATCAGCCTGACAAATGACTGAAGGTACTGACCATCCCCCACCCTGCCTCTTCACTCCAGGAGGGTGATACATCTATCTCAGAACATGACACCTCTAGCCTAGACATCTGCTTCCTTTCCAACCACCTTGCATTAGATACCTGGTTCCCCTATCAGAACTCCCCATCTCTCCTTCCCAGATCGCAGGAAGGAGCCTGACACCACCCAAGAATGCATACCTACCTTCTGGGATTGTGGGAAGACACAACTCCCTTTCTGGGATTTTCTGGGTCCATCTCTAAATTGCAGACCTCCCCCAACCTGGACACAACCATGTAGATAATAAAGCTGCCCGTATCTGTTGAGGTCGGTTTCTACTTTATCATATTACCTTTCATCCTCAATTCTAACATGGAGAAAAAAATCACTACTTTTCAAAATTTCACATAAAAAGTAACTCAAAGTAAATGAAAGCATTGACTTGGGGGTCATATCTAATTACCCTCTTAAAACAACCCACGACATTTTTCTATTCATATTAGTTTCTTAAATATCTTTTAACTGAACTGAGATTAAATTATAAATTCTGGTGATACTAATTACTTAGTGACATAGTTATGTCACTTAAATAAGATTTGAGAAAGAGTTATTAAAACTCTTTGAAAAGTTCATAATTTTCTTTTACAGTAGGAAGTTATAATAATATCCCATTATACATTAATAGGAACCTCTAGAGATTGAGAAACTCAAGGCTACTAGCAGGAAGTTGATTCCTTTTAAAATTTATTTATTTTTGACTTAATTGAAAAATAATTTCATATGCTTATGAAATCCATCTATACATTGTAGATTCAGTCAATAATTAATATTACCATATCAGTTCACTTTTTGTGATAAAAATCTATTCTATCAGCCATGTTACTTTGAAAAATGTAGTGTGTTTGCTGTGGTTATCATACAGTACAACAGTCATTGACACTCTAGTCTAATGAAGTTCTGTGCCTTTGTCATCATTCTCCTTTTTCCCACCCTTACCCCCCACCCCACCACTCCTATTCTCAGTCCTCAGGAAGCACCATTTTATTCTTCATTTCTCTGAGTGAAGCTTGTTTGTATTCTGTTTATAAGAGAGATCATATTTACCTTCACTTCCATTTACCAGGTTCTTTTAGATTTTTATTCCTCTGTGTGTGTGTGTGTGTGTGTGTGTGTGTGTGTGTGTGTGTGTGTGAATGTGTGCATATATCTACACACGCAAGCATGTGGATAAAGAGGTCAGGGGATAACTTGCGGGTGTTGGATCTCTCCTTCCACCATTGAACTTAGGTCAGGAACTCAGGCTTGAGGGCCAGTGCCCTCACCTGCTGAACCTCACCCACTCTTCTTCATTTGTTTTCATATTTACTTTCTCTTACATGTGTGCCTTACCTGTATAGATACTTTCCTGTCGCATTTGCATATGAGATGCAGACTTGAGGCCATCTCTCCTTAAACAACTTTATCTAAAAAAATTCTACATTACCACAACCCACTTTTCTCATACTTAAGAAATTTAACAGTATTATACCACGATAACAATACAGTTCAGAGTCAAGTTTCCATAGTTACTCTAGTCAGTTCCTTTGCACTTTTGATTTGGATATGGAATTTGATTAAGCACCATACATTGCTTTTAAACATTTTTATTTTATGTGCCTTAGTGTTTTGCCTGCATGTATGTAAGTGAACCTGTAGGTGCAATTTCCATAGCAGCCAGAAGAGGATGTTGGAGTCCCCTGGAGTTATGAATGTTGTTAGTGGCCATGTGGAACTGAACTCAGATCCTCTGCAAGAGGAGCCAGTGTTCTTAACCACTGAGCCATCTCTCCAGCTCTCATACATCTGGAACAGTTCTGTCTCCTCTTCCCCCCATTCCATATTATAGAAGAGTATTAGCTACTGTTTGTAAAGGTTCCACAATTTGGACTTATCTATTTCCTCATTAATGGAGTCAGGTTAGCCATTTTTTGAAGAATATGAAAGATGATACATTCTTTTATTGTAATACATTTAGAGATTTGTAAGACCAATTTACTGCATTATTGAATTTCCTAAAGCAATCCCATAGTTAAGGCAGTGGCTGTCAGATTGACCTGTCAGAAAGGTGTGGTTTTTTTTTTCTTTTTTTCTCTTTTCACCTCCATTGTCACAGAACAGGACTTCCAGTTTCTCTCACATCCTTGTGAGTGTTTGGAATTCAGCACTCTCCTTATTCTAGTCATTCCACATAAGAACAATGGTATCTGGTTCTGGTTTTAGTTTGCCTTTTCCTGTTGGCACTGATCTTAAGGACCTTTCCTGGTACTCATGCTGTGAAGTGCCTTTTTAAGCCATTGCTCATAAAAAAAAAGCAATAGTGAGTAATTTCTTCTTTAATATATGGAAACTGCAGGAATTCTACAGTTCCTTGTGGACATGGTCTGAAAATACCTTCTCATAGTGTTAGCTTTTCTTTCCATCCTCCTTGAGGCTTTCTGAACATAAGGTCTTAATTTTGAGGGAATTCAATTTGTCACTATTGGGATCGTAGTCCTTTTTTATATCCCAGTTAAAAAAACAAACAAACAAAAAAATACAATTGCCTACCCGCTGCAGAACGTAAAGTTTTTCTTAGGCTTTTTTTTAGAAACTTAATTGACATGCTTTTTTTCATTTTGGTCTGTGATCTAGAATTTTATATATAGTAGGATGTAGACTTAAGATTATTCCCCTTTCTCCTTCACTGTCCCAATATAGGTGTCCAGTTTACCTAGTATGATTTGTTAGAAACACCATTCCTTCCTCTCTACCAAATTATAGTAGCTCTTTTGTTCTAAGTATGGTAACTACATTTCTGAGTTTCTTTCTAGACCCTCAGGTCTATTTCTTTTGCCTATTTCTTGGTCTTTAAGCAAGTATATTTTTAGATAGTTTAGTTTTATAAGCTTGATATGTGATACTAAAAATCTTTACCCTTGCTGTTCTTCAGTATTGCATAGTTATTCCTGGTCTTTTGTATTTTTTCATGGATTGCAGAATCAGCTCAACACTACTGCTCTCTGTCCCAACAAACACACAGGCTTGGATTTTAATTTAGGTTGATTTGAATCTCTTTAATATCTAATTAAAGGAGAATTACCATCCTAAATATATTGGATCCTTTATTCCGTACTGATATATCAGTTTATTTTTATCAGTCTGATTTGACTTCTCTCGGCAGTGTTTTGTGTCTTGTATATCTTTTGTGAGATTAATTTCCAAGTGTTTTGATTATCCTTCTACCCTCCTTTATCCCCTTTCTACCCCATCAACTACCTCCTCTTACCCACAAGTCTCCTCCACACATTCAATGACTTTATGCTTTGTGACCCACTGAGTTTTAACCAGGGCTATCTATGTCACCATGGGTTTAGAATTATCCATTGGAGCCTGGTGAGTATCCATTGGGCTCAACAGTGAGTATATAACTATAGACAGTGACTGCCCTTCCTCCAGAATCCATCAGTATTCAGTAGTTCAGCTGGGGTGCTTGGGCCCCAGGTGTTGATAGGCCCAGTCTTGCGCAGGCCTGGTGCTGGCTGCCTGGTGGTTGTTGTAAACATGTGATACCCAGAAGATAGCATTTCACAGCCTTTCTCGTCTTCCATCTTTAACATTCTTTCCACCCCATCTCCCATGATGTTCCTTGAATCTTAGAGGAGGTGGTATAAATTGTTTAGGGGTGAGCAATCAGCTGTTACTTATTTTTAACACCTTAGGCAGCCATGGGTCCCTGCATTTACTTCTGCTCATTGCAAAGACAAGCTTCTGATTAAGGCCGGGAGAAATATTTCCGTTCTTTTGGTATTTTTTTTTAAATTTTTTATTTTGAGGCACTGAACACTGTGCATTTGGCACAAAAAGATATCCCAGGGTCACCATGCCCCATGATACAGAACCAGCTGTTTTCATAGTATCTTATATCCTATTTGTGGGAAATGATATTTAGAGACCACAGTCTGGGCTTACAGACATTTCCATCTTCTCCAACTCTAAACATGTCACTATGCTAGGAGCATTCATACTCTCCTAGTTATTTTGAAATATGTCGTAGATTGTTGCAACCAATAGTTACTCAATTTCCAGCCATCCTGCTCGATATATCTCCAAAGAATGTGAAATTATTTCATCAAAAAATTAGCCAGCACTCCTGAGTTCATTGCTGCACCATTCACAGCATGCAAAATGGAATGTGTAACAGAGGTTGATGGATGGGCAAATGGACAAGGAACATGTGAACTGTGTGCCCTACGTGTGTCTTAAGGCATGTGTGCCTACTCTCGGTTACACCTCTCATGTCCTAGTTTCCCCATTTATAGAATGGCCAGTAGCCTTGTTATACTGTCATTAAAGTTGCACATGGGAGGTGCTTCTCTAAGTGTTTGTAGATAGCTTCCATCACCTGGAACATCTTGCTTAGCAAAGGGAGCCATGTGTCCTATCTTCTGTTCTTCTTTTAGTGCACCCGTGTGATGTGGACACCACCCCTCCGGGAAAGCTTCTCATATCCATTCCTCGTCCTCCAGATGCTGCTTGTGACTCACATACTCAGGTAACTTTCCCTTCTCCTTAGGCTGAAGTTTTATTTTTCCTTAAATAATGAACTAGAATTTCCTGAGTTTCAAAAAACATAAGACCTTAAGTGTCTATAATAAAAGGTGGCGTAACATGTTAAAGTGGTCTTGTTATGATGAGTTAATAAAGATGCTCTAAAATTCTAACTTTTTAAAAGATACTTATTGCAAAAGACTCTTCCTTAGTCTGCCCTCTGTTCCTCTTCCTTTTTCTTGGTGGTCCATGTGACTGCTCGGGGAGAAAATCCCACTTTACTTCTGCATCTCCATGTTGCCAAGTCTGTTTCTCTTTCCACTTCTGCTGCCAAAAGAAAGGAGAGGCTGCCTGTGCTGAACCTCATCCTATGAAATTTAGTCCTTTGGGGCAAATAACAAATCTTAAATCATGGTAGTGAAGAGTATGGACACATGGGATTTGTTCTGATACTTGTTCAGTATCTCTAAATATTGGATGGTAAAGATAGAAAGAGCCTAAGTAGACTAAAGATGTACTAGATTTCCTGTTAGAAGTCCAGAATTGAATTAGGCTTCCTTGTGTTTGGCAGGTCTTTAGTTAGGAGTCCGGACAGGTTCAGGCACCATTGAGAAGGAATAAGAGCGAGTCTCCTTTTAGTCAGCACCTGCACTGCTTGATCTAGAGGGTAAATGTAAACTAGGGCCTGTGACATAGATCAAAGTGTGGTAAAAACCCAAAGCTCTCTTGGCCTGAGAACTCCCATCAGTGATCTGCTGAATTTGGAAGAACTGTAAGTCTGCTATGCTACAGCCCTTGGGCAGTTTCCGTCTGTAATGATCTCAGCAGGCAAAGGGCCCTTACACAGCCTCCAGTCTCTTATTTAGTGTCATCAGACAGCGGTTTCGTGGGTCAAGTTGGTGGTGGCTTTTATAGCATGAACTTTAAAAGTCCACACAACCTCAGCCTTCCTGCTCTCTTCTGAGTCCTCTTTTATTATAGGATTTAATGTTTCTTTAGTAATTTGAAATGAGGTACACCTCTATGAATTTATAACCTTCAGCTCTGCCTGTTGTGGGGCTCTAAGAAAGAGCTCCTCTAGACACTCTGGAAGACGTGCTGCATGGTAAAGCTGTGTCCAGCTCACCACAGAGGCCATTGCTCCACCTTCACATGGTCATTCTTGGCTGTTTTCTCCAGTGTGTACAGATACTAGATGGCTTAGAAGTTTCTAGTTCCTGCATTTGTTGGCTTCTGTTCCTGTTAAGTATGGTGAGGATAGACCTTTGCTTCTTCTCACTCGCCCTCTCTCAGTGGAGCTGACCTGTGCAACTGTGCAACTGTGGCAGCTGCTGCTGAGGTGACTGAGCGTGTAATCTTTAGTATGTACTTACTGTCTGTACTGTAGGAGACTCTGCTAGTTCCTTATGCTGTGGACACAAATTACCGCAGATTGAGTTCTCACTTTACGTTTCTGTAGGTCAGAGGTCCTACACTGCAGGTGTTGACAGGACTGTCCTCCTGGAGTATCTCAGAATCATTTTCCTTGTTCTTTTAGCCTGTTTCTTGCCTCATGTTCTCTCCCATCATGAGAGCCAGCAATGGAAGACTGGGTCCTTATGTGCAGGTTCCAGTCACCCTTCTCTTCTGCTTTCTTCTGTTTCTAAGAACTCTGTAATTCTTTTGGGCTCACCTAGATAACCCAGGGCCATCTCCTTCTCCTTAGGTCAGGTGATTAGACATCTTAATTCTATGGCCGGGCTTAGTTCCATTTGCCTTCTCCTTTAACGTACTCATGGGCTCCAGGGATTCAGACACATTCATTCTGTCCCTGAGGCGGGGTGTTCCCATTGCTGTTCCTGCAGTTTTCTGTGGGTTCCTGTCTGAGTTTTCCTCAGGGTTCTTTTGTGCCTTGTTTGGCCTCCTGAGAGAGTTATTGTCATTTGAAGCCTTCTTACTTGTTTTTCTCTGGTTTTAGGAGACTTCCTTATTTTTTCCTTTTTTCGGTCTTTCACCCTTGTTTTTCTCATGGTTGGCGTCCTTTGCTAGCTCTTGCCTTGCTGCCATCGGTGCTGCTGGTTTAGATTCACGCTGCCCTTGAACCTCCTCACCAACTTCACTGGCACCTCATCACTTCTTTTGGGACAGCTTCCTAGATTTCGTTCCTGGCTTGGCACTGCTCACTTGTCTGTTGTAGCTACCGCTGTGGCTAGTGTGACGGGTTGCTGAAAGTGTGGAGGCTGCTTTCATTTTGTGAGTTGACAGCTGCAGTTTTGGAGTCTGGAGTCATCGCCAGGGAAGCCACATTCCCCAGACTTCTTGCCTTTCTTCCCAAAGGTGACAGCCTCACCTCTGCTGCTCATCTCTGTTTCTTTCTCCTTTGGGAAAGTAGCCATGCCATCTAGCCTTGGATTCCACCTGCAGTAAACACCTCGCGACACTACAGGGCTGGGGCAGATGAGTGGTCTGGTTGAGACAAGTGACAGTGCTGACCTGGGCCGCAGTGCTGAGCAAACTGTTAGATAGATGGAAAAATTCCTTGAAGCCAGGAATCGTTTAGAAACCAGGTTATTGTTTAGGACAGGTGAGCATTTTAAATAGTTTTGAACATTCAATTTTCCAGAAATCACTTTATCCCTACACCGTAGTGTTAGCTTTCTCTAGATTATTTGGCATTGTTTACGTTTTCATTTCTGCTGTCTTGAGTCAGTGGTGTATCAACGAGACCTTCACCAGCTGGAGTACCTGTGGTTGCTTTTGGTTCTTTTTTCCTCTGAGAGCATTCTGTACCCAACTTCCAGATTAGTGTTAACTTTTCTTCCAAAGTCCAGAGTGTCTCTTTTACCTGTTAAGTGACTGTCAGGCCTGGTGTTCAGAGGCAGTAGAGAATGTTTGTAGAAATGTATTGTAGATAGTGACTTTAAAACTATTCATTGTGATCTGTTCTGTAAGAAACACATTTTTTGCAGTGGTCTAGCACACAGGTAAATACGGGCAAGCACAACTAGAGCTGCAGCTTCCCAGAATGGAGCTATTCCATAAGGTGCAGCCAAATGTATTTCTGCCTCTTCGGAAGTCTTGGGCTTCATGTAGTTATTTGGTGTAATTCTTCACTAGCTTACATGTAGTTTGAGGATACCTGGGCTAGATTAGAGTAGCAAAGAAGGTCTATGCTTTGGGGAAGAGGTGGTTGGGGAAGGCATTCTACGGTGGGTCCATGTACTGTTTGGGCTTATTCCAAGGTACATTTTGTGACTGTTTGAGCTGCCATTCTTCTAATCTTGGTATGCTCATATGTACACTCCACTTCTGTGGAGATGGTGGGCATGCTTAGGGGCTTGGCATTGGTCAGAGATTGAGGAGCAAAGGTGAATGGCTCACACTTCTGGAAATCTCCAAAAGAACAAATTGGTACTAACATGGCACCTTTCAAGGGAGCTCTAGAATGGCTCCTGCCTTTGCCTCCACTTCTCTTTTCTTTTCCCTTAGCACACGGATAAGCTACTTTCTGTCATTTCTCATGGATGTCCTCTGGCTCTCCAGCTCATGAATGTATTGACTCCACATTTAAAATGTCTAGTTGTGAGCTCACCAAAATGTAATTTGAAAAAAAAAAATTAATGACCATGCTCACCTGACTTCATCCCTGTTTTGGGCAGGGCTTCGTGCCTTTACAGTAATAATAGGTATTTACTTTTTATAGAATATTACTATAATTGAGTATCAAAGGTATAGTTTCTAACCCATCATCTTATGTTTGGTTTATATTATAACCAGATCATGCTTGAGATTCTGATTGGTAGCAATTTGCAGCCATGCTAAACTATTTTCTAATTAAGCTTCCTGATATTTTATCTTTTCAAGGGCTACAAAACTTCACAGGGGAAGCTTGATTGCACTCTGCATTTCCAATGTCTTTTTCATGCTTCCTTGGCAGTTTGCTCAATTTGTGCTTCTTACTCAGGTAAGGTAACAGCATTTTTAAACATGTTTAAGCCTAGTGTTTCTCTGTGAGCTCATTTGAATAATATTATAACCAAGATATTTTATGAGTCTAGGTCGTAAGACTTCTCTAGTTAATGCTTTAAAAGAAAATGCAGAGTCTGAATCTTCATGAGATTTTTTTTTTTTATTAACGAATACTGTTTACTTACTAGTAGAATTCAGGTTTGTAAGACTGTGCATATCTTTGTTACTCAGCAATTGTTAGTGTGCCTGAAAGAGAACTACTGCTAAATCTAAAGTACGTCTCCTAAGTAAAATGGGTTTCTTTTACAAACCAACACAGTGGGCGGAGGGTAAGTGGCCACGAGGAGAGGTAGGAGGGGTTTCTTATAGGTTTTAGACAAAGGGAGGAGGGGGATTTGCTGTGCGCCCCCCAGGTTGGTCACAAAAGCCCGCGGGCGCCAAACCTGTCTTTAAATTGATTGGTTATGAACACCAGAAATGGGTTGGGAGTCTCTCATTGGTGAGAGTCACCTTTAGGGCAGAGGAATGTGCTGGCCATTACCTAAGTATATTTCAGGCTTGTTTATACCTTATTGGGTGCTTTTGTTTCCAGGCTTGCCTAACATGCCTAGGCCTGTCTCTTTTTGTCCACAGAGCCTGAGACCTGAAATAGTCCAGTTGGAACGAGGGATATTTTGTGATTTCTCTTAGGCCTCGTCCTCACATTTTGCTCTCTGAGGGTTTTTGTAAAGTAACAGGACATACTTCCCTGTGACCCTCCTGTCATGCAATCACCCTTGAATAATGCAGTATCCTCATGGATAGCTGGATAAAGAAAGCCCTGTTTTCTTATCAGTAGGGAAAATTTCCTGTAGATGACTTAGAAATTAAAGTAAAAACAAAACTCATTGATTGGAACTATTTTGGCTATTGTTCAGTTTCTCATTGTTGTCTGTGTATTCTGAGAAGCATAGACTATAATCTGAATGGATTTCTCTGTGAAAAGGGTAGAGAGACTCTGAAGTGATACCTCTATTTAAGAGCTATAGTACCATCATTTAATCAACAAAGCCATCTGAAAAAATAATTTTAGAATTTTTGATAGATAACATAATTTTCAAAATGGAAAAGAAGGTTAAAAATACCTTTGCATTAAAAGTATTCCTTCAAATTTGAAACATGATAAAGTTGATTATAACCAGCATGTGAATATTTATATCAATTATGTATAATGTTAATGAAGGTACTTATAATGACTGACAAGAAGAAATTAATGTTTTTACATAAATACACATTATTTTTTAGTTTAATTTGTATTCTGTAATTAAGTATTACTGGTCATGTTATAATTTATATTTTCATGTGTTTGACTGAATAGAGAACTTTTTATTTGTACATGTAGAGTCAGCTAAATATTAAAATTATTATAGCTTTGGATAACTCACAAAGTAATTTCTCATAGTTAGACATTATGAGAGATATGTAGGGAAAGATAAATTAAAGTTTGTTAGTATATAGCCCATATTCAGTAACAAATTGACAGCTAAGAGGAAGACTAAGAAACCAACATTCTGGATAGAGAGAAAGCAGTTCCACAAAACAATTCAGGTCCTTTTGTCTTTATTCTTGTGACTACGAACTGCATATATGATTTTTTGTTCTCAACAGTTTCCTTTTCTTTTCAGATTGCCTCATTGTTTGCAGTGTATGTTGTGGGATACATTGATATATGTAAATTACGGAGGATCATTTATATACACATGGTAATGCTTCTTATTGTTTATTTCTTTTGACTTTAAACTCCTGATTAATATTCATTGCTGAAACTAGTTGTAACATGATTCTGTAATGAGGATGTGTCATTCAAATACTATGATCTAGTCAGACCTTGTTTTAAATAGGCTTCCCAGAAAATTTTAATTTGTTATTTCATTGCCTGATTAATATTGTGCCCAGCTTATACATTATCAGTGAAAGGCACTCAGGAAAGAGCAAACACAAAGTATGTGTTTTTCACCTGTGGAGCTATGTATTAAAATGAAGTGAAATATTCATTCACTGGGTATGTAGGACACATGATTATGACCAGAAGTATAGAGTCTACATTATTTGTGCTTTGACCTAGTAGAGAGAGGGAAAATTATAAATAATAATAGCATGTTAAAACGTGACAAGATGAAAGAAAATGAAAGAAAAAACCCAGCAGTCAAGTCAGTTTAGGGCAGATTGGGAGTGGAAGATCAGGACTAGGAGATGGAGGTCTTGAACTAGGTGCTTAGCCCACGTGAGGAGGACTAAAAGGAGGCTGAGATGCAGACAGGGAAGCAGGTTGTAGTTATCAGAGTAGAATGTTCTAGATCAGTAAAACAGCAGGAGTGAACACTCCAGAGCTGGGTGGTTGAAGCTGATTGAATGTTTGTCCTTCGGAAGCATTTGTCTTCTCTCTCTGTCAATTTAGAGTAGAATTGATATGCAGGAAACCTTTTTTAATTTTTGAGGATCTTGATCAGTTTCCCACGTTTTCAGCAGTAAGGTACTTGGGTCCTAGGCTCTGCGTGCCTTCACCAATATCTATTCTGTCTTTCAAAGTTACTGTAGCCATCCTAGTGGGTATGTGAGTTTTGCTTGCACTTCTTTTTTTTTGTTTTTTTTGAGACAGGGTCTCCCTGTAGCTACAGCTGTCCTGGAACTTGCTATGGAGATCAGGCCAGCCTCCATCTGCCAGAGCTCTGGCTGCTTCTGAGTGCTAGGATCACAGGCATGGCTACCACGCCAGCTGTCTCTATAGTCTTGCTTTATGCATCATGTATTTGAATCATACAGCATTTATCATTTTCAGATATGCTTCTTTTACTTACCAACATGCAATTAAATTTACTCTTTTTGTGGCTTCATGGCTCATTTCTTCATAGCTCTGAATAACTTTATTTATTTATTTATTTTGGGTAAGTCACAGTTTGTTCACCTACTGAAGGGACATTTTAATTTCAAGTTTTTGTAGTTATGAATAAAGCTGTTGTGAACATTTGCTTGAAAGCTTTTTGTATATAGAGGTTTTTAATTCATTTGGAAAATAACAAGGAATGTGATTGTTGATTCATATGGCATATCTAGTGTTTAGGAAGTTGTCAAACTGTTTTCCCCAATGGCTGCACCATTTTGCATTCCTTATGAGAAGAGTCAGGGAGAGAGGGAAGAAGGCAGTGGGGAGAGAGGAAGGGAGGGAGGGAGGGAGGGAGGAAGGGAAAGAGGGAGGGAGGGAGGGAGGGAGGGAGGGAGGGAGGGAGGGAGGGAGGAAGGGAAAGAGGGAGGGAGGGAGGGAGGGAGGGAGGGAGGGAGGGAGGGAGGGAGGGAGGGAGGGAGGGAGGGAGGGAGGGAAGGCCAGTCCTGCTGCTATCCTCTTGGGCATTTAGTGCTACTGTCTGTGGACTTTATTCTAATAGATGTGTAGTGGTTATTTCAGCATTGCTCTTTGGTTGACCAAGCATTCGTGTTTATTTGTATCTCTGCATCTTATTTGGTGTGGTATTTGTTTAGATCTTTTGTCATCTTTTCATTTTGTTGTTCATTTTCTTATTACTGAGTTTTAATAATTCTTCATACAATATTTTATCAGATATTACTTTGTTTTAAAGACTGGTACTGGGAATTGAACTAAGGACCATATATAGTAGTAAAGTGTGCTATCACTGAGCCACAGCCCTCACTCAGATACATCTTTTGCAAATATTTTTCTCCTAGTCTGGTGACTTGTCTTTCTCTTGACACCGACTTTCTCAGAGTTAGAATTTTAAATACATTTTGATTCATTTTATTTCTTTCTTTCTGTGTATATATGGTTATATGTACATCTATACAGGTGCCCACAGAGGCCAAAAGAGGGCATCAGATTCCCTTTAGCTGGAGTTACAGGCCATTCTGAACTGCCCAGTGTGGGACTGAATTCCAATCCTTTGCAAGAACAACAAGCACTTGTAACCACTGAACTACCTTTCCAGCTCAAATTTTTTTAATGCAGTTCATCTTATGTTTTTTTGTGGATTACACTTTTCATTCTACGTAGGAACTCCTCACCAAATCTAAGTCTGTCTAGGTATCTTTTTCTGTTAACTTCTAGGAGTTTATAGTTTCTTGATGAATGTTTAGGTCTATGGTCGATTTTGAACTAATTTTTGTGGACCATGCATATAAGGTCTATGTCTGTGGCTGTCTGTCTACTTGTTCCAATACTATTTGTCAAAGACCATTTTTGCTCCATTGCTGTATGAATGTCCTTTGTCAAAGGTCCCTTGGTTTTTACTTACGTGGGTGGCTTCTGGACTCGGCAGTGCCGTGTTGATCCACTGGTCTGTTTGTCGCTTGTCTCTTCTCACTAATGGTGCACTGCCTGGCTTTAAGGTAAGCCTTGAAATCAAGACTTGTCAGTTGTCTGACTGTTCTGCCTCAGTACTGAGTTAACTCTTCCTGGTCTTTCATGTCTCTGTATGAACTTTAGAATTAGTTTGCCAATATTTACGAAGTAACTGAGGGAATTTTTGCGTGAAGTTGTGTTGAATTAATAGGTCAGGTTAGAAAACTAAAATTTTGTCTTCTCATTCATAAACAGATCTCTTAACCTTCTTAGCTCTTATTTGAACACTTTCACCAGTGCTTCATAGTTATCTGGATATAGTTCTTGTACGTAGTTTGTTATATTTACACATAGTTCATCTTTTTGGGCGCTAACTGTACATGTCAATGTGTTGATAATTGTCAGTTCTACTTTATTTATTGCTGGCACTGTGGAAAGTGGTTGACGTTTGGACTGTTGTCCTCATATGGTCTTGCTCCCATTGCTGTTTAGTTCCAGGAGTTTGTTGATTCTTTTGGATACTCTTCACACATTATTATGTCACCTGTAAAGATAGTTTTATTTCTTCCTTCCCAGTCTTTCCACCTTTTCTTACTGTGTTTTCGAGGACTTCTGGGGAAACAGTAGTGGGGAGAAACCTTTTTGCCTGACTCTTGATCTTGTCAGAAAGCTTTAAGTTACCCCACGTTAACTAAGATACTGTCCATAGGGATTTTTGTATCTATTCTTTGGCTAGTTGAGGGAATTTATTTTTTTAGACCAGTTTGCTGAGGGTTTATTTTTAAACGTGAATTGATGGTCAACTTTGTCAAACAGTTTTTCTTTACCTATTGTATTTAAGCTGTGAATGTGGTATACTAGCTGGTTTTCAAATGTCGAATCATCTTACTTTTGAGGGATGAATGCACATGGTCCTGATACATGGTTGCTTTTATGCATTGTTCAGTTTGATTTGCTGATATTTTATTGAAGTTTCTTTTCCATCTATGTTTTATTGTAAGGTCACTGAGTTAGAATTAGGGTACTATTGTCCTCATAGAGTGAGGTGAAAGGTATTTCCTTAGCTTCCATCTTCTAGAAGAAAGCATCTCTTCCTAACAACGGAATTCTCTTTGACATATTTCAGAGTAGTACTTGTTTTCTCCTGCTAGAAGCATAAAGGGCTTTCCCTTTGATGGAGTTCTTAGAGGTGAAAATCACTAAACATAGGTCCCTACCTCTGGCTGGGTTCTCTATGGTTTTCAGCTCTAGGAGTTGCCCTCCTGAGCTTCCTCCAGTCACAGATAAAGTTCATCTCCCAGGCTTTAGGTTGTTCCCTGGGGTGTTTGGTTATCTTATGCACCTGCCTGTGTCTTTCCGAGGGAGCTTTCCCTGTGACCTCCCCTTATCTTTCAGACATAAAGCTGTGTTTTCCTTGCTGCCAGAACCTACCAGTAATTTCCTGAGTTCTTTACTTTAGGGCCCTCATTTTGGTTTTGAGAGATATTTCTTTGATGATTTGTTATAGCAAGCATGTTGTTTTGTTTCATATATTTTTTTTTTGTCGTTTTTGTATCTTTGGAAAAATATAATTTCAAACTGCTAGTGCATTTTTAAATTTTTGTGTGTTAAGTTTTGGGAGTTACAGATATACTCTGGATAGCAAATCCTTATCAGAATTTGAATATATTTTCTCTCATTCTTTGGGCCGACTTTTCACTCTTCTGATTGTGTCCTTTGATGTTCTATGATTATTAGTTTTTAAATTCTTAATGTATATTTTTATTGAATTTTGTGCATTTCATACAGTACATCTTAATCATATTTAGACCTCTATACACTCCCCACATCACTTCCCCCACTGGATTATGTTAAGGCCTGTCAAGTCAATCTTTTGTACCCAGATGTCCCTCAGTACAAGTGCATCCGCTGCGGTCTACTCAGCCAATTTAGAGCCACCCCCTTAAAGATAACTCTCCCTCACCCAGCAGTAATCAGTTGCCTAGAGTTCCTTGGATAAGGGTGTGCTGATTATTAATTTTTATGTCCTCCAGTTAGACGTTTTTCCCATTGTCTTTGCTTTTGGTGTTATACCTAAGAAAATGAGTGACATGAAACTTTGAGAATTTTACCATTTCAGCTCTTGTGTTTAGGTGTTCAATCTATTTTGAGTTATTATTATGAAAGGCATTAGGTAATACTCCAAGTTCATGGGAGTATCTATTTTCCTAAGCACTGTTTCTTGAAAATGTCATCTCCATTGACTGAACTTGGAATCCTTATTAAAAATCATCTGTCCATATATTTCAGGGATTATTTCTGGGTGCTGTGTTCAGTCTCACTGGTTTGCATGTTGTCTTTATACATATTCCATGCGGCTTTGATTACTTGAGCTTTATAATAAGCTTTGAAATTAGTAGGTCTGCCTTCACTTTGTTCTTACTCTGTTTCTAAATATTTATCAAATGTTCGAATGTTTGCTTGCATGTATGTATGTGCACTATATGCATGTAGTGCCTCTGGAGACCAGGCTCCTGGAGCAGAATGTTGTGAACCACCATGCAGGAACTGGGACCAAACCTGGGTCCTTTGCAAAAGCAGCAAGTGCTCTTAACTGCTGAGCTATCTCTCAACTCCACTGTGCTCTCTTTGTAGATTATTTTGTACTTGATATCCCTTTAGAGTCCCCAGGAGTTTTTATTTCTGTGAAAGATGCTAAGTTTTCATGGTGATTGCATTCACTCTACAGTCTGGGTTTTCATAGTATTTTTAACGATATTCAGTCTTTTAAACAGTAAAAATGGGATGCCTTTCCATTATTTATATCTTAATTTATTTCAACAGTGTTATTACAGCTTTCCTCCTTAAGTCTTATGCCTACATGATTAAGCTCATTTCTGAGTTTTTATTCTTTTGTGCTACTGGCCAAAGGAATTGTTTTGTTTCTCTTTCAGATTGTTTTAGTATATAGCTGTTCAGTTGATTTTTGTATGTTAACTTTTTATCCTGTTACTTTCCTGAATTTTAAAAATCTTATTGAATTTTTGTGCATTTCATGCAATTCATCTTAATCATATTTAGACCCCTCCTGTTTATACTCCCCTGCAGCTCATCTACTGGATTTCACACATTCTGTCATATATATTAATGCTTACAAAGTCAAGTTTGTATGCCCAGATGTCCCTCCAGTGTGAGTTCAGCCACTGGAGCCTGGTCACCTGATCTATCACAATTCCCTTAAAGAAGACCACTGCAGTGATCAGTTGACAGTAGTTCCTCTGATAAGGTTGAAGCTTCTTGAACATTTCCCCAGTTCTGTGCTGGGTTTTTGTCTGATCTGAGATTGTATGGGTCTTGTGCATGGTATCACCATTGTTGTAAGTTCCTGTGAGCAAGTTCCCAGCCAACTGGAAAACTCTATTTTCTTGTGGTTATCTACCACCTCTGGCTCTCACAGTCTTTCTGCCCCCTCTTCTGGAATCATTCCTGAGCCCTAGTTGGCAGAGTTTTAATATAGGAGTCCTATCAAGGGACACACACTGTGCAGTCTCTTATTCTCTGTATTTTGGCTAGTTGTGGCATTTTGTGTTAACTTTACTGAATTTTAAACCATTATTAGCCATGTGAAATTATAGTTTCTGTAAGCAGAGATTTAAACTTTTCAAGTTTACTTGTTTTCTATTTCTTCTTCACTAATTTCTCTAGTATTGTGTTAAGTGGGAAAAGTGGCCTCGTACCTTGGTTCTGCTGCTGGAAAGCGATTGCAGCCTCACTGTTGAATGTAGTGTTTCCCATAGGTCTTTCATTGTGGTCTCTGTTTTCCTAAAATAGATTCTTCTTGTCCCTAGTTTTGTGATGGGATGGTGTTGAATTTTTCCAAATGCGTTTTCTGTTTCAGCTGGAAGAATCACACTTTTTCTTTTATTCTCATGTTGTAGTATATTACATTGTTTTTTTTTTTAAATAGAAATATTTATTTTGAAGAGAAAACTGATTCTAAAATTCACCTGCAAATGGATCTAGATCTAGATCTAGATATAGATATGAAAAATAAAACTTAGAGATTAAAAATGACTTATTTTATTTTAAGGACTTTTGAAACTATAGAGGTAAATTCTGAAATCCTACAGGAGGTAAATGATAAATATGACCAGTATAAACATTTAAGTAATAACTATAATACAAAAGTATCACAAAGATAAAATGACCTGGGAAAAATACCTGGTGTATGTTTACTTGCTCAAGAGCTATGTCCTGAAATAATCACAAGATCTCTTAAGGTAAACAACCAAACCCAAAAGAAATACATGTAGTAGACATAATCAGTTCATACTCATCCATACAACATACTCAGCAAATCACTATCTCATCTGCTATCACAGTGATGAAAATGTTCAACATGGTACATTTTTCCTGGTGTGGTACAAAGTTTTTAAAGGAATATTCAGTACAGGTCAGCATAAATATAGACAGGCACTCTCATCTGTTTTGTGAGAGAGTAAACAGATGGACTTTCTATAGAGCAATTTGTTGCCTTGGTTTTTGAAATGTGTGTCTCTTTGATACATCAATTTTAGTTGATGTAGTTTATCTGCATGAATACATTGAAATGTATATAAGATGTATACAGAGGGTTTCGTATCACTTGTACCAAGAAAGAGGGAAGCAAGATAGATCCAGAAAGCACTCTTACCTGTTGAGCAGTACTCAGAGGACCATTAAATAAACTATAGAATGTAAGACATTTTTCTATTTTTAAGCAGAAAGAATTAGATTTATTTGGATTGAAGCTTTCTGAAGCATTTAAGAGTCAGAGCAAGGGAGGATAAACTTCCCGGTCAGTTCCTACTTGTGGCTTATGGATGAAGTGTCAACAGAAAAGTACTGTTGGTGGCTGTCAGGGGGTGTACAGTGTGGGATGACATGGGCTGTTTCTGTTGGGTATACCCTAAGTGAATGGTTTGAGTTCTGTTTTCATGGCAGTGTACAGTTTGACGTGGAAAATCAGTATTCTTCATTTGGTGTTATGTACACTAACTACATTTTTCTTGTATTTTTTTTTTAGATTTCTCTTGCACTTTGTTTTGTTTTTATGTTTGGGAACTCAATGTTATTAACGTCTTACTATGCTTCTTCTTTAGTAATTATTTGGGTAAGTATTCCTTTGGTTGTTTTTATAATTTTCATTATTTTTGAGAATTTCAACATTTATACAATGAAGTATAATCATATCTACTCCCATTTCCCCTCCAGTTCTCACCACACCCCCCAGCAAGCTCCTCCCAACTTCATGTCCTCAGCACCCCTTCCCCTGCCTATTCTTTGGCTAGGTCTGTAATCTAGTTAGTGATGCCTTTGGCTGCTTTTGAAACAACGTGTATCAGTTTCTTACTGACTTGGGATTCCTGAGTGCTTTCTGCAGGGCTCTCTCAGGCATCTGGTTGAATGTGTCTGTGCTACATTGCAGTTCACAGTTTGAAAGCAGGAGCAAACCAGACGCCGTGAGGGGTCTTTCAGAGCGTGCAGTACGTTGTCTTTTGCCTCATTCTGCTCTCTCTTCCCTTGGCTTTTCTCACGTGTGTTTTGGTCTCGAGGTTAGATGCAGGAAAGTTCCTGTGCTTTCCTCTTACCTTTTTTTCCTTTTGCCTTCACTTTTAGTCTAAATATAAAAGTCTCAATCTTCAGCCTGTAGGAAATACTTTTGTCCACTGGGCTTTGGCACTGCCGTGTTTTGCAGCCCGAAGTTACCCCTCTATCTGTCGTGCTGCATTTCAGTGGAGGCCTGGTTCTTGAAGACACAAGCATGTACCCTGGCCCGTAATGGATTCTGCTTTTTGAATAATCTTTAGGTTACTCAGATCTTTGATTTTCTTGATTAATTTGGAGCCTCTTACTTATTTTTCTTATTTTACAAATTACTATTTTAAAAAAACTTATTTTCAAGAAATATACTTTTTCCCAATCTGAGCCACTACCCCTTTTTACTATAACACTCAAATATATTTAGCTATAGAAATGGCATTAATGTGTGGTGATGCTATGTTTTCAATAGCTAAAGTCATTTCCTGAGTTACTATTGTTGTGCTGTGGGATTAAAATCATCATACTGTCTAGCTATGATTTTTGAATTCTGAAGTAGGTTTTGCTCCCTAGAGGTAACACAGTTTGGGAGTCCATGTTCCTAGAAAGACTTGACTTGACACAGAAGTATTTTGTGAAGATAGTAAAATCTTGTGTATCATTTATCACATGAGTCATAAAGTCTTAGCTTAAAGAAAATCTTGTGTCTATATGAACTATTTAAAATTCAGAAATTTTTGCATAGGTAACCACATATATAAAATACAGAACTAGTTACTTATATGTGGTGATTCTAATTTAAATTTACCAAGTAACTGAATACATACACACACACACACACACACACACACACACACATGCATATGTGCACATTAGGGTTTTTTTATGTATATTTTGAAATCACTGACTACAAAAATGGCCATGGGGTGATTTTGTATGAAAATCCTACAAAAGCAAAAAAACAAAGAAAAACCATGGACATGGGAAAGAGCGTTGTGGGGTGAGGGAGATGGGGCACAGGGGTGGAAGGGAGAGGAATTAGAATGCACTTTATTCATATATGAAAATGTCAAAGAACAAACCTAATCAAAAAGAAATCAACAGTATACTAAATTTTATGTTCTTCAAAGCCTTCATTAGTCACAATAATTGTTACTTATTTTCCTTATTCAGGGTATGCTGGCAATGAAACCACATTTTCTAAAATTGAATCTCTCTGAACTTAGTTTATGGGTAAGAATTCACGAGTGCATATTTCTTCTCTAAAATATAGTATTGGTTTTGTGTTTTACTTTTGAAGAAATTATATATGTAATGCAAGGGCCTAATCATTTTATAAATACATCAGGACCCCAGCTTTACTGTGCAAAGTGTTCTTTTCATGAAGTATAAGGTATAACCGATCAGTTCCAGTTTTAGGTTTGACCTACATTTCCTCTGAGGAGCAGTGTATGTGTAACAAACCACTGTAAGAGGCTCTGTATATATTCAGCTTTGGTGGTAACTCTTGGTTTTGGAGCAACATTCTTTATTTCAAATCAAGTACTTTTTTAGGAAACATTTTTCCCTTGAAGATAGAGACATTATTTATGTGTAATTAACACATTTGGGGTTTTTTTGTTGTTGAGTTGTGGAACATAAAACATTAAAGTTTGTTTTGTTTTATTTTTCTTCTGTAGGTTATCCAAGGATGTTTTTGGTTATTTGGAACTGTTATACTCAAGTATTTGACTTCTAAACTTTTTGGCATTGCAGATGATGTAAGTGTATTGTTGCTTAAAATGGAAAGGACTTCATAGGCAAAGAGTAAATTATTGGAGTTATTAAAATATTCTTTAAAACAAATTCCAAAATGAAGTATATTTGCCTATTATTTTTCTTTAATTAAAGAAAGCAGTTCACAAAAATATGATTATGTACGTAGTTTTTAAACTTCAAAATTAACTTCTTGACACAGGTCCTGTATATTGGTTTATTTCTATATCACAAAGATTTAGAAAATGTAAAGCAAGAAAGCTTCAGAGATTGAGGCCCAAAATATAAGGTCCAAGCAGTCATTTTCTGATTGTTTACTCTCTCCTTTTGAAACCAATGATGACACTGTCTTCAGATCCATAGCTAGGTACCCTCCTTCCCCATCAGCCTTCTGGGCAGTGTTTGTGGAGAGTTTATTTATAAATAAACCATTGTCGGCATTTAGGTCCAAGTTAGAGTTATTAAGAGTAGGGCTTTTTGTTATTCTTTGTTTTTTGTCTTTTTAGGGAGATCTCCCTGTAAGCCCCAGCTGGCCTGGAACTTCCTATGTCTGGGATTAAAGGCTTGTGCCATCCCACCTGGCAAGAGAAGTTTTTGTTTTGTTTGGCTAGGAAAGAGAATAAAAGAACATTTCTATTTTGAGGATTCTTATGAATAATTGCTTTGTGTGTGTATGTATGAGGCGGGGAGGTGTCTGTTGCATGTGGGTGGACCAGAGATGGGCATCAATTGTCCTGCTCTCTCTCCCTCTTACTCTGTTGAGACAGTCTTTCACTGAACCTGGAGCTAGGCTGGTGGCCAGCAAACTCCAAAAATCGCTGTGTTCCCACCCCCACCGTGGTGCTGGGGTTAGGCAGGCTCATCTACCCGGTATTTTATGTGGGTGCTAGAGATTCAAGCTCAGGTTCTCATGCTTATGCACCAAGTGCTGTTTCCTCTTGAGCCATCTCCCCAGCCTCATTTTGTTTATTTAGATGTGTTAATCAGCACATCCTAAGTTAGGGAGCTCCTGGCAATTGTGATAGTGTACAAGGTAATAAAGACTGTGACAAAATGTAGTAAGTTCAGAGTGCTGCAGGGACACACAGGAGGAGAATCAGGAATGGATCATGAAGGTAGAGGGGCAGGGCTATGGAGTCAGCTGGGATGCAGAGGACAAGCAGAAGGGACTGCGGTAGTCCCAGGTGTGTGAAATGTTTCCTCACTGCAGGATAACCAGTCAGTTAAGACATTGATTCAGGCTGGAGGCACTGTTGTCATATCTGTTGTAGCCTAATACCCTAAGAGGAAAGAAACAAGAAAGTGCTGTATGTGATCACCACATGTGCAGTAGTGCTTTGTCACTTTGATGTTTCTAGAACTGTGTGACAGAGACCAGCAGCATTCATCATAAATTCTTAATTCTGCTGTTTGTCAAAAGAAGAGAATGGCAGGCAGGGCCACCCACCCCTGAAGAAGCACTGTTCTGCCTTTCCTTCTCTACTAGGAATGTTAGGCACGATGCCCTCTTGAGGAACCGGAAGATCCGTTTTAGTTAATCCCTGGTCCCTGTCCCTGCTCCTGTCAGCACTGTCCTTCGCTGAAGTCTGATGAGCTAAGTGCTGAGGTTCACGTAATTCCACTTTGAAGACTTTCCTTAGGTCTGATTCAGTTAATGTTGAATTCTGGAGCTTTAAAAAATACCACTTTGTAACAACTTCATTAATACTTAAGTTCTAATGGCCACATTTTACTTTTGATACTAAATTTACCTAAATTAAAAGTACTTGCTCAGAATGGCATGGGGTCAGTACTCAATAAATATTACTTGGTGTTGTTGTGGTTATTGTTACATTGTTGTCGTTTATTATCCTTGTGTACACACACACACACACACACACACACACACACACACACACACAGCTCACTCTTTTCCTCCATGGATATGTAGATTGCCTAGGCTGACTTAGATTGATGGCTAATGCTATAATGAGCATTGAGTTGTAGATATCATCACTTACTAATTTTTAACGGTGGTTCTGGGAGTTGGAATTCGTAGCTTAATTTAAATTAACCTACTTCAGATTAGTGCTGACTTAGTTCAGGTTAAATAGATGGTGCCTTGCTTCAGAATATCTCCACTTCTCCCTGTTTGTGCTGTTACTGTCATACATACACCGTCTGTATACATGTGTGAAAATGTGAGTTCCGGTTACTACATTATGCACTTGTGTAATTATGAGAAAAAAAAAAAGGGGCTTTATGCTGCCTTTTGTGTTTATCAATATTTCCCACCATTTTTACTGCCTTTTATTCCTGTCTTGAGGAATCGTTCTTCCTTAGCCTGTAGATTCCCTTTCCGATTTTATAAGGCAGGTCTCAGCTGTAGGTTCTGTTAAGTTTTGTTGTTTCTTTAGTGTTTCAATTTTTGTTGTTTTGTTCACTCGTTAGGACTCATGTTGCTAGATGCAGAATTGTTTGTTGACTGTTTTCTTTAAAGCTCCGGCCTCCATTAGTTCTAAGAAAGCCATTAATACTGACTTATATATATTAATAAATTAATAGAAGGTTAATTGGCACTTTATTTTTCCATGGGCATGATGAGTTATTTTTTCTTGCTGCTGCTTTCAGCATTCAGGCCCACTTTGCTAAGTCTTGTGAACACATTTGGCCAGTTTTTTCCTACGTTCCACGCCCTCTTTCATGTTCCTTGAGTGTTTACAGCACCCCTCACACCCACCAGTTCTGAGTTTGTGGAGAGCTTGGGCTCTCATGGATCTCCTGTACGTGTATACAGCTTTCCAGTTCTCCAGAGATGTGACAGTGTACCTGTACTTTGGAAGGCTGACTCATCTCCAGCTTCTCAATGTGAGGTTTCTGACTAGTCTATTCTTCTGTTCAAGTCACTGGGTTTATAAGTGCTGTAGGCTCTGGCAGGAAGGAAAGCTTGACCTCTCATTTCTTGCTGTCACTGATAGCACACGGGTTTCTTCTAGCTGCCATAAGTCAAATCCGCTTCTTGAGTAGCAAAGGCTTTAGTTTTCACAGCCAGTCCCATCCACCTCATAGAAACACTTTAGAGACCCACCAAACTGGGGAATGCTGATGATGGGAGGAACACTCTGAGCTGGAGCACCCTGCGCAAGAATCCATAGGCTCCTGTTTCATTCACCCAAAGATCATTTTTATCAGCAAATACTTCTTGGTGCCTGTTTGATTTCTAGAATATGAAATGGTTGTTTGTGACACTTCTAACCAGTTTTAGGTACCTTGAGGGAGAGGATGTGCAGACTCCCCCTTCCATATCTAAAAGTCCCTGCATTCATTGGTTTTCAGGTGCTGCCCCAATGTTGTAGCAAATCACAATGAAGCAAACCACACGTGACAGTGAGCTACTCTTTCTGGACATTGCTAAATTTGGTTGGCTAATTATTTTATTATTTTTATTTTATGTGTGTGAGTGTAATGCCTGCATGTAAGTAGGTCCAACCCTGTTGTACAGTGCCCTTGGAGGTAAGAAGAGGGTGTCAGTTCCCCTGGAACTGGAGTTACAGACAAGAACTGAAACCAGGTCCTATGTAAGACAGTCAGTGCTCTCAACTGCTGAATCACCTCTGCTGCCCCTGGATGAGATTTTTTTCAAGGGTATTTACCTTTATTCGTGGAAAATATTATCATAGTTTTCTTTTCTTGTCATTTTTTTTATGATTTTGGTTTCAGAATAATGCTAGACTCCCCAAATTGTGAAGAAGTGTTCATTCCCCTATTTTCAGAGATAATGCGTATAGATTTGTCATTTCTGCCTTATATGTGAGCAAAATGTAACACTGAAGCCCACAGGGCCTGAGATCATTGTTGTGCATAGGTTTTTTTCTTGGTATTCAATTTCCTTAGAGAATTCTCTCATTCCTCTGGAGGAACTTTGGTCATTTATATTGTTTGAGGGACTTTGCCTGCTTCTTATATGCAGCCAAATGAATCGTACTGTTAAAAAAGTTATTGTTGGTGGTGCACGTCTTTAATCCAATCACCTAAAAGCCAAGGCAGTTGTAGGGGCCAGTCTGCTCTATGGAGCAAGTTCCAGGCCAGTCAGAGCTGTATAGTGAGACACTGTCTCAAAAGAAAAGAATGTTCTGGGGACCAGTTAGCCAAAATACCATGACAGTTTTTTATATGGAATATAGTCTTTTATGTTCTTTTATTATTGAAAGCTTCAAGTTTTCTACTTTTCTAACTTGACATACTGGTGTATATATCCTTCTGTGTGGAAGCTGGCATACATTATGGAATGGTAAAGTGCAGCTTTTCCCCCATTAAACTCTTTGTGGTGAGAGCTCTTTAACATCCACTCTGCGTTTTTCAGATAGAACGATATGCTTTGATTAGCGATAGTCACCCTGGCATACACTAGGCCTGCCGGGTTTGTCCCAGCTGTCCTCTGATCCCATCCCTCTGTCTGGTTTCCCCTTCCTTTCTGGAGCCACTTGGAACCACTGCTGCATCCTCTTCTATGAAGTCAGTTTCAGAGTCTGGATGTGAGTGTTCTCGTGCCTGAAGGGAACGCCCGCTCTTGCTTTTACCACTCTTATTTTCTGGTAAATTCTGTCTTAAACTTTTCCTATAAGTAGTATTTTTTTGTGTATTGCATAAATTGATTATTTTATCTGAAGTTTATTAAATTTCAGGTTATTTAGTTTCCAGCTATTGCACATATGATTAGAAAAAAATTCTATCAGTTTTTTAAAAACTTTATTTTGACATGCCATTATTTTACCATTAGAGGAAAACATGTATGTTCTTTCTATGAAGTTTACACTCTTTGTTTATGAATTTATATAATGCTGATTTTATGTTAATTTTTATCTGCTTTTACTTTTCTGTAGAACAGTACTTAACATTTCTGTCGAATATTGTAACATACCTATTTTTTCCCCCAATTGTCATTTGTGTGTGTGTGTGTGTGTGTGTGTGTGTGTGTGTGTACTTCAGTCTATGTGGTGATCTACAGAGATATGTATGACTTGGCTTTGCAGCAGCATGTAGTATCATCTTTTCCTGTTTTTCTGAATGTCCATATATTTTTATCTTGAATTTACTATTTTTTATTTGTGTGTGTGTGAAAGAGACGGAGAGACAGAGAATGAAGGTATGTGGCGTGTGTGTTGAGGTTATGGGACAACTTCAGGAGTCTGTTTTCTCCTTTCACTGTGGGGATCAAATTCAGGTCTTCAGGTTTACATGGCAAATGTATTTACCTGCATCTCACTGGCCCTTGAATTTAGTTTTATGAAATATTACAATTGCTGTCCTAGATTTTTTTTTTTGTTTACCTGGTTTCTTTTTATTCTTGTTTGCAGCTTTTCTTCTTTTGTAGACAACATGATATTGGAACAGTTCGAGTATTTATCCTTTAATTAGTTAATTTAAGTTCTTTATATATATGGCATTTGTCATTTTACTAAATAATTTCCTTCCATTTTATTTGGAATTTGTTTCCTTGTGCCACACATTTTGTGTTATTTTCTTTAACTTGCCAGCTTGCCTTTCTTGCCCTCCCAACAGTGATTTGAGGTGCCTGTCACATTGGTCCCCCAAGGACAGTGCTTTGAGGTCCCTATCACATTGTTCCCAAGGACAGTGCTTTGAGGTGCCCATCACATTGTTCCCAAGGACAGTGCTTTGAGGTGCCCATCACATTGTTCCCCTGAGGACAGTGCTTTGAGGTGCCCCATCACACCCCCTCTTCCTGCTTTACTCCACGCTCTACTCTCTCCTCCATTGTATGGTGGGTGTTAAGATATAATTTCCTCTTTTTTTATAGTCTTTGCTATTTCAGATAATAATGAACTTGAAAGTCTGGCAAATGTCTTATGTCTTTGAGTCTTAGTTTTCTCACTTACAAAGTGAAAATGGTTCCACTATTCTCATCTTGTGGAGGGGAGTGGATGAGGCAGTGAACTCAAACACTCTTGTTGGTTATCAGTCTCAAGGTGCCTTTGTGCGAGCTGCTGCTCACGTCTCCTACCTTCAAGCAGTTCTCTTAGTCCCCTTTCCAGAACTGAGAGTTAATATCCCCTGTTTACCTTATGGTATTTATATGCTTGACAAAAGTTTGTGAAGTCCTGGGTCCACACCTCCTGGTAGGAAGCAAAGTGGGGCTGACTAGCCTATTTATCATGTTTAACAGAGTCAGAAAACCTCCAGGGTTAAAAGCATTAGGCACTGATGAGAGAGGAAGGTAGGGTGCTGTGGGAGCTATCACTTGCTGATAGAGGAGGCAGCTGCGAGATTGGAGAAACATTACTGAAAAGGTCAGTATTTAGAAGAGTGGGCTTTGTAGTGCAGTGAAAGTGATTTTTAGATAGTAAGATTAAACCACATGGCTATAATATTTGGCTCAGTCTAATGCTTCCCTCTTCATTTCTTCCTAGGCTCATATTGGCAACTTATTAACATCGAAATTCTTCAGTTACAAGGATTTTGATACTTTATTGTACACTTGTGCAGCAGAATTTGACTTTATGGAAAAAGAGGTAAGATGTGGTTTCCCATTTTTTTCCCTAGTTTTTGGTCCATCCATTTTTCATAAAGGATGCCCTGCTATTCCGGATCTTTACACACTGTTAGTTTAACTTGAAGAAAGTCTGGCAGCTTAATGAAAGTTGTTCCCATTTGTGTATTTATTTATGATCTTTTTAATGTTGTGATTTGGAAAAGTGCTTCAGATTACTCTTTTTTTTTTTTCTCCCAAGCATGAACACAGGTGTTGAACATTATCTCTTTTCAGAGACATTAATTCAGTCAGGCTCTTAGGTTTCCGTTCATTTTGTGGCTATTTGAATGATCTCATTGCATTTAAATATCACTGAGCACAAGATTTTCATGGTAACGTTTCTCATTCTAAAACTTAATTCAGATATTTAGAGGAAAACCAGAGTGTAGGCAGTGGATCATGAGACAGAAGCCTGTAATAGGAATTGATGGCCTTGAACAAACAACTCTCATTCTTTGTGTGCTAGTCTACTAGCCTCTAATAGTATGCTACAAACAGATATTGTGAAGGCAAAGTAAGATTACACACAGGAAAGTCCTTTGATATTGTAAGTTAAATATTATTTTCAATCCTTTATGTGCCAGTTTGTTTCAACAAACAGCATGTTTGCATTTGCCTGTGAAACACTATCCGTGTTGCAGTGGTTCATTGAGTTTTACACCTGTGATCATTGTCTTTTAAGGCTGTACATGTATGGATGTGTTAAACGGGCCACTTCTGTATTTATCGCCCTTGGACTCCCAGTGTGTTCCGAGTCACGTGTGCCCTGCGTATACCACAAGGTTGTCAGCCACCATTTATTGTATTTAACATTTTCGTACATAGTAGTTGATAAAAGCTACCCAGGTGGTTGTGGAAAAGGTAGAAGGAAAAGCATCTTGTACTCTATTAAAATGTCTATTTATGGGAAATCAAGACTCCTTCAAGAAAGTCATAAAGAAAATAAAAGATGCATAGAAGTGGATAATTGGGATGTGGTAGAGGTCTTCAACAGTATAGAGGATATCATGCATGTTTCATGTTTCTATAAATACAATGTAGTCATTGCCAGTTCTGTGGTGAAGGGGATTGTTTATTGAGACATGGCATGACTTCATTCAACAAATGGACAGGCTATTTCTAGTATGCCATTTATGTCTCTATGGTTATCTGAATCCAGGGGCTTGCTGTTGAGACAGTTGAATCACTGCCACTGAGGGGATCAGTTTGCTTGATATTCCCTAATAAGATACCACACTGACCTGGAATGATGCTTAGGATAAATAAGGTAGTAACCAAAATTAAGTAGCTATTAATCAACCCCCAGAAGGTTTATGAGAGTAAAATTTTAACTGTGGTTTAGTGTGTGAAGATCATTGGGAGGTACACAGAATTTTAATGTGCAGGGCTTGCTGTTAAATATATTTTGATAACTTTATTAATAAAATAAAAAGCTGATTTTTCCTCCATAAGCCTTGGTCATTAGTCAGTGTGTATCTGCATATTTGTGTGTGAGAAAGAACTATGAAGAGCAAGGGTATTTTATAAAACATACAGGAGAGCTTGCTCCATTTAAAGAGACTCCCTGTGCCCAAATTGAATAGCAAGCAGCTCTTTGGTTAGCCAAATGGTATGCAGAATTCGAAGAAGAATCTCTGGTTGCCTTTCACACAAATTTTGGGAACTGTATTTTTAGTCTTTTCAACGCAAACAATTTATTGAAATTTATTTCTATGGAAATGTCATTTAATTTCGATGATGAAAGTCAGTAGGTATTCTGGACTCTTGGCTGGCGAATGTTCTTATTTCTCTTCTTGTGAATTTAGAAATTCACCTTTTTCATCATTTGAAAAGAACTGTTGTGTGGTAACTGCTCCCTCTAACACAGCACTCTGATTTTAGACACCAGTGAGATACACGAAGACGCTGCTGCTCCCAGCTGTTCTCGCAGTGTTTGCCGCAATTGTTAGAAAGGTCTGTTTGCCACTTAAAGGCCCTTTTTTCACAATTAAACAATTTCTTTTCGTATAGTGGTTATATATACTTGACTGCATGGTAGTCTCAGTGTTTTATATAATGATTTAGTTTAAGTCCTGTATTTTCTTTCTGATAAACTTTGATGACTGTTTAAAGATCTTAGAGATTTTCTGCTATCAGCTTGCCTCAGATGGACACAGGGAAAGGCTGCCATAAGTTTTGATAGTCTTTGATAGCCATGTGTCTTAGAAGTATGCCTAGGTGTCATACTGACCCAGATACAACTTGGTTTTACCACTGTCATTTTTTAATGACTTGCTTTCAACTTTGTGTAGTATTTTTTTTAAATATTCTATAGTTTAAATATTTTGATATATGAACAGTTTCCAGTAGCTCCTAAGTTGGCTTTATTGTTTATCAAAAAGAAAAAACCTAGAAATAGCCATGTATCTGTGCACTGGATAGCCTGTTTAGGTCTCCACGTTTCAAATGTCTTTGAAAATGAAATTCTAAGCCCAGGTAGACCCAGGCCTAAGAAGCATCAGTCTTCTGTGAAGAAGACAAGTGTAAAACTCTAGTTTTTAAATAGTTTGTGAACTATGCAACCACATGAGTCTTGAAAGAGTAAACTGGGATTAATCTGTGATCGAGGGATGACAAAGCATAACAATTTATTGATCTCCAGTGATTTGTGATAACAAAGTGTCGTATATTTGTGAGGTATTCTGTACTGTAATTATTTACGTTATATTGCACTATGCTTTATACTCTCCCAAAGAATTCCCCATGGCATGTTTCAGTAGGTTATTCAGGCAAATATGGACTTCTTCATTTGATACTTGAGATTTGGAAGACCAGAAGTTGTTAGCAGGCCTCTCTGCTCCTCGAGGCACAGGCTTAGCATCCTCTTCCCACACTAGACCCTCACAGCACACTTTAATGTGTCACTTAGTCAGTTTTACCATGTGCCTGGCTCTGTGCCTCCTTGGCACTTTTTTTGGCTTTCCTCAGATTCCTGCCTAACAGATCCTCAGAAATGACCAGATATTGGCCTTTCAAAACCTGTTCAAAAGACAGCTGCTTAGGTGGCAAGATGTGATGGAGAATGAAGTTGCACTGTTTGGTTCAAAAAAAAAGATTTAAATATGGGTGGATAATTATTTCCAAATAGTTAAAAGCCTGCCATTTGAAAATATGATTATATTCATTTGATCCCTTAAGAATATGGTCAGTTCCTGGCAGTGGGAACAGAAATGCCTACACTAATTGGGAAAGGATTACAGAATCAGATAGTAGCCCAGCGGCTCTTTCAAGGGCTACTAATATCTGTCTACGATATGATGCTTCAGGGACCTTTGTGCTGAGCCCCTTCTGCAGTTGTGCATGACTAAGGAGAGGCAGATACCGTTGCCTCTACATGGTGGAAGGAGCACTGGCCGACTTTGATGTCAGCGTTGGGTGTTGGCACCTAGCAGTGCTTCTTCGTGTTTGTCTATGGCCTGAAGATCTTTTACTCCTTCTGAGCTCATTGCATACTTACTAAATAAAGATATTGTAATCTACCACACAGGACTGAATAGAAGACATGGTCAAGCACTACGCAAGTCAAGATAGCTTTGTTGTAATTGCTATTTTCTGTGTGGTCTGTTATTTCCACACTTCTCATATTCTTTATTAAGAGTTTTAAAATTTAGAAGATTTTTTCAACTGTTTTCCTTAAAACAACTTTTCTAATGTCTTTAAAAATCTATTTACAGATTATTAGTGATATGTGGGGTGTCATAGCTAAACAACAGACACATATAAGGTAAGTATACTCTTAATTTTCTTCTCTCTTGAATACTTACTACAGTATAACTTTATGCTTACATACTGTCCCCTTCTCTTCCCTGTGGAGGTACAGGCTGCTACACATTCATATAAAGATCTCATCCTAGCAGACCGCAGCACCCTCACCTTTCTGTACTGGAAGGACATACCTTTGTCATTTCAGCTGGGAAAATAAAATTATTCTTCAGTTGTTTGGGGGCCATTGGATTGTCAGTTGTGAGAAATAAACAGGAAAGTATATAAAGCTGGATACATTCTTTACTTTTTACTCAAAATAAATCCCTGATGGAACAATATTAAAATATAGATTAAAAAATGAAACCCTGAAATCAACCAAGAGAACATACTTACAGGCTTAGAAGTAGAGAGGCTTTCTTAAGTATGACAGGAAGCTGGCATTGCGGGCAGGAAAGTTAACAGTGTCAGACAGCTAAATGTGCTGGTTTGATAAAAGAGTCTAGCAGGATTGTTGAAAGAAAAAGAACACTTTAGAGCAGATGTTTGCAGTATGTGACTCTGGGCTGATGACAGCCATATGTACATAAAGGACCTTTACCAATTAATAGAAAAAGTGCCGAGGACACATTAGGAAATGGGTAAAGAGCACAAAAAAAGGGAGCTGAAAGGAAAATCGATCTGCTTTTCCTTTTCCTAGTGCACTCATACCCTTAGCACCGTCTTTGCACTTTGACCAGTGGCAAGTTGTCTCCTACCATGAGCTTTGCAGGAGTTGAACTGAATGCCTTAATACGTGACCTGGATTCCAGTGACCTGGCTCTTTTCATAGCTGATAGCCTTAATCTTTGCTTATGTGCCACTTTCTTCAGGAAATCTTTTGAAACCTTCATTTCTGAGTAGATTCTTTGTCCCCTTCCTGGCACCTTCATACCCTTTATCTTTTCCTCGTCCCATTTATTTTAAATACTGGCATCCTATCTGTATCTCTTGGAAGAGGAATCATTCTGCTCAACATTTGCATATAGCACCTGACTCATAGGAAGGAGTAGTAGTTGAATTGGTGAATATTTACATATTACTAATAGAGACATGGAAAGGCCCATAGTCTTATGAAGCCTTACCAGATTTGTGCAAACTAGTACTAGCTAGTACATGCACAGCCAGGAGGAAGATGTGGAGGCATTGGTAGTGCTCAGCAGACACACATGGACCTGCCTTCAGCCCAGGAGTTCTACCGTTTCACATGCATCCTGAGGAAGTATTCACAGAAATAGAGGCAGTGGACAAAAGATGCTTAGTGTGGTGTTGTATCTAATGTGGAAAATTAACATGATCAAAATATATATTACTATGTGACCTAGTTTGTTTTCTGTTACTGTGATAAAACTCTGACCAAAACCAACTTGAGGAGGAAAAGGTTTATTTGGCTTACAGGTTATAGTCCATAGTTTATGTAAGCCAGAACTCAAGGTAAGAACTTGAAGCAGAAACCATAGAGGAACACTGCTTACTGGTTTGCTTTCCTGACTTGCTCAGTTACATACCTTATACAGCCTAGGCACAGCTGTCTGGGGATGGCACCACCCACAGTGTGCTGACCCCCGCTATGTCAATTGGCAGTTCAGAAAATGTCTCACAGACGTAGCTACTGCCAGTCCCATGAGGGCAATTCTTTAGCTGGAATTCTTTCTTCGCAGATGTCTCCAGTTTGTGCCAAGTTGACAAAAAGTAATCAGCACTGTACTGCATTGACTTAAAGATAATCCAATAAATCTTGAAGTAGAATGTTGGACCATCCTAATGGATATAATTCTGTTTTATAGCATTGGCTTCAACAAGTCAAACAATGTACATGTAGGATAAACAGGATAATAATATTGTTTAAATATGAGATTTTATGTATATATGTGTACACACACACACACACACACACACACACACACACACACACATATATGTTAGGGTGATCTGGAAGGTTGAAGTCCACAACTAAAGAGTATGGGATTGTAGGATGGAGTGAAGAAAGTTTTGATTCTACTTTCCTTTCTTGTGTGTAACTTTTTTGAGGGGTGGGTTAGAGACTGCCAAACTTAAGTGTGTCTGTGATTCCCTAACTTGAATGTGCCCACCATTACATTTTCCCCTTCCATCTGAATCTCTGCTCACACAGTGATAAATTACTGAACCTCATCTAGAAATTGTTTTCCATAATTATTCCCATGCTTGGACCAGAGGTGATAGGCAGGAGAAGGGAAGTAATTCTGGTATATAATATCAAAGTTTCTCTTCATTTGAGGGCACTTTTTCCAAGGTGTTTGGAGGAGCTTAAAAATTATAACTATATTATGCATCTCTGGAAAAGGAACAGAAAACTTACCACAGAAGAATAAAATTGTCTTTTTAAGAATCACTTAACTATAGAAATTTTAGAAAGCCAAAGAGCTTCTTAGGGTTTTCAGTTCTGGTGATAGGAGTAGAGCTTCCTTGTGGAAAGCCAGTGGCATGTTGACATTTCATTTTGCATAAGAACCAAAGTCATGCCATTATAACATGGAACAGGAAGAGAAGAAGGTGCATTTTAATTTTAATGAGATCACTGTTAACTCTGTCAACTATGAACCTAAGAGGAAAAAGTAGAATCATAGCAGTCTATGTAGTAGAAGTTCATCAGTTCTGAATTCAGCCTAAATATTGTCCTGGCTGGCAAGAGCTCTGGGTCTGGTCTTCCTTGTTTGTAAATTGGGATAATGTAATTGTGAGATCATAGTAAATGGAACATACCAGCACATTAACACTGTAGGTGCCCAGGAAATGGAAACATAGTTTTTGCTTGGGGATAATCAAGGGGCATTTTACTTCCCCTATACTTGGCCCTATATGTTTGCTAAAGTCCTAAATTCTTTTGTAGTGTCACATTTTCAAGTCTGCCTAGGTTAGAGGGGGGCAGTCACTATATGTTCATTCATTTTTTAAAAAATAATGAGATCCTTCTGGGCATAGTGGCTTACATCTTTAATCCCAGCACTCAGAAGGCAGAGGCAGACACATCTCTGTGAGTTCAAGGCCAGCCTGGTCTACATAATGAGTTTCAGGCCAGCTGTGACTACAAGAAGACCGTGTTTCTATGTTCCAGATCTTGGGAACATACCGCTGCTTAAGACAGAACTCATACTTTCCTGTCTCTGACCCTGGGACTTTTTCCTTGAACTCCAGATTTCTGTATGTAACTGCCATTTCTCACCTTTCCTTGAGTGGCTTGTGAGACTGTACAGTTTTTTGAGTACAGCACTGAGCATCTTTGCTATTCTTTCTGCTGGAAAGCTTCTAGACTGTGAGCTAACACTCCCATCCTCCTGATGGATTAGTCAGAAATCATAGCTCTCTGCTCTTACCTCCACTTCAGATCAGAGGCAAAGCCTGCCACTGTGAGCCTCACTGCCTACCCTTGCCTGGTCCTCTCACCGTCTCCTCCAGAGCTTACTGCCTCTTGGCTGCCTCGCTGACTCTGTTCTGCCGCTGCTGCCCAGGTCTCATCTCTACACAGCAGCAGAGTGAGCATTTCAGGGAGAAGTCCCTTCGTTCCCTTCTCTCTTCAGTTTTTCAAATCATGCGAAGCCTTCATCCTGGTCCCCCGCCCTGCACCCCTCTGACTGCCCTTTGCCACCCTCCTGTAGCCTCTTGCTTCCCCTTCCAAACACATTCTCTTACGGGCTAGCCCAGCCAAGCCTCCCTACTCTGCAGCCTTGCCATCCCTTCTGTTCTTTATCTGCGTGGTTTCCCTGCCGGGTCTTCAGGACCCTCCCTCAGACTCCACCCAGAGAACACTCCCTCCCCTGCACCCTACAGCATTCCAGTTCTCTGTCGCACAGTCACTATGAGGCAAAGCACATTTGCATGCCTCTCCCTTCTTTGCCTTTGACTTACCGAGGATAAAGATGTTTGATTTTATCTTGTTACTCAGCCTTTTGTCTCCAGAAAGTGAGTGGATGAGTGGCTAGAACTGTACCTTGGACTCCTGCCAGTTCATTTTAGTTGGGACAGTGTATTCAGAACATGAATGTGAATTCTGTCTTCTCTAAGAAGATAAACCAGGGCAGTAGGGTAGGTGTGACCAAGAATTGGGAACTGTATGTAGGAGACAGAAGCTTCTCTGGTGATGTAAGGGCTCAGTTAACCTGTGGCCGGAGCACAGGGATTAGGAAAGAGCACGGAGGTCGCCATCCAGATGAGCAGTGAGGCCAGCAGAAGAGGTGCATGTGCAGCTGACGGAACTTGGTAGTGTGCATTAATTGCAGAGGGAGCGCCTCTATCATAGATTTTCAGGCTTGCCATTCTGTAAAGCTGTCCTCCCTGCTGCTGTGGGAATTGATGACAGGGAGCAATGAGAACAGAACTTGTTGGCACTCGGCATGTATACAGAAAACAAGACAGTGGAATACTGTGCCTGTTTGTGGATTATGTGCCTGGTACTGCGAAGAGCATCTCTATATACAGCTTCTCTAGCCCTGTCCTCTCTACTGCAGCAGCAGCAGTGTTGGGAGGAGCTCAGGGTCTTCTGCAGAAGGAAGCAGACACATGGGAAGATGAAGGTTTCAGAGTTTTTCACTTCATGCCTTTTTGGGTACTGCCAGTGAGGGACCTACTGTGGCACATGGTGTGATTGTTGGTATAATAAATAAGTACCTAGTCAGACACAGTGTCTTTTTAAAAATAAATGGTCTTGAGTGGTTGTACTTCTAGGATTGGGATAAAACTTTTTTTATTTCCATTTACGTATATGTGTCTTGGGGGAATACTACAGAAGTTGTAAAACTCATATTTGCAAGATAAAAATGCAACTAAATGAAGTAAGTGCCTCAGTGATGATTCAGTAGTGGTAATTTCTTTTTTCCATTTCAGAAAGCACCAGTTTGACCATGGAGAGGTAAATTTATAACATTTTTAATTATATTTAGACTTTCCTTTTGAGTTTCAATTCTAGGTTTATTGGCAGTTGTAGTCCTTGGATTACCCCTGATAATATTCTCTTAGGAGAATGCTACAAGCTGATTGACTGACTATACTTTTGCTGAAATGGTGAATTAGAAAACATTTGGTCAATGGGACAGCCTTACAGTAATAGCAGTTGGTTTCTGGAGCCCATTGAAGCACATACGTGCATGGTACGAAGCCACTTTTCTCTCTGCTCTCCCTGTCCTGAAGACCTGAGTGTGACTGGTCGCTGTTCTCAGCCTGCTTTCCGTGCAGTTCAGGGGAGAGTTGCAGGGTCTTCCTGGACACTGTCTTGGCTTGGCCTGGTGGCAGCATTGAGCTAGATTAAAGTGCATTCACAAATGCAGTCTCTATTAACCACAGGCCTGACTCTGAGTAGAATGACAGAATGCTTGGCTTAATGGTTTTAAATGTAGCCTCTTTCAAAATGGTACGGCTTGAAAGTACATTTTAACAATGGCTTTATACCCAAGGATTAGGGTATAATCTCTTATCAGAGAAGTTTCTTAGTGTAGTGGACAGCAGTTAATACAGATATTCACACAGCTGATCCAAGTCCAAAGAAAAATATCAGTAAAGTGCTAAGCCATACATAGAACATCTGTATTAACCCCTTCTATCCCAAGGCTCATGGACCATTGCAGAAGAGGGGGCAGAAAGATTGTAACAGCTAGAGGTCAGAGAGGTCCTGAGCAAAACAGTGTCTTCTGAGCATGACAAGACTCCTACACTCGTGACTGCACAAGATCAAGCCAATCAGCATTCTATCCATGGAGCAGGGAGGGGCTTGTGAGCCCCCATCCCTAACTTAGGAACTATAGTTGATAGGGAAGGGAGAGTCAGTTTTATTTAAAGGGGTGGCCCACACCCACGAATATGTGGACCCTACAAATTGGACTCAGTGGTTTATTTATTTTAAAAATGGGGGGACATGAAGTTGGGAGAGGGTAGGCCGATGGAGGTAGATCTGGAGGCGTTAAGGGGAGGAATGGGAGGGTGAATATGATGAAAATACATTGTGTGGCATTCTCAAAGAATTAATAAAATATTATATAAAAATAAGTGATTTAGAAGTTTCAGGAATCCTTTCTGCATACTCAGTTTATGTTCTTAATCTTCACAAATGATCCAAATGAATACTCTTCCTTCCTTCAGCTGGTTTATCATGCACTGCAGCTGTTAGCGTACACAGCCCTTGGTGTTCTAATTATGAGACTGAAGCTCTTCCTGACACCACACATGTGTGTTATGGCTTCCTTGATCTGCTCCAGACAGGTAATGTGGCCACGGCAGTGGAATTCTACCCCGTGTTGGCTGCTCAGTGGTGCTAACATAGTGTTACAACATAGGGTTCTGAATTCATTGTTGTTGAAACTCCTCACCATTCAGTTGTGTTGTGCTCATCTTTCTTGAAGCTGAAGGCCAGAACTGATCAGTGCATGCTCTTCTAACTTGTAACAATGTCCTGGCATACATTAAACACCAAGTTAGTGCAGGCTGGGTTCATCAGTAACCACTGCAGAGCTGATAGAAAGTCCATTTTAACTATAGGAATTTTTTTGACATTTATGTAAAAGTTTTTCTAGCAATGTATTTCAATCTCTTAACTACTTTCAAATTATATTTCTTACTCAGAATCAAGCTTTAACAAACTTTTCCATTATTGAGTGTTGTTTGTATGTACACTTTTGATCTGACATGAAAAGTTTATACAAAAAGTTAGTTGTACTGGATTATGTACTACTTATTTGCTATGACAGCTGTATTCACAGATTGATGCTCCTCCACAGTGTTGCTGTCTCGCCAGTCAGCCAGCCAAGGTGCAGAAGCAGCACCTCTGTTACCTATAGCATAATTTACTAAGTGCCAACTCTAGGTTCTAGGGGTGGAAAACTCGAAGGGCCAGAAAGAGTGTATGCCTGCGAAAGTCTGAAATCCAGCTCTCCAGACAGGCGAGGGGTACCCACGGAAGGAAGGCGTGGAAAGTGTGGAACGGGGCCCCCATTACAGTGTTGTTAGAGAGGCACTACTTTTTTTGCCTTATTCTTGGCTCCTTGGAAGGAAACTGGTGACAAGTCCTCCATCTTTATTCCCATCCCACTGATGGGTCAGAGGACAGGGTCTCTGCACAGAGCCCTACATTTACATAGAAGGGCACTGCACTTGCTGTGGTGCTGGGGAATCAGACCTAGGTCCTCGCACATGCTAGGTAAGAGCCCTCCCACTGATAGGTGTCTCTAGCTTCTTTTAAACCTCATGATTCTTACCAAAGGGCTCATGTTTTCACTTTGTGCTTGTAAATCAAGCATATGGCCTGGCTTGTCCTGAATCTACAGAATAGCAAGCAGGCTGAGAGCAGTGCTTCTGAAGCCATGGCCTGCTGGATAAGGACAACAGCAAGCAGAATGTTTTTGATATTGAAGATCATTGTTTGAGGATCCTTTGCTGGGCCAGCAAGATGGTGCAGTGGGTAAAAGTGTTTGCTGCCAAGCCTGGTGACCAGAGTTCAGTTCTCGAACCCAAGTGAAAATGGAAGTAGAGAGCTAACTCCACCAAAGGTCCTCTCACCTCCATGCACAGCTTCCACCACGCACATACAGTAGTATTAATAAAATTGTTTTTAAAATAATCCATACTGGGACTCTAGCAGAGGCTGATCTATTTCTCAGAGGATATTTGCTTACTGCTGCTTGCTGCTTGGTGCTGACAGTTACCTGGGTGTTCTTCATTTCATTTCAGCTGTTTGGATGGCTCTTTGGCAAAGTACATCCTGGTGCTGTAGTATTTGCTGTGTTAGCAGCAATGTCAATTCAAGGTTCAGCAAATCTGCAAACCCAGTGGAACATTGTAGGGGAATTCAGCAATTTACCACAAGAAGAACTTATAGAATGGATCAAATATAGTACCAAACCAGGTAAAAAAAAGTCAAATTATCTAGACTCTTCCCCCCACAGTTTCATGTGTTACTGCAAACTTTTCTTTCTTTTTTTTGAGACCTGGTCTCCATGTAGCCTCAGCTGGCCTGGCCTAGCCTAGCCTGGAACTCACTATGTAGACCATGCCAGTCTTATTCTCACAGAGAGCTACCTGCCTCTGCCTCAAGTGTTGGAATTAAAGGTGTGTGTACCACCATGCTGGCTTCCTACCCCAACTTTTTTAAAAGGAGTTATCAACACCTTTTACATGGTTTAGAGGAGAAATGCTATACGTACTTTCTAAGTCATTTATTCTGGTATTTTACATAAATTTTAATTTTGTAAAATTTTTTCAAAGTTAAAAGTGCTACATTTTAACATAATTTTGCTGTATTTATTTCCTTAATGGATTTTTAATATCACTTCTTCCCATTTCCTTGTGATTCATGAAAGTTGATCTTTATCCATGTATCCAAAGGGAAACTAGCTGCCCAGGTAGCATGTGATTAAATATTAAAGCATCTTTCAGAATTTCTTAGTGCTGTCAAACTTAGATAATTTGGTACTTCTTTCCTAAAATCATGTATCTGTCTTGAACCTTTAAGTTCATACCTCCCTGGACCACAGCTCTGCCACCTTTGAAGTAATTGGGTTTTCCTGAAAGGAATCTCCTGTTCTGCTTGCCCAGCATCTTGCTGAGACTCTTGTTTCTTCCAGATGCAGTGTTTGCAGGCGCCATGCCCACCATGGCAAGTGTAAAGCTCTCTGCACTTCGGCCTGTTGTGAACCATCCACATTATGAAGACGCTGGCCTGAGGTTAGTGCTCATGGTGAAAAGAACAAGTTTCATGCAGACAGTGAGTGAGGAATCCAGCAAAAGGAGGACTTTTTTCAGACAAGATAGGGTGAACTGGCATCTTTAGAGTAGGGATAAACTGCTGAAATAAAACTCCTGGCCTACAAATGGAACTGATGATACTTCACAGAGCAGTGTGACTACTGCCTTTGGGGTTGTGTTTTCTATCAGGCAGAAATAAGAAATCATTCAATATCATTGTTCGCAGGTCAACTGGGCTCCAAGATACCCAGGACCTCAATGGCGCCACCATCCCCACTATTCCCCAACACTAGCTGGAAGGTTTTAGTAAGGCCTCCTTATAATTGGTTTTCTTGAGTTCTGAAGAGTCAGTTGAAAGAGAATTGCATTCAATGAGATTTCCATTCTGGTTTTCATAATATTGTTTGCTATAATGAGCTTAGATGTTTTGTTTGTTTTTTCAGACTTAATTTTTTTCCCATAAATGATAGCCTTGTATTCTGTTAGAAGAGGTAATGGATTTAATAGTGATATACTTTCTGGCGTTAGCAAAGCTGTTCATTTCCCAAATGATCAGGTGAATGCTCTTAGCATATTGTTTTGCATAACAGTGGGATGTACATTTTATAAATAAAAGCTTTTTCATTTAAAAATTCAATTTCTTCAAGCTAATCTCCAAAGCAATTTTGTAGAATAAATTTTTCTTAAATTTAGAAATGAAGTGGAGAGCCATTTGGTGCAGTTGTTGGTACCAAGGTTCTGGGACTGTTAACCTTCCGAACAGTCCTGGAGTTGTGTTTTCTATGGCTCATCCCTGTCTACACACAGGGTTGCTGAAGAATTTAAAAACAAAAACAAGACAGCAAAGAGAAGACTAAGTTTGAAAATGGGGGCTTATGCTAAAGCCAACCCCCTTCTCCCAGAACACTCGTGCTACGTCTGCCTTGTGCTTTTAATCTCACCCTGGCCCCTTAGCAGAAACTCCTCTGAGGTACTTCCTCTTTCCTCCATTCTTCTATGTAGCATTTAGTACCATTCCTTGCTTTCTTCCAGAAATGTTGGTTATATCCTTTTAATCTTGAAACTTTTTGCCCACTTATTTTTCTTTGAAGAGCCAGAACAAAAATAGTATATTCAATGTATAGTCGAAAAGCAGCTGAAGATGTGAAGAAAGAATTGATGAAGTTAAAAGTGAATTATTACATTCTAGAAGAATCGTGGTGTATAAGAAGATCCAAGTGAGTATTTAGTATAGTTAATATTTTATAATTGTAAAACATAAAATGTGGGTTCTGCTTTCTGTGTGTCATACTCTACTGTTCCAGGAATGGTGACAGTTCAGCCCTGACCCATGTGAGAAAGTTAGTGATAGAATGGCAGAACCAGCCGTATCATCCTGGGTGTTTGAGGTCAGTGGAGCCCAGCATCAGAAAGAATGTTCAGAATGTGCACTGGATCTCCCCCCACCTTTCTTTCTCAGCATACTCACTGGTAAACCTCTCTGAGAGTTAATCTCTTGGAGGCAAAGTAAAAAGTTGTTTTTTTTCACAATGAGCATTTAGGTTACAGAAGGGAATTCAGCAGGAAATGTTAATGCATTGCTTTATGACAACAAACTGAGAAATGATTAGAATGTGCATCCAGGAGAGAACTAAGTAAAGCATATCAGTACTGGCAACTAGTTTTTAAATATTACTAGTATTTATAAAACAATTTACAACATACACAAGTAGTCAAAGAATGAGAAAGAAAAAAAAAAACCCTTGATTTTTAAAATTCAGATTTTTCTTGTAACAGTCTTTGATGGAATCATATATTGACATTACCATATAAGGACTTATTTTCCATTAAAAATATGTGTATCTTGAGAAGGAGTTTAAAGAACTTCTGTAAAGTGTACTACATTACAGATTACAAGTCCTAATATTCCCAGTTTTGTGAAAACCCAGTATCACCAGTAAGTGTAAATATTCCGCAATCTCTATTGTGTGTGAGAGAACATGGATCAAAGGTCTGGCAGTCAATTTGCTGATGTTCTTAAGAGATGCTACTGAGAAATGACATTCAAGGCTGATATGTGTGCCAGCTATGTGGTGGGAAGCAGGGCTGGACTTCCACAAGGAGTAAAAGGGACTTCGTAGAAATGCTTGGTTCCCTTATTTTTACAAAAGCAAAAGAGCTCTGATATAACATAATCACCAGCCGTGATCAGTTTTCTGTAATGTTTCTTTTCTGAGTATGGTACAGGGGACGGAATGCAATGCCTGACACATGTAAGGCGAGTGCTCTTCCTCAGCCCCCTTTTCATTTTTGTTTTAAGAAAGGCCTTAATAACGTGCTCAAGTAAGCTTTGAATTTGCAGTCTTCTTACTTTGGCCTCTGGGGTATTTGAGATTATAGGTCTGTATCACTAGGGTCAGCTTTTCTGTTAAGATCTTCAGAGCAAGTAAAAATGTAAAGTTTATGTAAGAACCCAACAGTTGTGTCTTTTAAAGCTATTCTTGGTTTAAATTAGATGTTAAAATTATTTAGAGGATATGTTTAGGTGATTATGACTTGATAATCTCATTTGTACTATTATAAAATATATAGTTGCCTAGGCATGGTGACACACCTGTAATCTCAGGTCTCAGCCCTTAGGACTCTGGGGCAGGAAGGTGGCATCTTTGAGTCCATCCTGGGCTATATAGCAAGACCCTATCTCTTTTAAAAAAAGAAAATGCGTTGCTGTTGATCTAAAAAGTAAACTTACCACTGTAAGATTTTCTCTTAACTTGACAGTGAATACAATTCCCTGTGAACTTTAAAATTTTTATAATGTATACAAAATTTTTGCAAATTCTATAATTTATGTACTTACTAATTTACTAATTTTTAATTAATGTTTTTGTGTGCTGAGCTGTAGATACCTAATTGCTCCTAATCTGCACAAGCCCGTGCCAAGGCATCTTCCCACCTTCTAAGTGTAGAAGCGGAGACTGAGGACAGTAACTACCTGCCCTGCATTGGGTTCTCAGCAGGCAACCAGTGCAGGTCTTCCCAGGGTCTTCTTCTGTGTCTGATCAGCCTTGCAGAGCATGTATCCCACGGTGTATCTGCCTTCCTAGCTCCCATGACTGTGTCAGCTCATCCTAAAGTGTAGCTATGGTGGCTTACAGACATAAAGATAACTGTCAGAGGATATTGAAAAACTAGTTTAAGTAGAAAAACTGAAATGAGATGGGAAGTAGAGCGGTGTGCCGTGCTGTCCGCAGCTGGATAGCGCATGCCGGTTTTAATGTGTGCACTCGCTTTTCTAGACCTGGCTGCAGTATGCCTGAAATCTGGGATGTAGAAGATCCGGCCAATGCTGGGAAGACGCCCCTGTGTAACCTCTTGGTGAAGGATTCCAAGCCTCACTTCACCACAGTGTTCCAGAACAGTGTTTACAAAGTCCTAGAGGTCATCAAAGAATGAATGCACATGAGCTGCTGCCTGCAGAGAGACCCTGTCAGTGACGGTTTAGTGATCTGCCACTGTCCTGTGCCATTTCAACTCAAACCCCAATTGTTATTGTAGCTGTTCTCAATTGGAACGTATTTTATTTGGTCATTTTGTTATGCTGATTGTAAAAATGACTTACACAGGATCAATTAGTTGCTGCTTCAGTGCCGCACCCTTTAAAATCTGCTATGCAAATGAGTGTATGCTCGTACTTGATTTAAATATGTGTGTTACAGTGAACAAAGTCACCTGTGTATAAGAATACGTCATGGGTCACAACAGAGTTGATGTTCGAATATCGTTGATTCTCAACTATTTAGGGGCTTATTTTATATCCTCGGGGCTGTGTACACCCCTTGGTTCCTAATTTGCCTCTCGCTCTTATCTTTGGACATTTGGGTGATTCTCACAGGCTCTTGGTCCTGTCTGCCTGCTCATCAGGTATTTGGCGTGTGGAATTACCTGTTCATCTCCTTGCCTTGTGCTTATTTTGCTCTGTGTTGATCTCGTGAATGAAGTGTTTCCTGCCCATTATTAGCCCAGACTCCTGGGTGTGGTGGGAAGGATCAGTTCCTTTAACTTCCAGCCATGGGGCATTATGGCATCTCTTCCCCCACATACTTTTTATCTTTGGTGGGGTCAAATAATTGCTATCTAGTCTTAAGTTGGTTATCAAATACTTATTCTTTGTTCAAGAAAATGAGTAAATGTGTATTTTCCTCATTTTTAGTATTGATCAAATGTTATATTTTAATACCTTTAAACCATTTAAAAATGTTTTCATAATTACAGTTTTAATAAAAGGTATTTTCGACAGTTCCAAATATAATGCATCTAGAGTCTAATGTCTATATTAGTAGATATGACTTAGACTATAAAATATGTTAGTTTTTCTTTTACTAAGATATAGTAAAACAACTAATTTTTCTGTCAAAAAGTAAATGAACAATGATGAATGAATTTTACTTTCAAAATTGCCTGTCTCTAGTAAGACAAAGCTGTAAGCCTTATAATTGTGACTCTAGAGATCATTTCTGTGTGAGGAATGAGTATGTTCAGTTTTCTCCTTTATTATTTTCTTACTGTTTTTCTTTCGAAAAAATATTCTAAATCTGCTTTGATTTCTTGTACAAATTTTTGTTTTGTAGTAGTAATTTGTATGAAAGGAGGTTCTTCAAAGTGATGGATTTTCATTGTTTTGAGAAACAGTTTTCATGTTTAAACAGTAAGCAAACTGTGACTATGGCTGACTATACATTTAATTATAGTCTTCTTTCTGTTAACCACAGGCAGATTAACCTCATTGTGGATTGTCCTTGAGACCTGAGTCCTCAGGGATGGTTTCCGGTGCCCACTCCTGGCAGCCGTGGAAGAGCTGTTCTCTTTCCGCCTTCTTACCAGAGCCCAAGGACAAGCCTTGTCTGGGGACGCACTAGCTTGCTCCCATTGGTCAATTGTAAAGACAGCACGAGCCACTGCAGTGTATGGCTTCAGCGAAGCGCTGTCCCCAGAGCCAGCCTCGCCTCCCGGGCTCTGCCTCCCATTTCTCAGTGTTCTGTAGACTCGTGACCATGCTTTCTCATTTGCTGCTTAGCTGTTTTGTTTCTTAAACTGTTCTCAATTTCAGAAAGCAGGGAAACAACTGGAGATTGTGGATTAGGATAGCATTTGAGTGATGTTGCGGTAATCAAGAAAAATGGAAAGCGGGCCTTCAGGTCAGGGAGAAAGAGGGTAGACAGGGGTATAGGATGGGAGGTGTGCCCAGCCTCCTCTGCATTCCTTCCACACCCCACTAAAGCTGGATCTAGCAGTTAAGATTTTTTTTATCATATTTTAAAAATTATTTTCTATTCTCATCCTGCAATAGTTCCCTTCGTAAGTTCACATGTAATTGGAAATTTCTGGACAGTAAAAAAAAAAGAAAAAACTAAAGTACTATTAGACCCGTTTCACTAGCTAGGGAACATTAAAGGTAGTCTAAATTAGTTTTTTGCAGAATCCTTTTGTAACAGTATTTCTTAATGTTACTCACCAGCAAGCTCTGCTTGTACTTTAAGCAAGTCAGCTTGGAACAGAGGCCTTGGGGTCCACTGCAAATTCAGTGTGGAGCACTTGTAGCAGCTGCCAGTGCTCTATGGTATGAATACTTTTATGGCAACATAGAGTAGTAATAGATTCTGTGTACCTGACAATGAAGTATTAAAGCTCAGTATTTTATGTATTTTTAGCATTTACAGATATTTTTGCTTTAATGTGAGAAAAGTAAGGAAGGATAGGAGGTGATTGAAATAGCTATTAGTGTGACATCTTAAAAAACAAGGCCTGTGCAGTATTTCCATAAAAGATAAGCCTCTAACACTGCTTGGCAGAAAATGTGTGCCATTAAAGTAGGCCAGTGACGTTAAGGAGAAAATGAAAAGGATATGTCCAAAATAAAGCGCTATTGCATAGGAGTATTGTATTTTTATGAATTTTATGCCCTTTGTTTACATGTACTATATATGTTAAATAAAAAAAATACCATGAAACATGTAGAATGTGTTGTCCTTGCGTACTGTTTTCATCTCCACACTGGGAACCTTCAAGTTGAGTCAGATAGCCGTGAGCTGATTTGAATCGTCTTGCAGTCCTGACTGGAAGGGGCAGGCTAGAAATCATGAGACCCTCGAGACTCCCTGGTCTCCAGTACAGATGGTAGGTGCTAGAATTATCTGAATTTTTCTTATGTTTATGGCCAACACCATGTATGCTGTGTTATCCTTTTTAGCAATGGACATATGTTTTAGTGTAATGACATATCTGCTGACTGCCTTTTCCCATACATTAAATCATAGACAATTTGGTGTAATAACATTCCTCAAATTGTAGTTCCATATTTTTGCATTTTGTTTATCCTGCTTGGAGGAAAGGCAGTTTAGCTTTGTTCATTTGTGTATAACTAATTTCCTAACACCTTGATTCTGACATCTTTGGTGAATAAAATGTTCTAATGCACTGTTTCTCAAACTATTGGGCATCAGAATTACCCAAGTTTGTAGACAGCTCACCCTCCACAAAATTTTTAGATTTGTTTGGTTTAAGGTAGGGACCCCAGAATTTACATTTTAAAGTTTTATTAGCATATATGATACATAATGATTTTATTATGACCTTTGCATGCATGTTTATGTTTTGGTCATTTCTGCCATCGCCTTCTCTCGTCACCCTCTCAGTCCCACTGATCTTCTTTTCCCAACTCATCCCCCTTCAGCATTCATGTCTTTTGTGACACAGTGAAATTACTGAAACTTATCTATTGGTTTATAGGGCCATGTTTGGGGGGTTTACCACAGGAGCATGGGTAGTTTTTCAGTAGCAATTGAATGAAGACAATTATTTCCCCGTCCTATAGCAACCATTAACTGCCTATAGATCCTCAGGGTTGGCTAGGCCTTATGAGCTCCCCCAGCAACTCTTAATTGCTTATAAACAGGTGTCCCTACCGCAAGACAAAATGTTGATGAGCCCGGTCTTGTGCAGATTTTATGCAGGTACTCAGGACTGCCAAGACTTCAGGAGTGCAGTGACCTTGCCGTGTCCCGTAGCCAACATTCTACAGCATTCCACCCCTTCCTCTGGCTTTTTATGTTCTTCCTGTATTTTGCACCTTTTCCTATGGTTCCTGGACCTTGGGTGGGGGTAATATAGATGCCCCATTTATAGCTGAGCATTTATCAATCATTCTCAATATTTGGACAAGCTATGAACCTCTCCGGTAATTGCTGCCCTATGCAAAAAGAAGCTCTAACCAAAGCTGACAGTAGCACCCACCTCTGGGTAAAACATTCTGACAGTTTGACAGGTGATCATGTCCATTTAGTAGTCGCTTTCCCACTTGAGCCTTTGTCCTCCCAGCTATGAGTTTTGACCAGACACATGATACAGGCCCTAAGTCCCATCAGAAAGCAGTTAACCCAAGTCATGCTACTATTGTACTAGTGGGCATATCTTTCCTGGCAGGTTAGTATTGTAGCATTCAGGGTCCATAGCTAAGAAAGGCTTGACAGTTCTCTCCCAGCAATCTACGCAGCTTCTTCCAGCACCATGAAAATCTAGCCAGAAGGGCAGAGGCTTCCAGCTCAGTTCCAAGTTGGGTTTTCTGTGTCCTTCAACTTAACTAAAATAGGTGATTTGTTCACCATCTGTATTAGTTATCTTAGCATCTGTATTAGTTACTTATCTGTTGCTATGATTAAACACCATGACCAAGGCAACTTATAGAAGAGCTTATTTTGGTTCCTGGTTCCAGAGGGATCATCATCCATACTGTCAGGAGATGGCCAGAATAGACAGCTGGGAGCTTACATCTTCAAAGGCAAAGAGGAAGCAGAGAGAATATCCTAGTAGTGGGGCAAGATTACGAACTCTCAAAGTCTGCTGCCAGTGCCATGCTTCCTCTGGCAAGGCCACTCTCCCTAAAGGTACTACTACTTACCCCAAATAGTCCCACCAACTGGGAGCCAAATGTCCAAATACTTGGAGCCAATGAGGGACATTGTCATTCAAACCACGGCACCATCTAGTTACAATATACAACCCATAGTCATGGCTGTAGCTTGTGTTATTTTGAGTATGTCATTGGCCTTATTGGTCAATTGGCCAGCAAAATGTAGGGAGTGCCATCCCTGGCACTGGGGAGGTTTTCATGTTCTTTTTTTTTTACATTTTAAACATGAATACTATGTATTTTGCTCATATTTGCCCCCCTAACCCTCTCCTACTCTAATTGCTACTCCTATTCTTCCCAACCAGTCATTGTTTGGCTTTTGTGACTCAAACTTCATCAGGGTCATTCACAGGAGCATGGACTAACCAGTGGCTACACTACTGAGGAAAATCTCCTTGCCCTGAAAACCGTTTATTGCATTTATAACACTATAAAAAGATGTGGCCTCATGTTCCTCTCCCACTTCCATGACTTGATGGTTCCAATTTTGTGCAGGTCTTGTGCTGATAATCATAGTTGCTAAGAGTTCAAGAGTCAAAGGCCATGTCATGACCAGAAGAAAGTAACACTCCAGCCTTTCCTGCAGCCTTTATATTCTTTCTGCCCCTTCTATGATGTCTCTGAGACTTGGAGGAAGTGATAGTGATTAGGCTGGATAGCTTTAGTTGTCAATTTGACACACCTGGATTGAGGGAGCCTCAATTGGGGAATTTCCTCCATTGGACTGGCCTGTTGCCATGTCTGTGGTGTATTTTCTTGATTGTTGAGTGATGTGTAAGGGCCCAGCCTACTGTGGGCGGTGTCACCCCTGGGCAAGTTGTGCATTGTATAAGAAAGGAGGCTGAACATGGGCCAGAGGAGCAAGCCAATAAGCATCATTGCTCCATGGCCTGTGCTTCAGCTCCTGCCTCTTGAGTTCCTACCTTAGGCTGTGTTAGTCATGAGCTGTGACCCAGGAGATGTAAGTTGAATAAACCCTTTCCTCCCCAAGTTGGTACTGGTCAGAGTGTTTTGTCACAGCAATGGAGAATCAAACTAGAACAGTGATGTTTTATTTAGATCTCAGCTTTTAACAGCAGTTATTTGCAGCATTTTGACCAGCCAGGGGGACCCAGAGTAACTCACCTACTGTAAAAACAAGCCTCTGGCCAGAGCTGGCAGCAGTGCTCTGTGGGTGGCATGATTTCTTCCTGTTGCTATGATAAAAATATCCTGACAAAAGCAACTTAAGGGAATCAAGATTTATTCAGCTCAGAGCTGCAGGTTGCAAAGTCCATCAAGAGGGGATTCAGAGGAGCAGGAGCCTGGGGAAGCTGGTCACATTGCATCCGTAGTCAAGAAGCAGAATGATGGATGCATGCTTAGCGCACGTTCTCCACTTCATACAGCCCAGGATCCTCAGCTCAGAGAATGGTCCAGCCCACAATTAAGATGGGACTTTGCACATCAGTTAACGTCAGGATATCCCACAGGCATGCCCAGAGGCTTATCCTGAAGTATTTACAGATTCTGTCTTGTTGACAACACTAACCTGCCCAAAGAGCACAGTGTTTACAAGACAATTTGATGGAGGACCTTATGGCTTCTGGGAGCAGCTTTATCTAGCCACACAAGGTCCCTTTGCTCAAGCTTTCTTTTTATTTTATTTTTTAATTAGATTATGAAGCCACAGGTTTCCTATGAGTTTTTGTACGTACTTGGTTTCGGTTGACTCAGAAGCACATTTCTTACCCAGTCCTCAGGTTGTGCTGACTCTTTCTTTGTTTAGGAAAGATGCTTGAGAATGGCTTTTCTAAGGGAAGGGAATGGACGAGCTGGAAGGCTGACCTCTAGGGGTCACCCTGTTTCTGACTGCTCATACTACCAGGGCATCTGAGGTGGCCCATTACATCCAGAGCGAATTCTCCCTGTCCGTCCTTTGACACTTAGGGACCCGGATTTAATCAGATTTGAAAGGAGCAAAGAACAGATAAGATAAATTTGAACTCATTGATATGATATGGATCATTTAAATATTTTGAAACTGTACACTGTCCCTTGTTTCTTTCTCGTTCACAGGTGGAAAAGGAGTGTAAATTTGTTGAAATGGTTCTTTTATAACATTACTTCGCCTAGGAAAAAAACATAAATCAGTGATGTGTGGGGATTTAAAGTTTTTATTTTTCTCTTTATTACTTTTGTTTGGGCCTCAGAAATCTTCAGCCTTCTCCCTCTAGGAGAAAGCTGCTAAGAATTAGTACTAGGTCATCAGCCGCCCACTCCTGCCTTCCCTAGCTGACTTCTGGATTGCCTCTCTAAATCTGTAAAATTGTCCTCAGTGCCGGAAAAGTGGAGCTACATTTGGCTTGATTGCATTTGTGAATTGGTCATTATTTCATTGCACCAGCAAGTACTTTTCACGTTCCAAGGCAGCTATTAAGCTACAGAAAAGTCTTAGAAACTTGGCTTTTATATTTCCTCCCCTGAAAAGAATTGTAGAGTTCAAAATGAAGTAAGAATTGAAAACTTTTCCTTCTAAGATACTGTAGGGCAATTAAGAGGTGGCAATCTTTGCTCTGTGTGTGTGTGTGTGTGTGTGTGTGTGTGTGTGTATGTGTGTGTGTGTGTTGAAGGGCTTTGGATAGTTACTGGTCCTGCCTTGACTTTCAGACAAATATCTTCAATGCTCAATTATCTCTAACTCCAAATTAATTGTGCATGATGTCATTAAAATGACTTACAAATAAATGGTAGTGATATCTGGCATTCTGTTGGGGAAGACGTGCTGTTTTAAATGCAACCTAATTATGATTTCATTGATTTTTAAGTACCTAGGTGTGTCTTTTTTTGCTGTATGCAAATTTAGTACTTTGAGGGAAATTTTAATTTAGCAAAATTAAGCTCATTTAGTTATGCTGATTGCTTCAAATAATCCTTATTTGAAAAATTCCTTATCAGTTTTTAAGATTTAAAACCTTTTTTATTTCATGAGTGTGTGTGTGTGTTTTGCTTGCATGTATGTAAGAGTACCATGTGCATGCAATGCCCACATATGTCAGAAGAGAGCCTCAGATCTACTGGAAGTAGGGTTAGTGATGCAATGTCAGCCACTGTGTGGGTGGTAGGAACCAAATCAGGTTCTCTGGAGTAGGAAGTGCTCTCAACCCCCAAGTCATCTTTCTGGTCTCAATTATCAATTTATTTTGCTAATATTTTATTTTTTATTATTTTTATTCTATGTGTACGAATGTATTGCCTGCAGGTGTCTAAGTGCTCTCTTGTCATGCAGTGATCCCCGAGGTCAAAAGAGGGCATCAGAGTCCCTGGAACTGGAGTTACAGACTGTTGTTAGCCACCAATTGGGTGCTGGTAATAGAACCCAGGTCCTTTGCAAGAGCAGCCACAGCTTTTAACCTCTCAGCCAGTTCTCCAGCTCCCAATCTATTTTTTAAATAGAGGTGAAAATAGGTACACATTTCAGAGATGTGGCATCAGGTCGTCTTGATCCTCAGGGTGTGTGTGTGAACTGGCACCTGAGGGTCTTCACTCTGGTATCTGCTTATTGACAGCCTCCCTCTGGGCCAGGAAAGCTCTCTTCCTGGAAGTACAGTTTGGATTAGGCTCCTGCCTTTCACATAGCTGATGAATTTGTCTTTTCCTAGCAAATACTTCCATGCCAAATTCCAAATTTTGGAATTACTTGGGAAACTTCAAAAAGTACTCTACTTCTCTCGGGGAACAGTATGCACTAAGACCTGAAATTCTTAAAAATCCCCAGGATATTCTCGGGTCTTTGTAATATTTTTGGTTTGTCTAGGCTTCGCTCCTGGTTTTCCACCCTTTCCCAGGTCTCTGCCCAGTTGAAACATGAAGGATGTCTCTCAGGTGTACATTCTTTTATTATTAGTGTTTTATGGGGCTAGAGAGATGGCTTAACCAGTAAAGTACTTCTCAGACAAACCTGACTTTGTATCCCCACCACCCATGTGAACAATTGGGCACTGTATTACATGCCGATGCCCAACACTGGGAAGCTAGGAAGGTGGACACAGGAGGCTCCTGGGCATTGATGCAGCCAGTCTAACCAAAGTGGTGAGTTCTAGATTTGGGGAGAGACCCTGTCCAAAATATGGTGGAGAACTATTTAAGAAGACACTTGACATTGACTCTGGCTGCCACATGTTCATGTGCACACATGCACACATATATACACAAACGTATACACAAAGTGATTACTAATTTTTGCTTTAGTTCTACTAATCACAGAACTCAACTGAGTAGGTTTATTCAATAATCTGTGTATATTTCAAGCTATCTTCCCATGACAAGGCCGGGGAAGAAAAAGACCATTTAGGTGCCATTATAAGCCCTGACCAGAGTTTCAGAAACCCAAAGACATCAACATAAAAGAAAAAAATAAATAACACTGTAAAAATTACTTTGAGACTTAATACATATGGAAACTCAGTTCCCTCTCTTTTTCTTTTTCCTAGACTATCAGTATCAATTCCAGATGCAGCTCAAATGTCACCTCCTGTGTGAAGACTCCCTATTGTCTGCCATTAGGCTGAGTGAACTGCCCCCTTCTATGGACCCATCATCCGTACACTACATTGGCCCCTCCCCGACACAGTCCATCACCCCTGCACTGACAGCTCCTCTCCCATGACCCTTCTATACTATACTATATTGACCCTTCCCCATGGTCCCATCACCCCTCCCTAGTGTTGGCCCCTCCCCAACGGTCCCATCACTTCTACACTGCACATATTTGCTAACAGGACTTTTCCTATATTGCATTCTTACCAAAGGGACATGTTTCTTATTCCATTCTGAGTCTGCATGTCTCCTGGCAAAGATTTTGGCAAGTCATACAGGTTAATCATGTTTTAAATAAACTGTATGTTTACAATGTGGTAAATTCCAGGTGACAAAAAAATTGTTTTTAAAGCTAAAAGGAATGGAAGTTTATGTAGTCTAGCCATGGATCCATCCTGTACAGACTGCAAGACACAACATGTTCCTTAGTATGAGCCTTGGTTTTCCTATTATTCAAAAGGATTTGCCTTCTAGGGTGGTAATTAGAAATAGAGGAGTAGACAATTCCACAACCACAGCAGGGGATTTTAACATACCTCCTTAGAGGCTGATATCATGTAATTGAAGGAGGAGTAAAGAAATCGATTTAAAAAATAGTAAGCAATCATGACTGAATGGCCATATGTATAACAACTGCATCCAACAAATGAAAAATATGCATTCTGTTATAATCAGGACATTTTGCAAGAATCAACAACAGACTGTGAACCTCAGGAAAGCAGGACTTTGGGGGCCCTTTTTACTCATCAGTATAACTCAAGCACTTAGACCAATCTCTGGCCATGTAGATGCTCAGTATTTGTGGAATGAAAGAACTGATCATACAGAGGGCCAGACAGCAGTTCTCAAAAGATCAAAATTGAAGACCGAAAACTCTTAAGCTGGAAGTCAATACGAAATGAAAAAAACATAGTTGTAAATAAACCACAGAAGTTAAGATAAAAATTGAAAGAAAGAACAAAACAGAACAGCAAGAGTATGAAGAAAAACTTGTGGAGTAGAAAGTGGGACTAAAATAGGTATAATTTATTCTAAAATGCATGCATTAAGACAAAAGTTAATGTCAGGAATGTAGATAAATAATAGCAAAACAGTCCCCCCTGGTCAAAAATGAAGAAAATTGGTAGAAACTGACAAACTAGAGAGCAAATAGGAGGAGCAACAAAATCAAAGCTGTTATTTGAAACTACATTCATGAGAATGGCAGGGAATGGAAAGGCAGGAGAAACAAACTGCAGAATTTGCCTAGAGCAGGTCGTGGCAGAAATCACAAACATCTTGGTCAACAAACTCAGATACAGGTGAAATGGCTAAATTCCTAGAAAAATACACATTTTCAGAGATGATCAGGGGAACATGGAAATCAAAAACAAGTCATGCCTAGCAAACAAACTGAAAATGATTTTTTAAATCTTTTTAAATATCCCATCTTCTAAGCTTTTTCTGCTAAACATTCAAAATGGTGATACTGCCATCCTGTTCCAGAGATCAAAAACTATGAGCATTTAATTTAAAGTTGGTTTTTATTTAGTTAGTGCTTGTTCGCATTTGAGTGTGGGTATGTATATATGTATGTGTTTGTGTCTGTATATGTGTACATGTGAATGTGTGTGTGAGGGTGTATATGTGCCACAGGACATGCATGGAGGTCAGAAGACAACTTGTGAGAGTCAATTCTCTCCTATCATGTTGAGTTCCAAAGATCAAACTCAGATCATCAGGCCTAGCACCAAGTGCCTTTACTAACTGAACCATCTCACCAGCCCCGGAAAATGAATTTTTAGGTAACAGTATCACTAATACCAGGTACAGTAGAAAGCGGTGTGTCTACAATGTTCACGAAGAAAGATGCGCACAAGCCAGAGAAGAACTTCAAATATAAAAATATCAGTTCTCTTCAAACTTGTCTATAGTTTTCACCAAAATCCAAATAAAACTTTTTATAGAACCTGACAGACAGTGCACAAATTTCACAGGTAAAAAAACAATCAAGGTAAGTCTGAAGATAAGAGCATTTTCTTACCACATAGGGAGATGTACTGCTTTAGCTGTGAAGGTGCTGTCACAGTGCTATAAATGGCTGACGGAACACGAGTCAGAGTGGAAGCGATCCTGTGTACATTCAATAAAGGAAGCTTTGAAAACAAAATGAAATCTTCACCTCTTATACACAAAAGTAGAATTCTGGGTGGATTAAATTCCTAAACCTACAGACAATGCTTAAAAAGTTGGAAGATAACAGCATAATATCTTGACTTAGTCAGAGAAGATTTTTCTCCAAGGAGTTCCCAAGACCTCCCAAACACTCTGACTAAAGAAAGGATCGATAACTTCACTGCTATGGGGATAGGTTCAAACCAGCATGCACAGGAGAGATTCACAACCACAGATCTCACAAAGGACCACCACCAAAGCCCAAAGAACTCCTCAGACAAACCTAAGATCTGGGGATTTCATAGAAAACAAAATGGCACATCCAACCAGTCCCTAATCAATGAGGTGCAAAACACAAACTACAGTGTCATCCATTTTAACTTGTAACACTGGGAAAATATTTTAGTGCTGAGAAATAGTAGAATAGCCTGTATGAACTCCCTCTCCAAATAGAAAAAGCAAGAAAAGCAATTGCATTGAAATAATAGACTTTAACCAATTTGAGAATTCCCATACTGTGACCCAACATTTCCTCCCTCTCTCCTTTGACTATATATATATATGTGTGTGTGTGTGTGTGTGTGTGTGTGTGATCTAAAACATTTCTAGACAGGAAATACATATAAGATATTTGCTGTAATGTGGTTCATAGAAACAGAAAACTAGGAAACTGCTTTCATAGTCTACTTCCATAGTCTACTGGAACAAAGAGTGGACCAGTCAAGGACACTGAGTGTGAACATCCAGCAGGACTGTTACAGCTATTGGCTGCATCAGAGTCTCCATGGAAATGTAGCCAAATAAAAAGCAATTTGCAGAGAAACTAGATGACAGGAACTCATTTATAGAAATTTCAGTAACATGCAAAGTTAGTTTGTGTGTGCATGATATTGAGGGTCATACCTAGGGCCTTAAGTGCACTTTCAATGACTGAACCACATCCCCAGCCCTAACAAGATACTTTTAAAGGATAAAACACATGGTGAAATGTGAAGAAACGTAGGTGAATGACATACGCGGAGTCTGATTAGAGGCCATCTCTCAGCAGATGGGCTGGGAAAGGACATGAGGGGTCTTCGAGATTGAATGCTATGTTTTTGAAATTGGGTAAGCGGATAGGTGTGGTGTACTTTTATCTTACAGATGCTTCCTGACTTACAATGGGGTTATGTCCTAGTAAGTACATTGTTACTTTGAAAATACCTTAATTTAAAAATCCATTGATTTCACTAAAGGTACTGAACAGCGTAACAATATAGCAAACTGCCAGCTCTGGGTTTCATCCCATATGAACGCATGACTAACTCGGAGCTATGGTCTACTGCAGCTTCCTCATGGCAGGAGGGGAGATTGCCATCTATCAGCTGCGTAGAGAAGATTAAAATTCAGAAGTCAAGGTTGGCAGAGTTCTTGCTAGCTGCCAGCATGCGTGACGTTCTGGCTCAGTCTCCTAGCCTTGAAAAGAAAAAAGAAATCAACACCCAAAGTATAGTTTCTACCAAAAGCATGTCATTTTGTACTGTTGCAAAGTTGAAACATCCTAAATTAAACCATTGTAAATTGGGAACTGCATGTAATTATGCCTTACCCATATTTTATAATTACCTATTCAATACTGAGGGAGTAAAAAGATGCTCTCAGATGTTAATCTAGATGAAAAGAGCTATCCACAACAGGTGTGGCAGGAATTGAGTGTCGATCCTCAGTTTCTCAGACAATTACAATATGTGAATCACATTTCCCTTGGTCCCTTCCTGGTCCCCTCACTTTAGCATGAAGAGAAAAGCTAAATGAAAGGCACAGGTGTCTGATGTATAAGTGGCTACTTAGGATAATTAAACCACAGATTACTGGAAGAAAATATTTTCAGACAAGATTAAAGCCCAAATCCCCTTTTCCAAAGGAAGAAACTGGGTTCTAGGTGAAGTAATTCACCCCAGCCCATACTAGTAATTGGTTAAAATGAGAAAGTTAGTTCCTAAGTGCCAGGCTAAGACATTCAATTTCCCACAGTTTGTGTGAAGAATTTAGAACTGGGAATTCAGTGAATCTATGTTGAAGTCCAGGCTCTGCCCTTTGGCTGTGTGACCCAGCACAAGTCAGTGCTATTCCCCAGAGCATATCCCCTCCTGGATAAACAGTAAGAGAACGACCCAGCAGCAGATGGCTGTTAGGAAGGTTGAAGCATCTTGTGCAAGAGCCTTTTGTTTGGGTAAAATAGACACTAATTCCTTCCTTTGCATCCTACTCACAAGGACAGTGGACAGAGAGGCCGAAAGAATGCCACATAGTCAGCGCAACACTCGCCTAGGCAGGAAGGCACCTCACTGGCCAGGGAACGGGAGCTTTGCCCTTTCCTCGCCGTAGGGCACACCAGTGCTTCTAGATCAGTATCTTCTTCATGACCCTTGCTTTTAGTTTTTAAAATTCATACTTCATTTATTTCTGGCTCCAGATGAGTGAACATTTATTTTGCATGTATGAAGACATATACAGTGGTTCTCTATTTATTCCAGACACGCAGAGCTTTGTTATCACCCAAAAATTCCTATGAAAACCAAAAGAATCAAGCCGAACCAATTTCCCGAAGCTGGAAGGCTTTAGCATTCACAGACTGGGCAAAGCATTTCTGTTTTCTTTTTGATTAGTTTTGAAGAATGACTAACTCTGTTATTGAGTCTTCCTCTCATCCTGCCTCTCATTGCCTCTTATCTTATCCTCACTTTGGAATCTTACCCTAAGCAAGAAAGAATTGAAATGGCATTCCCTATCCTTGAGGGCACTGGGTGACATCACTTCTATACCCTCACTTAGGCCCCTTTTCATAACCCAAGGTAGAAATTCAGTGCCCACACAGGGCCACTAAGAGGTTGGGCTGTAGGGCTCCAGGTAAGTTGTGCCCCCAATATGATGTTCCTGTCAAGGTGTCTAAGAAACAACCATTAGAAAGACAACCTTTAAATTAAAACTCATTTCCAAAACTCTGAAAAAAGAAGTAAGTTCCCCTGAGGGTATAAGACATTAAGCCCCTCTGAATCATTAATGGTAGATTTGGCCAGTAGGAAGTCAGAGAGGAGTCAGAGGCACCTGACTTCTTGTCCAACTTGGCAATTTACTATCTGCAGTCTTCAGTCTATATAAGCCTGATTTTCCTTCCTCAGAAAGCATGGAATGGATGCTTCCTGCTTTACAGAGATGTCATAAGAGAGAACATGAAGGTGCCTCACAAAATGCCCAGCACTCACAGTAGCATTCCAAAAATAAATGTCATAATTTCTGGCACTTTGTAGAAAATCTCCTTCTTAAAGAGGCAGGCTGGAAGAGGCCAGCAGCAGGTGCTGCCAGGGACAGTGCCAGGGTTTCCAATCTGCTCTGAAGCCACAAAAGGCATCATGAAGTCCAGGAAGAACAGTTGAGCCCTGAGAACAGAACAGCCTTCCTCTGACCAAGAAGTGTCATGGAACTTCCCACCCATCAGGAGCACAGTCCCCCTAGGGATGACTTCCAGGTAACTGTAGATGCTACAGTTTAGATCTGGATAGTGGCCCCCAAAGTCCACGTGTTCTAATGGCTTAGTCCCCAGCTTAGGAGGTGGTGAAAACGTTAGGAGCTGGAACTGACCCGGAGGTCAAGGTCATTGGCATGTGCTGTAGAAGGGTATTGTGAGACCTTAACTCCCTCCTCTTGCCTTTGACTTTCTCTTCATGAGGTGAGCAGTTTCCCCCTGCCACCCACTACCACCCTGATCTTCTGCCTCAACAAAGGCTCAAAAGCCACAGGTCTGTGCAGCCACGAATGGAAAATAGAAAGCCAACAGGAGGGTTAGCAGGCGAAGCCTGAGGTAAAATATGGCATGCCTTCAGGAAGGGTAGCCTGGGTGGGCTCAGCTAACTAGAGAAGCCAGCAGGTTTTCTCACAGTTCTTTCACAGCAGAACACAGGACAAAGACAATAAAGGGGAGCTTTATAGGGCTGTGGATATTTACCATTTTCTGCTGATGTGCCTTTGTTCTTCACTAGACTCTAAATGGCTTTTGCCCAAAGTCTCTAGAACCACTTCACAAACGGGCGGAAGCATATTGAAACTTTCTGGAGGAGCAACTGTCTCAAATGGGAAGAAAAGCCCAGGTTTCATTTGAAGAAGCACCATTGTAGTCCGCCTGGTTAGAGAGGAAACTAAACAGCAGTGTCCAGGGACATGGGCCGGAAAGAGGGCTTAGACCAGTGCACAGAAGCGCCACATCACCTACAAGGGCAGGAAGAAATCAAGGAACCAGGGCTGAAACACTCAGAAGAGTGGGGGCCAGACTTCAGTACCAAGATGGGAAATCTGAGGACACTGAAAACTAGGGCAGAGTGGGAAACTAGCCAGAGAAGGCAAGCTGTGTGCATCCAGACTGAGTGTAGGCCTCCCTGAGTGTGGGAATGACTTTTATTTATGAACATAATCTGAACTAATGGCTTTTAACTAACCCCAGAAAAACCATATGCTCTTATGTCTTGTGACCCTTGGCACCTGATCGCAGTTCCTAGGCAACCTCAGTTTGGTACTCCACCCCAAGAGTGAATGAATGAATGAATGAATGTGGATATGCTTGAGAATTAATATATCGGTTAACGTATATTAACATATAACACTGTGCCCATCTCCATTGGACACAATGAAGACGGGGAAACGCATGCGATCTTGAATGAATGAGATATTCTACAACAGCAGATCAGAAGGCCAGATGGTCTGATAAAATTAGGGTGGAGCCAAGCTTGCACTTCACCAACTGAAGCCAGAGATACCATTTTGAATAAACTTATGGGAGGACACATTTCCAGAAACAGAGTTCCGAGAATACTCTTCCATCAGCACAGTTTCAGGAGACAGTCAGTTCTCAGAGATCATCTAGAGGAACAGCCACTTGCCACAAGTGATTGACAAGTCACATTGAAATGTGGCTAGTATGACTGTGGAATTACATTTTGAATTTTACTTAATTTCAAGTGAAGTTTAAATAGCTGCATGAAGCTCGTGGCTTCCATCTTGATCAGTGTAGCCCCAAGTGTCTGGCTATTCAGAGCTAGATGAGTGTGGTCCCTTGATCTGATTATGTCTCACAGAGTGAGGGTGAACTGTTCTAAGACTTAAACTCTAAGACAACTTGTGAATTTTGTCTTTTCTGAAGTAGTGAATACTTGGCCCATATTAGCAGGAGAAAGAAGTTATCTCTTCTTCACTTGTCTCACTGCTTTAACCTTGGCTTTTACTGCTTACCTTGTCCATCTTTATTCATTTCTCACTGTACTGAAAAGCAGTCCTCACTCCTGCATCCTCCCAGCCAGCTGGTGCCCTGCTCTGTGCTGCCCTAGAAGTTGGGATGCCACATGCCCATTGTGTTGACTGGTTGTCTGAATGACTCTCTCTACTGATGCATGGCATGGCTCATCCTCATTGTGTGTTTTCTTAGGGCCAATGGAGACACAACACAGTGTATCACATTCTGGATAAATAAACCTTAGACAAATAAACTCACTTTTGAGTTATCTGTGGAATTTTTCTTATGCCATAACCTGTAGGATTTAAAAAGTCTGTGCTCCAGTTTAATAAATTCATATTGAGTATACCTGTTACATGTCAGGCATTGGGCAATTATAGACTAAATGTCACACTCAATATCAGTAAGGCTGCCCAGAGTTAAATTGAGGACTCAGGAGTTTCATCAAAATCAAGCTAGTTAAGAGCATCTAGGTTAGAGTAATACAGGGTCTGCATTCTGCCTTCGCTATTTTCTAGAAAATCTAAGTGCTCTTTGGCAATGCAGTCGGCTTTCTAAAGTTCCATGTCTGTCACACAGGAATAATGTTCCTGCATTGCCTAGGTGTGAGACTTCAACGGGATGCTATCTTTGTGATCAAGTTGTTACCAGCTCTCAATATTTTGTCTTCCACTTACTATCTTAAAATAAACAAAATGAAAGGTCTAGAGATCATGATGTACATGCCAGCGTCTTCTACCTCTGTGACTGTTCCCTCTTCACCTCCCTAAACTGAGCAGCAGTCTGCTTGCAGGTAACCCAGCTGGGAATGCGACAGGCTGCAAGCTTCCTGTGAGGTTCCGGGTAAGACACACTCCTGCTCAGCCTTCCTCTCCGCCCTTCCCCTGCCTCATCCCCCATTCTTTACGTCCCATCCCTCCTCTGGTCAATGCCGATTCTTCCTGCAATCACTAAGGAGCCACTTTTAGTCAAACCCTGAATTCCCCCTCATTGGGTGACCAATTTCTTTCCTCCTTGTCTAATCTTCAAGTCTGGGTTATCTCCTCCTAGGGGGCTCCATGCTCATAATCAAATGTGACCTTTACATCGTTTTTTTTTCCATCCAGAGCACGGGGGCTCTAAAAGATGGATTCTCTGACCATTATGTTTAAAAATAGCAGGCATTTAAAACTAAAATGACATCTTCCTACATCTTCTTTCCTTAATCACACTGCCTAGCAGGCCAGATTCCTGGCCATTTTGATATCAAAAAATCTGAGGCTTTCTCCTAGGTGCCTTGCTAACCCACCCAGAATCATTCCTTTGCCTTTTATTGAGAATAGAGATAATTCATTCAAACACATGGAAATTTAGGATGAGGTGGGAGAAGAAGTAAAAGAATTCTCTGTCAAAATAGTCTGGTCTCCACATCTGCCCCTTTCACTCAGCCTTTGCTCAAAGTAGGCCTGGCAGGTGGAGAAGACTAGGGGCTCCACTCCACACAGCACCTGTCACTCGAGCAAAGCCAGGCTGCATTCTGAGCTGGAGGTAGGGGGAAGTGCTGGTGATGACAGGAGAATGGCCGCCAGCTCCAAGTAGGCGTGTCACCTTGATGAAGCCACAGCATCATCTTGAAGGAGAGTAGGAGCTAGTTAGTTCTGAATTAGGCAGATAGGGGAGAAAGCCGGCTAAAGGATTGGAAGTCCTAGGCAGCGAGCTCCTCTGGGAAGAGTTTCAGATTTCCTGCCCTTGCTCTACCCAGTCAGGTTCCTGCTTTTATAAGAGTGAACCAACCAACAGCATGCACTGCACCTGTCGTTTGCAAAGGTGGGAAAGGGAGCCCAGTCCTGTTCCATCCCCTACCTTATAGACTATAAAAGCCCAGACTCTCCAGGGGGTTAGACAGTGCTCCAGCTCTAGACCCCCTCTTGTGTGGAAATTCTGTCTCTGTTGGGGAAGTGCATGCTTTAATAAGCTTTGGCTGTATGCTGTGACTTCAAATTTCTCGTCTTGTAATTCTGTACCTGACAACAACAGACCCTAGGTAGCATTGTCTCTTCTTGTCCCACAGCCTTTTGTCATGATCTTACTCTCTTTATAAGACCTGAGTGCCTGAGGGTTTGAGTTCTATCCAAATGTGCAGGCTCGCACCAAGCTGTAGAGCATTGTGCTGGAGGATCCCACCATCTAAACCAAAATTTCAGAGTGAGAAGTTGTGGGCAGAGAGGCTTGAAAGGTGCTGCAGTTTTCTGTGAAGGTCATGAATTAAGAGCTTGGGTCACACCATGGCTCAGTGGAACCTTTAAGAGGTGGAACCAAGTAGCAAGTCCTAGGTCATGTGGTAGAAGGGAATATTGGGGCCCTGGGGTCTTCTCTCCATTTTCCTCCAGCTATGTGTGAATAGTTCTGCTGCCTCAGCAAAGGTCCAAAGCAACAGGGTCAAGGCTGATTGATTTTGAACTCCAGCCTTTGAAACTGTGAGTCAATATAAACCTTTTTCTGCTCCTAAATTAATTTATTGAAAATATTTGTTATGGTAACAGAAAGCTGACTAGCTCAAAAGGTAGGAAATTCCAAGGGAAAAGCCCAGAATTTCAAAACCCTTGGGGAAATGCCAAGTACGAAGACTGGACTTACTGTTCCAGAAATTTCAATGTCAGTAACTTCTCAGACACTTGACATCCTGTGTGATCTTGGGAAATCATTCTGCTTCTTTGGACATAGTTTTCTCACTATGAAGTGAGGACGCTGAATGAGAGTGTTTTTCAAACTGCATTTCAAAGATCTTGTAGTTAATAAGTTGGGGGGAAGAGTTGAGATAAATCACTTAGAATATTTTGCTAATGACTTTTTCAGAAAATTTGATATGCCATTAGGTGCCATGAATTTCTAGACCAACAGTAATATGAAAAGTTCCATCAACAAGCAAATCCTTTGAACCAAGTTCAAAGCTACTTATTGGAATATAAAAAATAATCAGCATCCAACAGGATAAATTTCACAATATCTGGAACCCAATCATAGATTATTATAAAAGCAAGTGTTGTGCCCAGGTCACAGAATCCCCTCAAAAGACCACCTGGGAGGCCAAATCCGATGCAACCGCACAAGGATCTTTATTTGCAAGCTGGAGCTCCGTCCACGTCCACAACCCAACACACCAATACAGTGGGTGGAGGGAGAGTGGCCCTGAGGAGAGGTAGAATGGGCTTCTTATAGGTTTTAGACAAAGGGAGGAGGGGGATTGTGGTGCTACACTCTGGCTGGCCAGGGAAACCCGTGCACACCAAGTACATTCCGAACTGATTGGTTACAAAGGTCAAGGTCCAGGGTTTCTCACTGATGGGTGCTGTCAGTCAAGCTCACTGCAGGGTCCTGCTTTTCCTAACATGCCTGGGCTTGTTCCTCTTTCCCTCAGCCCTTGTAGCCAGAGGCTTGCAACAGCTTGAAGTAGGCAAAATGGAGAAGTTAGCCTCTAGCCTTAAGATGGGGTCCAACTTAAAACAAAGTCACTCTAGCCCGTTTCCCACATAAGGAAGCATGACTGATCATTAAGAGAATAATTAATCAACAGAAATGGGCACAGATGGTATAATAGGCAGAGGACATTAATATGTTTATTATAACTGTATGCCAATATGTTTACAAGGTAAGGAGAATGGAGAGACATGGAAGACATTTTTTAAAGATTCAAATGTAGGGCTGAGGAGATGACTCAGGGTAAAAGCACTTGCTCTACAAGTAGGAGGACCTGAGTTTGAATCCCTAGCTGCCATGTAAAAGGCCAGCACAGTTGCCTGTGTCTATAAGCTCAGGGTTGGGGATGCAGAGACAGGTGGATCCTGAGAATTTGCTAACTAGTCAGCCTAACAGAAATAGAGAACTTTTAGTTCAGTGAGAGACCCTGCCTTAAGGAAAAAGTTAGTGACTGTTAAAGATATCTATCATCCTGCTCTGGCCTCTGAATGTGCACATACACACTCATGTGCATGCACTACACAACATCCCCCCACACACAGAAAGATACACAGAGACACAGGCAGACACATATAACACACAGAGAAATATACACAGAGACACAGGCAGACATGTGGGACCTCCTCTATGTCACTTAGTCCATGCCTGTTAGCTCTGATTTCTCCTTTTTGCCTCTGTAAATTGCTTGGTGTTAGAGGATTTGTAATAAACTCCCTCCATGTTGCAAGCTTTGAGTTTTTGTAGGCCTCTAGTCACAAGGGCAAAGAGGAAGATGCAGATACAGGTCCCGACATGTCAGGCAAGCCTGAAAACAATGAGGCCAAATAAGGTAAAAACAGAACCTAGCAACAGGCTTAGGTAATAGTCAACACATTCCTTTGCCCTGAAGACAGCACCCACCAATGAGAGACCCCTGAGCCTCCTTTAACCAATATCTGTATGTGGCTTGTTGTAACCAATCAATTCAAAATATGCTTGGCGCCCAGGGGGTGGGGTGGGGGGGGGAGCTTAACCAATTAGAATGTAACTGTGCAATTCCCCTTCTCCCTTTGTCTCAAACCTGTAAAAAGCTCCTTCCCTCTCTCCTCTCAGCACCGGGATCCTGAGGTCTGAGAGTCCCAGCTTAAGCCCAAATAAAGGCTCTTTATTCTTGCATACACTCTGGACTCCGTGGTGGTTCTAGGGGAGCCTTTCTCTGGGCATAACAAGACACATACAACACATACAGAAATATACACAGAGACACAGGTAGATGCAGACAGAAATATACACACAGACACAGGTAGACACACACAGAAACACAGACACACATAACACACAGACACACAGCACACACAGATACACACACAACACACACATAAATAGACACATGCAAAAAAACCTCAAATGAAGTTTCAGGAATTGAAAACTAGTAGGCAAAATACATTAGATGCCATACACAGTGAGTTAGACCTTGGAATGTTTTAGGAAAGATAAAGACAGGAAAAGAAGTGTTCAAAATGAAACCCGGACTCTAAAAGAATTCCTCCTCCTGCTCCGGGCCCAAATGAAAAGCATGAGCTACAGGGCAATTGCATGATTGCATGCTGCTTAATGGCTGTGCAGTAGAGTCTCCAAGAAACAAGAAGAAGAAGACGGGTAGAAAACATATTTGAAGAATTAATGACTGATCAAAGATGCTCCAAATAACTCAAGCCCAAGAAAAATGAAGCAAGCTACGTGATGACACATCACATACTGCTTAAAACCAGTAATAAAGGGCGATTTGAAAGCATGCAGGAAACAGTGACATTTTACATCCAGGGAGCAAAGATAAGCATTACAGACTTCCCTGTAGAAACCGTGAAAATGGACAGTATACAACAGCTTTGAAGAACTAAAAGAAAAAAAATACTACAAAACTAGATTCCATCCCTACTAAAAGTATATCCCAAAACAATGGCAAAATAAGACATCTCAGTCAAAAGCTGAAAGAATTCCTCATCAGCAAATACACAGCACAAAGGGAGCTCTTACAGGAAGTCCTTCAGACAGAATGAAAGCCAGGCCAGGATGGAACATTTGTATCTATGCAAGGGAATGAAGAGCCCCCAAAGCGACAGCAAGAGGAATTTAGGTTTTCCCTTTATTTAAATTTCAAAGACTCTTCCTTCACCTGATGTTCATGATCTCCATCTCCTCTTTAAACCTCTCCATATAAGTAGAGCATAATCAGATTGTCTGTTGCCCACCTCCCTTTCCAACTTAGCATCTCCACATCTATCTACAACTTCAGAATCTGTGCTGCTCTTGACACCTTCCATAGTTTTTTCCTTCCGTTTTGAAGAGTTAGCTCAATGCTCAGAACAAGTGGGAAACGGCAATAAGCCCATCTGTAAATCTTCCAAGTGGTAACTTCCCCTCCACACCCTGAGGTGGTTACCTCAAAGACATATACTAATTGTGCTTTGCTGAATATTGAGACGCAGTCTCTGCAGATCACTCACTGTCTGTGCACCTTTCTCCTTTAAGGTATTCTGCCTTGCAACCCCAATTTCTCTTCATTTTCCAGACTCTCAGCTGAATTTCCTCACTTCCAAGAACTTTCCAGGTTCTGTCTAGGTTCTCTCTTCATGCTATATAGCCTACAAACTCTCTGAAGGGAATAATCCAGGGCAATTAAAGGGCTCACCTTATTAGTTAGCATCTCAGAGTTCGCTGGCCTTCGCTGCTAGTGACTAATAACAGCTACTGACTTGAAAATCTTTGTTTCATGTACCTTACTGCTTTTCTCACTTACTGTAAGGGAAGGCATATCCAATTCCCACTACAGCATCTTAGGTAGAAACAGAAATCTCGAACTTAAAATGATTGCAGGAGATTTATGTTGTATATAACAGTTAGTTTTTATGTCACTATTCTAAAAACAAAAATTCTTGAGATAGTGGATGCAGAGATACTGTGGAGGCCTCGAGCTTGGAGACATTTGAGTGGGGTGGCATTAGTTGTGGGTGGTTATTTATTAAAAATTCTTTCTGATACATGTGACAGAAAATAAATTACAACCTTCAGCACAAAAAAAAGGAGGATAATTTATTGACTTAATGCTCTCTGGGGAAGTCCAAAGAATTGGGCCACGCACATTTATCACTCACGTTTGAATGGCAGTTCTAAACCCACATCTTCTTCTGACTTAAGTCCAAAATAAGGGAATAATCTTCTGCCCAAAAGAGTAACCTGATTGACTCTACTTAAGCAAAGTGAACACATGTAGTTTAATTATTCATTCCAGAAAAATAAATTATTTCAGTTAGGCTGGGTGTTTAGTTTAGTTTGGGTTTGGATCTTGTTTTTCAGCTGTTAGATATCTTCCCAGACCCCGCCCATCCCTGGGATTGACAGGGTTACATGCAGCGGGGGAGGGGCAGACACAGGATCATCAGAAACATGTTTGTTTAACAGGAGAGCCACAGCAGGTTGCCTTGTGAAATACCAGTTTACTTTAGACAATTATAATTTGAAGGACCAAGTGGTGCTGAGAAGATTTAAACATACTAACTATAGGACATTATAAGAAACCCAATAAATTGATTTTCTTCTTGAAAATCATTTTTGATATTTTATTGGTTTCTGGTTTTTGAAGTAATATATACTTACTAAAAATCTGGAAAACTGATATATTCCACTACCGTAGTAGACTCCAGGGATATTTCATTATTTGCCCAAAGTGTTAAAGAATTTGGTTTGAATTAAAGGAAGGCCTACCTGAATAGAGATGTTTCATTCCCTTTTTCTTTCAATCTTGCAGACAAATCTGAACACCTAATCTTGGCATTTATGCTCTCAGCAGCATTCCAAACATTTTTTTCAGTTAATTGTGGCATGGCTTCACTTTGGAAGGTCTTCTTTTTCTAATTACTTACTAGTTGCTGCTCTGTACTATGCTTTGTTAAATACTGTGCACAAATACTGGTGCCTCTGTCTGGCACTGCTTCAGAATTTCAGTGGGATGTGCACTTTTAAAATTTCACAATGACCTTAAACCCAAACAGATAGGATTAGGGACAGGTTGTGTAGAGCCTGTGGTTAATGTTGTGTTGATTTTACTCATCTATCCCTGCTTTCATCATTCATTTATTCATTTAGTCAACAGTCTTTTATTGAATATGCTATGTTTTAGGCAATAACAGGAAAGAAATCACTGTGAACAAAACAGAAATGAGTCTTTTGCAGCTTGAACTTTAGTGGAATGTGTGGAGGAATATTCAATTACATAATTATAAAGATGCTATGAAGAAAGTAGAATATTAAAATTTACAAAACTTAGGCCAGAGAAGATTCTTCCTTGCTTCAAATCATCCGCAGCTCCCCATCACTTGTATGATGTGGACCCAAGTCAATGACACGACATTTGGAGCTCTTTACGATGTGACCCTTGCCTGACATTCTGAGCCTCTGATGCCCCAATACACCAGGTTCAATTAACCACTCGCTGATCCCTGGGTATCTGTGATGTGCCATAGGAAAACTCCAAGTAGTTCTACACATAGTATGATGCAGACTTACTTGCTGTATGGTTTAGATAGAGAATTAGTGTTCTCTAGAGGAACAGACCCAATAGACTGAACATACAATGCAAAAGTGATTTATATGAATTTACACAATCAAGGCTACCTGCACATTGAAAAATCTGAGAATCCAGTATCTGCTCAGTCCACAAAACTGGATGTCTTATCAATCCCCATCTGGCTCTGAGGGCCTCAGCCTGCTCTGCTGATCTTTACTCTTTTTGGAAAGCTTAAGATGAATTCTGATGCCAGGGAAGGTACTACAGCAATGGCAGCAACAAAGTAGCTGTACTCCTCAGCAAGGAGCAAAGGCAGGTAGGCAAAACCTGCACAGCTTTTGACCACACCTTTTTATCTGGGTTGTTACTAGAAGGTTTTGTCCACCCTGCAGGAAGATCTTACTCCTCCTCAGGCAAACCTTCCTAGAAGTACCTTTGCAGATCCTCCTAGAGCTGTGTCTCCTAGCTGATTTCAGATCCAGTCAAGCTGAAAAAACCACAGTTAGGATCAAATACCACAGATCGTACCTGCAGAGTGGAGTGTGGGGGAGGGTGGTCAGGTGGGACATGAGGCCCAGTGCAGAAGGAAGAACAAGGTGAGAGAATGTCTTGACCTGAAATGGCAGCAGAGCTGTAGATCTCTGAGACACTGAGGGGTCTGTTCTTCAGAACATGGTCAGAGATTGGCTGTTAGGAGAAAGAGGAGAAGAGAGCAAAGGACTTCCAGGCTGACCTTGAAGAAATGATTGTGCTGCTGATTGAGCCAGTCAAAGTGGCAGGAGAGTGGTGTTAAAGTAGTAACACCCCTTTAATCAATATATAGATTTTTTTTTTTTTTTTTCAGAGAGAAGCCAGAAAGAATTTCTTCCTCTGGGACTCATTAGAGTCTTACAAGAAAAGCACTCAGGCTCCCTGCCAGTGGGGTTCTCACATCAAAGACTATGTCAAGAGGATTATTTCATAAGTCTCTAGCCCAGAGTCACACAACTCTGGCCTGCAAGCTGCAACTGACTCATTTTCCCTGAATTTTGAAACTGGAAGATTCCCGTCAATTTTCTGTTTTCCTTCCTTTTTTGAGAAATGAGATCTGTTAATATTCAGGCTAGACAACAATTAAGGCAGGGCTGTACATACAGTCATCTTCACCAGATTTCTAAGGAGTCCCGAGTTTCCTCTCCTGTGCTCTGCCAGGTTCGTGCCCCATATAGGAGTGCTCCAGGGCATGACTCTCTCTCCTCCTGTGTATCCTCCCAAACCAGGTACTGGTGTTTTGATAGGACTGAACCAAATAACTCCATTTGTAATGAGAACTTCAGCAGGCTAACTGCAATCCACCCATTAGTTTAACCCTGTTCATAGTACTTCAGATACTAACAATAGGAGTTCTTAGAAAGTACTCACCAGGTTCCAGGAAGGCTGTCAAGGGCTTTTATAACCCCTTCCTTGAATTAGCGGCTTTGTATTATTCTTCTCATTTTGTAGACACAGAAGCTCCAAGACAAATACTCCACACAAGGTTTCAGGGCGAGTGGTGAGGGAGAGAAGATTCTAGGTTAAATCCTTGGTAACATACTCTTGAAGGATCTATCAACCAATAGTGTTGTTTGTAAATAAAAATGATCACCATTTTGCTTTTGTGATGTTAAACTTGGGCGCATCTTCCAGTGGTCACAGCTGTCTGGAACTGCTGGTTGATTGTGCCTGGTGCTCATGGTCTCCATCATCAGTCCATGAGCTGTGGTCCCCTCCTCTTCTCTTCACCTGCAAAGTTCTAGGTCTCAAGCCCCTGATCTGCTCTTTGATGAGCTGAATATGCATTTTTTTCAGAAACCAAGTCTACAGTTCCAAGGCAGTAATGACAGCAAATGCTTGGCACTGTGGTTTTATTTTCTTATAGCTTGTGGCCAGATTGTGGGTTCTTGATCTAGACTATATCACTATGATTTTTTTAAGCTTTTTACTGTTTACTGGGGGTTTACTTAAATTGTGCACAAGTCTCTCCTATAAGATGGTGACAGCCTTCAGCCCAGAAATCATTTACTGATTTGCTTGCTGAAGTCTAGAGCCCAGTCTGGGACTGTGCATAATGCAGATGGTATGGAAAATGGGACACGAAGCAGGTAGAGTTCATCCTGGGTCCCCTTATTTCAATTCTGTGTCCTTTTCACTTAGCATCTTCAAGTGTCTGTTCATCTCTGTTAAAAAAAACAGCTTGGTTGAAACAGTGGAAGTTTACTCTGAGCATCAGTGAGGACTTCTCACACTACCTCTCTTGGCATTCGGTTTTCAGGGAACATCTAAAGCCTCATCTGAAATGTCAGTGACAAGAATTCTGGATGGAGGGCCGGTGTATATTAAAGTGAATGACAGTAGCACTTTCCTTCATCTTTCTTCCCTCTGGAGATGTTTTTGTTGTTAACTAGAAAGCTCTCCTGGGGCTGGAGGGATAGCTCAGTGGTTAAGAACACTGATTGATTGCTCTTGAAGTGGACCTGGGTTCGATTCCCAGCACCCACATGGTGATTACTAACCATCTGTGACTCCAGTTCCTGGGCAAGCTGACACCTCCTTCTGATCTCTGTGGGCACTGCATGACATGGGTAAACTTAAATAACATACATGCAGGCAATACATTCATACACATAGAATGAGAATAATAAATAAAAAGGAATTTATATTATATATAAAGAAGGCTCTCCTGGTGTCTAGTGAGTAGAGAGTAGAGTCCATCAACCATCTTGCGGTTCATGACTGAACTCACAACACACTCTCCAGACCAAAATGCAAACTGAGAAGGGTAGGTTGAAAAGGGGTGCTCAGTTCTTGCAGCTGCTGTAACACAGGTTCAGAGACACAGGGGTTTAAAACAGCTCACATTTATTATCACCTAGCTCTGACACTCAGAGGTTTCAGTTAGGCCTCACTAGGCTAAAAACTGAAGTCAGCAGGTGTCTTCTTTAGACTCTAGCACTCTTGCCTGTCCCAGCCTCAAAGGACACCCCTTTCCATTTGTTTTAGGCCCCTCTCCTCTTCAAAGCCAGTATTATTGAGTTCAGGCCTTCCCAGACTGCATCACTCTGGTCCTCCCTCTTATGTTTGTGAGGACCTGTGTGGTGACATCAGGTCTTTCCATATGACGGGATAATCCTCCTGCTATCAGGCCACCAGGTTTGCAGCTTCAGTCCCATCTGCAATCCAGAGTCCCTTTTGCCATATCATTAATATGTTCCCAGGTTCTGGGCTGTGAACATCTTTGGAGACCATTATTTTGCCTTCTACACAGGTCCTGCCCTTGTCATGAATATATTGGCTGCAGTCTAATTCAGAATCAAATTAATTTACTGGCTTTATCAAGACCAATTTTCAGGTCATTTTATAATACTTCGATATTGTGATAGGATCTTAGTAAAATTAATGTGAACTGTTCAAGATACAGAACCAATTTCATTCCTCTTCTTTTATAGTTCCTGACCAAAACTTAAACTTGCTACATGCTCCCCGATGACATTATTTTCTGGGATGTACAAGCCAGTAGGCTGTGGGCTCAAGCACTCTGTGTCTCTCAGTGTGGTTTCCAGGTGAGGGGCCTGTAGAGAAGCTAAATGGAAATCAATGCGCCTCTTCATTGAGTGCCAGATGCAGTAATACCCAGAGCAAACAGGAGATCCATGAGAGCTTTTTCTCCTCTTTTCAGAAGGTTTAGAACTTCAGCCTAATTTTGCACTTAGGTACAAGTAGAGAGGAAGTAGGCGAGGGAGCCCTGGCTAGGCCTCTCAGAAGGAAGTTCTGTCCATAGGAAGTAGGATGTGCATGCATAAGTGTCAGTGTTCAGGGGCTGACCCAGGAGGCTCAGTGTTCTTGCCTTCTAATGAATCATGGTCAGGTCATGTCCTAGACTCTCACCAAGGCATCATTAATGGCTCCTCCATTAGTCCAACTATCCAATATATGTTCAGAGCCTCACTTGTAAAGTTATACTTACCCTGAGTTAGGTGACCTTAGGAAAAATGATTGCCCATGTGTCCTATGCCTGGGACAACTGGCTGGGGCTCTTGTCCCTTCTGTCTTGCTCTTTTTAATTTGAGCAGGGTTAGGCATGCAAGCTCCCATTCCTTGGAACATAAACCTACAGATGAAAAGTTCTTATTTTAGAAGCACAGTAGACTCTCTGGGCTTTGGACAGTCGAGCGCCAGAGCTTGGCATGCCATGGAGACTGGGGTGCTGTTGTTACTTCCTGACTTGTCATTTCAATCCAGGGAAATTCCTCCTTTGGAAACTACAACATGATTTATTTGTGAGAAAGTCAATAATGAACATGTGCTTCAGATGATAGACTCCGGATGGGACTGCCAGGGTACAGTCTGTTACACTAATGCCCTACAGAGAGATGGCTTGGAGACTGCTTTTGCGATGGGAATGGGACACATAGAGTGGGAAATAAAGCCTGCTGGCAGCCAGTGGCCTCCTGTTTCCTCACCTCCAACTGGCAGTGCCTGAGATTGTAGTTGCTTTTGGCAGGGCTGCCAGTGGGCGTAGTTGCTGGATTCTGGCTTCAAGGACTGTCTGGAGGGTGAGGTGCCTTGCTTTCATTTGCAGCCTGCCTACACTTGCTTTCCTGGTGCTCTGCATCTTCTGGGTGTGAATCAGGAAAGAAAAGCAAATTTTCCAGTGTTCCATGTTGGCATGGGAGGTAGGTCATGGCTCAGTTAAGAGGCAAGGTAACCAATTAAGCAGTTGGCTTTACAGATTTTGTACCAGTTGTCCCCTGACACCTGGTCCCTGGCAGACAGAAGAACAGTGCCTGCCTCTTGAGATGAATGGGCCAGAGAGGACCGGAGAATGGGTCAGGTGGCCTGCATGACAAAGTCATGCTTCTGGTCAGCTTCTCTACTGTCTCTCAAGCAGTTGACTGGTCTAGATGGAAGGATTGATTTTTTATTTTCTCCTTGCCTCTCTTTGCTAAAGTATCATAATAAGTAGAAAAGAATAAATATGTATAATTAAAAAACATTCTGCTACGTGAATGAACAACCCAGAGATGGAATGGGGGACAACATGGAGATGTGAAGGAGAGAAATTTGTCACAGGTTGAGATGCCTCAAAGATGCCTGCTTAGGGAAGACTTGAAGGTGAATGAGGTACTCTGGGGATATGGGGACGGGCCCATGCTGATGAGGGCTTGTTTCTAGGGTGGAAAATCTTTTGTTGGACATTTGGGAGCTAGTCCCAGGAGGGCAGGGTATGAAGCTGAGTTACTGGCAAGTGGGGACCACGAGACTCTTAAGAGACCACAGACTAGGAAGATACGACATGGAAACGCTTAAAAAATGGCATTTGATGCAGTACTGGCTTCCACAGAGTGGGAGGAACTTAAGGGAGGCTGTCTTGGCTGTGGACTGAATGCTAAGAGAGAACTAGGGGACATCTAGTTACCAACTTCTAAAAGATACATGATAGTGAACAAATGAAAAAGAAAGTGATATTGAACCTCCAGAGACAGACGATCAGGTGGCCATGGCCAAGAACAGAGGAGAATTAGGAAGGGTCCAGACTAAGAGGTGAGAGAGACTCATGGGAGACAGAAGAAATGAGTGAGAGGACACGTTTGTTACAAGATAAGGGAGGAAGGCTCCTTGGGGACCAGACTAGGACGACACCATTGACAACAGCACTTGAGGGGGACATTGGGGTGTCAGGTCAGACATATCTGCCTAGGAGGCAGGTAAATTTGCATAGGAAGTTGAACTTTAAAGAGATCTTAAAATGTTTTTAACTTTAGTACAACTCATTTTGGAAAGGGAAAGGTAGGAGATGTTCAAAGTGACGGTCTTCAAGATCTTAAGACTCCAGTGATCCCCACCTTCCTCTACGGCTCTACTCCATGGCTTCCAGGGCTGGCCCACTCTCCCTGGTGCTCCCCTTTCAGCTTTGCCTGTAATCGTCCCATCTTCTACTTGGGCTCTTCCACCCAGCCCTTACAGGAGAGGGGCTCTGTAATCTCCTTGGCATGTATGCCTCCTGTCCAAGGCTTTAATGCCGTTTGTGTTGCTGCCTCCCAAATATTGATCGTTGGGTATTGCATGTCTCTTGAATTTTAGGTTCATGTATTACACACACTTGTATGTTCAAAATTGTTCAAAATCAGTGTATCAAAAATGAATTCTATAATCTCTCTTTTGCTCCAAACTGGCTTTTGTTCCTTTTTTTTTTTTTTCTGTGAAAACACCATCTACCTAGGTTTCTCTCAATTCTTTGACTTTCCTCTCCCACGTATAACCAATCATCAAATCTTTCCACTTTTGTCCCTGGTACATCCGTGATGCCCATCACCCTTGTCCTACCTATTCCCATGATCCTCGTCAGGCTTTATCATGTCTCACTGGGGCCACTTCCATGGGCTGTCATTTAGCACCTAACATGGGTGGCTCTAGCATCTCTGGTCTCATCTGCTGTAGTCCTATCTCAGCCTCTCTTCTCAGCTACCTATGGACTGGCAGTTTCCACCAAACATGCTTGCAGGCTAAACTCATTTGTTAAAATAGCTCTTATTGATCTGTCAGCAACCCATCTAATGGTTTTGGAGGTAAGGAGTCTGAACTGACTAATGAGCTGAAGTGTATTTCTGTTCCTACTTCCTATGGTACCAAACAATCCTTGGTGTATCAGTGACTTTTGTGTCTCAGTGACCAAAACACTTAAAATGAGAACTCAAGGGAGGAAAGATTTATTTGGGCTCACGAGTTCAGAGGATTTTAGACCACCATTGCAGGAAGATGTGGTGGAACATCTCAGCTCATGATGACAGAACTATGTTGGAGGCAATCACATCATGGAAGACCAAGAAGCACAGAGCTTGGGAGGAACAAGGGAATGTGTATATCCTTCAAAGGCCTATCTCTGGTGACCTGTTTTCACTACATAGATGCACCTACCCCCCGCCCCCAGCCCCTGCCTGCAGCTTCCACATCTCCCGAAATAGCGCCAGCAGGGCTGGGGAGATGGCTCAGTGGACACTTGGTGCACAAGTATGAGGCCCTGAGTTTGGATCCCCAGGTAGCACATTGAAAAGCCGGGGGTGGTCTTGTGCACCAGTAATCCCAGCCCTGGGACTGGGGTAGACAGGAAGATCACTGGAGCTTGCTAGGCAGTCATTCTAGCTGAAGACCAGCAAGCTCTATGAGAGTCTCTATCTCAAGGGAATAAGGTAGAGTGACAGAGGAAGACAATACCCCCGCCCCCGACACCAGCATGAACTCCTTCCTATGCAGTTTTCTATTCTCTGTGTTTTATCTCCTCTTATAAAAGACACCAGTCAAATTACATTAGGGTCTACACTAATGACTTTATCATAATTTGATTCCACCTGTGGAGACTATTTCCAAATAAGGTCCCATCTCAGGTACCAGGGTTCGGACATTAATCTATCTTTTTGAAAACACAATTCAAACCACAGTGGTTGGGAATATTTTTCTTCCATCTGTTTGCTTGTCAAGTTCTTTCTTAAGTTCTTACCTCCTCTCAGGACTTCTCTCCTCCAGGAAGAATTCCCAGGTTGCCCTGTTTGACTGCTACCATATTATATTGTAGTCACATCTTTATGCATTTTCTCACTGCCCTGGGCAGTATACTAACTCCTCAAGGTCACAGATAATCATATTCCCAGGGAAAAACTGGATATTTTGCTAATATATGATACTGAATGCATAATTATTGCTCTCAATTTTGCTTAAATCTACTTTTCCAAATAATTTATATGAAGGGCACCCATTAATATCCATTTATCTATAAATACATTACAAATATATTACGGTATCTACATATATGTTTTATCTCTTCACTTAAAATTTCTTTTATCTGTATATTATAATCTATAATATATTTGTACAAACATATTTCCAACTTACAGTGGTTGAACTTAGTGATCTTTTGACTTTATAATGATGGGACAGTGGTATGTATTCAGTAGAAATGGTAGTCCAAATTTTGATCTATTTCTATCCTAGTGATACAGGTTTGAATACTCATGCTCTTGAGGAGAGACAGTGAGTCACGTCTCTCAGCCAGCCACACCATCAGGAAGGGAAACTTAGAGAAAGGAAAACAGGTAGAACTCTACAGTGAGCTGTGCTTCCAGGACCTTTTTTTTTGGGGGGGGATATGGGTGTTAAATCAATTATATGACCTACTCAACACTTTAAAAAGTAGTCTTTGTGCTGGATGACCTTTTCCAGCCTTAGGCCAATGTAAGATGTTCTGAGCACGTTTAGAGTAAGGTTAGCAGTGATGTTCGGCTGAAGAGGTTTATGGAGTTCACTTTTAATGTATCACCTTTTCAACTTAAAATGGGTTTATCAGAGCCTAATCCCATCAAAAGTCAAAGAATATCTGTTTATAGCACAAGTAAAATTTTAGATTAGCAATTAGTAAATATACACATGTATTCATATATGCTAATATATCTGGATGCATGTCTTTTTTTTAAAAAAACTTTATTTTTGAGACAGAGACTCTTGTGGGGTCCAGCCTGACCTCAGACTCATGACTCAAGTGATTTTCCTCCTAGTTTCCTGTTTTGCTGGCATGTTTTAATTTTAAATGACAGTAATTACTGAGTTAAAGCACCTCCATGTGTGTGTGTGTGCGTGTGTGTGTGTGTGGTCACATTTGTAAAAACATGCAACAGATAATCTGTCAGTACTTCAAATAACCCATCATACTTCCTATCCCTGGAGAGCTTCAACACCTGTTCCACTGGCACCTTTGTTTAAAAAAATTAACACATAAAGATAGACACAATTAAGTTTTTCCAGACACACTGTTTTTATTTGTATTACATATTTCTTTTATATCTTTTTGTTAAATTTTTATATATTTCATACATCTTAATCACATTTAGATCCCCTCATCTACACCCCATAATAGACCCCTTACTGGAATTCATGCATTCTGTCATATAGGTTAAGGCCTAGAGAATCAAGTTTGTGTCCTAACATATCCCTTTGTCTGGGTGAGTTCATCCACTACACCTTGGTCAGCCTATCTAGTGCCAATCCATCAAAGAAGACCAAGACATCCTCATCCAACAGTGATCAGTTGCCAATAGTTCCTCAGCTGAGGTTGGGACTTCTTACACATTTCTCCAGTTCTATGCTGGGTCTTTGGTTTGAGTTTTTGTCTAGTTTGCATGGGTCTTGTGCATGCTGTTACCATTGCTATAAGTTAATATGATCAAGTTCTCAGCCACCTGGAAAATTGTTTCCTTGTGGTCATCCACCACTCCTGGCTCTTACAGTCTTTCCACCCTTTCTTCCACAATGGTTTCTGAGGTTTAATATAGGAGTCCTGTCAGCGAACAGACACTCTGCTTTCTACTAGTCTCTACATTTTAGCCAGTTATGACTTTTGGTTAATTACCATCTGCTGCATGAGGAAACTTCGCTGGTGAGAGTTTTTGCTCTACCCGATGGTTCTACTACGTTTCATGAGCCCTGGGTGTAGACGTTCCATTGTAGATGTGTCACTTAGGCTGGGCATCTCACAGACACTTATTTTCTGTTTCTGATCAGTTGTGAAATTCTGTTGCAAAAATAAACTTTTTTAAAAATGAGTGGTGACAGGTGTACTTGTCTGTAAATATAAGGATACACATTAAGCATACAGTAAGAAACTACTTTTGTTTAGGGATGTGGCTGAGGTAGGTTTTTCTCTAGGATCTATGACCTCTCTAGCCATATGTACTTGGCTATGTTTACAGAACCACACACAAGTTTTCTTCCATTGAGTGTGTTTTAAGTCCAATTAGATAACTATTGATTACCCCCAAAAGAAAAGTGCCACTACTGCACTAATAGAGATTGTTTGCTGTTTGGGCATTATTGTGGTTATTGGGCTTTAAAGCTGGGTTGGGCCATTGATTGATTTTTCTCCCTTAGCAGCCTGCATAGTATCTTTAGATACTGTGAGAGCTAGTCTTCAGAGAGCAGGCTTCCAAATCAGGGCCAGCTCCACTGCTCCAAGTCCTATGTCTGAAGTATGTCCTGGCTTCAGTAATACTATCTTATCTTCAAGTTCTGGAAGAAAAGTAGGAACTGTGGCAACAACCTGTGTTATTTTAGGAGTCTCTTGGACTACCCTGACCAACAACTCGAAGGTATTTCCAGTCATACTTTAGTAAATATTTTCTTATAAAAACTGTCAACCATTTACAAAAGTAGGCACATTACCAATCAGCTGGCTGAGGGCCTTTTACTCTATTCAAAAGTCTTTAATAACTGAGTAGGTTTTCTAGTGTCAAAATCCTCATCCTTGAGTGCCAAAGGCATATACGCTGGGCTGAGAGATGCAGAAACCTTTAGCTTTGAGTCCTCGGAACTGGAGACTTATGGCTCCAGACTGTAGAAGGCAGAGACTGATGGCCCCAGATGCTCAGGCTAGAGGCGTGTTGTACTGGGCTTTGTCTGTCAGTGGCTTGGCACTTCACAGCCAGTGTAATCTCAGCCCTTAGCAGTACCAGCCAGTGTGGTAGCAACTAAACCTTGGGTATGGGAACCAGGACTCCTGAAAGCAGCTAGTGTTGAATATTGGGGCTTTTGGCCCTTAGGAATTGGCCTCTCCCTGGAACTCAACCAGCAACCAGGGTCTTTAGTCCCTTCCTTGTCTTTAGATCTTCATAGCCTTCCATGTTTTCTATACTTCGCCTGTCCTTCATCATGTCTGTCTCCTCTGTTCCCTGCCACCTCTGCTCCTGGTGGCCCCATGGAAATCTTCAGCGGCTTTCTTGTTGCTAGTACTATCCTCAGTGCTGCCTCCACTGCCCTGGCTTGCTGCCACAGCTGTTCTACTGCTGTTGCCTCCTCTTCCTGCCGCCAGCCCAGTGTGCTCTACTCATGCCCCAAATCACAAGTATGCAAGCACACAAATCAAGACCATTTGGAAGAAGTCCTTTTATTGGGGTTAATGTAATATGTAAGGGCAATACAAAAGGCTGATTGACTTGAAAGGAACTGAATAGCCTGGTTATATTACCAGAAAGGAAGTAGTATATGCAAATAAATGATATGCACCAATCACAGCACAGCTTCCAGTTTACCAATCACAGGCCATACACAATGCCAAATCACAGAGCTTGCACAGTTCCCAGCATTAGTCTGCTCTGCCACCAGGGCCTGAGTGAGAGAAGCTGGAAAGAACAGGGTTACTTGCTGTTTACAGAATGGTGATGCCTTCCAAGTTCGGTACAGGTTTCCTAATGGAAGCAGTTGCTGTGTGTCTGAAGCAGCAGTCACACATGTCATAATCCCCTATATTGGTTGGCATGTTCTCAGGGTACTTACGGATTGTCCAAAGCAACCTGGCTGCCATGATTTTGCTTGGCTGGCAGCTCCCTACTTTAGGCAGTCAGGCAGTCAGGTTTCAGAAGCCATCTGACAGCTGCTGCTCAAGCAGTTGAGTGGTTTGTTCCCAACAGTCCAAATTATCCAAAGAGGGAAAAAAAACCCTCAAGGAGCATATACACATCAAAGATGTAACATGAATTTGACATTCTTAATGGTGCTTAGCAGAACTTTATTCTCACAAGGCTTAACTGTGCTTAACCTATTGCCAAATACTCCTAAGAAGAGTTGGGTCCCTCTAATCTGTCTCAGGAGTGTAGTTAAATGAATCCCTTTGTAGAGGGAAGTTTTCCTCTGTCATAAAGGGGGCACACGCAATCAGAACAGGGCACAAGGAATTTGATTGACAAAGGAAGAAGCTAATAGAGTCAGCTACCTCTCCCAACCAATCTTTGACTTGAGTTGTATGTAGGGGGAGGGACGAGGGGAGGAGATGCTCAGGCTCCGGTGGTGGGTCTGGTGGTGGTCTTCATCTTGGCAGAGGTCAGAAAATGTGGCAGTTCTAGTGAAAATGTAAAAATCTGGGACCCAGCCTCACTAAGAGGATCCTGCCCTCTCTTCCCGATAATTTCCTTGTAAGTAAGCGCAAATAAACTCTGTTCCCCAAACTGTGATTTGGCGAAATCATTCTTTGCTAGCTTGGTTGTTCTGGACCTAGAGGGGTGGAGCCAAAGCCCCTCACCAAGAGAAATTCTTTATACACCTTTATACCCATACACAGATTGAGCAAAGAGTAGTCAACCAATCCTCAGCCCCTCCAGTCACCTGCTACCCTCTTCTTTCCTTTTGCAAGCAACATTTTGAAGTATTATGTATACATAGATGTGCATCAAAAAGCATATATATCACAAAGATAAAGTGAAATAATTTGTGAAACTAAAACACAGCACACAAAATGCCCACCTACCAGTTACTATTTTATCCTATTATCCTGACTTTTAAGAGCTTGAACTTATTTCTACTTTATATAAATGGAATCCTACACATGCTATATCATTTTAAGCTAATCCTAGCTACCATGTCATTTTACTCACAAATATTTCAATATGTTTCTTTAATAAACAAGGACTTTCGAATATGACCACAGCTACTATACAACTGAGTTTTTAAGAGGAGGGTCCTTTGTTCCAGTATCTCTTTATTTTCTGATGTGAGAAGATGGATGGAAGGACTGTGCTGCTGCCAGATGTGCAGGTGGCTCCTCACTCCCATGTGCATCCTCTGTGAGGATTCCAACAGCAGTTTCAAGAGACAGCATTCAGATCAAATGTCTCTGCTCTCAGTTGTGATGGTCATTTACATTTATAGTACAGTGAGTGGACCCCTCAAGTAGTTAATGAATGTGCTCTCTGGGGAAGCTGGAGGTGATAGAATCAAGAAGCTTGACTGTAGCTACTATTTCCCAAGAGGATGAATCTGCCTGCTGGGCTGTCCTTGGTGACTACACCACAGAAGGAGGAAGAACATACCCTTTGTGAAGTTAACAATTCCAAGATGACATCTTCATTGTCAGATGGAGATAAAATTAGAACTGAAAGGCGATGAAAGGGTGAGAACTCAGCTCTGCCTCTCTGCCTGTTTTGGGACTTTCTAAAAAGCCCCAGGTTCCTTCTTGGCTACAGGTACCTCATGGTCTGCAGGCACAGATTTCTGTAACAAAGCTCATCTTTGCCATTCTGTAAGACTGCAGCAAATCAGCCAAGATGTTCTGGACAGGACAGTGCCCAGCATGGACACATCTACAGACGAGGGAGGTCAACTCTTAGTGAAACTTGAAATCAGATAAATCGCTCCCTTTTTGTCTTAAAGATCTTCCAGTCGCACCAAACTCCTTGAATATATCTTTTTTATTCCTTTTTACTATGGCACATATATTCCCATTATAGAGCATTGTTTATATTTTAAAGTTCTTATCTCTTTGAGATACATATTGAAATATTTAGTATAAAATGATGCTTATAGGGTTAGCTTAAAATAATAGATGTAAAGCACTCATTTTTTTCCCCAAATAAGTATCATTTTTTAAGAAGTTTGTTTTCTTCAGCTTGACTGCTGTGAGTATTCACCTCACAGATAATTGACTAGGGAAAAACCCCTGAAGGTTTCAGAGCATCTTTGGTGAAATATGTGTATGTTTGTGTGTGGGGGTGGGGGAAGGGTGACAAAGACAAATATTTGCTGAAATCCTTCAACTTCAAGTGCATATTACTCGAACCCTTTGCCTCCAGCCTGGACTTACCTAGAGCTCTTCTCGTCTGTCAATTCTCCCCTGAGTCCAGGAATAGAACCTCTTTTATACCTCATGACATTCAGTTCTGCCGGTTTCCACAGAAAATCTAATTGAAGTGGTGTTGAGTGAGCCACTTGACTGAAAGGCTGAGAGGAAAGTCAGAGCCCCAACTCCAGCCCCACAGTGACCTCCCAGAACACGGCTCTTTCTTTCAGAATCTCCTTGTGCATCTCTCAGCACTAAGCAAATGTTTCTTTTGTCCACAGATCAGCTGTTCTAACACTTTCCTTTTCTAAAGCCCATGTCCTCTACCTTTTAGATGTTACCCTAAGGGACTTAATATACCATGCCAAATATGACCAAATGAATACACAAAAAAATATTTCTGAAATTGAACTCTTCCTGCAAGGTTCTCATTTTTAAAATGAAAGAAACTGGCCAAACTGAGCGCTGTTATGGGCCAACCATGGTGTTGGAGTTTTCCCAATTAATTCTCAAAAACTTGTGAAAAAGAAAGTAAATCTAGAGATTAGGAAACTGAGGCTGAGAGAGTGGAATAGTCAGCTCCTGCTGTAATAACAAAATAACATAAACTGGGTGCCTTAAAACTACAAAGTGTTTTCACAGTTCTGGAAGACAGTAAATCCAATATTAAGGTGTGAGCAGATTCACTGTCTGCTCAGATCCTGTTCTTCACAGACAGAGCCTTCCTGCTGTATGCTTACTTGGCACAAGGAAGACAGCACTCTGTGACATTCTGGAAGGACCCAACCAACCTTAAGGATATTTGGCTGGGGAATTAGTGGTATTAGATAAGTTTTACTAATGAAGAATGCAAATTTTCGATTAAATCTTTAATACCAGCACTCCTTGTTCTCAATTTAAATGACTGAAACTGTCAGGAGGGGTAAACCAACAGCTTGACTGACAGATGGTAAACACTCTCTTGTATCTATCTACAGTACCAGTTGCTGGGGAGCAGAGCCCCAGGTGCCTTCCTAAGGTCAGGCAGAGGTGCACACTGCACTAGGACAGCCACAAGTCCTTCCAAGTCCAGTGGGGCTGTCAATTATATTGCTGAAGCTACCTAAGGTCTGTTGGAGTGGCAGCAACTTTGACCTCAGCTCTGCCATTTTTCCAGAAACCCCAGGACCCATCAGTTAGATATCTACTTACTTCTGCAGGCTTTCATCATTACAACTGTGGTTGTTCTTGGGAATACTCTGATTTCACTGTAGATGCTCAGAGGAGGCTTCAAACCAGCCAGTGACTCTGGGAGGAGATTTTTTATTCTAGTTAGGGGACCACTGCAATGACATGGCTGCTTCAAGCTCAGCTTCTCTTCAAGAGACCCCTGCTTCAGCCACAGCTACGCTGGACACTCTATGATGACTGTAGGAGACATCACTTTGGCTGTGGTGGCTTTGGATGACCTCCCTCACTCCTGCTCCAGATCTCATCGAAGCAGTCCTGAAGGTCAGGGTTTAGCAGCTCCCCCACTGGCCTGTGATAGCCGGTCCACCTCTGTAATTAGCTATCTAAGCAGCTCTTCTTTTACTCTTTTTGGAGCAATCTGGGAGGACCTGCTTCCTGTGTACCAGCACTCCTTTGTACTGTGGCAAGGCTTGGATCCAGCTTCATTCAAATGTTTTGTTGCCAGTGGTCTTTCCCATGGGGAGAGTGGGGTGAGCTGACAACTCCTGGGGTTCCTAGCTCCAGGTATGCCCAGGGGCAGCTGCAGAGTTTGACAGGCTGACCGAAGGCACAGATTACAGAGGGGCAGTAGAAGTGCTGAGGTCAGAGACGGTGGGATATTGAGGGAGCTACAAAGAGCTGAGACTACAGAAATGTAGACCCGACTTCCTGGAAGAGTTCTAAGAAGCCCCTGAGAGCTACCAGCCCAAAGTACCCTGCAACAGTGACACTAGGAGTAACACCGAGGGTCACAAAGCCCTAGGCTTGGACTTGCTGGCACTGATGGAGTTGCATTTCAGTTATCCACAATTTCCATCTAAATAAACGGCAACAACAACAGAAATCTCAGCCAAGTGATGACATCTTAAGGCTCTATTCTCTGTGTGCTCATCCCATGAGTGTCTCCTGAAGTAATTAAGACAGAATTGAGGGAACAGACCCTCTCTCATTTAAAAATATTATTTCTACTTTTTTTTTTTCTGTGAGTGTAGTTGTTTTGTGACTGGCTGCAACTGTCTCACTAGCAGGGGTATGTTAAGCCTGCGTCACAACACTCTGGCTGACAGTCACTGGCTGTCTCAGGACCATCGCTGTAGCCACTGTTACAAATTCCACTTCGCTTGCCGTCTCTTCTAAAGTCTAACTGGTCTGCACAGCGGCAGCCACTGCTCTTGCCTTTGCACCAACCAGTGTTTTCGGTGCTTCAGCCACTGCCGCTTCTGCATCTGCTGTGGCAACCACTGCAATTGCTACCATTTCAGCAACCACATCAGTCACTGCTGCTCTTCCCTCTGCTCTGAAATCTAGTGGCCTCCGCTTGTGCTGTTGTCATCACTACCACTGCTGAACTCAGTGGCCAATGGTCCTCAAAGCTACCTTGTCTTGTGACCTCCTGGGAAGGTGGCGCACACCCCTCCCGTCTCCTGACAGCTGACTACAGATGGATCCAAAACACAACCATAGATCACCAACATGAGTGCAAACCCTGGTGTCAGAGAGGTTCTGTGGTTAACAACTGTGTCTGTGCGAACTGGCCTCTTTTTGGTGAGTAAGCTTTACTCTTTGCATCCTCAGACAACCTGCCCTGGGAACTTTGTCTTCTCTACTGCAATATAAGGCCAAGTGGAGCTTCATTCAGATTTTTTTTGCCTTTTTGTGATTCCTAGCTTGAATTGATGAGAAGGGCCCAGAACTGCTAACACTGAGAGCTAAGAACCACTGGCACCAAATGAGCTGGACTTTGCCTTTTCTTTTTCTTTCCATTTCTATGCAAATGGAGTGAAGGGACCCTAGGCTGATGGGTAACATTATTATCTGACAAAGACTCTTTATTTTTTGATGCTATAATATATGTTAAGCTTCAAAATACAAATTTTGGCTGAATACAGACATGTAGACCACAGCAAGGAAAGAAATGATTTGAGCCAAATGAATGAGCCAAGACAAGAGCTTGAATCTCTATCCTCAAAGTGTTATCTGGAAGTCATTACATTGTGGATTGTCTTGTCTAGCCCAGGATATTTGAAACACCTCCAGAGCATTACCTCTGACTTCTGCATCTGTGTTGATAGAAAATTCACTCATTTGGGAAGCCTCATTCTATCGATGAGAGGTTTGTAATTAGTATTATCTGATTTATATTGAGCTGAGCTATGTGTCATTGAAATATCAATCAAATATTACTTATCTGCTTTCAAGGAATTGTGTAGGAGAAATTGAATCTGTTTTTCAGTGTGGAAAGAGAGACCTGTGATCTTGAGGTGAAGATGACCAGTATTTATATTACACTTGCACTGATAACATTTTATAAGCATTTATCACATATACTAGTTCTGGAGATCTGTTAACTAGTTAAACAATGATTACAAAAAGAAAGCTCTTCATTAGATGCCAAGGTAGAAAAATGATATTTGTTAATTTAAAACTCTTTGCTATACAATAAATGTTCACCAATTTTAAAAAAGAAAAAAAAATTTGCTATAGGGTATTACTTTTTTCCCATACCATGTGGGCTTAACAGTGCTGTCAGTCATGTGAATGGGAGTTAGGCTGTCCACTAGGAAAATTCCCACTATAGTCACTGTGTCAGATGATAAAGCCCTGGCATATTATCCCACTTTTTTTCTCCATACTTAATTCCCAGGGGATGCCATCCAAATTCTATGCCTCCTGTGAGTATCTAGGTGGCAGCTTATTGCAAAGATATTCTCTATCCTTGGCTACTCCCCTAAGCCCAAGCTTGTGTATGTAATTGTTTGTTGTTTTCTCTTGGTTGTCTTGATCTTATATGTCTAAAACTGAATTCTCAAATCGACTATGTTCAACATGTTTCTCCCATTAATTACTTCATTAACAGTTTATTTTTTATCATCTTTCCTTTTGTTTGTTATTATTTTTGTTTGTTTTTTGAGACAGGGTTTTCTCTATAGCCCTAGCCAGCCTAGAATTCCCTATATAGAGCAGGCTGGCCTCCATCTCACACAGATCCACCTGCCTCAGCTTCTCAGGTGCTGGGATTAAAGATGTGGGTGCCATGTTCAGTACTTTAATTGTTTTGTTCCCCACTACAAAAATCTGAAAACATTTGTGTTAGAAAGAGCAGGACTTTAAAGATAAGCCTCACGGACCACCCTAGAACTCCACTGCATTCTTTATCCTTTGGTTCTTTGGATGTGGCTGTGTCTCTGATAGTAGATTACACTTTGTTATTTCTCAACATAGTTAAATTAGTCTTTGTAAGGAGAGAGAGAAAGCCACAAAGGAAGTTATAAACAGGTAGAAAAAAAGTGAAGTTGCCTCTTCCACCTTTCCCGTGTCTCCTGAGATCTAAGCAATGCTGTTTCAAAGGTAAACCAGGATTCACAGGCCAGCATTAAGAATTATGATTATGTCCTCTTCAGACTAAAGCTTCTAACTCAGATAATCCTCCTATGTAAATGCAATCTCCAGATTAACATTTAAATTTGAGCTCTTTATTCATATTACACATCTTTGTTTTAGGTTCTAAATCAGACACATCCTCCTATATAAATGCAATCTCCAGATTAACATTTGAATTTGAGCTCATTATTCTTGTTACACATTTTTGTTCTAGTTTCCTTTCTGTTACTATGATAAATTATCCTGACCAAAAGGAACTTGGGGAGGAAAGGGTTTATTTGGCTTACACTTCCAGTTCACCAGTCATCCTAGATGGAAGTCAGGGTTGGAACCTGGAGGCAGGAATCATGGAGGACACTGCTTGTAGGACAGTTCTATGGTTTTCCTCTGGCTCATGCTCAGCTGGCTTTCCAATATAGCACAGACCCACTGACTTAAGGAGGTGCTGCCCACAATGGCCTGGGTCCTCTCATGTCAGTCATCATCTGTTGAGGTTCCCCTTTCGCACGTGACTCTAGGTTGTATCAGTTTAACAATAGAAACTAACCAGGACAATCTTCATCTTTTTATTGTAAGTTCATTTTATTTTAAAAAATAATATTTTAATTTATTCTTTGCGAGTTTCACATATGTCTGCAATGTATTTTGATGATATTTACACTACCTCCCCTCTCCCATTCCTGGTCCAAATCCCTCAGGTCTCTCAACATGAAACACCTAGCCCTCCCAACTTTGTGTCTTCTTTTGCTCGATGACCCACTGAATTTAATTAGTGGTAGCTACGTGCATAGGTACCTGTGGGACTGTCCACGGTGGCATGGACAACCTGCCAGTGGCCACATCCACAAAGAAAAATTACTCTCTCTTCCTCAGCAGCCATCAACTGCCAATAGCTCCTCAGCTAGGGGTGAAGCCTCATAAATACTTCCCCGATCTGTGTTGGAATTTTGACTGACTTGATCTTGTACATGTCTTATGCAGCTAACCACAGCTGCTATGGATTCATGTGTGCAATGGCCATATCATGTCCAGAAAACATAATTTCACACTCTCCTCCTTGTCCTCTGGCTCTTACATTCTTTCTACCCTTGTCTTCTATCTTCCTTGAGCCTCGAGTATGGACAGGTTGATATAGATGTCCCATTTTTGCCTGAGCACTCATAGGTCTTTACTCTCAACACTTTGACCTTACTGCATTTCAGTAATTACAACCCCATTTCATCATTTGAAAAACGCTTGACATCACCTTAAACATTTGCCATTTCTCAGAAAATAGTAAATTCCATCACTGACACTTTCAAAATATGTTCTGAATCCTACCACTTTGAACTGCTTAAAATCTTATAGTTTTGATGGGAAGCCACAGTGACAATTTTCGGTCACCCTTTATCTGATTTCCTAACACTTTCTTGTTCCCCAAGGAAGAAAAAAGCAACCCTTATTGTTGGTATCTGCCCATCATTCACTCATGTTCACCCATGTAGACAAAGGCACTCTGTGACTGTGATGGATCAAGACACAAGCATACAAGGGACCATACCTCATCCTAGCCTGGTTCACATGTGTGACTGTGTGACCAACCACAGCTTTAGCCTCACTCCAGTCTCATGTTTGGAATAAGAATTGTGAACATACACAGTGCTTGCTTAGCTTGACATCGTCCGATACAGAGCAAATGCTTATGTCCTAAATGACCACTTCTAAATTCTAGACAGCCCTAAATCTTGCAGTAAGCCCTTCCCACAGTCTTTGACTGAAACACCTGTACTTATCCATGTTGCAACAAGTTGATGAAGCCAAACTGCAGATGGGTGATCTTTATGTCGAGGATGCTGTTGTACCCTGTAGTCTAATCTCTATGTAGCAACACATGGGTCCTTCTGAAGCGATGGATAATGGCCCTTCCACAATTTCCTAGCTTACTTAAAGCAAAGCCCTAAATCTTCGTCATGACCTTCAAGGCTCTGTATGATAGCCACCTACCCTACATCTAGACCTCATCTCCTACTACACTCTCCTCTGTCTATTCTCTCCAGATGCAATGCTTCACTTGTATTTTAAAAAATATAATAAAAATGTTCATATCACAAGACTTCTAAAGTTATCCTTTCCGAAATCTGTAATAAGTTTCCTACAAGTATTCATAGGACAAGGTATTCATAGGACATCCTTTCCTATTTACTTCAGGTCTTTGCTGAAATATTACTTCATCAGGGAGGCTGCTTACCATCGTACATAAAATGGCAAATTCCCTTGCAAATTCCCTGACCCTCTATGACATCTTTTCCTCTTTATTACGTGTTCACTGTAACTGAGTCCAGCATTGTCTTGTGTTTTGTGCACTTGCTCCCTGGATTGTGATGTCACTTTGAAAGCTGTGAAGCGGGAGATAGGGCCTGGTTGGCAGAGTGGGTGAGTAAGGGTAGGCCTTTGAAAGTTACGCCTTCATGGTCCCAGCCACACTCTGTTTCCTGGCCTGTGCCATATAAAGAAGTCACTGCTGCACTCCCCTGCCACCACGGATGGAGATGTTCCTCCTGCCATGCGCTCCCCATCATAGTGAGTTGAAATACCCCAGAAACTACAAGCCAAAATATATCTTCCCTTCTTTAATTTGTTTCTTTCAGTTATTTGGTCACAGCAATGTGAAAATACAATAATCATGTGACATTACATCTCAAGTCTTTTTGTTTTCATTTTTTTATTAAAAAGTCAGTGCCAAGAATGTAGTATGCTTTTTTTTTTAACTGTTGTACCCCAGTGCTACAACAGTACACAACACGTATCAGTGTGTATGTGTTAAACAGAATGAATGAAAGAATATGGAAATGGGCGTGTGATGGCCAAAGGGTACTGGGAGAAGAGAGGCCCCTTTCTCCTTCAGTCCTAAGCCATGGCAACATGTTTGGGGTGTCCAATGGCCATCTTGTCTGTCTGGTGGAGAAACTCCCCCTAGGCATGAAGCCAATATATGGCAGGAAGGAGGTGGAAGGAAAGCCTGGGTACTGTGGAGAGCATCTGGGTCCAGTTGGGACTGCAGCAGCTCTACCATAGGCAGCCCAGGAGTCGGAATCAGTGCATTGTGCCGTTGTTCATATGAGTCTGATTTGGATCTTTGCTACCTACATGCAGAAGAAAACCTGACCATAGAAATAGAAATAGAAATGCCCTCTTGTGGCTGATGGATCAGAGCCTCATATTCCAGATTTGACCAAATGACAGCACAGAGCAGAACAGCATAGCCTTATTTTCTCCTATGGCCCTTTTAGTTCCCACACTTCTTTGCTTCACAGTCTGAGACAGTCTTCTCTCACTGGTCAGCACATCATACTGTTGGTGCATACCAGGTTGATTATATATAGATGCTTTGTTTCCTGGAGAAAATTCCAGCTCCATTTTCATGTTTACTGTATGTAGGTTAGAAAGGTTTTTCTCCCTGTTTAAGTGATTTCATTTCTATGCAGACATTCAGAATCAGAAGCAGAATCATCACTCTGTATCTTTGCCTGAGAAAAAATACTTTGCCTGAGAGAAAATACTTAGATGGGATGCTCAGTTGAGGGGCAGTGTCAGCAGGAAGAGTCAGAGTGGATGGACTGTTTACCAATTTCTCCATAATGTCCATTTCCAGGATCATTCACTGAAGTTTCATTTTAGAGGTATCTTATTGATCTGCAGGTAAGACACAGTCATTATCCTTCTATTTAAAATATATTGTCGAGATCATTGTCTATTATATTTCTTCATTTTGCTTAAGTAAAAGCTGAGAAAGGATCCATGAGATAAAGTGATATTTAAAAGTAACTCAAGAAAATGTTTGGCTTTCCCCTGAAGAAATGACATGCTTCCTCCGTTCAAGAATGAAAATTAATATAACTTATACTAGTCCCTTTTCACAATGGCTTCTGGGAACCCAAGCTCAGTTCTTTCAACTGATTGATTGATTGATTGATTGGAGGCTATAAATATGTTATTTCTGAGGGAAATCAGTACATTCCACTACTTTAATGCTTTGGTCATAAATATTTCATTTTAATGATGCTTTCCCCAGATCTTAGTCTTTTTCATATTGTATTCATTATTTCTTTGAGTATATTATCGTTATTATAACCTAATGCATATATGTGTATGTATGTGCTTTGGTGCACATATATGTAACAAAGTCCTATAGTCAGGTCCAGGGACTTGTACAACCTTGATTACTAGGAACTAGTCAAATGTTCTGGGATAAATTAAGTAATCTGTCTGCATATAATTTTCTCACCTGAAAAATGAGGTCATTAGGCTGCATGTTGGTGTATTTTAGCCCCAACTTCCTTCTTAATTGGATAGAGACCCCAGGCATTGATGCATTTTCTTTTCTTTGAGGAGGACACATAGGCATCATCAGACAGCCCCTTGTCTGCGATGATAAAGTCCTATGAGCCAGACACACTTATTTTAGAGAATTTTGCTTCTTATCAATGGAATGTATATTTAACTATATGTGCAAGTTCTCTCAGGCTGTTATAACAAATCCTCAAAAAATTAGTCACTCAAACAATAGAAAGTTATTCTCACACAGGCTAGAAGTCTGCATTAGTGTCATTGAACTGAAATCAAGGTGTCAGTAAGCATGAGCACGCGATCCTGCAAAGGCTTTGAGGAGAATCTGTTCCTTGCTTCTTTGGCTTCTGACAGTGATTATTCCTTGCTTCTGGAGCGGCTAGTCCACTCCAGAGTCACTCTCTATATTCATTTAGCATCTTCTTTGCAGGTGATCTCTGCCTGTGCTCACATATAAGGGACCATGGGGATGAAGTTAGGGCTCATCTTAGTAATTCAGAATAATCTCCCCTTATACAAATCCTTAATATAGTCACACCCCAAAGATCCTGTCCTCTTATAAAATTTACAGTTCTAGTGGTTAGAGCCAAATACCTTGGGTGGTCACTTTCCAATCACCACATCATCTTCTCACTGGTTTTGTTAATGACTATGGAGCAGGAGGGAGAAGTGATTGCAGCACATTTCAGCCTCTTCGGGGTAGCTGTGACCTTTGTAACATCAGCTACAGAGATGCATTCAAATGATGATGGCTGGGTAGTCAAAGAGGAAAATACACAGAGCTTTCCTAGGCAAAGAAGACAGAGATGCTTCTGTGGTCTGTTCATCTTGCTAATTACGGTGAAACCCTCAATGCTCAGCAACTGCCAAGTGACAGGAAATAAATGGCCTATTTGGAGAACTTTCTTCTCCCTTCCTCCCTCCTTCTGTCCCTTCTTTTCTCTATTTTCTTCCCACTATTTTGAGAGAAGGAAACATGAGAGAAAAAAAGCACAGAGACAGCTAAAGACCTGATTTTCATGAAGCAACTGTTTACTGGATACAGGACTCACAGATCCGTTTCCCACTAACTCGCAGTAGCTGTTTCCTCTCCTCCCCTCTCCCTCTCCCTTTCTCTCTGTGTCTCTTTCACCCAGTCTCTCCCTTCACCTCTCCTTCCCTCATTTCATTTCTACTCTCTCTTTCCCTCATCTTTTTGCACATGGTTGAGCTGTTAAATTGTTCATTATCTTTATTGAAACATGTGAATTTAAGTCCCAATCTCACAACTTGTCCAGGTGACTTTGGGTGAATGGCTCCCCCTTTCTATACTTCATTTGTTTGTAACTGGAAGGGGGTGATAGCAAATTCAGAGGCAGGAAAGGGTTTGCCAGGTGACAGACACTGCAGAATATGGTGGGAAACCATAGTGAGTCACGCTGACTTGCTCTGATGCCTGGCTAGTGAGATGCTTTTGAACCAACTGCTTTCTCTGAGTCCTAGACTGTTCATCTGTATGGCAGGGGTAGCAACTGCTATGAAGATTCCTAGCCCTAAAATACCTTTGTAGATCCTAACTGGAGACTGCATTCGTCTAAATCGATAAACAGATAATACACAGAGATAGCCATAGAAATATTGCATAAGAAAGCACATGATATAATCATCCATCACCTACCTTAACTTGGTTTTCCAGACACTGATGAGAGCTGAGGACACAGCAGATGGCTACAAGATACTTTCCAGCTCTCCTTGATCTCTCTACCTAAGGCAATTGTTTTTTCTTTAAAATAAATTTGGATTTTAGAGTAGTTTTAGATTACAGAGAAATCACAAAGATGGTACCAAGCATTGCCAGGTGCCTTCCTCTCAGTTCACCTGTTACTCACATCTTATTTTGGTGTGGTCTGCTGGTGATAACTGCTAAACCAATAATGGTGATACTAGCATTAACTAAGAGCATTCTTTATTCCTATTTATTTATTTATTTATTTTGATTTTCCTTTTACGTTCATCAGGATATCACTTTGTGCTCAGTTGTCCCGGACTGAACTTTATCCCTCACAAAAAAAAAAGAAAAAATGCTGACTTGATTTGAGAACGGGAATATGTGTAGATACAATGAGTCTCAGGCTTCCTGGAATATGATTGGGCTTTAACCCAGTATTCCTGACTTAGACAGTAAGAGGGAAATGAAGACACAGACTCACAGAGAAGATCGTACCCTGAGACAAACAGACCAGAGGAAGATGCCATATGAAAGGGGAGATGGAAGCTGGACTGAGGCTGCTGTAGCTGAGGAATGTCTGAAGCCACAAGAGCTCCAGGAGACAAGGAAGTATTGATCCTTCCCTAGGCATTCCCAGGGGAGCTTAGGACTCCTGAGACTTTGATTTCAGAGTCTTGGCTTCAGAGCTGAATGGTAATAATCCCTGCTGCTTTTAGCACCTGATGTGTGGTAATTGGAAGGCAAGGAATGCCTAATCCTGTTGCCACAGGCTTCTCTGGGCTGTGGCAGTTTCTCAGACATTCCTTCTTTTTTTCTGATCTGTGTTGTGTTTTCCTGTAGGGCTGTAGGTGGGGTGGTGTCCTATGAGGGTTTCTGGGTTGAAGAGTTATTTACGTGATGGTTGGTATGTTTCTCCCCTTGTTCAATGCATCAAATTGTTTACATAGGCTTTGTGAATATTTTTGTATAGAGGCTAAAGTTCAATTAAAATTTTGTTGCAAAAGTATTTTTGATCTAGGTAGATATTGTGAACTTTGTGTACATGAAATTATTCATCAATTATGATTAAAAACAATAAAATTTACATTTCTCTGTTAGTTAAAATATATTTTATTTTGCTTAAAAGAAAGAGCAGCCCTAACTCAACTAGTTTAAAGAAAGACTCAATTAGTTTGCGTGCATCTGAAGTCAGTGAAAGAATCTGGAGTCTTGGTGATGGCATGGAGGACCCAACTCTTGTGTATTCAGCTTGTTCTGTACAGACTGTGTCCTTGACCTAGACCAAGCTGAGCAATTTCAGGTATCATAGGCAGCATCTTAAGTGCTCATTCCCAGATGCTGTGGTTTAGACATGGTTGGAATGTGTCCGCTAGCATTCCATGCATTGGAGGCTTGGTCTCCTGTGTGGTAGTGCTGAGGTAGCGGAACCTTAAAGAAGTGGCCTTGTATTGGAAGCACATACCTCGGTGGTAAGTGGCACATTCAAATTCAAGGGAGTTGCAGGACTCACTTATAACAACCTGTTCTGAGAACTAATCCAGTTCTCTTGGCCTTACCCTACTCCAGAGAGAGCATTAACCCATTCATGAGGGTGGAGTCCCCAGGACTTCAAACTTCATGGATTTCATCAGACTAGAGGTCAGTGCCATGCTTTTGAACCTCTAGAACCACAAACTAAATAAACTTCTTTCCTTTGTAAAATATCTGGCCTTAAATATCCTAGAAATGCAATATGAAAATATTGTTCCTTTAGAAGCAAGCCACCTAAAATTCCTCCCTTCACCCTTCCCAAACAGACTTTAAACAGAAAATGAAGAATTTTCTTAATGGTAACAAATACCTGCTCAGTGATTGAAGGGAAGACTATTTCTCTTGCAGCTCCATCTCTTTAGAGCAGGTTGTGCGTCAGGCTGAGGAAGCAGGGGGTGGTCATCACCATGATGGCTTCAGAGGCTGCTTCACTTAGTTCTCAGAGGGCCTTTCTTTAAAGTCCACTGCTGTCCTGGTCTGCCTGTTTCTAACAGACATACTTACCTGTCCTTGTCTAGCCTGCCGTGCTCGACTTCGGCAGCTCATCTGTGAGCAGAGGCCTGATTCTGCAGCGCTCTGTCTGCTCCTTGCCTCTCAGCTGCTCCTTCCTCCTGCTGTGCCTGACGCCTGGATTGTGGGGCCTTTGCTCATGCCTCATCTTTTCCTTCATGTCCTAGCCACAAACTGAGCAGTTCTGCTCTGCTACACATTTCCACCGTGATGAGCGGCCTCTTCACAGGCCCAAAGTAATCAGCCAATGAACCATGGCCTGGAAGTTCCCACCCTGTAAGGTGGAGTGAAATCTGCTGCTCTGTAGGTTGATCTGAGTATTTGTTAAGGTGACAGAAAACTAACAGGTGCTCCTATCCACTACTTGAGCCTATCTCAAGGCAGGGAGCGGTATTGATTGAGGACCCTCTTTGTGACAGACACTGTACTTTTAAGACATCCTCTAAGTTTTGAGGTGGGGTTTGTTCTTTCAGTCTGTGGGTGAGAAGGTGGAGGGGAGAAGCATTTAGCTAGATCTCAAGGGTTTGCACTTTCAGGAAGAGCTCCAGACAGACTTACCCCAAACCCTTGGTCCCTCCCCTCATGAGAAGAAAGGCAGCATACTCAGCCATGGACTTTGGCGTAAGAAGGATGATGGAAAGCCCTGGGGATCTCCCCATAGTAATGTTGCCCTTCCTCACTTCTCTACCTTGAGGTCAGCCTCGATGTCTCTGCTCAGTCCTCTGTTTCTCTGCTTGGAGGCCTGTATTAGATGCATGCCCAGGACCCTGAGCTCCTCTTCAACTCCTGTTCAAAACAAACATTTGTAAATTTATTTAATCCATTGAAATGAAGGTTCATTTACAGAAGTCAGCCATAGAATCCACAAGTCAGAATGAAGTGAATACTGTGCGGTGAACCCGAGCGAAGTTCCTGCAGGGGACAGTGGGTCTCTCTATGAGGCACTGTGGTTCCTGGGAACATTCTGAGTGTCAGCTCAGCCATTCTATAGTTCTGTAGCTCTGAATACATCATGATTTGCTCCCTGAATCCAGAAAAAATACACTTTCGTTACCAGCATCATATTCATTATAGAGTCCTAGGAAGGAATTATGAAGACAGCCCTATCATTATCCCACCACCCAGGTACGTGTGTGTGCATGCACAAAACCAGGTTGTTATTTATTATATACGTTAGCATACAGACAGCAGGGAAGAGAGCAGAGTCAGGAGAAAAATCAGTGCCAGACCCTCAACAGATGAGACTACATTTATGCAGCACAGGGAGAGGGCAGCAACCGTCCCCCCAGATGGAGGCCACTGCAAAAAGGGAATGGAATGGTTGGAGATCATATAGAATACAGCTGTGGCGGGCTCTGTGCCAGTCAGGGCATTCTTGAGAAATTTACGGTCTCCTCTTCTTGGGACCATTTGCTCAAGTTTATCTTGAGAAACAGGCCTAGGATGCAGATGTGGCTAACCGATCACGGTGTGGCAGGGGTGAGACATCTGTCTCAGGGAACTTCGGGTTTCTATCAATATACGATATGTACATACTTACACATTTGGAGTTCTAGTATTTATAATATTGTCACTTTTTATTAAATCATTTTTAGTGGTTGGCTAACAGTATTGTTTTCTATCAGTCTTCCCAGTCCAGCTGTGCTTCATAGTTGTCTGGGCAGGTGGCTATGTCTCTAAATGTCTGAGCTCTTTCCTGCATGTAGTGCCTCAGAATCCCTAAGTTCAGAAGTTGCTTTCTTTACAGGCCTTCCTGGTGAATCAGATGCAGTCTGTCCTCCTTTGAGCCAATTTTGGACCCGCTGGCATTCCCGTGTAACTGAGCAATGGGAAATGGCATCAGGTACTGGGCCACCTGTAGCACATGGCAATTATAATGGCAAGAGATAAAACCTGGTTAGGCAGTTTAAGGCAGGGATCCCCAAAGTGAACAGTTTCATTCTTTTCCTTGGTCAGAAGGAGGAATGTCCTTTGTTTTGTCCTGACTGGAGGCTAGGAATATTAGAAGGGTGCTCTGATGTCTAATCTCCTATGAGCACCTTGTCTGAAGGGTGAGAATATGACTAAAACACCAGTGTGGACACTACTCCCTTCTGATGAACAGCTTTGGGACAGAATCTCTGGATTTCATCATTAAAATGGATTATGTCTATCCCTCAGTTTCAGCCCATCTCCTAAGTGATTTTAGGGCCCCTACTCTGAAGAGGTATGATACTTTGAGTGAGAACATGGTAGTTTGAATGAGAATGTCTTCCTTAAGCTCCAAGTATTTTGTTCCCAGTTGGGAACTGTTATGGGAGGTTTAGGAGGTGTGGCTTTGCTGGAGGAAGCATATTGCTGGGGGTGGATTTAGCCTTGCCCCACTTCCAGTTTGTCTCTCTGCTTTCTGTGCCTACTTGATGATGTGAGCGCTCAGCTTTCTTCTCCGGCTGTTTCTTGCCATGCCTCCCTGCCATGATGCACTAGGACTCCTCTGGTGAGGTACACTCAAATGAAATCTTCCTTCTACACGTTGCCTTAGTCGTGGTGTTTATTCAGAGCAACAAAAGAGCAACTAATAGAAGTTGGTAGGGAGAGTGGGGTGTGGCTTTGAAGTGTCAGACTGCTGGTGAATATTATGCAGATCTATAATGCAAGAAATACAAAATGTACAGTTTGTAGAGAAAACTAGCACTAGGAAGCTTAATAATGTTATAAGCAAGACCTGTCCTATAAGGGAGGTTCTCTTTTGATAAGGAGATTAGAGCCATTAATAAAAGGCCTCCAGAAGAAAGAGTATTCTCAGGGCAAGGCCCCACCCAGCTAAACTTTCAACTTGTGAAAGGAAAAGGCCTAAGGAGTTTTCTACTTCTAGAACATTACAACATACAAATCTGCTGGTAATGTGAATAAAGGGGGTCAAGATCCATCCCTAGCTGGCAGCCAAACTTGGCAGTGTCATTCACAGTGTACTGACTTTAAAGTCATGAAAGATACAAGAATGAGGGGCTCATCAGTTCTTCTTCCATGGTTTCAGAGAGTTGCTGAGGCCTGGTAATGTGTAACAGGGGAATGCTTATGTAAAGAAGACCCTGACAGGCCAAAAGGCTCAGAGAGGCTGTTGTGTGAAGCTGTGAAAGTCAAACCTCCTTGACAGTGGAGACTCTAAGATGTGAGAGATGCCAGAGACATGAGATGTCTGCCAAGGAGAGATGAATACACAGAATGCCACCAACTAAAGAAAGTAATGAATGTTCCAGGCAGCAAGGCTGGAAGAGGAGAGCCATCTAAACTCTTTGGAACTAAAGTCTCAGGTGCTGGACATGGGGCTTCGGGATGGTGTTTGCCCTGTTGGGATTTGGTGCTGTTTTGGTCTGGTATTTCCTCACTATGCCTCTATTCCTTCTCTTTTGGAATGGGGATGTGTATTTGATTCCATTGTATGCTGGAAGCATGTGATTTGCAGAGGTTTACAGCTGAAAGAGTACCTTGAGTCTCAGAAAAAGACTTTGGACATTGGACTTTTGAATAGTGTTGAGACTATTAAAGATTGAACTAAATGAATTTTTCATTATTACATAGCCATAAGCCTATGGGGACCAGAGCATGCAATGTGGTGATTTGAATGAGAATGTTCCCCTATAGGCTCTAAGTAGATGAGCACTTTGTCCCCAATTGGTGGCGCTGTTTTGGAAAGTTTAGGAGGTGTAACCTTGCAGGAAGAAGCCTAGCCTTGCTCCATTTCCATTTTGCCCTTCTGCTTGAAGATGTGAGCGCTCAGCTTTTTGCTCCATCTGCCTCTGGCCATGCCTTCCCTGCCATGATGAGCTCTTATTCCTCTGGAACTGTAAGTGGAATTTCCTTAATTGTGGTTCTATAAGTTGCCTTGGTCATGAAGAGAACAGTAACTAATGCAGGGGGACGATGTTACAGCATCCTTGGAGGCCACTGGGAAGGATACCAGGGCTCTATTGAACTCATTAAGGAGAAACTATTTCCTCGTGGTCAAAAGAATGAAATCTGCCTCTGGCCCATGACATTCTGATCTGCTTCAAGGATTAGAACATTACATATTGTAATTGCCTCTTCCCTGAAGGGCTGATCCAGCTGGTCCAGCCAACCTAGCCAAGAGATCACCCCCCATGAGTGCTGATTCGTCTAAAACCATTCTAAGGAGTTGGAGGAATAATTATTCCTTTCACAGATAATGTACTTATCCTTCTAGGAAACCCTGCCCTATACAGTCCCTTAAGGAGCCCCCACGGTACAGCTCTGCTAAGCCGGTGCTTTTCTGGATTACTCAGAAAAGTGCAACTTTTTCTTTTTCTTTTACTTCTTTCTCCAAATCCTGGACTTGCTTTTCCTAATAACCTGAGCTTTCCCACTCTTTTTCTGAAGTTATCCCCCCATTTTCAGCGTCTGGCTACTTATAAATGGCATGGCTTTTCATCTCTTTTCTCTCTCCTCCCTCTGAGCAGCTGCCAAGATCTATAGCTTATTTTCCCTGTTGTTTTTCTCTCGAACATTAATAAAAATATATTTAATTAATTTTATTAACAAGACTGACCCTCAAAAGGAACTCAACTTCCCTAGTAACATCTGGTGACCAACATGGGGCTCTCAGTGTTTCTGGTAATAACAAGTACTGTCACCTTGGAGGAGCCCAGGGGGGTCTCAGCTGATTGAACATCCTTCTAGCTCTTATCTTGAATAAAAATAACTAAGTTGACCTCAGGTGTTCATGAGAAAGCAGGCTTGTGGTAAAGAAGAAAATGTTACTGAAATTGGCAAGATCCTACATCTTCCTTTTAGCCAAAAAGGATGTGTGCCCCACTTTCTCATAAGACTTACTGTCTACCTCTCTCCTCAATTTTTGACTTTCTATCTAATTCCAATAGAGCTGTAAGTCTTTCTTTGATAATTCTACTTTTTCTTCTGTTTTCTTCAACTCTTTCCCAATGGTTGGACCCTGTAGTCTTGTCTGGGTGTCTGTAGAAACAGATGGCATGCTGGATACTCCCACTGATTTGGTATATCTTTCTGGCTTCTGAGAAACTTGTTCATGCTTTTTTGGGCAGTGACCTGTAAATAGAAGTTCCCAGAAAACCTGTGAGTCTTGAAATTGGACTTTCTTCTGCAAGAATGATTAACTGATTAGAGCTCCAGAAATTGTGGAGAGTCTGGAATGCTGCATGTTCAGAGTCCAATTCCCACTTATCTCAGCCTACCTTTAGGCCCTAAATAGTCATTTTCTTGCCAATCTCCACTTCTGACCTAACATTCTGTGATTAACAGGTAAAAAAAAAAAAAAACCTTGTAAGGTATCTACTAGCAGACTAGCCTATCCCACCAATCAAAAAGCTAAGAGTGTCATCAGACAGCATCTGAGACCTGTAGTAAAAATCCCCCTGCTTTGCCATGACCTGCCTACTGAATGCATCCACCGGTATATTTGAAATGTGTCTTGAGTGATGACTTTTGTTTGTTCTATTACTATAAAACTCAACAAAACTGTTAGCATGTTGGAACAGGGAATTTGAGGTAACCTGAATCTGTAATTATTCATATTAGGCCCCAGATGAAACTCTCTTTTATCCCTTTTGAGCTGAGAGTTATGCCTTTGCATTGACAGACATCATAGGTATTTTAGTATTATGATTCTAATGATCTCAACATTTCCTCACCATCTGCTCTCGTCTCCCCGAAGGCTGCCCCACTGTCTACTGATTCCACATTTTGTGGTCTTTGGGCCATTGATGTTGGTGACTAGTGCTCATCAGTCTTTGTCTGGCACCTGTATTTTCTCAAGCCATCCTGAAGGTGCGTCTTTGGCCCCCAACTTCTCTTCTACCTCCATCCCCAACAAAGCAATATACTTGCTCTGACCTTTGGGGCCTGACTGTTGTGCTCCTTCTGGAAGTCCTTGTCCTGCCTTACTCTTCTCAGGGCTTTCTGAAAGGATATGGGTTCTGTGACCCGGCCTTTCGTGTCAGGTTTGGAATCAGAGACCCCAAGTGGCCACCACTGTGTAGAGATTAGCTCTGAATGTTTTTAAGTTTCTCTCCTTACCAGCAACACTGTGTATCCATGCCCCATCCACCTTCTGATATTACCTTCCTGGTTCTACTCAATGGAGAATGGGACTCATCAGCACACAGTACCTTTAAAGTCCTAGCTCTCCTGATGCCGTTTCTATCATTGGAGATTCTTTTGGATCAGAAACCCTGACTATTTTGGAGTCTCCACTGAAATATAGACACCTTGTATGGAACCGTATCTTCAGTGTTCCTCATGGGTGGTGTGTGTAGAGCTGGGTCATTGCTGTATTTGTTGAGAGGTGACACAAAGTAACTTCCTTCTGAACTAGAACTTATAATGTCTGGGTCAAGGGGTGTGCTGAATACTTCCACATGTGCTGAGTGCTTTTCCTCATTTAATTTCAACTTCATATTTCCCATGTGGAAAATTCAGAACCAGTATGTTGCAGATCGGGAAATGAGACATGGGAAAGCCAAGCTAGCAAATAGCTGGTCAGTGGAGCAAGGGTGTTGACTTTGGGCTTCATGACGTCCTGTCTCCCGGCATGGGCAATGGGGTACTTCGCTGCCCTCTTCCTTTTCCGCTCCTTTACAAGTTGTTATACAACATGAAAGGGTCCTGTTATCTGCATCCCTCTCTGATGTGCTTGTGGGCACAGCTATCACCTTCTGTTTATCTAAACTTTGCCTTCTATCAGTCTCTCTAGTTCACAACAAAGCTGCTGTAGATGCAAAGATGTCTGAGGCTCTCTCACAGCACTTTGGGGGAAGACTCAGACAAGGGTGATGGGAACACTGGCTGTCAAAATAGGGTTTTGGTGCTCCCAGGATGCCTTGCCTTTGGTCTCTTAATCATTTCCTGGTCCATTTGGCTGGCTCATGCCATTGAAATTCTGTAACAAAATGCCATTGTGACTCTTTAAACAAAATTGGGCCTGTCATTACTAAGACAGATGGGAGCTTTGCACTTTCAGTCAGCATTGGCATTACCACTGTCCCCGCTGGTCTCTAGTCTCCGCTAACAACAGGACCAGATGCTGCCAAGAGCAAGACTTGGTACAGCTGGAAGTCCCAGGAGGTGCTGGGTTATCAGAAGGCTTGATTCTCTGCCTTAACTTGGGTGTCTTTAGACCAGTGTTTGGTACAGGGAAGGTAGTTACAATGTGCAGGACCAATGCCCCCCTCTCAGAGGCTCTTAGGGACTTGTCTGTATTTGCGGTGTGCAGCTCATTTCCTCAACTGGCTTTTTCAGGATGGGCTGGGGACGTGCCTGCTCTTTTTGGAAGCTCATTACAAATGTAAACTTTCAGGCTGAATCCAACCTTGTAGGCAAACAAAATCTCTGAGCTGGGTCCTATACCTGCGGAATAGGGCTTCCAAGAAAGAGCAGTTAATGTTGCCGGTCCAAGGACCAGGCTTTCGGTGACCAGGGCTTAGTGACTTGCTCAGTCCAGTCACTTTGACTTAGTTGCTTATTCATGGGAGTAAGCCTAAATTATATTGTCAAGAATTTTGCTCATTTACTCATTTATTCATTCATCCAATAAATATGCAAAGAAGGCCCAGTATTGTTGAGGAGTGAGGATACCACAGGGATGAATACAGGCGTCCTGCCTGTAGCTGCAGGGAGTAGAAGCAGGCAATTAAATCGATAATTAAGGCACAGTGTGTCAAGTGAGATAAAAGACAGGATAGAGGAAGCAGCTTCCAGGAACAGGATTCTTACCAAGGCCTTGACTCTGAGAGAGGTGGCAGGAGGTACAGAAACAGAAGAAAATGGGATTGATGATCAGCTCAGCCCTGAAGGCAGCAATACCATGGAGCAGAGCATGGGCTGTGTTTAGAGCATCACACAGGACACAGGTCTCTGGTAGGTCACAGGAGCAGAGTGTTTCTTCTTGGCTCTACACAAACCCTCTCTCTGTAACCCCCTCCCACCTCCCCCGAATCTTGGGCTTTCTAGAACCTCTCACTGGAAATTCCATAAACCCAGTCGTTTTTAACTTTAGTGTGTATAATTCTAAGCATCGTTCTTATGGACAATAGGAATGACGTTTTTCCACCCAGCATCCTCCCACAGGTTCTCTTCCCTTATGTCCTTTCCTTCTTGAAGCTTCCCTCTAGTGGGTAGATCTTAGGGTAACCAGAGTTCAGATATGACACCACTGTATTCTAAAATATTAAGCAATTTAATTCCCACCAGGAGATCTTGGCAGGCAGTACGGCTTCCACATTGCATACGAACCAAACCAGACACAGACAAATACTATTATTTCCCTAATGTCACTCTGTTGGTTGTGGCCAAAGTGCTTACAGGACCGTCACTGAAAATGCTTAGTACTGTGCTATATTAGTCTTGGGATGTCTGTTCCTTGGGAAATTCACTCATACCTTTGGATCTCAGTGAAAAGGAATGTGAGCCATTTGGACTCTGGCCAGCTGTAATTCACAGTGGCCGGGATGGCTACAAGTTGTAACTTGAGTGGTCAATTAGGGATTACACATAATTCCTTTTTGCATTACTCTGGGAAAGGTGACTGGGGAGGACCAGGCTTTGTTCTCCACTGCTTCCCATAGTGTTGTCTTCCTGCCTCCTTCCCAGGCTCTGAACACTGGTCCTGGCCTGTACCATTTGTTCTCTAATCCAGCCATCCTTTGGTGTTCATCTCAAAGACCATCTCCACTAAGCTATTCACAACTTTGGTATCCAAGCATTCATCTCACTCTTTATGTTCAAGATGTCAGGTAGCACCACCATGTTCTTTCACATTTAGTCAAGGTGGACTGAGCTTGACATTACTATAGCTATCATGAATTATAAGTGTCATGGCTGCTCCTCAGTAATCCGATTGTTCTCCTGCAGTTTCCAAGTACAAATGAACATTAAAACCAGTAGACAGCAATATGTGCAATTCCCCAACTGGAACTTTCCCAACATTTTGATGTCAACTCTAAATAAATCTGGTTTATTCTGACATAAATGACTATATTTTTGTTTTGACTACATTGTAAGATCTTCTCACCCATACTACGGGAATCTACTTGGTCTTTCTGCTGCCCAGAAATACATCATTGTCACTTAAGTCCCTAGGAGGGTCTTTTGCCTTCTTCAGTCTCATATTACCTCATGGCCCATTCTCATACAACTTGTTACATGACAGAGTCAATGTAAGCTCTGTAAATTTCCACAGCACTTATAATTTTCAATCTCCTTTGGTTCTAGTTTCCTTGAGTGAATCCAGTATAGGTATCACTTTGCAAGTGGCTCATGTTCTCCCCCATCTGCACCCATGAGCTCAATTAGTGAATTCAATCATTTTCCTCAAGTTCAGTTACTCACATAAGCATTGATAGAAAATGTCTCATAGATATGGAAAAAAAGTGTAGCACAGAAAAATCCTCAGTGTTATGTGTTCCCATACTTTAAAAATTCTGTGGTCATTTGCACAATTTGGGCTCCAGTCTCATCTCAGCACAATTGATTCCTTTCCTAAAGAGAAGTCTGGAAAAGGCTGTTAAAATAAGATACTTTTCTTCCTGCTCCAAATTTATTCAGTAAGAATTTATTTTAGAGTGGTCCAAAAGCTAGGCTGGGAACTATGTTAGGGACTTTGAGATAAGCGCAGTATCACAAGAGAGGTGAATGCCAGAGGAGTCCAATGTGCAGAGTGTGGGGGTGATCCAGAGGAGTCAGCTCCAGCTCTGAGGGCCCAAACTGCTTTGCATAGGTGATTTTTGCAAAGTTAAGGTTCGAAGACACATATTTAGCAGACAGATGAGGAGAAGAGATTATATGCCCAGAGACCATGGGCTAAGGCACAGGAGCACATTCATTTGGAACACACGTGTTTTGAGAGTTGTGAGTGACTTGTTGGAATACAGGAAGGGTATGCTGGCAAATGTTTAACAATCCTTCACCATGACTGATGCCAAGCTACCAAAACAATGGTTTTGGATACAGAGTTGAGAAGAGATGTGAATTGTTGATTTCCAAGAGCTGATAGCTACTTCCAACACTAGTGACTGCAGGGTACTGAAGATGCCAGAGTCAGGGTGATGACTTTGTCCCTAGAAAATAACTTCCTAAAGTCAGATACATTTGTTTTGTGGTTCACTGTCCTATCTTCCGGACCATTCACAGTAACCTGACAGAGAGTAGATGGCCAATAAATATTTTCTGAAGGAAGAAATAAATGAAAGTTTTCTAAAGCTTATAAAGTTGAAAATCTTGCCTCTAGAAGGTGTACAATTGTTCTAGAAATGAGAAGCACCATGAACACTTTGGAGATTTGTAAAGAGTAATCTAGAAGCAATAAAGGGAGACTGGCTGTTTGAAAACTACTACGATAATTTTAGAAGTTGCTAATAATGTCTGTGCTAAGGGTGCATGGGGATGGAGAACAGTCAGAGGTTTTAAATAGGGTCTGAAGTCATCGACTTCACATTTCAGAACAACCAGTTTAAATCACTTTCAATGACTGGGCCTGTGTTTTCTCCCTCTGAATTATTTTGTTGTTTTACTTGAATTGTTGCACTGTTTAATTTATGCTTCGGTGAGTTTTGCTTCCACTTGACTGTACAAGACTCTGTCTTTCCAATGATTCCCCGAGAATGTGATTCATTAATAGTTGTGTCTGCTAATATCTTAAGGTAACCCTCTTTTGGATGATGATCAGATGGATCATGTTCCCAGGGTCACAATGGGTTTTATTTCCTGGGGACCTTGACCCTTGAAGCCAATGAGGTCAGGCTATGCTTGCAGGGTTTGTCGAAATCCTTTGAAGTGGTTGATCTCCTTACCACAACTTACGCTTACCAGGGCTCCTCAGGGCTGTTCCCTATTCTAGGCCACTCCACCCAACTCTTCTGTGCCTGAGGACCAAGGGCCTCCTTTTCCATCTGAGCTATTTTTTAAGCAACAGATAAAGCAGTTTTGCTGATCTATAGACTCAGAAGGGCCTGCCCACCCATGCCCCAGTGTTTAAACTCCAAGGGAAGTAGCAGATGGCGCAAACACAAGGGAGCTGTCCCACAATCTGCTCAGAATTTCCTCTGGCCTCTGAGGAGGAAACTTGTATTGCTGGGACAATGCTGTGTTGGGCCTCCAGTCCCTTCTATTATGGTGAGTTTTCTCTCCCATTCATAGAGTAGGTAATCTCTCCCATCTGCTAGGTAACTGGGGACACTGCTGTGGCTGATGGTGCTCCTGCAAAGGTTATACCGAATGTCCAGTGCAGCTGTGTGCCCAGATCCCTGTCTTTACCTTGCCTTTGGGGTTCACTCTTTTTGATTACTCCTCTTGGGTGAAGAATGCTGAAGGTCCCAACTTCAATGCCCCACTCATTTGTGTCAGAAGGCTTCCATACAGACAGTGACAGGTCAGAAGGAGCTCTGCATGGTGGCAGAAGTCCTGCAACCTGGACCCTCCGTCCCAGGACTGGCTACCTAGTTGGAGAAGAGCAGAGAGCCCCTCCTCCATTCTCCCCAGCCATAGTCAAAAACACAATTTCCATGAACTTCTAAAATCCACCTTTGTCCCGATGACTCCTTGTTCTTGGATAAAGGAAACACCAGGGTTGATGAGCAGCATTCCACAATTTCACTAGATATGCCGGACATTGATTTCAGAGATTAGAAAATTTTGATTAAACGAATCAGTTTTTTTTTCATTTGAGGTAAACAGCCTCATTTATTCAATCTCTATGCAGGTTTCAGCCTCCTTTTCAGAAAAGCTTGCTTATTGAAAGCCACACTGTTTTGAATGTACTCTGAAACTCGGGCTGGAAACGGCATGACAAGGACACTGCTGAACAGGGGACACCACTGGTTTTATAATCTCTTAAGAGATAGCTTATTGAAAGAGTTATATCTCCGTTAATGTCCCGAATGACCTTTTCCTTATTTCATCCTCGCTGCTTCTGGTGAGACAAGGAACTCTTCATGAAGAGAGATGATACAGCTTCGCAGCCATGACTCCTGTGGATCCTGGGGCTTTGTATGCATATCACTTTTGGGAAATGGGATATTACCCCCAGATCTGCATACCTTGGACTCATGGACTAACCTGGTAAATTGCCTGTCCCCACCAGCTTCTTGCTTTCTTGCTTCTGTGATCTAAGCTTGTGTGTGTGCGTGTGTGTATGCATACATGTTGGGACCAGAGATAACCTTGGATGTCATTCATTCCTAAGGAGCCATCTAGCTTATGTGTTTGAGACAGGGTCTCTTGCTGGGATGTGGGAGCTGATTATTAGCTTAGGCTGGCCAGCCAGTGAGCTCTAGGGATCTTCCTTCTCCCCAGTGCTGGGATTACTAGTGCACACCACCCGGTTTGACTATTAATGTAGATAGTATTAAGCTCAAGTCCTTATGCATACACAGGGGTAGCAAGCTCTTTACTGACTGAGCTATCTCCATTCTCTACCCCTAAGTCTTTATTGGAGGTATAGAAAGGAGATGCCTGGGGAGTCTGTAATCCTAGGCTTTTGTAAGGCATCAGATAGCATATCTGATGTGGGATCCACATCTCCCAGTCCAGGATGTGACTTGTGAATATGTCCTGTTACATAGTTCTCCCCGATTTACTCTGCTTCGGGGGTTGAATACAAAGTCTCTTGCTATTAGAGCTCTATCAAGGCAACTGCTCCCTTTCTTAGGGTCATTGGTTGGTCTTGACTATCTGGGTTCTGGGTTCCTACTTCAAAGCAGTCCTTGCTTATGGTATCTTATACTCAGAACCTTGGTTACTTTGTATGAAAGGGCCACATCTAGACATCACCAGTCCATAACAGATAGAACCAGTCTCCTTCCTGGGTGGGAGGGTGACACTTGGGATCTTTGGTTCTCTCTTTCTGAACAGAAGAGAAAGTTAAACTCATTTTTCATCAGCATGGTGTTCTTGAAGAAACCCAGCTTGTTACTTCTGGTGGCCTGGAAGGTGTTTCAGTCTGGCATGGGTTTGGCTGCAGATGAATTTTCCTTTACTATAATTTTTAATCCTCCTTGCAATTGGAAAAATAACTCAAGCATTCACCTGGCTTGTTCTCCTTTCTTACAAAGTACAACTCTAAAACTCTATCACTTGTTGATACTGTCTCTGAAGTTTAAGGAATCTGATAGTTTAGGTAGTTGGAAGAAAACCTTGAACAATCAAGTTTTTCTAGAGGACCTCTCACCACAGCCTGATTATACAGTCTAGGAAAGGTGTCATGTTAGTGCAGCTGGGCACAGTGAGGCACTGCAGACAGGTCAGAGTAAATGGGGGTTATTGTAAAGCTAGACTGGAGCACTGTCCAACAAATGGAAAGAACTAAACCACTGTAGGATCCAGATACCTTGTGACTGGGTTCCTCCAAACTCCTCCCCTCTCTCCCTTTCTCTTCCTCTCACCATTTGTACTTCTTCACACAACTGCCCCATTGTCCTGCCCTGTCAGCCGATCTCCTCTACATAAGTATGGGTCCTGAGGTCTTAGGGGCTTTACACCATTCACTGTGAGCCTTCCCATTTGAATCCTCTACTATGAAATTTGGGTTTCAGTTCCCATTAACTTTCTGAGTCACTTGACTACAACTCACTGACTAGTCTATGGATGGACATGTCTTTTCTAATTTGTTTTGTTCAGGAGGTGCTAGGTCACATGACATTGGATGTCAGACTAAGGATCCAGGGCTGTGAAAGCACAGTGTTCCTTAGTAGGGACTTTGTACTTGGCAACCCCACTGAATGAAGTACTTCGGATTCACCATTGTTCTTATGATAAGAAGATCTGAGATTTTTTCTCTTCCTTATAAACAAAGGCAAGAGAAAGAAGGTAAGTTCACAAGAAAGGTGGACTCTGGGAGTTAGTATTGGGGGCAGAAACAAATCTCCCTTAAAAAGAGCTTGGCGATTTGTGAAGAAATACTTCCTTTTTTCCAACCCATGACAATGGGCCCTTTGTGGACTTCTCAGTGTGGAGCAACTGAGAATGCTCACATGGCTGACTCTTTTTTTAACTCTTACCAATCTTGCTTAAAGGAGACTGTATGGCTGGCCTTCCGTGGCTGGACAGAGGAGAGAGATGAAAGTAATTCCTTCTTGTTTGACACCTGTTTAGGAAGCTAGTTTGGGGTGCATTTGATAGAATAGAATCTGAATGGGAACCAGAACACTTAACTTGTCAGTTTGACACACCTAAGAGGGGACCTCTGTTGGGGAATTTCCTCTACAGAATTGGCCTGTGGACATATCTGTAAGGCATTTTCTTGATTGTTGAGTGATGCGGGAAGGCCTAACCAACTGTGGGCAGTACCATCCTGAGGCTGGTTATATAAGAAAACAGGCTGAGCACAGGCCAGAAGAGCAAGCCAGTAAACAGAGTTCCTCCTTGGTCTATGCTTCAGTTCCCGCCTCTAGATTCCTGCCCTGAGTTCCCGGCCTTGACTTTCCTCAATGATGAACTGTAACATATAAGCCAAATAAACATTTTCCTCTGTAAGTTGCTTTTGGTCACGGTGTTTATGAGAAGAGATAAATCAAACTAGGACAAAGAACAAAGGGAAAGTTCTCTAGAGGGCTAGAAAATAGGCACACAACGTGAAAACACAGTGTTAGTGAAAGCTGTTTCCTTCCAGGTGGAGGTTTGATTTTGCCCATGTTAAAAGGTTCCCTCATTCTTACCTCAGGAGAGGATGGGGTACAGTCTGATTATTGAGTGTGGGAAATAATACTGAGCATGCTCAGTGCAGACATATGACAAGAGATGTGGGCTGTGCACAGGATTAATTTGGGCTTCCATGTCTTCGTAAGTATATCAGGCAGGCGAGGCTAACTGCTGTGCTTATGACTCAGATGTGGTTTATTGGTAAAGTTTGTGCCGAAAGCTTTGTCTCTGTGTAACTGTTCTGGGGAGTTCTTAACTGTGGCGAAAATGTTTTTAAGAGTGATTATGCTTTTCTGTTAGGAATGCACTCTCACTTTCACGGGACTAGACTGGATTGATTACTGGAAGACCAGGAAGTCAACCTCTTCAGCTTGTTCTCTAGCTTATGCTCTTGGTTCCACCACCTCAAGCCATCCTAAGTGAGGTCCTCACTGGGAGCCTGAGCTGACACCATGGTCTTGGACCTCTAGAATTGTAAATTAAGTAAATCTCTTTATACTCTTTATAAAGTATCCAGTCTCAGGTATTTTGTCATGGTAATAAAAATAGACTAAGACGTATTCCAACAGACAACTTCCAGAATAAACAACTGTTTATTTCTGAGTCGTGTGACCATTCAAAGGGAGTGATGGCAGAGAAGTAGGCTCTGTATCATACAGTATTTCAGAGTCTGAATGTCTATCTATCTGTGGCATTCATAAGGCCACAGCATTCTCCATCCATGTGAAATGTGAAATAGACACTCAGGAGGAGTTTTGGGGGTCATGCATGACTTCCTACATTCTCTTTGCCAAAACTCAGTCACATGTTTGTAGAGGTTATGCCAGTCACATAACTTATCATTAATTATGAGAGACTGAGAAATATATAGCTTAGTTGTGCCCAGAAGAAAAATAAAATGCAAATGTTGGTGACTAGTAGCTGCTTGGGATGGGAAAGACCAGACCAGAGGTCATCATCTATAGGCTCTCATGCCTACAGTAGAAATTGCAGTTGTTGGTAGCAAGGGTATTTTTTTTTAATTTTCCCACTGTAATAAATTGTTTTATCATTAATTCAAAGTCTCATGGAAAAGAAATAACCTAATTTTGGACCCCTCAATTACAACATTTTGTCCATGCTCTGGTACATTAGAAAAAACTACATAGAAATGAGTTGAATAAGTAATCAGGATGGGTTTGGACTTTAATTTTCTTTGAACTTTAAATCATCAGGGAAAGAGAATATGATTTTGACTTTAATATCTTTTTAATTTAATCGCTGAACTTTAATTTTTTTCCTCAGAAAATTCATGATGAGCAGTAGTTTATATTCAAATGTAGGACATCTTGTGATTGGTATTTCATTGCTGAAGTATCTTGATGTTACCTCTGAATTCCACTGAAGAACATATAACAGTTTATATTTAGAGAAACTGAATGATTTATCACTAAACTTGACTAGTTTTGAGAAGGAAAACACCTATATTAATAATTACACTGGGACACCAGGTACAAACTTGGACTGTTTTGGGTGAACTGAGATGTAAAGTCACTAAACATATTGAACAATGTGGTAGGACATAGGGAAGAGGAATGGAACGGGAAATAGATATCCAGCCTGTAAAAGATTTAATTAATCAAAACTTCTATCCAGATATGAATCCTATGACATAACTTTAACTTCTCTACCAATGGTCCCCCGGGATCTCCCAAAACACAGTACTAATTAATCAGCATTCAGCCAGGGAAGGAGAGGCACCAGCAGGCGCTTCAGATGGACGAGACCCAGTGTAGGGCGCTGGTTGCCCAGTTAATGGACGGCTGAAAGAGCCAAAAGAGAGGCAACATGGACGTGGGAGACACGTGGCCCAGGAGCAGCAGTTGGCTGTCAGGAGTGCCTGGTGAGGGGGGGACTAGAACTCCGGATCTTCACTCTGAGAACCACCACACTCTTTCATTAAGAATGGACAAAACAGGGCTGTAGGGATAGTTCAGTGCCTGAGAGCACCAGTTGCTCCTGCAGATGACCCAAGTTTGGTTCCCAGTACCCACATGGTGGCTAACAAGCATCTGTAACTCCAGTTCCAGGGGGATCCAGAGGCCTCTTCTGACATCCTCAGGCACTGCACAACATGGTGCACTTCTATGCATGCAGGCAGTACACTCATACATATAATAAAGCAATAAAATATTTTTTTAAAAAGAATGAACAAAGGAAGGCTGAAGCAGGGTGGGGGAGTCCTGTCCCCACTCCTGATGCTTCCTTTCATCGTGGCGTCGTCACATTCCCAGTTTATACTTGTCTTCCAGTGACCTTGAGGAGAAGAAATAGCTAAGCCTTCTGTCATGAATTCGGGGAGAGTAAACTGGGCATGCTCGTCCTAGCTTTCCCCTTCTCTACAGAGCAGGCTTTATGTGCAAAGTCAGTGCTACTCTCTGTCTCTTCATGTGGAAAGAGAAAATCAACTCCAGCAAGTTGTCCTTGTCCACATGTGCACTTGAGTACATGTACACACATACATAAATACATAAATAAAATATGGTAAAGAATGGTTTTTGTAGAGCAAAATATAAATAGGATGCTTTGGGGGAATCAAGACTACTGGGATGGCTGTGGCAGCATTAAACAATGTAGTTAAAACATTTATATATTATTTTATCTTATATGTTTGAATGTATTGTCTGCATGTCTATAAGTGCACCCATTCTGTGCAGTGCCCACAGAGGTCAGAAGAAGATGTTAGACACCCTGGAATTGGAGTTATGGATGGTTGTTAGTCACTATGTAGGTGCTGGGAACCGAACCTGGGTCCTCTGCAAGAGCAGCCAGCACTCTTAACTGCTGAGCCATCTCTTCAGCCCCTAAACAATTTAGTTAAGAAGAACCTTACTTTAAAAACATGGTATTTGAAGACCTAAAGTAAACAAGGACAGGTTCATATTTGGGAGAAGCATTTTATCAGAAAGGACCTTTGTGTATTTATGTCCAGAGTACATGAGGGATAGCAAGAAGAGGAGCACGTGATGGGGACCACAGAAAGTGACAGGTCTGAGAAGGAGGAGGAGAGACCCACAGGCCCACACCAACACAGACGAGAGCTACTTGATGCTCAGAACCCTAATGTGCCATAGACTTTTGGGCTAAATATTGGCTCTTCTCTTCCTCAATCTAAGCAATCACTTGTCCCCAATCTGGACAGTCACTGAGCAGCTGGTAGAGGCAAAGTCTGTGGGCACAGGAAGTGTGAGTATTTGTCACATGAACAAAGCCACCATCAGCTTAGTCAATTGTTAGTGTCTTAACTAGCTTTGTAAGCAGATGTAAATGTGGGGGCTCCCTTACCTCTCTTCCATCAGCTTTCCACCCCAAACAGCAGTGGCTGAATAACAGGGAACAAATAAGCTTATTGGTTTTGCTTTGCTTTCTGTCAAAGAAGAGGTGTAGAGCCCAGGTGGGGCAAATCTTGGAATCTTTCAAAGGTCCACGAAGACACTATTTCCCAGGACGAAGCTCTTAGCTTGTTTTCATTTTCATCTTCACGCTGGAATTTCCCAGAAGTTATATTGCAGGTAATAGCAAAATAGATTAAGTTCAGAAGCAAATTGAAAGCCTCCTTTCTTTTCCGACTACATATTTGTGTGAGTCATGATTCTCTTTATATATTTCCATCAAAATAGCATATTACAACAGATTGGATGTAAAAGATGTGGAAATCTAGCTGTCGTCTGTTAAGCCAAACTTAAAGAGATTTGCAGAAAGTTAAAACGTCACTTTTTCACTAAATATCTTTGTGAACATGAGATTGCTTTTCATATAAGGTATATAATATAGAAGTTTATTACTAGTAAATGATTCATAAATATTATAATTTCCTCAATTTCACTTTTGAAAATATCTTATTATTTTTACTTATATGTATGAGTGTATTGCCTGCATGTATGTAAGTGCACTCATGTCATGCAATGCCCATGGAGGTCAGAAGAGGTTGTCAGATACCCTGAACTAGAGTTACAAATGGTTCTAAGCCACCATGTTAGTGCGGTGCTTGGAAACAAACTTGAGTCCTCTGCAAGAGTGCCAGCTAGTGCTTTTAACCACTGAGCCATCTCTCCAACCCCTGATTTTAATTTTTAATACAATAAATAGCAATGGATATAATCCACATAAACAGTATAGAGAGCTCATTTGGTCATTCTGAGATCCTAAAGTTGGAAAATGACTGCCCTGGAAAGCTTGATGCAGAAGCCCACTGGCATGTTATGGTATTGCCCTCAGAAAGCTGCTTTGTAAGTGTCTTTCCTTATTCTAGGACATCACATAAGCACACAGCCATATGACCCAGGCTCTCTTTTGGGTATCTGTACACATGCAGAACAACTTTAGATTAAGAACTATCTTCAGGAAAAATGCCTTTTGAAGGTATGTATTAGGAAGGGCCTTGCTCATTTTAGGCAAGTATTTTATGCCTGAACTACATCTCTACCCTTCCATAAAATGCACTTTATATGGAACACAAAGAATGAATGATTCCTTGAATTTACCAGTGGGTATCTGGAGGGTTGCAAGAGTAAGGAAGTCAGATTCTTAGGAGAGCACACACATGGTCAGGATGGACAGGGGAACTGGATGGCTAGAAGCAACCTGTCCTGAGAAGCTTGAGGTCTGACACCTGGGAAGTCTGATCAGCAGCTCCCAAGCACTGGCCCATTGAAAAACTGTCCCCTGAATATCAGTTTCTTGGGATGGACTGTATAAGTACAGATTTCGGTGGTGTTCTCCAACCGAATGAATCAGAACTTTTGTAATCAGGATCTAGAAATCTGTGTTTTTTAACTCCTAGAGCAGTTTATGATGAAACCAGGATTGGGGCCTTTTGATCAGCCTCCTTAAAGTCTGTCAAGTAGTTTTAGAGATGAGAGAGTTGCCATTTGTCATAAATATTTCTTTCTGACACCTACTGCTGGCTCAGATTATTACCTTTGGTAACTAGTTCTCTGGGCTCAGAATGGCCCTATGTCCAATGTGCCCTATTTATTCAGCAAACCCCTTCTTGAGAGGTGCTACGTGCTCCTCCATGCTCTGGAGGAACATTTTGACAGGTGTATGATGCTCCTACTTTACCCTGAGAGCAAAAGAGGGTGGATGAATAGGGGAAAGGAGGAGAGACACTTTGGATAGCTATAAACAGGGGAGGCCAGGAGCAAAAGCCACAGGGCTTGTAGGCCACCACGAAGGCAGGAAGAGAATAGAAAGCAGTTATTGATTTCTGCTGAACTGACTCACAGGGCTCGGTGGAGAAGCCAAGTTGCTTCAGTTAACTTTGAAAAATGTTGGCGTCAGTATTCGTGCTATCAGTGGATGCTAATGACAGATGATGGCTCTGCATGCAGAAAAGATCTTTCAGCTGTCTCTGCTGTTTTCTACATGTACCTGAAATACAATTGATCACTTTCCTGTTCCAGTCTGGCTCCAGGAGGATGTCGAACCCTGCCAACTCTCAAATGGTAGATCTCTCCCCTTCCTACACAGTCAATGTTATAATTTGGAATTTATAAATAACAATGTGTGCGTTCATTTGTGTGTATGCATCTCTCTCTCTCTCTCTCTCTCTCTCTCTCTCTCTCTCTCTGTGTGTGTGTTTGTGAGGTCAAGTATCTTCCTTGATCACTACCTTATTTTTTGAGGCAGTGCCTATCACAGCATCTGAAGCTCACCAATTCTGCTACACAGGCTATCCAGCGAGCTTAGGGATCCTCCTGTTTCTGCTTCCCCAAAGCTAGGACTATGGGCGTGCACCATCATGCTTAGTGTTTTAGGTATGTGCTGGGGATACAAACTCAAGTTCTCATTTTTGCATGGCAAGCACTTTACTAAATGAGCCATCTCTCTAGCCCCTCGTGCAAATTTTGAAGCTTGCTTATGCCCTGGCATATGGTTACCCTTACAGATGTTCCACATGAGTTTGAAAAGCTATGTCCACTCTTGGCAGTAGGGGAAGCACCTTACCTTTCTTAATCATTGCATTTCGAATTATCCAGGCCATGCTTGAGTTTTGCCTGATTTAATTACTGGAATTAAAAGAGATAAAATTCTTCACTATGGTTGTGAATTTTGTATTCTATTTTCTTATATGTCTCACAAACTTTCACAGGATGTATTTTGAGAAAACTGTGTGCACAGAAATTTTGAATTATTTTCCGTCTTATTTAACAGTTACCATTATTAAGTATCCCTGTTTAACTCTAGTAAATTTTGTGCCTTAACATTTGCTTGGTCTATTAGCTACTGTTTCTATGGGCTTCCTGTGCTCATTCTTCTTTTTCCAAAGTGTATCTTTTTGTTTTAGGCATGTGTTTTATAAATAACAAATAATTTAAAAAGTCTGATCTAACAATTGTTGATTATTTACTGGAACATTTAATTTCTTTTTATTTATTATAATTGTTTATATATTTGGGTGAAAATCCACCATTTTTCTATGTCCTTTCTATCTGTCCCAGCTGTTCTATTTTCCTGTTTATCTCTTCTAGGCTTCTTTTAGATTGTTTGATTTTTAAAAATTCAGTGAAATCATACAGCTTTACAAAGTATAATCTGCACACCCATATTCTCTGCAATGGTCTTTACAATAGCTAAGATATGGAATGAACTGATGTGTTCATCAACATATGAATGGATAAAGAAATGGATACTTCAGAGCAAAGAGGATGGAATCCTGACATTTGTAATAACATGTACAAAGGAACCTAGGAATGCTGCGTTAAATGAAGCAAGCCAGACACGGAAAAACCGCCAAGTGATTTCACTTACAAAGATTGATTTCATAGAAGTACAGAGGAAAACACTGGTCACCTAAGACTGGGGAGACAGGGAGATGGGTATCAGGGAGAACTTCAGCGACTTCACCATTCACATCATTTCTCCTCTTCTCTCCTCTCCTCTTCTCTCCTCTCCTCTCCTCTCCTCTCCTCTCCTCTCCTCTCCTCTCCTCTCCTCTCCTCTCCTCTCCTCTCCTCTCCTCTCCTCTCCTCTCCTCTCCTCTCCTCTCCTCTCCTCTTCTCTTCTCTTCTCTTCTCTTCTTCTCTTCTCCTCTCTTCTCTTCTCTTTCTCCTCTTCTCTTCTCTTTCTCCCTTCCTCTTCCCTCTCCTCCTCCCCCCATCTCTCTTCTAGACATGAATGGCCTATGTAGCTGAGGATAGCCTTAAATTCTGACCCTCTTGTCTCCAACTTCCAAGTGCTGAGATTACAGCTATGTGCCACGATGCCCAGGTTTATGCTCTTTTAGTTTCGAATTTAATGTATTTTATTTATGTTTTTAGTAATTACCCTGAAAGTTTTATGCCTATTCTTGATGCATCAAGGTCCAAACTTAATTCATATTCTATCGTCATTCAAAGTAATTGAGGAACTTGAAACAACTTAATTTCCTTTAATCACCTTTAGATTTACATGCAATTGTATGTAGGAACTTTGAGTTACCCTCTGGGACCTGTTTTGGGAGTCTCTGAGCAGACTGGAAACTATCCACACATTTTAACATTCTGTAGGGATAGAATTGCACATTTAAAATGTTAACTGGACCAGTCTTCTTGTGGATAATGAATTCTTAAAATGCAATTGCAGAGAAATGAAGCATAACTTTTTCATATTTTTCCGAGCAAGAAGGTTGGCAGACTGGGCCACCTTTCACCAGGATGCAGCTGCAAGGCTTCAAGGAACCCTTGGTAGATCTGCATAAAAGATGAGCTATGTTCAAACCATGACTGGAAAAAAAAAGGAAAGAAAACATAAACTGAAGTTGCCAGCAGCATGTCTGTAGCTTGCCTAAAATGATCCCAAAAAAGTAGAATCATCTTATTTCCTGCTAAACATATTTTTGTTTTCCTGTTCCCTCAGCAGATGGAAGCCTGTGGCCTTTTTGGATTAGCACCATGACTGTAGAAAGAAGGGCAAGGTCATGTCTGAGTGTCTGTATACAGAGTTGTTTGAATGAAGCTAAGAAGCAAGTTAAACTGCATGTTGGACTAGCTTAAAGGGTCTTTTTTTCTTCATGATTAATCACAGATGAAAGTCATTAAAAAGGTATTAGTGTTTTTAGTGGAAAAAAGGTGGGAGATATTCCTTGGTGAAATTAAAGTTCAATTAAATTATGCTCCACATATACACTGAAAGCAGAGCTTTTACCATTCACATCTAATCTAGCTCAGTAAAGTGGAGAGACATTTTCCATAGTGTGGCTGAATATATTAAGCACATCTCCTCTTGTTACCCTAAATATTCACCTGTCCCTGAAGCTGTGTGACAATGTACCCATACACTGCTTGACATCTTGATGAGGGAAGTAGGCATCTTTATTTTACACACCTGCATACTGTCTTTTCTGGTTCCACTTAGGCATCAAAGGCTACAAATAGCAACATTTAGCACTAAATTCTTAATTTTTTATAAGAGCTCTCTCACCCTATTTCCGAGTTGGGACATTATGTTAGTTTCTAAGTTCATGTGATAGGGGGGGAAGTTACACCTCCAACGGGAGTATGACTCAGCCTTGAGTCACTGAACTTTCAGTCCCCCAGTAGAGAATTCTAGCAGTGCCCTCTGCAGTTGTAATTTATTTCATTACGGTCTCCAAATTTCAAGATCTTAGATTGACCCCATGTTACAGAAGAGAACATTGATCTTCAGAGGTTTGAAATTATTTGTCCAACGTCATAAGACTAATGGTTACCAATGCTATCATAATGTCTAAATCACGTTTCCCAAGCTCAGTGAATAATGGAAACGAAGATTTCAGAATCCATACCAATGCAAAGCAAGTTTTGTATAAGTGGCAGCTAGTCGCGTTATGGTATTGATCTCTAGGCTCCTCTGAGAGTGAGAGACCCAGCCTCACAATACCTTCATGGGCGGCTGACAGCACAAAGTCCCTCACTGCACTCCTCAACTTTAAGAATCGATTGATGGATGAAGTAGGCATGTGACATCCCCTGCAGACCAGAACTTGACAGAGATTGAAAGCATCTGTCAAGAGAGCCTGGGCCTCCTGTTTTGCTGGCTAGGTTGGCAGCCAGACTCGGCTTGTTAATTGGCTCCTGTGCAGGAAGCTATTTCAACAACAGTTCTGTGGGTCTTCTGTGGAACATCTTGATTTAAAGGAAAATGTTGAAAAGTGCTTCTCAGCCACTCAAAGCTTACAGGGTTGCTCAAGTTTAGCTGATTGGACATAGAGGAAATCACCTCTCAAAACTGTTGTACAGACAGAAAGCTAGATTGTTTGGTCTCCTCAAATTTAGAGACTAATTTTCTGAGAGATAGCTGTAAAGTGTCTGATTTCTGCCTAAAGAGATACTTTCCCTGAGGTCAGATGGAATTGAAAATGGAATGGATGGAAAAAGTACCACCATGACCTTAACCACACAGTCTTTAAGTTGATACCATAATGAAGAATGTGATGCTATTAAAATAGACGGAACATTTTAATGACTCCAATAGCAGTCGGCCAAAAGAAAAAAAAATTAGACTCTGGAAGAGAGGATTTTGCCAAGGAGATTTTAATGTCAAGACTGTATGAGAAACTAAAAATAAGGTGCTCACGCGCATCCCAGAGCTGTGGGTGGAGATGTACACATAATCAAATTAAATTATTCCATTTCCACTTATGGCAAAATCTGGAGAAAAAAATGACTGGAAAACATTTAGTCATATTTCACTTGAATTATACTTATAAATACCAAACTCCAGACCTGTCAAAATAAGCTCCACCAGCACTTCCCAGCAGAGGCGTTAGATAGACAAAGGCTGCAATACACAAAGATGATAAAGAGCTTACAAAACATCACACTGGAAAAGCCTTGGGAGCCCTGCCCCCAGCTGAAGAGGATTCTGAGAGTGCAAAGGGGATGGAGTGTCCCTGAGGTATGAGGAATGGAGCTCAGGTGGCTTGAGCACTGAATGCAGAGAAAGGTGCCTTAAGAGGCTTTCAAAGGCCTGTGAGTTCCAGTTCTCAGCTCTCTGGGATTCACAGTCAAGGGCCCATAGCTGTTTAACATGATTTTTGTCTTCTCAGAGAACATGGCTGCCCAGTGACCTTGTTATGCAGGACTGGAAGCTGCACTGTGCTGGTTCCAGACATCGCGTGATATAATGGGCTTTGGGACTTCCCACTGCCAACAACTCCCTCTGCACATGGAAGATGTGCACAGTGCCAGTGCCTGGAAATGAATTCCTTGGCATTTCAGGGCTAAACATCTTTTCGTCTACACTCAGGGAATACCCAATCCACAATGGGGTTGAGAGTCTAGTCTTTAAAATTTTTTCTTTCAAAATTGTAATTAGAAGATTCACAGATTGCTATCCATTTTTTTTCTGCCCGTCTTATCTGTTCAGTTCATGAGGACCCAGGCCATGGGAAGAAGAGCAGGCAGTGGTGAGGAAGAGGGAGGTGTCTTTCCTAGCTGACATGAAGAACTGAGGAGTCCATGTTGGTTAGTGCTCACATTAAGGAGGCATGCCCTCACCAGAAAATTTGTCTCATCATCCCCTAGGTGATATAGGGACAGGGAGGAGGAGCTGGCTCAGGTTCCATGCACATGCACAAATTGATGATGGAGATCCAGGAGAGCTTAAGGGGTTCAGCCTAGCCCTGGCATTATTCCAGGTTTTAGATGAATTCTGGCTTGGACAGAATCTGCATTTCATGCCTCTCGCTTCTCTCTTGGAAAGTCATTCTTGAATCTCGTGATCTTTGCTCCCTAGAGAAAGTCAGAATAAAGCAGTGAAGGAAAATAATTTTATCCCTAAAAGGGGCAGCATAGATGCTAAGAGACAATAGTTATGAATGGCGATTAAAGATCAGACAACCTCAAGGCTATAATAACTGAACTTCCTTCTCCACTACACACAGCCCTTCTTCTGGTCAGCACCAGAGCCCAGTGGACAGAGACATTATCTGACAAGAAGTAGACTGGGCTGAGTCCCAATTTTACATATACAGAAATGGAAGTTTATAGGTGTTCACAGTTCAAGGTCATACTTAGCTATGGATAAGCAGAATCTGAACCCCAGACTCTGCTGTTAAGCAAAGCAGGAAATCGTGTTTCTCCATCTACTCCCTATAGGTTGCTCAGGAAAATGGATGAAAAGCAGCAGAAGGACATCAGTTGTCACAGGATTTCATTTCAGCTCTGCTATTAATTATTAGTAACCTCAACAATGTCACTCAATCTCTGGAGTCTTGCTTTATAAAATTTTTCCTGTGAAGTGGTAAAAATGTTCCATATTCCAGTCATAGTAGAATTACATTAAGGAAATTCATGTGGGGACCCCTCCATCCACATAAAACCCTTTCACACTTGTCACCACTAAGGTGGTTACTACCTGAAGTGATATGGCACAGAGCGAGCATCGGCCATGGCCTGACTCTTGGCTTGAATTTGTCAAACTAGTGGGAACTTCCTGACTTTTGAGCACCTCATCTTATAAAGTGGTGAATATATAGCCTGGTAGGGAGCTTTGGGAGGAACAGGAACATCACTATCCAAACGTATTGGCTACCCCGGTATGCCCAGCATAAGCAAGAACACCCCTTACCTGCATGGGAAATAGATGGAGCTGCTGAAGATGCAGTAGATGAGGGGGTTGATGGCACTGTTCAGGGCTGGAAGGTTCTGGATGATCACAGAGGCATAGAATCGCTCCTTGGTATCTGGAAGGAGGTTGAAATTGTCCAACATGTCGAAGAGGAAGTACGGGCTCCAGCAGCATATAAAAGCTATGGAGAAGCGGGCTGTTAGCACCACAGCGGCTGCACCTTTGGCATCCCTCTTGGTTGGCCATGACTGGACTATGGATCTCTTAGAACTAAGATCTGGGTTTTCTATTAGAACTGTTGTGTATGTTAATATTGCCATGTTTGCTTAAGTATGTACATTTATATGTCCCTGTACTACCAACAACATTCATAAATGTTTCCTGGATACTCTATCTAGAAAGGAGGATCTGATTTCCACTATTGTGGACTCATTGCATGAAGCCTGGGATCTGATAGTTATGGTCAGGGTCACCCAATCAGCAAAGTACTGAAGGAAGATGAGAAAGACCCTTTGGAGACTCCCCAGAAGAGACAGAACAGGATGAATTCTGACAGGCAGTCATTCCTAGTTCTAGGATGCACAGAGAGAAAAGAGTGATACCATTATTTTCCAAAGAAGAGAGCAAAATGAGATGCCCATGATCTAAGATTTCTTTCCTCTGTTTAAGTTAACCTCTCCAGAATACCCCCACCCAACACTACTGCCAAAATCTATTGTGTGTGAGTTTAAATCCTGAAAAGACAGAAATAAGTTTTGGGAATCCTGAGTGTAGGAGTTAACATTGTGTGTCAACTTGAGATGGCCCCCGGAGCCCAGATATCTGGTTAATGTTATTTTATATGTGACTGTGAAGATGTTTCTGACTGAGATTAACATTTGAATCAGTAGACTGAGAAAAACAGATTGTCTTCTTCAGGTGAACAGTCCTTATTTGATCTATTGAAGGTATTAATATAATAGTAAGGCCCTGTGAGAAAAGATTCTCTTCCCCCGCCTCCCCCTCAACTGACTTTAAGCTGTGGCAATAGTCTTCTCCTATCCTCATGCTTGTAATTAAACTGGAACATACAATAGATGATTCTGTTCTCAGGTCTTTGGGTTCACATTTGGACAAGAACTTGTACTAGTGCTCTTGGATTTCTCATTGTGGATCTTGAGATTTCTTGGCCTTTATGGTCCCAGAAGCTAATTCCTTACAGAATATTAGTCTACCTATGTATCTATGTATCTTTGTATCTATCTATGATCTACAATATAACTTGATAAAATCTATCATCTATTTCTCTGAAGAACAGATAAACATAGAATCATGTCTTCTTGGGTCAGTGTTTCCTGTCTCTCTTGTCACATCTTCACACATTTATTCCCACTAAGCCCCTTTCTCACTCCAAGGATTTTCCTCAGAGTAGAAGTTTGATTTCTTGGGCTATCTGCATACAGGGACAAATTTCTTCCATCATCACTTCATAGGAATTCAGTAACTTGCTGGAGAGTTTGGCAGTAAAAAATTAACTCATGATTTTTGTGCCCATAGATGGTGACAATGTATTAAATGAGAACCATTCAAAAAAAAAGATCATTCACCATTCTGGACTCTGGGTGGTTAATCCCATCACTGGCACAGAAGAGCAGTTCTGGTACACCGAAGATAATACTGCATATGTGTCTGCATGTGTGTGTCACAGGGAAGCACAGGCTTCTTGCTAATAAGGTAGCAGCCTGGTTAGTAAATATTGTCCCATATACTTTTTGAATACACAGCTTGGCATTCATGTAAGAGAGAAGCCAGTTTATGATTTCTCTGGTTTAGAGGGCTAGCTCCTTCTACAGGTGCACGTGGGCATTTTACAAATAGTGAAGTTTTCAGAGAAAGCAACTCCCTTATAAATGGAGGTGAGATAATGTAGAACTTTCCCAGGGATTGCTTACCTGCTCAGAAAGTCAAGTCAGTGGCAGAACTGCTTACTTTTTTATGTCTCCATGAGACATACCTGTATTGGATGTCACTTGTAGCTGTCTAGGTGTAAGCATCTGATTTCTTCATTACTCTTCTAGTGTTTTGTATCAACACATACATAGTAATTGCCATTGGTTTGTTATGCATTGTGTTTTTCTCTTATTTTAGATTTTAGATGATGACTTAAAAAATTAGAGTAGTTAGACAGTATTATGGATACAAATAATTTTAGAATGACAAAGGGGTCTTTCAAAATATATGTTATAGATATGGCCAATTTAGTCTAACTTGCTGATCCTCTTTTGGGCATCACTGCCTACAGACTGAGGGAATCTCATATGGCTATGAACATGGTCCCTGATTGAACAGAGTTATCCCAGATTTGGAATGTGCATTCATTTCTCTTCTTAATCCCCAGAGAATGTGCATCTGTGATTCTGATTATGTATGCAAGAGATTCTTTGATGTAATCCAGATACTCCTGAGAAGGGTTCTCAGAGCTCTGGCAAGTTTGTGCCTCTCTCCAGTTCTGTTTGCAGTGTTGCTGTGTGTAAGTGGTCTGCTGGCTGAGCCAGGTGGCATGTGGTCTGTTTGGCATTTTGCAATTTAGAGAGGGGAGATGAGTTGTTCTGATGATTTGGCATGTAGCTAGTGCCTTCTTGGAGCATCTGAGAGCTGCCAGAGGAGCAGGGAGGAGGTATAGTAGCTAAATAAAAAGGAGATAGCACAACCCCTTTTCCATCTTGCATATCCTTCATTTGTTCATTCCACCAACTCAGCCATGTATCTGAGACCTTATTTTAGACCTTTGTGATAATCTATGTAACTCAGGAGCCAATCATTGTCTTGTGAAGTTATGGCTCTAGCAGGGGAGGCTTTCTCCAAATTATGAAGCTCATGGTCTTGGTAGGCAACTATAATAACAAGGATTGGGATTAGGAACCAAAATTGGCCCTGGAAGCAGCCAGACACACTGATGAATACCATATTTCTTTCCAATCAATGATAGAAGTATCTGTAACAAGTTCCTTCCTTGCAGGGGCTCACCACTACCAGCTTGTTTGTGTAATCTTTACAGTTCTATAGCACAGGTATGGACACTGCTTACCAAGAATGATGACAATGCTGTACTTGATGGCTTTGATTTTTGCCTTTGAGATGAGCCCCCGGTTGTAGCTGGTGCACAGTCTGCCGTCTGTAATACACAACAGGGGGATGGTAAGTTGAAGGGCTCAAGATGAGACAGTTTCTCCCAACAGGAGCACTTGTAGCTTTCATATGGACAGAACTGCACAGGTCCTCTTCCTCTGTGACCGGAATACCTTCTTGGAAAATTTTAGCCCAAAATAGTTCAGGTATGGTTTCTGGAACTTGGTCAGTTTGCACCCTAATACAAAGTCCAAATGCCATGAGATGCCCAGGCTGTCTTAAAAGATATGGTCAGATTGTCTGAATCAGCTGGAACTGAATTAGACATTGAACTGCAGGTGATGAAGCTTTGTTTGTTAAGGTTCCCATTCTCCCATTTAGTTACTTTGGCAACGGGGCAAAGTCCCTTTCCTACAATGTCTGCTCCGGATCAACTCCATTCGTCTAATTCAGAAACTCTGCTCTCTACAAAAGCTCAGCACAAAAATCTGGCCACAACTTAACCTACATACATCCTTAATCCTAAACAACTGTTATCTAGTAAGACCCTGGAAGGTGAATATGAGAATCCACTTGAGTATAACGAGTAACAAGATGAAGAGGGTTTTGTCTTCTGCATTACTACAGTCCACAATTGAAGTTCATGTATTGAAGGATTAATAAGTGCTTATTGAATGAGTTAATACCAACTTCTCATAGTCAAGAAGTAGTTATAATTGTCAAAAAGTATAGTAGGTCTTAATAAAAGGGAAAAAGAAAAGGCAAACTGGGGGATGAAATGTCGGCCACACAAGCCCTTGCCTGGAGGAGCTTGTTACTTTAGGGCTTCTCTATCAATCCCTATGACATCATTATGGGATTTTGGAAAAGATCTTCCTCCAAATGGACACAGACCTGAGCACATGCTTATCGAGTGCATCGATGCTATCCCTTTACTCTTCCGCACCACTGAGTTGTGGTCGGTGCAACCTTAGTGGACGCACATGTCAGAAGGTGCTGTTGCACTAGAGAGGCCAACTGCAGACCTCAGCTTTCCTCACTATATCATTAAGACTCTATTTGGAATTTATTTTAATCCCTGTGGAGACTGGCTACTTGTGTTTTAGACAATCAATCCCATTCCCAATTCAGTCTAGCTTTGTCCAATAAGCAAATGTATCTTCAAAGAGAAATAGACTGAATAGAGCTCTTCTCTAGAAGCTTTCCTTCCAGCAGGAAATGTGTCACACTCTCCACAAGGATGGGTAAAATGAGACAGACAAGACAGCCATGGACAGAGCGGAGAGCCATTCTCTGCCAGCTCCAGTAGCTATCGTGGGAGGCTGAGTTGAAGAACATCAGAAAAAATCTAAAGGTGGAGTGGTGGGAGGAATTCCAAAGGCAAAGAGGTGGGTGTAGGCCTGGATTGGGAAAACATAGGAAGATACAACATGGAACAATAAAGCCCAGGGTGAGCTTAATTGTGTCATGGTGAGTCATCTTGTTTGGATGTTGTCTCAAATGTGTGAAGTTTGAGGGTGGGGAGGAGAGCTGAGGATGAATTCGGAAGACCTTGAATGTTTCTGTGAGGGACCTGGGCTGATTCTGCAATATAAAAGTTGTCTGTTGAAGTTCTTTATTTTTGCAGGATAAGCTGAATATTTCTTTAATGGCGAGGACACCCTATTCCAATAATGGCACGAGGGGGCTTTTGAGCACAATAGTGACAGTATTACAATTGTTGTGTACTTCCTGTGGTGTACCTCATTATGTCCTTTAGATGCTATTGGGGTCTTTAAATTATTCTGCATATTCCTCAGAACCACAGAATCTCAGCATTGTAAAAGCAAATTCTTGAGAAACCTTTCATATCAATGGTTCTTAAGAAAGGTGGTTTTACCTTGTAAACACTGGAAATTTGTCAGGGGCACTGATTGTTCTTGCAGAAGACCCGGCTTTGTATCTCAGCACCCACATGGTGGCTAACTACCTTCTAACTCCAGTTCCAGGGACACCCACTTCTGTCCTCATTGGGCATCACACAACATGGATGCACTCACCTACATTCATGTAATACACACACACACACACACATAAAAAATAAAAATAAAACAAAACAAAACAGACTGGAAATTTCTTGATGCATTTTTTATTTTCATAATGGTTTGTGTGTTGGGGGGTACTATCTATCTAGTGTGTAGAGGCCAGGAGTATTGCTTAGACTTCCTTTAACAAAGAATTTTTTATTCATGTTGCTGCATGTACCAAGACCCTCATTTCCAGGGTGGATAGCTTGGGAAGGACCCAGACCTCAGGATTAGACCCCAACAAAACCTTCACCTCTACCAATGACTGTATGCTTAGGAAAGCTGCCTAAAGTTCCCTCACTTTAGCTTCCTCAATTGAAAAGTCAAAAAATAGCAAATTGTGACTCACTGAGATATTTTGAAGATTAAAATAAAAATAATGTAATCCAGTGCCCAGCTCTATACTGGCATGCCAGTCACCTTGTCACTGGTGATGAGATTTTAATGATGTTTTGAGAAGAATATGAGTTGTTTTTGTGGAGGCTTTATTACCACGGATGGTCTATTATACAACGGTGTTACCATAGACAGCAGGAAATTATCAGGGTGAGATTAGATCCACGGGGGCAAAGAAAGATGATAGCAGCCCAAATTATGTTCTTTCCAAGTGTCCACACATGCTGGTCTGAGGTAACAGCTGGTCCCTAAATAGTGTGGCTTTGAAGACTTAATTGGTCTTTCAGAAAAGTTGTTGAGAATGACATTTGTGCTCTGAAATCTGTTTAAAATGGAAAGTCTCAATTCTTTCCACAGGGCAGCTATGTGGCAATAACATGGACTCCCTGCCCTCCAGATCTCCCAATGAGATCAGTGAAAATCGTCTTTAATGTGACCACTCCAGGAAATGCAAAGCCTCCAGCTCTAAAGACAGCTCTTCAAAGAGAGCTGAGCTGCAGAATTCAGGTAATTCCCCTTTATTGGGAGATAAAAAGATCATTTGTACTCAGGCCTTGGCACTGAGCTGGAGTGAAAACAGAGAAATTCAGCTGTCACCGTGGAAGAAAGGCTTGGGAAGTCGAGATGCAGCCCTTCGTCTATGGCTGGAAGGAGCAGCTGGCTCACATTGCTGTTTCAAGGTGCAATCTTAACGGGAGTCAATGCCAGAAATCTGGTGTCTAAATGCCAAGTTCAGGCTCTTAACCTGCCTAAGGATTTAGACTCTCTACAGAGCCACCAGCACCCTTTGCTTGTTTATTATTGTGTGGTGCAGAGCATGTGGGGCAGTCAGTGGACATCTTATGCTGTTTGTTCTCTCCTCCCATCATTCTGTAGGACTCCAGGTATCTGACTCAGGACACTAGGCTTGTACAGCTTCATCCACTGAGCCATGTCCTTGGCCGGGAATTCTTCATGGGAATCCAGCACCTGAAGGTGAAGACTGGTCCCTTAAGACTTTAAGTGGAGGTGAATTTCATTCCTGTTGCAGAGGGAGAGCCCTCAATGTACCTGTAATGTGTGCAGGTGATTTGTTTAGAAAAAGAAAGTCGAACTGGCAGTATTTTAAAATAAGCGCATTTTGTATGTTGAAAATTTGTACAGTGCAAATTGATTTAAAAGTTCAAAATTTTTTGGAGTTTTTCCTAAGTATTAATGTTTTTGGAACTTAGAATTCATTTTTGGTCAGTGTTGGCTTTTTTATTCACAAATAAAACCTGGACTTCTCAGGTAAGAATTTAATTACGTTTGAACTCTTTGCTCAGCTGTGCGGTGGCTGTGTCCTTTCCAGGATCTTTTATACTCCAGCTTTTCTGGCAGACCTTAAAGTGTTCTCAGACTTTTCCGGGTCATCACTGTGCATTTTGCAGGAACCCACTCTGGGTCTCGGCTGCTGCTCTGGAGATCTATACCGCTCCACCCAGACTTCCACTCGTCATCCACTCCTGTGGAGAGGCTCCGACTTGGGCCCCATCTGTGCAGTAGCTACAACCTTTTTGAGGCACCCATCCAGGCTCCCCTAATAGTGCCTGTGCAGTGGGCATTGGCTTTGCTCTCCGCCCCACTTCTCTTGGCTTCCAGTCAGTCCCTGGGCTGGAGTTGTTTAGCGTCACCGTCTTCCTGGGCCACCTGCTCTCAAAGTTCTACGGCCAGGAATTAAGGACACAGCTTCGCTCTTCTGTGCTTGGCTGATGCGCGGTCTGTGCGGTTGATTAGGTTCAGGGCTTTCAGCATCTCAGCCTCACAAGCAGCCTTTTCTTCCCTCCATGGCCAGAAATAAGGAGGGTGATTAGATCAGAGTGGTCAGAGGATCCCAAACTTACATAACCCTTTGAACTTAGGGGCTTGGGAGAACTTATTGTCCCTTTCTAGTCATGAGCTGCTCTGCCTCTCATCCATTTGGGTAGACATGTCTGTGTGTCTGAGCTTTCGAGATGAAAGCGTTTGGAGTTCTTTCCTCAGGAAATTTTTAGCCCAGTGCCAGTGGGGAGGGAGTTGTGACATCAGGGTCTGAGGAGGTGTCAATTAACTTAGCTGTTTCTGGTACTCAGCCCTTCAGATCAGGCACAGAGATCACCTTACCTGGATCCACGTGTGTTGAGTCCAACAAACGGCTGCAAGTATCCCAGCCTTCTTGCCACTGGCTGCCTGCCTGCTCAGTGCCACATGTTTTGTGTTTCTGTGCTATACTGAATGCTAATACTCTATATTGATCTGTTACCAGCTGTGTTTAGGAAGGAACTGGAAAAAAAGAAATGAGCTTAGACTAGTTGGCTAACAAAAATAAAAAAGGAGTTAGAGAAAATCTCCAAATTTCTGATCTTAGAGTTGTAAATACCAACTGCTTCTGGTCTCTTAACAGTGCTGGCTGTATTCCTTGTGTGGCTCATTTGACATGAAAATACAAAGTAGGCCTTAAGATGAATGCCTTTGCTGAGAACCGCAGGTTTAGTCAACAAAAATGGGGCTGGTCTCCAAATCAAGCTGTTGTGAAGTTTTAGTTCAAAAATATCCTTTTAAGATTTGTCCTTGAGTCAGAAATTAGTCCAAGAATGTGGACATCCACTTGTATCAGATGATCTCAGGCTAATTTCCATTAAAGAGTGAGACCAGGACTAGATATGGAAGGAAAAGGAATTTTAGATCTGAGAATTACATTAAAAGCTTTTGCTGTGGCTGCTGGAATAGAGGACAGATTAGAAGCAAATAGATTGAAGCCTGCTACAGCTTTGAGAAGTTACACTGCCAAGTAAACCATAAACCATAAGGTCTATATATGTGTGCCGTGCTTTTTTTACAATTTTACTAATTCCATGTATGGAAAATTCCATGTACTTTAGATTTAAATATGAACTTTCTTAATTATCAGTGAAATATCTTAGTTTCTGCTCTCCCTTTTTGTGAAGTGAGTATTCATGTTTTGATGGCTTTTAAAATGAATTTATCTTTTAAAATTCTTTTGAGAGTTGATCTTTAGGTGTTCTCCAAACTACTAATCTTAGGTGTTCTCTCTACTAATCTTTTCCAGGCATATGTGTGCCGCATAGCGTCCCCTAGTTTCTGCATTGATTTTTGGAATATTAATGGAGTCAAACTAATGCATTTTAACTTATAATTTAATGTATCATGTACTTTGTTTTAAAAACTTTTCCTTTTCCAGTGTCATGAAGATATTATCCAACTTTTGTTTAAAATGGTGTTAGGCATCTTTATCATTCACATTCAAGACCCTAATTCCCCTGCAATTAGATTTTTGTCTGTGGATTGAGGTAGAGATTTAATTTCATTTATTTTTTCCCTAATCTTGTAACATATATCAAGTTCTCATACATGTGTATAGCTGTCTGAGTCTCTTCTATTTTTTATTTGTCTGTCTGCTATTTTACGACAATGACACAACTCTATTAACTACTTTGACTACTGATAAAGCTTAATATTTGGTACAGCAAAATTTTTCTACCTTGCTCTTCATCTCTAGGAATAGTTTGGCTTTTCTTGGCTCTTGAATTTTCCTATACATATCTTACAAAAAACTATCAGACTCAAAAAATGTTTCAATTCACTTTTGATGGGAAGTGTATTAGTTTGTATTGTCTGGGGAGAGTCACCATCTTTATGATACTGAATTTTACTATCTACAAAACTCTATAACTGTGTTTTCCTTGTATCTTTATAATTTTCCTCCACATATTTTGTTCTGCATAGTTATTTGTAGAAAAGATATTGTGTCCTCAGCTACTGGAGCTGGTGTTGAGAATAGTTAATGGACTTATTGTAAATTTGCTAAGTTAGAAAGCAAAAGGATTTTAACTCAGATCCTAATCCAAAGACTTTTTTTTCCTACTCATTCTGCCTCATTGAATGCGAAAAAGACAATTTGGATACGATACAAATCACACTGCCTGAGCCCAGCCATCGTGGCAAGACCAGATTCTCTCTAGAAATGTTATCATTTGTCTGTTTCATGGCTGCTCCTTTGCAATCTCCTGTCCTCCTTTGGTAAAAGCTCTACTTTATAAAGGGTTGCTCCTCCTAGACTTCAAGAAAGTCTATCATTATGAAACATAATGTTCAAGAAACCCGACATAACTATTTATCACCCTCTAAACCTGTTTTGTTAGAAAATCCCTAGGTCATTTATGAAGCAGTTCTTTTTCAGTTTCTGTGAGTCAGCTATTGAGTAGGAGAAATTAAGCATACTTGTCAGCAAGAAGAATGGTTCCTATTCTAAAGGTGGCTTGGGTTTTGCAGCCAGTGTTTACAAAGTGAGCTTCTGTTCACACTAATCACGGCTAATGTACCCTTGTTGATGAGCAATAATCCTGGCATGCCAACACCGCTGGAGACTCCATTTACCAGCCAACTCCAGAGCTGCTTGGCTGTTCTGCTACATAGGACGTCAAGTGAAGTCCATTTCTGAATAAGATGCAGACAGGATATAATATTTTGAGAATACCAACTGGCCTCATTTCAGAGGAGGGTCACAGACGGTCCAAAAAGATGGAGACAGCTCAACTTAGCAGTTGGAGACTCAAAATTGTACTAAATACTGAAAACTGACAGTGCCCTTCTCCAATTCAGGAAAAAGCAATGCTATGCATCTGAGTGCACACAAATCCCTAAGTGACTTTGCATTGTTTCAGTACTGAAGGTTAGGGGAGCCCAATACTGGGACTAGAAAATAAAATAGAAAAAAGATATGGGAATGTGTAGAGAGAAAAGAGCTCTCCCACAGCGAGGCGGAAGGGCACTGCTGAAGAAGGGACAAGCCTTCCATCACCTCAGACCTCTGGCTGTTTGTACTTTGCTCACTTTTCTGAGTGAGCAAAACTGAGGTGAGCTCCACCACAGCTCAGTGGGTGGGGAGTGCAGGCAACAGAAAAACTAGGAGTTGAAGGAGGGAGGTTGAGAGCCCCGAGGACCAGGCAGTGAGGAGCACATTCACTCTTTTACTGGGCAGAAATCATAGGGCTGGAGCTCAACCACCTCCACCAGATTGAACCAGTCATGACTCATCTCACAAATATCCAACAAAAGCTTCAGAGCTGAGTCTAGGAGGCTACCCTCAAGGTACAGTTATGGGGTGTGCTGAGGACAGTGTTCTGGGTCTAACACCCTTGAGTCTGGATTTTTGGTAAAAATCATGTTTTCCTCCCACATTTGAGTTCTTTTTGCAGTCATTTACCACCTTTCTTTCTATAATTTTCTTCATTGTGGGAGGTGGCCTGGTTTAAGGGAAAATCATGGGCATTCTAGTCAATCTGGATGTGAATCCTGGTCATGTTGCCGTGTGTAACACAAGCTTCCTTACTTCTGAGAAAGTGAGTTTTTACTGTCATAAAAGCACCTTGAAAGTTGGGTAAGTAAGGACTGAAGGAGGAACAAATGGAAAGAATGTCCAGGAACCAACATAGCTGCTCTCTGTGCTGTCCTGTCTGCCTGTTTTGATGGAGTCAGGGGCCATGCTGCATGGGCACTGGTTAGTCCTACTGCCTCAACCTGCTTCTGAAATGCAGAACACAGCAGAACTGAACTACATTAAGAAGTTGCCGAGACCCATATACTTCTTATTCTCTAGGGAAATAGATACAGATGATCAGTCTCAATAATCCTTGTGAAATTTCTTGGCAATCTCATGGGAGAGAAGAACTTCAGCTCAGTCTAGGGCTGTTGCAGGTGTTAGATCCAACTCCAAGCATTAGATAAAATCTAATGTAGCTACTCATTCAACTCACTGGAGCTCAGAGAAGGTTACATGACTTTGTGAAGAGGCATAGCTCGTAGTGGTTTATCTGAAGCAAAAGCCAGTTCTTCCTCTAGAGTTTTGTGAGGTAACTTGCAGCCCTTGTCTGAGCGCTGTGGTTCTCTGTGTGTGTTCCTGTGTCTGTGTGTTCCTGTGTCTCTCTCTGTGTGTGTGTGTGTGTGTGTGTGTGTGTGTGCGCGCACACAAACTCATTTGTTCACAAAATGAATGGGAGGCACCTGACACCTAAGCAGAGCTGTCTCAGTTCTATAGAACTCTTACATACTGCAAAGCCAGAATCCTTTCTTCTCCTTTCTGGCCCACTGGTTTCTCCTGTCTTCCACTGCCTGGGAATCAGGGCCACATTCCAGTTTCACAGTTATTATATACAGGTGTCCTTTTCTAGGCTCACTGAAATTCAATTTTTGAACTTAGGGATGAGTTCTTGAGAGTTGTCTCAGCACCAGTCTGTTTTGGGCTGGAGTACCAGAGAAAATATGCAGATTGAGTTATACCTGGCTTAGGGCCCAGGATCATTCTGTGGACAGATGGCAGATTTATCATTTCTAAATTCAAGTCAGATAAAAAAGTCCATCCTCATATGTAATGTCCTCTAAGGTGCTTCCTGCCTGGGATACAACTGGGCAACTCCCCATCCTCCCTCAAAGGTTGCCTTGGGATTCTGCTGGCACAGTTGGCCAGGTTCAAAGCGCCTTTTCCAGTTTTTTAAAAAAAAAACATTTTATTTACTTATTTGTGTGTGTGTGTGTGTGTGTGTGTGTGATTGTGCTTGTGTACAGGTCTGGGATTTCACCAGAGTTGGTTCTCTCTTATCATGTGAATGCTTGGGATCAAACTTAGGTCCTCAGTCTTGGTGGCAAGAGCTTTTACCCACTAAACCATCTTGTTGACCCCTTCTAATTTTCAAGCAGAAGAAGTGTAAGGCAAAGCCTACAGGGGATAGCCTTTGTGTTCGTTCTCCTGCTGGGGTCCTGATATAATCATGTCTTCATATATGTAACTATGCAGGCTTGTACATTCAGGCATCTCCAACTCACATTTGTAGAGGAAAACTTCTTCAGGAGAAAAATTAGCCAAGAATTGTGAGATTCGGAGCCTTACCAGAGCAGCTGGAAATCACCATCTCATGGGCTTTGCTTTTAATCCAAATGGTTCGAATCACAATGCCATAGATGACACTGCAGAAGGAACCAAAGGCAACATTAACATGGCTCATTGAGGGGATACAGGGGTGGCCTCCCACTTCCCCTTAGGTGAGGTACAGAGAGAGGTGTCTCTTAGCCATCCATGCCAATTGTACTCTTTGATACTGGAAAAAGCACAAGCTTGAATTGAACAGAGAGTCTAATGTCTTAGACCAGATGATGAGAACCAGGGAAAATTCACCAGTTCAGGGATTTAGTGGTATCTCGGTAGAGAGCAATGCCTGAACAAAGAGCCACAATCTTCAATGTCACTTAAAAGCAGGAGTAAGCCTGATCTGCTCTTAGAGTATGTTCCTTCAGATTTCCTTTGTACTGTTCCCTGAACAAACAACTTGCTGGTCTCTATTTATTGAAGCAATACATCGAGCATGATATGGAGAAGGAAGAGAGAACCAGTCCTATCAGGGAAGGATTTTCTCTTTCTGACCCCTATTGACCCCAAATAGCACACACAAACAAACAGAAGTTATCGATCCAGTCCTACCTGTGGTTTGCAACCAAGTTCGTTGCTTCCAAATGCTATTCACTGCTTTCAGCGCAGGTATCAAATACATGTCAAATACAAATAAAGTGCCAGTCACAGTGCTTAAGGGTCAGTGGATTTAAAACTAAAATTTTCCTTTTTTTGCCTATTTTTCTCATCACATCTGTTCTTCAATGATGAAGACTGTGCCAGCCGAATCTTAATATTTACATACATCAGCAAATTTTATATTCCGTGTCTGTGTCTCTTTTGATAATCATTGATCTTAAACTCTTCCAGTGTTAACATTTCAAATTTACTAAATATGTCAGCTAAAAACTTCGGGACAAAGAACTGACTTATTTTTATACTACACAATGTTTTCTCTTGAGGATTAGTAGTTAAAAAACAAAAAAAAAATCAGAGTCCTGGTTCGCAGTAGCTGACAAAGCACTAATTGATTCTAATGGGCTTTAGACTATAACTTAATTAATGACTGAATTGAAACTGTTCCTTATGGTCTTTCCGGTTCTCCTCAGAGTGCTCCAGGGAACCTGAGGGTTTGTGTGGGGAATTTTCTCCCTTCTGTCTAAGGGCTTTCTTGGAATTGATATGCCTTCATTAAAGAAAAAAATGAGGAAAAAGTTACTAGTAAGATTTTCTTTGATCCAAATTGAATATTTGTCATATTAGGGAAATTTATCTCCCAGGTAAATGAAATATAAGGTGTATGAGTTAGTTTTCTAGTTTTGAGACCAAGTATCTGAGAAGAAGTAATTTCATGGAACAGGGTGACTTTGGGCTCATGGTTTGTGGGCAAGGCTTTAAGACCAGAGTGGCTTACAACACTGTCAGCTGCTGTGGGAGGTTTTCTACTTACATTTGGGTGGATTAGAGATGGAACAGAAAGTAACCCCATCCCTCCACCAGATCTACTTCCTCTAGCCAAGTTTCACTTCCCAAATGTTCCACCACCTTTCAAAATAGCATTACCAGCCAGACCAAATGAACCAACAGGGGACACTGTGCATCCAAACTATAACACAAGGTAAGGTTACAACCACCAGGAGATGTTAATGTGTCTGGGAATTATAATCCCAGCATTTAATTCACCTGAAATGCAAATATTATGAACCATTAGCAATATACACAATGGAAAAGTTTTAGGGACTTGTGTCCACTTGTCCCACCATAGATTTATGAGCAGTAGATGAGAAGGAAACCAGGACCAGTTGGACAAACATGGTATCACTGTCACATACTGTTCCAGGTGAGCTGCTCTTATGCAACACAATTACTGATTAGAGGCCTCTGCACTGTGTTGTTTTTTTTTTCCGTCGTTCCCATCTAATTTGTGAGCAAGCACTACAGACTTTCCCTCCAAAATGACTCCAGAATCTACCTTTCCACCTCTCCACTTCAATGTTAGTACAAATCTTTGCAACCTCTCCTTTTTCATTTTATTGTGATAAAATATGCATACAATTAACTTTTTAACTATTTTAATTACATCGTTCTGTAGTGAGGTGCAGTCACATTGTTGTGTGATGGTCATCACCATCTGTCTATAGAATTTTTCGTCTCTGACAGAAACACTGTCTCTATCAAACACAAGTATGCTTCATGAATTTGTATGTTGTGTTTTCATGGGGGCCGCACTAGTCTCCCCGTCATTCCAACTTTAGTGTATGTACTGTTAAAGCTAGTGTCCCTTCTACTCTGACCTTGTGATGAGCACAGTCTTCAAACACCCTTGTTCTGGTGCTTTGGCCCCTGCTCACAGACCTATCAGGGCTGGTGTAGTTTTCACCTCATATTTCATACACAGTGGACTTTGGGTGGAAGTGAATTCCAGAGCTTTCCATCTTGGCCTGAGAGTACCCTTTCCCTGCAACTCTCTGGTTTACTCCCTGAGTTTCTAGAAGGCAGTCCAAACACACACTCCTTTTCTTTTTTGTCATTCACAGAGGCAACTTTGGATTGTGGGAGCTCAAGGTCACAAGAGCTAGACTTGCAGGTGCATATCCAGAGGAGGCCTGAGGCGACATCACTTGCCTTCATTCTGGATCCCAGTACTGAGTGAGAACATCAGAAGTGGATCAAAGTCTGCATACTCCCAGGTGAGTTACTCCACTGCCTAGCTAAGTCCACCCTTTAGTATGGACAACACATTAGTGTTATGCATACAAGAGTATGAAATGAAAAATGTGTCCTTTCCAGAAGCGTTGCCAAGCATTGTGCTCCCGTACCAGAACTTTTCAATTCATAGTACAGACATAATTTTTTCCTTCGTGCACAAATGGAAACACATTATATACACTAAATAACGTCTGATCTGTGAAAATGATCATCAAATCTATTTTTTCAAAGAAACCATATTTCAAAGAATCCAAACGTAACATTTATAAAAGGTTTATTATGTATTTTATGTGTCTAAGTGTTCTGCTTGCTGGAATGTATGTGCACCTGCAGGCCTTGTGCCTTTGGAGACCAGAAGAATGCATCAGATCTCCTGGATCTGGAGTTATAGGCAGTTGTGAGTTACTATGTGGGTCCTAGGAACCAAACCAGGGGCCTCTGCAAGAGGCCCTCCAACCTCCATTCTGTTTTTCAGCTGTGGATGCAATGTGACCAACTACCTCAAACTTCTGATGTGACTTCCCCTCCGTAATGAACTGTAACTTCAAACTGTGAGCAAAAATAAACCCTTTCTCCATCAAGTTGCTTTTGTCAGAATATTTTATCAGAGCAGTCGGAAAAGTAACTGAGACATATGGGAAGATTCTTAAGCTGTATCAATCTTGCTATTGCTGCATCCCCTGCATACACAGGAACTGCTGGAATAATGAGCTCATGGAAAGAATAAAAAGCTCGTAACATTTCTTGTGTAGTTTGGCTCAAGGAGGCAAAAAGACAGAATCAGTTTCTGAGATGAGATGGGGCAACCTGCATCAATCCTTAAAGAACTTGAACACACACACATACCTATACATATACATACATATATATGTATGTATATGTGTATGTATGTATGATTTGTTAGTACCAGGTTCAATGAACTTCCAGGACAGAGAAAGGCACAGATGCCTCCAGTAGGTCACTTGGTATCACTTAGCTGAGATTATTCTAAGGGTAATAGAAAAGAAGGCCACTCTACAGCCTCCACTGGTTCAGATGAATTCACACATGTCTGATACCACCAAGTGCTAACAGTTGTGTATCAGGAAAAGGATGTCTTCAGGAACAAATTGCAGAAAGCTTCCAATTCAAATGCCTCATGGAATTGGGACATTATTTATGTCTCATAATTGCAAATTCAAAGGTAGTGCTGGCTGAACTTTACAAACCTGACTTCCTTTCACAACTCTCAGTCTTCTTTTCAGTGTGGGTGTCTTCCTGCTATTTCCAGGTGTCAATAAACACAGTATTGAAGGGAACAGAGAAGCCTTTCTTTCTTGACTTTTTTTTTCCCAATGGGAAATATTTTTCCTGCAAGACAGTCCCTTCACCTCCTTTATCTGAACTGGACCATGCAGACATTCTTGAACTTTTATAAGCCAAGGGGAGGGGCTTCAAAGAGTGAAAGTGGAATGGAGGTTGGACATTCCACACAAATTTCCACCCCTGGAGATGGGGAACTAGTGAGAAGGGAGTTTTCAAAGAGGAGACACTGTGTACTTGTTAGATAACCATACTGAGGATGGCACTTCGTTTCCTGGTCTGAGGGGTTGGCTCTACACCATTCTCCTTTGGACCTCATGCCCATGGCTGCTGTTGGCCCTTTTAGCCAATATGGCCTTGTGCTCCACAAGTAGTACCTTGTTATGAGACTCTCCACAGCCTGAGCCCTCTTCCTCAAGCAAAATAAATGGATTTTTCTCACATACCACGAACCAGCGCTCCGTGACTAATGTGCATTTTTTCACTTGTACCTTTGCAATTGTGGCCATGGATCTTTTCTGTCTGCACCTTTGTCTCCAAGAGATAAAATGATAGGAGGGTGAGAAATCAATTAGGTCACAAGAAAATAAACACAGCCAAAGCAGAGTAGCTACACCAGGGCTAATAACCTCTCCTGCAACAATTAGACAGCTCTGTCAAGTGCAGTTTGAAACCACAGAGGTTGTTTTGACCCAGAAAAGAAGAGTGTTGCCTTTGCTGTCAGTCACTGCTACTTCAAGCCCTCAGAGGTGATTTAGTTGATGATGGAACAGCGACATCTTTATTCATGCACAGCTCTGAAGAGAATTTGCTTCAGGCTGCACAATGTCTCCCTTCCTTCCTTCCTTCCTTCCTTCCTTCCTTCCTTCCTTCCTTCCTTCCTTCCTTCCTTCCTCTCTGCCTTCCTTCTATATATACTTACAGAGAAGCTAACATGTGCTCAAAACTCATCTACGCACAAAATATCCCCAAATTTCTACAATAGGATCAAGTGAGCAAGGGAGAGGGGACACAGAGGCTCCTAGGAAACGTCTGTGATGTGTTTGGTGGTGCTTAGGGCAGCTTGTTAGTTGAAATACATCACTCACTTATTCCAACACTTACCAGGTGTCTATTTTAGGCCAAACTGGGAATCCTAAATTAAAAGATAACACTTTCTATTCATGAGATGTAGCTAATTACACTACCACAAAGTTCTAAAGATGTCTTCTGAAGTGAGGGAAGTAAACATCCCAGACGTTCCTTTGCGAGGGCTGGCAAAGACAACTCTCACATGAGCTCTTGAAAAGGAGACATGAAGGATGTGAACGAGTTTGACAGAAACTAGGCAGGGCAATCCTGGAAGAGTGACGAGGTGACATGAAGGATGCACACAAAGGCACAGGGACATTAGGAACAAGGGTGCGCTGGAAAGAGGTTGTCATGGCTGGAGCAGAAGGTGAAGGAAAGGCTGCCAAACCCTTCACAACATGTTACATATTACAAACCTGTCACATGAAGAGTATCTCTACTGACAGACAATAGAGAAAATGAAGGCATTCACATAAAAACGACTAAACAAATATGTTGTATTTGAACAACCCAATAGTAATAATACAGACAGATATGTTCGCCTCACTTGTAAAGAAGGACATGCAAATTAAAGCACAAATGAAAGCTGGGGGGTAGTGGCTCACATCTGTACTCACAGCACTTGGAAGTTTGAGGCTGCTTTGCCATGAGTTCCAGACCAGCCTGAGATACCTAGTGAATTACAGAATAGCCTGGGCTACAGAGTAATATTACCCCCACCCCAAATAAGTAAAAAACAAGAGCACCAAACTCTCTCTCAACAAGAAAGACACAAACAGAAACTCTAAACAAACAAGATAACATTAATAACAAAGACCAAAAACAAAAGATCAAGTTTTTTTGCCTATCGTTTTAGTGCTTATAAACACATATTTAGCATTAATGAGCTGTGAGACGTGGCTAACAAAGCCAGTAAACTTCTTTGAAGTTTTTTTTTTTTTTTTTTAGTTTATGTAAGAGAGGTCCCAGCAATAATGTCAATTCAAGGGGGATCAGAATATAGAGAAAACAAAGAAAGGAGGAAAAGGGAGAAAGATGAGAGAGTTACAGAGAGCCAGCGAGACAGCAAGCGAGCGAGCCATTTTGATCTGAGAGGTTCATATGAGACTGTAGCAAGGATACCAGAAAGGAGTTATTAATAGAACACAAGTTCCTCACAAGATTCCTCCTGGGCCTGAGTTTGGCTCAAGAGGTAGAAGATGTCATTTCCCCCAGAGAGAGAAGCCAGTTCTCAGCCCAGAGTGGAGTGAAGCTGATGGATGAGCTGCGGGTTTCCCATCAGACAGGCCATGTCTCAGAGAAGCTCAAGGACGAAGGAGGTCACTAGGAGCCAGGAGCCAGCAGCAGGAGCGGTCCCCCCAGAGGCCCTGCTTTGATGAGAGTTGAGTGAAACTTCCTTTTGGAACCATGTCCCAAACTGTGTTGTCTTTTCAAGGATGCTAAAAACCCACGAGTTAAATGGCAGTCAAGCTGAAGGAGCTGACCTAGTATGGTGCAGCCCAAATTAATCTGAGAAAGAATTTCAGACAATGACAAACCTGGGGCAGCTTGAATGGAGACTGGCCAGTGCCACTGAAATCCACGCCTCAGTCACCTGAGATGCACCAGCCTCTCCTTCAGGATGCTTTCATACTTTGAGGTCAGACTCTCCCCTCTCTCTCTGTACCTTCAACTGTGTTGTTAATACTTACCCTTGACTGGTTACACCAAGCATCTCTCACAAAGTGGTGAGGAGGACAGTTAGTTGAAATTAACATGATATTAATTTATCAGTTCAGCAAACAGGACTGGCTGGCATCTAATTTCAGAAGAGCTATTGGCTGGCTGTTCTGGTCCCTGTCCCTACCCAGCCAGGGAGCAAGTGGATTAGCTTCCTCTGGATATGAAGAATCCCTTTGAAGAAAAGTTGGAGGTTGGATGGCAATGGCTGGCATTCCTCCCGACTTTAAGATCTTGAGACTGAAGATGAGCATCAAAGCACCAAACATGTAAGTTCAGGAAACACAAATAATCAAGTACCCAATGGGGTATATTTTCCTAATTTCACAGTTTGGGAAAGATCAAATAATGAAAAGATATGGTCTTCCATTGGGCTGGAGGAGGATCCAAGAGCCCACCCACACCATAGATTTGAGTATGTCTTTCTAGAGAGTGTTTTGTCAATGTGCATCTGAAGTCCTAGAGGGATCTTGAAATCCCACTCCATGAGTTCCAGGGAAATAAGTATGGACTCCTGTGCAATGTTAATTCCAGGCATTTTTTTTTCACTTTACTCTTTATCATCACAACTGAAAGGCTGATCGCTTTCCCCAGGACATGCTGTGGCCTATCCAAGCGACCGGGGGAGGGGGTGGACCTCAAAAGTATTTTATTGCCCGTGCGCACACCTGCCACCAATGTGCTTTCTCTGCAGACTCTCATCTGCTCACACAGGCAGGGCTTCTGTCGCAGTGGCTGTCCTTGGCTGCTGGAGCGAGGGATCATTTTGTCGCTTGATGGCCAAGGCTTTTCACAATGAACTCTGCCTCCTCCTGCTGCCTCCAGTGACCAAGGGGAGGTCATTTCCACCACCCCGAAAACTGTCATTGCCTTCTTGTCCACTCACTGCCTCCACCTTCTTTGTGGACCCTAGTAATCAAGGAGCCTGCTTCCTCCCTACCTCCCCGTCTCCTACCTGAGTCCTAGCCTCCTTCAATGGTGGTTTGCAAGAGGTATTGCTGATGTCCTCAGATCTTATTGCCCACATACTCAAGCATACACTAATACACTGTTGCATTAAAAAATGTTCCAGGTATATGCAGGACAAGGTGTGCAATTAGACATATAGGGATTTCAATCTTGTGTGAGATTGGGCAAGGTCTTGGGGTTTTACCATACATAAAATGAAGAAATTGTTTCACACTACTGTACTGTAAAAATGGGATCTTTGTTAGTCAGTTAGCACAAAGACTGTGCTTTAGCAAATTCCTTGGAAGTTTTCATTTTGTGTTCCTAACTCTGCTTTGCCAGAGTTGGGCTTAGCCCATGGAAACAGTAGATAGAATCTTTCATCCTTGACTAGTTCCCTCAAGGAACTTGGAATAAGAATGACCTGAAGGGACAAAGCAGGAAGGTGCCCAGGTAGGATCTTGCCCCCCAACTGCTCACCTGATGATTGTCAGGGGGATAAAGTATACCAGGAAGGCCACAATTGTCATGTAGGGGGTCCAGTAGGAGTCGTCTGGCCACAGTGCCCAGCATTGCACCTCACCATTGGAGAGTGTCCTTTTCCCAAATATGATCAGGGTGGGAATGGAGAACAGGAAGGAGAGGCTCCAGGCTATGCCAATCAGGACCTTGGCTTGTTTCTCTGCTCAAAGAAAAGGGAAAGATTTCTGGGTGCTGGTAACATGCATGGGGTACACACAGGGTGCACTGCAAAGGGTGATATTTGTGTGAGAGACACAGGAACCTCTTAGTGTCACTCACCACCTCAGTTTCCTCATATACGAAATGGGTGAGACTCCCCCTGCAGGGCACAGCTCTCACCTGGAGGTTCAGGGTGGCCCACATCCCACTGTTCCTGATCCTGAGGAGGTGCTTCCTTGCATCTCATTTGGTTAACTGGTAACATTTCCTCTCAGTGTGCTTAGTCTTGTAACTCTTTAATTAGTGGTCAACATGAACACTTCTGTATGTCTTTTGGCTGTTTGCATTTCTCTGTCTTAATCTGTGTTTTCTTTTTCTTTAGGTGATGTTCTTATGTCTTTGTCAGAATTGTCATAAGAAGGATATTAGCTCTTTGTCTGTAATTTTCTATTTGTCTGTTTGCCTTTGTTCCTGATGTTTCTTATTTGTGTAAGCAGTTTATTACTCTCACATAGTAAAGCACAATTCCTTATTGCTTCTGCTTTTGGGGTAATTTCTAGGAAGATCTTCCTTGTTAAGATTATAAAAGTTTCATCATTATGTTCTTTTAGCACTTTCTTGTCTAAAGTTTGGATCTTCCAGGCCAGCAGGGGCCTGTTTTTAATTAGCTGTGACATGTCTTGATTTAATGGTTTTCAAATGTCTGTAGAGGTAGTTCAATATCATATATTAATAAACTCATTATTTTCCAACCGATTTGAAGTTTTATGTGCCAATATTTATGTCTATATATGTACATATATATGCTATTTTGCTTTCCATAATGTTTGTTCTAATTATCAGAGTCTGAGATTATTTTTTTAATATCTAACACAGCATATTTCTCTTTAGCATTACTAATATTTTACTAATTATTCCTATAATTGCTTTTTAAGAAAAGCAATAATAGTATCAACTTCTCTGGAGCTGCTGGCTAAGGAAATTGCCACTCAAGTCAAAAGGAGTAAAAAAGAACTTCATTATTCCGACTCTGTGTTGATAGCTGCTGAAATCCTCACTGTCCCCAGCTTCCTCAGTGTTCTGATGACATTCTCTTTACTTTCTGGAAAGTGCTGCTTCCTCTGTCAATTTTGCATTCCTTAGTGGGAATTCCATGGAATACATTTGAAATGTATTATCTATTTTCCCAATTTAGCAATTGTCACATTTTTTAAAAACTCAGTTTTTTCTATGTCCTTAGAGTGAGAATTTCAGTTTCCCTGTGCTCTTAGGAAGGTAAGGCATCCACACCAGTGGCTCTTTCTGTGGCTCCCATGTAGATGGCTGCCAAAGCATTGATGCTTCTCAGAACTGCACAGAACCTCTTCATAGGCAGCATCCCCAGCTGTTCCCTTGGGAAGCGAAGCTCCCTGGATCGGGGATCACAGAGGATGGGAGCCATGTGTGGTTGATCTTCCTTGGAGCTGCTGTGTCTCAGCTGCTGGCCCCCAGTTGCCTGTGCTCCACTCCTGCAGTGCAGTGTGCACTGAAATTCATTCCACAAGTGCTCCTAGCACCCACCTCAACATTACCACCATTATCAACAGCGGGTGTTATGGGTTTGTGATTTCTCTAGTCCATCTGCTTTGTTTAAAGCACCCTTGATCAAGGAGGTCTTCCCTTGTTTTTGATAAATTAAAGATATCTTTTCAGTTTTTCTACAGTTTGGGAATAAAGGGGGCCAGGTGTTTGTTTCAGGAAACTGAACACTTGAAGAGAGAACCCTCTTTTCTTGTAAGGGTGTGCTTATCTCTTGGCAGTGTTGTAAGGGTCAAGGTGGAAGCATTTCTACAAGGTCAACAGCCACAGCATGGGGCCCCCAAGGACTTCTCTTGCCTACTTTGGACCATATTCAGAGTGGAGGAAGTCTTCCCCCAGCATCCAAGCTTTCAATTCTGTACCTTTTGGAACCTCAGACCCATTAAGTGGTAAAAAGTAGAAGAGAACAAAAAGAAGAGGAGGAAAAGAAGTGTGTGCGTGTGTGTGTGTGTGTGTGTGTGTGTCTATGAAACATTAAATATAAAATATTAGCAAAACCAACCCCACCCCCATCAAAGGATCTCTTTATGAAAGAATGCTTGCTCACCTCCTTGCAGAAATTTCATGGGGTAAACGATGGCATGGTATCTGTCTATGCTGAGGGACACCAGGACATATGTAGAGGCATAGAGCAGGACAACCTAAAGGCAGAAGCAGAAGGAGTATGTGACTTCACATGGGAAAGAAAGCACGTAGTGTCCTTGCTACTTAGAATGCAGAGAAATGACCCAGTGAAGGCTGGACTAGAGAGGTAGTCTGGGTCCTTCCCACTGGGAGCAGATTCAGGCCTCGTGCTGGACTTTGTACTGCTTCCTGCAGTGATTGAGAATGCTAACAGCTCTCTCTAGTCATTCAACTGGCTTCTTGGAAATTCCATATTTCAGGATCAGTCTCTCTTGACATTTGCATGGTACATTTATTTGTAATTGACTTTTAAAGCTAAACTAATTTTCTTCTCTGCCACAATTGACATTCCAGAATAATTAGAAACAAAAGTTCATTTGCCTTTTATCACTGAGAGTAGCTGGGAGGTGATAGAAGGGTTCCAGGCTCAGGGAGTCCACATGCTGTTCTGAGTCATTTATCATCTTCAGCTTAGACAGTTTCAGAGTGCTTCCTCCCTCCTCCTGGTCTGTAACAGAACTGTGTATAGGGTAATCTCCTGAGTCTCCCTTCCCTCCTCTGCTCTCTCTTTTTTACTAACTGATCCACGCCCTCTAAATATCTCCAGTACAGCTTTATTTGCATACTCTACAGAGGAGGAAATTAGGATATAAGAAGTTGACATCTCTTCTGTAAGGGGTTCATATTAGAACATAATTAGATGAAATATATCTGGAAGGATGATCTCATTAAAAATTGTCAAGTTGCTTGAAGCCCAATTTCTAACAGCCAGCTGTATCTTCTTACACACCGTTCTTTGTAGATCAACTCTAAAGGCATAAAAGAGTAACTGTAAGATGGAACTCCAGAGATGAGAGGCTGACTTTCCTTTTGGGACTCACTTTTATTCAGAAATGTGTCTTTGTTACTCTTTCTGTGATTTAGGCTAATGACAACCCAATACAATACAGCTATACCTCAGTTTAGGATGGGACTGTGTCCCATAAGCCAATCACAAGATGAAGCATATTAATCTAATAATGTATTTAATAAACCTAATCTTCTGAACATCATAGTTTAGCCTACTTTAAATGCACTGAAAACACTTAGATTAGCTTTCAGTTGGGCAAGATCATTCAAGACAAAGCCAATTCTATAATAAAATACGGAACAGCTCATGTGATGTATGGACCATTGTACTGAAAGTGAAAAAAGAGATTATATGGGTGTGCTTTGTACCATAATGCAGTCTAAAAATCACACACTGAATTATCAGAAGTCAGGGACCATCTGTGAGCTGTCATTCTTTATTTTTATCTCTATAACACAACCATAAATGCATTCCAGCATTAATGTTGTGGAAGATGCCACAGGGAAAGGCTTGTAAAGAATGAACAGAGACTGAAGTCTCCCTGGAGGGACATAAAGAAACTCTGTTCTAATGTAAGAAGTAACCAATGGAGAAACAGATAGTGCATAGATAGTCTAAAGGAAAAAGGCAAAGCAGTGTCTCCTTAGAGAAAATTGAGGGTTTTGTGATCCCTGAATAGGAGGCTGACCACACAGAGTTGAAAAGGCAACATCAGAGAAGACTGGGAAAGGGAAGGCCAACACAGCAGAAGGTCCTGGCAGAGCATTCCTAAGAGTCTAGGGCATCCATGCCATCTTGAGTGAGGTGGTTGATACAGTTCAGAATCTGGGGCGAGAAACAGAGTCACCAAAACAGGGTTTTCAAGGCAGCAGGCAACATTAACCAAAAAGAGATGAACTTTGAGGCAAAACCAAAAAGAGTATTTAACTTATGAGATGAAACATCTTCAAACATCTATGCACAGTAAAATAAAATAAAGGTTACCTAAAAGAAATGCATCTCAAATTATCATGCTCCCCCATAAAAGAGAAATGCCAGAGAACAGTGTGAGAACATGTTCAGAATTTTGAACGAAAAATTATGATCCAAGAATTTTGTAAACAGCATTTCTGTGCCAAAGTGCAAGACAGTTTCTCTAAGACATGTGGAAAGGAAAGAAATATACCCCCCTCCCCTGTGAGCTTCCTGAAAGTCCTCATCAAGAAAACACCACAGATGAATAGGAATTACAAACTGTCAAAAGGGATAAAACAGCAGTGCCGATGCTAAGCAAGAAAGACAGCAAGACGCTTACCAGACACCTGTGAATGTGCTGTGCAACAGTTCAAGGAAAGATCCGGGGCGTTCCATGAGGGGAGAGAGCAAATGAAAGAAGTTTTATTAAATTTCCACGTTGGCATTTAGATAACTTTCCATTTTGTACTTTGATGGAGATACATCTAATTATAAGAAGGTAAAATAAAATGGAGAAAAGATTAACCTATTTGTCTCCTGTGATTACTGTGATAACCTGCCACAGATTGGCGGTTTAAACTACATCAGTATATTCTCTCACATTTCTGGAGACCAGAAGGCCGAAACAATTCTGCTGGGCCAAAATCGAGATGTTGGCTGGGCTCCTTGTGTCTTTGGGCTTCAGGTAGCTGCCAGCATTCTACGGCTGTGGCCACATCAGTGCAATCAATCCCTGCTTTTGTGATTATGTGTCTCTTCCTGTCTGTGTGCCAGATCCCTCAGTTCCCCTGTTAAGATTGCATTTCAGGATTCCCTATCTTTATGTAGGATGATCTTCCCATTCCAAGATCCAAAATCATATACGGAAAGTTCTTCTTTGTCATATAAGGTAATGCAATTAGGTTCTAAGGATTAGATTATAGATGTTCTGGGGGAATTTTTTTTTTTAGCTATTCATAATTAATCACCACATCAGAAACAAATAAAGAGTAAAGCATAACATAGAAAAGTTGCAATTAGTTATGGAAATAATTCTAAACACCATTTTCTATAGCAAATATAAATGGTCTAACCGTCTTCATTAAAACAAAGACTAAAGCAGAAACCTCCCCTAAGGCTCAAGCATATACTGTCTAGAATAGAAATCAATAAAACCAAACAATATTAAAATTTTAAAATAGAGGGATGGTCAGAGGCATAGCAAACAATTAATATTTTTTAAAAAAGCTTTTGTTAAAATACTTCAGAATATCAAACTCAATAGCATTACATGTGCTAAAGAGATTATTTAGACTTATAAACGATGCAACATATAATGGCAGTAGAATTCTGATAAACTTAGGCATAATAAGTATTGTAACATTAAATATATAACAAAAAGGGTTCAAAATTTTACAGGCAAAAAGGTATACAAAAATGTAATTAGGAAAAAAATGAACTTTCAGCACAAGAACATAAAATATCTAGACAATATATAAAAAGGTTGGTCAGGAACTAAACTACCAACAATGAAAGCTTGTCATTGGAGTCCAAAAAGGAGGATTTATGTAATTCACTTATCTCAAACAAGCAGTGAAACTGAAATTAGTAACATCAAAAAAATACCACTTGGAAATTTAAACATCTTCATAATTAACTCAAGTGAAGAAAGAAATCAAAGTACAATTACAGTCAATTCATAAATGTCAACAATGGAAACTCTATACATCAACAACATATGGAGTGCCGTTCGGAGAGCAGATGGCAGCCTAAGGACATATGTCTGTGTTCTCACTACCCCACCCCCAACTCTGAGAGACATGACCCAGGGAATGTGACACACAAGGAAATTTCTGTAAAGGGAACTGAGACTTAAATGCTGAAAGCAGAGAACTTTTACTTAGAAAAATGTCAGATTGGATTCATATAAAATACGATTCTTGTAGAACAATATTATTTACAATTTATGGTAACCTGCAAAAAGTACAGAGAATTCTTATATTATCCATCTCACACACACTTCCCCTATTACTAATGTCTTATGTCGATGTAGTACTGAAACTGATTAATCCATACTGATACGTTATCGTTAACTAAGCTGCTTCATTTACGTTCAGTCTTTGTGCCCTACTTCCTGTGGGCTTTTGTAGTTGCACAATGACACACACCTACTTTAGAGTTTTATACAGGAAGCTTCACTGACCTAACAGTGCCCTATGTTTTGTCTATTCATCATTTCTTCTTCCAAATCCCTTTTAGCCATTGAGTTTTTAAACACAGGATTTATCTTATCAGACTAGGCCACCTTTCACTTAACAATGTGCATTTACTATTCCTGCGTGGTTTTCATGGCTTGATGTCTTTTTGTTTTAGGACTGTGTTATGAGCTATATTTGCTTATCCATTGAACTGTTGACATCTTGGTTAGCTCCAGGTTTTGGTGACTATGAATACAATTGAAAAAAATATCCTTATGCAGGTTTCTGTGTGAACTCAGGTTGTCCAGTTAATTCTATAAATACGTTAAATACTTTTGACCACAGTTGCTGGATTGTGTGGTGAGATTATGCTTACCTTTGTAAGAAACAGTTAACTTACCTTCCAAAGTAGCTATATCATTTTCAGTTCTATCAATGGTGAATGACAGTTCTTGTTAATATACATACACACCAGTGTTTGGTATTCTCAGTTTTTCTTGAAGTTGGTCATTATATGTAGTGGAAACTTGCTGTTTTGTTTTTCAATTATCTGATGATATGCATGTTTGCCATCTTCTTTAATAATACTCCCATTTTCCCCTATTTTTAGGAGGGTTGTTTTTATATTATTGTCTTTTAAGATTTCCTATGTTTTCTTCTAATAGTTTTATAATATTACATTTATGTTTGTGATTTAAATTGAGTATTTTAAAAGGTGTAATATCTGTTTATGTTTTTAATATTTTGCTTTTTATTGCATACATCAATAAAGAATAACCCAGCGATTAACTGCAGTTATATATGACTCTGTTCCTTCTTGAATTCCAATCTTGCTGCCTTCTCAGGATGTCCAATACCCAAATTGCTGGTAGGGCCCACTCTCCTTCTCCCTCTGGAACCCCAACTTCTCCATCTTCCCAGGCCCACCATCTTGTTAGAGCTCTCTCCTACTTTGCAGGATCACCTAGTTCTTTCCTCCTCTGGGCACACTAACCCCACTAACCCATGTCTCATGATGCTCTCTTTGTAGAGCTCCACCTTACTTTCCTCTCCTTTGGGGATTCCAGTCCCTTCGTTGGAGGACCTGCCTGTTGTCTCTGTAGGAAGACCATGTCCATCTCTCCCGCTGGCGCCCAAAGCCTGCATCCCAGGACCTGAAGCCTGCATCCCAGGACCTGCTGAGTGCCCGCATCCCAGGACCTGCTGAGTGCCTGCTCGCTCTGCAGGTCGGCTTCTTTCTTACTCTGTCCTTTGGTCTCCGTCACCACCATCTGAGGACCTGGAGCCTCTCCTCACTTCACAGGCGGAGCCCTGATTTCCAGGTCCCTCTGGCTCTCTAACAGTATCTGCTCATTCCACAGAAAGTGGTTACACCTATACCCTTGCTGGCACTTTATCCCATCCTATCAAGACTTGCTCATCACTTGCTCACTCCCAAGGACAGACGCCAACACCCACTATCCACTGGCACTCAAACCCTACATGTTGGAACTCATGTGGAGCCCCTGCCAACCCCCCTAGTCAGAGGCCACACTTGTGCTACTTGAGCCTCTCCAACCCCACTGTCTCAGTACTTCCTGTAGTGACAGATTCTCAGATCAGAGGTCAGAGCCACGGGGGCTTTTAAGGCCTAACCCCCCCACCTTCTCAAGACTGGCTACAGATCACCTGCCAACTTCCCAGATGAGAGGCTACACTCCATGAACTCTACCACACACCCTTGTCTTTTCAAACCACCACAAAGTACTTGTTGGTCAGGTCAGAGGCCATGTTTTTCTCTAGGTGAACTTGAATCACATCAGCTACCCAACTCATGAATCAACACTGAGCAGCCATAAGACTGAGCTTCAAGCATCCCCACATGTTCCAAAACCATCAAAGTCAGGGTAACTGAAAACAGATCCAAACAGCCATTCCACACAGGTGGCCAGAAACTCTTGTTAAAAGACATAGTATACTTTGACTGAAGAACATAGAAAAATAAATCTCAAGTCAGGAAATCTCAAGACAGGAAATCTCAAGACAGGAAACTGTCTAATTGAACATAAGATCCATTCAGTAAGAAGGAATTTATGCCTGGTAATGTAAATCGAGCCAGGTACCTGTTGCTTGAGAGGTCAAAGACCCTAGAGGTAAGTCTATCATTGCTGTTTTCCCAAATCAATATAATTTCTAACTGTATTCTAAATGCCCTTATATCCACAGATAAGTATAGCTCTCATCCCTCATCAAGGAATCTTCTTCATTCAGCAGACAGAGGCTGTTACAGAGATCTACAACTGGTCAAAATGTAGAGAATGTTCACTTGACCATGGGGTGGTCAGCCTCAACTGGTACATCTATAATGCAAAGCCTACACCTAAGGCTCAGGGTACATGTCAGAAGAGGAGGCAGAAAGAATATAAAAGCCAGAGAACTAGAATGTCTACTGCTAACTAGTGTCTTCTAGACATGACAGGGATGTGGTCATAGCTCTACAATATGGTTACCTAGTGGTCATAACTCTACAATATGGTTACCTAAACAAGACTGCATTATGACATCAGGTGGCATGCCAATGTGGGTAGGGGAAATTTCACAAGGCCCCTCCCCTAGATGAAGAGCTATAGGCAATCAATGGCTGTTGAGGGAGGGAGGATCATGAGATGACTCCCCTGATAGGGTTTCCAATCCCAAATAGTCAACCCTAAACATGTTGACATAGGAAGCCATAAATGCATATATAAGCAACACTAAATGGAATCAGAAATTTTCACATACATTATATATATATATATATCATTATTACATATATGTATATGTAATAACTATAGACAAGATTATGAATCTGTGAGAGACTAGATGGGGCACAGTGTGAGTTGGAGGGAGGAGTAAGAGGTAGAAATGATATAAATATAGTACTCATGTATGAAATTCTCAAAAAATTAAAAATAACATGCATATTGTTAATGTTAGATAAAACATTACAAGATGTGCATTGGATCAATTTGATTAATATTCCAGTTTAGTTCAACTGTATATCTCTTTAAAATCCTTTCCATTACTGTCATTCAATCTACTGTTCATAAATATGATGATTAACATATTCTATTATTGTAATAACTATTGTTGATTAGTTAAGAATCAGAAAATTAAAGTTTTTCTTTTACTTTTATTCCTTTTCCTAGGTTTTTTTTTTCTTTAAGTTGATATGACTTCATGATTTGTGTCATTTTTCTGTTTTTGAGAAAAATTTCTTCTAACATTTCAGGCAAGGCAGTTTCATATATGACAAACTTCTTCAGGTTTGTTTGCTCGAGTCTATTTCTTCTCCACTTCTAGAAAATAATTTCGCTCATTAGTGAATTACAGGTTTTGGTATTTTTGTGCTTTTTGAACTTGAAAGCTTCATTCCGTTCTCTTGTTTCCCATATTCCTAGTAAGACATTTTTATCTGTGCTGGAGATTGAACCATGTTTCGATGCATGTTAAGTATATTTCTACAACCCAGTGATACTGCTGGCCCTAGAAATTCACAGTATTCTTTCTCTACAGGTAAGGAGTCCCTTCCACTAATAGTCTAAGAGGATATTTTTCTTTGTCCTTAGTTTTCTATGATTTGAATATGATATTCCTAGAATTACATTTTTCTCCAGCTAATTAATTATTAATGTTATTGCTCTGAGTTTTCTGAATCTGTGGCTTTTGTCTTCTATCAGTTTTGGAAAATATTCATTTATTATTGTTTCAGGCACTTTTCCTGCTCCTTTCTTTCATTTTCTGGTATTACCACTATGGATATGCTCCAGCTGTACAACCATCCCACACTTCTTGTTTGTTCCCTTGTTTTAAAAGAGCAACTTTTATTTTTGAAATAGTTTTATAATAATAGCAGTTAAATAGAGCAGAGATTTCCCATAAATTCCCTTCATCCACCTTCCCAGACCCTCTCTTACCATTAAACTTTCACACTAAAGCTTTACAACAGATGAGCCTGCACTGACACATCATCTTCCCCCAGAGTCCATCGTTTGCACCAGGGCTTCCAGGGGCATTGTGCACTTGTAGGGGCTTTGACAAACATTTATTGTGGTGGTTTGAATGAGACATGTCCCCCAAAAGGCTCACATATTTGAATTTAGGTCCCTGTTGGAGGTGCTGTTTGGGGTGTTTACAGAACTTTCAGAAAGTTGAGCCTTGCTGGAGGAAGTATATTCCCAGGGGTGGATTTTCAGAGTATATAGCTTCACGCCATTTCCGTTTGTTCTCACTGTTTCCTTGTGTGTCAAGGAAGATGAAACCCATCCAGCTAGCTTCCTGCCTGGCTGCCTGTTGCCATGCTATCTAAGCTATAAGGACTCTGTCCCTCTGGAACCCTACGTCAAAATAAACTATCTTCCTTAAGTTGTTTCTGGTAATGGTATTTTATCACGGGAACAGAGAAGTAACTAGTACTATAACCCATATACTCTGTCATGTATCCACCACGGTAATACCAAGTACAACAGCTCCTCTGCTTTTGAAGTTCTGTGTCCCTTCTTTTTATCTTCCCTTATTCCTAACCCATGGGAACCACTTGGTTGCCTTCAAGTTTTGGCAATTACGAAAAAAAGTTCTTCTATACACATTCAGGTGCAGGTTTTGGTGTGGACATGATAAATTTTCAATCCACTTGGGCAGATAGTAAAAAGTACAGTTTCTTGATTATGTGTTACCAGTTTAGGTTTTAGGCTAAATGGATAACCTGTCTTCTGAAGTGGGTGTATGATTTGGGCATTCTGCCAGCACTTAATGAACGTTCTTGTTTCTTCCTAGTCTTACAGGCATTTGGTGTTACTGGTATTTCAGCTCTTGTTCATATCAGTAAACCTGAGTTGGTAGCTCAATGTTGTTTTCATCTGTCCTTCCCTAGCGATGTGGTTACATGTCCCTCACACTTGCTTCTTATGAGCTGTCTCTTCTTCTGGTTACTTGAAAATGAGGTTGCTCATTTTCTTAAATCTTAAGAAATCATTGTGTGTTCTTTAGTAATGGACTTTTTTTCAGGTATCTTTTGCAGACATTTTCCTTGGTCTATGGTTTTTCTTCTCACTCTCTCAAATGCTTGGTTCTCCCCCGACCCCCAGAAGCAGAAGGTTTAATTTTAATAAAGCCCAGCTTGCAAATTCTTTCCTTCAGGGATCATGGCTTTTGTGTTTATCTAAAAATCAGTAAGGTCATTTGGATTTTCTCCTATGCTGTGTTCTACAAATATTATAGTTTTGTATTTACATTTATGCCAATGATTCATATTGATTTTGTGGTAAGTAAAAGGTCTAGATTTGTGTGTTGCATGTGAAATCACCTTGGTCCAGTTCTATTTGTCAAAAAGATGACCCTTTTCTTCCTTTATCCCTTTGCCTTTTGCATAAATATTGCTTGAGTATTTTACTTGGGGGCTACTTCAGGGTCTTTCACTCTGTTCTGCTCATCTGTTTGTCCTTTGACTACCCATAGTAGCTTTATAGCAAAGCTGGGTGGTGTCTGTCCTCAAATGTCCCTCTGAAAGGAAGTTGACTTCTCTATTTGCAGCTTCTCCTTCCCCTCCTCCCTTCCCTCCCTGTCCCTCCGTGTCCCTCCTCCACCTCATTCCTCTCCCTTCAGTATTGTGCTGCCCATCCTGGATCTTTTGCCTTTCTCTCTAAACTTTAGAAGCAGTTTCTTAACATTCACAAAATGACATGCTGACATTTTGGCTGCGACCCTGTTGAAGATATAAAATCAGGAAGAACAGACATCTTTACAAAATCGAAACCTTCTATATACACTCAGAATAACTGTTTACTCAGTTCTTCCATGGTTACTTTCATTCAAGTTCACAGTTTTCTCTTGGAGATCTTATGCATATGTGTTAGAGGTTGATATTGTTGGAGACCACTGATTTACTTAAAATGCTACTGGAGACACTGCTTTATCGAAACTCTGCTGAAAGCACACCTGAGCACCTTCAAGGGTGCCTCCAGTCAGGACTGACTACATGGCAAAATCTGCACAGGCATGTGTGCTGAGGCAGACAAAGGAGTGCAGTGCCGGAACTCCAAATCACACAAGAAAATAACGCTCTGACCGCTGATCACAATGCCCTCTTATGCTAAACTAGTTTTCACTGTAGTAAACAGATTTTTTTTTTTCTGCCTCAAAATAACATGCCTAGAAGTCTTGAGGAAATTTTCTCAAGTGACTGCACTTGAGTGACTAAAGTCACATTATTTACCCTGCCTGTACAAAATTAAAGCAATAAATACGCAGGAGCTCCTCCGGGTCTCTGTTCTCTCAGTAGAGAGCCTCTTGGCTCCCCACTTTTGAGATTTTAATTAAGTGTCCTGGCTTTCCTTTATGCTGTGCCATGCTCCTTTGAGGATTCTCTGAACTCCTGCCATGCTGGACATAGCATAATATACTCCTTTTTGTATACTATGCATATGACTTTGCTTGTTTGTTTTTGACAGTGTCTCTCTGTAAGTCCTACCTGGATCAGAACTCAATATGTAGACCAGGATGGCCTCAATCTCATAGAGATCTGCCTGCCTCTACCTCCGAAGTGAAGTACTAGAATTAAAGATGTGTACCACAACACCTGACTGATACAGTGATTTAATTTCAAATTCCATTTGTTCATTGTTCTATAAGAATAAAATTGATGTTTGTGTATTAACCTTGAAATCTATAACTTTGCAAAAACTCCTTTTTAATTTTCAGAAGGGTATTTGTCAATAATTCTAGAGATCCCATACAGATACTATTTCATTTGTGAACAGAAACAGCTTAATAGTTTTCTTCCCAATCAAAAAATCTTGCTTCCTTTTCATCTTGTTGCATTATCTAGGATTTACATGTTGAAATGAATATGAAACTTGCCTTATCCTTGACCTTGGAAAGAAAGCTTTTTGCTTCTCACTATTACATATAATGTTACCTGGAAGGTTTTCTGAAGACATTAATTGTCAGCAGAGAGGAAAATCCTCTCTAATTTTCTGAAAGTCCTTTCTCTTAAAATCGTGAATGGCTTTTGGGTTTCACAATGTTTTGATTTATAATCATGTGATTTTTCTGTTTCAACCTGAGGACATATGAATTATATTAATCTTTGAATGTCAAACTAGCCCTGGGCATTTTTGGATAATCCTACTTGAGTTTGATAGAGAGTAAGTTTTAAACACAATTGACTTTAATTGCTAATATTTGTTGAGGGACTTTGCATCTAGTCATGAGAGATATTTATCTGTCATTTTAGTTTCTTACAGTATCTTCGTCTGGTTTTAGTGTTAAGAGTAATACTAACCTCCTAGAATGGGTGATTTTATTTGTGGGTTTGCCATTTGTGACCTTTACTATTTTGAGACCTTTTCCGTATATATCTAACTTGTGGAGCATTTTTTATAATTCAGTGATTTTGAATATTGTCAGAAGCTCTATGTCTGCATTTGTTGAGCTGGTCATATGCTTCTTATGTGTAATTCCCCTAGTGCGGCCTATAATTATTTGACTTCTCTGTGTGCTTGCATCCTAGAAATAAATTTCAATTGATCATGATGTACAATCCTTTAATGTGTTGTGAAAAGTCTTTTGCCAGCATTGTATTGGTAGTTTTTACATTGTTGCTTACAAGGATTGGCCCATGGATTTTGATTTTTGTGCCTTGTATTTGGTATGCGGGTACTGCTGAACTTGTAAAATAAGTTTTGATGTGTTTCTTCCTCTTCAATTTTTTGGAAGAGTTTGAGCTACATTGGTGCTAATTCTTTTTTAAATATTTTGGAGAATGAATCAATAAAGACATCTGGGCCTGGGCTTTTCTTGGTCGGGAGGTTTTGATTACTACTCAATCTGCTCCTCATTATTGCTCTCCTTAAATTTTACAGCAATTCATGATTTTATCTTTTAGCTGGTACATTTCTCAGAGTTTAGTGGTTTTTTCCATGTTATCTGACTTGCTGGCATAGACTCCTCACAGCAATCTCTTAGTGGATTCCTCCGTGTTATTTGACTTTCTGACATAGTCTCCTCACAGTGATTTCTTTGGGTCACTGATGTCTCTGTGGTACTAGTTTGAGTGTTTATTCTGTAATTTCTAATTTTATCGTGTTGTGCCTTTTCTATTTCTTCATAGGTGAAAAATGATCAACTTAGTCTTTTCAGAAAACAAGCTAGCAGTTTCACTGATCCGCCTATTTATTGGTTAATCTCTTGTTTTATTTCTTCTCTAACTTTGCTCTGATTTTTCCCTTTCTACTAACTTGGGACTAGCTTTTCCTTCTTCCCTTAGTTCCTTGAGGTGTAAAGCTGGGTCGTGTATTGATGTCTTCCTTTTTTCTTAATAAGGGGTTTATTGCTGCTGACACTGCTCTGATTACTGATCCTTTATGTCCTTACATATTTTCATTTAGTTCAAGATCTTTAGATTTCTCTCTTTCTCTCTCTCTCTCCCTTCTTCCCTCCCTTACTCCCTTTCTCTTTCCCTTTTCTCCAGTTGTTATATTGAAACTTTCTTCCTATTACAGACTTCTAGTTTTTCATCATCATGGCTGGAAAAGATGTGTGGTTTGATTGAGGTTTTTACTTTGTTGAGCCTTGTTTCATTACAGCTGTGCTTCGAATATGGTTTATCTTGCAAAGATTCATATGCCAGAAGCTTGGTCCAACATTTCTAGTGAAATTTTCGTTATAGAGTTTTACCTTTCTGCTCTCAGATTTCGATAGAATCCTACTGTAACTTTCTGAATGTTTACTGTCATTTTCTGCTTGGTTTGAAACTGCTTCTATATTTTAGTTCATTGAATATTTCAATAGCTTATCTGAAATCTTTGTGCGGTGTACTCAGTGGGTGAAATTCCACAGACATAATTTCATGTGAGTTAATAATTTTTCTCTGTAAATGAGTCATAGTGTTGTGGTTTGAAACTGCTTCTATATTTTAGTTCATTGAATATTTCAATAGCTTATCTGAAATCTTTGTGCGGTGTACTCAGTGGGTGAAATTCCACAGACATAATTTCATGTGAGTTAATAATTTTTCTCTGTAAATGAGTCATAGTGTTGTATCTCTGCATGTATCATATTTTTGTGGTTGAAAACTCATAGTTCTGAAAGTCATTGAACAAAGATTTTGATTAATTAATTCATTTAAATTGACAAGTAAAACTGATAAATTTATGTTTCATGACAAATTTTTTTTCTATATGTATGTATCACGGGATGACTAAAGTAAGTTGTTTAGACACAAGTATTACCACACATGCATATGTTTTGTGGTAAGAATATATAAATCCATTCTCTTAGCAATTTTCCAGTACCTAAAACGTTTTACTAAGTGTTGTCATCATGATGTGAAATAGTTTTGTTGAACTTTTTTCTGTGGCTAAAATGCTGAGTCCTTTGACCCGTGTGCCCGGTACATTCTGCAGTCTCTGGTAACCATTTTATTCTGTTTGCCTGGGTTTAACTTTTTAAAATTCCACATATAGAGAGATCACCTCCTATTGTTTTTTTCTCTATGTCTGCCTTATTCCACTTAACACAGTATCCTTAAGGTGCAGTCATCTTGTGGAAGATGGTAGAATCTCTCTTTAACAAAATCTTTATTTTATTTTTGAGACAGGGTCTTCCTGTAGCTCCAGCTGGTCTGGAGCTCACTATATAGACCAGACTGGCCTCAGTCTCATAGAAATCTGCCTGCCTCTATCTCTGGAGTGCTGGGATTAAAGGTGTACACCATCATGCCTGGTGTGGCTTTCTTCTCTTTTTAATGCTTCAATTGCATTTCACTGTGTATATGTGTGCATGTATGTACACATGTGTATATATGGGTACATATGTGTATATGTGTTCATGTATGTGTTTATATATATGTGTGTGCCCCATTTCATTACCCATTTCAGGACAAATTCAGGGTGTTTCATGTGTTGGTTATTATCAATAATACTGCAGTGAATGTGAGAGGGCTGATATCTCTTTGGCATGTTAGTTCCCTGACATTTGAATATATAACAGAAGTGGGATTGCTGCATCCCACGTTAATTCCATGTCTAGCTGTTTTGTGGTCTTCTGTGCTGCTCTCCATGGTGGCAGCACGCTTTTCCATCCCGGTCAATGATGTTGTGATGTTGTACAGGCGATCCCTCTTCTCTGTGGTCTTGCCAACATTTGTTACCTTTTGCTTTTAATAATAGTCATCCTACAAAAAAGATTTGAGATGATGCCTTCTTATAGTTTTGACTTACACTTTTCTGGTAATTAGTGAAAAAGAGCATTTATTCCATATCTATTGGCTATTTACTTGCCTTCTTTTGAGACACGGCTATTCATGGCCTTCAGTCTTTATTTTTATTTATTTATTTTTTTTACTGTTTTATTCGGATTTTCATCGCTTTATACCTGACACTGACTAACTTTATGTAAAAAAAGCATTAATATTTCTCACATTTTTAGACATCTCAAAGACAAACAGCTTGGTGAGCTGAAGCTCTGTCTCTGGCAAGGGGTCCTTTGCAGACAATAGATGTGACTCAGGAATGCAGGAAGGACCACACCTTGAATAGGAAACAGAATGACCTGTTTTGCTTCTTTTATAAGAAATCTCTTAAGAGATTTCATAGATACTACCTCCCTCTTGAGCCCAACTGAAGGACCTCCCACTAGGTTCTACCTCTTAAAGCTTCCATCACTACTAATAGCCACCTCCCCCCCCCTCCCCCCCCCCGACACACACCATGACCAAGCCTTCACTCATGTAAACTCTTGGAGAGGCACAATCCATCTAGATCCAAACTATTGCGCTTGTTCTGCTTGGATTCCTTATATGTCACGGTAATAATGTTTTTCTCTTTGTTTAGCTTTCTAATCTATTCTCCCATCTCATATATTGCAGGTTCACTTTACTGTTTCTTTTAACAGGGAGAAATATACTCTAGGTTGATGTATTCCCATTTGTCTATTTTTGGTTTTGCTATTTGTGCTTTTAGGATCATATCAAACAAATTCCTCACCCAGACAAATTCCATGGAGATTTCTCCTTCATGTTTTATTCTGCTACTTTTACAGTTTTAAGTCTTCTGTTTAAGGTTTTGAGTTTATTTGTGCATGGTGTACGGTAAGTGCCTAATCTCTTCCTTCTTCCTACATTCCACTTCTCTGGCACCATTTTCTGCAGAGCATAACATTTCCCTGTTAGGCCTTCTTGGCATCATTATTGAAAATCAATTGACAAAAAACTGCATTTTTTGAGGATTTCTATTTGGTCCTATTGGCCTATGTATTTGTTTTCATTCAAGTACAGTGGTTTTGATTCTTAAAGCTTTCATATATTTTGAAATCAAGTAATATAATGGCTCCACTTTTTTTCTCCTTGTTTAATACTGTCTTGGCTGTTTGGGAGTTTTGGAATTCTCTATGTGTTGTAGGCTGTTTCTATTTATGTGAGAAATGTGATTGGAGTTTTGTTAGATCATGGCATTTTGTAGATCACTTGAAAATTTTAGCAATATTGGTTCTTCTAATCCATGAACATAAACTATCTTTCCATTTATTTATGCATTATTTAATTTCCTTTTCCCATTAAGATAGCTTATACTTTTTAGTTTGCAGATTGGATACTCCTTGTATAAATGTATTTGTAAGTATTTAATTATGTATTTTAGTTAATATAAGTGGGATGATTTTCTAGTGTTCTTTCCTGAATTGTTTATGCACAGATTTTGCATTTGAATTTTATGATCTTAAAGCAAGGGACTCTGGATAGGTTGACTAGACCTCAGTGGATGAACTTGAGCTGAATGTCCTGGGACCTGTAAAATTTTTGAATTACATTATTAATTCTAACTGTTTTGGTAGGGTCTTTAGCTCTAATTTGGAACCATTCATTTCTTTTTCTTGCTTGAGTGTTCTTTCTAGGTTCTCCAGGTGGGAGAAGTGGCAAGAATGGAGATTAGCTGTAGCTTGTGTCATATGGCCTTTATTGTGTTAAGTTACTTTCTTCTTGTACCTAATTCGCTGGATGTTATTTTTAACATGAAAAGATGTTGAACTTTGTCAAACACATCCGTCAAAAGAAAGCTTTGGACCTTCCCCATTTCTTCCTCCTCTTCCTCCTCCTCTTCCTCCTCCTCTTCCTCCTCCTCCTCCTCCTCCTCTTCCTCCTCCTCCTCCTCCTCCTCCTTGTCTTCCTCCTCCTCTGCTTCCTTTTCTTCTTCTCCTTTTAATCAAATTATTTTTCTTTATACATCTGAAGGTTTTACCTGTATGTATGTAAGTGCACCCATGTATGCAATACCTATGAAGGCCAGAAGAAGACATCAGATCCTTTGTAACTAGAGTTATGGATGGTTGTTAGCCACTGTGTGGGTGCTGGGAACTGAATCTGGGTTCTCTGCAAGAGCCGCCACGAGTCCTCTAAACCGCTGAGCAATCTCTTCAGCAACCCCCCCCCCCCATTTCTTCTTGATAATGGGTGCAGTTATGGACATATATTTGGTTTTCTAGGGTCTTTGGAATATGTAAGAACTTTTCAAAGCTACTATGAAAATCTTATTACTCAGCTTTTGTTTTAAAATTTGCTTTGTCTTTTGTTTCCTTCACAATTATCTTATAACTCAGGCACCTGTGAACTTAAGCAATTTTTGGGTAATTATTTTTCAGAAACACCCAGAGGGAAAAGAAGTTTTACAATGGAAAGATTCTTAACAAAGTAAAATATAGACAGTGTGCAGGTATAGCCTTCCACAGAAGTGCCAGACACAGTGCATGATGGCAGGACTCTGGAAGAAAGGCTTGAAAGGGCTCTGTCCCAGATCTGCTCTCTCCACGGCTGCTAGACTATTTGTTCTTCTGTGAATGAATGATGTTAATATTCAAGACTGTCACAGAGATGGATACTGTCAGATGAGTATAACAAAAGCTAAAATACCACAAAGCCCACTTATTTCTCCAGAGGCAAACATTTTCTTTTATAAGTGCTCCTTGATTGTTACAGACCTTTTGATCAATTTAAATACTTGGTTCCAATAGTTTCTGCATTTTTTTTTTTTACCACCAGAGGAGTTTGTTCTAGTTTGCCTTTAATTGCTGTGACCAAACACTCTGACCAATAACTTGGAGAGGAAAGATTTTATTTGATTTACACCTCCTGGGTCACAGTTCATCACTTAGGGATCCCAAGCTAGGAACTTAGAGGCAGGAGCTGAAGCATGGACCATGGAGGGATGCTGCTTACTGACTCTCTTCCCTGGCCCATTCTCAGCTTCTTTCTTATATAATACAGAACAGCCTGCCCAGGAGTGCCACTGCAGTCCAATGGAAGCAATTCTTCAACCGGGGCGCCCTCATCCCAGGTGTATCAAGTTGACAGCTAAAGCTATCCAGCACAGGAGTCATTGGAGTTTTTCTGCCAAGAAATACTTATATGGTATTATTTTAGTGTTCCTTGCAAATGTAATTGGAAGAAATGTTACTGGCATGACTATTTCTTGGTTATAGACAGTTTAAATTTGACAACAGTGGAAAAAAAAAAGGATAGACTATAATGTGCTTTTGACAAATGTGAGGTTCTATGTGGTGGCCAACCTCCAACAGGTCCAGAGTCATAACTCTTTGTCTCCTGCTTTCATTCTTCTGCTGGTTTTCTTCTCCCCGTACTGAATTGCTTGATTAGGACCAAAAAGACAATATGGAGGCCATGGTGTGAGATTTCTGAAAGTACTTCTTGAACACATTGCCATCTTTAGCTTGGTCACTAAGACAAGCTGTTCTTGGAAAATCCACTCATTGTGATGTGAGGATACTATGACATACCTCCAAGAAGTCCGTGTAGAGAGAAAGTGAGTATTCTTCACAGCCACCAGTTTTATAAGTGACTACCTTACAAGTGAATTGTCTGGCCCCAGACCTACCTTCTGAGTTCTAGGGCCATGAATCTCCTGATGGAACCTCATTATTAGACTTTATCTAGCCCGACCAACATGTTCCTAAGTTTTTGACTAATAGACTGAAATCACAAATACATATGGTTTCAAACAACTAAATTTTGTTATAATTTGTGCTTCAGCAATTGATTACTAATATAGCTTTACAGTAATTAAAACGCAGCTAAAAATATCCTCAACAAGAAGTTGTAATATGTGTGTCATGTAAGTACCGCATATGATTCTATCGCGGGATCGCCTATGGATTTGTTTGTATCAAATGAATCCTGAGCAAATACCGCTCCTCTGCAATGGAAAGGGTTCTTTCATACCCATGAACTTTTAAAGTTATATTCAGAGCACAAAGAATATTGACATTATAATTATTCTCCACTCATTTACTGGTGATGGAATAACACCAATATCAAGATACAAAGCTAATTAAATGATATCATAAGCTTAAATTCTGAATATGGAAGGAAATATCCCCAATTTCCTAACAAATGTAATCTAAGAGGTCAGGGGTTTCCAGAAATGCATTATGCAATGATAAAACTATAATAATTAATATCTGAAGTACGTATCTGAAGAACAGAAATATATTAATGGGAAATAAAAAAGATGTCAGAGCGTAGCAACATTAATACCCGTTGTTAAATTGTACAGTTTTTCCATTTGTGTTCTGGTTATCTGTTTGTGTATGTGGCGTGTGTGTGTGTCTTTATGTGAGAGTGTCTGCATATGCAGACAGGAGGTCGGTCTTGGTCGTACCTTGATTGATCTCTACCTTATCTTTTGAGGCAGTCTCTTACTGAACCCCATGCACTCCAACTGACCAGACTGGCTGGCCAGTGAGCTCCAGGGATTGGTTTGTCTCTGCCCCTGCCCCTCCAGTGTTGAGGTTCCAGATGTACATGACCTTGCCCAGCATTTATGTGGGTACTAAGGATCCAAACTCAGATGTGTCATGCTTGCCCAACAGGTACTTTGCCCTCTGAGCCTTCTTTCCAGCCAGATTCAAGCCATCCCGTGTTATATATAAATCAAATACACATGTTATCTATATACGTGACTCACAGTGGTCCCTGTTGACAGATTGAAAAGCCCTGGGCATATAAATTTAAAAATAGATCTTAGCAAAATTGAGAAAATAGTAAGTGTTCCAACTGTGAAATAATTGAAGAAGGATAAAATTTTGAGAAGGAATTTAATTGCCAACGGTTATTTTTTTAAAATTATTTTTTAATTTTTATTCTAGGTGGTAATACAGTAGATAATACTTATCTAGCCAACTTACTAGTCTTTCAAGAAAAGACAGAGAGGGAAAAAGTAAATATTGACAAAATATTTGGAGATTATTTAGGCATGATATGGTTGGTATTGACCCATCTACTCAGTACTGTACTTTCTTCTAAGTGCTGAGTTGTTACTTCACGTATGTATTTTTTTTTTTGCAAAAGAAATACATTTTTAGAAATTAAATTTTACTTGACCTTTCACTTGGAAGGAAGGGACTAGCTTGTTGCACGTGAGTAGAAGTTTAGTAGCTGTTTCCCTTGTCTCAATCCCCAGAGCTAATGTTGGTTGCTGTGTGGCTTGCATTGGGAAGGCGCTACATACCTGGAAATAGCGAACGACTCTGCAGACCAGGTCAGGAGCCATGAAGTCTCCCGTGAATCTCCAAATAATGTCTGTTAGGATGTTGATCAGTCCTGTGAAAGAGTCTGACAAAGACACACAGTGCTTAGTTTCAATCTCCCAGATTTGTGGGTACCCTTCGGTGAAAGTGAATCCCTGGGGAGACAGGATTTTCTCTCATCTTAGCAGGTGGCAATGGAGGAAAAACAAGACAAGGCAACCCTGTCTTTTAATGTCCTTATGTCCACCTTGGAAGAATTTCATCAATAACTGAGGAGGACTCAGAAGTCATGGGAGAGGGGATCTGTGCCCAAGCAAGCACCTTGTGAGAATCAAAACCCAAATCAGAGAAAGTGAAATGTTTATTAAAGTCTTCCCTCTCTCAGTTCTGTAAAGGGAAGATGCTCTTCTCTCTATGTCTCATGTGGGTGAGCCTAGACTACTGGAAGGTTTGAATCTTCATTTCTCATGGAATTTTTTTTTATCTTTTCTTTTGTAAGATATTATTTATATATTTTTATTTTGTGTGTTTAAGTATATATTACCTACATGAATGTTAGTGCACTCATGTTGTGCAAAGCCCACAGAGTCAGAAAAGGGTATCAGATTCTCCTGGAAATGGAGTTATGGATGGTTGCTAGCTGCCATGTGGGTGTTGGTAATTGAACCTGGGTCCCCTGCAAGAACAGTCAGTTCTCTTAACCATCTCTCTGGTCCCAAATATTTTATGTTTTAAAATTTTGTATACATGAGTTATTGACTATGTAAGTGCACCCATGTCTTACAAAGGCTGCAGAGGTCAGAAGAGGGCATCCAGTTCCCCTGGAGCTATGAATGCTTGTGGGTATTAGGAATCGAGCCCTGGTCTTCTGCAGGAGTAGCCAGTGTTCGGAACCACTGAGCCATCTCTCTAGCCCCTCATTTTTATCTGTCATGGTGTGACATAAACCTAGGGCTTCATTCGTGTTAAGGAGCCCAGTCCCTGCTCATTTTTTAAAAAATATATTCTTTAAATAATGGGCTTCATTATTAAAATTTCAGGTATGCATATAACATACTTTAACCATATTCTCCCCTTTACATCTCCGGTCATCCCGCTACCCCAGCCTCCTTTCTCTTTTCAAATCCTCCTTATATTTTCTTGTCTATTTCTTTCCTTAAAAGAAGACTCAACACATGAGAGAAAACACAATGTTTTTCTTTCTGGATCTGGCTTATTTGGCTTAACATGATGATTTTTGGTTCCATCCGAATTATAGCAAATAATATTTTGTTCTTTATGGCTGAATTTATACTGGCATATATAATGTGCATTTATATCACATCTTAAAAATCCAGTCCTTCCTTGGTAGGCACTTAAGTTAATTCTACAACTTGGCTATTGTGAATAGTGTTACAATAACATGTATGTACAGATATCTCTGCTATATGCTGACTTTGATACCTTTCACATTTACCAAGGAGTGACAGAGCTTGGTTATGGGATAGTTCTATTTTAGTGTTCTAGTTTCATTTCTGTTTCTGTGAGAAAAATATCTGGACAAAAAACAAAACAAAACAAAAAACCAGAAACCAAAAAACACTACAACCACCAACAAAAAACACTTATTGGAGAAAAGGTTTATTTGGCTTACAATTCCAGGTCACATCACTGAGGGGGATTCAAGGCAGGAACTCAAGCAGCTAATGTCACATCACTTCCACACTTAAGAACAAAGAATAAATTAATCTTTGCTTGCTTGGTATTCCTGTTTAGCTAGCTTTCTCCACTTTTATGTGGGACAGGGCCCAGCCCATGAATGGTGCCACTCACTTTCAGAATGGATCTTCACACCTGATCTAACAGTCAACACAGTCCCCTACAGGCAAGCCCAAGGTCAATGTGGTCTGGATGATTTTTCAACTGAGACTCCTTTCTCATGTGATTCTAGGATATGCCAAGTTGACATTTAAAACCAATTATCACGTTTAGTTTTTGGAGGAAATTCCATCCTGATTATCATAGCGGCTGCACTAATTTGCCTCCCTTAAGCAATGTATGGGGTTCCTTGTTCTTGAATCCTGTCTAGCACTTCTTTTTTCAAATTTCTTTCTTATTGATCATTTTTGTTATTTGACAATTTCATCAGTGGGTATATGTGTGAAGGCAGTGATTTCCTCTCTCCCTGAGTCAATCTGTCCTTAGGAAATAGTTCAGCAGCGAGAGAGTAGGATTCCTCGAGCCTCTTCCATGCAGGTCCGACAGCTGATGGCCAGCTTGACTGGCCTTTTTCAATATATAATTTTATGCATTTCATACAAAACATCTTAATCATATTCTTGTTAAGAAACAGAGCAGGCATCTAAAGTTGCTGTGAGTTTGTGACTGAAATGGCTATATCTTGCTCAGAAAATGTTACTTTTAAGTTCTTCTTAATTTTTACTTTTATATTATTTCTACTTCCTATTCCACATGTTTCTCGAGCCTCCATAATCATAGTGCCACTATTACATAGGTGGGCACAGCTTGCTTGGCCAGGTTGGTCTCGCAAATCATAAAATTCACAGGTGGGTACGACCACTGATATCTTTTCTCCTCCAAGCAGGCTGCACAGTTCCTCCTGAAGCTCTGAGAGCTATCGGGAAAGGAGGACACTTCCAGCTCATTTCCAGCCTTTTTTCTTTATATTACACATGGAAGGTTTGCATTGTCTTCAGCAATGAGAATCTTATCATCTAGTTCTGGTTGGCAACCAAAGGAATGACAAGGATCTAGTCTGTGTTGTTTTGGGGACCTCTGGGGCCAACATGACCAGTGACTCAGAAGGAAGTATCCCACTGTTGACATTGATGTTTTGTTTAATAACCCATGGCTTCTGGGAGCAGCTTTTTCCAGTTACAATATTTATTCTTGCTTGTTTTCTTGATAATAGTTTTTCTAATGGGAGTAAAAATGAAATCCAGAAATACTTTTGCCTTTTATTTAAAGAACAATTTCATAAGATAAAATAGTTGTTCTGTGACAAATTAGTTTTGGAAACTGTCTATCTTTCAAGGGTAGCTGTCTACTCTCCCAGTGATTAACCTACCCAAATTATGTGGCTACCTTTTTTGACCCTGAGCTATAGTCAACACCACTGTCCACTCTCTTGGACTTTCATATTTCTTAACTGCGATGAAAACCCACAAAAACATGGGAACTCATTAGGGATCCAACTTTATACTACAGTATAGGACTGGACTCATGAACACAGAACCTACAGGTATCATATACCTCACATCCCAGGAGCTGTCCTTGATGAGTCCTGGAATGGACTGCTAAAGGCATGGTGAAGTGAAGCTTACAGAGAATGCTCTGAAAGGATGGAACAGCAACCTTTGGACTACAGCTCATGTAATTAGATCCCTCTTTATGCTATGTACTTCACATGAAGCTCACATAGGTTTGAGAGCCAAGAGTTAGAGGGTGGAATCACTTCATTTGATTTCATTTCCAGGATGCACTGGAGGATTCTAAGTCTCTTTGTCTTTTTGTCTCTCTATAGATAATGACGAAAAGCAACATCAAAGGCAAGTGCGTAGGAGCTACAACGGAAGTATCAAAATCTTAGAGAAAAGAAATTCCGAGGCAATTGTGGGCTGAGAAACATGCTTTTATTATTTTTCTCCTTCCTGCATTCGTTTGTTAATTCCTTCTTTCCTTCCCCACTTTATTCCTTGCTTCCCTCCCTCCTCTTTCCTCCATTTCTTTCTGTGTGTATGGTGTATGTGTGTGGTGGATGTACCCATGTGTGCGTGGATCTCTGTGCCCATGTGCATCTGGAGGCCAGAAGAAAACATCAAGAGTCCTCTTTAATCACGCTCCACCTTATGTCGTTAAGACAGGGTCTCTCGCTGAACTAAGCTTGCTGATTTTCAGCTGGAGTGGCAGGCCAAAAAGCTCCCAGGATCTCTTGTCTCTGCCCCTCATGATACTGGGGTTACAGGATCACACACAGCCATACCTAACTTTTCACATGTGTGCTGGAGGTCTGAATTCAGGGCCCCATGCTTATGCAACAAGTGCTCTTACCCACTGAGCCATCTCCATAGTCCTCTGTGAGGTAAGTTCTTGTTGAGCAGAGCAGACCTGAGGGTTGTGGACTGTGACCAATCAAATAAGAAAGCAGAGCAGCTTCTGGGAGGAATGGAGGCCATGAATGAGTGAAGTGGATCGTGGAGTATTTAGATATTCTATTAGTCTACTTATCCCTTGATTGAAAGATAACAGGGAAACTAACTGTAGACCTAAGCAGCTCTGTGAACAATTATAGTATATTCTGGGCAAATCTGTTTCTCCTCTGGAGTTTAATCTTAAATAAGCCTATTTCTGGGAGTACACTATCTGTATAATTGTGCCACAGCATTTGTTAGTTGCTATTAAGCAAATGATGATAACTCTGATCAACAAAAAGCTTATTTAGTACCTTAGTAATTGAGTATATTGCAAATAAACTGCTCCTAAGTGGTAATTAATAGGACCTTGGATACAAAGGTTCACTTTTCAGGTCTGCTCACTTGCATGGATTGCTCCTGCTTCCTAAAATTCACTTTGTGAAAGATGATAGGCAGAGGCAATATGTGGAAAACCAAAACAGACTCTCATGGGGTATTTATACTTCTTTAAGGGTGTCATGCAAGTGTAAATGTGGGTTCTCGTGGGGAGCACAAACATGGACGGACTAGGGAGAAGACAAGGGTGAGGCCACAGCTTGGCTAAACTAGAAGACCAGGAAGGATATGCCTGGTAAAAATGAGCTGAAGGACATTGGTTCTGGGCACCGGAAAGGCCAAAGCAAAGCTAAGGAGGTGAGAGATGATATGTCTTCTTCATCAGTTCTTCTTACATCAGTTTGTCACTGGTAAAGCTTAAAACGTGAGCAAGGAAGTGGGAAGAAATGGAGCTGAAACAAGAGAATTCAGACTTTGTTGTCCCTGGTGCTGGTCAAAAGACCTCCGCTTTTTCAATAAACCGAGGGAGACATTAAACATGTATAGCTTCAAACACACTGTAGATAGATTTATTTGGCTGTTGCAGAAAGGATAAATTTCGTAGATTCACTATTGGAGTTATCATTTAAACTAGTTAGGGCGCTATGAAGAAGTTTAAGAAGATAACTGTTGTCTCATGTATACAAGTTGGAGTAGGGACGTGGAGGAAGGTTCAGCCTGAGGTAGACTTAAGGAGGTGAAATGAAGATTTGATAAGTGATTGTTAAAGCTTTGAATCTTCCTGTCCTGCATATCTCTGGTATTATGCTGGTGTCTTCAGTGACATTTGAGAATGCCAGAGGGTGAGCTCATTAAGATGGAACATTAAGAAACTTGGATTTTACCTGGGGTTTTTACATTATTATTTAAAATGCAGGTGAAATAAAGACTATTTCTTGGCTTTTTTTTTTTTTTAAGGAAAAGTTGCCTTTGGAGTCCAGAAGAGAGTGTGAGATTTCCTGGGCTGGAGTTACGGGCAATTGTGAGCCCCTGATATGGGTGCTGGGATCTGAACTCAGGTCCATTGCAAGAGCACTCTGCATTCTTAACTATAGAGTCATTCCTCCAGTGTTTTTAACACTGCTTCAAAAACATCCTTGCTCTTAATGAATTTTTCCCATTTTTTTTTCTTTTCTTAAAGTCTTGAAATAGTCTTTATTTTACCTTCACTTTAGACATATACTTTTGTCAGATGTAGAATTCTGAATGACCCTTTTTCCTAGTCAGTTTTAAAAATGTTATTTCATCCTTTGGGCTTGAACAATTTCCTACAAGGAGTTTGCACTGATTCTTACCTTTGTTTCTTCGTATTTAACATGCCTTTGTCTTTTTGTTTAATCTTTTCTAGCACTTTAGTTGTGCATATAGAGATATAGATGTATGTATATGTATAGATACATTATTCTGCTTCAGGTTATTTAAAAATTGGGTCTATGGTTTCAGAGCATTTATTATGTTTTTAAATTATAGAAATGCTGCCTGTAACTCCATGGACTCTTCTCATTCTCTCCCTTTTCTCCTCCCTCGTTCTCGCCCTTCCTCTCTTCCTGCCTTCTCCCCCTTGTTCCTTCGTCCTCTTCTTCCCTTTCTGTTTTTCTCCTCGAGTTTCATTCTGTAGTGTATTGATCTGCATTCATATCTCTTAGTTCTTACTTTTGCTCCCTAAATCCCTTATATGGTTCCTCAAATTAATTCTATGAAATTTAAAAATTCTTGCATTTCACCTCAATAGATTCCTTCTCTCCACTGAAATGATTGTACTGTTATCCTTTGTCCTTTTCTCCTAGAAAGGTTTCCTGATTGATCGTAGTTATTTACCAGGGAGATTTTAATCAGATTTTGTTTTATAGTTATTTTAGAAGTGGAAAAATAGTATAGAAAGTTATGACTCCTGGGAAATCAAAGTATAAAGCTGGATATCAAAATTGGTGTAGCACTCTGGACTAAATATAGTACTTACGTAAGTAGTACAAGTTTATATTTTATTTTTATTTTGTGTGTGTGTGTTTTGCCTGCATCCATGTAAGTACACCATGTGCATGCAGTGATGACAGAAGCCAGAAGAGAGTGTGAGATTCCCCTGGAATTGGAGTTACGAATGGTTGTGAGCCGCCATGTGGGTGCTGGGAACCAAACCAGGTCCCCTGCAAGACCAGTGAGTGCTTTTAACTGCTGAGCCATCTCTCCATTTCTTATTACCAGTTTTTAACAAACAAACAAACATTAATTAATTTATTTATTTGTGCGTGCGTGTGTGCACCTGTGGAGGCCTGAGGTTTTGGATCTTCTGTGGCTAGAGTTAAAGCAGTCGTGAGTTGTGTGACATGCATGCTGGGGAACCAAAGTCTGGTCCTCGGCAACAGCATCAAATGCTCTTATCTGCTGAGTCATCTCTCCAGTCCCACTTTTTAAATGTCTCTCTATATTTAATCTCACATATAGTCACACCATTAACACCACAGTGAAGATACAAAAAACGTTTTGCCAGAGTAAAGAATTTCCCATCTGTGTGCAAGTTCACAGGTACTTAATCCCAGCACTTGGGAGGCAGAGGCAGGTGGATCTCTGTGAGATTGAGGCGAGCCTAATCTACATAGTCAGTTCCAGGTCAGCTTGGGCTACAGGGAAACCCTGCCTCCAAAATAAAATAAAATAAAAGAATTTCCTACACAGTAGTCACACCCTGTATTCATCTTTATTCCCTAGAGACCACTGACCTGCCCACTGTTGCACCTTTGATGTTTTAAGAATTTTACGTAACAAGTTCATAGCTAGTCTTTAGCTGTTAACTTCTTTTTAAAAACAGCATGCTGACTTGAAATTCATCTAAGCTGCTATGCAATCAGATATGTTCTTTCCTCCTTCTAAATAGTGGTAAATGGTATGGAAGTGTGGTCTGTTTGTCCATTCATCCATTGGAAGATATTTGGGTTATTTTCAATTTTAAAATATTTCAAAGAGAGCTGGTAAACATTCATGCACAGGTTTTGGGTGAATATACATTCTCTTTTCTCTGGTAAATACATAGGAATGAATTTGTTGGGTCACAGGGTAGGTGTAGGTTTCACTTCATAGAAAACTGTCCAAGAATCCTCCAACACTGCTGCAATACTGTGTTCTCTACCGTGGTTCCACACCCTTGTCAGCCCTCTGCATTATATGTTTCCTTTCAGCTGGTCTGTTAGGTTGGGAGTAGTAGCTGATCGCGGCTTAATTTTGCATTTCCCTAAAATATTAATGAAGTTGACACTTCTGCTCGAGCTTATTTCTACCTCTATGTCCTCTTTCATGATGTGTATTTCCCCTTCTTTCTTGTTTATAATATTTGTTTTAGGGTTCCTATCTGAGAGTAGCCGCAATGTTGGAGTTCTTTTTCTGCCTGATGCTGTTGGTCGCTTTGGTTCTTAGCAATGGGCTTCATTGTCTTTCTGAGTCTCATACATTTTGATTGAATGACAGACACGGAAGTGTGCAAAAGTGGAGACAGCTCAGTCAGTGAAGAGCTTGGTGTGTAACCATGAGGACCCGAGTTCAATCCCTAGAATCTATGTCTTAAAAAAAGGCACAGTGGTGCATAAGGGTGATCCCAGTGCCTGAGGAGAGAAAGACAGGCAGATCCCTGGGGTTCAGTCTAACTGTAACTATAAAACACACACACACACACACACACACACACACACACACACACAGAGAGAGAGAGAGAGAGAGAGAGAGAGAGAGGAGAGAGCAGAGAGAAAGAACAGAGAGAAACAGAGAAAGACAGAGGCAGAGAGATACATAAAGACAAAGACACAAAGAAATAAAGAACATAAGGGGTTGAGATTGGTTGAGATAGGTATTATCTATGTCTAAAAGTGGACACATGTTTCTAAGGATTTTCAAGAGAGATGTTGAATCAGTCTATCAGTCTATCATCCTCAGTCTCCTGTAGGCTTCGGATTCTCCTTAGGGGCGTGGTTGGGTGTTATAATGCTCCACTCTGCTCACAGTTGTGTCTCTGCTCTGCTGTAACTACTCTGCTGTGTGTGCCTTAGTGCTTGCCAGCTGCTGCCTATAGGAACTCTTTTTCTGTGTTTTTTTTTTTTTTCCAGTTCTATAGGCCTGAATGCCAAGATATCATGGTGGGATGTCCTCAGCATTCTGAATTCTCCCAGGAAAATCTAATTTGTGCCTCGATGAGTTTTTCTCATCACTTCATCAGTCTATGATGAATTTTGCATATGTGAGGGTTTCATGCCTGTTCTTAGACCTAGGACATTTCTAATGATACTGGAGCTGTTGCTTCCTATGGGTTCCCATAAAGTGAGGTTTCTATTACGTATCCACGTTAACTTTTTCTGGTGCCCTAGGGGAAAGAATGTTTGGTTCCACAGTGACTGGAGTTGCTCCAGAGAGAAGTTTCTAGGCAGTAGGGGTAGGTTTTATGCCTTCACTGAAAATGCAGACTAACCTTACCTGAGCACCTGCTTACCGTATCTGTAACAATTACTGAGTTCTGCTACTGTCATTTGGAAGCATCTATAGACAAGTCTGGGAATGGGCATGACTGTGTTGCAGTAAAACTGTGAAAAATAAGCTTTAGGTTGCATTTGGCACAAAGGCTGTGTTTTTCTTCTATTCTGCACAAAACAAAACAAAACAAAAAGCAAAACCCAATGCCCTGTACTGACTTTTGGAAAACTCTTGTCTTATTCTGTTTGAACTTTTCTCATTCTATCCTAATTTCATTTTATAAGAGAAACCTTTTAAACTAGCACATTAATACTAGAAGTTGGAGGGATAGAGAAATGGCTTAATTGTTAAGAACCCACATGGCAGCTAATGACTGTCATTCACTCCATTTCCAGGGGATCTGACACCCTCTTCTTGCCTCTGTGGGCATTGCGTGACACAGGTACACTTACATCCAGGCAATACACTCATACACATCAAATAAAAATAATAAAATATTAAAAAATACTAGCAGTTGATTAATTGATAAAAACATTGATTAAAGATCAATATATATCATATACAACCTGCTTAAGCATTTTAACACAAACTATAATTGTACATTTATTTTTCATTTCTTTAGTGTAAGGCCATGATTTTAATTTGATTCTATGTCTCATCTTTTTTTTTTACATAAAATATACCCATAATACATCTTTTATGTTTTCCAATTTTGGTTTCTTTAAATTAGAGTGGGAAGTTGGGATACCAGTAAAGTAGTCTGAGGCAGGATCTTATTGGAGAGGCCTTCATAATCCTCCTTCATCTTTCATAATGGGATCTCTTGAGTTGAATTCTACTGCAGCATTTTTACTGATTCACTAAAAAAATGTCAAGCTTTTGCAAAGTATCTCTTTCAATCTTCATAGGAACAGCAGCTCTTTAACGTTAGTTAAGTTGCATACTTTTAATAAAGAGTATGACTGGCAGAAACTGGTTTGGGCATGAGCACCTATGACTCATATAGGTGAGAAGAGGGAGAGGAAACTTACAGGCTCCTAAGGGACTGTCATGTCAGTCACAGGACTCGGTCAGGGAGCTCGCAGTAAGAATGAGAGCCTGTTAGTCTAGTGAGGTGAAGAAGCAGATGAGAGTAACCACTGGAAATCCCTCCTGTTCCTGATTCCTCTCAGTGTTTCACTCTGCCATATCTGTCCTTCACCTCTCTGTTGGCTTGGGATGCTCGTTTTCAACTCTACCTGGAGAACACATCTCCTATTTTCTTAAGATTTAAGGTTGCTTCCCTTTCTGCCAACTGAGCATGGCTTGGTTATTCCCTTTTCTGTTCTCCCTATCCCTCTTTAATAGTACCTATAATATATTCATATGTATATATACTTATTTCAGACTCCATTATTCTACAGGGCACCAGAAATTTTATTTTATTCAGCTTTACATCTACATGCCCTATAATCACGGCATTATTCAATAACAACTTTGTAAAAATCTATTGAATGAATGAATATTTATTTTATTTGATTACAGCATAGGCGATTTCACAGGGTAGCTTATGTCACATCAACTATTTCCTTTACTGTAGATTGAAATAATGATTACAGAATCCAGATGCTAGAAAATACCGGAAATTTTGATCCTCAAGCAGATTTCTGAAAATATGTTCCCTAGATTCTAAGATGTTTGCTGGATTGAATAATCAAGGTGGCAGAGGCTAGACCTTATTTGGGTATGCGTTCATCATTTTTTTGACATTTCTGATAATATAAAGTTCTTTTGGCTTAACTATGATGAGGGATGCTCCTGTTTTTCTGAGGGACCCTGCGGAAAACACTATCAATGATATATCTCCAGAATATGCAATGCTACTCAATGTCTTGAGTGCTGTTTAAACCTGAATTGGGTAGTAGAGTTACATTGGGCATAATAGCTTATTTACCTGCAATTGTTCACAAAACTATTCTTGATATTTCCAAGGGTCCTTTTTCCTTATTTTGTTTTGTTCTGTTTTCTTTTTTTGACAGCCAAATACTTGAAGATACTCTAAATGCAATAAGACTTAAAGATCTCATGTGAACGTTTATTTAATGATAGAATATGCATTGACCAACTTCATGACAGGTACTTAATTACCATTTAATTAAAAAAAATAAATTCGTATCTCTGTCTGGGGCATATTTTACAATTTTATATCATTTTGGCACAATGCCCCTCACAAGATGAAGTACCAGCTGAGCTTAGTGGCCTAAGTTGTCGACTCCCTGGCTCTTTATTAATCCCAAGAAAGTGGCCCGCACCTCAGTCATTACTGCTCATTAGGTAAGAAATCATTACATCCATTATCATTAGAGGAGGCTTTCCACAGAAAGCTTTGTTCCTGAGATTTTCAAATAGTCTCCCCAAACCACAAATACTCAGTGTCTCTTTTTCTGCACTAGACATTCTCTGAAACAAATGAAAATCTCATACTTAATTGAAGAAACCCAAATCCTCCTCAAACTCATTCTCTTTGCGTCTCTTGTATACAGAAAGCAACCATCTGGTTAAGTGAGACTGATCGCTTGTCTGGGTTGTTGATTACTGCTGGGTGCTAAAGAATTCTCACGCGATCTCACATGCATGTGTGCAAGCATCATGTTCAAGAGGAGCAAATGATTCCTTGAAATAAGGCATCATGCTACTACTATCACTGCTCTCCACTCAGAGGGGAAATATATTGAGGAAGAGTGGTGTGTTCTCAAACTGACTGGGGGTGAATGCAGGAAGCAGACAATGTGTTTCCTTTTAATGAAGTTTTATTTTCCTGTTAAGAAGAACACACACTAATTGTCTGGGGTGTTTAGACACTCAAGTGATGGAGAAAGTTCTATCACAGTTGTTTTGGTTTTCATCTTACCCTGCTTCCTCCAAATGCAGGCTTATGCACAGGGTGGTGAGACAGATGTGCACATATGCTGCCTGTCCAGATCCCCCAACCTCTAAGAAAGAACTGCCTGCCTCTGTGAACAGAATGGTCTAGCTGTTGGAATTTTGGAGTTTGCCTCAGGCTTCTTGTTGAGATTATGTGATTCATAGCACAGCCTCTACCAAGAACTAATTGAACCAGTCGTAAAGATCCAGTCATTTCCACCCAGTAGGAAAGTCTTCTAAGAAGCTGGCACCGGCTGTCATATTGACATCGTGCACTGGTGTGTCTTTTTGCCAAATCCTACTTTTTCCTTTTTCACAGGTGTGAAAACCTTGAGTACCTAATTCTGTTTTATCAGTTGCTTCCTAAAGACCTCAGTGTGAACACAAGGCAGGAAAAAATACAAGGTTATTCTAGGGATAGTCTTTTGTGCTGTTATTATGAATAATCTAAGATCTTAGCAAGTATCTATGAATTCAGTATCAAAACCACGAAGAATGCTACCAGAATGCCAGAGAGCACTATGCCACAAGGGTTGCCAAGCACTCTGTTGCCCAGGCGGCATGTGCTTGAGCATCCTGCTTTTGGTTTCTATGAAGATCTGCAAGAACCACTGATTCACTCATGGGGATATTACCAAACACGTTTTACTATGACGTAGAACTTCTGTATAAGAACTCCACAGAGTCAATTTTCTTTATTGGAGAACAGCCCTTAAGACTACAGCAAAACTTTTTTGATTAATTTTGATCTTAATTTTGGCCACACAATGAAATACGGCTCAGCTGCTGCAACTTTGCTGGACATCAAGGCCTAAATTTGGTTCTTTTTCTATTCCTCTGTGGTAATGGTTTCATGGCCCACCTATCAGATTGTGTATTTTTTATTTCATTGGGAATGTTCTCACATGGGCAGGAAGTATGTGCAGAATGGGGCTTGGCTATGGAGTTCTGAATGCTGGCTCTGACACAAGATAGCTATGCAATTGTAGGTGTGTTGCTAACTTCACTGAAGCCTACATCCTTTGTACAATTGGGTAATAAAACTACTTGATTAATAGAGATACTGCAAAGGTTAAATGAAATAATGCATGTAAAGTGCTTAGGAAGATGCTCAGCACATAAACCCTGGATGCTTATTATGGTGCTGATGCAATGTATAGGGCCAAGTATGAGGTAGATTGCCACATGAGCTGAGGATGAGAGCTTGCGCTGCGTCAGAAGTCATGTGCTCCTAGGCAATCTTCAGAAGAGCGTTTTCTTAAAAGGAAATGATAAATAGGAAGGAGGCACTTTGATTAAACTAGACCTACAATAAAAATTTCTATTTTTATAATGTATGGTAGTAAATCTAATTCATTTGATGCACAGTAGAAAACAGTAGTGATTAAGTCAATTGTCAAGGTGAAAAAGAATACAACAAGTCCTCATAAGAATAAAACATAAAAAGACTAATTTTGATATATAATTCAGGGACTGGACTGGTGTTTGTTAATAGTGATGCTATTTGTGTGGCAACTCTTTGTTAGGCTACATGGTCCTGTGCACTGCAAGAAATTTGGCATTTCTGACTGTGTTTACTAAATGCCAGAAGTAGTTGCTTCATCTCTATCTTTACGACAACTTCAGATTCCCTACTTATGAGAATGGCATCTATTAAAGCACTGTGAGAATAGGAAGGACATACAGCAGTCATTTGAGAATATGACCCAATGTCTGTAGAATGGGCTTAGTTTCTATCAGTATACACCTGTGACTCTTTCATCCAAACTTGTTCTGGTTTACATGTCTTTGTTGTAATGAGTGGTTCTAGAACTAGGGCTACAAAAAGCCACTGATGTTCTAGAAAGTAAAGAAATACCCCAAAGATGCTGAGGCACAGCTTGGCAGGAACAGTGGCCAAATTGTAGTGTTCTCCTTGGCCAACTGGCACTCTTTACACCAAATTAATGGTAGGAAAAAATTATAATCTGGTTGGAAAATAAGAATCCACATTATCACATTGTTACAAATAAATAAATAAAAGACAGTGGGCCATTCATTTTATACCAGATAGCCAAATGATAAGTGTAGAAGGAATGATGTGGTTAAGAAGTCAGAATCTGGAAACATTTCGAGCATTTATTCAAGATCTGGATTCTGAGAGCTGTGAGTCAAAGTTTGAGTAACTTGATGATTACAGTTTTATAATACTGTGTATAATCCTTTGCAAAAGGAAAAAAACAGTATCATCACAGGGGAGAAATCTGACAATAATGTCCTTAGTAGCAGTACAAATTGGCATTCTGTGCCAGCACGTACTTTATCCTAAGGGGAACCTGGCATCATTTTTTTTGTGTGGCATATCTCCTAAAAGTCCATAACCTAAATCTGATTAGCAGGACGTGTAATATCTCCAAATCCTCGGGCAGTTTACAACATATCTAACCTGTATAATTGAGAAACATGGATGTTAGAAGACACAGACTCTGACTCTGTAACAAACACAGGACTACAGACTCATGGCAACTGAATTCAATGCCTGACTCAGGATTTTTTCTCTTGTAAGGGAATTCTTGGTGTAATTGAAATTCAGCGCAAGTCTGTATATTACACAGTAGGTAGAAATGTTGGATGGATGGACAGATGGATGGAAGGAAGGATCATGACTTGTATAGATAGGTAGAAAAGACAGAGAAAATTATAAAGCTAATCTAGAAAATAGTAGCTTTTGAGGTATATGTGTGCAAGTTTCATGGGAATATGCGTGCTATTGCTGATTTCCCTTAATCCTGAAATTATATCAAAATGCTAAACTAACAATAAAAAGGCCCTGATTGGGAGGATACATAAAATCATCACTCAGCCCATAGGGGCAAAGCTGGCAAATGCAGAGGTTGTAAATTTTTCATATGAGAAAGTGGTGTTTGTTTTGTTTTGTTTTGTTTTTTTTACAGTTGTTTAGTAATCTTTCTCATGCAGTTTGTGTAATTTTTCCTGTTAAGCTACTAGGCAATGAAGTGCTATTTACTCAAAGAGATATTTGGAGGATGGGCTGATGGCTGTCCCTATCAGACACTTAAACTTCACACTCTGGTGGTGGGGAGGTCCAGGATCCACAGGTACAAATGACATTAAAAACAATTACAGCAGCTAGCATACATGATGTGCGCATGTTAAGCATTACTGTGAGTAGCTGATTTGGAGGAATTAGTTTAATTTATACCAAAATCCTACCCTACTAAGTTTTTCTAAGCCTCGTTTTGCAGTTGAAGAAACCGTAGCATAAACAGGATGAGTCACCTGCGCAGCTGTTGGATCCAGAGGGGAAATCTCAAAATTGTTCAGGAGAATTCCAGAGCCAAGACTTTCCCTTTAAAACTCTTCTCTTCTGTCTGCTGAAGGGCTCTGAGGAATGAAACCGTTCTTTGCAGGCTATGATCATAAAGCAACTGAAGTGTACATGTGTGTTATGTAGAAGCATCTGAGCTGCTGCACTCAGTGTTGAGACAGAAGTGCATGGTGTTTGCTAAATGGGGAGTGGAGCCCAAGTTCAGAGACATCAGAGAGAAGGTGCACGTGTGCAGAAGAGACCAGCTGAACCAACTCATAGACCCTGAAGAATGCTAAGGCATTGGCCTTACCACCGAGTCACTAGTTAGCAGAGAGAGGAAACAATGTCTTGCCTAGAGACTGGAAACTAGAGATTATTCTAGAAACAAGGGAACTAGTCAGCTTTAGAGCTAGAAGTAACATACAGGGCAGGCACGCTATATTTACATCCACAGAAAGCCTTGCATGTTTATCTTTCCAGATGACCTCCATCTTTCTCTAAAGTACCTCTTTGCCTTGTTACTGGGCCAACATTACAATTACCTGAACAAGCCTCACTCTTAAATTTAGTTTCTGGCTCAAACTCAGAGGACACTTGTTCCTTCAGTTATCTCTTGAAACCATCTGTTTCCTGGAACTGCGCTGCTATAACTGTCTTGGTAGATTGTTGTCCCTGGATCTCTGTCCTCCAGTCAGGCCCTAGCCATGATTTTTATTCAAATTGTTTTCTCCAGCTTCAATTGGGGGAAGTACAAGGTCCACCCTTATCTTAATATACCATCCTTCCTTTTCATCCCCAGACCTAGAATATCTGATTCACCTAATGCCACATGTCCTTCTCAGTCTTCACTGTGTGCAGTGAAGATGGGTGTGTATCAGTACTTTGATATGTCATCCACATTCATTCTCAAGAATCTCCACATTCATTCATTTGGGTGAAGTAATGAAGTTGCCAAGGGAACAAGATCAGGTGCGCAGGTAACGACACAGAGCACATGGTTTTGCTGGGGTTAATTAAAAGTCATTAGTTCTAATGCCCATTTTATAAAAGTCAATCCTACACCTCTTTGTAGGTCTTTGTCACTATGCAAGGTGGGAAAAAATACTGCCTGATACCTGTGTGTACCAAGTTCTGTAGTAGATATTCCACATGTATGAGCTTACTTAATGTAGTATCTTCAATGAATACTTCTCAGCCAAACAGATCACTGAAAACAGAAATATAAATCACTCAGAATAGGTATTCAGCCTCCAATTCAGTGAAATTTAAAGTGTAAACTGGATTTTCATCTGCTCTGGTTGAATGGAATAAAATCTTTAAAATATTATTCCTCCAAGTACAATACAAGGACAGATGTTCAAAACAGGAATTGGGCTGAGAGATGACTAAGCACACTGGCTGCTCTTGAAGAGGACCTGTATTTGATTCTCAGTACCCACATAGTGGCTAACAACCATCCTTAACTCCATTCCAAGCGAATTCGATGCCCTCTTCTGACCTCCGAGGGTATTGCATGGCATGGTACATACCTGCAGGCCATATACTCATACATACAAAAACAAAACAAAACAAAAAACAATAAACCAAAATCACCCAGGAATTTAGAGGCATCCACACTCTCAGACCAGCACAGAGACTTTTGTATGCAATAGGCAACAGCAGCTTCAAAGAGCAACAAAGGCTGGTCATGTGCTCTCTTTTCATCATCGGAGGGATCCCAGGAAAAGTAAGACTGCGCTTTCTTTGAGGTGCGCTAGGGATTTAACTCAGACTAAGTGCTTGCTCTATCACTGGTCTACATCCCTAGCCCTTCAGCTCCATGTGGTCATCTTCCTCTCCCCTCCTCCCTCCACTAAATGCTTATGAACTCCAGGGAATGAGACTCCGTGGTATCCCATTCCCAGGGACCCTCCTGCTCTTTGGGAGCTCTGCTTTTTCTATCCTAAATTTCCCATCATAAAATACTTCTTTCTAAAACTCACCCTCTTTGGTCCACAAATTTCATTCTTCAAATTTGTAAGACAAGAACCTGAAAGGCTCTGGCTTGAGGTGGTTTTGGTGGCCGTGGAGTTTCGGGAACCCTAGCCTCTCAAGCTAAGCACAGCGGAGCTGAGAAAAGCTCTGCTGCTCTCGGAGACACCCTGAGATGTCTGTATCAACAGTGGAAGGAGAAAGCTGACTTCTGGAAGTTGTCCTCTAACTTCCACCCACACTCCATGTACCCACATCTCTCTCTCCATACGTAAGAGTAACTGAATTTTTTAATACCCACGGAAATAACAAATGGTAAAGCTACGTTCTAATCCAGGTCACTGAACTGTGCCAATGCTTTTGTGCAACTTTCAAATTAGGAATAGTTCTTGAATGTTTCACTGGTTAAAAAAAATAAAGAGAGCTTGGTGTGATGGTCCATGTTTTCACTCCCAGCACTCAGGTGACAGAGCAGACCAATCCCTCCGAGATAGAGGCAAACCTGGTCTACATAGTTAGTTCCTGGCTAGCTGGGGCTATATACAGAGCCTGTTTCAGAACAAGGACAAGAACAACAACTAACTAACTAACTAACTAACTAACTAAACTTCTGAGGACATGAAAATTATAAGAAATACAAATTTCAGTATCTACAATAAAGTTTTATTGGAATACAGTCATGCTTACTCACATACACTTTTTTCATGGCTGTTTCCTGACTACATTGGCTCAGTTAGGTTGTGGAGACAGAGATCACAGAGCCTCCAGGGCCTGAATTGTTTCAAGGTTAGGTCTTTACACAGTTGGCCTACCTTTGTTCTAGACCTTTGACCCAGTGCTTTCCATTATTCTCCAGTGCTGATAGATCTGGATTGGTCTTGACGTTGCCAAATCTTCTAGCATTCTTGGGAAATTAGGAAATTGCCTTGCAGGTTGCACTGAAGTGCTCCCCACTGGCTTAAATAGGAGAGTTTTCAAGGTGCCAGATGGGAACGGATTTCTTTCATTCATCTTATCAAAAATCCAATCTCACTCTCTTTCATGTTCAAGAGCATTTGATTAATTAGGACACGAAGGGAGGAAAATAACAATCCCTGCTGCTGGGCTGGGCTGGCTGCTGTAATTTCAGCTCCTCATTTCCTTGTCTGACAGGCTCCTTGAGCTCCCAGCCTGTCTAATAGGGGCTGCGTTGTTGGGGGTTGAGTGCATAAGCTCCGAGGAGTCACGTTTCTATCTTCAAGGCTTTTCGCTAGCTAGCTCTGTGATGTTGAGTGGGTTACCTACCTCCACCCTCAGTTTCAGCTCCTACAGGCCTACAATGGGAGTAATGAGTGTGCCTATGACTCTGGGTAATTTAGAGAATCAATTGAGAAAATACATGAAGGTATTCTTTTTCTCCAAAATGTTGGCTCAGTTAAGATTCCATAAGGTTAAATAATATTGTACTATTATTTTTTTTTCTGTCTACTTGCCAACATCTAGGGAGCTAAATCTTTGACCTGAATTAAAAAGTCCTAGATAATATCTTAATGCCTTTACAAATGTAATGCTCACCATACAAAATAGAGGGAAGCAATGCAGATAACAAAAGCAGTGTCTCAGAAAACAATATATGTGGGAATGCTTTGGGCAGCACTGTTCGCAACAGTCCCACCCTGGAAATGGCTCAAGTATCCAGCACTAGTAGAATGGAGACAGCAGCTGTGACCTAGTCACAGGTTGGAGCACCCTTCAAGGAAAGTAATTAGTGGGTGACTGGTGCATAAACATCGCATGTTGTGAGCACTATGGGAGGCCTCCCCTAGGTTTGTGATTCAAAGTAACCCTCAGGGCTGGAGACATGGCTCCTCTCTGGTTAAGAGCATGGGAAGCTCTTGCAGAGAACCTGGGTTTCGTTCCCAGTGCCCATATGATGACTAACAACCATCCATAACTCCGGTTCTAGGGAATCCATCACCCTCTTCTGGTATCCTCAGGCATTGTGTGACATTGGTGCACTTACATACATGCAGAGAAAACACTCATACACATAAAAATAAACATTAAAAATCACCCATATTTCTTATAAAATCATTTTCTCACATTGATGCAGCAACATTGTTGAATAACAAAATGGAATTCCTTCCTTCCTTCCTTCCTTCCTTCCTTCCTTCCTTCCTTCCTTCCTTCCTTCCTTCCTTTCTGTTTTGGTGATGGTGGTATGTATGTGCATGTGTGTGTGAGATGCATATACCCATGCCTGCATCTGCAGAGGCCAGAGAAGGACATTAGCCATTTTCATCTATCATTCTCCAACTTGTTGTTGACAAGGTCTCCCGCTGACCCTGAAGCTTGTCATTTTGACTAGGTTGGCAGCCAGTGAGGTCCTGGGATCTGTTAGGCTCCATCGCTCAACACTGAGATTACAGGCACACATGGCTGTGCCAGACATTTACTTGGGATTCAAACTCAGATCCTTGTGCTTATTATAACAAGCACCCTTATTCCTGGGCCAGCTTCCTAGCCCTTACAATGGGATATTTAAACCCAGGACCACAATAAAATATCTAGGCAGACAAGCTTATATTCTTGATCTTTTATTCTCCCTTGTCTCTGTTGGTTGGTAATATCCTCCTATATTTTGGGCAACACAAATAGTCCAAATATTATTCATCCTCTAAGACCTGATACAAATCACATCTCTTCTACCATATACCATGATGCCATCATTATTTCCCTGGAGGACTCTGCCTTGCATACCTTCATTCAACATTCAACAGATGGCAACTGTTGCTTACTGACTGCTATGCTTCAAATAGTAAACCATGTACTGGGGATACAAGAAAAGTCCATCCCTGCCTTCAGCTTTCTCCCATTTTAGTCCTAAAAGGAGTCATGCAAAATAATTACCAGGTTTTGTGATATCAGTGCACTGAAGAGGTATCTAATCTACTGGAGGAGGAACTGAGTGGACCCTCAGGCTTCACACAGTTCTCTGCGGGCTTTGTATCTGAAGAATGAGTAGGACTTTGTCAGCCTGGGTAGTAGAACACCCAGGTCAGAAGAGGCAATGCAGCCTGATCACACGGAACTGTGGGCCGTGCAAGTTTCCATGACATTCACTAGTTTTAAATATTAGACTGAAAAACTCATGAATAAGATTCTTAATTTAGGCTTTTTAATATCCCCTGCCCCAAACACTGGATCAAATCTGAGCACCTGTATTAGATGGAAATAAAATATAAATGGCAAACATAGGTCCTAAAAGATTTAGTTGAGGGTTCAAGTGCTCAGCATGGCACAGACTTCCATTTAAAACTGTGACTGTCTCACACACTTGAAATGTAAAGGAAACCTTTTGAAAGATACTCAACACAACTTGCGACAGCTACTGTAATCGGGGTCAAATGGTAGCTAGTTATTCCCTCTGTACTTTCTGCCTCATTCAGCACCCATCCCTGAGTCACTAGGCTGCTTCTCAAGAGAATGAGAATCATTTGAGTGTGACTGGGGCTGGCCTGTGATATGGCTTTTATCTGAACTGTTCATCTCTTAATGGCTCTGCAACTTTGGGCTACTTCCTTAGGTATCGTGGGTCTTAGTTACCACCTTAGAAAATTGAGGCAATTGAGGCAAGTGTACTTATTTTGTCCAGATATTACTCAGCAATATCTAGAGCTTCTAGGTAACTTGTCTTAGGAAGCCATGGGTACTGAATATCGTGTTTTGAGAGCATAATTTACTCCCAATTCTGAAAGCTTTCCTTCATTTTTTCTCCCCACATTTCCTTCTACTCTTTTCTCTTCTTCCTTGGAAGTTTTAGGAAGAGATTTTTGGGAAAGAGAGATTAGGAAACAGAGAAGGAAGGGATGCATAGCAGCTGAGACTTTGGGACAATTCAAGGATGGGCAAAGAGGGACTTTTCCTGTGTTTATTGAATTTCCTGAAGTTTCCCACAGATTTCCCACTTCAGGAATCAAGGCTGAAGTTGGAGGCTTCTTTGGAGACACAGTCCCAGGATGAGGTTGGCCCCAGGAAGGATAAGCTATGCTTGGGTTGCATGTTGCAGAGAAAGGACGGAGTACTATTTCTCTGCAAGAAGAGAAGATTTGGGAGCATGGTGCTTGTCACCCTGTCAAAGTCCTTTCCCTGGAAGCAGCATTATATTTGAGAGTAATATGGGGCTTAGGGTCCCTTTTTAGTGATATCTAGAGCTTCCAAGTAGCTTTCCCTAAGAAGGAGGAACTGTCCCCAAGACTGGTGGCAAGTCGGCAAAGATCCTCAGCCCACTTCTGAGTGAGCAAGCACCTGGGGAGATGGACCTGCTGCCCGCGTGTACTTCTCCCACTGGCTTTTTCTCTCTATCACCCACCCGACTCCCAAGCAGACGTTTCTGAATACTGCACATGAGGCTTCTCTCATCTGGCTTCCACTAACACCTACTCAGTTGAAAGAGCTCTCAAGTCTGTGTAAATCTCACTGATGAGCTAATTCTCTAAAGCTAATGACTGAAGCACTTCTTCTCCCAACTACACTTTGATTTTAATGGGGGCATCCAACGTTGGCCCATGAATAACAGTAATGAAGGGATCAAGGCAGCATGTAATGCAGAAAGAAATAGAATGGGCTGGCAGCTTGCCCAAGGTCACACAGCAAGGGAGAAATGCAAAGCAGCTTCCCTCTGCTCTGGATCCTGACAGAAGCTATCTTCTGTCTGATCACCTTGGGGACTCTACTGTGGGGTCTGGCATGAGTGTGAAAAGCCTGTGATGGTGAGAACTGCAATAGTCCTCCCCCATTGCCAGGAGCTGGAATGAAGAACAGCAGCTTGGAGGAGGCTTGATCAATAGATATTATGCAAACGCACAGAGCAATAACATTCCTCTCCATTACGGGGCTAACTGTCCCAGTAAAGAGCCTGCCTTGATTCTGACAGTTTTATTTTTCCTGGTTTGTCAGACTGAAAATCAGGGTTTGAATGATGCCTATATGAAAGCATAAAGGTACACAACTGGCAGAGGCCCAACTCCTTTCTCTCTGAATTAGAGGCCCTTCCTCTGTGAGCTGGCACGAGCTCTAGTTCTGTGCACATCAATTATGTTCTCTGGCTGAGAGCCTTGTTGTGTGGCACTAAGCAGTAAACATGCCTGGAGCCATGATGAACCTCAATTGTCACAGGCTTCTAATAGAAAGAGGGTGGCAAGGAAGTGAAACCAAAGTTCCTTCTCCATCCATCCCTCATCCCATAGCACCTATCTCTCCAGGTCAGTGATTCTTGAATCTAATCATTCATTACATTTGTTTTCATTTTGTATGAATTTTTGTGAATTTCATACACTGTGTTTTGATCCTATTTCAATACCCTTCTCCTACCTGCAACTCCATTCAATACCCCCATCTGATTTCATGTACTCTGTTTTATATATATATATATATATATATATATATAGTTTTCTATATATATCTCTATATATCATATATCTCCTATAGAGTCAAACCTGTGTTCCCAAATGCCATTCGATGTGGGCCCATCCATTGTTGACTGGCCCGGTGTCACACCCTTAAAGAAAACTAACTCTCCTATTCCCAGCAGCTGCCAATTGCCAAAGTTCCTCAGCTAGGGCTGGGGCCTGCTACCCACCTCCCCACTTTCATACTGGGACTCTTTCTGGCTTGTGCTTACATGGGCCTTATGCATGCTGTCACCATTGCTATGAGTTTGTATGAGCAACTGTTTTTATTATATTTTTGTAATTACACAAGAAAAATAATGGTCTTAATTTTCTAAAACTGAAATTAATTGCTCGTACGAACTACCACTCTGCTGGAGATCAAAAAACTTACTTGCAGTCACTTAAGTGTTTTTATTCTCATATTTGTAGCAGTCTTTAAGCTCTAGAATGATCGTACAGAATCTTTCTCTTTTCCTGTGTGTGTAATGTGTGTGTACATGCATGCTTGTGTGCATATATATGTCTGTGAGCCTAGTGTGTGGTCCCTTGTGTCAGCTCTCATCATTGGTATCCAATGAGATGTCTCTGGTCTAGCCTTACTGGTGGCTATCATCAGATCAAAGTAGCACCGACCCCCTTTTTCCAACTGCAGGGCATCTTCAGGCCACAGGCTTGCTTTGCCAGAGGCATGGCTTTAGTTCTGAGTTCTTTGCTCTGATCCCTGCCTGAGGACTCAGAGTGCAGAGCCCCCACTGAAGTGACTTCCTGTTCAACCCCCACACCTACGTAATCATCTCTCACCTTCCATTTAAGTAGAGGAGGCTCCTGTGCTTCCTGGCTGTCCCTTGGGAAAGGGGATTGAATGAGCTATGAATCTCTTTGCTCGTTTATGGTGAGAAATGATGCATTTAGAATTATCCAGCTGCATCCAGTGTGCATGATTTCAATTTTTGGCACCATTCAGAACAGCTTAGTCAAGACATAGTGAAGGCTCTGCCCTTTACTCTCTGTCAAGTCTCATCAGGGCTCTGACCTTGCCACATCAACTTCAGAGCTTCTTTACAGCCCGTTTGGCCAGGGGTTTGCTGACCTTGACATCCACACTGAACACAATGTGGCAGACTCAGTGGTCAAGACATCATGTTGATAGCCGAATGGTCAAGCTTGTTTCTCTCTTACAGATATTTGAGCCTCTTGGGACAGTGTCTTGGGCCACAGGAAACAGGGGATGTGTTGATTCCTTTTCTATGTGGCTGCTGTCACCTTTCAGCTCTGCCTACTTGGCTTTGTCCTTAGGAGGGGGAAGAGATTCCTTCTCTGCCTTGGTACCATCTTGTTAAATAAGCTGTTAAATGTTTCCAACTTGTAGCTCCTACCCTAGTCTGCTAGCTCCCACAGTGTCTGCCCTGGGATGCTGTGGTCTCAAGGTCTCTCTTAGTGCTTCGTATAGAAGCTTGTCTCCTCCTTGAATGCCCTGTTTTCTTTCCTATTCTTAGGTCCTGGTAGTCTGACTTTCATCTTTTCATTTAAATCACTCAAAATTTGAAAAGTGGTCTGTTTTGTTTTCCATGGTCCCTCAAGGATCATGTAGGACTAAAAACACCTCACGATGCAGATAACTAAAAGGGAGATTCTACCCTGAAAGAAATGCTAAATGAAAGGCTGGCACAATGACCAAGAGGCGAAAGTATTACATAGCCACATTAGGGTTTGAGAAATCACCCCCAGTCTTTCTCAGTAAGAATTCCACAGACAATGAGGTCCCAGGGCAACGGATTTGAGGTTTTGCCTCAAATTTTTCAATGGTGGCACCGTGGTGGAATGATTCTAGGAACATAGGAGAGGAATATTTCATTGTATCAAGAGATGCTTCAGGGAAGTGATTCTCAAACCATGTTTGGAGCATGTCTGAGTGTCACAGAGACCATAGATTTTATCAGGTCAAAGGATTTTCTTTCTTTAAAGGAGGAGAGGTTTATTTGACTCTCAGTTCAGTTCACCATAGCAGGGAAGTCACAGTGCCAGCAGCTTGAGAGAAATGGTCATATCACACCCTCAGTCAAGACCAGGAAGCAGTGAATTCATGCATGCATGACAGTGCTTAGCTTGTCCTCTCCTTTTCTACAGCCCAGGAACCTCTATTCAGAGAATTCTAGCTCCAGCCTAGAATTAAGTGGATCTTCCCACATCAATTAACTTAAGACAGTCCCAGGCTAACATACCCAAAGGCTGATCTCCTCGTTGATTCTAGATTTTTTTTCACTATTAAAGGGGGTAAATGACATTTCAGTTTATGCTTTCATTGATGGATTAAAGAAGATACCACACATTCACCAGTTCATTCATTTTAATATTTTGGGATTACAGACATGCGTCACCATGTCCAGCTTGACATTAAAAGTTTAATTGAGCACTAATTTTTGGCTAAGTGAATAAAACAGTTTGCACCTTATCAAAATTTACAGAATAGAGAGCAAGATACACAGTTAAGCAGGCAATAAAACTGTTATAGGATGAACAGGTTAAAGTGTGAAAAATATTATTAAAGCAGGCAAGGAAACGATTACAGGATGAATAGGTCAAATAAAGATTGGGACAGAATGAAGGGATGAATAGTATAAAAAGCAATGGCTGAAGATAGGCAGGAGCTTGAGCAAGGAAGCCTCTATCATCAAGATAGAAAATGTGGAGGATTTAAAGTGAAGTGTAATATATCAATTAGTTACTTGGATAGATTACCCTGGAAACAGTGTAGCAAACAAAGGAAACAATATACACAAACAGTATGACAGTGTAGCTTGCTGTTGCAAAACTTCTGGAGAAGAAATGAATTAAACCCATTGAAGCATCTATTCAGGATGAAACAGAACTAGACACAGTGGCACAGACATTTAAAAAGACATGGTAAGGAAAATGTAACTGATTTTTAAAGGAAAGCATCTGTTTGTACATAGGATTAAGTCTAGCAAAATGTGTTTTCCTGTACATTGTTCCTGTACAATGGCAAACTTCCAAGGCAGTAGAATCTGGGGAAAAAAAAGCTTTCTTTTCTGTGTAAGATAGGAGTTTACATTTTTGTTTGTACATATATGATTTACTTTAATTTAAAAATTATTATTGTGTGTGTATGTGTGGCTGTGAAGTGTGCTTACTGTATCGCACATGTGGAAGTCAAAGGACCTTAATAAGTGGAAAAAATTGAAATAATCCAATGCATAATGCAATACAGCTTGAAATAAATACCTTCAAAGCTCCAGTAACTATATGAACTCATGGGGATTAAACAACATACTCCTGAATGGGTCAAAGAAGAAATTAAGAAAATAAAGAAAAGGAACTAAATGAAAGGGATAATACAATGTAACAAAACCTCTAAGACACTTTACAATAGTTCCTAAAAGGGAAGTTTATATCTCTAAGTGCCTACATTGAAAAAAATCAGGAAGAACACAAATAAATGACTTGAATAAAAATCAGAGCAGAAATTAGTGAAATAGAAAGAAAGAAAACAATGAGTCTAGGATCTAGTCTTTGAAAAGATAAACAAGACCCTTAGTCCAGTTAACCAAAGGAAAGAAAGAACAAATTCAAATCAACAGAATCAGAGATGAAAGGGGAAACAACACACAGATAACAGAAATATCCACAACATTTTAAGCAAATACTTTAAAAACCTATATTCTATTAACTTTGAAAAACTAAAAGAATGGAAACCAAGCTAAACTAAGAAGAGATCAACAGTTTAAACAGACTCATAAGAAATAAGGATCTTTCAACAGTAATGTAAAACCTCTTGACGAAAAAAAGCTCCAATCCAGATGGATTCACAGAATTCTACCAGACATTTAAAGATCTACAATGAATACTACTTAGATTATTCAAAAAAAAGAGACAAAACTCCCTAAACTCTGTCCATGAAACGAGTATCACTCTAATACCAAAACCAAGTAAAGACACAAACAAAAAAGAAAAATATAGACCCACATTCTTTATGAACATAGATTCAAAAATTCATAACAAACCACATACAGAAACACTTCAAAAAGATCATCCACCATGATTAAGTCCAGAGATGATTATTTCAGAGATGCAGGAATGTTTCAATATATGTAAGTCAATAAATGTTACAAATTATTTAAATGAACACAAATATAAAATTACACATTCAACTCAATAGATTCAGAAAAGGCCTTGGACAAAATACAACCTGCATTTGTGTTAAAAGTCCTTTAGTGAATTGGACTGGAGGGAACATACCTCAACATAATTAAAGATATATACTACAAACCAATGGCCAACACCACTCTAAAAGCAGAAAAACTGGAAGCATTCTGATTAAATTCAGGAACAAGACAAGGCTTTCCACTGTCTCCACTCCTTTTATAATATAGTTCTTGAAACTCTTGCTACAGCAATAAGACAAGAGAAGGAAATTAAAGGCATACTAATTGGAGAAGAAGAGGTCAAGTTATCCCTTTTTGCAGAAGATATGACATTTCACATGAGAGATCCCAAAATATCCACCAGAAAACTCTAGAAATGGTTAACACTTTCAACAAAGTGACATGTTACAAAATCAATCTTCAAAAAAAAGTAACCTTTCTATATACCAATAATAAGTAGTTAGAGAAAGTGTACACAGAAACCTTCTCATTCACAAAGCCTCAAAAAAATCTAGGAATAAACTTATCAGAAACATTAAAGATATCTACAATGAAAATTTAAAATTTTTGAAGAAAGAGATTTAGGAAGACATCAGGAGATGGTAAACCTCCCATGGTTATAGATTGGAAGAATTGTATTGTGAAAATGACCATCTTACCAAAAACAATTATAAATTCAGTGCAATCCCAATAAGAAGTCCCAGGACATTCTTCATAGAATTAGAAAAACAGTTCTAAAAATCATATGGAATTATTTTTAAAAAAAACACCCTGAATAGCCAGAGTAGTCCCGAGCACAAAGAACAATGCTGCAGGTAATTACCATACCAGGTCTCAAACTACGTTACAGAATTATAGATATAACAACTGCATTGGGGCTGGAGAGATGGCTCCCTGGTGAAGAGCACTGGCTGTTTGTGCTGGATAACTTCACATATCTGGGTAGAGGTAGCCTCATTTGGGGAATTGTCTCCATTGGACTGGCCTGTGGTCATGTCTGTGTTCTATTTTATTGATTATTGAATGATGTGGGAGGGCCCACACTATTCTTTATTGTATAAGATTTTTCTGTATTATATAAGAAAGGAGACTGAGCATGGGGCAGGGGAGCAAGTCAGTAAGTAGTCTTCCTCCATGGCCTATGCTTAAGCTCCTGCCTTCAGGTTCCTTCCCAGAAGTCCTACCTTGGACTCCCTCAGTGATCAACTGTGACCCAGGAGATGTGACCCAAATAAACCTTTTCCTTCCCAAGTTAGTATTTGTGGCAAGAGTATTTTGTCATAGCAATTGAAGCAAACTGGTAGAAGACCCAGGTTCAAAGCCCAGAACCCATATGGTGACTAAGGACCATCCATAACTCCAGTTCCAGGGTAAGGGATCAGACACTGTCTTCTGTCTTTCCCAGGAACTGACTGACACTGGTACTCATACATACATGCAGGTATAACACTCATACACATAAAAATTTTTAAAATGAAAACACACACATCACACACACATCAGTTGAACATGTGAGCGCACCTGATATTTGACAAAGGTGCCAAGAACACATAATAGAAAAAAGACATCTTCAAAAATGATGCAGGGAAAAGTGAATCTCTACCTGTAGAATGAAACTAGACCCTTATCTTTCACTTTCATATATATATATATATATATATATATATATATATATATCCGGATTTTCTCTCAAAAATGAGAGAAAATATACATTGTTTTCCTGAGTCTGTGTTACTTCACTTAACATAACAGTTTCTAATTCCAAGAATTTACCTGTGAATTTCATGATTTCATCTTTCTTTACCACTGAATAGAACTCAATTGTGTAAATGTACCACATTTTAATTATCCACTTGTCAGTTGAGGGACACTTAGGTTGCTTCCATCCCTTATCTATTGTGAAAAGAGAAGCAACAAACATGGATATGCAAGTATCTCTACAGTAAAAGGAGTCCTTTGGGTGTATGCCAAGGAGTGGCATAACCAAATCATATTGTAAGGTTATTTTTACTTTTTCAGTAGTTCTCTACACTCTTTCCATAGTGGCTGTGGGAGTTTGCAATTCCACCAGCAGTGAATGAGTGTTTTCCTTTCCCACATTCTTTCCAGCATTTGGTATTATTTGTTCTCTTGAGCTTAGCCAGTCTAACTGAGGTAAGATGAAATTTTAAAGTGGTTTTAATTTGCATTTCCCTAATTACTAACAGTGTTAAACATTTTTTAAGGTGTTCCTTAGCCATCTTTATCTCTTCTTTTGAGAACTCTCTGTTCAGATCCACAGCCCATTTTTTAATTACGATTTCTTTTCCTAATTTTTTATTTTTTTTTTTGAGTTCTTTATACATTCTGGAGATTAAACCTCTTGCAGATGTGTCATGGGTTTTCCTTTCACTTACTTGGTTGCTTTTGTTTGTTTGTTTGTTTGTTTTTGTTTTTGTTTTTTTTGGCTGTGCAAAAGCTTTTTAGTTTAATGAGTTCTCACGGATTTTTATCTTAATTTCTGCGCAACCGATGTCCGATGTAGAAAGTCCTTTCCTATACCTATATTATGTAGGTTACTGCCTATGTTTTCATCTAACAGTTTCAGAGTTCAGGTTTCACATTGAGGTCTTTGATCCATTTGGATCAAAGGAGCCAGGAAAATGGAGAGGATCCAGGGAGGTAAAGGAAAAGAAGGAGCCTGAGAGACAGGAACACTAGAAGACAGGTGTTACCAATGAGGAAATGGGTTAACTGGGGGTATTTAAACGGGAGGGGAATGGGGGACGTTATACAAGAAAACTTGGGTGTAAAGGAGAAGAAAGAACTTAAAGGAGGGGGGAGCACAGGAGACAGATATTATCAAGTGTGATATGGAAAAACTGGGAGGAGAGAGAAAGGAAAGAAAATAACGCTTAGCTGGTGTGAAAACCCAGAGGGAAATGTATTAGTTCAAATGCCCACTGAAAGAAACACACATACATTATCTCTACATTTGTCCATGTGTATAGCTGAAGGCTAGATAACAAGAAACAGTGGCAGACAGGAGAAGCTTTTCTTGGAGATGTTGGTTAAGAGACCAAGAGACTCCCAAACTTACACAGGCTATTGCTACAGTCCTTGATTGCCTCCAAGAACTGGAAGGTAAGACCCTGTTGTTGAAGAGAGGACATACTTTGGACACAGTACTTGGAGCGCTGGATCTGGGACTGACCTGGAAGCACCTCCCTAAAGGCTGACTCAAAGATTTTGAAGACACTATGTAAGCTGCTATGTGAGACTGTGAGAACATCAATTGATGGTCCAACCTCAGCTCTTTAAGTCCTAATTCTCATAACAATGACAAGCAGAGCAAGCTACGTTGGTGCAATATTGGCACCTTTATCTTGGCAGTAGCAGAAAGATTGTAAAAACCAGGGAGGAGGTGAATGACCATATGGAAACAGAGACTTATTCCTGGGACCTTGCTCATATGAACCTGCATCAATGGTGTCAGCATGCACCAGCAGTCAAAAACCCAGCATAGAACCGGGGAAATGGGCTGAAGAACTATTGGCAGCTGATTATTGCTGGGTGAGACAGAGCTGATCTTCTTTAAGGGGGTGACTTTAGATATGCTGATTATACCACAATGGATGAAGTTGCACTGAAGTACACTAACTTGATTAGATGGAACTTACGATAAATAAAACTAATTTATGAAATCCGGTGGGGGGTATAGCAGTGTTCAGATGGGGAAGAGGGTATAAAGATGATGAAGCTGTTTGGTATGAAATATACAAATGTTCAATAAAAAATTTAAAAAGAGATAAAAAATGTTAAGTTAAAATTCAAATGATAATCTTCAATTGGCCACTCTTCCCCCAATGTCATTAACTCTACTAGGTAAAAATATTTTATAAAAATGTAAAATGAAAACAAAAATAAATTAATAAAAATGTCACTGAATCTTAAAAACAAAGAGCAACTAAGAAGCTTAAAATAAGAAAATCAAACAATAATTCTATTTGGGTTCCAGAAGGAGAAAACAGAGACTAGGAAAGAGGGTGAGGTAGTGACTTTGGGTGTTCCATAGCTGACAGACATATGAATACTCAGAAACAGGACACCTGGCATAGTTCATTTAGAGTCAGGATGAGGAAACAGGTTGTGACATGCAGAATGTTTGGAACCAGGGCCTTGAGCATAGAAGCTTCCCAACTGGAAACTCGGAGCTTCAAATATTCAGAGGACTTAGAGAACCTTCATGTGGGTATGAGGTTCCTACAGGAAGAACCTTGTTATCTAAATTCATGTTGACAGTTAACATCTACTGTGTCTTGGCCCAGTGCCTGGAGATTCACTAGCACTAGAGCCCCCTCCCCTCCTCTGCTCCCTGAAGCTTCTTTCCTGCCAATTGCCACTTTTGTAGCATGTGTCAGTTGGACACAGGGAAAGTGACATAAACACTTGGTTTCAGGAAAGAAGAAAAATAACCACTTATACATAGGAATATAAACATTAAAATGATAAAAAGATGACTATAACATAATACCTAAAAGAATGATTATTTGGCCCTATCAATAAAAGACGAAATCATTAAAACTAAAAACATTGCTAGGTATAAATATCAATACTGCATATTGATTTAAAATGCAGTTTACCAGTAAAAGGTAGCCATTGTAAGGCTGTTAAAGTAAATAAGGAAAAAAAATAATAGAACTAGAAGGAGAAAAACACAAATCGAAACCCATAACTATAGACTAATTTATAGTTATACTCTAAAAAAGTAGCATGGTGTTTTGCCTTTCAACTTTTTATACACATCACTCAAAATTCAAACACTGAGAGGTAGTTTGTTTTGTTTTCAAAACAGTGAAAGGCTTTGAGGTTAATCATTTTGGGGGATAATTTGATCCACAATATAAACAAACTCGATCTAATGCACATATATAAAACAGAACTTCTCAAATCTGGATAAGACATATTTTCAAGGGCACATGCAGCAATATCTGTTATTACTTATTCCATAATGTCAAGTTTTATTCAACTTAATAATATTTACAACATGCAATTAACTTAGAAATAAACAACAAAACAAAAAACAAGCCTAATGTATTTGAAAACTGAAATAAAAATACTTGTAAAATTTGTATCATGTTTTTTCTTTAGCTTTTGAAATTAATATAGTCTAGACTTGAAAACATGTTAAAATCAATAATAGAAGTGTCACTGGAGGATTTATTTAAGTTTTTATTTGTCATATTTGGGTTTAGATAATAAAGAGGGCAATCTGAAGTTTTGATGTTTTTCTTGAATTAGGAATATGTACAAATGTTTTCATTTTCATAAGGTGGTATGTACTTGCTTTTGAAAAAATTCCTGTTCTGGGGTGGTATGTTTTTAGGTTATGCTGATCATTGAGCTAGGTGGAGCTTGCATAATATATAGGGAAGGTATAGAAATCACAGCATAAAATTATCAAGCTTCGGAATCCTGAATTATACTGCATTTATATGTAACTCTCATTGTAAAAGTTGCCAGGAAGGTTGAATTGGTAACTATGAAATCCTGTATTTTAAATTTATGTTGAATTTACTTTTTCTTAAAAATTAAAGTCTACCAATTGTCATAAAACATTCGTAGCTGACAACTGATTTAAAAAAATCATAATTAAAAATAAGAACTTGAATATAATGAGATGGCAATAAAATAATATTAAAATTGGTGAGTTTGAAACTAAAGCATCCTTGAGGAATGATTATGATATCAATATATATATATATGTATATTACAAAAGAAGATAGTGGAAGATAAATGGTAAAAAGCATCTTATGAAGTTCAAAAAACATGTAAGTGATGTGATCAAAAGCAGGACTGTGGGAAACCTCAGGGCTCCATTTCTCCAACTGCTAATAAGCTGACAACACAGGAAGGCAAAGAAAGGAACAAACAGCAACAACAAAACCAGTCTGTGGGGTATGGTTAATAAAAAGAAAAGAACCAGGTAAAAGCTTAATGAAGAGAGAAGTTCGTATCGAAGGGTTCCTGCACTTTGAACGCGTGCTTGCCATTCTGTCCACAGATCACCGGCACCCTGAGGACTCCACAGTGGCACAGGTTGCTAGTACCACAGGGGAACACATGGATCTTATTTTCAAAGATTTGTGGCTGTGTTTCAACCTGTTTGCAAGCTCCACGAAGGACTGGCATAAGTCCTTTCACCTGACTTGGAGTGTTTGGATACTTGGGCAGCATTTGCCAAAAATGTTTAAGGACAAAGGTATTGGTTACCTAAATCTGAGTAAGATGATAATCAAGGAAAGTAAGTCAAAAAGCTGCGAAGGATGAGATCAGGAGAAAGCATATGCAGAAGAATAATGACTTTAAAAATGAAAGAAGGTGTCCACAGTTGAATGAAGAAGATCGCGGGGATGCTTTGAGGCTTTTGTAACTTGAGAAAAGCCGTGAGAAGACCTTAAGCTGTCCCTCTGGGTAGCTCAGATGGAGGAAAAGAGACAGTACTAATAAGAACAGGATGCTAGAGATGTCAGAATTATTGAATCCAAAGGTGTCTCCGGTTCCACCATAGCTAGAAACTGGGGTGGGAGCAAGGAGGACAGGGATTTTTTTTTCCTCATCTCTTTTCTTTGAAGCAATCTCTGTTCCTGGTGGACATGTTGAGGACGTGACCAGAACCTTGAGGGACCTGGACAACTGGAACGAAAACTGAACTGACCAGCTCATCTCTCCCTACCTTTCTCCCTCTACTAAACTCTTAATAACCCTCCAGAAAAGAGACTCAATGGAATCCCATTCCTGGGGACCCCTCCTGTTGTTCAGGAGCTCTGCTTTCTCTCCCAAGCTCCCTATAATAAAATACTCCTTTCTAAAACTCACCCTCTGTGGTCTGTGAATTTCATTCTTTGAATTTGTGAGACAAGAACTTGAAAGTCTCTGACTTGAGGTGGCTTTGGTGGCTGTTGAGTTTCTGGGGCCCTAGCAGCTCAAGCTAAGCAGAGCCGAGCCAAAAAAGGCACCATCATTCTCAAAGACACCTCAACATTCCTGTATCATTTCAGGGAAGAAATATTTGAGAAATAACAAGCACGACATTTTCCAAATCTGAAGGAGGATGTGAAATACACACACGCAAGGAGTCAATGAAATTCCCATGGGGTAAATATGCATGTATCATAGCTAATGTTTTTAAAGGACAAGGATAAATACAGAAACTTGAAAGCAATCAGACAAAAATTAGTTTTTATGAACAAGGGTCCTCTGTATGAGTAACAGGCTTCTTTCAGAAAAACCTGGAGGCCAGAAGGCAAGGAGACAATATAGTCTAAAGCAATGAAAGTAAAAAGAAATAAACAAATGGCCTGACAGCTGATTACGTATACAGCAATGCTATTTATTTTTTAAGCGATGAGGAGATGAAGGTGTTCCCAGAGATGAAACCTGGAGCAATATCTCACAAGCAGATTTACAGAATTCTTGCTAAGGAGAGTCCTTGAGGCTAAAATAAAAGACCATTGCAAAATAACTCAAAGACAAGAGGAGATAAAGAACAGCAGTATGAGAAAACATTAATGCCAAATACTGAAGCTTTTATTTGTAACCTCTTTTCTATACAACTTGAAAGACAATTCACAAAATAAGTTATATATATATATATATGTATATGTATATGTATACATATGAGAAAACAATGCATGAAGATTTAATTTTTTGACAGTAACAATGTAAAGGGAGCAGAACTCAAAAGTAGGGTAGATCTGTATGCTGTTAAATGGCGCTGGTATTAATTAAAACTTGATTATCCCACATGTGGTGGTGTACACCATTAAATCAAAGCATTTGGTTGGCAAAGGCAGACGAATCTCTGTGAGGTGAAGACTAGCCTGGTCTACATAGTGAGTTCCAGGCTGGCTGGGGCTATAAGGAGACCCTGTCCTAAAAACAAAACCACAAATCTCCCTTGATTATTTTGTTAATATGTTAATTCCTTCCCCAGATTAATTGCTATAGAATTTTAAAAACTAAAAAAACTAGAAGAAGAAAATCAAACCATATATTAGAAAAACACAATTATTTGCAAAACAAAAATAATGCAGGAATTACAGAACTTTTGCTTAGTTCAACCAGGAGTTTGTCTTGTTTATTCTTTTTAAAGAATTCTTTTGTCTGACTGATTCTGTGTATTACTTTGCCTCCATCTCATTAATTTCTGCCCTGAAAGTTGTTATTGTTCTGTTGACTATATTTGGGTTTGACTTGTTCTTGTCTTTCTGAGAACTGGAGATGCATCATTAGGCTATTATTGTTTGGCAACCTAGCTAACCTGTCGTGCCCTTCTGTGTTTGTTCTCTGAAACTAGGAGGCCCAACATTTGGTGAATATATATTTAAAATTATTAGGTCTTCTTGATGAATTGTTCCATTGATTAATATGTCCTATTGCTATTTATCTTTTCTGATGTCTATTTATCTTATAATTTTGGTTTAAAGTCTATTTTGTCAGGTAATAGAATAATCCACATCAGTTTGGTTTCAGCTTTCATTTACTTGATAAAATAATTTCATTTTTTTCCATCTCAGTCTATCTTTACCAGTTGCATGTGTTTCTAGGTCCCAGTGCAGGGTTCTGTGTCCTGGACAGGCACAGCAGGTGTCAGGGGCAAGGCAGGGTGCTGGATGCCAGCTGCTCCTGGTGGCTTTTACCTGAGGTGGAGTTTATAATCCTCACTTCAACTGTTTACTTTTTGCTGTTTCTCCACAGTTTTCAGTTGTCCTGTCTTTGTATCTATCTGAGGCTCTTCCTCTCCTTTTCTCTTTGGAGCAGAACCTTTCTTTCTTATGATTTTTTTCTTTCATTGGATTATAGGTAGCAGCTTCTCATCCACCTACCTGGAAGTCAGCAAATGAATTAACCTTTCCAGTAATAAAACAGAAATTGGTGGCATGGGTAAGTCATTAATCCATCATATGCTCCTTAAAGGAGAGTCATTTCAGCTTTAAATACACAAATAGGATGAATGTAAAAGGACAGAAAAGCAATATCATGTAGACAATAGGCAGATGGAAGTACTACCAGATAAAACAACTTTAACACAAAGATTACTATAAGAATTAAAGGCAAATATTATATAATGATGAAGTGTCAATTTATGAAGAACTTATAATAGGTATGTACACATGTGAATTAAATGGCAGAGCTCAAAAACATTTGAAGTAGATTGAATTAATGGAAAAATATTTCTATAGTAATGACTGCAGACTTCATTATCAACCTTCAATAATGGGTAAAACATCTGCACAGACATTAACAGGAGCATCCATGAGTAAGACTGCAGATCAACTGGACTAACAGACTTCTATATTACACTTCAGCCAACAGCAGAAGATACACAGTTGTTCCAAATGCACATGAAACATTGTTCAGGGTAGATATGTCAGATCATAAAACAACTCTCAACAAACACTAAGAATTAAAATAATAAAAAGTATCTTCTACAACCAGAGTAGACTATACCTGGAAATCAATGAAAGAGGGAAACTAGAAATTCACAAGCATGAGGAAATAACATGTTCTTAAGAAACCAATGGATCAAAGAAGAAATCAGGGGTAAATGAAAAGATACTTTGAGAAGAATAAGGAGAAAAACACAATCCCCAAATATATCTCCAAAAGGGACTGCAGGGCAAGCAATCTGTAGAGGATTTCTAGTTGTAAGGGTTGCATTCAAGAAAGAGAAAGGTTGTGAATCATTAAGACATCTCCGCAACTTCAGTAACCAGAAAAAGAAAAACAAGCTGAACTCAAAACTAGTTGAAGGAAATAACTTTACAAAGAGAAGAAGTAAGTTAAAAAGAAAACATAACTTATACAGAGAATCCACCAAATCAAAGGTTAGTTGTTTAAGAATAATAAACAAAATTTACCAACATTTGGCTGCAATCACCAGCTAAAAAGGAAAGCAGTAAGCCCTCTTCTATGGCCTAAGACCTGTATAGTCACAGGTTCCGAAGCCTGATATCAGGGTCAGGTATGGGCTCCATTTGACTCTAAATAGGAAAACATAATATCAGCAAAAAATAAAGTTGAAAGATACTTTTCCTTCAGTGTTTATTTCAAAGCTACAAGTAACCAAACAATGTACAATCAACTTTTTCTTGACTGCAAGTTCTGGCAAAGGCTTGTTGTGCGATCCCCCAAATCCCGGTGAAATATCTTTCTTTGGGTCTTTAGTTTCAAGCCCAGGTGAAGGACACCTGTCTTCAGATGTCCCCTTATCTATTCATTTAGTTAATGTTTGATGAACACTTAATATGGGCACACAATATTTCAAGTCCTACTGATACACTAACAAATCCATTCTCATTGAGAAAGTCAGGCAAACAAATCAATAAATTGACTAAAGTAAAAAAAAATTTAGTAGTAAGTATAAAAATGATGCTGTTTGTCAGAAGTCAGAAATGCTATTTAAAAAAAAAAGGAATGTTGTAAGATAATCCTGCTTTTTACAGCCAGGCTATAGGGGGAGGAGTTAAAGTTTCCTTAAGAAAATCAAGGAGACAGCAAAGTTACAGCAAAGACTTGAAGGAAACGTAATGAATTCATCATATGGATATCACATATTCCTCTGGGAGTGACAGTTGATAAGGGTGGCAGTCAGTGTACTTAACTTTCCTCAAACCCAGAGAATACCCAGCAGGTCTAAAGAAGAGCCGGCAGTTCTGAGTGGAGTGATGGACTGCATTGCTGTTCCCAGTTTCTTATGCATCTCTGATACTTGGGTGATCTGAGGTAGCACATTGCCCTATTGATAATGTGCTGGGCCATGTGTCTTATTTTAGACCATTAAATATAGGTAGACACAGTATGAAGCAAGCAAATGCTAGAAACAGATGTCTGTGGCCTACCTGCTCTTTTGTCCTTCTTTGGTCTCTATGAAAGGAAGGAATCTCACTGTTTCCTGCAATCAAAATGAGAAGGCCATGGAGCATAGGTCATGACCAGAAGCCTGCAGAAGACCCAGCTCAGACCAACAAATCCCCAGCTGATCTGCCTGCCATGGATAAGAACTACATTTGCCACCTAAACAACTGACTTCAGGGTTAGTTTGTTACTTGCTATTATTTGTAAGGCACCCATACAAAAAGCTGTGGAGGTTTGAATAAGTGTCCCCATAGGCTCAAGTATTTGAACACTTGGCCATTCATGGTACTGTTTGTTGATATCATGGAAGCTTTTGGAGGTGGGACCTTCCTGGAGGAAGCACATCACTGGGATTAACCTTTGAGTTTCATAGATTCAACTCATTTCCAGGTGTTCTCTGCTTGGTGTGCCTGTGTGAAGATGTGAGCACTCAGCTCTCTGTTTTGCCTGCCTCCTGCCATGATGGACTCTCATCCTTCTGGAACAGTAAGCCTAAAAAGCTCTCCCTTCTATAAGTTGCCTTGGTCATGGTGTTTTATCACAGCACAGAAAATTGTCTCACACAGGACTGCAGTAGAAGATGAGAGCAAAGAGATGCTGAGGATGGGGAGGCGATATGGAACCCCACCCAGCATTACGTGGTTTGGACGGAGTGAAGGAGTCACTTCAGTGTGTTGGGCAGAACACTGACGTGATGTGACCTGACAAGCTTGAAAAGACTCCTAATGCATCTGTGACAGCCATGTTAGAATTTGGGAACATGTGGCTTATACTACAGTGGCAATGGTAGAAGTCGTCAGTACTCTATGTATTTGAAAGTCATGACAAATAGCTTTGCTATTGATCAGGAGCAGTGAGGGAGAGAGGAGAAGAGGAGTCAAACACTTTTCATATCTTTGACCTGAAAAACTAGAAGGGGGATGCCATTCATTGAGATACAAGCTGGATTGCCAATTGCCACTGGCTGACCTGCCTTCCCCCGGCTTCTGGTTGGACCTCTTTAAAAGAGGAAAATTTAGGAACACAAGAGGAGGCTACACATTTGCATATGGTTTCAGGCTAGAAGTGTCCGATGGGAAGAGTCTTCTTGAGACCTGAGCAGTGGAAGTGAAGAGAGGCCATTCTCATCAGTAGGCTGGTGGTCAAGGAGGAGAGGAAGCTCTGAGAGTCGCTGCTGTCACTGACACACACTTCAAACTCACTTTGCTGGTGGCTTCCCCAGAGAGCATACCAGAATCATCAGCTTCTGTGGATTTGGTTTTATTTTTCTAAATATTTACTCTTTGAACTCTGCCCACATTTGGGGAAGATATTAAATCCTTTAATTCCTGTAACAATTAGAATGACTCTGATGTCTTCATCAAACCTAGATGGAAGCAGGCAGGACAGGATGCAGGGGTCAGAACTCAGTTTGGGGCATAAACTCTATGTGTGTGTGTGTGTGTGTGTGTGTGTGTGTGTGTGCACCTGTGGGTGTGTTGGTGTGTGTGATGAAATCTAATAAGGTTGCACATTCAGTCTAGAGTTTAGGAAGCTGTTGTATGAGATCACTAATGAAGCAGTATGTCTATGGACAAATCTCTTGGACATTCAACACAAAGAGAGGCCAGGGAGAAGATGAACCAGGAAAGGGGACAGGAAAGAGGGACTAGAGGGGCAGAGAGCCATCTGAAGAGCATACTGCTCTGAAAGATAAACCAAAGCAGTTCTTCAGAGAGGAAGGAGGGATTGTCTGTACCAAAGTCTGTCCAGAGGTCAACTGAATGCACTGAGAACTGCTTCTTGGTTATATTGATGAGAACATGAGAACCAGAGAGACACAGCAGGTTAGGAGAGGATCATCGTGAGTTATCACTTAAGACATTTATTTGTATTCTTGGGTGATCCTTTTCAATTTTTTAAATGGAAAGCTTTACTTTTTATTTTGGTAGAGTTCATATATAGTTTTTCATCTTCCTTTACTACAAATTATGATTAGCCTCATTTTCCATGGCGTATAGTATTCTCTGAGTCCATTTGCACATGTTATTTAACTACTTTTTTCAGTGGTAGAAGCTGAGGTTGTTTACAGTTTCTGCTGCTGTAAACAGCTGAGAGATGAAAATCTCTTTACCAAAAGCTTTATCAGCAGTTTTAAATGATTTACTTGGAATAGATTATCAAGACTTTAGCTACTGTTTTAAGTGAATGCACATTTCCGAAGTCAACTTGAGCCCTTCGTGAGGTCCCTTGTTAAGCATGACTCTTGGTCCTGAGCAGCCTGTTCTCATGGTTTAGCTCCTTTATCCTGATGATTACTTACCCTACCCTGTGTAAAAAGCATATGTGTCCCTGAAATGTATATGTCATCCATTCATTTATCAAAACAAGCAAAACAGGAGAGGAGGAATGGGGCCTTGCTATGAGAAATAAGAGAGAGAGGAGAGAGAGAGAGAGAGAGGAAGAGAGAGAGAGATCTGCCAAGAATAACACAAATTAGCCTTCCTTTTGGCTTTGACTTGCAATGTTTTCTTCTAAGCCTCCAGGGTCTCCCTGAGAAGCATGGTGTTTGCTGCCTGTGTACAACACTGTGCATCCAGACCAGGGAAGGACAGCATAATTCATGGACCATCCCTAGGGACCTATGCAGAGTCTCAGAGGAAGGGAAGATGGGGAATCCGAAGTTTTACCATCATCTGTTGTGTTCACATATTTTACACATATTTCTTCCCATGAGCAGAGTGCCTTAACTGTCCTTTCTCAAAGCATATTTTCATCCTCATTCTCCCCATTCAAATGACTCATGTCCCAGGCTGGGGAGATCACAGTCATCCATGTGGTGGCCTCAGCAGTTGGTTACTGATCTCTAAGGCTCAAGTGAGTCTACCACTGCTGGAGTCTTTTGGCAGATAGATCTTGCCAGAGAAAAACATCTGAGAAACCAATGTGCTTATTCAACAGGGAGAGAACTAGCAAAGGAACGAGGACCAGGCCAGCAGGAGATGACAGAGAACTCACCGGCAGGTGGACATGGTTTCAAGAACCTGAAATCTAATAATCTGTAAGAAATTGCATAGCCGTTTAGACCCCTTTCTGAGGAAGACTATCAAAGAGACTCAGTGTACTCCCATATTAAAGAAATCATTCCTCTAATCTCAGATGTAAAAAAATCCTATCATGGGCTACTCTTGTTTCTCAAAATCATCTGAAAATATTACAGAATACTGATGCCAGGGGTCAGTTTCACATATTCTGATTTAACCAGTTGGAACAAGATCTCAGGAGTCTATAATTTCAAAATGTGCCATTTGGTTGCAATATCAAATCAGGGTTGAGGACCACTGTGTGGATATGAGGTAAATTTTAGTTCGTCATTGTCTTTTCATGACTTTTAAGCCTGTCTCCCAACTTTACTTCCTTCGCTCTGGTTCCTTCCCAGTTGGTTCTTCACATCGTTTCTGGAGAATATTTGTGGGAATGTGTTCTGACTCTGTAACTCCCATAAGTTAGACTTTTTGGTGGTTCTAAGAATTTCTTTAAAGACAACCACACGCTCTGTCTCACTCCCATTTCATCAGTGCCACCCTTGACATTTCCACCCCTGTTTTTTCTACAGCAGTATCAATGTAGTCTTTAGCATCCATACGAGAATATCACAAGACAGTGTGAAACTCCATTTACTTGAAGGCCATGTAATTTCTTTCCATACAATACAATAAATTATACATGAACAATTGTGACTTCACGATGAGCCCACAAAAGTAAAAATAATGCAAATTAAATAGAAATCATAATCATAGTATATTTTGTCATGAAAATAATCTCTACAGAATAGTGCATTGCATCTCTAGAGTAACACTGATCAAGGATCATGAATGATATTAATTATTTCTATAGAGTTCACATCTTTATAGAGGTGTGATTACAAAAGCTTTTCTTCCCCAAAGCCTACTGTCTAAATTCTACAAAGAAAATGATTTACTAAAAGTTCCAAGCATTGTTACTTGTGCAGCATATGCTCTTACAAAGTGTTGGTGATACTTGGACTCTGTGTGGGCTTGTGTGAAGATGCGTGTTAGAACTACACATGAACCACTACACTTTGTTTCTCATCCCTAAGTTGAGGAAGAAATTTTGATTGGTCTAGGCAATCACTAAAACTTTGTCTTAAATCACCTTACTTCTTTCCAAATGCTAGACTTCTTAACATTCAAGTTTTTAGATGAAATTAATATTTTCTCCTTTGTCATATTTCTAGAAGTTGTGTTTTCTGTCCAGGTTTTATAGTGAAGCTCAGATTTAATTTTCTTAATGAATTCTACATTGGTATTACACTTGCTTTCCTACTCCACTGAAATTTCCTCTCCAAAAGTAATTTTATGTATTGTATTGTAATCTCTGCCCTGTTTCAGTATGCTTCCTGTCTCTCTTTCTTCCTCTGGCCCTTCCTTCAGCAGATGTTTCTTAGGACCTCCGCCTTTTTTCAGGCAGTACTCCTTTAGGCAAAATAAAAATGGCTAGTTCCTGGGTCCATCCAACAAGGAAAGCAGTTAATAAACACAAAACCAAACAAATGCAGACTGTACTATCTGACATAGCAGCGCTATGCCAGAATGGAGTGGGGAGAAGCTGGTGAGTAGAAGAGGGGTGTTGTGCAGAAGTAAACCAAACATGGCTCCCTTGCAGGGCCATAACACGTACCTCTCCACAGGGGTGGGGACCTGTTGGCTCAAAAGCCAGCTGTACCCAACTCAGCCCTGTACATGCCTAGTAAACAGATTTTTAATCATTTAGAATAGCCCTGCTTTGCATGTCTCTGAAGCACTGCCCAACATCAGGGAGCGACAGATAAGCTTCTAATAGTCTTTGGAGGAGGGGAATAAGTTCTTGGTAAAGATTGCTCTGGTCAGAGGGAACAGTAAACAGAAGAGGCTTCAGAAAACACAGAGAAAAGTGTGTTCAGAAAAGTGGGCATACCAGTCTTCTGGAACACATGGATTTGCTTCTGTTTATTTAACCTGGCTTTTTGATCTTACTCACTTAAAGCACCTTTGTTACATTGTAACACGTATATTTGATTTCTTTCTGACCTTTCATTCTGTTCCCTTATCAGAAATGTTGAACAGATTTATCAGCACTATGTTTTTGGAAAGTCACTCAATAAGCCTCTGCAGTTTTCTTCATTTATTATCACAATTATTTCAAAATTATTCACATGTCTTTTTAAATTTTAACTATTATTGAAAATTCAGAGGTTCATTTCTGTTATATTTTCTAATTGGATACTACTAGTATGTACAAAACCTAATTGTTTTTCATATTTGCTCATTTAATAATCAGCTTCTTTAATCAGATCCCTTATTAGACCAAGTGGCTTTTCTAAAATGATCTTGGGCTTTCTTCCCACACAGTAACATCCCATCAAACTTCACTTCCACTCCACCATTTACTGATGTGCTTATGTTACTTTCTTGTTGAATGGCATTAGCAAAATTCTTCAGATTTCTTCAGTACCGTACACTTTTTGTGTTTATTGATCTATTTTAACTTTACAGAGAGTGATCTTTTTTTTTTTTCATTAGCTGTAATTCTCACAAAATTCAGAGATACAAGGAAGATGTTTGGAGAATGGCAATCAAAGCCACACAGGCACAATTATCCAGCACGAAGTGGAAGGCAGGCTCTTGACTTGACAGGAGTAAAAGTGATGTTTGGGAACGAATCCATCCTCAAGTTACCGCTATTTGGTTGAGAACTGTGTGGGGTACTAAGTCGTCCATTGGTCACTGACTGAGTCACACTTCCTGAGTAATGTGGTCAACACTGGATGACAAAGTGAGCCACGTGTTTGTGGGCAGTCTGCATGAACACAGGCATGGGCATAGAGCAACAGAAAGTCCCTGTGCTTCAGTCCGTTTCCTGGTTTTGATGCTAAACCTGAGTTACGAATACACAGTCACTAGGGAAACCGGGCAACAGGTACACATACCACTCCATTACTTTTCAATTTTCTTTTAATTTGTTGTTACTGAATATTTTTAAAGGAAGGATACAGACATGATTCTTGCCAACTAGAGATTCCTGTTTATAACTAAACTGTAAAAATCTATGCATGTGTTTGTAAATCTACCTCCATTTCCTCTTTAAGCATGTAATTGTTAGTATGCATCTTAGAAAATATATTTGAGAGAAGTTTTATCTCTATAGCAAAACTAAGTAAGCAGTATGGAGACTGTACACAGCCTGCCTTACCCAGGTATGAGCTCCTTCACCGTTAGTGCCCCTCCTGTGAAAACACACATGTCGTGGACACACCCCTGGGACTGACCCACTGCACTTACCCTGAGCTTACAGCTTACAGCTGGCTCAGGCTCAGTGCTCTACATTCTATTGACTTCGATGAACGTGTATTGATATGCATCCTTTGCTGTAAGATATAGAATAATTTCTTCTTGGTACCCATCAGATAACTGCCAGATCTCTTTATTGTTTTCATATGCTTGCCTTTTCTAAAATGTCATATAATTTGACTCATACACTATGTAGCTTTTCTCATTGATTTTTTTTTCACTTAGTAATATGTACTTAAGTTTCTTCTGTGTCTTTTCATGACATGAACTTTTAGGACTGAATACTACTCCATTCTCTATTTTACACAGTTCATTTCTCCAGTCACTAACCAAAGGGCATCTCGATTGCTCCCAGACTTGAGCAATTGTGAATTAAGCTGCTATAAACATCTGTGTATAGGTTTTTGTGAGGACACAAGTTTTCAGTTCATTTGGATAAATATCAAAGAGTGTGGTTGCTGGACCATATGGTAAGACTATCTTTTATAAGAAACTGCCAAACTGTTTTCCTAAGTGATTGTCCCGTTTTGTGTTCCCACAAGCTACAACTGAGAAGATCTGTTTGTCCATGTTGTCCCCAGCCTTTGGGATGGCAGTTGTTCTAGATTTTGGCTGTTCTGGGTGTGAAAAGGCCTTAGCTCATGGTTGCTTCTATTGTGTTTCCCTGGTGAATGATGTGAAACATCTTTTTATAACTTTACTTGCTTTCTGCATATTTTCATTGGGAAGGTATCTGGGTCTTTCTGCCCATTTTAAATCAAGTCTTTCCTTTTCGTATTGAATTTTAAGAGTTCTCTGTATATCTTGGATAATAGTCGTTTATTGACATATCTTTGGCAAGCATTTTCTCCCAGTCTTACCTCTCATCCTTACTGACAGGCTGGGGTTAGCAGCCTGTATGGAGCAAAAATAGTCTCTCTAATACTGGCCATCACCCACATTCTGAGGTGTGACTGAACTCTGGATTACACAACACAGGTAGTTGTGTGGAGGTTTGTGGTTAGGAGCACAGACTCCGGCATCTGTTAACCTGGTCACGAGCCCCAGTTTCACTGTGTAGAGCATGAATTGATCTCTGACCATTCAGGACCCTCATCTGAGATAAACCAAGTTTATTTCATCACATGCTTGTCAGATAGAATGACCCCACCCCAGGAATGATTCAGCACAGTGCTGTGGCCTAGGAGAGACCCCATTCACGCTATGGGTGTCAAAGCATGTGTGATATTCTTTTTCAGCTCTAGTATCTTAATTACTGAATTTCACAGTTGACATGTTTTCTCTTCTTAGAATAGGAATGTGGCAGTCAGCAGTGTGCTGTTCTGAGAGCTCATGATTTTATGTGTACTCAGGAGGCTTTTAGAGGAACTTACTGCTTTTTGTTCCCTTTTCAAGTGGAAATCTAAATGCATCATCCATGTCTGCTACCCTAAGACATTTGCCTCAAGGAACTCTGCAGACAGCAGCTTTTTACACACTATGTACTAGCTACTTGCTCTTTTCATGTACAGTCATAGAGAAAACAGTCACTCCCTGTTGATCATCTGCTATAACCCATCAATCATGTTTAGCCCTTTGCATACACAAGTATCATTTAGTTATTTTATAATATTGCCTCCATTTAAAAAACAAAGAAGGGGCTACAGAGCTGGCTCAGTGGTTAAGAGCACTGATTGTTCTTGTGGAAGACTTGGGTTCGATTCCCAGAATTCACATGGCACCTAACAATCTCTTGTCTCCTTCCCACCGACCTTCCTCCTACAAATCCCTTTTCCATGTTAATGTCCTTTCATTTTATCTTGTATCCCTGATTTCAACCAGGGCCATCTGTGTGACCATGGGTTTGGACCTGTTTGTTAGAGTCTGGTGGACTTACTGCTGGGCACACGCTTGAAGGCAGTGATGACTAATACCTAAGAGGGAAAGGTGGATGGATTTCAGTGAAGCCATATGAGTATATTCTCTCTCTGACATCTGCAGAAACTCAGCTATCTTCTTCATGTGGTAGTTATAAAAATAAAACACAGCTTGACGCATAGTAGCAAACACTCATTTTAATTATTGCTATGATTTTATAAATTTTAACTGGCAAAGCACTGAATAGGTGTGAAAATATGATTTAAATACAGGAGGCAGGAAACCAGAAAGGAAGCAATGGAGGGGGGGAGAGGAAGAAGGAGCTCAAGAGACGGAAATAGGAGGGGACGGGTACTTTAATTGGGGGGGAAGAGAGAAGGTGTGTGTGTGTGTGTGAGAGAGAGAGAGAGAGAGAGAGAGAGAGAGAGAGAGAGAGAGACAATGCTTAGGTGTGTGAAAAACCAGAGGGAAATATATTAGTTCAAAAGTCTACTGAAAATACACATACAGTATCTGTAGATGAGAGTGTATAGCTGAAGGTTATGTAACAAGAAACAAAGTTCCAGACAGTAGAAACCTCCCTTCAAGTTGTTGGTAAGGGTAGTCCTAGAGACCTAGAGACTCCCAAAATAACACAGGCTATTGCAACAGTCCTTGATTGCCTCCCAGAATCTGAAGATAAGATCCTATTGCTGAAGACAGGACTGATTTTGGACACAGGACTTAGAGCAATGGAGCTGGAACCAACCTGGGAGTGTCCTCCCTGAAGACTAACTCTCATAGTTCTAGAGGATACTATGCAAACTGCTAAAGGAGAAAAATCACTCAGTGGTCCAATTGCAGCTAAATAGCCTAATGACCACAATGACTGGCACAGCATTATCTCTATCCATGCAATAGTGGCACTTTTATCCAGGGAGTGAACAACAGCTAATTGGACTGAAAGCCCAGTCAATGTGAGGAAATTCAAGTGTGGTACTATAAATATACATGGCTGGAGAAGTCATAGATCCTGGAGAAAATCTTTCTTTCTCACACACTCCCAGACTAATGTAATTTCCTACTAGATGCTAAATAAGTACCCTTATATTTACAGACACGTGTACTTCTAACCACTCATCAAAGAAGCTTCTGTTTGCAGCAGATGGGGATTATTATAGTGTTCTACAACTGGTCAAACACAGACAAATGTCTGTGAGACTCCCTGCTCTAAGTGCCATACTACAATGGAACCTCTACATTTAAGTCTGATGGAATATAGTGGAACAGAGAGAACATTACCGCACCTCTCAGCTCTCACCGGTGAAGCTTCCTCGTGCAACAGATGGTGATGAATAAAGCCACAAATGCCCAAAATGTAGAGAATAAGAGATTGAAGAATGTGTGTCCCCAGATAAGACTTGTATATTAATCTGCCACCCAGGGTTCAGGGACCACTGCAGAAGAGGGGGCAGAAAGACTGAAAGAGCCAGGGGTGATAGATGACTACAAGGAAACAGATTTTTCCAGGCAGTTGTGAAGTTGGTCATATGAACGTACAAAAATAGTGACACATACAAGACCCAGGCAAACTCAAACTAGACAAAAATCCAGCATGGAAGTGGCAAAGACCCAACCTTAGCTGAAGATTGGAGACTGATCACTGTTGGGCAAGGAAGCGTTGGTCTTCTTTAAGGGAGTGATGCTAGTTAGGCTCCAGCGGATGCACACAAATTTGACTCTATAAGCCTTAATGTACATGACAGAATGAGATACAGTGGGGGAGTGAAGAAGGCTGTGCAGATAGAGGGGTGGATAAGTATGACTATGATATATTGCATGAGATCTACAAAATTCACTGAAATATATATGTTCTAAAAAACACAGCTTGGCACACAGTAGCAAACATTCTCATTATTTTAATTGTTACTATTATTACAAATTAAAAAGTATTTTATTATTTTCATTTTATATGTATGAGTGTACTTCCAGCATGTATGTAAGTGCACTCGTGTCATGCAATGCTTGCAGAGGTCAGAGGAGGGCACTGGATCCTCTGGAACTGGGGTAAAGGAAGGCACTGGAGTTGAAGACAGTTGTTAACTGCCATGTGGGTGCTGGGAAGTGAACCTGGGTCTTCTGCAAGAGCAGTCAGTAGTACTCTTAACTGTTGAGCCATCATTCAAGGCCCCATTCTTATAAATTTTAACTGGTAAAAGCACTCATTAAATGTGAAAAATCATTGGATAAAGAATTTGAATGAAGATTGAAACAAGGATCCCAATACTCTGTTCCTACTTCAAGCATCTGCTAGTGATAATCAGACCACCTGTATTCTCTGTTGTTTGGAAACGTGCACACCCTCGTGCACACACCTCTTGCTTTGCTCAAACCCTCAGGTACTTGAAGTCCTCAGCAAGAATTCATCAGCATGATGACAATATTCCCACAAAAGCTCAGTCTGCTGAATGATGTTTAGAACAGGTCATGCTGATTATTATTGGGCAATGGAACATCACTCTGTTATTGCAAGTCATTCAGGTCAAATGAAATTTCCTAAAAATAGTTACTGTTCTGTGCTTGGCTGCTCTGTTATTCCCAGGAGTTCTCCATTCAGGAAGAAATGAGGTGCTTGGCAGAGCGGCCCCGTTCTGAGAAGCACTCTCGCCTTGGGCAGCAGTGTGTGGGGACTGCTACAGTCAGGATAGGAAAACCTGCTCTGACTTAACTTGCTAACAAGTTCCAGTGGGAATGGTGCTTTCATCTCCCTTTGAAAATGTTAATTCAACCTTGGTGAGTGTGTATGCAGCTTGGCTGGGAAAGGCTGTCCTGAGACGAGCTAAAGGAGGGGACGTAGACTCCTGGCAGAAGCAACCTTCTTTGGTTCTCTGTCCTATTGATTTTTGCTTTTGCTTTCAAGTTGGTATGAGGCATAATTTCCTCTAGTCTTTGCCAGCTCCTTCTAGGTGGATCTAGTGGCTGAAACATTTCTATCTGAATTGATGCTGGCCGACTGCAAGGTGATTATCTACAGCCCGACCCCTGTGTCCACTACACACCCGTTCCCTTCCTCATCAGAGCTACTTAAGTCTGGTCACTTTTGCTCATTTCCACTAACATTGTTTGGCTTCCTGCCACGCACAAGATATACGTCAATTACCTTGTTCCTCATTCTGGCCCCTGCAATCCTCTCTGTACCTTTGAAAATCTAAATATACCCCATCACTCTATCCTTATTTAAATCTTTAACACGCATCTTGTATTAAAACTAGAAAATCCGAGTTAGTCCAAAGCAAACCAGCATAAAACAGGAAAACAAGCATGCAAAATCTTTTCATCCAGCCATGACAGCTTCTAGCATTAACTACAGAGGTTTGCTGACCTTATTTTCTATTTTCATATATTATCTATATACAGACACATACATGTCTTTCTGAAATAGAATTGTATTTCCAGATTGACTTTAACATTTTTATATGATAGTACCACAGCTTGTTATCCGATACATAAATTTTATCTATATTGCTCTTTATTATTTCCTCGTGGGGAAAAAGTTATTTTTTAAATGATTTATTTCCTTATGTATGTATAAGTGTGTTTGACTGCATGAATTTATGTGCACCATGTGTGTGAAGTGCCTGAAGAGACTGGAAGAAAGCATTAGATCCTCTGGACCTAGAGTTACTGATGATTGTGACCTGCCATGTGGGTGCTGGGAACGAAACTCTGGTCCTCCGTAACATCAGCCAGTGTTCTTAACTGCTAAACCATCACTCTACAGCCCCCCAAAGCTATGTTTTATATTTTATTAATTTTTATTTTTATTTTATGTGTATGAGTGTATTGCCCGCATGTGGGTGGGAGCATATGTGTCATGCAATGCCTGAGGAGGTCAGAAAAGGGCGTTGGGTCCCCTGGAACTTGAGTTATGTATAGTTGTTAGCTGCCATGCGAGTGCTGGGAACCAAATCCACATCCTCTGCAAGAGCAGTCAGTACTCTTAACCACTGAGAAGTCTCTCCAGTCTTGCTATTTTTTTATAATAAGCAAATTCACTATTGTTTTGTTCTTATTTCAGTTCTTTTTTTACTTGGTAAATACCATTGCAAATTGTATCTTTGTTTAGAAACCATTATATTCATCATTACATAATTCCTTGGAAAATTGTTTCATTAATAGAATTGTGGAATCAAGCATATACACATTTATTAAGTTCTTTTTCTGGTACACTGTTTTATATTGATTTTTCACTGTATGACTATATATATATATCAATTATTTATGCTTAGTTGTGTTTCAATAATTTCAAGCCTTCTGTACCATGACTTCTACTGACTGTGGGACACTTAAAAATTGTTTTTACACATTCAGTATTAATGGTGTGGTTTTTAATACACTGATATCTGCATATGTTACTTGGTAACCTTCACACATGAAAAGTAATGTGGTAACATATGAAATCCCTGAATTGCAAACTAGTCCTTAAAACTGTATGTGTCTTCTCACATCATTCTCATCTTTAGTTTTGCAAAGAAATCAGAAGTTACTGATAAATAAGAATTTGGTTCCAGGGACTGGAGAGATAGTTCAGTGGTTAAGAATATTTTTTTGTTCTTCCAAAGTACCAAGTTTCAATTCTCAGCACTCACATGGCTGTTAACAACCATCTGTTAACTCTAGTTCCAGGGTGTCTGATGCCTTTTTCTGGCCTCCACAGGCATTGTATGACACAGGTGCACATGAAGGCAATACACTCTTATACACAAAATAAAAATAAATAAAAAAAGAATTTGGTTCCACCTAAAACTTTAGGGATGGTTCTGGGGAGATAACTCAGTAGGTAAAGCGTCTGTCACCCAACCATGAGGCCTGAGTTTGGATATCACCAGCACCTACACAAAGGCTAGGTTTGACAAAGCACATCTGTAACCCCAATGCTGGGGACCAGAAGTAGATAAATCCCTGAGCTCACCAGCCATCTAGTCTAGTAATCAGTGAGCTCTGGGTTCAGTGAGAGACTGCCTCAAAAAATAAGGTAGAGAGCGATCAAGGAAGACAGTTTAAGTTGAGCTCTGTTGCCCCATGCACATGCACACTCATACACATGTACAAGAACACATACATACAACACACACACACACACACACACACAGACTTTGGGAACATTTTTGCTGTCCTTGATAATTTCAGTGCCAACACAGAGCTGGAATAAAGTATTTGGGGGGATGTAGAAAAGTGGTTTGGCCAGATATGATGATAGAAAGGGTGGATAACTCCTTTTCATTTTGGTATTTAAAATGGTGAACCCTTATAAGCCTCCTTCCCTGTTTTGTGATGCTCAGGAATGGTTCTTCTGTAAGCTGACTGGCTGTGTCTGGTACTGGCTTTTGTTTCTCTTCCAGGACATGTTTTCGTTCTTTGTGTCTTACATTGTTACCACCATCCTTTGTCCTTTCTACTACCTGTTCCATGGCCTTCTGGAAGGCTTCTCAGGCTTATTGCTTCCAGTAATTGATTAGATTTCTCTATCATGAGTATCACCCTTGGGTCATTGTTTCCTCATATTGTTTTGTGCTCCAGCTGTCCATCAACCTTGCTCTCTTCCTGCCATCCTATTCCCTTGCTTTTCTTACCTTTTTCTAAGACAACATTCTATTAGATCACAGACCTTCGATCTGCCTTTCCTTCTCCCACCAAAGTAGCCAATGCCTCTTTCCCCATAATTTGTCCTTAGATCCGAGAACTGCCAGGCATCTGTTAGAATACTCATGCATCTTTGGGGAAAGCAAGGCCATCCCCTTCCCCTGGCAGCTGTGAGATAAGGAGTCATATAGGCGAGACCACTTGGTATGGAGCTTGCCTAACCCATCTGGAACCTATGAGAGTCAGAAGCCCCTTTATTTGAGTGTGTGTAGCTCTTTACTGCAGGTCTCTGTCATACTATACATGCTGGCCATCTCTCCTAAGGTAGATCCTCTCTGGCCCTTGAGGCTTGCTGTCTCTCTTCAGGTTCCCATTTCCTGACAACACTCCTCTGAAAGGGCCATCTTGTGTCAGTTCCTTCCCACCCAAACTGCTGTTTTCTTTTCTTTTTATAACATGCTCCTATTTGTGTCTTTTTAATGGAAACATTGCCTTGAGATAACTTTTCTTACTATATGCATTTTTTCATAGATATCCTTTTCTTTTGAACCTTCTAGACTTGATCTCCATGTTCTTCTTATGAAGTACATTTCTACAGTTCTTGTTCTTATGTCTTCTTTAATTTGTTCTCAAAAACAACAAAGCAAAACAAACAAACAACTACATTTCTTTCTTTTCAGATTCTTTTCAGATTCAATGACCAGAAACTGATAAGACAAGTGAATCACTCATTACTGCTGTGTTCACCGTGTAACGAGCAGCTAATGCCATTTCCCTATAAGCATCTGGAGGCTGATCAATGTGCACACTGCCAGGGTGCTTCCAGGTTCAGATGGGTCTTTATTGAAGGGAAGCCTTTCTCTCTTTCAATTGTCTGATTCTTTAGGACTATGAACTATCCTAGTTAGTGTGAACAAAAGTTCCCAGAAAAAAACCTGAATCTTGGACTGAACCTCCTGCAAGACTGATCAACTAATTAGCACTTCAATAATTGGGGAGAGTTTGGAAAGTTGCAGATCCAGAGCCTAATTAGAATTTATCTTGGACCATGTTTAGCCCTAAATAAGCTGTTCCTTGCCTACCACTGGGTCTGACTTAACATCCTATGACTAACAGGTAAAACCTTTCGGAATTTGCTAACTTACTAGACCACCAGCTTCCACCAATCCAAGGTGTATGAAGCCTATCAAATAGCATCTACTGCCTAAAGCAGAATTCTCCCATTTCACTGTACCCACGTCTCTACTGTCTCCACCAATGTATTTGAAAAGTCTTGTTTTATGGCTTTCTTTGTTCTATTAGTATAAAAACTTCATAAAATGATTACCACTTTGGAACATGAAATTTGGGGTAACCTGAATCTGTGTTCCCTGGCCATGTCTACTCATATTTGGCTCCAGAATAAACTATCTCTTAACCCCTTTGAGGTGAAAATTATGTTTTTGTATCAACATTAGGTGAATACACACATATACACAGAGACAATCATGTAACATGGATATACACATGCACACATCCCACAAGCCACACACACACACACAGCATGTATACACATACTACATGCATCTCCCAGTGAGGCACTTTACAGTACTTAATGGAGCTCTCAACTTACACATCTAGCTGTCTGTTCCTGGGAATGAGCTCTGTCTGTCCCTGCACTCTGCCTGCATTCCTCTTGTATTCCTTGCTTGGATGTAGAGAATGATAGAGTCTATGTTCTGCTTGCTCACAGCCTGGCAGAATCTGAGGCTGAGCATCTTGTCTGGCGGGTCAGCTTTCGGCAGATTCCTGTCTCTGTCTTCCTTTGTCTGGCTGTCTGTGTTTTGCAAATTGGATTTAGGTATGGCATACAGGGCTCCTAGGCTTGGTGTTTCCTAATTCAACTCCATCTGCTTCATAATTAGTGCCAATACCTCTCTGATTCTGACATTAGATTGTCTGTCACTGTGGTTTTCCATAGTAATGAGAGTTTTCATTTTTTTCTCACATTTTGAAAGTGAGAAAATGGGACAGGCTGCAGAGAGTGCCGGTAGCCAGGCACGAGCCTGGGCTGGAAGTCCAGCTACATTTTTGCATAAGAGAATGGAAGCATTCTGCCTTTAGTTTAAGGACAGGCTCTGACAGCTAGATGAGAATGCATTGTGATCCTCTTTGAAAGGAACAGGTATGGAATATGCATTTATTTAGGAAGCTGCCAGGTGTATGAAAAATCCTTTTCTTGTTTCCCATCTCCATAATATTTCTGAAACTCCTTAACAGTGCATGGAGACAATGCTGTCCTCGCTTAGGAGGAGCCTATGATGGCACCCTTCCTTAGGGAAGATCCTTTCTAGGTCATCTGCTATTTTACTAAGACTCAGAACAATGCCAGGTGCTAGCCATCTGCTTTCTCCCAAGTCACAAGAAAGGAAAACTTGTAAAAATTATTCCAGGAATTAGTATCTGAATGCAGAAGGGATGAATTCTCCCTGCCATACTTCCTGTTTGAGGTATAACATATGACTATGCACATATAGGTATGCACTCTGAGAGTATTTCTTAGTATCACTAAGGCCCCCTTGGACAACATTCAGGTTGCCATTCTGTTCCTGACTTGTCCAAACCTTCCACAGGCAGCCATTGTGTATTAATTGCTCACACATTCTTGGCAGTGCCTTACTTTGTCTTATGTTGCTATAACAAAATAGCTGAGGCTGTGGCTTTGCAAAGAAAAAGAGACTTATTCTAGCTTGATGTTCTAGAGGCAAGATCATGCAACTTCAACTGCCAAAGGCCTTGTGCTATGTCACAACATGGCAGAGTGACCTCCCATAGTGGGAACATGTAACAGTGTAACAGGCCCTGCATGGAGAAGAGGTCACACAGGAGAGGAACCAGGTCAAAGAAGGGCCAGGTTTGGTCTTTTGCAACATCCAGCTCCTGTAACATTAGATCACTTCTGAAAGACCTAACCTGTTTCTCAAAACTAGCGTTTCAGGAGGGCAGGCGTGAGTGTCATCTTTCAGAACTTCCTATCTTTTAAGAGTCAAATTGACCCTTAATATCATTACACTGGGGACTAAGTTTTCAGCACATGAACCTTTGGGGACCACAGTGTCAAGGCCCTAGCACCCCGTAACACATACCTTAAGAGCAACACACACCTTAAGAGCAAGTTCCAGCCTTCCTGTTCTTCTGCTCTGGCAATGAACACTTTCTTACTTTGCAGGATGTACTGGTTAAAGCATGCATTTTGAGGTCCCACAAACTTTTGGTCAAGTTAGAACTCTGTCCTTTGTGTCTACTGGGTACTTTGTAGGCATGATTATTCATCTTTAAAAAGTGATATATCCTGAAGTTTGTATTCTTGTTTAAGACCATGCCTGTAAGGTGCTCAGACCTCAGCTCCATTTTATAGATGAGACAATCCTGGATGGATGTCATGATGTTCCCACATCTGTATAGTGGATGGGTCATGGATCTTGTTACTTTTCACTCTTTGTTCCACAGGATTCAGCTGCTTCTCCTCTGGGTCAGGAAACACAGACATTCAGCAGAGTCCTGCAATTGTTCTATCCTGTGCTGACCTGTAATTATGCCGCAGATTAGAAGATTTCTTGTCCTGCATCCAAGCGTGTCCTTAATCATGAAAGAAGTGTATTCACTTTTCTGTTGCTGTGAGAAGATACCAAAGGCAAGGTAATTTATGGAGGGAAGAATTTATTTTGGCTTGGGGTTCCAGGGGGATGAGACACCATCCCAGTGGGGAGGTATGGTAGCCAACACCGGGCATGGAGGCTGGGGAAGCAAAGCAGAAGCTCATCTTGAATGGCAAGCAAGAAATAGTGTGAACTGGAATTTGAGCAAGGCTAGGAGCTCTCGAAGCCTGTCCCCAGTGACACACTTCCTGTAGCAGGATACACCTCCTAAAGATTCCATGACTTCTCAAACAGCACCATCAACTGGGGATGAAGTGTTCAAACTGATGCTTCTCACTCAAACCACTAGGAGTGGTCTTCTGATGTTCCCATTCCCGGGGAACAAGGCAAGGTTTCAGAATAGTCCAGTCACTAGAGCAGTTCTCTAACCCAGAAGCTTTCAAGCGGTGTCAGGTGAGCTACAAGATCTTGAGATCTGTTCAGACAGTCTGTGTATTAGTTACTTTTTTGTTGCTTTGATAAAATACACTGACAAAAAAGCGTGTTAGGGAAGAAAGTGTTTATTTTAGCTTCTGGTTCCAGAAGGGTATAGTGCATCATGGCAGGAAAGTCAGGGTGGCTGAACTGCAGGATGACCTGGCAGTCAGGAAGAAGAATTACCACATTTCATTTGTACACGGGAAGTAGAGAGGGAGAAGAGGAAGTGGAACCAGGCTATAAAACTCAAAGCCTACTCCCACTGACATATTGTCTCCCATAATGCTCCACCTCCTAACCTTCTCAAAAGCATCACCTACGGGTGACATTTCTCATTCAAACAAGTCTACAAAATCAGAACTAATGCTAAGCTATAACTCATGTGCACAGTGGAGGTTTACACATGGCACCTCCTAGGTGATCACACAAATAAGAGATGTACATACAGACACTGAAGTTACTGGCAAAGTGTAAAACTGTGTAAGCAGCATTTTTTTGTTTTTCTGAAAAAGAGTTTTCATAATGGTTTTTATTTTTTTTAGCAGTTTCTTATGATTTAAAATGAAATTTGGAAAAAAATCTTAATTTCATTATTTTTTTTGTGACAGGTTCTCATTATGTAGCTCAGGCTAGTGTGGAGTCTGATCTTCCTGCCTCAGCCACCTAAGCATGAGGGATATAGGCACACACCACCATACATGGCACTCTCAATTTTATTTTCAAAATGATAAAATTTATAAAGAATAGCTAACATCTGACCAAAAGGTTACTTGGAGTCCTCTATATTATTTGTATGTGTAAAAATAAGTGAAAAGAATCTTAAAACTGCTATATACACATCTATAATACTAGTACCTAGAAGGCTGAGGCAAAACAATTATAAATTCCAGGCTAGCCTGGACCACATGGCAAAACCAACCACCAACTAAGCAACCAATAACCGCAATGACAAAATGACAAAGCCCTGCTGAATATGAGTCTACAAGACTTCAAGCTGAGTTGACTTTACATCCTTCACAGGACCACTCTGGCACTCTTACGGGGTCAGGGGGTTCTTGGTCCTGGTAATAAATAGAAAGGCAGAGTTTGATGTGCTTGCTGACACTCAGAATTTCCTGTGCGGGACAGATGGGCCTTAATAAAGGGGCTTTGGTGCCAGAGCTCCTGCCTGCCAGGCCTGATTGCTGACTGTTGCTATAGCACTGCTCTTCAGGCAACACCCTAAGCTCTCTAACCACTATACTCTTTCCAGATGAGATGCTGAGAGCACTGCTCGGCTTTGCCTCTCAGTGGACATGGCCAGTTTGGACAGCAGCAGGTGTAGTTCTGTGCCTTATGTATGATCCTTCAGGGTTCATGGTGCTCATTTGATCCATTTCCTTCACAGTGCCTCCTCCAGGGCCCAAGTCCTTCATCCTTACTTATTCTTGTCTTTCATCTAAATTGCTCTCTGGGACAGACTCTGAGAAATTCATTTATATTGAAGAATATGCAACTCACTATATGTTATCTTCCTGGAAATTCTGAATTTGAGCTAAATGAATGTGCCCTGTCTTCTAGAATTTTGCACATCAGAAAATAAGTGAGAGAGAACGTGTTCTTGGCAGTCGGTGCTTTCTGATTCCACTAAGCACACAGAAGATGGGGAATTGGGTCTCCTTACTCCTGAGAGGCCTTCTTCCCAGGACATCAGCTGGGGAGCTCTAATACCCTGCCGCTGATTCTGATTCGCTAGTCTTAATGCAAGTTATTCAAAGACAGAGGTATGTAAATACTTGACACATCCAGAGACAGAACACCCACTACAGAGTACCCATTACCTGGGTAGTGGTACTGCAGGTCCAGAGTGGAGGCCTGGGGTCACACATTAGGTAGGAAGGCATGAATTGGTGCACCTAGATATGTAGAGGAAGAAGAGTTAAAAGCAGACGTGCTCATTCCTGGCCATAACCTTAAAGGGTCCTGGGAAAATTATTCCGATATCATTAGGACTCATGTAGAGGCACAGTGAGTAGTTTTTTTTTTTATGATTTACTATTGGACTTTATGAAAAAGTGACTGCTTTCGGCTACAGTCACAGACAAGCTACAGAGGAAGAAAGTCAGCTAATTCACTGGTAATTCAATATCTTTTAATAGAAACCAGGAGAGACAGGATTAGAAGCAGAACCCATCTTGAATCTCCTCCAAAATTGAAATTTTATTTGTACTTCTCAGACAGAAACTGAAGTTGGAAATCAGGGACAGTGGTATGGAGCTGGGGCGTACGTGACGTTTACTCTCATTTCACTGGCTTTTAGTGATGCACCTGTCAGTAGATGGCAGGCTGAGCCTCTGTTACAGTCACTGTAAGGGCTACCTGGAAAGGCTCTTCACTGTGGAGGGTGGAGCCCAACTTTCATCTCTAGTATGCTTTGTAGCAAGTGGACATGGAGGTACAGCGTGTCTCTCCATTTTAGATGGAGTCCTAATCTGTACAATCCCAGCATGATTTATTGCAGGTCCTCCTGGAATAAAGTCTCCAATCTGCAGGGTCTTTCCTATTCACCATTCCTCAAAGTGACTTTATGCTTCCATCTTTGAATTTAACCAACACAGCTGACCCCAGTTTCACCTTACCTTCACTCAGTTTTCTTCTCTGGCAGTCCATCCCAGGACTATATCAATAAAATCCCACCATGGTGAACAAGTAGCTTCCCTTCCTAGATGCCCCCCCCATTTGGAAGAGTTAACATCCAGAGGCCCTGGTCTGCAAATGTTAGCTACATCTTTGGAGTAACAGAATACTCAAGGCTTGTGGTGCCTGCCATAGTGAACAAGTGCGGTGAGCTGGTGAACAGGCGACTTGATTTATGTAGGGTCTGGCCATTTCCACCACTATATTTACTACTGAACATAGAGAGACAGATAGGAAAATCCTATACAGACTTTTCCTGGGCTCATGTAGCCAAATCTCACCACATTTCATTGGCTCAACCAATTGACTGACCTCACCCAAGAAGGGAGAATTGGAAAGATACAGTGAGCAGATGGCATGACTTCTCCCCAAGGTTACTGTGAGGCCACACATCCCAATGGTGTGTGAGTTTTCTGACTCAAGCATTTCTATGCCTGGGCTGCTTTATGATCCATTTGGGTCTGACTGGCTGTCAAAAAGATTTCTTTGGGGAAGAACTTTCTGGATTGTAGTCTCATCTACTTATTTCAGGAGCAATGCTGGCTTGGATTAGTATCTCCTTTACTGGCCTCCCCCTTGTTCATCTTTATTTGCTCCCTGTGGAGCAGCCCAAGTGATGAGACTGTATTGATGTGCTGTTCTAAAGCATCAGCCAGCTAGAGGAGGTCCTGCCTCACACAGAGGCTATTTTGACAGCTGGGATTCTTCATGCTCTTCTCCATACCAGGGATCCTCAATTAATCTTCCTCCAGGTAGAGGGAGCACAATGGTGCGATTCATTTGTGTCATTCTGAGCACACATCTTCTTTTGAAGTGCACCAAGCCTGGAGTGGCAGCAGATCACTGCTGCTGGGCCAAGGTGGGAGAATTGTGAGCCTAATAAATTCCTGATAAATGTACATGTGGTCGTGTGCTTTCTGAATTATAACAAATCTTTATCCGTAGGGATCTTGGTTTCCATGGCATTCCTCAGTGCAGGGTTGAAGGTATGGGGCAATCTGCCTATGCAGGTAGGCCTCAAGTACTCTTCCTCATCCAGAAGCTGGCCCACACCTCCTGGCAGGGTCGAGGATGGCTGAACTTTTGGGTCTCACCATGCAAGGCTTAGAATAGATTCAACTTGGTTCTCACAGTCCAGATGTGGTAATGGGCACAATCTCTTTGAGTTCATCTTCCAGATGGCCTTCATTTTTAGGAACTAAGAGGCAGTTTTATGGGTGCTATCATGTGCATGCTCGATTCTTTTGTGGGGCAGTTTTTGACAAGCTCTGAAGGGTGTCATTGGGTATTCTTATTTTTAATCCATGTTCTTATGTTTAAATCAAGATTTCTATAACCACAGCTAAATGTGGACATGTTGCAAAATCCCAGCAGTGTAGTCATGAGCCCCATTTCATGTTATTTGTACCTCACTGTGGCCTCCTTTCCTTGAATCTTATCTACTTCTGGGGCCTGTACTTCACCAGTAGAATGCAGCCTGGGTTGCAGGGATGCTTAAGTGTCTACCTATTGTTCTTAGAACACATATGCCCCAAGCAACAAAGCCATAGAATGATGCAAACCAGGAGAGACTAAGAAATGTGACTGGCAGTTTTTGCTAAGCTCCCAGATGATAGCTAGATCCAGCAAGCCAGCTATATTATCCAGACTTTCCTTTCTGGGTCCCAGGCATCATGCCACAAAGATGAGCTGTTGTGCCATGTCCTGTTTCAATTCTTGACCCTCAAAAGCACAAGATATGACACTCAAAAGCAACAAAATATTTCAAGTCACTAGTAGGTAAGATGCTTTGTTATACAATGTCCAAGGGTACTTTATTACCCAGTGATACCCCCAGCCATTCTAGTGGCCTACATATACCACAAGGTTTGGATCCTACTTCTTAAGATTTCTATTGATTGGACACCTAGAAAAAAGATGACTGGCTTCTTAGACAGTAGGGCGATTTCTTATCTTCCAGTCACAGAGCATCCTAGGCTTTGACAGTTCCAGGTTGATTTGAGAGGTTCAGTTCTGTGCTGCTGCTCTGTAGCCTTGAACACCCTCCCCTCTTAATTAACACATCTGTAGCTCTGATATGTTATACAGAACTTCAACTCCCATAGCCAATGAAGACTGTTCTTCATTTCAGACATGTAGAAATTTCACTTTCTGCGTATCAGTTATAAATTATCATCATCATTATTGTTATTATTATGAATAACTTAGTCTAAAGATGAAATGCAAAGGTACCCTGTCTGACATTTTAACTCGAATTCCTTATCTCCTTATCTAGAAAAATTGGGTTATTTCTTTTCTACATCATAGTACTGTGTTAGCAAAATCATGAACATGTTAACTGTTTAAAAAGATGCAAAATTATTCAGAAAACTGAGATTATCTGCTTGGCTTCTTAATTCTTAAATTCACAGTGGTGTTTGATGGTTGCAACTGGGTAGATCTGACAACTGAAATTCTCTTTGCTATGGGAGTGAACAGAATTGTGATGGGTGCCAATCAGTGTGGCATCTCTAGTGTCAGTCAGTGATCATTTTTACCAGCCATTAAAGAATTGTGTCCTGAAGATCCCGCCACTCAATCTTATTTCCACCAGACAGCAGCTTATGGGGCCAGGAGGCTAACATGGCTTGCCAGATAATGTAGAGGGTTGTTTTTCCCCTCATTAAGATGAATGAAACTAGCAGATGGGATGCAAGCTCTATCATTCAGGGAGAGAATTTAATATATGAAATGTAGCCTTTGACAGATACCTGGATAAGCATAGGCTATCAGGAAAAATAAATGGAGAAAAAGTAATTATGGGAAGAGGGAAATCAGACAGAAATGCAATGATTACACAAGCCCACTGAGAAATAAATAAAGGGCTTTTCTAAGAGGTAATTCTGAAATCCGCAAGTGGAAGTTTGGCTCTTAAGCTTCAATACATCTCTGTTTAGTTTGTTTGTAACTTTCCTCAAAGATTTCAGGAATTATCCAGCATCTCTCTTTATCATACTCTGAATCCTGGTGCAGAGTCTCCCCTCATCTTGTTCCTAGTGAATGGTTCTTAATTTTGGATGCATTTGTCAGTCTCCAGTGAGCCTTACAGATGATCAATGCCATTATGTACACACAGAAATAACATATATTGTTATAACTAACTGCATGCTACTAATAGCATCGCTTGCCTTCACTAATTAAATGCACTTTAATTTTGAAAAGATCACTTTGATTACAGTGTAAAGGATATAAAGACAGAACAGCAAATACAGGATAACATATGGAAAATTTGAGTGGATAATTGAGGAGTTTCAGTCTAGTATCTGTAGCCTCAGACAATCAAGCTAATATTAATTAATATCATTTGCTGATATTAATTTGCTGATATATCATTGAGTTCAGGACAGAGAGAGGGAGGATGCAAAGAAAAGAAATAAATGCAAGAGAAGTTAAAAAAAAGCAACAAGCCAGCACCTAAAATATTAAGTACATTGTGAAAAATGAATTGCACGGAGAAACACAAATCAGCTAAACGGAGAAACAGAGACCGTATCATGCGGATGTTTTGGGATGTTTGGGGAATAATTACTAGAGAAAATACTGATGCCTGGACTCCAGCCTCAGAGGAGCTGGCGAACTGGATAGTTGAGGTAGAGCTCAGCAGTTTGGCTAAGCTTCCCTGCTGATTCCAGTGAAGAATCACCATAAAAATTGCTGCCCTTGTTGATTCTTTTGGCCATCATCATCAGGTAGCTGTCCACAATGGGAAGGATGCTGTCAAGAAGCCTGGGCTCAAGGATGACAGTGGAGAACAAAAGCTAACTTTTCTCCCGTAGACCCTGTGCTAGACATTCCACATGTAGCATCCCATTATTTCTCAACCCTGGTTTCTTATTAAAATGATCTGGAGGTTGTGAATAAATATCAGTGTTCTAGTAAGTCATTTAAAATCTTTAGGGTGAAGTTGGAGCACACACACACACGTGTGTGTGTGTGTGTGTGTGTGTGTGTGTATGTGTGTTTTGATGGCTCTGTCTTTTGATTCACAAAGGCAGGATGACAGGGAGCCACTAGCTTGGGATTTTATAAGGCACTCTGGTGGGCTGAAAAAGAACATTTCCATCAATGCACACTGTATAAATGATAATATTTGTAATATTTGTATAAAATAATAATGAAAGTGAAAAATTCCTATCCCTGCATGATGTCACAGCTGACACAGAATTGAAAATAGTGCAACACATTACTCAGGTGTTTATGGTCTTGCCGATGCAAACACATATGTTAAGTCAGGTCTGGCAGCACAGGCCTGTAACAGTAGTTATGGGAAGGTTGAGGCAAGAGGATCACAAGTTCAAGATCTGCTTAGGCATCAGAATGAGTTCAAGCTTACCTTGCAAAACAGTGAGACCTTGTTTCAAAATAAATAACAAAGGGGCACGAGAGATATCTCAGCCATTAAGAGCACTGGCTGGTCTTTCAGAAGATCCAGGTTCAGTTCCCAGCACTCACATGGCAGCTAGCAACCTTTTGTCCTGTCTGTAACTCAAATTCAAAGGGATCTGATGCCCTCTTCTAGTTTCCGCAGGGTTTGCATGACAGAGGTGCACTTACACAAAACACTCATACACATAAAAAGAAATTAATCCTTAAAAAATAATTAAAAGAAGGTTGGGCATTATAGTTCAGCAGTAGAGTACTTGCCAGGGAACACCCGGGTGTATCTAGGTTTAGTCCCCTGTACTAACACCCTGTGGCGTCAAATACACTACCATGCCAGTCACATAAAATGTACCACGTACATTTTTGCACAGTTCACACTACCTATAATAACTATAAACAAGCTACTGGTTTATGCATTTTCATACTATTTACTCTTATTTTAATGTATTTTTCAAACATAAATAATCCAAGTACTGTAAACACTGTAAAGTACTATGCCAACAGCACCTTCCTTGATCTCATGCTTACCACATCTCTGGTTTACCCTGAGTCCATGTGGAATGATCGATGGCTATCATCTATGCTGGTGCAGCACATCCTATGATGCTTAGATGAGATCGCCTGGGCGATGTACCTCTCAGAATGTGTCCCTGTCATTAACTGACACATGATGGTATTCATGAATCTCTTCCTGTGGAGCCCTAGGCAACCTTATTAGCCGTTTTCTGAGCATAGCAGAATGGCCTCCCATCTATCTCTTTGAGAACCTCACCCATCATTTATGATCCGTCTTTTCCAGAAAAACCTTCTGAAAATTCTTTTTATCAGAATATAATTTTACTGCCTATGAAGGCCTCTTAGCGACTATGAAATGAATTTTTTTCCTTATGGCCTTTCACTTTTTTCTTATCTACTTCAGTTTACAACTCTGATTTATTCTCCCTGTTTCATAGGTGGCTCTGAGTGAGTGACATTTCTTGTGAGCAAGTCTCTGTCCTACGGCACCTAGTAGAGTGCTTGGTGTATAGTAGCAGACAAACTAGTATCTCCCAGTTGAGTGAGGCTGCAGACCAAAGTAACTTGACAGTTATCATACACACTATTAAGCCAAATATAAAGGTCTGGTTTTTTTGTCTGGGTTAAGGGCATCTTTTCAAAAATTAGATCATTCTTATCCTTAGCAATTAATCTAGGACATGTGAAAAGAAGTTTAGAAAATAATGTTAGACTTTCTAGAAACCAATAATATGGATGGTGATCCTTTTTGCCATTTCCTCTGTCCTGAACGGAAGACATCTATAATCAAGGGGGTGGGGTGGGGGAGGTAGGCATCTCATACATAAGGAGATTGAGATGAATATTTTTAAAAATCCTGATAATGATCCTATGTTTGCAGGTATATAAAACATGTCATATTTGACCAGAAAATAGTTTTATAAACATTCTTACAAAGTTTTTTGTTGTTTCTTTTTTGTTTGTTTGTTTTTTGAACCCCAACTGTCCTGGAACTTGCTATGTAAACCAGACTGGTCTTGATCTCACATAGATCTACCTGTTTCTGCCTCCCAAGTGCTGGGATTAAAGGTGTGTTCCACCATGCCCACCCTTACTATAAAGTTTTAGAAAGTGTTTTGGATGCAGGAAACTAAAGACCAGCGAGTGCTCAGGGAGGGACAATTGGGAAGCTGTGGTATGAGCTCATAAAATATAAGTGTTTGAAATGGTGAGAGCTACGGGCACAGTGGCATCAACGATGGTGGTTCCTGTCACTAGAGAATCATGGTTTTTCTTCATCTACCAGACTACAGGGGGTAGCCCTCAGCGTCTGTATCCAACCTGGAAGCAAGCAGACCAGATACTTCTGGGAAACACATGTTTTTCTGCTACCATCCAAACATTGCTAGGACAATCTAGACTGAGGAGGGGAGGGGGTGATACTGAGTATTTGGCAACAATCTGACAAAACTAACCAATGTTGAGACAAAGCCAGTTTATTTTTGGAAGTCTTAAAGCAAAACGAAAAAACAAAACAAAACAAAATACCATAGAAGTCATAGTCAGCTTTGGTTGTCAATTTGACACCCCTGAAAAGAGAGAACCTCAGTTGGGGAATTTCCTCTATCAGACTGGTCTGTGAGGTATTTTCTTGATAGCTGAATGATGTGGGAAGATCCAGTCCACTGTGGGTAGTGCCACATCTGGGCAGGTGGTCCTGGGTTGTACAAGAAAACAGACTGAGCACAGACAAGAGAAGCAAGCCCGTGTGAGGAGGTTTTAGTCAGTGTTTTATCACAGAAAAAGCAACCAAACTAGAGCAATAGAGGAAGAGGTAAGGAAAACATAAGTGAGAGAAGGTAAGAAATCATTCTCCTGAAAGAACTGTCTACAGCATGTAGGGAAATGTCCCCATGAGAACTGGGTGACTTTCCTGCCACGACATTGCCGGAACCTATGTTAGGTTTCATCACAGTACATCTAGAAATTGGATTTCCTATCTGAGCCTACCCCCTGTTCCACATAGAACTATTCATGATAGCTCTACTTTTGGTTTTGAATGAGTGACTTTAATGAGAATGTGGCAAGCAAAGTGAAAGAATAAAATAGCAAGGAGTAAATAGAATTGGCAGATGGGTAGGAGAATATCATCAAATTGGGTGCTTACAACATACAGAAGAAATGATTGCTGTTGTCTGACTGGAGGTGCAAGCTAATGTAACATCATCATATCAAGCACTTAATTGCTGAAGGAAACTCTACTGGAACAGTCATGCTGGTGTTATGCTTGAGAGAGTTCCAGGCAGAGCAGAACATTTCTCCATGGATGAGCTTTGATTTCTTGTTTTCACTGCAAGCATTTTTATACCATGGGATATGTAATAGTGGCTTCGTTTGGAAATGACTGTTCTCAAGGGGTGCAATGTTTTTAATACCCTTAAATATTTACTGTTCTCCTTTCTTCCTATCCCCTGGCTAAGGGAGATAGCTTGAACGACAATTATAATGAACATGTTGGATTTGGGGTTCATTATAGGCAGCTAGTCACTTGAATAATATATACATTAACATCTGTATCAATATCTGTATCTATATCCATAGGTATCTATGTTAAGAAAGTTTCTTTTCTTGTTACTATGATGAAATACTCTGACAAAAGCAACTTAACATGTTCGTTTTAACTGATAGTTTAAGACACAGTTCATCATAATAGAGAAGTCAAGACAGTGGGATCTTGAGGCTATTGGTCACATCTCATCCACAATTAGGAAGTAGACAGGGCTAAATGCTTGCATACTGAGTTAACTTCCTTATTTTTAAGCAGTCCATGATCTAGTCTCAGGGAATGGCTCCACACAGAGTGGATGAGTCTTCTAACCTCAGTGGACATATTAAAGAAAATCCCTTACAGACATGCTCAGAAGCCTATCTCCCTTGTGAATCTAGATCTCATCAAGTTGTCAATAGAAACTAGTCCTTAAAGTATCTGTAACAGAAATATTACATATGTGCATACATTATAATGTATATTTGTACATGCTGCAGTTGTGCTCTCACCTGCTGCCTTCCAGGACGTTCGTGCTAAGTATCTTCCAGAAGCTTCTATAGTCTTTCCCTCACTCTCTTTTGCTTCACAGACGTCTTGAGAGAGTTATAACAAGACGTTTAATGACCCACTGATCAATTAATTGATTGATGAGGAAGCAGAGAACTTGGGCCAGAAGTTGGGCTAAGTGATAATCCTCCAAGTTCCTACTCAGTAACTGACCTCTGCTGGCCATGCCTCCTACACCAAATATTGTTCAGACTCCCAAAACAGTACTGACAACTAGAAACCAAGGGTTCAAACATATGTGCCACTGGGGTACATTTCAGACCCAAAGAACAACTTTCCACTCCTGGCCTACATAGGTTCATGGGAAAGTCATAATGTAGACTGTATTCAGTCCAACTTCAACAGTCCACATAATCACAAACGTCTTAGCATTGTTCAAATGCAAAGTCCAAAGTCTGTTCTGAGACTCAAGATAAACTCTTAAGACTTGGTAAAATAAGAAAAATCAAATTGCATAATTCCTAAATAGTGCCATCTAGTAAATGAAAAGTCCATTCTAAAAGGGATAATCAGGATGTCAGAACGGAAAGATTTGACCAAAAGAAGACTAAAGCCCAGCAGGGCAAACATAAATCATCTGTAGCCTAATTTTCAGTAGAGCCCAGTTCCTGTCTAATACCTCGTGAGTGCAACCTTTACTGTTCACATTTGTATCTGCATTATGGTCTTCTAAACTTCTAATAGAATGGTCAAATAAGCTCCGCTTACATCATTTTAAGGCTTCTCAAGCCTGAAGCTCCAGAGTCCTCTAGATTCCTCCCTGTAAGTTCTGAAAGTCTATGAACTATAGTTTTATCTCAGCAAAGATCTTCTTTGCATGAGATCTCATCATTGTGACAAAATATCGAAATATTTTACAGAAGCAATGAGTCCATTTTGGAGTCTTATCAATTCACATTAATGGGGGAGGCATATCAGTGGGAAGAGATTAGTCACTGGTGGCAAATTATGTGACATGACTTGCTTCACATTTTGAAGTGGGGCTAGGTTATAACCCTTAAAGTTCTGCCTCCAATGACTATGCCTTCTACCCTAAAGGTTTGCAGCCTCCCCAAATGCACCAAGTGTTCAGCACGTGAGACTGTGGGAGACATTTAAGATCCAAATTAAAACATTCTGCCTCATCTACTGAACTCTGACATGTTAGTATAAAAACTCTGACATGTTAGTATAGAAACAGCCATAGATGATACATACACAAATGACCTGTTCTAATAAAACTTTAGTTATAAAAAATAGGCAGCTAGCCAGATTGGGTTTGTGGGTCATAGTTTTTTACCTTTAGCACAGACTTTAAAAGGCAAAAATAATGCTAGGTGTGGTAGTGCACATCCTTATTCCCTGCAGAGGCAGATGGATCTCTGTGAAATTGAGGCCAGCCTGGCCTACATAGTGACTTTCATGCCAGTTGGATCTATATGGAGACCCTCTCTCAAAAAAAAAATAAAAGAAAAAATAAAAAAAGAGAGAAACAGCAAATACCGAATACTGCACCAGGAGAAATTATTTGATTAACTAGTCATTGTTGTGGTTCATACACTTTACAGCTGGATGACATCATTGATTGGTTTTATTCCTTGGAAGTTTGCATAGTGTCTCCTGATACTATTGGAGCTAGTTTTGAGGGGAGAGGCTTCCAGTTCAGTTCGGACTTCTCAATTGCTCCAAGTACTTTATCTGAAATTTGTCCTATCTTCAGCAATAGGTTCTTACTTTTAAGTTCTGGGAGGCAATCAAGGTCTGTGATAATAGCTTGTGTTATTTGGGAGTCTCTTGGACTTCTGTGACCAACAACCTAAAAGGAGGTTTCTCCTGAATGGCACTATTGTTTTTTTAAAATAGCTTTCTGAAATGCACATATACTCATATATGTTTGTGTGTGTGTGCACATATATGTGTGTAGTATTTATGCATAAGTAAAATTTGAACTAATGCATAATTCAGATCAAAGTTCTATATGCTAACGTATAAATGCTTCCTGTTTTTTCTCAGAAGCACAGATGTGAAGAGTGGGTTTCAACTGAGATGGGAAACTAAGGATAAGGAAGACATATGCATATATGTCTTTGTGAATATGTATGTGTGTGTGCACAGGACACATGTGTATGTCAGAGTTGAACACTGCATATCTTCAAGAAAAAAAAAGTTTTACAGCATGCACAAGACCCATGCAAACTCAAGTAGACAAAAACCCAGCATAGAACTTTAGAAGTGGGCAGCAGTCTCCAATCTTAGCTGAAGAACTATTGGGCAACTCAATACTACTGGGTGTGGAAAAACTGATATTCTTCAAGGGAGTGACATAAGATAGGCTGACTAGACCCCAGTGGTAGAATTTGCACTGATAGACATCAGAAGACACTAACTTGATTCCATAGGTCTTAGCATAAATGACAGAATGCATGAAATTCAGTGGAGGGTGCCTATAGGAGGGTGCCAGCAGGGATGGTGGTATAAAGATGATTAAAACTTTGTGCATGAAATATACAAAAGTTTAATAAAAATAGAAAGTAAAATATAAATAAAAAGAAACAAGTTTTAGACATATTAGATAATAACTATAATAGCTGGATATATATTAAATATTAATCACATTCATTGATTCCTTAAATTTTGAAACAACAAACCAAATTATACAAAGCCCTTAAGAATCAAGGGGGCTACCACGAGATCAATGTGGAGGGAAAGGTTGATCATCTATTATGCCTGGCCCCTATCTATACAACAATAAGTTTACTTACACAGCCCAAGAGACATGTCAACGAGAGCTGAATTAAAAGTCACTCTATTTTTCAAAACTTCTCTAAATTATTGAAAAGCTAGGGAAAGACAATTCTCAGTGCTGAGTGGTTGGCAGCATTCAGTGCAGGTCACTAGGTTGAAGCCACGGGCACAATTGCAAAGGATGAAATTGTGTTTACATGTTAAAGAATTCTCTTGACTGTCCTGAAAGTGCAACCTCAAGGACTTCTGGAGTTGAAGAGAGAGATAGTCAGACTCTCGCAAGTGTCCGAAACATCAGCTTGGTGATTCTTAAGTCTCTTTAGGGAAAAAGGACTGTCTATAATCCTGGTCCCTTGTTCTCTTCAGCCTGGACAGGCAAGATACTTTGTGCCAAAGCTGCAGATCAGCTGTGAGTCTTCGTCAGTCCCTTCCTCTCTATGCCTCATTAATCTAATCTGGAAACTGGAAGTGTTCACCCCACAGGACTGGTGTCAGGATGGAAGTAAAGTGTCTGTACCTCTCGAAGGTCAGTGTTTACCTCTCACCTTGGACAAATATCAAGAAGACTGACAGTCAGTTTATTTGATCTCTGTAAATTACCCTGAGTTAAATGGAATGGGCTAAATTTATAACCAGATATATATATATATATAACCAGATATATAACCAGATACATATATATATATATTATCAGGTTATATAATTTTAATTATAAATATAATAAATAATTATAATTATATAATTATAAAAAATGTAAAACTATTTTAGACGATGTTAGAGTATTTTCAACCCCGAAGGACACTGAAAAGAGGATAGATAAAGGGAAGACTCAGTGGTTAAGAACACTTGCTGCTCTTGCATGGAATCAAAGTTTGGTTCCCAGCACTCACATCAGGCAGATCTGAACCACCTGTAACTCCAATTCTGGGGGGACCTCCTGATGCCCTCTTCTGGCCTGTGTGGGCACTGCCATATAGACAAGAAGGCACATATCACAAATTAAAAAATGAAAAAGACCTGCTATAGAGGCTTCCAGCTCTTGGGAGGAGGTGGATTTTTCCTTGTTCTGGAAGCCAGCAGCACCAGTGATGAAGCCTGGAAGACGCTATCCCTTCTCCTGGCCACAAGCTCTCGGGTGGTAGCAACTTTCCCTTTCTCTTCTTCATACTTACCATCTACACTGAGATTATTATTCCTATCATATTTTTATTGTTTTTATTAAACATCTCAGTTTTAAACTTAAATTCTCCTGACACTTGCTCAGCTCATTTGCTATAGAGAAAGCTGAATCCCAGGGAGGGGCTCCATTCCTCTCAGCTTAGCCTCTCTATGTAACCTCAGGTTTTATTTACATTGATTGATACAATTATGAACATGAAACTCAAGTGAGGTCAGCAAAACATGTCCCGGGTCTCCTTCCTGCTCTTCTAAGAAAGCATCTAGAAGTCACAGCTGTCTCTGTGAATGTCGGCAAGAGTTTTCCAGGAGTTATTGGTAAGCACTTGTTAGGGTCTGAATTATGTTCCTCCAAAATTTGCATCTTAATGTCTTCATATGACTTTAAAAATATGTCTACATTTGAGAATAAGACCTTTAAAGAGGTAACTGAGGTGAACAGAACCCATAGGAATCAGCTGTAATCCAGTATGATTGATATGTGAAGAGCAGGTTAGGATTCAGGCATACAGAAGGGGCAGATCATGAGAGCCAAAAGGGAGAAGTCAGCACCTGTGAGATGCAGAAACGCTTCATGAACTTGACTCTACCAATTTCATTTTGAAATTCCATCCACCAGAACTACAAGGAAATGAATTTCTGCTTTTTCAGCCATTCAGCCTGTCTTGCTTGTTATAGAAGCCCTAGCAAACTAATACAACATCTGGAGCCGGGTTGGGGAGCAAGGTATGAGATGGAACCCCACCCTCCCACAGTCTCCTACATGACTGAACTGCTAAAAATGAATCAAACACAAGGCCCATCTACTGTGGAACTTTCAGCGAGGAAAGAAAAAATGACCTGTTTTATCCTTTGAGCTGGAACATAACCAAATGCACCATGGCCTTTTAGCCTGTAGAACCACGTTGAGCCTTAGCAAGTGCTTAATGATGTTTGTTGAATGCCTTGACTCAGGAAGGAATAAATAGCCCAAGTGTGGAATACTTTAAGTGTAGTATACTTTAGGAAACTGAGTGAAACAACAGAGCAACAGGAAGACAGACATTAATCTTATAGTTACATTAAATCGGCAATATTTTTTCTGCTTCAGATCCTCCATGGTCCTGGATCTTGCACTTAAACCCTTCTATCATCAGGGTAAGAATAGTTCTGTGAACCTGTGGATCTGCATGGTGGTACATTAGAGTTCCTTTATGGGAAGACCTTGATCTCATCCCCCTTTTGGATCTTGAAATGGCCCTATAAATTTACTATAGTTCTTCTGAACTGAAGTCTGAGTACAGACCCACTCAGGAACCCACCAGGAGACAAAGTCTGTCTGTGACCTTAGAAACATGCCAAGAGATCTTTGTTACAGGCATAGATTTGAAATAACCTTGCTTTGGATTTAGTCACTATTAGACATGGCCTGGAGAAATACAGCTGGACCAGAAACCTATCCATAGATACAATGAAGCCTTCCTAGAGATCTGCGAAACCACAAACCAGTGTGTCTGATGAGAGGCCTTGGTCTGCTACCCCTGATATTGATTCCTGTATTTGTACCACTTACATAGATGGTACTACTTACATAGAAGAAAATCCTGGAGAAAGACCAGCCCACCCAATGAACAGGAGTTCTAATCATTTGAGTACTGTCATGGGTCTACCAACTGTCCTTCCCTGTCAACTAAGCACAATCCATGTGGTCCAGATTCAACCCACTTGACTGTGATCGCAAAGGTAGTATCTTCACCTCAGAGACTTAAGGGGAAAAGAGTTTAGCACATGGAAACCATTCTGAAAAGACTGAAGGAAGGGCTGACCTTCACAGGTACCAACACAAGCCACATAAGCAATAAAGACTCAGACAAATATAGTGTCATTCAAAACACATACAAAACTGTCACAGCTCTCCTCTCTTTTGTGAGAAATGAATTGCCTGGAAATTAATTCAAAATAATCATTTTAAAGAAGTTCAGTAAAATTCATGAACAATTAGATAACTAAGTAAAATTTAGGAAATGATACAAGAGCAAAACTAGCAGGCAAATAAAGAAATAAAAACCATAAGATAAAAGTAAATAGTCATCCTGGAACTGAAGAATACAATGAAAGAAAAACATCCAATAATGAATTTCAACAACAGACTTAAGCATGTCAAAGAAAGTACTGGAAACAGGAAACAAGAAGGCAGGTCATAGGAAATGTGCCCGTAAGAGGAACTAAAAGGAAAAAGAAGAAAGAGTAAGAAATCGATGGAAAATGACCAAACATGTGAATTATGGAAGGACTAGAGGTATGCTGAGAAATTTCACAGTAATAAAGAAAAAAAAAATAGAAGAGTTAAATGGGATGGGGAATGGGAGCGTGGGGTAGAGGAGGGAGTGGAGGGAGGGATAAGGAACAGTAAAGGCCTTAGAAAACGCCATATGGAAACTTACCATGATGGAAGTTTCTTAAAGTACACAATATACATCTTAAAAAGTGATTAAAGGGACTTGTCCTATAGCAGGGGACACTTCCCTTTCTAGACATCATAGGGTAATGAAAAAAATCTCAATGCTGGGAATAAACTCCCTCTCTAGAAGCTGTTGACCAGGGGTCCCATAGACCTCCAAACAGTACTGGCCGATGACTCTTCTCTTGCCTCCCCACCAGAAGTGGAGAGTAAGACCCTGTTGTTGAAGACACTGCACACATGAGCTGTAGAACAAACAAGGAGACATCAAGTTGGTGCTGACTTCAGAGCCTCCTCTCCACTGGCTAGCATTCATAGTGCTGGAAGGTACTACGCATGCTATCAGAAGGAAAAAATAATCATCAGACTTAGCCAGCTGTGAGTCCTGTGAGCTACAGTAAGAACTGGCCTGGAAAGATGTGCCTTCAGTGCAAAAGTGGAACAAATATTATGGGAGTAAGCAACCGTTGTTCAATTGGATTTAACGTCCACTTCCTAGGATGGAGCCCTTACCTGACATTAATATCAGGGTCATGAACCTGAGGCTAGACAAGTCACAGGGCATTCTGGAGAACCTAATAATCATTTTTCTACTAATTATTGTATTCAACTGACTATTAATGACTTATTGTTATACCCATAGATTAATGCATCTCACTATCCTCACCAGAGAAGTTTCCTTATGCAACAGATGGTACTTACCACAGAAACCACAACTGGCCAGCATGCAGAGAACAAGAAGCTGCAGAGAGCATATGCTTGAATAGGACGCTTATTTCTAACTTCTGCCTTCCAAGGCGTAGGGGTAATTTCAAAAGAAGGGGCAAAAAGATTTAAGAGCCAGAGGTGTTGGCTGATTACAAGGAAACAGTTTTCCAGACAGCTGGTCAGTTACTCATGTGAACTCACAGCAATGGTGACATCATGCACAAGTCCCATGCAGGCTCAAACCAGACAATATCATAGCATAGACACGACGAAGTAAGAAGTTCTAGCCCTACCTAAGGAAATTGTGGCAATAGATGGCCTCAAGGGGCAGAGACAGTTCCTTTTTAGCATGAGGGTTTTGGTAGATTAACCATGCTTCAGGGGATGGACCTACACTAAAGGACATTTGAAGACACTATAGGCCATATGTCTATTTGTATATATATATATTTTTTTTTCTCATTATGTTGATTGGGAGCAATAAAAAGAAGTGCAGATAAGGGAGAGGATATGAATACAGTCAAATTATACAACAGGAAAATGAAAAAATTCAACAAAAAAGAAAAAGAGAATAGGAGATGGTTAAATAAAAATAGATTATTATAAAAATACATTGGGAGGCTGATAAAGATATACATATATATATACACATATACACATATGCAATATACATTATATGTGTGTGTGTGTATGTGTGTGCAATGACCAGTGTATACATACAAAAACACGACTCTATTTAATCTACAGCAATTAGTCCAGGAAGTCAGCCTACTCCTCAAAGAATGCAGGGCAGGAGACTAAAAAATACTAAGGAATAATCAACCCACAACACAGGGAACTTAATAAGTGAAAGATTCCCTAATTTCTGTCCTTGTTCCAACTTAGGGAAAGCAGGAGAACATCATATAAAGTGTGTCACTCAAACCAATCCTACAGAATGGATTTGCTTCTAGTTTCCTCTCCCATAATCCCCAGGCCAGCAGCTTCCAGTGACGGCATACAGAAACATTCTCGCTTTCTCTTGTAAAGTGTTCCAATTTATAGGCCTACTTTTGCATCTCTGCCAGCACCAATGATGGTGGCTGATTCTTTTGCTATAACCAATTTAAGTAAAATACCTATTGTGTATACTCATTTGGCTGGGTTTTATTTCTCAAACATTATATGTGTCCTGTTTCTTTGGTATGCATTAAATGTTTTTTTTTTCAAGTTAATGAGAGTCAGAAGATGGGAAGAGACCTGTGAAATGCTGTTTCCATCATGATATGGCTTTTGCACTCAAGAACTCACCCTTAGCTATGGTTACCTGAATAAGACCTGCACAAGATCAAGCTAGGTCCAGCAAGGATGGGGGAAGATCTCATGAGGTACCACACCTAGTAGAGAAGCTATTGGCAGTTAATAGTTGCTGGAGAACGGGGAGTCAATTTTCTTCTGGTAAGCTGCCAATAATCCAGCAAGGACAGAAATTTTAAAATATATTCTTTTATTATAAGATACTAAAATAAAATTGGATTATAAAATGTTAAAGAAAAAAAAATCACCTGTTACTAAAATCTCCAAATGGCTATAGTATGAAAAAGGGGATCCTTCAACACTAAAACACTTAGAGAATCAAAACAAAAATGCATCTCATATAAAATGTAGGAGTTCAGAAAAAATCAGCCTCCAGTATTTAAAATGTTAATAATTAAACACATAACTGAATTAAGTATAGAATTCAAAGGGAACAGAACAAATGAATGGCCTTCCCACAGGAAGGTGGCTGCTCTTCAGATTCTTGGTCTTGTCTCTCTTGCTAAAACTCTTCATTTCCTCTGCTCTCAGGCAGTTTTTTGGTGAGTTGCAAAGGTAGTGAGTTGCTAGGTTTGTTAGTAAATCACTCTCCAGCTAATTTCCTCTTCTAATATGAGAGGGCTTGGCTCGACCAGAAAGAGGAAATTATTTGAATGCATGCCAAAAATATGTTTTCCTTCCTTCCTTTGTCAAACACTCAATAATAGTTGCTCTCATCAGTGTTCCTTCTTTATTGCTTTTGAATAAAACAGACAAGTAAGTCTTTAAGATGATAAATGACTAATAAATTTTAATTGGCACTTTAGCTCATAAAATAAAAACAGTCATTAAATTCATCCAGAAAATTGGTGGAATGGATGTATTAAAAATTGCAGAATGTGCCAAAATAACAGCTTCTAGATTATCTGTTTTGCTTTCACTTTCAAGATTAAGCCTACAACCAAGATTCTAAACAGATTCTTTCTGACCTAGGTGACCTAGAGGGATATTAGATAATTTGAAAGCCAGATGAGTGCCTTTCTTTGATGAAATAAGTCCACTTCTATAAACAGTCTCTAAATCCATAACAATGATTGTTCACAAAGATTTAATTATAAGACCATCCACTGAATAATTGCTGATAGCCCTAAATTGAGGGGAAACAATAAATTATGAGCTATACAGGATTCTTTCCTTTGCATAATGGGACAATCATCCATGGGTCAGTGTGGTTTACTGAAAATGTGCCAAGTGTGGCTGCCAAGATAAAACATCAGAGGAGCACAACAGGGCTCTGATAACATGAAATACATATTGGCCCTTGTTCTCATTCCTGCCATGAAACTTTCAAAGTCTCTCAGTCTTTAAAGTGACAAGTATCTTTTGGGATACTGATGAATTAACTGGTGAGTGGAAGTCCTGGCTTGATTCAGGAAAGTGAGTGGAAAGACCAAGGTAGGACTAGAGAGCATTAGGATTATGTATTCCATCCCTCAAACTCTGGCAAGAGAAGCAGAGAGCTGAGAGTTAATTGTACCAATGGCCAGTGATTTCAGCAATCGTGTCTGTGAAAGAAAGCCTCCTCAAAACCATGCAATGCCAGGTGCTGGAAACATTGTGGATGCCTGGGCCTGTAGTGACCCTTAGTGTAGCATTCTGTAGAGAGCACAGGAGCTCTGCTCCCTTGTCCCATGCTTTATCCTATAAATCTCTTCATATAGCTGTTCATTGGAATTTCTTTAAATTTCTCTTAAAGTAAATCAGGAAAGACATGTTTCCCTGAGTTCTGTGAGCTGCTTTAGCAAACTGATGGAATCCAAGGCAGGAACTGTAGGAGGCTGGGCTTACAAATCTTTCTCAGATGCCCAGGAGAAACATACAGGCTTCCAACAGGCATTTGAAGTTTGAGTAGAGCAATGCTGGGGACTGAGTCCTCAACCTGTGGGGTCTGGTGCCATCTCCAGTTAGTATCAGACATGAATTTGGTTTGAGGATACCCCCTGGGGTCTGCTGTGGTATGAATGGCTTGCTTAGGATAGGGAGAAATCTGCCAACCCTTGGGGTGACAGGAGTTCTTCTAAGATCAGTGTTGTATGAGAACAGAGGAAACATGGTCTTTCATGAAGAATGGCACTCTGAGAGAGGTCACCTCAAAGTAGGGGAATGGGAGAAAGAACACACATTTGTTGTCTGAATGTCTTAGTTCTTAACCAAAATAAAAGCACAGAACACAAACTCTGGCCACAGATGCTACTGACTTTCCTTTTAAGACAGAAAACCTAATTTTCTTCTGACTAATTAAACATAAAATAATTGAAACATTGCCTAATCTTTTCTTCAGTTAAAGATGTTATGTGAGGTTCAAGGGAAAAATCGAGGGTGGGAGTTCTCGGGATGCCAGTCAGAAGGAGCACAGATCCTGGCAGTTTTCTCTGTCCTTCCTTCCCTCTTCTGCTGATGGGAATTTGTTCATGATGGCAGGAATTCTAGCAACTGCCTTGGGACAAGAACCATCCATACCTTGAGATGACCTTGCGAATGAAGGTCTAAGGAAGTAGAAATAAAAAAAACAAAAGGAAAAGGAAAAAAAAGAAGCCTGGGTCCCTAGTGATAAGAAAACATAATCTGAATCCTTGATTGAGCCTGAACTTCTTACTTAAGATAAAATTAATCCATAAAAACTTAAGCCATCATTATCTACATTTTATGACTGCAACTGAATCTAATGCCAACAAAGTGAAAGTGAGAATTTTCCCTAAAGAATCATTCAAAGCAGTCAGTCTTAAGTAGGAAGCCATTTTTAAGCCGTGGGTCCCGATGGAACTGAGTTTAGTGAAGAACTTTAGATTGGCGTTACCTGACCATGTATGCTAGCACTTATTTCCTCTCTCAAAAGAGTCCCAAATAATGCTTCCAAAATTAGATTTTCAGATACTCTGCCACTGATGATGTCACTTGTATTAGCTGATTTAAGAATATAAAGGAAAAATGAAGTTTCCTTCAACACCCAGTGTCTGAGCCCATGAAATAAGCAATAACAGGATTAAAGATGTGCAAATCCATTCATTTTAAACATTAGGCACAGGAGAGAATCACAGGAGGAGAAAGTCGGTATCCAGTTACTTACAAGACAGTGAGAGTCACCTGGGAAGAATGACCTCAATTGAAGAATGCCTCCATTAGATTGACCTGAGGCCCTCTCTAGAAGACACTGTATGGGTTGATGATTGGTATGAGAGGGCCCAGCACCTTCCCTAGGCAGGGGGGTCTGGGCTATCTAAGCAAGCTAACAGAACACTAGTGGAAAACAAGCCAATCAGTAGCATTTCTCCATGGTTCCTGTCTTGAGTTGCTACGCTGACTCCATCAATGCTGAGTTGTGACCTAGAAGTATAAGGTAAAATACTTCTCCCTAAGTTGCTTTGGACCATGGTGTTTATCAGTACTATAGAGACCAAACCAGAACAGGTGGAACTATGCTAGGCTTCCCAAACACGGTGACGACTTCTAGTCTGCTCTCAGGATAAGAGTTCATATTCTTTGAGTAATGAAACTCCCAGGTAGTGGATTTATGCCCGTTGTGATCTTGGTGGAGCATCTGCCTTCATGCACATCAGAAGAGCACAGAGAAAGCCTCTCCTGCATTTGATGATCCTCAGTTACCTTCAGCTCAAAGTAATATACCCAGTCAAGGCATTTGAAAGTGGCACGTCCTGATCTTCTTCAGGAGTATGCTTTATAAGAAAATTTGGCTCTCCTCACAGTTATGCTGGTATCAAAAATCAAAGTTGAGTCATCCTTTGTAAAAGAACAAAATAAGCAAGGCAGGCTGTGGTGAGGTTCAGGTCTTTTGGAGAACTGTTGCTATTCTCTTGTTCACAGCTTGCATTCACTGAGCAACAGGATGACCTTCATCGTACTGGGTACTTCATAATACTATTTCATTAAATCCTCGCCACTATCCTAAGTGGTGTCCTCACTTTTTGGGTTAGGAAATCATATTCAGAGAAATTGTCAGTTCTCTAAGGCTTCAGAGACAGGAGTAAAACTGTTGCAAATCAAATCCGGTTGACTGACCTAAGACCCTGTCAAACACTCCCTGAAGGACATCAGTTTGTGTATTTTTGCATACAGTAGTTTATAGAGGAATAAATACTTTGAAAGAACTTTCTATCCAATTATCTACAGATAAAATAGCAAAAAAAAAATTATCACAGATCAGAGCCTGTGGGCAAATTACTTGCCTTTCTATAAATCCTAGCACCTTGCCAAAGACTTTGAAACAAGACATTTTTAAATGGGTGAAACTGAACTTCAGTGGCCTTGACACTTCCACCATTTCTCTAGGGCATATAGTTGGTGGTAAATCAAAGATCGAAACTTTCCAATGCTGAGCCTTTAATCATTAGAGACTCCACCTCCCTAAGGGACAGGTGACCCGAGGGCACATGGGATAATGGGAATCTGGTTAGATGACTTGAAGCTGAGAACACAAACACATGAGTGGAATTTGCCACACCGGCCACCTGCATTCCCCCTACTCCTCTTCCTAAAAGCTCCCAGACATTCCCTCCCTTCAGGGGCTGAGGACTATACACAAGATCACGAAGAGAAGAGCTTCTTCAAGGATGCATTTCAGCCAATGAGATCAGGTTTGGGAGGCATTGGGGGTGAGGCAAGGATCCTGGTGTGTCCCATCTTCCACGAGTAGTTGCCTACTAGCCAGCCGGGCCACCCAGGCATTCGCTGTGCAGGCTGGAAATCCAGGCAGATGCTCGGCTATATATAATTTTTAGCTGAGTCACAGCACTTTCCAGTGTTCTTTGAGGTTTCTATATTTAGCCCTTACATCCTCCTGCCCCTAGTCACACTTTGTTCTAGCTTGCTTACACCCACTCATTTGTTAAATATGTTGGCATCAGATTCTCAGTTCTGAGCATATATTTCCATTATCTTGCAGTGGTTCACACAGCCATGTAGCAACCTACCTGTACCTAGGTCTGTTGGGGATGTGCAGCCTGCAGCAACTGACGAGTCAGGATTGGAAGGAAGGGTCCTGGGGTTGAATCCCTGGTCATTGTATGATCTAGGGCAAGGCCTCTTTGCTCTTTAATTTCTTTCACTATAAAAACAAGATTAGGTCAATGCTAGGCCATGGGACAACTGCAAGAATTAAGAAGTTAGTCTACATAATGTTTTGGCTATAGAACCTGGTCCATGATAAAATCTGCATAATATTTACTTTCCTTTACTATTTGCTATTGGCATGTTCTGTGTAGAGGAAGCAAGATTCTCAGATGAGTACTCGGCTACCCAGTCCGCAGGTTTCTCTGACTCCCACCATTTCTTGAGCACTCTTCTGAGAATCTTGCTTCCTCAACACATCGTTTCTTCCTTCCAGCTCTCATCAGAGAACTCCCACTGAACCCTCTTGATGGCTTTGTGTGGTCTCCTTCTCTGCCTTTCTCTACTTTCATTTCTTTCCTTAGTGGCCCTGTTCATGGCTCAATGCTTGTATCTCCTTCCATTCACTAAGGTCAGTTTTGCTGCTTTACTACCTGGTCTCAAGTTACCAGAACAGCGTCGTCATAGACTAACGAAGCTCCTCTCTTCTTCCACCTTGGGAAGTTTGATAGCAATTCCTTGATAAAGGGACCAGTAAAGCAGATGTGCTCAAGATAGAGACATATGCTACTTATCTCTTGCTATAGGACCTGTCTTCTAGGACTGTAGTCCTCTCAAGCAGTATTCCATTCCACCTTAGCCAGACCATTTGAGTTTTCTGATTCGCCTAGCTCTTTCTATTACCTAGAGAATGAATGAACATTTCTGCCCACTGCCAAAGTTTTATGTTGAAGCCCTAATGGCCAATGTGCTTACATTTGAAGACAAAGTCTTTACAGAAATAATTAAGGTTAAAATGAGGAGCTATAGATAAGGTTCTTCCCTTTAAGAAAAGATGCCGGAGAGCTTAATGTTTCCTTCTTACTGTGTGCTTATATGGAGGCCACAGCAAAGAGCCATATGCAAGAGACTCCTTGTCAGAACCTGATCTTGGTGTTGTGCTTCTAGAACTATGAGAAACAAAATTCGGTTGTGTAAACCACCTAGACTGTAGTGTCTTCTTATGTCAACCCCTGCCTTAGTTAGCTTAAATTGTTAACTTGAGACAGCCTGCAGTCATCTGAGGGGGAAACCTTCACTGAAGAATTTCCTAGAACAGCTTGGCCTATGGGAATGTCTGTGGGAGATGGTCTTGACTGTTCATTGATGTAGGAGGTCCCAGCCCACTGTGGGTAGCACTACCTGGGCAGGTGGTCCTGGGCCGTATAAGAAAGTTAGCTAAGCACGAGCTCAGGAGTGAGAGTTAGCAAGCAGTGTTCCTCCATGTTTCGGCCTCACGTTCTTCCTTGAGTTCTTGTCCTGATTTCTCTCGGTGACGGACTGGACCTTATGAGATCAAATAAACCTTTTGTCCCTAAGTTACTTTCGGTCAGAATGTTTTATCACAGCAACAGAGAAGTAAGTATAACATCCTCAAATTAAAACCCCTCCTCCTTGATGCTAGGAGGAAACCACTTATAAATGGTAGCCATATTTTTGTGGGTGTATCCTTTAAAAGGACATATTAACAGCAGCATCTTTATGTGAGAATAATCCACCCTGCCAAGTGTAAACCAAGAGCCTCTGCTTTCTTCTTAGCATTACAGGTCCAGTGTCTTATCATTTTCTCCTTCTTGTCAAGAAACTCAATGCATACTTCTGACAAGATTTCTAGTGCTAAGGAGATATGAGCTGATTTGGACTCTGTTCTTTAATCTAAAGGTTACTTGATCATCATGAAGGCTTTCAGTCATGGCAGTAGGAAATTTTCCTTTGTATTTGCAGTCCCACAATTATGACTACTGAGGAATAGACTAGTTAAGATTTCTTTTTAATATTTCATTTACTTTATTTTGAGTGTATGAGTGTTTTGCCTGCATGTAAGTGCATCCGTGTCATGCAATGTCAGCGGAGGTCAGAAGAGGGCATTGGATCCCCTAGAACTTCAGTTACAGATGGTTGTTAGCTGGCATGGGGGTACTGGGAATTGAACCTTGGTCCTCTGCAAGAGCAGTCAGTGCTCTTAACCTCTGAGGCATCTTCTCCAGCCCCTAGATTTCTTTTCAACAACTCCAATAAAAATAAAACCTGGAGAAGTCTAAATATGTCATTATCATTAGACAAAAGATTTTAAAATTTCTTTAAATAAGGTTTGTTTAAATCATTGGAAATGTTGAACTCTGAGATCCCCGCCCCCATTCGCCACAAGCTCATCTGAAAAGCTGAGCACTACCTCTCAGACTGCAGGTAGGCTTTGTTCTTTAACAAGGACTTAGGATTTTTTAATGGTACAAGCATTTCAAATTCTTATTTTAAAAATTTTATATATCAGTGGTTATAAACAAGTTACCTGCAAGCTAAAGCTGGTCAGTGTTTGTAGTGTGTGTTGTTTTTGATCAGCCTAGTCTTTGACAAAAATTGAGTCTGAATACCTCAGGCAGAGTATTCAGTCCAGTCACCGTGGTCTCTCCTGTGTTTGGCTTACACATTTACATCACCTGCTTGACTCCTGAATGCATTCGAGATTGAAAACTCTGCTTGGCATTAGTATGAAATGTTTTGCAAAGCAGTTACATAGAGAACAGTGCAGAAAATTCCAAGCATATAATTTGATGAACTGTTCAAAGTGGCACACAGTTGTGCATCTATGAGCAAGGAGGTCAATAGACAGAACATGGTTGGCAGTAAAATCCCTCGTGTTCTCCTTTGCGTTCTTCTAAGCCAAATGTTAAGACAGACAAAAGAGTATAGGGTTCCCAAGAAACACTGTCAGTGCATCAACTTTTAATATAATCATACAGCTTCTTAAAAGTTTGCTTTCTTTGTTTATTATCTTACCCTGTTTGTTTTATTATTACAGAAGACTTTAGATTGGATAATTTATAAAGGATAGTTATCTCATCATACTGTAGAAGTTGGGAAGTCCAAGTGATAAATATGATGAGAAACCTTAGTACTATAACATAATGAAAGAGGAATGAGAGAGAGAGGAGAGAGAGAGAGAGAGAGAGAGAGAGAGAGAGAGAGAGAGAGAGAGAGAGAAAGAAAGAGACTCCTTTGATATGAAATCTTCTCTTATGATGATATCGTTAATTCCTCTTTGAGGAAGAGCCATCATTTCCCAAGCATCTCTGGAAGGTTCCACTCAGTTGTACTGGGGACCAAGTTTCTAGAATACAGAGGTCTTGGGCATATTAAATCCATAGCATTCCTCTCAGCTCCCCAAATTGCTTGCCTGCATCACATGACAAACATATTCATTTCATCCAAATAATCCAAAAGTCTGATTTGTTCTAGCAACAGCAAAAGTCCAAACTTGAGTCTGATCTAAATCAGATAGATACGAGTGAGACAAGACAGGATTCCTCATGTGGCAAGTTCCTCTGCAGCACTGAGCTTGTGCAGTCAACACAGACTATATGCTTCCAAAACACAATGGTGCAGAAACCATCAATAGATACTCTGGTTGTAAACTGAAAAAATTGGGGAAGAGAAAGGAATAACAGACCCAAGTATGTCTAACATCAGCGGGACAAATGACGTTACAGTTGAAGATGCAAATCATCTTTCACTCCATGTGCTGTCTTCTGGAAGTGGGGGTAGGGAGTGTAGGGCCGACAGTGGGGATTGAATTCCCAGCGTCAGGCACCCCTGTTCCTTTGGGTAGAAGTTGAGCAATGGCCCTCATGTATTGGAATCCTATGACGGCAGCTCTTCCAGGCTGGAATTACAGTGTGTACATTGGCAGTTTTCCCATTCTGGTGTGTTTTAGTGGGCCACTTACATGGCTTCATTTGTCATGGCTGTACGGGGAGCTCTCTGTTGCTGCTGATCTTGGGATATTATTCATTTACTTTTTAATCATTTTACTTTACTTTGCATTGTTTGAATCTGACTGACTTCCCATGTGTTGGCAAAGGTTTGCTCTTTGCCTGTGTTCCTCTGCTGAAGTCTTAAAATCTTGAGGAGCTGGAGCCTAGTGGAAGGTAGTTAAGCCTTTGGATGTGTACCCTTGGGGATGCTGGTATTCCAATTTTCCCTTTATATCTCTTTGCTCTGGTCATTATGAGATGAGCAGCCCTCTATCTCATCAGAGTCTCAAAGGTAAGAAGGCTCAGTGGGTTGAAATCATAAGCTAAAATAAGTTTTTCTCTTTATAGGTTAATTATCTCTGTTATTTTCATAGTGATGGAAAATGAATACCAATTACCTATCCTTTGATTTTCCTTCACATCTTAACCTTTATGCATCTCATATTTAATATGTGTATCTTTTATGAACATTCTGTAGCTGGTACTTTTAAATCCACTATGATGATCTTGTTATTTTGCTTGGAGTATTTAGTCCATACAATGAAATTGCTGATATATATCATGTTAAATACTGTGGCTAATTTCTTACCTGTTCTAATAATTCAAATATTTTTATCTCCTTTCAACATTCTTTGGATTAATTGTGCATAATATACATGTCCTTTGTATAAGTTTACATATACGTACGTATTTTAAGTATTACACTTTACAGCCCTTTTGGCTTGAAAATTATCTTATAAATTGGATTGTATTACACTCCACTCTTATCTGCCTTTGGCAGCTATGAGTTACCTTGAAACAATGTTTAAATTTTGTTCTAATTATTGTAGGTCATAGTAGTCATAGTATTGGACTTCAATTGACCAGTTCAGATTTTCGGAAACAGTATCAAATGATGTACCCTTGAGCTATCACTCTGTATCTTACAGTTAGGTACAATTCAGAAGAGTTTGTTTATCCCTGCTAAATGTAACTGCGAATGTGAATGGATCTGCCTGCCTGTACGTTTATTATTGTAACTGGCTACAGCATTCTTTTGCAGCTTTTATATCTAAAAAAGCATGAGTTTTGAGAAAGTATTGGTTCTAAATATGATGATTTGGTAGCAGTAAAAAGGAAACAAAACAAAAATACAAATAAAAAAAGAAAAACTAGAATCCCCTTGGCATACAGAAATAGACAATTAGAAGTAAGAGAAAGTTTTTTTTAAAAGTAAAGCTAAGACACACGGCTAGAACAAGACAAAATTGAGAAATTTCTGTTGGCAGCTGACAGCTTTGAGAACATACAGTATGCAACCTGAAGATATTTGCTCTTTAAAGATAACATTATGTGTCCTAAAATATTCACTAAAGTCTTTTAAGTATAACAATTCTTGTTTTATAAATAATTTTAAAGAAAACAAAGGAAAGGCAGATGCTGTGTTAGGTAGCACATGGAATACAGTCCTGTGAGCTAGCTGAAGATGAGATGCTTGTGTGAACAAGAAGAGTAAGGGCTCAGAGGAGGGAGGAAGCCAGAATGAAGAGTGACAGGTGCATTAGGTTAGGAAGCTTGGAGAAGCCACAGGGACATGGGCTAGCATTTACGAACCAATAAAAATTACATTTATTTATTTACTTATTTATGTGTGTGTGTGTGTGTGTGTGTGTGTGCATGTGCGTGTGTTCCTGTGCCATGACATAAGTGCTGCAGATGGAGGACAACCTGATGGGTTGGTTATCTCCTCCATCATGTACATTCCAGGGCTTGAAACAGGATAGGTGACAAACACCTTTATACCCTGAGCCACCTTACTGGCCTCAAACTAGTTTTACATAACTTTTAATGACAAGGCTCCTCAACTGCCTTCATTACTAAAGGCTCTGAGGTTGTGGTTCCTTGACCATGGTGGACCTTTCAATAATTTCCATAAGAAGTCACATCCTTCTCTATCTCAGTTCAATCTCAGACCTTCTCTCTTTGTTAAGAAATATTTTTTATTTGAAATATTTCTTACCTGACCCCTTGAAACTTTCTAGAAAGCACCAACAGGTTATGAAATTCTATACAACATTCATTAGAAATTAAGCCCAGGTTAATGAGATGAAGAATCAGAATAGAACATGATGATAGATGGCAAAATTCAATTATTCATTTATCATTTATAGAAGTAATTAAATTTCAGGTTGATAGCTTTCCTGTCTCTGAGCTTTCATACTGTGGGGGGATATGTAATACCAAAGTGTGCAGGTTATAAGAATACAACCAAAGAAATACAATGCAAGTTAGCTATGTCATCTGTGTTTTATCATTGTATCATTTGCTTGGTGACCCTAAATATCTTCTACAATAGTAATTATAAGAAAAATAGTTTCCTCTTATAGGAAAGACCAAGAGAGCATTCCTTCATCACAGGCCTCATCTTCTAGACTCAGGCTTCTCTTAACTTCTCTATAGAAAAGAGTGACATTGGTTTTCATAGCTCAACTAGCCTAGTTCAAATAGACAGAGCTGCACTAAATTATTAGATAAAGGGAGGCTTTAGGTTGTCTTGATTTCTTTTCCTTGCTTTGATAAAAATACTCTGATAAAAGCTGTCTTATGGAGGAGAGTATTGTTTTATTCATGGTTCTATGCTGCAGTCTGTGATGGCAGGGAAGTAAAGATGGCAGAATCTTGAAGTGTTGCTCACATCCACAGTAAAGAAACAGAGAGCAAGGAATGCATGCTAGTGCTCAACTCCATGGTATACTGACCAGGATGCCCTGCCCAGAGAATGGTCTTTCTCACAGTTAAGATGGGTTTTCCCATGTCAATTAATATAATCACAGTAATCCCCCAAAGGCATGCTTTTAGACCTGTTGTACAGTGATTTCTTCTGAATTGAACCATTTCTTCCTGCAGGTAGGAGGAGAGCTCATGAGACTTACCTTCTAGTCTCGGACAGCTGATAATAATAAAATTCACAAGGCTAGAGATTAAGTAGTAAAAAATTCCAATGGTGAAGAGACTCTCTGACCTGTTGAGCTGCCTGCACATTGATCAGAGAGCTCTAGAACTGCAATTTCATGAGTAATCACTTAGTTGGGTTGGGTTTTTGGGTGGTGCAGCTGCCTTAGAGTCATCCCTGATTCTGTAAGTAACTCCTCACCTATAGTCTTGTAAGAAATCCCAATAAACTCATGGGTTTGCAAGTTGGACTTTAGTAGACTCATTAATTTGGTCTATTGTTGTTTCCCTATGTATTTTGGGTAAATGTTTGTGTTATGTCTCCCCAAGAAAAGTGTTACACAATAGAATTAGCACTGAAACAGGGAACTCCAGAAACAAAGACGAGTTAAGGAAGAGTGATTGCATGGTCAAGGCTACATCTAGTAGGGCATACAGCCGAGGCTGAACAGTCTAAGGGTCGAGTATCCACAGAGTGAAAGTGGGTATGGATGTTCTTCCCCATGTGGTGTGTGGTAGTGTGCCATTTTTTTTGCTATGGTAGTGGTTGCATGGATTTTGCTGTGGATGGTGAAACTTTGAGTGAGTCATCAGGAGGGGGAGTATTGAAGGTTTAGAGAAAATTCTGCAATCCCTGAGAGTAACATTTAAGAGAGGAGAGTGTTGACATGCTACAGCAGAGATTGCTTAGTCACTGCTATGTATGATAAGACATGTAACTCAGGCCAAGATGACTTGCTTGTGTAAGGGAGGAATTATGGCAGAAAAAAGATATGCAGTTAGCCACCTATCCTTTGCTGGTCCCTGATTTAGTTGGTAAATCGGAGAAGGGAGAGAATAGAATAGAGGTGCTGGTTTGCTCTTTCTTTTGGCTGAGGGTGGGGTGGGTAGGAAGGGATGTGAGGACAAATTAGATCCCTGCTAAAAAGCTCTCTTTGAGATCCAGAATCTTGGAACCCCTGGGAAGAATCGGAGAATGAGGAAGCAGAGAGCCTGGTAGAAGTAATAGATGTTCCTCAAGTCCAACCTTTGATATGGAAGAAGGGATAATCATTGACTCAATGTGTAGACGGAGGCTTTAAAAACAGCCCAATATCAGAAACAACGATATGCAGAGAATACTCAGCATCTGAACTGCTTGAATTAGAAAAGGCTTTGAAACAAGCAACAGAAGAGTCTCTCATAACCTGACTTGTGAGGTTATAGGACAAGGGGATGGGCGGGTTCAATTTTTCAGCAATATTGTGGACACAGAAAAGCTGAATACTATAGCTACTCATCATTCCTTAAGGCAAATGCTACGTGACCAGAGGCAATACTGGGGAAATTGATACTAGATGATCTGGCTCATACAAGCCATTAGGAATACTTGGTTATTTTGGACTAAGGTTCCCATGAATATCAAGGACTGGCTGGCAATAGAAGAACATGAATCAATGAGGGAACTGAAAGTAAGATAACTGGTGTTTTCTGCCCAATACAGCAGACAGAATTGTGCTCATAGGAGAGTGAAGAAAGAATTTGATTCCTCAGGGACCACGGGATTGGAATAGGGATTTAGTGCCTTGATACAGACTATGGAGGCAGCATGATCTTTATGAGGTAGGAGAGAAGATTAGAGAGACACGAACAATCTAAACAAGCATATGAGTTTGAAAGGAAATGAGAGAAAGAGAAAACAGACAATGGATCCTGCCCAGTATAGGGCAAAAACTTGTGTTATGGTTATGCATTTATTTTTCTCCTCCAAGAGCATATACTATGCATGTCTCCACTGCAAGTTGATATTCTAGAGATGGATACATTTGCTTTTTAATAACTCGGAGACTTGGTCTGTGATGATGTACTAATAAGCTGTATTCAGAGACTTCACTTTACAGATGACCCACTTGGAAAGGGAGTACTTGCAGGTAATAAGTTGGCCACTGTAGGCACAACAGATGTTGAAGGGAATACATAACTGACTTCAACAGGGATCAGAACCATTTGCAGTTTTCCATGTGGCATTCCATATCCATTGGGCCCTCCTGGAAATCAGGAAGCAGATGCCCTTACCAAAGAACAGGCTACCTGCCTTCAGGTGCCATTAGAGGCAACTCACTGGGTTCAGGTCTGCTCACAGAGTATCCAAGTTGGGATGGGAAAATAGCTAACACCATTGACATTCCTATAAAATATTCTGATAGCCTGCATGCTATATAATCATGTGAGGCCTGTTCTCATTTGCCACAGTGGCAAATGAGTGCTGTGATGGGACATGTAAATAGGTCAACTTACCCTATAAAGCACAAAAAATAGACTACAGTGTCCATCTACGCTTGTCACTGGGGGATACAAATAGGCTCTTCCCTGTGTGCACTATGCCAGAGGACTTTTCTAAGTATTTTCATGAAATCAAGTAACAGATGAAGCAACAATTAAACATCTTACCCAGCTCAGTGTTATATATGAACACCAATGGGGAACTGAGGGCCAGGAGTAGTCATTTCACAAACACCAATGTGCAGAACCAGGCTGACCAAAACCAGGTGCACTGGTCCTTAGACCTACTATACAACCCTATCAGGGATTGATTGGAAGAAAGAAAAGGTTCTTAAAACAATAACTAAAGAGTTTAGAAGAGGTGCCATTCATGGATAGAAAAAGCATTGCCAGAAGCCATAAAGTTGTTGAATGAAAACCCCAATGCCAGGGGTGGGCTGCTTCCCAGGAGTTGTTGGCCAGGGAGGTCCCCAAGGCTCTACACACCATAAAGATATTGCCACTGTAGTTAGCTGCTTGTCAAAAATAAACAATAAGATGCTACTGCTGAAGATACCACATTATTTGGTGACTGGGCACAGAAATAAAGCACGGACTGAGCTAGAAGTTCCCCCTTTTATTGGCTGGCTTTCATAGTGCCAAAAGTCACTATTTTGACTACTGGAAAATTGTTACCTACAGTTCTGCTTGGCTATGGACCCTACATGCTACAGTACCAAAAATGCCAGGTAGAATAAACCTGCTGGTGCGTTAGTGGCATGACTATGGTGAGTACCACCATCAGCTTCCCAGTTAGATTCAAGGCCTATTCCGAAGGAGGAAATTCATGTCTGGTACTGTAAGCCAGGACAAAATCCTGTGCTGGGGAAGCCATAGGTCCCACGGGAAAGGTCACTCCTATTGTTTCACTAAATGGATGTGATACACCTGTCAAACTGCCTTCTAAACATTTGTGCTTACTCACAGAGATCACTGTTGCTGTCAGCCTTAATCAACTATGGAAGGAAGCTTTCTTTTTGCAAATGGTGATGTACGGAGAGACTCATAACCACTGGAGAAACTCCTGAGAACAAATGATTGTTGCTGTGGCACAGTGACCAATGCTTAGCCATAAATGACATCTATATTACCCCCTTTAAGGATCAGGGAACATTTCAGAAGAGGGGGTGGAAAGAACTATAAATCTGGAGGAAGAGATGGAATAATAACAATTTCTTTCTAATTGAAACAGTCCCCTGGAGGGTGGAAGGAGGTTCATGAAACCTAGGAATTAAATGATCTTGTAAGCCAGGAGAACTAAAGACAACAAGATTCATAAGGTGCCAACCCCTCCTCCTCCCCAACTCAATATTTTATGAGCAGTTAACTGCTGGGAGAAGAGACTTTTTGACTTATTGAGCTGACTGCACAGTGCAGAGAGTGCTCCAGCTTTGCAGCTTTCATGAGTCATCACCTAGTTTGCAGAGAGCTCTTTGATGATGCAGTTGCCGTTGAATCATCGTGTAAGTAACCCCTCATCCCCAGTCCTATAAGTAGTCCCAGTAAACTCAATAGTTCATCATGTTGGACTTTGGTGGAATCATTTCCTATCTGTGGTGAGACATTCATGTGTTGTCTCCCCTGAAATTTTAAATGCAGTAAGGTCAATCCCCAGATCATTCTAGATCCCATCAAGTTGACAACTAACATTCTAGATCCTGTCAAGCTGAAAACATCATAGTCATCAGCAATGTATTACTGAGGTTCTCTTTGTGTTTCTCATACTGTAGCTTAAGGCTAAATCCTTGAGACGTCCACTGCCATTGCTGTAACCAAGGCAGCAGCATAAGGTGAAATGTTCCAGGCATTCCTTTGAATATTCACCATCATTCCTTGTTAACAACTACAACTTACATTTCTCATTTTTACAGTACATTATAATCTGATCCAGATTAAACTCCTGTGACACCTATGTTGTGAGCCAAGCTCAGTATTCTTCCTGGCTCGTGCTGGACTCTGTGAACCTCATTTGTTCCCTCTCTTCTCCAGCTTGTGGTGCGGTAGTCCTTCCTTCATTGTTTTTTTTTTTCTTTCCCTTTTGAACATGAGCTCTATCTCTGTGACTTCCATCTGTGTGTATGGGGGGGATTGTCTTCCTTTCATGATGCAGTTTTTTCTTTGATAATATTTCACCCTTCCTTTTCAGATGTGCTATGAATATACTTCTTGAACTGGCCAGTATCAAGTCCCATTTGAATCTCCAGATCCTGAAAGTCAGTTCATATTTACTCCACCTCCATCAGAGGTGTTATACAGCATTTGTATTTTGAAAGCTATGTACACAGGCTTTAATCTGCAAAGAACTAGAGATGTCACATTATATTATTAAATATAGATCACTGTGGTTGATTTTCTAGGATGTATTCCTTCTGCTCTTAATGTGGGATGATGTGATAAAACAACCTTAGTGAGCCAAGAAGGCTATTCTGCAAGAGTGAAACATTATAGAACTATTTTTTTTGGCACTGATAGTGATATTTCCAAGTCTATATTATAGGGAGTTCCTTCATAATGGAATGTTATGGACATGCAAATGTGTTAAACTTGGTAGAGGAAACATACAAACATGGCTTTTAAACCTATATAGAAACTACTACCAAATTTGCTAATGCCTTGGATTATTAGCATTACATTGCCACTGGTAGAATAATTACAATCAAGAGCCTCGGGAACTGTGTGTGCAGATTCCCCCTCTTCCTAACATGCAGTTGTTTACCTGTGATGGCTAGTTGAGTCACAAAGAAGGTCATTCGGGACTTTTTCTTCCTTCTCCATGTGGAGAACAGCACAACAGAATTTCCCCCAATGGTGAAGACAAACAGGACCCACAGGGTTATCAGCTGCTCTGTCTGCAAGAAACAGAATGGTTTAAAATACAGCAGGTAAAGGACTGGGGTACTTTCCAGGTTGGATGGTACAGGTTCTGGTGCTGACACTGGAATGTGTTCTCCTGGCCCTTTATCCTCCCTGTGGAAACTTAATTCTCCACTTCACAAAAAGTTCCATTCTTTGGTCAACTTAATTTTATCTCTATGGGAGAAGTCAAAGTGTATAAAGGAACACTCATCACAAAATTCTAAAAAGTTAGAAAACTGTTTAAAGGCAAGATGATGGCTAAGTATACCAAACACTTCAATTCAGTGAACTATTGTGTAGTTACTAAGAGAGAAACGATGAAGACTGTGTATCAACATTTAAAATACATGTTTTTAAAAAACATGATAAAACAGTATACTGGTATGATTACGACTTTGCAAAATTATACACATAGGGAATGGACTGAAGTGCAGCAAATGTTAAGAGTAGTTATTTTAGGTATTGTGATTATGGGTTATCTCTTCTCTTCTGCTTTTGACAAATTTCATAAGATAGTAATATTAAAGTTCTGCCGAATAGTATATAATTAGTAAAAGGAAGAAAAGCAGGGTTGCCACTCACTTAAAATGCCAATTCCATCATAGGAAGTTTTAACTATCACTCCAGATGGAGCTTTTTATCTGTTTGACATCCAAAGCACAGGATAAGCAGAGGCCCAGAGGACACCAAGAGACTCTGTTCAAGGACAGACATCTGTGGGGAGCATAGAGGTCGAAGTGTGGGAACAAGGAGTTCCAGGGGCAGCCTGAAATCAAAACCAAATGATTCTGGCAGGGAGTCCAGGCATATAATGCTGAAACTGGGGCCAGAGAAGACAAGAAGAGGGGCTTCTGGGATTCAGCTGTTTGGTCAAACACTAGTCTAAGATATTGAAGACAGGTATTTTGTAGATATGATTAGCATCCATTGTCACTAGATTTTGAGAGAAGCAGTTTCTCTTTTGTAATGTGGGCAGATCTCATTCAATGAATTGACTTACAGTTAGGTTGCATATCAATAAACTTATTTAAAGTTGAAAATATCTTAACATAGGTGTACTTAATATTCCTAACCTATTGAACATCATAGTTTAGCCTAGCCAAACTTAAATGTTTTCAGAATAGTACATTAAGCCATGGACAAGATTATTTAACACAAGTCCTATTTTATGATAAAGTGTTGAGTATCTCCTGTAATTTACTAAATGCTGTGGCACATAGTACACTGTAGAAAGTCACTTGTTTCCTATCATGACAATATGGCTCACTGGCAACTGTTCTAATTTTCTACCCAACATCATAAGAGAATATCATACTATATGAAAAGACTTAGATTCAAATCACCATTTATGGAGCTGGGGATAAGGCTCAGTGAGAGAGTGCTTGGCAAGCTTGCACAAAGACCTGGGTTGGAGCCCCACCACCACAAAAGAGCACAGCTTATACTGAGTGCATATTTTTTTCTGCCACAGTAAAGTAAAACAAACCCATGTGTTTAAATATTATTAAATCGGGCATCATAATTATATGTACATGTATTCATAATCCTTTTCCATGCTCATACTTCCCAGCTCACCAGCAACACTCTATCCTGTTTAATTAATTAATCGCAAGTTATGTGATGACGGAAGAAATTCTTCTTCAAGAAACAAAAATGATGCAGAAAAGACAATATTCTTTTTGGCTTCCTCTCCATTTCAAAAGCTAGGATCCACATTTAAGAGAGAACATGTGATATTTGTCTTTCTGAGTCCGGGCAACCTCAATATAATACTTTCTAGATACATCCATTTTCCTGAAAACAGCACTTTCCTTTGTAAATTTTTTTAAAAAAATTTAAAACCATACTTTATTTTATGCATAGCAATGCAGTTTGAATATTTAATAAGACTATAATAGAGTGATTTAATATAGTTTTTTTGAAAGACTAATTTGAGTTTGTGTATGTGTGTGTGTGTACACAGGTGTGTGTGTGTGAATATGTGTGCACATGTGTACACAGAGGCCTGAAGCTGGAATTACAACTAGTTGTGAGCTGCCGAACATGGATCCTGGGAACCTAACTCAGTTCCTCTGAAAGAGCAATGAGCAACCTTAGTCACTGAGCCATCTCTCCAGCCCCAATTTCACAGTTTTAAACAGAAGAAAAAAAGGAAAATGTTCAGATTATAAAACTCCTCTTTCAGAACAAGACACACACACACACACACACACACACACACACACACACTCACACTCACACACTGCTAGATTAAATCTAGCAAAAACTATCGTTGAGAATTCCATGGAGAAGCTTTCTAGGCTTTGTAGTATGAAAGGCACTGAGAAGTGAGTTAAGTAAGCTCCAGTTCTCTTAGCTGCTGGCTTCTTCTGAGCATAACAGGATTTAGGGTTCCCTTTCGTTGCCACATGAAAACCAAAGCCCTCTTTGTCAGGTTTCAGAGGTGGAAGAACGTTCTTATGGTTATTTCTCAATCCCCAATCTTTGCCAGAAGATCAGGATGAAGCGAGAACTTCTATGAATCCTATGATTTATCAAGCCAATATTTCAGTGCCCCATCCTCGGAGACCTGAGGCTCTGGATTGATTGTGGAAGTTAAGGGAGACAACATTGTGGTGGTGCTGGGAGGTGGGGAGACAGGATTGGAGTGGAAGGACCATGGCTCGGTCTGGGCTATCTTTCTGTGGTTCTCTGATTGCCAGAGAGGTTGTATTTTCTAGATGACTTGGTACTTCAAGAGTCTTCATATGAGAAAACATCAAGAGGTAAAAATAATTATTATGCAAAGGCTGTTCTGGCTCTAATAGAGAAAATCTACCTTAATAGGGAGGCAGCAGTCCTGTCAGAAGCAAGTGCATTAAGGAGGCTTTCTGTGTATCATACTGATGCTTCCCATCCAGCAGGAGGTATGCTTACAATGGGACACAAATGATGGACTTGAACGTGGAGAACCTACCTGCTAAAAATTATAGAGCAACTTATAGAATAATGTAAGATCCACTGAAGGGCCTGGAAGGTCTGTTTGAAGACTCACTGACACTGGGATGCTGACAAATGATGCAGCAGAGGCCCGGGAGGGGATAGTGCTCATGTCCTGGCTATAGTCTTTGTATAGTGTGCTGTCAGGAAGGTTAGTCATACCCCACAGGTATGTGTGGTTCAGAAAAAGATGCAGGCGCCCTTGAACAGAAGATATGACAAAGTCTGGCAGGGGAACACTGGGTATTCTTGCTCAGCCTCTGGAAGACGCTTCAGGACTGGATGCGTCCAGACAAGGCCTCAGACATGCACTTTGTAGTTCCCTCTGTGCTCTGTGCCTTTTTAATAGTCCCACAATCTCTCAGGAACATTTTGAGCATGGCTACGAGAAGTTGTATGTGTTGGAGGCTCTTGAAAAGTCTTTCTCAGAGTATGAGTCATGGTTTGGGTAAGTACTTAATTAGTTTGTCTAGCACAGTCCTAGGGTTGACCTTTTTCCAAAGTAATTATTTTAGCTGACCCTTTGTACCCCCTAACTGTCAAAGTTTGAGTAGAAATTTATATCCTCATCCTCTTCAGAATGCACAAGAGAGTTGACTTCAAATAGTGTGCCACAATCTATATGCCCTTAAGAATCTCTCGCTCTTTCTTTCTCTCTCTCTCTCTCTCTCTCTCTCAACTTTGAAAGAGGTTAGGCATTTACCATATCTTGATATGAGATCCCTGAAGATCTTTCAGGAATTGTGCCCACTGAATATTTGAACACACACATTTCAACTCTAGAGAAGGAGAAACCAACAGCCACCTCCTTTACTTTCCCTGGGCCTCTGGATGACCCATATCTCGGGACAGCCATTGTGCTGCCCAGGAAATGAAGCATTCTGTCTGCCTCCACTGCTGCTTTTCACCCACCCGGGAGAAGAAATAACCCAGAAAGCTTCACACACTTCCACCTTCCTTTCAGTTACATAGCAATGCTCCATGTTTGTTGATGTACAGTGAAGAGTTACCTGAGGTCAAGATGAACAGCTATTGATCAGTTAGTTCTAAAACTGTGTGGGAGGCAAGGCTCAATTCTCACTCCAGTGCCCCAACATAACTGGGGAAGTACAACCAGTCAATCTGTCATGACCCAGGCAGGCTAGAGTTTTCCTCCAGGTATGAGGAGCTTTGGAGAAGGTTGAATTTTTCCATCCTGATGAAAGACAGACCTGCCTCTTTCTCAGGTTCTGAGAAGGTGGCAGGTGTTAGGAGAATGTAGAAGAGCTGACAGTAGCCCAGGAGACAATGTCAAGAAATTAAAAAAGAAATTAGACGATTTACTTGAGACAACACCCAAAAGTTCTAGATTTTAGAACCAACAATGAAGCTGGGCTAGGAAATGGTGCTGTTATTCAGGGGTGTGTGTATGATTCCTGTGGCATTTATGCTTGTGGGAGTGGATACTGCGTGAGGGGGTCTCATAATAATAAACATTATATCAAATCTCTGCTATTAGAAAATAAGATGTAGGCGAGCAAAAATTAAAAATCACCCATGTGTAATTTAAGTATTTATAATCTCTAAATCAGCCCCTTAATATCTATATAACCTCAAGGTTAGGAACTTGCTTTTTCTTACACCACAGTACATTAAACCAAGTACCTCTTGGCATTTGACATACATTTAATCTTTCTAGCAGCTAAAGAAAGGGATTTTGTTTTCTGGTTTGTATGTGAGAAAATAGGAGCTGAAAAAATTAACCTAGCATCAAAAGAGGTTTGACCCAAGCTAGTTTGCTTGACTCTGACATTTGGACCCTGAGCAAGAGCCATAAATTGCTTCACCAGATCTACTTTCCAATATTAAGTTATTAAACTTAATTGTAAGTTATTAAACTTACCCCCTAGTTGAGGTGAACGAACTTTGCTATTTTTTTTGAATCACATATAATGCAAATATCCATTATAATAATGTGCCTAGTTCCAGATGTGAAAGTTGGAAGACAAAGAAGTAGGTTTTAATGATCTTGAAGATAAATTAATCCCTATGGAGACACATGTGGCTAGGTAAGTTGTAGACCCTATGGGAGAACTTACTACTGTTTTTCTGCTAAATGGACATGGGTATTAAACTAATATTATATTGTTATACCCATATTGTTATACCATATACCATACCATATATTATATTCTTATAATGGATTAGCACATCTCTCAACTCATATCAGAGATTTTTTTTACAGTAATAGTAATTAACACAAAAACCTACAACTGACCGATATGCAAATAATAAGAGACTGTGAAGTGTTCAGCCCTAAATGGGGCATTTATAAAACACCACTCCTCCCTAAGATTCGGGGATCATCTTAGAAGTGGGGCAGAAAGATTCTAAGAAGCAGTGGCAGTGGACGACTACAAGGAAACTATTTTCCAGGCACAACAGGGCAGTTGCATCTATGAACTCAGTTTAAGCTAGATAAAATCCCAGGATGGAGGGGGAGGGGTCATGAAGCCCCACCCCTAGCTGAGGAGTTATTGGCAATTGATGCGAGGGAGAGTAAGTTTCTGTTAAGATTGTGATGCCTGATAGGTTCACCATGCTCACACAAACTGGACTTCAGTTGGGAGGAGGAGAGAGAACTAGGGATGGACCTGGGAGGAGATGGGTGAATGTCATCAAAATACATTGTAGAAAACTCTATGTGTACCAACCAGTCCTTCCTACATTGTCAGAACGTGTAAATAAGCATTTCTAGTAATCTCACAGTAACAGGACACTGGTTTTTAATGCTTTCCAGTTTTACGAGTGACAAATATTTATTGTTTTTCATTGTTATAAATTACTATTAGTATTTCTTCCTCTACCTGCTGACCACTTTTTGTTTTGTAAATTATATATTTGGAAATTTAGTCCATTTTCTCATTATTTTATACGGTTTTTAATAGTCATTTCCCTAGTAATATATGCTGAGTGGTTTTCAAAATTAGCTTTCAACTCTAGTTTAAATTTTTTTGTAAAAATAAAATGATATGTATATATATTCTATGTACTTTGATTTGTATTATTTACTAATCATTTAGTAAGAGCTCATGGAATTACTACCAAAAATATGAAGAAAATTGTTCTTAACCCTGAAAAGCCTCTTGTATGTTCCTTTTCATCTCATCTCATCTCTCTCAGAGACAATCTCTGAGTTGATTTTTATTTCATTTTTACTGATTACCCTTGTGGCTGCATTCACAGAGTATTGCTTATGATCCAAATCCACATGGGTAATTTTATGTTGTATATATTTTGTGTGTGTGTTCATGGAGTATATGTGTGTTCAGATACAAGTGTACACCTATGCATGTGTGGGTATAGACCAGATGTTGATGTCAGTTGTCTTTCTCAGTTATTCTTCACCTTAGTATTTTCTTTATTGAATTTTTGTGATTTTCATACAATATGATTTGATGGTATCTAGATCCCTTCCCCTATCTGCACCTCTCCTTAATGCCCCCAGCTCAATTTAAAGTATTATATATATGTAAATATATATATATATATATATATATATATATATATATATATATATATATATAATGAGGCCTATAGAGTCTGATTTGTATGTCCAAATATCCTTCAGTGTGTGTTCATTCACTGCAGTCTGTTTAACCTATCAAGAGTCCCATTCCTGTAAGAGACTATTTCTACCCCTCCCAGCAGCCCTCAGTTGCCAAAATTTCCTTAGGTTAGGTAGGAATTTTTTACCTACTTCTCCATGTCTACGCTGGGACTCTGTCTGGTTTGACCGTGATGGGACTTGTCTATGTTGTCACCATTGCTGTGAGTTTATATGCATGTCTGACCAGCACTCTGGAAAACTGTTTCCTTGTGGTCATCCACCACCTCTGGCTCTTACAGTCTTTCCACCCTTCTTCTGCAATGATCCCTGAGCCTTAGGAGGAAGAAGTTTGAAATGAGTGTCCTATTCAGAAAAAAGAACTCTGCAGAACTTTGTTCTCTGCATATTTAAATTGCGTTTTGTGGCAGTTTTTCACTAAACCTGATGCTCACCAGTTCTGCTAGACTGGCTGGTCAACAAAGCTCCGAGCATCCACCTGTCCCCATACCCCATTATCCCAGCACTGGGCTATAAACATGGACTTCGATGTGTGTTCTGGAAATCCACACTTAGGTACTCATGCCTTTGAAGCAAGCACTTTACTGGATGGGACCATCTCCCTGGCCCTGCCATATATATTCTTTATGCTTTATTTCTTAGTCATTTCTTTAGTGCTATAACAAATACTTGACGCTCAGTAATATCAGTAATATATAAAGTAATTCATTTGGTTCACACAGCTTTGGTGATTCTAGAGCACTGTATCTGCATCTGTTGGCTCTGGTGAGGGCTCCTGGCTACATCACAACATGGTCAATACCAATGTGGTGAGAACGTTGACAAGAGACAAGAGGAATGCAGGAGTCATGCTGTGGGAACTAATTCTCTCCAATAGAGGAATAGTCATCCTTTCCAAGATGGGGCTATCATTGCTTAATTACCTTTCTTGAGGCCCTACTTCCTGTTACGGAAACCAAGTTTGCATATTAATCTTTGGGAAGCACATTCAAGCAACATCCCAACTGTAGTCTCTTGCTTTTTAGGTTTATAAGACTCACCGACACTACTGAACAGATATAGGCTGTTCCATTTTATTCTTCCATAGTATTCCATTGTATGACTGTATAAATTACAGTTGTAATTGAATTACATGTAATTGTAATTTATGTATAGTTCTCTTTTTTCATGTGTATGTGTGTGTGTGTGTGTATATATATATATATATATATATATATATATATATTCACCTGCAGATAGGTCTAGGTGGGGTATATGTGTACTTCTGCGTATGTGTAGAAGCCTGCAGTTGATGCTGGGTGCCTTCCTTGATTGCTCTCCAGTATTTTCACGGAGACAGGGTCTCTTTGGAGCTCTTCAACCTGTGCAGAGGATCTTCTGTCTCCACCTTCAAAGTGTTAGGGTTACAGATGGCCACCACACTGGCCTGACTTTTACATAGTTTCTGGGTATCTGGATAAATCCTGTCCACAGGCTTGGATGGTAAACATTTTATCCGCTGAGTCAGTTCCACATCCCTTTAACATGTGTGTGCCATCTCGATAGGCACTTGGATGGTTTCCAGCTTGGCGCTCCTGGAGACAGGGCTGCCCTGTTTTCTCCCTCATGGATTTCTAGGAAATGCTGTGTCATGGGGAAGCACATATTCTCTTCACTCAATAATGCCAAAGCACAGCTTCTGAATTCTGGAAATGTTTTATCCCTAGGTATATTTAAAATTTTCTTTTAGAAACAGTATCTTTTATTTAAGTCACTACATTTTTCTAACTGACTAATGGTAGATTATATGACAGTAACCTACTTCCATAAATTTCTTTGAAGCTACCAAAATTGTAAATTATTTTTCTTTTATTCCCATTCAAGCCTCTAAGTTCTGCTGAAGCAATCTGTGACTTTCACCATTCAGATTATTAGGAAATTTTAATATAGCTTCTTTACTTGTAGTAAAGTCTCATAAGCCAAGAAATATTTAGCTATTAATTGTGTCTTTTAAGCTTATGCTTCTGTTTTGCTCAATTTCTAGTTGGTGCTCTATTCCCAGCATTATTTAGGAAGTTTAGGATAGGTTCTGAACCTTCATATGGTCAAAGGAATCCGCCTGTACCTTCATAGTGCTCCATGTTCTGGGATCTCAGTGTGTTCTGTTACCACCCTGTAGACATACATTACAGATGTGGATATGCACAGGACTGCTTCTAATGCGTTTGCTTTTTCTTTTGTAGCAGCTCATTTTTTCTAGTTAGACCCTTGATGTTTCATTTTTCCCTTCAACATTTTTGAAATTTAGACAGTTGTTTGGGTTTGGCCTTCTTTTACTGAGAATCCTTTTGGCCTTTTTTAAATAAGACTCAAGTTTACGAGTCAGGAAAGTCACCCTGTATTATGGTTTCCCTGTTCTCATCTCCTCTGACTGTCTTTCTTCTGCTAGGATTATTGTGTGGAGCCTCTGAGTTTTCTGTACCTAGCTTCTCTCTGTGTCTATCATATTCAGCTTTCCATCATTTGCTGTGATTTTTTTTTGAGAATTTATTGAGTGTTCCTCTATCTTACCGATGAAGTTATTTCACTCTAGATCCTTGAATTAATGGTAGTTTCATGTTAAAACAATATTTTTCTGAACTCAGCCATGCCCTCTTTTTTATGCAGTGTCCTTTCAAGTCTGCTGAGAATACAAATGCATTTCTAAGACTTTCCTCTGTTTCAGGAAATCAGTTTTGTTGAGAGAATCATTTGATACCCCAAGCAATTTCCTTTTATGAAAATCATACGATTCAGGACATAGTCAGTGGTTGGAAGAATAATTTATTTCCATACTTGGCCAGAAGTGCTCTGATCTCTGTGGACTGCTCTCAATCTCAGATGAAGAAAACAGGGAAGTCAGAGTGCCTGTGATGTTCCCTGGGCTCCTAGTGGGTAGAGTAAGAGCAACACCTGGAAGCCATGGCAGGAGGTGACAGTGGGGTGCTGGAAAGATGGAAGAATCAGGGCTGTTTTCTTCATACTCTCTCTTAACTGGAGTCACTGATGCTCCTGTTGATGCATTACTTAGCCACGTATCCGTGTCCTGTTGACTGGCCACGGTGTCCCTCTGTGAGATTTGCAGCATTCTCAAACAGAAATATGCACCCTGGAGGTAACCCAGCCTCAGCAGCTGGGCTCTGGAAAAACTCTGATAAGAAAGGTCTATCTTCTCTCTCCTATTTACGCCCCAGGGAGACTCATTTCAAGTGAGAGAGCATGGGGAGGCATCTGCCCACACACAGAGCCACTACATACACTTCACCTTAAAGGAATTTATTTGATTTTCCATCTGGTGAATTGTTAACAACCTCCACCTCCACCTGCCTCTGCTTCCTTCCCAACCTCCTCCTCCTCCTCCTCCTCCTCCTCTTCCTCCTCCTCCTCCTCTTCCTCCTCCTCGTTTTTCCTACTCCTATTTAATACAAGGGTTTGAATCTGGGTCCTTTATAGGCTAGACAAACATTCTAGACCTGAACCACACTCCCAGGCATCTCTTATCTTTTTATTTTGAATAAGGGTGTCACTAAGCAGCCCAGCCAGACTTAACTTAGTGTGTAACCTAGACAGGACTTGGGCTTGTTATCTTTCTGCATCAGTTTCCCAAGTGCCTGGAACAAGAAGCTTGTACCATCTGTCCTATTTCCTATCATTTATTTTTGATATGGGATGGTTTTCAACTAAGTTTTCAACCATTCAACTAATGGTCTTTTGAGGGCAAGTCAAGAGAGGAAGAGATTGGACAAGAGAACTCAGCGTTCTCCATATTTGAGGTCAATGCTATCTTTTCAAACGAAATGTGTCGTTTGTGTTCCTCTTCCTTCACACAACTCTCTGTCTGACATCAGATCACATCGCTAGAAAAAAATCAACTCTGGAGTGTGTAATGACATGGTGAGTGGATTAGTAATGTGCTGGCACTGAAATACAGATTTCCAGGAATTAATATTCTGTCTATTGAATCGCAAGGACCGTCAGGTTTCTATCTGTGCACAGCGCAGTCAAGACTGAAGAAGGCTTGGGGATTAGAGTTGCTCCACTGGGAGCCCCAAGTGACAGATCACTACCTGTTCACACAATTCTTGAATTCATCCTGTTCATTGTATTTTCAGTACCAACCTATTGCTGTGTCCCCTGAGCTTAACCTAGGTTAGACCCTTACCCTACCTCCACTCCTCCCAGTGTCCAGTATTATTCTTGTCCATCCTGGAATATAGTTGAGGATTAAATGCCCCCTAGTGGTTACATGAAGCAAAATTCCAGCCAGAAGCCTAAAAAAATGGGGTTGAAATAATAATAATTGAATTTATGTAATATATATATATATATATATATATATATATATATATATATAGTGTGTGTGTGTGTGTGTGTGTGTGTGTGTGTGTGTGTGTGTGTACACACTTTCCCAGAAAGAAAGTCCTGGGAAGTGGAAGACAAAATGCCTAGATCATATTTAGCAGTTGTGACATAATGGCATTCTCGACTCATCACCTACAGGAGGTAGCAGAAAGGTTTGGGGTTGGCTGGATGCCAGGTGCCGGTCCTTCCTTGAGAAGCCTTTCATGCTGGTGACTTGTCCATCATAACTTGACTGCTGTCGTTTCCCTGTCTTCAACCTCACAGATAAGGAGGTAAGGCCTAGAGAAACTGGTTACCTGGACATAAGCTATGCAGCTTGGCTCCTAATGTAGCTTTGTATGCTGAAAAGTCCGTATCCATGGCTGCTCACTTTGGTGGATTTCTGTCACATCTTGGGACAGAGATAGAGACGTTGCTTTTTTACTTGCTTTTAGTCTTCAAGTGGGAAAACAGTCTTCTTCTTCCTTCTGATCCTAACCTGTGTAGAGCTTGGTTTGGGGAACTGGGGTGGGGTCAGCCTGGGGTCTATGCTGATTGTACAGTCTAGACACTAGAGCAATATATAGCTTCCACATGACAACAATCACAAGCATCACAGAAAGATGCAGCTCCATCATGCGGCGTGAATGAGGATCAGAGAACTTCCTGAACCTTCTCATGGTCTGTTATTTATGTTGAAGAAATTTTTTCTGTTGCTTTCCAAAATGGATAATGAAATCCCAGAAAACAGTTCAATCAAAAATAAGTAAAGTCTCAGTTCTCAGTGAGCAAGCAAAGATTACTTCCTACTACTGAGAATTGTATGACTTTTACTATTTAAATCCCTTGAGTACAGAGACCTGATTAAAGCCCTGTTGATTCACTTAGATGGGTTGGGAATACCAAAAGAAAATATGAGCTCTTTATTCCATCGAAGATGTGTCTCAGTGTAACACAGAGGTGTACATATGCTTGAACAGACATTTGAGTGAGACAGAGACAGATTGCAAAGCTTTGATTCCTGAAGATCCTTAATTAGACCTGGAGAGCTAGACACCTCGACACGGAATGAGGCTCTGGGGACTTTGAGGAAGTTACTGAGCAGTTAGGAACCTCTCATCCAGCAATTCATCTTACCTTTTCTCTCTTCTTTCTGCTTTAGAAATTGTCAGGTGGTCAACAACCACCTGACTGACAAGAAGGCCCAGAGGGAAGCCTGCCTTGCTCAGAAGGTCCTTTCATCCTAGAGCTATCTTCTGATGATGCTCTTTGAAAAATATGCCTCATTACAAAGGGATATCTGGTTTCTGTCCAGTAGTACCAGGGAGACACCCTTGTAAACACTGTTGAAATACTGTCATCACAATGACTTTTCTGCATTCACCTTTTCTGTTTCACTTAGAGCTAAAGAAGTGATTCTGTCTTGGATTATCTAGATAGTATTCATTACTAATACTCGGTGATGAGAAAAAAATTAGAGATTATGAAGCTCTATGAAAATATATGTGTTACTTGCTTTATTCATTTGAAGGGTTTTCATATGGAGGTTTTACCCCTGAAACTTCTGGGCCCATCTGGAGCCTGGCAGAGTAAGTTGGCAGGAAGCTTCCTGCATGAGAACGAGCTATATGTGAACTGAGGATGAAACTTGGCCTATTCAGTAGCACAAGGCTGTGAGTCATGCTATTAGGGTAGTTATGGACTAAGTCATTCTATGAACCTTCATAGAGTTAATTAGGGGAGACATTCACCCCAAGGGGAGACTTGGCTGATACACAGTGGTATAGAAATGACACTTAAACCATTAGAAACCTGTCTTAGAAATCCTTCAGCTATGGACGTGACTCAGTTGGGTTTATAGTCTGGCTCTCTAAGAGTCTCAGGCACAGAGTTTTTAGTCAGATGGTGAGGGCGGGATTGTAAACAGATTTTCAGTGGAAACTCATTTGATGGAGTTATTGTAGCATCCCAAATAACAGATGTATAGTAGGGATGGCTATGATTGATCAGAATACATTCCATAGAGAAATAGATATGCAAGCTGAGCCTGGAAAAATGACAAGTAGCCAAGAAGTGAAAGATGATGAATGAAGACAGGTGAAGGAAACTGAGGTTTAGGGAGGAGAGATGCCGGTCATCCAGGCCCCTGTGGGATGACAGAGCAGAGACCTGGGAGGAATTGGGGCCGAAGTTTGAAAACCAACTTTCATAAACAGGACATGGTGTCTCCTAAGTCTTGTCCTATGTTGGGAGAATTGTTTCTCAGGGAAGAAATTCCTGTTCATCTGGGATGTTTTCAGTTGTGATACCATCTTCGCAGGTGGCAGAAGTCATCCGGTGCTCCCTGGTAGGAAAGCAACTGAACAGACTCCAAGTTACAGCTTAAAATATGTTTCTTAGTTAGCCTTCAGGACATGCTCAGTGATTGCATATACTGTTTTAACTCTGCAGAAAAGAATAGTCAACTGGTCTGGAGTGTTTTATCAACAGTGCTGGGTCACAGACCATGCTTTATCAGCTGTGTTAATTTCCCTCTCCCCATTTGTTCTCATGTCTGTCAGGACTTGGAGCATGGGATTTCATCTATGTGACTGTGGGATTCAGCGTTCAGGTTATGAGTGAATAGCAACTGAAGTGCCGTGATCCATATTCATCTTAATGTGTCTCTTCTTGTGATTCTTTCTTGGCTCACAAGAGGATGCCCTGATTAACCACAAATGAGGTGGATTGGAAGCTTTGAAACAATTAAATTCTGAGGTTCCATCTGAATTCCCACAACATACCAGGCCACAGCTGTTAGAAATCATCTGAAAACCCACTGTGCTTTGAGTCTATGGAGTAATTAATATTTGCTGAATAAACAGATGAAGTGTCTGCTATGTACCAAGAACTGGGATTAACATTTAAATTGCTATTTAAGCTTTAGACTCTTGAGATAATAAAAAACTAACATTTGGATAAATCAGATCCAAATCTCTAGAATTTAGTAGAAGTCAAACTATAGTGTCCCTCACAACCCACAAGGAACACGCTTCAATCTCTTGCACACCAAAATCTATGGATGCTCAAAGCCTTTCTTTAAAAACGACATAATACTGACATATAACACTTGTACATCCTCATGTATATACCTTAAATCATCCCTAGATTACTTATAATACATAATACAGTGTAAATGGCTGTTATGGCAAGGAAGCACCACTGTATTTGTTAAGACTGGATACAAGTTTTTTCACTGCTTTTTGAAATCTGGATGATTGAATGTATAGAGGCAGAATCTGTAGATGTGGAGGGTCAACTATATTTACTGTGAAATAAAAATGCAAAGACAGAGTTCTGCCTGATGAGCCACGTAATTAATAACACCAAGGCTGCAGAAATTTGTTTTCTGGTCTAGACGTGCAGAGGAAGGTAGTGTCTGAGGGATGTTCTTCTAAAGGGCTCAGACTATATTTCCAGTCGATCTAGCAGGTTCAAAGTAAAACAGCCAAAAGAAACCAGAGCATGCTGACAGAACAGAACAGAAGCAGATGTGAAGGTCAGAGTGTGAGCCTGAAGGTCTTGAAGGATGAGAAGAGGCACAGGGCAGGAAGTAAGGATGCTCAGGAGGATGCAAGGATAGACAGCATCCAGAATTGCCAACACTGGCAGCTCTGCTGTTCATGCAAATCATATTGGTAACTGAACAGCGAAATGTGAGGGGCTAATGACACAATTTGTACACAGTTCACATAGCTGATCCTCTTCCTTGGTCTCCATTTATCCTCTCATTTCCTTGTTTGCACTCCTGAGTTCCTTATGCACAATCTTGATGATGTAAGTTTTCCTTGCTGGGGTCAGATGCACCACTGTAAATCAAGCACTCATGGCATCTCTGTAAGTTCTATAGCTAGAACTGCCTGCCTGACTCCACCTACAACACTCATCTAAGTGCCTTGGATTGTGATGGAACTGTAGTTACGCCTAAGAAGAGCCAGTGCCCTGGACAAAAATGGTCCTCTAGCCTGATGCCAGCTCTCTCTGACACATCACACTGTTCTTCTTCACTTTATATGGAAGTCCAGCATGCTGAACGGTTCAACAATTACCAATGAGAGCAGAGACTGATAGCAGATTGGAAAAATAAGGTTTTTTTTCTTTTGAGAATATCTATTGCAAGAATGTATTTCATGGCTTTTATGAAGACCTCACTGGGATTTGGAATGTGAACAATGAGAACAGTACCCCCTTCTTGTTGAAGGAGCAAAGAAAGAAATGAAATGGAGAAACCAGTCTGGGTCATTGGAATGTCCTTATTGACTTTCTGTACTGCGCCATGGCTTTATTATTTAAAGATCCTCTGTATCTCCCACCGCATGGATCAGGAGGTAGAGCAGCTCCCCAAGCCCTGCCACATCTTTGAGGGCTGTTATCTGAATATTCCTCATTTGACAAACTTTGTTATCACAAATGCAGTTGCATTCAAATGAGTTTAAAAATCTTCCTCTAGGTGTTTTTTTTTTTTTTTTTTTTTTTTGCCAAAGAAAAGGATCTTTTCAATTTGCTTTCTTGGAAATACAATGCGTGAAACTGACTTGGAAGGCTGCATGGTACATTTTATTGTTTTGATAATAAAAATATGTAATCACTGTAGGAAAATCAGTAAGATATTTTTAACTGCAAAGACACACTAAAAGTCATTTGCAGAGGGATTTTTCTTTACCTTTGTATACTGGTATCTTCCGTATTTCCTTCATATATGTCTATCTATGTGGACTATAACACTTGAATATATGTTATACAACTGGCTATACATTTAAAAAATTAGCATTTCCCAGGAGCAATAATTATCACAATTGTATTTCTCAATTTTCTATTTTATGGTCACAGCACAATTTTAGTATTATTTATTAAGATACTGACTTACTAAAACAAGCTAATACATAAGATTTTTGGTCTTTGAGTATTTTTTGGTATACTTAGTGCACAATCCTGCAGTGAGAATTATTGAATCAAAGTATAAATATATTGATTAAGTTTGCTGAATGTTACCTAATTGTAGTCCAGGAAAGCTGGGTTCAGCGGTTCTGATTGACTTGAACCCAGTCTTACAGAATGTGTATGGGCAGTGTGGTTTCTAAGTACTCCTCATTTGGTAAATTTGTTATCACAGTAGCACCTGCATCCAGAGGGGCTGCTATCACACATCCTATGGATCATAGCATTCTCTCTGTATATCTATTGCTCGTTTTTTCAGTGTTTTGATTGTCTTTTAAATTTTGATAAGCTTAGTCTTTGTTTATGGTCCCAGATATTTTCCAATTTTGTAATTGTAATTTTGTAAACATTTACTCCATTAATCTAGCTGATATTTATCTTAGAACTTCAGTGAGATAAGATCCATCACAGGACCACCTAACCCCTATTTTTATTGACAAAATATTCATTGCTTTCTTATGCTTTGAGTAATTTCATTTTATGAAGCTTGCATTTGACCCAAGATTTTATTTTCAGGACAGACTACTCTGCATCACTGACCTCCTGCCTGTCTCATGGAGTCTATAATGCTTTCATAAGTTTAATTGATGCTCACTGGTGACTGTTGGGGGAACGTTCCTGCCAAACTCCTTTCATTTCTGTTCAGTCTCTAGGATTTCCTTAGCATGTTCTTTCCTGCTCATGCTTTCCCTAGTCCCACATCCTGCTCTGTCACAGAGCCAGTGGAGAGACTTTTGGGGATGCCAGGGGTTGAGGTACTCCTCGAAACAAGGTTAAACCTGTTTCTTTTCATAAGCATTTGAATCATGTTAATCAGTCTATTTCTCTCTCTCCTTCCCCTCCTGCAGCTTTCCTCATTTCTTCTTCTTTCCCTCCTCTTCCTGCCCTGACTCTAACTAAGATCTAGAAGCCTGTTCTGGGTGGAGCATCTATTTCACTAGGTCTCTGGGAGTCTACAATGGGCCCCTTATCTGCCACCTTATGACAGTGAGTGACTTAAGAAGGAAATAGACATTAAAGCATGATGGTTTGGGTTTGCATGTTACATCAGCATCATTTAGCCTAAACGTGACTAATATGTAAATAAATCATGATTGATGGAAGAGACAAGGTGCTTGGCAGAATTAGTATTCCATAAATATTTCTAAGTGTTATTATGGGAATAGTTCCTGTGGTCTTGAATACCCTCTGCATTTTTACTGAATGTAGGCCAAAAAAAAAAAAATCTCAAAAGGGACTGAATATATGTGGAAAGGAATCAAATTTACTCTTGTCAAAGAATATCTTTTCTTGTATGGATTGCTATGTATTACCTAGGGCTATTGTCTACAGGAGCAGATGATCGAAGGCCAGCCTACCTTTGAACACACTCAATATTCCTTTTCATTGTTTCATAACTCACAGCTTAGGTGAATAATATTCTTGAGCAAGCACATGAGTTCAGTGTCTGTATGTGTATGGGATTCTCAGTGCTGTTGGAGAGATCTTATGTAGTTCAGAGGCCTGGATGACTCTGTACCTGCATAATAGAAGAGTTCTAGAAACTCCTAGAATCTTCTCATTAGCCTCTATAAAGGCTAGGATTATAGGTGTGCACCAGCATACCCAGTTTATGGAGTACTGGGGATATAAACTTGGGCTGAGTGCATGTTAGACAAGTACTCCACCAACTAAGCTATATTCTGAGCTGGAATCTTCTAACTAGACCCTGACAGTGACTAATGCCCAGGGAACTCAGGATAGTGGGGGCTTATCTGCCTTAGCCAGGGAGCTTCTCTTTAAATGTAAATACGCCTAGATGTTTGAGTTACAAACATCCTAACCCATTCCCACAAACTTATTGAGACATTAGAAGTAGACTTATTACAGATTGTTCCTTGAGACACTCTTTCATTAAACAGAACCTTTATTGACAACACACAAGGCACTAAGCTAGAGATAGCAGGTCCTGGTGATGCCTTAAACGAATGACATCATGCAAATGCCTGCATTTATGTTTGTGCATTTATTTCAATGAATTCAAATAAAAATGAAGAGAGGAATCATTTTGCACAGAGATGTTAAGTGCTTTTGGAGCACAAGGATAGTTCTGCTGTTAGACACTGAATGAATCTGAAGGTTTTACAAAAGAGGGAGCAATCAAGCTTACAGCAGTATCATAAAACAAAGGTGGTGAGACATCTGGGTTATGCGGGTAGGGTGTAAGAAGGAGCCCACAGTGTGGCAGGTACACGAGTGAAATGCCACCAGGCTGGGAAGACTTGGGGGTCACAGCTTGTAGAAGGTGTGGAACAAGAGAAGCCTTCAAGCCTGAATGGCATCTCCCCAAGGGATGCTTTTCCCATGTCAGTCATGAAGAGATTCCTGAACCATTGGGGTCAGGGTGGAGTCCTGGGTCACCTCAGCTTACAGTCGGCAGGAGACGGGGAAGGTCATTTCTCCTGGAAGCTACTTATCTGAAGATTTAACTATAGGTTGACTTGCTTCTAACTCTGATGTGAGAGAGATAAACAGGTATGTTAAACCACTTTGCTTCCAGACCTGACATGTCATTGTCACAGAGTCTTCTCAATCCTCAGATCAGCTTAGAATTTTAATTTTTAGGTCTCTGCTTTTAATTTGCCTTGGTTTTCATTTTTATATCTGATTAGGAAAAGAGAACATCCTGTTGACATCCTTGAGAGCTTGAAAGCAGTAATGGAAAAATCATTTTGCAAACTGAAATTCTGACAAGACTAAGAGATTCATCACTTTTAGGTAGGCCTCAGTATTGCTTAAGTAGGAAGGAAGAACTCCAATTATCCTTTATAATTTCAATGTCACCTTAGGTAATTCTGCTATACTGTGCCCTAGAATATCTTTTGTTTCTGCAGTAGAAGTCCTTCCCGGGTAGGAGAAGAGTTTCTCATTATGACAAAAAATCCTTCATGCAGTGGCCATTAAGCTAATAAACAGGTGAAATACTCCTTAAATTTCAATATCTTATTTTATGATTTTTATGTCTAATTAAAATTGAAATAAAAGGGCAAAAAAGGTGCTCAATGCACAACATCATCTGTCCAGTGACATTGTTGCCAAAATGTCCTGTGCTCCTCATCTCTGGACCTCTCTAAACTTCCTCTCTATAGATAATGGTACTGTGCCATGTCTCAGCAAGCAGCATCATGAAAGGAGTAAAAGGATTATTTTCTGGGAATGCAATTGCTAAAATTAAAGACTATTCCAAGCCACTTGCTGCTCTTAACATACTTTACAGGCATTTCGCATATTACTCTTCGCAATAGTCCTCTGCAGGACCATTTGTTAAAGCTCTATTTGTCAGAGAAGGAACTAAGGCTCAAGGAGGAATGAAAGGCCCAGATGCACAGCAAAAAGTGGGCTTGTGAGTGAAGCCTGCAGTAGGCCTGTGCTCATAGCCACATTGCTCTAGCCATGAAATGTCAGAGAACACAGCTTTACCTGATGATGACTTAGCTACTTCCTGAGACTCAGAGAGACGCTAAGCTTACCTAAAGAAAAGCAAGGTGGCATTTCTCATCCACTTGAGTCTATAGCAAGAAACATTGCCACCCACTGCATAAACAGGAAGTTATTTCCAGGATGACAGGGGAACATTTCGAAGCATAAATGGACGTGCTTCTGTTGTCAGCCCACGTACTCATGGCCCTTGGGATACAACCTTGATTGTGACAATGCAAAGTATACCAGAAAAAAGCCAGCACTGAGCCTCTGAATACATCTTGGGAATACTGTAAATAGCTGGAAGAGAAATTATTTTTTCCCATTGCAGAAAGATGTGTCTTTTGATCGTTTAGAGCAGACATCCTGGAACAGTAAGCATAGGAGAACACAGGAGTAATTCCCTCATGACCACGAAGGAGAAAGGTGGCTGAGGAGACTAGAGTGCTGAATGTTGAAATAGTGGTATACATTGTGAGGAGAGATGTGGCGAGATTTGAACACTGTGGAGAAAATATTGCATTGACTCTCCCTCCTCCCATGAGGCAGAAAGGAAGAAAGGGCACCTGACTAATACTGAGTACACAGGATTAAAAAGATCAGGATGAACCAGAGAATGGCAGCTACTGGATTTTCCCAGATATCATGAAAATGTACAGTTAAGATGCAAATGTAGGCAGAGAAAGGACCAGAGACAGGACAAACCACTGTTTCCTGTAGCTGGTTGAAGATGTCAAACTTTCCACTTCCTGTAAGTCTGTGGAAATGCAACCAGCAAAGAGAAAAGGAGAAAGGGAGATTTAAGGAACAGGAATCTAAAGGCACTGTGATGATGGACATGGCCTGTGAGCCAGAGCATGATCCAGACAGGGGTCCAGAAAGGGATGAGCACTGTTGAGGAATAACAGGGTACTTTCTTTCAGCTAACTTTCTCATGTCGAAGTGCTGGTCTGCTTCCACTGCCATGCCCAGCACACACAGGGTATCATCCCTCGATGGTTTCCCTAGGCCAGCACATGAGAAAGTACTTCCTAAACTGAAAAACTCTCCACTGACCAAGCTTACTCTTAATTAACCAAGATTATACTTCTTGACATCTCATGAGTTAATGGTGAAGAGAAGTTTAGCCGAAGACAATTTCCTTTTATATGCACTAATGAATAGGTGGACAATCATGTGCTACCCTCAGGAGGTGATCAGTAATACCTGTGTCTTTCTTGGCTACATTGGTCCTAGAAATGACCTGTCCATTTAAATGCAAAGGAACCAAGCACCGTTCTCCCAGTATGCATAAACTTCTTAAGCAGGGTCTTTGCTCAAACATAGTGTGAGATGATTAGAGCAGAATGGGGCTAAAGATTATTTGTGTTATGTTAGTGGAGGAGGAAAGATCTATTCAGAACATTACCAATAGGACAGCGTGGCTGAGAGGGTAGACACACAGGGAACTAACTGTGTCCAATGGCCCTAGAGCACTCACGAGTAACCATTTACTTGCAAACAGTAGTTAGACTGAGTATCATTTGTAGCTGTGCACTGAAGGAGATTTAATGAAAACTCATAATCACGTGATACTTAGCAGTCTTGGTTCATGTCTCCACCCTTCACCTCATCTAAGAGTAGTAACACTGAGTTTCATTTGCATTATTTTATAATTTAGTTAATTTACTAATTCAGACACATCTCCCTCCCACTTTCTCTAAATTAGGCTCTCATTACTCAGAATGATAAGTTCCAGAAACACTGCTAACAAATTCGCCTGCAAGATAAAAGGCTTTTGTCTAAAGTGTTTCACCTTTGTCTTCCTCTTAGACAGAACTGTGCACTTTCTCCTGGGCTCGGTTCTTGCTAATTGGTGGATTCTCAAAACTCAAATATCCTCAGTTTTAGGACTTCACTGTAGTGTGAGGTGAATGGGATGGCACACTGGAGCAAGAAGAAATTGGAAACTGTGAAGATCAGCCTCGGCTGAATATCTCCAGCCTAACAGTTACAAGGCTAGACACGCACAGTTCTCAGACAAGACCAGGGTGGAGAACAGGGAAAAGCAAGCTCGCTCTTGGCGTCTCTGCTGAGTTTTGGGGAGCTCATTTTTCAGACTGCACAGCAGGTGAGAATGACAAGAGCTGAAGCTAAAACTGAGTGTGGAGATGAGAGGAAGGAAAGAACTCTAAGCTTGTGAAAGAGGATCCAAAAGACAGACAGAGACATTTTGCCTCCTGTCAACAGATCTTTGGGATTAGAGAACAGGAACCCTAACTAGGTAGTTAGTTAGAACCCAGAGATGTGGGCTAAGAGGGCAGAGACTAGGTACAGCTGCGATGGAATGGGCAGAACTACCTGGGTCGTACCCTTACTCGCATGGGACCAGTACCATGATTTCAGTGCTGTATCCATGGGGATCCACAACTTACTTCAGTCCCATTGGCTTTGAAATACGGAAGGGAAGGGCTGAACGCAAATGGACTGTTGGCGAGTATTGTCGGTTGAGACTAGGCAGGGCTGGCACTGACGGGACGAGTGGTGGCTAGCCAGGTTCTCCCACTTCTTTCAGGGAAAAAGCAAAGTTTCTTTTGGCCATTGTAATCAATATTGGTGAATAAATGCGAAAGAGCACCATGCTTTGTTCACACTATAAATGTTTAGATGTGCCAAGCACAGTGCTGGTTCTGTGCCAGAACGTGGGACCAATATATTTAGCTGTCCGAGATAGGTGCATAAAGCTGCAAGAAGACACAGTCCAAAAGCATGAGGATGCTCAAGAGCTCAAGTGGGGGGCTTTCTAGAGGAAGTGACCCCTGCTCAGCCTCAAAGAAGAGGCAGAATTTGGATAATCTCGGATGAAGATGGAAACCATGTGCTTGTGCTATAAATCTAAGCATGGTGAGAGCTAGTTCAAACAGGTCACACCGCAAGACTCTTGGTATGAAGGCTGGGCAAGGGAGTTTCCTGCTACTGTTGCTGCTGTTATTTCTATTTTATGGTTGTCACTGTTTCTATTTTATTTTCCCTTCTGTAAAGGCAGAAGGAATTAGTAAACAGGACATTGCTTTGGTAATTTTTCATTAGATTTATGTGGGATAAAAGGAACTACAGCCACCCAGGGTTTGCGTTGCGGGTTGCTTCTGTTTCAACTTGAACTGAAAGGTGGGCACAGAAGAACAGTTACAAGAATAAATCAAAGCTGGGTGACCAAAGCTTTGGCCCTGATTTCTGTGTATCTGAAAATCACCGGTTTAGTTAATGCATGTATCTGTCACAAATGAAGCAGGATGCTGAGAGCCAGGGAGGGTGTGAATGGTATTAGAGTGGGGAGCAGGGATTTGTTTGTGTATTCAAAACATCCCCTCAGGTGGGATTCAGAATGGAAAATGAACCTTCAGCTCAGAGTGCTTACTGCCTGAGCCTGAAAATAATGTCCTCATTGCTGATTTTTACCCCTTTTCGGAGGGCCAGGCTCTCAGTCTGCTTGCTGTCATGTTTTATAAACATCAAAGGGAACAGGGGCAGCGGTACCAAGGAGCCTGAGCTTCCTGGGTGCAAAAAGCCTGCCAAAATCCACTCTGGGAGCATGGTCTGATGGCAGAAAAGGCATTGTTCAAACTAGTCAGTGGCAACCAAGTCTTGCTTAGGAGGGGACCTGGGGACTGGGTTTCTAGAAGCCAGCTGTGCTTTCCTGCAAGAGCTCTGCCCTTTAGGGAGAAGTTGCCTGACTCCCTGGACAGATCCCTGCAGAAAGTTTTAGTCTGAGAGTTTGAAACAAAGAGATAACCTGCAGTAGAAGGGTGGATGTCACTGCCATCTTTTGATTTTGTGTAAAAACCAAACCATTTCAAGAACAGCCAGAGGAAGAGCAAGAATAGGAACAACAGAGCAAGAACTGAGATTTACCTGAAAGTTTTCCTTTGGGTATAAAGAGCCAGTTTGATACCCGTGACTTAGGGCATGTTAGGCAGACAGTGTGTGAAATGACCCACAAACCAGCGTTTGTGTGTGTGAAGTAGTGAACTCATATTTTCTAGGTCCCTGATTTGTTCCTGTTTACAAGATCTGTTTTTTGTTTTTGTTTTTGTCAAAACAGAGGACAATTGTCACTTCATTAGGAGTTTTCAGCCCTTGAAGTGAAACTCACAAACTCATATACTTTTCACTTATTCTTGGCTGTAACATACTGCAAATAACGGCACCACACACTTGCCAAAGAATTAGCTTATCAGTAACGTGACAAGAAACAACAAAGACAAAGTGGTCCTCTGCCTTCCTGTTCTGTCACTATCCCCGAGGATGTGACTTTCCACACCTCAGATGTTCCTAGCAAAGCCCATATTGCTCAAACGGTGAACACTCACTCACTTAGGAGGAATGTCTATTTTTAGAAAAATTTCTATTTCTATTAGAAATAGACACCTTGAGCACTGCTCTCAGGTTAGCTAAAAGTGCTCTCACACGATGAAGCAGGGAAAGTAAAAATCTCACTAATAAATGCTACAATCCACACGTTCTTGTAGCAGCAGCAAAACACATCTGTATACATAAGGATCTAGAGCACTGGTGTTTGTACACCTTGAAAACCTAATTATTTAAACTCATGAAGTTGGGGGAATCCCCCTGCTTCCTTTAAAGAAGAAAAGGACAGCCATTCCTAGCCCTAGTTACGTTACTTTTGCAGCCCTCTCCAGACCCACCTGTTCCATCATTTAACGCTGGTGCTGAATGGAAACCAGAGTACTCACCTTAAAGGAGGAATAGAAGGAGCCCCACTCCTCCCCTGCCAGCACATCGGTGAAAGTCACCGTTTCAGTGCAAGCCATTGGGGAAGAATCCAGCACAGGCACGGTCTGGTTCGCCTGGGGGCTGCCCTCTGTGAGGCTGGCTGGCATGGCTCATGCAGGGCTGAACCTCACAGTCCTTGCACCTGCAGCAGGGCAAGAGAGTCCAGCTGGCCTCCGAGAGCCGGCAGCAGCTGCTAATCCCTTAGCACCTCCTCTGCCTCCCAAGGCTTCTGGCTATTGCTCGCCTGATCAGAGGCACGGAGCCCTCTTTGAGCCCACCTCCCTGAAGAGCGCTGCCTGACGGCAGGGAAGATCCCCGTGGTGTGCTGCACTCCCTTCTGCCGCTACAATCTAGCAGCGGGCTAGGCCCTCAGCACCCCACAGCCCAGCCTAGGGCCTGGTCTCATCCTGAGAGCAGCCCCTGAGGCCATCCGCATGGCTCCCTGGAGGGAGCTCAGTGGTTGAGCTTTTCGACTCCTGCAGTAGACCCTCACCTCTGTTCCAGCTTCCACAAAGCAGGAATCAGGGTATTCGGCAGGTCCATTAATTCAGGTCAGGTTTGCACTTCTGAAATCAGTCAGAGTTATGCACTTGTTTCAGCTGAGGTTGCTTTCTGAAAGAATTCTCACTCATACATTGACAGGGATGTGTGCACTTTATTTCAGTACCTCTAGCAAATGGCACCCAGGCTCCTGCTGAAGTTTTCACAGGACAGGATGGCACCCAGGCTCCCGCTGAAGTTTTCACAGGACAGGGCTTAGAAGTTCTGGTCCATGTTTGTCAAGAAGCCACTGTCTCTCATGATATGACAAGGAGTGAGGACTGACCATCGTGTGTCTAGTGTTGTCACCTCTTAGGTGCATCCATCAGGGTCGGGGAAGAATGGCGCCTAAGGCAGCTTCCTTGGTGTTATAGAGAGGAACAGATAAGCAAGCAAAGAAACTGCCTCACAAACAAACTCATAAAACACAATTACCGGTTCTTTTGTTTCACTTCCCAAACAGCTGAGAAGAAGGCAGAAATGTGACCTGCATGTTTACATCTAGAAAGGACTAGATTCAAGAGGAGAGATGACTTGTTTACTCGAGACCCCATGGATGGTGAAGGGAATGAAAAATAAGCCAATTCTCCTGAATTCTCACATGGTTGCGATTTACTGTAACACAGACAGATATGCATCCAGTATCAGATGCTCACCAGGACATGAGATTGGCAGGAATAAGGTAACAGGCCAGGTGCTAAGCAATAGGAGCCAAACTGCCTGCATGACAAGCCCAGCACCTGATCCTGTACCCAGAAGCCAGTCTTGTGTACCACACAGGTCAGCCTCTGGTGTACTGCCTCTGGTCCAGACTGTAGCAGGTTTTCCATCAGAAAAGAACAGGACTCAGGGACTCTCCTGGGAGATCTTTAGCATAGCCTGTCTAGCACAGGCAGAGGTCAGTGGGAGCTGGGTAAGTGTGCCATGTTGAAAAGGTCAAAACTAAGCAGGGACTTATGTGGCACAACACTTTCCACTGACAGGGAGCCCAGCTGGAAAAGAAACGTGGAGAGATGCTCAAACACATTAGCAATGAAGGAAAGCAATTTAAATGGAACTTTAACCCACATGCACAGTGAAAACTAGGGTACAATAAGCCCCAGAAGTTGACAAGATTGAAGAGAAATAAGGATATGTTTTCACTTCTGGTGCACTGAGTTGACGTGGTGACTTCAGAGAGCAATTAGGCAGAGTCTAATACAGCTGGAGTTACACACCCTGATGTTGCATCCCATTTGTTGATGCTGGTGATTTTCTTTGGGAAACTTAAATGTGTCCATTTTGGGGAAAATTCATTATGCTACACCCTTAGACAAGATGTGTGCTTTCTTAGAGGGATGTGTCACTTCAAAGATATTTCTCAAGCAAATTTTGTGAGAAACTTCTGAGACAGAGCAGAAACTAGTTAGAGAGAGAGAGAGAGAGAGAGAGAGAGAGAGAGAGAGGCAGTTGTCATGAAGAGTGAGAATTTCCTAGTACGTCCTATACTCTCTCCTGATGGTCCAGGACAACATTCATATTTATGTACAGGAGACATCAAAAAAGAATCCTCTGTAACATTTTAGAAAGGTTGGAAGCAACCTAAACATTCATAGGGACAAGAATCAAGGACACATTTGAAGTCAGTAAGTAACTAGTCATATACCTGTCACTCTGGTGAATAAATTTCTGTGCAGTTATTCAATGAAATACTATAAAGCAATGAAAATGATCAGCATTATACTATCATATTATATTATGTTGAAATTTGCAAACACAGTATTAAGTGCAATAGTGAATGTACTGGTTTCATTTACAGAAAGTATAGCATAAGTGCATAGACACAATAGAATACTACCCAAGAGTTAAACAGAATGTTTGCAGACCTGGTCACAAACATGGTGTAATTGCTGATTTTTATGTGTCGGTTTCACTGGACTATAGTGTACCTAGAGACTTAGACACTGTTCTCAATATGTGTATGAGGATGCTTAAGGATGATGTTAACTTTTGAATTGGGAGACCCAGTAAAACAAACATCTTCCCTTTGGACATCTCTCATTCACTAATAGAAGACCTGAATAAAACAAAAGGCTGATTCCCCTGTGAAGGAGAGGGACCTCCTCTGGCCTGTGTTGAGATGGCGTGTTGGTCTTTTCTCTCCTTTGCACATGAACTGCATTCGATTCTCAAACTATTTCTGTCTCCAGCATGGGTCTCAAGCCTATTAATTCTGTTTCTTTGGAGAATGCTTACTAAAACTCATGGTTTTTAGTTCCTCATCTAAACCCACAGAAAACAAGATGAACACAGATGACATGAAGAGCCTGAAGTAAAAATAAGACAGCTGCTAGGGTAGCTTAAGTTATGAGTTATGAGCTGGGCATGATCTGGAAGATGGGGAGTGATCAAATACCTTATCATTGCTAAAGAATTCTAATTAGCCTACCTGGAAATCACTATAGAACTTGATCAAAAACTAAAAATAAAATTTCCATATGATCCGGCCGTACTACTTCTGGGTATATACTCTAAAGGAACAAAGCTGGTGTGCTACAGAGATGCTGGTACACCCAATTTATCACTGCCATATGTCACAGAATCAGTCTCATGCTCATCAGTGGCTGAATGAATAAAAAAGTATGTTATACTTATACAGTAAAGTTAGTTCAAACATGCAGAAGAATGAAATTGTGTCATTTGTGCAGGTGGAAGCAGAGATCATTAAAATCAGTGAAATAAGCAAGACTCAGAGAGACCAGTGTTCTCTCATATGTAGAATTTAAAGGGGCGCTGTATGGGAATGGAAGGAAAACGAGGAGTTTTTAGGGATGTGGAAAGGAAAATGGACAAGAAAAAAGAGTTTGGGGGTGAATGTGATTAAATTACATTATATGTATGCATGGATCTGTCATAATGAAACTTATTACCTTGTATACTTAATACATACTAATTAAAGATAACACCCTATGCTAGGGCATAAATTGATGTGAGCATTTTGGAAGATGACATGGCAGCCTCATCTGAAGCTGAGCACACACACACGCACTCTATGAGCCAACACTTCCAATGCTGGGAAATGCCCAGCACAAATGAACTCATATGTCAGCCAGAAAGTATACCAATGGGTTTAATGGGTCTGTTTGCAATTGCTCCTAAACAGAAGGCACCTAAATACCCATGAACAGTAAAGCGGCAAAACAAATTGGGTACATTCACACTGTGGAAAGCGTGCACAAATGAAAATGGGTTATGTTGGGCTGCTTGCCATATCCTGCTCCTAGCATGGGATGATAATTCCATGAGCTATTCCACCTGTGAAAATACATTGAGCTGCACACACTTGCAGTTCCTATGTACATGCTATTCAAGCTTATAAGACAGAAGCTGTGGGGAACTCCTGGAGGGGCTTGAGAGATGCCATCCATCTGAGGAGGGTAGGTGTGGGAGAGGAAAGTGATTACTGGGAACAGGGCCAAAAGAGAGAGAGAGAGAGAGACCTTTCAGCCCAGCCCCTTTCCTCTACACATTATTATATTTCCCAGGTAGATGAGATTATGGCTACAACAGAACAGGAACATAGCTGCATCAAGCCGGAGCCCAGCTTTGAGGTGGCAGGTGAGGACAGAGTGGGAATGGGTAGACCCCCTCCCCCCACAAATGGAAGCCAGCCTCTAGTATTTCTTCTTGCCCCATCTGCATTAGGCTGAATCAAAGAATGTGGCCAGGATCAAGGTCTCATTTGAGGTTTGCCTCTAGGTTCTCTCATGATGTTGACAGGATTCTTTTCTTCTGGATGTAGAACTCATGGCAACTTATACCTCCAAAGGCAGCACAGGACAAGAGACAGGTTCAGTGCTCATATGGAAGCTTAGAGATTTTGTCACATATAGACGTTGATCTGTCCCTCATCTAACCAGTTGGCTGAGGTTTCTCAGGTGGGCCTTGCTGCCATTCTTAGCTACCTGAACTGCTTGCTCCTGTTTGAGATCTGAGCAACTTTTCCATTCATCCTCCTTCCCTCCCCTTTTCTACCTAAAGTAAACCCATCTGGCTGTTCTTGGGATCATTAGCCACACAGCCCTATCTGTGACAAAACTTCTGCTCTTCGCACTATGTGGCTTTTTCACACATGTGGAAGGTCAAACATCAGGAAGGTTAGTTATGGGGTTTACAGAAGAAAATTCCTCCACCCAGGCAAAGAAAGCAAGTCTGGGGGCATGTGAGTAGATTTCTCCACTTCACACAGTCCCTGGTACATTGGATTCTGCACTCAGAACTCAGCCTCTAAGGTCATACTATGAGGTAACATGTGAAACAAGTGTCACTGAGGACGGTAGTGTTTCCTCCTGCCAAACAAGAAATTAATTTTGTCACTGGCTAAAGAGATATAGGAGGAAGCTGGACTTCAAAGACATCCATCAGAGTATCCTGGCAGAAATATCATGAGCTTTATTGTTTCCCTTGATTCGATGCATTTATCCTTTCATCTACAGTAGAAGCTGTGTGAAGGAATATGTTTTTCCTTAAAATAAGCCATTGAAACATGGTTTTCTTTGGGCTTGGCATGCAGAGTTCTTATGGGGAAAGGGCTGGGTCTACTCAAGTTGGGCTGATGATAGACTTTATAAGAGCAGTTTCCAGTCGCTCTGCTCTGGGCTGGGGCCCATCCGGGGCTGCGCCTGCATCTGTCATGCAGTGAGTAGCTCACAGTTGATTTCTTTGCATCATTATGTGTAGGGGTTGTGTACTACTGTAGAATGGAGCAGGCTGGAAGGTGAGGCAACCCAGGCTATATGAGATATGTTAATGCCCGGTGGGCGTCTACTAGAAGACCTCAAATCAGAAAGAGGAGCAAGTAACCGGAGCAACCCATATTCAAGAAAAGGGATTACACAAAGGTGGGATTAGCTTGTGCCAGGTTAACTTCCACCCTCCACCTTCATAGCATTCTAAATGGTGTGTTCATAACTGAGAGAAGCAATTTTTAAAAATATATTCTATTGCCAGGTTAACTTCCACCCTCCACCTTCATAGCATTCTAAATGGTGTGTTCATAACTGAGAGAAGCAATTTTTAAAAATATATTCTATTTATTATTTTTATTTTGTGTGTATGAGTGTGTTGCTTGTATATATGCAAATATACCCATTAATGTGATGCCCACAGAGGACAGACGAGGACTTCAGATCCAGTGCTGCCACGTGGGTGCTGGGATTCAAACTTGGGTCATCTGCAGGAGCAGCCACTGCTCTTAACTGCTAAGCCATCTCTCCAGCCCCAGAGAAGCAGTGTTTGAGTAAGATAATGGTAGATTTTGTTCAGGAGTTTAAGGAATACACAATGAAAATTCTGAGTTTATGTAAAATACTTTGGAGAAGAAGGAACTAAAACATTTTGAATGGGAGAAACAATGAGCTAAAAGGCAGGTAGAAAACTCTTAGAAGAATTAAAAAGTTATGCAGTTATGAGAAGAATGAGAGAAAAACTATTAAGTAATATGCACGGTGTGAGCATGTGAGCATTTGTTTCTGTGGGAAAGTTGAAAATAATTGGAAAGAAAATTCATGAAGAAATTTCATTTTATTTATGATATTTATGATTTATTTATTATGATATTTATTTATGATATTCATAGACATGTCTAAATCTCTAGGCATACATCTAACACAGGAGGTGAAATTCCTCTGTGGAAACTGTCCTGGGAGATATGAAGAAGACTTGAGAAAACAGAGGGCTACGTCTGTAGGGATTTGGGAGACTGGTTTTTATAAGGCTTCAGTTCTTGCCCTGTTGATTTATAGATTCAAGGAAATTTAGTCATAATCAAGATTTTAAGTAGAAGCTGATAAGGGGATATCAAAATTTGTATAAAAAAGTCACATGCCTAGACGATCCATACTAGTCTTGGAAATGAGAAACATGGGTGGAATGCTTAAGGTGTTTAGGGATTTCTAGAAAGCTATAGAAGTCAAGACAATGTGATGACACAGGACAGGCAGAACACAGAAATGGAGCCTCATCTATGTAGTTAACTTTTTTCACCAATGCCCAAACATTCCAATGCTAGATGAATCTTTTTTTCCAACAAGTAGTGCTAAACAACCAGATACCCAGATAGGAATGAATACGAACCTCTATCTTTATCTCACATTATGAACAAAAAACATTTTGGCTAGAACTCAAAACTGTTATGTTTTGTTATGTTAAGTCACCAGAGAATAGTTTTGATGTGGCAAATGTTTGCCAGTCTTGATCAACAAGCCAATCATTATAAATGGAGAATTGATAAGCTAGACTTTACATAGACTAAAATATTATGTTCATTAAAAGATATTTGGTAATATCTTTTAAAAATATGTGAAAATATATAGGGAAGATTGGGAAAACTGCTAATAAACTTATCTGACAAGTATCTAAGGATCTATTATCAAAGATATAGAAATAACAGTATTAAAAATACCAAAAATTTGAAATGATAAAAAAGTATACATAGATGCCTGACAAAGGATTACATACGAATTCTCCAGAACATGTGAAAATCCACAGAAAAACCCACAGTGGGATGAGCTACTTATTCATGAGAATGTCAAGGTCAAACACAGAGCATAAGGCTGCCAAGGACACCAGCTACTTATTCATGAGAATGTCAAGGTCAAACACAGAGCATAAGGCTGCCAAGGACACCGTGCTGTCAGGAAGAAAGCATGTCAGCCCATGGTGAGGAAGTTTCAGTTCTTGTTATAAAATAGGACATAAACTTAACCCTGTGACCTATAGCTTCTTTTATGGATTTCTTATAAGTCTGCAAAGGACATGCACAAGAATGTTTGTCAGTTTTATCTGTGATTGTCTCAGATTGGAAAGATCCCAGGCACTCATCCATAGGAAGAAAGAACAAACCCGATCACAGTCATGTAATAGAAAAGTTCTCAGCCTTAAACGGGAAGGACATGAGAATGCATGCAGAATATATTTCATTTCAGAATCATTTATGCCAAATGAAAGCAGATAATATTAAAGAGAATAACTCTTATGTTATTTTAATTATTAACTAAGCCCTGTAATAAGAAAAATTAAGCTGGCAGCTGTACCTGAGGTCATGGGCTGCACCTGGAAACGGAGCTGATGGACCAGATGGGAAGGACTTTCCTTTGTTATGGCTAGGTTGTTTTTTTTAAAAAAAATATTTATTTTTACTTTATGTTTACTATTATTTTTACTTTCATGTATGGAAGTTCACCACATGTGTACAAACCTGTGGGAGTCAAAAGAACTGGAGTTATGGACAGTTGTTAGCCACCATGTAGGTGCTGGATACCAATTCCAGGTCCTCGGAAGAGCAGCCAGTGCTCTTAGCTGCTGAACCCTCTCTCCAGTGCCCCGGGTCCTGTTTTTTGTTTGGAGTCTGGGATACATAGCTGTTTGCATGTGTCAAAATTCACTGAATGATGTAATTATGAGTTCTGCATATTATTATATGTAAATTTTATTTAGAGTGGAAAATTAAAAGCATGACAATATTAGTTTGCATTTATTTAATGATATTCATGCTGAAATATTTTGGGGAAGTATACAACGTGTTCTGAGTTCTTATGGTGGCAATGCCTTGTGGAGTAATGGGATATTGCTGGGACTCCCAAACCATCAAGTTACTTGCAGTGAGCAACACTAGCCTGGGAAAGAAGCAGGTACCAGTCATGGATCCCTTCTTGAGATAGTAGCCAATTTATACCTTTTAGAATAAGGTTCTGTGTTTGTTTCATCTTTGTGCTTTAAAAATATTTTATTTATTATTTTAATTTAATGTGTATGAGTGTATTTCCTGAATATATGTAAACATACCTGTATCATGCAATGTCTGTGAAAGCTAGAAGAGGATGTTGGGCTCCCTGGAACTAGAGTTACAGATAGTTGTTAGCTGCCATGTGAGTGCTGGGTCAAATCTGGGTTCTCTGCAAGAGTAGCCAGTGCACTTAACCATTGAACAATCTCTCCAGTCCCTCATCATGGTACTTTAGAAGATTACTTATCTGAATATCACAGACTTATAGTTGGATTTTGGAATCTTGAGTGTTAGAACAAATTGTGGTTTTTGAGACTTTGGGTCTGGAAGGAATGGATTTTCTGTGTGAGAAGGACAATAATTCTTGGAAGAACAGAAAGAACATTGTGGGTGGAATGTGACCCCTAGAATTTATGTTGTTTTTCCATGGTGGGTTGAAGCACCACAAGACCTTATTCAGAGGTGGCCACCTGATGTTTGTCTTCTCAGTCTGCGGAGTCATGAGCCAAAATAAACCTCACTAAGAAAATAATTACCTAGTCTCAGGTTTAGCAACAGAAAATAGACCAAGACAGACATAGTTCCAAAATGTCTGTAATTTGTGTTTACGTGTTTGCAGGTGCACGGGTTTGTGTGGGTGTACATGGATGTGGAAGTCAAAAGACAATTTCCATTGTTAGTTCTCAATCACCATCCACCTTGTTTCTCAAGATAAGGTCTCTCATGACCCTGAAGCTCACCAGGTAGGCTAGGCTTGCTGGCTAGTGAGCCCCAAGGAGTCACCTGTTTCTGCTTCCCCTCTGCCAGGATTACAAACACCACCAGCCGCAGCCCTCCCCTACTTTTAATCACCAGTTCTGAGGCTCAAACCTGGGTCTTCACGTGAGGCACTTTACCAAGCAAGTGATCACCCCAGCTATTTCTGTAATGTTTTGAAATTCTAAATCACTAAATTTTAATTTTTAAGTAATATTTTATTAAGTCTTTGAGAATTTCATACAATGTATTTTGATCATAAGTACCACCCTGCCTTCCTAATCTCTTATCAGATTCACTCCCATCTTTTTACCCAACCAAATTTGTGCCATCTTTATTTTTTAAAGCCCATAGAGTCCAACTGGTGTTCCACAAATACTCTGGTAGGTAGGACCATTCCCTGGAGTGTTGCTGACCTACAGAAAGATTTCCCTTAAAGAAAACTGACTCATCCTCTACCAGAAGCTGTCAATTGCCAATAGCTTTCCAGTCCTTTCCTCTACATGACACTCATACCTGGAGTATTCTTTACCATGCGTCCCTGAGATTCTGATGAATGCTTTCAAATATATAGGGAAATAAAGTTTATTAAAATGTCAACAATGGCCCTGTTTAGCTTTGGGGATAAGCTCTGGCTTGGGGAAATTCCTCATTGTTAGTTAAGCCAGTATCCTTACTCTTTTCCTCTAGAGTTACCATTCATAGATTTTTCTAACCTCTACTAAGACCATTAATTTGTGTCTCCTTGGTAGCATTTATTAAGCTCATCATAGTGCTCAAAATAATATTTGAAAATGTTTGCTGTCTGTGAGGGCAGGAACCTGAGTTGTTCTGTTGATTGCTCCTCTTTTATCAGCACAGTGCTTGGTACACACCGCATATCAACTAGGCAGCTGTTGAATGAGTGAAGCTGTAAGACTGCAGCTGCAAGAGTTTGGTGTTGCTCAAGAATGTCTTTAAAATCTCTCTAACAGTAACAAACGCAAATCGTGTGAAGCATCAGCAAGCTCTGGTGTGTCATGATGGTGTAGCTGATAATCTTTGCTCCGACTAGACACCAGTGTTGGTGTGTGTGCAGAGGGGAAGAGGTGACCAAATCAAGTCAGGTCTCAACAGTGTCCTTCACTGATATTCTACTCTGCTAGAGACGTCTCGTCCCTGCTAACTCCATCACAAGAGGGAGCCTGTAATCTACCTCCCCATCATCAGATTAATTGCTGTTTGATAGTGATGTAAGCATCACATCCCTGTGTTACTTTTGGATGCAGGAATCTTTTAAAGTCTTGTATTTGCATATTTCTTACTCACCAGGATAGGAATTCTCACTCCTCACTGCACATTGGAGTCTCCCAGCAGCATCTTAAACACTTGATAAAGAATTCCTTACAGTTCTGTAGAAATTGCTGCAGAATGAAACCTGGATACTGGATCTTCAATGATCCTAAATGTTTCTAATGTGCACACATAAAGGAGGATTCTGCCTTAGAGGGCAGACCCTGGTCCTCGTCTGCTTTGCTGAGCACCTGCTCTGTAGTTCACGCAAGGGCTGCTCTCCCAATTATCTGGCCCTGCCTGGTCTTTAACATGGAGGGCTGCTTCTGGGGCTCCAACAGTCCTGGCAAATCTGACCTCATTTATGTGCCCTATTTCTCCTGACCCAGTTTCAGACAGTGGGTGTCTATAGTCTGTGAGGGGCAGAAAATGGGAATTTTCTGCTTCTTTGTCCCTGGGCCACCAGACTGGTTCAGTAGCAAGGTTTCATAGCCATCCTCCTGCTTAGAACCTTGCAGGAATTGAGGACACATTTCTAGGACGAAGAATTTTCTTTTTAAACAACAACAGCAACAAAACCCAAGAGTCTGAAAGCATGCCCAGGCCAGGAAGGGATTTTGCAGCTATAGACCTATTATTTTCTCGATCCCTGTGTGGTGTGGTGAGTCATTCTGCTTTTCTGCCTTTGTGAAGATGAATCTCTCAGTGGAATCAGAGAACACAGCATATCAGCTCTCAAGGCTTATCTGGGAATCTGAGATATTAAATTTTCATAAACTGCTAAGAAACTGCCTGATAATCAGAGGTACATTCCCGTTTGTGCTTCTGGGCACATATGGGCTGTTGGCTATGGAAAAGAAGTCTTGACCACTGTCCTCTCCCCCTTTCTTTGCTGCCTGATTTTGTCCCTGTCATGTGTCCAGCTCTCTTCCTTGACCCATCTTCCTCATTGCCTTGATCACTCTCCAGTTTCTAGTAGTTCCTGCGATGTGTGTAATAGGCACATCCTGCTGTGCAGGTAGAATGGACCCCAAAGCTTTAAATTCAACAAATATCCACTGCTGCAAAGTTAGAGATCACACGGACTTAGGGTAGCACTTCTCTAGTGTGGGTTGAAAGTTGAAGTTTCCCCAAATCACAGGATACATGTAATAAAACCCTGATAGAAACTTGGTGGGGATATGCTGGCCATTGGTGGCCACAGGCCAAGGCCCATGCCTTGACTTCCCACAAGGCACATGTGATGGGTTTATAAAAATGACCTATCCCACAGAGGCCTTTTCCTTCAAAGCTCTGGGAACTAGGACTGCTCTGTAGGCTTGACAGGGAAATGGTCATGATCTATAGGTCATTTGGAATTTTTTAAGCAATGAAGGAAGGAATATTCTGAGCCACATCTGAAATATCTTCAAATACTGATTGCTTTGCTGGTTTGTATTTGAGGACTTTTTCAGCTTATCAATCTCTACTTTCAACCTTAAAAAACATTCTTTTTCTTTATTTACATGTGCTAGCCAGGTGAACGCCCATGTCGTTCTTTTCCAGATGACGGTGACCTTTTCCAGTTTTTGAATCTCTTCTTCATCTCCAGGAAAACTTTTGCCATAAATTCACCTCCTATCATCTGTGAATGCCTTGGAGTCACCAGGCAGGAGCATTTATTTTTTAAGTCTTGACCTTCGTAGAATGAAAACCCTTACCTCTGGAACATTAATTTCTGTTTTAGCTAACAGACTAACAAGGCGATATGGGAGCGAGATGGCTCCATGAATTCCCCCAACTTCATGTATTTATTATGAGTTCTGTCTACAGTACTTACATCCTTGAACAAATATACTTCTTTCCTTTAATACCGAAGGGAAAGATTTTATTAACTTTAGAATAAAATTATAGGGGAATAGACAACTTTTATTAATTCTTTGAGCATTTCACACAGTATATTTTGCTCATAGTCTCCCTTCTCCGTCCTCCTCCTAGATCCCCTCTCACCTTGCTGCACATTCAAGTTCATATGTTTTTCCACATCCAGTGGAAATTGTGATTTGTGTTGCTTAAGTGTGGTAGCAGTCCTAACAGGGATCGGTCCCTTAAAGAAAACCAACTCATCCTTTCTCAGAAGCTGTCATGTGCCAATAGCTCCTTGGTTAGGTTGGGACTTCATGCCCTTTGTAGGGAAAATTGGTAAGCTTGCTTGTATTTTAATGGTCACTTACATCTCTCTCTATAAGGATTATATTCTGAAAGTTCGAAGGTCTTCTTATTAGTCCTATGTAAATGAGATAGAAAGCTCTGGGCCTCATAGAGCATTCTCTATTGTCCACAGGACGCAGTTGTTAGTGTGGCTTCCATGTTTTCACATGCAATTAATTGCCACCCGAGCTGTTCCTGTGATCTGGATCTAGAGCTGTTCTGCTGCTTTGTTCCCCGGAGCCTGTGGGCTATTTTCTTTGTACTCCTAAGTCCTAAGGGCACCAGAAGTTTTAATAAAATAATACTTACCTGTTACATCTAATTCTCTCTTGTGATTTTTTTCTTTGTAATCATTATTTTTTTTACCATAAGCATTTTTTTCTTGGCATTTTAGTTTACAAATTCCTAATCAAAAAAGCTTCCCACTTCCCTTTTATGCACACTTTATCTAAGTGAAATTTTTGGTGCTTTTTTTTTGGTTGCTGTTTTTTTTTTTTTTTTTTTTTTTTTTGCCTTTTCTAGACAGTCTCTTGTCTAGACTGGCCTCCAACTCACTATGTAAAAAAGGCTGACCTTGAATTTCAATCTACCTTCCTCTATTTCTTAAGTGTTGGGATTACAGGCAGGTGTCACTTCACCTGGCTAAACCATGTTAAATATTTACACGTCTCTGTGATCCTAGATAAGAGAGAAGAAATGCAAATACCCTTCCCTGACCCAGAAACAACTTACTGCCTCTAATAACCATTCAACATGGGATTCAGATCAGACACATGGGTGCTCATTTTTTGGTTAGAAACCCCTATAGCAACCTGGGTGCAGACTGTCCAGGGTTCATCTCTAGGCCTCCTAAATGCGTGGCTAAACTGTTTTGAACCCACTGATTGCTTGGAAGACAGTGCTGTGTAAAGAAAGTTGGGTAAAGATTCTGTCACCTTCTGGCTGAACGTGCTACCTCACTCTCAGCTTGCACACAATGAACTACCCAGCTACAGGGTAAAACACACCATTTTCGGCTTCTAAAAAATTCTACTCAAACAGCCCAGTCTCCCATTTTATACCTGCTTTTTCTATCCTTGCTTACTCCTCCCTAATAAAAGAAACCTCTACACTAGATCTTCCTCTAACCCAGTCCTTCTAACCCTTGAGATGTGCAAGTTTCAAGACAGTTTTCTCTCTGTGATTGCCCCTTAATTCAGTGATCCCTCCCTTCGCTCTTGCAGGAAACTTTCTGTAGAAAATCTCTTCTTACCTACATCCCAAATAATTATAACACTCTCTAAAATATTTAAAAATGCATGTCATATCGAATTAAGAAGATATTGACACATGAGGACTATGTTGTGCCAGCTGCTGTCAGAGGATCCTTGACATGAGCAAATTCATGGTGGGTTAGAGAAAATAGACACAGTAAATGGCAGGAGAGTTAAACAACACAAACACAAATGAGAAAGTCACAGGGTGATTAAGTGAGCAGTGTTAATTAATAACTTGGGATCAGAAGACTGGCAATTCAAGATTGGAGATTTGAATTTGGGTTTGGTACACTTAGTTGCTTTGAAGAACTGTTTTTGTGTGTGTGTGTGTGTGTGTGTGTGTGTGTGTGTGTGTGTGTGTGTGTGTGAAGAATGGTAGATGTGGATTACAGAGCAAAGGAAATTAACTTCTGTCAGCAGGGTTTTGATCCTTTGGTATCAGTGCCTGTCACTGCCTGCAGAGATTAAACTTCTCAAGGTGTGAACACGTACCTCATCCCCATGGTTTTTTTGCTCAATGGAATACTGACAATTAAGTTTAAAGTAGCCACGATGCTGCACCCACTATTTAAATAAGATAGAATACCACTGCCTTGCTTGAATATGAACTTGAAATGTTTCTTAAACCGTGTGGAAGCAGACTGGCTGAGAAGTTTCAGTTACAGTGGGAACAGCAGGGAGTGATATCAAGAAGCAGAAAGGGGAAGTTTTATTCAACCATTGTGTTGGGTGCTGGACAGTTGCCACATTTAATTTGCAGAATATTCCCTTGAAGTGGATGTACATTCCCCCCTATTTTTAAAGCTCAGAGAGCTCTTGACAAAGAAGTGCTGTTCAAGCACAGAAATGCAATCAGAAACAATTATTGACTCTCCACACTGGCGAACATTTTCCCACTGCTATTCTGCTGTGGTGGTGGAAGTGCCCAGTCAAAATTAAATAAAAACCTATGCTCAATATTAGAGAGAAAATTGCTTTGAAGGCAAAGAAAAATTCTTCGGATGCTAAAGAAAAGACAAATGTGGTACTGCTTTTGGTAATTGCTTGTGCTCAGTAGTTTAGGAGGGTACACAGTTTACAGTGATTAGGAGATACATTTCCTGAATAAATGAAATGTAGTATTTAACTTAAGAGAGGACTTTGGGGGAAATATGATTAACAAACCATCCTTGGACTGTTGTATTATAGTTCTTCTAACTATAACAATAAAATGTCCCTACTCTAAATACCTAAAAATGTGAAGGCATGGGATATATTAACTACTAATATATTCTTTGTTGTTCAAGAAAGATCATCCTTTATGTTTCCTTTGTATTATCCTTTTAAATTTCACATAGTGTGGGTCTGTACATAGAGTCTAGTGGTTATTTCAATGTGGCTGTTATGGTAATATGTGATGTGCGCTAATGTATTCAATCATCCATGTGCTAGTTGAAGTTTAAGTTCTTTCTGATTTTCAGAAATTGAGCAATGGGCAAACATCTTGAGCACTTGCATGGCTATTCTCTTAAAATTTGCTATCAGGGAAATGCAAATTAAAACTACTTAGAAATTTCATTTTACCCCAGTCAGAATGCCTAAAATCCGGAAAACGACTGACAACAAATGCTGGTTAGGCTGTGGGGAAAGAAGAACGAACCACACTTCATTGTTGGTGCTTTTATAAACTGGAAGAACCCCTGTGGAAATCAGTGTGGACAATTCTCAAAAAGTTAAAAGTCGATCTACCATTACTTATGTCACTCTTTGGCTTATGCCTAAGGGACTCAATTCCTTTTATAGAGACACTGTTCAGCTGTATTTTGCTACTCTATTCACAATAAGGAGGAAACTGAATGAGGCTACATGTCCTTTAACTGATGAATGAATAATGAAAATGAAAGTAGTATTTATTCATTTGTTGTGGTCTTTTTTGAGGCAAGGTCTCACTGTAGCCATAGCTGGCCTAGAACTCACTATATAGACCATGTTGGCTTTAATCTCTAGAAATCCACCTGCCTCCACCTCTTGAGTGCTGGAATTAAAGGTGTGTGCCACCACAACCTTAGAATGTGTGGGAGGTTTATACATAATGGAATTCTAACCAGTTGTAAAGAATAATTAGATCATGTAATTCACAGGTAAGTGAATGGAACTGGAAAATATTATACAGAATGAGGTCACCAAACCCAGGAAGAACCCACATGTTCTCTTATTTGTGCATCCTATGTCTGAATCTCCACATTTAAGTATATGACCTTCGGTAACTGCAGAAGCCATGAAAGCACAAATGGATCATGGGGGAGGGGGAAGAAGGGGCTCTAGAGAAGATGGAATGTGGAAGATGGGTGTGTCTTTCACTGGAGAGAGGGGAGGGAGCACGATACAGAGGGAGAGGGAGCAAGGAAAGAGTAATAAGACTCTAGACACTTGAAAAAGTCATAGGGAAGCATTATTTTACAAGCTTCCGTAAGAAATTATATCCTATATAGTACATATAATATACATGAAATGGAGTTATGGCACACAGAGTGTGATCATGCTCCCCCAAGAGCCATAGACTAACAAACCCTAGCGCCAGGCGTGGGAGACCTCTCTTCCCCTTTTTGGTCAGAGGAGTCCAATAGACTCCCCAGACACTATTGGCAATTGCCATTGCTCTTGGTTACCTACTATAACTTGAAGATAAGGCCTTATTGCCGAATATACTTTCGACTCAAGGTTTGAAGGAATCAAGTTGGAACTTACCTAAGAGCCTCTTCTCTGAGGATTAGTGCTCATAGCATCAGACAGTGCTACACACGTTGCCAAAGGAGAAAAGCTATCAATAGCTCTACCCAGCTGTAAAGTCTATGAATTACATGAATTACGAGAACCATGCCAGCAAAATATCCCTAATGGTGCGAGGGAGACATTTTTAGCTGGGGGGCTTACTAACAGCTGTCTAACTGGCCCGCTCAATAGGAATTTGTGTCTGGTGCTATAATCCTAGCCAACTATCCCTGGCTTGAGAAGTCACAGATTCTAGAGAAGAACCCGCAACTACCATTTACTGAAACGATATAATTTCTAAATGTATTCTGCATGCTTTTCTTTATAATCTCAGATGAGTGTAGCTCTTACCTCTCATCAAAGAAGCTTATTTTTGCATCAGATGGAGATTATCATAGAGATCCACACCTGTCCAGATGCAGAGAATAAGTGACATTGGGATGCCCAATCCCAACAGGCGCAGCTACAGTGCAATCCTTACACCTAGGGTGCAGGGAACATGGCTGAAGAGAGGTTGGATAAATTTTAAGACTCAAGGATCAGGATGCCTGCTGCTAGATAATGTCTTATAAACACGATAGGGATACTGCACCCATGAGATCTCAATAAGTTTTCCTAAACAAGGCCTCCATAATGATTATGCCAATCAGCATGCCCATGTTGAGAGTGGAAAGTTCTACAGGGCCCCATATCTAGATCAAACACTATAGGCAATCAAGGGTGGCAGAGAGAGAGAGAGAGAGTGAGATAGAGTGAGAGAGAGAGAGAGAGAGAGAGAGAAACTGTTTTCTCCAGAGAGGACAGAGGATCCTCTTAATAGGTCATGTACATAGGAACAACACAAGTTGACTCAGTATACTGAATATATATATATATATATGCCAAAAACAATTAGAGAAAAATCATAAATTTGAGATTTGAGAGGCAGTGGGGAGCTGGGAGAATTGAATAGGGGAGAAAGAAGGGGTAGGAATGATGTAATAGAAAATAAATAAATGATAATATCAATAAAACCTATGCATCTATAATACATACGTGGATTGGTTAGTGAATTTACGGTTATAAGGCATCATTCAATGAATTCAACCAAATAGTATCTTATGTCCATTTTCAAACTTTCATTATATTCAGTCACTCTAGACCCCAGCATCCACCAATCAACTTTCTAGGTCTGAAAAGATTTATTTTCTGAAGATTTTATATGAATGTAGTGATAAACTATGCGGACTTTGGACTCAGGCTTCTTTCCTGTAGCACATGATTCTGAGGATCATCTGTGCTGTGGGCTGTAACCTTTTTATTATTAAAATGAATGCCACATTTTCCGTATTAATGAGTTAATACACATTTTGATATGAGGAATAATAAACATACACAGTCAAGACATCGTGTGAACATTTTATTTTAATCTTTCATGGAATGAGCTTGTAAATTATATGGTGAACATGTGTTTAATTTTTAAGAAATTGTCTATGCCATGAGGGGTGGTGTAAGCCTTTAATCCCAGCACTTTGGAGGCAAAGGCAGAAGATCTTTGTGAGATGGAGACCAGCCTGGTTTACATAGTGAGTTCCGGGCCTGCTAGGGCTGTGGAGAGACCCTGTTTAAAAAAAAAAGTTGGGGCTGGAGAGACAGCTCCAGTAAAGAGCACTCACTGTTGTTCTTGCTGAGGACCTGGGTTTGATTCCCACCACCTACATGGCAACTAACAACCTTCTGTAACTCCAGTTCCAGAGTACCTCACACCTTCTGATCTCTACAGAAATTGCATGACACCTGACACTGGTGCACTTACATACATGCAAGCAATTAACACATACACATAAAACAAAAATAATAAATAACATATTATACAAAGAAATTGCCAAACTGTTTCTTAAATGGTTGAAACACTTGGTTTTTTTAAAAAAATTATGTGTATATGCATGAGTCTGTACAAGTGTGAGTGCAGGTGATTGTGGAGTCAGGAAGAGAGCATCAGATCCCTTGGAGCTGGAGAGAGAGGGGCCTGTGATCCACTCAGCTCATGACATGCTTGACAATACTTCTACTGTCTTTCTGAGATGTACTGTTAGTGGTATTGTTGTTGCCATTTGTCTTGCTTTATTTTGTGTTCTCTACAGTCTAATGATGCTGAGTGTCTTTCCATATATTTATTATTCATTTATTGTTGGTAAAATGTGTATTCAAATCTTTATGTATTTAAAATTGAATTAGTTGTTTATTGAGTTATGATTTTTTAGATATTCTAGATTTGATATGTGGTATTGGTTATCTCTTTCCTCATTTTAGAACAAATTATCTGGTTTAAACAGAATTGCTATTTCCATATCCTGGTATAGTTGGTATTTTACTGTTCAGAGCAGATTCAGGGTCTGTGAGATGGTTCAGTGTGGGCTATTCAACCTGAGGTGGATCTCTTGTAACCTCTTGGGAAGGAGAGAACTGAATCCTACAAGTTGCCTTCTCTCTGTCTCTGTCTCTGTCTCTGTCTCTCTTTCACACATGCACACGCACACACACACACACACACACACACACACATTAGCACTGTCATTTAGACTGGGACTGTAGAAAGGGTCAGGAATGCAGGCATCAAGTCTCTGGGACATTTCTTTGTGCATATCCCACTATGAATTAGCTGTATTAGTGAGAATTTGAGTTACTTTTCAAGTTTCGATGTTTTAGATCTTTTAGGAATTCTCATAAACTGTGGACTTCCTCATTCTATTTCCAAATTTTGCTATGGTCTGGAGTGCAGTATGAGTGGCAGAGAATCCTAAAAGTTCTCCATAAGATGAGAATGTGCAGCTGAGACTGAAAACCCTTGTGTGAAACATAAGAATAATATGTGCTGGCTTTCCAAGCTTTGAGGATGGGCTGTATGCCTTTACACATTTGGTCATCAAGTAAACTGGTTCTATCTGTTCTCTGGTCTGATTAGAAAGATGTAAACTTCAGACTTTTAATGTGTGCATGAGCACAGAGTGAGGGAGAGTCAGAGGGAGGAAACTGCTGTTCGGAAGACAGCTGTTCTGTGAAAAAGGAAGAAAAAAGAAATTTCTTCCTTTCAGCTAATCCACTCCTCAGATATCTCCTATTTGAAGCAGGCAGAGGAGCAAGGAAAGCCGCCATCTTGTCTACACCCACTGCGTTTTGAGGTCCTGGACAGATAATGAAGAAAATGTTCAGGCTCCTGAACAGTCAGGGCCAGGGTTTCTGAGTTTTCCCCATACACACAAATATCTCTAAGCTTATCAGTTTGGAAATCACTGCACTATGGCATTTTATTGGGAACTGGAACTAGGAACAGGAGGCCTGTGTGTTACTTCATTCCCAGTCTACTACAACTTAAACTCAGGTACTGTAGAAGTTTTTAATCTATTTTATGTATTTTTTACTTGATTTTGTCTTTGAGGTAAACAGAGAACTTCAAACACCAGACACTCTAGAGTACGATAAAAAGGAACAACAATTCATAAATACTTGCAATTTTAATCATAAAATTTATTCTAGTTTCCAAAGTCTGGAGATGCCCCAAGATTTACTGGCACATTTGATTGTGCCTGCAGATCTTGTGAGTCATGCGTCTGTGCAGGACAGGAATAGCTTTCCTCCTCTATGACGTCTGGGGTCTCCACTGGAAGACTTAGAGACTTTAGTCTCTGTGCGTTGCCATGTTTTAAATTGTTTTTTTACTCACATCTCTGTTATTTGGAGCTGGAATAACATTAGTGCTGGACCAGGTGGAATTGTGCACAGGTGTGCCTTCACATTTCATGCTCATGTGGCTTGGGTTTCTACACATCATGGCAACCCCACGGTAATTGAATATCTTATAAAATAACTCTAAGATGCAAAAACAGATGTGTTAGTATTAACACGTATAACAACCTGACCTTTGATGGTCTAACCTTTGGCATCACCTAACATTACCTCTGCATTGCATATCCTCCTCTACTGTTTAAATAGTACTGTGCATGAACCCAATCAGGTTCAGGCAGGAACACAGACTTCTGTCTCTTTATAAAAGGAGTGTCAAAGAATTTGTGTTGTAGGGTCTGGTCATGGAGCTTAGTGGTAGGTGCTTACCTAGCACATGCTAAACCTTGGATTTAATACCCAGTGCTGAAAAAAAAATGCTTTAAAACCTTAACAGATGAAGCAATTTGTTATGGGTAACTTGGATGCTTGGCAAAGCTTGAATATGACTCTTTTAATTGTTTGAGTATGACTCAATAATAAATAAGTAAAAAAAATGAGTAGACTCTCTTACTGTAATAAAACTCCTACCTCACACATATGATGCATGTCCAACATATATACTGTTATTGGTATTGTTTGGTTCATATTTTTTTAAGTGTTGTCATGTTGCTTTAAGGTTCTACTGATAGGCCATAATTATTACTTTCTGCTGTTTGAATGCTGTATTTCATGATCCTTCATTTTGAATTATCTAATTATCTGTTCCTATATGGTCTAGACTATCTCCCAACTATTCAGATAGGTCACCATCTTCTAACAACCAATTGTCCCAGGATCATCTTAGTTTCTAATGTCATACTCCAGCCCCACGTCCATCAGGGCAGAAGCATCTCCTTTAGGGAGAAAGTGTAAGGATCAAATACAAACATCAAGGGCTGTAGTCAAAATGTCCTTAGAAACATGTTCATTGTTGCAAAAAAGCAATTTACAGTAAACAAGATGGTAAATTCAGCTATTGATGGCTTATAGGGTGCCTAGGAAAGTCTAAGATGGGCCCCTACAGTCCTGGTGAGTGTAAAATCATAGAGGAGAGTATTGTATCACAATCTCTGAGTTTGTATGCGCTGATGCTAGGCACAGCTGGGGAGTTTCAGTTCCAGAGTTAAGGTCTGTCAAAATCCTCAGTTCATGTTAATGACTTCAATTTCCACTTTCATATCTTTTGCAAGAGAAAAGGCTCTCAGTCAATCACCTGGTGATGTGAACTTATCTGAAGAGGCTTTCTTCTCCCTTCCCTTATGCATGACAATTTCTATTAGAGCCAGGGTACCATGCTTCATAATCTCACGCCAAACACATCAGTGTTAAGGTACATTCACTGAAAAAAAATCAATAAACCCAATTTCTTATAAATTAAATAAGAAAAGAATTATTGTTAAAATCCAAATGCATAGTGGCTATGGCAGGAATTAGAATCATTGGAGGTCTTTGGACCCAGATTAGCTTGTTCAAATTCCAGTAGTGACTATTTGTTGTGTGATATTGGGTACTTAATTATGCTATTTGTATTTAAGCTTCTTATAATATTGAATGGAGGCAATAATTTATCTAGATTTACATATAATTCACTTTAGAATTAGCTGTTTTGGTGCTTGATAATTGTTAATTATTAGTTCATCATTACTGGTAATTATTCAATATGATTTGTAAGTAGTTCTTATCCAATCAATCTTTTTTCATTTAACAATAGTCTCATTTCCAATGAACCATTATGTTGTCTGTCTGGAAAGGAGAAGACATGCATTTATGCAACATCTGCTATGCATGCAATAGGATCTTCACAAGTACTTATAAAAAACTTAAGGTATATGAGAGTGTTCCTGTTGTTTTACATGTGATATTTTAAAATTTCCATCTTGCTCATAATGGAATGAAAGCTCAAGGAAAATTTGAAGGAGTTTGCTTAAAGTCACATTTTACCTAGCTGGTGAAAGGTGAGAATGAACTTCCAGTTAACATATATGCAATTGAAATTCAGGTTATTTCCATTATATCATAGAAAACATATATGTTGAAAGTTAAGAGGTTTGGGTATTATGCTAAACACTAATCCTTAAAAACTGCAATTTAGTGTAGTTATTTAATCTTTCTTATTGTGTTTACAAAACAGTTATAATATTATCGGTCGGACTAGTTCACAGACAGCAAGAGCATTAAATGAAATGAATGTGAAAGTCTCAGGAAGGTGTGACAGTGGAAGACAGCTGAGCCATCTTTGAGTGGAGATATATCAGTATCATCATCACTATCAACAAACACAGGGAGTAGAATGAGGATTTTCCAGGGACAGTGGGTACCAAACAGGAGTGTTATGCTGCTGTGTCCCACCTTGACCCACTATTTCATTGGGAAACTAAACTATGGGAGGGATAGTATGTAGCACTGTAGCATGTATCAGGTCATTCAAGGAGTTGTGCAGAAAAGACAGAGGGTGAATTTTTTGAAAGAAATTAACATATTGAGTTAGAATGGCATTTACCATAATGTGAGTAAAATGAGTTTCTCTCTGCAGCTGACATTTGATTATCCACATCAATTAAAATTTTAAGTGAAAAAAAAAAGTAATTTTATTTTGTAGAATGTGTTTTAAGAGGCAACACATGCTAAAAATTAATTTGGGCTGCTTGGAACAGTTTGTGAAATTAGAAATTTATAAACACAGACTACATTCGTATATCTGTTGTAGCTAAAGACCATATGCTGCCTGGATAAGATACCATTCATTAATCTGCTCATGACTCTTTAATGACTTGCTTCAATGGGTCTTGAATGATTAAGTATTTGTTACCATTCTCTAGGTTTATATGGCCTCAAGATGTTTGTTACAATTAAATTTTTCTTGGGTAAGTCCAATAGTCCACATGTATTTAGCCTTTATTTAAAAAGTTGTAGGAATTGAAAAGGAATCCTGTGCTTTCATAAAACAATTTTGGGACCCTGGAGCCCTATCTAGATTGATGTTGTCTAATATCTTGTAATTTTCCAATGAAGAAACACAAAGTGCTGGCATGAAGCACATTTGTGGTTTCATGGAAATGTTACTGGTCACATAGTCTCTCTACTAGACTGTGGAAGATATACGTGAAAGATGCATTTTGTCTAATTGATAAATATAGTTTTTAGGGATTTATACAAGTGAGCCAGATGGTAAATGATATTTTTAATCTCATCCAGCATTTTAAAAAGAATGAAAACGTAAATTTTGGAGGTAGATTACCCATTTTCCTGTTACCCATAATATTTCAACAAACAATTTACATCATTTAAGATAGATAGAAACTGTCATCACTGAGTCTTCTTTATACAAACAAGAAACAACCATGTTGCTTAATGTGACCTTTAAGTATATAACCAGGAAGGTGACTAGATCACATATACTTCCAGATCTCTTTGCTACAAAGATTGCAACAGGATCACAGCATGTATTCCTGTGAGCACCATCAGTTTGGCCTCAAGGCTAGGGAAAGGCTTTTGAAATGGAGCTCCATAGACTGACAGAAATGTGTTCATTAGAGTGACTTGCTTGAGAGCTGGGTAAACAGTGGGGAATCCTAGAAAAAGCAAGCTCAGTACTTGCCCTGACCTATTTTGATGTTTGTGAGAATTGGTATTGTCTACCAGTGTCTTTGAGCTAGTGTTCCAGTCATGTTCCTTTCAATCCTGCAGTTTTTACCTCTACAAAATAAAGAGAAAGGAAAATTAAAGCAATCTATTTTACACAAGGGAGAGCAAGATAAGAGAGGACAGGAGAAAAGTAATATTCAGTCAATGAAAACTTATAGCAAAACACAATTGTCAGGTTTTTATAAAGCACATATTTATAACATATTTAGAAGATTCCATAAGTGTAAATGAAATAAATAATTAGGCATTAGAACTGCTCTGAAAAACTCAGGGCATCATTCTCAAATTAACTTGAGAACCATCTCAGACACTTCTAAGCACAAAAACATGTGTTAATATCATAACCATGAATTATAGTACTCCACTTACTGATATATATATATATACATATATGTATCAGCAATATGTATATATATATATATATATATATATATATAACCTCAAGTGATGCTAAAGGTTAGATATTATTCAGAGGAGATCTGTAACTAAAGACATTACCGCTTATTCTATTCGAGAATATCCAGTAAATAGAATCAGGATTCAAATCTAGTTTTGTCTAGCACTCCAGTTCATGCTGTAAATGCTGCCCTTGGAAGATGCAGGATTTTCAGAAGTGTTTTTGTCTTCTCTCTAATTATCGCCCTTCTCTTTTCTTGCTTTGTGCCATCCATAGAACTAGAAACTTGGTGAAGACAGGCAGTTGAATTTTCAGTATGTAATGGGTGCTGGATTGAACAAATGGGTGAGTAAATATGTCAACTTCCTTGAAGACTTAATTGAATGTATTTTGGAAATATTTACTTCTTAAAATGTAGAAGGCTTATGCAATTCTTCAACAAATAGAGTCCATGTATGGCTTCCTATTATACATGCATGAGAATGATTGATAATAAAATAATATCTGAGTGAATATAAAAATCAGTTCTTTTAACGAGAAAAAATATGTTTTCTGAGTCATAAGAAACTCCTTGTGATTGAACTCTTTCTTATTTCTGGTCTGTCTCTGGTTTCTACAATCTATGAATTATCATCCATACAAACCTGGGATGAGTAGTTCATTAAAACAATTACTCTCCATCCTGTTCATCCACATAAGTACCTTCTCATTTCACTTGGAGTGTACTGCTTTCTTACCTGGTTTACCGCATGACCTGCTGGCCGTGTGGTGCCAACTCCTATTTCACTCCAGGCTGGCGTCTTCTGGGTTTTCCTGGCTGGTTTGCTTTTGTCTCCAGCATGCCAGGGACGCTTTCACTTCAGCACCTTCTCTCCTCCTCGTCACTTGATCTGTAATTAAATGGCTTTTTCCTAGTTTTTCTTGAGATCAATGTCAGTCTTATTTCTATTCATCTGTCACTTTCTTAGTCTTTCTCTTTAACTGTCATGAATTCATCCCATCAATCATCTTTTGTTGATTCTCGGTAGTACTCTGTGACCTCTGAGGGTATCTGGCTTGTGTATTATTTGCCTCTTGCCTGCTCTGCTCCTTCTTCCACTACAGTATGAACTCCACAGAGCAGAGCTTTGGTGTGTTTTACCACTGTTGTCTCTGCTTTAAAAATAATGCATAAATATTCTAAGTCATTAAGCTATTGTTGAATGAACCTGTGGAGTGATTGGAAGATGGATGGACTGGGGTTTCCAAGGCCAACATAGTTTTTATGGGAAAGGCTGATACAAAGACGGGCTACCTGTGATCACTTTATTATTGAAGAGAGGTATCATTTAGAAGGTCAGAGAGCATACAAAATACATATTCTTTGTATTTGAGTGAATGCTGCCAGCGTCAGTATTCAGAAGTCCAAACTCATCTATTCAATGACTACTCACAACAGGAAATGAGGTAAAGAGTACCAGGAACAGCAAGTCAGCTAGAGTTAAATATACATGGTATGAGAAGGGGGCATCTCTCAGCATCGGAAAGCCCAAAGCTTGTTTTGCTTTTCTGGAGCATGGGAAGCTGGGGGCAGTAGTTCTGCTTGTCTCCTTTTAACCATTAGGTGAATCTCCTCACTCTCCACCTTCCACATTTTATTCCAAGCTTCTACTCTTTTTTGGTCACTCGTAGAAGCAGATTGAGAATTTAAATATTTCCAGATAATCCTGACATTATTGCATGACAGAGGACTTTTTCCAGGGCCTTTCAGGTGCCAATCACTCTTCTTTGCTTAGCTTTGACTTTGGCTAAGAGTTCGCCAACATTATTTTTTATTTGACCAATGATTCAATGTAGGCTTCATCGCTAAGAGGAAATGGAGATAGGGTGACCAGGACGAAGGGGGATAAGGAGTTCTATATTTGGCATCCCTTTCCAGGTTGTTTCAGCTGTGGTCCCACACTGGTGCTCACTCTCAGACAATAGGTACCCAGGTTGTCTAGAACCAGCCTCATTGTATCCTCTTAGGCATGAAACTGCCAGCTGGGCTAGTCTGTGCCTGGTAGCCTGCTCCTCAGGTTGTCTCCTGTAAGCCCCAGAAGCTGAAGCTTCAAGTCAAGACCAATTAGGCTGGCATTACCCTTTTCTGAAAGGTCTCATCTCTCTCTCTCAATCTCTCTCTCTCTCTCTCTCTCTCTCTCTCTGTGTGTGTGTGTGTGTTTTATTTTTCTCTTGGTCTTTTAGAGACAGCATCTTCCTGTAGTTCCAGCTGGCCTGGAACTCACTATATAGACCAGACTGGCCTTGAACTCACGTAGATCTACCTGCCTCTGCCTCCTGTGTGCCGGGATTAAAGGTGTGCATCACCATGAAGGCTGCACTCTGTCTTTAACCCCAGCCGCTCCTGTTTGTCCTCCCAACCTGGGAATAGCTGCTACTGTTTATACTGAATAGCTCTATAAAACCTGTGTCCCAAACTTCTGTTTTCAGTTTTCCAGAACCTGATAATCTATTCTGTGCTCTAAATTCTCTCTGTGAAAATCATTGGTGTTAGTAATATCTGCAGTCTAGAAAAGGAGACAAGCTGAATAGAAGAATGTGATGGAAACAGGGCTTTTCTTTCTGTCTTTTCAAGTCCCATTACAATCATCCTCCCAAATGAGTTCTACAGTCTGATATTACTCAGCAAGTATAATGTTCAAGGGTAAAAAGAAGCAAAATTTAACATGAAAGGATAGAAATTTCATGTTACAAAATAAATGATACAGAACTATGAAAATGGTGAAATGGAACTGTTTGAATTATAGGGGCTAATTAACATGAAAATAAAAGAAAGGAATCACTAACAGGCATGATCATCACGTATTATTTAAAAGGACGAAAATGAAGCAGATATGATATAGCTTTAAATTTCAATTCCACATGAAGCAGCAAAAGGCAAGTAAAAATATATCAGACATTCGTCTCATGGTCAATATCAACAGATGCAAAAGTACATTTCATATTGATAGTCAAATTTAAGTTCCGTCCTTTAATAAAGGCTCTTAATATGATAGAGATAGCTCATCTTTATATCTTCTATTCAAGGAGCCAGCAATCTAGCTGATCTTTTCTTACAGATAGAAACACAATATCATGTTATTGTTTCAAGTCCCTAGTGATATCTATTTATTTTAAAATAACTACAGCATACAGATAAGCCAAAAATACTCCTCTCCAGATAATGTTAATATTCTCTAGACACTTTTCTGTGCTTATTTCTGTATGTATATGAGCTCGTGCTTATTTGGACAATTTCAGTGTGTGTAGCCTCTTCTTTTCATTGAAAAACAGCCTGAGTAGGCGTTCTTCACAGGAATGCACTACATACAATCACATCATCTTATTGCCTGTTCTCTCAGATTTGTTCCCACACTTGCCTGCTCTGTTCTGAATCACAGGCATTTTTTTTTTCCTTCAGACATCCTTGTCTTGAATTTCTAGGTAGATACACTACTGAGTTAAGGGGAGGGCTGGAAGGTTAAGAAAGGACATTTTGTTGGCTCCTCTCTACAGATTTCCTAACATTTAATGAGGCTATTATGTATAGATTAAAGTTTAAATATTTATTACCTGTTTGCTGGTTTAGGACAAAAAGATGCATTTCCTGGTCATCTCCCACTTTAACCTGCCTGTTAACGCTAGAGGTGACCTTGTGAACCAGATTTCCTAGGCTCCCTTGGAAACAGGACTTTGATTAAATTTTGCTAGTAATCATTTTCATTGAAAAATGGAAGTGTCTAAGTAGCCCAGGAATTTTTTTCTATTTGTTTTTGAGTAGGCTTTCCTTTTACCTCCATTTTGTAACTCTTCAATTATTGTTACAAGTGATGTCATCTGGGCCTTTTACTTTGTGTGTGTGCGTGTGTGTGTGTGTGTGTGTGTGTGTGGTGTGTATAAACATGCATGGTGTAAAATTCTTGATAACTTTTGTTTCACCCCGTGTTTCTGCCTACCCACTTCCCTTTCTGATGGCAGATAGCCACGTAGAATCAGTCATCTATGAAGACTCTACCTATAGTTTCAGGGGTTCATTGTTTCTACAATACTGGGAAACATAGAAATAACCAGGTAGTGTGACCTCTCGCAGCTATCCCTGCGTCTCCATGGAGCCCATTATTTGTGCAATTCTGAGAAACTTGTTTTTCCTAACTGTAAATTTTTGTTAACTGATAACTTATTTGTTAACTGACCAGCCCCTGGTCTGATGCAACTATGGTTATCTAATGTAACTATGGTTATTGGCTTTGTCCCTGGCATGAGGTAATTGCAATTTTAAACTTTATAAACTCCACTCAGCTTCTCCTTGGAATCTAGTGTTCTTTTGGACATTAACCCCTTTTTTGACTGCCAGTTAAAAAAGGACTCTGAATTTGACCCAAAAGTGTGTGTTACAGCTCTGCTTTCTGCCCTGATAGAGACCATTCTATTTATGTCTTTATGATTTAACCCCCCTCCTAGACTCTTAGCCCATTCTCTTAACTGTGACTATTTCACTTAGAATATGCTGCAGAATATACCAGAAATTCTTTTCTTTTTTGAAAAGTTGAAGACTATTCCTCTGTATAAAATCCTCACATTTTATGTATTCTCATGTGGGCTGCTTACATGTTTAAGGCACCAACAACATGGATGTTCGTGTCTCAAAAGACCTGCTTTCTGTTCCTTTGGGTAGAAACACAGGAGCTGATGCAATGTATGGAAATTTCACTTTCAATTTTGTGAGGAGAGACCGTGTTACTTTAGTTGTATGTCTTCTTTAATAGTCTGTGTGTTTTGTTTGCACCAGTCTTTTCCTGCTTTTGTCTCCTTTCTAAATATAGTATACCCACCCTTATAGCAGTTTACATTGACTTAGTTTCTTTTATCTTCCCAACCACACTGCACAAATATATAATTTCTCTGTATTTTCATTATTTTGGTAGTCTTTCAGCTTTGGTTTGCTTTCCTCACCATCCTAATGAGTGTGAGGCATCTCATTTTAATGACTAGGGATGCTGAACACATTTTCACATACTTATTAACCATTTATACATCTTCTTTGTAAATATGACTACTTAAATCCTATTCCGAGTTTTTAATCCAATTGTCTTGCTGATAGTGGTTTTTAGAGGCTTTTTGTATATCGTTTTTTTTTTTTTTTTTGCTGTTGATGCAGCATTCTAATGGATAAAAATTTTAATTGTCACAAAGTTTACAAAGTTTTATGTATAATAATGAATTGTTGGTGTCATATCCAAGAAATCATTGCTAAATCCGATGATGACTTTTGCCCTGTGTTTTATTCTGTGAGTTTTATTGCTTCAGATATGAAAGCCATTTTGAGTTAGATTTGCACCAAGGGCCTTTCCTTTGCATGCGAATCAATTTTCCTAGTGCTGTTGTTGGAAACACAGGTTTTTCACTGTTGAATAGTCTTGTCATTTTTTTTTCAAAACCCACTTGATCAGAGACAAGGAGGCTTATTTCTGGCCCTCTGTTCCACTGTCTGTGTGTCTGTTTTTATGCTACTACAACACTGTTTTGATCACTGTTATTTTCATTAAGTGTTAAGGTCTGGAAGTGTGAACCTTCTTGCATTGTGTTTCTTTCTCAAGGTTGTTTTGTCAAGAACTTCCCCTGCTTTTCTGTGTTCCCACTTTTTGACATACTGCCTGACCATGCTCATTAATTTCTAAGCATTTTCTAATTTCCATTGTGATTTATTCCTTGAGACACAACTGTTTAGAGGTGTGTCCTTTAGTATCTAAAAAACTTGGAAAATTTTCAGTTTTACTTTTGTTAACTATTCCTAAACTCCTTGTGATAAGTTTGGGAGAGATACTTAAATTTATGTCCTAAAAGATGGGATATCCTGAGAAATGTTCTATGCAAAGTTGGGAAAAAAATTATAGGCTGTTAAAATGACTATGTTGTTGTTATAGGCTAGTGTTGTGTGAATGCTGGTTAGGTATATTTTCTTACTGTGTTAAGTCTTCTAGTTTTTATTTATCTTCTGTCTGGTTAGTCTACTCTCTATTGATATTGGACTATTTCACACTTCTGTCACACACACATATGATTGATTATTAGGTATATAATGACCATCTTAATAAACAAATTTGTGTCTTATGGTTTTATTAGATTTAAAGTTTATTTTGTCTGATATTGGTGGAATCACTTGATCTCCTTTGGTTATCATTTACATTAAGTATAGTTTTCTATTGTTTCTCTTTGAGATTTTTTTGTGTCTTTCTGTCTGAAGTGTCTTTTTCAGACTCAGTATAACTGGATCAGGTATTTGATGTATTCTACTAATATCTCTCTTTTGATTGGAAGATTTACTCCATTTATTTGATGTAACTACTCATTTGGAAGAACTTCTGACATTTTAAATTTTGTTTTCTCTGGAGTTTATAGATTCCTTATCCTTCATTTTCTGCATTTTAGTCTTCGGTGTTTAGTTTATTTCTGTAATGAGATATTTAAGTTCTGTTTTCATTTGCTTTTATATTTAGTCTATGATTGTTTTCTTTATCATTATTATAGGGCTATGTTTGTATGCCTATCACATTTATATAGATATCACATTCTATTTGGGATTGATATTAATTTAGCTGCAAAAGTATAAAGGAAAGTCAGGGATGGTGGCACATGCCTTTAATACCAGCATTTGACAGGAATAAAAAGGTGAATTTCTCTGAGATTGAGGTCACCCTTGTCTACATAGTGAGTTTCAGGCCAGCTGGGGCTACAGGGAAAAGAAACCCTGTTTTCAAAAACCAATATATATATATCTCCTCTTCATCCTCACAAACATATCCCAACCTTAAAGTATTTGAATATTTTGCTTCCCTGTTTCAATTCTCTGTATGAAATACTATGTTTACACATAGACTACTTTTATATTGCTTATGATTTCTCTTCAGAATATAAATGTTTAACATCCAGAGGGCCATATTTTTATAGCTGGGAAGCCTGTATTAGTCCTCAATCATAAGCCTGTGGTAGTGATTAGAAATTAAAGAAAACTAGGAGAACAGATTGTGCCCCCCAGGAAGGTGAGGCAATGTCCCTCCACACCTTACTGCACGTCTTCATGATTAGAGCAGTAAATCAGCAGATCTCTGGGATTTAGAGGACAGGGTACTAATTTCTAACCCCAAAGTTGTAAGCTTTATGCAAACTATTCCAGGTGCATGTACTGAACTGCCTACCTTGGTGCCTGGAATGAGTGAAGGCAAGGTTCCTCCTGTGCAAGGACTGAAGCTAATCAAACTTAAGCACACTTTAGAGTCCCAGTCATTTCCTGAAAGTAGCAAAGCTTCAAAGACCCCAGTTTCAATACAAGAGCATCAGAGAGATTCTACTGGGCTGTTTACTTTGTAGGAAAGAGAGACTTCTGTTTCTTATCTGCAGTCTTCCAGACTGCTCTCATTTGGGTCTTCTTTTTTAATGTGTATTTTTTATTGAATTTTTGTGCATTTTGTATGATACATCTTACTCATATTTAGACCCTCTCCCCAGTCCACACCCCTTGTAACTCTTCCCCAATGGATTTCATGCATTGTGTCATATATGTTAAAGCCTATTAAGTCAAGTTTGTGTACCCAGATGTCCCTTCGTGTCAGTTCATCCACTGGAGTCTAATCAGTCCATGAAGATCAACATTCTCTCACCCATTAGTAATCAGCTGCTGAGAGTTCCTCTGCTAACGTTGGGTTTCTTGCCCCAGTTCTATGCTAGGTTTTTAATCCGTGTTGATCTTGCAAGGGTCTTTTGCCTGCTGTCACCATTACTGTTAAGTTCATATGAACAGCTTCCCAGACACCTAGAAGACTGCTTCCTTATGATCATGCACCACCCCTGGCTCTTACAGTCGTTCCATCCGTTCTTCCACCTGGTCATGAGGGGTGGGCGGGTGAGGGTTAAGATGGGAGGCCTAGCCTCTGACAGACAGATCTCTTGTTTTCTACACTTTGATCAGTTGCGGCTTTTAACAGGGGAGGGGGGAGGGAGGTTAGGAAGGAAGAGAGGAAGGAGAGATAAATAAAGTTCAGGTCTTGTCATCTGTGTCTTCTTGAAATATCTTTGTTATAATCATGATTCATTTTCCCTGGTTTGGGGAAAATTTCTTAGTACTTTCACCCATTTAACAAATTCTAGTGTAAAAACATAATTAATCATCCACAGCTTCCATTATGTTTTCTACTTAATTATGTTAATCATCTGGAGATAATCATTCTTCATCAGGATTATTTATTTCTCACAAACACAAGTATCCCTGAAATCTCTCAGAATCACAAACATAATTGTTGCCATACATTTTCCTTTGACTTTCTTTATGGAAAAAATGTTTGTTCTGAATTTTCATTGAAGGGAAATCATTGAACATTTTCATAGCTTTTCAGCTTTTTTTCTATTTATTAATTCTTATTATTGAGATATGATATACATTTTGTTTCTATGTTATAAGTTGAGATAGATACAGTTAGGATTTTTTAGATATTTGCTCAGGTATATCGTTCCATTCAAAGAGAAATTGCAATAATCATGCAATGTCTTTCTTTCTCGGAGGAAAGGGGCCAGGCCGCCTGTGGAGTGAGAGGAAACATTGCTGTGGGAGGCATTTGTAGGCTACAGAGAATATCTTTGTTTTTCTTCTATCCCTTGTGTATAAGTGTACACAGAAGTTATTTGTGGCTGACTGTTTATTCCTTAAATGGCATCAGGAATGCCTTAGAGTAAGCATATGGATGCTGCTGCATCCCAGAGATGCTCCTTCATCCCACCGATGCTCCCTTCTAGACATCTCTAGCGGTTTTGACTTTGACCTAATGTTTGCGCACTGGGTTTCTTCAATTTCTAAGCTTCTATTACTCTGCTTACATCAGAGTCTGTGTTGAAGCTTTGAGGCAGAAACTGAGCACAAAGAACAGTGAATTCACCCCTAAGGCTATAAACTGTGTTCATTTTCCTTAGCCATAGAATCTTTACACCTTTTCCCCCAATGACAGTGTGTTTAATAATTGTAATAGAATTATTTTTGTCGAGTGTTCCAAAAATTTCTGTATTTGTCTTGTTATTTTCTTCTGGAGTTCTTTCTCTGTTCCTATATTCTCTTCACATTGGAAATTAGGATTAGAAGATTGATTGATCATGTTAAATAGTGTAGGCATGACCAACTTATGGCTAATGTTAAATATATTGTGTAGCATTTCACCAGGAGTCCTATAATACCAGGCTGAGTATAATAACAAGCAATTCTTGTTAACTTTAATCATTCTAAGGTGATGGAAATAATTCTTTTAGTGAGCTCTTTTGATATATACATACATATATATGATATATATGATCTTTGTGCTTGTATTCAGTTTTAAATTTGCTTTTCCCTTTCCGTTTAATTTTACTTTTTAATACATTAAAAATGCTTATCATTTGAAGGTCAGAATATCAGAAAAGCTATTATCAAATTACCTCTAAGAGTAACCACCTTCGTGTCTCAAGTTCATCAATTTCTATGTTCCATTTGATAAATTTTAACATAGAAATTTAATTATTTTCCTAGGAACATTGGCATATTTATTCATTTTTTCTCTCTACACAAATGATAGCATGCAATGAATATCATTCTATAATTTTCCCATTAAAATAAATTTGGCATTTTCCAGGGTCATTCTCCTCTTTAATAGATGCTTCGTGGTCCATTTTGGGCATCCACTGTAGTCTTTCATTGATGCAATTTATATTTCATGTAACACTACAACTCACAACCAAATTCATATATTTTTACATATTTATAAATTTATTTTCAAGGCAGATTTTTTTCAAAGTGGGATTTTAAAAATTCAAATGTCAAGCTTAGGTCTGTTATATAGTCTCTAATTCTCTCTGCCACATTGATTCTCTGACATTCTCTGTTTGGCTTATAGTATACTAGTTTCTGCTTTTTTTCTTGGACTTTCTGATTTTTTTGTTATTCATCAGAATAATTTTCCCTTTATTGATTCACTGAATAAACTTTAATACAAGATACCAATATTTAAGACATAAACAGGCAAAGTCCCTGTTTTCAGGACCCCACTGACTAATGTGAGGACTCAATCACTGGTACTGATTCGTAATGAGAGATGCATAATGATGCCTCATTGAGGTACTATAAGATTCTGTGGGAGGTGCAGACCGAGGGTTTGGGAAATCTTGGAAGATGGTTCACAGGGGAAGCAAGGACTGGCAAATAGATGGGCATCTTTTGTAGATGAGGACATCACAGAGGACCTGGTACACTGAGGAGTGAATGAGATCTTTGGAGCTGATGTACTACATAAGTGTGAAGGGATGTTCATGGGCAAGTTCATTATGGCAGCTCATGAGAGATGTTGAATGCCAGTGTGAGGATCTTGACACCTATCTAGAAAAGGAGAAAACAGAATATAACACATATTTAAATCATTACAGTACAGTTGTATGCAGGATACCATGATCAGCATATGCTGAAAGTAAACAGTCAAAGAAACAAAGCCAAGCGTTCATGAATGAGGTGGTTTGAATTCGAGAATGCCTCCCATAGGCTCTAAGTGGTTGTACATCTTTTCCTCAGTTTTGGGAGGTCTTAGAAGATGTGAGCTTGCTGGAGGAAGCACTCCAGTCGCACTCTGCTTCCAGTGCCTGCTTGAATATGTGAGTGTTCTTTTACTTTAGCCATCTCTTGGCCGCCATGCTTCCCTGCCATGATGGACTCTTGCCTCTTGGGAACCGTAAGCTAGATAAACTCATACTTTTATAAGTTCCCTTGGTCACAGTGTTTTACCATAGCAACAAAAAAGTAACTAATACAATGGATATACTTGAGACAAATAAAAACGTTTTTAGTATGCATAGGGAAACAAAAAAAATCACAAAAGATACAGAGTTCTTAGCTGACTGTATACTGACTCCTCTTTTTGTGTTTTCTGTTCTTATGACATGGTATAAGTCACAAAACTTGGAGTTATCCTTCACATCTCTTCCTGACACCTTGAATCTATTCATCCCTAAATCCTGTAGGTTTCACTTTCAAAACAAAACACAACTGAGTCCATTCAAACTTGTCCTTATAGCCAGGTCCTGTTCAGTCTGTCTGTATTACTTCCTATCCTCCACTCCCAGGCACAGAATCTGGAGTGAATATATTCTTTTCAAACGTGTTCACACTATTGATCCTATAAATGTGTAACCATCCCACTGCACTTTGAGTGAAGTCCAAGTCTTAGCATGCCTTATAAATACATATAACCTAATTCGACTCAAATATTTCAACTTCATTTGAGCAATGTTTCCTCTTAATTACGTTTACTGGGTTTCCTGAGTCATCAGAAGCACACAGGCCTCTTCTAAACCCTCTAGGATATGGCCTGCTCTTATCTCTGAGCATATTTCCTCCCCCATCTCTTCTCCTAATTTTCCCCTCTACACTCCTCAAGTCTTGAGGTATGTATTACCTCATGGGTGATCTTTTAAATATCTAGTTTCTATTATGTTCCATTTTCACTACCTGAGGACAGCATGGAATTTTCCCATAAAACCCACTGTATCTCTGTTATTTTCTAAACAACTATACTGCAGGTCAGTGTCCCCATTTACCACAGAAAGGAGATTATTTAACTTGAGTTGCTCGGGCTATCGGGGAGTCAAGAAGTAGTGGATGGGATCAGATTGCCACGATTTATGATTATATGTAAATCAACTAGTGTTTCATTCATGTCTATTTGACTGGAAGTTCCAGGAATGTAGACAATTCATTTTCTAAACTTCTATACCTGTAATAGTTGGGGCATTTTGAACAGAATCTACAGTATCTATGAAATGAATAAATGAGACTACAGTGGCAAATGGATGCCAAGGAGGGATGCTTTGTAACTGAAGGATGCTTGGGTATTAAAAGAGGAAGAATTACATTTTACAAAGCATGATATGCAAAAGGGAGGAAGCCATGATAATATCTCCAATGCTTACCCACTGCAGAATTGTTATCGGCAAGGGAAAGACTATAGAGGTCTTTATAATGTAACTTATTATGAAAGAAAAGAGTACTAAGTTATGATACTCTGGACTGTGGGCTGGGGGAGGTGTGCGAACAGAGATAGCTACGTCATACATTGCATCAGGTGAGGGTGAACAGTTCGCTCTGTGGGAGATACTTGGGTTCTAATGTTAAAAACAGACCTGTGCTTAGGTAATGTTTCCAATTCTCATTGAGGTTAAGTGTATTTACTCAAAAACTGAGAAAGTATACAACTGAAAGTCTGAATCTGGCCATGACATGTATACTAGACTAAACAGAAGAATTGCTAGTTTGAGGATGGCCTGGTCTTCATAGTGAGACACTGTCTTTAAGAAAAAGAAATAATGAAATTATTGAGATCTTTACCACATTTGTGCAAGAAAAACTACAGAAAACTAACCTGTTTGTACAGAAGTATACCTGCATCAACAGTTCTATTCTTAGAACTTCCAATAACCAGTGATCAACAGTAGTCTTAAAAATATTAAATGGGAATTTTCAGAAATGACAAATTCATAAGTTTTAAATCACATTGTGTTCTGAGTTGTGTGATGAAATCTCACTCCATCCTACTTTATCCTCCCAGGGACACAAATCATCCCATTTTGTGATGTATCCACACTGTGTATATTATCCGCGTGATGGTCAGGTGTTAAGAATCTCAGTTAAATGAACTCTGTTGGCATCACTTTGCTTGTGTTCACATTTTATGTACTTCATGGTGGCTCCGAAGCCCGAAACTGATGATGCTGGCAACTCAAATCTTCCAAAGAGAAATAGTGCAGTCTTTCTTGTAGTAGAAGGTAAAGGGGTGAGGTATTGAAAGAGAGAAAGTTCATTCATATAACTTTTATTAAAATGTAGTACTATGATCAGGTTGTTATTATCGATGGTTACTCTCTTAACTTTGCAAATTGAAATTTTTATAGACATACCTGTATAGGAAGTAACATAAGGTTCACTCTTATTTGTGGATTCAGGCATCATTGGGGGTTTTTGAATCGTGCCCCTTGTGAATAGGAGCCTACTGACTGTGGCACTAGAGATGTATATATCAACCTATGTTGGATTGACTACAGCATGCTTAGCACTAACATATACTTCCCTGGATGTTACAACATAAAATTCTGGCTTCTGGCAGAATCCCACCAGCTGGCATGCTACCACCTCAGCTTCCTCATGCCTCATCTCTGGTGTCATGTCTCACAGTTCTCCAGGCTACAGTCATCAGCACCATGACAGTCATTGTCTGCGACTCTGAGATCCTTTGTTGTTGTGACTGATGGCTCTGGAGACTGCTGCTTGGATCAGATGCTTTTGTGCCACCATATCAACAGAAACAATTTAAGGAAGGAAAGTTTTATTTTGAATCACAGTTTCAGAGGATAGCAGCCTACTCTGGTAGGAAGGCTGTGGAAAAATTCATGTGAGGGGCGTGTGAGAGAACTGTGGTTCATGCTATGGTGGGCTGAAAGCAGAGAGTATGAGACTGGGCTGGGATGTAACTTTCAAACTCCTACCCTTGAGGACAGGCATCTGCCAACGAGTTCTCACTGTCTGAAGATTCCATGGTCTCCCAAAACAGCACCACCTGCTGCAGAGCACGTGTTTTGTAAAACAGGATCCTGTGGCTGGCAGGTCTGATTCAAAGACTACCACTGTTGTCTGATGTATTCTTCCAACATAACCTCTGAGGGACAACATATGATGAGGATCTGAATCCTACATTTCCTTGAGAGCTGTTCCCTACTCAGATCCAGATACAAACTCTGTTTTCATCTTTTATGTTATGCTGCAGTAACAAATCATCTAATAATATATCCACCCAAAACAGCTGAATGCATTATCTTATCCTTGTGTGGGTCAGTGGTCTGGGTTAACTGTCCTCTGCTCTGAGTCCATAAGGCTGGGTAAATATGATTGTGTCTTTATATGGATTCTGGGAATGGATCTGTCCCCGCCCACCAAGTTAATCCAGATTCTTGGTTCAGTTAAGTTCCTTACCACTGTATGAGGCCCCAGTCCCTTACTGCCCTCAGATTGGGTCAGGTTTAGTTGCTGGAGGTTGCTGCTTCTTGGTCTTATTTTCTATATGACCCTTTACAAATGGTGTACGCTGGATCCTTTTCACCTTCAGATTAGATTTCTCTCTCTCCCCTCTCTTCTCTTCTCTTCTCTTCTCTTCTCTTCTCTTCTCTTCTCTTCTCTTCTCTTCTCTTCTCTTCTCTTCTCTTCTTTCTCTTCTCTTCTCTTCTCTTCTCTTCTCTTCTCTTCTCTTCTCTTCTCTTCTCTCTCTTCTCTTCTCTTCTCTTCTCTTCTCTTCTCTTCTCTTCTCTCTCTTTCTCTCTTTCTCTTCTGCCACACTCAGCTTAAGGTAGTAAATTATCTCTGCATTTAAGGATGCATGTGATCAGATTGGGCTCACTCAATATTTCAGGAAATCTCTCTATTTTGAGTCCGTGTGGTGGTTTGAATGAGAATGTCTTCCATAGTGCAAGTATTTGAACACTTGTTCCCCAGCTCCTGGAGCTTTATGGGAAGGTCATGGAACCCGTAGGAGGTGTGGCTACACTCTAGGAAGCACATTACTGGGGGTGGGCTTTGAGAGTTCAAAGCTGTGTCCCACTTTCAGTTTATCTCTCCGCTTCCTGTACCTACTTGAACCAGCTTTCAGTTCTGGTTTCCTCCTGCCATGCCTCCCTGCCAAGATGGATTCTTATTCTTGGGAACTATAAGCCCAATAAATTCTTCCTTCTACAAGTTATCTTGGTCATGATATTTTATCATAGTACCAGAGAAGAAACTGATATAGTCTGCAACAATAATTACACCTGAAAAAACAATTTTCCATGGATAGTAACATATTAACAGCACCCATAGAGAAGAATATGAACCACCTTTTAGGCCTTTCTGACCATTTCAGGCTCTGGGTTCCCCTTGTCTTCAATGGTTGAATAAGGACTGTCACTTAAAATAATAAAGTTTTCTAGCCTTGGTTAGGAGCTTTACATTCAGCATGCTACTTGATTCTTGCAATAATTCTAGAAAACTGATATGCTAAGCTCCTTGGTACCAACCAGAAAAGTGGGGCAAAGTGGTGAAGGTAGTGATAACACAGTGCAAGATACTGCAGGTTCTATGGGAGGAAAATGGGAGCAAGTGGTCTCAACCTTTAGCAGGAGATTGATCTCAGATGGCTTGAAAAGAGCCTCAGATGGAATCTGCACTGGCTTCTATGCTGGCAGGAAGCTCATTCACAGAGAAAGGCAACCTCACCAGGCAGGGAAGCAGAGGGATGCAAGGGACTGGGCAGTGGGGTCAACAGAGAAAAACTGAGGGGAGGGGAGCAGATTTGAGAATAGGTAAAGACATTTCAGTATTGGAACAGTGAACAGAAAACACGCCAGAGTACACCCTTCACAAGGGTTTAGTGATGGGCGAGGGGAGGAAGCAGAGGCAAGAATGACTTGAATCTGGGTATTTGAATTACACTGAGAACCTGATTTCTCAGGGAAGTTTTTATGAAACCTCCTAACTATTTGAAATAGCAGATTTTTTACATTGGATATAACACATTTGCTTAGCAAGGTCCTAGGGGTACTATGAAAATATTAGAAGCAATCCAACACCCTAAGAATGTTAGAAGTAAAGTAAGAGATAATCTAAGAAAATGGCAACAGCAACAGGTTCCCGCTCCCTCTTTCACAAGAGCTTCTAGAAGACTCTGCATCCAGTAACATTGCTATCTGCATCTAATTTCATTTTTCCTTCATGCAGTTTCTCCTGGCTTCTTGCTAATAACAAACTGAGCTCATCTTCCAGGCCACTGCACAGGCCAGACTCAGAGCAGCTGCCATGGATCCCCAAGGGCAGCAAGAGCTGATGTCTGCGTCTCCATAGATTGTGGATTGCCTCAAGATAAAGGCAGCAGGCAGGGGTTTTAAATCCTAGAGTGAGAGTGTCATGCCAGCATCTTACTATGAACCTTCCCAGCTACAACAGAAAATTAATTCTGTAGATTTATTTTCCTAATCAGCAGAGTGACTCTCTGATTAAAATGGTTAACTAACATCTTTTCAAAGGAAGATCTTGGATTCTTTGGGTGCCTATAGCAAGATCTTCATTATTTTGTCACATTTTATTTTCTTGTGCCAGTTTTCAAGGGAAAAGCCTGGTTAAGTAACAACAAAAACAACAACAAATCTCTCTCTCTCTCTCTCTCTCTCTCTCTCTCTCTCTCTCTCTCTCTTAGGTGCTTTAGGGGGTTGGGGTTAGCTAAGTGATCCAGGACAAATCAAAGAACAAGCCCACCTTATAGAATTGTCTGTAAGCACTGTGCTTTATTTTTTGTCACGTGTTTAGCTAGTCTGTAGACACAAACAGCAGCCATATCAGTCACATAAACTGGCAGAGTTTCATATAAGTCTTGATAAAGAATGAGGGTTGGCAGCAATGCTGACGTACACCTAGTAACTGTGCATCCAGGAACTGTTCCTAGCTGGAAGTTCCAAATGTGCTCAATTCATGGCATCTAAGTGATTTTTTTCATTGCATATCTAGAACCGATAACCAAAATATTCATTTACCCACTAGTTACATCTCAACAATGTAATTTGCATTTATGTTTTGGTAATTCATTAACTATTTAAAAAACTATAAGATACGTAAATTTTAAAAAGGTAGATATGATCCAGGTATGGTGGGGCAGATCTTTAACCCCAGCACTCAGGAGGCAGAGGCAGATGGATCTCTGTGAGATCAAGGTCAATCTGTTCTTCATAGTGAGCTCCTGGTCAGCTGGGGTTAAAGGGAGATTGTGTCTCCAAAGAAAACAAAAATTAAATCAATAGCAATAATAATAAAAAGGTAGATATAGTAGTATAGTCCTGCAATACCAGGACTCAGGAAGCTGAGACAGGAGGATCACAAGTTTGAGGTGAACCTTGGTTGCATAGTAAGACCTTGTCTCAAAAAAATAAAAACTATCAACTTTTTAAAAAGAAAAAAGTAACACTGTGATTATAAATGTATAATACTAACAGACCATATAAGCCTACTAGATCTGGAACCATCTGGAACCCTGGTCAAACTGGACACAACTTCTAGCTCATATTGAAACTTAGGCAACAGCTGAAAACTTAGCATGATGAAGATATCCCACCTTCAAAAAAAATACAGTGTCTAATGTGGGCTGTGAACCTCCTTAAACAAATAATCCGTCAATGCCTGACAAATATCAAGTCTCATCACATTTTCTTGGAACTTTTCAAGGTCCCAATAGCCCTCTGTGACTTGACTTCATTCAGTGCCTGGAGCATTTTGGTACAGCAGATGTGAACTATTTAAGTACCTAAAATACATTGACCCAGTTCACCCTCCTAGCCCTGTAATTTATGAAATATCTCTGTTATTAATCTCCAGTTTGGAGATGAAGACACTGAGTCACAGACAAGAACATTGCTAAAAGTCACAGAGGTAATGGACCCTGGACTTGAACCTTAGAATCCTGGCTCTAAAGTGAATACATTGCACAAGAAAGCAGGATGGGGAAGAGAGAAACTTGATTCTACTTCTCTTATTTGTATAGCTTCCCTTGAGCAAGCTAGCAGACCTCTGTGGATCCATTGTCCTCTTCTGATAAAAGAAGATAATAATGCTGTTTTAAGCACTAAATAATACAATACATGCAAAGACCTGAGCCTAGGGCTATATGCCTAAAGTCATCCCTTGGAACTAGTGTATTTTTCAAAGGAATTCATTTATCTATTCATTATGTCCTTTTCTCACATTTTCCCATGATAACTCTGTCAGATATAAGCCAGCCTGAAGGAAGCAGAGTACAGAGACAATTCAGAGGATGGTGCATCAAGGCTCAGAACAATGATTCAAGCCCATCCCTAGAGGCTGAGTCTCCCTGAGGTGTGTGCTTCCCTGTCTCCTCCCCCGCTAGCCTTCATGATGAGTGATTTCCTGTGACAAGATTCTGAGGAATTGAAAAGCAAAGAGCAAATATTTTAATAAAAAGCGTTATTTTCTAAATAATCCTAAAATTGATATGGAAGCACAAAAGACCCCATGTATCCAAAGCAACTTGGAAAAAGAACAAAGCTGTAGGCACCAAAAGAGCTGCTTTCCAGACAGCCTACAGAACCAGAGCAGCCAAACAGCATGTCACTGGCGCAAGAATAGACAGCAAGAGCAGTGGAACAGAGCAGAGATCTCAGAAACAAATCTACATGTCAGCCAAGTAATGCTGGCAATGGTACCAGAAACAGAGCAGAGAAAGCACAGCCTCCTCAATCGATGGTCCTGCAAGAGCCGGATCTGCACACTCCGAAGATTGAAAGCTGATCCCCTGGGTCTCACCTGACTTTATAAAGAACCTCCTCAAAATGAGTTAAAGATCTTACTGTAAGAATTGAAGCTGTGACACAGGGAGAGGAAACTCGGGAGAAACAGTACAAAACATCGGAGTCCACATGGGTTTGGGATATGACTTGAAATGCACAAACACAGAACGAAAACTGAAATGAAAGTTCATCAAACTAAAAGGCTTCAGCACACAACAGAAGAGAGAACACACTAAGAAGACAACCCGAAGGGGAAGGGCACGTGTGCCAAGTATCCACTGAGCAAGGGGCAGTATTCAGTATACATAAGGAACTTAAAAAGCTAACAGAAAACCGAGTAATCCAACTTAAAAACAACCAAGTGATGTGAATATATACTTCACACAAGAAGTATAAATGCCTAACAAATATATGGAAAAGGATTAACATTATGAGCTGTTGAAGAAATGCAAATTAAAACTACAATGAAATGTCTTAGCATGGCTAAGATTAAAATAAATGACCGAGCATTAGACAGACAAAAACTTCACAAAAAAATAACAAATGAAAACTAAAAATAAAAGATTCTAGTAGACTGGGGGTGAGAATGTAAATAAGGACAAACATCATAGAGATTCCTCAGAAAAACAAACTAAAGATCTAACCATATGATGGAACTGTTTCCAGTTTATATAAAGAAAATGAAATCAACATACCAAGGCAATACCGATATATCTCTGTCTATTATGGCATTATTTCTAGTAGTCAAGATTTGTAATCAATCTAAATAACCATCAACAGATAAATGGATAAAGAATATGTGGTATTTATATCCAATGGGATATTATTCCCCCATAAAAAGCGAAGTCCTGTATTTGCAGCGAAATGAATTACACTGTAGCACCTCATGACACAGTGTACTATGACACAGAATGACATGCATGCATCTCTCATATGTGAAATGATCAACGTAGTTTAGGAAGGAGGCAGAGGGGAGGAGAGGCAAAGCGAGCTGGTTAATTCATGCATACTATGCACATTATTGAAACATCCCAACAAACCCTATTTATATGAACAATTGCCATACCTTGATAAAAATTCTAAAAAGCAAGCGAGATGTGGTGGCATATGCCTTTAGTCCCAGTACTTGGCAGGCAGAGGCAGGCTGGTCTCTATGAGACTGAGGAAAGCCTGGTCTATAGAGCAAGTTTCAGACCAGCTGAGATTACAGGGACCTCATCTTAAAAACAAAAACAAAAACAAAACCTGAAAAGCTCTCTTTTTCTTGTGATAGAAAAAGAGCAAAAAAGGAATATATGCTTCCTTATTAAACAAACTCAAACGCCATAGTGTGGCCATCTGCATTACCCTTCTTGTACACAAGAAGCTAAAAAAAGAATCTTCTACTAATTAAAGCATGAAGCCCTAAGGGGAAATTCTTTCTACAAGTTATTTTTGTTTCCTGTTCCAAAAATTAAAATTCTTTCATTCGTGACCTCAGGTGAATTTAATTCACTTTTGATGCAGCTATTCCTCTCCTTGGGCAGCGAGGATGACACCACAGTCACCTCCACTCAAAGCCTTGCCACCATTTCTGGAGCTTTTCTTATACACCTGCTATGTGGTTTGCTAGTCAAGGGCTTTTTCTCTTTTCTCTACAGAACTTGGTGGAAGACAGACTGTGAAGTTAAGCAAGTGGGACATTTGGCCCGCAGTTCTGCCCCCGAGGCTGTGTGTTCTCCCAGGCTCCCCAGGAGAGGCTCTCCTCCCCATCCCTAAGGCTGGAACCACAGTGTCTCTGGACTGATCACTTTTAGTTATGTCTGTGAAGACAACTGTGAAGGTGAGGTAGGTGGTAGATGCAGTTGTCTCTGTTGACATTCTACTGGCTTTTTTCATCTCTACAATGTTGTTTCTTCCCAGTTCTAAGCTCTTAACCCAGGAATTTCCTTGAGATCTGTTCAAAACACAATTATTTATTAGTGTTAAAAACGTAAGTATTTATAAGGGACATGAATGCCTGTTGTAAGAATAAAGAGCTTTCTCCTGAGTTTTGATTTTCCCTACCTTAAACATTTATTGTACTTATAAACGTTTGCTTGAGTACCCTAACGCTAACCCTAGCGCTAATGTAGAATTTGGCTATTTACTTTATCCCAATATGTTTTTTTTAAATATATGATTTATACAAAAACACACATGTGGATCCATTTTCGTGCCATGGAATGGATGTTGGGGAAATCCTCACAAGGACATTTAACGATATCAAGAGCATTAATGACTAAATTCGAATTACCTTTCAGAACTATTTTCTATAGTACAGACTTCCTCCAACTATCTTTTCAAAAGATTTGAGCTTACAATATTGTTTCTGTCACTTTCCTTCTTCTTTGAGAAGCAGTAACTTCAAGTCTAAATAAAAGGCAAATAATTTAATACTTAGTAATAACAGAAATTTTGGCCTTTGTAATTGAGGTTGATAGAAGGAAAGATAGTTGGAAAGTTACAAATTTGCCATTTTATTTATGACAAGTTTAATTAGGAAAAGCAGATTTTCCAGGTTCAAGTATTTAAAGAAGGCAGGACCCTGTAGTTAGGATATTTGATCAAGGTGTGGCAGTTGTGGCTCACAGATGGCTAGACCAGCACCAGCATCCTGATAACAGGAGACAGGCTGGCATAGAAACCATAGCAAGGTTCTCAATGCTTTAAGTCAGCATACTGCACCTCATTGGAGGACCCTGTGGGCAGAGTCCCAAATGCATGGGTTAGTCACAGTTGTCCAGCATTATTTAAGTAGTGATAGATTCACAGTTTCTAGCATTTAGATTAGGTTCCACTGTCTGGCTTTCAACCCAACTATTAATCTATCTGAGTGATAAAGACTGCTGCTAATCTCAGTCATATGGAGGAGATTGGACTGGGATGTTCTCAGTTGACCTAAACTTGCCTGATAAAGCCACTGGGCTCAATGGAGTCTTTACAGGATGAAGTGCAACCTAAGCCAATGCATAAACAAACTGAAAACCCAGCTCAGAAATTTACCTTGTAACCAATGCTGAGCCTTAGGCAGTCACAGCAGAGAAAGCAGTTAACATCATAGAAGGCCAACTGTTCAAACTAGAAGATGCCAAACTAACAAACTGAGCTGTCTCTGCATCACACTTCCAGCTTTTATATGTCATGTCTCCTTTTCTTCCTGAAAAGCTCTCCAGCCAAGTAGCAGTTCCAAGTCTGTCTGAATCTTCTCTCATTCTGGGGTTGTCAGATTCACAAATTGTTCTTTGCTAAATTAAACTCTTGTTAGTCAGACTTTTGTCACTGTGGCAAATACCTGACTAAACAACTTAAAGGAAGAGAGATTTATTTTAGCTCATAGTTACAGATATTTCAGGGGTTGGGAAGTAGAACAGCTTTCATGATGATGGCCTGGAAGCAGAGAAAGATAATGGCTGGCTTCTCCCTCTCCTGTGTTTAGTCTACCCAGGTTCTGACTAAGGGGATGTTCTGCCTTAGTTACTTCCCACTGTACACGCCCTCATAGACATTAGAGGTGAGGATTACTAAAATCCCCTGTGCTTGTCAACTCAACTCAATTGACAGTAATTACCATTAAACTCTTAAATATCTTTATACATGTATTAATTTGGGGGGAACATGTGTGCCATGATATGATCAGAGGTGTGAGGGCAATTTGCAAGAGTCAGTTCTCCCCTTGTACACCTGGGACCCCGGGGTCCAACTCAGATTGTCAAGCTTATTGGCTTGAGCCATCTCACCCTCTGAGCCATCTCACTGGCTCCCAGTGCACTGTTAATTTTTTTCTAAAGTATTTCTCTTTTTATTAACACTTAACTGGACAGCAACAACTAGCAGATGCTGTTTATGAGGGCTACTCTAAGCATTTTGTGATTATATCATTTATCACCATAGCACTGGAGGTAGGTGTCCTTCTTATCTCTGCCAAAGTAGAAACAGAAGGATGGGAAGTGAAGGAACCTCAATACCACTTAAGAAAGTAACACCATAGGAGTGGGATTTCAGAGTGCAGCTCATTTGCTGTCATCATTGTCACTTTGTGAGTGATTATTATTAACTGAGCCAGTTTATTGCACATTGATAATCTAATAATCATTTTCTACACAGGTTCTATTTTTTGTTCCCATGAAGTAACACTATTACCTCTATTATACAAAATGAAAAGTTCAAGGCCCAAGATGGCACAGATGGTAAATAGCACACCCACATATTGGAACATGGTGAGTCATGTGCCAAAGCCTATCTTAGCCATTGTAAGATTCTAGTTGAAATTTACCCAAGTGATCCAGGAAGTTGCATTTGCTCATGTCTCAAGATTATGTCTTGAGTAAGACACTGAGGGTATAAACTAATCTTACTCTTTAGATTCCAGGGAAGATTGTGTAGAAGAAAAGAAAACTATCTTTTATCATACATCAATTGCACTTATCTGTAAGAGTATCTATATAGAGAGAGGGAGTGATGGAGGAGGAAGTCCCAAAGAGGAGAGAAGAGGGAATTAAAGAAGGGAAAGAAGAGGGAGATCAGAAATCATCCCACTTTCTTCTCTGATGGTGTGCCTCTTCCTCTGAGCCCAATTCTTACACCTTTGCTTATTCTTGGATAAAATTTTTGTACTTTCATGTCTAGAGGCAGTCAAGCTGTTCTAAGAAAATGCTCTGGATGTAAGAATACTTCCATAGCCAGGTAAGGCTCCCTTTAGGGTTATCAGAATATATATCAGATGATATATATCAGATTCCAGAATCTTGCTCACTCCATACTGGGTATAGACACAGCGGAGTGCTGAGAAAAATTATGAGAGTGATTACTGAAACTCCAGTTCTGTAGTTTACAAATATATCCACAATCAGAGGCAATCTCTCTATAGTTAGTACTTGATCTTTGAGTGTGATGAAATGAGCTAGGTGACAACTAATTATGTTAGTTTCAGTTATCAGCTTGACAGACCTAGGGAGGGAAAACCTCAATTGGGGAATTTCCTCTGTCAGATTGACCTGTTGGCCATATCAGTGAGGCATTTTCTTAGCTGTTGAACTGTAGTGTTAGCTACAGGTAGTGTTATGCCTGGGCAGGTGGCCTTGGATTATATAAGAAAGCATGCTGAGCATAGAGCACAGGCCAAAATAGTTTTCGGGGGTGAAGGAACATGTTTGTCAAGGTCAGGTTGCATACATAGGGCTGTTGTCCTATGGTTTTGTATCATACGTATGAATACCATCTATCACAAATGGCATATTAAACAGTGTTAATAACAGGCTAGGCCTGGTAGAGTGCTTGTCTAGCATTTTCGAGGCCTTGGGTTTAATCTTCCGTATGTCAAAAAAATAAAATAAATAAAATGTGAAGATGCTGAAGATGGTTAACTTAGAAAAGCCTCCACAGAGTCATCTTTGGGACCTTCCATTAGCTTCCTTGGGTTCTGTCCTTATGGTCTTGTGTGCTTCCAAGAAAGAGCTCCTATTCCATTGTCCCCAGTCCTGACCCATTAGCAGTCACATGAGTCATAAGCATGGTGGCTTTCAGTTATCCTAGATCCTGCTTGACGGTCCATCTTGGATTTTTTCACTGCTCCATCCTACATAATGCGATGGCACCCATTTCCTAACACTTGCGTAGTACCCATGACTCTAGGTTCCCCGGTACCCTTCATAAGCCATCTTTGTAGCTGCTGGCTCTTTCAGCAGTAGGCAAGTCAAAAGAGGAGTGGTCACTGTTTTAATCTTCTTGATTTCTCTTGTCCCTCATTTCCTAGAATCAACTTTACTATGCTCCGGATGAATATTAACAGGAAGCTTATCATCTTCTTAATTTCTTTTTTATTTTAAATAACATATTTATTCTTCTAAAATTTCATATAAGTAGTTAATTTATTTTGAACTAATGGATCCTTCTCAATTTCACATCACCCTCTATGTTTATAACTCACTCTCTCAGCTAGCATCAACTGTCAACTGACATAGCCTAGAATCACCTGAAAAAGGTGATTCTGAAAAAAGACCATCCTTTATCAGGATGGTCTGTGGGATGTCCCTGGGGGATTGTCTTTATTGTCGTAATTGATGTCCACTTTGGGCACTGCCATTTTCTAGGAAGGTGGTCCTGGACTGTATTTGAAATCTAGCCAAGTATGAGCCAGAGAGTGATCCATGAAGCAATGTTCTATGGTTTCTCCTTCAGTTTCCTGCCTAGAGTCCTTTCCCTGATGTCTCACAATGATGGAACTGGAAGTATAAGCCAAACAAATTTTTCTCAAACATGCTTTTGGCAGAGTGTTCTCACAGCAGCAGGCACCTAGAACAGACACTATGTCCAATTAGTGCTGCATGTGGGTTTGGGGTCATCCAGTGCAACAAGGGCAACAATGGCCACTCATAAAGTAAAGAGACTCTCTTTTGTAGAAGTCATCAACTGCGAATAGTTCCTTAGCTAAAAGTGTGGTCTTGGGATTCCTGCTTCTATTCACTTTGGAATTTTAACTGGTTTGATCTCATGTAGGTCTTGTGCAGGTAGGCAAGTCAAAAGAGGAATGGTCACTGTTTTAATCTTCTTGATTTCTCTTGTTCCTCATTTCCTAGAATCAACTTTACTATACTCCAGATGGATATTAACAGGAAGCTTATCATCTTCTTAATTTCTTTTTTATTTTAAATAACATATTTATTCATAGCTGCTGTGAGATCACGAATGCAACAGTAATGTCATGTTCAGAACAGAGCACATCACAAAACTCCCCCCATCCTCCAACTCCTCCCCACTTTCCGTTTCCTCTTCCATGGTGCTTCCTGAGCCTTGGGAACAAGTGGGATAGTGTAGATGCCCATTTCAGGATGATCACTCTCAGTCACTTCCTGTCAGCACTTTGATCAGTTATGAGTGTGTGTTAACCACTGCTCATTGCAAACTCTAACCAAACTGAATGCAACACAAATCTATGGATATGATCACAAATATTTAGAAGGCATTTGACAACATGATCATTTAACCAAACAAGCACAATAGATTCCCTGCTCACTCAGCCATGGGTTTTTAGCTGTTTATAGTACCAGAGATGAATTTCTTCCTATGGGTCAGGTCTTAAATATAATCAGAATTTCTGCCTAATTTGGATTCTTTTTTAAGGGTATCTATTTATTTAGTTGTTTGTTCTTATTTTGTATGTGTGAATGTATTGTCTGCATGTATGTGTGTCTGTTTCTTACAATGCCCACTGAGGACAGAGAGGGAGTCAGATTCTCTGGAACTGGAGTTAGAGAAGATTGTTAGTTGTCATGTGAATACTGGGGTTCAAATCTTGGTCTTTTGCAAGAGCAGCCAATACTCTTAACTGCAGAGCCATCTCTCTAGCCCCTAATTTGGATTCTTACTCTGCATTATATGATGTTGATGAATATAAAATGCATGAACAAATAATGATAAGGATAAATTATTCAAAAATTGCAGTCAATCATAATCTATTACAATAAAAGCATATTTTACCATAATAAAGTTTTCTAACAAGTTTACTTTTCATAGTCTTCACTCTATTGGTCTCCAAAAAATGTCTGTTTTTAATATGCATGCTTTGGTTCTGCTCCAGCCCCGGAGGTTGTGAGATGTGAGGTTCACTAGGCTCATTCATAGCTTCAGTCCGCCCAATGCTAGAGGAGTCTGGACCATTCATAACTTCTTCCTGCAGAGTGAAGATTCAAATCTGCAAGTTAACTGGGTCTCAAATGCACCCAGGAGCAATCCCTATGAAGAGCTGCATATCCAGACAAAGACTACAGAGGATTTTGTTTCCTGATTTCAGGAAATTGACTGTTGCTGGTGTTGGGTTTGTTTTCCATCTTGTCTTCTCAGTGATTTCAGAATATAAAAACTCAAGGCACAACAAGTGAATACCTACCCTGGCTTTCTTATTCCTACTCTTTTCAACCAAAGCAGTGATTTGATGGATCATAGAGAACATTAGTTTCTAAAAGTTTAAGAAATATTTTCCAGTTCAGAAGTAGTTGTTTTTTACATAAGTTCAGTGTCATTTGGTTATATAATGGATTATTTAAGCTTTAGCTCACTCCCTTAATTTTTGCATCCCACATAGCAAGTGTTTGAGGTTTCTCACTGACCTCATTTTTCTATGGCAGAGTCTTTTATTTTTTCATTTGATTACATAAATTTACAAAGATACATATTCCTCACAGTTGATGAGAAGCTTTTGGGCAAAGGCCATGCAACTGTCAAAGAACAAGAGCCTGCTCCCAACGTGACAGCACTCATTTTTAGATGGGGAATAACAACAAGGAAGAAAATGTGCATGGTGGAAAGCACTGGATACTGTACGGAGAATAATAAAAGAAGAAAGCGCTCTGGTGGAGTGGAGAAGAACTTTCATGAAGATGAGGAATCCTGTTAGCTCTTCAAGGAAATGAGGAAACAAGATGGCACTTGTGAATCTTCTCTTTTATCTCCCTCAAAGCTATACATTGATGCCTCAATTGTGAGCCTGTCTTCTGAACTTGCTCCAGTTCTTCTGGGTTTCTGCTCTGCACTGGGTCGAGACCTGAACCACCTCATATAGCTAAATTATATCATATGCTCAGCACACATGAGGACTAGGACTTTATGTTTCCTAGTGTCATGTTAGACCATCACTTACATCAAATATATTGATATCATACAGCATTGCTGATTTCCAGTGAACCTGACAGAAAACAGCCATATGGCTGGCTGATAGGAAATGGCTGTCATCCAGTTTGGTGATATGTGTCAGATCTCAGTTCAAACCTCTGAAGTGTTAGTTTATATTTCTTTTGCTGGGGAACACAGGGTGACAGACGTTTCCATATCCTCTAGCTGAGGTTGTTTGGCTAATATATGATTGCTGTGCATATTCCAGTCATTAATAAGAATATTGACCAGAATAAAAAGTGAGAACAGTGACAAGCACTCAAAACGTTTTCTTTAAATCTGTTCTCAAGGATATAATACAAATTGTCAGACTCAATAGAGAAAACATATTTTGATCACGCTCTTTCTATGAATTGTGACTTTATGCCAGAGAGTTTCCATGCAGTCTTTCAAGACATTTCATTTTGATCTACAGTTTCATTCAGCAATTTTTTTTTCCGGTTTAATTGCAAATAAATAAAGGAAATATGGATTTTTCCATTGGGATATTTTGCAACTGAATATTTACCAGGATAATCTCTAATTCTCTTTTACATGAGGCTTTCTTAATTTAGTATTGTCTTCAGTAACATTTCACATAAAGAGTAATAATAAATTCCTTACAGATTTTTGCAGTTTGTTTTCCAATGAGAACAGAAAATGATTTTTTTTTCCAAAATTCACTGAAAATCTATTTCTGTCCTCTCATGAGAAGACATATAAATAGATTGCACTTTACCAAACCAAAATTTTGAAAAAAATCTTGGATACTAAAATATTTACTTTTCTGTTGTGAAAAAATAGAAATATTTATTTTTGAAGTCTGATTTTTCTAGACTATTCAAGTATCCAAAGGAAGAGGAATTATATGTTGTCCCACATAGTTCTAACCCCAGAGGGAACTCAGCAAATGCAAGAACTATTTGATCAGAAATGTCTCTGCATAACTGTCTCAATCACAACAGCTTCTCATTTCATAACTGTGACCCTGAGTGACAATGTTGAAGTAAAATGTAGTAAAGAATAAAGAGTACCAATTTATTCAGTGGCTCCTCTTCTCTGTTGTCCACTGAATAACAGTCTTGAGTCTTGCTACTTGCCAGGGCGTCTTGAATGTCCCAAGTTCATATTTCCTGGTGGAGAAATTCCCTACTAAAGGAACTACCTCCCCTCCTCTACCTTCTACTGAAGGGAAGACCGGGGGTCACCTTTGCCTTTTTCTACAACTTTCTCAGGACAGAAACGGACAAAGATTCAGAAATTTGAAATCAATTCTAATAAGCACTGAAATTTCTAGGTCACAAACCTTACTCCTTTTGTAAACCATCAGTCTTTCACAATGACCTCAGTTCTCCCAGTAAACTCGTCAAAGGGTATTAACCTTGGCCGTATCACAGAAAGGATAGAAACCATATCATAGAAAGCGAATTAATCTGCTTATTTTCCGTAAGGCAATCCTGATGCCATTTCTTCTGTACATTTCTCTTTTTCTTCTTGTTGTTAATGTACAAACTACACAATGTAGGGACTATCAGAGTGATATAATTGTCTCCTTGCCCAATTTCAAGGCAATTTTCTCAATATTATATGATTAAATTTCATTTTCTGTGGAGTTTCTGGAATTCTTTACCAAATTAAAGAAGCTGTCTTCTACGCTCTGTAATAATTAATGTTAATTGTCAACTTCACAGAATCTAGAATAACCAGGGAGATGGGTCTCTGGAAAATCTTGTGAGGGATTATCTATTTATGTTCATTGATAAGGAAGGACTCATATTAGGTGGGCATTTTCTAGACAGGCAATCCTAGATTGTATAAAATGCAAGAGTTGCGCTTGCATTTGTTCCTTTCTGTTTTTTGACCGTGGATGCACTGTGTTCAGTTCCCAGAGTTTCTGCCACTGTGATGTCCCTGCCATGCATGACAGTAACTTGGAATTGTGACCAAGAATAAACCTCTTTTAAGTTGCTTTTTTCCAGTGGTTTTTATCACAACAATGGGAAAAAAAAATCAAAGACAGAATCTGGAACTGAGAAGTAGGGCCATTACTGTTATAAGCCTAAGCATGTGGCTCTTAGATATTTGTAACTAGTTTGCTAGAGGTATGTGGAAAAGTTTGGAACTTTGAGTTTGAAAAGCTCTTGAATACTGTAAACAGAGCTTAACTTGTTCTGGTGGGAGCTTGGAAGAAAAGATTAAAGTTCAAAAATCTGAGAATGTTTGTGAGATTTTCCTAATTATGATAATTGATGTGGGTGAACCCATTTTAACTACAAGTGGGGACCATTCCCTGGAAGGGGATCCCTGGGTGAGGTTGCATTTGTTGCTCTCTTCTGACTGTGGATATGATGTGACCAGCTCCTGAAGCTCTGCTGCCTTCATTCTCACCATGATGGAGTGCGTCTTGAACTGTAAGCTAAAAGAAACTCTTTATTCCTTAAGTTGCTTTTGTCAGAATATTTTATTACAGGAAAAGTAATGGAGACATTCTATTTGTTAAGAGGTTTTGTCATAATTTGGTATTATATTTTATCAGATATTTTAATGTATCTATTGAAATGACTATATTATTCTAAATTTTTTATGAGAATGTATAAAACCACATTGATTTTAGTTATAAAACCATGCTTTTTCTGAAATAGATTTGGTAATAATACTATGTAAATGCAAAAACATCCAGTGCTATTATAATTTTAAATACTTTGTATGTGTGTATATCTGTGTGTTGGTACAAATGTATGAGTACAGCTGGCTATAGGGACGAGAGAGGTTATGGAATTACCTAAAGTTGGAATGGCAGATGGTTATGGGCCACCCAACGTAAGTGCTGGAAACTGAATCTGGGTCTTCTGTAAGAGCAAGTACCCTTAACTGATGAGCCATCTGTCCAGCCTATGTTATTAATTTTTATGTTTTTAGATGTGTATATCCATGAAAAAGATAACTGTGCTATTTTCTAATACACTTTTAAAAAATAATTGTGATAAAGGTTATTAGAGGTCTTATGACAAGTATTTGAAATGATCTCCTCCCTGTTATTTAAGAGACTGTGTAATATTTGTGATTTTTTTCTTTTTAAAATATTTTGGCACACTTTATAAAACTATGTTGATTATATTCTATATGAGGAATGTTTAATAATGGAATAACTTTCTTTAATAGAAATGAGAAGTTTTACATTTTTTATTTTGTGTGTTCATTTCAAAATAATTTATAATCAAATGTCAAACATGGTAATAAAGTTATGTATCTGCTTTGTGTTTATGGAGTCTAAGATATGCACCTTTGTACTTCTAATATTAGTTCTTTGTATCTTTTATATTTTTTATTTTCTATTTTTTCATACTGTATATTTTTTAATTTTGTTGATGGTCTTAACTAACTTTTGACTTGGTTTTCCTTATTGTGCTGCTTTTCTTTATTTACTTGATTTCTGTCTTCTTTTCCCTATTTTTTTATTCTTATTAAATTTGATTTGCTGATGTTTTTCCTTTTTTTTAACTCGTGATGAAAAATCAGCGACTGATTCCCCGCCCCCCAAATTTCTTCTTTATGTTGTCTCTAAAGCTACAAAGTTTCTGCACAGTCTATGTTGACTGGGATTCTTCTTTATCACGACTCAGTTCCGTATCTTCTCATTTCTACTATGAGATCTTGTTTGATGCAGAGCTCTCCTGGAAGTATATTATTTAATTTACATTTATATTTTTATGTTTAAATTTTTAGTTTTTGTTGTTTTAAATATAAAATGTTCCTCTCAGGCTTGTGTGTTTGAGCGCTTGGTCTTCAGACATTGCTGCTACTTGAATAGGTTGTGGAATCTTTTGGACATAGCTTAGCTAGCAGAAGTATGTCACTGGGGGTACACCTTCAAGGTAATGGTTGCCTCTCCTTCTGTACTTAAACTTCCATGTTAATGCACCTTCAAAGTCTTCTTTATTTTATTTTCAGTAAAAACTTTATGAGACATGTTGAGCACGCCCAGAAGACTATCTGTCTATCCTGTCTATCACTGTAATCTCCATGACCTTAAATTTGGTGTGTTCAGGAATGGACCAACCCTTATGTGGTGATATATGTTCCTTTGAATAAAATCCTGGAATTTCCTTGGTCTAGGAAAGCATTGCTTTCAAAGTAATTTCCATGGTCTCCTTGTCTTCTGCAAGTAATAAATCTCTACTGTTTTATTTCTTGGCTGTGCTGACTTTGACTTTTTACTGGGCAAGGCATAAGGACATCATGTTCAATTATAATTCTGGCCCTATCTCTCTGCCTCCTGATGTGCCAAGATGTGAGAAGCAAGAGCATAAGATCCTATCATCCAGGGGCGAGGCTCTCACAATGCCTTCCCCACCACAATGCTGTCTTCCCTAAAATCATGATTAAAAACAAAACAAAACAAAACAAACACAAAAACACCTTTTTTTTTTTGGTCACAGCAGCAGGAAAAATAATGAATACCATTGGATTCCATTGTGATCAGGGATATTATGATGAATATTGCTAATCCTTTTAATGTTTGCTGTTTGCTTTGTTTTCATCATATAACCATTTTTTGTTTGACATACTATGTGTACTTGAAAAGAATTAGAATTCTGTCATCATTGACTTTAATATTCTATACATGTCAGTGATTTTATTTTTATAAATGATTTTTTTCTATTGCATTTCATTTACTCTTACTAATTTGTAATATTTTATTTATTATTTTTATTTTATATGTATGAGTGTATTGCCTGCATATAGAAGTCCACCTGTGTTATGCGATGCCTGCAGAGTTCAGAAGAGGGAGTCAGATTCCCCTGGAACTGGAATTACGAGTAGTTGTTAGCTACCATATGGATATTAGGAATCAAATCAGGTCCACTGCAGGAGCAGCCAGTGCTCTTACCTGCAGAGCCATCTCTCAGGGTCCTCTTACTATTTTTTATTTTGTTAGCTTCTTAAAATGGGCTTCCATATTTTGAAGATATCAAATATTTTTTCAGAAAGTCCAATAAGTTATGAAGACTAAACTTACCAGGTAATAAGCTATAACACAAGTACAATGTTGGACACAGGGTGGGGATCAAATTTGATCTGAGTTAGTCTCAGAGACAGACAGGAAGGTCCACATCTCCCAATGGCTTCAATCCAAGTTGCAGATTCAGGGCAGGGATCACTCTTGAAACTGGGTAAGACCTATTAGTGCAGTGCGTGGGGAATCCCGTATCTTGTGGTATCCTCAGTAGACGTGAATAAGCCAAGCTGGGGCCGGGATCTGACTCTGGGTAAGGCCCACAGGCATATGGAGAGTTCCGTAATTCACAGAGAAAGTTACAGACCCAGGCAAGAGACTCAAGTTGACACAGGACAGTACCTGATCCTCAGACGGAAGACTTGGAATAGAGCATCCTGACCCAATTTCCTGTCCCGCAGAGTGAAATGACACCTCAGTCCTACTGTGACTTTGTCCTGCGTTGAACATTGCAAATACCACCGCTGAAAGAACAAAAGAGGACTTCAATTTAAACAATAAAAATATATAATGGAAAACTTAACTAACATTAATTCCGTATGTATGAGTCCCAGCGCACAAAAAATTAAACAACATGACAAAATAAAATGACATGTCTTCTTCAGAAATCACTAATCCCATAAGAGCATCTACTGAAAGTGACCTGGAAGGACTTCCAGACAAAGGTTTACAAAGAGTGATTATAAGTATTTGCAAACACCTCAAAGAAGATAAAAACAATTAAATAAGGAAGTCAATACAAAATATGAAAGTACAATTCAATACCGAGAGAATTGCAGAAGAAAAGCCAAATGGAAATGATGTTGGATATTAAAACACATTAAGTCCAATAAACCTTAGTGGAAAGCCTCACCAATAGAATGGATCATGTGGAAAGCAGAGTACCTGTGACAAAGAAGAGAGATTAAATCACAGAGTGAAAGTCAATGACCAACTTATAAAAATCCATGAACCACACATGGAAGAGCTTTGAGACAACATGAAGACCCAACCTTCAAATTATGGGTCTAGAAGGAGAATGCCATACCGAAGTCATAGAATATGTTTTCAGTAAAATCAAAGATGACAAAATTTTCATACCTTGCAAAAGAGATGCCCACCTAAATATAGTAGTCCCGTAGAACTCTAACTAGACAGGAAGAGAACTTTTCCATGACATATTATAGTTAAAACACTAAAAACATGGTGTAGAGAATGGATATTAAGAATTACAAGAGAGGATAGTCACTTACCAAGGCAAGCCCATCAGAATAGCACCTGATTATTCTGTAGAAGCTTTTAAAACTGTAAGGACCTCAAAGATGTGTTCCAAGTTCATAAAGATTACAACTATAAACCCAGTCTATTAAGCTAGGAAAAATAGTAAAATTGAAGGGGAGATAAAAGCTTTCTGTGATAAAAACAAATTAAAGGAATGTATGACCACTAAGCCATCTGTACAGAAGTTACTGAAATAAATACTTCTGTCTGACTAGAAGGATAAGCAGAGGGAATAAGTAAATAATACCAGGACAGACCATCAGATAATGTGAAGGAAAACACCAGAAAATCAACAGAATGACAGAAATTAATACACATCTTTAAATAATAACACTAAATATTAACAGTCTCAATTCCTCAATGAAAAACACAGCAGATTGGAGCAAAAAATAGGATCCTTCTTTTTCCTGCTCCAAGAAACACACCTCACCATCAGGGCTAGGCATCACTTTAGGGCAAAAGGATGGGAAAAGGAATTCTAAGCAAATGGATCTAAAAAATCCAAGAGGTTGTAGCTATTTTAGTATCTGACAAAGTATACTTCAAGCCAAAACCAGTCAAAGGGGATATACAGGGTCATTTCACACTCATCAAAGAGGATATATCAAGAGGATGTTACTGTTCTAAACTTACATGCAACAAACACATGTGCACTAAATTTCATTTAAATTCCAGCAAATGTAAAAGCAAAGATGAACTCCAATACAGTGTTATGGAGTAACATTGTATAACTTCAATACCCAACTCTCAACAATAGACATGCCATCTGGACCAAAAATAGTCAGAGAAAAACTGGAGCTAAATGACACCCTAAAACAAATGGACCAAACAGACATATGTAGACCATTCCACCCAAATGTTAAAGAATACGTATTTTTCTTAGCAGCCATTATAACTTTCTCCAAAATTGATAATGTATCATGATACAAATCAAGTCTCAACAAATACAGGAAAATTGAAATAGCATCTTGTATACTAGCAGACCACAATGTATTGAAACTATATATCAACCTCAAAAAAGAATACACCCCAGAAAGTACACAAACTCAGGAAGACTAAAAACCACACTATTTAATGATAATCGTGCCAAGTAAGTAGCCAAGAAGGAAATTTATAAATGCCTAGAACTGAACGATGATGAAAACACTACATACCAAAATACATGGGACACAATGAAAGCATTCCTCCTAAGAGGAACCTTTATAGCACTAAGTGCCTATATGACAAATCATTGAGAGATCTCATATCTAAAACTTCACAGAACATCTGAAGGCCCTGAAAACACAAGAACAGATAGCACCCAAAAAGAGTAGACAGGAAGAGCTAATTAACTCAGAGCTGACATCAATGGATTAATCACATGGTAGATCCATAATATGATTGTGTTATTGGGTAATGATTAAAGACTGAGATGGACTATAGTTGGAAGAAGCATGTCGCTATTGTGTGTTTTGGGGGCTGTGCCTTTCCCCCTCGACTTCCTGACTGTAATGCTGTCAAACTCCCCAGTTTTCCCATAGCCTCACCTGCCATGATGCACAAACTTGAAATCATGACCGAAATGAAAATCCTCCTGCTTTAAATTGTTCTGTCAAGTTTTAATCACAGAAATGCAAAAATAACTAACACAGAAACTTTTCTCCAAGAGATTGTTACTCTAGCGTATATGCATTTAGAAATTTCAATGTATTTCACAAGGGGTTCTTAGAAAATTTTAAAGAATTACTTATGTAGTCTCATCCACTTGTATCTTAAGATGAGTTGAGAGTGACTTAATCAAGCTCTAAAAGAACCCCTCAGGAATTTATGTTAGAATTGCTTCCTAATAAGGAATGGCAATTTAGAATTACATTAAATGAATAGCTTCATATGAATAATTGACCTAGTTTCAATCGAAGGAAATAATTTATAAGCATAAAACATGCAAGAAGTCACAAATGAAAATATTAATATATTAACAGTATTTAGTCTTAGGGGGTGGGATAAAATATTGATTTCTTTTTTGTCTGCTTTTCTGTGTTATCCAATTTTGTTTAGTATTCATGCTACATTTTTACAGTAAAAGGAATTATTAAATAGTGAACCATCCCAAAGTAGGACAGGAGGGGGTAGTTATTTCAGAAACTATTTTCCTTTTTAATGAGAAAGGAGATTTGAAAGCTACATTTTACATGTCAGAAGTTATTTATCAAAGTTAACTGCAATGATTATAGTGGCAGAAAAAAATGATAAAATAGTTGTAGGTAAGTAAAACTAGTTTCCTTCTTGGGGAAGCAGTGTTTCAAAGTCAAATGGCCATCATTACATAACATAGTGCCAAATCACTCTTAATGGAGCGTGACACAAAAATAACCTACTTTTGTCCTAAAATACTTAACATTCAGAAATACCCAGAAAGCAAGAAGACGAGTCTTGTTAGGTGGTGATACCAGTTCTTGGTAGAAGGGAGAATCCCAAAAGTAGAGAAAGAAACTTCTGGGTTTTATCTTTTCTTACCGATAAAATATCATACCCCAAGTCCAATTTGTAAGTTCCTTCTAAAGCACAGTGAGTATTTTTTGAAGACAGCAATGAGACTAGCAAATTTCTGTTTCAAATCTATCAGTGCTGGATAGTGTTAGTGTCAACTTGATACACCTGGGTTGAAGGAATCTCAAGTTGGGGTATTTCCTCCACTTGACTGGCCTGTGGTCATGTGTGTGGGGTATTTTCTTGGCTGTTGAGTGCTGCGGGAGGACCCATCCCACTGTGGGGTGGTGCCATCCCTGAGCAGATTGTGGTCAATAGTATAAGAAAGTAGGCTGAGCAAAGGCCAAGGGGGCAGCCAGCAAGTAACTTTCCTCCATGGCCTGTGCTCCAGCTCCTGCTTCCAGGTTTCTGTCCTGAGTTCCTATCTTGGGTTCTCTGATAAACTGTGTGGCCTGGGAGATAAGTGAAACAAACCCTTTACTCCCAAGTTGGTATTGATTAGAGTTTTTGTCACAGTAATTGAAGGCAAACCAGAACAGAAATTGTTATCAGAGAGTGGGCTATTGCTGTGACAGACCTGACTTTAGTGTTTTGGGGAGGATGGTGGAAGCATTTGGAACTTTGGGCTAGAAAAGCTATTGAATGCTTAGATATTGTTGCTGTGTAACTTGAAACAGTTATGCTGAAAAGAGTTATAGACAATGGAGGCATGGCTTGTGAAGCTTCGAAAAGAAGCGGAGACCATCAGGACTGTTTGTATGATGTTTTGAATTGAAAGTCTGTGGGTTCCGGTTAGCTGGGGCTGAAAAATCAGCTGTAACAAAAGACCAGTATCACAGTGGTGAAATCTTCTGGGAAGTATTTCCTCGGAGTCAGCACATAGAAGCTATGATTCAGACTGGACCCAAGACCTCCATCTCAATCTGGAAGCAGGAGCTGGTATGTGTAAGAGCCTCCTGCATGGTGTGGTGCTGAAAATGTGAAGGGGGTCACAGAGAGCAGCTGAGGCTTGGCGCTGTGGGAGACCAGGAAAGGTCATTGGTTAAAATGCAGCCTCGGTTGCAGTGAAGACCCCAGGATTGCAGGGGTCATGGAGAGAATCTGAGGTTTTGCACCAGGAGAGGCCAGAAGAGCCCAGTGGTGACGGTGTAGCCTCAGTTTCAGTGGAGACCCTAGCTTTTTGGAGATTCCAGGACAACGGACAACCACCAAGGACAACAGCAGGTGCGGAATAAAGCCTGCCTGGGCTCACAAGATGAGCTATGTGAGCTGTGGATGGCAGAGCCACAGAAGTGGAGGTGCTGAAACCCTTTGGAGCCCAGAAGACTGTGAGGGAATCCCAGATGTCCAACTTGAGCTATTTGCTGGTCTTACGTTTTGCTTAGGTGTGCCCGATGCTTCCCTTTGAAATAGGACAGTACTGGTTTTGGAATTTACAGGAGGCCACAGTTAAGAGAATTTTAAAAGAGACTATGAACTTTTAAGTGTTTGAATTTTTTTGAGGACTTTGGGGCTTTTAAGGTTGTACTGGCCTATGTTATATTAACATTAACATGATATCCTGGGGACAAGAAATGGAAAGGTTGTGGTTTCAGAGTGATGTATGTTGTGTGTCAAGTTAACAAGAGGTTAATTTTACTGGGTAGCTTTAGTGTCAACTTGACACACTTGGGTTGAGGGAGCCTCAATTGGGGAATTTTCTCCAATGGGCCATGTCTGTGGGGTATTTTCTTGAGGGCCTAGCCCACTGTGGCCAGTGCCATCCCGGGCAGGTGGTTGTTTATTGTATAAGAAAGCAGACTGAGCAAGGGCCAGGGAAGAAAGCCTGTAAATAGCTTTCTTCCATGCCATGTGCTCCAGCTCTTGCCTAGGAACTCCTGCTCTGAGTTCTTACCTTGGGCTCCCTTATTAACTGTGTGACCAGGGAGATGTAACTGAAATCAACCCTTTCCTTCCCAATTTGGTATTAGTCAGAATGTTTTGTCCTAACTCACTTTCCTCCCAGGATACTAAAGAAAGAGACACCAGGGAGTTAAGAAGGAACAGAACAGATATAGAACATAGAAAGGTTATAGACCTGTGTGGGAGTTCAAGTAGCCAAGATGTTAGATCTGTTCTTTGGGAGCTCTGAGGAAGCTAAACAGCTGTACCAGTGGCTTTGCCAACACATCCTTGAGTTTCTACCCTAGCTCCCCTTAAGGACGAATTGTGATAGGGACATGTAAGCTGAATAAAAGTTTTCTTCCCCAAGTTGATTTTGATCAGAGTGTTTATCACAGTAAAAGAGAAGCAAACAAATAAGGCATGTGCTAATCTTCACCCAGGAAACAGCTAAACTTTTCAATTTAAGGGTGAAGTTCAGTAAAACAAGATAATAAGCTAGCCATGGTAAGGTTGGATTTTTCTCCTTTTTCACATGGAAAACTAGTCGTTTTTATGAACTACAGAGATTCCTGGCTTATAGGTCTCATCCCTTAGCCGGACTGTGAATCCAGAGGAAGGAAGCCCCAGTCTGCACTGGTCCAGCATTTCCCGTGTCAGGATAGTACTGGTTTGGTGTCATATTCTCATACTAAATCCTCTCTCTAAACTGTCATGGTCTCAATAACCTGCAGAAAGCATGGGCTCCCAAATACTCTGCAGCATGCTTTTCACATAAAAATTTCAACCTAAGCGTCCCTCAACTGATGAGTCGATAATGAAAATGAAATGCATACATTTACACAACGGAGTTCTACTCAGAAGTAAAGATAAATGAAATCATGACATTTGCAGGCAAATGAATCAGACTAGAAACTGCTATGCTAAGTGAAGTACCGCAGAATCAGAAAAACAAATGACTGTGTATTCTCCCATCTGTGGATCCTAGCACTAAACCCTTATATGTGAGTGTATATACTGATGGAACTGCAGGGACCAGGAAAATGGAAAGGAACCAGAGAGGTAAAGGGAAAGACTTACATCTCTAATAGAGAAGAATAATAGAAGACAGGTGCTACTAAGGGAGAAATAGGTAAAAAGGGAGCATATAAATGGAAGAGGGAGGGAGGGATATACAAGAAAATGTGGGGTAAGGGGAAAGAAGGAGCTCAAGAGAGGTGAAGCCTTAGGAGACTGATGCTATCAATGGAGAAATGGGGAAAATTGGGGACACTTTAAATGAGGAAGGCATGGAGAGAAGGTTAGATAGGGAGAGAGACAGAGACAGACAGAGACAGAGACAGAGAGAGACAGACACACACACAGAGAAATAACGCCTAGGTAGTAAAACACCAGAGGGAATCATATTGGTCTACAATCTAATAACAGATCCCACATACAATATCTTTACATGAGTCCATGTAAACAGCTGAAAGCTAAATAATAAGAAATAGTACCAAACAAGAGAAACTTTCCTTTGAGTTGTTGGCCAAGGTGAACCAAGAGACTACCAAAATTACACAGGCTATTGCCACAGCCCTTGATTGCCTCCTAGAACTTGAAGGTAAGAACTTATTGTTGAATACAGGATATACTTCAGGCACAAGATTTGGAGCACTTCACCTGAAGCCACTTCACCTGAAGGCTAGCTCTCAAAGCTCTGAAGAGCACTATGCAGGCTGCTAAGGGAGTGTATCAATTGTTGACTCAACACCAGCTTCATGATCAAATAATCACAATTATGTCTGACACAGCATTCATCAATGGTGCAGTAATTATACTGTTATCTTGGGGCCAATCAACAGCTACCTAATTAGTCTTAGAGCTCACTCAATGGGAGGAAACTCATGTGTAGTACTGTAATCATAGCCAAATACACATGGCTGAAGAGGTCATAGATCTTAGAGAGATCCTCAGGGCTATCACATACCTAAGCTAATGTAAATTTTTACCATGTGCAAAATATGTAACCTTATGTTTACAGTCAAGTATCCCAGTTAAAACTCATCAAAGAAGCTTCTTTTGTACCAGATGAAGACTAAACACAGAGTACCACAGATGGTCACATAGAGACATTGTCTTTGAATTGGCCATGCCTAATTGGCATATCTGCAATGCAGCCTCTATACCTAAGGCTCCTGAAATATAAAACAAGGGTAAAGAGGACACTAATGAATCTCTCAACTCTCATTAATGAAGCTTCCTCATTCAGCAGAGGGCCAGGAACACAAAAGGTCAGAAATGGATAAATCATGGAGATTGGGAATCTGCAGACTGTGGGTGCCTGGAAAAGACTTTATATTAAGTCTCATTCACCCAGGGCTCAGGAACCATTTCAGAAGAGGAGGCAGAAAGACTGTAAGAGTCAGCGAGAAGGGATGTGACTATATGGAAATAGAATCGAACAAGCTTCTGGGAGCCTGAACATATGAACCTGCAGCAATTGTTTCAGCATGCTCAAGATCCATGCAAACTCATGCAGACAAAAACCCAGAACTGCACTGGGAAAATGGGTAGCAGACCCCAAACTTTGCTTAAGAAATATTGTCAGCTGATTACTATTGGGTGAGGATTGGCAAATCTTCCTAAATGAGAGATTCCAGTTAGGAGGTTATACAGAGGGTGTGCCAGTAGGGAAAGAGATATAAAGAAGATTAATATTGATTGAAATGCTCTTATGAAACCTATAGTGATTCAATAAAAATATTTTAAAATTAAAAAAAGAAAAAAAGTCCCCACTCCTCCCAGGCACTTTAGTTCTTGAAGGTTTCCTTCTTGCAAACCCACAAAACCACATCTAAAGCTCAGTTCTCTAACCCTGCCTCTGGAAGACAGTTAATAAAATGTTTCCAGACCTTGAACTTATTTCAAGGGGAGGAGAGAGAGAAAATTCATCGTACACAGGGCTCATGGCATTGTAACAATAAAGAGGGACGTACAATCACTTAATATTTCCATGGCCCTTGCCTGAATTATATTCATCCCCTCATGTGTTCTAGAGGTAGGACAAGGTGAAGGAAACTGGTAGATATCTAATAATAAAGCATGTATCATCCAATAAATAATGGGCTTTTAAGTGAAGTACTCGTAGACATAAGTTTTGATGCAAAGGGATGGAGACCCATCTAGAGGAGTGGTATACTGTGGCCAAATACTAGTTCAGGATAAAGTGGCTGTGGTATTGTGGCAGTTTGGAATCAGTGACAACAGGAATATTTCTACCCAGGGAAGTGGCAGATACTACAAATCGGAAACTTTTTTTCTGTTTTAGAGATGCTAAAACACCACTTCACCTGCCTTAGTATGTCCACGTTGCTATTCACATTAAAAGGATTAAAGTAAGTATGTGACAGATTATGAAATCTGACTGGAATTGTGACTTCACCTAGTTCATCATATTCTTGAATATACAAAAGGAGAAACTAGAGATAAGTCGGGAAGCAGACTAGTCTTTTAAATCCTTTGAGGCTATCCAGTGTAGGGCATTTTCTCTTCTGACCAGCTCTCTATGCCTCTACAGTCTCCAATACCTCCCCTCCCCACACCCTCTTTCTTTCTCGGGATTTTGTCTTCCAAAATAACAACAAGCCTGGCAGCCTCTAGTGTCTTCCTTCCATGCCTGTGCAATGCTTACCCACATATATAATGCCATGTAAGTGAAACTTTCCTCTACCTAGGCATCTCTTGGTTCTGAAAATGGTGAGATGCCTTGCTTTTGTGGGAGAGGGGGCATGGCTGCCTTCCTTCTTTATCAGTAAGCTTTATCTTGTTTCTTCCAGAATGACCAAAAGAAAAAGTACATAGTACCCATATCTATAACTATGATCACTCCTCCAAAGAGAAGCCAGTTGATTCATTTGAGGATAGTTAAAGCCACGTTGACCCTGCCCTAGTATTTTGCTGAGAAGAAGACATCAAATAGCACGAGTCCTAAACCCTCCTTTTTATAAAGCCGCATTTAATCTGATTCATCAAAAATGAGACACTTCATCAGCTCAGACAATGGCCTAATAATCTGAGACTTTCAGACAAGCAGAGCAGGGAAAGAAAATTATCAATAATATTAGAAAGAAAACAAACAGATCATGTACATTTCAAAGCATGAATTCACTACTTTTAGGGCAAGCTCCCTTTATAACCATATAAAGGCACAATTAAGCAGTAGCAAATGCAGCCTTATGCCTGTAATTTTGAATGCAGTTTCTGCTCAGTTAAGTAAGGTGGAGTTGAAGGAAGCATACTGGAAGGGAAGCCCCTTGGAAGAGGACTCTACTTTGGCCCCAAACATACTCATCCACTCCTGCTAATCCAGAGTTCAATTAAAATATAGCTTTTTCCTGTAAAACCCACTTTGGTTTATCCTTCAGAATTTCCAGGAGGCACCCACTAGCTGAAGATTAATGCTCAGTATAAAGAGGATTAAGTGCTTAGACAATTCCAGCAGTCAAGAGGGGATTAAGGAAATTGTACTAACTTTTGGTAGTTTGCTCACAAGTATCCTCAGTTTATTGTTTGGCAGCTTATACATTGTCAAAAAAAAAACTCTGTAAAAATAATAGTTTATTTTCAGTGAGGGAGCACCACAGAACTGCAAGAACAGGAACCTGGGAGCCAGTGTCTCGGCTGGAATTTTCATTCTACTGTTTCCTGGCTGGGTGACTCTGATGTACTTACCTGATCTGTGTGTATCTCGGGTTTTTCCTATGGGAAGAGGGTTATTTTAATTCATAACAGTGAATGCTGACTAAAATAATATTGCAGAGTTTTGAAAATAATATTTACAAACTGTAGGGGCTAGATAAGCCCTTGCTGAATTTTATGGAAGCTGTTGATTGAGCCAACAAATTAGGTATTTAGTTGAGGACTCAAAATCTTTGATTCCGAGATGGCACCTCACATGGCTGATGGCAGAGGATGAGAGGAACAAGGATGCCCCCTCCCATCTCTCTATAGATAATCAGGAAGGCATAACACTTAGGATTCCTGAACCCCAAAGGACTTACCTCTTAATATTCTCACATTGGATTCTTTTAGGTTCCAATATGCAAATGTGGGAGAAGCATAGCATCTAAGAAAAAGTTCGATGTACCCTTTGATATTGTGTTTGAGGGTAGAGATAATTGGACGAGTGTCACAGAGCAAGATTCAGGAAACAGACCATGAGAAAATGCTGGACTTTCCAACATATTTGTTTGTCAGTTCAGATTTTCTGTTTCCTTCTTATATTTGCTTTTCCTACTAAGAGAAATTAGAGTTTTGATAAGTAAACACATTGACTCTACTGCTTGATTCTTTCCATCTGCGAAACAATAGAGAGGGATTTGTGTCTTGGGATTCATGACTGTGTAACTTTTTCTTTCTGACTCTTATAACAACTATTTTTCTGTTGCCATATTAATTTTCAAAATCACGGTCACTTGTACATTTACTTCAATCTCTTTTATGTGTTGCCTGTCACCTCTCATGGCTTATACTTCTTGCTTTCCGACTGTATACAATGTTGAGAAATCTGCTACTCTTCACATGGTGTTTATTCTGTTTGACTGAAGTCTTTTCTACTTAGCTGAAGGCTTTAACTTTAGCTCTGCATTTTTATGTAGCTTCTTTTAGAAGAAATCGGCACTACAGTTAAGCAGTGATTAGATGGTACTACCCATTAAACAATGTTGTAAACTCTAATCTTAGAACTTTCTAATGAGGAAAAGCTGGATCATTGGCATTTTCCAATCTTGCCAAGTGCACGAGTTCTTTCAGTGTGCTGAGGGGACTCCTCAAGGTAGTGTTTTTAGTTATCCAGTTAGTTTAAACATGTGGCCTCCAGTCATCACAAAGGTATCTCTTTTCTTCCAATTAAAATTTTATATTCTATTAAATTACACATTTTTACACATCTTGAGGTGTACAATTCAGTATATTAATTGCTTTCACGAGAGGTCATCATCGCTAGACACCACCCATCTCTAGAACTCTTTCGATATTGTTCTTACTGAAGCACCATAACCTTTCTTTTCCTTTTAATTTTTCTTTTACTCTTTTCTCCTCCTCCTCCTCCTCCTCCCCACACTCTCTCCAGACAGAATTTCAGTGTGTAGCACAGGTCAGTATGTATCCTAAATACATGACCTTAAATTCATGATCCTCCTGCTTCAGCTCCTTGAATGCTGAAATTATGGATATGCATCATAGTAACCAATTAAATCCTAACTTTTCAGGCCACCTCCCTCTTCCCTCAGCACCCATCATCTTTCTGTCTCTAATGTTTTGATGATTCTCAGTACCTCACATGTGTAAAACCATTAAGTACTTGTCTGTTTGTGATTGGTTTATTTTATTTCAGATCATGTTCTTAGAGCTGGCAAGATGGCCTGACAACCTAAATTTGATCCTCAGGATCTACATAGTAGGAGGAATGAAATTGACTCCTACAAGCCGTCATCTGGATTCTACGTGCATGTCCTCCCCCAAATAAATACACGTAGAAAAAAGTCCCCAAAGAGCACATCTTCAAGGTTCACTAATGTGTAGCACATGACAGAATTTCCTCACTTCCTTTTACTGATATATCATTATTTAGTTTATTTGTTCATGTTCAGCTGTTGTGGATGATGTTCCTATGGCTATGGACGTACAGACACTTTTTCAAGGCATGCTTTTCGATTCTTGTGGGTATCGCTATGTACGTACAAGCAGAATGACTGGACTGCATGGTAACTCCATATCTCACTTTTTTGAAGAATTGCAATGTTGTTTTCCATATGACTAGACCTTTCTACATGAATGCCAACAGTGCACAAAATAACAACCATTCCAACAGCACGACATAACAAGTTTTTATAGTTCTGAACATTATTACCCGAATGATTAGTGATGCTGAGCACATTTCCACACCCTTATTGGCCCCACGTACCTCATCTTTGGAGAAAAGACATTTTATTTTAGTCCTCTGTCTGGGCACCTTTCTTGATATTCCATGTTGATGACCTGCTGCATAGGTCATCTTTTTGGTTCAAGGATACGGTAGAAAAAGTATACAGTGGCCTCACCTCTGTCTTGAATGGATCCTTTTTAGACACTGACTTCTTCATGTTTCATTGGCAGAGAATCTACTGCCTGAAAATATTCTGAAGCACTGGCACCTGAGTAAACAGAAGCACGTGAGACAGGGATGGCTTAGAGTTTCTGTCAAACAACCTGTGATAACTTAGAAAGTGTATTTGTGTTTTCAAGGTTTTATTATATAAAAGGAGGACTCTTGACTAGGTAATCTGTACACATTTTTCTTCCACTACAACTTTGTGTGACTCACAAAAACTAATTAATATGAATTCCATATTCTTCTGCTAAAGATGTAGACAATGGTGTCCAAAGAGAGGTTTAGTGGTGGCAGGGGCTAGAGAGAAAGGGAACCAAGTCTGTAACATGTAATATAGACTCACTTCTCCCTAGAATAGCCCTGGGACTGTTCCACAAAATATTACTCATTTTGTCTTGATTTTCCATGTTGCCAAGAAATTCATGCTGAGAAAGGTCCTAATGGGTAGATTTAAAAAGAAATCTAGACCTCAAGTAGGAAACTTGATAGGTGTTCATGTTTCTCTCTGTAGAAAATCATGACACTAACAGCTTAAGTTGATTTGCTACATTTTGCCCCATGGGAGAGAGAATGCCTAACTCTGGAATTTTTTCCTTGGATAATTACATGGGTTTGAGAGCCTCAAGGGCTTGTTTAATCGAAATCAAGGGAGATAAATAATGGAATCTAAATACAGTAGAGTAGAAGTTTTTTAATGTCTGCTGAAAACAGTGTTTGTTTTCCATATTTGCTCCATTAAGAAGAAGTCTGACATTTTCAAAGTTCCTACCTTCCTATCCAGCTGGGTTTCCCTATTTGGTAGAAGGAGTTCCTGAGACTCAAGTGTGAGATTCTTAAGCAATATATACTTCAAATTGTTCTTAGAAATACTTCTGTACCCTAGGCTGGCTTCCAGTTTATTACATAGTCAAGAATGACCTTGAACTTTTGATCCTCCTGCCTTCATCTCCAGAGGAGTGCTGGGATTACAAGTATGTACCATCATGCCTAGCTCAGTGTAAATTTGTAATATTTCACAATCCAATTAAATATGTAAAATGTGATGTACCACTATTATAGAGACATATATACATTGTTAGTTAAAGGAGACTGACTCAAAATTGACCTGACCGAAACACATCAATATCCATAGTTCTCCAGAAAGTATTTCCGCAGAATTCCCTGGAATTGTAGATGAGAGGAAGGCATTGTCCAAAGAAGAACCCCCAGGATCTTCCACTCATAGATTTGAAGCAAGAAGACCAAGGTCTTAGGAAATTTTGTGAATTGGCCCCTTTCTTTCATCTGAGTGCTTAGAGAGATGGAAAAATTTCTCTTCATATCAGGTGTATGGAATTCACTGACTTCACTTCCATGCAGCAATTTTTCATGTTTATGACTGAATATTGTTGAAGTGCCTCCATAGTTCTAACATCAGGAAAATGGTCCACAGAGACCCAAGAACAGGCATGAGTAAACAGCAGCCCTCTGATTCACAGGCCTTACCTAATTTCTTCCTGTAAAGTCTCTCAGGCGAGCAGTTCTTTCATTCACTTTAGCACAGTGAAAATGAGGGACCTGGATCTAAGCATGTGTTCTCTTCAATCATTTGTCAGAATGGCTCTCAATTTGCAAGGAGTTGCACAGGAAATGAAGACTAAACTTCTCAAATTTCCTGAAGGTATATCACATTTTATAGGTGCCATATTGTACATCAAGGAAAGACATCAAATGATCAAGTCATCTGTCTGTTATTTCATTCTGTACAATTTCTCTTTGCTCTTGAGGGGAAAAGTAAAAATGCAGTGGAAGTGGAAGGAATGGTGAATCCGGGGTTGAAAGAGGGAGATGTATGTACCTAACTGAGCCTCTGATTTCAGCTCTCAAACATGAAGAATGACTTTCACAATCATTTCTTGAATTGTGTTGACAAAAGAAATATGTAAGAATTAAACTTTCATGATCATGACTCGGTTTCTTAAGTAGATGTTTAAAGCTCTTCTGTTCACCCACTCTTGAGAAAGACAAGTTGAGACAGGAAATTCAAAGCTAAGAATATCTTGTTTCACAGTGAGCTTGATTAGAATCTCACTGCCTAAATGACATGATATTATACCTAAGAGATGTCAAAAAGTCAAAGAGAAAACCCCTAGAAATGATTAACACTTTCAGTAAGTGGCAGGTTACAAAATTAATCTACAAAAATCAGTATCCTTTCTATATACCATTAACAAGGAAATGGAGAGAGCACAAGGAAACACTCCCACTCACAACAGTCTCAAAAAAGTATCTCAGAATAAACCTGACCAAAGACATTAAAGATCTCTACAATGAAAATTTTAGAATTTTAAAGAAAGAGATTGGTAAGGACACCAGAAGATGCAAGGACCTCCCATGGACTGGAAGAAATAATATTGTGAAAATGACAATCCTACCAAAAGCAACATATAGATTCAATGCAATCCCAATCAAAAGCCCCATGAAAATCTTCACAGAATTAGAAAAAGAAATCCTAAGATTCATGTGGAAGCACAAAATCCTTGGATAACCTGAGGATTACTATATCAGATTTCAAACTATATTACAGAACTATAGTCATAAAATCAGCATGATAGCATCACAAAAATAAACCCATAGACCAATGGAATATAACTGAAGGCTCTGACATAAAAACAATTTCAGCCACCTGATATTTGACAAAGGCGCCAAGAACATTCACTGGAAGAAAGATAGCATTTTCAGCAAATGGTGCTGGCCAAACGGGATTTACACCTGTAGAAGAATGAAACTAAGACTTTGTCTTTCACCTTGCATAGAAGTCAACTCCAGATGGATCAAAGACCTCAATGTGAAACATGAAACTCTGAAACTCTTAGAAGGAAACACTGGCAGTAACCTCCAAGATATAGGTGAAGTAAACAATGTACTTTCTAAATCAGACATGAGTTGCTCAGGAATCAAGGTCAATAATCAACAAGTGAGACCTCATTAAACTAAAAAGCTCTGTACAGCAAAAGAAAAACCAAGGAAGTGAAGAGAAAACCCACAGAGTGGGAGAAAATCTTCACCAGTGGCACATCTGACAAAGGTTTAGCATCCAGAATATAGAAGGGATCTCAAAAGAGGTAGGGCCATAAGATATTGGTATTATCAAGGAAAAAATGTCAAAAATGAAAACACTTTAAATGTGGAAGACATGGAGAGAGGGTTAGACAGGGAGAGAGAGAGAGAGGAAAGTGATAATTCCTAGCTAGTATAAAATACCAGAGGGAATCATATTAGTCGAGCAACTTAATGAAAAATTCCACACAGTATCTCTATGTGAAACCATGTGTATTGCTAAAGGCTACATAACAAGAAACTGTGTCAGATAGGATAAAGCATCCTTTGAGTTATTGGTGAGAGTGGTCCAAGAGACTCCCCAAATTACACAGGCTATTGCCACAGCCTTTGATTACCTCCCAGAAGTTGAAGTTAGGACCCTACTGCTGAAAACAGGACCTATTTCAGACACAGAATTTGGAGCAGTGGAGCTAGAACTGACCTGAAAGCCACTTCCCCCAAGGCTAGCTCTTATAGCTATAGAGAGCACTATGTAACCAGCTAAGGGAGAGGATCAATGAATGGCCCAACATCAGCTTCATGACCAACTAACCACATCAGTGACTGCCACAGCATTTGACACTGGTGCAGTAGTGGGAATTTTATTTTGGGGCAATCAGTGAGTACCCAGTTGGTCTTAGAACCCACTCAATGGGAGGAAACTCATGTGTGGTACCATAATCATAGCCAAATACATGTGTCTGAAAAGGTCATAAATCTTAGAGAAATCCCCAAGGCTGTCACATCCTTAGGCTAATGTAACTTCTTACTAAGTGCAAAATTATATATCCTTATATTTATAGTCTAGTATTCCAATCACTACTTAGCAAAGAAGCTTCTTTTATACCAGACAGAGACTGCTACAGAGTACCACAACTGGTCACACACACAGAAGTTGTCTATGACTTGCCCATGCCTAAGCAGGACATTTATAATGCAATCTCTACACCTAAGGTTCACAGAAAACAGAACAAAGGGTAAAGAGGGCACTAGGGAATCTGTCAGCTCTCATTAATGAAGCTCTCTCATGCCAGAGAGGGACAGTAACAAAAAGGTCACAAATGGCCAAAGCATGGAGATTAGGAACCGGCAGAGTGTGGGTCTCTAGACTTGACTCTTCTGTTAAGTTTCACTCACCCAGAGCTCAAAGGCCAAGGTGTAAAAGGAGGTAGAAAGATTGTAAGAGCCAGTGAGGAGGGGCATGACCTGATGGAAATAGAACCCTACAAGCCCCTGGGCCCCTGATCATATGATCCTACAGCAATCTTTTTGGCATGCTCCAGACCCATGCAAACTCAAGCAGTTAAAAACCCAACACTGAACTGGGGAAATGGGTAATAGACTCCATCTTTGTCTATGAAATATTGGTAACTGATTACTGTTGGGTGAGCATGAACTAATCTTTTTAAAGTGAGGGCCTCTGGATAGACTGACTAGACCTCATTGGATGAACTTGTACTGAGGAACATTTGGAGACAATAACGACACAATAGACCTTAACACAGATGAAAGAATGTATCAATTATAGTTGGGGAGGGGGCTATTGAGAGGTGCCAGTGAGTGGGGGAGGGGTTATGAAGATGATTAAGACTGAGATGTTCTGTATGAAATACACAATGTTTCAATAAAAAAAAATTAATGAATTCCACTGCCTCATAAACAGAGGTCTTCTTGCAGGTCTTTAACTTTGCTTGGCAGACATTAAACTCCAGAGGAGCCAACTGACCTCTGGAATTAATTCCATTTATTGGTTTGGTTACCACAAACAGTTAAACCTCTTATAGAATTTGAGTAGAGTATATTTTTTTTCCCAAACTACTGAATGTTTTGCAGTGTGTTGATGTTGTAATGTGTGTTCCATCCTATGGAATCCTCACATAGCTCGTAATGATGGTTTAGATTATATCATTTAGGGGTTAAAATTTCAATCTATACCAATTTTAGGAACAAAAATAGTATTCTTGCAATGCAGTGAATTTTAGCAGAATGTGGATCTGGCCTTCTCATGCCAGCGAGAGTAGGAACCAATAACCCTGTCTGCTGGCCCTGCCCTGAGCAAGTCAGAGTTCAACACTTACCAAATGAAAGACTTTGAAGATCCCTGGTGCATAAGACTAATCAAGGGTTTTGGCTGTTTACCACAGATTATTTCCATGCAACCTTATCTTCCCGTTTATAATCAAGTCACTAGTAGAGGCCTTGCATTGCCCAATGGTGCTTTCTATCCATAGCAGGAGTGTCCTTCACTCACCTACCTCACTGCAAGGCAGGTGTGAATCTAGCCAGAGTAACATCTGCCATCAACAAATAAAGAATGTAAGTGATGGATCCCCAGAAGTATAATGTATCATTGATTCTGCTTTTCTGAATGTTTGGAACTTAAAAATTTTTTTATTACATTTATTTATGTTTACTGTGTATGTACCTATTTGTGCTTGCAAATATACATGTGTGGAGTTCAGAAGACAACTTTCAGGTGTCAGTTACTTCTTTCCATATTGCGGGTCCTTGGGATCACCTTAAGTTGTCAACCTTGATGATGGGTGCCTTTACCTACCATGACATCTCACTAATTCTGGAAGCTACGTTAATAATTACTTAGTTGGGATGATGTGATAGAAAGAAAATATGGGAAATAGTCATAATATGCTATTCTATAAACTTGAAGACTATAAAATAGTATATACTCTAATCATGCTTTTAATCATGTATGCTTGTGTATATTATACATATGTAGATATAGATAGATACACATAAGAGTGTAGGATCTATAGAGTGAGTTCACATGTATCTTTACATAATGGAAAAAGAGACAGAGGCACGTGTAACTTTCCATCCCTCTACTGGTATTATATAAAATATTTCTGAGAGCAAAGTCACATAAAGTAGTAATTGTTAGCTATGGGTAGTGGTCATATTTTAAAACATCTTAAATTAGCATTATTTCCCACTTTTCTGTAATGTATATATTTGTATAGTATGATAAAAATAGTGTTTGCTAATTACATTTTGAAGAGTGTTTAATGAAAGAGAAGAAAGCTAAACAGACATAGTTACTATTTTAAGATTCTCTATTAGATTCTAGAAGCCTGTGAGCTTTTACTTCTGGATGGGAAGACCAACTGGTTGGAACTGTTAGAAAAGTAAGTCACTGGGGTAAGTCTTGACTCCCAAGTGGGACTTTTGTAAGGAATGGTATTTTGGGCTCTAAAACCTTTTGCTTATCTAGAATTTTTACAGGAACATGTATCATTTTTGCCTCAAAGAAAACATTTCATTTGAAAGGGAGAAGGCCTGAGTTATTACTTAAGCCATAACTTTGTGTATCATGCTTTTTGAGATTTTTATTTCTCAAATGGAATAAAGTTTGAGAACAACCCTTTCAAGTGTCAAGATAGAGAAATCACAACGAATATTAAGGTTATTTTCCTACAACTTTTCAAACTGAAGGGTTATTTTAAGCATCAAGAAAGTGAGGCTCTTATGAGAATCTTCAGGCTCCAGCGATTCACTTTCATGAGGCTCATTTTTCATTGAGTGGCCTGAGTGTAACAAGCTGCAGATACCATTTATAAGGTGAAGAGCAGTAAGACTCTGGGAGCAGGAGAGAGGTTTATTAATCCTTTTTTTTTTACATGCCAGAGTGATCTTCATCCAGCATTCTGAACCCAGAGCAACATTGCTTAACAGAACCATGTAGAACACGCTCGTGAACTTGAAATTGGCGGTAGAAAAACGGTGTGGCTCCATCCGCTGCCCTCCAAAAATGCACAAATGGACTGCTCTCCTGTCCCCACTCTGCATTATGGCTTGATGTGCTGTCATCTGCTCAAGCCTCAACTCTTGAAGATTATCCTATCTAATTAGAAAAATAGCCAGGATGAATTCTAACTGGAGCCGGAGCTCCAATTACTGGTTTTGCAGGTATGTCAGGAAGCCCATCCTCACTGCCAACCATCTCTAGTCAAGGTAGGAGGAGTGTGAGCATCCAGTATAACCAGTGAGCACAGCTCAGCTCATTAATGGAGAAACTGTGCCTCTATTGGCAGAAAACTCCAGCTTTGTCATTGATGTTAGTAATAACACAAAGTAGTAATTATAATCTCTATCATTATTCAATTACATTTCAAAAGTTCCTGAAGCAATGGGAATTTGGGTTATGGTGATGACACTGGTACTTGCCATTTTGCCAAAGTTTATTTAATTAATTTTTGGCTTGTGAAAATAATTTCTAACTATTGGACTGTAGTTGGGAGTTACTGTTATTAAACTGAAAATTATATGAGCAGTACTTTATGTCACATGTCCCCAAGCTGACAGCCACCAACCAGCTCCATATTTAAACTGAGCAGTTCAAGTTGTGTAGCAAAAGCTGTTGGCTTCTGAATGTGTGAGCACATGAAAATTGATTAAGAGAACAGGAGAATTCCTGTGTATTTTTGATGAAAGCTTCTGTTCCTTTTTCTTTTCATCATTCTGAAACATAATATAACAACCTTCTTATTTAAATCTCTGTTCCTTTCCCAAGTCCCGCAAGACACCATCCAGTTCATCTGACCATCACCGTGTGCAAACTCTGAATTTCAGGGCTTGTTACAGGAAGGACACAGACTCTTTACGTATGCTCAAAATTAAGCAAAAAGTCCTTTGAAGACTAAAGTGCCTTCCTCTCTTCTCCCTACACAGAAAACATCAGGAGCTGGAGCTCTGCAAGAGCAACAAAGACTCCCCACAATTCCATAGCTATCACACACGCAAACCAGGAAGGAAACTTTGTTTTTCTGATTCCAAAGCCCATGTTTTGAACTGCTAAATTATATAATCAAGCAATTTCATGAAGTTTTGCTCTGGATCCTGCCTAGACCATTTTCTTGTGTATAGTTTCTTCTAGTTATCCTTAGGAAGATAAATTTTGTTTCCCCTTCAACAGGACCTCTGACAGGCTTAAGAGATGTTTTCTCTGTCTCCTTTTACAGACAACATGAATTTCTTTCTCACATTATCCATTCACGTTTAATCTGCCAAACATAAATTGCTTCCATTTGTTCCCCTTTTCAAATGTACTTTATTATCCTACCAGCAACTGATTTCTCTACTGACAATGCAGACCTTGCCCAGACAACGCCTTCATGGGGTCCTTTCTCCTCTCTCTGCATGCTCAGTCCTAATAGCATTTGTATACCTTTTTCATACTAAACAACAAAACACAAAGAAGAAAAAAAAACAATTCTTTCAAACTCTATTTTTCATTCACTTATCAGTTTTTTTTCTGTTGTCACAACCAAAGCTCCTAAAGGAGGTGTCTAGCTGTTCTGTTCCCACATCCTCAGTCATAGAAATTTCTCAGACCAGGGCAACACAGAACAGCCACTGTCATGAATCCCAGAGCCATCTTCTCACTGTTAGCTCATTTGTTCTGTGCCTCTGTCAGACTCTGTTTACAGACCACTCCTCACAGCCTCACTCCTTGTGTGTCTACCTTGTTCAAAATATTTTTTTTTCCTTCCCTAAACACTCTGGGTTTCCTTAGCAGACCAATTTAACCTCTACTCATCTCTTCTATGTGTAGACATGTAATTCTTCACTTTTTCAAGTTCATTCATGTATTTTATTTATTCTTAATTTTAAAATATTTTATTAGCATTGTTTTCTTTAACAAGCAATATGATTACACTGAAAAAATCTGTATAGGTTGGAGAATTTGGAAGGGGAGAGAAGGGCAAACTCATATGAAAGGAATGATCATAAATTTCACGTTGCTGTTGAAGCTTGGTAGTACAAATTTTCCAGTAAACAATATTCAAAATTATATTAGACATATAAAACTGTAAGTTTGTATTCTAAGCCATAATCATACATTTTTAGTTTGAGAAATTTATCAATTAAGTTAGTAAAGTACTTTCTGCTTTTTTTTTAACTTCCGAGACTGTGATTTTTATCTCTAGAAGTTCAATTAGACCAAAGGTGAAGGCGTCCTGGGGCTGTAGAAGAATAATGGGAAAATAATGGAAAACCTCTTGGTGCCTGGAATTGGGAGAGGTCCCAGCATCAAGGCCTGGATACCCAGGAACATGTACGGAGTGAGGACCACAGCGGGCCCTCCAGGGAGGTGGGAGATCCGTTCCAGAGAATCAGTCCTCCAAAGACCAGAATCTACAAATGATAATAGACCTTCTTATGTCCACAGCATAAGAGGCAAAAGCACTGCTAAGTACAACCTGGGACCTCATGGGAAGGAGCTGTGGGGAGTGTAGTCACTCAGAGAATACTAAGATTGCTGCCATCATCAGGAAGTCCTCCATCTTCCGTTCTGCCTATGTCACCAGAGGAATGCGGAATCTGGGCTCACAGTAGAGGACCAAAGATTCAGGCTCAAGTGAGATGACCATGTTTACAGGAGGGAGCCACGTCTCCAGCTCATAGGAAAAGCATATGTGATTGTTTAGTTCTTTTCTCTTCTAGAAGTATACGGAATACATCCACCACTCTGTCCACACTGTCGGTTGCTTAGATTCCTAGCCTAGTGTTTGACCCAGTCTCTTTGTTTTCAGCTGATTCTACTGTCCATTTTGAAATGTAAGCCAACTCATGTATTTTCTTGTCTAAAGCATTATTGGTTTTCTTGTGCACTTGGGTTGAAACAAAACTGCTTCCCATAGTTTAAAGCTTTGATCTGGACTATGCTAATGCTGACATAAGGAGGTGCCAGGTGGAATCACAGCAGAGTACAAGGTCTTGTGGAGATGACCCTCCATTGGTATATTAAAGAATTAACTGCTCAGAAACGAGTTGTTAAATTAACTTGTACTTTCCAAATATTAAGTTAAATTGAAATTTCCAAAATTAAGAACAGCCTGACTCTTCGCATCCATTTTAGTCAAGGGGCGGGGAGGTGGGGGCACACTGCTCTGAGAACCTGTTTCTTCAAAATTCTTTGGGAGCTATGCTCTTGAACAAGAGAGCATGCACATCCAGCATGAAATGGAGAATGAAAAGAGCTGCCTTACTAGAGGTTATGTACTCTCTGAGCCTATTTGATTTAGTTTGAGTCTATAATGCATGTGGACATTGTTATGAGTCTGAAGGGATTCCATATACAACAGAAGCTACTGTCTTCCTTAAAGAATAGCCCAAGGTAGATATCAGTAGGACAGGAAGCTCTCTCTACTTGGGTTTCAAGGCCCCAGAGGACCATATCCTTTCTTGTATTCAGCTGACAGTAAGCCACAAAGAAAACTTTCCTTTTCTTCTCTTTAGAGAACCATTTACAGGGTCATATCTAGAGGAAATGGTATTGGAAAATGCTTCTGAATGAAAAGCCACTTCCCAGGACCACCTCTGAACCATCAAAGAGAGATCTTCTAAAAGGTGTCCTGCTGTTACAGGTGCTGGTAACACCTTTAGCAGTAAAGACATGATGAGCACTAGATCATGTGATCATTGTAACATTACTGATAGAGAAGCAATCTGATGAGGTGATGAGAGACTGACATATGAGGCAGGAAAGTGACCCAGTGCTTACATCTGGGCTTGTGGTCTGAGTTTTGGAGCTCTGGGCCAGATATTCACAACACACAGGAGGCTGAAGTGGTGGAATAACTAGGTCAAGGGTGGAGATGAATCAGTTGTTCATCATCGCTCTCTACCAGGGGAGAGGCTCTTTAGCCTGTGTTGTCATTGCCATACTCAGTGGCAGATGATATTTTGGCTCATCTTGCAGCCCTGTTTTCTATTCAGCAATTGTTAGATTGAACCATCCTTTTTAAAGAGAAACATATCATTCCCTGGAAGAGACCATTAAATGTTGATTTCCTCTGTGGGAGTCTTGTTTACATGCCACTCTAGGAGGGATGTCCTTGAAACTCTCCATCACAGTGAAGCTCTCAATCTACCATGAGTCAAATTCTGTTGAGAATTTCCTCTCCTTCAAACCAATTGCTTCAGAATAGAGAAGTGCCTTGGAAAATTCCTTGGATATATTTATCATGGAGAAATTGCTTCCACAAATAGTTTTCTTGCAATCTTTTATTCCAAGACAGCAGAATGTTGGCATTTAATAGTTACCACTGACAATCAGAAAATATAAATCCATTTAACAGACAATTAGGGCAAACCACTGAAACTGTGCATACCTGGGACAAACTGCCCAACCTCAGCCCCTTCCTCACCTTTTCCCACATTACACCTTGTTTGGGAAGTTCTTTGGTTCCTACTCTATATACCTGTCAGTCTCGTAATCACACTCAGTTTAAAGCTTGCTGAGGCTGCATGATCTGTTTTTTAGGTGTTCCCTCTCCCTCACAACGCTTTGCCAGACTTCAGATTGATTAAGAATTTATTTTTCTCTCCTGCCCTGTGCCCTGGGTTAGTGTGTGGGTATGGAAACATGAGCCATCCTTCCATGTTATTAGTAAACTGTTACCTGAAGAAGACGTTCCCATCAACCATCCTCACTGAACAAACTGCGTGGAACACCTGAAGGATCTGGTTGTGACTTGTATTTCTTGACCTCACTCTTAAGTGATCAGGCTGTATAAGACTCAGTTACATGTGATTTAAAGTCCTCCCAGTCATGCTGAAGAACATCCAAATGTGGGAATTTTCAGCCTAGTCAAAGAAAAAGCAATTTGATCCTATCTTGAGCTTGGGTTGATGGTGTTCCATGTGACCAGCTTCACACAGTTCCAGAAATTTCTGAATTTCTGTGTGTATGTGTATATGTGTATATGTAGATGTACGTCAACACACGCCCACAAGTGGGTAGACCTGAGGAGACCAGAGGCATCCTAGCTCCTAGAACTGGAGTTCTAGTCAGTTTTGAACTGTCCAACATGCCTTCTGAACTTGACTCCCCTGAAAGAACAGGATACCTCTTGAGCCATCTCTCCAGCCACTTGCTATAGTGTCTTGAGACACATGTGATATTTGAAGTGTTTTAAAAGCATCAGTTCTAGTAGTGAAGGTTTGACATACAGAGAGGAGGATGAGTATCTGCTGCCATTTGTTGTATGTGCCAATAACCCCTACAAAGAATGTGAAGACATCCAGCATCTCTGCTTCTGTCCCGAAGGCAGCTCAGCTCTGGGTAGTGGTCTTCCTCTACACTGTGGTTACAGACAACTTATTTTTGCCACAGGGTCCCACTTTTCTCCCTCTCAAGTCTCACACTGCAGACCATCCTCTGATGCTCTGTTATCAGTGTAACAGCTTTCCTGTTCTCATTCTCTCTACTCTTCTGTCGGCAGCTCCGTTCTGAGTGAGATTCCTTTAAGCCATACAGGCAGTCATAGGTGCATATCACACCTACTCCCTGGCTGATGAGGCATTCTACTGCCAGTTTCCTGTTGCATCCTGCAGAGGTAGCTCCAGCTTGACTGACTTGTGATCTCCCCAGGGAGTTGAGGAAGTGTGCCTCAGGGCCCTGTTCCATTCTCCTCAAGGGAAATATCTCTGGTGCTCCCCAATGAATAGGATGCTATTACAAGCCACTCAGCAAGAACAAGGAGATTTCAAAGGAATGGTCCATGGTGCATCAAATCCAATTTCTGTTCTATGGGGAAAGTGATGCCATTGCAGAATTGGAGTTGGAAACTCTGTTCAAGGATCCTGGAGTCTGACACCTTTCCTCTTGGGGTCTAAAGCATAAAGTCTTATGGGCAGCATCCTGTAGGGGACCAAATAGTGTGGGAAACACACATCAAATGCGGAAGAGAATAATCTTTTCTTGAGTCGTTTATTACAATTGCCTGCACAAGGGGCCTTAGCCAGGCTTATGATTCTGGGGAATCTGTCATTCCTCCCTTCCTCCCTTATCACCTGCTGCTTCAAAGTTGTTCTAAAAAAAAAAAAAGAAGAATCTGAGAAAGGAAAACATATGGAAACATTGGCAACTGAGTTAATTTCCGTCAGAAATCACCAGAAATTGAGTGGCTCAAAATAGCAGAAATGTAGTCTCTTCCTGCTTTGGATACCAGGAGTCAGAGGTGAGGGCCGACGGGATAGCACTCCCTTGTACAGCTACTTCTGGTGTTTGCAGATGTTCTCAGGCTATAGCAGCATACTTTCAATCTTCAAGTGACTCTTCTCTTCTCTTCTCTTCTCTTCTCTTCTCTTCTCTTCTCTTCTCTTCTCTTCTCTTCTCTTCTCTTCTCTTTCTCTTCTCTTTTCTTTCTCTTCTCTCTTTCCTTTTCTTCTCAAGATACTTGACCTTGGCTTTGACATGTTCACCAACTTAAAATGAGCTCATCTATAATGGGAAGAACTGTAAGGGAATCACAGTTTTCAATCAGGCACCTGGGGATAAAGCAGGATTTCTGATCTGGCCTGATGCAGGCCCAGGGAACTTATATCCGAAGCCTGAGCAGTAGGCAATAGTCCCTTTCCAGTACATATAGACACTTTAGTGACATTTCAGACACACTCTGGCATTAGTAGGCAACGAGGTCATGGATCCTTTCTGACAACCTGGCCAAGGTTATGCACAGGGGTTTCCACTTACATGGCATAAATGGGGTGGGGAGCCATACATTGGAATTCCAAGGAGGAAGCATGTTTGCAGAACCAAAAGAAAAGATAATGCACCTGTTTTCTCAAGCAAAGGAGAGAACTGGTTTAGGTAAACTAGGATTTGTTTACTTAAGCTAGCAGGGACTGATAAGCAGAGTTTATTTTCTCAAGTTTGCTGTTTTGTTTTTGTTTTTAAAAAACTCAATTTCCTTCTTAATAATTTCAGTTTCCTCTTCAATTTTGTGACCTTTAAGTTCTTTACACTTGAAAAGACATCTTTTCCAAATAAGGTTATATATGCAGCTGTTATGCCCAAGTTGCAAAGTCCCCTCAAAGACCACAATGGAGGATCTTTATTTGCAAGCTTGGGCTCTGTCCACAGCCCACCAGACTGCATCGGGTGAAGGGGAAGTGGCTCCAAGTTAAGGGAAGAGGGTTCTTTTATCCGGTTGGAACAAAGGGAGGAGGGTCAAAAGCTAGGATTGGTTACAAAGGCCCGCGTGCGCAAAAAGCAACTTACGTTGATTGGTTACAAAATTATTCATATCAAAAGACGGATTACTAGGAACTTGAGGTTTCTTACTGTTTGGTCCTAGAATGTGCTAACTAAAGTATGTTACAAGGTCTTGTTTATGTTTCTGATTTTAGCTTTGGTCATCATGTCAGACTCTGTGCTCTCTCTTTAAGTCATAAACAAAGTAATTTTACAAACCCATCTGGTGTCTGAAGGCTACATCCTAGCAGGTGCTTAACTGTGTGGGTGGGAAGAAATTTTTGTGGTTTTTCCTGGAACTGAGAAACAAAGCTTACAAAGCAGAGGCTTTTTCTGACAAGATGGAGTTAGGCTTGCTGTCTTCTAGTTTTAACTGTTCATTTTAGGGGGTCTCCACATCCCCTCCTCTGATATGTACCTGAGGCCCAATCATTGGACTCTTTGAGACTCATTAGGTTCAGTGTCTATGGGCTGATATTGAGATCAAAGAACCATAATCTGATTAGCCCATAGGTGTTCTTTCATAAACTGGACCAATTTGTTAAGAATGCAGGGACAAAAGGTAAATATAAGGAGAAGAATTAGCAGAGGCCCTAATAGGGTAGATATTAAAGTCATTAACCAGGGAGAATAGAACCATGACTCAAACCACCCTTGCTGTGCTTCTTGTTCCTTTTTCCAGAGAGCTAATCCTTCTCTAACCTTTGCCATGGATTTTTCAATGACTCCTGAGTGGTCTATATAAAAACAACATTCCTCGCCTAGTGTGGCACAAAGACCACCTCGTTGTAGTAGAAGAAGGTCCAGCCCTCACCTATTTTGTAGAACAACCTCGGCCAACGGGGTAAGGGATTCCTTTAAATAGGAAATGGAGCTCTCCAATCTCTGAATGTCCATGTCTATGGCAGCCCTCAAGTTTGAATACTGAGAATGCTGAGTTATTAAAGAGGCAGTTCCTGTTCCTGCCCCTATAAGGCTGGCACCTAGGAGTATACCTAAAGTTAGGGCAGTTATGGGTTCCCTCTTAATTCTGATGGGGCTCCTTTCCATTCTGGTCATAAATTCATCTTCAGAATGATAGATGAGTTGGGGAACCAGTTGGACCAAAACACAAAAGCCATTGATCTTATTGAGGACGGCTAAATTGACACAGGGGGTTAGTCCTGATGAACAGGCTCACCAAGTATCCTGATCTGGAATCAAATAACTACCTGGGTCTGTGAGATTGTAGACCTCGGTATAATTACATAGCTCCTGGTGAGTTGGAGGCAGAGTACCTATACAATGCCCCGTGCTGGTGATCTGCTGTAAAGTCATTTGGACCTTGGAGTTCCAATGGCATCTTTCTCAACCAGTGGTCAGGTAGTAATGGTCTGGCACAGCTATTCCTTCATAATAAGATGGGGCTATATCATAACAAAGCCAGCAGGACTCAGTTAATTCTGGTTTAGAAGCATTAAGCACCAAGTAGGACTGCTCAAGGAGAAGTATGAGAGGGTTTGTCTCATCCTCACGTTTGGATTGCGGAGGGGGTAGTGTGTTCGAATGAGACTGGAGGGGGTGAAACCAGGTCTGAGGGCAGTGATTTCCAGGGGACTCTTGTCTAGCTTATTATTTATAGCTAACTCCGTTCCTAATCTGGACATAATCTCTCTGTCACTTGATGTTGTCTTTTGGAACTCTACACAATAGTAAGTACCTGCTTCTGCCTGAGTAACATTACTGATATGGATGGTGAAGTCCAAGTTGTTCCTCTTAGAGGTGTCTGTTACATTTGTAACTTGGGGGAAACGTACCCCAGTGAACTCATAGATTGTTTCCTGGTTGGGTCCCAACCCTTTGATACATTTAATAGGTCCTATGGGCCATAGGGAGGTCATGGTACAATTCAAAATAGCATTGCTCCCTACAGTGGCCAACACCAGCTTCTTAGACTGAGCTAGTTTTAAAACCTCTGGCCTTTTCTGTGGAAGAAGTGGACCTTTCAGCTTCTTCTTGTCTGATTTAGGAATAATTACTTTGTTGGGTCCTATCGCTGCCCTCTGGGGTGTTTTTAACAAGCGAATCATGAAAAGAGCCCCATAGTAGGGGAGCAAGTCCCCAGGTGTGTATAGTTTTATTCCCCACATGTTTCCCACCTGGTTTGTGCTTTTTCCCTACTGGCAAATTTTATGACTCCTGGGTACACACATGTACGCCTCATGGACAATGGAGTCTCCTGCCTCCTGGCCAGGTGATCACTGCAATGTTATAAAATCATCTTTTTGAGGAGGAGTCTGATGAATGGAACCCATGGAAATGCAGGACCACGGGGCAAAAAATAAACTTCTGTCCCCTTGCACCTTTCTTGTTGTTTCTTGTCCTTGCTATGCCCAGGGCCTACATACAGATTCAGGGTATCTTTCTGGAAGTCGTCATCTCTCTCTTTCACTTTTCCCACCCATAAAGGGGATAGAGGTCAAAGTACAAGTCCAGGAACCATACTCTGATCCCAGAGGTTTGGTTCCAGATGTCCCCAGCGGTGGAGTCTAGTATCTGCCAAGTTAAAGTCATCGGGGTCTGGGGGTTAACTATAGTACATACAGTCAGTAGTGTCCAGATAAAGATGACGCACGTCGGAAACAGAGCTTGAGTGGTTTGGTGGGGTGCTTGGAGATTTCCCATCCTTTGTTCTGGTAGTCCTCATTGAGTGTGAAAGGATCTGTAGATCTGGTGTGGGAGTATTGAATCCACATGGCTATCCTGTCCACTTTAAGAGCAGTGGGGGTCGTAAGCAGGATGACGAAGGTCTCCTTTCACCACGGCTCTAGTGACCCTAGATAATGGGGTCTGATGTATACCCAATCGCCTGGTTGAAACCTGTGGGTTCAGTGGGGGGTGTCCAGTTTCATAAAGGGCTTGGAGTTTAGGCCAAACATCCTTATGGGCTTGTCTTTGCCCCTGAATGGTGTCTAACAGGTCACAGTATTCAAGCTCTGCAAGCAGGTCAGCCTGGAGATTAGGAATAATAGGAGGAAGAATACCAAACATTATTTCAAAAGGGGTCAATCCCATCTGGTACGGGGAATTCCGCACCCTATATAGGGCAAAAAAAAGGAGAGCCACTCAGTTCGCTCTAGTCTCCAAGGTCAATTTAGTCAAGTTCTCTTTTAATGTTCTATTCATCCTTTCTACCTGTCCTGAACTCTGGGGTCTATAAGCACAATGTAATTTCTAATCACTCCCCAGGGAAGTTTGCTAAACTTTGGCTTACCTGGGACACAAAAGCTGGTCTGTTATCTGACTCTATAATAGTAGGAAAGCCGTACCTCTGTAGGATGTCTTCCAGGAATTTCTTGGCCCCCACATGTGCTGTTTCGTGTTTGGTGGGGAAGGCCTCAGTCCAACCTGAAAAGGTATCTACAAAGACTAATAAGTATTGTAACCATACTTTCCAGGTTTCACTTCAGTAAAATCTACTTCCCAATATGCTTCAGGTCCTTTCCCTCTAAGCCTGGTCCCAAGATTCTTAGGATTTGTGGCTGCATTGGTAAGCTGGCAAGCTTTACAAGATAACACTGTCATTTTTCTCTGACTGTCCTTGATTCCTATTTCAGCATGCCATATCAAATCTTGCATCCGACGGATTCCCATGTGTGAGGATTGGTGAATTTTATTCAGTAGTTGGGTGTCCATTTGTTCAGGGATAATCACCTTACATTCAGCATCTCACCACCAATTGTCAAGAAGCTGAGTCATAGGCAAAGTTCTGATCCAAGCCAAATCTTCCTTTGAATAACCTGGTTGCGGGGGAAGGTACGCACCTCCTGGGTACAGGAGGGCACACACCAAAAGAGGGGTGACTTGTAATGCCACTTGTCAGGGTCCAGTCAGCCAGATTATTTCCTTGGGCAATTGGCCCCGGTCCTTTCTGGTGGCCAGAACAATGCATGATAGCAACTTAGCAGGTAACCAAATTGTCTGAAGGAGGGTCAGTATTTCATTTTTATTTTTAATAGCCTTCCCTTCAGCTGTCAGTAGCCCCCTTTCTTTATAAATGGCATCATGTTCATGGGCTGTAACAAAGGCCTACCGGCTATCCGTGTAAATGTTTATCTTTCATCCCGTGCCCAATTCTAAAGCTTTAGTGAGTGCTACGAGCTGGGCCCTTTGGGCTGAGGTTCCCACTGGCAGAGACTCTGCCCAAGTAACCTCTGTCTCTGTGTTCACTGCTGCTCCCGCGTATCGCCTACCGTCTTGGACAAAGCTGCTGCCGTCGATGTACCAGGTTACCTCAGCATCAGGCAGAGGAGCATCTTTGAGGTCTGGATGAATACTGTAGGCCTGGGCCAGGATCTCTGTGCAGTTGTGCTTCCAAGCGTCCAAGTCAGGATCCGGTAGCAGAGTTGAGGGATTCAAAGCCACTGGAACCTGGAAGGTTATTCTGGCTGGGTCAAGTAACAGAGTTTGATAACTAGTCATGTGGGCGTTGCTCAGCCACCTGTCAGGGGGTTGCTTCAGCACTCCTTTGAGGGCATGGAACAGCAACAGTCAGATTCTATCCCATAGTTAGGTTGTCAGCATCTTTCACCAAGAGAGCCACTGCAGCAATGATTCTTAAGCATGGTGGCCACCCGGATGTTACTGGATCTAGGTTTTGACAAGTGACTGGTCGTCGCCAGGGCCCCAAGCTTGGGTCAGGACACCTTTGGCAAAGCCCTTGTTTGCATCCACATATAGATGGAAAGGCTTAGTGACACTGGGTAACCCCAGAGCAGGCACAGTTAGTAAACTCTGTTTTAAATTCTCGAAGGACTCTTGCTGGGCTGATGTCCATAAGAATTCCTGATTTCCCTTGGTAGCCTCATAAAGAGGCTTAGCTAATTCCACAAACCTGCAAATGCATAGTCTATAGAACCCAGCCCATCCCAGGAATTCTCTTATTTGTCTAACATTAGTGGTAGTAGGAATTCTGAGCACAGTCTCTACAGACTTCTGACAGCCACAGCTTCCCATTCCTGAGGATATGTCCTAGATAGGTTACCTGTTCTTTGCATAGCTGAGCTTTCTTGGCTGATGTAAGGTAGCCCAGTTCTCCCAGAGTTTTAAAAGTGCCTTTGTCCCTGCCAGGCAAGCCTCTCGAGAATCTGCAGCAATCAAGAGATCATCAACATACTGCAATAAAGTAACATCAGGGTTTTGAGTTCAGTACTCACTCAGATCCTCACAGAGGGCTTCATCAAAGATAGTGGGTGAGTTCTCGAACCTTTGGGGAAGTGTGGTCCAGGTCAGTTGCCCAGCAATTCCCACTTCTGGTTCATGCCATTCAAAGGCGAAATAGTCCTGGCTTTGAGGGGCAGGTGGCAGACAAAAGAAGGCATCCTTCAAGCCCAAAACTGTATATCCAATGGTGTTCTGGTGAGAGAGAGCTCAGGAGGGTATAAAGGTTTGGCACAGTGGGATGTATGTCTAAGAATCACTTATTCACCTCCTGTAAACCCTGCATGGGCCAAAAGTCATTAGTGTTGGGCTTCTTTACTGGCAAGAGGGGAGTGTTCCAAGCTGACTGAGTGGGTCTCAAAATTCCCATTGCCAAGAGTCTTTCAATGTGAGGTGTTATTCCCTCCTTAGCTTCTCAGGTCATTGGGTGCTGGCGGAATCTGACAGGATCTGCTCCCGGCTTTAGGTCTATGTAAATAGGAGGTCAGTGTTTGGTTAGCCCCATTCCTCCAGTCTCTGCCCAAGCTGCACGGTAGTCTTGGAGCCATCTTTCTAAGTTAGGTCAGGGCTCAAGGGATCCTGAAGGAGTCTATACTCTTCTGAAAGATTGCTTGCCAGGATAATGTGGAGGGATTCTTCCTTATCATGTAAAACTTCTGCTCCTTCATTTGAAAAGTGGATTTGAGCTTTTATTTTCATTAGAAGATCCTGTCCCAATAAGGGGTAGAGGCATTCTGGAGCTACTAGAAAAGAGTGGGTCACCTGGCATTTCCCCAAGTTCACAGTCCTTTTAGTTGTCTATTGATAAGGTTTGATTCCTGTAACCCCTTGTACCCAAGTTCTCTTATTTGATGTGGGTCCCCGAGGCTCAAGGAGAACTAATTTTGAGCTCTGGTATCGACCATAAAATCTACTGGTTTCCCCTCCACTTTCAAAGCTACCCTAGGTTCTGGGACGGGCACCGAACCCCATCCTCCCTAGTCACTATCTAAAGCCAACACCTTGGATTTGGCTGCCTTTCAAGGGTACTCCCTGGCCCAGTGTCCTTCTTCCTTGCAATATGCACATTGATTCTTCCCCTGGCATGGTCACTCTTTCTTACCTTCAGTCCTGGGAGTATGTTCCTTTCCCTTTGCTAGATGTCATAATCTCCTGCGTCTCTCATCTGGAACGCTAGCAAGATGCTGTGCTTTTCACCTCTGCTTTTTCTTGTCTTTCCTCTACACTATCTCTTCCATTGTACACTTTCTCTGCCACCTCAATTAGATCCCTGATGCTCTTCTCACCTAGGCTTTCTAATTTCTGTAGTTTCTTTGTTATGTCTGGAGTTGACTGATTAATAAAAGCCAGAGGAACTAGTGCTGTGCTACTAGGTGCTCCTGGATCATAGTGTGTATATCTCCAGAACACATCTTGTAACCTCTCTAAAAAAGCTGAAGGGCTTTCCACTTTTCCCTGTCTAACATCATAAACCTTAGCCAAATTCGTGGGCCATCTTGCGGCTGCTCTGAGACTTACCAGCAGAGCCTGGCGATAAACCAGGAGGCTTTTCCTACTGCTTCTGTGTTATAGTCCCATTTAGGTCTAGTGAGGGGAAAAGATGCTTCTATTAATGTGGGGTCAATTTCCTGGAGTCCATGAGCACCCTTCCCTCTCCTCTGTAGTAAGCAGAATCCGCAGCAGCTGCAATCATCCCATGTAGGCTGGTGAGTGAAAAGGATGGTTTCAAGAAGGTTAATCAGCTCCTTGGGGTTATCAGAGAAGGGGGTATTCTGGGCTTTCCAATTATAAAGATCACTAGTAGCAAAGGGCCAATATTGATAAAGTTGATTGCCATCTGGGTCAACCAATCCAAAAGTCCTAAGGGGAAGGACCACGGCTCCTGGTTCAGTGCTCTTACAGCTTCAGGTCCCTTGGGCTGCATCCCCACCCTTGGCCATGCGCCGGGGCCGCCATGCCCTGCTCCACTGGCTCTGTGGCAGACGGCAAGGTAAAAGGCTCTGGAAAATAAGGGGGAGGAAAAAAGATTTCCTCTTTTGTACTTCCACCCTGTAAGATGTGTTTGTTCTGGGCCTCTGGGGTGGCACTCTTCTCAGATGTAGTTGCTGCTAGAACTTTAACCTGTTTGGGAAGAAAGGCTTTAATCTAAGGAGAGGGATTTTATACTCGATTCCTCCAGACTTCTATATTGGGAATCTGGTCAGAGTGTCCATAGCGGAGTTGGAACACAATTCTCTCCACTGCCCGGATGATGTCTAAATCAAAAGTTCCTTCTTCTGGCCATCCTACATCAAATGTGGACCATTCTTGCCTGCAGAAGACACTCTTCACCTAGAAAGGATATCTGACCCACTGGTTATAGGCTCAGTCCCCAAGACTGTCCTCTTTAATTCTATGCCAGTCCACCTCATTTTATCTATCCTGACAGACGAGCTGTAGATCAGAGATCCCACTATCAACTCAGGATAGGTCAGTGTAGTTCTTTATGGATAACTCCAAGATTAAAGACACAAAGATTACAGTTTCTAAGCAGGGGTGGGAGTGGGAGAGAGAAACTTCCATTTCTATGGCCCGACTTGCAAAAGCAGTTATGAGTGGGAAATGATGGGTGAGAGGTAAATCATGAACAGCACAGTATAGTACTCCAGTGACAATCGCCACAAGAAAGTACATGTGACAAATGCCAGTGAGGATGAAGAGACATGGAAACTGTCTGCACTGTGGGTAACAAGGCGAATCAGCGGAGCATTGAGGGATAGCAAGCTGGAGCTTCCCTAAAACACTGAAGTAGAAACACGCAACATACTGACTCTTCATGGCTGGTCCATAGTCCCCACTTCTGAAAATTATCATCACCGTTTGTTTCCTTTAAAGTAGACATCATGCAGCATTTCTTTTTTTTTTTTCTGAGACAAGGTTTCTATCTGTAGTCCAGTCTGGACTGCAACTCATTATGTGGCTCAGACTGGCCTCACCCTCATGGCAGTTCTCTTCCTCGGCCTCCCTTGTACTTGTATTACAGGCCTAACTCCAGAAACATCAGTATCTGATTCTTAAAAGTAATAGCTGTTAGTTAAGAGACTGAAAAAACTGACGGAATGAGCACAGGCTGCCCACAGCCTTTCCTTCTGCTTGATCTCTTTCATCATTTCCTGACCTTAATTTACCCACTGATCACAGAGCATTCTACTTCTGTTTTCATCAAATTCCTATTAGAAGTGGAATGGTTCCTGTTGCATTTGTGTATCTCTCAGTCTATTGTAGCTAAGAGTGAGTAAACTCAGTAGCTGTTTCTGGTGCACCAGGCACAATGACTACCTTGTTTGCTATGGCAATTTTCTCTGGGGAAGGGCATTAGGAACAAGAGAGAGAGAGAGGAGGCCATGGCCTCCAGGTCAAATGCCAAGTTTCTGGGGGTAGCGTGAAGACAGTGAGGATCTGGCTCCCATGTTTCTGTTTTCTGCTAAAATAATATTACTTAGTATAGCCTCAGGTTGTTACACATTTCCCAAACTGTAGAGACGAATCCTTTATTAGAGTTGCCTTCCTTATTGTATAGACAGATGATGCATTCTGATTGCAAACATTTTGAGCTTTGCAAAAATATATAAGCAGAGTTTTTGAGAAAGACACCCAACCCTACTGCTGAGAAATACAATGAATATTTCTAGATAAGTGTGATCCAAGCCCCTTTCTATGCATATAAACATGAGGAAGGATAGAGGCTTAGATAAATGAATTGAGAAATTATTCTCACTTCAGCAGGGTAATATTTAACATAAAATAATAGTTTTGGAAGAAGATAGAAAATTTATCTTTTTGTGAATTGAACAAAAGGAAGTGAAGTTGACTTGAAAATCAAGTATTTGTTGAATTTCAAGGGTCTTATAGCAAAAGAAACATTAGGGGCTGGAGGGATGGCACAGTAGTTAAGAGCACTATCTCTGGATCTGGATGTGGTTACCAGCACTCACATGGTGGCTAACAATCATCCATAACTCCAGTTCCGGGGATCCGATGCTGTCTTCTGGCATCCATGGACACTGCACACATGTGGTACATAAGTGCACCTACATTGCAGACATAAATGTTCATATACATAAAATAAAAATAAGCAAATAAATAAAAAATAAAAAGAAATGTCAGACTTTAGAGGACCTTTCTAAAAAATTAAGGGGAAGACATTAAAAATTATATTGGGATCTGACACCCTCTTCTGACCTCCATGGGCACTGTACAGCACAGGTAGACTTATAGGCAATACATACACACACAAAAAATTTAAAAATTGATATTCAAAACTCCATAGATTTTTATCATTCAGTCTACATTTTAAATGAATCCATATAGCTAGCAATCCTGCTTATCCTAGTCTCCATTCTGGTGTCTTCATTTGCACAGGTAGGGGCTGAGTTCCTCCCAGTCTTCTGAGATTGACTACCTTCCTTTTTCACACACAATTAACATTTATCACCTCTTTAGTCCATTCTAAATGAAATGCCCTAAGTAACCACTGTTCCCCAAGAACCTCTCCCTTGACATTCCTCCTCATTCGCAAGTCAGCACTAATTGCTACCTATCCTTTCCTTAATTTGAGAAGCTCATTATCTCTGATAGTGGATTCACTACTTCCTTGAGATGCCGGGTTTTCTCTTTATTGATGGTTTTCTTATTTTGTTAGGACATATTTTCAACCAACTTCCCAATATGAATGTAAGGAAGAAAAGCATATCTGAGTCACTCCAGTTCTGAAAGATCCATTGCTAGAATAAGACTGATTGTAACCATAGTCTAGAATTCTCCATTCTTGGTGAACATTTCCTCCCCAAACTACATCAAGACTCATTGCTTCTGTAAACAGAGTTTTATTATTAATGAAAATTAATTCATTATCTTTCCTTCTTTTTTTCTCAGTTGAGAAACAAAGTTGAGAATCAAACAAACAGATCCTAACAGCACATTTTGGTAAGTTTTAGCAACTTACCCATGCAATACAAGCCATAGACTATGTATGGCCATCGGCCCCAAAGCTCTAAGGTTGGACTCTTGTCTCCCTGCATTAGATACAGCTATTTCCTGATTTCTAATAGCACAGACAAGACTTGCCTGTACTAGACCCTTTCAATGGGTAGAATCAGATATGTCTATTTTACTCAGCACCTTTTAGAGACTGATTTTTGTTACTGTATATTTCAGTAATGTATTCCTGTTTCAACACGAGTAATGTTTTGTTGAATGAATATATGACAATTTGTTCAATCAATCTCTTATTGATAGACTGGATTGTTGTCCATTATGCAGAATTGTGAATAAAACTGTTATGAAAATTCTTCTATGAGAATTTTTGTGTTCTAATGTTTCTCTTTCTTTTAAATAAAAACCAAGAAATGGTTCAATCATAGAGTGTGATGGCTAGTTTTTATTTTCAATTTAACATAATCTAGAATCCCTAGAAAGGAAGTCTCACAAAGGAAATGTCTAGATCAGGTTGGTCTCTGGGCATATCTTTTACTAAATTAATTGAGGTGAGAAAACCCACTCATTGTGGGTAGCACCATTCTGTAGGCAGAGGATTCTGAACTGTTTAAGAGTGAAGAAAGCAACATAGGCACACATAAGAATCATTAAATGGACTCAGTGAAATATATATATATATATATATATATATTTACATCTATTTATTAGTATGTGTATATAACGATAAATAGACAAACAAGAGGACAAGAATGTGAGAAGACATGGGATGGGTTTATGGGGGACTGGGAAGGATGGAAGTCATGCCAAAGCAATACTCATGTATGAAATTCTCAAAAAATTAAAAAAAAATGGAGAAAGCTGACTGAACATTCATGCATTAATTCCTTGTTCTCTGTTCTTGACTGTATATGTAATGAGAGCAGTTGACTCTGACTTTCCTGCAATGATGGACTATTACCTGGAATTGTGAGCCAACTAAACCCTTTCTCTCTTAACGTTGATTTTGTTAGGTTTTTATCACAGCAACAGGAAAGGAAGCTAGTAAAGAAAGTATAGGATTAACTTTATTAGAAAGTGCTAGACCATTGTATAAAATAATTACCATTTTATACTTCTATTGGCAACATGCATGAGTCCTAGGACCTTTTTATCTTTGCTACTATTGGATTGCTGGCATTTTATTAAAGTCACTGTAATGGATCAGAAGCTATTATACTTTAAATTTGCATTTCTGTGATAATAAAAATTGAACAAATTTTCATGTGTTTATTGCTCATTTATGTATCATCGTGAAATATTCATTTAAATATTTCATCCATTTAAATGTTTGTCTAACTTTTAATTTTTTTGACAAGGTCTCCCTAGTCCCAACTGGCCTAGAATTCACTATCTCTACCAGGCAGGCACTGATCCATCTGTCTCTGCATGCCGAGTGCTGGGATTAAGGGCATGCACCACAATACCTAACATTTAACTTTTAATTTTTTTAATCTGGAAAGTTTTGTGTTTTTTAGTTTGTGTGTGTGTGTGTGTGTGTGTGTGTGTGTGTGTCTAAGTGTACATGCGTATTTGTGGAGGACAGAAGTTGATGTTGACTCTCTTCACTTCACACTCACATTGTGACCCCCTGGGTGTCCTTCCCTCCTCTTCTCCCTGCCAAATACCTGGTTTTTAAAGGGGAGCTGTAGATTCAAACTCGGGTCCTCATGCCTGTGTAGCAAGCAGTTTACCCACAGAGTCATCTCCCTAGTTCCGAGAGGTGTTTTTTGTTTTTGTTTTTGTTTTTAACCAACTATATTCTGCTTTCAAATCATTTGTTAGCTATATGCAATCGGAAAAGTTGTGTCTGTATATCCTTGTCTATACAATTAACAGTACTTTTAGAACAAAATCTAGGGTGTCATTTTTGTGACATATATCACGTTTTTAAAGGTTTTGGCAAATATAAACACCCATGCATAACCAGACTTTGTAGTTCTCTTACCTAGTGAATGAATACTCCCAGAAAAACATCTGCATATTCAAGCTGAACTTTCTGAAACTCTGAGTATAACTTCAGTGATAGTGGAGAGTTTGAAATGTTTCAAGAGCCAAATTAGTTTATCTTGGGCATGTTTAGCCCTCTAAAAAATCATTCCTTACCAACTTCTATGTTGGAGATAATAGCCTGTGACTAACATAAAAAATCTTTTGAAATGTATTAACAAAACCCTGGTATCTACCAACCAAAAGACTAAGTAAACATCATCAGATAGCATCTGAGGCCTAAATCTGAGATTTCTCCACTTTGCAGTAACTGCCTACTTAATGTTTCTACCAATCTATTTGAAAGGTGCCTTGATTTATGTTATTCTTTGTTCTGTTACTATAAAAACTTCATGACACTGCTTCCATGCTGGAACATAGAACTTGGGGAGATCTAAATCTGTGTTCCGAGACCACAATCACTCATATTTGGCTCTAGAATAATCTGTCTCTTAACCCTTTCAGGTGAGAGTTATATCTTTGTGCCTCTTAGAATCCAGCCCTCACAGCCTTAATATATAGCTCTAATTCTCAGGAATTTAGTGATCTGATTTTTTTTCATTGTTATAGATTTCTCTGTTTCCTAAATTCCTTATAAATGGAAACATACAGAATAAACACTTCCTGTTATTTGCACTTGACAGCTGATTTAATTTTTCTCTTTATTGATGCATATATCAATAGTATAACAGTTTTTCACTTGGATATGCCAAACTAACCTTGCTTTTTTTGCATGCAGCTGAGCAGGTCATGGTATATTTTATATGTATTCTTAGATTCAGTTTGTTAATGATCAATTAAGTTTTACAGGCTCGGATTAAACCCAGGACCTTATGCATGCTGAATTAACACTCCCAGCACCTTTCTTCATATTTTGAGATTGGGTCTCACTAAGTGGTCCAGGCTAACCTTGAGTTTGCAAAGCTCCTTCATAAGCCTTCCTAGTAGCTGGGATTAAAGGCTTGTGCAATCATGTCTGGCATTGAATTTCTTAAGGTTCATTGTCAGTCTTCTGGAAGCATTGTATAGAACTGGTGTAATTGTTTTGTTGAGTGTTTTTAAGATTCCATCTGTGAAGGCTCTGATTCCTAGACATTTTATTGTGGGAAGGTTTGAAGAACAATCTTGTCTAAGAGTAAAGAGAACAGATGGACTTGTCTTCTTTTCAATCTCAGTGGTAAAATGTTCAGCTTTTCAACATGAAGTATGGCTCTTGCTAAGACTTCATCATAGATCTACTTTATCTTAACTGAAAAAGTTTATTTTTCTATCATTAAAGTTTTTACCATGAAGGGTATCAAACTTTGACAAATGTTTTTTCTATATTAATTGATATGACATTCCTGTATATTCTTTTAACTATAGTATTTATATTAATAAAATACTGAGCTAACATTGCTACTATACAGTAATGTTTACTTCCTCATGATGCATTTATATGTTTTCATTTGTTGCTAGGTAAGATAATTTTATGAAGACTATTTGTGAACCATATGACTTGAGGATATTGCTCTTTGGTTTTCCTTCTTTTTAAATTTTAAATTTTAATTTTATGTTTATGAGTGTTTTACCTGTATGTGTGTAATTGCACCAATATTGTTCAATGCCCTATGAGACCAAAAGGTGTTGGAGTCCCTGGAATTGGAGTTACAGGTAGTTGTTAGTTGTCATGTGGGTGCTGATAACTAAGTCCAGGTCTTCTGCAGTAGCAACCAGTGCTCTTAACTGCCCTAGCCATCTCTTTAACCTTCTTACGGTTATCTTGTGATATTATTCTTAATTTCCTGACTTAATTCCAGTCTTTTTTAACCAGAAACATAAACAACGAACTTAGATGAATTTTCCTGAGTTTGAAGAACATTACCTACTACACACACCAAGATCTGACTAATCTCACACTTTTCTGCTGTAGATAGCTGGTCTCCCAAGTCCTCAGCTTCTCCCTATAATCTGAGGCAGACTGCTATGTCTGAACTTTTCTTCTTTGCGTATTCTAAAAGGAGCCTTATTTAGTCTACGTTAGCAGATACCATCTTTGATTCAGTTTCTTCTAAACTTTAGATGGGGTTTACTTTCTCAGATGGCTTCAGCTTCCATTTCCTTATTAATACCAATGTATACTTTCAATTTTGATTTTGCTTTTATTTAAACATGGTCTTTTAGGAAATGACCAGTTTATTTTTAGTGGCCACAATATTTATTCCTAGTCTACATAATCTGCTATAGTGTGAACTTGCTATTCTTCCTCCCCCATGAAGAATGACCTTTCATTTGTTTCTTTTCTTTTAAATTATATTTTCCTTAAGTTAGCATACATAGTATTGGGTATCATTATGGCACTTTCAAACACAACTTATTTTTACTGATTTTCTACCCTTTCTTCTCCCCATCACTTGACCACTTAACACTTTAATGTACCCACCATTCTTTTCTTTCTGTCTTCATGACTCTTGTGTCCTTTGCTGCCCCCCATTTCCTCAACATCTCTTCTCCCCTTTTATGGCCTTCTTTCTACTTTTGTAGCTAATGCCTACATTCAACCCCACTTTATATGTTCATGTGAACATAATAAGTAAGATCTTCATGTTGTTTTGTCTTTCTGTGTCTAGGTTGTCTCATTTAACAAGACTTTCCAGTTTCATTCATTTTCCTGTGAATTTTAGGATTTCATCAAACGACCTGTATGTACTTTGAAAAGTGTTCAACATCCTGAATAATCAGGGGAATGAAAATCAAAGCTACTTTGAGATTTCATTTCATCTCAGTCAGAAGGGCCATCATCAAGCTAAAGACAACAACAAATGATAGCAAGGATGTCGGGAGGAGGAAACTTTATTCAGTACTAGCAGAAGCATAATCCAAATGGCCATGATGGGGTCAATGCAGAGGGTTCTTGGAAGATTAAAACAGACTGGGTAGAAGGCTGCTATGAGGACAAAATGTTTGATGCAAACCATGAAGTCCTGAGTTTGGATACTTGCACCAACAAACAAGTTGGGCATGGCCACATGTGCCTGTAATTCCATTACTGGGATACGGATGTATAAGGATCCTAAAGTCTCACTTCCAGTTTAACCTATCTTTGAGTTCCAGGTTATGGGAGAGAAATTGTCTCAAAATAAATTTAAAGAAATTAATGAAATAAGTGAATAAAAATAAATAAGACAGAAGGGGCTGGATAAAAAACGTTTGACATTGCCTTCT